>OZ005737.1:62374449-65321949 GCA_963930755.1 Eudasyphora cyanicolor
AAATTAATCTAATATTCGTTTCATAAAATTGCTCTAACAATCATAACTTCACAACCATCAAATTGAAAATGTATTAATAAACATTTCTCTAGTATTAGTCGCAGGCAGCACTGTCAAAGAATATCATGTTGTTAAATAAGCTACATTTCTTTGCCAACGACCATACCACGCTGAGTACATCGGTTCTCGTCCGATCACCGAAATTAAGCAGCGTCGGGCGCGGTTAGTACTTAGATGGGGGACCGCGTGTTGTTGGCATTGTCCAACTTTTTTTAACGTTTTTTCATCGAGTTTTTTTTTTCAATAGATTTTTTTTATGTTTTTTGCTGGAGCAGAATGTTTGCACATTTTCAATAGAAAATATTTGAAATTTTTCTATCGAAAAAATAACTTACCAAACTATTTTCCACTGAAATTATATTCATAATATTTTTTTACAGATTTTTGTATGAATTTAAATTAATCTAATATTCGTTTCATAAAATTGCTCTAAAAATCATAACTTCACAACCATCAAATTGAAAATGTATTAATAAACATTTCTCTAGTATTAGTCGCAGGCAGCACTGCCAAAGAATATCATGTTGTTAAATAAGCTACATTTCTTTGCCAACGACCATACCACGCTGAGTACATCGGTTCTCGTCCGATCACCGAAATTAAGCAGCGTCGGGCGCGGTTAGTACTTAGATGGGGGACCGCTTGGGAACACCGCGTGTTGTTGGCATTGTCCAACTTTTTTTTAACGTTTTTTCATCGAGTTTTTTTTTTCAATAGATTTTTTTTATGTTTTTTGCTGGAGTAGAATGTTTGCACATTTTCAATAGAAAATATTTGAAATTTTTCTATAGAAAAAATAACTTACAAAACTATTTTCCACTGAAATTATATTCATAATATTTTTTTTACAGATTTTTGTATGAATTTAAATTAATCTAATATTCGTTTCATAAAATTGCTCTAAAAATCATAACTTCACTACCATCAAATTGAAAATGTATTAATAAACATTTCTCTAGTATTAGTCGCAGGCAGCACTGTCAAAGAATATCATGTTGTTAAATAAGCTACATTTCTTTGCCAACGACCATACCACGCTGAGTACATCGGTTCTCGTCCGATCACCGAAATTACGCAGCGTCGGGCGCGGTTAGTACTTAGATGGGGGACCGCTTGGGAACACCGCGTGTTGTTGGCATTGTCCAACTTTTTTAAACGTTTTTTCATCGAGTTTTTTTTTTCAATAGATTTTTTTTATGTTTTTTGCTGGAGCAGAATGTTTGCACATTTTCAATAGAAAATATTTGAAATTTTTCTATAGAAAAAATAACTTACCAAACTATTTTCCACTGAAATTATATTCATAATATTTTTTTACAGATTTTTGTATGAATTTAAATTAATCTAATATTCGTTTCATAAAATTGCTCTAAAAATCATAACTTCACAACCATCAAATTGAAAATGTATTAATAAACATTTCTCTAGTATTAGTCGCAGGCAGCACTGTCAAAGAATATCATGTTGTTAAATAAGCTACATTTCTTTGCCAACGACCATACCACGCTGAGTACATCGGTTCTCGTCCGATCACCGAAATTAAGCAGCGTCGGGCGCGGTTAGTACTTAGATGGGGGACCGCTTGGGAACACCGCGTGTTGTTGGCATTGTCCAACTTTTTTTAACGTTTTTTCATCGAGTTTTTTTTTTTCAATAGATTTTTTTTATGTTTTTTGCTGGAGTAGAATGTTTGCACATTTTCAATAGAAAATATTTGAAATTTTTCTATAGAAAAAATAACTTACAAAACTATTTTCCACTGAAATTATATTCATAATATTTTTTTTACAGATTTTTGTATGAATTTAAATTAATCTAATATTCGTTTCATAAAATTGCTCTAAAAATCATAACTTCACTACCATCAAATTGAAAATGTATTAATAAACATTTCTCTAGTATTAGTCGCAGGCAGCACTGTCAAAGAATATCATGTTGTTAAATAAGCTACATTTCTTTGCCAACGACCATACCACGCTGAGTACATCGGTTCTCGTCCGATCACCGAAATTAAGCAGCGTCGGGCGCGGTTAGTACTTAGATGGGGGACCGCTTGGGAACACCGCGTGTTGTTGGCATTGTCCAACTTTTTTTAACGTTTTTTCATCGAGTTTTTTTTTTTCAATAGATTTTTTTTATGTTTTTTGCTGGAGTAGAATGTTTGCACATTTTCAATAGAAAATATTTGAAATTTTTCTATAGAAAAAATAACTTACAAAACTATTTTCCACTGAAATTATATTCATAATATTTTTTTTACAGATTTTTGTATGAATTTAAATTAATCTAATATTCGTTTCATAAAATTGCTCTAAAAATCATAACTTCACTACCATCAAATTGAAAATGTATTAATAAACATTTCTCTAGTATTAGTCGCAGGCAGCACTGTCAAAGAATATCATGTTGTTAAATAAGCTACATTTCTTTGCCAACGACCATACCACGCTGAGTACATCGGTTCTCGTCCGATCACCGAAATTAAGCAGCGTCGGGCGCGGTTAGTACTTAGATGGGGGACCGCTTGGGAACACCGCGTGTTGTTGGCATTGTCCAACTTTTTTTAACGTTTTTTCATCGAGTTTTTTTTTTCAATAGATTTTTTTTATGTCTTTTGCTGGAGTAGAATGTTTGCACATTTTCAATAGAAAATATTTGAAATTTTTCTATAGAAAAAATAACTTACAAAACTATTTTCCACTGAAATTATATTCATAATATTTTTTTTACAGATTTTTGTATGAATTTAAATTAATCTAATATTCGTTTCATAAAATTGCTCTAAAAATCATAACTTCACTACCATCAAATTGAAAATGTATTAATAAACATTTCTCTAGTATTAGTCGCAGGCAGCACTGTCAAAGAATATCATGTTGTTAAATAAGCTACATTTCTTTGCCAACGACCATACCACGCTGAGTACATCGGTTCTCGTCCGATCACCGAAATTAAGCAGCGTCGGGCGCGGTTAGTACTTAGATGGGGGACCGCTTGGGAACACCGCGTGTTGTTGGCATTGTCCAACTTTTTTTTAACGTTTTTTCATCGAGTTTTTTTTTCAATAGATTTTTTTTATGTTTTTTGCTGGAGTAGAATGTTTGCACATTTTCAATAGAAAATATTTGAAATTTTTCTATAGAAAAAATAACTTACAAAACTATTTTCCACTGAAATTATATTCATAATATTTTTTTTACAGATTTTTGTATGAATTTAAATTAATCTAATATTCGTTTCATAAAATTGCTCTAAAAATCATAAATTCACTACCATCAAATTGAAAATGTATTAATAAACATTTCTCTAGTATTAGTCGCAGGCAGCACTGTCAAAGAATATCATGTTGTTAAATAAGCTACATTTCTTTGCCAACGACCATACCACGCTGAGTACATCGGTTCTCGTCCGATCACCGAAATTAAGCAGCGTCGGGCGCGGTTAGTACTTAGATGGGGGACCGCTTGGGAACACCGCGTGTTGTTGGCATTGTCCAACTTTTTTTTAACGTTTTTTCATCGAGTTTTTTTTTTCAATAGATTTTTTTTATGTTTTTTGCTGGAGCAGAATGTTTGCACATTTTCAATAGAAAATATTTGAAATTTTTCTATCGAAAAAATAACTTACCAAACTATTTTCCACTGAAATTATATTCATAATATTTTTTTACAGATTTTTGTATGAATTTAAATTAATCTAATATTCGTTTCATAAAATTGCTCTAAAAATCATAACTTCACAACCATCAAATTGAAAATGTATTAATAAACATTTCTCTAGTATTAGTCGCAGGCAGCACTGTCAAAGAATATCATGTTGTTAAATAAGCTACATTTCTTTGCCAACGACCATACCACGCTGAGTACATCGGTTCTCGTCCGATCACCGAAATTAAGCAGCGTCGGGCGCGGTTAGTACTTAGATGGCGGACCGCTTGGGAACACCGCGTGTTGTTGGCATTGTCCAACTTTTTTTTAACGTTTTTTCATAGAGTTTTTTTTTTTCAATAGATTTTTTTTATGTTTTTTGCTGGAGTAGAATGTTTGCACATTTTCAATAGAAAATATTTGAAATTTTTCTATAGAAAAAATAACTTACAAAACTATTTTCCACTGAAATTATATTCATAATATTTTTTTTACAGATTTTTGTATGAATTTAAATTAATCTAATATTCGTTTCATAAAATTGCTCTAAAAATCATAACTTCACTACCATCAAATTGAAAATGTATTAATAAACATTTCTCTAGTATTAGTCGCAGGCAGCACTGTCAAAGAATATCATGTTGTTAAATAAGCTACATTTCTTTGCCAACGACCATACCACGCTGAGTACATCGGTTCTCGTCCGATCACCGAAATTAAGCAGCGTCGGGCGCGGTTAGTACTTAGATGGAGGACCGCTTGGGAACACCGCGTGTTGTTGGCATTGTCCAACTTTTTTTAACGTTTTTTCATCGAGTTTTTTTTTTCAATAGATTTTTTTTATGTCTTTTGCTGGAGTAGAATGTTTGCACATTTTCAATAGAAAATATTTGAAATTTTTCTATAGAAAAAATAACTTACAAAACTATTTTCCACTGAAATTATATTCATAATATTTTTTTTACAGATTTTTGTATGAATTTAAATTAATCTAATATTCGTTTCATAAAATTGCTCTAAAAATCATAACTTCACTACCATCAAATTGAAAATGTATTAATAAACATTTCTCTAGTATTAGTCGCAGGCAGCACTGTCAAAGAATATCATGTTGTTAAATAAGCTACATTTCTTTGCCAACGACCATACCACGCTGAGTACATCGGTTCTCGTCCGATCACCGAAATTAAGCAGCGTCGGGCGCGGTTAGTACTTAGATGGGGGACCGCTTGGGAACACCGCGTGTTGTTGGCATTGTCCAACTTTTTTTTAACGTTTTTTCATCGAGTTTTTTTTTTCAATAGATTTTTTTATGTTTTTTGCTGGAGTAGAATGTTTGCACATTTTCAATAGAAAATATTTGAAATTTTTCTATAGAAAAAATAACTTACAAAACTATTTTCCACTGAAATTATATTCATAATATTTTTTTTACAGATTTTTGTATGAATTTAAATTAATCTAATATTCGTTTCATAAAATTGCTCTAAAAATCATAACTTCACTACCATCAAATTGAAAATGTATTAATAAACATTTCTCTAGTATTAGTCGCAGGCAGCACTGTCAAAGAATATCATGTTGTTAAATAAGCTACATTTCTTTGCCAACGACCATACCACGCTGAGTACATCGGTTCTCGTCCGATCACCGAAATTAAGCAGCGTCGGGCGCGGTTAGTACTTAGATGGGGGACCGCTTGGGAACACCGCGTGTTGTTGGCATTGTCCAACTTTTTTTAACGTTTTTTCATCGAGTTTTTTTTTTTCAATAGATTTTTTTTATGTTTTTTGCTGGAGCAGAATGTTTGCACATTTTCAATAGAAAATATTTGAAATTTTTCTATCGAAAAAATAACTTACCAAACTATTTTCCACTGAAATTATATTCATAATATTTTTTTACAGATTTTTGTATGAATTTAAATTAATCTAATATTCGTTTCATAAAATTGCTCTAAAAATCAAAACTTCACAACCATCAAATTGAAAATGTATTAATAAACATTTCTCTAGTATTAGTCGCAGGCAGCACTGTCAAAGAATATCATGTTGTTAAATAAGCTACATTTCTTTGCCAACGACCATACCACGCTGAGTACATCGGTTCTCGTCCGATCACCGAAATTAAGCAGCGTCGGGCGCGGTTAGTACTTAGATGGGGGACCGCTTGGGAACACCGCGTGTTGTTGGCATTGTCCAACTTTTTTTTAACGTTTTTTCATCGAGTTTTTTTTTTCAATAGATTTTTTTTATGTTTTTTGCTGGAGTAGAATGTTTGCACATTTTCAATAGAAAATATTTGAAATTTTTCTATAGAAAAAATAACTTACAAAACTATTTTCCACTGAAATTATATTCATAATATTTTTTTTACAGATTTTTGTATGAATTTAAATTAATCTAATATTCGTTTCATAAAATTGCTCTAAAAATCATAACTTCACTACCATCAAATTGAAAATGTATTAATAAACATTTCTCTAGTATTAGTCGCAGGCAGCACTGTCAAAGAATATCATGTTGTTAAATAAGCTACATTTCTTTGCCAACGACCATACCACGCTGAGTACATCGGTTCTCGTCCGATCACCGAAATTAAGCAGCGTCGGGCGCGGTTAGTACTTAGATGGGGGACCGCTTGGGAACACCGCGTGTTGTTGGCATTGTCCAACTTTTTTAAACGTTTTTTCATCGAGTTTTTTTTTTTCAATAGATTTTTTTTATGTTTTTTGCTGGAGCAGAATGTTTGCACATTTTCAATAGAAAATATTTGAAATTTTTCTATAGAAAAAATAACTTACCAAACTATTTTCCACTGAAATTATATTCATAATATTTTTTTACAGATTTTTGTATGAATTTAAATTAATCTAATATTCGTTTCATAAAATTGCTCTAAAAATCATAACTTCACAACCATCAAATTGAAAATGTATTAATAAACATTTCTCTAGTATTAGTCGCAGGCAGCACTGTCAAAGAATATCATGTTGTTAAATAAGCTACATTTCTTTGCCAACGACCATACCACGCTGAGTACATCGGTTCTCGTCCGATCACCGAAATTAAGCAGCGTCGGGCGCGGTTAGTACTTAGATGGGGGACCGCTTGGGAACACCGCGTGTTGTTGGCATTGTCCAACTTTTTTTAACGTTTTTTCATCGAGTTTTTTTTTTCAATAGATTTTTTTTATGTTTTTTGCTGGAGTAGAATGTTTGCACATTTTCAATAGAAAATATTTGAAATTTTTCTATAGAAAAAATAACTTACAAAACTATTTTCCACTGAAATTATATTCATAATATTTTTTTTACAGATTTTTGTATGAATTTAAATTAATCTAATATTCGTTTCATAAAATTGCTCTAAAAATCATAACTTCACTACCATCAAATTGAAAATGTATTAATAAACATTTCTCTAGTATTAGTCGCAGGCAGCACTGTCAAAGAATATCATGTTGTTAAATAAGCTACATTTCTTTGCCAACGACCATACCACGCTGAGTACATCGGTTCTCGTCCGATCACCGAAATTAAGCAGCGTCGGGCGCGGTTAGTACTTAGATGGGGGACCGCTTGGGAACACCGCGTGTTGTTGGCATTGTCCAACTTTTTTTAACGTTTTTTCATCGAGTTTTTTTTTTCAATAGATTTTTTTTATGTTTTTTGCTGGAGTAGAATGTTTGCACATTTTCAATAGAAAATATTTGAAATTTTTCTATAGAAAAAATAACTTACAAAACTATTTTCCACTGAAATTATATTCATAATATTTTTTTTACAGATTTTTGTATGAATTTAAATTAATCTAATATTCGTTTCATAAAATTGCTCTAAAAATCATAACTTCACTACCATCAAATTGAAAATGTATTAATAAACATTTCTCTAGTATTAGTCGCAGGCAGCACTGTCAAAGAATATCATGTTGTTAAATAAGCTACATTTCTTTGCCAACGACCATACCACGCTGAGTACATCGGTTCTCGTCCGATCACCGAAATTAAGCAGCGTCGGGCGCGGTTAGTACTTAGATGGGGGACCGCTTGGGAACACCGCGTGTTGTTGGCATTGTCCAACTTTTTTTTAACGTTTTTTCATCGAGTTTTTTTTTCAATAGATTTTTTTTATGTTTTTTGCTGGAGTAGAATGTTTGCACATTTTCAATAGAAAATATTTGAAATTTTTCTATAGAAAAAATAACTTACAAAACTATTTTCCACTGAAATTATATTCATAATATTTTTTTTACAGATTTTTGTATGAATTTAAATTAATCTAATATTCGTTTCATAAAATTGCTCTAAAAATCATAACTTCACTACCATCAAATTGAAAATGTATTAATAAACATTTCTCTAGTATTAGTCGCAGGCAGCACTGTCAAAGAATATCATGTTGTTAAATAAGCTACATTTCTTTGCCAACGACCATACCACGCTGAGTACATCGGTTCTCGTCCGATCACCGAAATTAAGCAGCGTCGGGCGCGGTTAGTACTTAGATGGGGGACCGCTTGGGAACACCGCGTGTTGTTGGCATTGTCCAACTTTTTTTAACGTTTTTTCATCGAGTTTTTTTTTTCAATAGATTTTTTTTTATGTTTTTTGCTGGAGCAGAATGTTTGCACATTTTCAATAGAAAATATTTGAAATTTTTCTATCGAAAAAATAACTTACCAAACTATTTTCCACTGAAATTATATTCATAATATTTTTTTACAGATTTTTGTACGAATTTAAATTAATCTAATATTCGTTTCATAAAATTGCTCTAACAATCATAACTTCACAACCATCAAATTGAAAATGTATTAATAAACATTTCTCTAGTATTAGTCGCAGGCAGCACTGTCAAAGAATATCATGTTGTTAAATAAGCTACATTTCTTTGCCAACGACCATACCACGCTGAGTACATCGGTTCTCGTCCGATCACCGATATTAAGCAGCGTCGGGCGCGGTTAGTACTTAGATGGGGGACCGCTTGGGAACACCGCGTGTTGTTGGCATTGTCCAACTTTTTTTAACGTTTTTTCATCGAGTTTTTTTTTTCAATAGATTTTTTTTATGTTTTTTGCTGGAGCAGAATGTTTGCACATTTTCAATAGAAAATATTTGAAATTTTTCTATCGAAAAAATAACTTACCAAACTATTTTCCACTGAAATTATATTCATAATATTTTTTTACAGATTTTTGTATGAATTTAAATTAATCTAATATTCGTTTCATAAAATTGCTCTAAAAATCATAACTTCACAACCATCAAATTGAAAATGTATTAATAAACATTTCTCTAGTATTAGTCGCAGGCAGCACTGCCAAAGAATATCATGTTGTTAAATAAGCTACATTTCTTTGCCAACGACCATACCACGCTGAGTACATCGGTTCTCGTCCGATCACCGAAATTAAGCAGCGTCGGGCGCGGTTAGTACTTAGATGGGGGACCGCTTGGGAACACCGCGTGTTGTTGGCATTGTCCAACTTTTTTTTAACGTTTTTTCATCGAGTTTTTTTTTCAATAGATTTTTTTTATGTTTTTTGCTGGAGTAGAATGTTTGCACATTTTCAATAGAAAATATTTGAAATTTTTCTATAGAAAAAATAACTTACAAAACTATTTTCCACTGAAATTATATTCATAATATTTTTTTACAGATTTTTGTATGAATTTAAATTAATCTAATATTCGTTTCATAAAATTGCTCTAAAAATCATAACTTCACTACCATCAAATTGAAAATGTATTAATAAACATTTCTCTAGTATTAGTCGCAGGCAGCACTGTCAAAGAATATCATGTTGTTAAATAAGCTACATTTCTTTGCCAACGACCATACCACGCTGAGTACATCGGTTCTCGTCCGATCACCGAAATTAAGCAGCGTCGGGCGCGGTTAGTACTTAGATGGGGGACCGCTTGGGAACACCGCGTGTTGTTGGCATTGTCCAACTTTTTTTAACGTTTTTTCATCGAGTTTTTTTTTTTCAATAGATTTTTTTTTATGTTTTTTGCTGGAGCAGAATGTTTGCACATTTTCAATAGAAAATATTTGAAATTTTTCTATCGAAAAAATAACTTACCAAACTATTTTCCACTGAAATTATATTCATAATATTTTTTTACAGATTTTTGTATGAATTTAAATTAATCTAATATTCGTTTCATAAAATTGCTCTAACAATCATAACTTCACAACCATCAAATTGAAAATGTATTAATAAACATTTCTCTAGTATTAGTCGCAGGCAGCACTGTCAAAGAATATCATGTTGTTAAATAAGCTACATTTCTTTGCCAACGACCATACCACGCTGAGTACATCGGTTCTCGTCCGATCACCGAAATTAAGCAGCGTCGGGCGCGGTTAGTACTTAGATGGGGGACCGCTTGGGAACACCGCGTGTTGTTGGCATTGTCCAACTTTTTTTAACGTTTTTTCATCGAGTTTTTTTTTTCAATAGATTTTTTTTATGTTTTTTGCTGGAGCAGAATGTTTGCACATTTTCAATAGAAAATATTTGAAATTTTTCTATCGAAAAAATAACTTACCAAACTATTTTCCACTGAAATTATATTCATAATATTTTTTTACAGATTTTTGTATGAATTTAAATTAATCTAATATTCGTTTCATAAAATTGCTCTAAAAATCATAACTTCACAACCATCAAATTGAAAATGTATTAATAAACATTTCTCTAGTATTAGTCGCAGGCAGCACTGCCAAAGAATATCATGTTGTTAAAT
Source organism: Eudasyphora cyanicolor (assembly GCA_963930755.1). Lineage (NCBI taxonomy): Eukaryota > Metazoa > Arthropoda > Insecta > Diptera > Muscidae > Eudasyphora > Eudasyphora cyanicolor. The sequence continues at coordinate 62,384,916 of OZ005737.1, forward strand.
AAGCTACATTTCTTTGCCAACGACCATACCACGCTGAGTACATCGGTTCTCGTCCGATCACCGAAATTAAGCAGCGTCGGGCGCGGTTAGTACTTAGATGGGGGACCGCTTGGGAACACCGCGTGTTGTTGGCATTGTCCAACTTTTTTTTAACGTTTTTTCATCGAGTTTTTTTTTTCAATAGATTTTTTTTATGTTTTTTGCTGGAGTAGAATGTTTGCACATTTTCAATAGAAAATATTTGAAATTTTTCTATAGAAAAAATAACTTACAAAACTATTTTCCACTGAAATTATATTCATAATATTTTTTTTACAGATTTTTGTATGAATTTAAATTAATCTAATATTCGTTTCATAAAATTGCTCTAAAAATCATAACTTCACTACCATCAAATTGAAAATGTATTAATAAACATTTCTCTAGTATTAGTCGCAGGCAGCACTGTCAAAGAATATCATGTTGTTAAATAAGCTACATTTCTTTGCCAACGACCATACCACGCTGAGTACATCGGTTCTCGTCCGATCACCGAAATTAAGCAGCGTCGGGCGCGGTTAGTACTTAGATGGGGGACCGCTTGGGAACACCGCGTGTTGTTGGCATTGTCCAACTTTTTTTAACGTTTTTTCATCGAGTTTTTTTTTTCAATAGATTTTTTTTTATGTTTTTTGCTGGAGCAGAATGTTTGCACATTTTCAATAGAAAATATTTGAAATTTTTCTATCGAAAAAATAACTTACCAAACTATTTTCCACTGAAATTATATTCATAATATTTTTTTACAGATTTTTGTACGAATTTAAATTAATCTAATATTCGTTTCATAAAATTGCTCTAACAATCATAACTTCACAACCATCAAATTGAAAATGTATTAATAAACATTTCTCTAGTATTAGTCGCAGGCAGCACTGTCAAAGAATATCATGTTGTTAAATAAGCTACATTTCTTTGCCAACGACCATACCACGCTGAGTACATCGGTTCTCGTCCGATCACCGATATTAAGCAGCGTCGGGCGCGGTTAGTACTTAGATGGGGGACCGCTTGGGAACACCGCGTGTTGTTGGCATTGTCCAACTTTTTTTAACGTTTTTTCATCGAGTTTTTTTTTTCAATAGATTTTTTTTATGTTTTTTGCTGGAGCAGAATGTTTGCACATTTTCAATAGAAAATATTTGAAATTTTTCTATCGAAAAAATAACTTACCAAACTATTTTCCACTGAAATTATATTCATAATATTTTTTTACAGATTTTTGTATGAATTTAAATTAATCTAATATTCGTTTCATAAAATTGCTCTAAAAATCATAACTTCACAACCATCAAATTGAAAATGTATTAATAAACATTTCTCTAGTATTAGTCGCAGGCAGCACTGCCAAAGAATATCATGTTGTTAAATAAGCTACATTTCTTTGCCAACGACCATACCACGCTGAGTACATCGGTTCTCGTCCGATCACCGAAATTAAGCAGCGTCGGGCGCGGTTAGTACTTAGATGGAGGACCGCTTGGGAACACCGCGTGTTGTTGGCATTGTCCAACTTTTTTTTAACGTTTTTTCATCGAGTTTTTTTTTCAATAGATTTTTTTTATGTTTTTTGCTGGAGTAGAATGTTTGCACATTTTCAATAGAAAATATTTTAAATTTTTCTATAGAAAAAATAACTTACAAAACTATTTTCCACTGAAATTATATTCATAATATTTTTTTTACAGATTTTTGTATGAATTTAAATTAATCTAATATTCGTTTCATAAAATTGCTCTAAAAATCATAACTTCACTACCATCAAATTGAAAATGTATTAATAAACATTTCTCTAGTATTAGTCGCAGGCAGCACTGTCAAAGAATATCATGTTGTTAAATAAGCTACATTTCTTTGCCAACGACCATACCACGCTGAGTACATCGGTTCTCGTCCGATCACCGAAATTAAGCAGCGTCGGGCGCGGTTAGTACTTAGATGGGGGACCGCTTGGGAACACCGCGTGTTGTTGGCATTGTCCAACTTTTTTTAACGTTTTTTCATCGAGTTTTTTTTTTTCAATAGATTTTTTTTTATGTTTTTTGCTGGAGCAGAATGTTTGCACATTTTCAATAGAAAATATTTGAAATTTTTCTATCGAAAAAATAACTTACCAAACTATTTTCCACTGAAATTATATTCATAATATTTTTTTACAGATTTTTGTATGAATTTAAATTAATCTAATATTCGTTTCATAAAATTGCTCTAACAATCATAACTTCACAACCATCAAATTGAAAATGTATTAATAAACATTTCTCTAGTATTAGTCGCAGGCAGCACTGTCAAAGAATATCATGTTGTTAAATAAGCTACATTTCTTTGCCAACGACCATACCACGCTGAGTACATCGGTTCTCGTCCGATCACCGAAATTAAGCAGCGTCGGGCGCGGTTAGTACTTAGATGGGGGACCGCTTGGGAACACCGCGTGTTGTTGGCATTGTCCAACTTTTTTTAACGTTTTTTCATCGAGTTTTTTTTTTCAATAGATTTTTTTTATGTTTTTTGCTGGAGCAGAATGTTTGCACATTTTCAATAGAAAATATTTGAAATTTTTCTATCGAAAAAATAACTTACCAAACTATTTTCCACTGAAATTATATTCATAATATTTTTTTACAGATTTTTGTATGAATTTAAATTAATCTAATATTCGTTTCATAAAATTGCTCTAAAAATCATAACTTCACAACCATCAAATTGAAAATGTATTAATAAACATTTCTCTAGTATTAGTCGCAGGCAGCACTGCCAAAGAATATCATGTTGTTAAATAAGCTACATTTCTTTGCCAACGACCATACCACGCTGAGTACATCGGTTCTCGTCCGATCACCGAAATTAAGCAGCGTCGGGCGCGGTTAGTACTTAGATGGGGGACCGCTTGGGAACACCGCGTGTTGTTGGCATTGTCCAACTTTTTTTTAACGTTTTTTCATCGAGTTTTTTTTTTCAATAGATTTTTTTTATGTTTTTTGCTGGAGTAGAATGTTTGCACATTTTCAATAGAAAATATTTGAAATTTTTCTATAGAAAAAATAACTTACAAAACTATTTTCCACTGAAATTATATTCATAATATTTTTTTTACAGATTTTTGTATGAATTTAAATTAATCTAATATTCGTTTCATAAAATTGCTCTAAAAATCATAACTTCACTACCATCAAATTGAAAATGTATTAATAAACATTTCTCTAGTATTAGTCGCAGGCAGCACTGTCAAAGAATATCATGTTGTTAAATAAGCTACATTTCTTTGCCAACGACCATACCACGCTGAGTACATCGGTTCTCGTCCGATCACCGAAATTAAGCAGCGTCGGGCGCGGTTAGTACTTAGATGGGGGACCGCTTGGGAACACCGCGTGTTGTTGGCATTGTCCAACTTTTTTAAACGTTTTTTCATCGAGTTTTTTGTTTCAATAGATTTTTTTTATGTTTTTTGCTGGAGCAGAATGTTTGCACATTTTCAATAGAAAATATTTGAAATTTTTCTATAGAAAAAATAACTTACCAAACTATTTTCCACTGAAATTATATTCATAATATTTTTTTACAGATTTTTGTATGAATTTAAATTAATCTAATATTCGTTTCATAAAATTGCTCTAAAAATCATAACTTCACAACCATCAAATTGAAAATGTATTAATAAACATTTCTCTAGTATTAGTCGCAGGCAGCACTGTCAAAGAATATCATGTTGTTAAATAAGCTACATTTCTTTGCCAACGACCATACCACGCTGAGTACATCGGTTCTCGTCCGATCACCGAAATTAAGCAGCGTCGGGCGCGGTTAGTACTTAGATGGGGGACCGCTTGGGAACACCGCGTGTTGTTGGCATTGTCCAACTTTTTTTAACGTTTTTTCATCGAGTTTTTTTTTTCAATAGATTTTTTTTATGTTTTTTGCTGGAGTAGAATGTTTGCACATTTTCAATAGAAAATATTTGAAATTTTTCTATAGAAAAAATAACTTACAAAACTATTTTCCACTGAAATTATATTCATAATATTTTTTTTACAGATTTTTGTATGAATTTAAATTAATCTAATATTCGTTTCATAAAATTGCTCTAAAAATCATAACTTCACTACCATCAAATTGAAAATGTATTAATAAACATTTCTCTAGTATTAGTCGCAGGCAGCACTGTCAAAGAATATCATGTTGTTAAATAAGCTACATTTCTTTGCCAACGACCACACCACGCTGAGTACATCGGTTCTCGTCCGATCACCGAAATTAAGCAGCGTCGGGCGCGGTTAGTACTTAGATGGGGGACCGCTTGGGAACACCGCGTGTTGTTGGCATTGTCCAACTTTTTTTAAAGTTTTTTCATCGAGTTTTTTTTTTCAATAGATTTTTTTTATGTTTTTTGCTGGAGTAGAATGTTTGCACATTTTCAATAGAAAATATTTGAAATTTTTCTATAGAAAAAATAACTTACAAAACTATTTTCCACTGAAATTATATTCATAATATTTTTTTTACAGATTTTTGTATGAATTTAAATTAATCTAATATTCGTTTCATAAAATTGCTCTAAAAATCATAACTTCACTACCATCAAATTGAAAATGTATTAATAAACATTTCTCTAGTATTAGTCGCAGGCAGCACTGTCAAAGAATATCATGTTGTTAAATAAGCTACATTTCTTTGCCAACGACCATACCACGCTGAGTACATCGGTTCTCGTCCGATCACCGAAATTAAGCAGCGTCGGGCGCGGTTAGTACTTAGATGGGGGACCGCTTGGGAACACCGCGTGTTGTTGGCATTGTCCAACTTTTTTTAACGTTTTTTCATCGAGTTTTTTTTTTTCAATAGATTTTTTTTATGTTTTTTGCTGGAGCAGAATGTTTGCACATTTTCAATAGAAAATATTTGAAATTTTTCTATAGAAAAAATAACTTACAAAACTATTTTCCACTGAAATTATATTCATAATATTTTTTTTACAGATTTTTGTATGAATTTAAATTAATCTAATATTCGTTTCATAAAATTGCTCTAAAAATCATAACTTCACTACCATCAAATTGAAAATGTATTAATAAACATTTCTCTAGTATTAGTCGCAGGCAGCACTGTCAAAGAATATCATGTTGTTAAATAAGCTACATTTCTTTGCCAACGACCATACCACGCTGAGTACATCGGTTCTCGTCCGATCACCGAAATTAAGCAGCGTCGGGCGCGGTTAGTACTTAGATGGGGGACCGCTTGGGAACACCGCGTGTTGTTGGCATTGTCCAACTTTTTTTTAACGTTTTTTCATCGAGTTTTTTTTTCAATAGATTTTTTTTATGTTTTTTGCTGGAGTAGAATGTTTGCACATTTTCAATAGAAAATATTTGAAATTTTTCTATAGAAAAAATAACTTACAAAACTATTTTCCACTGAAATTATATTCATAATATTTTTTTTACAGATTTTTGTATGAATTTAAATTAATCTAATATTCGTTTCATAAAATTGCTCTAAAAATCATAACTTCACTACCATCAAATTGAAAATGTATTAATAAACATTTCTCTAGTATTAGTCGCAGGCAGCACTGTCAAAGAATATCATGTTGTTAAATAAGCTACATTTCTTTGCCAACGACCATACCACGCTGAGTACATCGGTTCTCGTCCGATCACCGAAATTAAGCAGCGTCGGGCGCGGTTAGTACTTAGATGGGGGACCGCTTGGGAACACCGCGTGTTGTTGGCATTGTCCAACTTTTTTTAACGTTTTTTCATCGAGTTTTTTTTTTTCAATAGATTTTTTTTTATGTTTTTTGCTGGAGCAGAATGTTTGCACATTTTCAATAGAAAATATTTGAAATTTTTCTATCGAAAAAATAACTTACCAAACTATTTTCCACTGAAATTATATTCATAATATTTTTTTACAGATTTTTGTATGAATTTAAATTAATCTAATATTCGTTTCATAAAATTGCTCTAACAATCATAACTTCACAACCATCAAATTGAAAATGTATTAATAAACATTTCTCTAGTATTAGTCGCAGGCAGCACTGTCAAAGAATATCATGTTGTTAAATAAGCTACATTTCTTTGCCAACGACCATACCACGCTGAGTACATCGGTTCTCGTCCGATCACCGAAATTAAGCAGCGTCGGGCGCGGTTAGTACTTAGATGGGGGACCGCTTGGGAACACCGCGTGTTGTTGGCATTGCCCAACTTTTTTTAACGTTTTTTCATCGAGTTTTTTTTTTCAATAGATTTTTTTTTATGTTTTTTGCTGGAGCAGAATGTTTGCACATTTTCAATAGAAAATATTTGAAATTTTTCTATCGAAAAAATAACTTACCAAACTATTTTCCACTGAAATTATATTCATAATATTTTTTTACAGATTTTTGTATGAATTTAAATTAATCTAATATTCGTTTCATAAAATTGCTCTAAAAATCATAACTTCACAACCATCAAATTGAAAATGTATTAATAAACATTTCTCTAGTATTAGTCGCAGGCAGCACTGCCAAAGAATATCATGTTGTTAAATAAGCTACATTTCTTTGCCAACGACCATACCACGCTGAGTACATCGGTTCTCGTCCGATCACCGAAATTAAGCAGCGTCGGGCGCGGTTAGTACTTAGATGGTGGACCGCTTGGGAACACCGCGTGTTGTTGGCATTGTCCAACTTTTTTTTAACGTTTTTTCATCGAGTTTTTTTTTTCAATAGATTTTTTTTATGTTTTTTGCTGGAGTAGAATGTTTGCACATTTTCAATAGAAAATATTTGAAATTTTTCTATAGAAAAAATAACTTACAAAACTATTTTCCACTGAAATTATATTCATAATATTTTTTTTACAGATTTTTGTATGAATTTAAATTAATCTAATATTCGTTTCATAAAATTGCTCTAAAAATCATAACTTCACTACCATCAAATTGAAAATGTATTAATAAACATTTCTCTAGTATTAGTCGCAGGCAGCACTGTCAAAGAATATCATGTTGTTAAATAAGCTACATTTCTTTGCCAACGACCATACCACGCTGAGTACATCGGTTCTCGTCCGATCACCGAAATTAAGCAGCGTCGGGCGCGGTTAGTACTTAGATGGGGGACCGCTTGGGAACACCGCGTGTTGTTGGCATTGTCCAACTTTTTTAAACGTTTTTTCATCGAGTTTTTTTTTTCAATAGATTTTTTTTATGTTTTTTGCTGGAGCAGAATGTTTGCACATTTTCAATAGAAAATATTTGAAATTTTTCTATAGAAAAAATAACTTACCAAACTATTTTCCACTGAAATTATATTCATAATATTTTTTTACAGATTTTTGTATGAATTTAAATTAATCTAATATTCGTTTCATAAAATTGCTCTAAAAATCATAACTTCACAACCATCAAATTGAAAATGTATTAATAAACATTTCTCTAGTATTAGTCGCAGGCAGCACTGTCAAAGAATATCATGTTGTTAAATAAGCTACATTTCTTTGCCAACGACCATACCACGCTGAGTACATCGGTTCTCGTCCGATCACCGAAATTAAGCAGCGTCGGCCGCGGTTAGTACTTAGATGGAGGACCGCTTGGGAACACCGCGTGTTGTTGGCATTGTCCAACTTTTTTTTAACGTTTTTTCATCGAGTTTTTTTTTTCAATAGATTTTTTTTATGTTTTTTGCTGGAGTAGAATGTTTGCACATTTTCAATAGAAAATATTTGAAATTTTTCTATAGAAAAAATAACTTACAAAACTATTTTCCACTGAAATTATATTCATAATATTTTTTTTACAGATTTTTGTATGAATTTAAATTAATCTAATATTCGTTTCATAAAATTGCTCTAAAAATCATAACTTCACTACCATCAAATTGAAAATGTATTAATAAACATTTCTCTAGTATTAGTCGCAGGCAGCACTGTCAAAGAATATCATGTTGTTAAATAAGCTACATTTCTTTGCCAACGACCATACCACGCTGAGTACATCGGTTCTCGTCCGATCACCGAAATTAAGCAGCGTCGGGCGCGGTTAGTACTTAGATGGGGGACCGCTTGGGAACACCGCGTGTTGTTGGCATTGTCCAACTTTTTTTAACGTTTTTTCATCGAGTTTTTTTTTTTCAATAGATTTTTTTTATGTTTTTTGCTGGAGTAGAATGTTTGCACATTTTCAATAGAAAATATTTGAAATTTTTCTATAGAAAAAATAACTTACAAAACTATTTTCCACTGAAATTATATTCATAATATTTTTTTTACAGATTTTTGTATGAATTTAAATTAATCTAATATTCGTTTCATAAAATTGCTCTAAAAATCATAACTTCACTACCATCAAATTGAAAATGTATTAATAAACATTTCTCTAGTATTAGTCGCAGGCAGCACTGTCAAAGAATATCATGTTGTTAAATAAGCTACATTTCTTTGCCAACGACCATACCACGCTGAGTACATCGGTTCTCGTCCGATCACCGAAATTAAGCAGCGTCGGGCGCGGTTAGTACTTAGATGGGGGACCGCTTGGGAACACCGCGTGTTGTTGGCATTGTCCAACTTTTTTTAACGTTTTTTCATCGAGTTTTTTTTTTTCAATAGATTTTTTTTATGTTTTTTGCTGGAGCAGAATGTTTGCACATTTTCAATAGAAAATATTTGAAATTTTTCTATCGAAAAAATAACTTACCAAACTATTTTCCACTGAAATTATATTCATAATATTTTTTTACAGATTTTTGTATGAATTTAAATTAATCTAATATTCGTTTCATAAAATTGCTCTAAAAATCATAACTTCACAACCATCAAATTGAAAATGTATTAATAAACATTTCTCTAGTATTAGTCGCAGGCAGCACTGTCAAAGAATATCATGTTGTTAAATAAGCTACATTTCTTTGCCAACGACCATACCACGCTGAGTACATCGGTTCTCGTCCGATCACCGAAATTAAGCAGCGTCGGGCGCGGTTAGTACTTAGATGGGGGACCGCTTGGGAACACCGCGTGTTGTTGGCATTGTCCAACTTTTTTTTAACGTTTTTTCATCGAGTTTTTTTTTTCAATAGATTTTTTTTATGTTTTTTGCTGGAGTAGAATGTTTGCACATTTTCAATAGAAAATATTTGAAATTTTTCTATAGAAAAAATAACTTACAAAACTATTTTCCACTGAAATTATATTCATAATATTTTTTTTACAGATTTTTGTATGAATTTAAATTAATCTAATATTCGTTTCATAAAATTGCTCTAAAAATCATAACTTCACTACCATCAAATTGAAAATGTATTAATAAACATTTCTCTAGTATTAGTCGCAGGCAGCACTGTCAAAGAATATCATGTTGTTAAATAAGCTACATTTCTTTGCCAACGACCATACCACGCTGAGTACATCGGTTCTCGTCCGATCACCGAAATTAAGCAGCGTCGGGCGCGGTTAGTACTTAGATGGGGGACCGCTTGGGAACACCGCGTGTTGTTGGCATTGTCCAACTTTTTTAAACGTTTTTTCATCGAGTTTTTTTTTTTCAATAGATTTTTTTTATGTTTTTTGCTGGAGCAGAATGTTTGCACATTTTCAATAGAAAATATTTGAAATTTTTCTATAGAAAAAATAACTTACCAAACTATTTTCCACTGAAATTATATTCATAATATTTTTTTACAGATTTTTGTATGAATTTAAATTAATCTAATATTCGTTTCATAAAATTGCTCTAAAAATCATAACTTCACAACCATCAAATTGAAAATGTATTAATAAACATTTCTCTAGTATTAGTCGCAGGCAGCACTGTCAAAGAATATCATGTTGTTAAATAAGCTACATTTCTTTGCCAACGACCATACCACGCTGAGTACATCGGTTCTCGTCCGATCACCGAAATTAAGCAGCGTCGGGCGCGGTTAGTACTTAGATGGGGGACCGCTTGGGAACACCGCGTGTTGTTGGCATTGTCCAACTTTTTTTAACGTTTTTTCATCGAGTTTTTTTTTTCAATAGATTTTTTTTATGTTTTTTGCTGGAGTAGAATGTTTGCACATTTTCAATAGAAAATATTTGAAATTTTTCTATAGAAAAAATAACTTACAAAACTATTTTCCACTGAAATTATATTCATAATATTTTTTTTACAGATTTTTGTATGAATTTAAATTAATCTAATATTCGTTTCATAAAATTGCTCTAAAAATCATAACTTCACTACCATCAAATTGAAAATGTATTAATAAACATTTCTCTAGTATTAGTCGCAGGCAGCACTGTCAAAGAATATCATGTTGTTAAATAAGCTACATTTCTTTGCCAACGACCATACCACGCTGAGTACATCGGTTCTCGTCCGATCACCGAAATTAAGCAGCGTCGGGCGCGGTTAGTACTTAGATGGGGGACCGCTTGGGAACACCGCGTGTTGTTGGCATTGTCCAACTTTTTTTAACGTTTTTTCATCGAGTTTTTTTTTTTCAATAGATTTTTTTTATGTTTTTTGCTGGAGCAGAATGTTTGCACATTTTCAATAGAAAATATTTGAAATTTTTCTATCGAAAAAATAACTTACCAAACTATTTTCCACTGAAATTATATTCATAATATTTTTTTACAGATTTTTGTATGAATTTAAATTAATCTAATATTCGTTTCATAAAATTGCTCTAAAAATCATAACTTCACAACCATCAAATTGAAAATGTATTAATAAACATTTCTCTAGTATTAGTCGCAGGCAGCACTGTCAAAGAATATCATGTTGTTAAATAAGCTACATTTCTTTGCCAACGACCATACCACGCTGAGTACATCGGTTCTCGTCCGATCACCGAAATTAAGCAGCGTCGGGCGCGGTTAGTACTTAGATGGGGGACCGCTTGGGAACACCGCGTGTTGTTGGCATTGTCCAACTTTTTTTAACGTTTTTTCATCGAGTTTTTTTTTTCAATAGATTTTTTTTATGTTTTTTGCTGGAGTAGAATGTTTGCACATTTTCAATAGAAAATATTTGAAATTTTTCTATAGAAAAAATAACTTACAAAACTATTTTCCACTGAAATTATATTCATAATATTTTTTTTACAGATTTTTGTATGAATTTAAATTAATCTAATATTCGTTTCATAAAATTGCTCTAAAAATCATAACTTCACTACCATCAAATTGAAAATGTATTAATAAACATTTCTCTAGTATTAGTCGCAGGCAGCACTGTCAAAGAATATCATGTTGTTAAATAAGCTACATTTCTTTGCCAACGACCATACCACGCTGAGTACATCGGTTCTCGTCCGATCACCGAAATTAAGCAGCGTCGGGCGCGGTTAGTACTTAGATGGAGGACCGCTTGGGAACACCGCGTGTTGTTGGCATTGTCCAACTTTTTTTAACGTTTTTTCATCGAGTTTTTTTTTTTTCAATAGATTTTTTTTATGTTTTTTGCTGGAGCAGAATGTTTGCACATTTTCAATAGAAAATATTTGAAATTTTTCTATCGAAAAAATAACTTACCAAACTATTTTCCACTGAAATTATATTCATAATATTTTTTTACAGATTTTTGTATGAATTTAAATTAATCTAATATTCGTTTCATAAAATTGCTCTAAAAATCATAACTTCACAACCATCAAATTGAAAATGTATTAATAAACATTTCTCTAGTATTAGTCGCAGGCAGCACTGTCAAAGAATATCATGTTGTTAAATAAGCTACATTTCTTTGCCAACGACCATACCACGCTGAGTACATCGGTTCTCGTCCGATCACCGAAATTAAGCAGCGTCGGGCGCGGTTAGTACTTAGATGGGGGACCGCTTGGGAACACCGCGTGTTGTTGGCATTGTCCAACTTTTTTTTAACGTTTTTTCATCGAGTTTTTTTTTTTCAATAGATTTTTTTTATGTTTTTTGCTGGAGTAGAATGTTTGCACATTTTCAATAGAAAATATTTGAAATTTTTCTATAGAAAAAATAACTTACAAAACTATTTTCCACTGAAATTATATTCATAATATTTTTTTTACAGATTTTTGTATGAATTTAAATTAATCTAATATTCGTTTCATAAAATTGCTCTAAAAATCATAACTTCACTACCATCAAATTGAAAATGTATTAATAAACATTTCTCTAGTATTAGTCGCAGGCAGCACTGTCAAAGAATATCATGTTGTTAAATAAGCTACATTTCTTTGCCAACGACCATACCACGCTGAGTACATCGGTTCTCGTCCGATCACCGAAATTAAGCAGCGTCGGGCGCGGTTAGTACTTAGATGGGGGACCGCTTGGGAACACAGCGTGTTGTTGGCATTGTCCAACTTTTTAAACGTTTTTTCATCGAGTTTTTTTTTTTCAATAAATTTTTTTTATGTTTTTTGCTGGAGCAGAATGTTTGCACATTTTCAATAGAAAATATTTGAAATTTTTCTATAGAAAAAATAACTTACCAAACTATTTTCCACTGAAATTATATTCATAATATTTTTTTACAGATTTTTGTATGAATTTAAATTAATCTAATATTCGTTTCATAAAATTGCTCTAAAAATCATAACTTCACAACCATCAAATTGAAAATGTATTAATAAACATTTCTCTAGTATTAGTCGCAGGCAGCACTGTCAAAGAATATCATGTTGTTAAATAAGCTACATTTCTTTGCCAACGACCATACCACGCTGAGTACATCGGTTCTCGTCCGATCACCGAAATTAAGCAGCGTCGGGCGCGGTTAGTACTTAGATGGGGGACCGCTTGGGAACACCGCGTGTTGTTGGCATTGTCCAACTTTTTTTAACGTTTTTTCATCGAGTTTTTTTTTTCAATAGATTTTTTTTATGTTTTTTGCTGGAGTAGAATGTTTGCACATTTTCAATAGAAAATATTTGAAATTTTTCTATAGAAAAAATAACTTACAAAACTATTTTCCACTGAAATTATATTCATAATATTTTTTTTACAGATTTTTGTATGAATTTAAATTAATCTAATATTCGTTTCATAAAATTGCTCTAAAAATCATAACTTCACTACCATCAAATTGAAAATGTATTAATAAACATTTCTCTAGTATTAGTCGCAGGCAGCACTGTCAAAGAATATCATGTTGTTAAATAAGCTACATTTCTTTGCCAACGACCATACCACGCTGAGTACATCGGTTCTCGTCCGATCACCGAAATTAAGCAGCGTCGGGCGCGGTTAGTACTTAGATGGTGGACCGCTTGGGAACACCGCGTGTTGTTGGCATTGTCCAACTTTTTTTTAACGTTTTTTCATCGAGTTTTTTTTTTCAATAGATTTTTTTTATGTCTTTTGCTGGAGTAGAATGTTTGCACATTTTCAATAGAAAATATTTGAAATTTTTCTATAGAAAAAATAACTTACAAAACTATTTTCCACTGAAATTATATTCATAATATTTTTTTTACAGATTTTTGTATGAATTTAAATTAATCTAATATTCGTTTCATAAAATTGCTCTAAAAATCATAACTTCACTACCATCAAATTGAAAATGTATTAATAAACATTTCTCTAGTATTAGTCGCAGCCAGCACTGTCAAAGAATATCATGTTGTTAAATAAGCTACATTTCTTTGCCAACGACCATACCACGCTGAGTACATCGGTTCTCGTCCGATCACCGAAATTAAGCAGCGTCGGGCGCGGTTAGTACTTAGATGGGGGACCGCTTGGGAACACCGCGTGTTGTTGGCATTGTCCAACTTTTTTTTAACGTTTTTTCATCGAGTTTTTTTTTCAATAGATTTTTTTTATGTTTTTTGCTGGAGTAGAATGTTTGCACATTTTCAATAGAAAATATTTGAAATTTTTCTATAGAAAAAATAACTTACAAAACTATTTTCCACTGAAATTATATTCATAATATTTTTTTTACAGATTTTTGTATGAATTTAAATTAATCTAATATTCGTTTCATAAAATTGCTCTAAAAATCATAACTTCACTACCATCAAATTGAAAATGTATTAATAAACATTTCTCTAGTATTAGTCGCAGCCAGCACTGTCAAAGAATATCATGTTGTTAAATAAGCTACATTTCTTTGCCAACGACCATACCACGCTGAGTACATCGGTTCTCGTCCGATCACCGAAATTAAGCAGCGTCGGGCGCGGTTAGTACTTAGATGGGGGACCGCTTGGGAACACCGCGTGTTGTTGGCATTGTCCAACTTTTTTTAACGTTTTTTCATCGAGTTTTTTTTTTTCAATAGATTTTTTTTTATGTTTTTTGCTGGAGCAGAATGTTTGCACATTTTCAATAGAAAATATTTGAAATTTTTCTATCGAAAAAATAACTTACCAAACTATTTTCCACTGAAATTATATTCATAATATTTTTTTACAGATTTTTGTATGAATTTAAATTAATCTAATATTCGTTTCATAAAATTGCTCTAACAATCATAACTTCACAACCATCAAATTGAAAATGTATTAATAAACATTTCTCTAGTATTAGTCGCAGGCAGCACTGTCAAAGAATATCATGTTGTTAAATAAGCTACATTTCTTTGCCAACGACCATACCACGCTGAGTACATCGGTTCTCGTCCGATCACCGAAATTAAGCAGCGTCGGGCGCGGTTAGTACTTAGATGGGGGACCGCTTGGGAACACCGCGTGTTGTTGGCATTGTCCAACTTTTTTTAACGTTTTTTCATCGAGTTTTTTTTTTTCAATAGATTTTTTTTATGTTTTTTGCTGGAGTAGAATGTTTGCACATTTTCAATAGAAAATATTTGAAATTTTTCTATCGAAAAAATAACTTACCAAACTATTTTCCACTGAAATTATATTCATAATATTTTTTTACAGATTTTTGTATGAATTTAAATTAATCTAATATTCGTTTCATAAAATTGCTCTAAAAATCATAACTTCACAACCATCAAATTGAAAATGTATTAATAAACATTTCTCTAGTATTAGTCGCAGGCAGCACTGTCAAAGAATATCATGTTGTTAAATAAGCTACATTTCTTTGCCAACGACCATACCACGCTGAGTACATCGGTTCTCGTCCGATCACCGGTTCGGTTCTCGTCCGATCCGATTACTTAGATGGAGGACCGCTTGGGAACACCGCGTGTTGTTGGCATTGTCCAACTTTTTTAAACGTTTTTTCATCGAGTTTTTTTTTTTCAATAGATTTTTTTTATGTTTTTTGCTGGAGCAGAATGTTTGCACATTTTCAATAGAAAATATTTGAAATTTTTCTATAGAAAAAATAACTTACCAAACTATTTTCCACTGAAATTATATTCATAATATTTTTTTACAGATTTTTGTATGAATTTAAATTAATCTAATATTCGTTTCATAAAATTGCTCTAAAAATCATAACTTCACAACCATCAAATTGAAAATGTATTAATAAACATTTCTCTAGTATTAGTCGCAGGCAGCACTGTCAAAGAATATCATGTTGTTAAATAAGCTACATTTCTTTGCCAACGACCATACCACGCTGAGTACATCGGTTCTCGTCCGATCACCGAAATTAAGCAGCGTCGGGCGCGGTTAGTACTTAGATGGGGGACCGCTTGGGAACACCGCGTGTTGTTGGCATTGTCCAACTTTTTTTAACGTTTTTTCATCGAGTTTTTTTTTTTCAATAGATTTTTTTTATGTTTTTTGCTGGAGTAGAATGTTTGCACATTTTCAATAGAAAATATTTGAAATTTTTCTATAGAAAAAATAACTTACAAAACTATTTTCCACTGAAATTATATTCATAATATTTTTTTTACAGATTTTTGTATGAATTTAAATTAATCTAATATTCGTTTCATAAAATTGCTCTAAAAATCATAACTTCACTACCATCAAATTGAAAATGTATTAATAAACATTTCTCTAGTATTAGTCGCAGGCAGCACTGTCAAAGAATATCATGTTGTTAAATAAGCTACATTTCTTTGCCAACGACCATACCACGCTGAGTACATCGGTTCTCGTCCGATCACCGAAATTAAGCAGCGTCGGGCGCGGTTAGTACTTAGATGGGGGACCGCTTGGGAACACCGCGTGTTGTTGGCATTGTCCAACTTTTTTTAACGTTTTTTCATCGAGTTTTTTTTTTCAATAGATTTTTTTTATGTCTTTTGCTGGAGTAGAATGTTTGCACATTTTCAATAGAAAATATTTGAAATTTTTCTATAGAAAAAATAACTTACAAAACTATTTTCCACTGAAATTATATTCATAATATTTTTTTTACAGATTTTTGTATGAATTTAAATTAATCTAATATTCGTTTCATAAAATTGCTCTAAAAATCATAACTTCACTACCATCAAATTGAAAATGTATTAATAAACATTTCTCTAGTATTAGTCGCAGGCAGCACTGTCAAAGAATATCATGTTGTTAAATAAGCTACATTTCTTTGCCAACGACCATACCACGCTGAGTACATCGGTTCTCGTCCGATCACCGAAATTAAGCAGCGTCGGGCGCGGTTAGTACTTAGATGGGGGACCGCTTGGGAACACCGCGTGTTGTTGGCATTGTCCAACTTTTTTTTAACGTTTTTTCATCGAGTTTTTTTTTCAATAGATTTTTTTTATGTTTTTTGCTGGAGTAGAATGTTTGCACATTTTCAATAGAAAATATTTGAAATTTTTCTATAGAAAAAATAACTTACAAAACTATTTTCCACTGAAATTATATTCATAATATTTTTTTTACAGATTTTTGTATGAATTTAAATTAATCTAATATTCGTTTCATAAAATTGCTCTAAAAATCATAACTTCACTACCATCAAATTGAAAATGTATTAATAAACATTTCTCTAGTATTAGTCGCAGGCAGCACTGTCAAAGAATATCATGTTGTTAAATAAGCTACATTTCTTTGCCAACGACCATACCACGCTGAGTACATCGGTTCTCGTCCGATCACCGAAATTAAGCAGCGTCGGGCGCGGTTAGTACTTAGATGGAGGACCGCTTGGGAACACCGCGTGTTGTTGGCATTGTCCAACTTTTTTTTAACGTTTTTTCATCGAGTTTTTTTTTTGCAATAGATTTTTTTTATGTTTTTTGCTGGAGTAGAATGTTTGCACATTTTCAATAGAAAATATTTGAAATTTTTCTATAGAAAAAATAACTTACAAAACTATTTTCCACTGAAATTATATTCATAATATTTTTTTTACAGATTTTTGTATGAATTTAAATTAATCTAATATTCGTTTCATAAAATTGCTCTAAAAATCATAACTTCACTACCATCAAATTGAAAATGTATTAATAAACATTTCTCTAGTATTAGTCGCAGGCAGCACTGTCAAAGAATATCATGTTGTTAAATAAGCTACATTTCTTTGCCAACGACCATACCACGCTGAGTACATCGGTTCTCGTCCGATCACCGAAATTAAGCAGCGTCGGGCGCGGTTAGTACTCAGATGGTGGACCGCTTGGGAACACCGCGTGTTGTTGGCATTGTCCAACTTTTTTAAACGTTTTTTCATCGAGTTTTTTTTTTTCAATAGATTTTTTTTATGTTTTTTGCTGGAGCAGAATGTTTGCACATTTTCAATAGAAAATATTTGAAATTTTTCTATAGAAAAAATAACTTGCCAAACTATTTTCCACTGAAATTATATTCATAATATTTTTTTACAGATTTTTGTATGAATTTAAATTAATCTAATATTCGTTTCATAAAATTGCTCTAAAAATCATAACTTCACAACCATCAAATTGAAAATGTATTAATAAACATTTCTCTAGTATTAGTCGCAGGCAGCACTGTCAAAGAATATCATGTTGTTAAATAAGCTACATTTCTTTGCCAACGACCATACCACGCTGAGTACATCGGTTCTCGTCCGATCACCGAAATTAAGCAGCGTCGGGCGCGGTTAGTACTTAGATGGGGGACCGCTTGGGAACACCGCGTGTTGTTGGCATTGTCCAACTTTTTTTAACGTTTTTTCATCGAGTTTTTTTTTTCAATAGATTTTTTTTATGTTTTTTGCTGGAGTAGAATGTTTGCACATTTTCAATAGAAAATATTTGAAATTTTTCTATAGAAAAAATAACTTACAAAACTATTTTCCACTGAAATTATATTCATAATATTTTTTTTACAGATTTTTGTATGAATTTAAATTAATCTAATATTCGTTTCATAAAATTGCTCTAAAAATCATAACTTCACTACCATCAAATTGAAAATGTATTAATAAACATTTCTCTAGTATTAGTCGCAGGCAGCACTGTCAAAGAATATCATGTTGTTAAATAAGCTACATTTCTTTGCCAACGACCATACCACGCTGAGTACATCGGTTCTCGTCCGATCACCGAAATTAAGCAGCGTCGGGCGCGGTTAGTACTTAGATGGGGGACCGCTTGGGAACACCGCGTGTTGTTGGCATTGTCCAACTTTTTTTTAACGTTTTTTCATCGAGTTTTTTTTTTCAATAGATTTTTTTTATGTTTTTTGCTGGAGCAGAATGTTTGCACATTTTCAATAGAAAATATTTGAAATTTTTCTATCGAAAAAATAACTTACCAAACTATTTTCCACTGAAATTATATTCATAATATTTTTTTACAGATTTTTGTATGAATTTAAATTAATCTAATATTCGTTTCATAAAATTGCTCTAAAAATCATAACTTCACAACCATCAAATTGAAAATGTATTAATAAACATTTCTCTAGTATTAGTCGCAGGCAGCACTGTCAAAGAATATCATGTTGTTAAATAAGCTACATTTCTTTGCCAACGACCATACCACGCTGAGTACATCGGTTCTCGTCCGATCACCGAAATTAAGCAGCGTCGGGCGCGGTTAGTACTTAGATGGGGGACCGCTTGGGAACACCGCGTGTTGTTGGCATTGTCCAACTTTTTTTTAACGTTTTTTCATAGAGTTTTTTTTTTTCAATAGATTTTTTTTATGTTTTTTGCTGGAGTAGAATGTTTGCACATTTTCAATAGAAAATATTTGAAATTTTTCTATAGAAAAAATAACTTACAAAACTATTTTCCACTGAAATTATATTCATAATATTTTTTTTACAGATTTTTGTATGAATTTAAATTAATCTAATATTCGTTTCATAAAATTGCTCTAAAAATCATAACTTCACTACCATCAAATTGAAAATGTATTAATAAACATTTCTCTAGTATTAGTCGCAGGCAGCACTGTCAAAGAATATCATGTTGTTAAATAAGCTACATTTCTTTGCCAACGACCATACCACGCTGAGTACATCGGTTCTCGTCCGATCACCGAAATTAAGCAGCGTCGGGCGCGGTTAGTACTTAGATGGAGGACCGCTTGGGAACACCGCGTGTTGTTGGCATTGTCCAACTTTTTTTAACGTTTTTTCATCGAGTTTTTTTTTTCAATAGATTTTTTTTATGTCTTTTGCTGGAGTAGAATGTTTGCACATTTTCAATAGAAAATATTTGAAATTTTTCTATAGAAAAAATAACTTACAAAACTATTTTCCACTGAAATTATATTCATAATATTTTTTTTACAGATTTTTGTATGAATTTAAATTAATCTAATTTCGTTTCATAAAATTGCTCTAAAAATCATAACTTCACTACCATCAAATTGAAAATGTATTAATAAACATTT
This sequence comes from Eudasyphora cyanicolor, assembly GCA_963930755.1. Taxonomy (NCBI): domain Eukaryota; kingdom Metazoa; phylum Arthropoda; class Insecta; order Diptera; family Muscidae; genus Eudasyphora; species Eudasyphora cyanicolor. The sequence continues at coordinate 62,404,614 of OZ005737.1, forward strand.
CTCTAGTATTAGTCGCAGGCAGCACTGTCAAAGAATATCATGTTGTTAAATAAGCTACATTTCTTTGCCAACGACCATACCACGCTGAGTACATCGGTTCTCGTCCGATCACCGAAATTAAGCAGCGTCGGGCGCGGTTAGTACTTAGATGGGGGACCGCTTGGGAACACCGCGTGTTGTTGGCATTGTCCAACTTTTTTTTAACGTTTTTTCATCGAGTTTTTTTTTTCAATAGATTTTTTTATGTTTTTTGCTGGAGTAGAATGTTTGCACATTTTCAATAGAAAATATTTGAAATTTTTCTATAGAAAAAATAACTTACAAAACTATTTTCCACTGAAATTATATTCATAATATTTTTTTTACAGATTTTTGTATGAATTTAAATTAATCTAATATTCGTTTCATAAAATTGCTCTAAAAATCATAACTTCACTACCATCAAATTGAAAATGTATTAATAAACATTTCTCTAGTATTAGTCGCAGGCAGCACTGTCAAAGAATATCATGTTGTTAAATAAGCTACATTTCTTTGCCAACGACCATACCACGCTGAGTACATCGGTTCTCGTCCGATCACCGAAATTAAGCAGCGTCGGGCGCGGTTAGTACTTAGATGGGGGACCGCTTGGGAACACCGCGTGTTGTTGGCATTGTCCAACTTTTTTTAACGTTTTTTCATCGAGTTTTTTTTTTTCAATAGATTTTTTTTATGTTTTTTGCTGGAGCAGAATGTTTGCACATTTTCAATAGAAAATATTTGAAATTTTTCTATCGAAAAAATAACTTACCAAACTATTTTCCACTGAAATTATATTCATAATATTTTTTTACAGATTTTTGTATGAATTTAAATTAATCTAATATTCGTTTCATAAAATTGCTCTAAAAATCAAAACTTCACAACCATCAAATTGAAAATGTATTAATAAACATTTCTCTAGTATTAGTCGCAGGCAGCACTGTCAAAGAATATCATGTTGTTAAATAAGCTACATTTCTTTGCCAACGACCATACCACGCTGAGTACATCGGTTCTCGTCCGATCACCGAAATTAAGCAGCGTCGGGCGCGGTTAGTACTTAGATGGGGGACCGCTTGGGAACACCGCGTGTTGTTGGCATTGTCCAACTTTTTTTTAACGTTTTTTCATCGAGTTTTTTTTTTCAATAGATTTTTTTTATGTTTTTTGCTGGAGTAGAATGTTTGCACATTTTCAATAGAAAATATTTGAAATTTTTCTATAGAAAAAATAACTTACAAAACTATTTTCCACTGAAATTATATTCATAATATTTTTTTTACAGATTTTTGTATGAATTTAAATTAATCTAATATTCGTTTCATAAAATTGCTCTAAAAATCATAACTTCACTACCATCAAATTGAAAATGTATTAATAAACATTTCTCTAGTATTAGTCGCAGGCAGCACTGTCAAAGAATATCATGTTGTTAAATAAGCTACATTTCTTTGCCAACGACCATACCACGCTGAGTACATCGGTTCTCGTCCGATCACCGAAATTAAGCAGCGTCGGGCGCGGTTAGTACTTAGATGGGGGACCGCTTGGGAACACCGCGTGTTGTTGGCATTGTCCAACTTTTTTAAACGTTTTTTCATCGAGTTTTTTTTTTCAATAGATTTTTTTTATGTTTTTTGCTGGAGCAGAATGTTTGCACATTTTCAATAGAAAATATTTGAAATTTTTCTATAGAAAAAATAACTTACCAAACTATTTTCCACTGAAATTATATTCATAATATTTTTTTACAGATTTTTGTATGAATTTAAATTAATCTAATATTCGTTTCATAAAATTGCTCTAAAAATCATAACTTCACAACCATCAAATTGAAAATGTATTAATAAACATTTCTCTAGTATTAGTCGCAGGCAGCACTGTCAAAGAATATCATGTTGTTAAATAAGCTACATTTCTTTGCCAACGACCATACCACGCTGAGTACATCGGTTCTCGTCCGATCACCGAAATTAAGCAGCGTCGGGCGCGGTTAGTACTTAGATGGGGGACCGCTTGGGAACACCGCGTGTTGTTGGCATTGTCCAACTTTTTTTAACGTTTTTTCATCGAGTTTTTTTTTTCAATAGATTTTTTTTATGTTTTTTGCTGGAGTAGAATGTTTGCACATTTTCAATAGAAAATATTTGAAATTTTTCTATAGAAAAAATAACTTACAAAACTATTTTCCACTGAAATTATATTCATAATATTTTTTTTACAGATTTTTGTATGAATTTAAATTAATCTAATATTCGTTTCATAAAATTGCTCTAAAAATCATAACTTCACTACCATCAAATTGAAAATGTATTAATAAACATTTCTCTAGTATTAGTCGCAGGCAGCACTGTCAAAGAATATCATGTTGTTAAATAAGCTACATTTCTTTGCCAACGACCATACCACGCTGAGTACATCGGTTCTCGTCCGATCACCGAAATTAAGCAGCGTCGGGCGCGGTTAGTACTTAGATGGGGGACCGCTTGGGAACACCGCGTGTTGTTGGCATTGTCCAACTTTTTTTAACGTTTTTTCATCGAGTTTTTTTTTTCAATAGATTTTTTTTATGTTTTTTGCTGGAGTAGAATGTTTGCACATTTTCAATAGAAAATATTTGAAATTTTTCTATAGAAAAAATAACTTACAAAACTATTTTCCACTGAAATTATATTCATAATATTTTTTTTACAGATTTTTGTATGAATTTAAATTAATCTAATATTCGTTTCATAAAATTGCTCTAAAAATCATAACTTCACTACCATCAAATTGAAAATGTATTAATAAACATTTCTCTAGTATTAGTCGCAGGCAGCACTGTCAAAGAATATCATGTTGTTAAATAAGCTACATTTCTTTGCCAACGACCATACCACGCTGAGTACATCGGTTCTCGTCCGATCACCGAAATTAAGCAGCGTCGGGCGCGGTTAGTACTTAGATGGGGGACCGCTTGGGAACACCGCGTGTTGTTGGCATTGTCCAACTTTTTTTTAACGTTTTTTCATCGAGTTTTTTTTTCAATAGATTTTTTTTATGTTTTTTGCTGGAGTAGAATGTTTGCACATTTTCAATAGAAAATATTTGAAATTTTTCTATAGAAAAAATAACTTACAAAACTATTTTCCACTGAAATTATATTCATAATATTTTTTTTACAGATTTTTGTATGAATTTAAATTAATCTAATATTCGTTTCATAAAATTGCTCTAAAAATCATAACTTCACTACCATCAAATTGAAAATGTATTAATAAACATTTCTCTAGTATTAGTCGCAGGCAGCACTGTCAAAGAATATCATGTTGTTAAATAAGCTACATTTCTTTGCCAACGACCATACCACGCTGAGTACATCGGTTCTCGTCCGATCACCGAAATTAAGCAGCGTCGGGCGCGGTTAGTACTTAGATGGGGGACCGCTTGGGAACACCGCGTGTTGTTGGCATTGTCCAACTTTTTTTAACGTTTTTTCATCGAGTTTTTTTTTTCAATAGATTTTTTTTTATGTTTTTTGCTGGAGCAGAATGTTTGCACATTTTCAATAGAAAATATTTGAAATTTTTCTATCGAAAAAATAACTTACCAAACTATTTTCCACTGAAATTATATTCATAATATTTTTTTACAGATTTTTGTACGAATTTAAATTAATCTAATATTCGTTTCATAAAATTGCTCTAACAATCATAACTTCACAACCATCAAATTGAAAATGTATTAATAAACATTTCTCTAGTATTAGTCGCAGGCAGCACTGTCAAAGAATATCATGTTGTTAAATAAGCTACATTTCTTTGCCAACGACCATACCACGCTGAGTACATCGGTTCTCGTCCGATCACCGATATTAAGCAGCGTCGGGCGCGGTTAGTACTTAGATGGGGGACCGCTTGGGAACACCGCGTGTTGTTGGCATTGTCCAACTTTTTTTAACGTTTTTTCATCGAGTTTTTTTTTTCAATAGATTTTTTTTATGTTTTTTGCTGGAGCAGAATGTTTGCACATTTTCAATAGAAAATATTTGAAATTTTTCTATCGAAAAAATAACTTACCAAACTATTTTCCACTGAAATTATATTCATAATATTTTTTTACAGATTTTTGTATGAATTTAAATTAATCTAATATTCGTTTCATAAAATTGCTCTAAAAATCATAACTTCACAACCATCAAATTGAAAATGTATTAATAAACATTTCTCTAGTATTAGTCGCAGGCAGCACTGCCAAAGAATATCATGTTGTTAAATAAGCTACATTTCTTTGCCAACGACCATACCACGCTGAGTACATCGGTTCTCGTCCGATCACCGAAATTAAGCAGCGTCGGGCGCGGTTAGTACTTAGATGGGGGACCGCTTGGGAACACCGCGTGTTGTTGGCATTGTCCAACTTTTTTTTAACGTTTTTTCATCGAGTTTTTTTTTCAATAGATTTTTTTTATGTTTTTTGCTGGAGTAGAATGTTTGCACATTTTCAATAGAAAATATTTGAAATTTTTCTATAGAAAAAATAACTTACAAAACTATTTTCCACTGAAATTATATTCATAATATTTTTTTTACAGATTTTTGTATGAATTTAAATTAATCTAATATTCGTTTCATAAAATTGCTCTAAAAATCATAACTTCACTACCATCAAATTGAAAATGTATTAATAAACATTTCTCTAGTATTAGTCGCAGGCAGCACTGTCAAAGAATATCATGTTGTTAAATAAGCTACATTTCTTTGCCAACGACCATACCACGCTGAGTACATCGGTTCTCGTCCGATCACCGAAATTAAGCAGCGTCGGGCGCGGTTAGTACTTAGATGGGGGACCGCTTGGGAACACCGCGTGTTGTTGGCATTGTCCAACTTTTTTAACGTTTTTTCATCGAGTTTTTTTTTTTCAATAGATTTTTTTTTATGTTTTTTGCTGGAGCAGAATGTTTGCACATTTTCAATAGAAAATATTTGAAATTTTTCTATCGAAAAAATAACTTACCAAACTATTTTCCACTGAAATTATATTCATAATATTTTTTTACAGATTTTTGTATGAATTTAAATTAATCTAATATTCGTTTCATAAAATTGCTCTAACAATCATAACTTCACAACCATCAAATTGAAAATGTATTAATAAACATTTCTCTAGTATTAGTCGCAGGCAGCACTGTCAAAGAATATCATGTTGTTAAATAAGCTACATTTCTTTGCCAACGACCATACCACGCTGAGTACATCGGTTCTCGTCCGATCACCGATATTAAGCAGCGTCGGGCGCGGTTAGTACTTAGATGGGGGACCGCTTGGGAACACCGCGTGTTGTTGGCATTGTCCAACTTTTTTTAACGTTTTTTCATCGAGTTTTTTTTTTCAATAGATTTTTTTTATGTTTTTTGCTGGAGCAGAATGTTTGCACATTTTCAATAGAAAATATTTGAAATTTTTCTATCGAAAAAATAACTTACCAAACTATTTTCCACTGAAATTATATTCATAATATTTTTTTACAGATTTTTGTATGAATTTAAATTAATCTAATATTCGTTTCATAAAATTGCTCTAAAAATCATAACTTCACAACCATCAAATTGAAAATGTATTAATAAACATTTCTCTAGTATTAGTCGCAGGCAGCACTGCCAAAGAATATCATGTTGTTAAATAAGCTACATTTCTTTGCCAACGACCATACCACGCTGAGTACATCGGTTCTCGTCCGATCACCGAAATTAAGCAGCGTCGGGCGCGGTTAGTACTTAGATGGGGGACCGCTTGGGAACACCGCGTGTTGTTGGCATTGTCCAACTTTTTTTTAACGTTTTTTCATCGAGTTTTTTTTTTCAATAGATTCTTTTTATGTTTTTTGCTGGAGTAGAATGTTTGCACATTTTCAATAGAAAATATTTGAAATTTTTCTATAGAAAAAATAACTTACAAAACTATTTTCCACTGAAATTATATTCATAATATTTTTTTTACAGATTTTTGTATGAATTTAAATTAATCTAATATTCGTTTCATAAAATTGCTCTAAAAATCATAACTTCACTACCATCAAATTGAAAATGTATTAATAAACATTTCTCTAGTATTAGTCGCAGGCAGCACTGTCAAAGAATATCATGTTGTTAAATAAGCTACATTTCTTTGCCAACGACCATACCACGCTGAGTACATCGGTTCTCGTCCGATCACCGAAATTAAGCAGCGTCGGGCGCGGTTAGTACTTAGATGGGGGACCGCTTGGGAACACCGCGTGTTGTTGGCATTGTCCAACTTTTTTAAACGTTTTTTCATCGAGTTTTTTGTTTCAATAGATTTTTTTTATGTTTTTTGCTGGAGCAGAATGTTTGCACATTTTCAATAGAAAATATTTGAAATTTTTCTATAGAAAAAATAACTTACCAAACTATTTTCCACTGAAATTATATTCATAATATTTTTTTACAGATTTTTGTATGAATTTAAATTAATCTAATATTCGTTTCATAAAATTGCTCTAAAAATCATAACTTCACAACCATCAAATTGAAAATGTATTAATAAACATTTCTCTAGTATTAGTCGCAGGCAGCACTGTCAAAGAATATCATGTTGTTAAATAAGCTACATTTCTTTGCCAACGACCATACCACGCTGAGTACATCGGTTCTCGTCCGATCACCGAAATTAAGCAGCGTCGGGCGCGGTTAGTACTTAGATGGGGGACCGCTTGGGAACACCGCGTGTTGTTGGCATTGTCCAACTTTTTTTAACGTTTTTTCATCGAGTTTTTTTTTTCAATAGATTTTTTTTATGTTTTTTGCTGGAGTAGAATGTTTGCACATTTTCAATAGAAAATATTTGAAATTTTTCTATAGAAAAAATAACTTACAAAACTATTTTCCACTGAAATTATATTCATAATATTTTTTTTACAGATTTTTGTATGAATTTAAATTAATCTAATATTCGTTTCATAAAATTGCTCTAAAAATCATAACTTCACTACCATCAAATTGAAAATGTATTAATAAACATTTCTCTAGTATTAGTCGCAGGCAGCACTGTCAAAGAATATCATGTTGTTAAATAAGCTACATTTCTTTGCCAACGACCACACCACGCTGAGTACATCGGTTCTCGTCCGATCACCGAAATTAAGCAGCGTCGGGCGCGGTTAGTACTTAGATGGGGGACCGCTTGGGAACACCGCGTGTTGTTGGCATTGTCCAACTTTTTTTAAAGTTTTTTCATCGAGTTTTTTTTTTCAATAGATTTTTTTTATGTTTTTTGCTGGAGTAGAATGTTTGCACATTTTCAATAGAAAATATTTGAAATTTTTCTATAGAAAAAATAACTTACAAAACTATTTTCCACTGAAATTATATTCATAATATTTTTTTTTACAGATTTTTGTATGAATTTAAATTAATCTAATATTCGTTTCATAAAATTGCTCTAAAAATCATAACTTCACTACCATCAAATTGAAAATGTATTAATAAACATTTCTCTAGTATTAGTCGCAGGCAGCACTGTCAAAGAATATCATGTTGTTAAATAAGCTACATTTCTTTGCCAACGACCATACCACGCTGAGTACATCGGTTCTCGTCCGATCACCGAAATTAAGCAGCGTCGGGCGCGGTTAGTACTTAGATGGGGGACCGCTTGGGAACACCGCGTGTTGTTGGCATTGTCCAACTTTTTTTAACGTTTTTTCATCGAGTTTTTTTTTTTCAATAGATTTTTTTTATGTTTTTTGCTGGAGCAGAATGTTTGCACATTTTCAATAGAAAATATTTGAAATTTTTCTATAGAAAAAATAACTTACAAAACTATTTTCCACTGAAATTATATTCATAATATTTTTTTTACAGATTTTTGTATGAATTTAAATTAATCTAATATTCGTTTCATAAAATTGCTCTAAAAATCATAACTTCACTACCATCAAATTGAAAATGTATTAATAAACATTTCTCTAGTATTAGTCGCAGGCAGCACTGTCAAAGAATATCATGTTGTTAAATAAGCTACATTTCTTTGCCAACGACCATACCACGCTGAGTACATCGGTTCTCGTCCGATCACCGAAATTAAGCAGCGTCGGGCGCGGTTAGTACTTAGATGGGGGACCGCTTGGGAACACCGCGTGTTGTTGGCATTGTCCAACTTTTTTTTAACGTTTTTTCATCGAGTTTTTTTTTCAATAGATTTTTTTTATGTTTTTTGCTGGAGTAGAATGTTTGCACATTTTCAATAGAAAATATTTGAAATTTTTCTATAGAAAAAATAACTTACAAAACTATTTTCCACTGAAATTATATTCATAATATTTTTTTTACAGATTTTTGTATGAATTTAAATTAATCTAATATTCGTTTCATAAAATTGCTCTAAAAATCATAACTTCACTACCATCAAATTGAAAATGTATTAATAAACATTTCTCTAGTATTAGTCGCAGGCAGCACTGTCAAAGAATATCATGTTGTTAAATAAGCTACATTTCTTTGCCAACGACCATACCACGCTGAGTACATCGGTTCTCGTCCGATCACCGAAATTAAGCAGCGTCGGGCGCGGTTAGTACTTAGATGGGGGACCGCTTGGGAACACCGCGTGTTGTTGGCATTGTCCAACTTTTTTTAACGTTTTTTCATCGAGTTTTTTTTTTTTCAATAGATTTTTTTTTATGTTTTTTGCTGGAGCAGAATGTTTGCACATTTTCAATAGAAAATATTTGAAATTTTTCTATCGAAAAAATAACTTACCAAACTATTTTCCACTGAAATTATATTCATAATATTTTTTTACAGATTTTTGTATGAATTTAAATTAATCTAATATTCGTTTCATAAAATTGCTCTAACAATCATAACTTCACAACCATCAAATTGAAAATGTATTAATAAACATTTCTCTAGTATTAGTCGCAGGCAGCACTGTCAAAGAATATCATGTTGTTAAATAAGCTACATTTCTTTGCCAACGACCATACCACGCTGAGTACATCGGTTCTCGTCCGATCACCGAAATTAAGCAGCGTCGGGCGCGGTTAGTACTTAGATGGGGGACCGCTTGGGAACACCGCGTGTTGTTGGCATTGTCCAACTTTTTTTAACGTTTTTTCATCGAGTTTTTTTTTTCAATAGATTTTTTTTTATGTTTTTTGCTGGAGCAGAATGTTTGCACATTTTCAATAGAAAATATTTGAAATTTTTCTATCGAAAAAATAACTTACCAAACTATTTTCCACTGAAATTATATTCATAATATTTTTTTACAGATTTTTGTATGAATTTAAATTAATCTAATATTCGTTTCATAAAATTGCTCTAAAAATCATAACTTCACAACCATCAAATTGAAAATGTATTAATAAACATTTCTCTAGTATTAGTCGCAGGCAGCACTGCCAAAGAATATCATGTTGTTAAATAAGCTACATTTCTTTGCCAACGACCATACCACGCTGAGTACATCGGTTCTCGTCCGATCACCGAAATTAAGCAGCGTCGGGCGCGGTTAGTACATAGATGGTGGACCGCTTGGGAACACCGCGTGTTGTTGGCATTGTCCAACTTTTTTTTAACGTTTTTTCATCGAGTTTTTTTTTTCAATAGATTTTTTTTATGTTTTTTGCTGGAGTAGAATGTTTGCACATTTTCAATAGAAAATATTTGAAATTTTTCTATAGAAAAAATAACTTACAAAACTATTTTCCACTGAAATTATATTCATAATATTTTTTTTACAGATTTTTGTATGAATTTAAATTAATCTAATATTCGTTTCATAAAATTGCTCTAAAAATCATAACTTCACTACCATCAAATTGAAAATGTATTAATAAACATTTCTCTAGTATTAGTCGCAGGCAGCACTGTCAAAGAATATCATGTTGTTAAATAAGCTACATTTCTTTGCCAACGACCATACCACGCTGAGTACATCGGTTCTCGTCCGATCACCGAAATTAAGCAGCGTCGGGCGCGGTTAGTACTTAGATGGGGGACCGCTTGGGAACACCGCGTGTTGTTGGCATTGTCCAACTTTTTTAAACGTTTTTTCATCGAGTTTTTTTTTTCAATAGATTTTTTTTATGTTTTTTGCTGGAGCAGAATGTTTGCACATTTTCAATAGAAAATATTTGAAATTTTTCTATAGAAAAAATAACTTACCAAACTATTTTCCACTGAAATTATATTCATAATATTTTTTTACAGATTTTTGTATGAATTTAAATTAATCTAATATTCGTTTCATAAAATTGCTCTAAAAATCATAACTTCACAACCATCAAATTGAAAATGTATTAATAAACATTTCTCTAGTATTAGTCGCAGGCAGCACTGTCAAAGAATATCATGTTGTTAAATAAGCTACATTTCTTTGCCAACGACCATACCACGCTGAGTACATCGGTTCTCGTCCGATCACCGAAATTAAGCAGCGTCGGGCGCGGTTAGTACTTAGATGGAGGACCGCTTGGGAACACCGCGTGTTGTTGGCATTGTCCAACTTTTTTTTAACGTTTTTTCATCGAGTTTTTTTTTTCAATAGATTTTTTTTATGTTTTTTGCTGGAGTAGAATGTTTGCACATTTTCAATAGAAAATATTTGAAATTTTTCTATAGAAAAAATAACTTACAAAACTATTTTCCACTGAAATTATATTCATAATATTTTTTTTACAGATTTTTGTATGAATTTAAATTAATCTAATATTCGTTTCATAAAATTGCTCTAAAAATCATAACTTCACTACCATCAAATTGAAAATGTATTAATAAACATTTCTCTAGTATTAGTCGCAGGCAGCACTGTCAAAGAATATCATGTTGTTAAATAAGCTACATTTCTTTGCCAACGACCATACCACGCTGAGTACATCGGTTCTCGTCCGATCACCGAAATTAAGCAGCGTCGGGCGCGGTTAGTACTTAGATGGGGGACCGCTTGGGAACACCGCGTGTTGTTGGCATTGTCCAACTTTTTTTAACGTTTTTTCATCGAGTTTTTTTTTTTCAATAGATTTTTTTTATGTTTTTTGCTGGAGTAGAATGTTTGCACATTTTCAATAGAAAATATTTGAAATTTTTCTATAGAAAAAATAACTTACAAAACTATTTTCCACTGAAATTATATTCATAATATTTTTTTTACAGATTTTTGTATGAATTTAAATTAATCTAATATTCGTTTCATAAAATTGCTCTAAAAATCATAACTTCACTACCATCAAATTGAAAATGTATTAATAAACATTTCTCTAGTATTAGTCGCAGGCAGCACTGTCAAAGAATATCATGTTGTTAAATAAGCTACATTTCTTTGCCAACGACCATACCACGCTGAGTACATCGGTTCTCGTCCGATCACCGAAATTAAGCAGCGTCGGGCGCGGTTAGTACTTAGATGGGGGACCGCTTGGGAACACCGCGTGTTGTTGGCATTGTCCAACTTTTTTTAACGTTTTTTCATCGAGTTTTTTTTTTTCAATAGATTTTTTTTATGTTTTTTGCTGGAGCAGAATGTTTGCACATTTTCAATAGAAAATATTTGAAATTTTTCTATCGAAAAAATAACTTACCAAACTATTTTCCACTGAAATTATATTCATAATATTTTTTTACAGATTTTTGTATGAATTTAAATTAATCTAATATTCGTTTCATAAAATTGCTCTAAAAATCATAACTTCACAACCATCAAATTGAAAATGTATTAATAAACATTTCTCTAGTATTAGTCGCAGGCAGCACTGTCAAAGAATATCATGTTGTTAAATAAGCTACATTTCTTTGCCAACGACCATACCACGCTGAGTACATCGGTTCTCGTCCGATCACCGAAATTAAGCAGCGTCGGGCGCGGTTAGTACTTAGATGGGGGACCGCTTGGGAACACCGCGTGTTGTTGGCATTGTCCAACTTTTTTTTAACGTTTTTTCATCGAGTTTTTGTTTTTCAATAGATTTTTTTTATGTTTTTTGCTGGAGTAGAATGTTTGCACATTTTCAATAGAAAATATTTGAAATTTTTCTATAGAAAAAATAACTTACAAAACTATTTTCCACTGAAATTATATTCATAATATTTTTTTTACAGATTTTTGTATGAATTTAAATTAATCTAATATTCGTTTCATAAAATTGCTCTAAAAATCATAACTTCACTACCATCAAATTGAAAATGTATTAATAAACATTTCTCTAGTATTAGTCGCAGGCAGCACTGTCAAAGAATATCATGTTGTTAAATAAGCTACATTTCTTTGCCAACGACCATACCACGCTGAGTACATCGGTTCTCGTCCGATCACCGAAATTAAGCAGCGTCGGGCGCGGTTAGTACTTAGATGGGGGACCGCTTGGGAACACCGCGTGTTGTTGGCATTGTCCAACTTTTTTAAACGTTTTTTCATCGAGTTTTTTTTTTTCAATAGATTTTTTTTATGTTTTTTGCTGGAGCAGAATGTTTGCACATTTTCAATAGAAAATATTTGAAATTTTTCTATAGAAAAAATAACTTACCAAACTATTTTCCACTGAAATTATATTCATAATATTTTTTTACAGATTTTTGTATGAATTTAAATTAATCTAATATTCGTTTCATAAAATTGCTCTAAAAATCATAACTTCACAACCATCAAATTGAAAATGTATTAATAAACATTTCTCTAGTATTAGTCGCAGGCAGCACTGTCAAAGAATATCATGTTGTTAAATAAGCTACATTTCTTTGCCAACGACCATACCACGCTGAGAACATCGGTTCTCGTCCGATCACCGAAATTAAGCAGCGTCGGGCGCGGTTAGTACTTAGATGGGGGACCGCTTGGGAACACCGCGTGTTGTTGGCATTGTCCAACTTTTTTTAACGTTTTTTCATCGAGTTTTTTTTTTCAATAGATTTTTTTTATGTTTTTTGCTGGAGTAGAATGTTTGCACATTTTCAATAGAAAATATTTGAAATTTTTCTATAGAAAAAATAACTTACAAAACTATTTTCCACTGAAATTATATTCATAATATTTTTTTTACAGATTTTTGTATGAATTTAAATTAATCTAATATTCGTTTCATAAAATTGCTCTAAAAATCATAACTTCACTACCATCAAATTGAAAATGTATTAATAAACATTTCTCTAGTATTAGTCGCAGGCAGCACTGTCAAAGAATATCATGTTGTTAAATAAGCTACATTTCTTTGCCAACGACCATACCACGCTGAGTACATCGGTTCTCGTCCGATCACCGAAATTAAGCAGCGTCGGGCGCGGTTAGTACTTAGATGGGGGACCGCTTGGGAACACCGCGTGTTGTTGGCATTGTCCAACTTTTTTTAACGTTTTTTCATCGAGTTTTTTTTTTTCAATAGATTTTTTTTATGTTTTTTGCTGGAGCAGAATGTTTGCACATTTTCAATAGAAAATATTTGAAATTTTTCTATCGAAAAAATAACTTACCAAACTATTTTCCACTGAAATTATATTCATAATATTTTTTTACAGATTTTTGTATGAGGATAATCTGGCAACCTTTTACCATGCAAGAGTAAATAATTTCTACTGCTGGCTATTTCGTGTATTATAAATTAAAACAATAGTTATCTTAAATATATTTTTAATTAAAAAGTTGCTTAAATTTGTCTAGTGTGTGGAAAACATAAATTTTGTTCTCATACGTATCACATAAACATCATATTACATAAATTAATTGCTGCTGCCGTCAAAGTTCGTTTGGTGTTTTCCTTTTGGTTATTTTCGCACATTGTTTATAAACATGGCACCTGCTACAACAACTGTTTGCCCTGTTTGCAAGGAAAATGTTACAAAAACAAGCGGTGGTGTTTCATGTTACATATGTAATAAATGGTTTCACCGAGATGACTGTTCGCAAGTAACAGAAAACGCATTCAACATATTGGCGAAAAATAAAACCATTCGATGGAGATGCCACGAATGTTCGGCTTTCAGTATCGTTAGTGACGAGGAAAAGGTGTGGAAAGCTTTGGACCAACTATCATCTAAGCTGGACAATTTAGTGGAGACCTTACCATCCAACATCAAAAAAGAAATTGATCGCAGTCTCTCAAATATTAAAAAAGAAATTGATACCAGCCTCTCCACCATTAAAGATGCAATTGAGATGGAAAAGTCGAAAAACAACGAGTTTCGAATGAAGGTTAATGCGAGATTGGATATGGTTGAACGAGAAACCCATAGGATAAGGCAACAAAATTGCAGAAATGACATTTTGGTGTACGGTTTACCATCCAACACTGAGCCGGAACAAATGGCTTTGAACATTTCAAAAGCTGTTGGCGTCAATTTGAAGGTGGATGATTTAAATTGCTGTTTCTGGTTGGGAAAGTCCAAGAAGACACTACTAATTAAATTCGTCTCGGGGATGAAAAGAGATGAAGTTATGAAAAAATACTTGGCATCAAAAAATCTGAAACTCAGCCAAGTTGTGCCTACAGACATAGAATCCAGAATCTATCTAAATGAGAATTTAGCACCTGCTGCAATTAAGGCGAAAAACTTATGTCGACACTTGCAAAAAACAAAAGCAATTAAGAGCTTCCGTTTGATCGCCTCCATTCCTGCAGCTAACATCACTCGTTGCAACGGTTCAAGATCGTTCTGCAATCTGGAACAACTTTCGGCTCTGGCAAGAGAAAGTGGAGAAGACAACATCCTCATTCATCGCCGTTTTGGCCGCAGAAGCAACGCTCCGCAAATCGTATTGAACGATACACCAACGTTTGGAACGCCTCATTTAATGTGATACGTAACATGTAGATTGTATAATTTATCTAGATATGGTAGGGTGGGTGGGTGAGATTATCGGGTTGATTGTGTATAACATTTGACCCGATAACTTCACACTAGATATAACTTTTCAATTCCCCAGTCTATACCTAGATTTGGTAGGGAGGGAGGGTTAGTGATCGGGTTAGATTGCGTTTGTAATCTAATCCGGTTATATAATCTAGGTGCCTTTTTTTTCTTATTTGTTTTCAGTTTAGTCAGCTATGATTACATGATTTTTTCCTATATGTTTTTTTTAATATTAAGTATAATGTATTTACTAACGCACATTTTCTCAAACATGTTAAATGATTTCGGTTAATTGTATTGGTGATGTTGTCAGTGACGATTCTTACATTAGAAGATTCTGCTCGGGTCAGAACTTTCTAAATATTGGCTTTTTTAATGCTCAGTCGCTAAAGCCAAGTAATGCATCAACCAAATTTGATGAGGTGAACAACTTATTGAGTAATGGGTTTCTTAATATTATAGGTGTGTCTGAAACATGGCTTAAGTCATATGTGCCTAATAAAGCCGTTAGCATTTCAGGCTACAAACTTTTCAGAGCTGATCGGTCTGGAATGCGTGGTGGCGGCGTTGGCCTTTACATTTCAAATAATCTGAAAGCAACGGTTTTATCGTCCTTGTCTGAACCAAATTCCTGTGAAGCACTATTTTTAAATATTACTTGCAGAATCTATAGCTTGATTGTCGGAATAGTATACTTACCTAATGGAAACATAGACGCTCTGGAAGCTTATATAACTGACATTGTCACAAGATTTACAAACGTTATTATTCTTGGCGATTTTAACTGCGACATATCTGACTCCAGAAAATATTCAAAACTTAAACTTCTATTAACTCGCTGTAACTTGACTGTTGTACATAATAACAAGCCTACTCACTACGATTTGATCCACAATTCGACATCTATTATTGATTACTCTTTGGTCAGCAACCCAGCTTCTGTCATTAGCAGTAGTCAATTCAATTTTCCGTCTCTAAATTCCAATCATGCTTTTATGCTCATGCAGTATATGGTACCAACTCACGAACAAATTATATACAAGTCTTTTCGTGATTATAATTCAATTAATATTGATTCGTTATTGACTGATACTTATAATGCTGATTTTTCACCAATTTATATGACTAATGATACAGATTCCCAATTATTACATCTAAATTGTTTATTATTAAACTTGTTTGAAAATCATGTACCTGAGAAAATTAAAGTAATAACTTATGGGAAACCTATGTGGCACAATAATAGTGAAATAAAATTAGCGATACAAAATAGAGACCTAGCGTATAGAGCATGCCTTGAAAATAATTCTGACTGGAATAAGTCTATATATAAAACGTATAGATCTATTGCTCGAAGGACTATAAGGCAAGTGAAACGTTCGTATGGGCTTAGACTTTTTAATGGCACGACAGATTCCAGAGAACTGTGGTCTAGAATTCGATCCACTGGTGGACTCGATTCTGATAATTACTGTGATACTAACTGTGATATAGATGCTAATTTATTAAATAATTACTTTACATCTGTTTCATCTAATTCTGTACCTAATTTTAGTAACAACTCTTTTTCAGATTTCCGCAATAATTCTTTATACTTTCGGAACATTAACCTTATAGAATTACACAGTGCAATATTTAGAATTAAGTCCAATGCCTTGGGAACTGATGGTATACCAATTCGATTCATCAAACTGATATTCCCGTATGTACAGCTCCATATCCTGCACATTTTTAATACAATATTAATGACCTCAAAGTTCCCTTTAATATGGAAGTTAGCTAGGATTACACCTTTGCGGAAGAAAAGTACAACCGGCGTAAACTGCTCTGATTATCGCCCGATCTCTATTTTACCTGCTTTGTCTAAAGCTTTCGAGATTTTGATTAAAGACCAATTAACTGAGCACTTGGATTATTTCTCCCTTGTTGATCCTTGTCAGTCAGGGTTTCGACGTCACCACAGCACCACATCTTTAATGGTAAAACTTACCGATGATATAAGACGTACTATCGATAGAAGAAATCCTGGAGTTCTTGCTGCTCTTGATCTGAGCAAGGCGTTCGATTCTGTCGATCACAATGTTCTTTGTTCTAAACTATACAACCAGTTTAATTTGTCTGCCACTTCATGTAAACTTATTTCGTCATTTCTGTCAGAACGCTCGCAATACGTACTTTGCCATAATCGTAGTTCTAATGTAAAGCCAATTTTTGCTGGTGTTCCTCAAGGCTCCATACTTGGCCCGGTCTTGTTTATGTTATATGTAAATGATGTTCGTCGTTGTATACGAAATTCTGATTTAGCAATATATGCGGACGACTTTCAGTTGTTTAGCACATGTATCTCGGGTTCGATTGAAAACTGTATCTCTGATTTAGATGATGATATTGGACGTATTTGTGAATGGGCTCGTTGCAATAAACTCACGATAAATATTAGCAAAACCAAATGCGTAGTATTTAATGGTTTGCGTAATCAGCATGTCGAACACAACATCACTGTTCAAAATAGTGTTATCAATTCCTTAAGCTCAATTACTTCACTTGGCTTTATAATCGACCACAGTCTTCAGTTCACAACGCATATAGCGCATATTTGCTCCAAGTTGAACTTAATACTTAAAAAGTTATATAGTCTCAATGTTATTCTACCTACTCAGATAAAATATATGTTGGCTCACTCCTTGCTCATGCCTCATATACTGTACGGAGCGGAAGTATTTATGGGTACCAATAGAGCAAATATTCGTAAGCTCACTTCATGTTTTCATGGTATCCTTCGTTTTGTGTATGGTTCGCGTTGTAGGCGTGATTATTCTCATTTCAGCAAGCAGTTTCTAGGCTGTACCTTTGAACATTTTCTAGAGTTAAGGTGCCTTTCTTTCTTTTTCGGCGTGTTAAAGCACCATCAACCTTTATATTTGATATCACCGTTTCACTTCCTGAACTCTGCAAGAAATTCTCAAATACTTATAGAACAATTTAATAACAATATTTTTGAACGATCTTTTGTAATTCGTGTGGCAAGATTGTGGAATATGTTACCTCCTAACGTTAAAGATATTTCGGTTTGTCCTCGAACATTTCGAAATAAACTGCTCGTTTACTATTCTGATCAATCAAACTAGAATTATATTTTTTTTTATTATCACTGACAACATTCGTTTCACCATTTAAATTAATTTTAATATGTATATCATCGTTTGAGAGAGTGTGCGTTAGGTTAGGGTTATTATTAGTAATATATATTCATTAGATAATTTTGATATTATAAAACTAAAATTTTGTTAACTATCAACATATAGTCCATGAGGGCTCAGTTTGATTAATAAATAAATAAAATAAAAAATAAAAATTTAAATTAATCTAATATTCGTTTCATAAAATTGCTCTAAAAATCATAACTTCACAACCATCAAATTGAAAATGTATTAATAAACATTTCTCTAGTATTAGTCGCAGGCAGCACTGTCAAAGAATATCATGTTGTTAAATAAGCTACATTTCTTTGCCAACGACCATACCACGCTGAGTACATCGGTTCTCGTCCGATCACCGAAATTAAGCAGCGTCGGGCGCGGTTAGTACTTAGATGGGGGACCGCTTGGGAACACCGCGTGTTGTTGGCATTGTCCAACTTTTTTTTAACGTTTTTTCATCGAGTTTTTTTTTTCAATAGATTTTTTTTATGTTTTTTGCTGGAGTAGAATGTTTGCACATTTTCAATAGAAAATATTTGAAATTTTTCTATAGAAAAAATAACTTACAAAACTATTTTCCACTGAAATTATATTCATAATATTTTTTTTACAGATTTTTGTATGAATTTAAATTAATCTAATATTCGTTTCATAAAATTGCTCTAAAAATCATAACTTCACTACCATCAAATTGAAAATGTATTAATAAACATTTCTCTAGTATTAGTCGCAGGCAGCACTGTCAAAGAATATCATGTTGTTAAATAAGCTACATTTCTTTGCCAACGACCATACCACGCTGAGTACATCGGTTCTCGTCCGATCACCGAAATTAAGCAGCGTCGGGCGCGGTTAGTACTTAGATGGGGGACCGCTTGGGAACACCGCGTGTTGTTGGCATTGTCCAACTTTTTTAAACGTTTTTTCATCGAGTTTTTTTTTTTCAATAGATTTTTTTTATGTTTTTTGCTGGAGCAGAATGTTTGCACATTTTCAATAGAAAATATTTGAAATTTTTCTATAGAAAAAATAACTTACCAAACTATTTTCCACTGAAATTATATTCATAATATTTTTTTACAGATTTTTGTATGAATTTAAATTAATCTAATATTCGTTTCATAAAATTGCTCTAAAAATCATAACTTCACAACCATCAAATTGAAAATGTATTAATAAACATTTCTCTAGTATTAGTCGCAGGCAGCACTGTCAAAGAATATCATGTTGTTAAATAAGCTACATTTCTTTGCCAACGACCATACCACGCTGAGTACATCGGTTCTCGTCCGATCACCGAAATTAAGCAGCGTCGGGCGCGGTTAGTACTTAGATGGGGGACCGCTTGGGAACACCGCGTGTTGTTGGCATTGTCCAACTTTTTTTTAACGTTTTTTCATCGAGTTTTTTTTTTCAATAGATTTTTTTTATGTTTTTTGCTGGAGTAGAATGTTTGCACATTTTCAATAGAAAATATTTGAAATTTTTCTATAGAAAAAATAACTTACAAAACTATTTTCCACTGAAATTATATTCATAATATTTTTTTTACAGATTTTTGTATGAATTTAAATTAATCTAATATTCGTTTCATAAAATTGCTCTAAAAATCATAACTTCACTACCATCAAATTGAAAATGTATTAATAAACATTTCTCTAGTATTAGTCGCAGGCAGCACTGTCAAAGAATATCATGTTGTTAAATAAGCTACATTTCTTTGCCAACGACCATACCACGCTGAGTACATCGGTTCTCGTCCGATCACCGAAATTAAGCAGCGTCGGGCGCGGTTAGTACTTAGATGGGGAACCGCTTGGGAACACCGCGTGTTGTTGGCATTGTCCAACTTTTTTTAACGTTTTTTCATCGAGTTTTTTTTTTCAATAGATTTTTTTTATGTCTTTTGCTGGAGTAGAATGTTTGCACATTTTCAATAGAAAATATTTGAAATTTTTCTATAGAAAAAATAACTTACAAAACTATTTTCCACTGAAATTATATTCATAATATTTTTTTTACAGATTTTTGTATGAATTTAAATTAATCTAATATTCGTTTCATAAAATTGCTCTAAAAATCATAACTTCACTACCATCAAATTGAAAATGTATTAATAAACATTTCTCTAGTATTAGTCGCAGGCAGCACTGTCAAAGAATATCATGTTGTTAAATAAGCTACATTTCTTTGCCAACGACCATACCACGCTGAGTACATCGGTTCTCGTCCGATCACCGAAATTAAGCAGCGTCGGGCGCGGTTAGTACTTAGATGGGGGACCGCTTGGGAACACCGCGTGTTGTTGGCATTGTCCAACTTTTTTTTAACGTTTTTTCATCGAGTTTTTTTTTCAATAGATTTTTTTTATGTTTTTTGCTGGAGTAGAATGTTTGCACATTTTCAATAGAAAATATTTGAAATTTTTCTATAGAAAAAATAACTTACAAAACTATTTTCCACTGAAATTATATTCATAATATTTTTTTTACAGATTTTTGTATGAATTTAAATTAATCTAATATTCGTTTCATAAAATTGCTCTAAAAATCATAACTTCACTACCATCAAATTGAAAATGTATTAATAAACATTTCTCTAGTATTAGTCGCAGCCAGCACTGTCAAAGAATATCATGTTGTTAAATAAGCTACATTTCTTTGCCAACGACCATACCACGCTGAGTACATCGGTTCTCGTCCGATCACCGAAATTAAGCAGCGTCGGGCGCGGTTAGTACTTAGATGGGGGACCGCTTGGGAACACCGCGTGTTGTTGGCATTGTCCAACTTTTTTTAACGTTTTTTCATCGAGTTTTTTTTTTTCAATAGATTTTTTTTTATGTTTTTTGCTGGAGCAGAATGTTTGCACATTTTCAATAGAAAATATTTGAAATTTTTCTATCGAAAAAATAACTTACCAAACTATTTTCCACTGAAATTATATTCATAATATTTTTTTACAGATTTTTGTATGAATTTAAATTAATCTAATATTCGTTTCATAAAATTGCTCTAACAATCATAACTTCACAACCATCAAATTGAAAATGTATTAATAAACATTTCTCTAGTATTAGTCGCAGGCAGCACTGTCAAAGAATATCATGTTGTTAAATAAGCTACATTTCTTTGCCAACGACCATACCACGCTGAGTACATCGGTTCTCGTCCGATCACCGAAATTAAGCAGCGTCGGGCGCGGTTAGTACTTAGATGGGGGACCGCTTGGGAACACCGCGTGTTGTTGGCATTGTCCAACTTTTTTTAACGTTTTTTCATCGAGTTTTTTTTTTTCAATAGATTTTTTTTATGTTTTTTGCTGGAGTAGAATGTTTGCACATTTTCAATAGAAAATATTTGAAATTTTTCTATCGAAAAAATAACTTACCAAACTATTTTCCACTGAAATTATATTCATAATATTTTTTTACAGATTTTTGTATGAATTTAAATTAATCTAATATTCGTTTCATAAAATTGCTCTAAAAATCATAACTTCACAACCATCAAATTGAAAATGTATTAATAAACATTTCTCTAGTATTAGTCGCAGGCAGCACTGTCAAAGAATATCATGTTGTTAAATAAGCTACATTTCTTTGCCAACGACCATACCACGCTGAGTACATCGGTTCTCGTCCGATCACCGAAATTAAGCAGCGTCGGGCGCGGTTAGTACTTAGATGGGGGACCGCTTGGGAACACCGCGTGTTGTTGGCATTGTCCAACTTTTTTTTAACGTTTTTTCATCGAGTTTTTTTTTTTCAATAGATTTTTTTTATGTTTTTTGCTGGAGTAGAATGTTTGCACATTTTCAATAGAAAATATTTGAAATTTTTCTATAGAAAAAATAACTTACAAAACTATTTTCCACTGAAATTATATTCATAATATTTTTTTTACAGATTTTTGTATGAATTTAAATTAATCTAATATTCGTTTCATAAAATTGCTCTAAAAATCATAACTTCACTACCATCAAATTGAAAATGTATTAATAAACATTTCTCTAGTATTAGTCGCAGGCAGCACTGTCAAAGAATATCATGTTGTTAAATAAGCTACATTTCTTTGCCAACGACCATACCACGCTGAGTACATCGGTTCTCGTCCGATCACCGAAATTAAGCAGCGTCGGGCGCGGTTAGTACTTAGATGGGGGACCGCTTGGGAACACCGCGTGTTGTTGGCATTGTCCAACTTTTTTTAACGTTTTTTCATCGAGTTTTTTTTTTCAATAGATTTTTTTTATGTTTTTTGCTGGAGTAGAATGTTTGCACATTTTCAATAGAAAATATTTGAAATTTTTCTATAGAAAAAATAACTTACAAAACTATTTTCCACTGAAATTATATTCATAATATTTTTTTTACAGATTTTTGTATGAATTTAAATTAATCTAATATTCGTTTCATAAAATTGCTCTAAAAATCATAACTTCACTACCATCAAATTGAAAATGTATTAATAAACATTTCTCTAGTATTAGTCGCAGGCAGCACTGTCAAAGAATATCATGTTGTTAAATAAGCTACATTTCTTTGCCAACGACCATACCACGCTGAGTACATCGGTTCTCGTCCGATCACCGAAATTAAGCAGCGTCGGGCGCGGTTAGTACTTAGATGGGGGACCGCTTGGGAACACCGCGTGTTGTTGGCATTGTCCAACTTTTTTTAACGTTTTTTCATCGAGTTTTTTTTTTCAATAGATTTTTTTTATGTCTTTTGCTGGAGTAGAATGTTTGCACATTTTCAATAGAAAATATTTGAAATTTTTCTATAGAAAAAATAACTTACAAAACTATTTTCCACTGAAATTATATTCATAATATTTTTTTTACAGATTTTTGTATGAATTTAAATTAATCTAATATTCGTTTCATAAAATTGCTCTAAAAATCATAACTTCACTACCATCAAATTGAAAATGTATTAATAAACATTTCTCTAGTATTAGTCGCAGGCAGCACTGTCAAAGAATATCATGTTGTTAAATAAGCTACATTTCTTTGCCAACGACCATACCACGCTGAGTACATCGGTTCTCGTCCGATCACCGAAATTAAGCAGCGTCGGGCGCGGTTAGTACTTAGATGGGGGACCGCTTGGGAACACCGCGTGTTGTTGGCATTGTCCAACTTTTTTTTAACGTTTTTTCATCGAGTTTTTTTTTTTCAATAGATTTTTTTTATGTTTTTTGCTGGAGTAGAATGTTTGCACATTTTCAATAGAAAATATTTGAAATTTTTCTATAGAAAAAATAACTTACAAAACTATTTTCCACTGAAATTATATTCATAATATTTTTTTTACAGATTTTTGTATGAATTTAAATTAATCTAATATTCGTTTCATAAAATTGCTCTAAAAATCATAACTTCACTACCATCAAATTGAAAATGTATTAATAAACATTTCTCTAGTATTAGTCGCAGGCAGCACTGTCAAAGAATATCATGTTGTTAAATAAGCTACATTTCTTTGCCAACGACCATACCACGCTGAGTACATCGGTTCTCGTCCGATCACCGAAATTAAGCAGCGTCGGGCGCGGTTAGTACTTAGATGGAGGACCGCTTGGGAACACCGCGTGTTGTTGGCATTGTCCAACTTTTTTAAACGTTTTTTCATCGAGTTTTTTTTTTTCAATAGATTTTTTTTATGTTTTTTGCTGGAGCAGAATGTTTGCACATTTTCAATAGAAAATATTTGAAATTTTTCTATAGAAAAAATAACTTACCAAACTATTTTCCACTGAAATTATATTCATAATATTTTTTTACAGATTTTTGTATGAATTTAAATTAATCTAATATTCGTTTCATAAAATTGCTCTAAAAATCATAACTTCACAACCATCAAATTGAAAATGTATTAATAAACATTTCTCTAGTATTAGTCGCAGGCAGCACTGTCAAAGAATATCATGTTGTTAAATAAGCTACATTTCTTTGCCAACGACCATACCACGCTGAGTACATCGGTTCTCGTCCGATCACCGAAATTAAGCAGCGTCGGGCGCGGTTAGTACTTAGATGGGGGACCGCTTGGGAACACCGCGTGTTGTTGGCATTGTCCAACTTTTTTTAACGTTTTTTCATCGAGTTTTTTTTTTCAATAGATTTTTTTTATGTTTTTTGCTGGAGTAGAATGTTTGCACATTTTCAATAGAAAATATTTGAAATTTTTCTATAGAAAAAATAACTTACAAAACTATTTTCCACTGAAATTATATTCATAATATTTTTTTTACAGATTTTTGTATGAATTTAAATTAATCTAATATTCGTTTCATAAAATTGCTCTAAAAATCATAACTTCACTACCATCAAATTGAAAATGTATTAATAAACATTTCTCTAGTATTAGTCGCAGGCAGCACTGTCAAAGAATATCATGTTGTTAAATAAGCTACATTTCTTTGCCAACGACCATACCACGCTGAGTACATCGGTTCTCGTCCGATCACCGAAATTAAGCAGCGTCGGGCGCGGTTAGTACTTAGATGGAGGACCGCTTGGGAACACCGCGTGTTGTTGGCATTGTCCAACTTTTTTTAACGTTTTTTCATCGAGTTTTTTTTTTTCAATAGATTTTTTTTATGTTTTTTGCTGGAGCAGAATGTTTGCACATTTTCAATAGAAAATATTTGAAAATTTTCTATAGAAAAAATAACTTACAAAACTATTTTCCACTGAAATTATATTCATAATATTTTTTTTACAGATTTTTGTATGAATTTAAATTAATCTAATATTCGTTTCATAAAATTGCTCTAAAAATCATAACTTCACTACCATCAAATTGAAAATGTATTAATAAACATTTCTCTAGTATTAGTCGCAGGCAGCACTGTCAAAGAATATCATGTTGTTAAATAAGCTACATTTCTTTGCCAACGACCATACCACGCTGAGTACATCGGTTCTCGTCCGATCACCGAAATTAAGCAGCGTCGGGCGCGGTTAGTACTTAGATGGGGGACCGCTTGGGAACACCGCGTGTTGTTGGCATTGTCCAACTTTTTTTTAACGTTTTTTCATCGAGTTTTTTTTTCAATAGATTTTTTTTATGTTTTTTGCTGGAGTAGAATGTTTGCACATTTTCAATAGAAAATATTTGAAATTTTTCTATAGAAAAAATAACTTACAAAACTATTTTCCACTGAAATTATATTCATAATATTTTTTTTACAGATTTTTGTATGAATTTAAATTAATCTAATATTCGTTTCATAAAATTGCTCTAAAAATCATAACTTCACTACCATCAAATTGAAAATGTATTAATAAACATTTCTCTAGTATTAGTCGCAGGCAGCACTGTCAAAGAATATCATGTTGTTAAATAAGCTACATTTCTTTGCCAACGACCATACCACGCTGAGTACATCGGTTCTCGTCCGATCACCGAAATTAAGCAGCGTCGGGCGCGGTTAGTACTTAGATGGGGGACCGCTTGGGAACACCGCGTGTTGTTGGCATTGTCCAACTTTTTTTAACGTTTTTTCATCGAGTTTTTTTTTTTCAATAGATTTTTTTTTATGTTTTTTGCTGGAGCAGAATGTTTGCACATTTTCAATAGAAAATATTTGAAATTTTTCTATCGAAAAAATAACTTACCAAACTATTTTCCACTGAAATTATATTCATAATATTTTTTTACAGATTTTTGTATGAATTTAAATTAATCTAATATTCGTTTCATAAAATTGCTCTAACAATCATAACTTCACAACCATCAAATTGAAAATGTATTAATAAACATTTCTCTAGTATTAGTCGCAGGCAGCACTGTCAAAGAATATCATGTTGTTAAATAAGCTACATTTCTTTGCCAACGACCATACCACGCTGAGTACATCGGTTCTCGTCCGATCACCGATATTAAGCAGCGTCGGGCGCGGTTAGTACTTAGATGGGGGACCGCTTGGGAACACCGCGTGTTGTTGGCATTGTCCAACTTTTTTTAACGTTTTTTCATCGAGTTTTTTTTTTCAATAGATTTTTTTTATGTTTTTTGCTGGAGCAGAATGTTTGCACATTTTCAATAGAAAATATTTGAAATTTTTCTATCGAAAAAATAACTTACCAAACTATTTTCCACTGAAATTATATTCATAATATTTTTTTACAGATTTTTGTATGAATTTAAATTAATCTAATATTCGTTTCATAAAATTGCTCTAAAAATCATAACTTCACAACCATCAAATTGAAAATGTATTAATAAACATTTCTCTAGTATTAGTCGCAGGCAGCACTGCCAAAGAATATCATGTTGTTAAATAAGCTACATTTCTTTGCCAACGACCATACCACGCTGAGTACATCGGTTCTCGTCCGATCACCGAAATTAAGCAGCGTCGGGCGCGGTTAGTACTTAGATGGGGGACCGCTTGGGAACACCGCGTGTTGTTGGCATTGTCCAACTTTTTTTTAACGTTTTTTCATCGAGTTTTTTTTTTCAATAGATTTTTTTTATGTTTTTTGCTGGAGTAGAATGTTTGCACATTTTCAATAGAAAATATTTGAAATTTTTCTATAGAAAAAATAACTTACAAAACTATTTTCCACTGAAATTATATTCATAATATTTTTTTTACAGATTTTTGTATGAATTTAAATTAATCTAATATTCGTTTCATAAAATTGCTCTAAAAATCATAACTTCACTACCATCAAATTGAAAATGTATTAATAAACATTTCTCTAGTATTAGTCGGAGGCAGCACTGTCAAAGAATATCATGTTGTTAAATAAGCTACATTTCTTTGCCAACGACCATACCACGCTGAGTACATCGGTTCTCGTCCGATCACCGAAATTAAGCAGCGTCGGGCGCGGTTAGTACTTAGATGGAGGACCGCTTGGGAACACCGCGTGTTGTTGGCATTGTCCAACTTTTTTTAACGTTTTTTCATCGAGTTTTTTTTTTCAATAGATTTTTTTTATGTTTTTTGCTGGAGTAGAATGTTTGCACATTTTCAATAGAAAATATTTGAAATTTTTCTATAGAAAAAATAACTTACAAAACTATTTTCCACTGAAATTATATTCATAATATTTTTTTTACAGATTTTTGTATGAATTTAAATTAATCTAATATTCGTTTCATAAAATTGCTCTAAAAATCATAACTTCACTACCATCAAATTGAAAATGTATTAATAAACATTTCTCTAGTATTAGTCGCAGGCAGCACTGTCAAAGAATATCATGTTGTTAAATAAGCTACATTTCTTTGCCAACGACCATACCACGCTGAGTACATCGGTTCTCGTCCGATCACCGAAATTAAGCAGCGTCGGGCGCGGTTAGTACTTAGATGGGGGACCGCTTGGGAACACCGCGTGTTGTTGGCATTGTCCAACTTTTTTTAACGTTTTTTCATCGAGTTTTTTTTTTTCAATAGATTTTTTTTATGTTTTTTGCTGGAGTAGAATGTTTGCACATTTTCAATAGAAAATATTTGAAATTTTTCTATAGAAAAAATAACTTACAAAACTATTTTCCACTGAAATTATATTCATAATATTTTTTTTACAGATTTTTGTATGAATTTAAATTAATCTAATATTCGTTTCATAAAATTGCTCTAAAAATCATAACTTCACTACCATCAAATTGAAAATGTATTAATAAACATTTCTCTAGTATTAGTCGCAGGCAGCACTGTCAAAGAATATCATGTTGTTAAATAAGCTACATTTCTTTGCCAACGACCATACCACGCTGAGTACATCGGTTCTCGTCCGATCATCGAAATTAAGCAGCGTCGGGCGCGGTTAGTACTTAGATGGGGGACCGCTTGGGAACACCGCGTGTTGTTGGCATTGTCCAACTTTTTTTAACGTTTTTTCATCGAGTTTTTTTTTTTCAATAGATTTTTTTTATGTTTTTTGCTGGAGTAGAATGTTTGCACATTTTCAATAGAAAATATTTGAAATTTTTCTATAGAAAAAATAACTTACAAAACTATTTTCCACTGAAATTATATTCATAATATTTTTTTTACAGATTTTTGTATGAATTTAAATTAATCTAATATTCGTTTCATAAAATTGCTCTAAAAATCATAACTTCACTACCATCAAATTGAAAATGTATTAATAAACATTTCTCTAGTATTAGTCGCAGGCAGCACTGTCAAAGAATATCATGTTGTTAAATAAGCTACATTTCTTTGCCAACGACCATACCACGCTGAGTACATCGGTTCTCGTCCGATCACCGAAATTAAGCAGCGTCGGGCGCGGTTAGTACTTAGATGGGGGACCGCTTGGGAACACCGCGTGTTGTTGGCATTGTCCAACTTTTTTTAACGTTTTTTCATCGAGTTTTTTTTTTTCAATAGATTTTTTTTTATGTTTTTTGCTGGAGCAGAATGTTTGCACATTTTCAATAGAAAATATTTGAAATTTTTCTATCGAAAAAATAACTTACCAAACTATTTTCCACTGAAATTATATTCATAATATTTTTTTACAGATTTTTGTATGAATTTAAATTAATCTAATATTCGTTTCATAAAATTGCTCTAACAATCATAACTTCACAACCATCAAATTGAAAATGTATTAATAAACATTTCTCTAGTATTAGTCGCAGGCAGCACTGTCAAAGAATATCATGTTGTTAAATAAGCTACATTTCTTTGCCAACGACCATACCACGCTGAGTACATCGGTTCTCGTCCGATCACCGATATTAAGCAGCGTCGGGCGCGGTTAGTACTTAGATGGGGGACCGCTTGGGAACACCGCGTGTTGTTGGCATTGTCCAACTTTTTTTAACGTTTTTTCATCGAGTTTTTTTTTTCAATAGATTTTTTTTATGTTTTTTGCTGGAGCAGAATGTTTGCACATTTTCAATAGAAAATATTTGAAATTTTTCTATCGAAAAAATAACTTACCAAACTATTTTCCACTGAAATTATATTCATAATATTTTTTTACAGATTTTTGTATGAATTTAAATTAATCTAATATTCGTTTCATAAAATTGCTCTAAAAATCATAACTTCACAACCATCAAATTGAAAATGTATTAATAAACATTTCTCTAGTATTAGTCGCAGGCAGCACTGCCAAAGAATATCATGTTGTTAAATAAGCTACATTTCTTTGCCAACGACCATACCACGCTGAGTACATCGGTTCTCGTCCGATCACCGAAATTAAGCAGCGTCGGGCGCGGTTAGTACTTAGATGGGGGACCGCTTGGGAACACCGCGTGTTGTTGGCATTGTCCAACTTTTTTTTAACGTTTTTTCATCGAGTTTTTTTTTTCAATAGATTTTTTTTATGTTTTTTGCTGGAGTAGAATGTTTGCACATTTTCAATAGAAAATATTTGAAATTTTTCTATAGAAAAAATAACTTACAAAACTATTTTCCACTGAAATTATATTCATAATATTTTTTTTACAGATTTTTGTATGAATTTAAATTAATCTAATATTCGTTTCATAAAATTGCTCTAAAAATCATAACTTCACTACCATCAAATTGAAAATGTATTAATAAACATTTCTCTAGTATTAGTCGCAGGCAGCACTGTCAAAGAATATCATGTTGTTAAATAAGCTACATTTCTTTGCCAACGACCATACCACGCTGAGTACATCGGTTCTCGTCCGATCACCGAAATTAAGCAGCGTCGGGCGCGGTTAGTACTTAGATGGAGGACCGCTTGGGAACACCGCGTGTTGTTGGCATTGTCCAACTTTTTTTAACGTTTTTTCATCGAGTTTTTTTTTTCAATAGATTTTTTTTATGTTTTTTGCTGGAGTAGAATGTTTGCACATTTTCAATAGAAAATATTTGAAATTTTTCTATAGAAAAAATAACTTACAAAACTATTTTCCACTGAAATTATATTCATAATATTTTTTTTACAGATTTTTGTATGAATTTAAATTAATCTAATATTCGTTTCATAAAATTGCTCTAAAAATCATAACTTCACTACCATCAAATTGAAAATGTATTAATAAACATTTCTCTAGTATTAGTCGCAGGCAGCACTGTCAAAGAATATCATGTTGTTAAATAAGCTACATTTCTTTGCCAACGACCATACCACGCTGAGTACATCGGTTCTCGTCCGATCACCGAAATTAAGCAGCGTCGGGCGCGGTTAGTACTTAGATGGGGGACCGCTTGGGAACACCGCGTGTTGTTGGCATTGTCCAACTTTTTTTAACGTTTTTTCATCGAGTTTTTTTTTTTCAATAGATTTTTTTTATGTTTTTTGCTGGAGTAGAATGTTTGCACATTTTCAATAGAAAATATTTGAAATTTTTCTATAGAAAAAATAACTTACAAAACTATTTTCCACTGAAATTATATTCATAATATTTTTTTTACAGATTTTTGTATGAATTTAAATTAATCTAATATTCGTTTCATAAAATTGCTCTAAAAATCATAACTTCACTACCATCAAATTGAAAATGTATTAATAAACATTTCTCTAGTATTAGTCGCAGGCAGCACTGTCAAAGAATATCATGTTGTTAAATAAGCTACATTTCTTTGCCAACGACCATACCACGCTGAGTACATCGGTTCTCGTCCGATCATCGAAATTAAGCAGCGTCGGGCGCGGTTAGTACTTAGATGGGGGACCGCTTGGGAACACCGCGTGTTGTTGGCATTGTCCAACTTTTTTTAACGTTTTTTCATCGAGTTTTTTTTTTCAATAGATTTTTTTTATGTTTTTTGCTGGAGCAGAATGTTTGCACATTTTCAATAGAAAATATTTGAAATTTTTCTATCGAAAAAATAACTTACCAAACTATTTTCCACTGAAATTATATTCATAATATTTTTTTACAGATTTTTGTATGAATTTAAATTAATCTAATATTCGTTTCATAAAATTGCTCTAAAAATCATAACTTCACAACCATCAAATTGAAAATGTATTAATAAACATTTCTCTAGTATTAGTCGCAGGCAGCACTGTCAAAGAATATCATGTTGTTAAATAAGCTACATTTCTTTGCCAACGACCATACCACGCTGAGTACATCGGTTCTCGTCCGATCACCGAAATTAAGCAGCGTCGGGCGCGGTTAGTACTTAGATGGGGGACCGCTTGGGAACACCGCGTGTTGTTGGCATTGTCCAACTTTTTTTTAACGTTTTTTCATCGAGTTTTTTTTTTCAATAGATTTTTTTTATGTTTTTTGCTGGAGTAGAATGTTTGCACATTTTCAATAGAAAATATTTGAAATTTTTCTATAGAAAAAATAACTTACAAAACTATTTTCCACTGAAATTATATTCATAATATTTTTTTTACAGATTTTTGTATGAATTTAAATTAATCTAATATTCGTTTCATAAAATTGCTCTAAAAATCATAACTTCACTACCATCAAATTGAAAATGTATTAATAAACATTTCTCTAGTATTAGTCGCAGGCAGCACTGTCAAAGAATATCATGTTGTTAAATAAGCTACATTTCTTTGCCAACGACCATACCACGCTGAGTACATCGGTTCTCGTCCGATCACCGAAATTAAGCAGCGTCGGGCGCGGTTAGTACTTAGATGGGGGACCGCTTGGGAACACCGCGTGTTGTTGGCATTGTCCAACTTTTTTAAACGTTTTTTCATCGAGTTTTTTTTTTTCAATAGATTTTTTTTATGTTTTTTGCTGGAGCAGAATGTTTGCACATTTTCAATAGAAAATATTTGAAATTTTTCTATAGAAAAAATAACTTACCAAACTATTTTCCACTGAAATTATATTCATAATATTTTTTTACAGATTTTTGTATGAATTTAAATTAATCTAATATTCGTTTCATAAAATTGCTCTAAAAATCATAACTTCACAACCATCAAATTGAAAATGTATTAATAAACATTTCTCTAGTATTAGTCGCAGGCAGCACTGTCAAAGAATATCATGTTGTTAAATAAGCTACATTTCTTTGCCAACGACCATACCACGCTGAGTACATCGGTTCTCGTCCGATCACCGAAATTAAGCAGCGTCGGGCGCGGTTAGTACTTAGATGGGGGACCGCTTGGGAACACCGCGTGTTGTTGGCATTGTCCAACTTTTTTTAACGTTTTTTCATCGAGTTTTTTTTTTCAATAGATTTTTTTATGTTTTTTGCTGGAGTAGAATGTTTGCACATTTTCAATAGAAAATATTTGAAATTTTTCTATAGAAAAAATAACTTACAAAACTATTTTCCACTGAAATTATATTCATAATATTTTTTTTACAGATTTTTGTATGAATTTAAATTAATCTAATATTCGTTTCATAAAATTGCTCTAAAAATCATAACTTCACTACCATCAAATTGAAAATGTATTAATAAACATTTCTCTAGTATTAGTCGCAGGCAGCACTGTCAAAGAATATCATGTTGTTAAATAAGGTACATTTCTTTGCCAACGACCATACCACGCTGAGTACATCGGTTCTCGTCCGATCACCGAAATTAAGCAGCGTCGGGCGCGGTTAGTACTTAGATGGAGGACCGCTTGGGAACACCGCGTGTTGTTGGCATTGTCCAACTTTTTTTAACGTTTTTTCATCGAGTTTTTTTTTTTCAATAGATTTTTTTTATGTTTTTTGCTGGAGTAGAATGTTTGCACATTTTCAATAGAAAATATTTGAAATTTTTCTATAGAAAAAATAACTTACAAAACTATTTTCCACTGAAATTATATTCATAAAATTTTTTTTACAGATTTTTGTATGAATTTAAATTAATCTAATATTCGTTTCATAAAATTGCTCTAAAAATCATAACTTCACTACCATCAAATTGAAAATGTATTAATAAACATTTCTCTAGTATTAGTCGCAGGCAGCACTGTCAAAGAATATCATGTTGTTAAATAAGCTACATTTCTTTGCCAACGACCATACCACGCTGAGTACATCGGTTCTCGTCCGATCACCGAAATTAAGCAGCGTCGGGCGCGGTTAGTACTTAGATGGGGAACCGCTTGGGAACACCGCGTGTTGTTGGCATTGTCCAACTTTTTTTTAACGTTTTTTCATCGAGTTTTTTTTTCAATAGATTTTTTTTATGTTTTTTGCTGGAGTAGAATGTTTGCACATTTTCAATAGAAAATATTTGAAATTTTTCTATAGAAAAAATAACTTACAAAACTATTTTCCACTGAAATTATATTCATAATATTTTTTTTACAGATTTTTGTATGAATTTAAATTAATCTAATATTCGTTTCATAAAATTGCTCTAAAAATCATAACTTCACTACCATCAAATTGAAAATGTATTAATAAACATTTCTCTAGTATTAGTCGCAGGCAGCACTGTCAAAGAATATCATGTTGTTAAATAAGCTACATTTCTTTGCCAACGACCATACCACGCTGAGTACATCGGTTCTCGTCCGATCACCGAAATTAAGCAGCGTCGGGCGCGGTTAGTACTTAGATGGGGGACCGCTTGGGAACACCGCGTGTTGTTGGCATTGTCCAACTTTTTTTAACGTTTTTTCATCGAGTTTTTTTTTTTCAATAGATTTTTTTTATGTTTTTTGCTGGAGCAGAATGTTTGCACATTTTCAATAGAAAATATTTGAAATTTTTCTATCGAAAAAATAACTTACCAAACTATTTTCCACTGAAATTATATTCATAATATTTTTTTACAGATTTTTGTATGAATTTAAATTAATCTAATATTCGTTTCATAAAATTGCTCTAAAAATCATAACTTCACAACCATCAAATTGAAAATGTATTAATAAACATTTCTCTAGTATTAGTCGCAGGCAGCACTGTCAAAGAATATCATGTTGTTAAATAAGCTACATTTCTTTGCCAACGACCATACCACGCTGAGTACATCGGTTCTCGTCCGATCACCGAAATTAAGCAGCGTCGGGCGCGGTTAGTACTTAGATGGGGGACCGCTTGGGAACACCGCGTGTTGTTGGCATTGTCCAACTTTTTTTTAACGTTTTTTCATCGAGTTTTTTTTTTTCAATAGATTTTTTTTATGTTTTTTGCTGGAGTAGAATGTTTGCACATTTTCAATAGAAAATATTTGAAATTTTTCTATAGAAAAAATAACTTACAAAACTATTTTCCACTGAAATTATATTCATAATATTTTTTTTACAGATTTTTGTATGAATTTAAATTAATCTAATATTCGTTTCATAAAATTGCTCTAAAAATCATAACTTCACTACCATCAAATTGAAAATGTATTAATAAACATTTCTCTAGTATTAGTCGCAGGCAGCACTGTCAAAGAATATCATGTTGTTAAATAAGCTACATTTCTTTGCCAACGACCATACCACGCTGAGTACATCGGTTCTCGTCCGATCACCGAAATTAAGCAGCGTCGGGCGCGGTTAGTACTTAGATGGGGGACCGCTTGGGAACACCGCGTGTTGTTGGCATTGTCCAACTTTTTTTAACGTTTTTTCATCGAGTTTTTTTTTTCAATAGATTTTTTTTATGTTTTTTGCTGGAGTAGAATGTTTGCACATTTTCAATAGAAAATATTTGAAATTTTTCTATAGAAAAAATAACTTACAAAACTATTTTCCACTGAAATTATATTCATAATATTTTTTTTACAGATTTTTGTATGAATTTAAATTAATCTAATATTCGTTTCATAAAATTGCTCTAAAAATCATAACTTCACTACCATCAAATTGAAAATGTATTAATAAACATTTCTCTAGTATTAGTCGCAGGCAGCACTGTCAAAGAATATCATGTTGTTAAATAAGCTACATTTCTTTGCCAACGACCATACCACGCTGAGTACATCGGTTCTCGTCCGATCACTGAAATTAAGCAGCGTCGGGCGCGGTTAGTACTTAGATGGGGGACCGCTTGGGAACACCGCGTGTTGTTGGCATTGTCCAACTTTTTTTTAACGTTTTTTCATCGAGTTTTTTTTTCAATAGATTTTTTTTATGTCTTTTGCTGGAGTAGAATGTTTGCACATTTTCAATAGAAAATATTTGAAATTTTTCTATAGAAAAAATAACTTACAAAACTATTTTCCACTGAAATTATATTCATAATATTTTTTTTACAGATTTTTGTATGAATTTAAATTAATCTAATATTCGTTTCATAAAATTGCTCTAAAAATCATAACTTCACTACCATCAAATTGAAAATGTATTAATAAACATTTCTCTAGTATTAGTCGCAGGCAGCACTGTCAAAGAATATCATGTTGTTAAATAAGCTACATTTCTTTGCCAACGACCATACCACGCTGAGTACATCGGTTCTCGTCCGATCACCGAAATTAAGCAGCGTCGGGCGCGGTTAGTACTTAGATGGAGGACCGCTTGGGAACACCGCGTGTTGTTGGCATTGTCCAACTTTTTTAAACGTTTTTTCATCGAGTTTTTTTTTTTCAATAGATTTTTTTTATGTTTTTTGCTGGAGCAGAATGTTTGCACATTTTCAATAGAAAATATTTGAAATTTTTCTATAGAAAAAATAACTTACCAAACTATTTTCCACTGAAATTATATTCATAATATTTTTTTACAGATTTTTGTATGAATTTAAATTAATCTAATATTCGTTTCATAAAATTGCTCTAAAAATCATAACTTCACAACCATCAAATTGAAAATGTATTAATAAACATTTCTCTAGTATTAGTCGCAGGCAGCACTGTCAAAGAATATCATGTTGTTAAATAAGCTACATTTCTTTGCCAACGACCATACCACGCTGAGTACATCGGTTCTCGTCCGATCACCGAAATTAAGCAGCGTCGGGCGCGGTTAGTACTTAGATGGGGGACCGCTTGGGAACACCGCGTGTTGTTGGCATTGTCCAACTTTTTTTAACGTTTTTTCATCGAGTTTTTTTTTTCAATAGATTTTTTTTATGTTTTTTGCTGGAGTAGAATGTTTGCACATTTTCAATAGAAAATATTTGAAATTTTTCTATAGAAAAAATAACTTACAAAACTATTTTCCACTGAAATTATATTCATAATATTTTTTTTACAGATTTTTGTATGAATTTAAATTAATCTAATATTCGTTTCATAAAATTGCTCTAAAAATCATAACTTCACTACCATCAAATTGAAAATGTATTAATAAACATTTCTCTAGTATTAGTCGCAGGCAGCACTGTCAAAGAATATCATGTTGTTAAATAAGCTACATTTCTTTGCCAACGACCATACCACGCTGAGTACATCGGTTCTCGTCCGATCACCGAAATTAAGCAGCGTCGGGCGCGGTTAGTACTTAGATGGAGGACCGCTTGGGAACACCGCGTGTTGTTGGCATTGTCCAACTTTTTTTAACGTTTTTTCATCGAGTTTTTTTTTTTCAATAGATTTTTTTTATGTCTTTTGCTGGAGTAGAATGTTTGCACATTTTCAATAGAAAATATTTGAAATTTTTCTATAGAAAAAATAACTTACAAAACTATTTTCCACTGAAATTATATTCATAATATTTTTTTTACAGATTTTTGTATGAATTTAAATTAATCTAATATTCGTTTCATAAAATTGCTCTAAAAATCATAACTTCACTACCATCAAATTGAAAATGTATTAATAAACATTTCTCTAGTATTAGTCGCAGGCAGCACTGTCAAAGAATATCATGTTGTTAAATAAGCTACATTTCTTTGCCAACGACCATACCACGCTGAGTACATCGGTTCTCGTCCGATCACCGAAATTAAGCAGCGTCGGGCGCGGTTAGTACTTAGATGGGGGACCGCTTGGGAACACCGCGTGTTGTTGGCATTGTCCAACTTTTTTTTAACGTTTTTTCATCGAGTTTTTTTTTCAATAGATTTTTTTATGTTTTTTGCTGGAGTAGAATGTTTGCACATTTTCAATAGAAAATGTTTGAAATTTTTCTATAGAAAAAATAACTTACAAAACTATTTTCCACTGAAATTATATTCATAATATTTTTTTTACAGATTTTTGTATGAATTTAAATTAATCTAATATTCGTTTCATAAAATTGCTCTAAAAATCATAACTTCACTACCATCAAATTGAAAATGTATTAATAAACATTTCTCTAGTATTAGTAGCAGGCAGCACTGTCAAAGAATATCATGTTGTTAAATAAGCTACATTTCTTTGCCAACGACCATACCACGCTGAGTACATCGGTTCTCGTCCGATCACCGAAATTAAGCAGCGTCGGGCGCGGTTAGTACTTAGATGGGGGACCGCTTGGGAACACCGCGTGTTGTTGGCATTGTCCAACTTTTTTTAACGTTTTTTCATCGAGTTTTTTTTTTCAATAGATTTTTTTTTATGTTTTTTGCTGGAGCAGAATGTTTGCACATTTTCAATAGAAAATATTTGAAATTTTTCTATCGAAAAAATAACTTACCAAACTATTTTCCACTGAAATTATATTCATAATATTTTTTTACAGATTTTTGTATGAATTTAAATTAATCTAATATTCGTTTCATAAAATTGCTCTAACAATCATAACTTCACAACCATCAAATTGAAAATGTATTAATAAACATTTCTCTAGTATTAGTCGCAGGCAGCACTGTCAAAGAATATCATGTTGTTAAATAAGCTACATTTCTTTGCCAACGACCATACCACGCTGAGTACATCGGTTCTCGTCCGATCACCGAAATTAAGCAGCGTCGGGCGCGGTTAGTACTTAGATGGGGGACCGCTTGGGAACACCGCGTGTTGTTGGCATTGTCCAACTTTTTTAAACGTTTTTTCATCGAGTTTTTTTTTTTCAATAGATTTTTTTTATGTTTTTTGCTGGAGCAGAATGTTTGCACATTTTCAATAGAAAATATTTGAAATTTTTCTATAGAAAAAATAACTTACCAAACTATTTTCCACTGAAATTATATTCATAATATTTTTTTACAGATTTTTGTATGAATTTAAATTAATCTAATATTCGTTTCATAAAATTGCTCTAAAAATCATAACTTCACAACCATCAAATTGAAAATGTATTAATAAACATTTCTCTAGTATTAGTCGCAGGCAGCACTGTCAAAGAATATCATGTTGTTAAATAAGCTACATTTCTTTGCCAACGACCATACCACGCTGAGTACATCGGTTCTCGTCCGATCACCGAAATTAAGCAGCGTCGGGCGCGGTTAGTACTTAGATGGGGGACCGCTTGGGAACACCGCGTGTTGTTGGCATTGTCCAACTTTTTTTAACGTTTTTTCATCGAGTTTTTTTTTTCAATAGATTTTTTTTTATGTTTTTTGCTGGAGCAGAATGTTTGCACATTTTCAATAGAAAATATTTGAAATTTTTCTATCGAAAAAATAACTTACCAAACTATTTTCCACTGAAATTATATTCATAATATTTTTTTACAGATTTTTGTATGAATTTAAATTAATCTAATATTCGTTTCATAAAATTGCTCTAACAATCATAACTTCACAACCATCAAATTGAAAATGTATTAATAAACATTTCTCTAGTATTAGTCGCAGGCAGCACTGTCAAAGAATATCATGTTGTTAAATAAGCTACATTTCTTTGCCAACGACCATACCACGCTGAGTACATCGGTTCTCGTCCGATCACCGAAATTAAGCAGCGTCGGGCGCGGTTAGTACTTAGATGGAGGACCGCTTGGGAACACCGCGTGTTGTTGGCATTGTCCAACTTTTTTAAACGTTTTTTCATCGAGTTTTTTTTTTTCAATAGATTTTTTTTATGTTTTTTGCTGGAGCAGAATGTTTGCACATTTTCAATAGAAAATATTTGAAATTTTTCTATAGAAAAAATAACTTACCAAACTATTTTCCACTGAAATTATATTCATAATATTTTTTTACAGATTTTTGTATGAATTTAAATTAATCTAATATTCGTTTCATAAAATTGCTCTAAAAATCATAACTTCACAACCATCAAATTGAAAATGTATTAATAAACATTTCTCTAGTATTAGTCGCAGGCAGCACTGTCAAAGAATATCATGTTGTTAAATAAGCTACATTTCTTTGCCAACGACCATACCACGCTGAGTACATCGGTTCTCGTCCGATCACCGAAATTAAGCAGCGTCGGGCGCGGTTAGTACTTAGATGGGGGACCGCTTGGGAACACCGCGTGTTGTTGGCATTGTCCAACTTTTTTTAACGTTTTTTCATCGAGTTTTTTTTTTCAATAGATTTTTTTTATGTTTTTTGCTGGAGTAGAATGTTTGCACATTTTCAATAGAAAATATTTGAAATTTTTCTATAGAAAAAATAACTTACAA
Source organism: Eudasyphora cyanicolor (assembly GCA_963930755.1). Lineage (NCBI taxonomy): Eukaryota > Metazoa > Arthropoda > Insecta > Diptera > Muscidae > Eudasyphora > Eudasyphora cyanicolor. The sequence goes on from OZ005737.1 coordinate 62,443,943, forward strand.
AACTATTTTCCACTGAAATTATATTCATAATATTTTTTTTACAGATTTTTGTATGAATTTAAATTAATCTAATATTCGTTTCATAAAATTGCTCTAAAAATCATAACTTCACTACCATCAAATTGAAAATGTATTAATAAACATTTCTCTAGTATTAGTCGCAGGCAGCACTGTCAAAGAATATCATGTTGTTAAATAAGCTACATTTCTTTGCCAACGACCATACCACGCTGAGTACATCGGTTCTCGTCCGATCACCGAAATTAAGCAGCGTCGGGCGCGGTTAGTACTTAGATGGGGGACCGCTTGGGAACACCGCGTGTTGTTGGCATTGTCCAACTTTTTTTAACGTTTTTTCATAGAGTTTTTTTTTTCAATAGATTTTTTTTATGTCTTTTGCTGGAGTAGAATGTTTGCACATTTTCAATAGAAAATATTTGAAATTTTTCTATAGGAAAAATAACTTACAAAACTATTTTCCACTGAAATTATATTCATAATATTTTTTTTACAGATTTTTGTATGAATTTAAATTAATCTAATATTCGTTTCATAAAATTGCTCTAAAAATCATAACTTCACTACCATCAAATTGAAAATGTATTAATAAACATTTCTCTAGTATTAGTCGCAGGCAGCACTGTCAAAGAATATCATGTTGTTAAATAAGCTACATTTCCTTGCCAACGACCATACCACGCTGAGTACATCGGTTCTCGTCCGATCACCGAAATTAAGCAGCGTCGGGCGCGGTTAGTACTTAGATGGGGGACCGCTTGGGAACACCGCGTGTTGTTGGCATTGTCCAACTTTTTTAAACGTTTTTTCATCGAGTTTTTTTTTTTCAATAGATTTTTTTTATGTTTTTTGCTGGAGCAGAATGTTTGCACATTTTCAATAGAAAATATTTGAAATTTTTCTATAGAAAAAATAACTTACCAAACTATTTTCCACTGAAATTATATTCATAATATTTTTTTACAGATTTTTGTATGAATTTAAATTAATCTAATATTCGTTTCATAAAATTGCTCTAAAAATCATAACTTCACAACCATCAAATTGAAAATGTATTAATAAACATTTCTCTAGTATTAGTCGCAGGCAGCACTGTCAAAGAATATCATGTTGTTAAATAAGCTACATTTCTTTGCCAACGACCATACCACGCTGAGTACATCGGTTCTCGTCCGATCACCGAAATTAAGCAGCGTCGGGCGCGGTTAGTACTTAGATGGGGGACCGCTTGGGAACACCGCGTGTTGTTGGCATTGTCCAACTTTTTTTAACGTTTTTTCATCGAGTTTTTTTTTTCAATAGATTTTTTTTATGTTTTTTGCTGGAGTAGAATGTTTGCACATTTTCAATAGAAAATATTTGAAATTTTTCTATAGAAAAAATAACTTACAAAACTATTTTCCACTGAAATTATATTCATAATATTTTTTTTACAGATTTTTGTATGAATTTAAATTAATCTAATATTCGTTTCATAAAATTGCTCTAAAAATCATAACTTCACTACCATCAAATTGAAAATGTATTAATAAACATTTCTCTAGTATTAGTCGCAGGCAGCACTGTCAAAGAATATCATGTTGTTAAATAAGCTACATTTCTTTGCCAACGACCATACCACGCTGAGTACATCGGTTCTCGTCCGATCACCGAAATTAAGCAGCGTCGGGCGCGGTTAGTACTTAGATGGGGGACCGCTTGGGAACACCGCGTGTTGTTGGCATTGTCCAACTTTTTTTAACGTTTTTTCATAGAGTTTTTTTTTTCAATAGATTTTTTTTATGTCTTTTGCTGGAGTAGAATGTTTGCACATTTTCAATAGAAAATATTTGAAATTTTTCTATAGAAAAAATAACTTACAAAACTATTTTCCACTGAAATTATATTCATAATATTTTTTTTACAGATTTTTGTATGAATTTAAATTAATCTAATATTCGTTTCATAAAATTGCTCTAAAAATCATAACTTCACTACCATCAAATTGAAAATGTATTAATAAACATTTCTCTAGTATTAGTCGCAGGCAGCACTGTCAAAGAATATCATGTTGTTAAATAAGCTACATTTCCTTGCCAACGACCATACCACGCTGAGTACATCGGTTCTCGTCCGATCACCGAAATTAAGCAGCGTCGGGCGCGGTTAGTACTTAGATGGGGGACCGCTTGGGAACACCGCGTGTTGTTGGCATTGTCCAACTTTTTTTTAACGTTTTTTCATCGAGTTTTTTTTTCAATAGATTTTTTTTATGTTTTTTGCTGGAGTAGAATGTTTGCACATTTTCAATAGAAAATATTTGAAATTTTTCTATAGAAAAAATAACTTACAAAACTATTTTCCACTGAAATTATATTCATAATATTTTTTTTACAGATTTTTGTATGAATTTAAATTAATCTAATATTCGTTTCATAAAATTGCTCTAAAAATCATAACTTCACTACCATCAAATTGAAAATGTATTAATAAACATTTCTCTAGTATTAGTCGCAGGCAGCACTGTCAAAGAATATCATGTTGTTAAATAAGCTACATTTCTTTGCCAACGACCATACCACGCTGAGTACATCGGTTCTCGTCCGATCACCGAAATTAAGCAGCGTCGGGCGCGGTTAGTACTTAGATGGGGGACCGCTTGGGAACACCGCGTGTTGTTGGCATTGTCCAATTTTTTTTAACGTTTTTTCATCGAGTTTTTTTTTTTCAATAGATTTTTTTTTATGTTTTTTGCTGGAGCAGAATGTTTGCACATTTTCAATAGAAAATATTTGAAATTTTTCTATCGAAAAAATAACTTACCAAACTATTTTCCACTGAAATTATATTCATAATATTTTTTTACAGATTTTTGTATGAATTTAAATTAATCTAATATTCGTTTCATAAAATTGCTCTAACAATCATAACTTCACAACCATCAAATTGAAAATGTATTAATAAACATTTCTCTAGTATTAGTCGCAGGCAGCACTGTCAAAGAATATCATGTTGTTAAATAAGCTACATTTCTTTGCCAACGACCATACCACGCTGAGTACATCGGTTCTCGTCCGATCACCGAAATTAAGCAGCGTCGGGCGCGGTTAGTACTTAGATGGGGTACCGCTTGGGAACACCGCGTGTTGTTGGCATTGTCCAACTTTTTTTAACGTTTTTTCATCGAGTTTTTTTTTTCAATAGATTTTTTTTATGTTTTTTGCTGGAGCAGAATGTTTGCACATTTTCAATAGAAAATATTTGAAATTTTTCTATCGAAAAAATAACTTACCAAACTATTTTCCACTGAAATTATATTCATAATATTTTTTTACAGATTTTTGTATGAATTTAAATTAATCTAATATTCGTTTCATAAAATTGCTCTAAAAATCATAACTTCACAACCATCAAATTGAAAATGTATTAATAAACATTTCTCTAGTATTAGTCGCAGGCAGCACTGTCAAAGAATATCATGTTGTTAAATAAGCTACATTTCTTTGCCAACGACCATACCACGCTGAGTACATCGGTTCTCGTCCGATCACCGAAATTAAGCAGCGTCGGGCGCGGTTAGTACTTAGATGGGGGACCGCTTGGGAACACCGCGTGTTGTTGGCATTGTCCAACTTTTTTTTAACGTTTTTTCATCGAGTTTTTTTTTTTCAATAGATTTTTTTTATGTTTTTTGCTGGAGTAGAATGTTTGCACATTTTCAATAGAAAATATTTGAAATTTTTCTATAGAAAAAATAACTTACAAAACTATTTTCCACTGAAATTATATTCATAATATTTTTTTTACAGATTTTTGTATGAATTTAAATTAATCTAATATTCGTTTCATAAAATTGCTCTAAAAATCATAACTTCACTACCATCAAATTGAAAATGTATTAATAAACATTTCTCTAGTATTAGTCGCAGGCAGCACTGTCAAAGAATATCATGTTGTTAAATAAGCTACATTTCTTTGCCAACGACCATACCACGCTGAGTACATCGGTTCTCGTCCGATCACCGAAATTAAGCGGCGTCGGGCGCGGTTAGTACTTAGATGGGGGACCGCTTGGGAACACCGCGTGTTGTTGGCATTGTCCAACTTTTTTAAACGTTTTTTCATCGAGTTTTTTTTTTTCAATAGATTTTTTTTATGTTTTTTGCTGGAGCAGAATGTTTGCACATTTTCAATAGAAAATATTTGAAATTTTTCTATAGAAAAAATAACTTACCAAACTATTTTCCACTGAAATTATATTCATAATATTTTTTTACAGATTTTTGTATGAATTTAAATTAATCTAATATTCGTTTCATAAAATTGCTCTAAAAATCATAACTTCACTACCATCAAATTGAAAATGTATTAATAAACATTTCTCTAGTATTAGTCGCAGGCAGCACTGTCAAAGAATATCATGTTGTTAAATAAGCTACATTTCTTTGCCAACGACCATACCACGCTGAGTACATCGGTTCTCGTCCGATCACCGAAATTAAGCAGCGTCGGGCGCGGTTAGTACTTCGATGGGGGATATTGCTGCGCTCGCCGCTAAGTAGACGAGGAGAGCGCTGCCGATGAGACGCGGAGAGCGCAGCAAACGAGACGCAGAGAGCGCCGCCGACGAGCCGCGGAGAGCGCAGCAAACGTGACGCAGAGAGCGCTGCCAAGAAATATTCGTCTTCTGATAAACTATGACTATTATTTTTACAATACTTCAATATATTGAAATTTAATATGTATATAATTTAAGTGAACAAAAATTCAATTAATAAAGCTTGTATTCATGGAATGTTTGCCAAAATGTATTTGCATTTAAAAAAACCACATCTATTCGTTTTTAACTTGAGAAAAATGTCAACATTTTAGAAAACAACAGTTACCTTTCTACGAAACTTTGAAAACCTTGTTCAATCATTAACTCTAAACGTGAAATATATCGCCAAAAAGACATACGAGGTATGTTCAAAAAATATCGGGAATTTTTAATTTCCGCGGGCTACGTGTTTTTGTTTTTGATATTTTTGTAGTGTTATGTTGGTACTCATGTCCCTTACTTATGCTGACAAGGTCGGCCATTTTGAATGTTTAGTTAATTTTTGATAGCTGTTGTGCTTCGATGTGTTTTAACTTGTCTTCGATTTTTATCTATTTCAGAAAATAGATCAAGGAATCTGCATCAAATTTTGTGTGAAAAACAAATTAAAGTGCGCTGACGCATTCCTAATGTTGACTGTGGCATATGGTGAAGCGACCTTGGACCAAAGCAACGTTTATCGGTGGTACAAAATGTTGTTAGTGGGTCCAGAAGATGCGAAGGATGAACAGCGTGCCGGACGCCCGAGCTTACAGTTTTCTTTGATTGCAGGGGCGTGGTGCATTATGAGATCTTGCCACAGGGTAGTACGGTCAATAAAGAATATTACCTGCATGTTATGCGCAAATTAATCTGCCAAAAAAGCCCGGATTTGTGGAAGAACAAAAACTGGCTTTTGCACCATGATAACGCCCCTACACACACATCGTTGCTTGTGCGCGAATATTTGGTCAAAACCAACACAGTAATAGTGCCGCAGCCACCGTATTCCCTTGACCTAGCCCCCTGTGACTATTTTTTGTTCCCAAAACTGAAAAGGCCCATGAAAGGACGACGCTACGCCACGATTGAGGAGATAATGACGGCATCGAAGGAGGAGCTCAACAAGATCACAAAAAATGATTATTTGAAGTGCTTCGAGGATTGGAAAAAATTTTTGGCAGAAGTGTATTATATCCGAGGGGAATTACTTTGAAGGGGACAAAATAGATATTCATGAATAAATAAACACTTTTTGAAAAAATAAAAAATTCGCATTTTTTTTGAACATACTACGTATTCTTTTCCGTTTTTATAGCTTCCAATGAGACAATATTAACATGCATACATATATTATGAAATTCTTCAAAAACAAAATAAGCACATATCCGAAGGCTATTACCACGAGACTTTTTTACGTCTTAAGAAGAATCCAAGAAGAAATGAAATAGTTATTGGCAATTTAGCAAATCTACTCTACTATTTTAATTTTGTTTTGGACATCTTTCCTCTCGAAATTAACACCCTTGTATATTTTCGATAATTGCTGGGTGATCTTGTTCAATGACTTTCCCCGAATTTGCACATTTTATTATTCCGTTGTCTATGGTACAACTCTATCAGCTGGAAAACTAATTTCGGGATCGCCATTAGCCTTTCTAAAAAAGAAATTTTGCAAATATTATATATTATTATACAAATATAAATAAAAAATATAATTATTCTTACTTTTATACCCAACATATTTCTTCCTCATCTCCAATTCTGCCATGCTTAGCTCTCCCTCCTCTTCACTGCTGCTCGAGGACGACTTGTTGTCCTCCGGAAGATTTGCAACGCTCCTTGTCTTAATGATTCATAATTATTTTTGACGTGCCCAGAAATTGTGGAAACAGCTGCAGCGGTTTCCCTAAAATAAAAAATAGTAGTACTTTAATAAATTTGAATTAAATTAATTATAACATACGTAAATAATCTTGGCGGCAGCGGTGCCGGCGGCGGTGAAGGTGTGCCTCTTTGGGGGGTGGTGTTAATTTTTGTCATTTTACTAAAAAAAATTTATTAAATTAAATTTTTACTAAATTTATATTTAAAATTGTATAAATTACCTGGTTGTCGGCCTTTCTGTTTCTTCCGGCGGCGGCGGAGGAGGTGTGCCTCGTGGTGGTGGTGGTGGGCGGTTTATTTTTTGCACTTTTGGCAAGGCTCAAACATTTGATTTTTCTAAAAAAATAACAGATCACCAATTCGCACATTTACTAAATGAATTATTTCTTGGCAATATAGTACATTTGACTACAATATGACTTATATGCAGCTTAAATGCCAAATTAGAAGGAACACATCTAAATGAATTCTAGTGCTAATCGAATCTAAGACTTTAATTTATTATTTATTTAATAAAATGAATTGGTTATTATTACAGTAAGACTGTTTACTTTTTTACTTTTCAAAATTTTTTAATCAAATAAAATACGAGTTCAATTTGTTGAATAGGTTCAATAAATTAGGGCATTTTTCTTGAATTCAACTATTTAGAATCATAACAGATTTGTTGTGGGTGGTATAGTCAATAACAAATTATTAAAAATCCAATACCAATTCGAAAAAAATTAACGTAAACCTTCTTTATCGTTTTTCTCGAAAACATTTTTTTGGTCGTCATTGGGTCACTCCAATATTCGAGCGACGATATGTACATTTGAACCGATATTGTTCACACACATGTTAACTGGAAAAAACTGTAATAAATTCCCGGGGAATTAATTTTTCCCGAGAATAAAATCCTCCTATTCTAAATTAATGGGAGAAGGCAAATTAGGAAGAGGGAAAATCGAATTTTCGATATTAGATGTTTTGTTGTTGATATTTCATTCCATGATACCATAATTGAAAACCAAAATCTGTCAAATTGTCCTCAAAATAAAAAATTTAAATCAGCTGTGTACTTGACACAACCATTATTTTATTGTATCATGATTTCACGTATTTACTCTGTTTTTTTTCTCACAAAGACGAGCGTTACAGATCAATGGTAACATTGTTTTGGCTCAGCGAACGAACATATTGCCGATATGAGTCTATGGTCTCACAGAAATGACGTGAATTTCCCACGAGATTAGACGCCTCGATTAAAAATAATGCTTATTGAAGATTTTCATCAAATCAGTTAGGATCATTTCCAACCACCCTAGGACTTCTTATAGTTCGTATTTCTTATTAAAAACCTTGCATTTGCTTCCATTAAGGTTAAAGGTATTGTACCCTGCATTGCATACGCACCTAATGAATATAAAAACAATTGTATTATCATTTTTTTGGTTTTATATTTCAAACTCCCCTCTAAAATGCTGGCGAGAAAACTACCAAGAAATGCCTACTCCCTCTTTTTTTTATTGACATTCATAATGCCTACTTTTTCCCCTGGGAAAAATCTCCCATTTTCGAAACTCTTTTAGGATAAGAGGAATGGGAAAAAGGAAAAAATTCCCGGCAATAATTGATTCAGAATAGGGGAACAGGGAAAAATTTACCGGGGAATTTTATTTAGAATCGGGCTGTATATATTTAATAGAGGGTATAAACTAATGGTGTTTTTTTTGTGTCAAAAAATGGTACATTTTTCTGCCTTTCGCCCCAAAAATGCCTTTTTGTTTTCGTTTGTAAACAAAATGCTGCACTGAATAGGGTTTAGTTTATTAGTGGTTCGGCGTGTTCGAAGAAACGTTCGTTATCGTAGTGGTAGCGTTCGCGAACACAAACACTATTTTTTTTGTGTATTCTGTTATTTTGTAATGGAAATCGGAGGTAAAACACAGTTTCAAAAGCGCTAAATATGTACGAAAATAATATAAATAAATAATTTCAATCAACAGATTTTAACCGGTCGGTCACAAAAAATCATAAAATTTTTCCATTTTTTTCCACGAATTAACGTTAACATATGGGTTTTTCGTTGTGTATGAAGCTGGACCAGCCTCATCCTCATCAAAAACATGTTCATCACCCAGCAGCAGCTTGTTGCGTTTTTTCATTTCTGATGAAAGTGGGCCAGACACATCTTTCATGATCTTGGCTTTTTTCGAGGCTGGACCAGCCTCATCCTCATCAAAAACATGTCCTTCATCCAGCAGCAGCTTGTTGCGTTTTTTTCATTTTTGATGAAAGTGGGCCAGACACATCTTTCATGTTCTTGGGATTTTTCGTTGCGTATGAAGCTGGACCAGCCTCATCAAAAAAATTTTCATCATCCTGCAGCAGCTTGTTGCGTTTTTTAATTTCTGATGAAAGTGGGCCAGACACATCTTTCATGTTCTTGGGTTTTTTCGTTGTGTATGAAGCTGGACCAGCCTCATCCTCATCAAAAACATGTTCATCATCCAGCAGCAGCTCGTTGCGTTTTTTCCTTTCTGATGAAAGTGGGACAGACACCTCTTTCATGTTCTTGGGTTTTTCGATGTGTATGAAGCTGGACCAGCCTCATCTTCATCGCAGCAGGTTCTTTGTGGCCTCATCCTCTGGCAACAAGATTCAGCGTTTTTGTTTCTGGGAAACATGAGCAAAGGGATTTCTTAACATTTTTTCTGAAAAAATGTAGAAATGAAGAAACAAATTAAAAAAAGTAAACATATTGGCAAATCTTAAAACGTACCTTTTGCTTGCGGTGCTGCTGAAAAAGTGTTGAAAAATAATACAAATTGTTTTATGTATATGTATTGCATTTTTTCATGGCATGCTAATTTCATGAAAAAATATAAAAATGTCTGTATACATCTAGTCCAGATACACGAGGCTAGTTTTTTAGAAAATTATCGGCTGGCGGGGGGAGGGGTAGGGGACGAGTAGAATGAGTGCATTGTAATTTTTCCATGGCATACTAATGTCATGTGTGTATTTTTATATATTTAGGGACTTGTCGCATCGCATGTCCATGGCCTCCTTAAATAAGACCATAAATTTTATCCACCTCTTTGTGAATCGGGACGAAGTAATGATATTTATGTATTTACTTACCTTCTCTTACAGCTCCTGCTGCAAACAAACTCACAAAATGCTTTTATGGTGGCCAAATCATTGAAAGTTGTCGAACAAACTATCGTTCCAAGGCCCATATCGCTTTCGGTCACAAAACTTACATAGAAACAATTTACAAATAATGTGTTCATGGTGCGGAACGTGGGTGCTCGCTCTAGCAACATCTTAAGACAATTAATAACTTTCACTAGCACCTTAAAAGTGCAGTGCAGTGGTTTATTGATTCGAAAAATCCTTATTACAATGGGTAAATACGCTTATAGCTAACATTTTTTCATTATTACGAGATAACTTACATACATTAGGTATCTTACAAGTTATATAAAATTAGTTTCTTAAAATTATGTATTTCTACATTTCACTTATACTAGTTACAATGCTTTGTCGATATATTTAATATTTTCCCACAAAATCGAATTACAAAAAGAGAATAACTCATCATTTTATTGTTTTTTACTTAATACTATGACTTAAAAATAACACTTAATAATAATATATACAAAAGGGTGGGAGTGCAAAGGCAGTCCCGATTATTGGCGCGTACTATATACGGTGTCGTCCAAATCGTAGCTACCTATCCGGCGATGATAGAATAGCAATTGGTCGCCACGGTATAGCCCGCCGTCTCTATTCAGAGTTAAAAGACCAGCAGGAGGCTGGTATTTTAATTCGGTTAGCCTGTCTAGGGTGGTGTCTAGATTTAGGCATGTCCTCATCAATTCATTATCTAGAGAGGATGAGCTCTCAAGGTGCCGAATTGCTGTTTTGGTTAAAAACACATCAATACGATCGAAGTCAATCGCGCCGTAGATAGACCGATTCGAAGGTGTCCGTACCGTACCGTCGTCCGCGATGGTGTTTCGAAGACCGAGGGATGTAACGAGAATTCGTCGTTCCCATCGCCTAAGCCTTTCCATTTGGCAGGAAGAGATTCCAAACCAGGATGGAAAGGCATAGGCCATGATGGGTCTGATGATCTGTTTATAGACCAAAAGTTTAACGTCCTTGCTGATTCCTCCGCGTCGCCTCAGCAAGGGGACGTAAAGGGCAAATAAACGATTGACTTTTGCCAAAATGTGATCCATATGTCTCACAAATTTGAAGTCCATCGAAAAGACAACGCCAAGGTATTTTATACTGGCTGATGTCCGAATTATTTCATTTCCTATTCTAATGACAGGAATATATTTTTTAGCATTAGGGTAAAGGAGATTGCGCCTGCCTTTAAATATAATGCTATCACATTTTGATATATTCAATCTGAGTCTCCATCTGTCGAAATAGTTCGATAACAAGAGCAAGTCACCAGAGGGTGGCTGCGGAATGTCACACAGAAGGATATTGTAGAGGACTGGACCGAGGAGAGAGCCCTGCGGAACCCCAGCCACTACATTTTTTCTCTCAGAGAGGTCGTTACCAACCTTAACTCTGTAGGAGCGATCTCGTAGAAAGTTCGCTACCATCCGACAGGTGTTGCCACCAAAGCCGCGGGTCAACATCTTGAATAAGATGCCGGCGTGCCATGCAGTGTCAAACGCCTTGGAAAAATCAAGACTAACTGCAATGGTCACATGGCGCTCATTCAATGCCCTGGCTACATGGTCGGATAGCACTGAGAGTGCATGGGAAGTGGAATGACCCTTGCGAAAACCGAATTGGTTGTCCGCAAGTATTCCGACATCTTCTATCGTGTCCCTTATTCTGCGCAACAGGAAGTGCTCCAGAAGTTTGCCAAAGGCTGAAAGTAGGGATATTGGTCGATAGTTGCTGCTTTGCTTGGGATCAGAACCAGGTTTTAGGATAGGAATCGTGAGTGATTCCTTCCAAGCCCTGGGGAAATATCCCAAGTTTAGGCAATGGTTGAAGATTATGGACAAAAATGTCCAAATCATTATATTGGTCTTTTTCAAGACAATATCCGGAATTCCGTCAACTCCGGCTGATCGACGGTTGCGTTTACCTCTCAAGGACTCTCCGACCTCTTGAGGTGTCACAAAACCAACGTTTCGCCAGATCGTTCCCTCACCGCGGATTGAAGCATCCGCAGTGAGTTCATCATCGAAGTTGAGGATTGGGCTCAAGTCGTTCAGTTCGGAGACTTCACTATCAATGAAATTATTGAATGTGTTGTCTCCGGTCTGGTTCGAAGTCCCAGACGACTGCACGCTGTCAGCGAGAAGATCCGCTTTACCCATATCATCGGATACGAGAGTGCCATTAGCGTTAAGCAAGGCAGAAATGGGTGCTCGGGCTTTTAGCCCGGCTGCACCTTTTACTTGTCTGAATGTTGAGTTGTTTACTCGGATGGATTGCAGGAAGGCAGTCCAATGTGAGCGCTCGAATTCAGCAATTTGGCCCTGGATAATTCTATCCAGGTTTCGAATTTCAGCCTTTAAGGTGGGATATCGTCCAGGGTCTTCCGACCGATGAAGAATCCTTCGAAGGCGTTTCTTCTCCCTTATAAAATTAATTATATGGGGTGGAAGATTTCGAAGTCCTCTATGGTTGGAGTTCATTCGAGGAATGTTCTCTTCCATAGAGTCGGGGAAAGCGGTGGTCATGATGCCCACACACTCATCGATTTCGTCGGTCGTAACGTTCCGATTGATCGGAATTTCGCGATTTTCAAGACGAATTTCGAGGCGTCGATTAAAACGATTACGGTCAATTTTATCAAAGTCAAAGTATTCTTGTCTTCTGTTGTCAGAAGCAAGTCCACTTTGACTTAGTACGATCTCCACAGCTTTGTGGTCAGATTCGAAATCGAGAGTTCTGAGTCCAGAGGCCTCAGTCTCTCCCGCGAAGGATAATCCCGAGGAGACCATGAAGATATCTATGTACGAATTCGTACCGTATCTTGTAGGCCACTCGGTGTTAGCTATCCTAAGTTCCGGACACTCCAAGAGGTAGTCATAGAGAGACCTGCCTTGAGGGTTGGTGACGTCACCTCCCCAACTTGGGTGTTTCGCGTTAAGGTCGCCGCCGATAATAATATCGTCTTGACCGAACATGTCGAGTATCGGATTGAGTTGATTCGCGTATAAAGTAGCTTGAGGCTTGTGGTATAAGGCGACAGTTGTCAGCCAGGACCCATCAAGTTTTTTAACACGCACGCAAGTATTCTCGAAGCTCCCGAGGTTTAGAGTAACCCTCTGGGAGTGAACTTGTTCTTTGACAAGGATCGCAGTGCCGCCACCGCGTCCGAGTCTGTCTTGCCTATACATAGTATAGCCGCGAAAATTTACTCTATTTACCGGATTTAATTTATGTTCAGCGAGCAGTTTGTGTTTCCTTAGAAACAAATCGAGGTAATGTCTCCTGTGCATAGAAATGATGGAGTTGACATTAACGAAAATGCATTTAATATCTCTAGACATTAAAAGCTATGGATTGTGCCACCGCGAGCATGGCGTTACGCTTTGCTTCCTTAGAAGGCAGGGAGTTGTAGTCGGCCGCGTGTTTTTTAATCTTTTCGATGATAGCGAAGAAGTGCATACCGAAGAACTATTGGCTATCTTTGTTGAAAACGTCCATGACGTTAAAATTAGTAGGGTTAACCCGAGTGCTGCTCACACTCGGTTTTATTGCCGTTGCAGCTGCGTATGAGACGCCGCTGCGGGCTGTGCTGGTAGCCTGAGGGGAAGGGATTTCCCGCGCAGGTACTGCACGTGCTACTTTGGCAGATGCCTTGGTAGCGGTGACGCGTTTAGCGATAAACGCTAGGCGCTTCGGACAGTTCTTGGAACTGGCCGTGTGTCCGTTGGTTTTGCAATTTATGCAGTGAACCTCAAATTCTGGTTTTTCAACCACTGCGCCCGTTGTAGGGTCCTTTGAAATTACCTTTTTAGGGGTAAATTGCCCCTTGGCAGGTATTTTGCATTTTGCGGGGCCGTGATCGCCTCCGCATTTAACGCAACGGTATGGCATGCCGCAATTGGTAGCCACGTGGCCGAAGCGTTGGCAGTTGAAACACTGCGCGGTTTTCTTCTTCTTATCACGAGTGATCTTTACAATGCAGCCAAGGATGGCGTGCAGTTTGTAAAGACCGGTGATGTCAGATTTACGGGACAAATGGATTAACCATTTGCCCCACCCGAGTTTGGCAATCCTGAGGATTTCCAAAGATAGCTTGGTCCCGGCGAGGTTAGCGCGTAGGTCTGCCTCGTCGTACGAGTCGGACAGACCTGTAAAAATAGCCGCATGCGGCTTTTGGCCCTTCGGAGAGAAGGTGAAGAAATTGCGTTTCTGCTCTTGGAGCATACTCCGCAATTTCGAATAATCGTCGAGTGTGTAGACTACGACGTTCGTCACCGTTTGTGATGCAAGTTTGCACACAAAATTGCTGTGCCCGAGATTCCGCGCGATTTCGGACGTTAATTCCTTCACGTTTTCGTTGTAAACGGTCAGTACCGGTACTGCCTTTGCACTTTTTTTAATATTAACACTGTTATTAATAGTAGGTGACTTACTCTTAATGGCTGCTACTGCAGAGCTCGTCGTCTTCTTAGTTACTGCAGCCGGGGTCGTCATAGCCGTGGCTGCTTTCATCTCCTTTTTGGCGTTGGTCCGAGCTCTCTTGCTCTGGACCTGGTTCCATCGGGCTGCATCCGCTGATGTCGATGGTCCATCGGCGGGCGTCCATCCTTCGCTTTGGGGTTGTACCGGCAATTGTACAACCGCCTGTGAGGCTGGCGTTGCGCTCAGCATCCTTATCTTCGGCTTCGGTGCTGCCGTTGATTCGCCGTTCTGCTGCACTTCTGGGGTGCGGCTGGCATCATCGTCTTCTTCGTCTCCCAGGGACATTTGGTCCTCTTCATGAGAGGATTCTTCTACACTGGAGACTTCTTCGGGGCGTTGTGTTAAACGATCTTTCAAGAGCTCATCCACTCTGATCGTTAACGACCGGATGACAGCACGGTAGTGGTCATTTTCCTTTTTTATTTCCTCGAGGAAGGCCTTGGGTACGGTCACCTCTTCTTCCTCATGTTGCCGCTTCCTGGTATTGGTGGGAATATCCGCCATATCAGGTAGCAGTTGGTTTTTGCACTTTTTGTTTTTTGTTCACTTTTTTCACTTTCACTTTCCTTAGCAGGTATTAACACTTTCACTGTTTAACACAGACTGTTCTTCTGTCGTTCTGTCTGTTTCTACACGGGGCAAAATCGCCTTTTTTGATATGTTTGAATCGAAAGAAAATATACTTGGAACACAAATTTTTAAATATTATATATTTTCGAGCAAATAAATTTTATTTGAAAATCAATAAAATGTATTTAGAACCCATATGTTAATATATTAGAATAAAATATATTTGCGAACTGATTTTCTGAAATAAAATATTTGTTTAAATACGAATAAAATTATTGTTGATGAATATTTCCAAATATATTTTATTAAAAAAAAAAATTTCAAAACTTTGCTGAATTTTTCGAATATTAGTTTTAATTTTTTCATTTTCGAATTATGCATTCCTATTAAGAATGGCGTACTTAGCATTAACTTCTATTTGAAACCAATTCAATTCATCAATTATAAAGAAATTTTACTAACATTAAAAATTTAAAAAAATTACCTATCAATTGCTGTAAACTTAAAACAATTAAAGAATAGTAGACATACATTCACGCAAAAAGATCTTTGTTTGGGAAATATCATATCCAATATCCTCCCAAACATATAATATTTGTAATTGTCAAATATATTATATATTTGGAGTGCACCCTAAAAATATTTATGTTTCAAGCAGAATATGTTTGGGACAATATACTACAGAGGCGATTTTTTTTCAGCGTGTAGCACCTTAAAATAAAATTGCAATTGCACAGTACCGTAAGCGCGAAGCGAATTGAAGTGTCAACAGAAGAAGAAGCAAATATATATGTGACACACACATACACCAGGGATGGAAAATGCGAAGTGAAAAATACAATCTTGAAACTATGGTTGAAATTTGTTATCAAAAGTAATGATTGTAGATATATTTGTTCTTTTTCTACAATAATTTTATAATGAATTCAACCGAACGAATAAAGTTAGGCTTTGGTTTTCTAACTGACAATTTTTAAATTTATATAAAAAAATTTCATGTGGTTTATTTTTAGAAAATGTGCGTTTTAAGGGTTTTGGGGTTATTTCGTTTGTGCAAAAAAAAATTAAAAATTTTCTACGTTATACACTAAAATCGCATTTGTAAGTTCGTTTGTAAAAATGGTGCAGCCGTATGCACGGGTTTTAATTTCGTTTGTAAAATTATTACACACACAGCCTAGTCCACGGGGTGTGGAGTGTTGCACCGTCAAAAAGGAGACTTCCGAACCAAACCTAAATGAAGGCGTACATTCTTAATGCACTACAAAATGGCTGCGCAATAAAGTAGGTATGGGTTTTAATCACCGCACGATTTTTTGTTCGATTATGCGCATGCAAAATGCGAAATTAGCAGAGGGTGCAGGGGGAATTTATAAAATGTCGCAACATGATCTGGTGACATTATTTTTCAGAAACGAAATCACCATTAGTATTAAATCTAGTTAACGAAATTTTTACCAATAAATTGTGAATGTCATATGACAACGCTACGGCTGTGCTAAAGATAAGTTACGGGCCTAACGTTACGTTTGCCTAACTCACATATCACCCGCATGCAATACGGCAATTTTGTGTATTTTGATTTCGCTTCAAACGCCATTTGGATTATTACGGTTTTTTTTGCGGAATTTAATAGAATTTCTTGTCTTTGACACAGGGATGATTAAGTTGGTACATTGGTACTCATTTTGATACTTTTTATAGCCCCAAAGTACCGTGTTACTCCCGCGACATTTGATACTGATACTTTTTCGTCCAACAGGTTTTTTGTACGACAATAATCTACTCTCTCCAAAAACACGTTCAACATAGCAACGCCAAGAAATAGGTGTGGCTCTTCACTTTGTGAACCAGTTTTTTTAAGAGTCAAGAAGTCTAATCGGTTGGCCGCTTTATCTTTGGGGTTTATATTAAAACATGGACCGATGTCCCCCATTCTCGCTAAGGACGATTTAAGGCCACACATGTTGAAAGATGAGTTCTCTAGAACGTTAACAAATATAATGGGAAGGTACCCCAATTTGTACCCACTTTAGCAGATAATTGTAAAGAAATTATTAATGCATTACTCGGTCTCAATCATTTATATCTTAATATTTTCAGACTGTATTTTTGTACGAATATCTATTTCATTCGCAATTTAATAAATGCTTTGGTTAGTATGGTAACCCGTATATGTAAGAACTTTTTTACTTTGTTACTTTTTGGTCTCAAAAATTTACCTTTTTGGAACGATTTTTGTACCATTTGGTAACTCTCAATTATCATTCCTGCTTTGACATATCACCCGCATGCAATACGGCAATACGGCAACTTTTGTGTATTTTGATTTCGCTTCAAACGCCATTTGGAATATTACGGTTTTTTCTGCTGAATTTAAGCAATTTTTCATAGATTTGGTGTCTCGACCAACACTCACTCATTCAGTGCCATAGGAAGGAGAACATTCCATATATTGCAAACTCGTGTGAAAAGCAAATTATTTAAACAAACAATTATTAAAAATTCAACACAAACTCAGTATTCAGTGTTAAAGTAAATTAATACAGTAAGTAATTTAAAAAAAATCCTCTCAATTTTAATAAATGTATAATATATTTAATAAATGTATAATTTAGTTATACATTTATTAATTGCTTTATTCAAAACAGCAGCAAGCAGCAAATTATCCAACATTCTTCAGAGGAAATATCCACCACTCGACAGAAGAAAACTGCAAAGAAAAATAGAAGGAAGCAACAAATTGTTTTTTCCTTTAGACGTCAAACACCAGGAATCAAGAAAACAGAGGTGAGTACAGAGTTCTGTACTTTGTAACTAGGGTGGCCAAAAAAGCATGTTCCAATTAAATAAAGATTTTTTTAAACACTATGGGCCTAATTCATTAAAATTTAATGATTGTTTGGGGAACATTTTAACACTGCTAAAACGTTCCTCAAACCGTCATTAAGTTTTTAAGAATAGGGCCCTATTTGTATACCCTCACCTTAGAGAGGAGGGTATATAGGTTTAGGTTAGGGTGGCAGCCGTATTTTTTTTATACAAACTCACATAGACCAGTTTAGGTCCCTAGTGTTACCACGGGCTGAAATGCCCCTCATCGAAACCAACCTGTTTGATATACAAATTTATCGATATTTATCTTTTGGCGTGTTCGCCGATCAAGCAGTGTCCCGTCAGAACTGATACTAACGTAGACAATATTTGCGAGGAGATATTTTGATCTTCTCAGGTCATACCTTGGCCAGATTTGTCTAGCTAATCTGCAGGTGCCGATTTCTGTCAATCTTTCCTTGGACTGCCTAATTGCCTCTTGCCTAAGCCAAAGCTTACACGTGGATAGTGGCGCACCAATATGTGCAAATTCTTCGAGAATTTGTAATGTCGTCCCTTTCCCAGCAAGTTCATCGGCTTTGCAGTTCCCCCGGATATACCTATGCCCAGGCACCCATATGAGGTGTAAGTATATTAAACTGCTCAGCCATCTCGTTAAGAGATGTGCGGCAGTCCAGGGCTGTTTGTGAATTTAGGGATGTTGCCTCCAGAGAATTGATGGCAGCCTGGCTGTCCGAGTAAATGATAACGCCAGTGTTGGTTACTATGTTGCGACTCAGCCAGTTGGCTACTTCCCATATTGCCATTATTTCGGCTTGATAGACACTGCAGATATCTGGTAGTCTGTGAGCTATATCCAAACTAAGCTCTGCACAGTGTACTCCGAAGCTTCATCAAGCTTCGAACCATCCGTGTAAAAGTGGAGATGGTTTCTATTACCTGGTATTCTTCCAACCCATTCATCTCTGGCGGGAATCATAGTGATGTAATTTTTCTCGAAGGTGTACACATTTGGTATATAGTCCACTCGGTCGGTTACCATAGCACTACACTTTGATATCCTCATGTGACCGTAGTTTTTGTACCTCCACATTGATAAGCAGTTTAATCTTATTGCCGCTTTGGTTGCAACTTCTCTCGCCACAATATTAATCGGCAGTATATGGAGTAGGGCTTGTAGAGACTCGGTCGCTGTAGTCCTTAAGGCTCCGCTTATGCTCAGGCAGGCTGTTCTCAGAACCTTTCTTAGTAGGTTGGTGATGGTTCGTTTGTCAGTTGCCGTCCACAATGCCGTATAACAGTATAGGACGAACTACTGCTATATATATCCAGTTGACGATTTTAGGGGAGAGGCCCCACCGCGACCCTACAGCCTTTTTGCAGGAATATAAGGCGACGTTGGCCTTCCTTACACGTTCCAATACGTCAAGTCTAAATAACAGTTTTCTACCTAGAATTATTCCTAAAAATTTTGCACTTTCAGAGAAGACTAGATCTGTTCCATTTATCCGCGGTGGAGGGTCCACATGTGGGACTTTATTCATCCTAGTAAAGAGAACCAATTCTGTCTTGTTTGGGTTTACGCCCGAATTGCTGCTTCTGGCCCATCTAGCCAATTTGTTCAGAGCCACCTGTAGAATGTCTCGGAGGACGTTTTCGAATTTGCCACTCACTGCGATTGCCACGTCGTCCGCATATGCCACGACCTTGCAGCCACAACGTTCTAGATCTAGCAGGATTTCATTCACCGCTAGGTTCCAAATTAGTGGATACAGTACTCCTCCTTGTGGGGTCCCTCTATTTACAAACCTTGTTAGAGTTGTGGACCCAAGACATGCTGTTATGCGTCTTCTGTTGAGCAGACTTTGAATTAGTCTGATCAAACTGGAGTTAACTTTTAGATGTGACAGTGCCGCAATTACTGCATCTGAGTGAATGTTGTTAAAAGCCCCTTCTATGTCAAGAAATGCCACCATGGTGAATTCCTTGAAATGCAGGGACGATTCGATAGTGCTCACAAGTTCGTGCAGGGCTGATTCTGTAGACTTCCCCTTATTGTAACCATGTTGGTTCACCGACAGGAGTTTTGTATCCAGGTTTTCCTAATGAAATGATCTAAAAGTCTTTCCAGACCTTTCAATAGGAAGGAGCTAATTTGTCTGAAGTCTTTTGGCCTAGTGTGTGATATCTTTCCCGCTTTAGGTATGAATACCACTTTGGTATCCCTCCATCGATTCGGGACGTATGAAAGCCTGATACAGCCTACATAAATTTTCTCCAGCCAGGGGATAATGTACTTCAACATTTTCTGTATTTCTGCTGGAGTGATGCCGTCTGATCCAGGTGACTTGAAGGGCTCAAAGCTATTAATAGCCCAGCTTATTCTGGATCTCTCAGTCAACAACCTAACGATGCTTGCAGTCCACTCGCACTCTTGTTGACCCTGCTTATCCTCTGGTTCTGTAAGAGAGTACCCCGGGAAATGTGTGTCGAGCAGTACATTGAGCGACTGCTCGCTGTTTTTGGTCCAATTATTTGCCTCATCCTGCAAGTAACATGGTGAACTGTAACTGTACATGGTGAAGCTGATAGTATTTTCCTCAGCCTTGCGGCGTCGGAGACCTTTACCACTTCGCCACAGAAGGTATACCAAGAGCGTCTTTGCGCTTTCCTAAGCTCCTTCTTGTAGATCTTGAGTTGCTCTTTATAGGTATCCCAAACATTAGCGACCCCAGTAGATTTAGCCTTGTTGAATAGCTTGTTGCAGGTCTTTTTCATAGCCGTTAGCTCAGAAGTCCACCATTGGTGTTTAGTTTTACCCTTGTACCTTGTTTTCGGACAGGCTTCTTCAAGGGAACTATTGAATGATGTGGTGATATGCTCGACCAGATTATCCAGACCGGCATTGTCATTCGGTTCGTACAGAAGTTGAGGACTTTCCTGAATTTCTTCTCATACAGGTGCCACTTTGTCTTCCTCACATTTCAGTGGACGGCAGGTTCAGGCGCTTTTTCTGCGAGTTTGAACTCAATATAATGGTGATCTGAGAATGAGTGGTCGTCCAGCACATTCCACCCAATAATTTTGTCTGACAGCCGGTCAGTAGCAAACATTACGTCTAGTACTTCTTGTCTGTCTTTAATTGTAAAGGTCGGTTTATTACCTATGTTACAAATACTTAGGTTGGTAGTTACAACCCTGCAGCTAAAATTATTTCTAGTTGCGTATAGGCTAGTTGCAATGTGACCTATACAAACCCATTCTCATCGCTGCCAGCAAAAACGATTATCTGAGCTTCTTAACTGTGCTTGCTTGGTACCTACATGGTGGTTACAGATCGACTCGTTCGTCTCTCTGCCGTCAGCAGCAGAAAAAGAAGCAAAAATGATTGAACTGCTTTACGAGGAAGTACTTGCTTGGTGGTGACAGAGTAAATGTTTCTCTCTCCCATCACCATTCTCTTGTACTCTCTTATTCTCAAATATAGTAATAACTGAACTATATATTAACTAGTAATGAATTGTAAACAAATGAACTAGTTGGGTGCCTATGACAAGCCAATGTTAAAATCGATAGTTCGTTATATGAAAAAAGGACAGATATGTTACTAGTTTGAAGTAAAAAGCAACTAGTATATTTCTATATACAAACTAGTCATTTTGGCTGCAGGGAATAAAGTCAAGAAGCGAATCACCCCTATTGTTTATATCTGTACTACCCCAAATAGTATGATGAGCGTTCGTGTCTGCGCCAATAATCAGCTCGATCTCGTCAGACGATGCTTCTTCTACTACTTCCCTGAATAGAGCAGTCGGTACTACAGCTTCATAAGGTAAGTAACTGGAGACCACCCAATATATGCGATTATCGATCTCCAGCAGATGTTTAGTCTTTACCACTTAAATTAGCCAGGAGAAAGCTACTTAGATCTTTCCTGGCCAAAATGCAGGTTCTTGGAGTGCCTTCACAGTTGGCCACCAGCAGTTTAAAGTTGGGTGTCCTGATACCGCACACCCTTCCTCCCACTGCGTAGGGCTCCTGTATCAGGACGATGTCTACTGCACCTGTGGACAGGCGCAGCAATAGAGCCGCTGAGGCTGCTTTAGCGTGATGGAGGTTAATCTGTAAAATTCTTACCATCATTGGTAATTGCCAGATTAACATCCACCCCGACAAGGGTGTTATCGAACTCTTCGTCCGTATCATCGAGAAGCGTGTCCCCGCCAGATGCGTCAAAGAGTTCGGAGACTTCCCTCAGCCCCTATGTGTCAGAAGTAAAGCTTTCGTCCTCAGAGAAGGACGTTACAGATCTTCTGTTAGAGTTGGAGTCACCAGAAATAATGGGCGTGGGTACCTCCGCACTTCCAGAAAGCCTTGTATCAACCACGGTGGACGACTCACCTTCCGCAGTGGGAGTTATGTCCACTGCGGAAGGTGACATAGCTCCCACTGCGCGGGGTTACCATACGTCCTCCTTTGGGAGGACATGTCCTCCCTTTTAACCAGTGTCCTCCCGTCCTCCCTCCTTTTTCAAAAATGATGGATTTGTCCTCCTTTTGTTACAAATTTAAATTTTTCACAATCAGTAAACCTCCCCATGAATTATACTCGCAACTACTTTTAGTATAAAGTTAGTACTACAATAATTGAGTTCGATGACTGAAATTTGGTACAGATACTTCTTATAACTGTCTGTCTGTCTATTTAAAATTGTTCCTTTAGTACAGGTCGCAGTTTCATTCCAATCTTGCTGAAATTTGACAATAAGGGCTATTTCATATCCGGGAAGAAATTGGTCAAAGTCGGTACAGATTTAGATATATGACCTATATAAATTTTCTTTCCGATATGGCCTTTTAGCGCCACAGAAGCTTTTTCATATCCAATCAGTTTGAAATTTCTTGATCCAAGGGCCCACATTGTCGAATTTGGTGTAAATCTGCTCAGATTTAAATGTAGCACCCAAGAACAAACCTTGCCAAATTTGAAGAAAATTTGTTCAGATTTCGATATAGTCGTCCGATTTGGCATCTAAGCGCTACAAAATACAAATTGTTGTACAAAGCATTATCATAGGAAATTGTATTTTTTAAATGTCCTCCGAAAGTTTCAAACTCTCTTTGTAAATGTTATAAATGTCCTCCTTTTCTGACACAAAAGTCCTCCTTTCCGAAAAAAGGTTATGGCAACCCTGCCACTGCGGAGCTATGTCACCTTCCGTAGGGTATATATCATTTGCTCCGAGGCAAAAGTGTAACACATCGAATGAGTGTCCTATGGCCCTAAGTATTTTTGGCGGAAATTCGTTTTGGGTCATTTGAGCAATCTCTCGTCTATGTATGTGTGTCTTTCTACTGACAGGTGCACACGATAACTCTCGAAAGAATTGACCGATTGACTTCAAATTTAGTGCAAAACGTGAAATTATCTGCTCACCGAAGTGTTCTCTCAATAAATCCATTGATTGGTGCGATGTGTGGGAAGTGGCGCCGTCTTGTTGAAACCAAAAGTCGCCGAGATCACTAGCTTCAATTTCAGGCATCAAATAGTCGGTTATCATGGCCCGATAACGGTCGCCATCGACGGTTACGTTCTCACCGGCATCGTTTTTGAAGAAATATGGACCGATGATTCCGGTACGTCGGATCGGGAATCGGTCAATGGCAAAAAAAGCTCTTAACGAGAGCTAAAATATTTCTCATGGGGGGTGTCAAGGTCGTGGGTAGACTGGAAAGTGTTTTTTTTTATATTTAAAAAAAATGGACTTAGCGCAATTGGCGAACGATTATTTTGATAATAAAACTGAATAATTTGCAAACGTTGTTCAGGCGTAAGTCTTAAGGCCGGGTTAGGCATACGTAACCGTAATTTATCTTTACCGTTGTCGTAACGTTGCCCGTTTGAGCGATTAGCCAACGTTGAGAAAACGAGTCATATGTTCTGACAACAACAACACATAAGTAAACAAAAAAGCCGCGATTTCTTTTTGTTTAGGTTTATTAAAAATTAAGTTAAAAAGAATGTTTATAAATTTGTGTTGTTTTAAATCTATGCAGAATTTACAATAAAAGTAATCAAGAAAATATCGTCGGATAAGAAGATGGGGTGGACGTCCTATAAACAATGACTGGCGAAAGCCGGATACTAGAATGCCTATGGAAGTTTTTATTTTATTATTAACATTAATAAAATATGAGTTAACTACACCAAAGCAACGGATTAGACCGGCAGAGACTAGCAATAACACCACTGTATGTCAAATATTGCTTTATCCTATGATTCCAAGTTGGGAAATATTAACATTCTATTCTTTAAAATTGTAGATATTTGGGTCATGGTTGTTCCATACAATCGATTGCATGGAGTCACAAGCTGGGGAAAACAACAATAATAAAAACAAAAAAAAAAAAAACAAAAACAATATTATTTAAGAATGCAGTGAAGTTTTGTGGCGTTTGCTTTCGCCGATTTATTTAAGTGAACAAACTACACAGCAGTACGAACACATTGCCAATGATTTTCAACGAATGTGGGATATGCCGAATTGTGTGGGAATCTGCGATGCTAACTATACATTCATATCAGTTAATGTTGGAAGTTATGGCAGCCAACACGATGGGGGTATGTCCATTAAACTTCAATTTATTTATAATCTATTTTATTACAAACAATTTCCATTTCTTAATTTAAATTAAATACAGCTATATTCCAGTACTCTCCATTTGGCCAATCAGTTATTTTAGGAACAGTACCTGTACCTCCTAGTAAACCATTATCGTCAGCATCCTCTGAAGCCTTTCCTCATTTTTTATTGGCGATGCTGCGTTTCCCCTGAGGAATATCCTTGGTCTAAGTCAAAAAAATTGGTGGAAAATTGGGTCCAAAGAATATATCGCTGTTGACGGGCTCGTGGTGGTCGTATGACCGAAATTGAATTTCATTCTTAAAATGTAACATTTGCACTTAACCTGGAATAAATTTGAACTCTATGTCTTAAATATTCTCTGTTTTTTATTATACCCTCACTTTAGTGTGACGAGGGTATATATCATTTGCTACGAAAAAAAGTGTAACACATCGAAGGAGTGATCTAAGACCCTAAGTATGTTCGGCGGATATTCGTTTTGGGTCATTTTAAGTCGAATGAGCAATGTCCGTCCGTCTGTCTGTCTGTCTATCTGTCTGTCTGTCTGTACGTGTGTCTGTCTGTCTGCTGGCTGGTGCGCGCGATAACTCTCGAAAGGAGTAACCGATTGACTTCAAATTTGGTATGTGGTAATATTTGTTTCTATCTCCGGCTAAGTTCGAAGATGGCCATATTGGTCCACTCCTTCTAGTACCTCCCCCACAAAGTGTTAAAATGTTGTGAAATATTGAATCTTTAATAACTGCTATACTACTTATTCGAATCTTCTGAAATTCCACACATAGCATTAGTTTATTAGTCGCTATCAACTCGAGAAAAATGGGCCATGTTGCTACGCCCCTTTTTGTGCCTCCCACACAAAGGTACCATTTTGCACAAAAAGTTAAGAGCTCACAGCATGAGTACCAATGCACGAAAATGCAACAAAATTTTGCACAGTGTAACGCTTTTGAAGTCCCTATAGCCCTGTAAAAAATGGCCATTATCACCACGCCCCTTTTTGTACCTCCCACACAAAATGGCCAAATCATACCAAATTTAATATCTCATAACGTTAATATACCAGTACAAAAAACGCTTATAATTCGGCGCAGTGCAATGTATTTAAAGAATCTACTATTCAGAGAAAAATAGGTGTATTTGTTAAAAACATTCTGGTACCTCCCATACAAATTGACAGAATAATTCGTTTAATATTCCATATTACATTACTCACAAAGTGAGGGTATACCTTAGTCGGTTTACCCGACTGAAACTTTCTTACTTGTTAATATATAAAATTCTTATGTCCTTAATGGAAACCCCTTCACTTATGTCTATTTCCATTGAAGAGGGACTCAGCCAAATCAGATCCAATCTCTATCTATAAATAAGTCCTCGTTTGTAGAGACGCTTACATTGCTGTCAAATTAACCCACAATGAAGAAGATTGGCGCAATGATTGTCTCGTACTGTCGTCAAAAGAATCCTGAAGCAGATTATAAATTTAATTTTTAATGGGGTCAGCCGCGATCTTCATAAAACTCACCTGTAACGCCCAGCTCCTTGCCAATTTGCTTCCAAGCTTCTCGCTTTTTTTTTCAGATATCCTATATGCTGGATTATATTTATTGTATAACGGTTTAGGTTTTAA
This sequence comes from Eudasyphora cyanicolor, assembly GCA_963930755.1. Classification (NCBI taxonomy): domain Eukaryota; kingdom Metazoa; phylum Arthropoda; class Insecta; order Diptera; family Muscidae; genus Eudasyphora; species Eudasyphora cyanicolor. Next base: position 62,469,755 of record OZ005737.1, read on the forward strand.
CCTAAACCTATTGTATAAATACTCGTGCGACTGCACCAATGAAATCAAATATTCATCTTTCATGTTTATTTGCACTTTTAAACAACAAATAAATTATTTTCTTTACTTTTCTCGGTGAACATACAATTGTAATTGTAAACAACATGTAGTATCAGCTGTTGTCAAATTGTACGTAAACGGAACGTCCAATTCTGATTTCAACAGATTCAGCCGTCCGTTTACGTTTCGTTTCCGTTGGCTAATCGTTTAAACTGATTTCCATATGATAGATTGAATCAGCTGATTCGTTACACTACGGGGGCGTTACTGTTAAGTTTGCCTAACTGGGCCTTTACCATGATGAAATGTCAAACCATACTTAACAAAAATAACATGACAGCATGACACGAATCACACGTGATCTGTCAAAAAAAGGCCATTGAAAAAAGTATCTCTACTTGAGAGATACTTCACTGAGCGTACTATTCGCAATACCATCACCCATATTGAGATCCAGCATTCATTATTGGATAATATTCCACCGAATAGACCACGTCCAGCACGCAGTGAAGAAAATGCAGCGGCGGTAGCTGAGAGTGTACACGATTCGGCAACTCGGACTGACGTATGGATCGACTTGGCGCATTTTACGTCGAGATCTTAAATTGAAGAAATACAAAATACAGCTTGTGCAAGAACTGAAGTCGCCCGACCTTCCCAAGCGACATCGCTTCGTTCTATGGGCTCTTGAAACGTTCCAAGAAGATCCGACGTTTTCGAGCCAAATTTTGCTCAGCGAAGGCGCATTTCTGGCTCAATGGGTATGTTAACAAGCAAAATTGTCGCATTTGGGACGAAGTGCAACCTGAAGAGATTCAAGAGCTTCACTTCATCCAGAAAAAACAACGGTTTGGTGTGGTTTGTGGGCCGGTGGAATCATCGGCGACATTTGGTTTCAACAAGACGTCGCCACTTCCCACACATCCGCAACAATCAATGGATTTATTGAGAGAACACTTCGGTGAGCAGATAATTACACGCTATGGGCCGGTCGATTGGCCACCAAGATCGTGTGATATCACACCGTTAGACTTTTTCCTGTGGGTATATGTATGTAAAGACTAAAGGTTATGCGGACAAAGCCGCTTCGATTCAGGACTAGTAGCAAAACATCACGCGAGTCATTCGCCAGTTACCAGTCGAAATGCTCGAACGAGTCATCGAAAATTGGACTCAACGGATGGACCATCTGAGACGTAGCCGCGGCCAACATTTGATAGACATAATCTTCCAAAAATAAATGCCAAAGAATTTTCTTTCAAATGATAATAAACATTCCCCATTCAATTTGAATGGGAAAAGTACACGCTGAAAAAAATCGCTTCTGTAGTACAATGTGCGCAAAAGTAATCCTCCTATCAGAAAATGCTATAAATTTCTTCTGACATTTGTGTAGTAAACACATGCGAAATACACGTTAATAAACAATGTTACGCTACACTGCTCCAGAACGCGGAATATTGCTGACTATTTATTTGACCAATAATCGGTCGGTGACTTTGGCACAACGTGAATTTCGTCGCAGATTTCCTGGCCGTCCAACGCCTACTGGTGAAACACTGCGACGTTTAGCCGCTCGCCTCGAAGAGACCTGCACAACACGAGATGCTGCCAGGCGTGGCAGACCCCGGAGTAGCCGTTCTGCAGAGAATATTGCTGCTGTAGCCGAGGATGTCATGGAAGCGCCGTCGACATCGACCAGACGACGTGCCACGCAAATGGGTATCAGTCGACGGTCTCTACAGCGAATTTTGGTACAAGATTTGAAGATGTTTCCGTACAAAGTCCAGACGGTGCATCAGCTGTTAGCTGCTGACCGCCAATCGCGACTAACATACGCTCAAGCCATCCTTAATCACCACCAAGAGGAAGATGATTTTTCATCAAAAATAATCATGAGTGATGAGGCCCATTTCCATCTTAGCGGGTACGTAAATATGCAAAATGTACGCTTCTGGGGCACTGAAAATCCGCGTGTAACCCACGAAGAGCCATTACACCCGCTCAAAGTCACTGTATGGTGTGCTGTTTTCGCTGGAGGAGTCATCGGACCTTTTTTCTTCGAAGACGTCGCGGGCCAAACGGTTACTGTGAATGGTGAGCGCTACAGAGCAATGATCAACGAGTTCTTTCTGCCGCAACTTGATGAATTGGGATTGGAAAACATGTGGTTCCAACAGGACGGTGCAACGGCACACACTGAACGTGCCACAACCGATATGCTGAAGGATGCATTTCCCGGGCGCCTAATCTCCCGTTTTGGCGATTTGCACTGGCCAGCAAGATCGCCTGATTTGACCGCTCCAGACTTCTTTTTGTGGGGCTTTTTGAAGTAGCGGGTTTATGTCAACAAGCCTGAGACTCTTGCAGCTCTTAAAGACAATATCCGTCAAGAATGTGAGGACCTATCGCCGGAAGTTTTGGCCAAAGTGATGGAAAATGCCATAAAAAGGGCTCAAATGACAATCAACTGTGGCGGCGGCCATTTACATGACATCATATTCTCGACTTGATGTAAAAAAAATTAAAAGACCAAATAAAAATAATCCGCAAGAAGAATCAAAGTTTTTCATTTTTTTTTAAATTACAGCCAAACAACATCGGAAGGTTACTTTTGCGCCACCTTGTATATTGTCCCAAACATATTTAGCTTGAAACATATATATGTTTAGGGTAGACTCTAAGCATGTAATATTTGGTACATACAAAAATTGTGTATTTGGGAAGATGTTGTTCTAAACAAATATTTGTTTACATCCCAATGTGACAGCTATTTGTGAAACAAATAATTATTTGCATTTAAATATTCATAAAATACATAAATTGTGTCAAATTTTTCAGTAATTCCAAGTTAAATTTGTAGAAATTTTTAATGTTCGTAAAAATAATAATAATTGAAATCCTATAATCTTGGGACAATATAAAGTACTTAGAGAATTGACAACTAATGATGGCTTGGAATACTCAGAAATTTTAAATGGTCGATTTAAAACATAGCGCTCACATGTCAAATCGGGTGTAACATATATATTGGGACTATGTTTAAATCTGAACCGATTTTCCCCGAATTTGGCAGTGTTCATACATGTAATAAGAAAACTCTCTCTGTTAAATTTCGTACTGATCGGATATAAAACACGATTTCTACAGCGCTTAAATGTAAAATCGGGTGAAACATATATATGGGGGCTATATCTAAATCTGAACCGATTTTCCCCGAATTTGGCAGTGTTTATTCATGTAATAAGAGAACTTTCTCTGCCGAATTTCGTACAGGTAGGATGTAAAATACAGGTCGGATGTAAAATCAGAAAGTGATTCTGAGTCGATCGGTATAATTAACAATGGGTCTATCTCTTCTCCTTTTAGGTGTTACAAACAAATGTCCTAGTACATGTCCTAGTACAAGACCCATGTTAAAGATCATCATTGTAACTTAGGTACATCTGGGTATACCAAATATGGGTTCGCAAAATAAAGCTTTTTCTGTGATTTTTTTTAGCTTAATTATGTACTTAGGAATCTTATTCAGTGGTCAGTCTTTTTTATATTTATGTCACTCAAACTACTATTGGATATTATGTCGAGTTAAGAATATGTAACAATATTTGTGAAAATAGCGTAAGTCTACTATTTTCCGATTTTAAAATATATATTGATGCTATGTCCACCGGAAAATAGTTTGCGTATATGCATTTTTAAATGAAGAATATAAATTTTTTGTATCAGTTAAAATTTTAACCGAAGAAATGTTTCCAGCTAAATTTAATCAAAATTTTCGGACCGCCTATATGGGAGAAAGGGAGGGAGTGTAGAGCAATTAACAGTCTTTCTTTAATGTCTAAACCAATCAAATAACAATGTAAACGATCAGCAATAAATTTGGTATGAATTGGTACTCTCTTTGCTTCGCGCTTTTTCATGTACACCCACAATTGTGTGCCTTAAGTTTTTCCCAGCCATATATTTTTTCATAATATTGTCACGTTTAATAGTAGAATAAAGCTTTAAGAGTTTACTTCTTCAGACTTTAATTGAATGCCAAGAGCTTGCGGAATAAATTGGAATACAATTATTTGGTAAACCATTTATTAAGATATCGTTGCGACAATGCTGCTGCCTTATTTTATGTGGTTTTCGTGTAATAACTGAGCAATCTTTTCATCAGTCGTCTGGCGATACTCATCAGATTTATTTTTCCCCATCTCCACTAAGGCTTTTACTGCAGACAGGCTGGATTTTAGCTCCGACTTTATAGTTGAGGGCATGGAAATAACTAGGTCGTCGACTTCCTTACTCAATTTGTTGACGGCATCCCATAATTTATTTTCACTGGCAGCAGCCGGTCTGAAGAATGAGCAATTTTTGCAATGCCACAGAAGACTATCCTTTTTCTTGACCAACATATCATATAATTCATCAGAAAGTTGACAACAATTCTTACGATGAAACCATCTCTCACATATATGGCATTTAACACTTCCATTCTTTGAATGGATGTTGTTGCGCTTTTAGCTGACGGAGCCATGTGTGAAAGGTGAACAAAAGAAGAAAGGCAAAACGACGAATGCAAAAATTGGCGATATATTTTTTTATCAAGCAAGACAACAAAAGTTGTTATATGTTTTCTGATCACCGAAACTTTATGCTTTATTTGTAACGTTGAGTAACGACTATATTTGTTTAATCTATTTTTATTTAAGGTAATAGCCAGTAATTGTAAAAAGTTCACTCTTGCATGTTACGATTTCCGCCTTATTAAGGTAATTTAAAGCCACTCGGCCAATTAAAGGTAAATTCTTAAAAAAACTGGTTTACGCTAATAATTTGTCTGTAGGTTTGATACTTCTACTACAGTGTAGAAAAAATCATATCTAATTGTAGACAAAGGACTTAATAACTATTTAAGCAATCTGCGATTGCTACTACTAATTTTAGGCTAATAACTTGACTGTAGGTTTGATACTTCTACTACAATGTAGAAAAAATCATATCTAATTGTTGACAAAGGACTTAATAACTATTTAAGCAATCGGCGATTGCTACTACTAATTCAACAAGATTAAAAAATAAGCATTAAACATAGAAAATAAATCTTTTTAAATTAAAAGAAAATAGAAGCCAGGAATTAGAAATTGTAAGCTAACACGTTGTTACAAACATGATTTATAACTTGTTTCTTTTTTGGAAATTTTGTGGAATATATATTTTTAATTATAAAAAAAATAATTTGTTAAGGTAAGTACACACGATTTGAGGTTGGGCAACATTGCCAGAAAAATGGCGTAAAAATGCAACCCTGTGAATTTACAACCGTGTGAACATACAATTTTTGTTTTGCAACGTTAGCAGAAAAGTCATTGCCGAGATAATTTGCTGATTGTTATATGTGCGAAGTTTATGCATGTGACAACGGCGCCATCGCCAGAAAAACATTCTATTTGCAACACTGTCTATAATGTATTTTAATATATTTAATTGTAAATATATGAAATTGTAATGTTTTCTTGCAATCGTCTGAACTGTCAATTCACCTTTGCCTAACAATCTGTCAATGTACGTTTATTTGCAGCACTTTAACAGGGTTGATAACGTTTCCCGATCTGGCAATCGTCTATACTCAGCTTTAGGCCTTTTTTCAGATACCTTTAGGAAAATCTCCCTAAATCCACACGCCTCTAGACTTAGATATAACTCATGTTGGGCTTCATAATTAGACTTTAATTCCTGCCTGTCGCCTCGCTGACAATCATTTCTTTGGGAGAAAGTGCATTATATTTTTCACTTTAGTTTAGTTAGGTGGTTTAAGTTTTGGTCTATATTTAGTTTGTTATTTCATTCAATATAAAATGTTCTATTAATGTATATTTTCATATTTAGATTTGTTTATTTTAGCATTTCGTGAGTTACAGTTGTGTTTTTCAAGTTATTCTACTTAATAATAAATTTATAGTTTTTCAACATTTTGAGGTATGAGTGCACATAGTGCACATTTGATTTTAAAAGTAAAGCACGGTACTATGTTCCCGTTTCACGGTGAAATCCCATACAAAAACCAAAGTTGTGAAAAATGAGTGAAATTTTTTCATTTGTGGTACTGTGTTTATTTCAACGTGAGAAATTGACATTTTGCGCCGCTGCAAATTAATTGAACGCCGCAACAAATTGAAGCCGCCAGCATTGTACTCCTATTTATTTATATTTATATTTGTCCGCGAGAACTTCAACTGTTGTAAATATTATGAATAAAATTTCCTAATAAAGAATACTAAATTAAATTATTTGAAACAATGAAGACTAATGAAAAGCTTTGGAATGGATAATAATTATGTGTATATGGAATAAACGAGAAGAGCGACATTCCGATTGGATAGCAAAGCAAAAAATGTGCAAAACACTGGACGGACATGTAACTATATGTAATAATGTGAAATTTGTCTTGTAATTATGTACATTTACGTTTGTATGTTTAGAACAATCGTGACGAAAAGCCTGGAAAAATATTGTGGACGTCTATCGCTGCCGAACCAGAAAGACAATGGATTTGGTTAGTGCCTGTGATCATGTTTTTAAATGGTTATAAAGAACATAGTGAGTTCTTGCCAACCATAGAAGTTGGAAGAAGAAATTCCGTTTATGGATGGAAGTATAATTTGTATAAGTCAACAAATATAATGCAAATCCTTAAAAATAATAATAAAACATCTTTTTCGGTTCATCAAAACATCATTTAATTTATTTATATTCGTACAACAGTAGGAAATTATTTTGTTATTAGCAACATTGTTATACGCTGGCTTCTGATGCCTCACAAGCATCGCCATCATATGTATAACATTAGCACAATTATCTTCAAAAATATTTCCTTTCTGCAATTTAAATGAAATATTTTCTAAGTCGGCATTATTTCATTTAATTATTTGTTGATTGTTTATAATTTAAACTCGTGTTTGTTTTCAAGAAAAGCAAAAAGGAAAAAATGCACATTCTTACACACACACATTCATATAAAAGTGACATTTCGACACACACACACTTCAAAAATGTAATGCGACCTTAGTAAAAAAGCGTTCCATTTTTCAACTTGAAATAACATTTTGTGGAATTTTTTCAAGCTGAAAAAACATAGTACCCACCTTAAAGGAAAAAATATATGAAAAAACCTTTTGAAAATTTGGATGACTAGATTAGATTTTTACTTAAAAACTACAGTTATGAAATAAGATCATTGATATGCTTATAACGCGAAGATAAACATCTTGCTTGGAAGTTTTTTAGTAATTTTTGAATGTTGTCTTTAACGAGCTCAAACCCAGATATTGCGTGCAGTCTTTGAGTCGAATAGTGCCATGGGAAGTTAAGTACCATTTTGAGCAACTTGTTCAGTGCGACTTGTAATTTGTATAAGAGGCAATTTGCCGACGATCACTATAAAGTGGCGCATTTTCCATGTTCAGCTCGGAGTTTCTATTTATTAGTGGATACATTATCCTTGTAATTTTATTGACATTATTCACAATGTGAGAGATATGTTCACCAAAGTTCAGCTTTTTATCTAAAATCACTCCTAGATATTTTGCATTAGTTTCCCATGCTATTTAGTGGTTTAAGAATACAAAAGGTGTCTGTGAAAGGAAACACGTTTTCCTCTTCCTCGTGAAATATACTGCTTGCGTTTTGTCAGGATTTATCGAAATATTCCATTTGCAAAAATACTCAATCAATATGGAAAATCCATTTTGTAGACTGTTTGAAATATTGTTGAAGTATAGATCTGAGCTTAATATCGATGTGTGTGTCATCAGCAAATACAGAAATAGTACAATTAGTTATGGATGGAATATCTGCAGTGAATATATTGTATAATATCGGTGTTAGGCAGGATCCTTGAGGACATCCGGTTGCTATATTTTTTTGTCGGGAATGACTATTACCAAGATACACACCGAAAGTTCTCTCCCATTGGAAATCCAAATTTGTTTAATTTGAAAATTAAACCGTCGTGCCACAAGCAATCGAATGCTGCCTTAACAGGTGTTGTGCTCTTTTCTGAAACCGAATTGATGTTGCGGGAATAAATGTTTCTCGTCCATAAAATCCAGTAGTTGCTACGGTACCACTTTCTCCAAAACCTTACTTACAGGAAAATTATACCGTTTTTGGGAAGCATTTTCAAACATTTGTTATTTATTCAGCTGGTTTTTTAACATAATTTTTCTCTTGCACTAAATCTTCTTGTTAGGTACAATTATTGTAAAGTTTGAGGTATAACAGTACAAGTGGATAGTTATTTCCGAAACCGAGCATTAGAAAATAAAAGCCAAGACAATTTTGGCCAGATTTTCTCTTTATAAATTTGGTTTTTTAAAGACTTATTTACAAATAAACTCAATATACCAAATTTCTGTCCAAAAATGTTGTCGATAGAAAAACAACGATATACAATTAGAAATCGAATAAAATTCAATAATGGTAACAATTTTAATTTTTTTGATAAGTTCATCTTATTATCGGTATGATAATTTGTTTTGAAGAGATATTTTGTTCGTCCGGTCCGTCACAGAATAGAATAAAATAACCCGATTACACCTTCTACTTTCAGCACTCAATTTGCCTGGACGACAAAAAACTAGTATTTCGATCGTCGCAATGGCACGTGTAAGAAAGTGCTTCGTGTGCAAGTCCACAGTTGGACCAATTCATGAAATGTTAAGCGACACAGAGATATGGTGTCCACCCTTGTGGTTGGACAAGAAAAAGGTCCAGACTCTGAAGGTATTTTTATGGCGGAATCATTTCGTTGGTGGTAAACGCGTGAACTTTTTGCTTTTGGGTATGGTGGTATGGGACTCTGAATTTTAAAAATACTTAACTATCATTGTACTTCATCAGAATACGATGTTCCGCCAAAGTACGCTTTGTCGTCGTCCTCACCACCAGAAATAAAAGACGCAGGATAGACAGATCACCAAATGATGATGTGCCTCCAGCTGTTGCAGTTCAGTTCAGTAGTTCCCACAACAACAACAGCAGAAAGCAATCGTACTTCAGCTGATGATGATGATAATGATGGTGATGAAGATAATGATGTACCTCCAGCTGTTGCAGTTCAGTAGTTCCCACAACAACAACAGCAGAAAGTAATAGTACTTCAGCTGATGGTGATGATAATGATGAGGATGATGGTGATGATAATGATGATCATGTTGATGTTGATGTGGTGCCGCCTCCAGCTGACGAGGTGATGAATGAATGTTATCGTTTGTACAACAAACATGGATCAAATTACAAATTAACTTGTCTAGAGAACATTCCTGTTACCACCCTACTGCGAGAAAGGAAGATAAAATTTTGTAAAAACGGTGTCCATCCCCAAATTGTTTCTATTCTAACAAAATATGCCGCGACTCTGAGTGAATGTGATAAAGATGTATGCATTTCATTCGTTGAATTTGCCCCTTCACACTTAATCAGAGTATAATAGAGCAATATGCTTTGTGGTAAATGGAATAAGGAGAGGATGGCACTTTATGATCGCGACCTACAAAATTTCAAAGCATTACACATCGGAACATACAAAAGAAGCTGTGGATAAAATCATAACAATCGTTACAAGTGCCGGCTTGAAGGTATTATGCGTTTCGTCTGACCTGGGTCCCCTTGGAGCTGGGTTAAAATTTTTATGCAAAAAGGACGAGGCATCAGAAGTTTTATACTACTTACCACCAGATGATCATCAACACGGAATTTTGTATATTTACGATTTACCACACGCTTTCATTATGTTATTGAAAGACTTTCGCCGTAATCTTATGATACCTCCAATAGACAACAAATCTATATTAGATAAAAAAATAAAAAAGCATTGCATCGTGATTATTATGAAGGCAAAGGTAATAGACTAATTGTTTATCTGTTCGAAAATGGAGATTCGCGATTCGAAAGGGTTGGCATGCTTTTTGGGCCCACCACTATCAACGTCTTAAGGGAAGGCAATGAAGATGGGAATGAAACATTTTCATTTATTGAGGGAGTCTCAAAAATGATACATACAACACCCACCCGAAGAATTAAGTACTGCTTTTTACAGCATGCAAATTTCAATCTCAATCCAATATTTTACAAAGAACATCGAATTTCTAAGAAAATATGTCACCATGACAATCGGTGCAAAATCTTCTCTCAGCGATGGCAGGATTGAAGAATGTGACCCAAAATATGGCTGAAAGGCACGGAAGTAATATTGAATTTTCAATGGAGAGCTGCTCGACAAATTGGCTGGAGCAAATATTTGCTCAAATGAAAATATACCGAACCTATATCGATTACGTTTTTTTTTTCAAATTTATATAGGCAAAATATATTCTGGATATATTTATGCCCAAAATCCGTACATCAATACCTATTTTGACGTATCAGTCGGATTATTATAACATTGGTATGATTTAATTGATAGTTTTTGTTTTTAATGACAAAGTGATATATTTTTTAAATTTTCAAGTGTTTGAACAACAACAATAAGAAGCCGCCAAGGATAACGAACCTCAATAACTCTCTTCAATAAATACCATATTTTTTTAATATTTTGTGTGGTAAAATTATTTTAATTTATATTTTGACAATCAAACACATTTATTTATCAAAAAAAAACAAAAGCTCTTTATTTTTTATCAGAAAACTCAAAAACATAAAAATAAAAAATGCAAAGGTAACTTAAACAAAAAACAATAAATATTTACAAGTAAAATTTTTGAAAGTAAAAAAACTTAAATATGTGTACCCACCAGAGATCGGCGCCGGTGGCTGTTTTCAACACTACTAGTATACTCGCTGATTATGTGGTTGCGGCAGTAAACTACTTTTTTATTTTACGTATTCTGTCTTACTGCTTTATTTTACTGCGTGAGTTTGACACCGCATAGAAAAAAAACCGATCAAAAATATAACAAATAAGAATGCGGTTGTGGTGTTAAAGTGATTGGTTTTTTTGTGCAAAAAATCTCACTACATGTGTTAGTTGTTTGTTCCTGCTTGTGTGTGCTTTTTTTTTACTCCGCTGGTAAAACACATGCAAAAGCAGAACTGATAAGAGAATGCAAAGTGAGAGTGAGAGATTTTCGTTGATGTTGGGTTTATTGTTCGTATATTTTCGTTGATGATTTCTCAATGACAATGAAGTTTCGCTGCATTCTGTTTGAGTTTTCTTTTAGATTTTACTATGCTTCTATGAATGTACGTCGACGCTGCATTGGTGTTTTTTTTCGCGAGTTTTGTAGCAAAATAAAAGACAATTAAAATGTCAGACCATAAATTAATTGTGGACAAAATTTTGAGTGGTGCTTACTCGTTGTCACCTCGACGAAAGGGAACTCTTTCCTGTCTGGAATATTTGTCTGAAGTATTAAAGGAAGATGGGTCAATTCTGGAAGATTTGGTCTACTGCCGTTCATGCAGAAAACTTTTAAAATGCTTCGGAAATAAAACCTCCAATTTAAGCCGTCATAAATGTTGTCAGGTATTAAAGCAGCCAATCACGCTAAGACCCGTGTCTACTCCAGATAAAACAGAGACACTCAATGTACTATCCGAATGGGTTGTTGAGGATTGTCGCCCGTTTTCATCCGTTAGTGGATCTGGATTTAAGAAAATGATTAAACATTTTATAAAGATTGGCGCTACGTACGGAGAGTGTGTTGACGTAGATGACATGCTTCCAGATGCTACAACATTTGCTCGCAAATGCCAAAAAGAAGCTGAGGAAAATAGAGCGGATATTAGCAAAGAATTGAAAGAGGTCGTGAGTAGCGGTGGAGTGTCAATAACCACGGATTTGTGGACCGACAACTATGTCAAACGCACATTCTTAGGAGTCACTTTGCATTACCAAAAGGAGTATCAGATGGTCGACATCATCTTGGGCATAAAATCGATGGACTTTGAGCGATCAACCGCCCCTAATGTCTTACAGAAATTAAAGTCCATTTTAAACGAATTTGAGATTGACAATATGGAGAGCATAAAATTTGTGACTGACCGGGGGAAAAACATAGTTAAGGCATTAGAGAACAATATACGCTTAAACTGCAGTTGCCACTTATTTGCAAATGTGCTAAAGGCCTCATTCGAAGCAACAACAGAGCTAGCCGATTTGATAAATGCCTGTAAAAAAATTGTAAAATATTTCAAAAAGGCAAATCTGCAGCACAAGTTGAATACATCGCTAAAAAATCCATGTGAAACACGCTGGAACTCAAACTACACAATGTGCAAATCTGTTCTGGACAACTGGATAGAAGTAAACAACATACTAAAGGAGGCAAATGCAACACATCGATTTAAATACGCTTACTGTCCTTGTTGAGTTATGCAAAAACTTCGAAATAGTTTTTAAAGAATTGCAAACTTGCAGTTACGCTTCATTATGCTTTGTACTCCCATCAATCTACAAGGTAAGAACCCTATGCGAGCCCAACATTACTGATATGGCATCCATTTCGTTTTTAAAAGCAAATATAAATCGCAATGTCACTAATATTTGGGAAGATAATTTATCCATATGGCATAAGGTTGCATTTTTCTTGTATCCACACGCTGAAAAAAAATCGCTTCTGTAGTATATTGTCCCAAACATATTCCGCTTGAAACATATATATGTTTAGGGTACACTCTAAACATATAATATTGGGAACACACAAAAAGTATATATTTGGGAATATGTTATTTTAAAGAAATCTTTGTTTACATCCCAACATGTTTTTATTTGGGACTATTATTTCCGAAACAAATATTTATTCGCACTTAAGAATTCAGAAAATACGTTAATTGTGTTAAATTTTTTACTAATTCAAAGTTATTTTTTAGAAATATTTTATGTTCGTCAAAATAATAATTAAAATCGTATTATCTTGTATCAAAATAAATTAATTGCAGGATTGACAAGAAACATGACTTGGAATACTAACTCAGAAAATTTAAATGATTGATTTAAAACATAAGTTAATGCTGCATATGGTATCATATCTGGGAGATACAATTCGAAGCCAAGGAAAAATGAAAACTGAAATTCGAAAAAGTCAGCAAAACTTTTGAAAATCATTTTAAATAAATTATGTTTGGAAAAATCCCTAAATAATAATTTTATTTATATTTAAACAAATATTTTATTTGAGAAATTTAGTTTGCAAATATAGTTTGTTGTAATATATTAATATATGCGTTCCAAGTATATTTTACTGATTTTCAAATAAAATATATTTGCTAAGAAATATATAATATTTAAAAATTTGTGTTCCAAATATATTTTCTTTCGATTCAAACATATCAAAAAAGGCGATTTTGCCCCGTGCACCAGCTATAAATTTGCAATTAGAAGGTTTGAATGAAATTAAGGAATTTTGCATATCACAAATGGAAAAACTATCTAATAATACAGCGGCTCCCACATCTTTACCATCTAATCCAGACAGTCCGGCCACATCATCGTCGACATTATTTAGCATTGATTCCCCTATACAAAAAAACATGTTTTTCTTTTCAAACCTGTTGCAAAGATCCACAAATGTTCAACAAAGCCCCTTTAATGAATTAGAGAAATATTGTACTGAGAATGTTATTATTACCGAAGATTTCGAAGTAATTAGATGGTGGCAAAATAATGAGAAGTGTTATCCTCTGCTCTCTAAATTTGCATTGCAAGTACATTCAATTCCTGCAAGTAGCGCTGCAGCCGAACGAGCGTTTCCTCTTGCTGGAAATATAATCACTGAAAAGCGAAACAGATTAGGGCCTAAAGCCCTAGACCTTTTTTATGATAATGAATTAGTTTTTTTTAAGTTTATAAGTCAAATTCAAAATGTAAATAAAAAACTGTACTTATATTTTAATATTATATGTACATATATCTAAAATGTTATCAAATAAAAACACAAAAAAATGGATCAATAATGCTAAATTTGGTTGTTTTCTTCATTCATTTTTAGCAGTCAATGCAAAAAAAAAACAAACATAGTACACGATCTTACACACACCCTTACAAGAAAGAGTAAACCAGTAAGGAAAGGCAGAAAGTCGGGCGGGGCCGACTATATAATACCCTACACCTCCCTAACAATGTGATAAGGGTCATTGCCATAATAATTTGGAATAATTGGTAAATGGGTAACATATTATCTAACAGAAACATATTATCTAATTCTGAAACGATAATCGCTAAATTAAGCAATATTCCTTCCTAAATTGAGAAACATCTTTCTGGAAAATTTTAATGATCGGAAGTAAAATACAACTTCTATAGCGGTTTTATACCAAATCAGGAGGAACATATATATGGAGCTTTAATATAAATCTGAACCGATCTTCCCTGAATACTCATTCATGTAAATAGACCTCCTTCTGTCAAATTTCGTACTGATCGGATATAAAATACAGTCTCTACAGCGCTTACATGTCAAATCGGGGCTAACATATATATGGGGGCTATATCTAAATCTGAACCGATTTTCTCCGAATTTGGCAGTATTCCTTCATGTAATATGAAACCTCTTTCTGCCGAATTTCGCACTGATCGGATGTAAAATACAGTTTTTACAGCGCTTACATGTCAAATCGGGGGTAACATATATATGGGGCTATATCTAAATCTGAACCGATTTGCTCCGAATTTAGCAGTATTCCTTCTTGTAATAAGAAACCTCTCTTTGGCGAATTTCGCACTGATCGGATATAAAATAACATTTTTACAGCGCTTACATATCAAATCGGGGGTAACGTATATATGGGGGCTATATCTAAATCTGAACCGATTTCTTCCAAATTTAACAGTGTTCATTCATATAGTAAGAGAACTCTTTCTGCTGAATTTCATACTGATCGGATATAAAATAAAGTTTTTACAGCGCTTACATTTCAAATCGGGGCTAACATATATATGGGGGCTATATCTAAATCTGAACCGATTTTAACCAAATTCAATAGGGATCGTCCTTGGGCCAAACAGACAGACAGACGGACAGACGGACATAGCTAAATCAACTCAGAAGGTGATTCTAAGTCGATCGGTATAATAAACGATGGGTCTATTTCTTCTCCTTTTGGGTGTTACAAACAAATGCACAAAGTTATAATACCCTGTACCACAGTGTGGTGTAGGGTATAAAAAGCGAACATTCAAATAACAACATGTCCCACACTGAATAAACGCTAAAAAACAACAACAAGAACAAAACCTGTGTCTCGTCATCGTTGTGTGCTTTTGTATTTATTTTGTGCGTAGCCATGCCTTTGATGATTTATTTTACCAGCATAGAAAATAAGAGTAAACAAAACAACAAGTGAAGAACCAGCATATCAAGAAAGAGTAAAAAACATACGTAGCAATTTTGAGTTGGTATTTTTGATACTAGTTTATTTCACCACCGTATTAGAAATAGACACACGGGAAAGTGTAATAAACTACCACATGAGTTTTCTAACGATAGTTCAAATGCTTGTGTATGAAAAATACTATGTTCGTATGCGGTGTACTAGTAATGTGTGGTAAAATTATTTTAATTTATATTTTGACAATCAAGCACATTTATTTATCAAAAAAAAACAAAACCTCTTTATTTCTCAAATGCAAAAACGAAACTCAAACTTTTTATCAGAAAACTCAAAAACATAAAAATAAAAAATGCAAAGGTAACTTAAACAAAAAATAATAAATATTTACAAGTAAAATTTTTGAAAGTAAAAAAACTTAAATATGTGTACCCACAATTTTAACTGAATCTTTGCATATTGTATTTAATTTAGAGAAGAATTTATTACAGCAAAAATGTTTAAACCAGTTCGTATTTTGTTATAGTCAACCAATAGATGTCGCTCCCAAAAAGGCTTATTTAAGCCATAAACACAAAATTTTCTAAGAAATTTTGTTGAAACTTTGCAGTTTGTATTCTATTGTGACAAGAATTCATCTCAATATAATTTATACAAATCAGTTTTTATTTTGTCGTAGTCCCCGTGTAGAGGTAGCTCAAAAATATGCTAATTTAAGCTATAAATACCACATTTTTCAGAAGAATTTGCGACCTAAAATTTGTTTTTTTCTTAAATTATAAAATGAGCGATTTTTCACAGACTAGCACAATTATTGTTATTTTTATTTGTTAGATAATTAATATAATTACGTAATAACTGCATATAAATATTCACGGGTTGCTTCTATAGTAAAACGAACACACTCTAATTCGTATTTTTTCCATATTTGGGAATTTCGTAAATATTGTTTTTAGGGAAACTGCTGCAGCACTTGATTCAATTGCCGACACATCGTGTTTCGTATTCTAAACTCCGTGGGAAAATCAAATCGATGGACATAGCTATAATATTGATACCCCATTCGAAGTAACTTCGCGGCCAGAAGACACCGAACCGAAAGGCCGACAACAAGGTAATTTGCACATTTTTAAATATAAATTTATTAAAAATTTTATTATTTTTATTTAATTTTTCTTAGTAAAATGGCAAAAATTAACCCCCTGCAGCAATTGATACGATTGTTGGCCATGTAAAAGATGATTATGAAAGACGACAAGGAGCGTTGCAATAACTTTCGTATGACGAGTCGTCCTCGAACAGCAGTGAAGAAATATGTTGGGTATAACAGTAAGGATAATTGTATTTTGAATGGCGACCCCGAAATTTGTATTCCAGCTGATATAGCTATACAAGATCGCCCAGCAATTGTCAAAATCGTACGAGGGAGTAAATTTTGAGAAATAAGATATGCAGGAAAAAATAAAAGCGTTGCGCGCCATGACAGGCATGGGACCATTTGAAAATATATCGAGCTCGAGATTTAATTACATATATATTACATATAATATAAATTCTAAATATGTATACACATGTAATAAAAGAAAAAAATTAAAAATCTCAAATTTTTGATAAATAAAGAAATATTTATGGCAAAAACTTAATTTAATATTTGAGATTTTTTTAGTATAGCCATAATTACATATATTATTATAAATTAGGCATACGAAGTAGCCATGTGTATGTTTAGAGCATAAACGATACGATAGTAATAAAAATGAAAAATATGTATTCAAATCTAAAAATAAATTTTTGTTTATCCTTTGGAATGTACAATGGGTTTGGTGGAAGAGTTTGATATGAAAAGAAAAAATAATACCACAATATTTATGCATGTTAAATAAAAAAAACTTTGAGTGACATAACGGTAGAAAAGTTTTCGTAACCATCCGTCCCAGTGACGGCGTTCGTGGTTATGGCGGCGCGCACCTCGACTTTCTTGCGGCGATCTCCGTGTCTTACTGGCGGCGATCTCCGTGTCTTATTGTCGGCGCTCTCCGCAGCTCGCCGGCGGCGATCTCCGTGTCTTACTGGCGGCGCTCTCCGCACCTCGTCGGCGGCGCTCTCCGCGTCTCATCGGCAGCGCTCTCCGCTCGTTTGGACTGTAAACTTCAAATCAAATTATTTTAAAAAAGAACTGTATACATATACCATACGTCCTCCTTTTTAACCAGTGTCCTCCCGTCCTACCTCCTTTTTAAAAAAATTTGGATTTGTCCTCCTTTCGTTAAAAATTTAAATTAAATTTTACATGTAAAATTTTACTGCACACTGCGGATAGTACTTAGATGGGGGGCGTGTTGTTGGCATTGTCTAACTTTTTTTTAACGTTTTTTCATCGAGTTTTGTATTAATAAACATTTCTCTAGTATTAGTCGCAGACAGTACTGTCAAAGAATATCATGTTGTTAAATTATAATAAGAATTTCGTTTAAAAATCGGCAATTTGCCAGGATGTGTATTTTGAAGCTCTTTTTCGTTTCTGATGTTCACGATTTGTACCTTCGTCAATTGTTGTACTTTCTACAGAGTTTATACTTTGCTTCAATATATTTATTGGGTTGAATTTCATAGAGATTTTTTGATAAATGTAAGATCTACAGCGCTTACATGATAAATCAGTGATCCATATTAATATGAAAAGGGGTTAATCATATAAATGTGAATAAATTTTCACCATTTGCAATGTGGATAATTCTTTGGCCAATTAAGAGCGACATCCGGTCAAAATGAAGGGGCCTTGATATAAGCCCCATATTATATAAATATATGTGAATAGAATACATGATTCAACAACAACACTGCACTAAATGTTCGTGTTCCAAAAATTGTGAATTAACTTTACAACATTTATTATTTGTCTACATAAGGCAACAATAATTTTGATGTGCATTTATCGCATTACAACTCTCCGCCAAAATGATATCGAGTTTGCTGCAAGTTTTTTTATTGAAGGAAACATGTATAAATTCAAAATTACATCATATACTCGTATGTTCCCATAATTTTTCGTCTGAAGACATAGGTAATGGTCGCCTTAAATTTAGATCTATTCCCAAATATTTCCTTGGCAATCATAGCAAGGCTATCTTTTCTCACAATGGAGATGTAATACAAATACTGTGGTCCTAGCTCTGCGAAAATAATTTGGGAAGAATTAAGATACCGGCAAAAATGTAACGCCCTGATGAAGGAGGTGAAAGAGTATACGAAGGCCCTGAACATTTTGGAAGAACAAAATTCGAAGCTGCTAAATGAAAATAAAATATTAACAGACAAAATTTTATATTTGGAGGATAATTTTATAAATGCCTCTTCCGCCTCACCAGCTTGTGGCAATTTTTGCGCGGTTGCCATAAACAGTAGCCGAAAACATTTAACGAAGAACAGAGTCGCGTAATTTTAAACTTAAATTATGTAGCTCCAAAAGTATTTGAGAGATGTAAAACAATTTAATTAAACATTAAAAACAGGGGTTAATGCGGAAGTTGTCAATTGCCTAAAGGCATCCATAGAGAAATGGGTAAAAAGGACCGTTTGGCAATACATTCGACGAAATGTCGATTAGAAAAAAATTTGAGTATAACATTAAGTTCGATATCTTTGACGGTCTTGAGGATGATGGGAGAGACAATAGGTCTCAGATTATGGCTTCGAAAGAATAAATTCGGAAAGAATTAAGTGAAGAAGGAGGTGAAAGAGGATACGAAGGCCATGAACGTTTTGAAAGAACAAAAATCGAAGCTGCTAGATGAAAATAAAATATTAACACACAATATTGTATATTTGGAGGATAATTTTATAAATGCCTCTTCCGACTCACCAGCATGTGGCAATTTTTGCGCGGTTGCCATGAACAGTAGCCGAAAACATTTAACGAAGAGCAGAAGCGCGTAATTTTAAACTTAAATTAGGTAGCTCCAAAAGCCGTTCAGTATTTGAGAGATATAGAACAATTTAATTTACAGTCGGAATCCACACTATAGATGGAAACCCATTAAACATTTAAAACTGGGTGTTAATGCGAAAGTTGTCAATTGCCTAAAGGCATCCATGGGGAAAATTGATAAAAAAGGACCGCTTGGCAATACTTACATTCGACGAAATGTCGATTAGAAAAGAATTAGAGTAAAACATTAAATTCGATTCCTTTGACGGTCTTGAGGATGATGGGAGAGGCAATAGGTCTCAGATTATGGCTTCGAAAGTATTAATGTTTATGGTGCGTGGAGCTCTGAAAGCATAGAAATTTATTTTCAGCTTTCATTTTACTACCAATTCTTTTTTCGACAGAACATAACCA
Organism: Eudasyphora cyanicolor; assembly: GCA_963930755.1. Classification (NCBI taxonomy): domain Eukaryota; kingdom Metazoa; phylum Arthropoda; class Insecta; order Diptera; family Muscidae; genus Eudasyphora; species Eudasyphora cyanicolor. The sequence goes on from OZ005737.1 coordinate 62,489,454, forward strand.
AGGAGAGCATTGAGATTTTGGAGGATGTTTGTGGGCTGGAAATAACTTGGCTTATATCAGACCAGCACAGCAGTAACAAGGCTTTATATAGACATCTCAGAAACTCCAACAATGATTAATATTTTGTACTAAATGGTAGAATAATTTATATGTTTCATGATCCACAACAGATCTTTAAGGGAGTTCGAAAGTGGCTTTTAAAGCACGAAATTACCATAGATGAGTTGGATGCATCGTGATCGGTGATACAAACGTTGTTTGAATTAGATAGTTATTCTCAGTACGCCAGATTAGCGCCAAATCTAAAACGAAAACACACATACCCCTCAAATTTCGAGCAAATGCGGGTCAATTAAATGCTGGAATTATGGTTTTGTTGGAAGCAGGAGAGTTCCCGAAATAGTTCGAAAATAGCCGAGAAGGCTGCATCAACAGCAAATTTTTTAAAAAATGTAAACGATCATTTTCATGCTCCAATCCTCTGAAACGTCTCATAAGCCCCAGTAATGGACAGGTAAAAATGTTTCCCAATTTCTGGAATATTTTGAAAAAATTAAGAGCTCGGGAAGATGTATCAGCTTCACAAACCTATGGAAGAACCTTGAGCGTTTTCAGTACATTTGCCAAGGCCGAAAACCATTTTGGTTTATAACAGTCCAGAGGTGGCATCAACCAAAACCCAACCGCAAGAGAAATTTGCTACCAGGAGGCAAACCGGATGGGTATGAATGCGACCAAGCGTCATGCAAATGCTACTACATTGTGAAGCGGATGATGGCATTCATTTGATTGCAAATGTAAATCAAATTCAATTACCAATTGCTACTGACGACAATTTTAAATTAGAACATACAACTTCGCTTCTCCGGATAATTGATTGCAGAATCCGATCCGGACTATCGAGTTGTCCGGATTATTGGATCACATATAATTTTAAACTGTAATCATACTAAATCAGTTTGTAGGGAACATATTTCATTTGAAAGATACATCAATTCATTTATTTATTACACTGTGCTCGAAATGGACACTTTAAAATGTAACAGAAAGGAGACCCTATGGATATACCTATTTCGACCTTGCTGAATCCAATGGAGCTAACCATTTTTCTAGGTTAGCTCTTGTTTTCGCGATATTCGACCACAAAGTTTGCAAAAAATCAGAGAGGTTAGTCATCTCGGAGGTGATTTTGTAAGACTTCCGAAAACGCGCTTCAGTCCAAAGAACGAAATAAAGGGAACCCTTCGAGTATTATTTCTCTCAAAATAGTCAACCACGCTTCTCTCCACTTTACCCCCGAAAAAGTGCAATCAAATCTTACCATGTGTCAAACGTCATACAAATCATTGACATTTTTAGTTTGTGTCTTTGAGAAAAATGTTCCTCTCGAGAAATTACTATGAGTCTCCTTTCAACATATTTATGAAAAATTAACAGGTTTCACAATTTAGCAGGTTTTGTTGGTTACCTTTGAAATTTCCATTAACACTAACGAAAAAATAATTTACAAAAATTTAAGTCAAAAAATTTTATTTCAAATATTTTCTGCTAGGAGCAGAAAAATACACAAATTATGTAATAACTCGAAATTTGCTTAATTCTCATAAAAAAATTGAGAAAGGACTTATAGTATTTCTTCGCGAGGAATATTTTTCTCAACGATGCCTACTAAAAATGTCGACGATATGTATGATTTTTAACATATGATAAGATTTCATTGCACTTTTTCAGGGGTTCAATGACAACATAAGGGAAAACTTCACTCATGACCTTTTGCGAGGCAAGTTTCATGACAAAGTGGTGCATAGAACATGTTGAAGACACACTGCAAGACAAAGTTCAAGATTGCCATGCCCGTCATTGAAGAAAAGTTTATGTGATTTAAGTCCTGCATGACATGATCATTGATGACAAAGGCCAAAAAGCCTACTGGGCTGGTATAGACTCATCCATAAAGCTGAAGAAAATAACATCGACATGGACAAAATATTAGTTATTCATGAATTGCGCGATGTAGCACGGGAAAAAGAGTTTTTCCAATTATCGTCAAACGACCGTACACGATTTTTTCACCAAAAAAAGATTAGTTTAACTTTTATGATACACAATCTAAAAATTTTACTTTTACTTATAATAACATCTGTTATTTTTTTTGAACTCAGTTATATGTACATGTGTTTTAGTTTTTATTAAATGAATAATAATAAATAAATTAATTTATGTATCTTTCAAATGAAATATCTTCCCTACAAACTGATTTAGTATGATTACAGTTTAAAATTATATGTGATCCTATAATCCGGACAACTCGATAGTCCGGATCGGATTCTGCAATCAATTATCCGGATAAGCGAAGTTGTATGTTCTAATTTAACATTGTCGTCAGTAGCAATTGGTAATTGAATTTGATTTACATTTGCAATCAAATGAATGCCATCGTCCGCTTCACAATTTGTAGTAGCATTTGCATGACACTTGGTCGCATTCATACCCATCCGGTTTGCCTCCTGGTAGCAAATTTCTCTTGAGGTTGAGTTTTGGTTGATGCCACCTCTGGACCGTTATAAACCAAAATGGTTTTCGGCCTTGGCAAATGTACTGAAAACGCTCGAGGTTCTTCCATAGGTTTGTGAAGCTTCCCGAGCTCTTAATTTTTTCAAAATATTCCAGAAAATTGGGAAACATTTCTACTTGTCCATTACTGGGGCTTATGAGACGTATCAGAGGATTGGAGCATGAAAATGATCGGCCGTTTGAAAGATCGAACGTGTCGTTTACATTTTTTAAAAAATTTGCTGTTGATGCAGCCTTCTCGGCTATTTTCGAACTATTTCGGGAACTCTCCTGCTTTCAACAAAACCATAATTCCAGCATTTAATTGACCCGCATTTGCTCGAAATTTATATATGTGTTTTCGTTTTAGCTATGGCGCTAATCTGGCGTACTGAGAATAACTATCTAATTCAAACAACGTTTGTATCACCGATCACGATGCATCCAACTCATCTATGGTAGTTTCGTACTTTAAAAGCCACTTTCGAACTACCTTAAAGATCTGTTGTGGATCATGAAACATATAAATTATTCTACCATTTCGTACAAAATATTAATCATTGTTGGAGTTTCTGAGATGTCTATATAAAGCCTTGTTACTGCTGTGCTGGTCTGATATAAGCCAAGTTATTTCCAGCCCACAAACATCCTCCAAAATCTCAATGTTCTCCTTGGTTATGTTCTGTCGAAAAAGAAGAATTGGTAGTAAAATGAAAGCTGAAAATAAATTTCTATGCTTTCAGAGCTCCACGCACTATAAACATTAATACTTTCGAAGCCATAATCTGAGACCTATTGCCTCTCCCATCATCCTCAAGACCGTCAAAGGAATCGAACTTAATGTTTTACTCTAATTCTTTTCGAATCGGCATTTCGTCGAATGTAAGTATTGCCAAGCGGTCCTTTTTTATCAATTTTCCCCATGGATGCCTTTAGGCAATTGACAACTTCCGCATTAACACCCGGTTTTAAATGTTTAATGGGTTTCCATCTATAGTGTGGATTCCGACGGTAAATTAAATTGTTCTATATCTCTCAAATACTGAACGGCTTTTGGAGCTACCTAATTTAAGTTTAAAATTACGCGCTTCTGCTCTTCGTTAAATGTTTTCGGCTACTGTTCATGGCAACCGCGCAAAAATTGCCACATGCTGGTGAGTCGGAAGAGGCATTTATAAAATTATCCTCCAAATATAAAATTTTGTGTGTTAATATTTTATTTTCATCTAGCAGCTTCGATTTTTGTTCTTTCAAAACCTCTTTCACCTCCTTCTTCACTTAATTCTTTCCGAATTTATACTTTCGAAGCCATAATCTGAGACCTATTGTCTCTCCCATCATCCTCAAGACCGTCAAAGATATCGAACTTAATGTTATACTCTAATTCTTTTCTAATCGACATTTCGTCGAATGTATTGCCAAGCGGTCCTTTTTATCCATTTTCTCTATGGATGCGCAGATCTCTGGTACCCACATTACCCTCCTTCAACAAAAACTCGGGGTCACCAATTAAATGTGTGGTAAAATTATTTTAATTTATATTTTGACAATCAAGCACATTTATTTATCAAAAAAAACAAAAGCTCTTTATTTCTCAAATGCAAAAACGAAACTCAAACTTTTTATCAGAAAACTCAAAAACATAAAAATAAAAAATGCAAAGGTAACTTAAACAAAAAATAATAAATATTTACAAGTAAAATTTTTGAAAGTAAAAAAACTTAAATATGTGTACCCACAATTTTAACTGAATCTTTGCATATTGTATTTAATTTAGAGAAGAATTCATTACAGCAAAAATGTTTAAACCAGTTCGTATTTTGTTATAGTCAACCAATAGATGTCGCTCCCAAAAAGGCTTATTTAAGCCATAAACACAAAATTTTCTAAGAAATTTTGTTGAAACTTTGCAGTTTGTATTCTATTGTGACAAGAATTCATCTCAATATAATTTATACAAATCAGTTTTTATTTTGTCGTAGTCCCCGTGTAGAGGTAGCTCAAAAATATGCTAATTTAAGCTATAAATACCACATTTTTCAGAAGAATTTGCGACCTAAAATTTGTTTTTTTCTTAAATTATAAAATGAGCGATTTTTCACAGACTAGCACAATTATTGTTATTTTTATTTGTTAGATAATTAATATAATTACGTAATAACTGCATATAAATATTCACGGGTTGCTTCTATAGTAAAACGAACACACTCTAATTCGTATTTTTTTCCATATTTGGGAATTTCGTAAATACAAAATTCCCAAATACTTTCAATATATTTATATTGTTTTTAGGGAAACTGCTGCAGCACTTGATTCAATTGCCGACACATCGTGTTTCGTATTCTAAACTCCGTGGGAAAATCAAATCGATGGACATAGCTATAATATTGATACCCCATTCGAAGTAACTTCGCGGCCAGAAGACACCGAACCGAAAGGCCGACAACAAGGTAATTTGCACATTTTTAAATATAAATTTATTAAAAATTTTATTATTTTTATTTTATTTTTCTTAGTAAAATGGCAAAAATTAACCCCCTGCAGCAATTGATGCGATTGTTGGCCATGTAAAAGATGATTATGAAAGACGACAAGGAGCGTTGCAATAACTTTCGTATGACGAGTCGTCCTCGAACAGCAGTGAAGAAATATGTTGGGTATAACAGTAAGGATAATTGTATTTTGAATGGCGACCCCGAAATTTGTATTCCAGCTGATATAGCTATACAAGATCGCCCAGCAATTGTCAAAATCGTACGAGGGAGTAAATTTTGAGAAATAAGATATGCAGGAAAAAATAAAAGCGTTGCGCGCCATGACAGGCATGGGACCATTTGAAAATATATCGAGCTCGAGATTTAATTACATATATATTACATATAATATAAATTCTAAATATGTATACACATGTAATAAAAGAAAAAAATTAAAAATCTCAAATTTTTGATAAATAAAGAAATATTTATGGCAAAAACTTAATTTAATATTTGAGATTTTTTTAGTATAGCCATAATTACATATATTATTATAAATTAGGCATACGAAGTAGCCATGTGTATGTTTAGAGCATAAACGATACGATAGTAATAAAAATGAAAAATATGTATTCAAATCTAAAAATAAATTTTTGTTTATCCTTTGGAATGTACAATGGGTTTGGTGGAAGAGTTTGATATGAAAAGAAAAAATAATACCACAATATTTATGTATGTTAAATAAAAAAAACTTTGAGTGACATAACGGTAGAAAAGTTTTCGTAACCATCCGTCCCAGTGACGGCGTTCGTGGTTATGGCGGCGCGCACCTCGACTTTCTTGCGGCGATCTCCGTGTCTTACTGGCGGCGATCTCCGTGTCTTATTGTCGGCGCTCTCCGCAGCTCGCCGGCGGCGATCTCCGTGTCTTACTGGCGGCGCTCTCCGCACCTCGTCGGCGGCGCTCTCCGCGTCTCATCGGCAGCGCTCTCCGCTCGTTTGGACTGTAAACTTCAAATCAAATTATTTTAAAAAAGAACTGTATACATATACCATACGTCCTCCTTTTTAACCAGTGTCCTCCCGTCCTACCTCCTTTTTAAAAAAATTTGGATTTATCCTCCTTTCGTTAAAAATTTAAATTAAATTTTACATGTAAAATTTTACTGCACACTGCGGATAGTACTTAGATGGGGGGCGTGTTGTTGGCATTGTCTAACTTTTTTTTAACGTTTTTTCATCGAGTTTTGTATTAATAAACATTTCTCTAGTATTAGTCGCAGACAGTACTGTCAAAGAATATCATGTTGTTAAATTATAATAAGAATTTCGTTTAAAAATCGGCAATTTGCCAGGATGTGTATTTTGAAGCTCTTTTTCGTTTCTGATGTTCACGATTTGTACCTTCGTCAATTGTTGTACTTTCTACAGAGTTTATACTTTGCTTCAATATATTTATTGGGTTGAATTTCATAGAGATTTTTTGATAAATGTAAGATCTACAGCGCTTACATGATAAATCAGTGATCCATATTAATATGAAAAGGGGTTAATCATATAAATGTGAATAAATTTTCACCATTTGCAATGTGGATAATTCTTTGGCCAATTAAGAGCGACATCCGGTCAAAATGAAGGGGCCTTGATATAAGCCCCATATTATATAAATATATGTGAATAGAATACATGATTCAACAACAACACTGCACTAAATGTTCGTGTTCCAAAAATTGTGAATTAACTTTACAACATTTATTATTTGTCTACATAAGGCAACAATAATTTTGATGTGCATTTATCGCATTACAACTCTCCGCCAAAATGATATCGAGTTTGCTGCAAGTTTTTTTTATTGAAGGAAACATGTATAAATTCAAAATTACATCATATACTCGTATGTTCCCATAATTTTTCGTCTGAAGAGATAGGTAATGGTCGCCTTAAATTTAGATCTATTCCCAAATATTTCCTTGGCAATCATAGCAAGGCTATCGTTTCTCACAATGGAGATGTAATGCAAATACTGTGGTCCTAGCTCTGCGAAAATAATTTGGGAAGAATTAAGTTACCGGCAAAACTGTAACGCCCTGATGAAGGAGGTGAAAGAGTATACGAAGGCCCTGAACATTTTGGAAGAACAAAATTCGAAGCTGCTAAATGAAAATAAAATATTAACAGACAAAATTTTATATTTGGAGGATAATTTTATAAATGCCTCTTCCGCCTCACCAGCTTGTGGCAATTTTTGCCATAAACAGTAGCCGAAAACATTTAACGAAGAACAGAGTCGCGTAATTTTAAACTTAAATTATGTAGCTCCAAAAGTATTTGAGAGATGTAAAACAATTTAATTAAACATTAAAAACAGGGGTTAATGCAGAAGTTGTCAATTGCCTAAAGGCATCCATAGAGAAATGGGTAAAAAGGACCGTTTGGCAATACATTCGACGAAATGTCGATTAGAAAAAAATTAGAGTATAACATTAAGTTCGATATCTTTGACGGTCTTGAGGATGATGGGAGAGACAATAGGTCTCAGATTATGGCTTCGAAAGAATAAATTCGGAAAGAATTAAGTGAAGAAGGAGGTGAAAGAGGATACGAAGGCCATGAACGTTTTGAAAGAACAAAAATCGAAGCTGCTAGATGAAAATAAAATATTAACACACAATATTGTATATTTGGAGGATAATTATATAAATGCCTCTTCCGACTCACCAGCATGTGGCAATTTTTGCGCGGTTGCCATGAACAGTAGCCGAAAACATTTAACGAAGAGCAGAAGCGCGTAATTTTAAACTTAAATTAGGTAGCTCCAAAAGCCGTTCAGTATTTGAGAGATATAGAACAATTTAATTTACAGTCGGAATCCACACTATAGATGGAAACCCATTAAACATTTAAAACTGGGTGTTAATGCGAAAGTTGTCAATTGCCTAAAGGCATCCATAGGGAAAATTGATAAAAAAGGACCGCTTGGCAATACTTACATTCGACGAAATGTCGATTAGAAAAGAATTAGAGTAAAACATTAAGTTCGATTCCTTTGACGGTCTTGAGGATGATGGGAGAGGCAATAGGTCTCAGATTATGGCTTCGAAAGTATTAATGTTTATGGTGCGTGGAGCTCTGAAAGCATAGAAATTTATTTTCAGCTTTCATTTTACTACCAATTCTTTTTTCGACAGAACATAACCAAGGAGAGCATTGAGATTTTGGAGGATGTTTGTGGGCTGGAAATAACTTGGCTTATATCAGACCAGCACAGCAGTAACAAGGCTTTATATAGACATCTCAGAAACTCCAACAATGATTAATATTTTGTACTAAATGGTAGAATAATTTATATGTTTCATGATCCACAACAGATCTTTAAGGGAGTTCGAAAGTGGCTTTTAAAGCACGAAATTACCATAGATGAGTTGGATGCATCGTGATCGGTGATACAAACGTTGTTTGAATTAGATAGTTATTCTCAGTACGCCAGATTAGCGCCAAAGCTAAAACGAAAACACACATACCCCTCAAATTTCGAGCAAATGCGGGTCAATTAAATGCTGGAATTATGGTTTTGTTGGAAGCAGGAGAGTTCCCGAAATAGTTCGAAAATAGCCGAGAAGGCTGCATCAACAGCAAATTTTTTAAAAAATGTAAACGACACGTTCGATCTTTCAAACGGCCGATCATTTTCATGCTCCAATCCTCTGAAACGTCTCATAAGCCCCAGTAATGGACAGGTAAAAATGTTTCCCAATTTCTGGAATATTTTGAAAAAATTAAGAGCTCGGGAAGATGTATCAGCTTCACAAACCTATGGAAGAACCTTGAGCGTTTTCAGTACATTTGCCAAGGCCGAAAACCATTTTGGTTTATAACAGTCCAGAGGTGGCATCAACCAAAACCCAACCGCAAGAGAAATTTGCTACCAGGAGGCAAACCGGATGGGTATGAATGCGACCAAGCGTCATGCAAATGCTACTACAAATTGTGAAGCGGATGATGGCATTCATTTGATTGCAAATGTAAATCAAATTCAATTACCAATTGCTACTGACGACAATTTTAAATTAGAACATACAACTTCGCTTCTCCGGATAATTGATTGCAGAATCCGATCCGGACTATCGAGTTGTCCGGATTATTGGATCACATATAATTTTAAACTGTAATCATACTAAATCAGTTTGTAGGGAACATATTTCATTTGAAAGATACATCAATTCATTTATTTATTACACTGTGCTCGAAATGGACACTTTAAAATGTAACAGAAAGGAGACCCTATGGATATACCTATTTCGACCTTGCTGAATCCAATGGAGCTAACCATTTTTCTAGGTTAGCTCTTGTTTTCGCGATATTCGACCACAAAGTTTGCAAAAAATCAGAGAGGTTAGTCATCTCGGAGGTGATTTTGTAAGACTTCCGAAAACGCGCTTCAGTCCAAAGAACGAAATAAAGGGAACCCTTCGAGTATTATTTCTCTCAAAATAGTCAACCACGCTTCTCTCCACTTTACCCCCGAAAAAGTGCAATCAAATCTTACCATGTGTCAAACGTCATACAAATCATTGACATTTTTAGTTTGTGTCTTTGAGAAAAATGTTCCTCTCGAGAAATTACTATGAGTCTCCTTTCAACATATTTATGAAAAATTAACAGGTTTCACAATTTAGCAGGTTTTGTTGGTTACCTTTGAAATTTCCATTAACACTAACGAAAAAATAATTTACAAAAATTTAAGTCAAAAAATTTTATTTCAAATATTTTCTGCTAGGAGCAGAAAAATACACAAATTATGTAATAACTCGAAATTTGCTTAATTCTCATAAAAAAATTGAGAAAGGACTTATAGTATTTCTTCGCGAGGAATATTTTTCTCAACGATGCCTACTAAAAATGTCGACGATATGTATGATTTTTAACATATGATAAGATTTCATTGCACTTTTTCAGGGGTTCAATGACAACATAAGGGAAAACTTCACTCATGACCTTTTGCGAGGCAAGTTTCATGACAAAGTGGTGCATAGAACATGTTGAAGACACACTGCAAGACAAAGTTCAAGATTGCCATGCCCGTCATTGAAGAAAAGTTTATGTGATTTAAGTCCTGCATGACATGATCATTGATGACAAAGGCCAAAAAGCCTACTGGGCTGGTATAGACTCATCCATAAAGCTGAAGAAAATAACATCGACATGGACAAAATATTAGTTATTCATGAATTGCGCGATGTAGCACGGGAAAAAGAGTTTTTCCAATTATCGTCAAACGACCGTACACGATTTTTTCACCAAAAAAAGATTAGTTTAACTTTTATGATACACAATCTAAAAATTTTACTTTTACTTATAATAACATCTGTTATTTTTTTTCTATTCTGCAATCAATTATCCGGATAAGCGAAGTTGTATGTTCTAATTTAACATTGTCGTCAGTAGCAATTGGTAATTGAATTTGATTTACATTTGCAATCAAATGAATGCCATCGTCCGCTTCACAATTTGTAGTAGCATTTGCATGACACTTGGTCGCATTCATACCCATCCGGTTTGCCTCCTGGTAGCAAATTTCTCTTGAGGTTGAGTTTTGGTTGATGCCACCTCTGGACCGTTATAAACCAAAATGGTTTTCGGCCTTGGCAAATGTACTGAAAACGCTCGAGGTTCTTCCATAGGTTTGTGAAGCTTCCCGAGCTCTTAATTTTTTCAAAATATTCCAGAAAATTGGGAAACATTTCTACTTGTCCATTACTGGGGCTTATGAGACGTATCAGAGGATTGGAGCATGAAAATGATCGGCCGTTTGAAAGATCGAACGTGTCGTTTACATTTTTTAAAAAATTTGCTGTTGATGCAGCCTTCTCGGCTATTTTCGAACTATTTCGGGAACTCTCCTGCTTTCAACAAAACCATAATTCCAGCATTTAATTGACCCGCATTTGCTCGAAATTTATATATGTGTTTTCGTTTTAGCTATGGCGCTAATCTGGCGTACTGAGAATAACTATCTAATTCAAACAACGTTTGTATCACCGATCACGATGCATCCAACTCATCTATGGTAATTTCGTACTTTAAAAGCCACTTTCGAACTACCTTAAAGATCTGTTGTGGATCATGAAACATATAAATTATTCTACCATTTCGTACAAAATATTAATCATTGTTGGAGTTTCTGAGATGTCTATATAAAGCCTTGTTACTGCTGTGCTGGTCTGATATAAGCCAAGTTATTTCCAGCCCACAAACATCCTCCAAAATCTCAATGTTCTCCTTGGTTATGTTCTGTCGAAAAAGTAGAATTGGTAGTAAAATGAAAGCTGAAAATAAATTTCTATGCTTTCAGAGCTCCACGCACCATAAACATTAATACTTTCGAAGCCATAATCTGAGACCTATTGCCTCTCCCATCATCCTCAAGACCGTCAAAGGAATCGAACTTAATGTTTTACTCTAATTCTTTTCTAATCGGCATTTCGTCGAATGTAAGTATTGCCAAGCGGTCCTTTTTTATCAATTTTCCCCATGGATGCCTTTAGGCAATTGACAACTTCCGCATTAACACCCGGTTTTAAATGTTTAATGGGTTTCCATCTATAGTGTGGATTCCGACGGTAAATTAAATTGTTCTATATCTCTCAAATACTGAACGGCTTTTGGAGCTACATAATTTAAGTTTAAAATTACGCGCTTCTGCTCTTCGTTAAATGTTTTCGGCTACTTTTCATGGCAACCGCGCAAAAATTGCCACATGCTGGTGAGTCGGAAGAGGCATTTATAAAATTATCCTCCAAATATAAAATTTAGTGTGTTAATATTTTATTTTCATCTAGCAGCTTCGATTTTTGTTCTTTCAAAACCTCTTTCACCTCCTTCTTCACTTAATTCTTTCCGAATTTATACTTTCGAAGCCATAATCTGAGACCTATTGTCTCTCCCATCATCCTCAAGACCGTCAAAGATATCGAACTTAATGTTATACTCTAATTCTTTTCTAATCGACATTTCGTCGAATGTATTGCCAAGCGGTCCTTTTTATCCATTTTCTCTATGGATGCCTTTAGGCAATTGACAACTCCTGTTTTTAATGTTTAATTAAATTGTTTTACATCTCTCAAATACTTTTGGAGCTACATAATTTAAGTTTAAAATTACGCGACTCTGTTCTTCGTTAAATGTTTTCGGCTACTGTTTATGGCAACCGCGCAAAAATTGCCACAAGCTGGTGAGGCGGAAGAGGCATTTATAAAATTATCCTCCAAATATACAATTTTGTGTGTTAATATTTTATTTTCATCTAGCAGCTTCGATTCTTGACAAAGTGGTGCATAGAACATGTTGAAGACACACTGCAAGACAAAGTTCAAGATTGTCGGGCTTGGCAATCTGTTGGCGACAAGTTCGGTGAGAGCATCGTGCATTTGTTCCTTAATGAGAATATAAGCGATACGGTTATGCTTAATTTAGACGTCAGTAAGCGCAATGTTCTAGCATTGCCGACGTAGCATAGTGGAACCACGCGAGATTTGCAATTCGACAGCTTAAATAAAAAAATAAATTAACATATGAGAATTAGAAGAGACAATGACTTAATATAAGATTTGTGACATTAAACATTGCCCTCAACCTGAAAAAAAAATATTTTTTCAATATTTACTCATATATATGATTGAAGACAGTGTCCATTAATTTGTCGTCAATGATTTGCTGCAAGACAGTGCCCATTAATTAATCGTCAATGATTTGCTACAAGACAGTATCTGGCATGACATTTGTGGCACTCGTGTGAAAATGTCGTCGAGGATTCTCTTTGCCTGTCCTCTAAGTGTCTTCAACGATTTGTAAAGGGTCTTGCACCCGATTCAGGGATGTCTTTAAGACATTCCCTACTGGCAGGTATCGGCACACTCATACAACCATACAAAAACATTTCTCTCTCTCAGTGTAAACTGAACGAATTATTATTATAAAATGGCCTTCTGTGGCAAATTGTTTTCCTCAGGAAAATGTTTTACTTTAGGGACAAACGACTTGTGGAACCACTCCGTAAATAAATATGTAGTCATCCAACCATTTTTCGATGAGTAGTATTCTACGGGTGGCTTATTCTCGAAAGATCTTGGATTGCGAGATTTTCCTATGACAACGATATCCAATTTATTAGTAGTAGTAATTCCCTCTTTGCTGATATTCCGTCCTAAAGCGCCTTTTTCCCGAGCGTGTTGTTTTATGTGGCAGCATTTGTAAAAAGTGCTGATTCGTCGGCATTGTAAATTTGCGAGTCGAGTTCCTGTTCAGATTGAATAATATCCGCTGTCTTCGCTTGGCAAGTTTCTCCAAAATGATGACTGTTACCAACACCGAATTGCTCTCCTAGACCACTTAACAATGGTGTTATTAAAAGCAAAAGGGTGATGGAAAAACAGGAAATGCTATTTGAAAACGCAGACAAAATTAAGCAAAGAGAATTGGAGAAGGCAAAAAAAAAAGATTCAGAAATTTTGCCATTCATGACAAATTTTTAAAGAAAATCCTTTTAACACATTTTAAAAGTAGCATGTAATTTTTATTGCACCACAAATTTATACAAAATTAAATTTTAATTTTATAAATGCCTATCTATTATAACTAACTAACCACAATGTTTTTAAAACGTCATTAAATTCCTTGTATATATTTCGATACCTCTCCATTCCATAGGACTAAATGCAATAAGATACTTTTTTAGGAAAAACAATTAAATCACATTTAAAAATTGTATTGAATTCCTTTATAGCATAAATCGAGTAACCTTTGATGTTTTCTGCATAAATGTTGGTACTATGTTTTTCAGCTTGAAAAAAATCCACAAAATGTTATTTCAAGTTGAAAAATGGAACGCTTTTTTACTAAGGTCGCATTGCATTTTTGAAGTGTGTGTGTCGAAATGTCGCTTTTATATGTATGTGTGTGTATAAGCATGAGCATTTTTTCCTTTTTGCTTTTCTTGATAACAAACACGAGTTTAAATTAGAATCAATAAGCAATTAAATGGAATAATGCCGACTTAGAATATAGTTAATTTAATTTCGAGCAAATGCGGGTCAATTAAATGCTGGAATTATGGTTTTGTTGGAAGCAGGAGAGTTCCCGAAATAGTTCGAAAATAGCCGAGAAGGCTGCATCAACAGCAAATTTTTTAAAAAATGTAAACGACACGTTCGATCTTTCAAACGGCCGATCATTTTCATGCTCCAATCCTCTGAAACGTCTCATAAGCCCCAGTAATGGACAGGTAAAAATGTTTCCCAATTTCTGGAATATTTTGAAAAAATTAAGAGCTCGGGAAGATGTACCAGCTTCACAAACCTATGGAAGAACCTTGAGCGTTTTCAGTACATTTGCCAAGGCCGAAAACCATTTTGGTTTATAACAGTCCAGAGGTGGCATCAACCAAAACCCAACCGCAAGAGAAATTTGCTACCCGGAGGCAAACCGGATGGGTATGAATGCGACCAAGCGTCATGCAAATGCTACTACAAATTGTGAAGCGGATGATGGCATTCATTTGATTGCAAATGTAAATCAAATTCAATTACCAATTGCTACTGACGACAATTTTAAATTAGAACATACAACTTCGCTTCTCCGGATAATTGATTGCAGAATCCGATCCGGACTATCGAGTTGTCCGGATTATTGGATCACATATAATTTTAAACTGTAATCATACTAAATCAGTTTGTAGGGAACATATTTCATTTGAAAGATACATCAATTCATTTATTTATTACACTGTGCTCGAAATGGACACTTTAAAATGTAACAGAAAGGAGACCCTATGGATATACCTATTTCGACCTTGCTGAATCCAATGGAGCTAACCATTTTTCTAGGTTAGCTCTTGTTTTCGCGATATTCGACCACAAAGTTTGCAAAAAATCAGAGAGGTTAGTTATCTCGGAGGTGATTTTGAAGTGTAAGACTTCCGAAAACGCGCTTCAGTCCAAAGAACGAAATAAAGGGAACCCTTCGAGTATTATTTCTCTCAAAATAGTCAACCACGCTTCTCTCCACTTTACCCCCGAAAAAGTGCAATCAAATCTTACCATGTGTCAAACGTCATACAAATCATTGACATTTTTAGTTTGTGTCTTTGAGAAAAATGTTCCTCTCGAGAAATTACTATGAGTCTCCTTTCAACATATTTATGAAAAATTAACAGGTTTCACAATTTAGCAGGTTTTGTTGGTTACCTTTGAAATTTCCATTAACACTAACGAAAAAATAATTTACAAAAATTTAAGTCAAAAAATTTTATTTCAAATATTTTCTGCTAGGAGCAGAAAAATACACAAATTATGTAATAACTCGAAATTTGCTTAATTCTCATAAAAAAATTGAGAAAGGACTTATAGTATTTCTTCGCGAGGAATATTTTTCTCAACGATGCCTACTAAAAATGTCGACGATATGTATGATTTTTAACATATGATAAGATTTCATTGCACTTTTTCAGGGGTTCAATGACAACATAAGGGAAAACTTCACTCATGACCTTTTGCGAGGCAAGTTCCATGACAAAGTGGTGCATAGAACATGTTGAAGACACACTGCAAGACAAAGTTCAAGATTGCCATGCCCGTCATTGAAGAAAAGTTTATGTGATTTAAGTCCTGCATGACATGATCATTGATGACAAAGGCCAAAAAGCCTACTGGGCTGGTATAGACTCATCCATAAAGCTGAAGAAAATAACATCGACATGGACAAAATATTAGTTATTCATGAATTGCGCGATGTAGCACGGCAAAAAGAGTTTTTCCAATTATCGTCAAACCACCGTACACGATTTTTTCACCAAAAAAAGATTAGTTTAACTTTTATGATACACAATCTAAAAATTTTACTTTTACTTATAATAACATCTGTTATTTTTTTTGAACTCAGTTATATGTACATGTGTTTTAGTTTTTATTAAATGAATAATAATAAATAAATTAATTTATGTATCTTTCAAATGAAATATCTTCCCTACAAACTGATTTAGTATGATTACAGTTTAAAATTATATGTGATCCTATAAACCGGACAACTCGATAGTCCGGATCGGATTCTGCAATCAATTATCCGGATAAGCGAAGTTGTATGTTCTAATTTAACATTGTCGTCAGTAGCAATTGGTAATTGAATTTGATTTACATTTGCAATCAAATGAATGCCATCGTCCGCTTCACAATTTGTAGTAGCATTTGCATGACACTTGGTCGCATTCATACCCATCCGGTTTGCCTCCTGGTAGCAAATTTCTCTTGCGGTTGGGTTTTGGTTGATGCCACCTCTGGACCGTTATAAACCAAAATGGTTTTCGGCCTTGGCAAATGTACTGAAAACGCTCGAGGTTCTTCCATAGGTTTGTGAAGCTTCCCGAGCTCTTAATTTTTTCAAAATATTCCAGAAAATTGGGAAACATTTCTACTTGTCCATTACTGGGGCTTATGAGACGTATCAGAGGATTGGAGCATGAAAATGATCGGCCGTTTGAAAGATCGAACGTGTCGTTTACATTTTTTAAAAAATTTGCTGTTGATGCAGCCTTCTCGGCTATTTTCGAACTATTTCGGGAACTCTCCTGCTTCCAACAAAACCATAATTCCTGCATTTAATTGACCCGCATTTGCTCGAAATTTATATATGTGTTTTCGTTTTAGCTATGGCGCTAATCTGGCGTACTGAGAATAACTATCTAATTCAAACAACGTTTGTATCACCGATCACGATGCATCCAACTCATCTATGGTAATTTCGTACTTTAAAAGCCACTTTCGAACTACCTTAAAGATCTGTTGTGGATCATGAAACATATAAATTATTCTACCATTTCGTACAAAATATTAATCATTGTTGGAGTTTCTGAGATGTCTATATAAAGCCTTGTTACTGCTGTGCTGGTCTGATATAAGCCAAGTTATTTCCAGCCCACAAACATCCTCCAAAATCTCAATGTTCTCCTTGGTTATGTTCTGTCGAAAAAGAAGAATTGGTAGTAAAATGAAAGCTGAAAATAAATTTCTATGCTTTCAGAGCTCCACGCACCATAAACATTAATACTTTCGAAGCCATAATCTGAGACCTATTGCCTCTCCCATCATCCTCAAGACCGTCAAAGGAATCGAACTTAATGTTTTACTCTAATTCTTTTCTAATCGGCATTTCGTCGAATGTAAGTGGTCCTTTTTTATCAATTTTCCCCATGGATGCCTTTAGGCAATTGACAACTTCCGCATTAACACCCGGTTTTAAATGTTTAATGGGTTTCCATCTATAGTGTGGATTCCGACGGTAAATTAAATTGTTCTATATCTCTCAAATACTGAACGGCTTTTGGAGCTACCTAATTTAAGTTTAAAATTACGCGCTTCTGCTCTTCGTTAAATGTTTTCGGCTACTGTTCATGGCAACCGCGCAAAAATTGCCACATGCTGGTGAGTCGGAAGAGGCATTTATAAAATTATCCTCCAAATATAAAATTTAGTGTGTTAATATTTTATTTTCATCTAGCAGCTTCGATTTTTGTTCTTTCAAAACCTCTTTCACCTCCTTCTTCACTTAATTCTTTCCGAATTTATACTTTCGAAGCCATAATCTGAGACCTATTGTCTCTCCCATCATCCTCAAGACCGTCAAAGATATCGAACTTAATGTTATACTCTAATTCTTTTCTAATCGACATTTCGTCGAATGTATTGCCAAGCGGTCCTTTTTATCCATTTTCTCTATGGATGCCTTTAGGCAATTGACAACTCCTGTTTTTAATGATTAATTAAATTGTTTTACATCTCTCAAATACTTTTGGAGCTACATAATTTAAGTTTAAAATTACGCGACTCTGTTCTTCGTTAAATGTTTTCGGCTACTGTTTATGGCAACCGCGCAAAAATTGCCACAAGCTGGTGAGGCGGAAGAGGCATTTATAAAATTATCCTCCAAATATACAATTTTGTGTGTTAATATTTTATTTTCATCTAGCAGCTTCGATTCTTGACAAAGTGGTGCATAGAACATGTTGAAGACACACTGCAAGACAAAGTTCAAGATTGTCGGGCTTGGCAATCTGTTGGCGACAAGTTCGGTGAGAGCATCGTGCATTTGTTCCTTAATGAGAATATAAGCGATACGGTTATGCTTAATTTAGACGTCAGTAAGCGCAATGTTCTAGCATTGCCGACGTAGCATAGTGGAACCACGCGAGATTTGCAATTCGACGGTTCGAGTTCGAGGAAAGATCAAGACATTTCCAAATTATAACAGCTTAAATAAAAAAATAAATTAACATATGAGAATTAGAAGAGACAATGACTTAATATAAGATTTGTGACATTAAACATTGCCCTCAACCTGAAAAAAAAATATTTTTTCAATATTTACTCATATATATGATTGAAGACAGTGTCCATTAATTTGTCGTCAATGATTTGCTGCAAGACAGTGCCCATTAATTAATCGTCAATGATTTGCTACAAGACAGTATCTGGCATGACATTTGTGGCACTCGTGTGAAAATGTCGTCGAGGATTCTCTTTGCCTGTCCTCTAAGTGTCTTCAACGATTTGTAAAGGGTCTTGCACCCGATTCAGGGATGTCTTTAAGACATTCCCTACTGGCAGGTATCGGCACACTCATACAACCATACAAAAACATTTCTCTCTCTCAGTGTAAACTGAACGAATTATTATTATAAAATGGCCTTCTGTGGCAAATTGTTTTCCTCAGGAAAATGTTTTACTTTAGGGACAAACGACTTGTGGAACCACTCCGTAAATAAATATGTAGTCATCCAACCATTTTTCGATGAGTAGTATTCTACGGGTGGCTTATTCTCGAAAGATCTTGGATTGCGAGATTTTCCTATGACAACGATATCCAATTTATTAGTAGTAGTAATTCCCTCTTTGCTGATATTCCGTCCTAAAGGCGCTTTTTTCCCGAGCGTGTTGTTTTATGTGGCAGCATTTGTAAAAAGTGCTGATTCGTCGGCATTGTAAATTTGCGAGTCGAGTTCCTGTTCAGATTGAATAATATCCGCTGTCTTCGCTTGGCAAGTTTCTCCAAAATGATGACTGTTACCAACACCGAATTGCTCTCCTAGACCACTTAACAATGGTGTTATTAAAAGCAAAAGGGTGATGGAAAAACAGGAAATGCTATTTGAAAACGCAGACAAAATTAAGCAAAGAGAATTGGAGAAGGCAAAAAAAAAAGATTCAGAAATTTTGCCATTCATGACAAATTTTTAAAGAAAATCCTTTTAACACATTTTAAAAGTAGCATGTAATTTTTATTGCACCACAAATTTATACAAAATTAAATTTTAATTTTATAAATGCCTATCTATTATAACTAACTAACCACAATGTTTTTAAAACGTCATTAAATTCCTTGTATATATTTCGATACCTCTCCATTCCATAGGACTAAATGCAATAAGATACTTTTTTAGGAAAAACAATTAAATCACATTTAAAAATTGTATTGAATTCCTTTATAGCATAAATCGAGTAACCTTTGATGTTTTCTGCATAAAGGTGGGTACTATGTTTTTCAGCTTGAAAAAAATCCACAAAATGTTATTTCAAGTTGAAAAATGGAACGCTTTTTTACTAAGGTCGCATTGCATTTTTGAAGTGTGTGTGTCGAAATATCGCTTTTATATGTATGTGTGTGTATAAGCATGAGCATTTTTTCCTTTTTGCTTTTCTTGATAACAAACACGAGTTTAAATTAGAATCAATAAGCAATTAAATGGAATAATGCCGACTTAGAATATAGTTAATTTAAATTGCAGAATGGAAATATGGTTGAAGATCATTTTGCTAATGTTATAACTAAATAAATTATTTATTTTGTGTTGATACGATGGCGATGCTTGTGAGGCATCAGAAGCCAGGGTAATACAATGTTACAAATAACAAAATAATTTCCTACTGTTGTACGAATATAAATAAGATGATGTTTTGATGAACCGAAAAATATGTTTTATTATTATTTTTAAGGATTTACATTATATTTGTGGACGTATATAAATTATACTTCCATTCATAAACGGACTTTCTTCTTCCAACTCCTATGGCTGGCAAGAACTCACTATGTTATTTATAACCATTTAAAAACGAGATCACAGGCACTGCCCAATTCCATTGTCCTACTGCTTCGGTAGCGTTTGCCGTCCACAAAGTTTTTCCAGGCTTTTCGTCACGATTGTTCTAAACATACAAACGTAAATGTACATACGTAATTATAAGACAAATTCCACATTATTACATATAGTTACATGTCCTTCCAGTGTTTTGCACTTTTTGCTTTGCTATCCAATTGGAATGTCGCTCTTCTCGTTTATTCAATATACATAATTATTTTCTGTTCCAAAGCTTTGCATTACACGGAGGAAAATCGTAATTTTTGATATGTTTGAAACGAAAGTAAATATACTTGGAAACGATTTTTTTAAATATTATATATTTGTTAACAAATAAATTTTATTTGAAAATCAAGAAATTTTGTTTGGAACGCATATATTAATATATTAGAACATAATTTATTTGCAAACTGAATTTCACAAATAAAATATGTGTTTACACACAAACATAGTTATTGTTTAAGAAGATTTCCAAATATGTTTTATTTAAAAAGATTTTTAAAGCATTACTGACTTATTCGAATTTTAGTTAGTTTTTCCTAGTTTTCGTGTTAAACTTTATAGCTAAAAATGTCCTTATTTATAAATATTCCTATTCATCACTTTTTGCCAATCCATCAATGTCGTTTATATTTACAAAAGATTGTTCGATTTAAGTTTTGATTAAATTTTTCAAACATATAAAATTTATAAAAAAAATGCTCTTTGAAAATCTGAAAACAGAAAACTTGTCTTAAGCTAAGGCATTTAATACATTACCAAAATAAATAATTACAAATGAATCCTTGTTCCGGAAATACTAGTTCCAAATAAAAAATATTTGAATGGGAGCATATTTTTGTTTAGACCAATATCCTCACAAACATATAATATTTGTGTGTGTAAAATATTATATATTTGGATTGTACCCTAAACATATGTTTATTTCAAGCCGAATATGTTTGGGACAATATACTACAGAAGCGATTTTTTTCAGCGTGTAGTTTTCTTTCAGATAATTTAATATTGTATTCTTTATTAGGAAATGTTATTGCTAAGATTGACAACAATTGAATTTCTCGCGGACAAACATGAATATAAATAAATAGGAGTACAATGCTGGCGGCATTCAATTTGTTGCGGCGTTCAATTAAATTGTAGCGGCGCAAAATGTCAATTTCTCACGTTGAAAAAACATAGTACCACAAATGAAAAAATTTCACTCAATTTTTAACAACTTTGATTTTTGTATGGGATTTCAGCGTGAAACCGGAACATAGTACCGTGCTTAAAGGCGGGTACTATGTTTTTTCAAGGTGAACAAATTCCACAAAACTTTTTACTGAAGTCTCACAATATTTTTTCGAAATGTCACTTTTATGTGTATTTATTTATGTTTATGTTTTACATTGTGCAAAAATTCTTGAATATTTGAATAACTCTCAAGTATCTCCCCATACCCGATGAAACGGAGTGTGCTTCGTTTGCAAAATCGCCTTTGGTGAATAATACCAGAGAGAAGATGACTTGGAGAGAACACCCAATGCCCAGGAATTGAGTTTTGGCTCCAGCATTGAGAATTCAACGTCCATTCCTACAAATGCTACGCGCCACAGTGATTGCGAAGAACAAAGAGAAAGGGCAAAAGAAGTCAACGCATAGGCATCATCAAAACACAAGAAACATTAAAAAGAACGTCGAAAATCTCACGATAGAGAAATGGATAAAGATCGACATCGCAGCAGTAAGGATGGCAGAGATAGTGAACACCAAAACACCTCGTCATCACATAACAAATCAGCGAGTGAAAAGGATCTAGAAAAATCATCTTCCTCACATTCCTATTCGAAACATAATAAACATTCCTCGTCTTCAGAGAAGCGTCGTTCAGTTCGCATATGGATCACTCATTGTCGTCGTCAAATACGTCATCAACAAAACGTAATGAACATAAGGACGACCATCAAGAGGCTAAACCTAAACCACATCGACGTAAATCCACAGATTCGAATGACGACGATGGAGACAAGGGAGAAGGTGGAGGCGATAAATCAAGTTCTCAAACCCCTAAATCCAGTACATCAAATAAAAATCCGAAATATGGAAATGATGCAATCCAATCATCATCCACGAAAAATAGTGGTAAGTTTTCAACAATAGACTACTCGTGTCTACTCGTGGAGCGGCATGCGCCACAAAAACTTTGTGACACTAATCGTCCCCTAAAATAAAGGCGGAGTTCCATATCCACTCCCTACGAGACAATGCTTTTCAGCATCTGTTATAAAAAAATTTTGATGCATCTTTGTAACATGCCCTATTGCGATCTTTGTACGCAAATGTATTCACTATTTTCCGAATATTGTTATGTGTAGTAAGTTATCATACTAAAAATATTGAGTAAAAAATATTTTTATTGAGCGTTGAACGACGATGATGCCGCTATCTCGCAAAAAGCATTTCCCGTAGAAAGTTTCCTATGGAACACACTGTCTTTAAGAACAAAAAACATATCATATTTTCCACACGAACGTGTCTAGCACCAGCTTTATTTTACTCAAATGTCAACTATCTCCCCCATTATAGACCCTCAAAAGGAGTACAGGAGACATATGCAGGAAACCTTTGCGGAAAGATTGAATTTCCTGAATGACACCATGGATTTGTGCCGCCGGACATCATTATTAGAGTTTATGTTCACCTCGTAGATCTCTCTAAATTAGAAAAGTAATATTAAAAGGAATTTGATTTATTCTTAAATTTTATTTTATCATAAAAAATGTTTAACAAATATGTAATATTAAAGTAGATTAAATTCAAAAACAATCAAAATTCAAATATAACATACACAGTCATAGCATAGGGTGGATAAATGAAGAGATAACAAGATGATACGTTACGAATATAGTAAATAATATGGATATATTTTTTTATTATATGAACAAATAAAGCACGGTACTATGTTCCGGTTTCACGCCGAAATCCCATACAAAAATCAAAGCTGTGAAAAAATGAGTGAAATTTCTTCATTTGTGGTACTATGTTTTTTCAACGTGAGAAATTGACATTTTGCGACGCTAGAAATTAATTGAACGCCGCAACAAATTGAATGCCGCCAGCATTGTACTCCTATTTATTTATATTCATGTTTGTCCGCGAGAAATTCAATTGTTGTCAATCTTAGCGATAAAATTTCCTAATAAAGAATATAAAATTAAATTATCTGAAAGAAAACTAATACAAAGCTTTGGAACAGATAATAATTATGTATATTGAATAAACGAGAAGAGCGACATTCCGATTGGTTAGTAAAGCAAAAAAGTGCAAAACACTGGAACTATATGTAATAATGTGAAATTTGTCTTATAATTACGTACGTACATTTACGTTTGTATGTTTAGAAAAATCGTGACGAAAGGCCTGGAAAAACTTTGTGGACGGCAAACGCTACCGAAGCAGTAGGACAATGGAATTGGGCAGTGCCTGTGATCTTGTTTTTAAATGGTTATAAAGAACATAGTGAGTTCTTGCCAGCCATAGGAGTTGGAAGAAGAAAATCCGTTTATGGATTGAAGTATAATTTATATATGTCCACAAATGTAATGTAAATCCTTAAAACTAATATTAAAACATATTTTTCGGTTCATCAAAAAAAACATAATTTTATTTATTTATATTCGTACAACAGTAGGAAATTATTTTGTTATTTGTAACATTGTATTACCCTGGCTTCTGATGCCTCACAAGCATCGCCATAGTATCAACACAAAATAAATAATTTATTTAGTTATAGCATTAGCACAATGATCTTCAACCATATTTCCATTCTGCAATTTAAATTAACTATTTTCTAAGTCGGCATTATTCCATTTAATTGCTTATTGATTCTAATTAAAACTCGTGTTTGTTTTCAAGAAAAGGAAAAAAGGCACATGCTTATACACACACATACATATAAACGTGACATTCCGACACACACACTTCAAAAATGCAATGCGACCTTAGTAAAAAAGCGTTCCATTTTTCAACTTGAAATAACATTTTGTGGAATTTTTTCAAGCTGAAAAAACATAGTACCCACCTTAAAGTGAAGGAACGAAAATAATAACAAATACATTTTTAAAAATATTGATAACATTTTTGTTGCTATCTCGTAAACTCTCCAACTTGCTATTTAAACAAGGAGAACTATGTTTTTTTCGTGTAAGCGAACGCAGACATCGTTGTTCCGAAAATATTTGTGGACTATTGAAATGAGAATGATGACCTGAAAGAAGACATGCACATAAATTACGTTGAATGTTTTAGTTTTAAGGAATCGTGCAATTGTTCAAACTACCTTTTGCATTGTGCTCATAAGCCTTTATGTTTTTATACCCTCACTTTAGTGTGACGAGGGTATATATCATTTGCTACGAAAAAAAGTGTAACACATCGAAGGAGTGATCTAAGACCCTAAGTATGTTCGGCGGATATTCGTTTTGGGTCATTTTAAGACGAATGAGCAATGTCCGTCCGTCTGTCTGTCTATCTGTCTGTCTGTGTGTCTGTCTGTCTGCTGGCTGGTGCGCACGATAACTCTCGAAAGGAGTAACCGATTGACTTCAAATTTGGTACGTGGTAATATTTTTTTCTATCTCCGGCTAAGTTCGAAGATGGGCCATATTGGTCCACTCCTTCTAGTACCTCCCCCACAAAGTGTTAAAATGTTGTGAGATATTGAATCTTTAATAACTGCTATACTACTTATTCGAATCTTCTGAAATTCCACACATAGCATTAGTTTATTAGTCGCTATCAACTCGAGGAAAATGGGCGAAATTGCCACGCCCCTTTTGGTACCTCCCACACAAATGCACCATTTTGCACTAAAAGTTAAAAGCTTATAACATTAATACCAGTGTATAAAAATACTTGAAATTTTGTACAGTGTACTGCTTTTATAAAGCCCAGTGAAAAATGAGCGTTATCACCACGCCCCTTTTTGTACCTCCCACACAAAATGGCCAATTTATACCACAATTTAATATCAACTTTAGTATACCAGTCCATATAAACGGTTACAATTCGGCAGAGTGCAACGTATTTAAAGTATCTACTGTTCAGCGAAATACATATAGGCGTATTTCTTAAACCCCTTCTGGTACCTCCCACAAAATTTGACAGAATAATTTGTGTAATATTCAATATTACATTACTCACAAAGTGAGGGTATACCTTAGTCGGTTTACCCGACTGAAACTTTCTTACTTGTTTTTAGCTTCTCTTAATTTTCGCAGTAATATTTCATTTTTACGCTTCTCAATTGTCAATTCCAGGCTTAGTTGAGATTTGCTCTTCGATTCCAACGAATTTAAAACTCTATAGCTGCGTAGGAAAGTGAAAAGGAGGAAATAATTTTATTAATTGCTTTGAAAACATACATGTCTGTACATATATGTTTACTTACGAATGATTGAATATGGATGTAGAAGAAGGCCTCTTATGTGGATCAGGATGTGTCATGATTTTTATTAGATCATTAAATTCTCGACTAAGCGTGGGTAAATCTGGCATATTATTATCTCCGCTGTGTGTTCGCTATCGTTTATATCTTAGTCGCCGCTGAGAAACAACTGTAGTGATCGATTACTGAGATTGTCACGACCGAATTGGGTGAGACAACGTTTCTTATTGTGAGCCATAAGACCTGCAAAAAATTCCTCTAATTAATTGAATCTCTTCTCGCTCTTTCTCACTCGCCAACTTACCCCTGGTGTAAAGGAATTTACATTAGCTATCTGCTGTTGCATGACATTGTCAAGAGCTCTCTTGTGTAAAGATAATGATCGTGGCCTTTTAGTCGTTTTAAGAAATAGCGATTCCTGTCTTTTTGTTATATCCGATGCTGCAACGGCAGACAGGTGGTTCAAACACTTTCCCGATGACCTTTCCAAAATGGTTTTTGGTGATGCTGGCGTATCGAACAATCTCAGAGCACGCACCTTACGATATGGTGGCGAAATTGACATCGTCGTTGGTGTCTTATCACTAATTTTTTTCACTGGGTGCTCTGCTTCATTTTGATAGTGGGCGAAGCAAATCACGTCATCACGACTGGGCGAAGCAAATCACAACTTTCTGGGCAAAATCGTTGCACAGGCGGGTGGCGATGAAAATGGTGGACACATTTCTATCTCCAGTTGCTCAATTGAAGTTCAACCACTACTGCTTTGTTGTCGCGAACGAAATGCCATTTTTGCTGGAAAAAAGGCTTGCTGTGGTGTTCCTCTTGTCAATTCTTCTAAAGGTTTTTGTTGTAAATACTTATGAATTCACATGAGAAAATTGAAAAAAGTACAAATAATATTTACATACATCAAACTGTTGAATTTCTCGCGGCCAAAAAAAATTATAGTAACAAAGTTACAAAACGACGAAAAACTGGTGTGCGAGTCGGGCGACGACGATTTTTTTCTTCTATACAAAACGTATACATTGTCGCTGGCGACTGTGTGTAATCGCTCAATTTATAGCGGCACAAAATGTCAATTTCTCACGTTGAAATTAACACAGTACCACAAATGAAAAAAGTTAACTCATTTTTTCACAACTTTGGTTTTTGTATGGGATTTCACCGTGAAACGGGAACATAGTACCGTGCATAACTTTTGATTTGGTTGGCGTATTAACACCAGAACTAAAAAAATACAATGCCCCCTAAATTAAAAAAAAATTAGTTAAAATTAACATAAAAATTAAATAAGACAACTTATATATTATTTTGTTACTTTCATAAAATAACATATCTCTAGATAAGTTGCATTTATTTCAAAAATCAGTTTGACAAAACAACTTATTTATTATTTTGTTAAAAATAAAAAAATAAATATATATTAAAAAATTATAAAAATGAACCGAAATTAAGGAAAAAACGGAAAAAATACAAAAATTTCTTATTTGTTTAAATGTAAATAAAAAAATATTTTTTACGCAATTAAACAGTATTTTCTATGTTCTGAAAAATTTGCAAATACGACTGAAGTTGTTTTGTCAAAAGTCCACAGATATTTGTATAGAGAATTTTGAATACTAGAGGCACATTTCACGAAATTTGGAATTTAAAAAAGATCATAATTACCATAGCTTGTGTCATATTTAAACGTGATATCCCATTTAGCTATATTTGCCTCACTGTGTCATATATACCATATTTTTGTCACTCTATTCCATATTTATGCAATTTCATCCCTTTTAACATACGTAACACCTTTTTGTCCCACTGTATCATATTTAACACCTTGTTACCCTTGTGTAATATTTAGCCGTTGTGTCCCACTGTACACGAATTACCCTCAATGTGCTCCTAAATGCATTCGATTTGGAAAAAACACCTCATATTACCACTTTTTTCACACGCCTTATTTTATGAAATGAGAAATTGCTCAGTAGAATTTATATTTTTAGAACTTATCTACATATGAGATCTTTAGTAAAGTACAAAATTAAAAAAATAATCGACTTAAGTTGATTCGTTTTAAAATATTTTGCTTTTATTAATATATAACTGAATTTAAAATAAGCTTATAATTCACTTCAGGGGAGTAGTTATAAAAAATATTCGTAAGAATAAAAACAAAATAATAATTTTTACAATAAAAAGTAATTAGTCGCATTTTCCATTTCGTCTATGTCTGAGTCTACTTCAACTTCGACCTCTACTTCCTCCTTAAGGCTCTGGTAGAAGTTGTAAAAACTTGAGCTAAGTAAAGGAAGCATATCAATCAAATCACGTTTTTTATTCAATGATGTGGGTATATCTGCTGTGTAACTTTTGACTAGCAATGAGTTACACTTTTTTCGACCACGTTGATTGATATTTAGTTCTTTGAAATTTTCGTCCAATTGATGAGACAGTCTATCCCTGGCTTCTCTTTCAAATATCGCATCCAACGACTAAATTTCCACTCAAATTGTTCACCTATAAAAAGAAAAGAATAATATTAGAAAATTTAATAAAGTTATTGTTATATATATTCAAACCTGCGATGTTGGTTGTCCTCCAAGTGTAATTATCCTTCAATAGAGTTTTAAAGCCGTAAAAATAATCCTGGTTCAATTCGTGAACAAGATATTTTTTGTTGGTTGCGGCAATTAAGTTGGCCAAATCATGTGGATGTTGTATAGAACCAGAAAATATTTTCTTATTCTTCTTTTCAACCAGTGCATGCACTATATCACGCTCAAGATGAGAATTGCGATTTTACCCAGGACAAGAATAGGTTAGTTTGAATAGAGGAGACGTGTAAACGTCTCATGTCCATGGACATACACTTAAGCCAGTGGTTGTGCGCTCCTTATTTATGATTTTTATTCCCCACGGATTACAGAAAATCGGTAAGCTAGGTAGTGACACAGAAAAAGTTCCATCGTTTCGATGTTTTCCCTGCATGCCCTGCACTCGTCGTTTTTTGTTAGTCCTATGCGATGAAGATGTGCCTGTAAGCTTGAGTGTCTCGTTAGAATACCCGTCATCTTACTAATCTCGATCTTGTTTAGTTTCAGAAAACTACACGGGGCAAAATCGCCTTTTTGATATGTTTGAATCGAAAGGAAATATATATGTAACACACATTTTTAAATATTATATATTTCTGAGCAAATAACTTTTATTTTAAAATCAATAAAATATATTTGGAACGCATATATTAATATATTACAACAAAATATATTTCAAACTAAGTTCCTCAATAAAAAATGTGTTTAAATACAAATAAAATTATTGTTTAGGAATTTATCCAAATATATTTTATTTAAAAAAGATTTTCAAGACTTTTGCTGACTTTAGAATTTCAGTTCAAATTTTTCCTTAGTTTCGAATTGTACCTCCCACACTGAAAAAACATTTGTCTTAAAATTAAAGAAATGCTCCAAAGACGTCCTTAGTCTTCATAATAAGTACATTTTGTACTTAAAATAAAGAAAATTTACTTAAAATTAAGTAAATTACCTAATATTATTGAAATTATCTATATTTTAAGTACAAAATGTACTCATTTTAAAAACTAATGACGTCTTTGGAGCATTTCTTTATTTTATGAAATTTTTTTAGTGCAGTTGCAATACCCTTTGCGGCATTAACTTCTGTTTAAATCAATAATTTCAAATTTCCGAGTTTTCATTTCTTATCAATCCTCCAAGTAATTTATTTTGATTGAAGATTATACGATTTCAATTATTATTATTTATTATTTTCACGAAAAATAAAAATATCTTAGAAATTACTTTTATAATTATTAAAGAAATTTAACACAATTACGTATTTTCTGAATTCTTAAGTGCAAATAAATATTTGTTTCGGAAATAATAGTCCCAAATACAAACATATTGGGATGTAAACAATGGTTTGTTTAGAATAACATTTTCCCAAATATATATTTTTTGTGTGTCTACCCAATATTATATGTTTAGAGTATACCCTAAATATATATATGTTTCAAGCCGCGTATGTTTGGGACAATATACTACAGAAGCGATTTTTTTTCAGCGTGTACTTGTTTTCTTCTCATTTGGGTCAGCCCACAGTATCTTTGCAGTTGCTCTATTCCACACAGTTTTGTGAGCCTTCACTGCTCTTGTGAAATTACAGGTCCACAAGGGACCGCTTGTAAAAAAATATGGATGCGTTTAAATACGGAGTTGGCGGACATTGCTGCAAATCGAATGTAAACATTTTAGCGATTTGTCGCGTATGGAGAGTTCCTTGTCGCTTTTTTTATTTGCATAAGCTAAATCTGCTTCAGTATGATGATTTTGTATGACGCAGACACTAGATGAGGTGATTTATTTCGAAAATATAATCACCCTAAAAGTTTCGAAAATACTGTTTTGCTGTTCGAAATTGATTTTGGAATGACATTTCTGTCTACATTCTGACAATGCCTTAGTTTCTTTGGTTGGAATAGTTTTATCTTTATATGTCAGGTATTCTAATACTAATTGTTTATTCATTTTGTTGGTATGTTTGTTTGATCTTGAACTGACGAGAAGTACTACCCCAGGATCAGCATTTCCGAGGTAAGCCTCTAAAGTGCACTGAAAAAAAAAAATAGTAATAAAACTAATGATGACACATTCTTATATTAAGTATGCTACCTCGGCATCAATTCAATGACAATTTTCAATAAAATAATGAAAATTTACACGTTTTTTACGAAATTTTCCTTAATATAAAGTTTTTTGAATTAGAATTAATGTCTATCTAATCATTAGTTTTGTGTAAGCGCTTCTTTAAATGTACGCATTTAAATTAAAGAAAAAAATCATTATTTTTGAGACAATCCGCATTATTTTAAGTAATATTTCAATACTTTTAAGGATTTTCTACATTAACACTACGACGTAGACATGTCATAGTTTTAATGCCGAATCGGACTTAATTAACAGTATGAGATATTTGAGTAATAAATTTAAGGCTATGCTCCCCTTAAAGGAAAAGTTGTCTTGGTGATAAATTTTATGACTATTGTCATTATTTTTAAGAATACATACGAGAGAATTATACAATCTCTCCCTCCCTCTCTCGCTCGGAGAATCAGTTTTGTGAATCAATAATTGTTATGGAATGCTAGAAGAGAAAATAGAGAACAGTTTTGTTGTTCGTTTTCTTTAAATCGTCAGTTATTTACAAGCGATGGAAGGAAACGGTTGTCTGTTTTCGGGATGCGGATTTTGAAAAATTTTGATTACTGTGAATATTGCACCGAAAATAATTTTAATATGGGCTGTTAACAGTTATTTTTGCTAAAGCATAGCAACAACAACAAATGAAACCGTCGCGTACATGTGTGTATGCATGTGGTTATGCCGTCGGCGTCACCATCGATCTCTGTGATAAGGGAGTGCGTGTGTCATAGTTATTTTTGCTGTATGTTATTTATGGCGATGTACATGCGTTTTTGAAGGAGATCTTGTTTGTAAGTCCTGTGAAGAGATTTGTGCCAAATGGATGACAAAAATGTGAGTAATAGATTTTGTAATACTGAAAGAGACAATGGGAAAATGTTTAGGTACGTGAAAAATAATATTATTATCCTGAAATAAACATCTTATTGGCAATTACAAAATTAACAAAACTCATTTTAATTGAAAGTATTTATTTATTAAAAATACCAGCGCATAATGCAGAAATGTAAAATTATTTGTGGCAATATAGAAATTTATTATTAATAATATGTTATACATATAACTATATTTTTTAATTTTTTTAGTAAAACAATTTTAGAATGGGTATTTTGTGAGAAGAGTGGCAAATTCATATTTCAACGTAAGTATTATATATGAACGGTTGAAATATTTCTCTTAAGCTGAGTATAGACGATTGCCAGATCGGCAAACGTTATCAACCCTGCTAAAGTGCTGCAAATATACGAACAATGACAGATTGTTAGGCAAAGGTGAATTGACAGTTCAGACGATTGCAAGAAAAAATTAAAATTTTATATATTTACAATATATGTTCTAAATATTTATATGTAGGATTGCCAATAAAAATACATTATAGACAGTGTTGCAAATAAAATGTTTTTCTGGCAATGGCGCCGTTGTCACATGCAAAAACTTCGCACATATAACAATCTGCAAATTATCTCGCAATGACTTTTCTGCTAACGTTGCAAAACAAAAATTGTGTGTTCACACGGTTGTAAATTCACAGGGTTGCATTTTCCGCCATTTTTCTGGCAACGTTGTCCGATCTGCAAATCGTGTGTACTTACCTTTAGTTTTCAGCGTTTTCCAATTGTGATATGATAAAATTTATTTGCTTTTTTATGTTTATAGATAATTTTATTTGATTTATTTTCAGAAAAACTTTAATTATTTTAATTTTAGATCACGCAATATTTGAAGATAAATGTGATGGATATATGAAAAATGCAGTGCTGAATTCCATTTATAACTTGCAAAAAAAAAGTGAGCATACACCTACATGGGAATGTTTGAATGGAAAGGAAATAGATTTGGAAACAATATTTGTAAGTATTATGTATTTCTGAACAAATATATTTTATTTGAAAATCAAGAAATTTAATTTGGAACGCATATATTAATGTATTAGAACAAAATATATTTGCGAACTGACGTTCACATATAAAATACGTGTTTTCACACAAACAAAGTTATTGTTAAAAAGTTTTCCAAATATAATTTATTTAAAAAGATTTTTTCCTTTTTTGAATTTTACTTTAAATTTTTCCTTGATTTCGTGTTCATAATTGCTTTATAAGTACTTCATAATTAAACCTGCTGTTAGATTAGGCCCATTTGGTCCAATTTTTGTATCGTTTCCTTTATAAACGGTAATATATGTATGTATATATATTCCCTTCTAATTTGGTCCAAGGGATATTTTTGTTTTACTAAAATCAAAATAATAAGCGTTTTTGCTCAAAAATAATTCTAAATAAGCTGCTTTCTTTTCACGAAGTATTGAATAAAAATAAATATAAAATATTGTCTTCCATATACATTTTATATGAAAAATGTAATGTTGACCAAATGGACTCTTAATCTAGGATTCGTACAGATTTGCTAATCTAACACCAGGGTTAAGAATGTCATAAGCAGCATTAGCTTTTGTTTTACAGAAGTAATTTTTAATAAGTTTTTGTAGTTTTGTTTGCTAACAAAACTTAAGATATTAAAATCTAAGTCACGATTGATTTTTTTGAGAAAATTATTTTTGATAACTCAATTTATGTATATGAAAAATGTCACTTTCGCCACTTTCAAAACAATCAGTTTCTATTATTAATAATATCTTAAATAAATATTTTTTTTTAACTTTTGGTACAGCAAATTTTGTATGGATCTATTATGAGAATTTGTGTCGTAGAAGAATGACTAAATATTTCAGTGTAAGTAAGTACATTCCAAAGATTTTAATATATCTCTTATCTTTCAACATTTTGTGACAGTTATATGATAAAATTTATTTTAATACTTTATCGTATATAAATCATTCTGTTTGATTTCTATTAAAATTATTTTTATTTTAGTTCGCGCAATTGAACTTTATTTGGATATATGAAAAATGCAGTGGGGAATTAAAATTTTACAAATTGCAGGAAATGAGTGAGCATCCAAACTATATGATATAATAATATAATATTTGTTTTATATAATTTCTATTTAAATTCCAGCCAAATTCTAGGTTAAAAATCATTAAGGTCGGTTCCGATAAAAATTGTTCATGGACAACAAAGAGAGAAACGAATCCCGCTATAGAATCGATACATAACAATACAATATTCGAATAAAAGTCAAACTTTATAGTGTGTTGCCGATTTGTCTATATTCAATTACTTATTGTTTTAAATTATAAAATGTTCAAGGTTATCCGTAATATGTATTATATTTTTTTTTTGTATTTTCCAATATAAAATATAACAAATAAAATATTTATTTAGAAAGATAAAGTGTTGTGTTATTGAATTTTCTATGAATAGTAAATGATTTCAAAGAAAATGATTCATTTAAAAGAGTACCATTATAATCAATATAATGTTACGAATTTTCCATACATACTTAAAAAAACTGTATTTAAATTCATGTATGCCTTAAATTAATTACCAGTATATTCTTATATCAAGGACAAACATTTTAAATTTTATTACGATAATGTTTTAAATTATATGATATTTTACTAAAAAAAAGCACGCGCCATACTTAAATGTACGCAAAATGTGCTTTTTTTAAGACCAAACGTAATTAGTTTTATTACCCAAAATTCTTATTTCTATGGAATGCATCCTCAAAACAAGTACTATTCACGTCTTTAAATTAACTATAAAACCTTATTTTTATAGCGATTGTCTTTGGCTCGAAATCATTGCCGAAATCTTAAACTTTACGAAAAATTCATTGATTTTCAGTACGCTTTTTTTTAGTGTGGCAGCCATGTCTCTAACTCTTTCAGTTGTAGAGTTCAACTCGGATTCGGAGTTATTATCAATGGGAACATAAAAAGTTTCGCTCGGGAACTCGATTTCACTTATACTCAATCCATTTCATTTTTGTTTCTGTAAAATTTTGATAAGACCTCGTGCATCAT
Organism: Eudasyphora cyanicolor; assembly: GCA_963930755.1. Lineage (NCBI taxonomy): Eukaryota > Metazoa > Arthropoda > Insecta > Diptera > Muscidae > Eudasyphora > Eudasyphora cyanicolor. The sequence goes on from OZ005737.1 coordinate 62,523,732, forward strand.
TCCTACATCATGCGTTTTCTTTGTTTCGTAAGGAATATTTGGCCAAATTGGTACTTCTCGCGTTTTTGCTTAAGAGTGCGTATATTTTGACCACCATTAATTTCTAATGAATTAGTTTCTTTCCCATTTGGTATTTTGTTCGCCATGGCTTCAAGCATGTGTCCTCTGTCCATTTTATTTTATTATATATATGATCGTATGCTGTTGTTTGCAGTCGACAAATGCACGTATATAAAGATAAAACCTGGATTTTTTACCATTCAAATGAAAATGTGCCACGTTACTCATTATGATTGAAACGACGTTTTTAGACTTTTGTGGCAATCCTACACTAAAAAAAAAGCGTACTGAAAATCAATGAATTTGTCGTAAAGTTTAAGATTTCGGCAATGATTTCGAGCCAAAGACAATCGCTATAAAAATAAGAAGGTTTTATAGTTAATTTAAAGACGTGAATAGTACTTGTTTTGAGGATGCATTTCATAGAATTAAGAATTTTGGGTAATAAAACTAATTAAGTTTGGTCTTAAAATAAGCACATTTTTGCGTAAATTTAAGTATGGCGCGTGCTTATTTTTAGTAAAATATCATATAATTTAAAACATTATCGTAATAAAATTTAAAATGTTTGTCCTTGATATAAGAATATACTGGTAATTAATTTAAGGCATACATGAATTTAAATACAGTTTTTTTTAAATATGTATGGAAAATTCGTTACATTATATTGATTATAATGTTACTCTTTTAAACGAATCATTTTCTTTTAAATCATTCACTATTCATAGAAAATTCAAGAACACAACACTTTATCTTTCTCAATAAATATTTTATTTGTTATATTTTATATTGCAAAATACAAAAAAAATATAATACATATTACGGATAACCTTGAACATTTTATAATTTAAAACAATATGTAATTGTATAAAGACAAATCGGCCAACACACTACACTAAAAAAAAAGCGTACTGAAAATCAATGAATTTTTCGTAAAGTTTAAGATTTCGGCAATGATTTCGAGCCAAAGACAATCGCTATAAAAATAAGAATGTTTTATAGTTAATTTAAAGACGTGAATAGTATTTGTTTTGAGGATGCATTTCATAGAATTAAGAATTTTGGGTAATAAAACTAATTAAGTTTGGTCTTAAAATAAGCACATTTTTGCGTAAATTTAAGTATGGCGCTTGCTTATTTTTAGTAAAATATCATATAATTTAAAACATTATCGTAATAAAATTTAAAATGTTTGTCCTTGATATAAGAATATACTGGTAATTAATTTAAGGCATACATGAATTTAAATACAGTTTTTTTAAGTATGTATGGAAAATTCGTAACATTATATTGATTATAATGGTACTCTTTTAAATGAATCATTTTCTTTGAAATCATTTACTATTCATAGAAAATTCAATAACACAACACTTTATCTTTCTAAATAAATATTTTATTTGTTATATTTTATATTGGAAAATACAAAAAAAATATAATACATATTACGGATAACCTTGAACATTTTAAAACTTAAAACAATATGTAATTGTATAAAGACAAATCGGCCAACACACTATGAAGTTTGACTTTTATTCGAATATTGTATTGTTATGTTATTCGCGGGATTCGTTTCTCTATTTGTTGTCCATGAACAATTTTTATCGGAACCGACCTTAATGATTTTTAACCTAGAATTTGACTGGAATTTAAATAGAAATTATATAAAACAAATATTATATATTATATCATTTGGATGCTCACTCATTTCCTGCAATTTGTAAATTTTTATTCCCCACTGCATTTTTCATATATCCAAATAAAGTTGAATTGCGCGAACTAAAATAAAAATAATTTGAATAGAAATCAAACAGAATGTTTTATATACGATAAAGTATTAAAATAAATTTTATCATATAACTGTCACAAAATGTTGAAAGATAAGAGATATATTAAAATCTTTGGAATATACTTACTTACACTGAAATATTTAGTCACTCTTCTACGACACAAATTCTCATAATAGATCCATACAAAATTTGCTGTACTACAAGTTAAAAAAAATATTTATGTAAGATATTATTAATAATAGAAACTGATTTTTTGAAAGGGGCGAAAGTGACATTTTTCATATAAATTGAGTTATCAAAAATAATTTTCTCAAAAAAATCAATCGTGACTTAGATTTTAAAATCTTAAGTTTTGTTAGCAAACAAAACTACAAAAACATATTTAAAATTACTTCTGTAAAACAAAAGCTAATGCTGCTTATGACATTCTTAACCCTAGTGTTAGATTAGCAAATCTATACGAATCCTAGATTAAGAGTCCATTTGGTCAACATTACATTTTTCATATAAAATGAATATGGAAGACAATATTTTATATTTATTTTTATTCAATACTTCGTGAAAAGAAAACAGCTTATTTACAATTAATTTTGAGCAAAAACGCTTATTATTTTGATTTTAGTAAAACAAAAATATCCCTTCGACAAAATTATAAGGCAATATATATACATACATATATTACCGTTTATAAAGGAAACGATACAAAAATTAGACCAAATGGGCCTAATCTAACAGCAGGTTTAATTATGAAGTACTTATGCAGCAATTATGAACACGAAATCAAGGAAAAATTTAAACTAAAATTAAAAAAAGGAAAAAATCTTTTTAAATAAATTATATTTGGAAAACTTTTTAACAATAACTTTGTTTGTGTGAAAACACGTATTTTATATGTAAACGTCAGTTCGCAAATATATTTTGTTCTAATACATTAATATATGCGTTCCAAATTAAATTTCTTGATTTTCAAATAAAATATATTTGTTCAGAAATACATAATACTTACAAATATTGTTTCCAAATCTATTTCCTTTTAATTCAAACATTCCCATGTAGGTGTATGCTCACTTATTTTTTGCAAGTTATAAATGGCATTCAGCACTGCATTTTTCATATATCCATCACATTTATCTTTAAATATTGCGTGATCTAAAATTAAAATAATTAAATTTTTTCTGAAAATAAATGAAATAAAATTATCTATAAACAAAAAATATGCAAATAAATTTTATCATATCACAATTGGAAAACGATGAAAACGAAGAGAAATATTTCAACCGTTCATATATTACGTTGAAATATTTTGTAAAATTTGCCACTCTTCTCACAAAAGACCCATTCTAAAATTGTTTTACTAAAAAATTAAAAAAGATAGTTATATGTATAACATATTATTAATAATAAATTTCTATATTGCCACAAATAATTTTACATTTCTGCATTATGCGCTGGTATTTTTAATAAATAAATACTTTCAATTAAAATGTGTTTTTTAATTTTGTAATTGCCAATAAGATGTTTATTTCAGGATAATAATATTATTTTTCACGTACCTAAACTAAAATTGTTCCCATTGTCTCTTTCAGTATTACAAAATCTATTACTCACATTTTTGTCATCCATTTGGCACAAATCTCTTCACAGGACTAACAAACAAGATCTCCTTCAAAAACGCATGTACATCGCCATAAATAACATGCAGCAAAAATAACTATGACACACGCACTCGCTTATCACAGAGATCGATGGTGACGCCGACGGCATAACCACATGCATACACACATGTACACGACGGTTTCATTTGTTGTTGTTGCTATGCTTTAGCAAAAATAACTGTTAACAGCCCATATTAAAATTATTTTCGGTGCAATATGCACGTATGTATGCACGTATACTTACATATTCACAGCAATCAAATTTTTTCACAATCCGCGTCCCGAAAACAGGCAACCGTTTCCTTCCATCGCTTGTAAATAACTGACGATTTAGAAGAAAACGAACAGAACTGTTCTCTATTTTCTCTTCTAGCATTCCATAACAATTATTGATTCACACATTACCAAACAAAACTGATTCTCCGAGCGAGAGAGGGAGGGAGAGAGAGATTGTATAATTCTCTCGTATGTTTTCTTAAAAATAATGACAATAGTCATAAAATTTATTACCAAGACAGCCTTTCCTTTAAGGGGAGCATAGCCTTAAATTTATTACTCAAATAAATCATACTGTTAATTAAGTCCGATTCGGCATTAAAACTATGACATGTCTACGTCGTAGTGTTAATGTAGAAAATCCTTAAAAGTATTAAAATATTACTTAAAATAATGCGGATTCTCACAAAAATAATGATTTTTTTCTTTAATTTAAATGCGTACATTTAAAGAAGCGCGTACACAAAACTAATGATTAGATAGACATTAATTCAAATTCAAAAAACTTTATATTAAGGATAATTTCGTAAAAAACGTGTAAATTTTCATTCTTTTAATGAAAATTGTCATTGAATTGATGCCGAGGTAGCATACTTAATATAAGAATGTGTCATCATTAGTTTTATTACTATTTTTTTTTTCAGTGTATGAAGTTTGACTTTTATTCGAATATTGTATTGTTATGTATCGATTCTATAGCGGGATTCGTTTCTCTATTTGTTGTCCATGAACAATTTTTATCGGAACCGACCTTAATGATTTTTAACCTAGAATTTGGCTGGAATTTAAATAGAAATTATATAAAACAAATATTATATTATTATATCATATAGTTTGGATGCTCACTCATTTCCTGCAATTTTGTAAATTTGTAATTCCCCACTGCATTTTTCATATATCCAAATAAAGTTCAATTGCGCGAACTAAAATAAAAATAATTTGAATAGAAATCAAACAGAATGATTTATATACGATAAATGATTAAAATTAATTTTATCATATAACTGTCACACAATGTTGAAAGATAAGAGATATATTAAAATCTTTGGAATATACTTACTTACACTGAAATATTTAGTCACTCTTCTACGACACAAATTCTCATAATAGATCCATACAAAATTTGCTGTACTAAAAGTTAAAAAAAATATTTATGTAAGATATTATTAATAAAAGAAACTGATTGTTTTGAAAGTGGCGAAAGTCAATTTTTCATATAAATTGAGTTATCAAAAATAATTTTCTCAAAAAAATCAATCGTGACTTAGATTTTAAAATCTTAAGTTTTGTTAGCAAACAAAACTACAAAAACTTATTAAAAATTACTTCTGTAAAACAAAAGCTAATGCTGCTTATGACATTCTTAACCCTGGTGTTAGATTAGCAAATCTGTACGAATCCTAGATTAAGAGTCCATTTGGTCAACATTACATTTTTCATATAAAATGAATATGGAAGACAATATTTTATATTTATTTTTATTCAATACTTCGTGAAAAGAAAGCAGCTTATTTACAATTATTTTTGAGCAAAAACGCTTATTATTTTGATTTTAGTAAAACAAAAATATCCCTTGGACCAAATTATAAGGCAATATATATACATACATATATTACCGTTTATAAAGGAAACGATACAAAAATTGGACCAAATGGGCCTAATCTAACAGCAGGTTTAATTATGAAGTGCTTATGAACACGAAATCAAGAAAAATTTAAACTAAAATTCAAAAAAGGAAAAAATCTTTTTAAATAAATTATATTTTTAAAACTTTTTAACAATAACTTTGTTAGTGTGATAACACGTATTTTAAATGTGAACGTCAGTTCGCAAATATATTTTATTCTAATACATTAATACTCGTATATGCGTTCCAAATTAAATTTCTTGATTTTCAAATAAAATATATTTGTTCAGAAATACATAATACTTACAAATATTATTTCCAAATCTATTTCCTTTCAATCCCAACATTCCCATGTAGGTGTATGCTCACTTATTTATTGCAAGTTATAAATGGCATTCAGCACTGCATTTTTCATATATCCATCACATTTATCTTCAAATATTGCGTGATCTAAAATTAAAATAATTCAATTTTTTCTGAAAATAAATCAAATAAAATTATCTATTAACAAAAAAAAATGAAAATAAATTTTATCATATCACAATTGGAAAATGCTGAAAACTAAGAGAAATATTTCAACCGTTCATATATAATACTTACGTTGAAATATTTTGTAAAATTTTCCACTCTTCTCACAAAAGACCCATTCTAAAATTGTTTTACTAAAAAAATTAAAAAAGATAGTTATATGTATAACATATTATTAATAATAAATTTCTATATTGCCACAAATAATTTTACATTTCTGCATTATGCGCTGGTATTTTTAATAAATAAATACTTTCAATTAAAATGTGTTTTGTTAATTTTGTAATTGCCAATAAGATGTTTATTTCAGGATAATAATATTATTTTTCACGTACCTAAACATTTTCCCATTGTCTCTTTCAGTATTACAAAATCTATTACTCACATTTTTGTCATCCATTTGGCACAAATCTCTTCACAGGACAAACAAGATCTCCTTCAAAAACGCATGTACATCGCCATAAATAACATACAGCAAAAATAACTATGACACACGCTCTTCCTTATCATAGAGATCGATGGTGACGCCGACGGCATAACCACATGCATACACACATGTACACGACGGTTTCATTTGTTGTTGTTGCTATGCTTTAGCAAAAATAACTGTTAACAGCCCATATTAAAATTATTTTCGGTGCAATATGCACGTATGTATGCACGTATACTTACATATTTACAGCAATCAAATTTTTTCACAATCCGCGTCCCGAAAACAGACAACCGTTTCCTTCCATCGCCTGTAAATAACTGACAATTTAAAAGAAAACGAACAACAAAACTGTTCTCTATTTTCTCTTCTAGCATTCCATAACAATTATTGATTCACACATTACCAAACAAAACTGATTCTCCGAGCGAGAGAGGGAGGGAGAGATTGTATAATTCTCTCGTATGTATTCTTAAAAATAATGACAATAGTCATAAAATTTATTACCAAGACTGCCTTTCCTTTAAGGGGAGCATAGCCTTAAATTTATTACTCAAATATCTCATACTGTTAATTAAGTCCGATTCGGCATTAAAACTATGACATGTCTACGTCGTAGTGTTAATGTAGAAAATCCTTAAAAGTATTGAAATATTACTTAAAATAATGCGGATTGTCACAAAAATAATGATTTTTTTCTTTAATTTAAATGCGTACATTTTTAAGACGCGCGTACACAAAACTAATGATTAGATAGACATTAATTCAAATTCAAAAAACTTTATATTAAGGAAAATTTCGTAAAAAACGTGTAAATTTTCATTATTTCAATGAAAATTGTCATTGAATTGATGCTGAGGTAGCATACTTAATATAAGAATGTGTCATCATTAGTTTTATTACTATTTTTTTTTTCAGTGTACGTTTATCTCACAAAATAATTGGTAAAAATATTGCCAGTAGTAAGATTTACATCGGAACAACATTTAAAACTAGGGCAGATATTTATAAGGATTTTATCTCTAAATGTTCAGAGAAGCACGTTCGACCCGTCTCAATGTTTATCTTCACCATTTTTTTGTGGAATAAAATTTTGCTCTATAATATGCCTCGAAAAGATCAGTGCGATACATGTGTCGGATTCAAAGCCAAACAGGTTATAATTGATGAGTACAATACAGATATTTTAAAAAAACAGTGAGCTCAGTTGGTGAATCAGCAGGACAAACTTGCAGCTCAAGAAGGACGATGTCACGTGTTAACGATGGATGCACAATCTGTAAAACTTAAGGTAAGTACACACGATTTGCAGATCGGAAAACGTTGCCAGAAAAATGTCGGAAAAATGCAACCCTGTGAATTTACAACCGTCTGAACACACAATTTTTGTTTTGCAACGTTAGCAGAAAAGTCATTGCGAGATAATTTGCAGATTGTTATATGTGCGAAGTTTACGCATGTGACAACGGCGTCATTGCCAGAAAAACATTTTATTTGCAACACTGTCTATAATGTATTTTTATTGGCAATCCTGCATATAAATATTTACAACATATATTGTAAATATACATATAAAATTGTAATGTTTTCTTGCAATCGTCTGAACTGTCAATTCAACTTTGCCTAACAATCTGTCATTGTCCGTATATTTGCAGCACTTTACCAGGGTTGATAACGTTTGCCGATCTGGCAATCGTCTATACTCAGCTTAAGGGATACCTCTCCGCTTGAACGTTTATTTCATGTATTATACACCATTTAAAAACTCATTGTTTGTAAGACTCATTACCAATATACTCCACAGTCAATATATTTGCCAAACGACTTTGTAAGCGTGACACAAGATGCTAGAAAAACCGTAAAAATTGATAATAAAATAATAAATAAGCCCTTTTATGCTCTATACCTAAACCATTATTTCTTTAAAGATTATCGCGATAGAAAGCTTATTCGTTTTACAACCATTAGACCTGGTCGAGGAAAGAATGATCCGACCGTATCCCAATTAAAATCCCTCATCTAATATAAAGTAAATTTTGATGAAGAATACCTTAACCTTTCTGCCAGAGTTAAACCATACGAAGGTTATAAAGAACCGAAGCTCTTACAGTCTGGTCCGCAACCTATACAGACAAGCAAATGGAAACATTTACAAGAATGAGAAGTTATTCCACCAGAATATCATCAGATGGGAAGACAACCCAATAAATAGTACAAACGTAACAATATCCATTTCTTCAATTTATTTAACTCATTTAATCATTTTTGTTATATTATTGTTTCTTACCGCACATTGAGTTCAATAAAAACTGACAAAATCTCATTAAAAACGGTAATGAATTTACTATAAATCGTATTTATATTTTTGTGCAATAATGGCTATTAGCTAATTTGAACTTCCATGTGCTCAAATTTGAAATTGGCTATGAGACATAAAATCGTGAGAAATTGAATACCTTTTTGGCGTAGCAATTAGCAGTCATCTTTTGATTACACTGCAGAAGTATGGTTCATAGCCAATCTTTGAAAAAAAGTTTTTTTTGAAAAATCATCGCTCTGGGATTTGAACCCATGTGTCCTCATTGAAACATATAAAAAATCTTCAAAAATAATAAGAATACTATGTTAAAAAGAAAACTTAGCTAAAAGATTGAGGTCCAACCATATTGGCTGGGCTGGCGATGGCACCACACTCCGGTACGCTATCCCACTACTGCTTACCGCGGGGACTCTTGGCTGCTGGTTTTCACCCCTGGCCCGGTACACCCCTCCTTAGCCAACCTGAATGCCTCGGACTCCTCCATGGCACCCATATTGACGGCAAGCTTAGTGCGGACGTTCCGTCAACATTAGGAAATCCGTCGCACAGAACCCCCAGCCTCAGACCATCCCACAATCAGACCTCGCAGAAGCACGATTACAGAAGATGCCAACCTTCCAGTCGAAGGCAAGCGAACTTAAACGCCGTTAAAAGTTATCACCAGCTGCGACTACGACACTCACTCACTGCTGAATATGCCCACAAACACACTCGTATTAAATGAGTGTCTAAAAATAAACTGCAGAGAGAGCGTCGTTATGCACAATCGCCGCATATCACACAGATAAACGGGGAATATGCAATACAACCGTGCATCAGGGATGAAAAAGTTAGTACTTTTTTCAGTACTTTTCCACATTCATAACCGCTTCAGTACTATTTTCTACTTTCCATTTATTGTTTAGAAATTAATTATATCGTAATCAGAGATAAAAAAGGGCCAATCATCAATTTTGAAAATATTTTAGAAACAAATAATTAAATAAAATGAAAAGTTATATCGTTTGAAAACTCACTAATACATGATTTTATAACTTGATTTTAGTATGTTGTGTGAAATAGAAATTTTTAACTATGAATAAAATAAAAAATTTGTTATTTTGATGATTGTGGTTGATCTGTTATTGATGTTATTTTATGGTTGACTATCTGTGAAGTTGAGCTGAAGATCAAAGGGTCCCTTCTAAGCAAAGGAAAGTATTTTGAATAGTCAAGTGGAAAAGAAACAAATGTTGTTAGGCCCTAATGAATTGCGTTAATAAGTTTGGAATTATTGATAGTAGGGCGCTACTAATTTCTAAGATATGTATATAGGGGATTGGTATTTGCCTTTTATTTGTATTGTAATCTTAGAACTAAACTGTAATTAATTGTAATGGTAAACTCAAAAGTTGATTTTACGACTCCTTGTTGAACACTCCGTGGTAACCGTCTTCGTCTAATTCCTCTAAGCGACCGCTCGTCTCAACGTCTAAACCAGCGATGGGCAAAAGCACTACCCGGGGTTTTTCCTCTCACGTGTACATGAGCACACACATTGAAAATTCGTCGCTTGTTGCTTAGCGTGCACATAAAGAAAAAATGGGTGATAAATTATTACAATACATACTTCAAGTATAGGAATAAACTTTAGTATGTATTGTATTTTTACCGAAGAATTTATAAACATTTCTAAATAGTTACAAGTTTAAATTATTTATTATGTTACTGCAGAAATGTATATATTATTTTCTTTTGTCAAAATTAAATAAAGTTACGAATTTTTTAAAATAATTTTAAATGTATATATTATTATCTGTTAACGATTTTTTAATAACATTTGTATAAACGCCTAAATATACTAACCAAAAAAAAGTTGGACACTCGAAAACGGTTAATAGAAAAATAAAGAATATGGCATAATCAATACGAGTATGCAGTACTCTTATTGGAAAATTTGGATTGATTAATTTACATAGCATAATAAATATGTATGTGGCTAATCATAACGTACATATTTACAGTTAGATTTCCTTATGTACGCGTATAATAACCCCAAATCTACATAATGATGTTCGTTGTCCACTTTATTTATTATCTTACCCAAAAAAATATATGTTAGGAAAATTCAAATACCATTTCTCGCAGTGCATAAAGAGAGTGTTAACACTTCTCACAAATACATAAACATTTTGTAGAAGTATTGTGTGCCCATCGCTGGTCTAAACACCAACTGTCTTCCTATCCTCGTCATCTGTCCGTTGTCAACCCCCATCCACACACACTGCTCTCAGGAAGCTGAGGCCAGTGGCAGAGAGAAGTTTCGTAGGGGATTGAAACAGGGATGATAAATTTGATACTTTAGTACTTTTTTTTGGTACTTTTCAGACCCTCGAAGTACCATGATACTCCCGCGACACATTTGATACTTTTTTTTATCAAACATCTCTTTGCACGAATATAAATCGAAATATAAACTTTTTCAAAAGAAATTATATAAGTCGTTCTTCACATGCTCTTTCGACATAGCTGCGCAACGCCAAGAAATATGTTTGGCTTCAAAAATCAGTCTATCTAACGCGACATTAATTTGAAAATCATGGTAATGTTGCTCATTTTGATCTTGGCGGGTATGTAAACAAGCAAAATTGTCGCATTTGGGGCACAGAAAACCCGCACGCATACATTGAAAAGCCGATACACCCAAAACGAGTAACTGTTTGGTGCGGATTTTTGTCCAGAGAAATGAGCAAATAGAGACAAATCTCTTCACCCATTAACAAAAGTTAGTGGAAATCGGTTCAGATTTATGGGTCGGTTGTCCACTGGCAACGCAACTGAAAAGAAAATTGGCATCGTAATAGTGTTTGACACTTCGTTAACTAAAAATATTGTAATCGAACAAACAATTCTACAACAAAAAAGGAAATTTCAACTACCAAAAATCTATTTTTAATGATAAGCTCAGTGGGACTATTTTTTGTTGAAGAAATCCAATGTCTCTACAACGACTCAACTAGGATACTCTCCCGGCTTCAAGCCCATTTTGTTTCTATATTATTATAGAAACAAGTATTTTATACATGGCGGTGTATAAATATGTATTAAAAATTGGCAGCACACATACTGGATCATGATTTCTGAGCCGTGACACTCGTTATCAACAGTTCTGCTGCAATTGTATGGGAGATACGGAGCTCTATATGGTTGACTTCAACACGCAAGCGAATGAGAAATCTTTGTGAAACCACACTTCTCCAAAATCTTCCAAAAACAATTGTTAACCAAAGTTAATACAAAACACCAGCCATATCCAATGAGAAGCAAATTTGCTCCATCAAATGGAAAATTACCACACTATGCAGAAAAGCTTTTATGGTCTTTGACTGCACTAAGTGTAGTTTGTGGTGAGTCAGAAGACTCACCATGTTTTGCCGAGCCATGCAAAGTTTACGTACTGGATTTACAGACAAATCAATATGCAATAGGTCCCCTGCCGCCTGATTCAATGGCGATAAGGATGGCTCACCAGCTGTGATGTTAAGCTTTGCTTTAAAATCAATCTGCACTCTTTGCCATTCACCTAGATGATTCACCGAAGGAGATGCCTGGTGGACATTGGTCACAGTGATCAAACGCTTCAAATGAGCTATACGATGTTTTTGCCAGAGAGTGCAAACCCAGAGACACGGTTGACATGTACAGAGGACCTTCTACTTCGAAGGCACTCTATTGCCATTTTTCAGATGACGGGTAGCCGTGAGATAGGTGACAAGAGTTTTGCTATCTCCTGCAGCGGCGCGTGAGAGGAGCGGCAGATACACAGCGTAGGACAGCAAGTAGGGAACGAAAAGCATATTGGATTGTGCTCCGCCATCACCGACATCTTCGTGGATACTACGTTCTCGAAACGCATGAATAGTAGCTTCAGATCGTGTAGGAAATGAAATGGGTGCTCTCTTGCATGGCCGGTCATAGAGGCTTCCGGACCCCAGAGTAGCAGTAACCCATTGCAACGGGTATTTTCATTCTGCAAACTCGCTCTCTTCAATTCATCTCACCGCGAACTAGGAATTTTGGTGAATCAAAGTCGGCAAAATGCCTAAGCCGCAAGCAACAATACATTCTTTTGGCATATGCTATAATAAAGATCAATAAGTCCAGTTTACAAATTGTATTGTTATAAGTCAGTATTCACACTTGCAATTTTTCCCCTCCGAATTGCAGTGCTTGTGGGAGAGGGACGCAGTCGGTAAGGGGGGAGAAAAAAGTCTTCCGTACTTGCAATTTTTTTGCAATGCGTTTTGTTTTCTTTCGCTGTGAAGTGGTGATTTTTTTTTGACATTTCCGCATTCCTTTTTATTTAATATTCGTAGTTTTGTGCTCGGTTCAACATATGTAAATTTGTGCGACATACATTTTAATAAAATTTAATAAATTTTAATGAACGACGAAAATAAAATTGTCGAAACATAATACGTTGTCTGAACGCAAATGCAACTTCAAAAGAGAATTGCATAAAAAAATTGCAGAAAAAAATTGCAAGTGTGAATCTGGACTAAGTAAAATCATAAATCACAACACAACTGCAGTACAGCTTTTTTTTTTAAAAGCGTATCATGTTTATAACAACAAAATATATGTATGCACACCAAAAAATAAGAATAGAAGCCACATGTACCATCTCACAATGCACGGAAGTCAGTTTAAGATAAAAGCTGAATGGAATTTTTTCTCCACCTCTATGGAAAAAATGTTTGTGATGGGCTCGGTGGTACGGTAAAGAGGTTAGTGACAAGAGCATGTATACAACAAAAGAGTGATCCTATTAATATGTTTAACTGGGCAAAAAACAATATTCAAAACATGAACTTCACTTACTTTTCTCAAGATAAAATGATCTAGCAGAACAAACGTCAACAGTTAGTAGTAGTACAACAAAAGCCTGGAAAGCAGTCAATTCATCAGGTGGAGCCAATTAGGGAAGGTGTTGTAAAAACCAATATCACTTTCCAAAAATTGTAACACCTAATATATACACCTATTATTATTTGTTCTAGGAATAATACTTTGAAACCCAGTTACAATCCAACAAAAACTGCAAAACTATTGCAAGTCAATAAAAAATATTACTTGTAAGTTATAAATAAGTGTCCTTATTTTCGATATTCCACGATGTTACACCTTTGCAATTCCTTATAACCGATTTATTTTTCAAGCCAGGTTTAATTTTGAGGCTCAGAAGTAAACCGAACTTCAGAAGAAGAAGAATGTGAGTATGCTGGTTTGTTCCGTATAGAAGCCTAAACGGGTGGGCCGATCTTCCTGAAATTTTCACAGAATGTAAATGTGTAGGGCATGATTAAAATTGGGTACTTGAATTTTCGATATATCAAGTGTACGTGGACCACTCCCTATGAGCCAAGCTATGATATTGGGAACAATTTTTAGATCGTGTGCTGAAATTTTGTGTATACGAGTATGCATTCAGTGGAAGTTTATATAATTGGTCCAAAAATCAGCAGCATCAGACAAATGGGCGCGGCCCCACCCATAAAAGCGAAATTTTGAAATTGAGATATCTTGCAATTTTGTGTACATGTTTCTGGTGGCAGTCTACGTTATAGATCCAAAAATGGGGGGATAGGGCCAATGGAGGTGGTCCCGCCAAATAAAAGCCAAATTTTGAAAATGAGATATCTTGCACAATTTTTTGGCGAGAGTGCTGTAATATTGTGAATATGTGTATATGGGCGAGGCCCAGCCCATATGACCCAAGTTTTGAAATTGAGATATCTTGAACAATTTGTTAGCGAGAGTGCTGTAAAGTAAAGTAAAAAGCAGGAAAAGATAAAATACTAATAATGATCCGGTAATCAGAAATTCATATAAGTCGTTACATACGGAAAAAACAAAATACTGAAAAATCGTTTTGTTTGGTCCAATCATATTTAATATTTTATACTTATTCACGGAACGGAACCCGTCCAAATCAATTGACCTTTAAAATAAGCTTATTTAAACTGTTCAGAGAGGTTTGGCTCCGAATTTGAGTGGCGAAAGGCCCTGCCACTTTTGATATAGAAAGTAACCCCTAATCTACTTATATTGGGTTTACCTTCCAACAAATAGGTTTTTTTTAATATTCTCTGACTGTATTGGAATACCACTATCATCAATATTACAAATTGTTTGGATCCGGCCAAAAAGGAAATTTTTATCTTATTATAGAATTATTAAGCCAAATTATTTATAACTATAAAAAATAATATATATAGTTATGGCGTATGCGATTACAGTGTATCTATAGTATCACACTTATGTTTAACTGTTAAATTGGCCCGGTATTGGTGTTAATACAACTAAATAATGGGTCGATTATGAATTGCAACCCAACGTCAGTTCAGATGTCCACTGGCAACCCAATTGAAATAAAAATTGGGTTTATGTATGACAACTTTTTTCAGTTGCCATCCATAATAGTGTTTGACACTTCGTTAACTAAAAATATTGTAAACACATAAAAAATTCAACAAAAAAAGTAAATTTCAACTGGAAACATTCAATTTTTAATGATAAGCTCAGTAGGACGATTTTTTTGATGATGAAATCCAATGTCTACAACGACAATGTGCCCTCTTGCATTTATCTAGTATAGCGGTCATACAGGCCGAGAAGGCCGCCTCGGAGACTTTCGGACCCCAGAGTGGCATTGGCCCATTGTATTGGCATTCTGCAAACTCGCTCTCTCTAATTCATCCGTAGTGACTTTGGTTTCACCAAAATGCCTACACAGATGTGGGTTAGCTTCCATTTTCTCTATTAACATCACAAATTGTTGTTTTGTGGTGATTTTTACCATCATAGAACCTACAAACACGCGAAAAAATATGTAATTTTGAAAATATGATAAAAAATATAACTACCATTTAAATTGACTTGCTCTACAAATAAACGCAGCTAAATTTTAAAGAAATCGGTTCAGATTAAGATATAATTATTTCCGCTATGTACTATGTAAGGATTGACAGAGCAACATTTTTATACCCTACACCACACTGTGGTACAGTAGTATGGGGGGCTATATCTGAACCGATTTCCTCTAACGGCTCTGCCAATTTTTACCTCGATCTGGTGTAAAAAATGGGGGCTATAGCTAAACTAAAAGCCAAAAAAAAAGAACTGTGCTAAATTTCATCGCGATCGGTCCATAAATACGACCTGCACTTTGATTACAACGATACATCTACAGACGGACATGGTTAAGTCGACTCAGGAAGTTTTCCCAAGTCGATCGGTATAATAAACAATGGGCCTATCTCATCTTCTTTTGGCTGTTATAAACAAATGCACAAACTCATAATACCTGGACCAAAGTGAGGTGTAGGGTATAAATAGGGATGGATCGGACAAACGATAATGAAGGATCCTGAAGAAATAGCTTATGCAGCTCTTTGCCGGAATTCTCAGGGAAGACAAGCTCCTGCTCCTTCGACCAGCTGCGGTACATAGCGAGGAGAGATGGTCGGAAATTTTTAGTGAATAAGCTTAAGTTCCTAATGTTATGTATAATATTTCGAACATTTCATAATAATAACAATATAATTACCTTAAAAATTTAACGCGTATCAAGGCACTATCAGGCTTGTACTTCATTTCATTTTTATTTTTTTAATGTAATTTAAAGCCAGAAGGCCACTTAATGGTAAATTACCAAATTCTTCAAAAATAATTGGTTTATGCTATAATTTGACTTAATGTTTGATGTTTAAAGTATCTATTACAGTTTCTACTACTACTTCAAAAAAACCAGTAAGGAAAGGCAGAAAGTCGGGCGGGGCCGACTATATAATACCCTACACCTCCCTAACAATGCGATAAAGGTCATTGCGATAATAATTTGGAATAATTGGTAAGTAGGCAGGAACATATTATCTAATTCTGAGCCGATAATCGCTAAATTAAGCAATATTCGTTCCTAAATTGAGAAACATCTTTCCGAAAAATATTAATGATCGGAAGTAAAGTACAACTTCTATAGCGCTTTGATACCAAATCATGAGGAACATATACTATATGGAGGTTATATATAAATCTGAACGGATTTTCCTTGAATACTCATTCATGTAAAAAGAAACTTCTTTCTGTCAAATTTCGTACTGACCGGATATAAACTACAGTCTCTACAGCACTTACATGTCAACTCGGGGGTAACATATATATGGGGGCTATATCTAAATCTGAACCGATTTTCTCTGAATTTGGAAGTATCCCTTCATATAATAAGAAACCTCTTTGTGTAGATTTGTTTACTGATTGGATATAAAATACAGATTGTACAGCGCCTACATGTTAAATCGGGAGTAACATATATATGGGGGCTGTATCTAAATCTGAACCGATTTCCCTCAAATTTGGCAGTATTAATTCATGTAATAAGAAACCTCTTTCTGCCGAATTTCGTACTGATCGGATTAAAAATACACTTTTTACAGCGCTTACATGTTAAATCGGGGGTAACATATATATGGGGGCTATATCTAAATCTGAACCGATTTCCCTCAAATTTTGCAGGATTAATTCATGTAATAAGAAACCTCTTTCTGCCGAATTTCGTACTGATCGGATTAAAAATACACTTTTTACAGCGCTTACATGTAAAATCGGGGGTAACATATATATGGGGGCTATATCTAAATCTGAACCGATTTCCCTCAAATTTGGCAGTATTAATTTATGTAATAAGAAACCTCTTTCTGCCGAATTTCGTACTGATCGAATTAAAAATACACTTTTTACATCGCTTACATGTAAAATCGGGGGTAACATATGTATGGGGGCTATATCTAAATCTGAACCGATTTTCTGCGAATTTGGCAGTATTCTTTCATGTAATAAGAAACCTCTTTCTGCTGAATTTCATACTGATCGGATATAAAATAAAGTTTTTACAGCGCTTACATGTCAAATCGTGGCTAACATATATATGGGGGCTATATCCAAATCTGAACCGATTTTAACCAAATTAAATAGGGATCGTCCTTGGGCAAAAAAAGATATGTGTAAAGTTTCGTCAAGATCGGGCCATAATTGCGACCTGTACTTTGATTACAAGAATACATCTACAGACAGACAGACAGACGGACATAGCTAAATCGACTCAGAAAGTGATTACAAGTCTATCGGTATAATAAACAATGGACCTATCTCTTCTCCTTTTGGGTGTTACAAACAAATGCACAAAGTCATAATACCCTGTACCACAGTGTGGTGTAGGGTATAAATATAGTAAAACTACTGAAGGTACCTTTAACCTACACAATTTTTTGTTTTGATTTTATGGAATCATGTCCCTCGATCTACACAAAAAAATGTTTTTGTTGCATAGTGTAGCCAACGTCATAGAGATGAATATTTTTTGTTTTCGCTCTCAAATAAAAGACATTCGAACGTTGACGTTCGACATTGTTGGTAAGGCGGTTAGCCTTTCATTTAGTAAGGATCTTCATTTAGTAAAGTACTAAATAACTAACTTTATCATCCCTTATGCACGGTTGTATTGTATATACACCGTTGAGTGTACAACTTTTTGTTTGGCTTGATGTATGTGATCCTATATTCATTCATTCGTCTGAATTATGTAGCAATACTCATGATACAATTTCAGCAGGAAGTCACTTGCTCAAAAACTTATTATATCAACTCCGGTGGTCTTGTGTTGTCGTCATTTGCTTGTTGACAATTGTCAAAGTTGCCCGTTGTTGCTGTATGAAACTTTGTTCGTTGTTGTTGTAGAAAACAGCATACAGAGTTTTATGAACTTTTCAAACCCAAGACCCCTGCAAAAAAAAATGGTAAATCAGCTGTTAAGTTGACACTACCTGTTGTAATTGTATCATGGCAGTACTGTGTGATAGACGCCGACTATGCTTAACGACGCTCTCTCAGTCAGTTTATTTTTAGACACTCATTTAATACCGAGTGTGTTTGTGGGCATATTCAGCAGATTCAGCAGTGAGTGAGTGTCGTAGTCGCAGCTGGTGATAACTTTTAACGGCGTTTAAGTTCGCTTGCCTTCGACTGGAAGGTTGGCATCTTCTGTAATCGTGCTTCTGCGAGGTCTGATTGTGGGATGGTCTGAGGCTGGGGGTTCTGTGCGACGGATTTCCTAATGTTGACGGAACGTCCGCACTAAGCTTGCCGTCAATATGGGTGCCATGGAGGAGTCCGAGGCATTCAGGTTGGCTAAGGAGGGGTGTACCGGGCCAGGGGTGAAAACCAGCAGCCAAGAGTCCCCGCGGTAAGCAGTAGTGGGATAGCGTACCGGAGTGTGGTGCCATCGCCAGCCCAGCCAATATGGTTGGACCTCAATCTTTTAGCCTAAGTTTTCCTCTTTATATTATTTACATAGATATTTAGTACTATTTATTATTTTTGTAGGTGTATTTGCTATAATGAAGGAACGTGGGTTCAAATCCCAGAGCGATGATTTTTTCAATATTTTTTTGTTGTTTTTTTTAATAATATTAATCATTCCAGAGAGATTATCTTAATTTTTTTATTTCTTATTTTTGTTATATATGTACATACATTTTATTTATGTACATTTTATTTATGTATGTATATATTTTATTCTGCCTTTTTCTGTGCCATTTACGACTGAAACAGGATTTTTCTAAAGGAATTTTATTAAAAATTTAAAATGTCGAAACATCTAGTACTAAAAGTAGAAAGATATACATAAGTAAACAAGTACAAAATTAAGAAAAATCGCTAATTTTTCTCAATAATTATTAATTTTTCTTAATTTATGGGAGTATTTTTGCATTTGATAGTAAAGGGTTTTCCAACAAGAGGTGTTGTTTTGGTATTCAAAGAAAAATACCATTTTTGAGGTAAATGATCGGATGTTTATTTCATAATAAAGAGGAAGGTATGCCTTTAATAATGAAAAACATCAGCCAAATGGCCACCACGACCGCGCTAACAGGACCATATCCTTTTCATGAAATTTTCCATAACCAAATCGCAAAGTGGCTGCCCTATGTCCTCGATAGCCTCACGAATTCTATGTTCAGTTTTACACTAGGCAAGTTTTTTCAGCAGCTTATCATGAAATTCTCTTTTGAACTTGCACGAAGAACTCAAATCGTTCAGGGAGAATTTTTTCCTCCCTTTTGCCGACTGCCCCTCTCCGACAAATCGCCGATAATCTGCTGTACATTCAGCTAGTGTAAATCCGGAGTATCTTTGAGGTCTTGAATCGACGCTGGGCTGTTGACGTAGACCTTATCTTTCACGTGGCCCCAAAGGAAGAAGTCGCAAGGTGTTAAATCACAAGATATCGGTGGCCAATTGTGATCACCTCTTCGAGAGATAACACGGTCCGGAAACATTTCCCGTAACAGAGCAATGGTTTCGTTGCATGTGTGGCACGTAGCGCCGTCTTGTTGAAAGTAAACGTTGTCCAGATCAATACCCAACTCCGACTATAAAAAATCATTAATCATCTCTCGATAGCGCAATTCTTTCACCATAACTGTTGATCCAACCTCATTTTCGAAAAAGTAAGGTCCAATGACGCCGCCGGACCATAAACCGCACCAAACAGTCAAACGTCTAGGATGGAGAGAATTCTCAACAATAACTCTTGGGTTTTCCGAGCCCCAGATGCGACTATTTTGCTTGTTGACGTAGCCACCGAGGTGGAAATGGGCGTCACTGGTGTCACTTTTGAACAGGAAGGCTACTTAATTTTTATCATTTAATGGTTCTCGATTTATGCTAATATATATGATTCAAACTGTCTTTTTTGCACATCACGATTTATCGCGAGAACTACAACCAATCCAAAGAAATCACCTTATAGACTGAGAACTGTATTATCCCATATATCAAAATCAAATGCAAAACCTTACGCCGCAGCAAAAACTTTTATATTGTTGAGCTGTGTTATTAATATAATGATAGGCATGTTTTCGTTACAAGCTAGCAATTTTAGTTTAGCACTTTGCAACGAAAACAACTCACTTCCACTAACTGACACATAAGCAATAAGTGTCGGATTTGCACTATCTGGTAGCAATGGTGTCATGAGTTGCGAAGAAAGAACAGTGCGAAACAGACAAAAAATTCGTGAAAAGTATTTATAAAACATATATTTACAAATTAAGCACTTATGGTGTAACGAAAACACGCCTATTATTAAAAAATATATTTGTTTTTTTTTTCATTGAAACATCAAAAATATTGTTTGAAAGTTGTACTACGTAAAAACATAGTCCTAGTTCACACACGGAAATTTTTCCAAGCAAGTGTCAAAGTTTGTAAGAGAGAGGGGCAGATAGCTCTTTCCGCCTGCCATTCTTTACCACAAACTTTGACACTTGCTTCGAAAAAATTGCCGAGTGTGAATCTGGACATACAACCGAAATGTTAGAATTAAAATTGATGTTTTGTCAACTTTCAAAGGAAAAGTGTAGTTATGTGTAGGGGAATTCCCGCACAGCTTTCCCGCGATTGCGGGGATTGAAAAGTATTATCTTTTCCCGGAAAAAAATTGTAATTGGTTGGAATTCGATAGTAACAATAAAAAAATAGTACTAGCAACAAACATTGCGTACAACGTGTACAGCGTGTATTTATAAATAAACAGTTAAAACAACAATTATAACATGGATACGATCAAATGAAAATGTTTGCAACTGCATCGATGGTTGTATCAATCGATTTAAGATTGTTTTTCACACGGCTGTACGTTCACAGGGTTTAATTTTTTTGACAATATTGTCCGATCTGGCAATCGTGTGTACTTAGCTTTAGTTGTGGAAACTACTTTTAAATTTTCATTATATATAGTACCATGTGAACGATATTTGGTATTGTTTTATTCTTGACAACAGAAATTGTATCAATAGATCAAAGATTATTATTGCTTGGTTACTATAACAGAAAAATATTAATAAAAAATATTTTTTTTTGTTATCCCAATAATTTCCTAAATTTAGAATTATTAAAAATATATTTTGGGAAATACAACCGAAAGCTTGGTTGGTGTTCTTTTTTTTTGGTGCTGATTCACACTCGGCAAGTTTTTCGAAGCAATGTCAAAGTTTGGGAGAGGCAAAGAATTGAGAAGGATGATGTAAGTATTATGATATACTAAGCAGAATGTAAAAAACATATAATTATTTTTTATAATATGTGTATGTATGTGTGAATAACAAAATAAAAAATACTTAATTGTCCGCAATGATTATTACTATATCTACAATGAATTTTTCTGAATATTCTTCATGATTCAGGATCCACAGAGATGTAATTTGCCCGTCGAAACGAATGATGGCCATATGGAAAAGCCAATTACATCAAACTCTACAGCTCCAGTAACCCAAACGAAATATCACCATATGATATAGGTTTATTCGTGAACAAGTCTGCTTCAGAGAGTATCGACTATATAGAAGGTCTTCATGAAAAAATCTGGATTCCTCCAGATAATTATAGTTTTCCAGTGACAGGGCAAAGAAGATTAAAATTCCAACTTTCTTGGTTACATGAATATAAATGGTTGGCGTACTCTGCGAATCAAGTCCGTGCTTTCTGTAAAACATGTGTATTATTTGCTCCTAGGGATACCGAAGTGCATAAAAACTAGGAAACTTGGTATCAAGACCATTTAATAATTGAAAAAAAAAAAAAACAACTCGAATATCATAGAAACTGTGTATTGAAAGCTGAAATGAGATCTAATGTAGAAAAGCAAGCCACAGCGTCCATCGATAAACAATTACAAATTCAGGAAAAGCACGTCGTAAACGAAAATAGAAAGCATTTGGAAGCAATAGTTCAAACAGTAGTCCTTTGTGGTCGCCAAGGATTAGCACTAAGAGGAAGTTGTTATACAGGCAGAATCGATTCAAATGAAACTATTCAAAATGATGACAATTTTAGAGCCTTGCTAAGGTATCGGGCGACAACGGATTCAAATTTGAATAGTCACTTGACAAATTCACCACGAAACGCAATGTATATAAGCAATCGTGTTCAAAAGGAAATTACAAGTATTTGTCACACTCTTATACACCGACAACTTATTAAAAGGATTGATAATTCCAAAGCTTTCACCGTCATGGCGGACGAATTAGCTGATATTTCAGGGGTTGAGCAAGTTTCAATGAGTATCCGATACATTAACGAAAACGATGGGCGATATAAA
The DNA here is from genome assembly GCA_963930755.1 of Eudasyphora cyanicolor. Lineage (NCBI taxonomy): Eukaryota > Metazoa > Arthropoda > Insecta > Diptera > Muscidae > Eudasyphora > Eudasyphora cyanicolor. Next base: position 62,546,612 of record OZ005737.1, read on the forward strand.
ATTTGCGAAGATTTTTTTGAGTTTCGTCCCAACAAAACAGTTCGATGGAAAAGGTTTGGCTGATGTTATTCTACATTTCCTCGAAACTTCTGGTATTGATTGTAAGTATTTATTTGGGCAATGCTATGACGACGCAAGAGCAATGAACGGAAAATTTCATGGGGCGCAATGAAAGCGGTATTGCGCAACCCGATGGGTAGAACAACATGAGTCTGTTGAAATATATCTTCACGAACAAGTAGCCGTTATCGAGGCTTTGGAATGCATCTACACCACCTGGTCTGATCAGAAAACTACAACATCTGCATTTCAGTTGTTGATGGCTATTAAAACGTTGGATTTTCAAGTTCAGTTCACTGCTTGGCTTATCATTAAGTCGCGTTCTTCAAAATGAAAATCAAGATATAGCTGAATCCGTCCATCTGGCAGAAAATACGAAAAAGGAATTGATGGACATGCGCGAAAATTTTACTCACCATTTTGGAGCGATATTTTCGTCTATTATAATATTTTGTGAAGAACAGGACATTCAAATCAAGAAGCCAAGGATTGCGGCCCGACAAAGTCATCGTTGCAATGTTGATGCAACAAATATTGAATAATATTACAAGATTTCGGCCTATATTCCATATCTAGATTTATTCACCACTCATCTCGAAGATAGCTTTTTGAAACAGCGTGGAATTTTGTCAAATTTGCAATGTATTTTTCCAACTAAAATGGCAATACTAAATGAAGAAAATTGTAAACAATTATTTGAAAAATATTCACCAACTTTGCCTGATAGTTCTTTTGAAGTGTGGATTAGTGAAGTGAAGCTTTGGAAAAGGAGAAGAAAGAAGCGGAGAATGTCAGAAATTCCCTGGAAGCTCTTGATATATGTAATATAATTCACAAAATATTGACAGTGATGGAGGTTTTACCTGTGACAACAGCGTCAAACGAACGCTCTTTTTCAACATTGTGTCGGCTGAAAAATTACTTGCGGTCAACCATGACTGAAAATCGTTTAAATGGATTGGTTTCGTTGAATATTCATCGAGACATTCCAGTAGATGTTAACGCAGTATTAGACGAATTATTTTATTTCGCCTCGTCGTGTCAATTTATTAAAACATTAATACAATTAATATATGATTTAAATCAATACAATTCTTAATGAAAATATTACCTAAGTATTCGCCCATGTGATGGCAATCGCATTTCGCCTAAAATTGGCGATTGTGATTTCAAGTCGCAAAATGCATGCTTTGAACTCTTTTTTTACCACAACAATTTGGATTTATTAAAATCAAATTATTAATTACAGTGATAAATAACTACATCCATGTGTGTATTTTATTAAAATTTAATTTCGAAGACCATTAAAATTGAAGGGGAAATTTTTGCGTTTTGCGATTCGAACTCACGCGATTGTCATCACATGGGCGATTTTTTTATGTTAATCACTATAAATATATGTATACGAGTATGCATTGAAAATGCCAACCATTGATTTTTAATAAAAAAAATTTGGGTACCATATGTGAAAACCCCCACCAAAACAAAATCCTGCGCACGGCCCTGGTTCCCGCGGTAATCGGTTATATACAGGAAAGAAGTCTGTAATGCGAATAGACTTAAGGATTATCACATCAGTGTCTCCAAGCTGCTACAACAGTGTCCAGTGTCAAAAGTGTACGAAATCCAGTGTCACTCTTCAGCGTTCTTTATACATACATTTATTTTTAAGTCCTTTGGACTCGCTCTATCCCGTCTAAAGTTTTCATATCAATTGATATGTATGAAATTTTATGTCGAGTTGAATTTCATAAATATACAACGCTCCATGCAGTGTCATAGTCTGGTGAATTTTTCGAGGACCCGGAATAATTTGCATGGGGGGTACGAGACCTGCTGTCCAATTGGGTCCAAAATTAAAATATTTCTTAATTATGACCAAATACAGACTGGTGCCAAATTTCGTAATTTTACAATTACTCCTTCAGAGCAGATGCAGAGCACTGTGCATCGGTCTATGTTTTGTTATAGCTTGTTCAATATATACTTAAAATTTGAGTTATGTCACTCTTGAAGTGAGTGAGCGATATGTAATCCATATCTACTAAAATCGTTATGCACTAGAAATCACATAACATAATCAGTCCAGGAGAAAATGTAAGTTAAATAAACATATATGTAGGAGCATAGGTTTGGGATTTCATATAGCCGGACCGTTGTGACTTTGAATTTTCATTTCCTTTGATAAATTTAAACTTGCAACGCCTTACTTACCTTTCAAATACTATCTTTTTGATGTAATTTCCAGTTGCAACACCTTACTTACCCTTTTTAAAGGTAAAGAAAAATTGATTGAAAAACATGTTATTGTTCTACAGTTAACAAAAAAGCATATCAGTTTTTTTATTATTATTTTGTAATATAATAAAATATTACAGTTAAAAAAAGAGATAAATAAAATAAAAATGCCAAAAACAACACAGAAGATCGTTATCATCATAGTATTAATATTTATTAGATAAATTAACTTAAATGTGGAACTCCTTACCAAGTACTTATGAAGAATATCAACATAATTAGATAACAAAAATTAAAAAAAAACATAATTTATATAAATATTTATATATGTATAGATGTGTACAGTACTAGATTAGAAATCTAGCATTAAATTGTCTTAAAACGTGGTTTAAACTAAAGCAGATTACTTTTATTTATTTTTTAGATAAATGATTGATTTGTGAGTATGTATATGAAATATTTTAATCGGCCAGAGTTTCAACAAAGTCGTAAGTTTACTAAGATTTATTAAAGGAAAAGGAAAAAAACAAATTAAAATTAGTATAAAAATAAATAGATTCTGTTTAGTTTAAATATGTATGTGTTTTGCTACTAGTTTAAGAAGAGTTTTTTGCAGCTTCTGTTTGTTAATTTTTATATTTATGTATATACTTTTTTTTTTAAATAATAACACTTACAAACAATGTTAAGACACATAGAATAGAGTTGCATGTTTTTGTTTTTTGAGTAGATTATTAATATTATTCTTAATAATGTAATTTAAGTAAAATGTTTTCGGTTTTGTGTTTATTTCTTAAGAATTTAGTTAGAATGGGTCGAAGAAGTGTAGCGTAAAGTAAGATTGATCTGAAGTGAATAAATAAATCATTTTCATAGGAATAATAAATATTAAGGAAACATGTGTATTCGATAATGTTGAGTGTAAATATAAAGGAAGGAATAACTAACTAACTAACTTTCAAGAAAATACATACATAAAAATTTGGAATTCAATTGTTTGGAAATATTCAAATTTTTTTATGGTTTGGAAAAACATAACCTCTTTTCTTCTTACAAAACTACTAAACAATATTTTCAACAAAAAACTGAAAAATGACTACATCTGCTCTGTGAGTTTCAGTATCTTACTTTACGTTACATTTTGTCGTATTCCTTTTTTTATTACTTGACTTTTTCCCCACTGTTATGTTATATGTTATATTTTTGTTTGTTTTTTAATTCACATCAACATTATTTATATTTTTAAATATTTATGTATATGAGATTTTTATTTGTTTTAGAGTTTTTTTCTATTTTGTTTATACACAATTTGACAACAACATAGAATTTTCACTTTTTAAACTTTTATAAGTAAATGAAAAAAGTGAAAAAAAAATCGTTGTTTTTGTTTTAATTCTTAAGTTTTCAATTAAAGATCTATGATTATGAATAATTGTTCTGTTTTTCCAGTTTATAATAAAAAAGAGTTTTGTTAAAAAGAGAGGGTAGAGGTGCTTCTTTGGCCATTTTAAAATATTCTGTATTTTCTCTTTATTTTTTAGAAAAAAGTGTGGGTTTGTTTGGAATTTTTTTTCTTTTTTCGTTTTTATTAAACTATAGATTTTTGTAAAAAAAAATAACAGACACAGATGAAGTAACAAAAACCGTTTCCACAGTGTTGTACAAGACAAAAATTCAATATAATCTATTGTTTTGTTTTTAAATATGTTTTAATAAATAAATATTATATATTTTGGCATTGTTTTAATTTTTCAAAAAACAATTTAAATGATTTGCTTCCGTTGGGTGAAGGGAGAGAGAGAACATTATATGTACAAATATAATTTTAATTTAAGTAGTAAGTTAAAAGTGTATTATTGGGGATTTTTTGTATTCTTATATGTATATAGTAAAGGTGGCTTTGAATATGAAATACATGTACATATATAACTAAAAATTAAAATATCATATTTTACTATATTGGACACTTTTAAAAATACATACATACATTCTGATATCTTCCCCAAGAAGATTGGATTGTTCAAAGCAAAATCAATGTCAGCAGCAGTGGTATGATTGCACATTTGTTACACTTAGAAAAATTAAAATGTTATTTGTGCATTATTAGGCGTCCATATAAGCAGTAGTTCGACATTATAATATCAAAAATTCTCAAATTTTGTTAAACATAAAAAAACACTGTGCTCTAAATGGACACATTCAAATGTAACAGATAGGAGATCATATGGATATATGTACATATTTCGACCAAGCTGAATGCGAAGGTCGAGATATTCGACCACAAAGTTTGATGGAAAATCGGAGTGGTTACTTAGTCTCGGTAGTGATTTCGAATTTTAATTATTCGGAATACATGCTTCAGTCCAAAGGATGAAATAATGAGCTCTTGTTTTCGAGATATTCGAACACAAAGTTTGATGGGAAATCGGAGAGGTTAGTTAGTCTCGGTGGTGATTTCGAAATGAAATACTTCGGAATACATGCTTCCAAAGAATGAAATAATGAGAATCCTTGGAGAATCATTTCTTTCAAATTAGTCGTCACGTTACCACCAAAAAATTGCAATCAAATCTTATCATATGTTAAAAGTCATACAAATCGTCGACATTTTAGGATGGTGTCATTGAGAAAAAATGTTCCTGGCAAAAAATTGGTATGGGTCCTCTTTTAAGTAGTAAGTGATTGGTTCATAGGTTCGTTATCTGGAGGGAGAATTTGAAGTGAAAAGCTTCGGAATGCACTATTCAGTTCAAAGAGGAAAACAAAGAGGGTCACTACAAAATTACCAAGGGGATTTTTTTTACCTTTTAGTTACTTTATACATACGCTTTAATATTTCTTCGTTTTTGTAGTATTTATAACCATATATGGCCAACGGCTCGGTTTTATATTGAATAATAATAAATAAATAAATAAATAAATGTCAACCCAGACAAAACAGAAATATGTCTATTTACAAGGAAATGGAAGATTCATCCTTTTACCGTGCCTCGATTCTTGGATAAGAATATTGCCATATCTAAAAAGGTAAAATACTTGGGAGCAATCTTGGATCAGAAACTGTACTGGAAAGATCATATTGAGAAAGAGTTACAAAGGCCCACAGATGTCGGTCGTTGTGCCGAAGAGATATAGGTTCAAAATGGGGACTACGTCCAAATATGACACACTGGCTTTACATGAGCGTGATTAGACCAATAAAAACCTACGCCTCTGTAGTGTGGTGGACATCAATCTCCAACAAGAGAGTTGGAGACTATACTGCACATCCAACCAATAGATATCCGTATAAAGTATGAGGCAGCCCTCACAGCAAGACGTCTACAAGTGATGGGTGAATGGACAAATCGAGACCGCAAGTCGTACCATCAGAAGATATTATAATTACTCGTCGGTCATATTCAAACAACGGAAATCTCCGATCGCATTCCCGAAGTGCGGCTTACAGCTACCTGTGATTCGTTCGTGTCAGACAGACGCTCCTGGGTAAACGGAACACTAGCTCATGCGCCAGTGGGAACCAGCTGCTACACTGATACGGAGTGATTGGAAATGAACGGGCAAACAGCTTGGCTTCAAAGGGCAGAGAACTTCGAGTAATAAACTTGGAAACCTTTCGAAGCCACGAAAAATGAGTTGAAGCACTGGGCAGAGATGGCTCCCAAAACTTTTTAAATAATCATTACGTTTGATAAGTTTTAATGGCAATTGGTATGGATAATGGAAGTGGGGTCGACTGTTTTGACAGAAATAATCTTCTAATGATCCAGTTTATTTCTTATTTTGAACTTAAGCGTTGCATCAAATTCTTCCTCTAGATAACAAAACTTTCTGATTTCAAGCAATCTTCGTTGCAAAATATCTCGAAAAGAAGAGCTAAACTAGAAAAACTTCTACCAACTCTGGATTAAGCATGGTTGAAATATATTTTCCAAAATGGTCTACTTTCTGTAACATATTCGGAACAGAACAGTGTTATTACATATTCTCAGAATAAAGAACTAATTCAATCTATTTTCATATTTCTGGTGTCCCACCATTATAACTGATCTGAAATATGTACCCTATATACGGTTTTTGTGGCATTCTTCGTTTAATAGTAAACGAATACATGATTTTTTTATAAATGGTTTGTATTTACAAGTATAAGGTAATTTTAATATAAACTATTGGACTAGTTAAAAAAATTGAGAAAATTATTCTATTCGTCGATATCACATCATAATGTTGAGCCACTGCTTTATAAATATTTTTAAAAAAGTGGCGAGAAGTGTGTTTGCTCTCCTATATATAATAAGTACATGCAACAAGACGATTCGATGAAATTAAAGGCAGATGATTAAATTCCAAAAGTTTGCTTAAATTAGAACATAACTTTGCGAAAAAGTGTCATATATAGAGGTTTTAATCATTTGACAATAATAAATACACACTCATGTTTTAATGCAACATACTTAAAATGTACTGTAAAAAATAATTAATAACGTATTATACTGTTTAATATATTCTTGTTTTTTTTCAATATATATTAATAACGGCTACAAATCATTTAAATTGCTTTACGAAAAAAAACGTATAAAATATTAAAAATAAATAAAAAAGATTTCACTACAATTCGGAAAGTAATTAAATGCAAAAACGAGATACGACTAGTTTACAACAATTTTGTTCAAAGGGTGTGGGTATAATATTTTATTTGATGTTATAAAACTGGAAAAAAATTTAAAAAATACTTTGGATTTATATATTATATTTTTTTAATTTGAAACAAATTGTTAAATGAATGCCGATTTCAATAATAATACAGATCGAATAAAAGAATATTACCTACATTTAATATATTTTTTAAATTTAATTTTTGACGGAGTTTCTTTAATCTTGACTATAATTTGATTGAAGAAAAACAAGTAAAAGCGTTAAGTTCGTGCCGAGTATTATATACCCTCCACCATGGATAGTATGTGAGTGGTTTCGGGCACATATAAAATCATATTACCAAATTTCAGCAGAAATTTGTAGTTTTTGTTGTGTTAAGAAGTAAAATCTAGAGGGACCTTTGTATGGGGGCTATAACAAAATATGGACATATGGCTACCGTTGTTATTGTGAAGGTTCCCGGATAAAAATAAACCCCAGTTACCAATTTTCAGCCAGATCAGTTGACATTTGTGGTCTCTCAATCCCAAGTTACCTTCAGCTATAAGAAGTATCTATACCAAATTTCAGCCACCTAGCTCAAGTATTATAGATTGTAGCGTGATTACAACAGACGGACATGGCTAAATCGTCTTTGGATTTTAAGACGATAAGGTATATATATACTTTATGGGGTCTCAGATCAATGTTTAGAGGTGTTGCAAACGGAATGACAAAATGAATAAACTCCCCATCCTATGGTGGAGGTATAAAAAGGTCCTATATATTTTTTAACTAAACCAACATTTGTCTCTAAACCAACATTAAACATTATTTTAGTGGTTTCTTAAAAATATAATAACACTGCGTTAGTCGCAATGGAACAGAAAGGATACCCTATAGATACACTTATTTTGACCATTGTTTTCGAGATACTTGACCACAAAGTTTGCAAATGTTGTCACATGTCAAAAGTCATACAAATCGCCTATTTTTTTAGTTGATGTCTTTGCGAAAAATATTCCTCGCGAAAAACTACTATGGTTCATTTCTCAAAGTTTTTTTGAGAAATAAGCAGATTTTGACTTTTTACGTTTATGTTTATTAGTTTCTGAACTAGATATTCGTAAATTATTTTTCGGTTATTAAAGTGGAAGGTTTTGGAATACATGATCCAGACCAAAGGACGAATTAAAGAAGGCACTTTTAGAATCATTTCTCTCAAACAAGTCGACTACGCTTCTCGCCCCCTCAACCCTAAAAAATAACAATCAAAATTAATCAAGTCTCTAAAATCTTCAAGATTTTTAGTCGGTCTCTTTGAGAAAACTATTCCACGCGAAAAATACTAAGATTATTTCTTAATGTTTTCTTGGGAATTAAGCAGATTTCGAGTTATTACATATTTTGTTAATATTTCTACTCATAACAGAAAATATTTCTTGAGGTTAGATTTTGACTCAAGTGTGTGTAAATTACTTTTCGATTATTGAAGTGGAAGACTTCGGAATACATGATTCAGTCCAAAGGAAGAATTGAAGAGGGCACTGCTTGAATTATTTCTCTTAAACAAGTCGACTGCGCTTCTCGCAAGACATATCCAGACACAAAATTTTCAAGATTTTTAGTTGGTCTCTTTGAGAAAACTATTCCACGCGAAAAAAACTAAAGATACTTTCTCAATGTTTTAATGAGAATTAGACAGATTTCGAGTTTTTACATATTTTGATATTTTGTCAAAATATCTACTAATACCAGCAAATATTTGATGAGGTTAGTTTTTACTTATATCTGTTTAAATTATTTTTCTGTTATTGAAGCTAAAGGCTTCGGAATACATGCTTCAGGACGAATTGAAGAGGAATTCAGATTTATTTCTCTCAAACAAGTCGACTACGTTTCTCGCCCCCTTAAACCTAAAAAATAACAATCAATAAATCTTTATATATAAAATCCTTTGTACGTTTGTTAGTAACGCATGTTCTCCGAAACCATAAAAGCGGGTTGAAAATTGAACAATATATTCAGTTTGGGGCCATTTGTGTTTTAGAATTATTTTCACCGCGATAAACTGCTGAGTGGTCAAGTTATTTGCAAAAATCGCATTTCCAGAGCAATTTGACTGAAATTTAAAATGTAGGTGTGGTTTGTGTTGATAATAGTTTGGATGTATGATTCTAACCGGTAGATGGCACTATAGTGGACATATGGTCAATATAAATTTTTTGATGATTTTTTCCTGAAACTAGGGATGTATGAATTTTTGAATGAAATATGTATCAATGAATAACAATCCAATAAATTACAAACAGGACGGGCAGGACAACGTCTGCTGGGGTCAGCTAGTATAATATAGCAATAATCTTCAACATTTCTAGTTGGAATATTTTAGAAAAATATTCCACTTGATAAATTACTAAACAACCTCTCTCAACGTTTTTATGAGAATTAAGCAGATTTCCAGTTATTGCAATTTTTTTTATATTTCTACTCATAACAGAAAATATTTGTTGAGGTTAGTTTTGAATTTGATTTTTGTAAATTATTTTTCGGCTATTGTCTATGGATATGAACTGACCAAATCTGTGAAATTTTGAAACCTTTGAATTTTTCTTAAATATATTGAACAATTTTTCGCAAGCATTATTTTAGTCGAAAAAGCCAATAAAAAATGTCGACGATTTTTATGACTTTTGAAATATGATACGTTTGATGGAAATTTTTTAGAGATAAGGGCGTTGCTCGACTGCTTTGTGAGCAATAATTTTGTAATGATCCTCTGTGTTTCGCTCTTTGAACTGAATGGTGTATTCCGAAGCCTTTCACTTCAAACTCTCTCTATCTCCAGGTAACTAACCTTACAGATTTCCCAGTACATTTTGTGGCCGAATATCTCGAAAACAAAATCTAACCTAGGAAAAAGGTTGGTTACCACCACCGGATTCAGGATGGTGGAAATAGATTTACCCATATGATCGGTCTCCTTCTGTTACATTTTCGGACTAGTACACTGTAATATCTTTAACTCCGTCGAAAGTTGAAATTAATAATTTTTAGGTGCCAGCCATAAAACATTTCACTTGTTGTAAACTAGTGTAATTAAAGATATCAATAGTTTTTTTCTTTAAAAAAATTGCGACGGACGTTTTCTTAAAGAAATTGGAAATTCCGAGTTATACGTAAATATTATATATAGAAAGTTTGAAGATGTAGTTTTTGTGAAATCTTTTTAATTATATTAATACTTTTACTTTATGGTTATTTTTATTTATTTTTTTTTTCAAATTCTCTTTATATTTACCCTGTATAATTATTACGTATACAAATACGTATAACAACATAACATAATATCATAGTTACTTTTCTGATTGCCAATAACCTAATAAACTGTAAATCATAGTATTCTTCGGTATTAATATCTGATTTTGTTTCTTTAGAATATGTTGTGTATTGCCTAGTTTAATTATGTATAGATTATTTCGCTACAGAGATATTTTTTCTAAGTTTCTTGTATAATAAATTACTAAACCAGCCTAAGGAGGGGGTGAACAGCGGATGTCATAGTAAGTACATTCAGCCTATAACCGTTAAAAGTTGCGTTCAATAATTTTCCACAAGAAATTTCAGTCGATTTTAAGTTGGATCTCAGATAGGACTGAGTAACAGCATAAAAATAGATTTTGAGTGAAATAAAGCTATATAACATAGGAGAGATGGGGAGGGCAGTTTGAAAAATCAAAAATAAAAAAGTAAAAAATTGTGACAAAAACGAAAGAAAAACAAAATAGGAAAATAGTACAAAATCGTATTCAAAATAAAATTTTCTATAGACATTCCTAAAATTTGGCATGTAATGCAAATTTTAACTGCTTGACTTTTCCTATGGACAGGCCCAAAATCGGGAATGCAGATAAAAATTATCTTGTAAAGGGTGGTTAAATTGTAAGGGCCGATGTTGAATGTGAACCACACCTAAACGTCAAGTTTTTTCTGCATTTCATTTGACATTTCTCAAATTCAGACTAACTCAATTTGAACCATGGAAAGATACACAATCGAGCAAAGCGTTAAATTTTTTTAAGCCTTTTACGAAAATGGGCGTTCAAATCAAAATGCATTTCGTGCACTTCGTGATGTTTTTTTGATCGGCATAATCGACCAAATGTGTCCACAATCGGGAGAATTGTGCGCAAATTTCAGCAAACCGGCTCTGTGAGAGATGTGAAAACACCTGTGCATGCTCGCCCAGTTCGTTTGGTGCGACATATGGGCTGGCGACGTCATCGAGCCATACTCCTTCGAAATGAGGCCGGTCAGGCAGTTGCTGTGAATGGTGTTCGCTATCGTGAGATGATAACGAACTTATGACCCGAATTGGAAGATAAGGATGTGGACAATATGTGGTTTCAACAGGACGGTGTCACTTGCCACACAGCTAACGAAACAATGGCTCTTTTGCGCAACAAATTCAATGGTCGTGTTATATCACGTCGTGGCGATGTCAATTGGCCGCCAAGATCATGGTATTTGACACCGTTGGACTTCTTTCTTTGGGGTTATTTGAAAGAAAAGGTGTACGTCGATAAGCCAGCAACAATTCAAGAGCTAAAGGATGAGATAATTCGGCACATTAATGGCATAGAACCTCAATTATGCCTGAGCGTCATCGGAAATTCGGACCATCGGATGAAGGTGTGCCGCCGAGCTCGCGGCGGCCATTTGGCCGATATTTTGTTCCATACATAATTGAACCATACCAATATTACCATAACAAAAAGAAATGACAATAATTTCCTAAATAATTTGTGTTTTGTTCAAAATCAACATCGGCCCTTAAAATTTAACCACCCTTTATTACCGATCTTCTGAAAATGTCCAAAATCAGCTATACCAAAAAAAATTATTCCTGCACTGACGACTTTTGACTGGGCTTAAAGACTATAGGTCGTATTCATAAAATATATGGAAGGTTTATTGAACTGTTTTCTATGTTAAAATGTTTAAAAACTTTCTATAACTTTTTATGAATAAGGTCCTATATCTTAAGGACAGATCTAAAATCGGGAAAGCAAAGAAAACTTTTTCTGAATTCTGTCGATTGCTAAGTTTTAATTAATTTACTTCTTCTTTAAGGGAATTCCAAAGGGTAATTCTATAATTTTATTTCTTTTCCTTTAAAAGATGCATTTCAGCTATGTTTTCTAATTTGAAGAGTGTTGGCGTTGATGTCCCCCTAAGCAAAAATATTGCCAGCATGGTTTTATATACAAATTTTTTTATAAGAGGGAAAAAACATTAATGGAAAAAATCTTCATGTACCATTTTTTTTACTTTGGGAGACCTCTACGCGAACTCCCTTCAAAAAAGATGGCTTAAATACTATTGTATATGATATAAAATAAAATTTCCGACTTTCCATTTCGCATATGCAATAAAAGAACAAGTATAGAAGAACACAAAAATAATTTCCATTGACAAAAAACACTCTAAAGAAAGGGATCCACGCGGCCTTGAATCCCTGAAGGGTTTAGAATACAAGGACAAAGTCGAATTTTCTAGTTTCGTGCTCCTGTTTAGCAAAATATAGGCAATCTTGAAAATATTCGATTTAAAATTTAAAAAAAGCATAGGACGAAATCGATGATTTCGTTTTTGTTTGAGAAATGTGGTCCACATTTCTTCAAACAGATTTGTCTTAAATAAATTTAATTGCTTCAGTAAGAAATCTGTATAGGTTTTTTGAAACAATTTTCAAAATGAAAAACAATATGTGCATTATAAAATTTCGCAAATCGCGGGCATTTTTGCACCGAAAATTTTGATAACGAAATCGTAATTTTTGACGAAATCCATATGTGTTTTCGTTTATTTCGGAAATAAGCCTATCTTTTTGCAGGAATAGATGTTCCACATAAATTTCATAGAAAATCATTGAATTCATTACACTTTAATAATTGGAAAGCCACACAATTCATATGTTTTATTGTATGCTGGTGACGTTACTTTAAAAATGTTAAGTTCCATTTTTTGCTTTTATACACAGTACACTAAAAACCTATGTAGCTATTTCGACTTATCTATCATGTTTTGGAATGGAGGTATCGATTTAATCGCTAAGTTAGATACCACTTTTCTAAAAGGATTAATTTTTCTCAAAGCATTGTAAAGTCATCATGAAACAGCGTTTTAAAGACATTTTGAGCAAGCGTTGTGAAAGCTTCCCACAACGCTTTTTTTGTGGTACCGTCATAAATTTCTGGCTGGGTTGTTGGAAAGGTAAATTTGGTTATGTTAGGTTGAAGGGAGGAGACGTCACAATGTCTCATGTCCATGGACATACAATGGATCGGCCTGTTGTGCGCTCCTTATTCATGATATTTTGTAACCCTTAACAAGAATTTCCTCAGTATTTTCCACTCATATCCTCCGTTAAAGGTAATTTACAATTTCAAGTTATTTTTTATAGGGCATTTCAATACACTTAAGTGGAATACTATAACTCGAAATGTGACCCTCTTTCACAAAATGAGCGATATGTATGCCGAGTAAAAAACTGTTAAAAGATATGGTCATTGTAAAGAGATTCGAAAAATTTGGCGAAGGCGGTTTAGTGGAATAACTCTTTCAATATTTTTAGTTTTTTGAGTTGACCAACATTAACCAGTAAGGAAATGCTAAATTCGGTCGGGGCCGACTGTATAATACCCTCCAAATCCATACAAATGCACGGATAACCATTATTACTATTAACAGTAGCAGGTTAAATAGAGTACATTTCAGAATTCCAGACACACATGTTAAAAATCTTCACCTTCATGAGGGGCTTATAACGGGTTTTCCATTAAGGACATAACATTTACTCTGCCAGAGGCAAATCGGAGAAGTTTCGGCGTTTCAAATGATCAAGTGACTTTAGTTCTTGAGTCAGTTTGATCTTATAAGGATGAAGACCAAGATCTTTTCGCCCAATGCCCAATTCCTGAGAACGTCGTGGAATCCACTGATGTGGCTCATTTTGAACGGATACACTTACGGCTGTGATATTTTCGTCGCGTCGAGCGGTACGGCATCTCTTTGGCGCCGGAACATCCAAAAGTGAAAATTTGGATTCGAATTATCTACTATATCGCGCACAGCCTGTCGGGTGGGACGGTTATTACTGCCGAAAATTGGAGTAAGCGCTCTTAAAGTTGCGACCACCGACTCGGAATTTAATTTTTAATGATTTCCTAACGTTGCACTTAAGTGAACTTAACCATGATGAAAATGTTGACCTCGTCTAACGTTTTGACACCGAATGATCATTAAAAATGTTTGAGGGTGCGCTGACATAAAGATACGAAATTGTTATTAGAAACCCCTTTACTTACTCAAAACACGAACCGATATACTCCATTTTCACTAGAGACGATTTAACTCAATATGAAGTACAAAAGCTTAAATTTCCGCATGATGGGTTAAAAATACGTCCCCTAGAATGCTATGAAGTCTAATCGGAAGGGACCTTTATATGGGAGCAATATCAAAAAATGGACCGCTGTTTCTCATTTCCACTAGGTCCTTAGGTCCAACACTAAGTATGAATTCCCAAATTTCAGCCAGATCAATTGAAGAATCCGCTCTCTAGAGCGTCAAGAAATGGCATCGGTGGGGACCTTTATACGGGGGTTATATCAAAACATGGACCAATGTTCCCCATTTTTACTAGGGATCGTCCTTTGTCTAAGGAATGCCTATGTAGCAATTTTCGTAAAGATAGCTTCATATTTGCGACCTGCACTTTGATTACAAGAATACATGGAGAGGCAGACAGACAGACAGACATGGCTAAATCGACTCAAAAAGTGATTCTATGCAGATCGGTATAATAAACGATGTGTCTATTCTCTTGTTTTTTGGCGTTACACACAAATGCACAAAGTCATAATACCTTGTACAAAAGTGTGGTGTCAGTTATAAATATTAAATAAAACAAATTGGCTGCGATGCTTATTTTCATTTATAAGCCACTACATTTTTGAAAATTATTACATATATACATATTACAAGATGAAATGTGTGTCTGCTCAATTTTGAGAGTTTGAATTTAATTTAACCATATACTTTCATAATAGTTAACCGATCTGCTTAATTTAAGGCGAATTTTAAGTCTAGTTTATCACAACTTAAAAAGTTTGATTTATGTGATAGAAAATTTAATAGCGGAGAAATTTTTATTTTTATTTTTTTTCGACATTCTTCAATTTTCGTCAGATTTCCAAAAACTGTGCCGTTGAAAAGTTTGTAACAATGTCTTTAAAAGGGTAAACTTTTTAGTGGTAACCCTACTTTCCTTTTTTGAGAATTTATATTTTTAAATTCAGCAAAATTCATATCTCCGAAAGTGAAAAATGAAAATTTTGTTATATACGTCCCAAAATATTCTATTCCGAAGAAAATGAAAAATAATCGAAAAAAACGTCGCTCATAACTGGAAAACCCGCCAATGTTTTACTTCATTTTTTTTGCTTAATTCTATTTTCTATCACATGAAGTAAATTGTTTGATTATATTTAAGCATTAAATTATATTAGAAACCAGATAACATTTTCATAAATATTAGGGGAAATTGAAGTTAGAGGGTTGGCCGAATTTCCCTGGTAGAAAAAAAACTATAGTACTTACGAAATATATTAAAATAAAATAGTATGAGTATGTAGAGAGTCAACCTAAACCATGATACCACGATTTACAAAGCCAGACTTGTACCTGTGAGATTTTTGAATTCCCCTTTTTAAAGACCCTACTTAAAACATGCCATTTAGAGGAATTAATACAGGGGGACATTTTTATATTTCGTATTAGGTTAGATTCTGAAAGCAGTCTGTAGTCTGTATGTCAGACTCACATAGATAGAATAGTCCATTGTGTTTCGGATTCCTTTCCTCACTATTATTTTTTTGCACATTTGCTTTTCGTATTCATTCACTGATAACAGGGAAATACCAATTCATCCCTTAAATGTTCATTTCGGGCCACTCTGTTTACCCTACAAGCTATACCCAATGTCGCAGGGAGAAGTCGCTCCCTGTTCATCGGATCAAAGCCTAATAAAATATCAAAAATTCTAAACGTGAAAATCCTTTCCTTCCCCCCCCTGGGCTGGTGCATGCATTTTTTTAAATTTCTACAAAAAAAAGAACAGAAGAACAAAAAACTATACAAGTTTTGTTCAGTAAAAAATCTACATATTTTTGGTTTCAGGGTTTTCTTTTAGTTTGTTCTTTTACTTTTGTTGGTGGTTGTTATTTTGTTTTGTTTTATTTTGTTTGTTTTAATTTTTTTTGGTATTATATTAAAATCTTTGTCTTGCCCAATACTGCTTACGATTCTAGTTGCCACTGGGTTTTTGTAAATTGGTATCATAAGAACGAATAATAACCGATTGCGAGACAGCGCCACCTTCTTCCTGCGAGAAAGCATAGCCGTGCGAAAGTTCAACATCGGTATCGACCCGCGTATTGGCACGTCGTATAAAAACGCTGCGCAACAAACGTGCCGTCTCCGTAAACGAGGAACGCGATTCGTTCATGACATCGTCCGGATCATGTTTACGTATCTCCGATTCGCGTACAGCTTCGGTCAACGATTTGAATACAGTATTTTGTACAAGCTTAAATATAACATCGACTAGCAACGTGGTGATGGGGACTAAAAGTAGACCAAACCAAAAGACTGGTGTGGTAAAGATCATTCTTTCCATGCCCAAGAAATTGGCAGCCACCGGGAGTAGTGGCCAGAAATTGGAATAGATACAAATAAAGATAAACCATAAACCTATGGAGCCCCAGATGGAGGCATGCGTTAGCCAAGTCCAGGAATTTGTTGAAAGACCAGCTTTCAAGCAGACCGTAACCACAACATATGTGTACACGTGATTTCCTAATAGAAGATAGTCAGAAGTTTTGCCATTGGACCATATTGTCTCACTGCCTATGGCTCCCAGAGGTAACCAAAAGAGTATGATAGAATGTAGTAGAGCATTTATGATCCAAACCCAGAATACTTGAACGTTAAACAGTTTTGCATTCTGCGAAGGTTTATATAGCAGAGGATACTTAAGCATTGTCTCTGCAGAACAAACCTTCTCGAAGATGCCAATGGCAAACGGTGGTAAGGCGGTGAATACCACATTGTAGAGACCTATGGTCCAACGCTCGAATAATATCTGACCCGACCATCCGGAATAGATGGCAAACCATAGCTCTATGACATAGAGACAGACATTCTTATAAAATGAATATAAAATTAATTTTGTTATGCGTCTATAATTCCAGGCACCATGCACCAAGAGCAGACGTTTTAAATAACGAAACTGGGCTATGGAATAATCCGAGGCACAGGCCGCCTGTAGACCTTCCACTCCCGAAATACCCACACCCACGTTGGCTTTCTGTATCATGGCCACATCGTTGGCCCCATCACCGATGGCCAATGTAACAGACTTGGTTGTGGTCGTAATGAGTTCCACAACTTCGGCTTTTTGTATGGGCGAAACGCGACAGCAGACCACCACACGACAACTGGTGCAGAGCTCTTGAAATTCCCTTCTCAGATCACAACTTAAAGCGTATTTTAATGTTTTACCATCTATTACCAAAGCTACATTACAATTCTTATTTACCGAAGTTTGCAACTCACTGGAATGGCGATGCATCACCTCGCGTGTGGCATCCAAACTCTCTTCGTTCAGTATAATGATGTCCATAGACGCGGATATCAGACGACAGGAATGTCCAATGTTGATGGCGGTCTCTTGTTTATCCCCCGTCAAAACCCATATATAGATGCCAGCCTCCAGCAGGGAGGCTATTGTTTCAGGTACACCATCTTGTAGTTTATCTTCAATGGCTGTGGCTCCCAAGAGGTGCAAATCGTTTTCTATCAGATTGGAAGCCTCTTCCATTTTCCTCTCACGATCGTTGAGCGTCGTCGAGGCTTTGTGATAAGTGGTCTGCCAATCATCGTAGACATCTTGGCGTATAGTGGCAACAGCACAGCAGAGTGTACGTAAACCCTCGGCGGCAAACTCTTCCAAGTGGTTGAGAGTGACATCACCAAATGATTTACCATCTTGAGCTAAACGTTCGTAGATTACCGAATCGGCTCCCTTGCAATAGAGTTTGATTTTACCCTCCGGCGTTTTACAAATCACGGACATGCGTTTCCTGGTCGAGGTGAATTCTAAGACATTCAGAATTTCATAACGTTCTCGGGTGCCCAAAGCATTAATCTCCACATAGTGCGGAGTGCGGGTATCAAATACAAACCCGTATTGTTTGGCGCCATCCACCAAAGCCCGTTCATCGGGACTGGCGGCATGGTATGTTATCGAACCATCGGGATTCTTTTCCGGTATAACAGTATGACAGACGGAGAGTAATACCAGGAATTCCTTAATGATTGCCGAATCCTGGTGTTTGCTTAGCAAATTTTGCACCACTAAACTTTGCTCGGGTGTATTCTCTGTGGGATAGATTTCATTGACTATGGAACATTTTTTAAAAACCATCTCGTTTCGCGTTAAAGTTCCCGTCTTATCGGAAAATATATACTTCACCATGCCCAGCTCTTCGTTGAGGTTAGAGGTGCGGGCCATGGCCGGCGTATTGGATTCCACATGATACATTTGTATGTCACAATTAATAAATTGCGCCTGTAGAAATCTCACCAATTCCAAAGTGACTTGCAGTGATATGGGTATTAGATTGTTGAACAGAATAAAGAAGGTCAACAGATTATAGCCGAAATTTTTGCTCTTGAAATCATCCAAACCCAAATACCAATCCAAGACAAAGTATTTGCGGGTCCAGATGAAATTGAAGACACCGCTGGTCAGACACAAGGTCAACAAAATCATGAATAACATCAATATCTGCGTATTGGTGAGACGATCCACTGTAGATCTTTTCAAAGGTGCCGAAGTGGAATTCTTCATTAGTTTCGTATCATGTCCGGTGTACACAACCATGCCAAAAATCCACGAGGTATTACGCAATACAGCACCACGCTGTAGAATTTGATCGGGGCCCAAAGAGACAGATTGTTTGTCGTGTTCCTTAAGCACTCCATTGAATTCGTAGAGTAAACGATTGGGCAACTCACACTCCATGACCCCAGCCAACTCCACCAACTCTCGGGTCTCCAGCAAACGTGCTGTGGCCGGTACTCCCTGACGTATTTTCAAATTAGTCTCTCCATCCAGATTGGAGGTTTCTATGAAACACATAGCCTGAGGCTCACTTGATGACAGCAATATCAAATCGGCTGGGAAAAATGTATTATTTGGTATCTTAACTATATCACCCACAGCCAATTGTTCCCATCTGACCGTCGACCAAATGCCATCTTTTAGCTTCTCCACACTCCGGTGATTGATCTCATTGTCCGCGCGATGTCGTTTAATATCTTCAACAATTTCCTTGATACCACTCACCGCTAATATAAAGATCAACGGGACCAGTGTGGTATATCTTCCTGTGGGCGAAACATCGGGAATTTGTTGCAGCAGTGCAATAAGTAAGAAAAAACAATTCGAATAGCGACGAAATTGTTCGAATAGGAACGATGGTAAGAAACTTATAAAACTATATTTAGCAGTTGATATATGATTATTACAGAACTTCTGTATTTGTGGACGATTGAGGAAGATGACACGTTTCTCAGAGTCATCTAAAGTTGTCCCAACACCACCACCACCTGATGGTGTTCTTATATCGTCGTCCGGTGTGGTGGGTGGCGGTGTGCGCATATGTATGCGGCCGCGTAGTTCTTGCCATAAGCGTTGACCCCACCACAAATGTATTGGTTGTCGTCGTTCATGATTTGAATTGGCGTTTCCGCTTCCGTTTGAAGTATTGTAGTTGTTGGCCATAATAACATCGCTTCTGTTGGAGAAATAAGCAAAGAGAGGGGTGTGTGCATTAGTTAGTGAGTAATAGTAAACTAATATTGATTTTTATTAAATGTTAATGGAATAGTTAATAACGAAAATGAGAATTTATTTTCTTTTTTTTACGGTAATTGGTCATTGGGCTTTCAAATTACAAATAATGAAATGAAGTGACATTGAATTAAATGAGAGCGGGAAACTACAGAAAGGTGAAATTAAATAACAGTAATTTATTTTATTTTGTACTTTTTGTGTTTATCGAGATACAAAAAAGATACAAGTAGTAATAGTAAAAATATATGTACGAGTATGTGTGATGTAACTGAAATCATTGGCAATAATTTGTTGGCCCTTACCAAATAAATGTGGCAAAATAATGTATAAAATAACTAATATTGCTGCGCACTGCAAAAAAAAAACAAATACATTTGTAATTCATGCCAAAATGAGCCGCCTTACTGCATGAGGACCAAATCATTACACTAATTTACAATTGTTTGATACAAATATCATGAAGTGGACTATTAGAATTTTCGACTTTTAGTATAATAAAGTCGATTAAAGTCGAATTTTCGACTTTATTAAAGAAAATGCGAATATTTCTAGTTTTCTTCATTGTAGTAAATTACAGGAAAAGATAAACAGCTGATAATAATCAGGTGATCAGAAACTCGCAGAAGTCGATCCATAAATGTCCTAATCAACTTAAACAAAAAAATAAAATAATAAAAAATTGTTTTGTCAAGTTCAATTGCATTTAATATGTCATACTTATTCGCGGATCAAGTCCAAATCAATTGTCCTTAAAAATAAGCTTATTTAAATCCTTTAGAGAGATTTGGCTCCGAATTTGTGTGGCGATAAGCCGAAAGTAACACCTAATCCAATACTTTATATGCTCGTTACTGTATTGGAATCAATATTGCAAAACGTCAATTTTTTTATCTTATTATAGAATTATTATGCCAAACTATTTATAACTATAAAAAAGAATGTATATAGTTATAGCATACGCGATTTTTTAACTGTGAAATTGGTCCGATATTGGTGTTTTGTTCTGACCCACAACGTGCTATTATTCATTTTAGCCAAATGTAAGTAATATAAATTCGGTAATAATCGTAAATGAAAAAAGTCGAAAAAGTCAACTTTTAAACTTTTTCAAAAACAAACATTCGACCTACTTGTTTGTACCAAACAATCGACTAATCGAAAAAAAGCTTAGGCTAATACAAAGGGGAAAAAAGAAGAGATGAAATATTAGCAAATATGCCTTCCAAGTTTTTATTACTACACCATTTCCAAATGTAATTCAGAAAATAACAATTAAAATTCAGAAATTCCATTTGAAATTCAGAACTCGTCACTTGAAATTCAGATTTTCCATTTAATTTTCAGAATTCGTCAATTGAAAATCAGAATTTCCATTTGAAATTTAGAACTCGTCAATTGAAATTCAGATTTTCCATTTGAAATTCAGAACTCGTCAATTAAAGTTCAGAATTTCCAGTTGAAATTCATCATCGTCATTGCAGGGTATGTTCGTTGGATATCGGTTTTAGGTCGTTTTAAGTCGAATGAGCAATGTCCGTCCGTCCGAAAGAAGTAACCGTCGATAACTCTCGACAGAAGTAACCGATTGACTTCAATTTTGGTAAGTGGTAATATTCATTTCTATCTCCGGCTAAGTTCCCCCACAAAGGGTTAATATTTATTGAATTATTGATTATTTAAGAACATCTTTACTACGTAAATGGTAAGTCGACTAAGCATGTTTTAGGGACATTGCATTTTTAATTTCTAATATTCCAAATTATACGAGGGTTGCTATATATATTTCTGGCCTAATAATGAAAATGCGAATATTTATCATCAAAAATGGTTTCTTTAATTAATAATTTAATTAAATTTCTAAATTACACTATGCAATTTTCTGGTGTAATATGGTGTTCTAAACGCGGAAAAAATATGAAATTTTTTTATGGTAAATTTATTTTTTTTTAAAAATTTGGTATTTGTTAATATTTTTTCTATATCACTAAATCAGGAATGTTAGTTTACACGGAGGAGAATTTGAAGCGAAAGGTTTGGGAATACAGTCTTCAGTCCAAAGGATTTACAAAAACATATGTAAGTCAAAAATAAATCTAAACAAATATGTTCTGCTATGTGTAGTTCGAAATCCGCTTATTTCTCATAAAAACGTTGCGAAAGGACCCATTGTACTTTTTCGCGTGGAATATTTTTGTCAAAGACACCAACTAAAACTTTCGACGGTTTGTATGACTTCTGACCTATGATATGTTTTGATTGGCTAATGTTGTTTTCAATTACCGTCGCCCGTACCGTAAATCAATGTTACAATTTGAATGCTTTCAAAGAGCTCTTGAAACCATTGTATAAACGTTTCGAATTTTGTTTTTACGGCACTTCAAAAAAGTGGTAAAAAATCGTAGCCAAAACATAAATGATGCTTTCAAAGCACTTTGTCATATCGTTTGACGATCGTGCAGAACGCTTTTACAATGATCTGAGTGTTGAATTGTCTGGTATGTCAATGCCAAGACTCAAATTTGGTACATAAGGTTAATTATTTTCATTTTAAATTTAAATTGTGCAGAACGCTTTTACAATGCTCTGATGATTGACTTTTTCTGCCTGGTATATGAATTTCAAGACTCAAATTTGGTACAAAAGGTTAATTATTTTCATTTTAAATTTGATTGGGCCTTTGATTTTGGGTCTCTAACTTTGAAAAACTCTGCTAGACTTTTACTCTACCACTACAATTTTCGAGCGCCTTAAAGTGCTGTTCAGTGTTATTTGTACATAAAACGTCAATAAATAATAATTTCAATCAAAATCTGGTGTATGAGTACATGTAGAATCCTTGACCATAGAATTTCGAAATATGTATAGTTCATTACTTTTGTGGACAAAATAATTACATATGTACTTATATTACACAACAGCCGAATTTATATCCTCATATGTCAGTGAAGCACAACCACACGCACACATACTCACGAAAAACCCAAATAATACTTTCTACATTCGTCATTCACCAATAAAAATCTGTCGGTTGGAAAAGTGCTAAACGTAGCAGACATTACAAAATTTCTCGAGGAATATTAAATCAGTGGACATTTGTTTCGATGATGACCGCAAGTCACGCTAATGGTCTTGAACTAACTATTCCCATATGTGCGAACGAGTACATATGAAGAATATACACATCCACATATGTAAATCCTCGTATGTATATATGAGCGGGAAATCCACTTCTAATTAATGGCCTTGGCATAGAAGGGCTTGGGGTTTGCTAATGTCAATAATAGAAAAACACGTCACTGGGGTTCATAAACTTTACCGGATATACATATATACGAGGGATTGTAGGGAAGTTTTTTTTATGGTTGGCCAAAAATGGGATTTGAAAGAAGGACTGAACTATGGTTAAATGGCAAACTGGTTCTATTTGTTATCAAATCGATTCTCGATAGATAAAAATTAAATAAAATAAAACAAATAAAAAAATGTGTATCCTTTCCCTTATTAACTTCGCAGAACTTTTGCTAGATTCCTCGTATACTGAGATAGGTGTATGCGTAATAGGGTGTATACTACTTGGCTATTAATAAGGAAATATTCTAAAAGTTTATGTCCAAGGATAGTCGTATTTTGTAACACAAAATGATTAATGAATGAATATATGAATGCCAAATGCTTTTAATAAAGGATTTTAGATTTAAAATAATCTGTTTAGGGAATTTTACTAATGAATATATCGGAGAGAACAAGCAATGATTGTTTGGCATTTAAATTTAAAAGAATTTCTGTAATTTGGAATAGTCACTTTACGAAATGTTTTAGAAATAACAAATTAAATTATTAAATAGATATATCACCTTTCCGTTAATAGTGTACATAAGTAATATTCAGGGAGAATTATATTTTACATTTCTGCATTCGGCAAACTACTGCTAATCTACTTTTGGTCTTTGGTTAGTTGAAGCCGACAAATTTCCCTTCACTTAAAAATTTAAGTTTTTTTTTGTTCTTAAGGAAGGGTTTTATAACTTATAACAAAAAAATCGCGCTTTTGATGATTTAAAATTGTCATTTATATATAAATAATCGAGTCTGCCTTCCTGTCAGTACTCATTACCGACCGATTTCCGGTGGTAGCTCTATATACCTGTAAAATGGCTATAGTAAAACGCTGGAGTCTGAATTGATTGCATACGGCAGTAGTCAGACAGATAATGCTGTAAGGCAGTGTCATGTGGAGGACGGCTCTGCAGAAATCCACGTTCTGCTCGATACTAACCAAAGTTCAGGAAATAGCAGATATATGTATCACTGGTGCGTTGAGAAATACACCATATAAGGCACTAAATGTTTTACTACATTTAATGCCGCTAGACAATAAGCTACAATACATAGTGTCATTTAAGATACAATGTCTGACCTTCCAGGCTTTTATTGATTACACTATATTTGAACAACTTATCGACAAGAAGTATCTCACACTTATACCTGATAGATCAGAATTGAAAGGTCGTAGGTCCCAGGACATAAGAGATTTGTGAACTTTTATACACACGTTTCCAAATTATACAACCCAGTTGCGTTTGGTGTCTTTACTGATGAACTTGAGCTATCCACTGCAAAAAGACTGCGTGATCTGTAAAAAGACTGTAGTGTTAGCGAGGCAGAAAGACTGCGTGATCTGCAAAAAGACTGTAGTGTTGGCGAGGCAGAAATCTTAACTATTAAATATGTAGCGGAATGACTGAAATTTAATGTTCTGACCAAAGTCGGTATCAATATTTTGTCTGATAGTCAGGCTGCTATCAATCAAGTCTCTGGAAATTATATTCCTGAATTCAAAACGGCCCTCGAAGATCGCAGATGGCTGAAAACTTCAGTTCATCTCCTAACGAGAAGGCTGAGCAGTTCAACATTCACCTGATATTAGTGTCGGGACACAGGGACATACCAGAGAACTGCAAAGCAGATGAATTTTGCAAGACTATGATCTACTTTACACGCTCCAGGGAAACTGGAATATGTGGGCAAGCTTCTAGCGACCTGCAAGCTCTTTTTTGAGAAATAGTCTCCGTACGGCAACATATGGCTGGTGGTCACTAGTCAGGAGCAACATACATTCCAGACTTATGTGGTCCTGCCTAAATTCCAAATGAACCAACACACACCGGAAATCTCACTATCGTGTATGTCATAACGGACCACTGCCTATTGGATGGCATGCAAAGATTGAAGGTCTTGCGAAATGATCTTAGCAGAAGCTGTGGGAATAAAGAGAAATCAATAGAAAACCTCCTGTGTCTGTACCCAGCTCTCTCTAGAAGGCGGCATGCTTCCCTTGGCTCTCATTTCTTTGAAGAGTTATCATCAGCTGGGCTGATGTAAAAATTCACCAACTTTTAGGCTTTTTAAAGCAATCAGATTGGTTTAATAGGGTGTCATAGCTTTAATAATAGTCTAAGTGAGCCTGCCATAAGGTCTTAGTCATATTTGGTTCATGGAAATAAGCTGCAAGCTAATAATTACTGTATTTGAAGCTACTGTAGAGTTTATATGTTAAACTCTATGCAAAGTGGCGCATCAAAGTGTTTAGTGGCTCTAAATAGAAGTTAGAAACTGTCGACCTTCTGCTTTGTCAGAATTTTAGAATTTTGCCAGATCTTCGATCAAAAATCCGCCTTCGGTTGAACTCTATCGCAGATGTCTTCAATAAAATCAAATGAGGAATATTTTTGCAGAACACTTCAATTGGGTATATCCAATTTTTACAGATTCACATGTCACATTTTTTTTAGAAAAACTTATATAGGCAAAAAACATATCTGTGAGTTGGAAGTTTGTGTGAGGTGTCACCACGTTGACATCCCAGGAGGGACTGTTTAGATAGTAATTAGCAGTGCCTTTCACTGATGGTCCACAGAAGACAGGTAAAGGCAGCCGGTTATAGTTGTCAGAACTGCGGGTTCTTACTACTGCAGGTTTGAAGACGGCCCCACTATGTCTTGCTTGGGGTCCATACTGGCGCTGCATAATTCATCACCGACCGGCTGATTGCTTTGTACGTGGTAAGTAAGGTTTATTTGTCCATTCGGCAAGTGCTACCGACTAGCGACTTCAGGACCTTATTCCGCGAGCTTACTTTGTTGCAAATCACAATGGCATGCGCGAGGACGGGAAAGGCCTGTCTAGAGTCTTAGTGTCGGAATTCTTTGTCCATCGACTTCGATAGCCAGTTCCAAGGAAATTTCCTTTGTCCCCGTGGTGAAGAGTATGGCCAATGATTTGTCAGGTATAGCTTCAAGTTTTTGCTGAGGAAAAATCCAGTCATGGCCTCTCGCCATGATTAAGCAGTCATCTACATAGAAACTTATCTCCACACCAGCAGGGGGAGGGGTTTCGATAAGTAGAGGTTAAAAAGGTTCGGGGAGATAACACCTTGCTTAACCCTACGCGGCTGGGATTCCTTGTTTCTAAACTCCACAAATGACTGTAAGTACGCGCGGCATTCAGAGAGTACAAAGTCATTGGGACGATCAGGCGTTATGACTATAGGTCTGAGGCTAGTGACACAACTGCTCGCCAAGCTGTGTGATTTATAATACCTGTGCCAACGATAGTAATACCTGGAGAGTTTGCGCTTATTCCTATAATTCTGCTGGTAGCGTCTTCATTTATTGTGCAAAACATGGAGTCGTCAAATTGTTCTGCCAGGTCTGTGCATCTCTGGACGTTTATATTTGATATTTTTGTGTCTAAGATCAAAAAGTCAAATCGACTGGGACCTTTGTATGAGTGCTATATCAAAATGTGGACCAATGATGTCCATTAGTATTGTGAATGGTTAATCGGTAAAAATAAATACAAATTGCCTAATTTGGGGATTTTAATGCGTTATGATGATGAAGATATCGAATGGAAGCTTCAAAAGACGTTTTAGAATTTTTGGACTCTCAAGAATATACAAATATATACTTTATAGGGTCTCAGATCAATTTTTCCAGATGTTGCAAGCGGAATAACAAATTTAGTATAATGGGGGTATGGTGGAGGTTATAAAAATACATCTTAAAATATTCCTAAAGTTAATTTATTAAATGGGCATAAAAGTGGTTCTAAGAATTTTGCATTTGATTTGGTTGCCATAGACAACATACTAAATATATTCCCCTGTCGGCATTTATTGGCGTTGTCTACTACCACATATTGTATGTATGTATATTCCAAATAAATCGACTAAAAACATGAGGCTATCTAAACACAATAGCAACTATCAACATGTAAACAAAATTATCTATAGGCAAACTTATAATTTGGCTTTGGGTAAATGTTTTGTGGTATAAATGAAGCATTCCAAACAAACTAATGGTCGAATCTGTTCCGAGTACAAAATTCCCACATGTAGTGACATACTTAGCTTATCGAATTTTGATCAGGAGTAGCAATATGCGAGCTCATACATGTATATATCGATACAGATAATTGCAGAAGTTCATAGCGGGATATTTTAAGTTGAAAAGCATTTGCAAATTAAAAAAAAACAGATGAATATCGAGAGTTGGAGAAATTGGCTATATGTTCTAACCTGTTGTTGCGACAGCTATTCCATGAAATCAGAAAAAGACAAATAAAATTATTGTATAAGTGCATAAATATAAGAGAAAGCTTAATAAAAATAGTTAAGAAAAAAGGGATCATCTATGAAATTCAGTCGTAATTAGGAGAGAATGAGTATTGGAGACATCCTATAAAAGGTATTGGTTTGAACCCGACCAAGACAGAACCGCTTCTTTCGACAGGAGATATAAGATACAAACTGTTGTATCTGTCTTCTTGGGGATTGTTGAAAAATCCCTTCTCTAAAATCGTAAAATACATAGTTATTTTATAAAAAGGAAGTTAAACTCAACAGTCTGGAAAAAATACTATAGTGGCACTATATACCTGTAAAAGGACAATAGAAAAACTCTGGGGTTTGAACCATCCTACAACTGGACCTTAATACCACCCCAAGATGGGCTTGCGATAATTGTATTGGGGTGAACCCGACCAGAAACAACATATTCTATTCATTGGAGGTTGTTGAAATTCCCTTCTCTGTAGGCATAAAGTACAGGTATTTTACTAGACAGGAAGTTAAACTTAAATACCCAACACAAAGAAAGTAGATTTATAAAGAAGTTCCGTCCCGTAGCGAGTATTCTATCAGTGACGAACGAATAAAAATTTGATTTCGGCGAGTGATTTTTTTTAACATTTTAAGACCGATTTTCGAGATTTTTTTGTAATTATCATATTTAGAAA
The DNA here is from genome assembly GCA_963930755.1 of Eudasyphora cyanicolor. Lineage (NCBI taxonomy): Eukaryota > Metazoa > Arthropoda > Insecta > Diptera > Muscidae > Eudasyphora > Eudasyphora cyanicolor. The sequence continues at coordinate 62,574,828 of OZ005737.1, forward strand.
ATTAATATCGTTCGTTATGTACCAAAAAAGTTCAAAAAAGACTCCAGAAAACTATTTTTTCGCGTTTCAAAATCATTCCTATTCGTTCGTAACTCACGCAAATGTAAACAAAGTCACGACAGAACATCTTTATAAATCTACTTTCTTTGACCCAACATTCTCGAAAAAGCCAAAAAGGGAATATGCCGCAGCTACAGCGAATACATTACTTAGTAGAAGAAAATTTGATCATCTACACCTTAACGAGGTGTTTTATTACAACTTAATAAAACACTAGTTGTTTTATCTAGTCCTTAGGAGGCAGCCAGTTGGGTATCTACTTCTGAGTAGACGACCAGGTCAGTTATCTACTGTTTAGTAGACGTCATGCTGGCTTATCAACTTATTAGAAGGCGGTCTGTTGGCTTATCTTCTCTTTAGTAAACGGCCAGTTGATTTATCTACTCCTTACTAGACGACCAGTTGAGTTATCTACTGCTTAGAAGACGTCATGCTGGCTTATCTACTCCTTAGAAGGCGGTCCGTTGTGTTAGTAAACGAACAGTTGAGTTATCTACTCCTTCGTAAACGACCAGTTGGGTTTTCTACTCTTTAGTAGACCAGTTGAGTTATCTGCTGCTTGCAGAAGTCTATTTTGGTTATCTACTCCTTAGTATGTGACCAGTTCAGTTATCTACTGGATTATCTACTCCTTAGAAGGCGGTCTGTTGGGTTATATACTTCTTAGTAAACGACCAGTTGGGTTATCTACTTCTTAGTAGACGACCTGTTGAGTTATCTACGGCTCAGTAGAGGTCACTCTGGGTTATCGACTCCTTAAAATACGGTCTTTTGGGCTATCTACCCCTTAGTAAACGACCAGTTGGGTTATCTACTCCTTAGTAGACCACCAGTTCAGTTATCTACTGGTTAGTAGACATCATGCTGGGTTATCGACTCCTTAGAAAGCGGTCTGTTGGGTTGTATACTCTTCAGTAAACGAACAGTTGGGTTACCTACTCCTTAGTGGACGTCCAGTTGAGTTATCTACTGCTTAGCAGATGTTCAGTTTGGTTATCTACTCCTTAGTAGACGACCAGTTCAGTTATCTACTGCTTATTTGACTTCATGGTAGGTTATCTACTCCTTAGATTGCGATCAGTTTGGTTATCTACTCCTTTGTAAACGACCAGTTGGGTTATTTACTACTTAGTAGACGACCTGTTCAGTTATCTACTGCTTAGCAGACGTCTTGTTTGGTTATCTATATCTGAATTGACGACCAGTCGGGTTATCTACTTAGAAGAAGACCAATTGGGTTATCTATTCCTTAATAGATTACCACCAGTTAGGTAACTTACTCCTGAGTTGACGACCAGTTGGGTTATCTTCTCCTTATTAGCGGACTAGTTACGTTAGTTACTCCTTAGTAGATGATCAGTTGGTTATTTACTCCTTAGTGGACGACCAGTTGGGTTATATATTAGTTGTAGGTATTATTTTACATGTACTGTAGGTATTATTTTAAACATGTTCTTGGATATGCCACATGGTGGTAATTTACCACCTCCAATGAAAAAGACATGTTAAAGTTACCTGTTGTTTTCATATAAAAGGGACAATTTGTCAAACCATCCCCGTTTTCAGTAGACATATTACGCGTCCGATTTGTTACCTTTCCTATTTCCAGTATATTAAATGAAAAATACATGTTAAAGTTACCGGTTGTTTTCATATAAAAGGGACAATTTGTCAAATCATCCCCGTTTTCAGTAGACCTATTACGCGTCCGATTTGTTACCTTTCCAATTTCCAGTATATGAAATGTCGCATCACAGGACCTAGGAGATTCGTAAACATCTATACAGAAGGTTCCAAATTTAATAACCATGTGGACTGAGGTGTCTTTTCTAAGGAACTAGAGCTATCCATTGCTGAGAATTAATGTTCTACGAGTATCTATAGTCGGTATCAATATTTTCTCGGATAGTCAGGCTGCCATAAATTCCCTGGAAACAGCCTTCCTGTATTAAACATCTGTCCTCGACTGTGGCAAATATTTTAACGAGATGGTTGAACAGTTACATATTTACTTGATTTTTGTATCGGGCCACAGGGAACTACAAAGCCGATGAACTTGTAAGACTCGGAGGATTAATGTTCTGACTAAAATCGGTATGAATATTTTCTCGGATAGTAAGGCTGCCATTAAACCCCTGTAAACCGTCTTCGTGTCGACGATTGTCGCAGGTCTTTTAATGAGATGGCTTAACCATTCAATATTCACCTGATTTGGATGCCGGGCTGGGGAGCTGCAAAGTGGAAGAACTTACAAGACTAGGAGAATTAATGATCTGACTAAAGTCGTTATCAATATTTTCTGTGATTGTCAGGCTGCCATAAAGTCCCGGGAAATTGCTTTCCAGAATTCAAAAACTGCACTCGACTGTCGCTGATCTTTTAACGAGATGGCTGTGCAGTTCACCGGGAACTGGAAAGTAGTTTAACTTATAAAAAGGAAGTACCTAACATGATCCAGAAAAGCTGGAATATCTCGGGTTGCCTTTAGCGACCTTACTTAGAGAAATTGAAGGGCTGGCTAAATGACTTTTGCTGAACTTGCGGAGACGTAGAGGAGGAGGGATCAGTAGAACGTCTTCTGTGTCCTGCTCTGCTCGGCGGCAGGCTAACCTAGGTTAGCAAACTTGACTGATGGTTAATTTCGCCAACTGTAGAGCTTTATAAAGCAATCAAATTGGTTCAACGGGAGAGGCTAGGGAAAACTTATAATGAATATATAGTGTAAGTGAACCTGGCATACAGGCTGCCACCCGTAAACTAACCCAAAATCATTTCTGTAGGTCCTGTAAGAAATGTTATTTAAAATATGACAATAATGTATATACATATATCCAATAAAGTAGTCTATTAACGAAATATTGCTTTAATAACGAATTTCCAATCTCACTAAAAAGCACAATAAAACCAAAATTTTCATTAAAACTTTTTAAATACTTTAAAACTTTAAAAAAACTTTTAAATTACTTATTTGCACATACCATGCATATAACATTTGGAAGAAATAAATGTTTACACAATTGTTATTTTTCAACAATCGATTTTATTGTATGTAGAATTCAGTAGAATTTTGAATAGGGCGTTGATACATATTTGTCAACTCAAACTCTCTTATCGAATTTCGATTCAGAGAACATTAGCTTCGAATGTGAATATTCATATTCACATTCGAAATCATGACCTGCAATGTGAATGGTGGAATTTTTATATGATGAAGGAGTGTTTTTATTACTAAAATTTGTCACAGCTTTACGAAAAATGGTTGTTGTAAATTGGTTGGATCAACAAAAATATCCACCAAAGCTTACTTGGCTTACCTGAAATTCTAGGGAAAAAAAGCCAAACAAATCATATCTCTAAAGCAATTTTGATCCCCCGGATTGAAGGTATTTAAAGCTATTAGTCGGTTTGGGGACATTTTAAATGTAGAAGTCTTCATGACTCATGTCCGAGAACAATATAAAAAATAAACAACTCAAATAAGTATTTTTATCACAAATAGCTGTGGCGTACACAGAGAACTTTAACATGCTATTGAATGCAACCGCAATGATCCTTGGGTAGTTAATGGTCGGAATTGTTGTGTCATCGACTCGTACATTCAACCGCGGCTTCATTTCTGCTGTCCAAGTCGTAAACAGAGTGGTGGGCGATTTTGAGACGGATATATCTGTGCATTCCACCTTTCGCATATGTTATCGGCTTTAGGGCCGGACGCTAGAATCGTACAAGCATCGGCATAGGTTACGATTTCTACGCCATCAGGAGGCCGTGTAATTCCGGAGAGGTAGAAGTTAAACAGTGTCGGAGTTATTTCCCACCCTGCACAATTTTCTGTTAAACCCGGTGGGGTCTCGGGATCTTATCACGAAATTCCACGTACGACCGGCGCCCACACATATAATTAACGGCCCAAAGTTTCAAACTCGGCTAGAGGGAATAAGGTGGCATGGTTGACCGTATTGAATGCCTTCGAAAGGTCAATAAAACCGAGGTCCGTTCTGTCGCAAGGCCTATTCGTCCAGGTGTTTCAACATCGGCATAGAAATACCGTCGCTTTAGACGACTTCGCGCTAAGTTGTGGTAGTTCCTCCTCGACTCGGAGAGCATGAAAAAGACGCAAGACTCTTCTTCTCGCCTTGTCACTCTGTGGGTGCTCTATAAATTTCCGGTTAAAATAACACGCGCACCTCTTCGTATCAGTTACAGTAATATCTCCAAATCTAGCTGCAGTCCGATCATCCCTCTTAACTGGATACGAAAGCAACTTATACCTTAAACTCAGGTTGTATTGCTTCAAGTGATCTAGCTATTTATTCCGCTTGTATTCGTTGACCAAGCCGGTGATCTCGAGGTTCACTTAACTGAATCTAGAATCTCCATACGTATTGGAGATTACACAGAATGGTGTATTAGGAAAGCAAGTCCCAGGGACGTGTTGCTCTTACGACGAAAAAATATTCAAATGACACATCAATCCCACGGTAGCCCGATATGTGTACCAGATTGACCCGAAGCTACTCTCGGATCAAGGCAGGAGAGACTTCCGGACGGAAATCACATTTGGTGCTACCACTGTGTCTGAGCTAAATTGGTGCGCGTGTTATTTTAACCGACAATTCATAGAGCACCCCAAAAGTGATAGGGCAAAAATGGGAGACATGCGACGAGTTCGTTCTCTTCGAGCCGAAGAAGTACTACCACAATTAACAGTTGACGAAGTTGCAAATGTCATCCGTAGCGCAAAGTCATGCAAAGCCCTTGGCCCCTACAGAATATACATGCAGATGCTGAATCTGTAGCACATACCGTGGGTCGAGTACCTGACTAAAGTTTTCATCTTTTAACATCGAATTATATAAACCTTTCTATCGACTCAAATAAGATTTCATACATTTCTCCATATTTTATGTGTTTTTTAAATCGAAAGCTCTTAAAAAATTCCCGAAGCCTGAAAAATTGACAGAATAGTTTCTCTACTGAAACCGGCCAAAGATGCGAGTAGGGGAGAATCATACAAGCGTATTTCCTTATCTAGCCTATTCTTCATGCCACAGTTATTTGCATAATGCGATAATTCGGCATGTGGTTAACTATAGAGGACCAGTGTGGTCACTGAATGTGAGAGAGATGCAGTGGAAGAACCTGTTGACCTGCCAAAATACCGCTTTAAAAACTGCGACAGGGTGCCTGCATCCTCATGTCTTCTGTGGACCAACTATATGAGAAGACGAAGATTAAATCCGACGACACAACTTTATGCTGTCGAAGCAGTATCTGCTTGAATGTTACCGTCATAGCCACCCCAAAAACCACATTGTGTATAGGTTACCCCCTCCCAGCTACAAGCGCGAGGTCCAATGCTACAAGAGAGAACCTCTAGATCAAAGAGCATGCCAGGCAAATCACCCTCCAGCAGTTGCTTCGGAGGAAGCGGAGTTACCACGACAGACAAGAGAAGTTGTGGCCCAATTGAGATCAGGCAGGCGTAGCCTCCTCAATTCTTGTTGGACAAGGATTAATGGAATAAGTCAACTGCCAAACCTTCTCGACTTTTTGCCAGGTCTCTTTAGACCCATCCAGTGGAAGCAGCTACCTTTCTTGGCTTGGAAACCAAATTAGCAGAACCCACCATACATGGCGAATAATGCAACACCAACAAAATACCTATAATGGTACTACTACAACAACTAAGTAGACTTCTTAGACTAGAGACGATCCTTATTGAATATGAGACATATCGGTCCATGTTTTGGTACCCAGCAAAAAAGAGCATCCAAAGAAGCAATCAAAATCCCCAACTTATGATCCGGACGTTGTTCTAATTTGGATTTTCACCAATGAATTTAACAAGGGCTTGTCGCGCCGGGGAAGTACTTATTTGTCACCACTTTTGCACCACTCCCTTTAAAGCACTGTAAGATTTGCTTTTTTGGTGTTGTATTTATTTGATGAATGTATGTCGTTCTTATTAACATCTTTGGGTCCAGTGATAAATCTTTTCTTTTAAAGGAATACAAATGTTTAGCCTTCCTAACATAGGGAACGGAAGGTATAAATAATTTACTATTGGCCAAAGTGATCATATATATGTATGTTCAGGACATTTTAAGATGTTTGTAATCCGTATGGTATGGCTGGCTCTTGAAAAGTGTGACCGAATGACTCCATAGTGTGACTTCTAGTAACATTTCGCAAATGGTCAACATTCTCAGTTATAACCAGTAAGGAAAGACAGAAAGTCGGGCGGGGCCGACTATATAATATCCTACACCTACCTACCAATGCGAAAATGGGCATTGCGATAAGAATTTGGCAGTGTTCATACACGTAATAAGCAAACTCTTTCTGCCGATTTTCGTACTGATCGGATATAAAACACGGTTTCTACAGCGCTTACATGTCAAATCGGGTGTAACATATATATTGGGACTATGTTAAAATCTGAACCGATTTTCCCCGAATTTGGCAGTGTTCATACATGTAATAAGAAAACTCTCTCTGTTAAATTTCGTACGGATCGGATATAAAACACGATTTCTACAGCGCTTAAATGTTAAATCGGGTGAAACATATATATGGTACCTATATCTAAATCTGAAACGATTTTCCCCGAATTTGGCAGTGTTTATTCATGTAATAAGAGAACTCTCTCTGTTAAATTTCGTACTGATCGGATATAAAACACGATTTTTACAGCGCTTAAATGTTAAATCGGGTGAAACAAATATATTGTGGCTATACCTAAATCTGAACCGATTTTCCCCGAATTTGGCAGTGTTTATTCATGTAATAAGAGAACTCTCTCTGTTAAATTTCGTACTGATCGGATATAAAACACGATTTCTACAGCGCTTAAATGTTAAATCGGGTGAAACATATATATGGTGGCTATATCTAAATCTGAACCGATTTTCCCCGAATTTGGCAGTGTTTATTCATGTAATAAGAGAACTCTCTCTGCCAAATTTCGTACTGATCTGATTTAAAATACAGTTCCTACAGCGCTTACATGCCAAATCGGGTGAAACATATATATGGGGGCTATATCTAAATCTGATCGGATTTTCTCCGAATTTGGTAGTGTTCATTCACGTAATAATAAAACTCTCTCTGCCGAATTTCATAAAGATCGGATGTAAAATGTGGTTTCTACGGCGCTTGCATGTCAAATCGGGTGAAACATATATATGGGGACTATATCCAAATCTGAACTGATTTTAACCAATTTCAATAGGGATCGTCCTTGGGCCAAAAAAGAGCACTATGCTAAATTTCATCACAATCGGACCATAAATACGACCTGCACTTTGATTACAAGAATACATGGACAGACGGACAGACAGACAGACGGACATGGCTAAATCGACTCAGAAAGTGATTCTGAGTCGATCGGTATAATAAACAATGGGTGTATCTCTTCTCCTTTTAGGTGTTACAAACAAATGCACAAAGTCATAATACCCTGTACCGCAGTGTGGTGTAGGGTATAAAAAGGTATTTCTACACTGTAATACATAGCACATTATTGCGGCGCTACGTATTTTCCGTAGCCCCGGTTCCCCCGGTTCAGAGAATAATTAAAGTATTTGACAACATCTTCCAAAAATGTATTTGAAAACCAGTAAGGAAAACCAAAAGCTGAGCGGAGTCGGCTATATGATGCCCTATACCATCTTATCAGAACAGAATAAAAACATATATATTGTTCTGTAAATCTAAAATAGATAAAGATGGAGCCATTAAAATAAAGCTCATTTTTATACCCTCACTTTAGTGTGACGAGGGTATATATCATTTGCTACGAAAAAAAGTGTAACACATCGAAGGAGTGATCTAAGACCCTTAGTATATTCGGCGAATATTCGTTTTGGGTCATTTTAAGACGAATGAGCAATGTCCGTCCGTCTGTCTGTCTGTCTGTCTGTCTGTGTGTATGTCTGCTGCTGGCTGGTGCGCACGATAACTCTCGAAAGGAGTAACCGATTGACTTCAAATTTGGTACGTGGTAATATTTTTTTCTATCTCCGGCTATAGCCCTGTAAAAAATGGCCGTTATCACCACGACCCTTTTTTTTCCTCCCACACAAAATGGCCAAATCATACCAAAATTTAATATTTCATAACGTTAATATGTGCAAAAAACGTTTATAATTCGGCGCAGTGTAATGTATTTAAAGAATCTACTATTCAGCGAAAAATAGGTGTATTTGTTAAAAACATTCTGGTACCTCCCATACAAATTGACAGAATAATTCGTTTAATATTCCATATTACATTACTCACAAAGTGAGGGTATACCTTAGTCGGTTTACCCGACTGAAACTTTCTTACTTGTTATTTTATCCTACTATACAAACTTATAATTATCACGATTGCTATGAGGATTTTATTTATAGCTCAACCAAAAAAGAGAATTTTTTAAAATAAATTTTAAGGTAGATTTAAATTTACACGGTCACTAACTAGAACTCATTTCGCTTTACTTGGGGAGTATTTTCATTTGAGTTTCGCCACGTTTTTCCATAGGTCACAAAATATGAACTTAAGAAGCATATATATTCTCATATACGAGTATTGCTCTCTACAGGTAAATTCTTATTGTCTGATTCAGACATCTTGAAAAATCACTTGGCTGTGGTTTAAATATCAACCCAACAGACCGAACTGATATTGCTTACTAGAAAATAAAGAGTCGGTTCTACAGATACGTAGAACCGAACGTCGTAGGATTGATTAATTATTCTGTTCTAAAAGGGTGGAGCATAGTCCGTTCCGACCAACTTTATTCTTTCTTTACTTGTTTAATTATTTGCCTCGGATAAAAGAGACCGCACTACACACACAAAATTATGTTTATCCACAAGTCCTCTATATGTGTTTGCAGAACTGCTGGTGTACATGGAATTTTCCTTGACCAACATGAACTTGTGCGGGTGAGAATATACATAACTTGTTTGTATAGAGCAAAGAAACGAAAACTTCTCACCCTAAGGCCTTTGACATTATTGGCCCTAATTATTACCCACCATATTTTCAACCTATACGATTGATTGAATGCTACGTACGTCGAACGCTACGTACGAATTGGACATTAATGACCACCACATGTGACAGGTAAATAGCTTTGAAAGTAAACAAAATTATCTTGTAATCACAATTTGACACTAGGAAAGGTCATCATAAATTTTGAATTGAAATTTCTTAATTAATAATGAAATGCAATATTACTGTTTTTACATTATCACACACACAAATACACTAAAATTGTCCGCATGTAAATACGATATTAATTAAAAACACATAGTGTACTATATATAAAAAATATCTTCGTCAGATAACTACGCGGAACGAGCACCGACGTTTCTCGGGGGCTTAATTATACACTTTCTTTATTATCTACCTTAATGTTTCGTAAGACATTTTGGTTGTTTAGTACGTTAGGGGGAGTACGACCGCCGATGTAAAGAATCACTTGCACTGGAACAATTAAAATGTAAATATTTAGAAAAGCAAAAAAAAAAACGCTGCCGCCTGTGTTTACTCAATAAACCAATTTGATTGTTACTGCCGTCGTCGAAAATGAATTTGTTTATAGCAAAAATTTTATTGATAGTGCAACCATTCGTCCATATGTATTCGTCGTTCATATATTTATGTACACCCATGTGTAGTTGGCAGATAATTAAGAGTGAAAATATATGTAGGAACTGGGAATGAGTGAGAAATGAGTGTGATTGTAGTACTTGTATGTACATAGGTACTAAAAAAGAAAGGGGTGTAAATTCGGTTGTGGTCGACTCACTAAAACCTTTTGCCATATGGATTATGCAGAGCGATAAAAAGACGGCTATTACATGATAATGGAATTAATGTCCCGCATCGTTTATGGCATTTGTCGCTTCAATTTTGTTGTGGTGAGTTAGCTATACAAAATTTTAAATGTAGGTCCTTATCTTGGACATGGAACGTTTTTATCGACATGAGTATTTCTAAAAAATGTCAACTCATGCCAACACTGAAAAAAAAATAAAACCAGTAAGGAAAAACTAATGTCGGGCGGTGCCGACTGTATAATGCCCTCAACCATTATTTGCCAACCAAAGCAAGTAGAAATAGTATATAGGATCTATCTAACGATTATTCCATTATAAATATAAATTTCATTGTAAATATAAAGTCAAATTCCTCTGTAACCTTCAAGGAGGGGTTATATTACAACAGGCTCCATTTCCCCTAGGGACGATATAATGCAATATAGGGTTTTCTAATAGGGACATAACAATTTCGTAACTTTAAGTCAACGCACCCTCAAACATTTTTAATGATCTTTCAGTGTCAAATCGTTAGTCGAAGTTTGGAAATCATTAAAAATTACTACCGAAACGAAATTCTGAGCTTACTTCACTTTTCGGCCCACCAGACAGGCTGTGCGTGCTGTAGTGAATACATTTGAATCCAATTTTCACTTTTGGATGTTCCGGCGCCAAAGAGATGCCGTACCGCTCGAAGCGACGAAAATATCGCAGCCGTAAGTGTATCCGTTCGAAATGTGCCAAATCAGTCGATTCCATGTCGTTCTCAGGGATTGGGCATATCTCAAACCACACTGTGGCGTATTTTGCGAACAGATCTTGGCCTTCATCTTTATAAGATCAAACTGACTCAAGAACTAAAGCCACTTGATCATTTGAAACGCCGAAACTTCTCCGATTGGGCTCTGGCAAAGTTAATGTTATGTCCTTAATGGAAAACCCGCTATATTAAAACATGCACCGATGTGCCCCATTTTTACCAGGGGCGATTAAAAATGGGTATGTATATGTTATTAAATTTAAGTAGGTTTAGGTTAGGGTGTCAGCCATTTTTTTTTACCAACTCAAAGAGACCATTTTAGTCCCTAGTGTTACAACGGACTGAAGCGCCCCTCACATAAACCTTAACCTACTGGCGTGTTCGCCAATCAGGCAGTGTCCCGCCAGAACTTACACTACCGTAGACAATCATTCCCGTCTAGTGCGAGAAAATATTTTCACCTTTTCAGGTCATATCTTGGCCAGATTTGTCCAGCTACACTGCAGTTGCCGTCCATCTGTCCATCTTTCGTTGGACTGTCTTATTGCCTCTTGCCTAAGGCAAATCAGCAATATATGCAAATTCTTCGAGAATTTGTAATGTCTTCCCTTTCATCGGAAATTCATTGGCTTTGCAGTGCCCTAGGATATCCCTATGCCCAGGCACCCATATGAGGTGCATGTTAAGCTGCTCAGCCATATCGTTAAGAGATCTGCGGCAGTCGAGGGCTGTTTGTGAATTTGGGGATGTCTGCTGGTATCTGGATGTCTTCAGGTATCTGGTAGTCTGTGTGCTATATCTAGAGTAAGTTCTTTACAGTGTACTCCGAGGCAAACTTTTTATCAAGCTTCGAACCATCCGAAATGGATATAGTTTCTATTACCTGGTATTCTGCGAACCCATTAATCTCTGGCTGGTATCATAGTGACGTAGTTCATCTCGAAGGTGTACACCGTTCGTATATAGTCCACTCGGTCGGTTACCGTAGCACTTCACTTTCATATCCTCAGGTGACCGTAGTTCTTGTACCTCCACATTGATAGGACGTTTAATCTTAATGCCGCTCTGGTTGCAACTTTAATCGGCAGTATATGGAGTAGTCTTTGAAGAGACTCAGTCGCTGTAGTTCTTAAAGCTCCGGTTATGCATTTACAGGCAGTTCTCTAAACCGTTGATAGTAGGTTGGAGATGGTTAGTTTGTCAGTTGCCGTCCACCATACCACAATGCCGTATAACAGTATTGGACGAACTATTGCTATATAACCAATGGATGATTTTAGAAGAGAGGCCCCACCTCGACTCTGCAGGAATATAAGGCCTTCCATACACGTTCAAGTATGTTATGGAGACTGTTAGTCATCCTATCTAGAAGTATACCTAGGCATTTTGCAATTTCAGAAAAGACTAGATCTGTTCCATTTATTCGAGGTGAAGGGCCCACATGTGGGACCTTATGCATTATAGTAAAGAGAACCAATTCTGTATTGTTTGGGTTAACGCCCAAACCGCTGCTTCTGGCACATCTAGCCAATTTGTGCAGAGCCACCCGTAGGATATCTCTGAGGAGGTTTTCAAGGAGGAGACAATACTCCTCCTTGTGGGGTCCCTCTGTTTACAAACCTTGTTAGAGTTGTGGACTCTAGACATGTTGTTATGCGTTTTCTGTTGACCAGACTTTGAATTAGTCTAATCAAACTATAGTTAACTTTTAGATGCCGCAATTACCGCATTATAGTTCATTGTGCTTTCACAGAGGGGTAAGGGAAAACAGAATTTTTTTCCCAGCCCATAAATTGGAAAGCTCAAAAGTTGACGGATTTTAACATCAGCCATGTCCGCTAAATCCCCAAAGAAATGAGAGCTTATTGTCGATTTCGTTTCTGGAAAAAATGTTGCCCCGACGACGTGAAATGTTACAAAATAGTTGCATCTTTTTAGTCGAAATGATGAAGTCCCTCAAAATTAACGTATTTTTCACATTTCCAAAATGTGATGCAGTTGCAGTGCAGTTTTCCGGAAAAGGGTATAGAAAATGCTGCACTTTTTCCAGATGAAAAATTAAATCGCCATAAGGTATTCTGTCGTTTGATATAGAGAACGGGTTACAGACACAAAATGTTTTCTTTTGATCGGAAACTTCCCGTTAACCGCCATCTGCAGAATATTGTTCATGGAGAGAAAACGTAGCAGAGGAGACAGAATAGAATAGCGACGGTTATTTAAAATGCTTTTGTAGCGCATTAGAAACAAAATTTAAAGAGCTTTAATCAAAAAATAGCATGGGTCACAAGTCATGCAAATTGTCGACTTTATTAGTTTGGGTCTGTGACAATATATTTCTCACGAAAATTTACTATGAATAAAAAAACCTTTTGATCTGTTGATAGGTACATATGTATTAGGGTGGGTCGAATTGTAGAGGGCTGAAAATTTGAAAATTTACAAAGGCGCATCGCGATTCTTGTTCTATGCATCATTCCAAGAAACTTTGCAGAAGAAACCATAGCTCAAACATGAATTTCAAGCCCCCGGATCTTTCAAAATAATTCTTTTTAATGCCTATTATTTATATCTGCTTGTTTTTTATATACCAAGTTAGAATAGCCCATAGAACAATACTCGTAATTGCGGCGCATTTGTGGCAAAAAAAATTAACCCGCCCTAATAAGTATGTACTCGTATAATTGTCATACGTATAGCCCAAAGACAAATAGAATATAAGAAGACATTCCTTCTGGCCGAAACGTCAAAATCTATCAGTTACGAACGAATAGGAATGAACTGTCACACGCGAAAAAACAGTATTCCGCGAACATTGATTGAATTTGTTTTGCACTTATCGATTAATATTAATTTTTTAATTGTGACACTTACAAAAAATTCGGGGAAAACAGTCTGAAAATCCGCGAAAAACCTCACTCGTTGGAATCAAATTCCTATTCGTTCGTAACTGACAATTACTCGCTACAGGAAGGAATGTCTTCTTATATTCTATTTGTCTTTGGTATAGCCCAGAATGCCTCCTTATTATCGGTGGACACACAATTCATCTAGATTATATTTACTTCACGTCGTGTGTGATATATTTTAAAATATAATTTAAATTAAGATATCTCATTAGTCTAGATGACACAAATGCTATGACTAACCAAATACACACTCCATCACTTGGTGGTTTATAACTGCAAAATTAAATACATATTGAAATTTTGATAGCAAAGATTCTTATTTTAAATCGTCTTTTTAGTCTACGATAAGATAAGAAAGCCATTCTGCCTAGAGTCAAACAAAACTATGTGTAATAAAAATCTTTTGCTAAATAATAATAAAAAAAATAATGGCTAATGGTAACCACTCTATCTGTATACAGTCGAGTACGTTTATAACGAATTTTCCTATATAGCGAACAATTTGTGTGGTCCCAACGATTTTCAAATCAAATTTGCATATAAATCTTAAGCGGTAAAACGAACAACGGTAATAGCAAACCACAGTTTTCGTTAAATTTTCTACGGTTATAATGAACAAAATTGGTTTTAGGAAAATCAGCAGGATAATAAGAGCACTTTCTAGAAATAGTAAATATGTTTAAGAGAGATATAATTGTTTCTTCAGTGAAAATCTGTTTTTCATATAAAGGAAATGACCAAAAGTTAATAATATTTTAAGTGCTATATTACACAGAACTACGTTTTTATTTCGATGTATTTTTTAATGTAAAACTTATATTAAGAGATTTTTATTTTAACAGAACTAAACTGCTTTGTCCCCGTGAGTTCGTTATAACCATACTCGTCTGTACATATGAACACACGATAAGGTCAACGAGGAAATTGTCTTGCATGTATGAACATACACAGAAACGTGTTCATAAGTATAGACTGTAGACCATTCATAGATATGAATGGAGGGGTTTTCGGTTCTCATCACTTACTCTATGCTAAAGAACCTAATGGTAAATCAATAATTGATTCATTTGTATGTATAACGAGTATTCTCTCGTTGTCTCCACTACACGAATATACGTACATATATGAAAATTCTTTACAATTTGTCTTCAATAGCGTCAAGGTATGACAAAATCAGCAAATATTCTATTGTGTTCTCCGTACCGACCCTCCACCTCCTGATGAATTGAGAAAAATAATAATTGATGTCATTGTGTTTGTTAGAACTAACGATGTTCGTAATTTCGTAAATTTATTGAATAGAGCTGAATTTATCAAGTGGAGAGATTAGACACGAAATCGGTCAAGTGATTTGTCTAGCATCTCACAGTCACTTCACCCAAAAAAAGACAGGAACATCATGTGACAAATTGGGTTTGGGTAAGAAAAAAGTTCGTTACACTTTTGTGTGAAAAGGAGATCAAGTTGATTATAGCTGACTTTTACAGTTTATTATTTATTCCGTGATTCGGTTTCCTTTTTAAAGGACTTCAAAGCTGCAAAAGATAAAATGTTAGTTTAGGTTAGGTAAAGAGTGTCAGCCTGCATAACAGACTCACTTAGACTATTTAGCCCATTGTG
This sequence comes from Eudasyphora cyanicolor, assembly GCA_963930755.1. Taxonomy (NCBI): domain Eukaryota; kingdom Metazoa; phylum Arthropoda; class Insecta; order Diptera; family Muscidae; genus Eudasyphora; species Eudasyphora cyanicolor. The sequence goes on from OZ005737.1 coordinate 62,589,989, forward strand.
CTATCGCAGGGAGTTAAGGGAGAGGGAAACCAATTTGATTGCCTTAGAAAGTAGACGGATTTTAACTTCAGTCAAGTTTGCTAACTCTCCAAAGAAATGAGAGACTATGTTAGCATGTTGCGGGGCACATACACAGAAGGTGTTCTATTGATTCATATTCCTCTTCGTCACAAAAGCTTCTGCAAAAGTCATTCAATATATATGGGTGACGTTCAATAAGGCAGTCACCTGTCACGACAGACACGATAAGTGAGATGTCCGGTCTCTATAACCACATCAGTTTAGGTAGAGCCACATCACTCCGAAGTGTATGCAGTTCCGGACTAGTGTCCACCTATAATTTCTTTGCCGTAAGGGAATTTCTCAAGAACAACTTGCAGGTGGGTAGGGGCATGCCCACATATTCCAGTTCTCCTGGAACGTGCAAGGTAGTTCCTTGTCTTCCAAGTTCATCGTTAGAACACTATTTCTTAAGAAGGACTTGAAGGTCGGTAAAGACATACCCACGTATTCCAGTTCCCCTGGAGCGTCTAAGATAGTTCCTGGTCTTTCATGTTCATCCGTTTTGCATTTCTATGGTATGTCCTTGGGGCCCGGCAGCCATATCAGGGAAAATTGGATCTGCGACAGTCAAAGATAGTTTTTGAATTCAGGAAATAAGTTTCCAGGGACTTAATATCAGCCTGACTATCAGAGAAAATATCGATACCGACTTGGATCGAAACATTAATTTCCAGCCATTCAGCTACATCTCTTATAGCTAAGATTTCTTCATAGTAAACACTACAGTGAAGGGGAGTTTTTTCAATGGATATCCCAAGATCCTTAGAGAAGACACCAAAGCGTACTTGGTTGTTGAGTTTGGAACCGTCTGTATAGTTCACAAATCTCCTAAGTCCTGGGATGCGGTCAATCCATACTCGGGTATAACAGTGAGATACTTCTTATAATGAACAATCGCCGGAATATGACAGGCATTGCGTACAGACGCTATGCCAATTCCTGGCGACAATGCCATACAGCATTATCGACCTGTTGTTATCTGTCTGACTTCTGCTATACAACTAATAAACAATACACGGTTTCGGACCCCATCGTTGTCCTATTGACCTTTTACAAACATATAGCGTTATCACAGCCCTTTTAGGCTCTTTCCAGAAGGTTGGGTATGAAGTATAACTTCCGCTGACGGAAATTCTATACCCGGAATGGGTTGGTACCTTATGTATCCTGTGCCAAAAAAACAAGCTCGGTCGGTTTCACGCCAAATCCATTATTGGATGCTCATCTTGCGGTTATATGAAGGTGTTGTTATTATCGCTCTGACTACTGGTATAAAACCAATAAACTATAGGCGGGTTCAGACACCATCTTTCTCCTATTGCCTTTTTACAGGTATATAGTCTACCATATGGATAAACTTACGTATGCTGCTATCAACCCCAAGGTTGCTAGAGCCGTAATTATATCGGCTGGATATATATTATTGAAGGTCCTTTTATAACTTATAATCTACTATAGCTACAGAGAGAGATCCTTCTATAAAGCTAATCATGCAAACATTAGTGCCCGACCGAAGTCGGATTTTAAGGCCGAAGCCGAAGGCGTAGCCGAACTTCAGCCGAAAATTGTTTTTTTTAATTATGTGTTCTGCTTACGTATTTATTTTCTTAGCACATAAAATTAAAAACCTTAATGTTATAATGGCAAAAAAAATATTTTTTCTGCATTGATACCTTGTACACCATTTTTTTATTTGAATAAGCTGCCCAGCAGCATTAAACAACTGCTCTCTAGTGCACTTGGGTACAAGTACTTTTCTGCCACCACTTCCAAATTTTTGAAGCGTCTAAAAAAGCAAAATTCCGCATTTGGAACGAAGAGCTATCTGAAGAGATTCAAGAGCTTCCACTTCATCCAGAAAAAACAACGGTTTGGTGTGGTTTGTGGGCCGGTGGAATCATCGGTCCATATTTCTTAAAAAATGATGCCGCCGTTATCGTGCCATGATAACCGACTATTTGATGCCAGAAATTGAAGCTCGTGATCTCGGCGACATTTGGTTTCCACAAGACGGCGCCACTTCCCACACATCGCATCAATCAATGGATTTATTGAGAGAACACTTCGGTGAGCAGATAATTTCACGTTTTGGGCCGGTCGATTGGCCACCAAAATCGTGTGATATCACACCGTTAGACTTTTTCCTGTGGGGATATGTCTAAGGTTAAGCGGACAAATCCGCTTCGATTCAGGCCTTGGAGCAAAACATCACGGGTGTCATTCGCCAGTTACCAGTCGAAATGCTCGAACGAGTCATCGAAAATTGGACTCAACGGATGGACCATCTGAGACGTAGCCGCGGCCAACATTTGATAGACATAATCTTCAAAAAATAAATGCCAAATAATGTTCTTTCAAACGATAATAAACATTCCCCATTCAATTTGAATTCTCTGTGTTTTTTTCTTTAAAAAAGTTGGGAACCTCGAAATGGATCACGCTTTTTTAGTAACTAGTACCTCGAGAAAAATGGACATTATTGGCATTCTCCCTTTGGGACCTCCCACACAAATGGACCATTTTGTACCAAAAGTTACCAGCTAATAATTTTAATACCAGTGCGTAGAAATACTTGAAATTTCGTACAGTGCAATGTTTTTTAGTACCTAGAGTCTAGAGAAAATTGGACGTAATTGGCGCGCCCCTTTTGGTACCTCCCACACAAATGGACCATTTTACACAAAAAGTTAACAGCTTATAACTTTAAAACCAAGCATATAAATACTTGAAATTTTGTACAGTGTAATACTTTTATAGTACCTAGAGCCCAGAGAAAAGTGACCGTTATTGGAACGCCTCTTTTGGTACCTCCCTCATAAATGGACCATTTTGGACCAAAAGTAAACAGCTTATAACTTGTATACTAATGCATAAAAATACCTATAAATTTGTACTGTACAAATTGTACATTGTACTGTACAAATTGTTCATTGTACTGTACACATTGTTCATTGTACTGTGCATATGTCATAGTGCCTAGAGACCAGTGAAAAGTGGGGTTTTTTGACACACCCCTTTAGGTACCTCCCACACAAATGGAACTTTTTGTACCAAAAGCTAACAGCTCTTAACATAAATACCAGTGCATGCAAATTTCGTACAGTGCAATGCTTTTATAGTACATAGAGTCTAGAGAAAAGTGACCCTTATTGGGACGCCCCTTTTGGTACCTCTCACACAAATGGACCATTTTGTACCAAAAGTAAACCGTTTTTAACTTTAAAACTAATACATACTTTAAAGTTTTTAAATGCAATTTAAATTGATAATAATTTAATCAAAACAAAAAAATAAATAAATTTACTAATATTTTATTGGGACTCAAGGTGAGGGGGATTAATAAGTCGGTTTACCACTGAACTTTCTTACTTGTTTTATGTAAACATTTACATATCGTCATCAGAAACGAAAAAGGGCCTATCATCATATTTGAAAATTTTACAGGAGAAGCAAAAAACTAAATAAAATGAAAGGTGCTGTCGTTAGAAAAACGGGGTTTTCAGGATAATATCTAAACATAATGATGCATATATAATATCACACAAATATGATTTGTAATTTTTTTGTAAAAATTGTGTGAAATAGAATTTTTAAACTATGAAAAAAGAAATAATTTGTTGTTAGGCCCTTTTAAATTTCGTTAATAAATTCGCCATTTTTAATATTACGCCGCTAAAAATTTGTCAGGATGTGTATTTTGATGCAGTGTACCGAAATCCATCAAAATGTGAATTTCCATTTTTCTTCTTGTTACGCCCTCTTTTTCGTTTCTGATGACGATATATTTTATGTTGTAAACACTTACTTCCATGATCACAGCTGATTCATGAAAATTAATCCACCGAACCTGTCATCTGTTACTATCTGACTTTAAAAATGCTTCTGCTTACGTTTGATTTTTAGTGTGAGTGTGACTTTATTAAATTACATCAAACAATGAATTCATATGTATTACATTTAGAAATGATAAAGATAATTATAATATTGCAATTATCTGATAAAGGTCTTGGGAAGTTATTTCTATCAATATTACAAAATGATTACGTGACTCGAGGTGATATTTTTATGAAATAAGAAAATTAGAATAATGTTAATAATGTTGAATCAATTTCTGATCCATCAATTTCTGAATCATTCGATGTGACACATTTTATAGAATAAGAAAAAACTATTATAACGGGTGCTTTTTAGAAGCATGAGATCGTTTGATATCGATAACTATGGATTGATAGCTGATTGTGTTGACATTTCTGTTCAGTGTGGTTTGACGAGTCATTAGAGTTTTTTATTTCCCGAACTTTTGCAATTCCCGGGAAAGATGGATCTTTTTTTATTTTCCCGGGATCTCGCTTAGTGACAATTATGAAGTGTGTATTTTATGTAAATAAAATTACTTTAAGACATATATTCAAAACAAACATAAAACATAGAAGAAATCTATTTATTTCCTTATTTAAGTAGATATACATGTCAACATTATTAATAAACGTTAATTCTAGCAAAAAAAGGCACAGTTTTCTGATTTTTTTGTGACGACACAAATAAAATCTTTTGATTAAAACCAATGCTATATTATAGTATAACTCTCGAAGTATATTGTGTACAAATTTCAAGAAGAAATATTAAAAAATATGGCAATGGCAGCAATTATTCGGAAGCATCTTGTAAAAAGGTTGAATTGCGGTGTCCATCATAACTCGGTGATGGATCATCTGAAATCAAATAACCAAAATTATTTCGTTAGATAATCCTTTTCCCATGTAGCGCTGGGAGCGTTTTTCGAAATTCCTATATTAATTTTTTGAACAATTTAAAGTGAAAACGAGAACTTTGCCCAAAAAATTGGCTAATTTGTTATTGTAAAATTAAAAATGTTAACCAATTTTAAAAAACTCTGCAGCTTTACCTCGTAAATTAGGTACAGAAATAGTGTTCAAAATGAACGATGCAGTAGTTTTGAAGATATGATGGACACCGACCTTGAAAACGTGAGTTGTGGGAAAAACGCTTTAAAGTTTTTCTGATGTACTGAGTCACGTATGAGGCGCTGTTCCATAGACTGCTGTATCTTCTAGTTTTGCTCCGATTCTTCTCAAATTTTCATACAATATTTTAAAGAGTTTCTCCATTCAAAAGCTAAAATAAAAAAAATGCCAGCAAAAAAAAATTTACAAACGTTACCCCTCCCCCATCCCCATTAATGCTAGAACAACGCTACCAGTACAAAACTGTGGAAATTTACTTAAAAAAAAAACAAATCTGTTCGCGAAGTTCAAATCAAAGAATTGTGATTGGTGATGAAGTTCATTTCTGGTTAAATGGCTACGTCAATAAGCAAAATTGCCGTACTTGGAATCACCATTACATCCATTAAAATTTACTGATCGGTTCAGCTTACAGGCTGGCGGCATCATCGGTCTTTATTTCTTTCGAAATGAGGAAGGTGCTGCCGTTACGGTGAATGGCGAGCGCTATCGAGCCATGCTGGGGGCAATGTAAAGTCATTGGTTTATGCCGACAAACCAGCAACTCCTGAAGCATTGGAAGCCAATATTCAAGCCAGCATTGAGATTAATTGGAAAAACTAGTCAAAAATTAGACTGATCGAATGGACCATGTAACTCGTAGCCGCGGCGGACATATGTCGGAAATCATATTTAAAAAATAAATGGCATGACATTATCTACCAGATTGTAATATAAAAAAGTAATCAAGCTCTTAAAAAAACACCCGTGAATGTGTCAATTTTCATCATTTTGTGTTTGTATATTTAAATGGGTAAGTGTGATAGAGTCAATATTTCGACCGATCAGTATTATGATCGGTCGAGCAAAATATAATTCTTTTTCACAGAATGAATCATTACTGCTCAAATTTTTTTTGCAATAATTCATATATAGAAATTTTAAATACCTTCCAGTCACGCACATTTAAATCGATACTAAACATGTGGATAGCCTGGCAATTTCCATAGTCATTTTGTATGTAAACATTTGTGAGTAGAGCATTTTTTTGGTATGTAAACAGCTCGTAAACAAAATTTAAACTAATTTTAAAGTGTTTTGTGAAAACAGAAGCGTTGGTTTTAACCGATCTCTAATTATCATTCGTGTATCAACAGCAAAGTTAATTATCGTTCATTGTTTTGATGACATTATTTACATACTTAAGGTTTTCAAATGAAATGTATACATATGTATTTTGCATATCTCTTATAATAACTCGTTATTATTGTATATTGAGAACCTGAAATTTTGAATATTAATCAAAAGTAATGGAATATAAAATACTAATTGTTAGTAATGGAATTTATGGACGCCATAGAAATATGTATCTATATACAATAATAGACTAGAAAGATGTTCGAAAACTCATAAACTGTCAAATAAGTTGTTTGTAATATTAAGAGAAGAATTTATGTCGTGATACTACAAGCTTTCTTTTGATGAATTTAAAATTACAAGTTACATCTACAGGTTGTTTTAGTAAGTTCTAAAAAGTGGTTACTCATCTTGGGAGAAAAATGTTATTGAAAAACTAATAATTGTTTTTAATAGCACTATATAAAGGGAGTAAGGGGAAGTGACGCGCAACCCATAGCCAATCGTTTTCAACAGATAACCTCACCCACTGTCTTACAGAACTTGGTAATCCCCGTTCTTAGCTAGCGAGACTCTCGTCAACCGATCGTACGCGGTATAACTTTTAAAGGAACATAGCAAAAAGCCGCCCGCCCTAAAAACAAATGATCTTAACACACGAATCCCTACGATAAAAACCTTCAGCCTGAAACATCTGACGCTATTTGGAATATGGAACATACGCACACTTCTAGAACCATCTAAACTGGCCCTGGTAATGTTAAAGGACACGTAGTGAACTGGCCCAAGTACTCAGAGAATTTGTAAATTACAAACTGCTACTCCTAGGGCTGTGCGAAACGAGATGGCCCGAAGCAGGAGAATTCAATACCTCCGGAAATCTCACAATATAATACTCCAGTAAAAATCGACAAACCAACCACGATCTAGTGAAGTTGGTATATTATAGGATGGGCCATTTACAATTTTAAATTTGACTAATTGATTACTTTGACTTGTGATTTGAGCCCTTTGGATTATTTTCTGTGGGGAGCCATTTTCAGTACTCTTTTTATAGCCGATTGAAATTTAAAATGGCCCACCCGTAACTGAGTCCATGCCTAAAATTCTCAATTGCCGTCGTAGCCAGTGGTGGTAGTCATATGAATGATATTGTGTTCCATTATTAAATGACAAAGTTCAGCCTTTCAAACAAAACCAGAAATTTGAAAAAATTATAGGTACTTTTTTATATCCGATTCAAATTTAAAATTTTAAATGGCCCACCCTACTTTATACAGAAAGCAATATAATTACAACGCGGTTTCGTACCAGAGCTAGAAACATACGGAGACCACGGAGAAGATAGCATTTTACAGCCACCTAACCTAACCAGAGTTATATCCTCAATACAACGTGGTGTTATAATAATACTAATAGGTGATTTTAACGCGCAATTGGGTGCAGAAAATATACAATGGAACGCCATGGCATTGGTAGAATGAAAATGGCGAACAATTTTGCGAACGAATTGCATATATTGGTGTGCCACTGTCCACATGCACATCCACTGTTACGCAAGAGGCTATCAAATGAGAGAACTCGTTTTGTTCCTGGTTCGTATTAAATAAACGACATCTGGATTTATGCTTTGGGCTTTCTAGGAAGACTGACAGATCTAGCTGGTTTCGATGAGGGGCAACTGGGCCTGTGGTATTAATGACCTTAATTGGTTTATGTGAACTATTAACTCAAGCTGACACTACAATTCTGTACTTAATGGCATCTCTTACACAATGTACCAAATTCCATATTATGTTTATATTTTGAATATATTATAAAGAATTAGAACAAAACTTTTCCCTGTTGATCGCTACCTTCCGGATCCTAATATAGCCATGAATTACATATACTCTACTGCTATAGGAGAAAGTCGCCAATATCTAAAATACCGAACCGATCAGTTATATATGCAGAACATAATCGCTTAGCCGAGGGTAATATTTATATATTTATCTATGCTAATGATCGTTTATGGTCGAAATTGCATTATATTTATAATATAGCATATTATCAAAAAAGTAAATAGTTAAAATTGAATCCAATAGGCGGTGCTGCTTTAGCTATTTAAAATGTTTTTCTACATAAGTTTTCAAAATGGAACACGAAAAAGGCAGAGCCATGCCAGCGTCTCTAGCTAATACTAGAGCAATTCATTAAGAAATTAAGTTTTGTAACTTCGAAGTTTACCTTAGTTTCAATGCAAAATAATTATCTTCTTTACCTAGTTTACTACCACAAATTCAGAAAAAATCGTATTTGAAAATAAAAAAATTACCGCACACCGCGGAAACCTTTGAAAAAGTTTTATAGAAGAAGATGTGAAAAATAAAGTAAACATTTGTAAGGTTTCGCTACATATAATGACTCAAAATAAATAAACTTAAATAGTAGTAGATAAAACGTGTCACAACTTCAATTGCGGTAGATTCTACTTCTTAACCTTTCCAATAATAAAGCAAAAATTTCCAGCAAATGTCTTTTGGATAAACAATTTTTTTCAAATGGATACTATTCGTTTTATTCGGGAAGCTATTATAATCGATATATTATTTGAATGTATCCACTCATTAGGGGAAGTTAATTTTAGGTTGGGTTAATGCTAATTACTCATTTCAAAATGATTTATTCTACTAACGAATTAACTTCAGAAATAACAATATTTCACAGATGATCGATTTACGTTGTAAGTATGTATGTATTCATATGACAACAGCCAACATAGCCAACACATGTATGTAATTATTAAAGTACACACATGTATGTATCAAGAGCTAAAATTACGGAAGGAAAAGTATTCCATTTGTAGATGTATCACATTACACGTTATCGTCTATGAACCTATGAGTGCAGAAACGTTGCCTACATATACGTGATTATCCTCTGAAGATACAGTGTTGTGCGACACAATGACAACTGACTGAAGACAATATTTGTCATAGATATTGAAATAAAACTAATTATGCAACAAATACAACATGACAAGACCTGAGAGTACTGGAATGAAAGTACCACCACAGAGCACTGACTTTTGGCATGCTATGGTACGAAGGTCTCAATGCTTAGAATTATGTCTTTATTCTCGGCCCTGTGCAGAAAAGCCTTCGTAAAGATTTTTCGAATAAAAATGATTAAATGTAACAAAATACTTTATCCAAGATAAACCTTTGACATTGCTTTGAATTTCTTATTTAAATGAATTGACATGAATCTATATAATAGCACATTTCCCACAAATAATGGCTGATATAAACGTGTGACTGTGTGATTCACATAAATTTAATTAGATTGTCATCACTTGATTCATGAATGATTCATCTACTTGTCGTCATGTAATTTTAACTGGTAACAACCGAATGCCTTTTTTAACAAAAAAATAAATTCTATCTCCACACCAATTTTTTGGATAGATAGATTGTCTGTATTTTTTTATAAAGCAGTCAATTTCCTTTTCCTTGGTTGCAACTCTCTATGCACAATAACAATCGGCGGTAGATGGAGTAGGACTTGTAGAGACTCCGTCACTGTAGTCCTTAAAAACCCGCTTATGTATAGGGATTCAGTTCTCTGAACCTTCATTAAATGACTGTTGGTGGATCGCTTATCAGTTGCCGTCCACCACGCCACAAAGCCGTACAGTAGTATTGGGCGAAATATGGCTATGTATATCCTATGAACGATTTAAAGAGAGAGGCCCAAAGTCCCCCTACAGAATATAAGGCGACGTTGGCCTTCCTATCCCAATACTTGAAGTCTGAAGGACAATTTCTTGTCTAGGATTCTAAATACAAATTTTGCATTCTCAGAAAAGACTAGCTTATGGGAATTTCGTTTCTGCAAAAAAACAAAATCCCGTTGCCCTTTTCCCGAAAACTGGACTTTTATATCACATTTTGGAATTTTAATTCGAGGGACTAAATCAGTTCCACCTAAATGGTGCAAATATTTTTCTTTCATACATTTTTTTCAGAATTGCCTTCGGTAGCTCAGTGGTTAGACTTGGATTCCGAAGGTGCTGGGGTCGATTCCCAGCCAGGGTACTGGAAAATTTAACATCAACATTTCATGTTTTCATTATAATTCGAGCTTCTGCAGCTAAAATAACTCACCGGACACACTATCACTAGAGCAACATCTGATCGCCCACCATGACGACTATTAACAAAAATGCATCGTTTCTATTGAAGACTAGAAACGGCATAACTTAAATAACATCCATTCCTGAAATTAACAGACAATCTTATTTAACATCCTCACAATATTGAGTAAGATGAAAACAATAAAAGGTTCCCACGATAATCGAATATGTGCCGGAAGCAAGTCTGTAATAGAAATATACCTAAGGATTATCAACTCCGCGTCTCCAAGCTGCTACAACAATAACGACATTTTCAGAATCGAAATCACCATTAGTCCCATTTATTCGCAGAGGGTCCAATGTGGAACCTTATACGTCCTACTAAAAAAAGTTTAGGTTAACGCTCTTTGCCAATTTGTTCAGAGCCACCTTTATAATGTCTCTGAGGACGTTTGTGGTTCCCCGCGAGATTTGGTATGCAAGATTCGGCCCGACGGAACTTATCATCTTATTACTAGTTTTACATCTTGAAAATGATCCTTATTTAATACAAAAAATTAAGAGAATTATGTAGGAATTGCTTATACGGGTTTTCCAAGAAGAGGTGTTATTTTGAATCACCCGGTATTTCCGTAGCTGTCACTTTTGAAGCTTTTATTCTTTGACATTTGACAAGTAGAAACTACGCCATTACTAAAAATGGAACGATACACGATCATCGAACGATACAAAACGATCGAACAAAAAAACGATGCGAACGATACAAAATCATCTTGACTGATGAGGCCCATTTCCACCTCGGTGGCTACGTCAACAAGCAAAATTGTCGCATCTGGGGCTCGGAAAACCCAAGACTTATTGTTGAGAAGCCTCTCAATCCTCAACGTGTGACTGTTTGGTGCGGTTTATGGTCCTGCGGGGTCATTGGACCTTACTTTTCGAAAATGAGGTTGGATCAACAGTTACGGTGAATGGATTGCGCTATCGAGAGATGATTAATGATTTTTTATGGTCGGAGTTGGATGGTATTGATCTGGACAACGTTTACTTTCAACAGGACGACGCTACGTGCCACACAAGCAACGAAACCATTGCTCTGTTACGGGAAAACTTTCCGGACCGTGTTATCTCTCGAAGAGGTGCTCATAATTGGCCACCGAGATCGTGTGATTTAACACCTTGCGACTTCTTCCTTTCAATACCTCAAAGATAGAATTCGTGAGGCTATCGAGGACATAGGTCAGCCACATTGCGATTTGGTTATGGAAAATTTCATGAAAAGGATATGGTCCTGTACACGTGGTCGTGGTGGCCATTTGGCTGATGTTGTTTTTCATTATTAACGGCATACCTTCCTCTTTATTATGAAGTAGACATCCGATCATTTATCTCAAAAAATTGCATTTTTCTTTGAATACCAAAATAACACCTCTCGTTGGAAAATCCTTTAGTTAAGTAATAATAATAAATCGTCCAAAATGACGATAAATTCCCATTTCTGGCAACTCTGCATATTGAGGTATATCTTCATTTGAGGGAATACATGCAAATCTTGAACAAGAGAAAAATCAATGAAACGTCATTATTATCACCCAACCATCCCTTAACAAGTCAAAAAACAAACAATAATCTGTTGAATTGAACGGTATCGTGTACATGGCCCACACAACATCTGCACAAGCACTGACACCCTACCAGAAGCCCAACAGGTGGTAGTAGCAGCAACTATGTATGAGGAAAACAAAACACAACAAAAACAATCACCCATCACAAACAAACATTGAAAAGATGGGGGCAGATAGGGTGGAAGGCAAAAAACGTATGTATTTACACTCAATCATTGGCGTAGTTTCAATGCCCAGAGTAAACCACTACTGATTGTTGTCATAGGATAAACAACAACATCGTAATGATGATGACGACGACAAGTCTGACGATGATGATGATGTTATTGTGAGGTGATGGTGTGACAACTTTCCCCAATAAGATGCCATTTCGAAAAGAAAATCATAGAATGAAAGAAGAAATAATTAGAAATAAGCAAAACAATATTCATTCGCACAAAAAATGTTTAAATGTCTGTCTGAGTGGTTGGTTGGTTCGTTCGTAGGTCTGGCGTGAAATGGGTGAGTGCACGAGTGTCCTTAAAGTGTCCGTTTGGTAAAATGACACCGTGACATATAAACACACAATGTACATACATACTTACGTACATATGTATGTATGTAGGAGTATAGCTTTCTTCTAAAAAGGCGAATGGTAAAAAGAATTGAAAAGAAAAAACGTATGGCTAAACAGAAGAGAAAGAAACATAAGCGAATTGTCTTAGAAAAAGGCAAAAATGATGTAAAACCTCATCCTTATGATATCATCACAATTGTACAGAAATAAAAATGTAATTCTTGTCTTGATGGCTCGTTCTACTACTGGCGAACGGTACACGGTCGACGAATGTTTGGATGTGACATTGTAGGGTAAAAATAAAACAGCAAATAACCCAAGACGATGACAACGACTGAGAGGCGAAGCGGGACGGCGGAGACTCCAGTCCGAATACCACAGAGAAAAGCAGCGGATGCATGTGCTGTGTACCTGCGTATAAGTAATTACAGTGACAGGCCAAGGCATATTTTCGAATATGTATTATTATTTTGCTTGAATGTTCGGCGGTACCGTGAAGTACCTGGGAAATCCACAACGTCTAAATATATAGAATTTGTTTTTTTTTAAATAGAAAAATCGAAGCATCAGATTGGTATACAGATAATAAAGTTTTTGTTACAGCTTGGAGACGCTGTGGTGGTGATCACCCTCAATACATTTTCTATTACAGATTTCGTTCCGGCATACATTGTATATCCGATTACCTTGAGAACATTATGTTATTTTGTCCATCATTCTCAATATTGTCCGAATGTTTAATAACATTTTATAATTTAATAATCTTAGTTAGGTGCTATTTATTTTTCTACTAATATATCGCAATGATGTTATGCATATTTTTAGCTTCCATCTTTTCTTGAACAATCAAATGTTTTTGTAGGGAAAAAAAATGTCCTCTTCTTATACTAACAAAATATCTGTAAACGTAAAAAGTACATCAATCGGTTAAGCCGTTTAGAAGTTACTTTAGTCCAATCGACGTATCTAAAATTATATATAAAAATAGGTATTCAAGAAAAAATCGAATATTGGCTCAATAAAATTTGCCATATCTTTAAGGTCGATCAAAGCTCCGCTTAGAATTGTTCTTGATCAGTTCATAATAGTTTGAGCCTTTTAAGAAAATTGCAGTCTGGTAAACCAAATAACAAAATAACAACTTCGTTTGGGAGATGCGAGAATGATGAAAAACAATTGTTAATTTTTTGTCAGTCTAAAGTCATTGGAAATGTTGTCTAAAATACAGAATATGAAAATATTTAGATGATTGCTGCAGAAGTTAGGGGGAAATTTTTCAACAGATGAAACTTGACGAATACTCCTATTTCGCGCTGAACAGTAGATACTTCAAAGACATTGCACTGTACCGATTTTTTAAGTGTATATGTGCACTGGTATATATACGTTATAAGTAGACAGCGGCATTATATGCAATTTTAATATTTTCGGATCCCAATTTCGGCTGTATATTTGAAATATGTACTTTTCATGCAAAATATAATAGTAATATGGTAACTGGATAATTCTGTACAAAAAAAGTCTAATATTTTAATATGCAGCCGGATCCAGAGTAAGTTAAAATAATAAGCCATTCGAAAGTATGATATCCGAGACCCATTGATCTGATATTTGGGTAGAGCACCTCAGAATAAGAATAAATAATGTGATTTTTTTTGATACCTCGCTTAGTTATTGCACGTTAAAGTTTAAAAATCAATTTTATTGGCTCAAATGGGCCCAAAATCGAAAATTAGAAGAAACATATCGAAAAATATCGATTTTTTTTATTTTTCGATATCTTTGATTCCAATGATGCTTTGGTCCGCGTAACCGTTTCGGACATACCAAGAGGAAAAAATCCTTAACCCCGGACGTAGGCCGGTCAAGCTATTCACTTTGGTCTGCGTAGCCGACTTTAGACATTCCCGAGAGAAGGAAATCTTAAATCCCGGCCGAAGCCGGCAACCCAAAGACACTTTGGTCCGCGTAGTGGCCAGAGTTAAGGATTTTCTCCTCTAGGGTATGGCCACCCGCGAATACTTTTGTCCATTGCCGGCTTTGTACTCTTCGATAACTCGGAAGTTATCGAAAAATTTTATCCGATTCTTTCAAAGTAATACAAATTAGATTTTTTTTAAATTTCTATAAATAAGTTGGTTATCGAAAAAAGTTATTCAATTTTTTATAATTTTTTTTCTCATACTGAGTTTATTATACAAAACAAAAAACAATTTTTGTGCATTAATGTTATAAGCCGTCAACTTTTTGTACAAAATGGTCCCTTTGTGTGGGAGGTACCAAAAGGGGCGGTCCCACGTCGTCCATCATTATTTTGGCCCGTAGCAAATGATATACATGCCATTTCCGGGGACACAAAAAAAATTCCCCCATTTTTTTGTGCTTCTATAGCATTTTGGTAGCTTTACGTTTAGTGCAAAATATGGGTTTCTTCCAATTTTAGTTTTCATATTGATTGCAATAAACATGTGGACGAACGTACGCGAAATAGAAGACAACTTTGGCTGAATCTACACCAGTTTCAATTATAATTCGAAAAAAGTCAATTGAAATTCGAAGATTCCATTTGAAATTCGAAATATATTAATTGAAATTCGGATATTCCATTTGAAATTCGAAAAAGGTCAAATGAAATTCGAAAAACATCAATTTAAATTCGAAACACATCACTTGATATTCGAAGAACATCAATTGAAATTCGAAAAACATCAATTGAAATTCGAAACACATCAATTGAAATTCGTAAAATTGCAATTAAAATTCGGAAGACGTCAATTCGAATTTTTCCATTTGAAATTCGTAATACACCAATTGAAATTCGGAAAACACCACTTGAAATTCGAAATTCATCATTTGAAATTCGAAAAATGTAAACAAAATCAATGCTGTATATTTTGATGGGTAGCATTAAAGTGATACAACTTGTCTTTGTTAAACCTTTAATATTAAAATATTTAAATATGCTTTGTTTCAACTAATTTTGAATTAATATTTATAAAAATAAGATCATCTATGTATATGTTTTCTGCTCGTCACATTATATGTTAAGATTTACACCATTTTCAACTGTAATTCGAAAAAAATCAATTCAATTTCGAATAAGATCAATTGAAATTCGAAGATTCCATTTGAAATTCGAAAAAGGTCAATTGAAATTCGAAGATTCCATTTGAATTTCGAAAAAAATCAATTGAAATTCGAAACACATCAATTGAAATTCGAAAAACATCAATTGATATTCGAAATACATCAATTGAAATTCGAAATACATAAATTGAAATTCGAATTTTTCCATTTGAAATTCGTAATACACCAATTGAAATTCGAAAAACATCAATTGATATTCGAAATACATCTATTGAAATTCGAAAATGTAAACAAATCTGCACATTAGATTGGGTAGAATTTATTTAAACACATTTGCTGACTAAATCTTAACATATAATGTGATGATCTTATCTTTTATGAATATTTATTCAAAATTATTTGAAACAAAACATATTTAAATATTTTAATATTAAAGGTTTAACACAGACAAATTGTATCACTTAAATGCTACCCCATCTAATATACAGCATTGATTTTGTTTACATTTTTCGAATTTCAAATGATGAATTTCGAATTTCAATTGATGTTTTCCGAATTTCAATTGGTGTATTACGAATTTCAAATGGAAAAATTCGAATTTCAATTGACGTATTCCGAATTTCAATTTCAATTTTACGAATTTCAAATGAAGTGTTTCGAATTCCAATTGATGTGTTTCGAATTTCAATTGATGTTTTCGAATTTCAATTGATGTTCTTCGAATATCAAGTGATGTTTTTCGAATTTCAACTGACCTTTTTCGAATTTCAAATGGAATATTCGAATTTCAATTGACCTTTTTCGAATTTCAAATGGAATATTCGAATTTCAACTGATATTTTTCGAATTTCAAATGGAATCTTCGAATTTCAATTGACTTTTTTCGAATTACAATTGAAAATGGTGTAGTCAGCAAATGTACAGATTTATTTATATTTTCGAATTTCAATTGGTGTATTACGAATTTCAATTGATTTTTTTCGAATTTCAAATGGAATCTTCGAATTGCAGTTGACTTTTTTCGAATTTCAAATGGAATCTTCGAATTTCAATTGATCTTATTCGAAATTGAATTGATTTTTTTCGAATTACAGTTGAAAATGGTGTAGTAAAATGCTAAAATCTGCGAAATGGAACGGAATATTCCAAAGCGATTAATTTATTTTAAAAGATTATTATATGTAGTTTTCTGTCAAGTATTTACACAATAAATTATCTTTATTGACTTTTATTCCGGTTGCATATAATTTTTCCATATGAGTCATTCCATGCCAAACGGGACGATTTTTGACATCACTATTTTTGATTGCTTCGAAATTTTGTGCAAATGAAACTTTAATAATTCCGTCAATTGCAAACGGATTTTTAAGAGACTGGTTGCATTTTTTTCCTTATAAAGTGTACTATAGAAAATGACATACAAAAATGAAAAAATGTATTTCTAGTACAAATAAACCTATATTCCTACACCTTCAAATAAACAAAATAAACATCGTTCGATTTAATTCTCTTCTTTCCAAATTCTGTCAGAGATTGAAAATCGCTTAATAATAGGCGTCCAAGTGAAAAAAGGCAAGAAAATCGGGTTTTTACCCGTAAATCCGGATTTTGGAAGTGTCCGGGGAATTTCAAAGAAAGATTCGTGTTTTACTCGACAAGAACTACTGGAAAAATAGTATTGCGTCATTTGCTCCCCAATTCGAGTTTACGTTGTCGCAATGTTTTATCATTCTGCTAAATATTTAAAGCACATTCACAGAAATTATGCAAATGTTGTTTAAAAAAAATCGTAAAAAATAGTTTCCATCAATTCACCACTTCCAAATTCATACAGTATCTAACGAAGACATCTAAGAACACGACATTAAAATTTGAAAAAAATCGAAGGGTGTAATCATTTTGAAAATCGCAATAGAAAGTATAAAAGAGCAAAACATTAAAAATTGGTATATATGTTGAAGTACCTTCAAAACAAGGTACATCACATTAAAATCGGTCACGTATGTCAGGAGATACAAGCTAAAGAATGAACACACATTTTAGAAAAATCCGTACTTTCGTCAACTTTAAAATGGTCATAACTCTTACAGAAATTTTATTAAAATTTTTTCTTTAAGATATTTTTAGGGAAATAATACATACACAAAATTTCGAAGCAATCAAAAATAGTGATGTCAAAAATCGTCCCGTTTGGCATGGAATGACTCATATGGTTTAACCGTAAATCGAACTTTTTTTTGCATTTTTTTTCTTTTTAATAGTTTGTAATAGAGTGAATTTGTAGAAAGAGAGCAAATATCGTGTAAATCTGGACTATACGAGTATAACTAGAAATATATGAACTTTTGCATATGCCGGCTGTTGATATTTTTCTGTATCTCGTATTTCCACCATTTACTACATTTACTATTAACCCGCCATAGTTAGTCCGGATCATGGAGCTGTGTTGTTTTTATTTGGGTCGTCTACGAAACATACAAGTTTTTTTCTTATAGTGATTTCTTTTCTGGAAAAAATTTACCCCTCATGAAATACTAGAAAATATTAACTTAATACCTATTTTTAAAGTCCAAAAATGTGTTAGAAAAGAACAGTTTTCGAGAAAAAGGCACAGAAAATGCTGCACTTCCTCCAGAAACGGAATTAATCGCCATTAATTTTTTATAAGTACGGGTTTGAAGGGGGCAAAGGAAAGAGAAGAAGAATAAATAGCCTATCCTTCCTTAAATACAACCTCACGCACTTCGCTTCCACTATCATCCAGTTCATATCTTACTCGGCTCTACCGTCCGACCGTGGGCGGTTTAATATTGGGCGTAGACTATACTATGCCGCAGCATATTCGGATGCTTAATCAACCGCCTTGATTAAGGTTGTACAAAACATACATATATCCGAACTTTCGGAGCTCATATCTCGGAATCCCGGTCCGAGTTCGTCATTCCGCGAGTATTTAAAGCACCCTTCGACGTTTTATGTCTGACCATCACAATTTAGAGGACTGACACTGTACGTAGAATTCGAAAAGTCAAATAAAAACGGCAAACGGAATGGCTAAAAGTACCACGCAAATAAATAAAATATACTTTCGCCATATTGCCAAGAAATTTTATATGAATAAAATATTTATAAGCAAAAACTCATCTAATAATGGCGAACAACAACGGTAAATAGCCGATGTTGTTTGTGGTTGTAGTGGTGCTGTGGAGCATTAGATTTTTGCGATGCTCTGCTCTGAAAGTGTTGTCCGTCGTCAGCCCCCCCAATCCCCCCAATGCGACAGTAAATATTTGATTAGCTGTCACGTGTGTGAATGTTGAATGTTTCATTCCAAAATGCAAAAAGATGTTTATGTCACAAAAATTAGGCTATTATATTCTACAAGATTATTCACTGATGAGTGCGGTCATCTTCATAAAATGGTTTCGTTGGAAGAATATACCATATTTATTTACACTAAATGATTCATTTATTTGCATTTTATTATTGTTTTAAATTTTTAACCACTGCCAAGTTGTATAGTTGTAAGTACGAAAAATTGTTGTTTTTCCCCGTTTGTTTTTATTTTAGTTTCGCATATTGCTTTTCCTCGATTCCGCAAAACACATACAAATTGCTACATACATATTTTTTTTTCTTTTTTTGCGGTCGATAAATTTTTCTAACTTCTGGACATAACAGAAAAACGGTCACAATTTTTTTTATTTACTTTATTCTTCAGCGCTGTTGTTGATGTTATTGGGGGTTTTCAATACATTTTCATAAATCTCACGAAATCTTTCACTTGTTTGTTGCTTTTATTCGATTTGATTAACTTTTCTTTGCAAAATAATCCGTTTTAACTTTAACTTCTCGGATATAAATTCATCCGCGAGAATCAATTGAAATTCATTGAGTTTTTAAATGGATGGCGAGAGAATGAAACCAAAAAATCTGTTTTGTAGTTACGAAAAGGAGGAGAATGACAAAGGAATGAAGTGTCAAATATCAGAGTTACCAAGTGCAATATTTAAGGCGGCTACTTAAGCGGGAGTGAACGTGTATGGCGTCCGATATGTATACGCTGAATTATTTTGAAATGGGTGTGCACAGCGTTACCGTTGTGCGACTAAAGTGGCATATTTGCCCCTTTTTTTCAGCCGTGCTACTTTCGCGCCCCTTTTATTTTTTGATACTAAATGTGCCCCTTTTCGATTTTTTGTGGCACTTTTTGGCTTTTGTAAAAAATCTGCTTTTTATACTCTTATAACAACATTATCGTACTAACGTACGGAAATGCCTCACGCGCTACTTTCTGAATTAGGTTATTTAATGGGATATATGCATATGCTAAAACGATTTACATTTTTCTTTTGTATGTGTATGCATATGAGAATTTATTTCCACCGTTTCATCTTATTGGTGAAAATCAGAGAACGAAGCCGAGGCAAAATTGTCGGCGGCGGCGGCTTGTCAAAAATGGGTCGGCGGCGGCTTTTCGGCTTGATTTCGGCTTACGATTTATTGTGCAACATAACAGATACACATTTATTGTACAACTTAGTTGGAAGTATGAGCACAGTGTAAAAATAGATTTTTCCCTTAAATATTAAGAGAAGTAATTAAAAAATTGTCTGAAATTAAACATGTTTGCTGTACAAACGTATATCTGACAAATCTAGAAAGATCTGAAAGACTTCTTCTATTTGAAGTTTATTTTATATGCCTTCCAAAATATTTTGAATGTTACTACTTTCACTCGTCGAGTAAAAACTGGCAAAGGAAAAGACATTTTGTAAATTCTCTCTTAAATTTGCCTAATACTTTTACTAGTTCATTGATCGAAAAAAGTAAACACAAAGTTAAATCAGTTTTCTATTTTTTTTCTTCTTTTTAAAAATATTTAAAATATTTAAAAAAAAATTTCTTTTAAAAAAACTTGAACACAAAGCTGATATACACATATTGTAATGCAATACAATATTAAATTTATATTTGTAAATTTTTGATATTAAATACCGATTATTTTCAATTCCACTGGTCGACACGATTTTGGGATTTTGCTAAGTGTAAAATTTTGGTTTATTTTTTGTTACTAATAAAGTGAAAAAATGTTTTGTTTGCTAAAATCTATTTTGTAGAAATTAGAGCAAATTTTCGAATCTCAAGAAAATGGAATTGTTTTCCTCGCTACAACATTTTATATTATACATCGATTTTCTTCGGAATGGTCTCATTATATTCATTACCATCAGACTTTATTATAAAATCATAAATATATAACAGTAGTGCGTTTTTATGAGGCCTTTATTTGAAAATTATTAAAATTTTCAAAAAAATAGGATTTTTTCGTAATATTTTGTAAGATATTGCGGAAACCGCTGAACGGATGGAAAATTGTATTGTAGGAAGTTGAATACTTAATTTGATTTTTTTCAGGAACCAATTAGGAGAAATGGTTCTCTAGTTATGCCATAATATGTGGTTCAACCTCTTTTCTTTCTTAGCCTAAAGGATTACTTCTTAGATTTCTCGCCATAAATCGTGATATTGAAAAAATGATCCGAATTGGTTCAGGAAAGTGTTAAAGAATTCAAAACCACGTAGCTGTTGTAACTAAAACAACCGTTCTTGTTGAAGAATACAATTAGAGTAATTTATTTCTTAGTGTTAGTGGTGATATTTACCTATTAGTGATGAATATGAATAATCCATATGCATGTAATCGATATCGAATATATAATAGGAATAATCGACGAATAAATACAATGATACATACTATGTTTACATTATGACATTTCTCCCCCGCCTTAATTTAATCAAATTCAAGGTAGGAATCTGCTAAACGTTGAGGTACTTTTCGTTGCCTTGTTGATCGGCGTAGCTCGTCAGGAGTTGAAGTGGTATTTCCTGTTCTCGGAGTTTCGTCGGGAACATGAACATTTTTATCAGTTGGATTTGAGTCTGCTTGGTTGTCTGAGTGTATTTGATTTCCAAGGACATTCGGAATGGTTGGTTGCAATCGAGTTTGTTGGATCAATGGTAAAGGTAAACTTCCAGCTGATGTGTTGTTTGTTATAGTTGGTACCGGTCTTGAATATTCAACGTTCGTATTCACGCATTCATTTACCGCTGATTTTCGTATTTGATCTACATGTCTTCGCCAAATACGACCGTCGTCTAATCAGGATGGTATGGTGCACCTTGTTTGTGAACAATTCCATTCAGTTTTAAAAAATGTTGAAACTCATTCGAGTCAAATTGCCTCCCATGGTCGCTAACAAATATATTTGGAATCCCAAATTGGGAAAAAATTTCGCGACACTTCTGGATAGTAGTATCAGTATACATATTCGAGCAGATATGAACCTCAGGCCATTTTGTGCACGCATCTACCAAAACAAACAGATATTTACCAAATATTGGTCCAGCATAATCAGCATGAACTCTCTCAAATGGCTTTTTAGGGCGCATCCACGTGTGTGTAGTAGTAATCTTCTTAGGATCTGGGCAGGTATTTTGGCATTCTACACATTTGCTTTCTACACTTTCAATTTCCTTGTCCAAGGTCTTCCTTGAACAAATTTCGTTTACTGAACCGTAGCCCTCTGCTCCAAAAATATTTTGCCAATTTAATTTAATTTTCTGTAACCATTCTCTTCCAAGAATTGGTTTTTGGTTCGATCGCACAATATACAATTTTAATTTGTTATCCTCATCGCTACCTGTCACTGCGACACATATGTATCCAAAACATTGCAAAGTTGTACCGCAATAACTCACAAGCTCCACATCGGGATGACACACTTTCAATGTCGGGAAATAACGTTTGGCATCTGACAAATTAATAATTGATACCGGTGATCCCGTGTATATTTCGATAGTTATCATTTCTTCATTTACCCGCAGACTGTGAATGATTTTGTTGCTTAACTTATTTACTTCGCCTTTAGTTTTCACCGACAACAATTCTTCAACTGTCGTTTCTTTTTCATGAACTTGTTGTATTTGTTTTTTCTCTTTAAAACACACTTTTCTCAAATGGCCCTTTTGGTTACAAAAATGACAAGTAAAATTTTTGTATTTGCATTGGTTTGCCATATGCGAGGTATTACCACATCTAAAACACTATTTGTTTTCATGGGTTATGTTTGCATCAGCCTTTTTTGCATTCCTTTTGAGATCGTTCTTCTTCTTTATTTTATTCACATTCGATTTCTCACCGCCATTTTGTAGCTCCATGCCGCCTTTTTCTGCCAATTCACTCGGTGTTACCACACTTAACGCATCCTCCAAAGTCAGATCATTCTTTTCCAACAACCGACTTTGCAATTTACTATCACATAGACCAAATACAAATTGATTTCTGAGAGCCTTACCCAAATAATCACCAAACTCGCAACCAACCGCCAACTTTTTCAATGACACCACAAAGTCACCTGATGACTCAGACTCTTGTTGCCTGCGCATGTTGAACCGAAAACATTCCACCAACTCACTGGGCCTCGGTTCAAAGTGTTCTTCCAACACCTTGATTATTTCCGCGAATGTTTCTTCCTACGTTGTAGGCGCCTGTACCGATGAAATGCAACAACAATGACTGTTTCTAGTCCTCTTTACAATCGTACAGCTTCATAGCCGTCTCAAATCGTTTCACCCAACGACACCAAGAAATCTTTTGTGGATCAAAAGCATCAAAGTTAAAGAAATTTACGCCAGAATCTGCCATTTTATTCACTTTCCGTACACTTGTACTGTAAAAAATGTATATCTCCAAATGAATAACGTGAGATTCGTTTCGTAATCCTCGTCGCCGAAATTGTTTTAACTAAAACAACCGTTCTCGTTGAAGAATATAATTAGAGTAATTTATTTCTTAGTGTTAGTGGTGATATTCACCTATTAGTGATGAATATGAATAATCCATATGCATGTAATCGATATCGAATATATAATATGAATAATCGACGAATAAATACAATGATACTATGTTTACATTATGACAGTAGCCTTCAACTTCTTCCATTTTCCATCCGTTCGGCTTTTTCGACGATATCCTACAAAATATTGTGAAAAATCCTATTTTTGAAGAAAATTTTAATAATATTACCTTTTTAGGATTTTATCGTAAATTCTGATCGGTCATAAATAAAATGAGACCATTTCGAAGAAAATCGATGCATTATTTAAAAAGTTGTAGCTAATTTAATAAGGTTTTAACTTTAAACCCAAGAAAAAATTAGTTTTTGTCGACCGGTGTTATTTCAGTTTTCCCTGTTTTACTCGAAATTTACATATCGTAACTAATCAACATCTTACATAAATACATAAAAAACGTTATAGAACGCACCACTTACGTTAAATTGAGTGTATTTAACATTCTTTTGTTATTAAATGTATGTATATTATTTGTATACATAAATATCAATGTATAAAAAATATCACAATGATGCATACAAAACATGCAACTTTTTTTTAATCTCTTTTAAACGTTTAACATTTTAATTCGAGTTGTAATTAGGAATACCTGGTAGTATTTTAAGCGATATATCTATGTACATATAAATTTATATATGTATTATACGTGTCGAAAGTGTAATGTAGAATGTGTAAAGAAGTTTAAAGCAAGTGAAACTTTTTACATAAAAATACACATATAATTTTAATACATATATATATACACAAACATGTACTAGTTTGGTCGTATATAAATGAAAGGCGTAATTCAAAAATTACAACGGCGGCGATTTGAAGCCGGTATGAGCCGATGAGAACGGCGGCGATTTCAAGCCAATTTTAGCCGACCTATCGGCGGCGGCGTGGCTCAATAAAAAAAAATCGCCTTCGGCGGCTTATCGGCTAAAACCTGGCTGGCTTCGTTCTCTGGTGAAAATTCTGCGAATAGGTCGGCGTCTTTGCAACCAGAGAACGAAGCCGAGGCAAAATTGTCGGCGGCGGCGGCTTGTCAAAAATGGGTCGGCGGCGGCGGCTTTTCGGCTTGATTTCGGCTTACGATTTATTGCGCAACATAACACATAAACATTTATTGTACAACTTAGTTGGAAGTATGAGCACAGTGTAAAAATAGATGTTTCCCTTAAAAATTAAATCGAGCAAAAGAGAAATAATTAAAAAATTGTCTGAAATTAAATATCTTTGCTGTACAAACGTATATCTGACAAATCTAGAAAGATCTGAAAGACTTCTTCTATTTGAAGTTTATTTTATATGCCTTCCAAAATATTTTGAATGTTACTTCTTTCACTCGTCGAGTAAAAAGTGGTAAAGGAAAAGACATTTTGTAAATTCTCTCTTAAATTTGCCTAATACTTTTACTAGTTCATTGATCGAAAAAAGTAAACACAAAGTTAAATTAGTTTTCTAAATTTTTTCTTTTCTATAAAAATATTTATTTTTTGTTATAGTAAAACTTGAACACATTTTGAACACAAAGCTTAATGCTGATATACACATATTGTAAGGCAATACAATATTAAATTTATATTTGTAAATTTTTGATATTAAATACCGATTATTTTCAATTCCACCGGTCGACACGATTTTGGGTTTGGCTAAGTGTAAAATTTTGGTTTCTTTTTTGTTACTAATAAAGCGAAAAAATGCTTTTTTTGCTAAAATCTATTTTGTAGAAATTAGAGCAAATTTTCGAATTTCAAGAAAATGGAATTGTTTTCCTCGCTGCAACATTTTATATTATACATCGATTTTCTTCGGAATGGTCTCATTTTATTCATTACCGATCAGACTTTACTATAAAATCATAAAAATATAACATTAGTGCGTTTTTATGAGTCCCTTATTCAAAAATTAAAAAAATTTTCAAAAAAATTGGATTTTTTCGCAATATTTTGTAAGATATTGTGGAAACCGCTGAACGGATAGAAAATTGTATTGTAGGAAGTTGAATACTTAATTTGATTTTTTTCCGGAACCAATTAGGAGAAATGGTTCTCTAGTTATGCCGTAATATGTGGTTCAACCTCTTTTCTTTCTTAGCCTAAAGGATTACTTCTTAGATTTCTCGCGATAAATCGTGATATTGAAAAAATGATCCGAATTGGTTCAGGAAAGTGTTAAAGAATTCAAAACTAAGTAGCCTTCAACTTCTTCTATTCCATTTTCCATCCGTTCGGACTTTTAATTCGTGTTGTAATTGGCAAATACCTGATAGTATTTTAAACGATATATCTATGTACATATATATTTTTATATGTTTTATACGTGTCGAATGTGTAATGTGGAATGTGCAAATAAGTTTAAAGCAAGTGAAACTTTTTACATAAAAATACTCCACCCTGCAGCCAAAGTGACTAGTTTGTATATAGAAATATACTAGTTCCTTTTTACTTCAAACTAGTAACATATCTGTCTTTTTTCATATAACGAACTATCGATTTTAATATTGGCTTGTCATAGGCACCCAACTAGTTCATTTGTTAACAATTCAGCACTAGTTAATATCTAGTTCAGTTATTACTATATTTGAGAATAAGAGAGTACAAGAGAATGGTGGTGGGGAAGAGACACATTTACTCTGCCACCACCAAGCGAGTACTTGTTCGTAAAGCAGTTCAGACCAAATAAAATACATTTATAAAGAAGTTCCGTCAAGTAGCGAGTAGTCTATCAGTGACGAACGTATAGAAAATTGATTTCAGCGAGTGATTTTTTTGCGTATTTCAAGACCGATTTCCGAGATTTTTTTAATATCACATTTAGAAAATTAATATCGATCGTTATGTACCAAAAAAGTTTAAAAAAATACTCCAGAAAACTACATTTTTCGCGTTTGAAAATCATTTCTATTCGTTCGTAACTCACGCAAATGTAAACAAAGTCACGAGGGAACATCTGTGTAATAGAGAGTCTGTGGTTCAGACAAACGTTTTTGCTTATTTCTCTGCAGCTGACGGCAGAGGGACGAACGTGTCGATCTGCAACCACCAATTAGGTACCATGCAAGTACTGTAAAGCAGCTCAGATAATCATTTTTGCTGGCAGAGATGCGAATGGGTTTGAATAGGTCATATTGCAAATAGCTTATAACTGGTTCAATACGAAACTAGAAATTTAATACATATGTATATACACAAACATGTACGAGTCTGAACTGCTTTACTTGTTCGTAAAGCAGTTCAGACCAAATAAAATACATTTATAAAGAAGTTCCGTCAAGTAGCGAGTAGTCTATCAGTGACGAACGTATAGAAAATTGATTTCAGCGAGTGATTTTTTTGCGTATTTCAAGACCGATTTCCGAGATTTTTTTAATATCACATTTAGAAAATTAATATCGATCGTTATGGCATAATTAAAAAATTACAACGGCGGCGATTTTAAGCCGGTATGAGCCGATGAGAACGGCGGCGATTTAAAGCCAATTTTAGCCGACCTATCGGCGGCGGCGTGGCTCAACGAAAAAAAATCGCCTTCGGCGGCTTATCGGCTAAAACCTGGCTGGCTTCGTTCTCTGTTTGCAACAATACAAATAATTTGAATACAATTTGTTTTGCTTGTGGTTTCTTAAATGTAAAAAATATATGGATAAGTATTTTTCATTAGGTTGATGTGCATAAACATATAAGTTTTTTTCTAAACAGATTTATTGTGAGATAAAAAAAACTCAATACAAAACATATCTGTCCCAAGCACAGATCTAATTAGAAAGTATAAAAAAGAAGTTACAAAAAAGTAACTATAAATAAAGAAATATAAAAAATATTTAGTATACATCATAAGAAGTTTTCTATAACATTGTATTTTTTGTTTAGTTTTAGTGTAAATGAATGAAATTTTTAATATTACCTACTTATTTTTTATGTTAAACTTTGTTTTTTTATTGTTGTTTTCTTTAAATAAAAACCTTAAAATTGATCCCCTTTTTTAATGATCAGTTGCCACTTTTTTCGAAAAAATACCCTTTTTGTGCCCCTTTTTGAAATTTTCCAACGGTAACGCTGGGTGTGCATATTCACACTTGCAATTCCCCCCGCAGAATTCCAGTATTTGTGGGAGAGGACGCAGTCGGTTACCGGTTACACCCTTCCCGACTGCGTCTCTCTCCCACAGACACTGCAATTCTGCGGGAGCAAAATTGCAAGTGTGAATATGGACTTAGCCTTTGTCGGCGTACGGCGTCTGTCAAGGTGATATTGCACGAGCTTGATCCAACGTATATTGAATCAATATACCATGGGGTGATCTCAAAATTAGCCGACATGACATAGAAGGCGGCAGTAGTTGAAAAATTGCTTTCGTGAAAAGTGACAATCTTCTAAAACATATGTTTTAAGTTTCAAGTAAAAAGTGAAGTTATGATGATAATAAAAACATCACAACAATGAAATATAAGATAAATTAATTCGAAATAAAATTAAATTTTTGCTATGTTGTGAATATTACACGTCCTTCAAGTTAAACTCACGGTTCACACGAGGCAACGAGCTGCTCGACGATTCCGTATATATTCCGCCAGTGTCTGTTTGACCCCCTGGTTATCACCCTGATATCAGAGCATTGCTCATAGGTGATAATCGGGTTATCATGGGTGCCTTTAACGCACACCATGAGTTTTGGCACTCGTGCACAATAAATGAACATGCCCCCACCAAAATCACAGGGAATTGTGTCGGCTCTCCAGACATTACAATTGTTACTGCAGGACTAATCAATTGCACCGCCTGTAAAGCAGTGGTCTTCCTTGCATCCGACCACATTCCAATAATGATCTCGCTCAACCGACCGAACGACTTCATTCTCTCTGAACGCCGGACGTACGTGAATCAAAAGAAAGCGGATTGGGTAGGCTTCAGAGAGTTTACGGACTGCAAATTTAGGACCCAGCCAACACATACTCACGCAACGCAGAGGTGTTCCGTAAAATCGTCACTGCAGCAGCTGCTCGCTTCATCCCTGCCGGTCGAATACCCGTGATAAGACCTAATTTCCCGGCAGAAGCAGCAAGAGTGGCAGACGAGCGTGACGAGATTCGCCCGGCCAACCCCAGCGATCCCAGAATCAGTGAACTGAATAAGGAGATCAGCAAGTTGGTAAGCGAATTCAAGCGGAACAAATGGTTGAAACATCTGGATGACTGCAATCTCGGCTCAGGTACAAATAAACTATGGTCTACAGTCAAAGCTCTTTCTAACCCAATGAGGAAAGAAGATGGTGTTGAGTTTAGGAACAGGCGATCCAAATCCCGCAGAGTTAAACAAGGAGTACCACAGGGTGGAGTCCTCTCCCCACTCCTGTTTAAATCTTATCTATCCAAACTCCCTCCTCCCCGCATGGAGTAGAAGTTATTTCTTATGCAGATGACTGTTCGTTACTTGCGAGGAGCCACGGAATAGATAACCTTTGTGGAACCCTAAATTGTTATCTCACAGATCTTGTGACGTTTTCATATGAGGCAGGTCTGCAACAAATTCACGTGGACACCGTAGGAAACCTCACATTTAATTGTAGAACAAATATTGTCCTTGGAGGTCGTCCCCCACCCATAGCAGATGAGGAACGTAGTTTGCCAAGGCAAGCCAGAGTCACCTTGGCACAGCTCAGATCGGGATGGTGCAGCAGGCCCAACTCGTACCTCTCGAGACTGGACGAAACCATCCCTGGACGAAACCATCCCTGATCTCTGCCCCGCATGCAATACTGGACCACATGACACAATACATATCTTCAACTGTCCGATAAAACCAACTCATCTTACACCCATTTCCCTATGGACTGAGCCTATAGCTGCAGCCCATTTCCTGGAACTGGATGCTGATGAGTCAGCTGAAGAAGATTGAAATGACACTAATTAATACTATACTAGCCGGAGCAACCGTGGCTACAACAACAACAACGATTCTACTAATTGCCGAGTGTGAATCAGAACATATGAGAGAGAAACAGGAGGAATAGAAAGAGGAATTCCTCTCTTTCCTATGATGGGCAGAATCGTCAGCAACTCGTTGCCTCGTGTGAAACATTACTTAAGGTTTCGTATCCGCCTACTTGAGGCGTTCGACGTCTGTCAAAATCGATTTCGGAAAAAATTGTCTTGTGTGAATCAGAACCTACCATGATACAATAATTATAATTGTATCAATCAATTACGGCTGTCAAAGTTGACAGAACGGAGAGAGAAGACTAGGTGAGAGAGAGAGAATACAAATAAGTCCAGGTTCACACTTGCACTAATGGATCTCCCTTTCTAAACAACGCCATAAAGCTGTAACATAGATATAACATGTTAGCAAATGTTCTGATTTATAAAAATAAAATAAGAATACATATTTTAATAAAAATATGAATACATATTTAATAAATTGTGTAGAATTACATATTTGTCCCAGTAGTTCCCAAAAGCGTATTGCGGTAGTACGCGCATATGCGTATTTTCAGAATAAACAGAATCAATAAAAAGAAACCAGCAAACTTTGGCACTTGTTTGGAAAAAATTGCCTTTTGCGAAGCCGCATAGATAATAAGTCGAGATTCACACAAGACAATTTTTTCCAAGAAAGTATCAAAGTTTGTTGGAGAGAGAGGCAGGCGGAAAGAGCTCACTGTCGCTCTCTCTCCTACAAAATTTGACACTTGTTTGAAAAAATTTCCTCGTGTGTAGCACGACTAAAACGCAGAGTTGCAAGTGAGTTTTGGTTATTGGGCAACTGACTTTACCTTGTTCATTGTAATATGATTGCATCTTATCAGAATTTCTGCTGTCAGCTGTCTAGATTCCGATTAATCTCACTTTCCCCCATCACTAAATTTATCGATATATCCTCGTTTTTGCAGCGGTACGGCGGATTTTCTGATTCTGTAATAGTTTTTCTGCTTTATTCTCGAATTTAAATAACACGAAAGGTACGAATTTCAACAACTTAAAGAAAGAATCTCCGATGGAAGCTTGATTCTTTCGATTGCAACGCAAATGCAGTAATTTCAGAACAACGAAAGAACTTACGCCGCTAAATGCAATCTAACCTAAAAATTATGAAATTATATTCTTCAGTGCAATTGACCTTTTGATTGATGAATGAGTGCTGTTGTGTGGGTATGATAATGAATAAGTAAAATATTGTTTTCTTTTCTCATAATTCTAGTTGTTTAATAATGGCTCAATTCTTCAATCGCATTGGCCAACTGGGTTTGGGTGTCGCTATCGTCGGTGGTGTTGTAAACTCGGCGTTATATAATGTTGACGGTGGTCATCGTGCTGTCATCTTCGATCGTTTCACCGGTGTCAAAAATGAAGTTACCGGTGAGGGTACACATTTCTTCATTCCCTGGGTTCAGCGTCCCATCATCTATGACATTCGTTCACAGCCCCGCAATGTCCCCGTCGTGACTGGCAGTAAGGATTTGCAAAATGTCAACATTACATTGCGTATTTTGTATCGTCCAATTCCCGATCAATTGCCAAAGATCTATACAATTTTGGGTCAGGATTACGATGAAAGAGTTTTACCCTCCATTGCTCCTGAAGTGCTGAAATCTGTTGTGGCTCAGTTCGATGCTGGTGAATTGATTACACAGCGTGAGGTAAGATAAATCATCTAAATATCTATATAATTTAATTGGAAAATAATCCAAGTATGATATAGGGTTTAAGCAAAAACGTAAACTTATGGCAGTTATGTTAAAATTTGAAATGAATTTTTCAATCCATTCGCCAGTTTCCAAAAAGTAATGCCCAAATGTTTTTGCACCAGTTTCACTATTGCTGGCCGAGAATTTCACTATTTTTGTAGTCAATTTTAATAATATCAATGCATTGTTGAATCAAATATCGTTTAATTTTTATTAATGTCGTAGTCTTAATTTGTTATCTGCCAAACAGAGAGAGCTTGAGTCATGACAACAGTTAAAATAGCGGTATATCCAAGTGAAGCCTTGGAAGACCCTTTGTTTTTTTAAGTACACATATTTTTTAAAATTTTTTTGGCAGTACTTAACACTATTAATATTCTTTTATTTCCTCCCCCACTTTATAGACTGTTTCTCAACGTGTCTCCGACGATTTGACCGAACGTGCCAAACAATTCGGTTTCATTTTGGACGATATTTCCATTACACATTTGACCTTTGGCCGAGAATTCACACTAGCTGTTGAAATGAAACAGGTTGCCCAGCAAGAAGCCGAGAAGGCTCGTTTCGTTGTCGAAAAGGCTGAACAACAGAAATTGGCTGCCATTATTTCCGCTGAGGGTGATGCCGCAGCTGCTCAGCTTTTGGCCAAGTCTTTCGGTGAAGCTGGTGATGGTTTGGTGGAATTGCGTCGTATTGAAGCTGCTGAAGATATTGCCTACCAACTATCCAGATCACGTGGTGTTGCCTACTTGCCTGGCAATCAAAGCACACTCCTTAATCTTCCCAGCTCAATGGCCCAGTAAAAATTATGAATAATTTTTATTGATTTTAATTTTCATTTATAATTGAACATTAAGTTTTAGCATTTAAATGTTATGTACGCTTTTTCTATTAACAAACCCTTCCTCAGCACCTTTCCAAACTATCGAACTTTTTTCGTGAAAAAGTTGTAAAAATACTATTTTTCTTATGTGTTAAAATGGAAACATATGCATACAGTAAAACACACAATTAAAAGCTCTTCGAAAGATATCCGAAATTAATGGAACCTATATTTATTTTGGATATAACAGTTTGTTTTTTAAGTGAAATCTGATATAATTTTAGGAACTTTGTTAGAAACGCCCATTTATTCGACTTGATACCAGTGGTACATGCATATCGTTTCATCGCATTGACTACAATGGATTGTATGGCTCTTATTTTATTACTTGAAGCCCAAATCCATTTCCTACGATTTCATGCTTATTTGTAAATTCGTTGATGTGTTTGAAGAGTATGCATTACCATTTTCTTTTTTTTTTTGAATAACTGAGTTGTGTTTACTTTCTTATTGGTTTAAGAACTTGTAAATTTCTAAGTA
This sequence comes from Eudasyphora cyanicolor, assembly GCA_963930755.1. Lineage (NCBI taxonomy): Eukaryota > Metazoa > Arthropoda > Insecta > Diptera > Muscidae > Eudasyphora > Eudasyphora cyanicolor. The sequence continues at coordinate 62,622,486 of OZ005737.1, forward strand.
AAATAAAACAAAAGTTATTAAAAAGTATGTAAAAAAAGATTTGATTTTTTTCTCTCTCTATATGTATGAAACAAAAATTTTGTAACATGTGTATGTACAAAACATACAGAGATTTGGTAACGCCTGTTTATGACTATATAGCAAAGATTTTATAAACCTATATAAAACACGTGAGTGTCACAAATATGTTCACAAAGGTTGCTGAAACGTAGGGTACTATTTTAAACCCACGAATTATTCATATATTGAATATTCATGGTCTATGTAGCATAATTTCGCGAACAAACCTCAAAAGGCAAAGTCATAAAGACAGCGGCACTAATTGGGAGAATTTTTCTTGTTTTTCGAGTTCCTTGCCTATATTAAATATCTATTATATGTCCTCGCCCACCCAACGGTTTTGACTTCGACTGTTAAATTGTGTTTCGCAAGGTCAGGGAATAATATATTACCAACATGTGACCCAAAGCTAAGAAGCGCTAAAATACAAAAATTGCAATAATAACGGCTGCATAGGGTTGCTTTATATGACAGCTACATAGATATGTATATATTTACATCAACAATTGTGTAAGTATTTAACCAAATCATTTATTTTAGATTGTAGCGTGTGATTCACTGGAATAAAAACAATATTGATTGTTTATTAATAAATTTAACACAAAAATTCTTTAATATATTTTATATGTAAAATTTAAACTTATAAACAGATAAATGCATATTCTAATGGAAGACACAGTGGTATCACTCACGACTCTGATCTTAAAATCAGTCGTGATTTTTCGGATTTGAATTAACAGGACTAATGTGACCATGGGGTAACTTGAAATTAAGCTGCAAAACCACATCATTTGAGTCGTAGAACTCAATGCGGTGAATATTCTTCACTCCCTCTCGGAATTCTTTAGCAGTTTTTTTAGTGGGTATCATTTCGTGGGTATCATTAGGATTTTGGTACAAATCATCGCCAGGTAATAAGCTGACACTAGCATCGTTACATTTGAAATTCATTGGTAGCGTGACTGTAATGCCTTTGGCGGCACGTTGTTGAGCAAAATTTTTAACCTCTTCTAGCTGGGAAAAGTTCAACAGACGAGATAGTTCATAGACTTGAGGAGGAGGTAGCCAAATCTCTTTTTTGAAGTGTAGCTGAAGGTATTCGGCAGGAGTTTTCCACTGTAAATAAACCATTACACATCTTCGTATCTACAGTGTAGACTGCAAGTTCAGAGTTCTTACCGAAAAATCTGTGACTTCATTTTGTTCTTTAATTAAATCAGGTATCGTCTTCAGGGCTATCACAAAGAAGGCAGTGTTAAAGCTATAGAAGAAATGAATACAAATGTATGTACATATATTAATTAATCATCTAGTCGGTCATTTTTAATTTTTTATAAATAAATACTTGTGTATTTGGATATCCATTTTTTACCGTTTCTTGAAAGTGGACGGTGTAAACCAATTGGACCATTCATAAAGACTCCATAAATCTGGAACAATGTCCAATTCTTCACACAGAGCAAGAAATTTATTCGAATCGTTGTGAACTTGTTTCTGCCAGTGGCTGCGGTCAAAGTCCTCTCTGAAATTGCCATAACCTTCTCCACCACTGATGCTATTTCGATCCCGGCAAAATATTACCCCCAATTCCTCGAAAGCCTCACGAATGGCAGCGATGCGTAAAGATAATTCTCTAAGTGGTGTACGAATGAAAAAATTAAATATATGTATTCGTGTTCATATGTAAATTTCCTACAAACTAGTTACCTTTCAATAGTTTCTGGATTATCATTTTTATAAATATCCGATTTGTCTCCCTTTACTTGTGTTAATGTCAGCAGCTGTTGCTTTGTAACTCCCATTGTCTCAAAGTGCTTTCGCCATAGCGGTGTCTCGTCAGAGGCCTCAAAAACGCCACCGGGAAAGACGGCCGAGTTCGGCATAAATGAGGATTGGGGTGGACGTTTAAAGAGTAAGGCTTTGTAATCCGGTTGTTTCCCCACTTTGACAGCATCCCGGGCTAATACAATCAAACTCGAGGCATTCCGAAACTTTACAGCCACTTGTTTTGCCATTTCTAAACTTAACTCAATTGAAGAACAAAATTAAATGAGCGAGATCGAAGTAAATAAATATTAAATATTGCGCAACTTGGAAGAAGTAAAGTTTGTAGCATGATGCGATTACAAGGTAGTGGCAGTGGCACCTGTCCAACAACAATATCAGCTCACTCAGGCCGACTTATATGTATATTGAGAAAGTTATACAATACAAATTTTGCTCTCTTTTACCCTTTTAACTTAAAAAACACTAAAATTTTAATTGAGAAACTATTTTTTTTCTTTTTTAGCATTAACGAATGTCAACAATTTGCAAATTGTAAACAGCTGATCGAGGTATACTACCTTATGATATTATAATGACGATGACGTGTCTGGTAATTGTATCTGATACCTGATACCTTGAAATTTTTTAAATATTTTCAAGTTATAAAAAGGGTTTTTGTTAGTTCATGGATACAAAAAACATTTGTTTTGGCGTAAAGATGACAAAGCTAGAACTTCATAGATATGACGAAAATGATGTGACGACGCCAACTGGAATAAGGGCGATAATCTATAAGAATATAGTTTTTGTGTTGAACAGTTTCAATTACTCTACATAGTATGTATGTATGTATTCTCCGCCGAGGAGAAAGTATGAATCTGTGTAGTGGGTAGCAAGGATTTGAACCTAATCCTTCTGTCAAATTATATCGTCGCTTGGATGACCAACTGACGGAACTAACATTTTAAAAATTGTTTAGGAGAGCAGATTTTCCGTTTTTGCTGGGACAGTATTCCTTTTTCCCCATGGCGTAATATTTATTATATTTCCAGTTTTGTTTTCTTTTTATGTATTTCTTATTTGTCAAAATTATTAAAGAAATTAAAGTCATATTGCCAAGCCAAATACGTCGGAAATTTTAAAATTTGACGCTTGACACACTAGGCAAGTTTTTTCAGCAGCTTATCATCAAATTCTCTTTTGAACTTTCACGAAGAACTCAAAATGTTCAGTGAGAGTTTTTTCCTCCCCTCTAATCCACAAATCATTTGTGGATTTTATTTTTATATAAATATTGGGGATCTCCTCGCCATTACCTTTCGTTAGGTTATAATATTGACTTTAGGGGCCCAAGTCGGCCAAAATATTGGACCCTAGGGGGCTAATGGATCCACTTTTCATATATATTTTTTCATATTTAGACTCTACATGACATTACCTTTCGTTTGAGTATAATATTGGTTTTGGGTTAAAATTCCATTTTTTGGGTCCTGAGGGCCCCATGGGTCCGAGCCCCAATTTTGAACATCATTTTCGTAACTTTTGGACCAAACTGAACGGGATAGGCTACTTTTTTTCAATTTTCGTGATGCCCCCGGTAAACTGCACTTTAGCCGTTAATGATATATTTCGAGTAGTGCGTGCACCATGCTGTGCTCTTTTCTTACTAATAGGTGTCAATTGGTATGTATTGATGGTAGACGCAGTAATATTCTTCCCGTTAAAAGTGGTGTTCCGCAGGGATCAGTGTTGGGACCCTTGCTATTTATAATTTATATAAACGACCTTTTCACCCGTTTACAAAACTGGTGTGTTCCATATGCTTTTGCAGATGATATTCAGTTGCTATTTAAGGGTCACCATCGTTTTTCTGAAACTCTTCAGTCTGTAATTGAATTAGTTTTAGAAACATTAAACGCTTGGATGTTACAGAATAAACTCTGCGTAAATCCATCCAAAACTAAGGCGCTATTGTTTTCTTCCAGTGCCTACAATAATATCCAGATAATATATAATAGCACACGTATTGAATTCGTTAACCACATAGAATGTCTAGGAGTTCAATTAGATGACAAGCTGCGTTTTGAACAACACATTAATAGGGTTGTTTCAAGAGTGAATTTTTCTTTAAAAAATCTATACGGTACAGATTTGTCTCTGCCCCTTTTTGTTAGGGAGCGTCTTGTGCATGCCCTGGTTATGCCAACAGTTTTGTATTGCTTGGAGGTATATTCTGGGACTACGCAGAGAAATATGAATCTAGTACATCTGGCTATTAACAGAGCGGTACGGTTTGTGTACATATTAAATCGGCGAGTTCATATAACCCCTTATGTTGTAAAGTTTCTGTGGTGTAATTTCTCCACTTTCTTGAGTTCCCGGTTATTAGTTTTTTTTATAAGCTAATTAAGAATCAGTGTCCGAGTTTCCTGGTGAGGACATTTTAATTTTGCCATTCAACCAGAAGAAATCAATTATTAATACCTAGGGTATTTCATCTTTTGGATGATGCATTCCTTGTACTAGTGGCACGTTTGTATAACGCACTGCCTATTGAATTAAAACATTTTAGCTTGTCAATTACAGCTTACTCTAACAGGCTTATTCAGCATCTTGAATAATCTTTTTTTTTCTTCGATTATTTCCTTAAGTGCACTTAATGGACGTAATAGATCTGTTCCTAAATATTTTTATATAAATTGTTCTCATTTATTATATTTTTTTTATTTTTCCATTATTTGATTTTATATGTACTAAAAATTATAAAATCAAAACTTATTTGTATAGTGGGAGTAGTTTTCGTCAGCGCTGAGAAAAAAATTTGTATGCTATTAATTTTAAATAATACCCTACTTTATTTTAAGACTAAAAAAACAAAGAAAAACAAAAAATTGTAATTATAATAAGATAGGAAAAAAATGTTTACAATAACTCTTTATAAGGCAGAGTAGTTTTAACTCATGTTAAAGGTTTTCATTTTTAATGCATATTGTAATTTATTTTTAATTGGCCTGATGGCTTTTTATTACATGTTAAGGAGAATAAATGAAATGAAATGAAATAAACACTGCCAATTTTGAGGAAAATCGGTTCAGATTTAGATATAGAATTCTTATAGCAATAGAAAACACAATTCTTATTTGTTGGCGTTATATAAAGTAATTTCTGTAATCAAATGAGGGAAATTCGCAATCATATTACTCCATTCAGTAGTCAAGGCAATAACCGATATATTATCTTTAATGACGCTTAATGATCGATTCTTCAGTTTGTATGCACTGTATCGATCAGCTAAAATTAGCATTTCTATTACTGTGTTAACGGTCATATCACGCCCCAGCACATATTCACATAATGTCTTCAGATTTTGTATATCATACTTCTCGGCAGCTGCCAATAATTCCGGAGCCATTTTGTCTATATTCGGCGATTTATTAGAGTACAAAAAATTAAGAAATTCCCTGAACACATTGCAGTCCATATCGGTTATGACAACACGGTTACGTTTGTTCTCGTCCATTTCTTGGTGTTCGAACATGGCGGCAAAAACTGAACTCCGCAAAGCTAATATCGCTTTGTGCGCTTTTAACTCTTCGGAGTCAACAATGAATATCACATCTGTGTGTAGACTATTGTCAAATAGATTGGACAAATCTTCTCGTGTAGAATTTAATGTCCTCAGTTTGAGGGCATTCGTATCAGTTGAATCGGTGGCCATAGTTATTTGGGAAAGTAGACGCAAGGAGCCATTTGGCAATAAACCTTTCGAGGAATCGCTTAGATCGGCGATTGCAATAAATTTTTTAATAACAAGCGAACGATCTGTGTTTGCGTCGAACATATCAGTGTCGGTGCGGGTATGGACCTCTTTGCCTTCGGCATCCCACAGAAAAGCATCCCATCTGTATTCAAAATTAGCTTTTTGTGGCGAGTTTAATTCCAATTCTATTTGTACATATGAATCGTCTTTTTCAACACTCAATTGCCATCTACGGTCGGAGCATTTTTTTGACGCAAATTCGGGAGATGTTATTGTTTTCTTAAATAAAAGGAAGTCGTCTATTTGCCACAAATGCCGAAATATAATAACATTACGCTTTGTGTGATGGAATGATTCTGCGCCAGTAGATTCTAGTTCAGACTGTATATTTGTGTCCGATATCATATTAATAAACTTTTCTTATTATTAGAAAAAATAAACTGCTACACTCTCAATATGGTTGATATAGAAACCACCGAATTTACATACAGGGGAAGTAAAATAAATGATCTGCTGTTTGGTTGATTTACAAAATTTTTTTTTCTGATTTGTGTTGCCCACTTTACTCAAACGTAACGAGGCCAGTAATTATTTGGCCCATCCGAAGACTTGATGTCGAATAGTCGAAATCAAATATCGATTCATTTTACGATTCTATTTGTTTACGATAGTAGCCATGATACAATAACGAGGTAATAACAGCCGATCATGATTTTCTTCGATTTCTTCATGATAGTGCTGCTTCAAGGCTGGGTTAGGCATACGTAACCGTAATTTATCTTTACCGTTGCCCGTTTGAGCGATTAGCCAACGTTGAGAAAACGAGTCATATGTTCTGACAACAACAACACATAAGTAAACAAAAAAGCCGCGATTTCTTTTTGTTTAGGTTTATTAAAAATGAATGTTTATAACTTTGTGTTTTTTAAATACAATAAAAGTAATCAAGAAAATATCGTCGGATAAGATGATGGGGTGGACGTCCTATAAACAATGACTGGGCGAAAGCCGGACACTAGAATGCCTATGGCAGTTTTTAATTTGTTATTAACATTAATAAAATATGAGTTAACTACGCCAAAGCAACGGATTAGACCGGCAGAGAGACTAGCAATAACACCACTGTATGTCAAATAGTGCTTTATCCTATGATTCCAAGTTGGGAAATATTAACATTCTATTCTTTAAAATTTTAGATATTTGGTCACGGTTGTTCCATACAATCGATTGCATGGAGTCACAAGCTGGGGAAAACAACAATTCAAAATATTATTTTAGAATGCAGTGAAGTTTTGTGGCGCTAGCTTTCGCCGATTTATTTAAGTGAACAAACTACACAGCAGTACAAACACATTGCCAATGATTTTCAACGAATGTGGGATATGCCGAATTGTGTGGGAATCTGCGATGCTAACTATACATTCATATCAGTTAATGTTGGAAGTTATGGCAGCCAACACGATGGGGGTATGCCCATTAAACTTCAATTTATTTATATTCTATTTTAATACAAACAATTTACATTTCTTAATTTAAATTACATACAGCTATATTCCAGTACTCTGCGTTTGGCCAATCAGTTATTTTAGGTTTCCAGGAGTGGTGGAAAATTGGGTCCAAGGAATAGATCGCAGTTGACGAGCTCGTGGTGGTCATATGACCGAAATTGAATTTCATTCTTAAAATGTAACACTTGCACTACACCTGGAATAAATTTGAACTCTATATCTTAAATATTCTGTGTTTTATTAATATATAAAATTCTTATGTCCTTAATGGATATACTTATTACTTATGTCTATTTCCATTGAAAAGGGACTCAGCCAAATCCAATCCAATCTCTATCTATAAATAAGTCCACGTTTGTAGAGACGCTTATATTGCTGTCAAATTAACCCACAATGAAGAAGATTGGCGCAATGATTGTCTCGTACTGTCGTCAAAAGAATCCTGACGGAGATTATAAATTTAATTTTTAATGGAGTCAGCCGCGATCTTCATAAAACTCACCTGTAACACCCAGCTCCTTGCCAATTTGCCTCCAAGCTTTTCGCTTTTTTTCAGATATCCTATATGCTGGATTATATTTATTGTATAAATACTCGTTTGACTGCACCAATGAAAAAAATATTCGTCTTTCATGTTTATTTGCACTTTTAAACAACAAATAATCAATAAATTATTTTCTTTACTTTTCTCGGTGAACATACAATTGTAATTGTAAACAACATATAGTATCAGCTGTTGTCAAATTGTACGTAAACGGAACGTTCAATTCTGATTTCAACAGATTCAGCCGTCCGTTTACGTTTCGTTTCCGTTGGCTAATCCTTTACACTGATTTCCATATCACAGATTGAATCAGCTGATTCGTTACGCTACGGGGGCGTTACGGTTAAGTTTGCCTAACTGGGCCTTCACACTCGACAATTTTTTCCAAGCAAGTGACAGTTTGTTGTAGAGAGAGGCAGGCGGGAAGAGCACGCTGCCTCTCTCTCCTACAAACTTTAACACTTGCTTGGAAAAATTGTCTTGTGTGAATCTGGACTTAGACAGTGTTCCCAATGTTCTGACATTGGCGCGTTGTCACATGCACAAACTTCGCTCATCTAACAATCTGCAAACTACCTCACAATGACTTTTCTGCCAACGTTGCAACACAAAAATTGTATGTTTACACGGTTGTACGTTCACAGGGTTGAATTATCCGACAATATTGTCAGAAAAATGGCAAAAAAAAGCTGTCGTCAATATATAGCTTTATAATAAAGTAAAACATGGATCGATAACGATTTAACTAAAAATTTTAAACATTGATAAATAATCGTCCGTTTGTTTAAATTAGGCGTGTTTTCGTTACACCATAGCTGCTTAATTTGTATGGGGAGCTAAGCATTATTAAGTCCAGATTTACACTAGGTTTTTTCAGCAGATTATATGCTAATTGTCTTTTAAACTTGCCTCTGCGTTTAGACACGTAATTTTGTTTCGGATATTCCTGTGTGAATTGTTGTTGTTTCAAAGTGCGAGTGAAAACACAAAACGTCCAGCCCGAGTACGGGAACGGTTTTTAGTTTACAGAGTTGTATTTTTCCGCCATTTTCCTGACAATATTGTTAGAACTGACAATCGTGTATATAGCTTTAGGTAGTATTCAAAAAGAGAACGGCTTATGGACAGTACAGAACCCTGGACCTACCTGCTGAAATTAATGTTCCAGTCTTCCAGAACGTAGAGGAATCGCCTATACAAGACGAAGACCTCTATCGGATTCTGGATACAAATGTGAAAGAAGTGGAAACCATGGTAACAGAAGAAAGTACCTTGTGTTTCTTTAAAATTTAATTTTCTAGAAAATGTAATGAATCTTTCCAAAAATATCGTCGAAATGACATTTTTATAGAACATTTTGTAAAAATTGTATTTTTCTACAAAATTTTGTTGAAAATGTTTTTTCTTGAAAATTTCGTTGAAATTGCATTTTGCTAAAAACTTGTTGAAATTGCATTTCTCTAAAAAAAATAGTCACAAGTTTAATTTGTCTGCCTGATGTGCGCCGTTTGATTATTTAATCCTCACGAGTTGCGGAAAATCTGTGCTAGACAGGAATTTTCTCAGTATTTTACAATCAACAATCGTTTAAATTTTTCTAGAAAATTCAGATTAAATTGATTTTCCTAAATTGAATTTCTTTTAGAAAATTCCTTTAAAAAATCATATTCTAGAAAATTTCGTTAAAATTTAATTTTTTAGCCAAACTCGTAAAATATTTTTTGTCTTGAAAAGGTGAATTTTTAAGAAAATTGCGCCAAAATTGCATTGTTGGAGATAACTTCGTCAAAATTGCATTTTTTTAAAAAATTTGTTGGAATTTAATTTTTCTAGAAAATTTCGTCGAAATTTTAATTTTAACGAAATTTTTTAATAAAGCGTAATATTCAAAAAAATTCGACAAATGTGCTATTTTGACGAAACTATCTAGGAAAATGGAATTTTAACTTAATTTTTAACGAAAAAATTTGCAAAAACACTGCCGAGATTTTTTTTAAACATCTACGATTTATATTAATTTCTAAAAAAAGCTATTTTACATCACATTCATAAAAAGTATGAGATTTGTAAGTAAATACTTAATTGAGGCCATATTTTGCAGAAAAATTCAATTTCGTAAACTTTGAAGGATTTTTCACTAATATTCAAATTTGACATTCTTTAAAAGTGAAATTCGATGAAATTTTCTAAAAAAATGCAATTTTGTTGACCTATTTATCAAACTCTCCGCAAAAAATGATCAGAAATTATATTTCTTTTAAATATGATTAATAAGAATCACAGCGGTAGCCTACAAAATGTGAGACAAAGTAATCAAATTAAATAGCGTATCTTAAAGAAAATCCATTCGAAAATAAAGAATCTAATGTATCTAAACTGCAATGGAATTAAACACTAAAACTTTTGTTTAAAAAAAATTATAAAAAAAGTACTGAAGAATATTTTAAAATTTGTTTATAAAAACTCTGCTTTAAATTCCATTAGAACCGTTTAACCCATTACTTTTTGTTAAGACCTTAAGTAGTTTCGAAAATTTTCAAAATTCTACAATCCTCATAAGAATGGCAAGTAAAAATATTTTACATATAACATCTACAAAATAAGAGGAATACATTTATAAAATATATACTCACGGTTCCAGTAAGATTGTTACGGTCCAGCGCCTCTCTTTTTGGTTAGGCCTGGGGCCAAATCACGGCTTGAACACTACAATCTTACAGCTTATTTGGATAGTTTTTATTTAATACCAATGTTCACTTTAACGAACAAGCAAAGGGGGGAAAACTTTAACCCCATCCAACACCCCCCCCCCCCCCCAAAATAAAATTCCGATGTGATCTTTCAAAACGCCGATACACGTATATATTTTTTGGTCTCCTCTACCATAATCCATTAACAGAACTGTTATTTTTTTGTGTTGTTCTGTGTTATTACTCACAAAATCAAATACGTACATTAGTAACAAATCCATATACAAATCAACATACATATATTTTATTGTACTCAGAAATAACATATGTATGTATTTTACCAGAATTCACAAAGTAATGGAAAACATGCACTTATTTGTTGGCATTGAATAAAGTAATTTCTGAAATCAAGTGAGGGAAGTTTTTGATCATATGACTCCATTCAGTCGTCGAAACAATAATTGATATATTTTCTTTAATGATACTAAATGATCGTGTCTTTAATTGAGGCGCACAATAGCGATCAGCCAAAATTAGCGTTTCTATTGCTCTTTCAACAGTCAAATCACGTTCTAGCACAGATTCGCACATTGTCTTCAGATTTTTTATATCATATTTATCGGCAGCTGCCAATAGTTCCGGAGCCATTATGTCTATATTCGCTGATTTATTGGAGTATAAAAATATGAGGAATTCCTTGAATACATTGCAGTCCAGATCTGTTATGACAACACGGTTACGTTTGTTCTCTTCCATTTCTTGGTGTTCGAACATGGCAGCAAAAACTGGGCTTCGTAAGGCTAGTATCGCCTTGTGGGCTTTAAACTCTTCGTTGTCCACAACGAATATCACATCAGTGAGACGACCAGTGTAATAGAGCTTGGAAAAGTCCTCTGGTGTAGAATGTAGTGGCTCCAGTTGGACTGCAACGGGATTAACTGAATCGGTGTACATAGTTATTTGGGAAACTAGACGCAATGTGCCATTTGGTAGGAAACCTTTCGAAGAGTCATTTAGATCGGCGATTGCAATAAATTCTGCAAAAGTAAGTGAAGCACTTTTACGTGCATCAAATGTACTTTGGTTCTTTTTGGCATCGATCTCTTTGCCTTTGTCGTCACATAGAAAAGGTTCCCAACGGTATTCAAAATCAGTTTTTCCTGAGATTAAATTTAAGTCAACACGTACAAACGAATCAACTTTAGAAACTTTCAATTGCCATTTAGGATCAGGGTATTCTTTTGATGCAAATTCGGGAGATATTACTGGCTTGTTGAATGTAAGAAACCCGTCTATTTTAAACAAATGTCGAAATTGAATAACATTTCGCTTAATATGATGTCCTGATTCTGCGCCAGTGGCGTCTAGTTCCGACAGCATATTTGTATCCCAGATTGTATAAACAAACCCTTCTTCTTTGATTGTTATTTAAAAAACACAACACATTCGACCTTGTTAATAGGGAAATCCCTAAAATGTATGAAAATATTGTTAGCGAATTGAATTTTAGGGCAAGTAAAGTGAATGATCAGCTATTTCGATTTCAAATCTTGATGTCGATTAGTCAAATATCGATTCTTCTTTCGATTCCTCTTGCGTGCCGCAGTAACCATGATACAATAACAAGGTAATATGAGAATTAAAGGCTGGTTAAGGCAAACGTAACCGTAACGCCCCCGTAGCGTAACGAATCAAACTCGATTTCAAATGTATGAAAATGTACAACAGCTACCTAAATAAGCATGCGGATACGCCGGATAATTTCAAAAAATCCGAATTTGACAGTGCGCTTACAACTACAACAAAAAAACAAAACAACAACAAAACAGATGACAGCAGTATTTATTTTTTTATTTTGGAACAGAATACTAAATACAAACATGTAAGAATTTAATATTTTACTATTATAGCTTTAATTAAAATGTGATTTTCAGATTAAAAGCGAAGATATGATTGAAATAGCTGGGACCCTGCACACTTACGGAATACAAAGGAGCCTCTCCACAAATGTGTAAAAATCAAGAAGGGCACATTGCAAACTCCACAAATGTGTAAAAATCAAGAAGGGCACATTGCAAACAATTTCTCTGGAGTTGTAAACACCAAGTAAATTCCAAAACTTTAAAATATGTACCAGCATCTTTGTCTTAATGTTTATTCAGGTGGGGGACCTATTCATGCTGCTTGAGCGCAAGGAATACATTTTCAATAACTCATTTTGATTCCAGTCGGATGAAACCCAAGAAAATCGTTAGTCCAGGTGTTTGTTCTTCCTACAATGAAGCATCTGAAGAGCTTGTTCCAAACAGTTATTTCCATAGTTTACGATGCTGCAACGCATTTGAATTCCATGTTTAACGAGGATATTTGGAAATATCAATTGAAACAGGCCAGTAGACAAGAAGCATGATTATAAGATAGAATTTTATTTAACAGCGACACTGACATGTGAAATAAAACGCGATTTAGTCCCAATATGGCAAGTGCCATCAGGGAACCGACAGCTTCGATAGATTTGGATGGCCTTTACAAAGTCAGGAGGAGAATTACAGGTCTTAACATTTTGCACAACCAATAAAAAGTTTAAGAAACATAATTTGACTTCGGTGGACAAAACAAACATCTTTAGATACTCCACGATTACTAATATTTCCGTTCTCTCTAATAAAAAACAGCATCTTGCATAACAAACAAATTAAAACATATAACTACAATGCTATGGAAATTTTGTAGTTAAAAAAGTTGTGTCATTGGGGTGTATACACAATAATACTGCTCAAATGCAAACTATCAAATTGCTTCAGTGAAGCCCGGTTTCTACAATTTTTCCGTACGAAAACATAGTTAGAAAGTTGAGAAGGCGAAGAAAATATTAATTGCTCTGTCTGCAAAATGTTTAAAATACGAATGCCTCCTGGTTTTGGAGTAAATTTCTATTCCCGCATTGGGGTCTGTCCAGAATATTTTCAAAAAATATAAATCATCCATAATCGATATTGCTTTCAATATCCACTCCAAATGTAGAAAAACAAAATTTTTCTGAAATGGGGATGAAAAGTCAGCTGTTTTTTTTTACTGCGAAAAGGTGGGTACTATGTTTTTCAGCTTGAAAAAATTCCACAAAATGTTATTTCAAGTTGAAAAATGGAACGCTTTTTTACTAAAGACGCATTGCATTTTTGAAGTATGTGTGTCGAAATGTCATTTTTATATGTATGTGTGTGTGTATAAGCATGTGCATTTTTCCTTTTTGCTTTTCTTGAAAACAAACACGAGTATAAATTAGAATCAATAAGTAATTAAATGGAATAATGCCGACTTAGAAAATAGTTAATTTAAATTGCAGAATGGAAATATGGTTGAAGATCATTGTGCTAATGTTATAACTACATAAATTATTTATTTTGTGTTGATACGATGGCGATGCTTGTGAGGCATCAGAAACCAGGGTAATACAATGTTACAAATAACAAAATAATTTCCTATTGTTGTACGAATAAAAATAAATAAAATTATGTTTTGATCAACCGAAAATATGTTTTATTATTATTTTTAAGGATTTACATTATATTTGTGGACATATATAAAATATACTTCCATCCATAAACAGATTTTCTTCTTCCAACTCCTATGGCTGGCAAGAACTCACTATGTTCTTTGTAACCATTTAAAAACGAGATCACAGGCACTGCCCAATTCCACTGTCCTACTGCTTCGGTAGCGTTTGCCGTCCACAAAGTTTTTCCAGGCTTTTCGTCACGATTGTTCTAAACATACAAACGTAAATGTACATACGTAATTATAAGACAAATTCCACATTATTACATATACTCCCAAAAAAAAATTGTTTGCTGTTAATAACAAACAACGTCTGCTAAGTTTTAGCAAACATTTGTTCTGCTAATACAGCACATTTTCTGTTGTAATAGCGAAAAGTTTGCAGTTTTGCATTAGCAAACGCACTGCTGAAAAATTTGCAGTTTGCTGAAAATTTTTGCTGTTAATCAAAATATGTGAAAATAAGACAAAAGTTGCAAAATTTACATGATAAAGTTCAACTACCATTGAAATTCAAAAAGGTTAAGGTCATTCGTGCGCTGAGAAAAGTATATTTTGAAAAAAATTAAATAATTTGTCGGCGATATCTATTTTCCGAGTTACGGTTCTCAATATTTTTATTTTTCTATTGGATTTTATAAATATTGGAAATAGGAGTCGAATGAAACTGCAAAAAGTAAAACACAAATCGATAATGAATATGATTTGACGTGTACATAGAGCGATTTCAAAACCTAAGTACGGGCATACAATTGAAATTAATCTATTGTGTTTAGATTTTAGTTTCTAATTTTTTATATTTTAATGAAACCAAAGCTAAACATTAATATTTTATGTGCGATTTGTAAAAATGTTTATAAAGTCTGATTCACACAAGGCAATTTTATTTCAAGCAAGTGTCAAAGTTTGTAGGAGAGATTCAGAGAGCACTTTCCGCTTGGAAGAAATTGCCTCATGTGATCTAGGACTAAGTATTGTGTATGCAAAAAAGTTAAAAAAAAACGAGAGAATTCCTAAAGGCTTAGGGTGAGTATTAAGAGAAAATTTCGCAAGATTGTATCATCCTGTGCAAAGAAAATTTTTATACGGTTTCCATGGCTATTCCTGTGTGTATTGTTGTTGTTTCAAAGTGCGAATGAAAAACATAACGTTCAATCGAGTACGAGAGTTTTTTTCCCCTCCCTTTCCAACTGCCTCCCTTACAAACACCATTAAACCGCTGATAAAATTGCCTCGTGTAAATTGCGACGAACATAGACACCTCAACACACGCGGTAATTCGGCGCCTCTCCGTCAAACTTTGACACTTGCTTGGAAAAAGTTGCCGGGTGTGAATCTGGACATAGAAACATACGGAAGATAATGTCCAGATTCAGACTCGGCAACTTTTTCCAAGCAAGTGTCAAAGTTTGATGGAGAGAGAGGTGGGCGGAAAGAGCTCTCTCCTACAAACTTGACACTTGCTTGGAAAAGTTGCCGAGTGTGAATCTGGAAAAAGGAGAAAGTAGTTTATTGTACTGGCAATCCGTTTTGTGTTTTTCATTTGCACTTTGCTGCCTTTATTTACAACAAACACCAAATTGCCCCGTGTGAATCGGGACGTCGATATGCATTATGACGGAAAAAAGAAAATTTTAAAAAGAAGCAGCGTTTAATTTATATTCCTTACCACTGAAACCAATTTTTTCCATTAAAATGTGCTTGCGATAAGTTACTCATATATTCATATTTGTGCAGATGACAAAATCTCATATAAAATGTTTATTTCGCATATCAAAAAATATTGACAGACGTAATGTGCTTTCACTAGCATTCAAGAGTTGCCCTCTTTGACAGACATCGTGCGCCGACTCCGGCTATTTAAGTAACACCCTTTGAAGAGTAAAATATTTTACGCCGAACAAATTGAATTGAAATTTTCATTCTGTTTGTTAATTCGCATTACAAAAGCATTCCGCGGGCGAAGTAAAGTAAACTTTTTGGCAATGAAGAAACGAAGATAATGCAAATGATTTTAATGAGCAAAACGGTTCCGGGACACCTTCGACCACATTTACAAATTGCTAAAGAAAAGAAGGCGAAATTGTGTATGTGAATTGTGTATGTATGTATCAAGTTGCAACAGGTAAGCGTACACAAATTGCAAATTTCACTATGATTGTGTAAGTCTTATTTCTGGTTGTTTTCATGATTCTCAGCAAAGTAAACTAAAATGTCCTAGCAAATACATCCTGTCCATACAAAGAACTTGTGATAGCGATGGACTAGCAATTTCTTTTCGTGTCTACTTTTCCAAATCTCATAGACCTCTTAGAAGTGTGGTCCTAACGAAAATATCTGCAACAACAGATATTGTTTTGTTATTTGTTTACTTATTTCATTAATTAATCAGAAAATGCAACATTAATTTTTTTACACCATATGCTTCAACGATGGTTGGATCATCATACGGTCTTGGAGAACATCAAATATAACCAAAGGTCGTACGATGTATGTTCTTTATTGTTATCATTCGGACAAAAGGAAGATAGTTATTAATGCCAGTGACCGATAAGTATTGTGTGTAGATGCTCCTATTACTATTTAATTTTGTAAATGATTATATTTTTTGATCAAGCGTACACAAATGCACATAAAGGACCATGTTATCAATTAATCAAGACGCAACAGGTAAGCGTACACAAATTGAAAATGAAATGTACTATGATTATAAGACTTAATTCTGTTTGTTTTCAAGATTCTCACCAAGCAGTGTCCTATTAAAATACGGGTATAAAAGATGATCTGAAATTTCGTAGCAAATACAATGTATAAGTTCAGATGGACTAGCCATTTATTTCCTTGTCTACTTTTCCAAATCGCATACACCTCTTGGAAGTGTGACCCTAATGATAATACCTGCAAGAACTCGTAAGTATTTTTTTCCTTTTTGTGATTTGTTTACCGAAATGGCAAGATTGATTATTTACTCTATATGTTCCAAAGATGGTCGCTAATATCCGAATCACGAAGCAACCTTTTGGCCCAAAAAACTCAGGATAATTTAGTCTAATTTGGATGTAATCCATGGATAAGATCATTTTGTCCAATGATATGGCTCTGGACATGTACAATTAGATACCGTGTCCATAGGGTAAACCCAACACATTGACCAATATTGACAGAGTTCGCGTCGATGTCGTACGATTTATGTTCTTCATATTTATACTTCGGACAAAAAGAAGATAATTGTTAATGCCAGTGACCGGTAATTATAGTTTGCTCCTATTGCTATTCAATTGTATTAATTTTTATTTTTCATTTATATTTTAGATCAAGCATACATACAGATTTCACAGTTCGAAACGCTTATCAATACATGGGCTGAATAACTTCAGGTTGGAGTCCTGGTTGATATACTCTTCTCAAATATCAGGAAAATATAAAATCTGTATTTCTTTTATTAAAATAAAAAAAGAAAAAACGTGTGCTAGAATAACAAAAAAAGTTTGTGAAATAATAGCAAATTGTTTGCTAAAACGACTGTTCTAGTTTGCTACAGTAGCAGGCAAATTTATGTGCAAAAATAACAACCACAGGGTTGCTAAAATAACAGACGAAGTCTGCTTTCACTTTTCCAGCAGACCCAGACTGTTGAAACAACAAACATTTTTGCTAATGATACTCACAAAATTCTTTGAGTGTAGTTACATGTCATTCCAGTATTTTGCACTTTTTTGCTTGGCTATCCAATCGGAATGTCGCTCTTCTCGTTTATTCAATATACATAATTATTTTCGGTTCCAAAGCTTTGCATTAGTTTTCTTTCAGATAATTTAATTTTGTATTCTTTATTAGGAAATTTTATAGCTAAGATTGACAGCAATTGAATTTCTCGCGGACAAAAATGAATATAAATAAATAGGAGTACAATGCTGGCGGCATTCAATTTGTTCATTACCACAAATGAAAAAATTTCACTCATTTTTTCACAAATTAGATTTTCGTGCTTATTTGGGTACAGCGCGCGTTAAAAATTTTCGGTAGTGCGTTTTTTTGACAGACGCTGACGCATTCACTGGTATTTAGAGACACCCTAACGATTAATCCACTAACTCTCTTTGAAACTTGCCTCTGCGACGTAATTTTGTTTCGGCTATTCCTGTGTGAATTATTATTGTTTCAAAGTGCGAGTGAAGAACACAAAACTTCGAGCCCGTTAAGCTCGAGTACGGGAGAAATCCCCCCCCCCCCTCTTGCCGACTGCACTCCTACAAAACGCCGCACAGTGGGCTAAAATGGACATAATTCTGCCATTTCAAAACCACTTATCGTATGGAGATGAAATTTTAGGTGTGTATACAAGAGGTGTTAGAGAATTTATGTTCGGAACTTGTGCCCCCTATACAGGGGCGGAGCTACAGGGCCCTAAAGATGACCACCTCGGGTATACAACATTTTGGGCCCCCTATACAGGGCCGGAGCTACAGGGCCCTAAAGTTGACCACCTCGGGTATACAACATTTTCATCGGCTTCTAACTTTTGAATGGAGTATCCGATTTGAGAGGAAACTTTAAATTTTGTGGAGTGTAATGACTTTACAGCACCTATAGTCCCGTGGAACCTCCCATACAAATGGATCATTTTGCACAAAAAGTTAACGCCTTTTTACTTGGTTTCCTGCACATACAAATACCTGAAATTGTGTACAGTGTAATGTTTTTGTAATACCCATAGTATATTACAAAGTGGGCGTTTCCGAAATATGTGGATTTTAAATTTGAAATTTTTCGCCGACTTTGCCTTGGAGTTTAGCCAATATCTCAGTAAAAAGTTTACCGATTCTGTTAGCGTGGATTTATGGTTTGCCAATAAAATTTACAATATCATGAAAAAAAGAATCGATAAAATATGTCAAGAAATAAGAAAGTTATGGCCCTATAAAGTCAAATTTTTGAAAAAATTTACTTTTTGAAGATTTTCTGGCGAAAAAAGTCCAATTCGTATTTAGGTTTTGTAGGAAAAGTTTGTTACACAAAGTATATCAAATTTATACTAATTTTAAATGAGAATTTTCACAGAATCTGTTAGAGAAAATCCAATGCCAAAAAATTGGTGTGGTTGCCACCCTTCTCTGATTTGGACCTTTGTTGATCGATTTCTCCAATCGCAAAGCTAAATTTTATTTATTTGTGTTAAGCGTGGTACTATGTTCATTTTTCGCGTTGAAATCCCATATAAAAACAAAGTCGCGAAAAAAACTGCGAAATTTTTTCGTTTGTGGTACTATGTTTATTTCAACGCGAAAAAATAACATTTGGCGCCACCACAAATTTAACGACGTTACAAATTGAACGCCGCAACAAATTTAATGCCGCCACGGTCACATTTGATTATATTTATTTTTGTCCGCAAGAAACTCAACTGTTGTAAATATTAGAAATAAAATTTCCTAATAAAGAATAATAAATTAAATTATCTTCCGAAATAAAGAAAAAGAATGCAAAGATGTTATAGGAAAAATAACTATGTGTATGGAATAAACCAATTGGATTGCAGTATAAAAGCAAACAAAATGTGTAAAACACTGGAAGGACGTGTAACTAAATGTAATAATGTGGAATTTGTCTTGTAATTAGATATGTACATTTATGTTTGTATGTTTAGAAAAATTGTGTGCAAAAGCCAGTATAATACTACTACTAAAGCAGTAGGACAATGGAATTGGACAGTGCCTGTGATCTCGATTTGGAAATGGTTGTAAAGAACATACATAGCTAGTTCTTGCCAGCCATAGAAGTTGGAAGAAGATATTCCGTTTATGGATGGAAGTATAATATATATGTCAACAAATATAATGTAAATCCTTAAATGTAATAATAAAACATATTTTTCGATTAATCAAAACATAATTTTATTTATTTATATTCGTACAACAAACAGTATGAAATTATTTCGTTATTTATAACATTGTACTACCTTGGCTTGTCATGTCTCCCAAATATCGCCACCGCAAAAACACAAAATAAATAATTTATGTATAACATTAGCACAATGATTTCCAACAATATTCCCTTTCTGACATTTAAATTAACTATTTTCTAGGTCGGCATTATTCCAATTAATTGTTTATTGATTCGAATTTTATCTTTTGTTTGTTTTCAAGAATGTTAGCAAAAAGAAAAAATGCACATTCATATACACACATACATACATATAAAAGTGACACTTTAGTACCCACCTTAAAGGTGGGTACTATGTTTTTTCGGCACGAAAAAATTTCGCAAAATGTTATTTCGAGTTGAAAAATGGAACGCTTTTTACTAAAGTTGCATTGCAGCTTGGAAGTGTGTGTGTCAATGTGTCACTTTTATATGTATGTGCATTTTTTCATTTTGCTAACATTCTTGAAAACAAACAAAAACAAAATTCGAATCAATAAACAATTGGAATAATGCCGACTTAGAAAATAGTTAATTTAAATGTCAGAAATAGTGTTGGAGATCATTTTATCAAATTATTTATTTTGTTGTTGCGGTGGCGATGTTTGTGAGACATGAAAAGTCAGGGTAGGACAATGTTATAAATAACGAAATAATTTCCTATTGTTGTACGAATATAAATAAATAAAATGATGTTTTGATTAATAGAAAAATATGTTTTATTATTATATTTAAGCATTTACATTATAAATATTTGTTGACATATATAAATTATACTTCCAACCATAAACGGAATATCTTCTTCCAACTTCTATGGCTGGCAAGAATTAACTATGTATGTTCTTTACAACCATTTCCAAATCGAGATCACAGGCACTGTCCAATTCCATATTGCTACTGTTTAGTAGCGTTAGCCGTCCATAATGGCTTTTGCACACAATTGTTCTTAACATACAAACATAAATGTACATATCTAATTACAAGACAAATTCCACATTATTACATTTAGTTACATGTCCTTCCAGTGTTTTGCACATTTTGTTTGCTTTTGTACATCAATCCAATAGGAATTTCGCTCTTCTGGTTTATTCCATAAACATAATTATTTTTCCTATCACATCTTTGCATTCTTTTTCTTTATTTCGGAAGATAATTTAGTTTTTTATTCTAGGAAATACAATTTCTAATATTTACAACATTTGAGTTTCTTGCGGACAAAAATAAATATAAACAAATGGGAGTGTGACGGTGGAGGCATTAAATTTGTTGCGGCGTCAATTTGTAACGGCGTTAAATTTGTGGTGGCGCAAAATGTTACTTTTTCGCGTTGAAATAAACAGAGTACCACAAACGAAAAATTTCGCAGTTTTTTTCGCGACTTTGCTTTTATATGGGATTTCAACGCGAAAAATGAACATAGTACCACGCTTTAGGCTGTAGCAAAATCGACTGCATAGGGAATCCCGAGCGCGCCTTTTCATATCAAAGATATAGGACTAAAAGTAAAAATCCCATTTTTGGGGATTTTTGATGTATTTTTTGGGAAATGAGGATTTTTCATTAGAAATTGCAACATGTTGCGTTTGATTATTATTTCTAATATCGAAATAAAGAACTTAAAAAAATTCATCGAAATATATACATTTTTAAGAATTTTATGCCGTATTTACGTTTCTGCCTATTTGCAAAATATTTTTTTTTTAATTTTTCCCTACCTTCTTGTACTTATTGGTTATTATATCAGTCAATATGCACTGATTTCTTGTAGATCACATGTTTTTCTCAAACAATAATAAAATTTAGTAAGAAGAACAATCATAAAATTGAGTAAGAAGGATAAAATATGTCGGCATTTATATATGTTGCCTTAAATTTGTGTATACCCTTTTTGTAAGCGAAAGACTCACTTCTTGAGAAAAATAATTTATTTACTTATTTTATTTCTGTAATATATATATTATAATTTTATTTCTGTAAAATAATCTGAATAATCCATGTCTAGGAGATAAAGCAAATCCTTGTATTCCTCAGGATTGTCACATGTCGAAGATCGGTAACATATCCATCTTTTTCTTATTAAAGATAGAACAGGATCGGAAGATAGTAGAAGATTTACAAATGTATCTTCATTTTGAAATTCTCTTGAACTTTTTCGGAAGTGAAATTGCTGAACATTGCGATTTCGTGCCTCCTGGGCTTCTTCCGTAAGCTCGCCCAAAGGGAGAATATGAAATGCAAGAATTAAATCTCCATGACGCAATACTTTGTGTACTGTTGGGGTCATATCTTTCCATGGGTACAGTTCTATTATATGTTTCGAAATACCTAGACAGTATTTTTCAAATTTTCCTGCATTAACTTTGTTTTTCCTGTTGATTGTCATTAGAATTATGTTGATTTTTCTCAGTAATTCCATATCAATTCCTGTGATCTGTGAGATGTGATTTCATAATCCTTGAAGAAACGCCTTGCAGTGTTACCATCATTTGTATTGCCATATACCACTAGTTGTTTGTCGAAATTTAATCCAGTCTCTTTCCAAAATTCCTCTTGAATTATTTTTTTCTGGAACTCTCTCGATGCTTTTAATTCCTTTTTGTCCGGTAATTTGTTTGCATTCTCTGGATTACTATAATAATGTAAATCGTATGCTATGTGTGGGAAATGTAATAGGGAAATTCCAAATTTTAGAGCATATGTGTTAATTGTTGGGGTCTTCGATAAATCTGAAAATTCATACTTTTTTCCTCCACATAGTGTACATCTCCACGTAGAACATGTTCCCGTAACAGCATTGCAAACTTTTCCATCGACCATAGTGAAATTTAGGATGAAGGAGATTGTGAAGCTGTAGTCCAATATTTTGTTTGATATGGATTCCAGCTCCTTAATTCCCTTCTCAATATGATCAACCAGGTTTTGTGTGTTGGTAGCCGACTCGTTTGTATACTCAAACCATATTGGTCTACAAAAGTTTTTTGATCCTGGAGTCGAATGTATCCAAATGTCATCAAAACTAGTTGAGGGACAATCCGTGTCTTCTCTCTTTCTTAATCTGAGGGGAACTAATGGTGCCGTGAACACACTTCTATAATCTGTCCCGCTCGGACTTGTTGATACAAGTACTTGTTTGTATTCAGGAAGTGTTGATAAGCCATCACATCCCCACTTGCACACAAGTTGCAAGTCACAATTACCATTGTACTCAGCTGTTCTGTAGTAAGAGTGGAAACAATTCTCGATGCTGTATTTTCCAGAAGGTTAGGAAGACCAATATTGACTCCACTTGGTGAAACTTGTAGCGGTGAAGGAATAATAGACTTCTTTTTGTCCTTTATTTTGTTATATGAAGGTAAGACATCGACTCCTTTTTCGAACAATGCCTTCCTAAATGTGTTCTAGTTGTCTTTGTTGAGTTCCAGTTTTAGCATAGCAAGTGCTTTTTCATCCGTAAAAACTGACTAGATGATGGTGTCGGAATACTCTCAACAATTCTCCTTAGACGTTTCGGTGATGCTGTTTGAAGAACACCGTCAATTTTTAAAGCATCAGTTGGTTGTTTCTCTTTTTTCAACATTCTACGGACTTTTTCCTCAAAAGTGTGAAATGGGATTTCACACAAAATAAAAAATAGTGACGAGTTCTTAAATGTTAACGTCATACTTGTAAAATTGGTAATGATATACATTCTCGAAGATGCTATATTTATATAAAAACAATAATATACATGACATTTCTACCTCTTACATGTAATATGGGAAATTACAAAAAACATGTATGAATGAACGTTACAACAAATATTTGTATACCTGTCAATGATTAAGGGTTTCCTAGAAATAGTGCCATAAAACAATATTTTCTGAAAGAAAAATCTTACTAAATTTTATTATTGTTTTATAAAAACATGTGATCTACAAGAAATCAGTGCATATTGACTGATATAATAACCAATAAGTACAAGGTAGGGAAAAATTAAAAAAAATATTTTGCATATAGACAGAAACGTAAATACGCCATAAAATTCTTAAAATATATATATTTCGATGAATTTTTTTTAAAGTTCTTTATTTTGATATTAAAAATAATATTCAAACGCAACATGTGGAAATTTCTAATGGAAAATCCCACAATTCCCAAAAAATACATCAAAAATACCCAAAAATTAGATTTTTACTTTTAGTCCTATATCTTTGATATGAAAAGACGCCCTCGTGATTCCCTTTGCAGTCGATTTTGTTACCAATAAATAAAAAAAATTGACAATTCTCTCCGATTGGAGAAAATCGATCAAACTTTTGAAATATATGTAAAAAAGGTCAAAATCGGAGAAGGGTGGCAACCACACCAATTAAAATTTTGGCTTCGGATTTTCTCTAGCTGATTCTGTGAAACGTCTCCTTTAAAATGAGTATAAATTATATACTTTGTGTTACAAACTTTTTCTACAAGACCTATATACGAATTGGACTTTTTTCGTCAAAAAATCACGAAAAATTAAAGTTTTTCAAAAAGTTGACTTTATAGGGCCATAACTTTCTTATTTCTTGACATATCTTATCGACCCACGAACAAAATCGGTAAACTTTTGACTGATATAAAGGCTAAACTCCGAGGCAAAGTCGGTGAAAAAATGAAAAATTCAAATTTTAAATCCAAATATCTCGGAAACTATTCAAGATATCTTTAAGCTATAAAATGTTTATTGTAGGTCTGGTCTAGGAGTATCCACCACTCAAATCGGACACTCCATTCAAAAGTTAGAAGCCGATGAAAATGTTGTATACCCGAGGTGGTTAACTTTAGTGTCCTGTAGCTCCGCCATACAGGGCCCTAAGTTAACCAAACTAGAGCTACTAGGGAAAAATGGTATTCAGTTTTGAAATCCGCGTTAAAAGTACAAATAAAATCAGTTGCAAAACTCAAGGCACCAAAAAATGACTTCTTTTTTGTAGACCTGTGTAATCTGCTGAACATTCAGCCAGTGTGAATCGGGACTTAGCCAACGAAAACGAAACGTAAATGGACGGCTGAATCTTTAAATTTTTGATTTGGACGGCACGTTTACCGTGCTTTTGCAAAGAAAATCAGCAAAACAACGAAAAAAGAAGACATTTATGCGAAATTTTTGATAAAAATGATAAATAGATAATAAAAGTACAAAAATATAAAATAAAATAAAGATGCTATAATTTTGGTTGTGAATGTATGTATCACATGACATGTTTTTCAAGTTTTGGGTAATTGCTCCAGCGGGCAACGTTACGGCCGCGCAACCAATCCCGCGGCATCCGGTTCTTTGTACCGGATTGACCTGAAGCAGCAATTCTTCGGCCAGGGGCTGCCACCTCAGTACTACGACTTTTATGTTCGTCCATTTTTTCGCCATAGGAGAGGCACATCCCGGAGTGTCTGCTCCGAATTCTTCTGGTCCGTGCCGGGACCGAACAAATTCCCGGACCACAACAAGATTTCTGCTCTGTCTGCGGGAACCTTATACATGGCAACTCAACATCAGTAAGGTGTACCCGATGTATGGAGTGGTTGCATCTCCGGGGTTGTTCTGGCCTTAGGAACGTCGGGAGTATCACCCCATAAGGAGACGCAGTCGTTAATGTCGTCGGACTCGTCGTCTACGTCATCGACGCCTTCGGTTTATGGGACACAGCCGCAATCTCCAATAGAACAACATGCACAGCAACCAACACCATAATCCGCGGCAATATCAACGAGATTGTAGTTTTTAAAAATCGGAAGAACATCAAGGTCGCTGCGATCCAGGAAACAAAGTTGAACGACAGAAGCAGCTTGCACAGTTGTCGGGGATACAATACTAGAAGTGGAGGTGGGGAATTGGCTTTCCTATTACACCATTCCTATCTCGCCTGAGCTTGACTCTAGAGACCCATACATTGAATGTATGGGGGTAGCAGTTAAGTCCGGGACTGCCGATATAGAACTGTATAACGTATATACACCGACGATTGGTTGCTGTTCTCCGCGTTATTTGCCGGACATTAGTCAGCTACTGCAGGGCAATAACCGCGTGGCCCTAGGAGACGTTAATGCCCATCATGAGCTTTGGCATTCTCTCCTAGCTAATGACCATAGAGGCATAGCTTTGCCTGAGCAGATAGATGGCTCTACGTTCTGCACAGTGAATGAGGACGCCCCCACATGGATTATGGGTGATTGCAGCAGTGTTCGGAAAAAACACTAATGAACGGTTCCTTAGCGTTCTTTACCGTTCCTTCGTCGCGAGCGGAGCAGTATCGCAACCCTCACAAGAGAACATAATACACTAAAATTTTTTTAGTGTTACTGTTCGCGAACGGTACCACTACGATAACGTACCGTTCGAAGAACATGTTACAAAATGCGCTCCCTAGTGCGTAAATATGTCTTATCGAAAGGGACTTTCGTATGGGGGCTATATCAAAGAATGGACTGATATACCCCATTATAAATAGGGATCGTCTCTGGGTTAAGAAATGTCTCTGTACCAATTTTCATTAAGAACACTAACACTAAAAAAATAAATAACGTTAGTGTTCTCTGAAGAAACCGTTCCTATAATGTACTGTTTTTTCTGAACACTGGATTGCAGTAGATCGCCAGATATCACCATCGTGTCGCCTGTACTGTTTTTTCTGAACACTGGATTGCAGTAGCTCGCCACATATCACCATCGTGTCGCCTGGTCTGATAAATGACGACCTGGCAGCCCGACTTTTCATTGGGATCAGACCCCATAATCCTCTCCATAGACAGACCAGCCGATTTCATTATCTCTGAACGCCGTACTCTCCTGAATCAAAGGAAAGCGGATTGGAACGGGTTCAGAGAATTCACCAACCGCAGCTTCAGTGAACTACCCATCCCCTCAGATGTTCGGGTAACTGAGAAGAAATTCCGAGGCATCATCAACGCAGCAGCCGCTTGCTTTATCCCCGAGATACGACCTAATTTCCGAGCAGATGCAGCGGGACAAGCAGACGAGCGTGATGAAATTCGTCGTTGTAACACTGCAGATCCTAGAATCAGGGAACTTAATCTATAAATCAATAGGAAAGTCGACGAATTTAAGCGGAATAAATGGCTAGATCAACTGAAGCAGTGCAACATCCGGCATTGATAAATTGTGGGCAACGGTTAAGTCACTCTCGAATCCAGGCAGGAGAGAAGACCGGACGGCGATCACATTTGGTGCAACCACTGTGACTGACCCGAAGAGATGCTCGCGATTTTTAAACCCACAATTTATAGAGCACCCCGTGAGTGACAGAGCGAAAAGGAGAGTAATGCGTCGTATTCATGCTCACCGAGCTGAAGAAGTACCACCACATTTTACAGTTCGTCGGCTTAATGCTATTTTGTTCCATACGCCATTTATTATGAACGGAGAAAAACGTAATTTATTGTTTGAGTAAAAACGGGACTGAAGAGTTACACACTTTTTATTTCATAGGGTTCCCAACAGTGTTTATATAATTATCATGCATTTCTATGCCATTACATCCAAAAATAAGCAAGTTATAACAATTTTTGTACTTGGCATTTTGGTCCATATCCACTTTTATTTTACTATTTTTTCGTATTTGTATTACATGGACCACAAAAAGGGTCGGTATGGATGGACACTAATTTACATATTGTGATCGAAAGAACGTAAAATACTGAGTGAAAAATATAGGGCGATAGAAAAATTGAGACATAGAACAAAAATATCGAAATTATTTCCCGTTATTCAGAGTAAAACAAATTTACCCTACCAATATCTCGAAAACTAGGCGAGATAGGAAAAAATGATTGCAGATTCTGAAAGAGCATGCTTGGAACCCATATTATCAACTCCTAACTCAAAAAACACAAAAATGGCGTATGGACCAAAATAGCATTAAGCCGACGAGTTGGAGAAGTTGCAGATATCGTCTGTAGTGTTAGGTCATCCAAGCGCTTGGCCCCGATGGAATTTCTATGCTGATGTTGAAGCAGTTGGACATACCGGGAGTTGAGTATCTGACTAGGCTCCCCATTCTGTCCTTGACCACTCTGATAATACCCGAAGCCTGGAAAATAGGCAGAGTGGTCCCGCTACTGAAACCGGACAAAGATGCGAGTAAGGGAGAATCGTACAGGCCTATGTCCTCTCTCGCCAGTAGCAAAGACGCTTGAGACGTTAATCCTCCCCAGCCTGATTGGACATTTTCCAATTGCCGATCATCAGCACGGATTCCGAAAGCAGCATAGTACGACTACTGCTTTACACGCCATATTCACTCATGTAAGCCGATCCTAACTAGAACAAGCCCGGTGACAGGACCGTCTCGTGGCGCTTGACCTATCGAAGGCCTGCGATACTTTCAGCCACGCCACGCTTTTTGAGGACATTCCGCACACTTTGAAACGTTGAATCGTCAATTACATGTGTGGGAATTCAGAAACACGAAGTCCAAACCATGTAGAGTGAATGAGGGTTTTCGGGTCCGATGAATGTCCACCTGGCTGAGATTGCCAATATCTTCGCTGCCAGGAACCGGAAAAAATGGCACGAAATTATCTGCCACACTGTTTACTAAATGGAGTGAAGGAGCAATTCAATGTGACAGTCCATGGCACAAGAATTCCGACTACCGAAGTGTCAGATACGAACCAATAGGAATTTGATTCCAAAGAGTGGGGTTTTCGCGGTTTTTTAGATCGATTTTCCAGATTTTTTTTGAAATTGTCACAGTTAAAAAGTCATATTAAACGATAAGTGCAAAACAAGTTCAGGTACGATCCAATACGAATTTGATTCCAAAGAGTGGGGTTTTTCGCGGATTTTCAGATCGATTTTCCCAAATTTTTTGAAATTGTCACAGTTAAAAAATTAATATTAAACGATAAGTGCAAAACAAGTTCAAGCAAAGTTCGCGGACAAACTGTTTTTTGGCGTGTGACAGTTCATTCCTATTTCTTCATACCTGACAGATTTTGACGGATGACTTATCTTTGTAGTCAATAATTTTTGGGTAGCGCTGAGCTTTGTTGCTATGTATTTCTTGCCGTTGTAGACAGCTGAACCGACGAACTATTGGTATTAATTAATTGTCTGACTAGTGCTGTATACAACCAATAAACTATATGCAGGTCACAGCCTTCTTTGTTCTTTTCAAAATATTGGATTTGAAGTACAACTTCCTGTCTAGTAAAATACCTAAGTAATTAGCACTTTCAGAGAAGGGACCTTCAATTCCCCCAAAGGATATGACACAAGTTTAACAGTTGGTAGCCATTTCTCCTGGTGAAAGGATCGAATTCCGTCTCGGTCGGCTTATCACCAAGACAATTAGCGGAACCCCATCTTGCGGTTGTATGAAAGGCCTGCTGTAGGATGTCTCTAAGAGTACTCGGAAACTTCCCTCTAACAGCTACTGTCACGTATCTGCATAGGCAACAACGCTAACACCTATCATCTCTAGGATATTGTTCATGGAGAGATTCCATAGCAGAGGAGACAGAACACCCCTTGCGGCGTTCCCCTGCTTACAAATCTATGGAGGTCAGTTGACTCTAAACTAGCTGAAATGCGTCTCTTAATTAGAAGGTTATGAATGAACCTATCTATACTGCTATCAACCCCCAATGTTGCTAGAGCTGTAATTAAAGCGGCTGGATATATGTTATTGATGGTCCCCTCTATATCTACTCATACATCAAAGAACCGCTGGCTTGTTCGCCGATCAGACTGTGTACCGACTAAGGTAATCAAAAACCGCACCGGTTAACCGGTTAATCGGTTTCTCTTTAAAAACCGCCTATCGGTTTCCGGTTTTTCTGCTTTTTCGAATAACTCGAACCGTCGGTTTTTTCAACTCGGTTTATTCGACTTTTCGGTTTTTTGAAACTATTATAAAATTATAAAGAAAATATTATTTTTGAAACAGGCACCTACCTAAAATTTTGAAAACATCAATAAAAAAACCGTTGACATCATTTGTGCATATCCATCGATTTCAAAATTCAGTTTTATATGTATTTATACTGTTTACATTGCTAACTTCTCTATTGACTTCGTCTGCATATTTTATCAAGGGTCTTATTGCGGTATAGAAATTAATTAACAATCCTTTCTAATTGAAATGTAGGTATAAATAAAATACACATGTTCAGTTTCACATTTCGACAAGTTTCAATCTCTATAGTATGCTCAAGGCAGAATCCGCTACTTGATGCTAAAAGCTAAGATTTTGCCAATCTTCACTATTAGTCAAGTTTTATAAAAATCACAATCAATTTTTTTGAAAGAAATCTCTTTAAAAATTGAACATAAATATTACAAATATTGCAGAGATTATAATATTATATCATAAATGAAATTGGAACAATTACCTATTATAAATAAAAATATGAAGTGTTTAAAATAAAATTTTCAAATAAATCTTAATTTAATTGGAATATGGTTACATATTGAATTTGCACTACGCTTATTTTACGTCATCTAACAAAATGTTGAGCATTATTTATGCATTTTTATTAAAAAAGAAAAACCGAAAACAACCGGTTCACCGGTTTTTTATTTTCGGTTAAACCGAAAACCGGTTTTAGAGTTAACTTAATTTT
The DNA here is from genome assembly GCA_963930755.1 of Eudasyphora cyanicolor. Taxonomy (NCBI): domain Eukaryota; kingdom Metazoa; phylum Arthropoda; class Insecta; order Diptera; family Muscidae; genus Eudasyphora; species Eudasyphora cyanicolor. Next base: position 62,652,897 of record OZ005737.1, read on the forward strand.
CGAAGAAACCGAAAACCGTATTTTCAAAATAACCGGTTTTTTGATCACCCTAGTACCGACAGAGCTGGCACTAACGTAGGGAGTATTTTACTCTCTAGTGCGAGGGGATATTTGGACCATTTTAGGTCGTATTTTGGCCAGATTTGTCCTACCCTACATGTATCAAAATCTGTCCATCTCGCATTGGACTGCCCGACTTTCTAAGCCAATATAGGCAGTCAGGATATCCCTATTCGCAGGTAGCCATTTGAGGTACATTTTAAGCTGTTCAGCCATCTCGTTAAGAGATCTGCGGCAGTCGAGAGCTGTTTGTGAATTTAGGGATGTCGCATATAGAGATTTAATTGTAGCCTGACTTTCAAAGTAAATGACGACGCCAGTATTGGTCACTATGTTACGACTTCCATTATTTCGGCTTGTTAGAGACTGCAAGTATCTGTTAGCATATGGTCGAAGCCAACCTTCTCATAAAGCTCCGAACCATCCGTATAGAAGTGGAGATTGTCTCTATTACCTGTTCTGTTCTACCAAACACATTCATCTCTGGCTGGCACCTTAGTGGGAAATTTCCTCCCGGATCTGTACACCATTGGTATATAGTCCATTCGGTCGGCTACCATTGCGTTACAGTGTGATATCCTCATGTGGGCGTAGTTCTTGTACCTCCAGATTGATAAGACAGTTTAATCTTAAACCGCTCTGGTTGCAACGTCTATAGACACAATATCAATCGGCAGTAGATGGAGCAGGACTTGTGGAGAATCTGTCGCTGAAGTATTTAAAGCAATGCTTATGGCTAGCTAGATAGTTCTTTGAACCTTCATTAATTGACTAGTGATCTACCGACGGTCACAGGGATCAGAGCAACCGCGATAGATACTCGTATATACTGTATTTTAATTTGTTCATTCCTCTTCATCATCAGAAGTCATTCAAAAGTTTCAGTCCAGATATTTGTTAATGCAGTACATAATCGTAAAACGTTGCCTGGTCCCGGACTATTTCTTCTGTAAGGTACTATATTAGACTTCCAATAAATAAACACATTTACGTATACATATATGTAGAATAATTTAAATATTTATTTATCCCATCTTTAAGTTCACATTGAAATTCTAGATAGTTTCCTATTTATATATGTATCATTTTTCTGGTTCTATGAAGTTGAACTCTAATAAATCACTCTAGCCATTATGCGCTACTATTGTATGTACCATCAAAGGGATGAATTGAGTTCCTTGTGAAGACAATAAAAGTATTTTCTTTTTCAGAAAAACACTTAACTTATTTCAACAAGTGGTCCAGACGATGGGTGGTTGGGCATTTCCTCAATGCTCTCACTTATCATTCCTTTTCATTTCCTTTGCATAATATAACCATTAAGAAGAGAAACACATAAGGAGTAGAGGCATAACATTAAGGAAGAACATGCGAATGGAATGTGTGTATGTGGAGAATTAGGGGTGCCGATATTAAATACAAATCGCTCATTCCCTGCAGGAGCGTCACATTTGAAATATTTAGTTTATTTCACTCAAAGGCGATTTAGATATAATATACATATGAAAGGAGTACGTCCTCGAATGTAAGGATGAAACATCATGTTTGTTTTGATGCTAAGGCTGGTACCACAACGCTGCGCTGGTGTCCTTGTAAAACTAGTGGATAGCTAACCTGACCTTGGGACGGCGCAAAGCTGAAATTGGTTCTCATCAGACTACATAATCGGCATAATTGCCAAACATAATTCAAAATTTTCCGCGAGAAAGTGGGAAGGATGATAACGAAGGTACTATTATCGTGATGGTTATAGACCCAGAATCCATGACATTCTTGTCAGGGTGGACGGCATGGCGTACATGATCTGGACAGCCTTTTATACCCTCCACCATAGGATGAGGTGTATATTCATTTTGTCACTCCGTTTGTAACACCACTAAATATTGATCTGAGACCCCATAATGTATTATTAATCGTCCAGACGATGGGTGGTTGGGGACCACAAATGTCAACTGATCGGGCTGAAAGTTGGAAAATGAGGTTTATTTATACCCGGTATCCTTCACACGAGCAACGGTATTCATAGGTTCATGTTTTGATATAGCCCCCATACAAAGGTCCCTCTAGATGTGACTTTTTAACGCCACAAAAACCTCAAATTTCAACGAATTGGGCTGAAATTTTGTATAATGAGTTTATTAGTACTCGTAACCATTCACGTGCGATGCATGGTGGAGGGTATATAAGATTCGGCATGGCCGAACTTAACGCTTTTACTTGTTCAAAGTTGGAATGGTTTCGATTAGCAGGACAGATGAATCGATGCCAAATACAAATATACCGTCTCAAGCGGCAAACACTGGTAGTGAACGGAAGGAGACAAGTGAAACACTGCCAAAAACTGTTTTGTTTGAGTATGTGATAACACCATCAGTTGACCAACAGCACCGCCAATTTCAGGAAGTTCCTAGTAAAGATGGCGATCAAAATAAAAAGAGCGACACAAAGAAGCAAAATAGTGAGGGGTGAAAAAACAATGATGCCAACTCCCAAAAACGATTAATGCTAGTAAATAAGAAAGGTAGTAAACGAAAGGATAGGAATGAATCAAATCCAAATAATGAGAAAGTGCCACCAGATAGGATTGAAGACTCCCAAGAGAAACTTTTACTGGAAGGACTATTAATGAGGTCATCCAGATAAACTCCCGCCGCACAGTGGGCTAAAATGGAAAAACGGACATAATTCTGCCATTTCAAAACCACTATTCGTATGGCGATGAAATTTTAGGTGTGTAAACAAGAGGTGTTAGAGAGTTTACGTTCGGAACTTGGGCCCCCTATCTCATACAGGGGCGGAGCTAAAGTTGAACACCTCGGTTATACAAAATTTTCATCGGCTTCTAACTTTTGAATAGAGTGTCCGAATTCAGTGGATACTGCTAGACCAGACCCACAATAAACATTTTATAGCTTGAAGATATCTTGAATTGTTTCCGAGATATGTGGATTTTAAATTTGAATTTTAAATTTTTTCGCCGACTTTGCCTTGGAATTTAGCCAATATCTCAGTCAAAAGTTTACCGATTTTTGTTTTTTTATGGATTGCCAATAAAGTTTACAAGATCATGAAAAATCGATAAGATATGTCAAGAAATAAGAAAGTTATGGCCCTATAAATTCAAATTTTTGAAAAAATTTAATTTTTGGAGATTTTTTTGGCGAAAAAAGTCCAATTCGTATTTAGGTCTTGAAGAAAAGGTTTTTTACACAAAATATATCAAATTTATACTCATTTTAGAGGAGACGTTTCACAGAATCTGTTAGAGAAAATCCGAAGCCAAAATTTTAATTGGTGTGGTTGCCACCCTTCTCCGATTTGGACATTTTTTTACATAAATATCAAAAGTTTGATCGATTTTCTCCAATCGCAAAGCTAAATTGTTAAATTTTACTTACTTACTTATTTTTATTAGGGTGTAACAAAATCGACTGCAGAGGGAATCCCGATCGCGGCTTTTCATATCGAAAATATAGGACTAAAAGTAAAAATCCCATTTTTGGGGATTTTTTATGTATTTTTTGGGAATTGAGGGATTTTCCATTAGAAATTTCCACATGTTGCGTTTGATTATTATTTCTAATATCAGAATAAAGAATTAAAAAAATAAATTCATCGAAATATATAAATTTTTAAGAATTTTATGCCGTATTTACGTTTCTGTCTTTATGCTAAATATTTTTTTTAATTTTTCCCTACCTTCTTGTACTTATTGGTTATTATATCAGTCAATATGCACTGTTTTCTTGTAGATCACATGTTTGTATCAAACAATAATACAATTTAGTAAGATTTACCTTTGAGAAAATATTGTTTTATGGCACCATTTCTAGGAAACCCTTAATCATTGTCAGGTATAACAATTCATATTCATTCATAAATGATTTTTGTAATTTCCCACATTACATGTATCAGGTATATTATTGTTTTTATATAAATCTTCGAGAATGTATATCATTACCAATTTTGCAAGTATGGCGTTAACATTGAAGAACTCGTCACTATTTTCTATTTTGTGTGAAATCCCATTTCACACTTTTGAGGAAAAAGTCCGTAGAATAGTAGAATTTATCGAAGGAACCTATAAATTTAAGTATTAAAAAGCACAATCACAAAAATTGTTTAAAACATTTGATGTAAAGTGGACAACAGCAAAATGAATTTTGGGATTTATCGAAGAACCCAACAATTAACACATATGCTCTAAAATTTGGAATTTCCCATTACATGCTCGCATACGATTTTTAGAACATTTCCTACACATAGCATACGATTTGCATTATTATAGTAATCCAGAGAATGCAAACAAATTACCGGACAAAAAGGAATTAAAAGCATCGAGAGAGTTACAGAAAAAAAGAATTCAAGAGGAATTTTGGAAAGAGACTGGATTAAATGTCAACAAACCACTAGTGGGATATGCAAATACAAATGATGGTAACACTGCAAGGCGTTTCTTCAAGGATTATGAAATCACATCTCACAGATCACAGGAATTGATATGGAATTACTGAGAAAAATCAACATAATTCTAATGGCAATCAACAGCAAGAACAAAGTGAATGCAGAAAAATTTGGAAAATACTGTCAACATCTAATAGAACTGTATCCATGGAAAGATATGACCCCTACAGTACATAAAGTATTGCGTCATGGAGATATAATTATTGCATTTCATATTCCCCCTTTGGGCGAGCTTACGGAAGAAGCCGAGGAGGCACGAATTCGCGATTTTCGCAATGTTCAGCAATTTCACTCCCGAAAAAGTTCAAGAGAATTTCAAAACTAAGATATGTTTTTAAATCTTCTCCTATCTTCCGATCCTGTTCTATCTTTAATAAAAACAAGATGGATATGTTAACTATCTGTGACATATGACAATCCTGAGAAATACAAGGATTTGCTTTATTTCCTAGACATGGATTATTCAGATTATTTTACAGAAATAAAATAATAAAATATATATTACAGAAATAAAATAAGAAAATAAACTATTTTTCTCAAGAAGTGAATCTTTCGCTTACAAAATGGGTATACACAAATTTAAGGCAACAAGAGTCACACCAACATATTATAATAGCCGACATATTTTATCCTTCTTACTCAATTGTATGATTGTTCTTCTTACTAAATTTTATTATTGTTTGATAAAAACCTGTGATCTACAAGAAATCAGTGCATATTGACTGATATAATAACCAATAAGTACAAGAAGGTAGGGAAAAATTAAAAAAAATATTTTGCATATAGACAGAAACGTAAATACGGCATAAAATTCTTAAAAATGTATATATTTCGATGATTTTTTTTAAATTCTTTAAATTTTGATATTAGAAATAATAACACAACGCAACAAAAAAAAATTTTTTGTGAGTCCTAGACCTAAAAATTATGTTTTTGTATAGATTGTGGCATACTGTTATATAAAATCAAAAGCAAAAATTTTTTTATGGAAACATTTTTTTAAAAAATTTTTGTTATTATAAATGCTATTATCGTCGAAGGTACCCTTAGTATTTGCACTATAATTTTTTGAGTATATGCCCGATCGGGTCGACTTATGCGTTAAATTGAAGCTATTAATGTGGGATACCAATGTTGGAAATATATCTTTCACTTAGAAAAGGTGGTTTAGTAACAGTCATTAAACAAATTGGAAAAAGTAGATTTTTTTTAAAAAAATAAAAATTCTGGGACAAAGAAACATAAAAAATATAAAAAAATCGAAAAAATATTTTATTTTATTTTTTAAAAGTTTGCATGCTAGCGAGGAAAATAATGCCTTTTTGAAAAAAGTCTATGGATAAATGTAGAAATTATAGCCCTTTTGGTAGAAGTAAGAGAAATTCAAAAAATCGTTTTTTTTTTAATTTCTGTTTAACTAGCGATTTTATTTATTACTTTTATTTATATTATGTATATTTGAGTTTATTTACATGAACGAGTTTCATTAGAAGTAATTGTGAGTTATTTGTTGACGTTTGAAGATTTCGGAATCGGTTTCTATAATGAGGAACCAAATATAATCTCCCACCATTCTTTCATCCCAGTGCCCTTGGTAACGCCGCTCGATGGACTTCAATTCATGGTGAAAACTTTCGCCATGTTCGTCACTTACGTCGCCAAGATTCTCGGGGAAAACGTTTAAATGAGAATAAAAGAAATTCATTTTGAGGGACATATTTACACCTGTTGGAATACATAAAGCGAAAAATAAGTTGGAAGAATACATATGTGTTATATACATAAATATAAAAAAAATATATTTCTAACCAATTTTTTCATAATTTTTTTAACAAATCATTAATCACTGTTTCATATTGCGAGCTTTTATTGGATCCAAGGAAATTTGAAACTACAAGCTTAAACGACCTCCATGCTGCTATTTCATCCGACGTCAAATATGATTCGAAATTCACATCTTTCATCAGTTTCCTTATTTTAGGCCCTTCAAAAACTCCTTCTTCGATTTTTTGAAAAGAAAGACTTATAAATAAACTTTTTAAATATGAGAGTGAATTGCCATCTTTCCTTAAGGCTTTTACAAAATTTTTAAAGAGCTTAGTGGTGGCGAAATATCTGCTATACCAGAGGCATAACATACCAACTACTTTTAAATCGCAACAAATTTTCCAGTCGTGTTCATATTTTATGTATTTTATCAATTTAGCCATTGTTTCGTATGATTCCATAGTGTTGACGGCATGAACAATGGGAATCGACGGTTTCTGATTTCCGTTGTGTACAAGTACTGTTTTCAAACTTTCTTTACTGCTGTCAACAAGTAACCGCCATTCCTTTGTATTGTATGTTTGATTAAGTTCCTCGAACACTCCGGGAATGTCCTTGTAAGAGCATCTGTTATCCACAGTAGTATAAAATTCTTTGTAAGGTATATCACGTACTCTATAATATGATATGTTAACATCTGGGGCCAAAATATTGTACTGTTTCATCCCAGATGCAAGTAGTTCTGCCTTATATTTGGTCAGTTTGAAACTGAGTTAAAAGCGATGAGTTCTGACTCAAACTTGAATCGCTCAGAGTTGAGTACTCAGTTGAACTTGATGATGTTTCCGTTATTAGGCTGTTAGCTATACTTGGACACTTCCTACTCCAATCTATTAACTTAGACAAAAATAGCAGTACGTATCGTGAAGGAATGGTTGTCTCCAAATCATTGGCATTCCAAATTCCACGTGAAGTCTAAAATTAAAACGTTTTATTCCACAAAACATTGTAATACATTAATTGTAAAGTACTTACCGCATGCTTCCACTACTCCATCGAGTAAGATTTACATGGCACGAATTACACAAAATACTAGGTGTCCACGGTTCGTTCATATTTTTAACTCGTATACCAAAATATTGCACATATATTTCTTCTATTATTATACTAAACGCACGTCGATTTTTTTAATAACATATTTTCTAATGGAAAATCCCTCAATTCCCAAAAAAATACATCAAAAATCCCCAAAAATTGAATTTTTTACATTTAGTCCTATATCTTCGATATGAAAAGCCGCGCTCGGGATTCCCTCTGCAGTCGATTTTGTTACACCTTAATACAAATAAGTAAGAAAAAAAAAATTAACAATTTAGCTTAGCGATTGGAGAAAATCGATCAAACTTTTGAAATTTATGTAAAAAAAGGTCCAAATCGGAGATGGGTGGCAACCACACCAATTAAAATGTTGGCTTCGGATTTTCTCTAACAGATTCTGTGACACATCTCCTTTAAAAACATTTGATATATTTTGTGTAACAAACTTTTTCTACAAGTCCTAAATGCGAATTGGACTTTTTTCGCCAAAAAATCTCCAAAAATGAAATTTTTTCAAAAATTTTAATTTATAGTTCCATAACTTTCTTATTTCTTGACATATCTTATCGAATCTTTTTTTCATGATATTGTAAATTTTATTGGCAATCCATAAACGCGAACAAAATCGGTAAACTTTTGACTGAGATATTGGCTAAACTCCAAGGCAAAGTCGGCGAAAAAATTCAAATTTAAAATCCACATATCTCGGAAACTATTCAAGATATCTTCAAGCTATAAAATGTTTATAGTTACTCAAATCGGGCACTCCATTCAAAAGTTAGAAGCCGATGAAAACTTTGTATACCCGAGGTGGTCAACTTTAGGGCCCTGTAGCTACGCCCCTGTATGTGATAGGGGGCCCAAGTTCCGAACTTAAACTCTCTAACACCTCTGGTATACACATTTCATCGCCATACGATAAGTAGTTTTGAAATTGCAGAATTATGTCAATTTTTTCCATTTTAGCCCACTGTGCGCCGGAGCGACACAGCATCCAACGCTCTGATGGACATAACATATAAAGGCAGGGTCCATATTACTTTCATCCAGGATCCATGGACAACTTACAACAAGGTTACCATATGAACTACAACCTTTTCTACGCTAACACTGGTGTTCGTTCAAGGACTTGTATTTTGTGCCATAAAAACGTATGATTTCTTTTCTCCCCAGATTTGTCAACAACGGACTCAACTGTGCTGAGGCAAGGTCAGTATATCTGCCCTTCGATGCAACGACACTTCTTAGTCCGGGTATGGTGGGTGTTAGCATCACAATCAGCTAATAGCTTATAACTTGTATGTTCGGATTCCCTCGCCAGGCGTTGTAATTCCGACGTAAATGCAGATTTACACGATACAATTTTTTCGATTGGGCCAGCCTACACGCGATTGACTAAGGATAGAAGACATTGATATTAATGTGAAGATAAAATTATTCGAAGTTAGTTGCCCACTTCGAGAAAGGAAATTTGCCTATGAGAAACCCTGGATGATAGGACAAATTTGCTCGATTGACAAGGATATCCACAGACTTTACAACTGAGCTCGACGAAAATAAAGTGTCAGTATATTGGGACGACTACCACATAAGACTCAAAGAATACAATAACATCATTAGATCGGCGAAACTATCTCCTGGAGTCTTTTCTGCGAACAGTTAGACAGCGTTAACAGCATGTCTAAAATAAAAAGGTTACTCTCAAAAACTCATATCCAAACCGAAACACTGGTGGATGACACGAGAAAAAGGATGGAAACTATAGAAGACTGGTAATGCTGGGACAACAGAAGAACAGTTACAGAACGAAAATGTTCTGTACATATTACGGATATAACAGATGGTATGGTTAAAGAAGCGATTAAAAACTTCCCTCCTTTCAAGGTTGCGGGACCGGATGGAATATTTCCCCCACTTCTTCAGAATGAGGTGGATCATATACACTTATCTGGCTGGAGTTTTCAACTTCATGCCTAACTAATGCATATACCCCATAAAATTGGCGGGAATCAAGGGTGGTCTTCATACCCGATCTCGGCAAGGCGAGTTACGACCCAAAGGCTTATAGACCTATTCTTTCCTCTTAAAAACAATGGAGTGAATAATTAATGACATGGTCAAAAGTAAAATAGCGGATGACATGCTAAAATTCAAACAACACGCCTATGTCAAAGGAATATCAGTGGAAACAGCTCTGCATGAGATAGTGCAGCACTTAGAAGAGTCCTTCAGTAAAGGAATGTACACACTTGTTGTTTGCATAGACCTTGAAGGCGTATTCAACAAACTGGCGTGAATAAAGGATGGTCTTCATACCCAAGCCTGGAAAGGCGAGTTATGCGACCCCAAATGAACCTTATGGTTCCTCCCACACCACTGTTTCGACCTATTAGCCTAACTTCTTTCCTGTTGAAAACAATGGATCGAATAATTGATGACATGGTCAAAAGTAAAATAGCGCATGACATACTAAAATTCAAATAACACTCCTATGTCAAAGGAATATCAGTGGAAACAGCTCTGCATGAGATTGTGCACCACATAGAAGTGTCCTTCAGTAAAGAAATGTACACACTTGCTGTTTGTATAGACCTTGAAGGTGTACATATTTAACAATGTGCAGACCGATACACTTAGCCAGTCCTTAGACGAGTTTCAGGTTTACCGGGCGTTGAAAAACTGGATCAACATTATGCTAAGAAATGTGTGGATTATTTGTGGGTCATATGACGTAAAATTTAGAGACAAGGAAAATCATGGTATACCTCAGGGGGACATTTTATCGCCTCTTTTAGGGTTACGACGATACATAGTCTCCTAAAAGCCCTCACCAAGGACTTAAACCAGTCTGTTATGCAGACGTCGTTGTAATACTTCTAAGGGCCATACATCCAAATCAATTATACAGAAGAGCTGAGGAGGCACTTAACATATCAAGCGGAAGTTCGAGCAATCATGGAGTGTGTGAACTGACTCAATAACACCACAAAGCCCAAAGACGCTAACATCTTCACAGATAGCCAAATGGCGATCAAAGCGAGAACGTTCGAAAGGGTCAACCCCACAACTGCGTTGGGACTGCAAAAGAACGATTAGTCATTACTCAGCTAATGCATGGTCAACTGCGTACCTTTCGGGTACCAGGACACAGCGGAGTGATTGGAAATGAACGGGCAAATATCTTGGCCTCAAAGGGCAGAGAACATCAAGTAGTAAACTTGGCAAATGAGAAACCTTTCGATGACACGAAAAATCGGTTAAAGAACTGGGCAGTGATGGCTCACAAAATTGTGTGGGATAGCGATGCCGTGCGATAAACTACAAAGATGATGTTAGGTGACTCAAATAAGAAGAAAACTAGTAGTTTACTGAAACTAAGCAATATCGAGACTACATGGTGATTGTTCTAACAGGGCACTCAAGCTTACTACTTGTTTTCATCTCATCTGGGTAACCTCACAGTATCAGTGCAGATTCTCTCCGTGGCCTTCGGTAGCTCAGTGGTTATTGCTCAAAGTTCTCTGTGCCCTTAGAGGCCAAACTGTTTGCCCATTCATTTCCATTCACTCAGCTGTGTCCTGGTACCAATAAGATACACAATTTACATGGGCTGAGTAATCATTTATAGTTCATCTACAGTTTGGGAGGCAGAAGTAAAGTTCGAACTTTAATATACCCCGAATTTGGTGCTTAATTTTCAATTGGGGGTGCATTTTCGCTGGACCTCATTCCGGTCGCCTAACCACATTTAACCACATCGCAACCACATTTAATACCTCCCCTTCCGTAGCGTCGCCTACATACGGCTTGTATGAGTATACAAGCCGTGTTGCCGTTTTGTGCAGAAAAAATTAAAAATTTGTGGTTTGGGCAGATTTTGGGCCTATTTTTTGCCCCCAGGAAAAATCAAGGAATATTTTGGGTCGTGCAAAATATAGCTAGTTTAGCAACAGACAGTGCTTGGTGTAGTTGGAGGACTCTTTTAAAAAAACCAGATTTATTTTACATAAAATGCTCGATATAAGCAATACACGGTGGTTTTCGCTCGAGGGTATTATTTCAAGAATTTTTGAGCAATGGGATTGTTTAAAATTGTATTTAATTTCGTGTTACTATGAAGTGCAAGGAATTTGTGCTGGTGGCGTTGAAGAAGAAGGCTGCAGGTAACTTTGGATTGAAAATGGGCAATATCGGTTAATTTTTTGATATAGCCCCCATATATGTATTGCATCTCCCAGATTTTACTTTTTAACGTCACAGAGACCACAAACGTCAACTGATAGGGCTGAAAATTGGTAACTGGGGTTTATTTATAACCGGAATTCTTCACACGAACAACGGTAGTCATATTTTGATATAGCCCACATACAAAGGTCCCTCTAAATTTGACTTCGTAAAGCCACAAAAACCGTAAATTTCAACGAATAGGGCTGAAATTTGTAATTATTAGGCGTGTTTTCGTTACACCGTAAGTGCTTAATTAGTGTGGGGAGCTAAGCACTTTTAAGCACTATTAGTTCCCGATGAAGTTTGCTGCTTGTGTTCCTGTCTTAAACGAGTATGATGTTGCCAGATTGGGCACCCTATATTTAGCAATATGGTATCCCATTTTTGGAGAGATTTTATCAATTATTGTGAATTAACGGGAAGAAGAACAAAAATGGGAAATTATTTTAATATTTGCAAAAAGAGTGTAAACAATTGAACATAGAATAGTAAATATATCTTTTATAAATACTTTTCACAAATTTTTTGTCTGTTTCGCACTGTTCTTTCTTCGCAACTCATGACACCATTGCTACCAGATAGTGAAAATCCGCCGCTTATTGCTTATGTGTCAGTTAGTGGAAGTCAGTTCTTTTCGTTGCAAAGTGCTAAACTAAAATTGCTAGCTTGTAACGAAAACATGCCTATTATTTTATTCGTAACCGAAACTATTCACATGCGATGTATGGTGGAGGGTATATAAGAGACGGCATGGCCGAGCTTAATCCCACTTTACTTATTTTTTATTTGGGCAGATGAAGTAGATATTGGGCAGTATCTGGGAAAATTTTGGGACGAAAAAAAATTTTCCAGCGGCAACACTGTTCAAAAGTATAGTTCCCAAACCATATCGCAGGGAAGCATTTACCCGTTATATGTGAGGGATGGATTCAACATTACACAGTACAATACATGATTTTAGAACTAAATTCTGAGAATTGGACGTGAAACTAGCCCCAAAAATAAGTACTTCTGTATCATTCGTTTAGTCAAGTTGGCTTAATTAATAATTTAATGGCCATACGAATTTTTTTAGCTCGAGATGGATTTTTTGCACTTATTCTATATTTTTTTTCTCGGTATACCGTACAGAATATCTCTTTTGTGTCTGAAGCAAAGTTGTAGATATTGAATAGGAGAAAAAAAACCCAAATCAATGAACTGAAAAATGCTGTACTGTGTGAAAGATCAAGATGATCTACCGCTTTTGACTCTCCGCCTTACCAATTTTGACAATTCTCCAATAATGGATGGCCAGACCAGAATTACCCACTTTAAGCAGCTCGAGAGGCCGACTAGGCATGTCCGTTTTCTCGACAACATAGCACCCGGTCAGATCTTGCCGACTCGAATCTTAGCAGGCTCATACAGGTCTACCTATTTGGCTTCCTATTTCAGTCACATGAAATGATATTTATTTAGGAAATTTTACCGTTTTTAATTATTAAATTTTCGTTAAAATGCTTTTTTAAATTAAAATCGTAACGTACTTGTTTGGGTTCATTATTCATTTCTTAAAAATATGAAAATATAATGTTGTTATTAAAGTTTAAATAATTGAGCTCTAGGACTTCCACATCGCTGTAATTTTTAGGTGTTTTTGTTTATATTTTTATTGCAAGTCGTATTAGTTGAATGTGTATTACAATGTATAATAATGTAATTATGTTTGTAGAATTCCTTGTAATGATCCACGAAGAGGATCGAAATATGGAATTAATAAAATAATAAACAATCAACTAGACTTCGAGCTCAATTAATACAATACAAAGGTCGAATACAAAATTAACAGTAACTTTAAAAAATAATGGTTTTAGGCCAGAAGGCCCCAAACTAAAAAAATCAAATTTTTTGGGACTATTTTTCATTCCTAATTATATTTTCCCCGAACTTCGAAATGAAAAAATCAAAAAAATTTGAAGAATTTCCTTCGTGTTGTTGTAATCAATGTAAAATTTTGGAGACAAATTTAATTTTCGGTTTGGGGCCATTTTTCGTTGTTGCCATATAGTGGATTAACCTTCAGTTGGGGTTCCAAGAGTCAATGTCTTCTCACAGAACAGGGTCCGGTTCAGGGTCATCCGCTGAGGGGTTTTTTTATGAATATTTGTAATTTTACTTGTCCTCCGTTTTTCGCATGAAATCCCAAAAGCCATTCTATTTGGCATTCCTAATAGGTATGACGTTACAGCAACAACAATGCTCTCTGAAAGCTGTTGATTCAGTAAACAAAAAAAAGTGATTTCTCTAAAGTGGCCAAGTTAAACGTCACAAACACTCACATTTCCTTCTCACATTACATACATGCATCGTTCGTGGGTTTGGTTGGATGTGCGTATGATACGAGTATATGGGGGGTTTTTAGACTTTGCTAGTTACTACGCAATCTGAGCCAGTTCTTGGCATTGTCAGTGCTGATGTGCGATTCACTTGAATTTTGGGGTTGAGGAAATCCCCCAACATCGTCATCATCACTGGCTGGCTGGCGGCTTTAAGCAATCCGAGGCGTCGTCGACGTTTGAACAATAACGACCGACGTCACAATTGAATTAAAAAGCATTTGGATGGAACGAGTTCTTTGGGAAGTTTGCGTGGACACATCAACTCTAAGGAATACATACATTGTTGTTTCTCTCTATTGTAGTGATTATTGTAGGAATAAATCACAGAGATGGGACTTAACGTTTGAAGTTTTCTTTATGATAGAACTTTTTGTGAAGATAGCGATAAATGTGATATTTGTCAACAGTCGAATAGACTAACCTGGTAAGGAATGATTCTGCTGCTGTTGCCTACCTTGTCAAATATATAATAGTAAAATCGGCAATGAAGTAATTTCCTTGACCAGAGCTTCTCGTTTATTTTGGATCTGTGGAGGTCCCAAACATCATCCTCAATGCCCAACCAGAGCCAATTATACTATAAATCTATTTCTTGGAAAGTAAAGTAGGTACATATAGTAGATGCTATAGACCTGCAATTTTTCAAACATTATCTGAAACCATAAGAAATACCTGCCAGTAGAACTATCGTACATAATAATTTCCTAACTCTGACCATTATAAGATGTCACTCAAACTCCACATTTTTAGATAAAACCGGCCTCCAGCATGTTAATGTTAAGAGTGGCAGCTCACTTAGGCTATTTTATCCATTGTGCTACCACAGGGGCGAAGGAAAAACATGGGTTTACCCCAGCTTCTCCCGTCGAACAAATTGGATTTCTTTAGAAAGCTCAAAAGTTTGGAGGATTTAAACATCTTTCAAAGCTTTTAACTCCTCAAAGAAAGGCTAGGGAAGCCTGCTGCTTTTTAGAGAGAGCAAGACACAGACACATAATGTGTTCTCTTGATTTCCCTTCCTCTTCATCCCCACAGCTTCTGTAAAAGTTATTTCGCAAGACCTTCAATCTCTCTGCGTGCCGTCCAATAAGGCATTGACCCGTCATGACAGACACAATAAGTGAGGCGACCTGTCTTGATAACTACAGTCGTGTGTTGGAGCGTTTGATGTTTTGGCAGGGTCGCATCAGCCTAGAATTCGAACTTTTTTCCCCTCCCAAGAACGGGACTGTATAGAAATAAAACTATAGGCCAACAGTAGATAAACTGCATACTCAGTTTTTTATTTCGTGATCGTTTGTCCTTTATATAGGATTTTGAAAATTTCAAGATTTACAACAATGCGAATTGATAAATATGGGTATCCAATAAAAGGGGAGAATTCCCTGCTATTTAATAAAATTTTTGACAATTTCCAAGGACGAAGACTACAAAAAATGTCCTTTTAAACTTTAATCCTTTAATATCCTTCAAAGTTGTGCAATTAAAAATCGTAAAAAAATACATGTTACTGAACTCTAACTGACACAACACATATTACAATTTCAGTCTTCTATCTTTAACGGTTAGGTTAGGTTAGGTTAGGCTGAGAAGAGGAGGCGGTGAAATTCCACCTCATGTCCTTGGGCATACACGTAAGCCAGTATTCGGCCTGTTGTGCGCTCTAATTGTTATTTTTTAGAAAGGTCGGTAAGCTATTTTAGGAACTCTGTACTGTCGACATAGTCCTTAATCTTCTTCCAGTCTACGCCCCTAAGTTGGGTCAAGTCTGGTATAGCATCATTTCCTAAGAAACGTGATCTATTGTTGGCGAACGCTGGGCAGTGGCAGAGGAAATGCTCCAACGTTTCGTCATCCTCCCCGCATGCCCTACATATGCTGTCATCTACAACTTCTATCCTATGTAGGTGTGCTTGTAAGCATGTGTGTCCTGTAAGGACACCCATGATCTTACTAATTTCTACCTTGCTCAATCTCAGTAAGGTCTTGGCCTTGTCCTCGTTTGGGTCGCCCCACAAGACCTTCGTTGTCTTCCCAACGTTTTCACTATTCCATAGCGTGATATGGGCGTTCTTCGCCCATATTGTAGTTCAGAACGCATAACTCTGAAGGGTTTTGCGTTCTCTAAAGTTGTTGTTTGCAAGTCTCTGGCTCTAGATGCCAAGGCGTTTGCTTTCTCGTTACCCCTTACTCCGCAATGGCCAGGCACCCATATGATGCATATAGTGCCGTATTCGGAGTAGGCGTTAATCGCCATTTTACAATCTAAAACTGTCCTCGACTTCACCGTTCTAGACGTTATCGCCCTAATAGCCATTTGGCTATCTGTGAAAATATTCACTTTTGTTGGTCTTGTGTTAGTCCCAAGCCAGCTCACACATTCTGTAATTGCTCGGACTTCCGCCTGCAGGACTGTGTTATGGTCTGGCAGACGGAATAAGAGTTCGGTTTCCGGTTCCTCGATGTAAAGTCCTAGCCCCGTTCTCTCCCCTAGTTTCGATCCATCTGTATAACAGCAATTTCCAGATGTTGTCTGTACTACGGTTCCATCAATCCAGGATTGTCTGTCTGGTATCATGGTCTCACACTCAGCAACCATTGATCTTTCAGGTATTCTGTCGGATACTGATGATATGTCAGTTAAATCCATCGTCACTACCTCAGCTATCTTTTGATGATATGACATGTGATCGCTTTCGATCCATTCGCCCATCACTTTGAGCCTCGTCGACGTGAGGGCAGCTTCATATCTAATCTGTATTTCTATTGGTTGGATATTCAAGATCGTCTCCAATGCCCTACTGGATGTGGTCCTCATTGTCCCGCTTATGCCGAGACAACACATTCGTTGGACCTTTTGTACAGGGTCTCCCATATTCGACGGACCCATCTGGCAACGCCATAACTTTTGACAGAGATGTCAGATCGCTTAATGACATACCGCGTTTGAAGCGTCAGTCCAAGCAGATTTTTACCATGGAACAATACACGCCACGCGAGCGCTCTGAAATAGTTGAAATTTACATTCAACAGAAGAAGTCAATTGTGAAAACTCAACGAGCTTTTAAAATATTAAAAAATGTGAGAAGTGCGCCTTCTAAGAACACCATTAAGCGTTTATACGAAAAATTTTCGACTGGTGAGGCTCTTTCTAATCCGAAGAGGCCAAATAAAAGTCGACCAAGGCGATCGGCCGAGAATATCGCTGCCGTACGAGCCAGTGTTGAGAGGTCCCCAAGAACATCCCAAAAACGCCGTTCTCAGCAGTTGGGCATGGCTCGGTCCACTTTACAACGGATTATTCGCGTTGATTTGCATTTGTTCCCGTACAAAATTCAATTGACGCAAAGATTGTTGCCTGCGGACAAGCCTCGTCGATTGGAATGGGCCCAACGAGTCATCGAAATGGCCGATGATGACGAGCAATTTTGGAACAAAATTATCATGTCCGATGAAGCCCATTTCACATTGAATGGGACCGTAAATAAGCAAAATTGCCGTATTTACGCCACTGAAAATCCTCAGGAGATTCAAGAATTGCCTCTTCATGACGAAAAAGTCACAGTTTGGTGCGGCGTTAGTGCGAAAACGGTCATTGGGCCGTTTTTCTTCCAAAACGAAAATGGCCATGCTGTTACCATCAACCAGGAGCGTTATCGCGACATGATGACCAATTTTGTGATGCCAATTATTCGTCGAAAGCGTATGAGGCAGTTCTGGTTTCAACAAGACGGCGCTCCACCGCACACAAGTCGCATAACAATCGATTTTCTGAAGAATTTGTTTCCGGGCCGTTTGATGTCGAAAAGTGGTGATTTGGACTGGCCACCGCGTTCGCCCGATTTGACGCCGCCTGACTTCTTGTGGGGATATTTGAAGTCAAAGGTTTACGTTAACAAGCCAAGGACCGTAGAAGAGCTCAAGGACAACATTCGTGAAGAAATAGCCGCTATTCCGGCCGAAATGTTGGCGAAAACGATGGAAAATGCTGCAAAAAGGGCACAATACGCCATCAACGCCAGAGGCGGCCATTTGAGAGATATCATATTCAAAAATTTATGTAAACAAATCTACTTGGAACAAATTAAATGATTAAGATTGCCAACCGCCAAATTTTTATTTTTTTCTTTGATTTTTTTTAAAAAAACATGGGTCCGTCGAATATGGGCAACCCTGTATTATCATTATGTTGCACTTATTCTTCATTGATGTCCACCACACTACTGATGCGTAAGTCAAAATAGGTCTGATTACGCTCTTGTAGAGCCATTGTGTCATACTTGGATTAAGGCCCCATTTAGACCTCTCGGTCGAGCCCGGTCATATGCAATTTTTAGAGCCGTTTCGGCCCTTCTACAAAGTTGATTAGGATTCTTCCCCCTCAGAAGTATTATAACGTCGTCTGCGTAACAGACAGGTTTAAGTCCTTCATCCGTTAGTATCCTTAGGAGACTATTTATAGTAGTGACCCACGGGAGTGGTGATAATATACCGCCCTGTGGTGTTCCCTGTGCTAATCTGTCTCTTATTTTTATGTCGTGGGACCCGCAAATTATCCATCTATTCCTTAGCATGTGGCTTATCCAGTCTCGGAGAGCCCGGTCCACCTGAAAGTGGTCTAAGAATTGGATGAGTGTGTCGGTCCGTACATTATTGAACGCCCCTTCAATGTCTATACATACCGCAAGTGTATACATCTTTCCATTGAAGGATTCTTCTATGTTGTGTACTACATCGTGTAGGGCGGTGTCCACCGATCGCCCTTTAACATAGGCATGTTGTCCAAATTTTAGCATTTCGCCTGGTATCTTACTTTTGATCATGGTATCCACTATACGCTCCATGGTTTTGAGTAAGAACGATGTTAGGCTTATTGGTCTATAAGCCTTAGGTGTTGCATAACTTGCCTTGCCCGGTTTTTGGTATGAAAACTACTCTTGCCTCCTGCCAGGCTTTCGGTGTGTATGCGAATTTTGGACATGCTGTGAAAATAGCGGCTAGATGAGTTGATATGTAATCCACCTCCATCTGTAATAGTGCCGGAAATATTCCATCAGGACCTGGTGCCTTAAATGGTGAAAAGCTTCTTACGGCTTCTGTGACCATATGGTCTGTAATGATATAACTTAGTTGTTCCTCATTTTCACTGTAGTTCGGTATCTCAGTCTGGCCCGTCGTACCTTGCGGAAAATGGGTGTTCATCAAAAGTCTTACCATCTCTTCGGTTGAGTCCACTCTTCTGCCCATATCGTCGACCATTGTTTCGGTTTGGGTATGGGTTTTTGAGAGGAACTTTTTAATTTTAGAAACATCGTTAACGCTATCGACCTGTTCGCAGAATAGCTTCCAGGAGTTTCGTTTTGCTGTTCTTGTGATTTTGTTATATTCTCTGAGTCTTCTATGGTAGTCGTCCCAGTATACTGGAGATTTTTTACGGCGTGCCCTATTGTAAAGTCTACGGACCTCTTTCCCAATGTTGCGAATCTCCCAGGTCATCCAAGGCTTCTCTTGGGCTGATTTCCTTTCTCGAAGCGGACAGCTGTCTTCGAAAGACCTTACTAATATATCCGTAATGTAATCAACATTAGTGTCAATATCCTCAACACTTAGGCACTCAAAAAGTCCGTGCCCTAGTCTTTCTCTAATTAGCTTCCCGAATTTTGTCCATTTAGTTTTGGCCTTATTCCTGAAACTTATTGGGTTCGGCGGTGTCCGTGCTATCTTAAACCTTATGTAACGATGATCAGAAAAAGAATGTTCTTTAGAGGCCCTCCATTCCTGAATCACGTCTATTAGATTTTCTGAACATATTGTTATATCTAATACTTCTTCCCTTATTCTATTAACGAAGGTAGCCGTGTTACCTATGTTAAGTGTTATTAGGTCGTTAGTATTCAAGAATTCTACTAGGGCCTGGCCCCGTTTATTAATGTTAGTACTAGCCACGCGACGTGGTGAGAGTTAGCATCGCAACCTACTAGTACTTCGTTACCTGTTTGTTAGACTTTCCTCACCAAGCGTTGTAGTTCCGACGTAGGTGGTAATGTCGGTGAATCGAAAGGCAGATATACTGATGCTAGGTATACACTTCCATTCTGTTGTTTCAGTACTGTAGCATCCGATGTTGACAACTCTGGAGAAAAAAGATAACATAAGTTTTTGTGACATATAATACAAGTCCTTGGTCTAGTTCCTGTATTTGCATAAAACAGTTGGTAATTAACGTGGTTTAAGCCAGTAACCTTGTTTCGAATCGTCCATGGTTCTTGGATTAAAGCAATATGAGTCTTACCTTTATTTATTATTTCAATCAAAGCGTTGGTTGCCGCCTCGCTCCGTTGGAGGTTTATCTGGATGACTTCAATCATTGGTCCTCCAGTAACCGGTCTTCTTGGGAGTCAGTGATTGTAGATTCGGCTCCCTCATAATTTTTTGGCTGCAGTGGGCGCTTATCTTCATCGCTGCCTTTATTATTTATTGGCTCATTTTTCCGGTTTTCAGCGCCAACCAATGCCTTACCAATTTTGAAGAAGACTGCTTTGTTCACATAGAACGCCATACCCTTCGTCTTGACCAGGCTGGCCATGGAGAGCCGATCCAAACCCACCACAAGGAGAGTGCCATCACGATCATTCTCTCTGTGGAAGACTTCCCACCTCTTCACGTCCAGTCCCTTGTTTTGCTGGCCAAAGAGTTTGAGCATGAGTTCTGATGTGAAATTGCTGCCCCATCCTTTGACGTGTACTGTTGTTTTTATGAGCTGAGGGATGTCCTTCCTCCTCACCAGTTTCAGCTTAGCGCCTTCCCAGGGAGAGGGGATGCTATCCACAAGCTCTTTGAGGGTCTCTATACATTCTGGTGACGCGAAATTCATCCTCAGTCTTTCAATCCTCATCTTTAACGGTTAAGGAATAACAATTATTTGAATTTCACAGCCTATATAGCATATTTAGGACACCGATACAAAACAAAATATTTTATTCCCTCCCACGAAAGGCACTATATAAAATTTAAAATATAGGGCACTAGTAGGAAAATAACGTACTAACTTCCTTATTTCGTGATCGTTTGTCCTTTTCACAGGACTTTTAAAATTACAAGGTTAACAATTTTGATATAACTTGTTTACACATTTTAAAATGTGAATAACATCAATATGGATATCAAATGAAAGGGGAAAATTCCTGCTATTCACTAAAATTTTAGGAAACATTTTCCAAGGACGAGTAATATTTAAAAATGTCCTTTTAACTGGTATCCATTAATATCTTTTAAAATTGTGAGTAGAACAATTTCATCAAACAAAATCAGCCTTCTATCAGTGTGAGTTAAGGAATGGCAATTATTTTAAATTTGCAATCTTAAGAATATCAAAAAAATATCGCAAAGAAAACGCAAAGTATTTAAAACAGAAAGGAAAATACACGCGCACCGTACAAAGACAATATGCTACGTGCGTTTATTCAATATATTAATATTTTTCATGTTTACATATATTGTATGTATTTTATATATTTTAAATGTTTATGTTAAATAATATTCTCTCAGTTGGTTGAAATGAACTCTTTTGCATTGCCCTTATTGTTGTTAATCTGAATCGCGACATATAGACCACAGGTATTCCGACAGCATATGATAATAATTTGTTCCACTAAATCGCTTTTCAATGGTGGCGAGGTCTTGGAGAAACCGTTCACCGTGTTCGTCGCTGAAATTTCCCAAATTGTCGGGGAAGAAATCGAGATGGCTCGCAAGAAAGTGTATTTTTAGCGACATGTTAACGCCCATTTCTCGGAAACTTTCCAGCATGTTGCGAACAATGTCTTCATAATTTTCATCTTTTTTGTTCCCTAGGAAATTCTCTACTACGCTCTGGAAACATACCAATGCCCTTTTCTCAACAGGTGAGAGACAACAGGTATCGGTGTCCTAAATATGCTATACGAGTATAGGCTGTGAAATTGAAATATTTTTTATTCCTTAACCGTTAAAGAAAGCTGAAATTATAATATGTGTTGTGTCAGTTAGAGTTCTGTAACATGTATTTTTTTTACGATTTTTAATTGCATAACTTTGAAGGATATTAAATGATTAAAGTTTAAAAGGACATTTTTTTGTAGCTTTCGTCCTTGAAATTTTTTTCCAAAAATTGTATTAAATAGCGGGAATTCTCCCCTTTCATTTGATAACCATATTTATCAATTCGCATTGTTGTAAGTGCAAATAAAAAATTTTAAAATTGTTATCCTTGAAATTTTCAAAGTCCTGTAAAAAGAACAAACGATCACGAAATAAAAAACTGAGTATGCAGCTTATCTACTGTTGGGCTATAGTTTCATTCCTATATAGTCTCGTTCTTGGGAGGGAAGTCGTGTCGCACAGTGTCATTTATTGCTGTCGGAAAACTATCTTTTAAGAAGAGCTTGCAGGTCGCTAGAGGCATACTTACATATTTCAGTTCCCCTGGAGCGTGTAAGTTATTTCCTAGCCTTGCAACTTAACCTGCTTTACAGTTCCCTGATATGCCACTGTGGCCCGCCTCTTATATCAGGAGAATATTGAACTCTTCAGCCATATTGTTAAGAGATCTGCGACAGTCGAGGGCAATTTTTGAATTTAGCAATACAGTTTTCAGGGACTTTATAGCAGCCTGACTAACAGAGAAAATATTGATACCGACTTTGGTTAAAACTTTCATTTTCAGCCATTCTGCTACCTCTCTAATACCTAAGGTTTCCGCTTGGTAAACATTACAG
This sequence comes from Eudasyphora cyanicolor, assembly GCA_963930755.1. Classification (NCBI taxonomy): domain Eukaryota; kingdom Metazoa; phylum Arthropoda; class Insecta; order Diptera; family Muscidae; genus Eudasyphora; species Eudasyphora cyanicolor. The sequence continues at coordinate 62,675,650 of OZ005737.1, forward strand.
TGATCAGACAGTATTTTTGCAATGGATAGCTCAAGTTTCTCAGAAAACACACCAAAGCCCACTTGCTTGTTTAGTTTTGAATAGTGTATAGAAGTTAATGAATCCTCTATGTCCTGGGATTCGACCATTCTATTCTGATCTATCGGGTATAAGAGTGAAACTTCTAGTCAAAGAGTAGTTCCCACATAGTGTAAGCAACAATACCCGCGAGATCAGACATTGGGTCAATTACAATTACACTATTTCCGTAGCCATTTACTGACCAGAATGACAATTCCCTTAGCCTAATAGAAGTAGGTGCGGTATATTGGCTTGATATAATGTATATACATATACATACGAGTATATACCATTTAGTACCTCAGTTGGTTTAGATCTCAACGTATACACATAGCAGCCATCCACTGAACTTTCTTCAGTATCACACAGAAGATGGATTTCTGCAGAGCTGTCTACCAAATAACAATGCCGTACAGCATTATCGGTCTGGATAGTGCTGTACATATACAACCAATAAACTATACCCGAGTCCAAACCCCAGTATAGTTCGATTAAGTATTGCCATTTTACAGGTATACGAGTATAGAGCTACCACAATCTTCTTTTCTCCTTCCAGAATGTTGGAATATTTAATTTGCCCGTTAAAAAATTAAATTGGGAAATGCTAAAATTGCTAAAATTCAGCAGGAAGTGATGCTTTTACCCATGGCAGTGATTAAATTTCACTAATTTGGGTCTTCAATTCATATATTTACAATATATTTTGTAAATATTTATATGCAGGATTGCCAATACAAATATTTTATAGATAGTGTTGCCAATAAAATGGTTTTCTGACAATGGCGCCGTTGTCACATGCATAAACTTCGCACATCTAACAATCTGCAAATTATCTCACAATGACTTTTCTGCCAACGTTGCAAGATAATAATGTTATGCTTGTTCGGCGATTTTCAGCTGTGGAAAAAAATGGATCGAAGAATTTCCATAAAATTATGTGTAAAAAATGGAGTTAAGTGCTCAAAAGCACATGAAATGTTGAGAGTGGCATATGGTGATTGTACTCCGAGAAGATGTGAATTCGTCTTGGAAGATCCATAATATCCATAACATCAAAAACCGATGAAAATGTTGTGAATGTGATGAAAATCACTATTAGAGAAATTGTTTTTGCTCATGCCATACAATTTTGGGCACGCAGTGTGTTGCATCGAAGTAAGTTCCAAAATTTATGAATTTTAAACAAAAAAACCGTCGCATGCTCGTAATTTTTTGGCCGAAAAGAATACCGCAATCATGCCTCATCCACCATATTCCCCAGATTTGGCCCCCTGCTACTTTTTCTTGCTCCCAAAATGTAAGAGACCTATGAAAGCAAAAGACACAAACAAACTAAACTAGGAACATATCTGTGGTCACAAGGCATAACAGCATAACTCGAGTTGTGCTCAAATTGCGTTTTTGATGCCACGATGTTCTCCATTTTCGATTACATATTGTGAAAAATTTTGGTGACGATACCTTGTTTAGTTGTTCAGATACAAGGCAAGACTTATTAGCATATCTCGCTGTATCACTACATTTCATAACGTACATAACAGCATATCTCACATTTTTTCCTTTGAAAACTATACTTGTGTTTTTATTCCCCATTTATCTTTGGATTATTGAAGATTTAAATTGAATGAAGTCGTAACAGCATATCTGAGTTATGTTATTAGTCCAAGTTGAACTAAGCCCTAGCACAAAAGCATAACTCAACTTATGCTGTTATTCCAAAATCTAATATTGACTACTGAATGTTGTAAATTTCGAAATCATCCTTTGATTTATCAGCATAAGTCGATATATTCTGCAATATATAATAAAATTAATTTTGTAATAACGACACAACTCGAGTTGTGTGTTTTGCAACTTAATTTATTTAAAAAGGGAATAACAGCATAAAACAGTTTTTAGCCTATAACATTTATAATTAAAATAATTATATAAATGTGTTCGTATTAATTAATTTCACTTCCAAGTCCTGAGAAATTGCAGGCGTTAAATTCAAAATAAGTTTATAAATATTTTTGCTATATCGATTCAAACCTTTAAAATGCTCTCCTGAAAACTTGCAAAAACACACATATGCTGTTATGCCTTGTGACCACAGATATGTTCGAGACAATTGTGCCAACATAAAAAAACGCTAATCGAATGCACGTAGCCCGAGAAATTTCAAAATTCAACTTTTCTACTGAACAAACCTGGTATACCCCCATATATAAATTAGAATCGATATTCTTCAAATTATAATATTCTGGCAAATTTGATAAAGATCTGTTGAGAAATGAATATTCTAAAGCGCTTAGATGCAAACACGGGACATAGATATTCCTGGTTCAGAAAATTCGGGTTATTCCCATCTCTGAATAAGTTCCTAATGGTTTGCCAGAAGCTAAAACTGTTAAATCACTGCTGAGAGTAGTAGTACTAACTAAGCTAATAGAGCGAAGAGGCAACAACAGTTTAATGCGGGAGTTTTGTCAGACACACACACATTGTATATTCATACATCCATACATACACTCAATGAAACACTCATTTAAACTTGACATGAAGCAGCAATAAATTTCCCATAATAAAGAAGAGCACGCGCGTCAACTCTGCGCTATGGTCGTCGGTATTCGACAATTCACACAGATGTGAAATAGATATGTTCGGTTCGGCAGCATCACAAATGTCACTAGTGAAGACGTCAGTTATTCGATAACTAATTCATTACTGCTTTAAATTTAAGATTTGATTAGTTTTTGGAAAATTTGTTTGCTATTTTTTATCTGTTTTTTTGTTTAACATAAGAAAACCTGTTTACGGATTGAGTTCGTTTTGTTTTATTTGTAATGTTTTTATTTTTTTGGGATTCACTTTTAGGCAGATCAACAAGTGTTAGTCATTTATAAAGATATGCGCACGTGTTTGTTGACTTGTTATAGGGTATCAAAGGACTTTTATAATGGAACTCACATCGATGCACACACACACACATAACTGTTGATATGTATGTCTGAAGGTATGGGTGGATATGAACTCACATACACACACACATATACCTAATGTGTGTATAATTCTTTACATTAAATGATGCAAAAGGATATGGGGCAGGGTTGTTACTTTCGGTAGAAGGGCCTTAATAACGCTTAGAATCTAGCATAACGACATAAATCCAATTTATAGAAACAACTGTCTATGAATATAGATAATAGGGACTGCCTACTTGCAGTCCATTAGAGTAGACAACAAAACATTGGGCGAGTAAAAGGTGCAGCTGGGCTAACAAGCCAGCCACCTATGTACTGGTATGTCTACCTTGCTTAAACCGAATGGGTTAATCATCTTTTCGCTAACAGCGCTCATTTGTTTGAGACTTCCACCCAGTCTGGAGACCGGACATTCACTCACCATTCCAATGTGAAAACTGGTTCTGTTCCCAAGCAAAGCAGAAAATTTCTTTGGCAAACTTTTGGAGAACTTCCTGCTGTGCAGAATAATGGACAAGATAGTCGAAGGCCAGGGTCTTGATTAAGAGCAGTTAATCTTGATTTTCAAGGTGTTTTCTATATTTTCACCAACCGCGGATATAATTATGCAAGAGACCTTTGCTCGGATGAGCTTAATAAGTAGAAGACTTCGAAATAGTCCACCGCATATACAAATTTTTTTTACACATTTTGCATAGAACTGGATGGAATTGGAGAGGGGAAAAATCGCAGAAATTGAACGATCTCATTCTCAGTCCATTTGATTAGTCAACACAACATTCGGGCGAGTAAACGATGCAGCACGGCTTACAAACCGGCCACCTATGTGTGCCTTGCTTAACATGATTGGCAACCAAATATGCGATGAATTGTTAGAACGAATGTTCTCGCTGACAGCCTTCAGGTGTCTGAGACTTCGAACCAGCCTTGTTACAAGACATTTGAAGACATTCACTCCCGCTTCCAATCCCAAAACCTGGTTCTGTTCCCATGCAAAGCAGAAACTATCGACATATATCCCAACTTTAAACCGTTGACAAACTTTTGGAGCGCTTCCTGTTGAGCAGATTGAGATAGACGATGTACGAATACTTGCTGACAACCAATTCGGTTTGCGCATTTCTACATCACATGCACTATCTGTGCTATCCTACTATGTAGCCAGGACCTTGAATAAGAGGCACATAACCCTGCAAGTTAGTCCTGGGTTTTCCAAGGTATTTGACACTGCTCGGCACACCTGTATCTTATTTATCTGTAAAATGGTAGCGAGCTTCCTAAGGGATCGATCTTACAGAGAGAAGGTCGGCAACTACCTCTGTGACAGACAGTAGTGGCTGGGCTACGCAGGAATCTCTCACCGTCTAGTACTCCACAATATTCTGCAACCATCCACTGGTTATTCGTTTCTGATCTACGCAGATGATATACTCATTGCCTCTTCCGGGTATGTAGCTTCAAAAGTACACTCTAGAATTAATTCTTATCGAACTATTTTGACAGATGGAGACAAGCGCAAGCTCCTTTATACTAATGAGAAGACATATTTTCCTAGCATTCCTCTGATTAACATAGGAAACGATTGAATTCCGATGTCGACCAGTATAAAATACCTAGGCGTCATGTTTTGGATGGAATTCAAATTCGAGTGACATATGGATCACATTTTGGCAAAAGTTAATTGAATCGGAGAACTCAGCAAATAATAAATTATTATCTCTATTATTAAGAGCTATCGAACTATTTCGACAGATGGAGGCAAGCGCAAGCTACTTTATCCTAATGAGAAGACCTATACGAGTATTCCTGTCATTAACATAGGAAACGACCGAATTCGGACTTTGGCCGGTATAAAATACCTAAGCGTCACCTTTTAGATGGACTTCAGATTCGTGTGACGACGGTCCGGTACGGTAAGAAGACCTTCAAATGGGTCTCTCTATGGCGCGATTGACTTCGATCGTATAGACGTGTTCGGCATCTTGAAAGCTCTTCCTCTTTTGATAATGAATTGATAAAGACATGTCTGAAGCTAGACATTACCCCGACAGGCTAACCCAGTACAGATACCAGCCCGCCTACTGGTCTATAACAGAGACTGCGCCCTATACCGTGCCGACCAACTCATATTCTAATATCGTCGGCTTTAAGGGGCCTGGACATTTTGAACGTACTGGAGACGTTAAATTGTACGTCTTTGTTGCCAGTGAAATCACTGATCTGAAGGATTTGAGCCCTATAGTTACATTTGGGATAGGAATTACTGTGGGGTGAGGAGACGATCTGATGTGATATTGGTTTTGTTATATCTCAAGATGTTCGAGACACATTGAGAGGGAAACCAAACCGCAGATCTGTTGGTATTGAAGAAATATCGGACATCGTACTGAAGGGGACTGTAATTTGCATGTATATATTCTTACATCATTGCTTAAACTTCGGATATTTCCCGGGGACATTAAATGATTCTCGCACGATTTGTACGCAGCAGCTACCGAAAGATATTAATCCTTTGGAGCACTTGTTGTGCAGAATACGGGATGCGATAGACGATATGCGAATACTTGCTGATAACCATGCGATTATTATTTCCTTTGGATCCTATTAGGATCATAGGTTGATATACTGAGGGATATGCCGGGGGCAAAAGATCGGGGGCAATAGTATCCTCTCCGTAGGAGATATATATTTGCACTATGGTCACGAGTATATGGACAGATAGACAGACAGAGTTAAATCGCCTCAAAAAGTGATTCTACGTCGATCGAATAGTAGGTACATACTTCAAAGACATTGCACTGTACCGAATTATAAATTTTTATTAGCGCTGTTATTAACGTTATTTGCCATTCAATTTTAATATGATTTGGCCATTTTGTGTGGGATGTACCGTGGCAATAATGCCAATTTTTTTCTGAACTGTAGGTACTGTAAAAGCTTAACACTGCAAGTATTTACATGTACTGTTATTGATGTAATAAGCAGTTAAGTTTTGGTACAAAATGGTCCATTTATGTGAGAAGTACCAAAAGAGTGGGGTCACTTCGCCCATTTTTCTCAAGATGATTGCGATATATCAGCTATTACAAAGAGTAATTACAGATGAAGATTCGGATAGGTAGTATAGAAGAGATTAGAGAATCAATATTTCACCAAATTATAAACCCTTTGTGAGGGAGCTACTAGAAGAAGTTATTCAATATAGCATAGCTTGGAACTTAGCCTGTGATAGAAAAAATATTATCATATCCTAAATTTGAAGTCAATCCGTTACTTCTTTTGGGAGTTATCGAGCTTACCAGCCAGACAGACAGACGGACGGACATTGCTCAAATGACTTGAAATATCCTAAACCTAATTTCCGCAAAAATTACTTAGGGTCTTAGGGTCACTCCTTCGATGTGTTACACTATTGGCCAGTAGTAAATGACATATACCCTCCTCTACTAAAGTGAGGGTACACTATCTTCTCTTTTTGGGCGTTACAAACAAATCCACAAAGTCATAATACCCTGTGTAACAGTGTGTTGTGGGGTATACTAAAACATTTTTGTACTCATGTTCAATATAAAACAATTTACATTCTATATTGACTACACAAAGTTCCGGTTTTTTTCTATGTGGCATGTGGCAAAATATGATCGATCAGTTTCCGAATTAAAAAAACATTACATTCAATATTTATCCAGTTTTCTATTACACTGTGCAACAGTGAAAAAAATACACGGACTTGATAGTATATGTTCGATTTTACTACCAAAGGTTAGTATAACCCTATACTCGGTTTGGCGAAATTGATGACCAATTTTTTTTATGAGCCTCCAAAGTTTCTGAAAATCAGTGGGCCCCTCGAAAAAGGTGTCATCAGCTTTTGTCCAACAACTAATTCAGACATGGTGATACTGCTTAACTATATTTGGCAATAATGTAGCTAAAAATATGCTGAGCAAACATTTTATGCGAAAAAAATTTTTCTCTCACTTTTTTTTTAAAAAAAATATTTTTTTTTCACTTTTTTCAGCATTACCTTTATTGAGTTCAGCATTATATTGAGTTCAAACTCGTTGAAAAAGCGCCTAAACCTGCCGTCCACAGAAATGTGAGGAAGACAAAGTGGTATGAGAAGAATTTCAAGAAAGTCCTCAACTCCAAACTTCTGTACGAACCGAATGACAAAGCCGACCTGGATAATCTGGTCGAGCATATCATTCAATAGTTCCCTTGAAGAAGCCTGTCCAAAAACAAGGTACAAGGGTAAAACTAAACCCCAATGGTGGACTTCTGAGCTAACGGCTATGAAAAAGACCTGCAATAAGAAACAGCGAGCAGTCGCTGAACGTACTGCTCGACACAACAAGAGTTGCTAGCTTGTTGACAGAGAGATCCAGAATAAGCTGGGCTATTAACAGCTTTGAGCCCTTCAAGTCACCTGGACCAGACGGCATCACTCCAGCAGAAATGCAGAAAATGTTAAAGTACATTGTCCCCTGGCTGGAGAAAATTTGTGAATGCTGGATCAGACTTTCATACAAACTTGTGAGCACTATCGAATCGTCCCTGCATTTCAAGGAATTCACCATGATGGCATTTCTTGACATAGAAGGGGCTTTAAGAACATTCAGATGCGGTAATTGCGGCACTGTCACATCTAAAAGTTAACTCTAGTTTGATTAGACTAATTCAAAGTCTGCTCAACAGAAGATGCATAACAGCATGTCTAGGGTCCACAACTCAAACAAGGTTTGTAAACAGAGGGACCCCACAAGGAGGAGTACTGTCTCCACTAATTTGGAACCTAGCGGTGAATGAAATCCTGCTAGATCTAAAACGTTGTGGCTGCAAGGTCGCGGCATATGCGGACGACGTGGCAATCGCAGTGAGTGGCAAATTAAACGTCCTCAGAGACATCCTACAGGTGGCTCTGAACAAATTGGCTAGATGGGCCAGAAGCAGTGGTTTGGGCGTAAACTCAAACAAGTTAGAATTGGTTCTCTTTACTAGGATGAATAATGTCCCACATGTGGACCCTCCACCTCGGATAATTGGAACAGATCTAGTCTTTTCTGAAAGTGCAAAATTTTTGGGAATAATTCTAGATAGAAAACTGTTATTAACGTATTGGAACGTCGCCTTATATTCCCGCAAAAAGGCTGTAGGGTCGCGGTGGGGCTTCTCTCCTAAAATCGTCCACTGGATATATATAGCAGTAGTTCGTCCAATACTGTTATACGGCATTGTGGTATGGTGGACGGCAACTGACAAACTAACCATCACCAACCTACTAACAAAGGTTCAGAGAACAGCCTGCCTGAGCATAAGCGGAGCCTTAAGGACTACAGCGACCGAGTCTCTACAAGCCTTACTCCATATACTGCTGATTAATATTGTGGCAAGAGAAGTTGCAACCAAAGCGGCAATAAGATTAAACTGCCTATCAATGTGGAGGTACAAGAACTACGGTCACATGAGGATATCAAAGTGTAGTGTTATGGTAACCGACCAAGGGGACTATATACCAACTGTGTACACCATCGAGAGAAATGACATCACTATGATTCCCGCCAGAGATGAATGGGTTGGCAGAATACCAGGTAATAGAAACCATCTCCACTTTTACAGGGATGGTTCGAAGCTTGATGAAAAGGTTGGCTTCGGAGTACACTGCGAAGAACTTAGTTTGGATATAGCTCACAGACTACCAGATACCTGCAGCGTCTGTCAAGCCGAAATAATGGCAACGTGGGAAGTCGCCAAGTGGCTGAGTCGCAACATAGTAACCAACACTGGCGTTGTTGGTTGCTATGTTGTTTGTTACCAGGCTGCCATCAATTCTCTGGAGGCAACATACCTAAATTCACAAACAGCCCTCGACTGCCGCAGATCTCCTAACGAGATGGCTGAGCAGTTTAATATACACCTCATATGGGTGCCTGGGTATAGGGATATCCCGGGGAACTGCAAATTCGACGAACTTGCTAGAAAAGGGACGACATTACAAATTCTCGAAGAATTTGCATATATTGGTGCGCCAATATCCACGTGCAATCTTTGGTTTAGGCAAGAGGCAATCAGGCAGTCCAACGAAAGATGGACAGAAATCGGGAACTGCAGGGTAGCTAGACAAATCTGGCTAAGGTATGACGTGAGAAGATCAAAATATCTCCTCGCACTAGAGACGCAAATATTGTCTACCTTACTATCAGTTCTGACGGGACACTGCTTGATCGGCGAACACGCCAAAAGATTGACTCCAATGACTTCTGCAGAAGCTGTGGAGATGAGGAAGAAGTGGAGAGCATTGAGCACTTGCTATGCGACTACCCCGCTCTGAGTAAACGACGCCTGGACATACTGGGGTCGGCCTTTCTAGGCAGCCTAACAGATCTTTCCAGTACCGATATTCGTACAATCGATAAATTTGTATATGAAACAGGTTGGTTTCGATGAGGCGCATTTCAGCCCGTGGTAACACTAGGGACCTAAACTAGTCTATGTGAGCTTGTAAAAAAAATACGGCTGCCACTCTAACCTAAACCTAGGGACTTGTAATTTTTCACTATCAATATTTGGCAAAATTGAAGCCAAGGTAAATCTAAACAACTTTTGTTAACATATTAATACAATCTGAACGTGTCTAGGCACCCTAAATAGCTCACATTGTACCTCAAAAATTTTAGTATTTCACTATTATGTAACAAAAATATTTTTTTGGTGTAGGGTATGTTTAGCAATAATAATAGAAAATATCTAGCTCCCAAACATAACTTTAATTTTTGGCCTTATTTGAACAAATCGTAAAAAACATCCCTTAAAATGGGGAGGGCGGGGATGAAATGTTCTTCAAACATGTTGGCCATAAAATTTTGCTATATGTCTCAGAACACTCTAAAGCCCAAAACTTAACACAAACTCCAAATAAACGGTCAAATTCCAGTCAAAAACCCTCCTTGGCTTGTTCGTGCAGCAATATTAGTCATACGACCGTGTGATCGAAGCAATAACGATAACAGTAAAGAGCGTTTTTGACTGGGGGAAAATATTGTTTTTTTTCGCATAAAATGTTAAGAAACTTTGTTCAGCATATTCTTAGCTACATTACTGCCAAATATAGTTAAGCGGTATCGCCAAGTCTGAATTAGTTGTTGGACAAAAGCTGATGACACCTTTTTCGAGGGCCCACTGATTTTCAGAAACTTTGGAGGCCCATAAAAAAATTGGTCACCAATTTCGCCAAACCAAGTATAGGGTTATACTACCTTATGGTAGAATCGAACCTACACTGGCAAGTACGTGTATTTTTCAAAAAGTGTTCATTTGTTGCATAGTGTTATTAGTATACGTAGAACAGTTTCTTACCTGGCTGAAACATTACTTACACGTGCTATACTTTATAATTTAAATCAATCAGTTTCAGTTTCTAAATTTCAAACCAATCCGTCCACACTTTCACTTGACCGTCAAATGAATTGTTTCAAAAAAATACGTACATATAGTGACAAACAATTCTAACGTAATAATAAAATAATAATACTCATACGTATTGCATAATATAACAGTTAGAATACAGGCACACACAAGTGTCTCTCCTCCGTCTACCGACTGTTTACTCGCACCGGCTGCAAAATTCAAACATCATACACACACCACATCAACAAAGGGCCCTCACCATTCTCAAACAGCAAAGGCACTGAGTGAGCACCGAGCACCGCCATACGCACACTCTCCCCGCCCTCCTTACGGAACCGGTCCGGTCCTGATGCAAAAACTTTTGCTTTAAAAGCCGAGTCGTTTAAACGACACTACTCAGTCGAGATTTGATTGTTGCTGCGTTAAGCCGTGTCAATAACAGTGCCCGCCCTGTCGCTCTCTAACAGTAGTGTATAACAGAAGAATTTTGAAAGACAAGTAAAGTGCTATACTCTCAACCATCTAAAATACAACAAGGAGGCGAAAGAATAGCATAGCGCACAGCAGCAACAACTTAATAGAATTTATTTACAATTTTGAATCTTTTGTAAAGTATTTACTTTACAGTGTGTCTGAGTAATACAATTGCAGAATTGTCTCACGACCCCCCACCATCCGAAAAAGAAGTGAAGTGAATAGAAATTAATTGACGGCAAATAAAGTTACACGACAAGAACAAAAAGTGTTAAATTACATTAATTGCGCTGAATAATCAAATTATTATTAGTTCAATTTTTGTTTCGCTTGCACTCCAAAAGGAATACTTAAAAAACAAAAGAGGTAAGTTAAGAAACAAATAAAAAAATTCAATTCCATTGGAATTTAATTTATTTTCGTCGCATGATATATGTTTGTACATACATATGTATTTAGTGGTGTCTATTTTTAAGCAATTAAATTCAATTAATAGTGTTGTGTCCATTGATTGATTGCAAACAAATTTGCATTTGCAAGCAAAGGATTTTCATGTATGTATGTATTGTCCCAAAAAATAAATTATATGTGTGTTTGTGAACAAAACAAATAATTTAGCATAAAATGTTCATAATTTAAAAAAATTCATATTAACGGAAATATGTCATTGCAAGAAAATACACTTGAAAAGATATTTTCATAATTTTGGACAAATTTTGCAAATGTTAATAATAGTAACGAAAGCTGTTTTTGGCATCTACTGAATTTTTTTTCATTTTGAGTTGTTACCCTTTTGTTGAACAGTTGCGATATGTGTATATACATACTTTATGTAATTAAGAGATTCACACTATTTAAAAAAAGTAAAAGTCATGAAAAATATCGATAACATAACGCATATACTGACCAAACTCTGTTATTATATGACTCTTTAAATTTAGAAAATAGACTTGGGCAATTTATGTCGTAAGCCAACGATATATATATTTCAAACCATCCCAACAAAAAAATATGGAAGTTATTCCTAAAGTATAACATTTGAAGTACTTCCAAAGATGCAGTTGGTGATTTTTTTCACTTCCAAATATGTTCTTTTGCAGTAGCCATGAAAATATTTATATTTTAAGAAAAATATTAAATATTAAAACGTTGTTTTGGAAAATATATTTAAAAAAATTTAAAACGTTTGAAAAAATTTAAAAAAAAAATATTTTAAAGAAAACTGTTCGGGATTTGAACCTGGAATAATACTGAGCTAAATTTTTTGAAGAAAAATGTTAAATACCCACTGCTGTATTTGAACCCGGACGCCCATATTAATAATACTGAGATCAAGAGAGCATCCAAAGCAGTGAATAAGAACCAATTTTGTACAACTTTGCTAAAAAGTACTCATACGCTAAGGTGGTATTATATATCTCAGGACAGTGGTAATTCGAACTCGTTTCTTGCCTTGAATTAAAAAAAATTATTTAAAGAAAAAGTAAAAAGATTTTTTTATCTTTTTTGAGTAGACATGTTTACTTTCCAATAACAATAAAAATAGCTTTTTCATTAATTTCTAATCACTGGAGCAAATGCACAGCAAAATATTAGTATTAAGGCGCGACAAGCCCTTGTTAAATTCATTGGTGATGATCCAATTTTGAACAACTTACAGATCATAAGATTTTTATCACTTCTTTGAATGCTTTTTTTTATAAGAAGATTATGTTAGGTTATTGTGGCAGTCGGAGTTACCAGCTTACATGCACTAATTGAGGTATCTGATGCTACCGCGGGCCTTGTTGCCCCTCATCAAAACCAACCTGTTTTATAAGCAAACCTATCAATAATAAGTATATCGGCGCCGGAAAGACCTGTCAGACTTCATAGAAAAGGCCGACCTTCAGCTCCTGCTGACTCAATGGGCTCAATTTTCAAGCTCCGGCGTGTTCGCTGATTAGGAAATGTCCCGTCAGAACTGCCACTAACGAAGATAGTTTTTTGCTTTCTAGCAGGTGAAGAAATTTTGAACTTCTCAGGTCGTATTTTGGCCAGATTTGTCTAGCTACCCTACAGGTTCTGTCATTTATCTTTCATTGGACTGCCTGATTGCCTCTTTCCTATGCCAAAGCATGGAATATCGTCCCTTTTCTAGTAAGTTCATTGGCTTTCCAGTTCTCCGGGATATCCGTATGACCCGGTTTAACATATGGGGTATATGTTAAACTGCCTAGACATCTCGTTGAGAGATCTGCGACAGTCGCGGCCTTTTACTGAATTTGGGGATGTAGCCTTCAGAGATTTAAAGGCAGCCTGGTTTTCCGAGTAAATCACAACACCAGTGTTGATTACTGTATTGCGACTCAGCCATTTGGCGATATCCCTTATTGGCATTATTTCGGCTTGATAGACACTGCAAGTATCTGCTAATCTATGAGTTACATCAAGCCTAAGTTCTGCTTTTAAAAAAGAACAAAAAAATTAAAAAATCCAAAAAATTGGAATATCAGTAAGTGAAAAATGTTCGCCTGTGGTGCTTAAAAAACAAAGGAAAGGTGAGACAACAAAAAAAAACTGAAGAAAAGTTCAAAAAAATGGGAACACCAGTAAGTGAATTTTTTTCTGCTGGCTATATTTTTCGCCAATAATACTCAAATGGGTGTAAAATTCATGGTTCTAATATCTATTTTTCAATACCTTCGAAATCTATGCAAAATTTCCTTTTAATTGAGTGGTCGCATGATATATATGTAAACCCAATACCTATTTTCAAGACACTCCAAGGCCATTCCATTCATCCTTTCCTTTATTATGCGTAAAACCCTGACCCTGTCCGGGACCAGACCCAGTTTTTTGGCCAGACCCTTGGTTTCGGCCGAAAATTTACTTAACTTTCTTTTTTTGGGGTCATTTTGAGGGGTGGTAAATTAGTGTTTTTCTGAGACGTCCCCCCATAAAATGTTTTTTGGGGTCATTTTGAGGGAGTGGTAAATTTGTTTTTTTGAGACGTCCCCCCATAAACTGTTTATTCCCATAGTACACAGGGTCGGTTAACATTGCACCTACAGTGTCAGTTAATATAGTTTGACTGCATTAAAAAACTAATTTCTATAACTATTTTTTATGAAATTTCCTTCCTTAGCTACTTTCTGGAAGATTACCTCCTCTATAAGGTTTTTTTCCAAGAAGTGTCAAAGTTTGTAGGAGAGAGAGGCAGGCGAAAAGAGCTCTCTGCCTTTCTCTCCAACAAACTTTGACACTGCATATTAACTATCGTCATGTTTCTGAGTGTAGAGATCGTAATCTCAGACGTTTCTGATAACGGCATGCATCTTGGAATAAATATTAAAAAATTATCATCTACATTATGTAAATTAGCAAATAAATGTTTAAATGTTATTGGGAATAAGTTTACAAATACAATGTACCTCAGCGAGTTTTCGTTTAATTTGCAAACGAGAAACACTTGTTCAGTACACCTGACAACATCAATCAGATTATATTTATGTTATCGACATTTAAAGTATTCATAGTTTTTTTTATTTAAGTGTCACTTCTCTTGCATCTCATCTGACATCATATTTAAATACATATACATATTCTTTCTAATAAGACATTTCTAATAAATATGTAATAATAAATTAAAATTTTAATTATATTTTTCATAAATAGAATATTAACTAATAATATAATTTTGTTATAGAAAATAATATAATTTTGTTATCGAAAATTAAAGACATTGTTTACAAGGTAAATAAATACGTTCACATCATTAACGTATTTTATTTCAATAGATAATTTTTAAGAAAAAATAACAAAAGGTTTAAATAAATATATTAAAAATAGAATTTAAATTTCAATAAAAAAAATTTATCGAAATGAACATAATCAGTTTATACAGTATACGTCGATATACCATCTGATCATATCGTGTGCAAACTTCTGAAATGGATTAAGTCAATTTTCGATATATTTTGTTATTGAATTTTAAAGCCATGATTTACATGATTAATCAGGTCACATCATAACCATATTTTCTTTCTGGTTATAGAGTAGGTTACCAACTACAAACTAGAAATGAAAAAATATTTTTTTTGATAAATATATAAAAATTACATGGTAAATCGGGTTTTTACGAAAAACACCAACAAAAGATTTGATAAATATATTAAAAATAGAATTGAATTTTCGATAAAAAATATTAATCGAAATGGACATAAGTTTATGCAGTGTTCCGTCGATCTTATATCTAAACATATCATCGGCATTCTACATAAACTGTTCAAGTCCGTTATCGATATATTTTGTTATCGAAGTGTTCACGGTAGATTACGAAACTAATAATGAAAAATTAAAAAATAAATATATAAAAATTATATATATATATATTATATACAAAAATTATAAATATTATTTATCGAAATTGACTTGGTCATTTATCGCAGCATACCCTCGATATATCACCTAAACATATTGTCGACACTAAAACATAAACTAATCAAGTCAAATTTCGATATATTTTGTTATCGAAATTTTCAAGGTAAATTGGAAACTGTAATAAAATAAATCAACAAAGATTTTGATGAATAAATAAATAAATACAAATATATGTATACAGAATAGAAATAAATTTCGAAAAAAAATATTTATCGAAATGGACTTTGTCAGTTTATGCAGTATAATCTCGATATTTCAATTAAATGTATCGTCGGTAAACTACATAAACTGATTAAGTCCATTTTCTATACATTTTGTTATTGAAATTTAAAGGCATGATTTACAATGTAAATTCGTTCACATCACTACCGTATTTTCTTTAAGCTTATAATTTTTATGAACAAAATAAACAAAAGTTTTGATTAATATATTAAAAATTTAGTTGAAATTTCGATGCAAATATTTACCGAACGGCCATGGTCAGGTTATGCAGTATACTGGCGATATTTCATCTAAGTTCGTCGGCATGCTACCTGGACTACTGATGTCCATTTTCGATATATTTTGCTATCGAAATTTGAAATCATTATTTGCAAAATAAATCGAGTCACTTTTTTCAATTTATAGACCTATATACTCCTCGTATTAATGAAAAATAAAAAATGTTTTGGTAAAAATTAGAATAGAAATGTCGACAAAAAAATATTTATCGAAAAGGAAATAGATATCTCAATATCGAGGGTATAATGCATAAACTGATAAAATCTCAATGACAATTGAATACTATAGACGTCGCATGGAATTTGACAATTCGCTTAGTATGTCTGCATATTGAAGATGGCGCTTTGTCTGGCTAAACTGTAAAGAGAGCGTTCTGCAAATAGAGGATAGATACTTTTATTTACTCTGGAAAGAGAGAAGAGATTTTCATCATTAATTTTATTATATTCCAACTTCAAAACATTCAACAACAAAACAAACTGAAAAACTCACTCCCTTCTCAGAAGTTATTTGAGAGTGCAAAAAAGTCGGCATGTTTTGACAGAGAAATTATTGAGAGAGGAATTTGGGAATGAGAGAAATGCTGCTCGGACGCCACCTGGTGGATGAAGTCTGTAAATATCATGCGACGTCTATTGTATTCAATTGTCATTGAAAATCTATTTCTTTGAGAAGATTAAGAACCGAAATTTCAATTAGATTTTTTGTACATTTATCGAAATTTTTATTTTATATTTTTCATTACTAATTTATACAGGGTTTTCCACTAAAAGTGATATGGTTTCTTTGAAAAAAAAAACACTTATTGTTAAGGAAATTCAAAAGTTTTTTTATTTAATGTGAAGTACAATCGATACAATTAAGTTCTAAATAAAACGTCATTCAAATGGCCTCCACGACTTTTTCTGCATGAACGAATTCGATGAACCTAATTTTCGAGCACTTTTTCCATTAATCAAGTCGTATGTCATGAATGGCACGTTCAATATTGACTTGTAAAGCTTGAAGAGAGTCTGGTTTATTTCGAAAGACCAATGACTTCAAATAACCAATATTCTAATGGTGTTAAATCACAACTTCTGGGGTGCTATTCAATATCACAATTTCTTGAAATAATCGAATCTCCAAACTTTTCTCGCAACAATTTAATTGTTTCACTTGCTATGTGGCACATAGCCACAATTGGTCAATGGAAAAAATATAGCTCTTAACGAGAGCTAAAATATTGCTAATGGATGTCAAGGTCGTAGGTCGACTGGAAAGTGTTTTTTTTTTTGGATTTAAAAAAACAATGGACTTAGCATTGTTTTCAAATGTGAACGGTATGTTTATTTTTGCTCTAGCTCCTTAACGGTACGCCGGATCGGTCAATGGCAAAAAGATAGCCCTTAACGAGAGCTAACATATTGCTCATGGGTGTCAAGGCCGACTGAAAACTGTTTTTTTGGATTTAAAAAAATGGACTTTGCTCACGAAATGTTGCAATTGGAGAACGATTATTTTAATAATAAAACTGAATAATTTGTAAACGTTGTTCTTGCGTATATCTCTACATGATGAAATTGTAAACACTACTGAATACAATAAAAACAAATGACAGATCATGACATATTATAAATGGCCGAAACGTCACCTCAAAATCATATCATCCCTATTGGAAAACCCGTTATAAGATATATTTCTATATAAATTTATAGAAAATATGGTAGGGATATGACCAGAGTTACAGTATAAGTCATGGCTTAAAAATTTCGATAACAAAATTTTATCGAAATTGGACTTAATCCGATAATGCAGTATTTCAACGATATATTTTAATGAAATATCGACGGTATGTTTAAAAAAAAAATGTATCGAAACTTTTGTTGATTTCATTTCAAGCGGTAAACTGCATAAACTGACCAAGTATATTCGTTGACTACCTCTTATCGAAATTCTAATGTGTATTTTTACAAAAATAGGCATTGAAACATTTATTATCAAAATTTTTGGTTGTCTCTACTAATTTATAGAAGATGTCTTTCTCTAAAAATTTTAAAGAAAATAAAGTAACAATGTGACCCGATTTACAGTGTAAGTCATGACATTAAATTTCGATGACAAAGTCTAGTTATGCAGTTGTCGACAATATATATATATGATCAGTTCGATAAATATTTTTTTAATGAAATTTCAATTCTAATTTGTGTACATTTACCAAAATTTTCTTTTATTGACCTTTTAAAAAAATTCTGTCCTATTTTATAGAAGATGCGCTCCTCTATAAATTGAAATAAAAGTCTGTACTGATAATAACTGATTTACTGTATCATCAATCATGATTTTAAGTTTCGATAACAAATTTATCGAAAATGGACTTGGTTAGTTAATGCAGTAGTCGGTGGAATCACGAGTATACTGAAAAATTTAACCAAGTCAAATTTGTACAATTTTATATTTTTATTTCTATTCTCAATAATTTGAAACATAATTCTTTAATGATATGACCCGATTTAGTGTGTAAAGTATGGCTTTAAATATCGACAACATTTTTTTTTTGAAAATTGGCTTAATTGATGCTTTATTCCGGCGATATCAAGTCTGTTTATTTTATTAATTAATATTATTTTCATTTTATTTATTAATTTCTTTCTTAGTAATATATCGTCATCAAAAACGAAAAAGGGCCTATCATCATATTTGAATATTTTACAGGAGAAGCAAAAAACTAAATAAAATGAAAAGTACTGTCATTAGATAAAAGCGGTTTTCAGGATAATATCTAAACATAATTATGCATATATAAAATGACACAAACATAATTTATAACTTGCTTGTGAAAATTGAGCGAAAAATATTTTTTAACTATGAAAAAAGAAATAATTTGTTGTTAGGCCCTTTTGAATTTCGTTAATAAATTCGAAATTTGTAATACTACGCCGCTAAAAATTTGTCACGATGTGTATTTTGATGCAGTATACCGAAATCCATCAAAAACTGGATTTCAATTTTTCTTGTTGTTACGCCCTTTTTCGTTTCTGATGACGATATAGAGGTTATGGTAGGTGTATGCTATCAGAGGTCCCCCACGATCTACCATATATTTGTCTAGATCACCTCCAAATAACAAAAAACTCGAGAGGAACGTTACCTGGCGTTAATGTTTAAAAAAAATCGAAAAAATGTTGCATTTTTTATAAAATAAGCTAAATATTGAAAAGTGGACAAAATTAAATACATTTTTATCGATAACTACCTTGTCATCGAAATTTCAAATTCTAAAAAATAGTTTTTTTTTTTGCTTTTTTAGTATTTTGATCTCAATTGCATAAAAAAGCAAAAAAGGTCGATAACTTTCGAGTTGCCATAGGCCGCCTACGCGGGCAAAGTGTGCTTGTATGGACGGCCTTCGGCCGGAATAAAAGATGTTTTCCTCTGCATTTGCCTGGAATCGATAATTATGGAAGTTATCGATTACCAAGGTAATTATCGATAACTAAAAAAGTTATCGATTTTTTGGTTATAACTTTCAATTTAGAGCCCATTAGAAAGAAAACAAAAACATTTATTTAAAATTTTAACGTCCGATAGATAACTAGGCGATATATCGATAATATGCCTCTTAATTTTTCTTATGATTTTGAAGTGCTCCATCCAAATATGTCAAATCTCAAAGTTATTTATTTTCCTCTAATAAAATTTCGTCAACAAAAATTATACAAAATCGGCTTAATCCGTTTATTCTCTTTACCGGATGATATTATTTTTAAATGCATTTCTTGGACACCACCAAAAAATCGAAAACGTGGTGTACTGAACAAAACACTGAATTTAAAATAATTGGCAGGGCCACTTCATATTTATTTCTTGGTAGATTTAAGCTTACATTCAATTGAATTTTATTTGTATTGT
The DNA here is from genome assembly GCA_963930755.1 of Eudasyphora cyanicolor. Taxonomy (NCBI): domain Eukaryota; kingdom Metazoa; phylum Arthropoda; class Insecta; order Diptera; family Muscidae; genus Eudasyphora; species Eudasyphora cyanicolor. The sequence continues at coordinate 62,695,368 of OZ005737.1, forward strand.
ATAGCTGTGTTGTTATGTGCACGATATTTCTTTAAATTGTTCAAAAACAAGATTTCGTAAATCTTGGCTAAAACTCTTAAAAAAATACTAATTTTATTTTGTTGTTGTTCGAAATCAAGGCTAACAAGAATATTTTTCTGTTTGTGTGAGTTTCATTTAATTTTTATTTGTTTGTGAGCTGTATGTCTGTCTGTATACTGAATGTTTTGATTTGTTTTTGGTCGAGATCATGTTTTAGTGAATGTAATTAAAATCAAAAGTATTTAGCTTTTGAATTTGGCCAATGCATAAAGTATAACAGTTTTGCTTTGATATGGTAATTTTAAGCTATTATTGTAGTTATTTATGATTTTCGTTTAACCCTTTTGTGTAAATTTTATTGTATAATTATTATAATATCGGCTTTTAAGGTTTTAAGTATTCATTATTCATTTAGCTTCTCTTCAACTCTATTAAATTGTAAAATGATGTACTAATTAACTATCACGGCAATATTTAAATTAATAGACTACTCGCGTTTACATTGAAACGTTATCACGAGCTAATGCTAAAAATAAGTTGAATTTGCCTTGGAAATTAGAAATTAAAATTTTCTGTGGGAATATTATTGTTGTTAATTTGTTTTTTTTTTTCGTTTAAATTTATAAAGCACGTTTTATTGTCTATGTTGTGTCTGTGTTAATATTTAAATATTTGAATAAAGGTTAATCTGATTATTCCCCTTTCACTAATCTCTCAAAACTTTGTCACTACTTTTTTTCTTTCACAATATTCTATATTTTTTCAAATCTTATCTTATAAAAAAAGCTAACAATGTCTTCAAATAAAACAAAACCACAAAGTAAAAATACTAAAACCCTTATTAACGAGGATAAATTGGACACTAATGTTTCGGTGAGTTGATTACAAATAAAAAATGTAAATAATATTAATTTTCCAATATTAACTATTATTAGAAATCGTAGGCATTTATACAAGAAAGTATTTTCTTTTATAAGAGTAACTACCATCTTCACCACAGCCTACATCTAGAGACTACACTGAAAAAAAAATTTCGTCATAAAATTAAGGATTGTCGCCAAAAACATCCGTAGTCTTTAAAATAAATTCCATTTGTACATAAAATATTGATACATAATTTCATGAATATTAAGTAAATTTTCTTATGTTTAGGTACAAAACGTACTTATTTCAAAGATTAAGGACGACTTTGGCCCCGATCTTTAATCTCAAGACACAATTTTTTTCTGTGTAGCATAGTTATAGATCAAATTTACAATAGCTGTCGGTTAAGTACACACGATTGCCAGATCAGAAAAATGGCGGTAAAATGCAACTCTGTGAACGTACAACCGTGTGAACATAAATGTTTTTGTCTGGCAACGTTGGCAGCAAAGTCATTGTGGGATAATTTGCAGATTGTTAGATGTGCGAAGTTTATGCATGTGACAATGGCGCCACTGTCAGAAAAACATTTTATTGGCAACACTGTCTATAAAATATTTTTATTGGCTATCCTGCATATACATATTTACAAAATATATGAACTTGTAAGGTCTTCTTGCAATCGCCTGAACTCTCAATCCACCTTTGCCTAACAATCTGTCATTGTACGTACATTTTCAGCACTTTGACAGAGTTGATAACGTTGTCCGATCTGGCAATCGTGTGAACTTAGTTGTAGCCCTAACCTACCCTAAGGAATGCTGAAAATGGTGAATAGTATGCAAATTATGTTATATTGTCGACATATTGCATAAGCTGACCAAATCAATTTTCGATAAATTTTGTTATCGAAATTTAAAACACGGCAAATCGGGTCATATCATTACAATGTTGTTTTTCAATGTTATCTTTTAGATACGTATTAGTAAAGGACAAATGTATACAAATTTCGATAAACATGTACAAATTCGAAGTTACATTTCGATAACAAATATCGAAATCGAAATGTACTTGGTCAGTTAATGCAATAGATAATGAGAGAAGTCCCCGTCCTAATTAAAAGATATGAGCCAAAGGCATCCCAATCTTTAAAATAAGATCATTACATGTTACAAATTAAGACAAATTTCTTAATGTTTGTAAGCAAGTCCTTAATATTATGTGAGTTATTTAAAGCATGAAATGAGGAGGTGCTTTTCAAAACTTGACTATTCCACTGTGTTTTTGCACAATTTGAGAAAATACTATGATCCTATGTATTTAACCCGAAATTTTGATGCATTTTTAAAGATGTCAAATATCGTTACTCTACAGATAAGAACGTAATTGACTGAAAGTAAGGGCAGTTTTTTCTCCCTGTATCGCTCGATATATTCGAAAAATATTTTTACTAAGAAAAATATTGTAAATGTTTAATTTGTATCTTTGATGTATTCGCTAGACCACATCGATAAGTCGTTGTTATCGATTTTTATTTGTAATGTTATCTGAAAAATTTAGTGATGCTCTGAATTTGTCTCTCATTTTATCCTTTGTACTGACGATAAAATTTGAATTTAATATTTCGATAACAGAAATTTATCGAAGTAATCTTATTAAGTTTACGCTGCTAATTTATTTCATATTAAAGGAAGTGTAAACTCGCTAAGATTATTTCGATAAATTAGTGTTATCAAAATAATAAATTAAAATGTTGTATTTATTATATTCGATTGTTTTAACTTGTGTCATTGATATAATCGCAAGACCACATCGATAACTCATTTTTATCAATTTTTATTTGTAACGTTAACTGAAAAATCTAGTCATGCTCTGAATTAGTCTATCAGTTTATCCTTTGTACCGATGATAAAATTTGTATTTAATATTTTGATAACACAAATTTATCGATTTTTTACACTCAGAATATATTTTATCCACTGTGAATATATTCCATATTAAAGGAAACTTTCATATACATATTTCATTTTAAAGGAAATGATTTTAATACTTTGAAAACACATATTTATCAAAATAATTTTAGTAAGGGTAAAAGAATTAGATGAAATTTAAGGAATGTATTTCATATTAAAAGTTTAATTTATTTCATACGAATATATTCTCCGTGTAAACCTACTAAGTTTATTTCGATAAATTTGTGTTAACAAAATATTAAATTCAAATTTTATCGTTTAAGTTTAAATTAATATGTAGTATATTCTCAGTGTAAACTTACAAATATTATTTCGATAAAGTAGTGTTATCAAAATAATAAATTAAAATTTTGTATTTATTATATTCGATTGTTTTAATTTGTATCGTTGTTATCGGCATTTATATGTAATTTTAACTGAAAAATCACGTTATGCTCTGAATTTGTCTATCCGTTTATCCTTTGTACTAACGTTAAAATTTGAATTCAATATTGTGATAACACAAATTTATCGAAATAATTTTAGTGAGTGTAAAAGATTTCTTTTAATTCTTAAGGATTTTTTTCATATTAAAGCAAATTTTTAGTATATTTCATATGAATATATTCTCCGTGTAAACTTACTAAGTTTATTTCGATAAATTAGTGTAAACAAAATATTAAATTAAAATTTTATCGTTTAAGTTTTCTTTAATATGAAGTATATTTTCAGTGTAAACTTACGCTAGATCACATTGATAAATCGTTGTTATCGATTTTTTTTGCAATGTCAACTGAAAAATCAAGTGATGCTCTGAATTTGTCTATCAGTTTATCTTTGTAAATATTACAGGAAACATTAATATAATTCATATTAAAGGCATATATATTTCATATTATCGAAATAATCTTAGTAACTTTACACTGAGAATTTATTTAATATTAAATAAACATTTAATATATTTCATATGAAATATATTCTCAGTGTAAAATTTCTAAAATTATTTCGATAAATTTGTCTTATCAAAATATCTAATTCAAATTTTATCGTTTTAATTTTCTTTAATATGAAATATATTCTCAGTGTAAACTTACGAAGAATATTCCGATAAATTTGTGTTTATTTTATCGTTGAAGTTTCATTTAATACGATATTGTGTTGCCTATTAAGTTGCCTAACTTAATCATTTTGGCCTAATAAGGCTTTTGGATTGAGTAAAATAAATGAAATGAAATATATATAATCAGAGAATACTCACTAAGATTATTTCGATAAATTTGTGTTATTGAAATATTCAATTCAAATTTAATAATAAAAAATTAAAAAATTCTATTGTCAAAATATCAAATTCAAATGTTATCGTTTTAGTTTTCTTTAATATAGAAAATATTCTTAGTTTAAACTTACTTCGATTATTTCAATAAATTTGTATTATCAGAATAATAAATTAAAATGTTATATTTATTATTTTTGATTGCTTTAATTTGAAACGTTAAAATATTCGCCAGACCGCATAGATAACTCGTTGTTACCGACTTTTGTAATAAGCGATGCAAAGAATTTGTCTATCAGATTATCATTTATACTGACGATAAAATTGGAATTAAATATGTTGTAATACAAATTTATCTAATTTTTATCTATTTTTTACACTAAGAATATAATTCATCAACTGAGAATATATTTCATATTAAAGAAAAATTAAACTACAACATTTAATTCTAATATTTTGACAACACAAATTTAGCGAAGAAAGAAACTTTAATATATTTAATATGAAATATATTCTCAGTTTAAACTTGCTAAGATTATTTCGCCAAATTTTGTGTTATCAAAATAATAAATTAAGATTTTGTATTTATTATTTTTGATTCTTTTTCGAATTTATCGAAATAATTTTAGTAATTTACCATTGAATTTATTTCATATTGAAGGAAAGATTTATTTATTTCATATGAAATATATTCTCAGTGTAAACTTGTTATGATTATTTCGATAAATTTCTGTTATCAAACTATTATAATCAAATTTGTTTGTTTATAATTGTTTGTTTTTCGAATTTATTAAAATGATTTTAGTAAGTTTACACTGTGAATTTATTTCATACTGAAGGAACGTTTAATATATTTCATAAAAAATAATTCTCAGTGTAAACTTGATATTTTTCGATAAATTTGTGTTATCAAATTCAAATTTTATCTTTTCAGTTTCCTTTTGATGTGATTTTTGGTTGTTTTAATTTATATCGTTGCTATAATCGCAAGGCCACATCGATAACTCGTTGTTAACTGAAAAATCAAGTGATGCACTGAATTTCAATCAGTTTATCCTTTGCATTGATGATAAAATTTGAATTTAATATTTGGTTCTCGAATTTTTTACACTGAGAATGTATTTCATCAAAGAAACTGTAATATTTTTCATATTAAAGTAAAATAAACGATAAAATTTTATTTTAATATTTTGATAACACAAATTTATCGAAATAATTTTAGTAAGTTTACACTGACAATTTATTTCACATTATAAGAAACTTTAATATATTTAATATGAAATATATTCTCAGTGTAAAATTGATAAGATAAGTTTGATTAATTTGTGTTATCAAAATATCAAATTCAAATGTTATCGTTTAAGTTTCCTTCAATATGAAATATCTGTGGTCACAAGGCATAACAGCATATGTGTGTTTTTGGAAGTTTTCAGGAGAGCATTTTAAAGGCTTGAATCGATATAGCAAAAATATTTATAAACTTATTTTGAATTTTACGCCAGCAAATTCTCAGGCCTTGGAAGTGAAATTAATTAATACGAACACATTTATAAAATTATTTTAATTATAAATGTTATAGGCTAAAAACTGTTTTATGCTGTTATTCCCTTTTAAAATAAATTAAGTTACAAAACACACAACTCGAGTTGTGTCGTTCTTACAAAATGAATTTTATTATGATTGATGATTTCGAAATTTACCACATTCAATAGTCAATATTAGATTTTGGAATAACAGCATAAGTTGAGTTATGCTTTTGTGCTAGGCCTTAGTTCAACTTGGACTAATAACACAACTCAGATATGCTGTTACGACTTCATACAATTTGTATCTTCAATAGTCCAAAGATAACTGGGGAATAAAACACAAGTATAGTTTTCAAAGGAAAAAATGTGAGATATGCTGTTATGTACGTTATGAAATGTAGTGATACAGCGAAATATGCTAATAAGTCTTGCCTTATATCTAAACAACTGAACAAGGTATCATCACCAAAATTTGTCACAATATGTAATCGAATATGGGGAACATCGTGGCATCGAAAACGCAATTTGAGCATAACTCGAGTTATGTTGTTATGCCTTGTGACCACAGATATATTCTTAGTGTAAACTTAATAAGATTATTTCGGTAAATTAGTGCTATCAAAATTATAAATTAAAATTCGATAACTATTTGTTATCGCAATTTTACACTGAGAATATATTTCATATTAAAGAAAACTTTAATATATTTCTGATTCTGATATTACGGGTAAATTTCGAAATATTTTTTTTTCAAAATTTTGTATTGCAGTTATTAAGGTTTAATCCTTTTATGAATAGCTAATCTATTATCGATGGAACACATATTCTTTTTATTTCTAAGCGAATTATACGAAATTGTGAAAAAATTGCCCCAGGGTAATGAGGGGAGGGTATGATGTTCGAGGCCCCTCGATCTGACTATATATTTATAAGAATACCAATTAAGGGGCTTGTTATTGATATATTGCTAAGTTATCGGAAGATAATGTTAGGGAAAAAATGTTTTTGTTCCAATGGGCTTAAAATTTAAAATTAGAAATAACAAATATTGATAACTTTTTAGTTATCGATATCTGCACTTTGGTCGGCGTAACCGTCTTTGGACACACCCCAGAGGAGTAAGTCTTTAACCCCGGTCGGCCATGCATGAGTAATTTTGTTCCCGTACCTGCACATTTCGATAACTAGAAAGTTATCGAAAATTTTACCTTACTTTTTTCATTCAAATGAGTTAAACATAATAAGAAGTAAAAACAAGATTTTTTAATTTCGATATATTGATAACTAAGGTAGTTACCGAAAAAAATATTATTATCCCCTCACCTTAGATAGGAGGGTATATATCATTTGATACGAGCCAAAAGTGTAACACATCGAAGGAGTGACTTATTACTCACTCATTAATAACTTCTATACTGCTTTTTCGAATCTGCTGATATTTCACACATAGTATACGTTTTTTAGTCGCTATCACCTCGAGATAAATGGGCGAAGTTCCCACGCCCGTTTTGGTACCTCCCACACTAAAAGACCATTTCGCACCAAAAGCTTGTAACTTTAATACCAGTGCATACAAAAACTTAAAATTGTACAATGTATTACTTTTATAGTACTTACAGTTCACTGAAAAATGGGCGTCGTTGACACGTCCGTTTTGGTACCTCCCATACAAATGGACTATTTTGCACCTAAAGTTATCAGCTTATAACTGTAATACCAGCACGTACTTTAAAGTTATTAAATGCAATTTAAATTGACAATAATTTAATTAAAACAAAAAATAATTATATTTAGGAATATTTTTTGAGAATCAAGGTGAGGGGATTCTTAAGTCGGTTTACCCGACTGAACTTTCTTACTTGTTTTTCCGATTTTTTGATATTTCAGTAACTTGGATAGCTCCAAAATATATAGATTTTCCATATTATTGAGCTCATTTTACCAAAAAAAATTCAATTTTTTAAACTGTATCATCCGATAACTCTATAAAAAGTCAAATTTTTTTTTAAATTTTTTTCTTATTTTGATGTGCTTTGTTTAAATATGTCATCAGATCGAGAGGCATGTTAGTCGTAGGACTTGTTACAATGTGTTTGAAAGTTTCAATATGAGTTTTATTTATTATTATTTATTCTTTCCAATATTAATTATTTTAATTATTGAAACGACCTCAATCGGAAAAATAAACAAAAATTCAACATATAACAGGTCAACGATCAAAATACATTTCCATTCAACATGTTTGCGAAATGGTCTTGGAGTTTATCCAAGTAGACCATCGATGTTGAAATGTTCCTGAAAAAAATTCATAATTTTAACCGTTTTTCCCAAAAGGCGTTTAATCTTTAAAATAAAGAAATTTCATACTTAAATTGAAGACAATTTACCTAATATTAATGACAGTGTAATTAAAAAATGCCTTATTTTAAAGGCTTTGACGTCTCTCGAGCAAAATGTTTAAAATCATGACAATTTTTTTGAGTGTTTTTGAGTGTGTATCTTCCTTAACATAACTGTAGAACAAATTATTGGTTATCCAAGCAAGTGTCAAAGTTTGTTGGAGAGAGACAGGAAAAATTGCCTCGTGTGTAGCACCCACAGACCTTAAATTAGGCAGATGTGCCGTCCGGACGAAACGTCAAAATCTATCAGTTACGAACGAATAGGAATGAAATGTCACACGCGAAAAAACTCTTTTCCTCGAACATAGTTAGAACTTTCTTTGCACTAATCGATTAATATTAATTTTTTAATTTTGACAATTACAAAAAATTCGGGAAAATCGGTCCGAAATCCGCGGAAAACCTCACTCTTTTAAGTACTACTCGTTGAAATTTCTATTCGTTCGTAACTGACAACTTACTCGCTCCGGGATGACATATCTTATTATTCATTATTTTTGGTAGCACCTCTAACTACGATGACATTTTTATATTAAAATTCAGCTAAAGTCTAACTTCAAAGAGAAAATTTCACAAGAATATATGTTCCAGTATCAAAGACGACTTTTCTCCACTTTGAAAATAAAGCTGAACAAATTTTGTCATTGCCACAGGATGAAAAATTCTTGTGATACGAGGGTTGCTATATATATTTCTGGCCTAATAATGAAAATGTGAATATTTATCATCAAAAATTGTTTTATTGTCCCAATTGTCGAAGCACTTTTTCCACTCCGATTGAGACACCTACAAAACATGGTTTTTGAACGCTTCAACAGCATCTTCTGGCGACGAAAATCGTTGACCACGCATTCTCCATTCCATTCTTCACGCATTTTCTTGATGTGCGGGAATAAAAAGAAGTCATTGGTTGCCAAGTCAGGGCTGTACGGCGGATGACCCATCAATTCGACGTTTGGCCGATCAAAAAGGCGCTGGTTTGAGCCGATGTGTGAGAGCTCGCATTGTCATGGTGCACAATGATTCGTCTTCTCTTGTTCGTTTTTCGAATTTTTCCGAAGACTTCAGGCAAACAAATTGTGGTGTACCACTCAGAATTGTCCTACGTTGCTGAAGCGGAACAGTCGCCACATGACCAGTTTTGCGAAGAAACAGGCGACCATTTGCTTCGAAGTGCTTCTTCCACGAAGAACACTTAGTGTGCCTGGCGCCATCCATATATATATCAACCCTCGTATCTTCACGCTGAGATTGGAACCTATATTATATGTAGAAAATCAAAATAATAAAATGTTCAAGTATTAAATTATTTCTCTTTATTTGTTTTTCTTTATGTACAGATCGATATGGAGGCTCCAGAATTCCGTGATTTTGCCAAATCCATGGTAGATTACATTGCTGAATATTTGGAAAATATTAGAGATCGGTAAGTTAAATCTTTAAAATGGTTAAAATCTTTTAAAATCATTTAAATGACGTATGAAGTTTGTATTATGAAATGTAGGGTAACAGTGACAGACGTCATTATTATACACATCACCTGTATTTGTTTTTAATGCTCAAAAGAAGACAACGATTCCTCATTTATTATGACGATTGACTTAGAATCACACTCTAAGTCCCCATTTACATGGTACTTTTTTTTTAAGTAACTTATCGGCTTATTCTCTTTTGAAAAAGTATTTACGTTCACACGCGTACTTTTTTTTCAATACTTAACTTATTTTCATTTGTTTTGTTTCGGCTTTTCCTGTGTGAATTGTTGTTGTTTCCAAGTGCGAATGAAAAACACAAAACGATGAGTACGATAAGTACGAGTACGGCATACTTTTTTCCCCCCCGTTTCCGACTGCCTCTCTCGCCTACAAAACGCCGATAAGTATACTTAATACTTAAAAAAAAAGTATCGTGTAAATGCAGACTAAGTCGATTTAAGGCAGGGTTAGGAGGCAAACATAACCTTAAAATAATTTTACCCTAACCATGTCTGCATGATCAATTACCCAAACCCTAGAAAAAGGTGTCATATGACCCAGATATTATTTTTTCACTGTAACTCAAAAATATCGAATCACTTCCTTCTTTTTCATTATTTTACTGAATTTTTTGAAAACAACCTCATTTTTTAATCGGCACGTGCATGCAAAGAAAATTCAGTAACAACACACGCCAAAGGCCTTTTCAGAAGTACATTCGCATCTGTAAACTCTAGATGGCTACCTAAAAATTGTCTCACTCGCATACAAACGTACGCGAAATTGACTTTTCCCTCATCTTTTTGGAAAAAGATGCAAATACACTGGGGTGTCTATAGCCTAAATTGTCTTTGGTGCATGCAAACGTACAGTCCAAATAAAATTTCAGCAGGTTTCTCTGTCCTTTTACGTTTTCTTTGGCTAATTGTTAATTCTGGTTTCCATATGACAGTTTGGATTAGTTGATTCGTTACGCTATGTCGACGGTCTAATTACGATTGCCAAACCCAGCGTTTAACCATGCCCGTCCGCCCCTTCATATATCGTTCTGATTACAATGGTACAGAATATTGGGAGCTCCTTAAAAATGGGAAAAAATTTTATAAAATAACGAAATACAATTTTAGACAGACATTAAAAAAATGTCACAAACTAATTGGGTCCATCGGAAGACATATTCGATTCAGTCAAGGATTGTCAAGATTTTAAACGAACAAATTTTTATTAACTAATTTTGCCCAGGGTTAATTTTTATTTATAAATTTCTATTCATATCGACGCAACATTTTGTTCTACCTAACCTAATAATAATATGACAATTTTGCAAAAATTATCACTTTTTCAGTAGGAAAAATGTGAAAATCCATTCAAGGCTTTTCATGATAAATATGTTAATAGAAACAGTCTTTGGATGGGACTGTAGAAAGCAATGTTACCGGCTTCAATGGAAATTAATATGCTTATCATAGCCCGCCCTTATTCAAAATTATGACTATTTTAGTTGAGGAAATGTAAAAACGATGTCTCTCCTTGAGCTTTTCAAGGTAAACGACAGTCTTATGATGGGGGCTGTAGGAAGTAATGTTACCGCCTTCAATGCAAATTAACAATGCTTATCATCGATCTGTTCAAAATTACGACTATTTCTGTGAAGTGATAATATAAAAACCCTCCAGATGTGTCACTTTGAGCTTTTCAAGGTAAATATGTTAATACAGACAGTCTTAGGGTAGGGGTTTAAGAAAGCAATGTCTCCGCCTTCAATGCAAAATTAATATGTTTATCATTGCCGTTCGCTATTCCAGTTGTCGTCGTTGACGCAAATCGAAGCCAATTTGCTTCATCCATTGTAAATTAGTATTCCCTCATTTTTATACGAATTCTCTTCAGGGTGCCAAAAAATACACGCATCATTGATTACACTCTATTCCAGCCACACAAAAACTCGTATCGCGTGCCTTATGTCGCAGGGCCAAGGCATTCCATGTAATTTGAGTCTTACTCACCACTTGTTTCGAAATTATTAGAAGAAAATGAGCTCTAGTAAAATAAGTCCTCAATTAAAAACATAAATCCTCTTTTTTGCCCGTGCAACTCCTTCAAAGCCTTGCCAATAGGTTAAGAACACATTCCTACATACAGATGTCGTAAATTGCCCCTGTATTGTAATAGTTTGTATAGTTCAAGCTTTAAACAGCTCCCCTGGAGTATCGAATAATAGACCCTCTCTGCGGTATCACAAGGGGCTATAAGCCTAAGTGAGTCAGATCAGAACATCGACAATTCTTAACCTAATCTTCTCTACATCATTGGTCTTCAAACGCATTTCGCAGGGGCAGGCACAATGGATTGAATTGTTCTCGGGCTATAGACTCAAATAAACAACAACAACAGAAAATTGGACATTAAAGGGGAATAACTTGTTTTCAATAAAAAATGAATCATCTTTCTTTTGGCTCTTCGACTCGCTTGAAGTTTAGTATTAAAAGAAAATGCAGCAGCATTATAAGAGAATTACATACTTAAACTTAATTAAAAAATAATCCTCTTCGGTTAGGCATTAAAATCCCATAATTATTTGTTTAAGTATTTAATGCTAAGCCCCTTAAAAAGTAATATCTACACTGAAGAAAAATATTAAATATATTAACAATGATGTTGAACTAAAAACATTTAAAATAAGTAAAATACTGTACTTAATATAAAGATAATCGGCATATAAGTAAGTAGGTTATGTTAGGTGTTACCAACTTACATAGACCAATTGAGGTACCTAGTTGAGGTACGTCCAGTTGCCCCTAATCGGAATCAACCAGTTTGACACACAAATTTATCAATAAAACGAACATCGGTACCGGCAAGAGCTGCAGACTTCCTCGAAAGGCCGACCCAGTGTATCCAGACGTCGCGACGCGTCGTTTACTCTATGCGGGTTAGTAACAAAGCAGGTGCTCACTGCTCTTCACTTATTTCTCATCTCCACAACATCTGCAGAAGTCATTGGACTCAAAACCCAATATCCTGGCGTGTTCACCGATCAGGCAATGTCCCGTCAGAACTGACTCTAACGTAGATAGTCTTTTATTCTCTAATGCGAGGAGATAGTTTGTCAGGTCGTATCTTGCCCAGATTTGTCTAGCTAACATACAGTAGAGTGTCGTCAAAAAATGTTCGCGTTGATCAAAGCTTATACGCAAATTTGGTTTGTTTTAAGTATATTAGCAACATATTTCTTTTCCGCGATCGCGAAGTTAAGGGCTATTTGCGTTGAAATAACCACTAAAAACCAGGTTTCCCTTAATAAAATTGTAAATTTTTATTACTTTTAGGAATTGACCACTGGACATTAACATCTAGACCATTATTTACAGGGCGACGTGACTTCCATTAAAAAAATTGCAATGTAAAGCCACTTTTTTCTCGATTTTATTGCAATTTTTAGTGCAATTTTTAAAAAGTCGGAAACAATTTCCACAATTTTGGTCCGATTTTCACTTTTCATGGCTTGTTATAGAACTTTCATTTATTATAACAAATTAACCCTTTCAAGGCCGTAAACTTTTTATTTGATTGTTGGTCCCAAAAAGGGTTAAAGCAAATTAAATGCCATAGAAATGATCCTACACTCATTATTTTAAACTCAAAAGCTAAAATTTTTAAGAAGTTGGACACTACTCTAATCAGGATATAGTTCACCCTTACATGCGACAGCGCCGCAATTAAGGAGTGAATGTTGTTAGAAGACCCTTTCAAGAAAGACCACCATAGTGAATTCCTTGAAATGTATGGACGATTCGATAGTACCCACCAGTACATACAGGTCCGATTCTGTGAACTTACCCTGGTTGTATCCATGCTAGTTTCCCGACAAAAGTTTTTGTATCCAGGATTTCTCTAATGAAAGAGTCTAAGAGCCTTTATAGACCTTTCAATAGCAAAACTTAAAATGGCAATATCTCTTTAAATAAGTGTCGGAGGGCAAAAATAACGAAATTTTGGTTCCACTTATTGTTTGTCCAAAAATTTTAATTTCTTAGCAAAACTTAAAATGGCTTTATCTCGGAAAATAACCTTCGTAAGGCAAAAAGAACGAAATTTTGGTAACGCTTATTTTTTTTATTAAAATTTTGAAAGCAAGGATAGGCTACTTGGTCTCAAGTCCTTTGGTCTAGTGTATGATATTTTTCCCGCTTTACGTTTGAACATCACTTTGCTGTCCCTCCATCGATTGGGGATATGCGAGAGCTTAATTCAGCCCTCATTAATGACCATCTGGTTCAGTTTACTCGCTTTCTTTTTGGTTCTGCTGTTCCTCGGGTTCTGTCAGGGAGTTCCCCGGGAAATGTGTGTTGAGAAGTAGTGACTGCTGTTGTCGTTGTTGGAGCAGCTTTGAGATGCTGAGTTGATAATACTTAAGTATACATATTCATCCTTAAGTCTACATATTCTATTCTGTTCCGATTTACACGAGGCATATTTAGCCAAAGAAATTCTGCCTATCATAGGAGAGATAGGCAGGAGGAAAAGAAAATGGAATTCCTCCCTTTCTATATTTCCCGTTTTAGCTAAAATTGCCTCGTGTAAACCGGGACTGGGAATCCCAGTCATTAGAGACCCCAATAGATTTGGCCTTGTTGAATAGTCTGTTACCTTGTACCTTTGGTTTTGGACAAGCTTTTTCAAGGGAACTATTGGAAGATGTAGTGGTCGACCCGTTTATCTAGATCGACTCCGTCATTCGTTTCGTAAAGAAGTTTACAATGGAGGACTTTTTTAAAATTTGTCTCATACAGGTACAATTTTGTCTTCCTCACATTTCTGTGGACGACAGTTTTAGACACTATTTCAGCGACTATATTTTATACATCCATTCTATAACATTTATGTAGGTAGATTGCATTTTTAAATATTCACAATTATATTCATTGGACCAGATAAAGTTCCTCTGGACATCATAAATTGAAGAAATAAAATGGTTTTCATGAAAAGCGACTCTAGTAATAAATCTGTCAATGATGCTACACACGTAGAGTGCAATTGGGATAACCTTCGATTCCTTATAAAGGTATACATTTGAAAAACGACGGTTGACGCATTTATAATTTTTCCCTATAGAGTATCTTAACATTTTCCTTTCGAGAATTTCGAATTCTTTCATTACAGTTGGAGACACATTAAACCATATTGGAAATCCATATACAATGATCGGACGAATACTTGTTTTATAAAGCAGAAGTTTCGTGCTCTGTGGCAAATTTTTATTCCATATAATCTTCGAAAATGACAATGATTCCCAGTAAGAATGGTTTAATATAGCTCTTTCTCCGTGTATTGTGTGGGACAAAGTTTGTTATACAGTCGGTCTTGTTGTCTGACTTTAGTCTTTCCATACTGGTTTAATATTCGGTTAGTTTTTGACCGGATGTGGTGAAAATTGGCGCCAATTTTCATTACTTTTGGCTTGAAAATCAGTGCCATATGCCTTTAATATTGATTTAGAAATATTTTTCTCTGTGTACATACATAAATATGTAATATGTAGGTTTAACAGAAAAACGTTTCATTTTCAATTACAATGAATACTTATCACAATTGTCAAGGTAACAAATCGTAGCCGTACAGATGTAAAGCGTAGACCTTTTCCTCCCCTTCAACTGCACTTGACGCACGAAACTCCGGAACAAGAATCTACACAATGAATGAACTGCGGCAGAGAGAACGAACCTTCATGGAGGAAATGGAAACGCAATGAGTAGTGTCTATGAAAACATTGCCGCTTTATTGTAGTACATTTACTTTCGGAAACAAAGAAAAAATCTACGATTTTTTTAATGTATTTCAATTGAAGCGAAGAAAAAAGTTTCCAAAATGACCTTGACATACAGATTCGAGGCGGAGAAACAAGCTATCAAGATTTTGTTGTTGTACGAATACATTCAAGCAAACATTGGCCAAGATACCAAATTGTAAATGGTTGAGCGGACAGACACTACGTCTTAAAAATATTACCAAATGTGTTGGCTGCCATTATTTAATGGCAGCAAAATTAAATTTAAATAGCAGTTTAAAACCCAGCCCGAGACAAAGATTTCTAGGTGTTTGATTTCGAGCTGTCTAATTAAAAACAAAGCCAAAAATGAGTTTGTATTGAAATTTTATTTATTCAGGTACCTTTTCGGCCAAATAATAAATAACGCAGTCTTTAAAAAACGGAACAAAATACATAGCACATGTCGAATGTAGATACGAGTATGTACGTGTACCTTAGGCCATTAATCAAAGCTTTTGGCAAATAGGTTCAAGCAATCGTTAACATGACTAATGCGGTAACGACATAACAATACATAAAATAATGCATTAAAATCAGGTTAATAAATACATATATGTATAACGTGTGTAATCATTGAAAATCCGTTGTGCGGTTTTCTTATTAAATATAAATAATGAATTGAACGAATGTCATTGGCATTTACTGCAAACACTTTCATTTCCGTTTTGTCGTTACATTCAATTTTTATTTTGAAAAATTAATAATAAAAAAATCACCGTTCTTAATAAACCAGAACGACGTTCACTTAGTCATTGTGTGGTCGCTGAGGCAGACATTCATTTATTTATGTACTTATGTTTAAATAATTGTCCAGTACTGCTGTTGATCACCACCACTTGACACTGTTGAAATATTTGCAGCAGCAGCAGACACCTGCTCAAAACCGGAATTGTAAATGCATTGGAGTTGTTTACTTTGGTTTAGGAACTGAATTTTTTAATGCATTCTAAGTTATTTCACTGATTGTTGTCATACACGATCCAATAAGTAATCCAATAAGAAATAAGTTAACTATTACGGAAAGCTTATGTTGGGCGAGGTCGAAGATAGAATACAGCTCTGGTAATTTGGAATATATTAGAAAACATATTAATTTAGGTTAGGACATACACTAAAGCCAGTGGTTCGGCCTGTTGTTCGCTTCTTATTTATGATCTTTTTATACCTGACGAGTTACAGAAAATCATATTAATAGTTTACAAAAATTTTGCCGAAATGCTATGCATGGGAAGAACTCTATTGAAATTGGTTGAAATCAGTTCAGATTTAGATATTTTCATAACCCTCCACCATAGGATGGGGGTATATTCATTTTGTCACTCCATTTGTAACACCTCTAAATATTGGTCTGAGACCCCATAAAGTATATATATTCTTAATCGTCGTAAAATTCTAAGACGATTTAGCCATGTCCGTCCGTCCGTGGTAATCACGCTACAGTCCGCAATAATAGAGCTAGGTTGATAAAATTTGGTATAAATATTTCTTATAGTTGCAGGCTGTTTGGGATTGCAAATGGGCCATATCGGCATCTAACCATATATAGCATTTAACTTGCTGTGATTCCTACTGTTCCCATCCCCATCTACTATATGTTTCCTACTGTTCTCATCTACTATATTTTTTTGTTTTTCGGTGTTATTTTCTTCAGTTTTGAGTTATTTTGTGAGGCATGACCGAACTTAACGCTTTTACTTGTTTTCCTTTATTTATTCCTCGGAGGAACATAGGGCTTCAACAAGATATTTCCAACTTAATCTTAATCTTTTCTTATTGTTCTGCGCCAAGTATTTTTGGGTCTTCCTCGTTGTCTACTTCCATGGGGGTTCCATTCCAAGGCCATCCTGTTTAGGCTTCCAATTGGCTTTCTCAAGGTATGTCCTATCCATTTCCACTTTCTGCGTTTCCGACCCCCGGGTTAAGCTCCAGAGATTTTCATTGGTTATGGTGTTAGACCAAAATATTCCTCATATTATGCGCAGACTTTTATTTATAAAAACTTGTAGCCGTTGTCTCATAGACTAGTCAGTCAACCATGGCTCACTTCCGTACAAAAGAGTCGATTTAACGCATGCGTTAAACATGCGGATTTTAGTATTCCTCGTGATATTTGGTGCGGGCCATATATTTTTGAATCTGCCGAAAGCACTTCTAGTTTATTAAGCCTCTTTGCGACATCCTGTTGTTGTTGTAGCAGTATATGTGTTTGTTGTCCATTAGTTGTTTTCATTCGCCTTGTATTGTGGGCTCTGCTGTATTTATTTCCAGGCCGAGGAAGATGGCTGCTTCCACTGGTTGGGTCCAAAGATACCTGGGAACAAGTTGAGTAGGTTTGGCAGGGCTGTTAAAAAGCTGTAGTGTGTCGTGTGGTCCCTGGTTACAAGCGGGACAAGTGTTCGACGTGGTGCCATCAATTCTTGCCCAGTATGAATTGAGGCGGCTACACCAGCCAGATCTTAATTGGGCCAAAAGTACTCTTGTCTGTCGTGGTAATTCCTCTTCCTCTGAGGCCACTGATGAAGGGTGGTCTCCTAGCTTGACATTGACTCTGTAATTATTCACGGCTTCAGCGACTGCGTCATAGTGTATGTCAGCCAGACCTACCTTGTAAGCTCTTTGATCTAGAGGTTCCTCTTGCAGCGTTGGACCTCGCGCTCTTGATCATGAAGGTCTTTCCTGATCTGCCTGGGAGGTGGGCGCCTATCCACTAGATGGTGATTGGGATGGCTGGGACGGTAGCAAAAAATTGTGTCGTCGCACGGTTATGATCTTCGTCTCCCCATGTAGGTGGCCCACAGAAGACATGAGGAGGCACCATGTCGCAGTTCTCAGGGCGGCATTTTGGCAGGTCTGTATATTTTTCCACTGCGTCTCGCTCACATTCGGTGACCACACTGGTGCTGCATAGTTTACCACAGACCAACTTATCGCTTTATAAGAGGTCAACACGGTTTCTTTATCTGTGCCCCAAGTGCTGCCGTCTAGCGACTTGAGGACCTTGTTCCTATTTCTCATCTTATTGCAGATAGCTGTGGCATGCGCTTTAGACCTGAAGAGGCTATCAAATGTGACACCAAGAAACTTAGGGTAGTTGGTGGTCGGAATTCTTGTGCCATCGACTATCACATTGAGTTGCTCCTTCACTTGGGCTGTCCATGCAGTAAACAGTGTGGCCGATGATTTGGTGGCGGATATTTTCAGGTTCCTCGCAGCGAAGAAACTGGCAATCTCAGCCAGGTAGACATTCAGCCTTTTTTTGCGACATCCTCATTAACCCCGCCGTTCACAGACATTGTGCTTCCTACGTAGCAGAAGCTTTCAATGTATTCTAGTTGCTGGCTGTCGATAGAAATATGACAGTTGTTATTATTATTATTAAGGCGCATTGCATAGGTCTATTTTATATTAATTTCTAAACCAACTCTTTCGGCTAACTTCACAAGATCGTTCGCTTTATCTTGCATGTCTGAAAGTTTATGCGATAGGAGACAGATAACGTCTATATCAGATTTATATATAGTCCCCATATACAATATGTTCCTTCCGATTTCGGCTTTTAACGCTACATTAGCTGTATTTCACCTTCAATCTTCTTGAAATTTAGCAGGTTGGAGTTTTTTGATACAGGGATCCGCATTCGAAGAAAATCGTTTCAGATTAAGATATAGCCCCATATATATATATATATATATGTTCCTACAGAAGCTACATATTAGGTTTTGGTTGTAGCTTGATTTTGCAGCTCACATAGACCAATGTAGGTTCCTAGTGATACCACCAGAACAGATGTTCCACATCGAAACCATCGGTCAGGTTGATAAACAAAGTTATCAATAGTACGAGTATCGGTACCGGAAAGATCTGTCAGACTTCCTAGAAGCGTCGACCCAGTATATCCAGACGTCAGACTAATGAGGGATGGTAGCAAAACAGTTGTTCAATACTCTCCACTTCTTCCTCATCCCTAAATCTTCTGCAGTAGTCATTGGGCTCAATTCCTAACCTCCTTGCGTCTTCGGCGATCAGACGGTGTCCTGTCAGAATTGCCTCTAACACAGACAGTTTGTTCCTCTCTATTGCAAGGAGATATTTTGACTTTTTCAGGTTGTTTAACGTGGTAGTTAAATAAGATTTGGCTGCAATTAGTAGTTGTTTGTTGTTAGTTGTATTGTTTGTTTCTCATTTATATTTTAAACCCAGTCTGTTGAGTAATGGCGGTTTCGCTTCTGGAAAAAGTGCAGCATTTTCTTTGACTATTTCCCGGAAGCTGCTCTTTTCTAACACATTTTAGAAATTTGAAAATTGGAATTAAGTTTAATTCGATGCACTACATCATTTCGACTTAAAATGTGCAAATATTTTCTAGTATTTCATATGGACGGGGCAACATTTTTTCCAAAAACGAAATCGCCATAACATTGTAAGATCTCCCAGACTTATTTCTGGTATTTCGCAGAGGTTATGAAGAAACGATCAACCTAATGTCTTAAGTTAGCGTTGTATTAGAGCTGGACAGCAACAAAGGAGATGTTTTGCGTGTTTTCCAATTTGTCCGTGGCCAGTGAGAACCTCATTTATATTCATAAGTTTCATCGATTTTGGCTGATTAGAAACTTTGTTCGTTGAATGTTGTATTGTGGCCAGGTTCATGTGGATATTCGCCGTGTTTCTGGCTCATGCCACCTAGACTTTGCTTGTTTGAGATAGTAACTGAAGATATCCCTTTTAACGACTTCCAACGGCGTTGCGACTGACGTCGTGTGGTAAGTGTTTGAAGAGGATCCTTCTATGGCTACTTCATCTGCCTTTTTGTTTCCATCTAGTCCCCTATGACCTGGGATCCCGATGAGAACTACCTTGGATACAGGGCCTAACTTTGCAAGTTCTTTTTTACATTCCCTCACGAGCTTTGGTGTGGTGTTGTTCGATTTTGGAGCTAGGAGATCCGACTGGCTATCCACGAATGTTCCATTACGCTCTGTTCCGTGTGTCGTTGCGATAGCTTATTACAGTACTTCCTTTTGACCTGTACCTCCGCTTGAAATACGTTGCAATACTCAGGAAGTTTGAAGGAGAGTGTTATGTTCGGAAAAAAACACCTAAACCAACTCGACAACTAATTTTGGAGCAGTCCGTGTACACTTTGGTCTTGTATCGCGTCAAAGAATTCCCGCTAATGCAATATATTCTTCTATGGAATTTGACTTCAAATGATTATTCGAATGCCATTGCATGAGTGCAGTATTCTGATGTAGATTGTTTATCGCTGGGGAGTTTGTGAAGGATCCGAGCATGTCCGTATGTTCTATATTCTCAAATTTTTAGGGCGAGTAATCGTGAGGCATTACAGGCCGAACTTCCTGTTCTATGAGGCCCCGAACAGCTACCAAACACACTGCGTCACGCGTTTTATGCAACGGTTGCTTTCTGAGCTCGATGTTCCGTAGTACGCTTCCATGATAGTTTTGAGTCTATGAACATACTTAAGTACTTGGCATGTTCCGATAATGGTATTTCCCAACCATGTTGCTGCGGTAGAATTTGGTTTTTGCGGATAATAACACCATCTCTGTTTTTACAGGATTCACTCCCAGGCCTCGACTTGTGATCCAAGTATTCAGTGATTCAATGGCTCCGTTCATGATTCGGACGGAAATAAATCTGAGACGAATATTGCCATCGAATTTGACAAATATCTCGTTAATAACAAGGAACCCTAGCAATGGACTCCTCCCTGTGGAGTGTCTCTGTTAACGCGCTTTGACAACTTGCTATGTAGCATTCAGCTACCGAGGGCTGTTTGTGCATTTAGGGATGTTGCCTCCAGAGATCTAATCAGCGTTGATCACTCTGTTACGACTCATCCACTTTTCGACTTCCATTATTGCCATTATCTAGACTTGATAGACAATGTAAGTATCTGGTAGTCCGTGAGCTTTATCAAAAATAATTTCTTGAAGCTAACATTCTCATTAAGCTTCAAACCATCTGTATTGAAGTGGATATAGTCTACATTGCCTGGTATTCTGCCAATCCTTTCCTTCCTGGCAAGTATCTTAGTGGTAAAGTTCTTCTCGTAGATGTACACCGTTGGCACTGGGTGGCGCAGAATGAGCTATATGGTTTAAATTGTTTATAACATTGCGATCTAGATCATGAGGATCTCTCCAGACCTGCCTGGAGGTTGGTGGTTTCCATTAGGTGGTGGTTTGGATGGCTTCGACGGTAGCACCCCAGCAGGTACTGCTTCGCCAACAGAAAATGTTGTCTCCGCACCCGCATTATTTTCAAGTACTCGTGCAAATGGTCCTCTGAGGGGACGAGAAGGCACCCGGAACAGTACTCAGGGCGGCAAGCAGAATAAGTTTTCACGGTGACCACACTGCTGAACAAGATTTTTAGGTTTTCCAAGTGCTGCTGATGAGCGACATGAGAGCTTTGATGTCTTAACTGGCGAACTCGAGACATCCACTGCAAATTACTGATAGTCAAGGTGATATCAAGCCTGGAGACAATATTCCTGAATTCAAAAACTGCCTTCGACTGTCTCTTAACGAGATCTCTTAACGAGATGTCTGGACATTTCAGGATATACCATGGATATACGAGTACTGCAAAGCAGATGAAATAATAGGCAAGACTTGGGCATGTCTCTAGCGATCTGCAAGCTCTTCTTGAGAGCTAGTGCCCCTACGGAAACAAATGACAGGTGGTCACTAGTCAGGAACTGCATACATTCCAGGCTGATTTGGCCCTGCCTAAACTCTAAACGCACCAACGGCGCGAAGAGTGTTCGAATGTCTTGTATATTGACTTGATGTTTTTAAAGCAATCGCATTGATTCAACGACTTGTGTTTTCCCTTACGTCCCTGTGGAAGTTCAATGCACTATATAGACTAAGTAATTCTGTTATACAGGCTGTCACTCTTAATCTAACCTAACCGAAGGTCATTCAGGATTGGGGATAACACAGTGCGACAAAATAAACTCAAGTTGAAAAGCAAATGACAGTTTTCCTATAAATCTTGTCGAGTAAAACCAGACTCTTGTTTTGAAATTCCCCGGACACGCCCAAAATTCGGATTTAACTGCAAAAAGGCAAGAAAATCATTTATTTTCCCGTAAATCCGGTTTTGGGAGGTGTCCTGTCAAATTTCGCAGAACAAACGTTGTTTTTCTCACCAAGACCTTCAAGAAAAATAGTATAGCTGATTTTGGTTTTTGGACTGTTGCACTGTGTAATCTGTCGATTAGATGAAGTAACCTTATATTTGCTGCTGTATGAATAGAATCCAAAACGAGTCCAGTTTTCGGTAACGACACTGATCGCTCTTGATTGTCGGATTGTAGGGCGGTCAACAACAACAACAGTATGCAAACTCTGTCATAATTCTACGTCACGTTTGAAAAAACACCCTCTAAATTTCGCATTTTTTGCAATCCCTTAAATATAATCCTTTGTTTTTTCTTTTCATTTCAGTCGTGTGTTGGCCGATGTAAAACCTGGCTACCTGCGTCCCCTCATTCCCGAGTCGGCCCCCGAGAAACCTGATAACTGGCAAGATGTTATGAGTGACATTGAACGGGTTATTATGCCCGGTGTGACTCACTGGCACAGTCCCAAATTCCATGCCTATTTCCCCACAGCCAATTCCTATCCCGCCATTGTGGCTGATATGTTAAGTGGAGCCATTGCCTGCATTGGATTCTCTTGGGTAAGTGTATCAAAACAATCAAATTTTCCTTAACCTTTCTTAATTTGTAAATATTGCGCTTAATTTCAGATTGCCAGTCCCGCTTGCACAGAATTGGAAGTGGTCATGTTGGATTGGTTGGGCAAAATGATTGGCTTGCCCAAGGAATTCTTGGCCTGCTCTGGCGGCAAAGCCGGCGGTGTTATTCAGGGTACGGCAAGTGAAGCAACCTTGGTTGGTTTGTTGGGTGCCAAGGCTAAGAAAATTCAAGATGTGAAAGAGGAACATCCAGAGTGGACGGATGATATGATAGTATCCAAATTGGTGGGCTACAATTCGGCTCAGGCACATTCGTCCGTGGAGAGAGCTGGTCTATTGGGTGGAGTGAAGATGCATTCAGTGCCAGCCGATGACAATAACAGTTTGAGAGGTGATGCCTTGGAGGCAGCCATTAAGAAAGATTTGGAGGCTGGTTTAATACCTTTTTATGTAGGTTGAGATCGATTATTAGGCAAATTTTTTTTTTACAATGTTCTGTTTTAAATTTTTAGGCCGTCATCACTTTGGGTACTACCAACAGTTGTGCCTTTGATCGCCTGGATGAATGTGGTCCGGTGTGCAACAAATATAATGTTTGGGCTCATATTGATGCTGCCTACGCTGGGTCGGCTTTCATTTGCCCCGAGTACCGCCATTTAATGAAGGGCATTGAGACGGCTGACTCTTTCAATTTCAATCCTCACAAATGGATGTTGGTTAACTTTGACTGCAGTGCCATGTGGCTAAAGGATCCCACCTGGTTGGTTGATGCCTTCAATGTGGATCCCCTGTACTTGAGACATGAGATGCAGGGATCCGCTCCCGACTACAGACATTGGCAAATTCCCTTGGGTCGTCGTTTCCGTGCCCTGAAGCTGTGGTTTGTCTTGCGTCTTTATGGAGTGGAAAATCTCCAGGCCCACATTAGACGCCACTGCAAGTTTGCTCAAGAATTTGCCACTTTGTGCCGAGCTGATGAACGCTTTGAGATAGTGGGCGATGTCAACATGGGTTTGGTTTGCTTCCGTTTGAAGGGGGCCAATGAGTTAAGTGAGAATCTGCTCAAACGTATCAATGGTCGCGGCAACATTCATATGGTTCCTTCGAAAATCCGTGATGTCTACTTTATTCGTATGGCCTTATGTTCGAGATTCAGCAAATCCGAAGATATGGTATACTCCTGGAATGAGGTCAGTGCTGCTGCCGATGATATGTTAAAGCAGTAAAGGAAGCGCGGCAGAGAGAGAGAGGGGAAACGAAAGCCGCGAACATTAAAGACAGTATTTTATCATGACTTCTTCGCGACTGACTTAACAATGAATGAAACGGGACCATTGCAACATATTTAGGGAATTACATGTGCTTCATGTTCACTTTTTTAATTTTTATATATTTTTTAGTTGTTAAGATGTTAAATTTATATAGCATATAAACGATGACCTATATTAATGCATACATATGTATGTATTTTATTATAATACAATTATTATACGATTGTATGTTGTGGTTTTTTTGTTTAAATTTGGGACACCTAATGGAGAACAAAATGCAATATTAAAGTTATTAAATAAATGTACTATTTAAATCACATACATGTTTATTTGTTCCTTAATGCTTTTTTAATAAATGAGAAGGATGTAGTTTGACTCGTTGACTTGCCCGAGTCTTAATGTCTACTTCTATTCAACTAATTCGATTCCTCAGGAAACTCGATGAGTCAAACAAACTCTAAAACCAAAAAGTATGGGTCGTTATTGGGTTAGAGGTTCTTTCCTGTACCTTTGGATCTCACGCTCTAGACCATGAAGATAAGCAGTGATGTTATTAAGATCACTTCTGATATCAATTAGATGGTAGTTTGAATGGATACGGCGATAACATCGCAGAAGGTTTTGTTGCACGGTTGACTATGGACTGCCCTATTGTTTTATAATAGGTCAACAAGGTTTCTGTGTCGGTCCCTCAAGTGCTGTCGCCGATCGACTTGAGTAACATGTTCCTACTTCTCAAGTTATAGCAGATAGCTGTGGCATTTTGGGATGCTTCGTTAGGAAGCTTGGAGCTAGCTGAGTGAGATTAGTAGGACAGTAGGAATGGTGCAGCATGTCGTGGGGTTTCCTGGTTACCTGTGAGACATGTGTTCGACGTTGTACCATAGATTTTCTTCCAATACGAATTGAGGTGGCTCCATCATTCTGATCTTAGTTGAGCCAAGGCCACTCGGGCTTGTCGTGGTAATTTTTCCTTTTCCGACTCAAATGGTGGAGGCTGCTGTCTAGTACAACATTCATTTTCATTACTATGACTTCGACAACGCCACAATTAATGTCACTCAGACCAGCTTGGCACGCTTTCTGACCCAAAGATTCTCTTTTGCGAAGTATTTTGGATGGTAACGGCGCCAATATCCCAATAGGTACTTAACGACAGCATAACATTGTATCGTCGTACGGCTATGAACTTCGTCTCCTCGTGCAGAAGGTCCTTCGAAAATGTTGAGGAAACACCCTGTTGCATTTGGTAATCTACAGCACTTAGTTCATCTACATAGAAACCTTGTTTACCTCGAACAAGTATTCTGCACCCGTGTGGTCACCAAGTATGAGCTAGACACTGCAGAGAGCCAGCATAAGAGCAGCAATTGGTTGCTCATCATGGCTTCCAAAAACTATCGAGGATACATAATATTATGCTGCCGAAGCAGTAACTGCCGGTTTAATATTGGAGTAACCATCTCAACAACTTGTACTATTGGCTTCATTAAGAATGATGATAGATCTTGGAATACTTGCAGTGAGGAATCGATGGGAGTGCTCCTGGATACACATTTCCCGGGTAATTATGTAGAGGCATTGAATATTTAAATTGGGAATTCCTTTGAAGTACCGCCAGGTAGATTGTAACCGAATCTAGAATTTTTTGGGCGTTAAAAAGCTTTTAACCTTTTATGCCGCCGGGACAAAAAAAGTCTCGCCGGCGGAGTTACAGGCAGTGACTGATACAATTGCTCCCTGGCTCAGAGAGATATACAGATATTGTATCAATCAGGGCTATATACCAACAAAATAGAGAGAAACCAAGGTTGTTTTTATCTCAGAACGGGAAACTCGTCCCATACTGGGGCTAAGGATTTCCGGCCAATTAGTATATCGTCATTTCTTCTTAAAACCCTAGAGAGGTTAATAGATAGTTACCTTACGGCGATAATTAAACACAGACTGCTGTCCAATCAACAGCATGCCTACAGCTAGGACTGAATATACTATGATAAACATAAATCCAGCCATTATAATTACGGTTTAAGCAAACCTGGGGGACGCCCTAAGGGGCTGTTCTGTTTTCTTTGGAATCTTCTTCCAGCAGGATATATAAGATATCAACAGTTGGATCTATGTGAATGATGTATTTTACAATTCAATGTATTTTGTACTAAAATTCATTTTGTTTGTACAAAATGTACGTTGTCAAATTATCAAATATCATCTAATTTTTTTGTACATGTTTTGATATTAAAAGTTTGATCATTTCTGCCAATGGACTAAATAATTGATAACACACTGAATTTTGTTTAAAGTACATCAAAGGGTAAATACCAGCGATTCCAGTTCTTTAAAATCGGGTTGAACCAGCAGAATCCTGTTACTAGTAAACTTTACTCCAAAATTAGCTTAAATTGTTCGTAATGTCGTCTCGGAAGAATTTTATAAACCGCAATTGGCTTCAATTAAGATTTATAAATATGTATAGAAATACGTATTGTCAATTACTACAGGTTGTCTATTTAAGTCGTACTCTAATACACTGCGAGTCAAGCTACTTTTTGTAGGAACTTTTGCCACAATTTTTACGGACGCATTTTCTAAAAAAAATAGATTTAACAGAAAATACAAATTTTAACATAAATAAAGACATGTAATTATAAAAAATTGCAATCCCCTCCAAATCCCCGGATCCCCAAACCAAAAAATATATCCCCATTTGCGAAGAAAAATCCCCAAATTGGGTATAAATCCCCTAAACTGGCAGCGCTGACTGAGGCGCTAAATGTTATACTACATTGAATGCTGCTAAAACCGATTGCGTTTAACTTTTGAATGCATAGATGATTATAGAAGTATCGTGCAAATTGATATGGGATCACTAACTGCAGAAATTATTGTGCTAAAAATGTTTTCAAGACTCGTTATGACAATAAGCCAATCAGAGAAAGAAAAGGTTGATAAATATACATAAATTGTAGATTCAAAAAAAGATAGTATAAAAACAAAATCTTTTTAAATATTTATCCAAATGCATGTTGCAACTAAGATCTTCTGGCTGTAAAGGACATCGTTGCGATGCGTCGAATTAAAACATGATCGAAACATCTTATATCGAAAACAAAGTAGTAAAATTGTTAGTAAAATTAAAAAATTCGCAAAATTCTAAGACGATTTAGTCATTTCTCCGATTTGACTGCTTAACGCTACAAATTTCAACTGATCGGTCTGAAAATTGGTAAATGGGGTCCATGTTTGGATATAGCCCCCATACAAAAGTCCCTCTAGATTTTAATTTTTAACTCAACAAAAACCACAAATTTCAAGTCATTATGGAAAGACTGACACCACAACAGCGTCTCCAAATTGTTCCAATTGAAAATCCGGTGTTTTATCGTGAAATTTTGTTCACTGATGAAGCACAATTCTGGCTCAATGGATACGTTATAAAACAAAATTGTCGTATTTGGGCTGATGAGCAACCCGAAGAGTACCAAGAGCTACCATTACATCCATTAAAAACAACGGTATGGTGTGGTTAATGGGCTGGTGGAATCATTGGTCCATATTTCTTCAAAAATTAGGAAAATCAGAATGTTACCGTCAATGGTTAACCGTTATCGCACCATGTTAACGGACTATGTGGTTCCTGGTGAGCACTTAATTTCGGTAAATTGGTGAGCACTCAATTTCACGTTTTGCTACGGTAAATTGATCACCTAGATCGTGCGATCACACCTTTGGACTATTTTCTCTGGGGATATGTAAAGTGTGAGGAATAAGGCAGCTACGATTGACGCTTTGGAAGCCAATATTACTCGTGTTATTCGCGAGATACCAGTCGCTATGTTCGAACGAGTCGCCTAAAATTGGACCTTCCGAATGGACCGCCTCAGACGTAGTCATGACAAACATTTACACGATATCATTTTCAAACAGTTAATACCATAAATTGTTCTTTTAACCTATAAAACAAATTTTAAGGTAACTTTCAAATTCATATGTTTTATTTTACATTATAAATCAAACCTCACGATAAATCACCCATCATAATCAGGCTGGTGTAGCCGCCTCAATTAGTATTGGGTGAGCATTGATGGCAACACATCGAACAACAGCGTGCAGCCGGAGACCACACTACACCTGTTCAACTATCCTGCCAAACCTACTCTACTCGTTCCCAGGTTTCTTTGGACCCATCCAGTGGAAGTAGCCTGAAAACCAATATGGTTTTCAGGCTACTTCCTCGGCCTGATAACCAATATGGCAGAACGCACAACATAAGGCGAATTAGATAGAGCACCTCAAAATAAGTCTGCATTTACATGATACTTTTTTTTAAGTATTAAGTATACTTATCGGTGTTTTGTGGGCGAGAGAGGCAGTCGGAAAAAACGGGCGGAAAAAAAGTATGCCGTACTTATCGTACTCACCTTTTTGTGTTTTTCGTTCGCACTTGGAAACAACAACAATTCACACAGGAAAAGCCGAAACAAAACAAATGAAAATAAGTATAAGTATTGAAAAAAAAGTACGTGTGTGAACGTAAATACTTTTTCAAAAGAGAATAAATCGATAAGTTACTTAAAAAAAAAGTACCATGTAAATGGGGACTAAGAACAAAAAATACTGTGCATGTTATCGATATATCGCTATTGTTATATGAAAAAAATCGTTTTTTTTTGTAAAATGAGCTTATTTTGGAAAGCAAGAAAAAAAACAATTTTACGATAATTACCTTAGTTATCGAAAAAACATTGATAATTACCGTAGTTATCTTATAGTATTATTTTTTACTTTTATTTATTCTTAAAAATCGGATAAAATTGTTCGATATATTTCGAGTTATCGAAATGCACAAAGCCGATTATTCGGACAAAAGTGTATGTGGGTGGAGGGCCTTCTCCTCTGGGTTATCTCCAAAGTTGAAGTTATCGATAACTACTCCCCTACTCCCCAAGGTCTAAACACAATAAGTTATATGAAAGCGGCATATTACGCTTTGATTGACTGGGAAGCAGTATCCGAGAGAATTATCACTGTTAACCTAAAGACAAAACACAAGACAATTACTTTAGTACAATGTTACGCACCTACGGAGGAGAGCGATCTAGCAGACAAGGAAGCTTTTTACAGTCACCTGACCAACATACTCAACAAGTTACCTAACAAGAACATAGTGTTGCTTCTCGGCGATTTCAATGCACAAATGGGCTCAGAAAATGAAATATACTTGGTAGAAACGGTACCGGATCGCGGAACTAAACGGAGAATTACTAATAGAGCTGTGTATGAACTTCGACATGAAAATAGGAGGCTCTCTATTTCCACACAAGAAATGCCATAAAACAACATGGAAGTCTCCAGGGGACGATACGAGAATCAGATAGTCCATATCTGTATCTCAAGGAAAGGCTGTAGCATTTTGTGTGACGTCCGAAACAAAAGAAGTGCTGAAATTGGAAGCGATCACTACCTAGTTATAGCAGTTATAAAACTGAAACTGTTTCCTAAGAAAACGAACTCTGCCCTTCTCCCAAAAGCATTCGACGTCGATAAGTTAAAAAATGATGCCACTAATTTTGCGACAAAATGAAAAACATTAACGTTTCTACATGCGAGTCTCAGGAAGAGAAATGGACATCCCTAAGGTCACAAATCACAGATGCATGCAAGGAAACACGGGGTTACAAACGGAAAAATCACACCGACTGGATGAGTGACTCTTCGTGGAAGCTAATAGAAGAGAGAAAAAGGATCAAAGAACGACTGCTTAGCGAACAAAACGATGCGCGGAAAAAAGAATACGATGCGCAATACAAAATATTAAGCAAAGACATTAGGAAACAAAGAAAGAAAGATAAAAAAGCTTACTTCGAAAGTCTTGGAAATGAAGCTCAAACGGCAGCTAACAAGGGAAACACAAAAGAGGTGTACAAAACAATTTGGAAACTAAGCGGCAAAAACACAGCAACAAACAACACACCTATACATGGCTCGGCTTGTGGGGGTTGCAGTCCTTGGTCGGATTGGTTGGGTCCGAGTCGTTCCGGTTTATTAACCTTGTGTACAACGTACAAAGCGATTGGTCGGCCGGTAGTAAATTATGCAGCACCAGTGTGGACAGCAAGTGCGAGCAAAACTCAGTGGGAGAATATCCAGATTTGCCAGAATGCAGCACTCCGTACCATCACAGGCTGCCTTTAAATGTTCTCAATCGACCACCTTCATGATAAAACGAAAGTCCTCCCAGTGAAAAGTCACTGTGAGCTACTCTCCAAACAGTTCCTTCTCTCCAAACTTCCTTCTGGGATGGCATCGGAGGGACCATCCAAATCAGCTGACTAACTGAGCTGATGAGGAACGATCCCTGCAAAGACAAACACGAGTGGTCTTGGCACAGCTTAGATCAGGGTATTGCAGTCGTCTAAACTCGTATCTTTCGAGAATAGATGACTCAATTCCCGATCTCTGCCCAGCGTGTGGAGCAGGACCACACAACACCTTACGCCAGTCTTCCTTTGGACCGAGCCCATAACGGTAGCCCGTTTCTTAGGACTGGACATAGATGAACCGGCCAGCCAAGCAGACAACTCCATATAATAATAAAAAACACTAATTAATAAATGTAAACTTGTTTACAGCTCCCGTGGTTACAACACAACAACACACCTAAAGACGACCAAATGAAACTTTAGCAAATACACTTCGAGAAGACACTAAACATCGAGCGTCCTGCTCAAGAACCATTTCAAATATCAAGGCTACATTCAACGAACTCGGAAATACCATCTGCGAGAGAAATAAATAACACAATCAACTCCCTAAAAACTGGCAAAACCCCAGGAAACGACGGTATACCAGCAGAGTGCAACAAAGCTTGCAGCGAAGTTATGTCCGGAAAACATACCACAAGACTGGAAAGAATCCATCATAATAAAACTGCCAAAAAAAGGTACAAGATCCAAGTGTGTAATAAAAATATTACACATTTTTAACAAGATCATTCTCAACCGAATAGCAAATCCACTAGACAAGCTGCTACGTAAAAATCAAGCAGAATTTCGAGCAAACAATTCTTGTACGGACCATATTTGTACCGCCAGAATTGTAATAGAGCAATCAATAGAATACAATGCAGCCCTGTTTTCATCTTTCGTATACTACGAAAAAACATTCGACGCCATAGACCGAAAATATATATGGAGCTCACTCTCAACGAGAGGTATACCTTTCAACATCTATCTCTATCATGGTATCTCTAATCAAGAGTAGTTACGATGGAACGTCATGTAGAGTACTGCACGGAGGCAACGTTAGCGAAGCATTTTTTACTACTAGCGGGGTACGGCAAGGTTGCACGCTGTCGCCGATTCTTTTCACTATAGTATTGGACTTGGTGTTCGAGAAGCTCGATATATGTCCAACCGGCCTGAATTGGAAACTCTTCACTAAACTTGGAGACCTAGAGTACGCAGATGACGCGGTTCTGTTAACAAGCAGCCACACAGACATGCAGAAAAAGTTGGACCTGCTGTCAAAAGAATCGCTCAAAATTGGCTTAAAGATCAATATACAAAAAAACCAGAACAATGAGAATTAACACAAATAATCAAATGAGTTTTGAAGTATACGGGCAAGCAATAGAAAAAGGGATCGATTCGAATATCTAGGCAGTATCCTAACAACCTCAGGTGGAACAACAGAAGATGTAGAAAACAGAATAAGAAAAGCTCAAGGAGCATTCGCTTCCCTCAGCAACATATGGCCATCAGAAACAATAGCCCTAAACACAAAAATAAAGGTATTCAATGCATGTGTAAAGTCGATTCTACTATATGCATCCGAAACATGGCTACTCACGAGTAACATAATCAACAAGCTACAGACGTTTATAAATAGATGTCTCCGAAGCATATTGAAAATATGGTGGCCTCGTACTATATCCAATCAACGACTGTGGTCCACAACACACCAGCTAGGAGTTCGAAATGACATAACAAGACGAAAATACGGCTGGATCGGTCACACGCTAAGAAAAGAAGACAACGAAATCGCCCACTCTGCTCTTCAATGGAATCCCCAAGGTCGCCGATCCAGAGGCAGACCAAAAACTACTTGGAGAAATACCATCAGATCCGAATCAAAATTGTCGTTTGATGAATTAAGATATTTAGCAAATAATAAAGATGAATGGAGAAACTTTGTAAATAGACTAACAGCCTGTTTCTCTATGTCGAACGGCAGCGATGCGAACGAAAAACAGCTGACTTTAGACCTACAAACTGACATCAGCCAATATGTTGCCATTCTCTTTGTAGTTTGATACCTTTTAGTAGGTCTAAAATCAGCTGTTTTTCGTTCGCATCGCTGTCGTTCGACAAAGAGAAACAGGCTGTAAGTTTGTAATTTGTCGCACAAATATAAACATGTCATAAAAAAAAAGTTATATGAGATTTAAATATTGCAAATTTATACTGGAATTGTAATATCACAATTATCTACTAAAACAATTTTATTGATTAATTTTACATTATAGGTATTTTGAGTTAAAATATTTATAAGATAAATAAAATTTGTATGTGCTTGATTAATTTAAACATAATTTTAATTTAGCTAAAATGTACACAAAATAAATATCGATAAACTTGTCATTATTTCTTATAGTAATCTATAATACGTTGAGCCTCTCTAATGCCACTCATGCGAGCTCCATCCACCGTTCCGAAGCCATTTAAAATCGTAGCATCACCAGCGAATAGAAGACTTGGCGCCATACCCAATGGCGCTGACAGGCTTTGTATATCCTGAGCACTACTATTGGTGGAAAAGTAGGGACGCCCGCCCAGATAGCAAGCACTGCTACTCCAGTCGGACCTTAGCATTTCAGCGGGAAAAGGAATCTTTGGATTTTTCAAACACAGCCTTAATAATTTGGTAATTTCATCGATAACCTCACGATCGGGTAACTTTTCAATTTCATCATAATAGGCGCCACCAATAGTCAACTCCAAAACGCGAGTGCTACTGGGCAGCTTTGAGATCTCTACAACCTGTTTGG
This sequence comes from Eudasyphora cyanicolor, assembly GCA_963930755.1. NCBI lineage: Eukaryota > Metazoa > Arthropoda > Insecta > Diptera > Muscidae > Eudasyphora > Eudasyphora cyanicolor. The sequence goes on from OZ005737.1 coordinate 62,728,765, forward strand.
TCCAGTGACGGTCCTGGAGACTTTCCTCGGCCGACCACAAGGGACGTATGTTGGCCGGAAACCATTTACCTAATGGTTTCTTATATTCAAAGTAGATTTTTACAGGGCTGCCAAAGCCCAAATTGTTAATGGCATTCACCTTTTCCCGCGGTAGTGAAGGTTTAAACATGTGACCCGAAAATGTTTTAAGCACACCTAACGGTAAGGTACATATAATATGATCGGCATTTATCGCCGAACCATCTAAACAATTTACCGATTTCTTCATATCTCTATTGGGGCCAAACCATTCGATTTCTCCCACTGGTCGGCCAATCAAGAGATTTTCTCTGTCAATGCTCATAATGATGTCCTGCAGAATACTGTCCATCCCCGTTGGTATATAAATAGGATAGGCGAATTGATTTTTGAACTTAATCAATTGTTCAATATTTAAATATTCCAAATTACAACCCAGTTTTCCGCCAAAATCTTTCATTAAAGCATCAAATACATCGGCCACCAGAAGGCGATCTTTTTCCTTAAACATGGCATTGATTATTTTCGAACTTTCCGCTTGGAAATAGCTGTAGACATTATTCAGCTCGTGAAGATTACCTTTGGCATAACGATTTTTCAACTCTACACCAGCGCAAAGTTTCTTGAAGAAAATATCCACCACCTCGGGAATTTGTTTATTGACCTTAGCTCCCTTGGTATCTAGATAGACGATTTCCGTTTTCTGCTGGATTTTCTTTGGTAAGCCTGAGGTTTGTTGCAGCAGCTCATAAACCGAATTGTGTGAAGCATCTATAGTTATCCATTTGGCTCCCAATTCACAGAATGCATCGCCGAAATGTTTAGAGTTGATGCGACCCCCATAACGATCGGTAGCTTCGAGTATAATGGTGCGTTTGAATCCATGCTTAATGAGGTGGTTTGCCGCCGACAGTCCCGCCAATCCAGCTCCAATTATCACAGTTTGTATATCGTTAATCGATTTCGATGAAGTATCTGAAATGCCATGGGGTGTTTCCGCTTTGAGAATGGTTGCGTTGAATATTTTACGCTGAACATTTTTGAAGCTGAAAGAATGGATGGATAAAATATAAAAATGTTATCACTTTTCATTTAATTTTATTTATACGTTGCAATGCACAAGCCAACAAGGCCAATTTGACAGCATTACTGAAGGCCACTGCATTTCATAAGTTTTACAATATAAAAATATAACTTGGACATTAAAACGTTAACATTATTTTAGTTAAACCTATTTTAAAATTTAAATTTAATAACATTTATATAAAAAAATCTATAAAAACACTAACCCAGAAAGGGATTTGACTAAAAATCCACATTACAACAAATGACACGTCCAAAGGCAAAGCAAATAATAGACTTAGATATAGAAAAACTACTCCTGTAATTTTGAAAATTTGGCTCAAAATTGTACAAGATATGTTGTTTTATTTAGTAATCTTAGATCAAGACGTGATTTTCGTGGAAACGTTTAAATAAGTATTAATTTAATTTATTATATCATAAAAAGGAAATGAAACAAACAATTTAATGTTATAATTAAATATGTGGATAACATTTCACAAGGTCAGTTGAATACTCGACCATAATTACCAACGGTTTTCAGACGAAATCATGTCGAAAAACTTATCACAAACAAAGAACTGTTAAAATATCGTTAACAATTAATTAAGTGGCTTTCGCCATTTTTAGATGCCTGGCATTCCTTTTTGGTTGGAAATATTTTTGCGACTTTTGGACCTAAGACGGTTTTCACGGCATTCACCCGTTTGGGGTCCATTGTGTAGAAGAAAGTAGAGAGAAGGTGACTAGCAGAAAAAAGGGTGGAAAAAGGGGGGGTTCCTATGACATGAGGTTTCAATGCTCTTTAGGCAGATGGATAAGTAGTTGCCACCCCTAGCCACTCCAGGCATCTTATGAAGCCTAGAAACCTGCGATGTTGTGTGATGACAGAGTTTCAAGATTTTCGATCATGTAATCACCTAGATAGCGGTGCCTTCGCCTGGGTAGGGAAGGACATTCGTGTCTAATTTCTCCTCATCCGCGCAGAGTCGACAATAGTCTGCAGAGTCACGTTGCCATTTTGATGTTAGTGTTCTAACATTGCAATGGCCAGTCAGCGTGCCTACCATTATGTGAATTTCCTATTTGTAAGGTTCAACAGATCACTCGTTCTAGATCGTGATGCGGTTGGTCAGAGAGATCTAGTGATTTTACAGTCTGATCTGCTCAGGGTTACCATAAACTTTTTTTTAAATGGAGGACTTTTGTGCCAGAAAAGGAGGACATTTCTGATATTTACAAAAAGAGTTTGGAACTTTCGGAGGACATATAAAAAACACAGTAATGGAAAACGATGAGCATTTTACTATAGTCAACAACTAAACTTTAAATCCGTAAGGAAGGTCTAAAGTCGGGCAGAGCCGAATATGTGATACCGTAAACAACCCTATCGGAGCAGAATAAGAAGAAATATTGTCAAGTTTTATAAATGTTATTTTTCTAATGATTATGATTTGTCCAACAATTTGTATTTTATAGCGGACCTGCTTATATATATGAGGGCTATATCTAAATCTGAACAGATTGTATTAAAATTTGGCAAAGCTTGTTTGGAGCTACATCTAAATCTGAACCGATTCACATCAAATTCGACAATGTGGGTCCTTGGATCAAGAAACTGAAATCAAAGTGGTTGGATATAAGAAACAGCTTTTGTAGCGCTAAAAACCCAATTCGGAAAGAAAATATACATACTCGTACATGGGGTCTAAATATAAATCTGAACCAATTTGGAACCATTTCTTCCCAAAAATTCCTTATTGTCAAATTTTAACGAGATCATGAAGGGTGACAATGCGACCTGTTAGGTTAGGTTAGAGTGGCAGCCGTATTTTTATTATAGACCAGTTTAGGTCCCTAGTGTTACCATGGGCTGAAATGCCCCTCATCGAAACCAACCTGTTTGATATTCAAATGTATCGATAGTACGAATATCGGTACTGGAAAGATCTGTTAGACTGCCTAGAAATGCCGACCCCAGTATGTCCAGTCGTCGTTTACTCAGAGCGGGGCAGTGGTATAGCATGTGCTCAATGCTCTCCACTTCTTCCTCATCTCCACAGCTTCTGCAGAAGTCATTGGAGTCAATACCCAATATTTTGGCGTGTTCGCCGATCAAGCAGTGTCCCGTCAGAACTGATACTAACGTAGACAATCTTTGCCTCTTTAGTGTGAGGAGATATTTCGATCTTCTCAGGTCATACCTTGGCCAGATTTGTCTAGCTACCCTGCAGGTGCCGATTTCTGTCCACCTTTCGTTGGACTGCCTGATTGCCTCTTGCCCAAGCCAATGCTTGCACGTGGATAGTGACACACCAATATATGCAAATTCTTCGAGAATTTGTAATGTCTTCCATTTCCAAGCAAGTTCATCGGCTTTGCAGCTCAGCCATCTCGTTAAGAGATCTGCGGGCTGTTTGTGAATTTAGGGATGTTGCCTCCAGAGAATTGATGGCAGCCTGGCTTTCCGAGTAATTAACAACGCCAGTGTTGGTTACTATGTTGCGACTCAGCCACTTCGCGACTTCCCATATTGCCATTATTTCGACTTGATAGACACTGCAGGTATCTGGTAGTCTGTGAACTATATCCAAACTATGTTCTTCACAGTGTACTCCGAAGACAACCTTATCATCAAGCTTCGAATCATCCGTGTAAAAGTGGAGATGGTTTCTATTACCTGGTATTCTGTCAACATATTCACCTCTGGCGAGAATCATAGTGATGAAATTTCTCTCGAAGATGTACACAGTTGGTATATAGTCCACTCGGTCGGTTACCATAGCACTACACTTTGATATCCTCATGTGACCGTAGTTCTTGTACTTCCACATTGATAGCCTTTAATCTTATTGCCGCTCTGGTTGCAACTTCTCTCGCCACAATATTAGTCTGCAGTATGTGGAGTAGGGCTTGTAGAGACTCAGGCGCTGTAGTCCTTAAGGCTCCGCTTATGCACAGGCAGGCAGTTCTCTGAACCTTTGTTAGTAGGTTGGAGATGGTTAGTTTGTCAGTTGCCGTCCACCATACCACAATGCCGTATAATAGTATTGGACGAATGCGACCTGTACTCAATGGACATACAGACGGACGGACATGGTTACTTCGACTCATCTGGCGATTCTGAGTCGATCGGTATACTTAAAAGTCAGTCTAGCTTTTTAGGTGTTACAAACATCTGTCTCGAAACCAACTTATAATAAACAAGTAAAGTTCGGCTACGTCAATCTTAGGGGTGTAGAGGGACCTTTGAATGGGGTTATATCAAAACATGGACATATGACAACCGTTATTCGTGTGAAAGGTTACCTGTATTAATCGTGCTACACACGAGGCAATTATTTCCAAGCAAGTGTCAAAGTTTGTAGGAGAGAGACGCAGAGAGCTCTTTCCGCCTGCAAAGACTTTTAAAGACAAAGACGTGCAATTCCTCTCTAGATCTTTTACAAATCAATACGCTCTTGCATTTACATTTATTAAAATTGTTAAAAATATTACGTTACAGTCAAAAAACAAAGCCAAAATCTTTGCAGACTATCGAAACCCTACTCGCAGCACTGTTCATAAAATCAAAAGAGAGAAATTTCAGGTCTTTGGCTTTAAAAGTCTTTGTCCGCCTGTCTCTTTTTTTTTTCTTAACGAACTTTCCCAACGCAACCACTCTTACCCGCCCCTTCCGACCGAGGGGGCCACATCCCCATGACGTAGGGATTGCGTACACACCATGATCCGGACCATGGCGGGTTAATAGTAGAGGGTGAAAATACCAGCTACAGAAAAATTTCATCAGCCGGCACATGCAAACAATAAAATTAGTCTACTTACACATTTAAAAAAGATATTATTCTAGATCTAACTACATCAATTTCTACATCAATGTCAATAACTTCATATAAAGTGTTAAAATCCATGCACATTCTACGAATGGGCTCTGCCGAAGCATAATTTGTACGTTGAAAATCAATATGTAATAATTGGTAATATCTGGAAGGTCTACAAGGTACATTGAATCCAATCCTAGACAAAATAAAATTAGATGGAACATCACCATTTATAACTTTCAGCACCATGGTTGTGTTCAGCAAAATACGTCTACTCTTGAGAGTAGGCAGTCTTATCAAACTCAACCTGCTAGTATAGGGTGGAAGACTAAAATCACTATTCCAATGAAGATGTCTTAAAGCGAATAATAACCAGTAAGGAAAGGCTAAAGTCGGGCGGTGCCGACTATATAATACCCTACACCACTCTCGTAATATTGAATAACTCTGATATATAAATTTTGTAATTCATGTATAAATTGTTTACATAAATTTACTTTTGGGACATTTTATACTTAAATAATACCCTGTACCACAGTGTGGTGTTAGGTATAACAACGATTGGATCTAAAGAGCCAAATCGGATGAAACATATATATGGGAGCTATAGCTAATAACCGATTTTCTTCAAATTCGGTAGTGTTGGTTCATGGATCAAGAAACTCTACCATTCTAAATTTCAACACGATTGGACGTAAAATACAGCTTTTATAGGACTAAAGGGCCAAATCGGACGAAACATATGGGAGCTATAGCTAAATCTTAACCGATTTTCTTCAAATTCGGCAATGTTGGTTCATGGATCAAGAAACTCTACCATTCTAAATTTCAAAACGATCGGATGTAAAATACAGCTTCTATAGGACTAAAGGACCAAATCGGACGAAACATATATATGGGAGCTATAGCTAAATCTTAACCGATTTTCTTCAAATTTGGCAATGTTGGTTCATGGATCAAGAAACTCTACCATTCTAAATTTCTAAACGATCGGATGTAAAATACAGCTTCTATAGGACTAAAGGGCCAAATCGGACGAAACATATATATGGGAGCTATAGCTAAATCTTAACCGATTTTCTTCAAATTCGGCAATGTTGGTTCATGGATCAAGAAACTCTACCATTCTAAATTTCAAAACGATCGGATGTAAAATACAGCTTCTATAGGACTAAAGGACCAAATCGGACGAAACATATATATGGGAGCTATAGCTAAATCTTAACCGATTTTCTTCAAATTTGGCAATGTTGGTTCATGGATCAAGAAACTCTACCATTCTAAATTTCTAAACGATCGGATGTAAAATACAGCTTCTATAGGACTAAAGGGCCAAATCGGACGAAACATATATATGGGAGCTATAGCTAAATCTTAACCGATTTTCTTCAAATTCAGCAATGTTGGTTCATGGATCAAGAAATTCTACCATTCTAAATTTCAAAACGATCGGATGTAAAATACAGCTTCTATAGGACTAAAGGGCCAAATCGGACGAAACATATATATGGGAGCTATAGCTAAATCTTAACCGATTTTCTTCAAATTTGGCAATGTTGGTTCATGGATCAAGAAACTCTACCATTCTAAATTTCAAAACGATCGGATGTAAAATACAACTTCTATAGAACTAAAGGACCAAATCGGACGAAAGATATATATGGGAGCTATATCTAAATCTGCACCGATTTTCTTCAAATTCGGCAATGTTGGTCCATGGATCAAGAAACTCTACCATTCTAAATTTCAAAACGATCGGATGTAAAATACAGCTTCTATAGGACTAAAGGGCCAAATCGGACGAAACATATATATGGGAGCTATAGCTAAATCTTAACCGATTTTCTTCAAATTCGGCAGTGTTGGTTCATGGATCAAGAAACTCTACCATTCTAAATTTCAAAACGATCGGATGTAAAATACAGCTTCTAATGGTCTAAAGGACCAAATCGGACGAAAGATATATATGGGTGCTATATCTAAATCTGAACCGATTTTCTTTAAGTTCGGCAATGTTGGTTCATGGATCAAGAAACTCTACCATTCTAAATTTCAAAACGATCGGATGTAAAATACAGCTTCTATAGGACTAAAGGGCCAAATCGGACGAAACATATATATGGGAGCTATAGCTAAATCTTAACCGATTTTCTTCAAATTCAGCAATGTTGGTTCATGGATCAAGAAACTCTACCATTCTAAATTTCAAAACGATCGGATGTAAAATACAGCTTCTATAGGACTAAAGGGCCAAATCGGACGAAAGATATATATGGGAGCTATATCTAAATCTGAACCGATTTCAACCAAATTCAATAGCGATCTTAAAAGCCGCGAAATACGCTAAACTGCAAAATTTCAGAACGATCGGAGTGAAATTGCGACCTGTAGTCGACGAACAACTTTACATGGACGGACGGACGGACGGACGGACGGACATCGTTAAATCGACTCAGCTAGTGATTCTGAGTCGATCGGTATACTTTAAGGTGGGTCTAGCTGTGTTATTTTATGGTGTTACAAACATCTGCCATGAAACAAACTTATAATACCCTGTACCACAGTGTGGTGTAGGTTATAAAAATTGTTTTTGAACCGATTCAATCTTATCAAAGTAAGTCCCGTACAGGGGGTCCCACACTACGGACCCATATTATAGAATAGGTCTAACTAGTGATGTATATAACTGCCTAGTTACATATGGATCTACGAATTCTTTCGCCCATCGCTTTATGAAATCAACCGACGTCTAATTGTTTCTGTTGATGAGAATAGGTTGATGTAAAGAATTTTGCAAAAGCATTGGCGATTGATTGGTCACCACAGAATTCCTCACTATCCATTCTAACCAAAGAAGGTCTTGGATTAGATCTACGTTTCATATTCACAAAATATAGAAAGATTTAGGATTAGACTTAAAATTGAGGGCTAACTTCTCTAAATAGATTTCATAACATCTGCTAGATTCAATATTAAATTGAGATCTGGAAATAGCATACTTTGCATAATCGGTCTCCGATTTTTTAAATAGTCTGCTCTTCAAGTTCTTAATAGCAGTCAAAGCAGGAGAATACCATGGTGGTCTATTAGAATTTTTAACACGAATCTTCGGAACAGATTGTTGAAAACAATTATTCAAAACGTTATAAAACTGCTCAATAGCTGAGTCAATGTGAGTTGAATCATCACAACAGCAGATACAATCCCAATCAACGTCGAGGAGCATAGCATTAAGCAAATCAAAATTTGTTCTTTTGAAACAAAAAACTGCACCCTCATCACTTGGGGTGTGTACACAGGGAGTGTCCACCATATCATACGTCATGGAAATACCCAGCGTAGGGTGGTAATTATCCTCCGGTATAGAAATTGGAGAAATTCTGAAAACATCCTACAAACTTTGATACTTGCTTGGAAAAAATTGTCTTGTGTGAATCTTGACTAAATAACCCTAGTTACCAATGTTCAGCCTAATCAGAAGATTGTGGGGGCTATATCAAAAAATTAACCGATAGTGTCGAATTTCAATCCCAAGTTACCTGCAGCTATAAGAAGTATCAGTACCAAATTTCTGTCATCAGTTGTTTTTGATTGTAGCGTAATTTCAACAGATGGACCTGGCTAAATCGTCTCAGAGGAGTATATTGTTTCCTCCGTGTTTCTTTTCCAATTTAATTTCGGTCAATTATAACATAAGGATATTTTTCCGCAGATGACAGTTTCAATTCTACTCCGTCCAGAATAGGTTCGTTGAAAGGTAGGGTCTTATTCGTCCTGGTGAATAGTTCCAGCTCTGTCTTAGTGGGATTTATTCCTATCCCATTTGCAGTTGCTCATCTACATAGCTTCTTAAACGACAACTTTCACGCTTTCCTTCTCAAAAGATTTGAGTATCACATTTATGACCAAAAGCCACAAGAGAGGCGATAATACTCCTTCTTGGGGGTGCCTCTGGTCACAATCTTTCTAACGGAACCCTCTACCAATGTTGCGTTGATGATTCTGCTGTTCAGTATCTTGTCAATTCAGTCAACCAGTAGAGGGGTATACCCAAATCTAGCAGAGAGTCGTGGATTCATATTTAAGTAGTAGTAAGCAATACAAAATGAGTTCTTCTAAAACAAAAGACAGTACCCTCAACACTTGGTCTCCAGAAGAACGGTCCACCGTTTTACGCATCATGGAAATACCCAGTGTAGTGGTTTATCCTCCGGGGTAGAAACTGGAAAATATGTAAAAATAATGTAATATAATAACTATATCGTAAGCCTACTCAAATGTGGTTGTAGATGGTCACTCCTTTGATGTGTTACGTCCATAATAAAGATGTTTGCAGTTACAAACAAAATTTTATTGTGTATTGACAATTATTTCTATATGTCTGTGGTTGTTTTCCACTTTTTGCAATATTTTAAATGTGGTGAATTTTTTTTTAGAATTTAGGTGCAATATGAGTGCCCAGCATATGTATGTCGGAAAAAGATTTCAATCGTGGGCTCAACTCATGGCAAGTGATTTTAATATATTCGAAACACTCATACGGGCCTGTTCTGAAATCACGCGATTTGATATCACGGTGGTTTAATATATCACCGATTTTAAAATCACTTTTGGAGAGTTCGGAAATCGTAATAATAATAATAATTGCTTCCATATTATTTGTTCTATAGCATTGGGGTAACATCTCAAAAGGCTCTCGAATTAAGAAAAGCTGTATATGGAGAATTTTTCAAAAAATAATAAGCAATATTGTATCAAATTCACGTATTTTTAATATGACGCGGAGCATTTGTAAAATTTGCATAAAATTAACGAAAATATTAAACATCCGTTTCCTATTTTCCCCCTCGATACATTACAATAACAAAATTGAAACAACATAATAACCAAAATACAATGTACATATTTACGTTTTTAGATTCGATTTCCTACTTACCATTGCATAGTTTATGGGCAGACGTTTCGTGGCTCTCGGACGTTTACTTAAAACTACGAATTTTGTTTGTTAATCGAGAGAATGCCCCAAATTTTTATTAATTTTGTTAAATTGGCCAAAAAATTTCGGTGTTGTGTTGTTATTTGCGTCAGTTTTTATTTTTATTCGATGAGAAAAAACAATGACAGCTGAGCTGTCATCTGTTATAACATTTATACCAGTTTACTAGAGATAATTTATGTATATGAGTTATGTTCGTTTAGTATACTAAGCACCGCTAGAGGGCAGCAATTTCATTTGCTAAATGTAATTATAGACACAAACCATAAATTGTTCGATATAATACTACTAACCGCTAGAGGGCGCAACGTAAGGTACTGTCGAAACCAGAGCATATGAATATTCGACCAGAGCATGATTCTCGACGAATTTGGTGTGGTGATAGTCGGTGTTCACAAAAATATATTTTCGTGACTTTTTTTTGGGAATTTAAAACTTGTTTTGACATTTTTTTTCCAAAAATATACATACATATTTTTTATTTTGTTTTTTCTCAAAGGAACCTTAGGTCATTTCCTTTAATATTTTTTCTGAGATATTAGTGGGATGGGACTTGTTTATCTAGCAAAATACAGATAAACATCTAAAATCAGTAAGGAAAGACTAAAGTCGGCCAACAAATTCACCAGGAACACTGTCAACATTTACTATATTATTCATTCTTTCCAAGGACCATTCATTAACAATTAGAGCGCACAACAGGCCGAAAACTGGCTTATGTGTATGTCCAAGGACATGAGGTGGAATTTCACCGCCTCCTCTTCTCAACCTAACCTAACCTACTATATTACTATCAACAGTTGCAGGTTAAGGTGCGATATACTCCATTATCACTAGAGACGATTTAATATAATATGAAGTACACAAATTTACATTTCCGCATGATCGGTTAGAAAATACCGCCCCTAGAACGCCAGGAAGTATAATCGGAAGGGACCTTTATATTTTCACTAGGAGCGATTAATTGAAAAATACATGTATTCTCTAGAGCGTCAAGAAGTGTCTTCAATGGGGACCTACATATGGGTGCTATACTAAAACATGAACCGATGTACCTCATTTTTACTAGGGACGATTAGGTACAATAGAAATTATAAGTTCTTAAATTACAGCCGGATGAATTGAAAACTGTGTTCTCCAGAGTGTCAAGAAGTGACATTGCTGGGGTCTTTATATGGTGGCAATATCAAAACATGGATTGATATGCTCCATTTTCTATAGGGATCGCCCCTAGTCTACGAAATTCCTCTGTACCAATTTTCACAAAAATCGCTTCATATTTGCGACCTACAGTTTGATCACAAAAATACATGAACAGACAGACGTGGCTGAATCGACTCAAAAAGTGATTCTATGCCGATCTGTATAATTAAGTATGGGTTTATCCCTTTTTATATCCTCACTTTAGTGTGGCGAGGGTATACTCGTATATCATTTGATACGGGCCAAAAGTGTAACACATCGAAGGAGTGACCTAAGACCCCAAGTATGTTCGGCGGAAATCCGTTTTGGGTCATTTAAGCAATGTCCGTCTGTCTGTCTGCTGGCTGGTGCGCACGATAGCCCTCGAAAGGAGTAACCGATTGAATTCAAATTTGGTATGTGGTAATATTTTGTCTATCTCCGGCTAAGTTCGAAGATAGGCCATATTGGTTTACTCCTTCTAGTACCTCTCCCACAAACGGTTAAAATGTAATGAAATATTGATTCTCTAATAAATTCTATACTACTTATTTGAATTTTCTAAAGTTCCACACATAGTGATAAGCTATAGTTAAAGAAGTGTTAAGCTATGGTTAAATATGCTATGGTTAAAGAAGCAATAAAAAGCTTCTCTCCTTTCAAGGCTGCCGGACCGGATGGAATATTTCCAGTGCTTCTTCAGAATGAGTTGGATCTGGTATCAACTCATCTGGTTGGAGTTTTCACTGCATGCCTAAAGGTAAGTACACACGATCAGAAAAATGCCGGAAAAATGCAACCCTGTGAATTTACAACCGTCTGAACATACAATTTTTGTTTTGCAACGTTAGCAGAAAAGTCATTGCGAGATAATTTGCAGATTGTTATATGTGCGAAGTTTATGCATGTGACAACGGCGCCATTGCCAGTTTTTATTGGCAATCCTGCATATAAATATTTACAACATATATTGTAAATATTTATATGCAGGATTGCCAATAAAAATACATTATAGACAGTGTTGCTAATAAAACATATATTGTAAATATTTATATGCAGGATTGCCAATAAAAATACATTATAGACAGTGTTAAGGTAAGTACAGACGATTTGCAGATCGGACAACATTGCCAGAAAAATGGCGGAAAAATGCAACCCTGTGAATTTGCAACCGTGTGAACATACAATTTTTGTTTTGCAACGTTAGCAGAAAAGTCATTGCGAGATAATTTGCTGATTGTTATATGTTCGAAGTTTATGCATGTGACAACGGCGCCATTGCCAGAAAATCATTTTGGGTACTCCTTCTAGTACCTCTCCCACAAACGGTTAAAATGTAATGAAATATTGATTCTCTAATAAATTCTATACTACTTATTTGAATTTTCTAAAGTTCCACACATAGTAATAAGCTATAGTTAAAGAAGTGTTAAGCTATGGTTAAATATGCTATGGTTAAAGAAGCAATAAAAAGCTTCTCTCCTTTCAAGGCTGCCGGACGGGATGGAATATTTCCAGTGCTTCTTCAGAATGAGTTGGATCTGGTATCAACTCATCTGGTTGGAGTTTTCACTGCATGCCTAAAGGTAAGTACACACGATCAGAAAAATGCCGGAAAAATGCAACCCTGTGAATTTACAACCGCCTGAACATACAATTTTTGTTTTGCAACGTTAGCAGAAAAGTCATTGCGAGATAATTTGCAGATTGTTATATGTGCGAAGTTTATGCATGTGACAACGGCGCCATTGCCAGAAAAACATTTTATTTGCAACACTGTCTATAATGTATTTTTATTGGCAATCCTGCATATAAATATTTACAACATATATTGTAAATATTTATATGCATAGAAAAACAGATTGCCAATAAAAATACATTATAGACAGTGTTAAGGTAAGTACAGACGATTTGCAGATCGGACAACATTGCCAGAAAAATGGCGGAAAAATGCAACCCTGTGAATTGCCAATAAAAATACATTATAGACAGTGTTAAGGTAAGTACAGACGATTTGCAGATCGGACAACATTGCCAGAAAAATGGCGGAAAAATGCAACCCTGTGAATTTGCAACCGTGTGAACATACAATTTTTGTTTTGCAACGTTAGCAGAAAAGTCATTGCGAGATAATTTGCTGATTGTTATATGTTCGAAGTTTATGCATGTGACAACGGCGCCATTGCCAGAAAATCATTTTATTTGCAACACTGTCTATAATGTATTTTTATTGGCAATCCTGCATATAAATATTTACAAAATATATTGTAAATATATGAAATTGTAATGTTTTCTTGCAATCGTCTGAACTGTCAATTCACCTTTGCCTAACAATCTGACATTGCCCGTATATTTGCAGCACTTTAACAGGGTTGATAACGTTTGCCGATCTGGCAATCGTCTAAACTCAGCTTTACAAATAAAATGTTTTTCTGGCAATGGCGCCGTTGCCACATGCATAAACTTCGCACATACATATAACAATCTGCAATTTATCTCGCAATGACTTTTCTGCTAACGTTGCAAAACAAAAATTGTGTGTTTAGACGGTTGTAAATTCACAGGGTTGCATTTTTCCGCCATTTTTCTGGCAATGTTGTCCGATCAGCAAATCGTGTGTACTTACCTTAACTCATGCATATACCTCAAAAAATTGGCAGGAATCAAGGGTGGTCTTCTTACCCAAGCCTGGCAAGACGAGTTATACGATCCCAGAGGCTTATCGACCTATTAGCCTAACTTCTTTCCTTTTAAAAACAATGGAGCGAATAATTGACGACATGGTCAAAAGTAAGATAGTCGAAGACAAGCTAAAATTCAAGCAAAACGCATATGTTAAAGGAAGATCAGTGGAAACAGCTCTACATGAGGTAGTACACCACATAGAAAAACAGTCCTTCAGAGAAGAAATGTACACACTTGCCGTTTGTATAGACATTGAGGGCGCTTTTAACAACGTTCAGACCGATACACTTATCCAGTCCTTAGACGAGTTTCAGGTTGACCGGGCGCTGAAAAACTGGATCAACAATATGCTAAGGAATAGGTGGATTATTTGTGGGTCATATCGTGGTATACCTCAGGGGGTATTTTATCGCCTCTTCTATGGGTTACGACGATACACAGACTCCTTAAAGCCATCACCAATGAAGGACTTAAACCAGTCTGTTATGCAGACGACGTTGTAATACTTCTAAGGGGCTTTCATCCAAATCTATTATGCAGAAGAGCTGAAGAGGCACTTAACATAGCATATAACTGGGCAGAACCAGGGGTATTAAATGTTAACCCAGACAAAACAGAAATATGTCTATTTACAAGGAAAACGAAGATCACATGTTTTACCCGGCCTCGATTCTTGAATAAGACAAATGCTATAACTAAAAAGGTAAAATACTTGGGAGTAATCTTGGAAAAGGCCCACAGATGTTGGTCGTTGTGCAGAAGAGCTATAGGTTTAAAATGGGGACTACGTCCAAATATGACTCACTGGCTTTACATGAGCGTGATTAGAAGTGCAACGTAATACCTTTGCAAAAAAATTTAACGTATGTGCTGTCTAGGCATTAGAGGGGCATTTAGAACTGCACCAACATAAGCGTTGGAGACTATACTGCACATTCAACCAACAAGTATGAGGCAGCCCTCACGTATAAAGTATGAGGCAGCCCTCCGAACAAGACGTCTACAAGTGATGAGTTAATGGATAAATAGAGACCACAAGTCGTACCATCAGAAGATTTTAGAATCTCTAGTTGGTCACATTCAAACGCCAGAAATCTCCGACCGCATTCCTGAAGTGCGGCTTACAGCTACCTACAGACGCTCCTGGGAAAACGGAACACTACCTCATGTGTTTGTGGGAACCAGCTGCTACACGGATGGGTCCAAGCGAGGAGGAAGGACGGGTCTGGGACTTTTTATTGATGAACCAGAAGTCGAATTTTACTTCCGCCTCCAAGACCATAACACAGTAATTCAAACAGAAGTTCGAGAAACCACGGAGTGTGTTAACTGGCTCAGTAATGCCACAAAGCCTAAATGTGCCAACATACTCACAGATAGCCAAATGGCGATCAAAGCAATAACATCGGAAAGGGTCAAATCCAGAACAGTGTTAGACTGTAAAAGAACGATAAATAATTACTCAGTCCATGGTCAACTGCGTATTTTCTGGGTACCGGGACACAACGGAGTGATTGGAAATGAACAGCTTGGCTTCAAAGGGCAGAGAACTTTGGAATTTTCCAAGTAATGAACTTGGAAAATTGGAAACCTTTCGAAGCCACGAAGGATGAGTTGAAGCACTGGGCAGTGATGGCTCACTAAACTGTGTGGAGCAACTGCAAAGATACTGTGGGGAGACCCAAATGAGAAGAAAACAAGTAGTTTTCTGAAACTAAACAAAATCGATATTAGTAAGATGATGAGTGTTCTAACGGGACACTCAAGCTTACAAGCACATCTTCATCGCATAGGACTAGCAGGAAACGACGAATGCAGGGTATGTAGGGAAAACATCGAAACGATGGAACATTTTCTGTGTCACTGCCCGGCTTTCACACATGCAAGATCCCAACATTTCGGTTCCGACATATTACCAGACATGACTCATCTCAGAGGATATGACTGGAAGATACTGAGAAAATTCGTGTCTAGTACCGATTTTCTGTAACTCGTGAGGTATAACAATCTTAAATAGGGAGCGCACAACAGGCCGAACTACTGGCTTAAGTGTAAGTCCATGCACATGAAACGTTTTAAACGTCTCTTCTATTCAACCTAACCTATGCATCGACGATTGCCAGATCGGACAACGTTATCAAGTCCGATGTTAAAGTGCTGCAACTGTACAGACAATGGGAGATTGTTAGGCAAAGGTTCAAATTCCCAGTTCAGACGATTGCAAGAAAACCTTACAATTTCATATATTTATAATACTTTTTTTTTTGTAAATATTTAAATGCAGGATTGCCAATAAAACTATTTTATAGACAGTCTTGCCAATAAAATGTTTTTCTGACAATGGCGCCGTTGTCACATGCATAAACAAATTACCTCGCAATGTCTTTTCTGCTAACGTTGCAAGACAAAAATTGTATGTTCACAGGGTTGCATTTTTCGCGCCATTTTTCTGGCAATATTGTCCGATCTGCAAATCGTGTGTACTTTGCTAAAAGCATTTTCAAAATATTTCGCTCACCACTTACTCGGATAACATATCTAACGTGGTTAATTTGTATTCTCAGACTGCAGAGTAGTGGCTGCAACGCAGTGTCCACATCAATGTTCACTCTTTAAGTACATAAATAGTCTCTTACAATCTATGAACCAACAAATGTATGTGTATGTATATACTGATATGCAAGTGATGCCATTTTACGCCAAGTGATTTTTTACAGCTTAGGCTCACGTGAGAACTAAAAAGCTGGAAATTTGCATATGTACTCGTATAGAGTCCAGTATTGTATAGATCACGGCCTATTCACATTGTCGTTTTTTGGCCCGTGGTCAGTTCTCGCGTTATTAAAACATATTATTCAATTATGCAATACTTCAGACGCTTCATAATAGATATAAAGATATAATAATATATAGTTCTATACACTGCAAATATAGACGGGAACATCAATTTTGAATTCTCAGATTATGGTCAGTGTAGCAGTGACCAATGCAATTTTCATTCATTCGGTACTTTTAAAAACCTACGTATTTATTAGATGCCGAAGCAACTATTAGATGACCAACCTAAGGTCAATCTGGACATAAAAAATTAGTTTTTAAAATTTCTAAAGACTTTTCATAATATATCGCTCACCATATACTGTGGTAACATATCTATCGAGGCCAATTTGAATTCTCAGATTATGGGCAGTGTAGCAGTGACCAAAGCCATTTTCATTCTTTAAGTACTTAATCGAGAGAAATGAGCCTACATGGGTGTCTCACGAAAAAGGTGAGTTTTAAAATAGTTATAAAAAAAGAAGGATAAATATTTTTCAATGATTTTGCCTTTATTGAAATGCCTCGGTTAATAATAGAACACCACTTCATTCATATGGTTACGCGGCTGGCCTTGCAGTAGCCCATTCTTAATAAAAAATGTTCAACACATTTTGTGTGGCCCTCTACTGCTGAAATTTCCTGTTTCAAGTCATAAATTGTGTCTGGATGGTTGGCGTAGAACTTATCCTTAAAGGCTCCCCATAAAAAACAATCTAAAGGGGTCACATCGCAGTTGCGAGGCGGCCGTAGTTAGAAAAGCAACCAGGTGGCCCCGTTCAGTGATTTTTGACCGTTTTACCGATAAGGCTCCTGTAAGAGCGGGAAATCTGAAAATTTGAATAGGTTCGAGTGTTGTATAAACAACGGACTATTCACATATTCGTTTTTTGGTCTGTGGTCGATGTCCAGTAGGAGTTCAAACCCGAAAAAATTCCGAAATTTCATGTTTTTATGTTTTATGGAAATAATTCCCTCACCCATTTGTGTGGCACCATTTCTATCTCTAATGTGCTATGTTGAGGTTGTTGTCACTATAAGCGTTATCAAATGGTATACTCGGCTAATCCGATTACACCATAGATCGAATATTATGTGAATTATTCAATGGTATAGTAAAACATTTTATTCTCCGTCACGCCATTTGCGACTTTTTGACCAGTAAGACAACCGCTGAGAGGTATTTAGCTGAAAGTTTGCACACACATAGCTAAGATCACAGCTGGATAATACAAACTTAAGATTCACAGAATTTGACCAGTGGTCCGAACAGTTGTTACTAAGATGTTTCCATTATTTCTGATATTTTAACGGTCTGTTATAAGCTAATAAAATACATTCAGGGCACGCAATAAAAACAACTGACGATGGTGGTGAAACTACGCTAGTTTTTAAGTTATTGTTAAGAAGTTTGTTTACATATCTGCCCTGAAGATGCAACTCAAAGAATTGCGAAATATTGGCAAAAAGAACTAAATAATAACAACAAAATAAACCTAAGACTTCGAGCTCGATTAATCATTAATTTAAAAATTAAATAATACAGGTCGAAAAATACATAATAAACAATAAATTCATTTTAGCTTAAAGATATGTTATGATGACTTCATTAACGAGTTTATATACATTGCAAGGAACTAAGAATTTAAAAGTATGGTTATTTTGCTTTTTAAAGTAGATTTACTATCACACAGTTCTATTAAGTGTTAGTATTTGTAGAAGCTAACACACAGGTTACGATAGGGATCATTATTAGCATAATTAGTTCTTAAGTAGTTCATGTGTACCAGTTCAAACTTTCTAGTTGGTCTCGATGGAACATTAAGTATAATTTTATTAATCAGGAATTCAGAGGTAATATTTCCTTGTAATATATTTAATACAAAACAAATATTCAGCATTACGCGTTTGCTCGTTAACGAAGGTAACTTTATAAGATCCAATCTGTACTCATACGAAGGCAGATTTTGTTGAGACCAACCATTTCGACGTAAACAGAATAGTAGGAATTTTTTCTAAACAGATTCTTTGCGGATGCAGTGAATTGTATAACACGGATCCCATATTACGGATTCAAGAATATGTCGTACCAGCGAACTATATAAATTTCTGGTAACAGAATGATCAGTAAACTCTTTACTCCAACGCTTCACAAATCCGAGAGCACCATAAGCCCTATTAGTTAACGATATATGTGATCTGAAATTCATTCGACGATTCCATAGAATGCCAAGATCCATAAAGAATTCAACAGATTACAGCATAACGTCATTTATATAATAATTGGATTGGAAATTGACATTTCTAGAGAATGAAATATGTTCACATTTGTATACCCTACACCACACTGTGGTACAGGGTATTATAACTTCGTGCATTTGTTTGTAACACCCAAAAGGAGAAGAAATAGACCCATCGTTTATTATACCGATCGACTTAGAATCACTTTCTGAGTTGATTTAGCTATGTCCGTCTGTCTGTCTGTCCGTCTGTCTGTGCATGTATTCTTGTAATCAAAGTACAGGTCGCAATTATGGTCCGATCTTGACGAAACTCTACACATATCTCTTTTTTGGGCCAAGGACGATCCCTATTGAATTTGGTTAAAATCGGTTCAGATTTAGATATAGCCCCCATATATATGTTAGCCCCGATTTGACATGTAAGCGCTGTAAAAACTTTATTTTACATCCGATCAATATGAAATTCGGCAGAAAGAGGTTTCTTATTATATGAATAAACACTGTTAAATTTGGAAGAAATCGGTTCAGA
This sequence comes from Eudasyphora cyanicolor, assembly GCA_963930755.1. Taxonomy (NCBI): domain Eukaryota; kingdom Metazoa; phylum Arthropoda; class Insecta; order Diptera; family Muscidae; genus Eudasyphora; species Eudasyphora cyanicolor. The sequence continues at coordinate 62,748,118 of OZ005737.1, forward strand.
TTTAGATATAGCCCCCATATATATGTTACCCCCGAATTGACATGTAAGCGCTGTAAAAACTGTATTTTATATCCGATCAGTATGAAATTCGTCAGAAAGAGGTTTCCTATTATATGAATGAACACTTTTATATTTGGAAGAAATCGGTTCAGATTTAGATATAGCCCCCATATATACGTTACCCCCGATTTGACATGTGAGCGCAGTAAAAATGTTATTTTATATCCGATCAGTGCGAAAGTCGGCAAAAATAGGTTTCTTTCTACACGAAGGAATACTGCCAAATTCGGAGAAACTCGGTTTAGATTTAGATATAACACCCATATACATATATGTTACCCCCGATTTGACATGTAAGCGCTGTAAAAACTGTATTTTATATCCGATCAGTACGAAATTCGGCAGAAAGAGGTTTCTTATTACATGAAGGAATACTGCCAAATTCGGAGAAAATCGGTTCAGATTTAGATATAGCTCCCATATATACGTTACCCCCGATTTGACATGTAAGCGCTGTAGAGACGTGTATTTTATATCCGATCAGTACGAAATTCGACAGAAGGAGGTCTTTTAACATGAATTTGTTTTCAGGGAAGATCGGTTCAGATTTATATTAAAGCTCCATATATATGTTCCTCCTGATTTGGTATCAAATCACTATAGAAGTTGTATTTTACTTCCGATCATTAAAATTTTCCAGAAAGATGTTTCTCAATTTAGGAACGAATATTGCTTAATTTAGCGATTATCGTTTCCGAATTAGATAATATGTTTCTACCCATTTACCAATTATTCCAAATTATTATGGCAATGACCCTTATCACATTGTTATGGAGGTGTAGGGTATTATATAGTCGGCCCCGCCCGACTTTCTGCCTTTCCTTACTGGTTTTATATTAAGTTTCATTAAGTTGACCAGGCACCATTTATGAAAACTATCAAGATCAGACTGAAGCAATGACTGTTCATCTTGATCATTAAGAGTTTTAATAATTTTGACGTTATCCGCATACATAAGAACTTTAGAAAAGTGGACAGCAGAAGGTAAATCTTTATAAATAAAGAAAACAGTATTGGTCCAAGGTAGACTCCCTTGAGGGACGCCAGATGTAACAGCAATAGTTTTTGATAGAGAATTACCAAAGTTAACACACTGAGTCCGGTTGAATAAATAGCTTTCTAACCAAATTAACAGATTCTTACCACGGATGCAACTTCAAGGACATTCGTAACAGTTGAACGGCATTTATGGAATTCATGTTGGTAAGGTGATAGTAAAGTAGAAACTTGATGTGCAAGTATATCAGATACTATTTTCTCAAAATGTTTAGGAATTGCACTCAGTTTAGGAGTTCTTCTGTAGTTTGACACTTCAGTTTTACTGCCAGATTTAAAGAGAAGTATTACGTATGATTCCTTCCACAGTTGAGGTAAACAATCAATTAGCAATGATTTATTAAATAGTGATGTTAAAGCAATATTGAAGCTATCAGCGCAATTTTTTAGGATACTGCTAAATAAATTTTGTAATTCATGTATGAATTGTTTACATAAATTTACTTTTGGGACGTTTTATACTTAAATAATACCCTGTACCACAGTGTGGTGTAGGGTATAAAAACGATTGGATGTAAAATACAGCTTCTATAGAACTAAAGGGCCAAATCGGACGAAACATATATATGGAAGCTATAGCTAAATCTTAACCGATTTCCTTCAAATTCGGTAGTGTTGGTTCATGTATCAAGAAACTCTACCATTCTAAATTTCAAAATGATTGAATGTAAAATACAGCTTCTACAGGACTAAAGAGCAAAATCGGGCGAAACATATATATGGGAGCTATAGCTAGATCTTAACCAATTTTCTTCAAATTCGGTAGTGTTGGTTCATAGATCAAGAAACTCTACCATTCTAAATTTCAGAACGATTGGATGTAAAATACAGCTTCTATAGAACTAAAGGGCCAAATCGGACGAAACATATATATGGGAGCTATATCTAAATCTGAACCGATTTCAACCAAATTCAATAGGGATCTTTACAGCTGCGAAATACTCTAAACTGCAAAATTTTAGAACGATCGGAGTGAAATTGCGACCTGTAGTCGACGAACAACTTTACATGGACAGACGGACGGACGGACGGACAGACAGACATGGTTAAATCGACTAAGCTAGTGATTCTGAGTCGATCGGTATACTTTAAAACATCTGCCGTAAAACAAACTTATAATACCCTGTACCACAGTGTGGTGTAGGGTATAATAATGGTATATTAATAGGACTATGTTGCAATTAGTGATACGGATAAGAGTTAGATTGATCATAAATGAATGTTGAATAAGTCGTTGCGAAGAAGTCTGCAAACATATTACTTATTGGTATGTCATCATTTGCATAAGCTCTTTGTTTCGAGTTAACAAATTTATAAAATGATTTGGGATTCTCCCTCAGCCAATTTTTCATGTTTATCAAGTAATTGCTATATGATCTTTTATTGATTGTGTGGGGTGATCCATTTCGAGGTTCCCTACTTTTTATACCCTACACCACACTGTGGTACAGGGTATTATAACTTTGTGCATTTGTTTGTAACACCCAAAAGGAGATGAAATAGACCCATCGTTTATTATACCGATCGACTTAGAATCACTTTCTGAGTCGATTTAGCTATGTCCGTCTGTCCGTCTGTCTGTCTGTCCGTCTGTCTGTCTGTCTGTCTGTCCGTCTGTGCATGTATTCTTGTAATCAAAGTACAGGTCGCAATTATGGTCCGATCTGGACGAAACTTTACACATATCTTTTTTTTGGCCCAAGGACGATCCCTATTGAATTTGGTTAAAATCGGTTCAGATTTAGATATAGCCCCCATATATATGTTATTCACGAATAACGTTGACTACCCTAATTATCAATTGACCGGTATAAAAGACAGACTTCGTTTGCGACATATGACACCGTTACAAAGTAATAAACTACAACAACAAACTACTGACTGTAACGCAGACTTGTTTCGTCATAATATTCACTGCGAGCTAAGCCACAATATCCACACGTGCAGACTACAATTTGCCTACTCGACATAATTGACAATTGATTTTGACTCTTTAAGAAATATTAAAGAATAATAAAAATTCAGTCTGTTTCCACAACTCAAGGTGTTAATGTGTTTCTATAATTATTAACTGGCGCCCAACAAAAACAAAAAGCACCCTAAAAGGCTGCAAATCCGAATGAAGAAAACATCCTATAGGCTGTAACCCAATCTGATGAAAACACCCCAAAGGCTGTACAAGATCTAAGCGAAAGCTAAAACCGGTGAAAGGCAGGATCAGTCACTGACGTCCGGGTGCTGCTGCAGTAAGGAAGAAGCCCCCAAGTAGCTGAGAAGTAAAAAGGAATTAAGCTAAGCCTACAGGCAGTACCGTGCTTGTCACCGTTCTTTTGTAAGTTTGTTTAAGTGAAAAATCATTAATATTTAAGAAATATCAAAAGTGAAGATTGTGTATTCATTAAGAAAAATCTAGAAATTAGATATAGGAAATTAAGTGACAGTTTAACATTGACAGTAATTAAATTCAAGAAAAAAGAAATCCTAAAATTGGAACATAAAATTTTAACAGTTGTTAATCATGGCTAACCCAAATAATTTGATTAGACCACCAATATTAAATATTCCTGGCCCTAGCCAACTAGAACAACCAATCATCCCTCCCGTTCCTCCTCCAATTGCTTCTCCCAATAGTATTGCTGTCGACATGAACGCTATTACTCGGTTAACAGTGCCGGATTGCGGTGACACAATTTCTAAACCCTAATAGTCAGATATCGGGCATTGATCAGGGTATAGATGAAAGATTTAGAAATGACCTAACTGGCCTAGATAAGATTCCAGATGTGATTAGATGCTTGCGGGAATTCTCTGGAAATCCCTCTGAATATAGTTCATGGAAAAAGAGCGTCGAGCGGGTACTGAAATTGTACGACTCTTGTAAGGGTACTCCTAAATACTATGGGATTCTTAATGTAATTAGGAATAAAATAGTAGGGAATGCGGACGCGGCATTGGAGTCGTACAACACCCCTCTCAATTGGGAGAGTATCTCCAAGTGCCTTACACTGCACTACGCCGACAAACGCGACCTGACAACACTAGAATATCAGATGACGACACTAGTTCAAGGTAGGAATTCGGTGCAGGTGTTTTATCAGGAGGTTTATTCCCATTTATCCCTTATAATGAATAAATTAACTTGCCTCGACATAGGACGTGAATCGATGGATCTGTTGACACGAACATATAGGGATAAAGCCCTAGACACATTTATCAGGGGACTAAAAGGTGACTTGCCAAGACTTCTTGGAATAAAGGAACCCACTGATTTACCACAGGCTTTACAATTGTGCCTGAAACTGGAAAATCAACAATTCCGAACGCATTATGCGAACTCAGTTCAAAGTCCTAACAGACCAATCAAGCAGGTGCCACCACTTTTCCCCCGTAGAGACAATCAAATACAAACTCAGTTTTACCCTCAGTTAGCATTTATGCCACAAGCAAACCCCAGCAATATGCCTATTCAAACACAAAACCAGTATCTTCAAAATCCCATGCATCCTCGGCAATTCCCCACAACGTACTACCCTCCTAGGCCCGTAGCACCTAAACCCCAACCGAGACCAGAACCCATGGACATAGATCCATCAATGCGTTCAAGAGTGGTCAATTACATGAATAGGCCAACCCAGGATAATAGATTCTCAGGGAAAAGACCTGTTAATAATTCCACTCAAATCCCCCAACCATTAAAAATGCAAAGGAACTTTCACGTTGACACAGGTACCTCTGATCACACAAATGTCGAAGCCGGATATCGGGCGGACATGACGAACTATGGAAACGAGGAAGACCTTCAGCCATTCGACGAATATTTGGACCAACAATACGATCGTTTTGACGATTCTGACCAGAACGAATTTGGAGATTTTGCTGACGTACATTTTTTAGGTTAACAAACTCGTCTTTGCCGTACTTCGAATATAAGACGAGTTCAGGAGAAATTTTAAGAATACTGGTTGATACAGGATCACCCACTAACTATATCCAACCGTCATTGGTCGAAAACCCAATCCCTAATAATAAACGCTTCTTCGCGAGATCCCTAGACGGACAGACAGAAATAACGCACCATACATTCTTGAACCTCTTTCCGACAGATATAGAACCAGTAAAATTTTTTTTATTACCAACTCTGAAATCCTTTAATGCGATTCTGGGAAATGATAGCCTTAGGGATCTTTCGGCGGTCATTTATACGGCCCATAATTACATGATTTTAGATAATAGAATGGAAATCCGGCTGAAACAGCGAAATTCTTCTTCAGTCAATATAATTGATATCAGGACTGATCAATTGACAACCGAACAAAAATCCAATCTATTAGGAGTTGTCAGGAAATACAAGAACTTATTTAGTGATCCTGAGGAGAAACTTACATTCACGACTACCGTCGTTGGGGAAATACACACCAAAGATGACACCCCAGTTTATTCAAAGTACTATCCATATCCGGTTCATCTAAAAGATGAAGTTGAGTCTCAAGTTCAGGAACTTCTTGACCATGGCATTATTCGACCATCGCGGTCTCCATACAACTCTCCTGTATGGATAGTGCCGAAAAAAGGTGACTCATCGGGTGAGAAAAAATATCGGCTAGTAATTGACTACAGGAAATTGAATAAAGAGACTATTGCCGATAGATACCCGATACCCGAAATAAATGATGTTTTGCCTCAGCTAGGAAATAATAAGTGGTTCTCTGTAATAGATCTGAAGAGCGGTTTCCACCAGATTCCACTTAGGGAAAATGATATGCAGAAAACAGCATTCTCAATTAATCACGGGAAATTTGAATTTACTAGATTACCTTTCGGCTTGAAAAATGCCCCTTCTATATTTCAAAGAACTCTGGACGACATTCTCCGAGCTCATATAGGGAAAATATGCTTCGTCTATATGGACGACATTATAATTTTTGCTAAGGATGAGGAAACTCATCTGAAGAATATAGAGATCGTTTTCAGAACCCTAGAACTTGCGAATATGAAGGTTCAGTTGAGCAAATGTGACTTCATGAAGAAAGAAGTCGAATTCCTGGGATTTCTTATTTCAGATACAGGTATTAGAGCCAATCCTAAGAATGTGGAAGCAGTGAAGTACTTCCCGCTTCCTAAGACATTGAAAGATGTCAGATCTTTTTTAGGACTTGCAAATTTTTATAGACGCTTCATCAGGGACTTTGCAAAAATTGCAAAACCCCTGACTCTGCTCTTAAGAGGAGAGGCAGGACGTACGTCCAAGAATGCTTCGAGTAGGATGAACATTGAGCTCGATGAGGACGCTATCTCGGCATTTGACAAATTGAAGATGAGTCTGATATCAGAAGACATTATGTTAGCCTACCCAGACTTTGAAAAGGAATTCCATCTTACCACCGATGCCTCTAGTTACGCATTAGGCGCTGTACTGTCTCAAGAAGACAAACCTATCATCTACTTGTCTAGAACTTTGAAGAAAGCTGAAGAGCACTATGCGACGAATGAGAAGGAGTTGCTCGCTATAGTATGGGCTCTGAAAACGCTTAGAAACTATCTTTACGGGTCTTCTAGAATTAAAATTTTCACTGATCACTTACCTTTGACCTATGCCCTGAACAATAAGAACACTAATTACAAATTAAAGAGATGGAAAGCATTTTTGGAGGATTATAACTATGAATTACTGTACAAACCAGGCAGATCCAATGCTGATGCCTTGTCAAGACCTCCTAGAGATGACATACATACTGACACAAATACTACTGACTACAATATACCAAAACCTCCCCAAGAGGTCTCAGGGTTTGGTTTAATGACAGTAATCGCTGATACTTTGCCTAAACCTCTCCACGGGGCCGACATAGTTTCAGGACGGCTCCCCGCCTTGATGAATCCTCCACAAAAGGATTTTCATTGTGACATTATTACTACAACACCCAACATATCACTGAAATCTCCGCGAGAATGTTCACAGGTTAATTTAATCACAGCAACTCAACACAGCGATGAAAGTTCATCTCAAGGCCTTATCCAATTCACGGACGCACCTATCAATGTCTTTAAAAATCAACTAATAATATCAAATACGGACGATAATCCGTCTTATAAATCCGAGATAATTTTTCCTACTTACCATAGGCATACAATTACGGAATCAGACCCATCTATAGATAAATTGACCACCATTATGAAAAATTATCTGAACCCTTCTGTAACTAATTGCATTTTGACTTCTGATGTAATTCTCGGTAGACTACAAGAGGTATTTAAAAACAATTTCAATCATTTCAAAGTAAAGTACACCAGGTCAAGGGTGATAGACCTCCTAACCGAGGATGATCAGGAAACCGAGATTATAACTGAACACAATAGGGCTCACAGGAACAGCGAAGAAAATAAGAAACAGATTCTACAAAGGTTTTATTTCCCTCAAATGCGCGCAAAGATAGATAGAATAACGAAGATTTGTAAGGTATGCAAGGAAAACAAGTACGACAGACACCCGAACAAGATAGTACTACATGAAACACCAATCCCTAGCTATCCAGGACAAATAGTACACGTAGACATTTACATAACCGAGAAGAAACCTATCCTAACAGCAATTGATAAATTCTCGAAGTACGCCCAAGCGAGAATATTGGCGTCAAGAGCCACAGTTGATATCAAACAACCGTTAAGGGAAATTCTTTCGGCCTTTGGTACCCCCGAAATAATTGTAATAGACAATGAGAGGTCTTTTAATTCTACATCAATTATATTCATGCTTGAGAACCAATTTAACATCAAAATAGTTAAGGTTCCTCCTTACCACAGCTCTGTCAACGGACAAATAGAGAGATTCCACTCTACGCTAACAGAAATCATGAGATGCCTCAAAACAGAGAACGTTCATAACGATCTTGGGGAACTTTTGGACAGGTCCTTGTTCGAATATAATAATTCAATTCATTCTACAATCCTTAGGAAACCTGTCGAGGCCTTTTTCGGGAGAAGAAATGTTTCAGACCCACAGGAATTAGTAAAAGATAGAATGGATATTATAGAAAGGCTAAAGAAGAAGCAAGAACAGGATCTCGAATTCCATAATAAAAGAAAGGCAGCTCCAAAGGAGTATAGACCAGACGACAAGATTTACGTTAAGGTCAATAAGCGTCTTGGAACGAAACTTAGTAAGAATCATAAGGAAGAAATCGTAAAGGAGAACAAACGAACAACAGTGTTAACAGAATCAGGTCGTATCGTTCATAAAGATAATATCAGAAATTGACCATATGTTTTATCCAGGTTTCTATTAACATCAGCAAAGGCTGAGGTGAAGATCTTTGACTACTGTAACTCACAAGTCTCTATCAATGCCGGACTGGCTACATTACAAACTGGAACTTTCAGGATAATTCATGTAATTGAACCAATTGGTTACCTATAACTGAATAACGATATGCGACAAATAATACAGCAAAATGTTAACAAATCCCATTCCTTTTATCCCCTCATTTCCCACGAAATTAATAATATCGCAAGCCACTTGCACAGACTAAAACCCAGAATAAAGAGATAATTGAACTTTATCGGGTCGGCATGGAAATGGATTGCTGGGAATCAATACCATGACGATTTTGAGACTGTTAAAAATGAAATAAATAATGTATTAGTAAATAATAACAGACAAGTTTCTATCAATCAATTATATATTGAAAAATTTAATGAAGGTACAGATGTAACAAATCAGATCATTAAACATGTAAATTCAAATGAACATATCGAAGAAAAATTTTAAATTTGAACTATAAATTATATGTTTCGAAAGAAGAAATGTAAACATACAGTATGCCATACATTGGGCAAAATTCGGAATTGTAAATTAGTTTATTCTGTCTCCTAATGAAATAAGTACATATTATAAAAGATATCAAAAATAAAAATCAAATTCCGTTTGTAAACTTAGAGCAAGCATTTGAGTTTGCCGAAGTAAAAATAGCATCAAATAACAACACAATTATCTATATTGTAAATTTTCCAATCACTAATGTCCTCTGTAACAAACTAACAATTAAGCCTATAAAGTTCGGTAAATTTGTAAACAACAAATTCCAAGATGTTCTAAATTGTAATAAGCCATATTATGGTATAAATCAAAAATGTAAATCCTATTACGGTATAACTTTTTGTAACAAAAGAAACCTTGTTAATATGGACAATAACAGTTGTTTGACGACCTAATACAAAGCAAATTGCCCAACTGCAGTGTGGTGGACAACCGCGATATTCCTTCAATTGATAAAATTTCACCCGGTGTCGCTCTTCTCAATCAACAATCCACATCGACCGCTAACAACAACAACTTACTGGTATTAAAAATTCATAATTCATCGGTCGAAAGCCTTGACAGACCATTTAAGAATTTAAAAAGCTACTCAACTTCAGCCTCTCCCTGCAATTCTGCAACCTCGACTACAAGATTTAAAAATAGAGGAATCATTGTCTCTGGAAATGCTTAAGGAACTACACATTAATAACACCAAAACAATCGAAATCTTGAATAATAATCATAAAACGAGTATGTGCATAAATTTCGGTCTATCATCTGCTCTATTTACTTCGATAATCTTCATTATAATTAGCACTTAAAAGGAAAAGTGAGCTCAACAACAACTCGCAGGCAGTTTCGCCACCTACAATTAATGCTAATCCATCAATACATCTGTTAATGCAGGAACTCTCTGAGTCAAATGAGATGGAAATAAGAGGAGTACGCAGAATCAGGAATATTCCACTATTCTAAAAACGATTTGGGACAATCGCATTTGAGAGGGGAGGTGTTATTCACGAATAACGTTGACTACCCTAATTATCAATTGACCGGTATAAAAGACAGACTTCGTTTGCGACATATGACACCGTTACAAAGTAATAAACTACAACAACAAACTACTGACTGTAACGCAGACTTGTTTCGTCATAATATTCACTGCGAGCTAAGCCACAATATCCACACGTGCAGACTACAATTTGCCTACTCGACATAATTGACAATTGATTTTGACTCTTTAAGAAATATTAAAGAATAATAAAAATTCAGTCTGTTTCCACAACTCAAGGTGTTAATGTGTTTCTATAATTATTAACTTATATGTTAGCCCCGATTTGACATGTAAGCGCTGTAAAAACTTTATTTTATATCCGATCAGTATGAAATTCGGCAGGAAAAGGTTTCTTATTACATGAATGAACTCTGTTAAATTTGGAAGAAATCGGTTCAGATTTAGATATAGCCCCCATATATACGTTACCCCCGATTTGAAATGTAGGCGCTGTAGAGACTGTATTTTATATGCGATCAGTACGAAATTCGACAGAAGGAGGTCTTTTTACATGAATGAGTATTCAGGGAAGATCGGTTCAGATTTATATTGATTGTTCCTCCTGATTTGGTATCAAACCGCTATAGAAGTTGTATTTTACTTCCGATCATTAAAATTTTCCAGAAAGATGTTTCTCAATTTAGGAACGAATATTGCTTAATTTAGCGATTATCGTTTCAGAATTAGATAATATGTTTCTACCCATTTACCAATTATTCCAAATTATTATGGCAATGACCCTTATCGCATTGTTAGGGAGGTGTAGGGTATTATATAGTCGGCCCCGCCCGACTTTCTGCCTTTCCTTACTGGTTTAAAGAAAAAAACACAGTAAAATTCAAATTGAATGGGGAATGTCTATTATCATTTGAAAGAACATTCTTTGGCATTTATTTTTTGAAGATTATGTCTATCAAATGTTGGCCACGGCTACGTCTCAGATGGTCCATCCGTTGAGTCCAATTTTCGATGACTCGTTCGAGCATTTCGACTGGCAACTGGCGAATGACACGCGTGATGTTTTGCTCCAAGGTCTGAATCGAAGCGGGTTTGTCCGCATAAACTTTACATATCCCCACAGGAAAAAGTCTAACCGTATGATATCACACGATCGTGGTGGTCAATCGACCGGCCCAAAACGTGAAATTATCTGCTCACCGAAGTGTTCTCTCAATAAATCCATTGATTGATGCGATATGTGGGAAGTGGCGCCGTCTTGTTGAAACCAAATGTCACCGAGAACACGAGCTTCAATTTCAGGGATCAAATAGTCGGTTATCATGGCATGATAACGGTCGCCGTTGACGGTTACGTTCTCACCGGCATCATTTTTGAAGAAATATGGACCGATGATTCCGGTACGTCGGATCGGGAATCGGTCGATGGCAAAAAGATAGCTCTTAACGAGAGCTAAAATATTGCTCATGTGTGTCAAGGTCGTTGGTCGACTGGAAAGTGTTTTTTATACCCTACACCACACTGTGGTACAGGGTATTATGACTTTGTGTATTTGTTTGTAACACCTAAAAGGAGAAGAGATAGACCCATTGTTTATTATACCGATCGACTCAGAATCACTTCCTGAGTCGTCATGTCCGTCTGTCTGTCCATGTATTCTTGTAATCAAAGTGCAGGTCGTATTTATGGTCCGATTGTGATGAAATTTTGAATAGTGCTCTTTTTTGGCCCAAGGACGATCCCTGTTGAAATTGGTTAAAATCGGTTCAGATTTGGATATAGTCCCCATATATATGTTTCACCCGATTTGACATGTAAGCGCTGTAGAAACCACATTTTACATCCGATCTTTATGAAATTCGGCAGAGAGAGTTTTATTATTACGTGAATGAACACTACCAAATTCGGAGAAAATCCGTTTAGATTTAGATATAGCCCCGATGTATATGTTTCACCCGATTTGACATGTAAGCGCTGTAGGAACTGTATTTTAAATCAGATCAGTACGAAATTTGGCAGAGAGAGTTCTCTTATTACATGAATAAACACTGCCAAATTCGGGAAAAATCGGTTCAGAGTTAGATATAGTCCCCATATATATGTTTCACCTGATTTGACATGAAAGCGCTGTAGAAACCGTATTTTACATCCGACCTGTACGAAATTCGGCAGAGAAAGTTCTCTTATTACATGAAAAAACACTGCACAATTCGGGGAAAATCGATTCAGATTTAGATATAGCCCCCATATATATGTCCCACCCGATTTAACATTTAAGCGTTGTAGAAATCGTGTTTTATATCCGATCAGTACGAAAATCGGCAGAGAGAGTTTGTATGTACATGTATGAACACTGTCAAATTCTTATCGCAATGCCCATTTTTGCATTGGTAGGTAGGTGTAGGGTATTATATAGTCGGCCCCGCCCGACTTTCTGTCTTTCCTTACTGGTTTTTTGATTAAAAAAGATTGACTTAGCGCAATTGGCGAACGATTATTTTGATAATAAATCTGAATAATTTGTAAAAGTTATTCAGGCGTAAGTCTTTCCATGATGAAATGCCAAACAATACTTAACAAAAATAACATGACATCATGACACGACTCACACGTGATCTGTCAAAAAAAGGCTATTGAAAAAAGTATCTCTACTTAGATCACCCTATATTATATTCCGATCTTGCAATGCAGTATTTACTGTAATCAGTAGAGGATCCAGGTTTTTTAAACTTCTTATATAGTTTGTTTTTGTTATTCTTTATTTTTGATAATTGACTATTATTCCAAGGAGGTTCAATGTGACTCACCTTCAGAACCAGAGGCACTGACTTATGAATACAATCATTCAGTATATTGTAAAATACTTTTATTGATTCATTAATCATCAGACGAAAAAATTTCACTCCAGTTTACAGAAGATAGTTGCATATTAAGTTTTGAGAATCAAATGCAACGTCTTTGAATATCCCGCCTCAAAGTTGGCAGGAATATTACCTACAGCTCCTAGTAGGAAATATTTAAGCCAAATTTAATGAACCTAGCTATATTATTAGAATGTAGCCCCAATTCGACAGAAAGACGGACAGGACTAACAGTCTGTTTCTGTAACTTAAAAATTTGCCTTCGTTCGCCTGCCAGATGACAAACAGCTGATTTGGGTTTCACTAACAACCATCACAACGACAAGTCGCATGATAATTAACTCGTACGAAAACGTAATCATTTCAGTGTAAATTTTGGTTTCTCTATCTCTCTTTGCTGTCATCTGGGCGAACACAAATGTCAGATCGAGTCACGTTATTTTATTTGTCGACTGATAGGAACAATGACAAAAAAACGTTATTAAAAGCAAAAATAAGTAGATATTAATATTACTTAGTATTACGGTAAAAACAGTTAAATAATAATAAAATTATATATATATGTATACATTTGGGCGGGTTGATTTTTTTTAAATCGTATAGCAAAAACTTAAACTACATAAAATTCTAAACAAATTCTCCGAAGAAACCATGCATCTAAAATAAAATCCTAATCCGCGCCTCTTGACTTGAAAATTTATATGCCCGCCATTGCCAAAAAAATAAATGTTAGAAAAAATAGCTTTTTCCAAAAAGAAATCGAATTTTCCGAATAAAATTGTTTAGTAAGGTAGTTCTTTTGCACTTTATATATTTTCTACACTCAAAATTTTTTTCATTAAAAAAAATATTCACTCAAGTAAAAAATGATTTAAAAAAATGATAAAATGATTTGTCCATTTTGTGTGGGAGGTACCAAAAGGGCCGTGGAAACTTCGCCCATTTTTCACTGGATTGTAGGTACTATGAAACCATTACACTGTACAAAATTTCAAGTCTTTTTGTGCATAGGTGTTCAAGTTATAAGCTGTTAACTTTTGGAGCAAAATGGTCCATTTGTGTGGAAGGTACCAAAACGGACGAGGTAACTTCGCCCATTTTTCTTGAGGTGATAGTGACTAATAAAATTATATTATGTGTAGAATTTCAGAGGATTCAAATAAGTAGTATAGAAGTTATTAAATAATCAATAATTCACATAATACTAACACTTTGTGGGGAGGAGAGGCGCGGATTAGGTTTTGATTTTAGACCCAGGTTTCTTCGGAGAATTTTCTTAGAATTTAATGTAGATTACGTTTTTGCTATACGTTTTTAATTTTTTTCCATCCATACAAATGCCATATTGACCTGGCATTTAAATTATTTTCCAATTGGTAAATTGCTAACTTCATTGCCGTATACGTCAATATAAGGTCAGACGAACGAACGAACCTTAGAGAAACCTAATTCCTGACGAAAGTTAGTGACTGGTTTTCGTTCGTAGAGACTTTCGTTAGAAATACAGAAACAGGCCGTAAAACTTCTTAGATTTTTACCATAATCCTTACCTACATCTGGATTTTTACCGAATTCTAAAATTTCTACCAGAAGTTACTGAATTGAAGCCCAGGAAATCGGTACTGAACTACATACTAGGCGTGTTTTCGTTACACCATAAGTGATTAATTTGTATGGGGAGTTAAGCACTATTAGTACCCATTAGTACATTAGTACAATTAGTTGCCAGATTGGGCACCCTATATTTAGCAATATGGCATCCCATTTTTGGAGAGATTGTTATCAATTATTGTGAATTAACGGGAAGAAGAAGAACAAAAATATGGAAATTATTTTAATATTTTCAAAAAGCATGTAAACAATTGAACATAGAATAGTAAATATATGTTTTATTCTTTCTTCGCAACTCATGACACCATTGCTACCAGATAGTGAAAATCCGCCATTTATTTATTGTGCCAGTTAGTGAAAGTCAGTTGTTTTCGTTGCAAAGTGCTAAACTAAAATTGCTAGCTTGTAACGAAAACATGCCTACTATGTATAACAAACTACGATCACATACTAAATTGTTAACCCACTTATTCCAATAACTCTCATTATATTTACATATATAGGCATACAACTACGTTTATTAAAATAAATTACAAAATAACAAATCTAACTTCGCATAATATCTATCTTTCAAAAATTCTATTTTGATTTCTCCGAAGTTGTCGTAATACTCAAATCCGATGCGAATTGTTGACTTATTGAATTAACATCACTTTTAACGGACGTCACAAGCTCCTGCTCCAATACCACTCCCATTTGAGTTTGAATTTCGTTCCAGGCAAAATCGACATCTTCTTCCTTGGGATCCATACCGCATACGACAAAACGTAAAAAGTGTTGACCCCGATGTTTAGCCTGAACCATGTAGATCTTCTTTCTTTCGGTAATATGATGCAAAAGATCTGTGGTCCGCTTGTTGTCACCCTTTGGACGGAAACAGACTAAACCCAGACAGCGTTCGGTGACCAGCTCAAAACGTGGATCACTTAGAAGGTGACTCTCAAACCGCTCAGCCAAAGCCATGTGTTTGCGCACATGAGCCCGAAGACCCTCAGCACCTACCGTACGGAATGTTATCCAAACCTTAAGGGCCCGGAAACGACGACCGAGGGGAATTTGCCAATGCCGGAAATCGGGAATTTGTGTTTGTCCCTCGTACTTATGCTTCAGATAAATGCGATCCACATTGAAACTGTCCACAACTTTGTTGGCATCCTTCAGCCACATGGCGGTGCAGTCAAAATTGACCATTAGCGATTTGTGCAAATTGAAATTCAAAGAGTCCACCAATTCCAAACCATTTCTAAGCTCGGAAAATTCATCTAAAGCCAAAGCCGAACCTGCATAAGCAGCATCTATATGCAACCAGACATTGTGTTTATTGCATACAGCTCCGAGTGAAGGAATGTCATCGTAGGCACAGGTACCGGTGGTTCCCATAGTGGCAACGCATATAATGGGTATTAGGCCCTTCGCTGTATCCTCCTCCAAAGCTTTCTCTAGTATTTCACCTGTTAAGCGCAAATCATCGCCCACCGGTAAAAGTCGAAAGGGCACAGCAGCCAACACCCCAGCCTTTTCAACACAACTGTTGCTCTGATCGCTGGAATAGGCTACCAATTTGCCTCTGATCTCACTTTCACTCATCTCCGGATGCGTTTTCAACATGCGTTTGACGGCTTGCTCGCGGGCTGCCATTACCGCCACCAGTATAGCTTCTGAAGCGGATCCTTGAATAACACCACCACCAGGTCCTTCGGTGGAGTGTAGGAATTGTTGGGGTAATTTCAAAAATTTCGCCAACCAATCCATGACAACAACTTCCAATTCGGTGCAGGCAGGGCTGCAGATCTGAAAGGAAAGAAGTAAAAAATAGATTAGTGGATGCTGAATTGATTGCAGAGAAGGAGACTAAGATAGGTACAAGTTTGTCGATATTTTTTTGAGTAAATGGCGGAGTACGAACAATTTCTATAGAAAGAAGCAAATAGCAGATGTTTCTGTTGATTCTCTAATTGCGACCAAAATTCATGTTTTTATCTCCTATGTTGAGAAGTCAATGTACTCAGCAGGAACTGAAAAACAAAGACATCTATGAAGGTTTGAATAAAACTGAGGCCCAGCAATGAATACTTTCAGAACAAAACACCAGAACAAAACATCTGCTGATTCTCCAAAGGTGACCGGGAATTGGCCGAAACGAATACATGTATGAAAGTCCGCATATATCTCAGGCCCTGCAGTGAATATTTCCAGAATAAAACTTCAGATGTATACATCTACTAAATCTCAAAATTGAAAATTGAAGCCAATGCAGGAACAAATTTAGATATTTACCTTTACATGGACGAAATTATCTACGAAAGTGCATATAAACGGACGGAATCATGAAGAAAAGTGCATATAATTATATATGAAGCCCGGTACTGATTATACTTAGATCCAAGCACCAGATTTATGCTTTAGTTGATTCAGGACTAGGAACCTAATGACATATTTACCTTTGGAGAAGAGTCAAGCCAATATGCAGAATCTAGAAAAACATCGTCTTCTACGAAAGCATATATGAAGCCCTTATATGCCGCTTTGGCAATGGCAGAACCTTCCAGCGCATACTCGTATTCGGAAAGGCTTTACCATTGTCAAAGCGGCTGAACTATTTAATTTTTCACCGATAGGTAGGCCGCATTAAAGGCTCTGTTAAGTAGGAATATAAGATTGAAGAGAGTCAGCCGATATAGCAGAGAACGATATTTTCGGTAGTGAATGATAAATATGCTGGAGCTGAGGCTATTTCCTCGAGTAATGTTGAGGTATATGCTTTCCTACTCCCCCTTTAATTTCTAAGGGGGAAATATTGACCCCCTTTTTATCATACTGACTTTCAAAACGTCGACACACATACATATATCCTTTTTTAACCCACTCTATCGGAATGCGTGGGCAGAACTTGGTATTTTCGAAAAATCTTCATTTTTTCCCACATAGTAATTAAATATAAAATCGAAATACAAAAACCTTTGGTATCAGTTTCGGAATTCAACCGCTGGATGTGAGCAAACGAAGACACTATGTGACGACTTTAAAGGTGCAAATATTTTCTAGCATTTCAAGTCGACGAACCAACATTTGTTCCAGAAACGAAATCGACATAAGGCATTGCTAAGTACCCTACGAGAAATTGGACCGGTACAATACCAAAAGCATGATAGGTCCATTACCCAGCAAAAACTTGGTAAGTACATGTCATTACCACTTGCAATAACAGGTAATGACATATCATTACCCGCTGCATTACATGTAGTCAACAAATAATGACTTACTTATATTGACATAAATATGCACTTATTTGTAAGTTATTTTAAGTCGGGTATTGTAAAATATGCGACAACGCCAATTTTTATTTTCTTATCAAATCAACTTTTCTTTAATAAAAACTGTTGTTGCATATTTTACAATACCCATCTTAAATTGACTTACAAATACATATCTATGTCAATATAAGTAAGTCATTATTTGTTGACTACATGTAATGCCGAGGGCAATGACATGTCTTACATGCTAATGCAATGTACAATGGCATGTACTTACCATGTTTTTGATGGGAATATTCCGAGTAAAGAATATGTCTCGTCGTATTTAATTATATATGATAAGTAAATGGTTATGAAAATCATTACTGGTAAGGTGTTATTCAACCCCTTATAAAAATGACAATAATAACTACTTATATGTTGGATCTTCGTAAGCGTGGGGGTAAGTAGTTATTTGTTAGCTCTTCGTATGCTTGCATGAAAGTACTTTCCTCCAATGTCATGCCCATGTAAAAATAATCTGAAGGGTGGCTAAATGGTAAGTCATTATTTCTTTTGAATTTCACTTACCCGCCAGGTTACCTGGTAATGAGAGTTTTTGCTGGGTAAGAACAGGGATTTTATATGAAAACAAATTGTAACTTTAACATGTCTGTGTCATTTGAGTGGTGAATATTCAACTCAACATATCCTTGGATGTGTCACCTTGTGACATATCCAAGTACTGGTCTAAAAGAATATATACAGTGCCTATATTTTGTCGTTGAACTTTGGTCCCATTTGGTTCTCTAATACGAATATATAATCGAACTAGTCGGCTAATAAGGAGTACAAGTAGATAACCCAACTGGCCATCTACTAAGGAGTAGATAACTCAATTGGTCGTTTACTAAAGAGTAGATAAACCAATTTGCCCACTACTAAGGAGAAGATAACCCAATTTGTCGTTTACTAAGGAGTATATAACCCAACTTGTCGTTTACTAAGGAGAAGATAACCCAACCGGTACTCTACTAAGTTGTAGATACACCAACTGGTCCTCTTCTAAGTAGTAGATAACCAACTTGGTTGTTATCTAAGGAGTAGATAACCAAATTGGTTTTTTTCTAAGGTGTAGATAACTTAACTTGTCGATTACTAAGGAGTAGACAACCAAACTGGCCGTTTACTAATGAGAATATAACCCAATTGGTCGTTTACTAAGGATTAAATATATATTCAAACTTGTCGTTTACTAAGGAGTAGACAGCCCATCTGGTCATTTACTAAGGAGTAGATAAGCCAACTTGACGTTTGCTAAGGAGTAAATAACCAATCTAAATAGGTGTCAACTAAGTAATAAAAAGAATATATACAGTGCCTACATTTTGTCGTAGAACTTCGAAAATTGGTCCCAACTGGTTCTCTAATACGAGTAGATAATCCAACTAGTCGGCTACTAAGGAGTTTAAGTAGATAACCCAACTGACCATCTACTAAGGAGTAGATAACTCAATTGGTCGTTTACTAAAGAGTAGATAACCCCATTTGCCCACTACAAAGGAGAAAACGACCAATTGGTCGTTTACTGAGAAGTATATAACCCAAATAGTCGTTTACTAAGGAGTATATAACCCAACTTGTCGTTTACTAAGGAGAAGATATCCCAACCGGTACTCTACTGAGTAGTAGATACACCAACTGGTCCCCCACTAAGGAGTAGATAACCAACTTGGTTGTTATCTAAGGAGTAGATAACCAAATTGGTTGTTATCTAAGGAGTAGAAAACCAAACTGGCCCTCTACTAAGGAGAAGATAACCCAATTGGTCGTTTACTAAGGATTAAATATATAACCAAATTTGTCATTTACTAAGGAGAAGACAACCCAACTGGTCGTTCACTAAGGAGAAGATAACCCAATATGTTTTTTACTAAGGACTTGATAGGCCAATCAAACTTCTAAGGAGAAGATAACAAAACTGGTTGTTAGCTAAGAAGTAGATAACTTAACTTGTCATTTACTAAGAAGTAGACAGCCCATCTGGTCATTTACTAAGGAGTATATAAGCCAACTTGACGTTTACTAAGGAGTAGATAACCCATCTAGGTGTCAACTTAGGAATAAAACCTTAAATGGACTTCTTCTAAGGAGTAGATAAACCAATTGGTTGTTAACGAAGGAGTGATAACCTAACTTGTCTACTACTAAGGTGTAGACAGCCCAACTGGCCCTCTACTAAGGAGTAGATAACCTAATTGGTGGTTTACAATGGTGTAGATAACCTAACTTGTCTTTTGATAAGGATTAGACAACCCAACTGGCCTTTTAGTAAGGATTAGATAACCCAACTAGTCGCCAGCTAAGGAGTAAAAGCCCCAGCTGACTCTCTACTGGGGATATGTACTCCTTTACCAAGGAGTACATATCCCCAAGAAGATAAGCCAACTTGCCGCCTACTAAAGAATAGATAACCCAACGGACTGCATCGTAATGTCGTATGAGCAATGATGTTTGGCGAATTTAATCTTAATCCTGTCATTTAGTAAGGAGTAGATATCCCAACAGGTTCTCTAAAGACTAGATTACCCAACTAGTCATCAACTAAGGAGTAAAAAGCCCAATTAGCCCTCTATTAAGGAGTAGAAGACCCAATTGGTTGTTAACTAAGGAGTATATAACTAAACTTGTCCGTTACTAACAAGTAGACAATCCAACTGTTCCTCTATTAAGGAGTAGATAACCCGAATGGTATTTTACTAAGAAGTAGTTAACCTAAATGGCCCTCTACCAAGGAGTAGATAGCCCAATTAGTAACTGACACCTGTAGATAGCCAAACTGGTTCTCTACTAAGGACTAGATACCCCAACTAGTCATCAACTAAGGAGTAAAAAGCCCAATTAGCCCTCTGTTAAAGAGTAGAAGACCCAATTGGTTGTTAACGAAAGAGTATATTACATCGATTACTAAGAAGTAGACAACCCAACTAGTCTTCTACTAAGGAGTAGATAACCCGAATGGTCTTTTACTAAGGAGTAGATAACCTAACTGGCCCTCTACCAAGGATTTGATAGCCCAAGGAGTAGTCGTCAACTAGTCGTCAACTACACGCTGAAAAAATCGCTTCTGTAGTATATTGTCCCAAACATATTCGGCTTGAAATATACATATGTTTAG
Source organism: Eudasyphora cyanicolor (assembly GCA_963930755.1). Taxonomy (NCBI): domain Eukaryota; kingdom Metazoa; phylum Arthropoda; class Insecta; order Diptera; family Muscidae; genus Eudasyphora; species Eudasyphora cyanicolor. The sequence goes on from OZ005737.1 coordinate 62,768,924, forward strand.
AGTACACTCCAAATATATAATACTTGACACACATAAATATTATATGTTTGGGAGAATATTGTTCTAAACAAAAATATGTTCCCATTCTAATATTTTTTTATTTGGAACTAGTATTTCCGAAATAAAGATTAATTTGTAGTTAATTATTTTGGCAATGTATCAATTCCTCAAGATAATTTTTTTAGAAGTTTTTTTTGTTAATGATCGGTTTAATTTTTAATTAGATTTATTTATTGAATGTTTTCTTTCACATTCGAATTGTTCAGCTTTTCGATCAACTCTTCCTTTCGAAAGAGAGCTTTTTTTGTGATGTACTGGAAAAGATAAGACACTGCGCTCTGAAAGCCATGTAAACACATACCCTTATACGTATTTCAATCCTGTGCGGGGATATCATCAGAGGGTCTTATACATGACACAGTGTGAGATTGTAGTTGTGGCGATCATCACTTGTATATATACCAATCTACAAAGAAATTTGCATATGGGAATTATATATACCTACGAAGAAAGCGTACAATTCACACAGCCAAAGCTTTTAAGCGAGACTTAAATTCACCATTTTCACCACCCATGTGACTGGTAAGGGTTGCCAGTTCGACACAGTTGTCTCTACACCAATCGCCAGGTAGATGGCGTGGATTCTGAGATTAGTTGGACGATTAGAAAGACTTTACTACATTTCAGTAAGCATAGTATTTTTTGTTGAATATCAAATATTTTTATGTTATTATTTAGAATTCATTAACACTACGTTACGTGTTGAAGATGAGCAGCTTCTTTCTAATTGTATTTAGGCGGGCTGATCCTTATTGTTTAAATGTTTTTAGAAGTTTTTTTGTTAATGATCGATTTAATTTTTAATTAGATTTATTTATTGAATGTTTTCTTTCACATTCGAATTGTTTAGCTTTTCGATCAACTCTTCCTTTCGAAAGAGAGGTTTTTTTGTGATGTATTGGAAAAGATAAGACACAATTTTTTTTATAAATTTTAAATGTTATTAAAATTTAATTAAAACTTAAATCGTATAATCTTTCGTGAATATAAATTGCATTGATGGATTGACAAAAAGTGATGAATTGGAATATTTATAAATTAAAAGACATTTTTAGCTATAAAGTTTAAAACGAAAACTAGGAAAAACTAACTAAAATTCGAAAAAATCAGCAAAGTTTTAAAAATTTTTTTAAATAAAATATGTTTGGAAAACTTCTTAAACAATAACTTTGTTTGTGGGTACACACATATTTTTTTTGTGAAAGTCAGTTAGCAAATATATTATGTTCTAATATATTAATATATGCGTTCCAAACAAGATTTCTTGATTTTCAAATAAAATTTATTATTATAACAAATATATAGTATTTGAAAAAATCGCTTCCAAATATATTTTCTTTCAATTCAAACATATCAAAAATGACGATTTTCCCCCGTGTACGGTTCTCTACCAAGGAATATATATCTCCAATTGACCCTCTACGAGTACATGCCTATTGGTTGCTTACCAAGTAATGGACAAACCAACTGGCCTTATACTAAGGAGAAGGTAACTTAACTTTTCGTCTTCTATGAAGTAAACAATCCAACTGGTCGATCATTAAGGGATAGATAAACCAACTGGGCCTCTAATAAGGAGTAGACAACCTGAATTGTTGTCTACTAAGGAGTAAAAACGCCAATTCGCCCTCTATCGAACTTAGGTGTATATAATTTTATGGTTGTTTACTAAGGAGTATATGTATAACCCAACTTGTCGATTACTAAGGATTATACAACCCAACTGCACGGGGCAAAATCGTCTTTTTTGATATGTTTGAATCGAAAGAAAATATATTTGGAACACAAATTTTTAAATATTTTATATTTCTGAGCAAATAAATTCAATTTGAAAATTATTAAAATATATTTGGAACGAATATATTAATATATTACAACAAAATATATTTGCAAACTAAATTTCTCAAATACTTTATTTCTCCAAATATATTTTATTTAAAAAATAATTTCAAATCTTGTGCTGACTTTTTCGAATTTCATTTTTAATTTTTTTTGGTTCCTAATTCTATCTACCTCCCAGTTATGATACCTCCCAGTTATGATACCAGCATTGACGTTTGTTTCAAACCAATCATTTCAAATTTCTAAGTATTCCAAGCCATCATTAGTTGTCAATCCACCGAAAAATTTATTTTGATCCAAAATTATAGGATTTCAATTATTATTTATTATTTTTACGAACATTAAAAATTTCTAAAAAAAAATATTTTGAATTACTGAACAATATAACACAATTTATGTACTTTCTGTATACTTAAGTGCAAATTTTAAATTTGTTTCGAAAAATAATAGTCCCAAACAAAAAAAATTGGGAGTAAACAAAGATTTGTTTAGAACAAAATCTTCCCAAATATATAACCTTTGTGTGTACCAAATATTATATATTTAGAGTGTATCCTAAACATTTATATGTTTCAAGCCGAATATGTTTGGGACAATATACTACAGAAGCGATTTTTTTTCAGCGTGTGGCCCTGTACGACGTAGTAGATAACCCAATAGGTCATTTACTAAGGACTAGGAGTTTTAATATTCATCAAGGCATTAAAGGAGTTGTAGACACAACTGACACCTTGAAGAAGAAGGAACACGGGGAATCACAATAGATCGATCATACACGGTGTCAGTGGGTACTTGGTTCCATCTGCCTGCCAACCCAACACATGACCATTGAGCTATCACTGAACCGAATATTACGGTAAAACTATGGATTGACTTCCTGTTGAAGCCATGATTATTGGAAATAGTCGGTCGGGCTAAACCATTTTCGAAATACGAATTTAGATAAAAGATTTTACTCTGATTAATGTAATACATTTTTCTGAGTGCATGAGACATTATGTCCAAAAGTGGTGTCAATAATTATGTTGTTTCTTGTATAAATAAATTTTTCGGTGTTTATTATAATATAATCTTAAAAACCTATAATTATTTTTCTACTTCAATCAATGTTATCGAATATCCCCGATAAGAAAATATAGCCCTATATACATATGTGAATATATTAACTTTCTTTGCATTTGAATTGAAATCATTTCAAACAACTACTATTAATTATCATAAATAAGTTATCAACTGGATCGTAAATTTTCAAAACAACACTAACCCATGTATGTTCCTTTTTGAACCTATTATTTAACTGAAGTGGAAACAAAAAGATGACAGGCCAAAATGTATTATCAAACCAAATACATAATAAAAGCTATCAAAATAAAGAAATACATAAAACACCTCAAAAGTGTGAAAAAAAGCTGACCCAACAACAAATCAATTGGGCGATTTAATGATATTCGAACCGGCGACTGACTGCCTGACTAACTGAATTCGGCCCCCGCCCCTCCCAAAATGAAAACTCGTTTCACTCAGTGAAAGTGCTAAGAAAAGAGCTGACTTTTATTTAGTCGGACCGCTTGAGTTCGAATTGGTAAGAGATGCGACTCAGAGATGAAAACAATAAGAACCCAATGGAAGATGATGAAGGTGTAAAAAATAACAACAACAATGATAAACATTGACATTATAAATAGTATGGGACAGACGAATGAAGTTCACACTTATAAGAGTTACGACCTACAATGTGGCCCATATTAATATATGCAGCCACACAGACTGGCTTGTGGCTTATAGAGAAAAAATCGATATGACATAACTAGACCTGCATTATAAATTGGTTTATATTAGACGTGTTTTTCGTTAAACCATAATGGCTTAATTTGTAAAACGCTTGCGTTTCTGGTTGGGTAAGGCAAACGAAATCCTAACTTTACCTTAGAGCAACCACATGGTTGTCCGATTACGAAATTACCCATAACTTGGAAAACTTTTTATATGATGCACATATTCAGAATATACGTATATGTATAATACGTATGTAGATAGGAATAACTTAATTTTATTTAGCATTATTATAAAATTGTATTTCTTATTTTCATTGCATTATAATAGTTTCGCATAAATTACATTATTTTTCATTCCTTTTCTGATTTTGTTGAAAGTATATATAACCTCACTTTTTAATAGGCTGTTTGCAAATGCACGAAAACGTACCCTCCAAATCTAATTTCATCAGGTTCTTCCGTCAGTTTACGTTGGCTAATCCGTTACACTGATTTTCAGTGACAGAATGGATCAGCTGTTTCGTTATGTTACGGTTACGTTTCTGTAACCCATTTATTGTCCGGATCGGGGGCCATATCACGGAATTCGATATCGAGTTCTTTACGATCGAAATGCTTTTGTCGAATTCAAGTAATTGTTCAGATACATTCTTATTTAGTTTATCTGGATAGTTTTTAATTAATTCCAATGTTCACATTTTCTTATTAACAACAAGTTAAAGCTTTAAGTTCGGTCATGCCGAATCTTATATACCCTCCACCATGGATTGCGTTCAATTTTATTACTGGAAAAAGTTTTGGATATGGAGAAAATCATGAAACGATCCTTTTTGTTTAAGTAAATTATTAAAACAAAACGAAAGCTGCAAATTTTATCAAAATTTTAGGCCGCATATTCTTTAGCCAAACACTTCATCTGGAAAATGTGGTATTTATGGCTTAAAATAGCATTTTTGAGAGCTAAATCTACACGGGGACTACAATAAAATAAAATTTTATTGAGATGAATTCTTGCCAAATTAGAATACAAACTGCAGAGTTTCAGCTAAATTTCTAAGAAAATATGGTGTTTATGGCTTAGATTTTTGGGAGCGACATCTATAGGTGGCCTAGAACAAATTATGAATTGATTTAAAAAATATTTACTGCGATGAATTCTTGTCTTAATTAAATACACACTGCATAAATTCAATTAAAATGCTTAGAAAATGTTGTATTTATGTCTTAAATACGTATATTTTGAAGCGAACCCTATAGGGTGACTGACTAAGAAAATATAAACCGATTTGCAACATTTTTGCGGTGATGAATTCTTGTCAAAATAGAATGCAAACTGCAAAGTTTCTGCTAAATTGCTTGAATAATGTGGCATCTATGGCTCAAAACCCGTATTTTGGAGCGACCTCTGTAGGGCAGCTATATCAAAACATTGACCGATATGGCCCATTTGAAATCCCAAACAACCAGCAACCATAAGAAATATTTCTACCAAATTTTATCAACCTAGCCCTTTTATTATAGACTGTAGCGTGATTACAACAGACGGACGGGCTGACATGCCTAAATCGTCTTAGAATTTTACGACGATTTATAATATATATACTTTTTGGGGTCTCAGATCAATATTTAGAGGTGTTACAAACGGAGTGATAAAATGAATAAAACCCCGCCCCATCTTATGGTGGAGGGTATTACAGGGGTTTGCGTGTAAAAGCCATAACTTCTGATCCCATTCAAATATTTTAACCGTTTTCAAGGAAATTTCTAAGAGATACATGAAATATTTTTAGGCAACATCTTTATATATAAAAAAATATTGATATACCTTTTTATCCCCTCACCTTAGAGAGTAGGGTATATATCATTTTCTACGAACCAAAAGTATAACACATCGAAGGAGTGACCTAAGACCCTAAGTATGTTCGGCCGTTATCCGTTTTGGGTAATTTTAAGTCGAATGAGCAATGTCCGTCCGTATGTCTGTCTGCTGGCTGGTGCGCACGATAACTCTCAAAAGGAGTAGCCGATTGACTTCAAATTTAGTATGTGATAATATTTTCTTCTATCTCCAGCTAAGTTCGAAGATGGGCCATATTGGTCCACTCCTTCAAGTTCCTCCCCCACAAAGGGTTAACACTTAGTGAAATATTGATTATTTAATATCTTCTATACTACTTATTTGAATCCTCTGAAATTCTACACATATTATAAGTTTATTAGTCACTATTACCTCGAAAAAAATGGGCGAAGATGGCACGCCCCTTTTGGTACCTCCCACACAAATGGACAATTTTGAACCAAAAGTTAATAGCTTTTAACTTTATTACCAGTGCATACAAATACTTGAAATTGTGTACAGTGAAATGGTTTAATAGTACCTAAAATTGCCACGCTCCTTTTGGTACCTCCCACACAAATGGACAATTTTGTACCAAAAGTCACCAGCTTATAACTTTAATACCAGTGCATACAAATACTTGAAATTTTGTACAGTGTAATGCTTTTATAGTACCTAGAGTCCAGAGAAAAGTGGGCGTTATTTGCTACTTCCCACACAAATGGACCTTTTTGTACCAAAAGTTAACAGCTTTTAACTTTAATAACAGTGCATATAAATACTTGAAATTTTGTACAGTGTAATCCTTTTATAGTACCTAGAGTCCAAAGAAAAGTGACCGTTATTGGGACACATCTTTTGGTACCTCTCAGACAAATGGACCATTTTGTACCAAAAGTAAACAGCTTTTAACTTTAATAGCAGTACATACTTTAAAGTTATTAAATGCAATTTAAATTGATAAAAATTTAAATAAAACATAAAATAAATAAATTTACTAATATTTTTTCTCAAGGTGAGGGGATTCATAAGTCGGTTTACCCGACTGAACTTTCTTACTTGTTATACCCTACACCACACTGTGGTACAGGGTATTATAAGTTTGTTTCATGGCATTTGTAACACCTGAAAATAACACAGCTAGACCCACCTTAAAGTATACCGATCAACTCAGAATCACTAGCTGAGTCGATTTAAGCATGTCTGTCCGTCCGTCCGTCCATCCGTCTGTCCATCCGTCCGTCCGTCCGTCTGTCCATGTAAAGTTGTTCGTCGACTACAGGTCGCAACTTCACTCCGATCGTTCTGAAATTTTGCAGTTTAAAGTATTTCGCAGCTGTTAAGATCGCTATTGAAATTGGTTGAAATCGGTTCAGATTTAGATATAGCTCCCATATATATCTTTCGTCCGATTTGGTCCTTTAGCACTATAGAAGCTGTATTTTACATCCAATCGTTTTGAAATTTAGAATGGTAGAGTTTCTTGATCCATGAACCAACATTGCCGAATTTGAAGAAAATCGGTTAAGATTTAACTATAGCTCCCATATATATGTTTCGTCCGATGTTGCTCTTTAGTCCTGTCGAAGCTGTATTTTACATCCAATCATTTTGAAATTCAGAATGGTAGAGTTTCTTGATCCATGAACCAACATTGCCGAATTTGAAGAAAATCGGTAAAGATTTAGCTATAGCTCCCATATATATGTTTCATCCGATTTGGCTTTTTAGATCCAATCGTTTTTATACCCTACACCACACTGTGGTACAGGGTATTATTTAAGTATAAAATGTCCCAAAAGTAAATTTATGTAAACAATTTATACATGAATTACAAAATTTATATATCAGAGCTATTCAATATTACGAGAGTGGTGTAGGATATTGTCAGAAAAATGGAGGAAAATGCAACCCTGTGAACGTGTGAGCATACAATTTTTTGTCTTGCAACGTTGGCAGAAAAGTCATTGTGATATAATTTGCAGATTTTTAGATGTGCGACCACTGTCTATAATATATTTTTATTGGCAATCCTGCATATAAATGTTCACAAAATATATTCAAAATATATAAAATTGTAAGGATTTCTTGCAATCATCTGAACTGTCAATTCACCGTTGCCTAACAATCTGTCATTGTCCGTACATTTGCAGCACTTTAGCAGGGTTGATAGCGTTGTCCGATCAAGACAATACATAGCTTAAGTAATTTTTATTAAACACCGAAAACAAATTCATGGATCATATTACTATTAAACACTAAAAATTTATTTTTTCCTATAAAAGAAAACTATTAGCCAATATGAAAATTGGCTTATTCGAAATTTTTCTGTTTTCTTTTAACCAATATTATGGCTTACATGTATTTGATATAATTCCGTAATGGTATTGTGGTTTATAGCATAAGCTTGAAACTATTTTAAAATATTTTTTTATAAATTGTATTTTTTTTGATAAAAAATTATTTTTTTAAACAATTTTGTCGATCCCTTAAGGAATAACTTTTCATGTTCTGTAGCTATAAACACAACACCCTTTTCATCGCTCTAGCTCAATGGCGGTTCAAGACATACTTGAAATATTTTGAGGATTTTCACTAAACAAAACAAGCTTTCGATGTACATATGGGTGCAAAGAAAATTGTGTTTTCCTCCATTGTAAAGTATTCCAGGTCTATGATATTACTTTCTCTGAAGATGCATTCAAAGTTCCTTAAACATTTTGTATTAAATACATATGACTGTATTATTACTTATCAGATTATAAATCTCTTTAAAGCATGTCAAGAGTATGCCAAATAAACAGATTCTTTAATTCAAAACATTAGTTTCTTTCCTTATAAAAAAAACGAGTTTCTTAAATTTGGAGAAGCTTTTCTTTGTTTTAAAGAAAAGTTTCTTTGGTTGATAAATAATGAAGCATTTCTTTGATAAAGAAAACAATTTTCAATTATGAAAATTATCAAGATATTTTAATAAATTCATCCAAAGTATAATTTGGGTCCATGTGTTACATGTAACTAATACTGAAAAACGTTTTTATTTTTCAAACTGTAAACAAGCTTTTGTTTTAAATTTATTAACATACCCAACTAAAACCGATGACACTGAAACCATTGCACAGCATATCACCCACCATAGCGGGAAAAGATGAAGCGGTGGGATAATAGGCATGCATATTCGGCGATTGCCAGTGAGTCATGCCCGGCTTGATAACACGATCCATATCCTTCATAACATCCTTCCAATCTTCTGGCGAATCGGGCATATCTTTGGGCAACATATCGAATAGATAACCGGGTTCTACCGAGGGCAGAACATCACTTTATGAGAAAAAAAAAACAAACACATTTTAATTTATTTTCTTTACAAATATCACAAATGAACACTAAGTTGTACCAGTCTCTGATGTTTTCCATGTAATCGGCCACATAATCTACGGCCGCTTTGCCGAATTCTCTAAATGTTTTTGCATCCATTTCTTGGCGATATTTATTGTCTTTTGTTCTTTCTTCTCCGATTAAAGTGGCACTTTATTTTGAACGCTTAACTTGTTTGGTTATTGTGTTAACACTTTTCTCCGCAATCGATTATTTTCACGTTATTTTTTTTATTATTTATTGCTTTTGGAAGATGCGATGCACACTTGTGAACGTTTTCTGAGCGACTACTTGGATCAGTGGCTATGAGACTGCCTTTATAAACTGTTTTTCTGTAATTTCCTTTGCGGACAAGGCAAGAAGAGACTTGTGGAGAAGGCATTTGCTTGTGATTAGTTGCCACTTTCTCTGGGGAGAGAGAGAGAGAGAGAATGCTATCGGCCCTAAACTATCTACAGTGTCTCTAACTGATATGAAATTCGGACAAATATAAAATTTAATTTTGTTGATGTTTGTGAGGTAGGGGTAGTACCCCGCATAATTTCAACACGCTTAATCGAATGGCATTAACAATTTTTTCCTGTGACATCACGTTTTCGTGATTTACATCAACATCTTTGCAACATCTTTGCTGCGTAAACAAAGATGTTAGTTAATTCAAACACAATTTTAGTATAGAAGGTTTCAAAATGGATGTTTCATGTCAAAGAACAAAATAAAGAAGACACTTCGAGAAGTATTTCCCCCAAAATACCCGACACTCCCGCTCATTCCCTTGCCCATGAAAATCACCCTCCAAAAATAATAATTTATCTAATGGTTGGATTTTTTTTGGTGATGTATTCGACAAAATGATTCCTTGTAAAAATCATCCCACAATATTAAATTTTTGTTACAATTTTTGAAAGCTAGCATCCTAACGAAGAAAACTATGCATATTTGAAGAAAATCTATGGGTAAAAAAAAATGTTTGGTATTTGTATGGAAATTGTTGTGAACAAGGGTACATATCAGATGCTGTGGGCCAAAAGTGTAAAACACTCCAAAAATCTTTGCCGGAAAACCGTTTTGGGCCATATTAAGTCATTTTAGCAATGTCCGTCAGCCTGTCCGTATGTCTGTCTGGTTTGTGCGCACGATAACTTTCGATAGGATTAACCGATTGACTTCAAATTTGGTATGCGCCAATATTTATTTTCCATCTCAGGCTGAGCTCAAAGATGGACATTGTTGCTCTACTCCTTCGAATTCCTCCCCCACGAAGGATCAAAATTTAGAGAGATGTTGATTATCTCATAATTTCTATACTACTATTCAGAATCTTTCACAATTCCACACATGGTACCTATCTCCTTGAAAAAAATGGGCGAAGTTGCCGTGCCCCTTTTGGTACCTCCCATAAAAATTTACCATTTTGCACAAAAGCTTAAAGGCTTATAACTTTGAGTCCGGTCCATAGAAATACTTGAAATTTTGTGAAGTGTAATGCTTTTATAGTACCTACATTCCCGTGGAAAATTGTCTTTGTTGCCAGACCCCTTTTGGTACCTACCACACAAATGTACCAGTTTTCACAAAAAGTTAACGGCTTATAACTGGGATTGCTGCACATACAAACACTTGAAATTTTGTGGAGTGTAATGCTTTTATAGTACCTACAGTCCCTTTTGGTATCTCCCTTACAAAGGAACCATTTTTCACAAAAAGTTAACGGCCTATAACTTTGATTCCAGTCCATACAAATACTTAAAATGTCCCAGCAAAAAAAGAGCATCCAAAGAAGCAATAAAAATCCCCAACTTATGATCCGGAAGTGGTTCTAATTTGGATTTTCACCAATGAATTTAACAAGGGGTTGTCGCGCCGGGGAAGTAATTCTTTGTCACCACTTTTGCAAAACTCTTTTAAAGCACTGTAAGATTTGCTTTTTTGGTGTTGTATTTATTTGATGAATGTATGTCGTTCTTATTAACATCTTTGGGTCCAGAGATTTCATATTTTAAAGGAATACAAATGTTGACATAGGGAAGGGAACGTATACATAATATACTATTGGCCAAAGAGATCAACGATCATATATATGTATGTATGTTTAGGACATTTGAAGATGTCTGTAATCTGTATGGTGTAGATGGCTCTTGAAAAGTGTGACCCCATAGTGTAATTAACATTCTCACAAAAAAGAAAGTTTTCCGTAGCCCCGGTTCAGAGAGTAGTAAAGTACCACAGTGTGGTACAGTATGTATGGTATGGTATATTTAATTACCATAATTTCTTTTAAAATTATTTAATTATAACCTACCTATTATTATAACCTACCTATTATTATAACCTCTAACACCAAAAATGAGAAGAGATATATAGAACCATCGTTTATTATACCGATCGACTTAGAATCACTTTCTGAACCGATTTAGCTATGTCAGTTTGTGCATGCGTTCTTGTAATTTATGTTCAGGTCACAAATATAGTCCGATCTTAATGAAATTTTGTACATATCTTTATTTTGGGACAAGACCAATCGTATTGAAATTGAAAGACAATCCGTATTTCTTTCGTCTACGGCGAACGATCAAAAATCTCTGAACTATTTGAATATCAGTTTAGAACCAGATATCGTAATATATATGAATGTACCTTCGATTTAGCTTATACCCTCTATAGAAGATATAATTTCCTTTCGATGTTCATGAAATTTGGTAAAGAGTGTCTTATTTTAACAGTTAATATCTGTGTGAACAATATCGCTTCAAATTTACATATAGCCCCACATACTCGCATGGATGTGTACCTTCCGATTTAGCATCCAAGCTCCATAGAAGTCATATTTTAATCAAATGTACTATATTTTGCACAAAGGATTTTTTAATCCGAGAATAAACGGTCACTAGCAAGGTTGGAAAATGTGTTTTCATGTTTTACATCAGAGCATTATTAAATGTGGCAGAGATTAGTTTATAGAATCACGAACACTGCGAAATTTGATAAAAAATGGATATCCTTTAGATAAAGGCCAAATTTAAATACAGACCCATGTAAAATTTTGCATAAAATTTTGCAGGTGTCAAACACGATTTACAAAAATCAAAACAGCAACAAGAGAACAACTACAAAGGTAAAATAAATGAATACAGTAGATGAATACAGTACTTTTGTTCTTTATCAAAAACGAGCACTTGATGTTACGTCTTTTTTTCTTGAATAAAATCGTGATTTTTTGACGAAAAACGAATTTTCATTTTTTGAGGGTTACGCTCTTGGGCATTTCTGGTGACGCTATATTACATTTTTGGAAAGTATAAAGTGTTGTTAATAAATTCAGTTTTTATCGCAATCCAATGTACTACAATTCCAAAATTTAACATATTTCGAAGAAAATCAGCATACTTTGAAATGACTATGTAATTTTAATCGGCTATGAAAAAGTCGACTCGTAGGTCCGATTTATCGACCTAGTCGACTGAAACGAAATTTAATTGATGAAAAAGTCGACTAGCTTCCAGAACCATTCACTAATTCTGATATAGCCGCCATATAAATATATATTTCTCCCTTTAGCACTATAGACACAGTATTTTACATATATATCATAGCCCTCATAGATATGTTCCTTCCGATCTGGACTTTTATCACTTCACAAGATTCATTTTACATCCAATCGTTTGAAAATTATGCATTCTTGGTTTAATAATTTATATTCCGAAATTACATTTTGGTTAGTTATTTAGAAGAACTTCATTAAATGCCGAAAAAATGTTCATACTTATGAATTGGAAGTACTTATAATGTTATTCTTTTGGAAGTACTTCTTTTATTTTTTGCTGGGGTTGTACAGTGTAAAGTTTTTATAATATCCATGGCATATTAAAAATGGGTGTTATTGCCACACTCCTTTTGGTACCTCCCAAACAAAATTGCCAAAATAAAAAATATGAAAAATATTTTTTATTTGAATTTCCCTATTTTTACAATATGGGCCATAATTTATACATTTATCCATAGATTTTTTCAAATAGGCACTATTTTATTCTTTAGGATGCTTGCTCTCAAAAAATGTATCAGACAATTTTTTTTATATTTTTTATGGTTTTTTTCGTGCCAGCAAAGGAATTTTTTCTCAAAGACACAAACTAAAAATGTCGACGATTTGTATGTCGTTTGACATATGGTAAGTTTTGATTGCACTTTTTCAGGGGTAAAGGGGTGAGCAGCGTGGTTGACTATTTTGAGAGAAATAATACTCGAAGGGTTCCCTTTATTTCGTTCTTTAGAATGAAGCGTGTATTCCGAAGTCTTCCATTTCAAAATCACCTCCGAGATAACTAACCCCTATGATTTTCTTGCAAATTTTGAGGTCCAATATCGCGAAAACAAGAGCTAACATAGAAAAACGGCTAGCACTACTGGATTCAGCAATGTCGAAATAGGTATATCCATTGGGTCTCATTTCTGTTATATTTTTAAAGTGTCCATTTCAAGCACAGTGTATTTAGATTTGGTTTCATAAATAGTATGCCTCAATTTATAAAAAAAAAGTTTTTAGGTCCCGGACAGAAATTTTTGTTGTTGTTGCATAGTGTTATTAGCTGTTAACTTTGGTAAACAATGCTACATTTTTTGTTGGAGAGGCGTGCCAATGACGACCATTTTTTAATCAGGATCCTGCATCTCTGACTAACAAGCAGAGAGAATCCCTGAAGTGGGCACGGAGTATTTCAGAAGAATGGGATACGGCATCAACTTCCATACCGCAGCAGTCAATTAAAAGGCTGCGTTCTCCATATGAACCGCCGGCATCCAAAAGGAACAAAGGTTTCAGTGGTAACGCTGCTCCTCGGTCCTTCGCTGACGTTACTAAAGACAGCTTCATAATGGCGGACATCAACAGGGGAGAGGAAGACGGCAACATCCCCAAGAGCAGGTGGAGTAAGATAGAGTACGCACTGTGCTCTGTTTTCTTCGATGTTCTTGAGGAGCTGCCGGGTCCGGCTCCGGCTCCTAAATGTGTCGACGCAGGCTGGTATCAGGGCCACATAAAACTAATATGATTTAGTAATATGCGCACAGTTGAGTGCTATCGCTGCGCTTTGAAGAAAATTGGTGAAATCTGGTAGGGAGTGGCGCTGGATGTTGTCAACAAGGAGGACATCCCGTCTCGGCCCAGGGCGCATGCATGGATTCCGACTATACCAGCCGATGACTAAGATGCTGAATGTTTGCAATCTCAAGATTCAAATGGCAACTGGAAGGACGGTCGATTGGATGAGGTGGATGGGCATCGGAGGCACGCAGCATTTATACTGAATGCCGAGTCTCTACCCCACCTCGTCAAGTCCGAAGGCATGGTTTCAGAAGGATTCAGCAAAATCCGACTTAAGGTATACAAAAGCGATGAGGGAGGAAATTCGAAAAAATAATACTCCAGATAACACTGGTATAGTATCTAATGAAGAACCACCCTCTTCGCAAGTATCAGAGCAGGAACTTGCGTTTCCCCCTTTACCGATGTCTTTTAGTAGTGAAGACATAGTATCAGCCAGCCTCGAGTTAGAAAACTCTCATGTTTGGTTGGCCTCCGTTTATATAAAGGGAGGTTAAATTGTAAGGGCCGATGTTGAGTGTGAACCACACCTGTTAAGATTTAGCTATAGCTCCCATATATATGTTTCGTCCGATTTGGACCTTTAGTCCTATAGAAGCTGTATTTTACATCCGATCGTTTTGAAATTTAGAATGGTAGAGTTTCTTGATCCATGAACCAACATTGCCGAATTTGAAGAAAATCGGTTAAGATTTAGCTATAGCTCCCATATATATATTTCGTCCGATTTTGCTCTTTAGTCCTGTAGAAGCTGTATTTTACATCCAATCATTTTGAAATTAAGAATGGTAGAGTTTCTTGATCCATGAACCAACACTACCGAATTTGAAGAAAATCGGTTAAGATTTAGCTATAGCTCCCATATATATGTTTCGTCCGATTTGGCCCTTTAGTTCTATAGAAGCTGTATTTTACATCCAATCGTTTTGAAATTTAGAATGGTAGAGTTTATTGATCCATGAACCAACACTACCGAATTGAAGAAAATCGGTTAAGATTTAGCTATAGCTCCCATATACATGTTTCGTCCGATTTGGCCCTTTAGTCCTGTAGAAGCTGTATTTTACATCCAATCATTTTGAAATTAAGAATGGTAGAGTTTCTTGATCCATGAACCAACACTGCCGAATTTGAAGAAAATCGGTTAAGATTTAGCTATAGCTCCCATATATATGTTTCGTCCGATTTGGCCCTTTAGTCCTATAAAAGCTGTATTTTACATCCAATCGTTTTGAAATTTAGAATGGTAGAGTTTCTTGATCCATGAACCAACGCTACCGAATTTGAAGAAAATCGGTTAAGATTTAACTATAGCTCCCATATATATGTTTCGTCCGATTTGGCCCATTAGTTCTATAGAAGCTATATTTTACATCCAATCGTTTTGAAATTTAGAATGGTAGAGTTTCTTGATTCATGAATCAACATTGCCGAATTTGAAGAAAATCGGTAAAGATTTAGCTATAGCTCCCATATATATGTTTCATCCGATTTGGCTCTTTAGATAAGCAAAAGTAAATTATAAGCAAAAGTAAATTTATGTAAACAATTTATACATGAATTACAAAATTTATATATCAGAGTTATTCAATATTACGAGAATGGTGTAGGGTATTATATAGTCGGCACCGCCCGACTTTAGCCTTTCCTTACTGGTTAGTAATGGCGTAGTTTGTACTTGTCAAATGTCAAAGAATAAAAGCTTCAAAAGTGACAGCTACCGAAATACCGGGTGATTCAAAATAACACCTCTTGTTGGAAAACCGTCTTCCCACCCAAAATTAGGCACATATTCAACAGCTATCTGCCAAAAAGACCTGAAATGATAATGCAAACTATGCAGGACATAGAAGAAACGGTGAAAGGAGTCACTGCAACTCTTAACTGCAACTCAAACAACGACCGCAATGGTGGTCGTCTCAATTAGTTATGCTTCAGTACTTCAGTTTGGGGATTCCATTGAAGTTTAGCCATCAGTAGTTGCCAATGAAAAGCTTAAAATCGCCAGGACCAGACAAAGTCTCGCCGGCGGAGACACAGTCAGTGGCTGATACAACTGCACCCTGGCTACAAAGAGATATACACATCTTGTATGAATCAGGTATACATACATGACTTCAAATGATCCAAATCGAACTTTCACCAAACATACTTGGGGCTTAGGTCACTCCTTCGACGTGTTACACTTTTGGCTCGTAGGAAATGAAATATACGCTCCTTCCTGTAAGGTAAAAAAATCCTAAAAAATATTTTGTTCAATTTTTTAAACTTGAAAAATCGGACGAAATATATATATGGGAGCTATAGCTAAATCTTAACCGATTTTCTTCAAATTCGGCAGTGTTGGTTCATGGATCAAGAAACTCTACCATTCTAAATTTCAAAACGATTGGATGTAAAATACAACTTCTATAGAACTAAAGGGCCAAATCGGACGAAACATATATATGGGAGCTATAGCTAAATCTTAACCGATTTTCTTCAAATTCGGTAGTGTTGGTTCATGGATCAAAAAACTCTACCATTCTATATTTCAAAATGATTAGATGTAAAATACAGCTTCTTCAGGACTAAAGAGCAAAATCGGACGAAACATATATATGGGAGCTATAGCTAAATCTTAACCGATTTTCTTCAAATTCGGCAATGTTGGTTCATGGATTAAGAAACTCTACCATTCTAAATTTCAAAACGATTGGATGTAAAATATAGCTTCTATAGAACTAAAGGGCCAAATCGGACGAAACATATATATGGGAGCTATAGCTAAATCTTAACCGATTTTCTTCAAATTCGGTAGTGTTAATTCATGGATCAAGAAACTCTACCATTCTAAATTTCAAAACGATTGGATGTAATATACAGCTTTTATAGGACTAAAGGGCAAAATCGGACGAAACATATATATGGGAGCTATAGCTAAATCTTAACCGATTTTCTTCAAATTCGGCAGTGTTGGTTCATGGATCAAGAAACTCTACCATTCTAAATTTCAAAACGATTGGATGTAAAATACAGCTTCTATAGAACTAAAGGGCCAAATCGGACGAAACATATATATGGGAGCTATAGCTAATTCTTAACCGATTTTCTTCAAATTCGGTAGTGTTGGTTCATGGATCAAGAAACTCTACCATTCTAAATTTCAAAATGATTGGATGTAAAATATAGCTTCTACAGGACTAAAGAGCAAAATCGGACGAAACATATATATGGGAGCTATAGCTAAATCTTAACCGATTTTCTTCAAATTCGGCAATGTTGGTTCATGGATCAAGAAACTCTACCATTCTAAATTTCAAAATGATTGGATGTAAAATACAGCTTCTATAGGACTAAAGGGCCAAATCGGACGAAAGATATATATGGGAGCTATAACTAAATCTGAACCGATTTCAACCAAATTCAATAGCGATCTTAACAGCCGCGAAATACTCTTAACTACAAAATTTCGGAACGATCGGAGTGAAATTGCGACCTGTAGTCGACGAACAACTTTACATGGACAGACGGACGGACATCGTTAAATCGACTCAGCTAGTGATTCTGAGACGATCGGTATACTTTAAGGTGGGTCTAGCAGTGTTATTTTAAGGTGTTACAAACATCTGCCTTGAAACAAACTTATAATACCCTGTACCACAGTGTGGTGTAGGGTATAAAAAGCAAAAATAATGAAAATGAAAGCAAAAGGTTAAGCAATATTTGCTTAAAAGTATTGCTATGCATTGTACTCTCGTGTACTAAAATTTTTGTCAAATATTTCCACATCTCATAATAGGAATGAATTTGTAATATGGGATTTTTAATTCTGTTACGAACTGTTTGTTTTTTTTTGTTCAATAAATAAAATAAAAATGAATGAAAACTGTTGTTAATTAATTGTAGGTAGTATATGACTGACAAATTGTCAGAACAACCAATTTGTAAAAACTGTTGGTTGTGGCAACATACAAAAGATAATTTTTACCATTTCGTAGTTGGCGCATCCAAATATGATTGTTGTCAACGTGGAAGCAGAAGTATACCACAACCAAATTGTTGGATGTCCTGATGGAATCCCATGATAGTAAACAGAACTACCAAAATTCGCTTAGCAAATAATTAAGTTGAGGCAACCAAACTGTTTTCTGTGTGCAGTACTCACATCTTTAGTACAAAATGATCCCTTTGTGTGACAGGTGTCATCAATTTTTATAGTCGTTGGAAAATATTCCAAAAGTTCATATAAAATACAATGACACATTTAGGATTATTGGTTGAATTAAAATTTGTTTTTGCGCTTCTACAGATTTCAATATGATATTTGTAACATACATATTAGGATGTACCGAAATCGGCTTTCTGCTGAGAATTTCAAATCATACAATGTAATGATTTTTTTTTTGGCAAAATAATTTTAAGCCATTATATATTTCGAAAGACAGTATTGAATAATAGTTCTTGTCGTCAGGTCACTTCATTGACTATGAAGAATATGCGTAAATACATTGAGGTCTAAAATTAGACTCCCAAACATAAATGTTTGTTATCCCAAGCTCTGGTTGCCAATTTATGTATGTATATACATCTTTTGCGATCTGTTAGGCAAAATATTGCCCTTACGGTACAGCCTTATACATATTTTCTTTAATGCCGAAAATAACTTTATTTTTCTGTATAGCTTTAACGTGGTTAAAAGTTCTTTGTTTATATGTGTACCTATATTAAATTCGACTTCTTTGTTTACCAATTATCTTCATTAGACATGTGTTCGTTACACAATTCACACTTAATTTATAAGGATAGCTAAGCGAGCAGCAATTCATTCATGTATTAGGGCGGAGTTCGAATTAAAAAAAATAATATTTTAATGAAAACATTTTAGTGGCAATTACTTTTCTTAAACAAGGGAGAATATATTCGTTTACAATCTCCCGAGCGAAGTTTGGTAACAATGGGAAACTAATCTTTTTTATACTAATACATATTTGTAATATGCCCTAATCTCAATCTCTCTCGGTAGAACCAAGAGAGGGTCTTCAAATTGTCTTTTGAAGACCCATCCAAAATGAAAGAACATTAGCGGTAGATTATATATACAGGGTGGCTGATATGTATTGCAACCAACTTCAGGTTGCTATCATTTCTAAACCGCTAGTCTGATAGCTGACAGATTTATTTCAGTGACATTTCATTTTATTGTTTACAAGCTTACAAAAGCATTTTGATCTTCAGATTCAGAAAAAAAGTTATTCGTGATGAAATTCAAGCGTGATAGTGTGATTGCTTTATATTTGGGTGGAAAAACACAAGTGGCTATCGTTAGAGCCCTCCAGCATTTAAATGTGAATAAATCTTTTGTTTCTCGTACCATTGCTCGTTACCGTGATACTGGCAGTGTTGCATCGCGTCCAAAAAGTGGACGAAAAAAAACGGTAACAACACCAGAAATGATCCGAAAAGTGAAGGCCAGATTTGATCGAAATCCACGCCGCAGTGGTAGAAAAATTGCTCGTGAGCTGAACATATCGCGAGAACGGATACAACACATATTAAAAAATGAGCTTGGACTAAAGCCATTGAAGTTCCAAAAAGTGCAAGAGCTCACCGATGCACAAAAAAAAAGGTAGTCTGGAAAGAGCCAATGAGTTGCTTCGTTGCACGAAAGTGGCCAGTTACCGAATTTGGTTTTCTCCGATGAGAAGCCATTCCAAATTGAGCAGTTTGTGAACAAACAAAATGATCGGGTTTACTTGCCAAAGAGGTCAGCTGAAAATTTACACCTTCGATTGGCCACCAGAACTCAAGCGCCGCCGATGGTAATGGTGTGGGCCGCCGTAACGGCCGATGGTAGCTCCCAGCTCGTATTCATCGACCATGGGGTCAAAATAAATGCCGGATATTATCGGGAAAATGTCCTAAAGATAGTATTGAAGCCCTGGGCAGACAAACATTTCGGCCGCAGACCATGGACATTCCAACAGGACTCAGCACCATCGCACTCAGAACGCGTCAACCAAGAATGGCTTAAAAAGGAGGTTCCTCGCTTCATTTCTACCGCACAGTGGCCACCAAGATCTCCGGATCTCAATCCGTTGGACTTTTGCGCCTGGGGCATTTTAGAGAGTAAAATTCGCACTAAAAAATACCAAAGTATCGATCATCTCAAGACAGCGCTTCGCCGGGAATGGGCCAAAATACCGCAGAGCCACTTTCGTGCAGCGTGTGATGGCTTTGCCGGCCGTTTGAAAGACATAATTCGTGCTAAAGGTGGTCAATTCGAACAAATCTAAACTGTTTCTAAAATTTAATGTTATTTCCGACATTTTTTGCTTTTGAACAATAAAATTAAAAAAAAAATAAAAAAAAATATAGCGCTTTACTTTGTTGCATTACATATCAGCCAATCAAAAGCACTTAAGCCCCTTACAGGAGATATGCCGAGAGTTCCGTAATATGGGGATTAGGTTAAAATGTGCCTATGGTTATTGTTCTACAGATTTTGTGGTGAAGGTACATATATTTTTAACTCTTATAATGAACTTTGTAGCCGAAATATTTAAAGGATATTAACTAAACAGAAACAAATTTCATTTGAGATATTTTTTTGACCCGCCCTAATGTACATATGTTGTGTAGAACTTTTGTAACAAGTTATTTGCCGGGTTTATTTTCGACAAAGGATCTGCGCTCTCGCATGTGTTTAAGAAGCTGTCTGATAAAGAAAAAATGTTGTCAACATGTGATTGTCTGTAGAATTTGCAACCTTTCAGTTATAGCATGAATCAATCATGATGCAATTAGAAGGTAGTGAGTAACCTGGAGGTCTTCTTAATGAAACTTTCTTTAAATTTCTTACAAATAAAACAAGGAAATAATGATGTTATTTATATAAAGGGTCGTCCAAATTTAAGTTCATTCTGAAGAGCAAATATTTATGAAACACGATTTCATTCATATACCTGCCTTGACTGGCTTAGTAGTAGTGCATCCTGTCAATCCAATTTTCCAAGATCTATCTACGTAGGTAATGTTTTCTTGCTTTATCTCACGAATGGCTAACTCGATATTCACCTTAATAGCGATACGATACCTTCACGATACCACATAATAAAAGTAAAACCCCATAAAGAAACCACTAGAAGAACCACCCTGTACTTTTTTTGCTGTTACCATCAGCAAATGTAAAAAAATAATAAATTTGACTGTTGATGTTATCCTCGAGAAAAATTATAATCAAATAATCGCTGTCCACTACCTTCTCATTGTATCATGGCTAAAAATTGTGGTCTGTGGTATTATAATGAAGATAATAAATAATAAATACAAAGAAAACGAATTTAAGATATACAAAGAAATTTGAACAAACGTGCAAGCAATGCCGAAAGAATAAAGTTATTTTTGTCACTGAAGAAAATATGTATGTTATCAAATTCATATTTAATACTTTAGATTGGAATTCGATCAATAATTCGAAATGTTTAAAGATGTGTAAGTATTTGTTATGAAAAGATGGTATATTTTTCCATTAGTTTTAACACAAAACCAAGCAAGGAAAGACTAAAGTCGGGCGGGGACGCCTATATAATAGCCTTCACCATTGTTTGCCAACAAAAGCAGGGAGAGATCAAAATATCAACAAAATTTTCACCAGACACGATTAAGTGCAATATAAAGTATAAATTCTTAAATTTCAGGCTGATAAATTTAAAAATGTGTCTCTTTAGCGCCATGAAGTGATATCAGAGGGGACCACTGTACCCCATTTTTACTACTCTGAGAAAAAAAATCGCTTCTGTAGTATATTATAATTGGGAAGATAAACTTTTTTCCTATAAGTCTGAAAACAAATTCTGTATTCAATTTAAATTTCCCCCCTTTTCTTAAGATAATTTGCACCAAAACTAAAAAAAATAATATTGATAAAAGAGATATTCGAACATTTTCTCAGCTATGTGAATATAAAATATTTGCACCAAAGTATATTTTATTTAAATTTTGCTCCCAAACATATTTTGTTTCCTGTTTTTTTTCTCCGTCTAGAGTTAAATTTCATCCTGATCTAGAATAGAAAACAAGTAAAAGCGTTATGTTCGGCCATGCCGAATCTTATATACCCTACACCAAGGATTGCATTAAATTTTGATTACTGGAAAAATCTTTGGATATGGAGCAAATCATGAAACGATCCTTTTTGTTTAGGTAAATTATTAAAAAAAACGAACGCTGCAATTTTTAGGCCGCAAATTATTTAGCCAAACCTGAAAAATGTGGTATTTATGGTTTAAAATAGATTTTTTGAGAGCTACATCTCCACGGGGACTACAACAAAATAAAATTGTATTGAGATGAATTCTTGCCAAAATATAATATAAACTGCAAAGTTTTAACTAAATTTCTTAGAAAATGTGGTGTTTATGGCTTAAATAAGCCTTTTTGGGAGCGACATCTATATGGGGATTATAACAAAATATGAACTGATTTAAAAATTTTTTTCTGCGATGCATTCTTGTCTTAATTAAATACAAACTGCTAAGATTCAGTTAAAATGCTTAGAAAATATGGTATTTGTGGTTTAAATACGTATACGAGTACGTTGGAGCGACCTCTATATGGTGACTATAAAAAATATCAACCGATTTGTAAAATTTTGTGAAGAATTCTTGTTAAAATAGAATACAAACTGCAATGTTTCTGCTTAACTGCTTTAAAAATGTGGTATCTATGGCTTGAAACCGTATTTTGAAGCGACCTCTATAGGGGAGTTCTATCATAACATATACTATGGCCCATTTGTAATCCCAAACAACCCGCAACTATAAGAAATATTTCTACCAAAATAGATCAACCTACGAGTAGCTCTATTATTACGGACTATAGGGTGATTAAAACAGACGGACGGACATTGCAAAATAGTCATAGAATTTTACGACGGTTAAGAATATATATACTTTACGTGGTCTCAGATCGATATTTAGAGGTATTACAAACGGAGTGACAAAATGAATATACCCCCATCCTATGGTGGAGGGTATAAATATGTTCTCCAGAGCCCCAAGAAGTGACATCAGAGGGGATGTTTATATGGGGACAATATCAAAACGTGAACCGACGTTCCCCATTTTCACTAGGGACGACTAATAAGAAGAAATTCTTAAATTACTGCCAGATCAATTCAAATATGGGTTTTGTAAAGCTCCAAGAAGTGACATTGGTGGGGACATTTATATGGGGGCAATACTAAAATATGGACCGATGTACCCCATTTTTGCTATGAATGATTATTATAGATGGAAAGTGTAAATTCCTATATTTCAGCCAGATCAATTGAAAAATGTGTTCTCTAGAGCGTCAGGAAATGACATCGGTGAGGACTTTTATATGGGGGCAATACCAAAACATAGACCAAAGTACCCCATTCTTACTAGGGACAAAATAAGGGACAATAAGGGCTTTAGTCTTTAGTCGGGCTGGGCAGACGGTATAATACCCTCCACCACTGTTTGCCAACAAATGCACGGAGAACCATTATTAATGTGAACAGTACACGGGGTAAAAGGTCGCCTTTTTTGATATGTTTGAATCGAAAGAAAATATATTTGGAACACAAATTTTTAAATATTATATATTTCTGAGCAAATACATTTTATTTGAAAATCAATAAAATGTATTTGGAACGCATATATTAATACATTACAACAAAATATATATGTAAACTAATGTTCTCAAATAAAATATGTGTTTATATAAAAATAAAATGATTGTTTAGGAATTTCTCCAAATATACTTTGTTTAAACAGTTTTTCAAAACGTTGCAGATTTTTCGAATTTCATTGATTTCGAGTTATACCTTAAAGCACTAATTTAAAATTTGTGTTTATTCCAAGTCGTAATTTGTTGTCAATCAATCGAACATTTAAAATTTCTGAAAAAATGATCGTTGAATTACTGAAAATCAGAAAACTTGTCTTAAAATTAAGGTATTGATATATTTTCTGAATACATTCTTAAAAGCAAATACATATTTGTTTTGTAAATAATACTTCAAATAAAAATTATTAGGATAAAACAAAGATTTGTTTAGAACAACATCTTCCCAAATACATAATATTTGTATGTGCCAAATATAATATACTTCGAGTGTACCCTAAACATTTATTTATTTGAAGCAGAATATGTTTGGGACAATATACTACAGAAGCGATTTTTTTCAGCGTGTAGAAGGTCAAATAGAGTACTTATATAAATTCCAGATACATACACAGGTTAAAAAACGTGACCTTCATATTTACTAAGGACGATTAGGTCCAATATAAGTATAAATTCTTAAATTTCAGCCTGATCAATTGAAAACTATGTTTTCTAAAGCCTTTTAGGAGTGACATCAGAGGGGACCTTTATATGAGGGCTATACCAAACCATGGACCGATGTGCGTAAATTTATTAATTAATTCTTAAATTCAATAGGGACCGTCCCTACTGAAAATGAAATGAAGAAATGCCTCTGTACCAATTTTCGTAAATATCGCTTCATATTTGCAAACTGCACTTTGATAACAAGAATACATGGACATACAGACGGACAGATGGGTATAATAAACAATGGGTCTATCTCTTTGTTTTTTAGCCGTTACAAACAAATGCAAAAAGTCATAATACCCTGTCGTACAGTGTGGTATCAGGTAAAAACATTAATTTTTAACTGTATTTGAAGGGCTTTAACAAAGACTTCGTCGTTTGAAGGAGAACATTACTGGCCATTTGTTGTGGAATAACGAAAAATTATAATTTTTTTCGAAAATTTTTTTTAAAAACTTTAGTTTAAAAACCAGTAAGGAAAGGCTAAAGTCGGGCTGTGCCGACTATATAATACCCTACACCACTCTCGTAATATTGAATAAGTCTGATATATAAATTTTGTAATTCATGTATAAATTGTTTACATAAATTTACTTTTGGGACATTTTATACTTAAATAATACCCTGTACCACAGTGTGGTGTAGGGTATAAAAACGATTGGATCTAAAGAGCCAAATCGGATGAAACATATATATGGGAGCTATAGCTAAATCTTAACCGATTTTCTTCAAATTCGGTAGTGTTGGTTCATGGATCAAGAAACTCTACCATTCTAAATTTCAACACGATTGGATGTAAAATACAGCTTTTATAGGACTAAAGGGCCAAATCGGACGAAACATATATATGGGAGCTATAGCTCAATCTTAACCGATTTTCTTCAAATTTGGCAATGTTGGTTCATGGGTCAAGAAACTCTACCATTCTAAATTTCAAAACGATCGGATGTAAAATACAGCTTCTATAGGACTAAAGGACCAAATCGGACGAAAGATATATATGGGAGCTATATCTAAATCTGCACCGATTTTCTTCAAATTCGACAATGTTGGTTCATGGATCAAGAAACTCTACCATTCTAAATTTCAAAAGGATCGGATGTAAAATACAGCTTCTATAGGACTAAAGGGCCAAATCGGACGAAACATATATATGGGAGCTATATCTAAATCTGAACCGATTTTCTTCAAATTCGGCAATGTTGGTTCATGGATCAAGAAACTCTACCATTCTAAATTTCAAAACGATTGGATGTAAAATACAGCTTCTATAGGACTAAAGGTCCAAATCGGACGAAAGATATATATGGGAGCTATATCTAAATCTGAACCGATTTCAACCAAATTCAATAGCGATCTTAACAGCTGCGAAATACTCTAAACTGCAAAATTTCAGAACGATCGGAGTGAAATTGCGACCTGTAGTCGACGAACAACTTTACATGGACAGACGGACGGACGGACAGACGGACGGACGGACGGACATGCTTAAATCGACTCAGCTAGTGATTCTGAGTCGATCGGTATACTTTAAGGTGGGTCTAGCTGTGTTATTTTCAGGTGTTACAAACATCTACCGTGAAACAAACTTATAATACCCTGTACCACAGTGTGGTGTAGGGTATAACAAATTGCTCCCAGTTTGAATTTACGCAGAATATGAATCAGATTCTCACAAATCCAAAATAGTAATTGGATTTTGTGGACTTGTAAAAGTTGTGGACGAAATACTAAAATATAGAAAAAGTGCTAAAAATCCACCTTGAGCAAAAAAATCGAATGGCCATTAAATTATTAATTGAGTCAACTTGACTAAACGAATGATGCAGAAGTTCTTATATTTGGGGCTACTTTCATATCTAATTCTCAGAAATGAGTCCCAAAATCATGTGTTGTACTGTGTTATCTTTCAAACGACGTTAACTTTGTTAATATCGATTTAAAAAAATCGATTGTTCAAGAGCAATTAAAAATTTCGTAAAAAAAAAACAATTTTTTTACCATTCAGCAAATTTTTAAAAACTGTTGACTTAAAAATTAAATTCATTGGTTATTAATACAATTTCTCACCCTACATCGTCATTAAAAATTGTAAAGAGCCAATAAAATTTTCGAATTTTTATAGGAGAAGCAAATGATAATGATACCTTACACTACCCTATTAGAGCAGAATAAGAAGAAATATTGTCAAGTTTTATTAATGTTGTTTGTCTAATGAATCTAAAATTTTTTGGTTCAACAAACACTTATCTGTTTAATTGAATAAGGATCTATTGAGAAATGAAGATTTTTTAGCGAATAGATCCGAAATTGGGATATTTGTATATATGGGGTCTTTATATTAAATCTAAGCCGATGTTTTTCGTCAGCGTTCATCTCTGTATCAGGAGACTTCACTATCCCAAATTCAAAAATTATTGGATGTACAGTATAGCTTCTATAGCGCTAAGAGGCAAACAAATCGGAAAGAGGGATTTATCGTAATCTGAACCGATTTTGAATAAATTTGGCAGTATTCGTTTTAGGTTCGAGACAATTATCTATACCAAATACCGTAATTATAAAATGTAAAGTAGTTAATCTACTTATAACGATTAAATGTGAACTGATATTCGATATTTTTAATTCGGCACTGGGTTTCAAATATTTATTGGTGTCGATTTTTTTATACATCAGTTGAAAAATTTAGTTTCTATAGCGCCTAGATGTCAAATCTGAGGTCTATATATATGGATGATATATCTAAATTTGAATCGATTTTAATCAAATTCAATGGGCTTCATCCCTGGCGTGAAAGAGTGGTGTGTCAAATTTATCAAGATCGGAGTAAAATTGCGAACTGTACTTTGCGAAGAATTTAACATGGAGAGATAGACGGGCGGACGGATAGACATGGTTAAATTGAAAAATTCTATCTCCGTAAAAACATGCTAAGTCGACTTAGCATGTTTTAGAATGGAGGCATTTTTAACTATTAAAAAAATAATGCAATTTTTTTCAACGTTCCAGCATCTCCCACCTGAAGGTATTACTTCGTTGGATAGGCGGCTGGAATTTTCTTATTTCTTCCTATTGTAAAAAATATAATAAGAAGTCTTTTTAGACAATATACGCAAAATAAAAAATTTCTTCGTACTTATTTGCGCATTTGAGATAGAAGTCAGTAGAGAATCAATATCTCACTGAATGCTAACCCTTTTATGAAGGAGGTACTACGAGTAGAAGGAGTGCCTAAGCTTGAGACGGAGAAAAATATGATCACATAAATATGAAGT
This sequence comes from Eudasyphora cyanicolor, assembly GCA_963930755.1. NCBI lineage: Eukaryota > Metazoa > Arthropoda > Insecta > Diptera > Muscidae > Eudasyphora > Eudasyphora cyanicolor. Next base: position 62,796,533 of record OZ005737.1, read on the forward strand.
CAATCCGTTACTTCTTTCGAGAGTTATCGCGGCATCTAATCAGACGGACAGACAAATGGACGGACGTTGCTCAAATGACTTAAGATGTATCGGATTTACGACGATCATATTTATGGCGATTTCGTTTCTGCAAAAAAGTGCAGCATTAACAGCTGATTTTGGTTTCACTAACTACCATAAGAACGACAGTTCGCACTATAATCAACTCGTACGAAAACGTAATCATTTCTCTATTTCTCTTTGCCGTCATTTGAGCGAACACAAATGTCAGATCGAGTCACTTTGTTTTATTTGTCGACTGATAGAAAAAATGAAAAAACCTTATTGAAAGCAAAAATGAGTAGATATTAATATAATTATGGTAAAACCAATTAAATAATAATAAAATATATATACATATTTAAGCATAAAGAAGTCAACATGGCAGCTCGCTAAGATGGAAAACAATCATCAGTACACAATGAGAGAGACGTGAGAGAAAGGCCAGGCGAACCAACGAACGATCCTTAGAAAAACCAAATTCCTGACGAAAGTGAGTGCTGGTTTTCGTTCCCAGAGAGTTTCGTTAGAAATACATAAACAGGCCATAACGTTGCCCTTTTCCCGAAATCTGGACTTTTGTAACACATTTTGGAATTTTGAAATAGGAGCTAAGTTTTATTTGAGGGACTATATCAGTTTTACCTAAAAAGGGCAAATATTTTTCAGAATTTCTCGTCGACGGGGTATAATTTTTTCAGATGTGTTACACTTTTGGTCCGTAGCTAATCATATACACCCTCCTCCTCTAAAATGAGGATATGTTTAAAGTTTATAAACATTCATATCATACATAACAATATTATTCCCATATTTACATTATAAAAGTTTTCTAGATTCAGTGTTGGTTAAGAAACTGCAGATTTATTTTAGTTATTTTATCGAATCGATCCACTGTGCTCCCTTTAGTTGTAGGATAATATTGAACGGCTAAATGTACATACTCAATCTTACTCAAATGGGAGAACTAACAAATCCCAATAAGTTATTCATTTTATTTGTATACCCTTAACCATAGCATACTCATTTTGTCACTCCGTTTGTAACACCCTAAATACGTATTGTTCAAAGAAACCATAAAGTATATATATTCTTAATCGTCGTAAAATTCTAAGATGATTTAGCCATTTCCGTCTGTCTGTCCGTCTTTTGTAATCACTCTACAATATATAATAATTGAGCTAGATGGCTGAAATTCGGTACATATAATTCTTATAACTGGATGTATTTCGGGATTGAAAATGGACAATAACGGTCCATTTTTATATATAGCCCCCATATATAGTATTTCCCCGATTTTACTTCTTAACGCCATAGAGACCACTACTTAATTTCCACTGATCGGAGTGAAAATTGGTAACTTGGGTTTAATTATACTTACACGGAACTCCTCAAACGAACAATGGTTGTCATACAACCATGTTTTACAAATTTCCCTCTAGATTTTATTTCTTAACGCTACAAAAACCACAAATTTTAAAGAATCAGACTGAAATTTTTTAATATGAGGGTTTTCTACCCGACACCATTAACATGCTAACCATGGGGGAGGGTATATACGATTCTACATGGCCGAACTTAACACCGTCTTTACTTGTTTTATTTGTGATGATAACGATTACAATTTTTTTCAGTTCGTCACCGAATAAATTTGTACAAAAATTATAATTTCTTTACAATTTAACATTATTTGCACTTATATATAATAATTACAAAAGCAATTACAAGCTTTACCTCTAATATATCACGTTTAATGACGCCACAATCGTGATAAAATTGCAACTGAAATCAATTATAAATTGCAACTTTTGTTAACTATTAGCAATTGACCAATACATCAATATATTTGGAAGCTGCATTTTAAATAAAATATCTATCTGCGCAAATTAATTGCATTTAGAAATAAACAATAGATATTGAGAGCTATGTATGTATATCCTGAGCACTTAATGTACATAGAGAAAAATTCAGCTGAGAAATAATTATAAAAAGTATTGAATAATATGAGAAAAATTTCCAAATTAATTGTTCACGGAGAAAAAACATTACAGAAAATAAGTTCGAGAGGAATATGTAAATAAAATATCGTTGTTATATTTACGCACCGGAAAAAATGTTTATCAGTTTTACTTTTTCGGAGTTTTGGTGCAGATTGTCTCAGAAAATAATGAAAAATTTAACTAAGTTACAGGATTTTTTCCAATCTATAAAAAAGTTTACTTTCCCCATAATAATATGTTTCCGGGAAATAGTGCAGAATACTGCAGAAGAGTTATCTATTTATTTTTTTAATCAAAACTTCAGATCAATGAATATTTTTATTGGTTTAATAACTTATTTGATTATATTAAATAACTCAGTTGAAGAATTTCATTAATAACACAGTACAACGTGAAAGAAGCCCCAAAAATAAGAACTTCTGCATCATTCGTTTAGTCAAGTTGGCTCAATTAATAAATTAATGGCCATACGAATTTTTTTGCTCAAGGTAGATTTTTAGCATTTTTTCTATATTTTTTCTCGGTATATCATACGGAATATCTCTTTTGTGTCTGAAGCAAAGCTGTAGATATTGAATAGGAGAAAAAAATGCGGAACAAACCTACCCGAAACGCGCTGCTGATACCGATCCACCTAAACCTCCGAGTCTGGATACTGTGTCCCTGCAAGCCGAAACTGTTTTCACCAATCCGACCAATGTGAATGATGCAGATTGGACATACGGGATCGGTAGACACACTGAACAAAACATGCCCTTGAATTTTATGTCTAACTCTGATGATGATGCAGACACAGACCGATTTTTAAGGCAGTGGATGCACTTTTTTCGGGTAGGTTTGTTCCGCATGTTTTTCTCCTATTCAAAATCTACATCTTTGCTTCAGACACAAAGGAGATATTCCGTACGGTACACAGAGATATATCCGTTTTAAAATATAGAAAAAGTGCTCAAATTCCACCTTGAGCAAAAAAATTCGTATGGCCATTAAATTATAAATTGAACTAACTAAACAAATGATGCAGAAGTTCTTATTTTTGGGCCGACTTTCACGTCCAATTCTCAGAATTGAGTTCCAAATCAATGAGCTGAGAAATGCTGTACTGTACAAATAACACAATTTTGTTTTTTTTTCTCCCTGTGCAATTTCTTGTATAATGACTGGATTTATTAATACTCGTATGATTTTGTTTTAGTTAATATGGAAATAATTCAGTATTGGCATGGAGTATAGAAGGTTGAAAGAAGTGTAATAGACAAGTCTTACTATGACGTTTTGGCATAGTAAATCGTGAATTTTTCCATTGTCTGATTGATTCGCTTAATAGTGGACAGCTTCAGTTATTTCATAAATAAATAAACAATAATGTAGCATTTGAGTAGTGGTAATTAGGTTATAGTTACTTTAAAAACGTTGCTTTCTTATTAAAAAAACAAATATTTGCTAAACATCAATAAATAATCCATTCTGGTTTATAATTATAGATATTTGTTTTTTCTTTTCCGAATATTTCGATGTTGGACACGAGCGGCCATTTAAACTAAAGCAATTTGAGCAATAATCGTTCGTCCATCTGTCTGGCTGGGGCTCACGATAACTCTCGAAGGCCGTACCGGATTGACCTCAAATTTGGTATCTTATAATATTTTTTCTATCTCAGGCTAAGTTCGAAGATGAGCCATATTGATCAACTCTTTGTAGTACCCCTACCTCATAAAGGGTTGACATTTAGTTAAATACACCGGTCAACACAATTTTTGGGTCTGATTTCTAAGTGTGAAATTTTTGTTTATTTTTCTTACTAACAAAAGGAAAAACATTTTTTTTGTCAAAGTTCGTTTTTGTTAAAATGAGAGCAAATTTTAAAATTTCAAGGAAAAGTGCAGGATTTCCTCGCTATAACTTTTTAAATCATGCATCGATTTTCTTCGAAATGGGCTCATTTTATTCATGAACGATCAGTCTTTACGATAAAAGCATAAAAATGTAGCAACTGTGCATTTTTAGATGTTTTTGTGAGGCTTATATTAAAAAAATATTAAAATTTTCTCAAACAAGTAAGAAAGTTCAGACCAGACAATGAAGCCGACCAAAATTTTCGGCGGCGGCGGCGCATGGAAAAATATCGATAGGCGGCGGCGGCTGATCGGCTGAGCCGATCAATTTTCAACTATCGGCTGAGCCGGTAAATTTTCCACAATCGAAAGCGCACGAATACGAATGTAATTCTCCTGCAAAAGTGCCTTTTTTATATTTAGCGTTAGAGGAAAAAACTTAAAATTAACAAAAAGTTATGGAAGTTTGATGTAATATTGAAAATCGGTTTAATAAATCTTCAATGGTTGATACATTTGTTATTAAGTTGACAATCCTTGGCCAAAAGGAATTGGGTTGTTCCGGAGTTTTGATCCGATGGTTTTGGGCCTCAGTATTTTTAAAAGTTATGGACGAAATACTAGGATTGGTCTCTTAATTTTGGCGCTTTTCTTCTATTTCTGCACATATGAATTTTAAACGCCCTTGCGAATATTCTTTGAAAATTTGAAAAAAAATCGAGGGAAACAATTTTTTTGGAACTCAAACTTTTTTAAACGTAGACTTTAAAAAAATCGGTTCAGCTGTAATTTTCGTAAAACCCAAAACGCATTTTTTATTTAAAATTCCCGTATATTTTTATAATAAAAGATAGCCATATCTTATATTAACATTAGCAACTTTTTATAAACTTTGTACGCTACGCTTTGTACTTAACTCTAAATATCGCAAATTCCGAACCTAAGGTATCACTTAGTAGTCGCTTTCTAAATTTTCATGGTTGCAAAAATAAAATCTTCTTGACTCACCAAATAAAATTCGGCGGCTGAGTTTCAGCCGATATGAGCCGCTAAAATCGGCGGCGGCGCCGGCTTGTAAAAAATCATCGGCGATGGCGCGCCGCCGGTTTGCGCCGCGTCGGCTTCATAGCCTGGTTCAGACGGGTAAACCGACATGAATCCCCTATTATTTTTTTTATTATATTGTTTTAAATTTATTTTTATCAATTTAAATTGCATTTAGTAACTTTAAATTATGTACTGGTATTAAAGTTAAAAGCTATTAACTTTTGTTGCAAAGAAGTCCATTTGTGTGGGAGGTACCAAAAGGGGCGTGCCAACAACGCCAACTTTTCTAGGTTAGGTTAGGTTAGGTTAGGTTAGGTTAGGTTAGGTTAGGTTAGGTTAGGTTAGGTTAGGTTAGGTTAGGTTAGGTTAGGTTAGGTTAGGTTAGGTTAGGTTAGGTTAGGTTAGGTTAGGTTAGGTTAGGTTAGGTTAGGTTAGGTTAGGTTAGGTTAGGTTAGGTTAGGTTAGGTTAGGTTAGGTTAGGTTAGGTTAGGTTAGGTTAGGTTAGGTTAGGTTAGGTTAGGTTAGGTTAGGTTAGGTTAGGTTAGGTTAGGTTAGGTTAGGTTAGGTTAGGTTAGGTTAGGTTAGGTTAGGTTAGGTTAGGTTAGGTTAGGTTAGGTTAGGTTAGGTTAGGTTAGGTTAGGTTAGGTTAGGTTAGGTTAGGATAGGTTAGGTTAGGTTAGGTTAGGTTAGGTTAGGTTAGGTTAGGTTAGGTTAGGTTAGGTTAGGTTAGGTTAGGTTAGGTTAGGTTAGGTTAGGTTAGGTTAGGTTAGGTTAGGTTAGGTTAGGTTAGGTTAGGTTAGGTTAGGTTAGGTTAGGTTAGGTTAGGTTAGGTTAGGTTAGGTTAGGTTAGGTTAGGTTAGGTTAGGTTAGGTTAGGTTAGGTTAGGTTAGGTTAGGTTAGGTTAGGTTAGGTTAGGTTAGGTTAGGTTAGGTTAGGTTAGGTTAGGTTAGGTTAGGTTAGGTTAGGTTAGGTTAGGTTAGGTTAGGTTAGGTTAGGTTAGGTTAGGTTAGGTTAGGTTAGGTTAGGTTAGGTTAGGTTAGATTAGGTTAGGTTAGGTTAGGTTAGGTTAGGTTAGGTTAGGTTAGGTTAGGTTAGGTTAGGTTAGGTTAGGTTAGGTTAGGTTAGGTTAGGTTAGGTTAGGTTAGGTTAGGTTAGGTTAGGTTAGGTTAGGTTAGGTTAGGTTAGGTTAGGTTAGGTTAGGTTAGGTTAGGTTAGGTTAGGTTAGGTTAGGTTAGGTTAGGTTAGGTTAGGTTAGGTTAGGTTAGGTTAGGTTAGGTTTGGTTAGGTTAGGTTAGGTTAGGTTAGGGTAGGTTAGGTTAGGTTAGGTTTGCTAAAAACACATACAATTTAGTGAAATGTAGCCTTTATTTCAGTCCATAAAACGGTCTATATAATTAAATGTTTAAAGATGATTTCATGTAAATGTTGACGGCAGCTGCGCCTCACATGAATTATACACTGGGTCCAACTTTGGCATACTCTCTCTTTAATTGGTTCCAGTGCGTCAACCGTTGCGGTCCTGTCCCTATAGACATGAGCCTTAACATAGCCCCACAAAAAATAATCTAATCGTACGATCAAGGCGGCCAATTGACCGGTCCCAAACGTAAAATAAACTGTTCACGGAACTAAAAATTCAAAAAATATAAATAAAATCCTATAATCTGCAAACTTTGTTCGTTTGTAAGTCGATTCATGGTTAAATTATAGAGCAAACAGAACATGTTTGACAGTAACATGTTACACGAAAACAGCTGAGTTGCCAAAAACAGTGTTGCCAAAAGAAAGTTAAAATCACCCATTTTAAAAGAGAGGGTGTTGTCGAATAATCGCCCAAAATTGTTGGGAAAACATGTTGGGTGTTTGTTAATTTGTGTTTGGAAATTTTTTCATAATAAATAATCGCCCAAATGTGCAAAAAAGTAAGAAGACCCACAAAGTTTTTGGGCGATTATTCATACGATTTATTTCTTATCAACTAAGTTACTTAATTCTAGAAGACTTAGTTGGAACATTATTTAATTTTTCTAAAGGTTAGCGATTTTCTTCTCCGGGGTATATCCAAAGCCGGTGTCCCTGCGTGGACGGCCTTCGACCGGCTATAAAGATTTTCTCCTTTTGGGAATGTTGAAAGACGGCTAGGCGGTTCAAAGTGTATTTGCGTAGCAGAATCGCTGAGTCCGTGGCAGCGTTCGCGAACGCGAACGCAAACACAAACATTTTTTTTTGTGTTTTCTGTTTTTGTGTTTTCTGTTATTTTGTAGGTATTTTGTTAGTGTACTGTTCTCGGCGAAACCCTGCAATCAATTGGATGATTGTTGAACAAAGTATTGCCCGCGCGATAATTTCTCGATTCTTCCTGACGACGCTTCGGGGATAAATCGTCCTGGCGACCTGTGCAAGTGGATCAAAATCTTCCTAACAACAGTTTGAAGCTGTTTGGGAGATCGGTCATTCGAACCACGAATCTTCGATGGTTCTTAGCGATAATTTGAAGATGATTCCCTTCTCCAACGCTAAAGCAATTGTTTTACGATCAATTTAAAATCAATGCAATCTTCTTAACCACAGTTGAAAGGTGTTGAGAAGATTAATTGCCCGCGCGATTTGTCCTCGACTCACCATCATCTTAGCAATAGTTTAGCGATCTTATAAAAATGTATACATTCTTTCTAACAACATTTGGAACTGGTTTAGTAGATTTATCGCCCGCGAGATGTTTCTACGATGAAGGCATTTCTATGCTATGCCTTGGTGATTTGAGGACGTTGTGTTGTTTTTTATTTTGTTGCTTCGTTGTGGACTAACTGTAATAAAATCTTTCAATTTCGAAGTGAGTTGGATAAATTGCCATTTAAGTTTTGCAACTCAATTGTGACGGTGCTTTTCACGCTTTGGTTTATCGATGAGGATGCCAGTTTATTTCACTTTTTTCACAAGATAGCGAACATACGGAGCTGACGGTGCTTCTCTTCTTCCAAAATCCGTACGCAATTTTCGCACACATTCTGCAACATCACCATGATTTTCAAAGTAATGTCGCAATATTCGCAATATACACATATTCGTTCAGCGGGAGGATAAAACTAATTATCTGTCAAATCAGACATGAGCTAAGTGTTACCATTCACGAAATAAGCAATAGTTGAAAAAAACGTTAGATGGCGGACCCTATGAATTATTTACAAAAAATCACTTTTCAGAAGCAAGCCATTCTAAGTGTTGTTGGAGATGATTTACCGGCAATCGGAGGTAAATCTCAGATGAGTTGGCGAAACAATTTTCATGGAAGAGGACTAAAGAGAAACATACCGCGCGGTTTTTTTTCGTTTCCCTAATCAGAAGAAAGGATTTTATAGCCTTTCATTAATCATCTATTATACTAGTATTATATTTATATTTTGAAATAGATGCATGTCACCATTTCCAGTGCAGAGGATACAAAAATGAAAATCAATGTTGCGGTCATCCAACAACGTTTTGTGAACGCTTTGCATATTAAAAAGATTTTGAAAAATGTAAACAAATAAATTTTATGTTATTCGTTAGTTTACTTCATTAACTATTATGAAAAGTATCAAATTCAATAAATAATAATTTCAATAATATTTTTGAACGTTTTTCTTCGGGTCGTTTTACTTATCGTCGCTTACGAGTCGTCAAAGTGATTCGCAAGCAAATTGCTTCAGCGAATCGCGTTCGCCACAACGATGCGGATAATCAAAACACGCTATCAACTTGCCTTGGCGAATCGCTTTCAATCCGCCACGGCGATGCGGATAATCAAGAAATTATTCCCTTATGATTCTTCTAGGCACCGCCCCTGCGATTCGTCTCTACTCTGTCGTAAGCGAATCTTCTTCATGTTTGTTCTTAGCGAATCGCTTTGATGACACAATTGCTCACAGCGATGATTTGTTGACGACGCGCAGATGACAATCGCAGCCATCTATCAAGTCTTCCAGGCGATTCGCGGAAGCATGTTTCGCGATCAAAAATGTTTGCTAGGAAGAACCGTACAGAACGCTAACGAAAGTGTTTTTTCCGAACTCTGGAAATAGCCGGAGGTTCCTCCATAAGAAATAATTATTTAAATTTAAAAAAATGTATTACTATTTTACAATATGCTAAACTGAAAATATTCCCAATATGGGATATGATTGGGAATGTGATCCACTCAACAGTTATTAAAAATATATTACATACCGAACATTATATCCCACGAATTAAATGAATAATGCATAATTAAATAATGAATAGGTAAATAATTTAGTATTCATTAGGTCAACACAACAATAACAAAATCCAGTTTAATAGTAAGCAATTGTTAAAGCTTGTGACGAAAGCACGCTTAATGAATAATGAAATAATGAAAAAATTAAATAATGATAAATGAAATAATGAATAATGAAATAATTGTCTATAAATTAGCTCAACAAAAATAATGTAATCCAGTTTAATAGTTAACTACTATTATATGTTCTTGACAGAATGTGTGAGACCATGTCAATGTTCCGGTACACTCTGGTTTGGCGTGTTGGATGAAAAATATAACATTTAGAATAGGCCGTCAGTTGGACGTCATCTTTTATGGTGGCCTATAAATTTGTGTGCAATAGACTACAACTTTCGAGTTTCAATGGGCGCTCTGAACTCAAGTCTTCTGATTTCTCAGCTAAGGTAACACATCTCATCTAGGGTATCATATAGTCATCTCCGCTCGATATTAGATATATCTTACATGCTATAATTCTATAGTGACAAAGTTAATTTGGGACTCAATTCTGAGAATTGGACGTGAAAGTAGCCCCAAAAATATGAACTTCTGCATCATTCGTTTAGTCAAGTTTAAATTAATTAATAATTTAATGGCCATACGATTTTTTTTTGCTTAAGGTAGATGTTTTGGACTTTTTCTATATTTTTTTTCTCGGTATACCGTGCAGAATATCTCTTTTGTGTCTGAAGCAAAGTTGTAGATGTTGAATAGGAGAAAATAAATGAGGAACAAATGTACCCGAAAAGCTGCATCCCGTGCCTTAAAAATCGCAAAAATTTTTTGTTCTGTTTTAATCTTCTGTTTTATACGTATACGTAGTTTTCTATATTTTACTGACAGAATTTTATGACTTTGTGGGTATTTTTGCGCTTTTTAAGGCACTGGATGCACTTTTTTCGGGTAGGTTTTCTCCACCTTGAGCAAAAAAATTCGTATGGCTATTAAATTATTAATTAAGCCAACAACGGATGCAGAAGTTCTAATTTTTGGGGCTACTTTCACGTCCAATTCAAAGAATTGAGTTTCAAAATCATGGGTTGTACTGTGTAATTTATTATTAAAATTAATTAAATTAATTGTAAATTATTAAACCGGATTTTGTTGCTTACTGTTGAGCTAATGGAAAACTAAATAATTATTTCATTATTCATTGCGCATTTTCTTTGCAAATCAACATACGGTTGTAAGTAAGGTATTCTAATAACGTTCGTATGGATTTATTACAAAAATATCTGGGTCGGAATTTTTAATTTTAACCTATGAAATTTATTTTTGCCAAAAAACTTTATAACGAGTTGCTAAATGAAAAAATAAGATATCGCTATCTTTTATTTTTTGAAATAAAAAATCTTTACAACATTTTTAGCGATTTGAAATTTTAAAAAATTTAGAAAAACCTACTTCCTAACTAAACACAACAACATAAATAACAAAGAAGGTCTACGATACACAAATCAACAAATTTAGAAAAATATATTTTTGTTTTTAAGAAATTTTCTATACAAAGTTGACGTCGTTTGAAAGAGAACATGCTGGGTCTTTTTTTAATGGATGGACCACATTTAGTACAGTCAAAAAACATATAAGCATTTCTGTATAGAGTGTTGTAAACTTCTTGGAGAAAAATTTACTTTACATAGGACATGGCTGGTGTTTTGTATTAACTTTGGTTTACGGTCGTTTTTGGGAAAAAAATGGAGAATTGAGGTTTCATATAAAGCTCGGTTTTTCTAATAAGAACGTAGCTAAAACTGTGAAAACGAGTGTCACAGCTCAGAATTCACGATCCAGCCATGTATAAAATATTTGTTTTCTATAATAATACATAAACAAAAAGGTCTTGAAGCCGGGAGAATATCCTGTGGCACTGGGTATTATAAGTTTGTTTCATGGCAGATGTTAGTAACACCCAGAAGTACTACAGTTAGACCCTTAAAGTATACCGACTCAGAATCACTAGCTGATTCAATTTAACCATGTAACGGGTTTTCCAACAAGAGGTGTTATTTTGAATCACCCGGTATTTCGGTACCGGCTATTCTTCTTTGACATTTGACAAGTAGAAACTACGCCATTACTAAAAATGGAACAATACACGATTCAACAAGTAAGAAAGTTTCAGTCGGGTAAACCGACTAAGGTGTACCATCACTTTGTGAGTAATGTAATATCGTGTGGGAGGTACCAGAAGATATTTAACAAATACACCTATCGCTAAATAGTAGATACTTTAAATACATTGTACTGTGCCGAATTATAAGCGTTAAATTTTGGTATGATTTGGCCATTTTGTGTGGAAGGTACAAAAAGGGGCGTGGTGATAACGCCCATTTTTTACAGGGCTATAGGCACTTCAATAGCGTTACACTGTGCAAAATGTTGTTGCATTTTCGTGCATTGGTACTCACGCTGTAAGCTCTTCACTTTTCCCCTTTGTATGGGAGGTACAAAAAGGGACATGGCACAATCGCCCACTTTCCACAAGAATATAGACACTGTGTGGGAGGTACCAAAAGGGGCGTGACAATAACGCCAATTTTTCACTGGACTGTAGGCACTATAAAAGCATTACACTGTACAAAATTTAAATTATTTATATACATTGGTATTTATGCTTAAGCTGTTAACTTTTGGAGCAAAATGGTGAATTTGTGTGGAAGGTACCAAAAGGGGCGTAGCAACTTCGCCCATTTTTCTCAAGTTGATAGCGACGAATAAACTAATACTATGTGTGGAATTTCAGAAGATTCGAATAAATAGCATATCAGTTATTAAAGGTTCAATATTTCACAACATCTTAACCCTTTGTGGGGGAGGTACTAGAAGGAGTTGACCAATATGGCCCATCTTCGAACTTAGCCGGAGATAGAAAAAAATATTACCACGTACCAAATTTGAAGACAATCGGTTACTGCTTTCGAGAGTTATCGTGCGCACCAGCCAGCAGACAGACAGACAGACGGACGGACGGAAATTGCTCATTCGACTTAAAATCGCCCAAAACGGATTTCCGCCGAACATACTTGGGGTCCTAGGTCAGTCCTTCGATGTGTTACACTTTTTTTCGTAGCAAATGATATATACCCTCGTCACACTAAAGTGAGGGCATAAAAACGCACTGAAATTATTAAAATACGAAAAATCAATAATCATCAAAATATCATGTTGACTGATGAGGCTCATTTCCACCTCGGTGGCTACGTCAACAAGCACAATTGTCGCATCGGGGGCTCGGAAAACACAAGTGTTATTGTTGTGAAGCCTCTCCATCCTTAACGTGTGACTGTTTGGTGCGGTTTATGGTCCGGCGGGGTCATTGGACCTTACTTTTTCGGTGAATGGATTGCGCTATCGAGAGATGATTAATGATTTTTATGGTCGGAGTTGGATGGTATTGATCTGGACAACGTTTACTTTCAACAAGACGGCGCTACGTGCAACGAAACCATTGCTCTGTTACGGGAAAAGTTTCCGGACCGTGTTATCTCTCGAAGAGGTGATCACAATTGGCCACCGAGATTTTGTGATTTAACACCTTGCGACTTCTTCCTTTGGGGCCACGTGAAAGATATGGTCTACGCCAACAGCCCAGCGTCGATTCTAGACCTCAAAGATAGAATTCGTGAGGCTATCGAGGTCATAGGGCAGCCACTTTGCGATTTGGTTATGGAAAATTTCATGAAAAGGATATGGTCCTGTAAGCGTGGTAGTGGTGGCCATTTGGCTGATGTTGCTTTTCATTATTAATGGCATACCTTCCTCTTTATTATGAAATAAACATCCGATCATTTATTTCAAAAAATGGATTTTTTCTTTAAATACCAAAATAACACCACTTTTTGGAAAACCCTTTACAATATATTTTTCACTGCTGATTTGATGTGCTGGAACCTAAGAAGCTTCGTTTTTTCCTTGATCTGCAATGTGTTTTTTTCGGACAATCTCTTTGCAGATTCCAGCAGTAATTTGGCATCATATGCGTATCCAACTTGCCTTGGTATCGTTCTTCCATTGTCCTTATATCCTGGTGAAATCGTTCATATTGCTATTCACTCAAGTCTCCTAAGTTTTCAGGAAATCGGTCCAAATGGTTTTGCAAGTAATGCACCTTGATGCTCATGTTGCATCCAAGCTCACGAAAAGCAGTCAGCATGTTCTAAACTAAATCCTTGTAGTTTGATGCCTTCTTATTGTCTAAAAAGTTTTTGACAACTGACACAAATGATGTCCACGCTTTTCGCCCTTTTTATACCCTTACTTTAGTGTGACGAGGGTACATATCATTTGCTACGGAAAAAAGTGTAACACATCGAAGGAGTGACCTAAGACCCCAAGTATGTTCGGAGGAAATCCGTTTTGGGTAATTTTAAGTCGAATGAGCAATGTCCGTCCGTCTGTCTGTCTGCTGGCTGGTGCGCACGATAACTCTCGAAAGGAGTAACCGATTGACTTCAAATTTCGTATGTGGTAATATTTTTTCTATCTCCGGCTAAGTTCGAAGATGGGCCATATTGGTCCACTCCTTCTGGTACCTCCCCCACAAACGGTTAAAATGTTGTGAAATATTGATTCTTTAATAATTGCTATTATACGTATTGGAATCTTCTGAAATTCCACACATAGTATTAGTTTGTTAGTCGCTATCAACTCGAGGAAAATGGGCGAAATTGCCACGCCCCTTTTGGTACCTCCCACACAAATGCACCATTTTGCACTAAAAGTTAAAAGCATATAACATTAATACCAGTGTTTAGAAATACTTGAAGTTTTGTACAGTGTAATGTTTTTATAGTGCCTACAGTCCATTAAAAAATGGGCGTTATTGTCACGCCCCTTTTGGTACCTCTCCCACAAAGGTACCATTTTGCACCAAAAGTTAACAGTTTATAACATTAATATCAGTGTATACAATTACTTGAAATTTTGTACAGTGTAATGCTTTTATAATGCCTATAGTCCTGTGAAAAATTAGCGTTATCACCACGCCCCTTTTTGTACCTCCCACACAAAATGGCCAAATTATACCACAATTTAATATCTCAACGTTAATATACCACTCCATATAAACGGTTACAATTCGGCACAGTGCAATGTATTTAAAGTATCTACTGTTCAGCGAAATATAGGTGTATTTCTTAAAGCCCTTCTGGTACCTCCCACAAAAATTGACAGAATAATTTGTGTAATATTCAATATTACATTACTCACAAAGTGAGGGTATACCTTAGTCGGTTTACCCGACTGAAACTTTCTTACTTGTTCATTCATAGATTCAACAAAATTTGTGTCTTTAATTAACTGTCTGATTTGAGGGTCATCGAATATGCCAGCTTTTATCTTTTCAATGCTCCATCCTTGCATCTTTGTAGATATGAATTTAAAACATGATGAATCCTTATCTAGAGCCTTAACAAATTGCTCGATTAAGCCAAGTTGTATATGAAGTGGAGGCAGGATTATTTTATTCCGATCAACCAAAAGCTCATTAATAACATTTTTCAACAACCATGTTCTTTCTTTCAGGCCAGTCTTTTTTTACCAAATGATCTTGTTTAGCTCTGCTATCCCAAAGGCACAAGATGGAAGTTTGTTCAAGGAGGAAGTTTAGCATTTGCGAGTCAACACAAATGACCCATCCACGTTCGTGATACTTAATCTTTTCCAAGACTATAGCTATATTCTTGTATTCTTCTTTCATTTGGGTTGAGTTAGCAATATGTATTGATCCCAATTCGTTAACATTGTGTAAAAGCACACACTTCAAGCTTCGCTTGGAACTGTCAATAAACAAACGCAAATGATCTGGATCAGACTCGGGAAGGCCCATTTTTGTTAAGAGACCTTTAACATCCTGACAGAAAACGAGATCTTTTTCCTGAGAATAGAAAGTAACCAACTCTGCTTCCCTTCTACGATAGAACTTTATTGTTGTTTCTGCATCAAGTCGATTTTTTTGTTTTGAGAGGTTAAGAACTCACTTTGGTTAAATCGTTGGGGACATGATGCATTTTCCTCATATTCACTGTCTTCATCTGTGTCGCAGTGGGGTATTTCATCCTCCGAAAGATCTGGTAGCTAATGAAATGTTGATATGGGAACTTCATTGGAATGAGGCATGGGCCGTCGAGCAGAGTCTAAATCAGTTTACGTCTACTTGCTTCGGTTTACTATTGATGCCTCTGATATTCACTAGACAGTCATCATAGTGATTTTTTGGTTCTCTCCAAACCATAGGCACACCAAATTCCAGACTCATCCTTTTCCCATTGGTCCACTGACTTTGATGTTCAGTACATGTTTTGCAAACTACATGTGGTGCCCAAGATTTATCTTGATCACCAAGTTTGATACGAGTACCTGTAATAGATTTTCTGTTCTGATTTGTAGTGTATTCACCACATACATAACAAAATTGCTCGGGATGATTTACACAAATTCTGAGTCTAAATGACATTTTTGATAATTAGATCTCAATCACTTGCAGTATTAATTAAAAAGATGAGATTACTTTACTGCAATTCCTAATCATAAATATAAAATAAGATAAGAAAATGGACACTACCTGTAACAGAGAACAAACTTATGTAAACACACGTGTATATCAGAAGGGCATATGCATTTTTTAAACAAATACTGGGGTAAATTAAGTATTTCTGTAACACAAAAACTAGAGCTGCTAGGGAAAATGGTTTTCAGTTTTGAAATCAGCGTTAAAAGACAAATAAAATCAGCTGCAAAACTCAAGGCACCAACATTTTTCTTTTTTATAGACCTGTGTAATCGTTTACACTGATTTACATATGTCAGATCGAATCAGCTGATTCGTTACGGTTACGTTTACCTAACCCAGCCTCTACACTTAAATCCCACTAAACGATATGTATAAGTTGAAGTTATCTCTTTTGCAAGACCAACAAATTTACATTTTTATCCGGAAACGCGTGGCGTTCGCCAAGCAGTAGTTGTCCACATTTAAGGGGGCTACATCTAAACCAATTTTGACCAATTCAAATACCAATTTCAATACCAAATTTCATATTGATTGGAGTAAAATTGCGAACTGTAATTTACGAACAACTAAGATAGACAGGCGGACATGGTTAAATCGAATCATCTAGTGATTCTGACTCGATCGGTGGTGGGTCATCATCTTCTATTGATTTTGAGTCGATTGTTGGGGGGTATCAACAGTATTTTTAAGCGCTTCAAACATCTGGCCCAAAACCTGGTGTAGAGTATAAAAACCATTTATGTGTTTTCTACTTTATACCAAAGAAAACTTTCGGAATTTATTTTCCAAATCTCGTTCTTTTCCGTAATTATAATTTTTACATATTTTAAAATTAAGAAATTCTGACATAGACTTACCCAACTAAATCCCAGCACACCAATACCGGCTATAAGTAGTTCACCAATTATAGAGCCCCAAGACGATGAAGATGGATAGAATGCGTGGAAATTTGGTGATTGCCAATGTGTTAAATTGGGTAAAATAATCGTTTCCAAATCATCTAAAATCGCTCTCCAATGTTCGGGATGTTCAGGAATTTCTTTGGGTAAACGTTGAACCAGAGATTGTGGACCAGTTGTGGGCAGAACATTACTAAAATTGCAGGTAATTTCATTATGGTGATTTCCTAAGACTGTTTGTTTATTTAAATTATTTTTCCATTACCGTTCTTGTATATTTTCTAAATATTTTATAATAAAATCCAAAGAAGCTTCGCCAAACTCGCGGAAATCAGTGGAATTCATTTTGTCTAAAATTTTTGGGAGATTTTGAATTGTCTTTTTTTTTGGATTTATATATATAATTTTTTGAAAATGTGTAACTCAATTCTCAATGTGTTGCTACCGGTTCTGATGACACAACTGACGGAGTGATTTTCTGTGAATATCTTTTGACCACAAAGTGTAAATCAAACATGTTTGGGTCAGCAAAAATGCTGGATGACACTAGCTTACAAAGAAATAAATTTCAGTAAATTTTAATATTACACCCAGGAAAACAATTGGTTGGAATTCGATTGTAACAATAAAAAATAGTACTAGCAACAAAAAGTATATTGCCTAAACCGTTTGTCGGTTGTATTTATAAATAAATGGTTGAAGCAACAATATGACATGGATACGATCAAATGAAAATGCTTGCAACTAAATCGATGGTTGTATCAATCGAATTAAGGTTGTTTTTTTCATTGACACTCGGTTAGTTGTGGTAACCAATTTAAAATTTTCATTATAGTACCATATAATCGATTTTTGGTTGTGACAACCAATGTTTTATTCTTGACAACAGAAATTATATCAATAGACCAAAGATTATTATTGCAACGAATAATTGGTTACTACAACAGAAAAAATATTAATAAATAATCGTTTATAGGTTATCCCAATCATTTCCCAAATTTAGAATTATTAAATGTATTTTGGGAAATACAACCGAAAGATTGGTTGCTGTTCTTTTGCTGATACATAACAAACAAAAAATAAAATTACTCGACATAAATAAATCTTCAGCATTTTATTCAAGAACGGTAAAGGTAATCAAAAATAATCTCGTCTGGATAATAATGTGTGGAATGTAGAATATGTTGTGCAAAAATGTTTTACATAAATAAAAAATAAAAGCAACAATCATCAAATTGAAAGCACAGGGTTGAGCGATATTTGCATAAAAGTTTTGTGTTTTTTTTCGTGTACTAAAAGGTGTGTCAAATATTTCCACATCTCATAATAGTGATGAATTTGTAATATGGGATTTTTAATTTTGTTATGAACTGGTTTGTTTTTGTTCAATAAATAAAATAAAAATTAATGAAAACTGTTTTTAATTAAATGTCGGTAGTATATGACTGACAAATTGTCAGAACAACCAATTTTTTAAAACAGTTGGTTGTGGCAACTACAACAGATAATTTAAGCCACCATTTTCGTAGTTGGCGCAACCAAATATGATTGTTGTCAACATGGAAGCAGAAGTATAGCACAACCAAAATATTGGTTGTCCTGATGGAATCGCATGATAGTACACAGAACTACCAAAATTCGGTTGGCAAATAATTCAGTTAAGGCAACCAAACTGTTGCTAGTACTATTTTTTATTGTTACAATCGAATTCCTACCAATTATTTTCCTGGGTGAAATAATTTGATGGTTGTATTAATCGAATTAAGGTTGTTTTTTTCATTGACACTCGGTTAGTTGTGGTAACCAATTTTAAATTTTCATTATAGTACAATATGATCGATTTTTGGTTGTGACAACCAATGTTTTATTCTTGACAACAGAAATTGTATCAATAGACCAAAGATTATTATTGCAACGAATAATTGGTTACTACAACAGAAAAAATATTAATAAATAATCGTTTATTGGTTATCCCAATCATTTCCCAAATGTATTTTGGGAAATACAACCGAAAGATTGGTTGCTGTTCTTTTGCTGATACAACAAACAAAAAATAAAATTACTCGACATAAATAAATCTTCAACATTTTGTTCACGAGCGGTATATGTAGTCAAAAATAATCTCGTGTGGATAATAATGTGTGGAATGCAGAATATGTTGTGCAAAATGTTTTACATAAATAAAAAATGAGAGCAACAATCATGAAATTGAAAGCAGAGGGTTAAGCGATATTTGCATAAATGTTTTGTTTTTTTCGTGTACTAAAATTTGTGTCAAATATTTCCACATCTCATAATAGTGATGAATTTGTAATATGGGATTTTTAATTTTATTATGAATTGTTTGGTTTTTTATTCAATAAATAAAATAAAAATTAAAGAAAACTATTTTTAATTAATTGTCGGTAGTTATGACTGACAAATTGTCAGAACAACCAATTTTTTAAAACAGTTGGTTGTGGCAACTACAACAGATAATTTAAGCCATAATTTTCGTAGTTGGCGCAACCAAATATGATTGTTGTCAACATGGAAGCAGAAGTATACCACAGCAAAAATATTGGTTGTCCTGATGGAATCGCATGATAGTAGACAGAACCACAAAATTCAGTTGGCAAATAATTCGGTTGAGGCAACCAAACTGTATTCTGTGTGTTGCAAGCATTTTCATTCGATCGTATCCATGTTATTATTGTTGCTTCAACTAATTATATATAAATCGTCAGCAGAAACGAAAAAGGCGTAACAACAAGAAAAATGGAAATTCAGTTTTTGATGGATTTCGGTACACTACATCAAAATACACATCCTGACAAATTTTTAGCGATCTAATATCAAAAATGGCGAATTTATGAACGAAATTTAAAAGGGCCTAACATCAAATAATTTCGTTTTTCATAGTTTAAAAATCATATTTCCCCCAATTTTTACGAACAAGTTATAAATCATGTTTGTGTGACATCCTAAAAACCCCGTTTTTTTAACGACAGCATTTTTAATTTTTTTTAGTTCTTTACTTCTCCTGTAAAATTTTCAAACATGATGACAGGCCCTTTTTCGTTTCTGATGACGAAATACAACTAACAGACGATGTAGGCAATATACTTTTTGTTGTTAGTACTATTTTTTATTGTTACAATTGAATTCCAACCAATTATTTTCCTGGGTGTGGTTAAATCGACTCAGCTAGTGTCTAGCTGTAGTACTTCTAGGTGCAACAAACATCTGCCATGAAACAAACATATAATACCCTGTACCAAAGTGTGGTATAGGGTATAATTACAAAAATGCAAAGTATTTTTTCAGGTTGATTTGCTATAATAGCTATAATTTTGTTATTTCTAATACGAGTACAGGGGATAAGCCTGTTTTTTATGTATTATAATTAATTGCTCTTAAGCCATCTTGGAATTTTATACGAGTAAAAAATGGTCGCAGTTCTAAAATGAAATTTACTGTTAACTAGTGTACTTAAAGCCAACCAACTTTCAATACATTCCTACAGTAAAAGTCAATGTCAAATTAAAAAAAAATTAAAGTAAACAATCGTGAAGTTATTTTCATTTTTTTCCGACAAACTTTCTGCAAAGTGCACTTATTTAAATATTTCTGCGAGCCGTAGTAATAGAGCTTGACAAATATTTACATATGTCTCGTTGAAGATTCTGATAACACTCATAAGCGTAGGAAGGGGGTGGTCTAATACCACCCCAGAAGTTTTTTAGCCCCCCCCACAGATATTTCAGCTGGATGTTTTAATTTGATCAACGCCAATAATCTATCAATTTTACTGTTACCAATGCCAGAAATAATATAAATTTTTGCAAATGCTGTAATGAAACTCAAAACTCAAGGGTTTGCAATCAATTTGGATGTAAAGGGTTTTCCAACAAGAGGTGTTATTTTGGTATTCAAAGAAAAATTCAATTTTTTGAGATAAATGATCGGATGTTTATTTCATAATAAAGAGGAAGGTATGCCTTTAATAATGAAAAACAACATCAGCCAAATAGCCACCACGACCACGCTTACATGACCATATCCTTTTCATGAAATTTTCCATAACCAAATCGCAAAGTGGCTGCCCTATGACGCTGGGCTGTTGGCGTAGACCTTATCTTTCACGTGGCCCCAAAGGAAGAAGTCGCAAGGTGTTAAAACACAAGATCTCGGTGGCCAATTGTGATCACCTCTTCGAGAGATAACACGGTCCGGAAACTTTTCCCGTAACAGAGCAATGGTTTCGTTGCTTGTGTGGCACGTAGCGCCGTCTTGTTGAAAGTAAACGTTGTCCAGATCAATACCATCCAACTCCGGCCATAAAAAATCATTAATCATCTCTCGATAACGCAATCCATTTACCGTAACTGTTGATCCAACCTCATTTTCGAAAAAGTAAGGTCCAATCATCATCAGCCAAGATGATTTTTCGTTGATTTTCGAATTTTAATAATTTCAATGCGTTGTTGAATCGTGTATCGTACCATTTTTGTAATGACGTAGTTTCTACTATCAAATGTCAAAGAGTAAAAGCTTCAAAAGTGACAGCTACCGAAATACCGGGTGATTCAAAATAACACCTCTTGTTGGAAAACCCTATATAAGAACGATTCTTAGGCGTCGTAAATTGTTCTGCATCTACTTGCAATGTCAATTCTTTTCATAAATTTATTCTGGCTTTTTGTGGACGAATAAAATGGAAAATATTTCAATAATTGAAAGTCTTATCATGGTGCAAATGTAATTTGAGATAAAACCTGAACATGACATAAAACCGATTGCGTTTAACTTTTGAATGCATAGATGATTATAGAAGTATCGTGCAAATTGATATGGGATCACTAACTGCAGAAATTATTGTGCTAAAAATGTTTTCAAGACTCGTTATGACACTTAGGCTTAACCCCACCGTGCTCTAAACACTCTGGTAAATTTATGCGTCGACCAGCGCCCTCACACACAATGTGCATGAGTTCCAATCAATTCCGTGCTTCTGGCCACTTCTCCCCCTCCTTGGTTAGGAGCGGAGCCCATCTAAAACTCCTTCCAATCTTTGGGTCATGGCGCCCGGTTGGTTTGCAACTCCACATCCGAGACCATTCTCTCCCAGCGATTTTGGTTTAAACCACAGCCACCACGTTGCATCCAACAGGATCCTCACCAATGGTCAGGCCGGTACCTGCGTACCGAGGGCTTTCTTGACCCCCGTGGTACCAGATTAAGTACTCTGGTCAGACTGCGTAGCCGAAGATACTACCAGTTAGACTCCAGAAAATCTAGGACTGGTGACCAGTCTTGGATCTACTTATTCAGCCCCATCCTGAGAATAGATGGGAGCTATAGAATTCGTAGGTCCTTTTGTGGATCACAGACCGTTTCCCGCGGACTGTGATCCTCTGGGATCTACTGTCCAGCCCCCATCCTGAGAATAGATGGGAGCTATAGGATTCGTAGATCCCAATCTGGGATCACTGTCCAGTCCCCACCCTGAGAATAGGTGGGAACTATAGGATTCGTAGATCCCCCGACTCGTTATGACAATAAGCCAATCAGAGAAAGAAAAGGTTGATAAATATACATAAATTGTAGATTAAAACCAGTAAGGAAAGGCTAAAGTCGGGCGGGGCCGACTATATAATACCCTACACCACTCTCGTAATATTGAATAACTCTGATATATAAATTTTGTAATTCATGTATAAATTGTTTACATAAATTTACTTTTGGGACATTTTATACTTAAATAATACCCTGTACCACAGTGTGGTGTAGGGTATAAAAACGATTGGATCTAAAGAGCCAAATCGGATGAAACATATATATGGGAGCTACAGCTAAATCTTTACCGATTTTCTTCAAATTCGGCAATGTTGGTTCATGGATCAAGAAACTCTACCATTCTAAATTTCAAAACGATTGGATGTAAAATACAGCTTCTATAGGACTAAAGGGCCAAATCGGACGAAACATATATATGGGAGCTATATCTAAATCTGAACCGATTTCAACCAAATTCAATAACGATCTTAACAGCTGCGAAATACTCTAAACTGCAAAATTTCAGAACGATCGGAGTGAAATTGCGACCTGTAGTCGACGAACAACTTTACATGGACAGACAGACGGACGGACGGACAGACATGCTTAAATCGACTCAGCTAGTGATTCTGAGTCGATCGGTATACTTTAAGGTGGGTCTAGCTGTGTTATTTTCAGGTGTTACAAACATCTGCCGTGAAACAAACTTATACTACCCTGTACCACAGTGTGGTGTAGGGTATAAAAAGATAGTATAAAAACAAAATCTTTTTAAATATTTATCCAAGTGCATGTTGCAACTAAGATCTTCTGGCTGTAAAGAACATCGTTGCGATGCGTCGAATTAAAACATGAGTAAGATCTACATCGAAACATCTTATATCGAAAACTAAGTAGTAAATTGTTAGTAAAATTAAAAAATTCTTAAAATTCTAAGACGATTTAGTCATTTCTCCGATTTGACTGCTTAACGCTACAAATTTCAACTGATCGGTCTGAAAATTGGTAACTGGGGTCCATGTTTGGATATAGCCCCCATACAAAAGTCCCTCTAGATTTTAATTTTTAACTCAACAAAAACCAAAAATTTCAACGATTCGGGCTGAAATTTGGTAATACGAATTTATTTGTGCCCGAAACCATTCACATGCTATGCATGGTGGAGGTTATATGTACGAGTATAAGATTCGACATGGCCGATCTTAACGCTTTTACTTGTTTTTTCTTTAAACATTTAAAAGACCGAATTATTCTTAATGCAATATATTAATTTATCATAGAAAGGTTGTAATAAATTATATTTCAATATGATCTAATTTCCTAATTTTTGTTGACAATTTCATTTGTGAATAATTTTAAACCATAAAAACAAACTTTTATTCTGGGGGCTTTAGCCCTCCCCAGCATAAATCCATTGCTACGCCAATGATAACACTGGTCAACATTTGTTTGCGGCGCAGTGTTTTACAGTCGATTTAGATATATGGGATAATACAGTTCTCAGCCTAAAAGGTGGTTTCGTTGAAATATATCTAGTTCTCGCCATAAACCGCGATATGCAAAAGTAGAGAGGTTGGACCACATATTTTAGCATAACACGAGATCCATTAGCACTAAAGTGTTTGACTGACTTCAGATTTGTTGAATTGTACGACAAGTTGTACGTAACCTGATTACCAAAGTCGACTGCCGAAAAGTATGCTGCAAAATTGTAGCATTTTCATTAGACGCGTATACCAGCAAACTATTTTGTGATCAGTTGCGAGTTAACTCGGAATTAGTACTTTGTCCAGATTCATACGAGACAATTTTTTCCAAGCAAATGTCAAAGTTTATGGGAGAGAGAGGCAGAGAGCTCTTTCCGCCTGCCTTTCTACAATCTTTGACACCTACTTGAAAACAATTGTCTCGCGTGAATCTGCACTTAGAAGAGTACAGACGTGCTTTTCTTTAACTGTCAAACAAAAATATTATTTTTGAGAACTTGTATTATTAACATCTAATAAAATTTGCGCCACGGGAAATGGCTAATTCCATTTCGGACCATTTAATGCAGAAAAAGCCTCTGGCTAAGGAATTGGGGAGACTCCTTATGGAAGCTGTTTTTCAAGAAGATAAAGATATGGAACAAGATTCCAATGCCGGAAACGCAACCAATGTTGATGTACGCCAACAAATAACTTTGGGCAATTCGATGGATCCCTTGACATTCCTCATGGATATACCAAGAATCCCAGCTGTGGATCACAAAATGTGAATTTATGTGCAGATGGAGACGATTTGCCGAAGGGAAACGATAATCATGTAAGTGGAATCTCTCAATCATCAGTTCCACCAGGATTTAAGGGGCCACATAAAATGAAATTACGGACGCGAAGCATCGGATTTATTCTAATAACGAGTGATCCAAGTAGATATACTTTTTTCAATAGCCTTTTTTTGACAGATCACCTGTGAGTCGTGTCATGCTGTCATGTTCTTTTTGTTAAGTATTGTTTGGCATTCATCATCATGGAAAGACTTACGCCTGAACAACGTTTACTAATCGTTCAACTTTATTACGAAAATTCACGTTCTGTGAGGAGTGTGTTTCGTGCACTGTGCTCAATTTATGGTCAACATAATCGTCCTACTGAGCGTACTATTCGCAACACCTTCACCCATCTTGAGACCCAGAATTCATTATTGGATAATATTCGACCGAATAGACCACGTCAAGCACGCAGTGAAGAAAATGTAGCGACCGTAGCTGAGAGTTACACAAAGACAGTGGTGAGTCGATTCGGCGCCGTTCGCAGCAATTCGGACTAACGTATGGAACGACTTGGCGCATTTTACGTCGAGATCTTAAATTGAAAGCATACAAAATACAGCTTGTGCAAGAACTGAAACCGCCCGACCTTCCCAAGCGACATCGCTTCGCTCTATAGGCTCTTGAAAAGTTCCAAGAAGATGACGACGTTTTCGAGCCAAATTTTGTTCAGCGATGAGCTCAATGGATATGTAAACTAGCAAAATTTCCGCATTTGGGACGAATAGCAACCTGAAGAGATTCAAGAGCTGCCACTTCATCCAGAAAAAACAACGGTTTGGTGTGGTTTGTGGGCCGGTGGAATCATCGGTCCATATTTCTTCAAAAATGATGCCGGTGAGAACGTAACAGTCAATCAAACGACCGTTATCGTGCCATGATAACCGACTATTTGATGCCTGAAATTAAAGATCGTGATCTCGGCGACATTTGGTTTCAACAAGACGGCGCCACTTCCCACACATCGCATCAATCAATGGATTTATTGAGAGAACACTTCGGTGAGCAGATAATTTCACGTTTTGGGTCGGTCGATTGGCCACCAAGATCATGTGATATCACACCGTTAGACTTTTGCCTGTGGGGATATGTAAAGTCTAAAGTTTATGCGGACAAACCGATTCAGGCCTCGGAGCAAAACATCACGCGTGTCATTCGCCAGTTACCAGTCCAAATGCTCGAACAAGTCACCGAAAATTGGACTCAACGGATGGACCATCTGAGACGTAGCCGCGGTCAACATTTACTAGACATAATCTTCAAAAAATAAATGCCAAAGAATGTTCTTTCAAATGATAATAAACATTCCCCATTAAAATTGAATTTTCTGTGTTTTTTTCTTTAAATAAGTAGGGAACCTCGAAATGGATCACGCTATATTAAGAAATCTAATAATGTAACTAGAGAGCAGAATAGATATTCCACTTTGGGCGATATTGAGTTAGAGTCTGAAATTGTTAATCCGGCTAGGAGGGAGCAGGGAGCTAAGACCTCGGCAGAAGTTGCGGAAAGGGATGTAGTTTCTGAACGGCGTTCATTTTGTCCGCCGAGATTCTTATTTAGTGTGGGAGATGTTAACCTTGAACTGTGGAGGGTGTGGTAAATTTGAACCTCTATTCACAATTTTTTTTCTATTTAAAAAGACTTGTGAAAAAAGTCACAATTTTTTTTTCGAACATAGTAAAACTTAATAATTGTATACCCTCCAACATAGGATGGGGGTATATTCATTTTGTCACTCCGTTTGTAACACCTCTAAATACTGATCCGAGACCCCATAAAGTATATATATTCTTAATCGTCGTAAAATTCTAAGACGATTTAGCCATGTCCGTCTGTCCTTCCGTCCGTCTGTTGTAATCACGCTACAGTCCGTAATAATAGAGCTAGGTTGATCAAATTTGGTAGAAATATTTCTTATAGTTGCAGGTTGTTTGGGATTGCAAATGGGCCATATCGGTCAATGATATATTTGATATAGAGGTCGCTGAAAAATACGGTTTTTGAGCCATAGATACCACATTTTTAAAGCAATTTAGCAGAAACTTTGGAGTTTGTATTCAATTTTGACAAGAATTCATCACAGCAAAATTTTTGTAAATCCGTTCATATTTTGCTAGTCTCCCTATAGAGGTCGCTCAAAAATATAGGTATTTGAGCCATAAATACCAAATCTTTTAAGCATTTTAAGTGAATCTTTGCAATTTGAATTTAATTAAACAAGAATTCAACGCAGTAAAAAGTTTTTAAATCAGGTCATATTTTGTTATAGTCCACCTATAGATATCGCTCCCAATAAGGGTCATCTAAACCATAAACACAACATTTTCTAAGAAATTTAGATGAAAATTTGCAGTTTGTATTCTATTCTATAAATTTTATTTCGTTGTAGTCCCCTTGTAGATGTAGCTCTCAAAAATGCTATATAGGTTAAGAGTTTGGCTAAAGAATTTTCGGCTTAAAATTTGCCTAAAAATTGCTGCGTTTGTTTTTTTTAAATAATTTACTTAACAAAAACGATCGTTTCATGATTTGCTCCATATCCAAAGTATTTTCCTGTAATAAAATTGAATTCAATCCATGGTGGAGGTTATGTAAGATTCCGGATGGCCGAACATAACGCTTTTACTGGTTTTTTGTTGCGCTGTGAATTGGTGTATTGCCAATTAGTATTGTTAAGTTTGCATATACATAAAGTGTTTGATTGACTTCAGTCTTGTTGAATTGTACGACAAGTAGATTACCAAAGTCGACGGCCTAAAAGTATGCAGCAAAATTTAAGTATTTGCATTAGCCGCGTATACCAGCAAACTGTTTGGTGATCAGTTGCGATTTAACTGAAAACGTTCTTGCATGTACAGGGTGTCACCATTTTGGTAAAAATTAGTCTTGACAGCTCATATTTGGCAGACGTTAAGTAGAGACGTGGCAAAACCAACGTGTTGTAATCGTTAAAACATGACAACCCCTATTTTCATGACAAAAATCACAATGAGTGACGAGGTGCATTTTCATTTGAATGGATATGTGAATAAACAGAATAGTCGGTTATGGGCAATGGAAAACCCTCAAATTATTCATCAGTCACCTTTGCATCCATTAAAAGTGACAGTCTGGTGTTCAATTTGGTCAAGAGTAATCATTGGACCTTACTTCTATGAAAATGAAAACTGTCAATTTGGATCGATATCGTGATATGAATCGTATTGAAAACTTTTTAACGCCAGAACTGCATGCTTTGGGCTTGACTAACATGTGGTATCAACAAGACGGTGCCACATCGCATACAGCCAGGATTACAAAGTAGTATATCTTCCCGACGGACACCCTGTATATTTCGATACCTCCATTTCAAAGTATGCTAAGTTGGGAACAATAGTTTTTCTGAAAAGGTGCAAACAATTTTTTAGAATTTCTGTGTACCGAATTATTATATATTTCGTTTACTGTTTATACCCTACGTTTCCCTATGTTTCATGGTAGATGTTTGTAACAACTACAAATACTACAGCTAGACCCACCCAATCGACTCAGAATCACTAGCTGAGTCGATTTAACCATGTCTGTCCTACCGTCTGTTCATCTTATGCTGTTCGTTGAGTATAGGTCGCAATCTCACTCCGATCGTACTGATATTTTGCAGTTAGGAGTCTTTCGCACCTAGAAGGAAGCCTATTGAATTTATTTGTTTCCAATTCATAACATTTTTTATTGAATCTTTCGTTATAAAACAATGAAAATAACAATAAGTGGACAAATCTTAACCTAAAATACTATTCTCTGGGTTATTGCCATTGCGAATAAACCATTGAGACTTTACACGATTTTTTATTTTAACAAAAAGTTAACATTTCAAATATAGTTTTGAGTTTTATTTGACTTACTTTATATACTATGGCGCGTCCACGTCAAGCGCCTATCTTAATGGATTCCAAGATATTTTACATGATCATTTTGAGCAATCTGTGATTTGAAAATAGAAATTGGAGGACTTGTATCCCTTCGTAGGGTAAAAGGAACATGAGTACACTTTGAGGCATTCACCATTATTCTACATTTTTTAACCATTCTTCTAGGATTCGGACATGAGACTGCAGTTTATCGGACGCAACTAAAGGTTTTTTGTGAGAAATCAGTATAGCTGGTTACGATACGCTGTACCTGTTCTATAGTATTATGACTTTTTCGAAAACTAAATTGATAGTCTGGTATAATATTGTTAGAAATTATATGAGGTGTGAATTTCTTCATGAGAATGGACTCAAACATTTTTGAAAGTATCGATTGTAAGCTTATAGGGCGATAGGATTTGACTTGAGTTTACTTTGACAGATTTTTCAACATCCTTTATTCTAATCTTGGTTGGGCCAGGAATTATATCATCTATCACGGTGATAGATTGGCCGGGGAATTAAATCATTTATCCCGGGCGGAAAAATTGGGCCATTAGACCTATAGACGCTGTAGTTTACATCCAATCGTTTTGAAATTTAGCATGGTGGAGTTTCTTGATCCATGGACCAACATTCTCAATTTGAAAGAAATCGGTTCAGATTTAGCTATAGCCCCCATATATACGCTTCGTCCGATTTGGCCCTGTAGTCCTAAAGGATCTGTATTTTACATCCAATTGTTTTACAGTTTAGCATTGTAGAGTTTCTAGCTTAGAGATCTGCACATATTGCATCAAACAGGGCTACATACCAACAAAATGGAGAGAAACCAAGGTTGGTTTTATCCAAAAAGTGCAAAAACTGTCCCATACCTTAGCTAAGAATTTCCGGACAATCAATCTATCATAATTTCTCCTTAAAATCCTAGAGAGATTAATAGATATGTAATTACCTTAGGACTGAAATTGATCTCAGGCTACTGCATGTCTACAGCAAGAGCAAGTCCATCAAAACCGCCCTGATGATATATATAGTCAGCTTTATTGCCTACCCCTGGGGGTGGATAAAAATATACGGAGGTTCATCCATAGTCGTCTGATTAAGAGACGCACTTCAGCTAGCTTAGGATCAACCGACCTCCATCGATTTGTCAGCAGGGGAACGGCCCAAGGGGTGTTCTGTCTCCTCTGTTATGGAATCTCTTTCTGCTTTCCCTGGAGATGATGTGTGTCAGAGTTGTTGCCTAAGTAGATGACGTGGAAATAGCTCTTAGGGGGGGGGGATATTTGATACATCCCACAGCAGTCCCTTCCTACAACCACAAAATGGGCTTCCGATAATGGGCTTGGAACTATTTATTTTCAAGACGGAAATAGTTATTTTCACCAGGACGGAACTAGTTATTTTCACCAAGAGAATTAGTTACACCTGTCTTCTTGGCGGTAGTGAAGTTTCCTTCTCTGCAAGCGCAAAATACGTAGATATTTTACTAGGCAGGAAGTAGTACTTTAAACCCAACATTCTGGAAAAAGCAAGGAAGGCTCTGGTAGCGTTATATACCTGTAAAATAAAATAAGAAAACGCTGGGGTCTTCAACCGGCGTATTGGTTTTTGGTTGTATACGGCAGTAATCAGACCGATCATTCTGTACGGCATTGTCGTCTGGTGGACGTCTCTGCAGAAGTCCACCTTCCGTGCAATACTAATCAAGGTTCTGCAAATGGCAGCTGATGCGCTAAGGACGACACCAACTGAGGCACTAAATGCTATACTACATTTAATGCTGCTAGACATTATATCAGTGTACATACTGCGATAGAGAGTATACCCGTATACACAATGCCTGACCTTACGGGCACCGTTGATTACGCTATGACTAAACCACTCTTTGACAAGAAGTATCTCATATTTTTACCTGATATATCAGAATGAAATGGTCGTATCCCAGATCATAGGAGATTCGTTAACTTCTGTACATACGCCTTGGTGTCTTTTCTGAGGAACTTGGGTTATTACTTGCAAAATGTCTGTCTGATCACTGTAGTGATACCATGACCATGTGAAATACTACAAAATATTTTTACCTCTTAAGTCGAAATGATGTCGCCCCTCGAATTTAACTTAACTCCTCACCAAATTCGGTATTAATATTATCCCTGATAGTCAGGCTACTGTCACTGAAAACTATATTCCTGAATTCAAAAACTGCCCTCGACTGTCGCAGATCTCTTAACGAGATAGCTGAACAGTTTAATATTCACCTGATATGGGTGCTGGGCCACAGGGACATACCAGGAAACTGTAAGGCAAATGAACTTGCTAGACTAGGAACTACCGTACACTCTCCAGCGGAACTGGAATATGTGGGCATGCCCTTAGCAACCTGCAAGATCTTCTTGAGAGATAGTGCCCTTACGGAAACAAATGACAGGTGGTCACTAGTAAGAAACTCTATACATTCCAGGATGAACCCTAAACGCACCAAAGCTCTGATCTCGTTATCGAGACCGGATGTCTTACTTATCGTGTCTGTTATGACCCGCCTTATTGA
Source organism: Eudasyphora cyanicolor (assembly GCA_963930755.1). Taxonomy (NCBI): domain Eukaryota; kingdom Metazoa; phylum Arthropoda; class Insecta; order Diptera; family Muscidae; genus Eudasyphora; species Eudasyphora cyanicolor. The sequence goes on from OZ005737.1 coordinate 62,827,436, forward strand.
GAGAACTGTCAATTTGTGTGAGGGTACAAGAAGGTTCTTGAAAAATACGCGACGGTCCGATTCGTCGGCAAAAACATCTGGATTTTATATGACACTCGGCAAGAATACGGTCCGATTAGTCGGCCAGAACATCCGAATATTGTATAAAATTTAGCAAGAATTCGATCCGATTTCGGCACGTCAAATTTACCTCCCAAATGAAAACATAAATGAAAACATAATCATTTCAGTGTAAATTTTGGTTTCTTTATCTCTCTTTGCTGTCATCTGGGCGAACACAAATGTCAGATCGAGTCACTTTATGACCAAAAAACATTATTAAAAGCAAAAAATAAGTAGATATTAATATAATTATGGTAAAAAACATTAAATAATAATAACATTGTATACATATGTTTACATATTTAAGCATAAAGAAGTCAACATTGGCAGCTCGCTAAGGCGGAAGAAAAACAACAGTGCACAATGAGAGAGACGTGAGAGAAAGAGCCGGAAGTTGTGAAATTATTGATCTGGCAATTACATTATTTTCCAATTGGTAAATTGCTAACGTCATTGATGTACGACCAGGCGAACGCACGATGCACAGTGGGCTACAATGGAAAAAAATGGACATAATTCTGCCATTTCAAAACCACTTATCGTATGGCGATGAAAGTTTAGGTGTGTATACAAGAGGTGTTAGAGAGTTTAAGTTCGGAAGTTGGGCCCCCTATCTCATACAGGGGCGGAGCTACAGGGCCCTAAAGTTGACCACCTCGGGTATACAACATTTTCATCTGCTTCTAACTTTTGAATGGAGTGTCCGGTTTTAGTGGCATTTTAATCGGTTGAAGATATCTTGAATAGTTTCCGAGATATGTGGATTTTAAATTTGAATTTTTCATTTTTTCGCCGACTTTGCCTTGGAGTTTAGCCAATATCTCTGTCAAAATACAATATCATGAAAAAAAGAATCGATAAGATATGTGAAGAAATAAGAAAGTTATGCCGCTATAAAGTAAAATTTTTGAAAAAATGTAATTTTTGGAGATTTTTTGGCGAAAAAAGTCCAATTCGTATTTAGGTCTTGTAGAAAAAGTTTGTTACACAAAGTGTATCAAATTTATAATCATTTTAAAGGAGATGTTTCACAGAATCTGTTAGAGAAAATCCGAAGTCAAAATTTTAATTGGTGTGGTTGCCACCCTTCTCCGATTTGGACCTTTTTATACCCTACACCACACTGTGGTACAGGGTATTATAAGTTTGTTTCACGGCAGATGTTTGTAACACCTGAAAATAACACAGCTAGACCCACCTTAAAGTATACCGATCGACTCAGAATCACTAGCTGAGTCGATTTAACGATGTCCGTCCGTCCGTCCGTCTGTCCACGTAAAGTTGTTCGTCGACTACAGGTCGCAATTTCACTCCGATCGTTCTGAAATTTTGCAGTTTAGAGTAATTCGCGGCTGTTAAGATCGCTATTGAATTTGGTTGAAATCGGTTCAGATTTAGATATAGCTCCCATATATATCTTTCGTCCGATTTGGCCCTTTAGTCCTATAGAAGCTTTATTTTACATCCGATCGTTTTGAAATTTAGAATGGTAGAGTTTCTTGATCCATGAACCAACATTGCCGAATTTGAAGAAAATCGGTTAAGGTTTAGCTATAGCTCCCATATATATGTTTCGTCCGATTTTGCTCTATAGTCCTGTTGAAGCTGTATTTTACATCCAATCATTTTGAAATTTAGAATGGTAGAGTTTCTTGATCCATGAACCAACACTACCGAATTTGAAGAAAATCGGTTAAGATTTAGCTATAGCTCCCATATATATGTTTCGTCCGATTTGGCCATTTAGTCCTATAAAGGCTGTATTTTACATCCAATCGTTTTGAAATTTAGAATGGTAGAGTTTCTTGATCCATGAACCAACCTTGCCGAATTTGAAGAAAATCGGTTAAGATTTAGCTATAGCTCCCATATATATGTTTCGTCCGATTTTGCTCTTTAGTCCTGAAGAAGCTGTATTTTACATCCAATCATTTTGAAATTTAAAATGGTAGAGTTTCTTGATCCATGAACCAACACTACCGAATTTGAAGAAAATCGGTTAAGATTTAGCTATAGCTCCCATATATATGTTTCGTCCGATTTGGCCCTTTAGTTCTATAGAAGCTGTATTTTACATCCAATCGTTTTGAAATTTAGAATGGTAGAGTTTATTGTTCCATGAACCAACCCTACCGAATTTGAACAAAATCGGTTAAGATTTAGCTATAACTCCCATATACATGTTTCGTCCGATTTGGCTCTTTAGTCCTGAAGAAGCTGTATTTTACATCCAATCATTTTGAAATTTAAAATGGTAGAGTTTCTTGATCCATGAACCAACACTACCGAATTTGAAGAAAATCGGTTAAGATTTAGCTATAGCTCCCATATATATGTTTCGTCCGATTTGGCCCTTTAGTTCTATAGAAGCTGTATTTTACATCCAATCGTTTTGAAATTTAGAATGGTAGAGTGTATTGTTCCATGAACCAACCCTACCGAATTTGAAGAAAATCGGTAAAGATTTAGCTATAACTCCCATATACATGTTTCGTCCGATTTGGCCCTTTAGTCCTGTAGAAGCTGTATTTTACATCCAATCATTTTGAAATTTAGAATGGTAGAGTTTCTTGATCCATGAACCAACACTGCCGAATTTGAAGAAAATCGGTTAAGATTTAGCTATAGCTCCCATATATATGTTTCGTCCGATTTAGTCCTATAAAAGCTGTATTTTACATCCAATCGTTTTGAAATTTAGAATGGTAGAGTTTCTTGATCCATGAACCAACACTACCGAATTTGAAGAAAATCGGTTAAGATTTAGCTATAGCTCCCATATATATGTTTCGTCCGATTTGGCCCTTTAGTTCTATAGAAGCTATATTTTACATCCAATCGTTTTGAAATTTAGAATGGTAGAGTTTCTTGATTCATGGACCAACATTGCCGAATTTGAAGAAAATCGGTAAAGATTTCGCTATAGCTCCCATATATATGTTTCATCCGATTTGGCTCTTTAGATCCAATCGTTTTTATACCCTACACCACACTGTGGTATAGGGTATTATTTAAGTATAAAATGTCCCAAAAGTAAATTTATGTAAACAATTTATACATGAATTACAAAATTTATATATCAGAGTTATTCAAAATTACGAGAGTGGTGTAGGGTATTATATAGTCGGCACCGACCGACTTTAGCCTTTCCTTACTGGTTTTTACATAAATTTCAAAAGTTTGATCGATTTTCTCCAATCGCAAAGCTAAATTGTTAAATTTGTATTTACTTCTATTAGGGTGTAACAAAATCGACTGCAAAGGGAATCCCGAGCAGACAATGAAGCCGGACAAAATTTTCGGAGGCGGCGGCTGCGCATGAAAAAATACCGATCGGCGGCGGCTGATCGGCTGAGCCGATAAAATTTCAACAAACGATGGCGCACGAATGTCAATCTCAGGCAAAGATGGCGCTTTAAGATATTTACAATTAAATGAAAAAACTTAAAATTAACACAACAATTTAAGAAAAGTTATGGAAGTTTTGTTGCGATGTCGAAAATCGGTTCAACAAATCTCTACTTATTAGTCTTTGTTGTGAAAGAGAATTTATTGTCAATGACATAGTGCCTTTTGCGTTCTCTTTAAAACGAGACGTAGACTTTGTAAAAATTGGTGCTCAGGAGCTATTGTAATTTCCGTAAAAACCAAAAAACGCATTTTTCAATTTCAAAACCCATAAATTTTATGGATTTTTTGAAAGAAATGATAGCGAGATCCTTTTAGAAACGTTTTATAAATTTTTACGCAAAAATAAACATTATTAAAAATTCTGACCCTATTGTATTACTTAGTAAGCATTTTCTTAATTTTCATGGTTGCTTAAAATAAATCTTTTTGACTCACTAAATCAAGTTCGGCGGCTGAGTTTCAGGCGATGTGAGCCGATAAAATCGGCGGCGGCGCCGGTTGGAAGAAAATGGCCGGCTGCGGCGCGCCGCCGATTTGCGCCCCGTCGGCTTCATAGCCTGATCCCGGGCTTTTCATATCAAAGATATAGGACTAAAAGTAAAAATACCATTTTTGGGGATTTTTGATGTATTTTTTGGGAATTGAGGGATTTTCCATTAGAAATTTCCACATGTTGCGTTTGATTATTATTTCTAATATCAAAATAAAGAACTTTAAAAAAATTCATCGAAATATATACATTTTTAAGAATTTTATGCCGTATTTACGTTTCTGTCTATATGCAAAATTTTGTTTTTAATTTTTCCCTACCTTCTTGTACTTATTAGTTATTATATCAGTCAATACGAGTATGCACTGATTTCTTGTAGATCACATGTTTTTATCAAACAATAATAAAATTTAGTAAGATTTACCTTTTAGAAAATATTGTTTTGGGGCACTATTTCTAGGAAGCCCTTAATCATTGACAGGTATAACCAGTAAGGAAAGGCAGAAAGTCGGGCGGGGCCGACTATATAATTCCCTACCCCTCCCTAACAATGCGATAAGGGTCATTTCGATAAAAATTTGTAATAATTGGTAAATGGGTAGGAACATATTATCTAATTCTGAAACGATAATCGCAAAATTAAGCAATATTCGTTCCTAAATTGAGACATCTTTCTGGAAAATTTTAATTATCGGAAGTAAAGTACAACTTCTATATCGCTTTGAAACCAAATCAGACATTTTTTAGTTAATTATCAAAAAAATGTCTTCAAGATTACAAAAATGGTGAAGTAAGTAGATTTTTGAGCAATTTAAATCCAAGTGACAACCATGATGATAACCTTTGGAGAGCAACAAAGTACTTGAAACGACCTAAAAAACGAAAGGTGCCTATAAAGGACTCATCTGGTTGCTGGTGAAGATGCGATACTAGCAAAGCCTTCAAAGCTTTCCATGAGAAAACATTTACGCCATTTTCTTTTTGTAAATCTCGTGAATCCAAAGAAATATGTGAATTCCTTGATGTGCCCTGTGAAATGAGTCGTCCTATTAAACATATCACTGTTAGTGAAGTAGAGAAGGAAATGAAAATGTTGAATTCTAAGAAATCGCCAGGCAATGATTTAATTGATGCAAGAATAATTCAATTATTGCCGAGAAAAGGAATAATCTAACTTACCATGCTATTTAACTCATCATTGAGGCTTTCATATTTTCCAAAGCAATGGAAATACGCAAAAATCATAACAGTTCTTAAACCAAACAAAAATTAAATCGAAATCAGCTCATAAAGACCTATAAGTATATTACCAGTGTTTTCCAAGCTATTTGAAAGACTTCTCAAAAAAAGATTACTTCCTGTGCTAGGGGTAGAGGATCTTAATATTATACCTAGTCATTAATTTGGGTTCACATCAAACCATGGAACTCCGGAGCAGTGTCACAGGATAGTCAAAGAAGTAAGAAATTCCCTAGAAAAGAAAATGTACTGCTCAGCGGTGTTCTTAGATGTCAAACAAGCATTTGATATAGTATGGCATGAAGGGTTGCTTTTCAAACTTAAGCATTTATTACCAGCTCCATTTTATTTACTAATAAAATCTTACCTGAATAACAGAACATTTTATATAAATATAAATGATGTTAACTTCGAAAATGGCGTCATAAAATCTTGTATTTCACAAGGTCGTGTGCTTGGATCTGTTTTGTATACCATCTACACATCTGACATGCCAACAATCAATGAAGTTACAATAGCTACATATGCCGATGACAAAGCAATCCTAGGGTCAAGTGAATCAAGCTCCAAATATTGTACAAAAACAACTTGATCTGATCCAAATGTGGCTAAAAAGATGGAACATAAAGGTTAATCCTGATAAATCAACTCATGTAACGACGTACACTTTTAGAAAGGGTGATTGTCCTGCTGTGTCGTTAAATGGTGTCACTATTCCTCAAAAAAATACTAGGGTTTGCACATTGATAGGCGATTGACTTGGAAAGAACATATAACAGCAAAAAGGAATCAGGAAGGAAACTTGAAAACTAAAAGAATGTTTTGGCTCTTAGGTCCTAAATCTGATCTCGCTTTAGATAACAAAGTTCATCTTTATAAAAAAATATTTAAACCAACTTATGGAATTGAACTATGGGGAACCGCAAGTAATTCTAACGTGGAGATTCTTCAAAGATATCAATCCAAAACGCTCAGAATAATATGTAATGCTCCTTGGTATATGAACAACAAAACAAGTAAGAAAGCTTCAGTCGGGTAAACCGACTAAGGTATACCCTCACTTTGTGAGTAATGTAATATGGAATATTAAACGAATTATTCTGTCAATTTGTGTGGGATTTACCAGAAGGTTTTTAACAAATACACCTATTTTTCGCTGAATAGTAGATACTTTAAATACATTGCACTGCGCCGAATATAAGCGTTTATTTGCCTAGTATATTAACGTTATGAGATATTAAATTTTGATATGATTTGGTCATTTTGTGTGGGAGGTACAAAAAGGGGCGTGGCGATAACGGCCATATTTTACAGGGATATAGGCACTTCAAAAACGTTACAATTTGCAAAATGTTGTTGCATTTTCGTGCATTGGTACTCATGCTGTGAGCTCTTAACTTTTTGTGCAAAATGGTACCTTTGTGTGGGAGGTACAAAAAGGGGCGTGGCAGTAGCGTCCATTTTTCACAGGGCTATAGACACTATAAAAGCATTACACTGTACAAAATTTCAAGTATTTTTATACACTGGTATTAACGTTATAAGCTGTTAACTTTTGGTGCAAAATGGTGCATTTGTGTGGGAGGTACCAAAAGGGGCGTAGCAATTTGGCCCATTTTTCTCGAGTTAATAGCGACTAACAAACTAATGCTATGTGTGGAATTTCAGAAGATTTGGATAAGTAGCATAGCAGTTTTTAAAAATTCAATATTTCACAACATTTTAACACTTTGTGGGGGAGGTACTAGAAGGAGTGGACCAATATGGCCCATCTTCGAACTTAGCCGGAGATAGAAAAAAATATTACCACGTACCAAATTTGAAGTTAATCGGTTACTCCCTTCGAGAGTTATCGTGCGCACCAGCCAGCAGACAGACAGACAGACAGACAGACAGACAGACGGACGGACATTGCTCATTCGTCTTAAAATGACCCAAAGCGAATATCCGCCGAACATACTTAGGGTCTTAGATCACTCCTTCGATGTGTTACACTTTTTTTCGTAGCAAATGATATATACCCTCGTCACAATAAAGTGAGGGTATAAAAATCATGCATTGTTATTCGCGATAGTGATATAACAACTGTGTTACATATATAAGTTACTACGAGGTTTGCTAAATATATTTCTGGCCTAGGCAACACTAAGTGTTGCCTTGCGCCATCTGAAATTTCCATTGGAAAGTTTGAAATTTTTTAGCATAAAATGGGGACTTACAGTGATTTGAAAACTTTCGACGTGGATTATCACGACAAGAGTGCATCGATGAACTTAAATCTTTGTATGGCGATGAAGCACCATCCTATAGCACTGTGGAAACCTTGTTTAATATACGAAGGTCGTCCAAAAACGGCCGTTGTGCCATGCCGTTCGTGAACTGATAATGCAAGATCGTCATGTGACATACCGTGAGATAGAGGCATCCTTGGGTATTTCTTCCACCAGCATACATTCGATATTGCATGAACACTGGCCGTAAAAAAAGATTTGTTCTCGTTGGATTCTGCACAATTTGACAATCGCTCAAAAAAAGGCTCGTGTCGATTGGTGCAAAGAAATTTTGAAAAAAATACGATCGCGGTGCTTCAAAAGACGTTTATAAGATCGTCACAGGTGACGAATCTTGGATCTATGCGTATGAGCCCGAAACAAAACAGCAATCGACCGTGTGGGTCTTCGAAGACGAGCCAAATCCAACGAAAGTTGTTCGTGGAAGCAGCACTTCGAAGCAAATGGTCGCCTGTTTCTTCAATTCAATTCTGAGTGGTACACCACAATCTGTTTGCCTGAAGTCTTCGGAGAAATTCGAAAAACGAACAAGAGAAGACGAATCATTGTGCACCATGACAATGCGAGCTCTCACACATCGGCTCAAACCAGCGCCTATTTGACCGGCCAAAACGTCGAATTGATGGGTCATCCGCCGTACAGCCCTGATTTGACACCCAATGAATTTTTCTTATTCACTCACATCAAGAAAAAACTGCTTGGTCAACGTTTTTCGATGCCTGAAGCAGCTGTTGAAGAGTTCAAAAACCATGTTTTGGAGGTGAATTTTCAACACACTGTAACCAAAACAATTCGCGCTCAAATGACAAAACGGTCTGGGTGAAGTTATGCTAAAAAATGTCATACTTTCCAATGGAAGTTACAGTTTTCATCTGGCAACACCAGTATTGCCGAAATATAAATAGCAACCCTTGTATAACATTTGCTTAATATTGCACTTTATATAGATTGCAAATAAAGAATTAAATTAAAAAAAAAATATTATTTACAATATATTTATATGCAGGATTGCCATTAAAAATATTTTATAGACAGTGTTGCCAACAAAATATTTTTGTGACAATGGCGCCGTTGTCACATGCATAAACTTCGAACATATAACAATCTGCAAATTATCTCACAAGACTTTTCTTAAAACGTTGGAAAACAAAAATCGTATGTTCACACGGTTGTAAATTCACAGGGTGGCATTTTTCTGGCAATATTGTCAGATCTGCAAATCGTGTGTACTTAGCTTTAGAAATACAGAAACAGGCCGTAAGTTTGAGTTTCAGAGCTCTTGTTCAATGTGTTAGCACTTTTGGCCTGTAGCGAATTAATTATACTCTCCTACACTAAAGTGAGGTATACTTATAATAAAGAAGATTTTAGAGTCAACTATCGGTTATAGTTGTCAGATTCCAAACAATTGCACTGTAGTTAGCTCTAACGGCCTGCTTTTTGGTCTTTGTGGTACTCGTAATATGGGGTTAGAAAAATAAAAAACAATTTGTTTTAACAATTTTTTCATTTTTATTCAAGTTTTGTTATTATGATTTTCGATTTTCAAATAGTTAATATTTTTATTTTTCAGATTTTTGTTTGTTTGTTTGTAATTTCTATTACGTACTTACAAGTTATATAAACATGACATCACTGTTTTCGATTTTCTGGTTGTGGTTGTTTTTGTTGTTGTCATAATAATATTATAATTTGAAATTTTCCATCATTTTTTGATATTTTTCTTTTTGGTTTTCTAATTGTATAAAGCGGATATATGTTTAGTTGTGGTTTGTTTTTGTTTTTTTATTTGGTTTATTTTATATTCTTCAGTTTTTTGGTATGTTTGTTTTTATCGTTATATTATTATTATTAGTTACATATAATAATAAATAACTCTATATATCATTTTCTATAGTCTTAAAATAATTAAAGTTAAAAAAAAATATTACAAATATACAAATATAATACATTTTATATACAAATTACATTGAAGTAAGTGGTTGTTGTTGTTGATATTAGACACAAGGGGGAAAAAGAGAGAGAGAGAGAGTAGTGAGAGAGATATTAACATATAAACACAGTGGGCTAAGAAAGAAAAACTAAATAAATATAGTAGTGCAGAAGAAATAAAATAACAGATAAAACTATTTCCGTTTCCGGGAAACTGGAATGTTTTAGAACAAAGAAAAAATAAAAACAAATTATGGTCGATGTAAACCGACCTTGGTGGAACCTTCACCCCATTGCATGTGATACATATTTTGTAGGCAGAGAAAATTAAGTAATATTCTTTTTTAAAATTTTATTAAACAAAAAATTGTAAATTTTTTTAAAAAATAAATATTTGACGCTGCTTCTTTTTTTAACGCTACCACTTTTCAAATTGAACAATGCTTTTCACATAGGACATTTTGACAAATGAAAGAAAAAAGAAGCGGCGCTGGGCTTAAAATTGCTGAATTTGGTTTTTAAAATATTTTTTTCATCTTTTATTTTTATATTAAATTCTCTTACTCTGGGGTTCCAGTTTTCTCAAGTTTAACAAACGTTTGAGCAAAATCTAATCTGACTTTTTCTTTACAAAGAAGTAGAAGCCTTAAATTAATAACAATTTCATCTTAGAGAGAAAATGGGTGGAGGAGAACATTTAGGAAACAAAGAACTAAATTATACATAAAAAAAGTATAATCATTGTGGCTTTTATCACAATGATCGCTGATTGATGACTTCGAACGGATCACTTATCTTTAGTAGTATCTTCAAAATGTTATGAATTTTGCTCAGATTTTTGCAATGATGCCGCAGCCGGAGGTATAGCGTCTTCATCAACCAATCCCTGGGTCAAGCCAGTTTGAGGCTGATTTCGATTCTGATGCTGATGAGTTGCCAGGAAGAAATTACGCGATTGCATTTGAAAATATCTAAAGAGAATGTTTGAGTATCAGTAATGTACGCCGCCGGGTGTGGCCGAATTGGGATTGGACGTGGTCGTATTCCCCGCATCGCCTAGCCAGGAATCGGGACTGGGTGGGAAGTCGGGGAAGCCTTGTTCGGGACTAGAATCATTGCTAAGATCGGAGACAGCACTGCCGGCATGCAAGCGGGATTGTGATTTGGGGCCATGTAGATTCGATGTAGAATTGTGATCTAAAATGAAAATTCGGAAGAAGAAGATTAATGACAGCTCTGTAAAAATTAAAGATTTCTGCAAAAATTTACCTATATTTGTATAAACGATATTGTCAGGATATGAACCAAATGAATGATTTTGTCCCACCGGTGGCGGTGAGCGACTAGATGGATATTGTGAAGGACTTGAACTACCGTGCAGATATGAGCCACGCAGTGAATGTGGTGAGGCCCCTTCGTCCAAACCCAAATTGACGGTGCTATAGCTATCATTACTAAGGTCTGCAAAGCAAGTAGTTATGTTAATAAATTTGTCTGCTGCTGAGGCTATTTTGTAGAGAAACTTACCATGGTGACTGAAACTATCATAATCGACTTTTAGGTCATCTTTGTCTAGGAATTTCTCAGTTCTTGGCGAACAATTGCCCTTCATTGAGCGGAAATATTGACTCCAGCGTGTTCGTCCAGCGTCCTTTTTCAGGCGCTTTTCTTTCGCTCTTCTGCAAAGTGAGAAGAAAAATATAAACAAAATAATGATTAGTTGAATATATTTGGATATACTTTTATATATAGAGAGAACACCTTTTGCCAGACCTTTTCGGAAGTTCTTATACGGAATGGAAACAATCTTAAAACTATATTCTGAAGTAAGAAGACATTTTCCGAAAGACTTCTTCAGAGTGCAGAACTTTTAAGTAAATGATCAATAAGAAGACACTATTTTCGGAACATCTTTCTTTGAAGCAAGATCTTCTGTAGAAGGTAAGCTATGAGAAGCAGATCTTTTCAGAAGGTACTCAGTGTCCCTATTAACACGAGGCTAAATTAGTTGCAGCAATTCGGTGTATTAAAGAAGATGGGGCAGGAGAATAAGAAAAGAAAAGGAATTCCTCGTGTGAATCGGGACTTTAAGAAAATTCAACTATTTCAAAATATCTTATATGATATTTTTTTTAAAAACATCAAATGGTTTTCTCCAAAAGAAAACCTATACATCAGTTCGTCTATGGGGAGTTTTAGACCTTATCGAATAACTTCTAAGGTAGGTTTTCAAAAGTACTTCTATAGAAAGGAGCAATTTTTTGAAATAAGAAAATGTATTCGGAAAGTCATCTTCGGATTGCAGAACTATTATCAGGGTGTTCAATAGACACTCTGTCTGAAGTAAGAAGACGTTTTCCGAAAGTCATTATCGGAATGCAGAACTTTTGAGAAAATTATCAATAGGAAGACAATATTTTTAGAAGGTCTTTCTTAGAAGCAAGATCTTCTATGAGAAGCAGATCCTTTCAGAAGGTACTATATGAAAAAAAAACTCTTTTCATGAGTTCATCTACGAAGAGAAGACAATTCCAAAAGATCTTATAGCGAAATAGGACCTTTTCAAAACGGCAAATGGTATTCTCTAAAAACTTCCAAGGGAGCTCTTCAGAAGTACTTCTATAAAAAGGAGATATTTTTTTTAAATAAGAAGACATATTAAGAGGATCATCTTCGGACTGCAGAACTGTTTGAAGGTATTCAATAGACCTTTTGAAGTAAGAAGACATTTTCCGAAAGCCTTCTTCGGACTGCAGAACTTGTGAGAAAATTATCAATAGGAAGACAATATTTTTGGAAGGTCTTTCAAGATCTTCTGTAGAAGGTATTCTATGGGAAGCAGATCATTTCGGAAGGTACTATATTGAAAAAAAAACTCATTTCAGTAGTTCATCTACGAAAAGAAGATAATTCCAAAAGATCTTATACCGAAATTAGACCTTTTTAAAACGTCAAATGGTATTCTCTAAAAAGAAGACCTGTACTTATACTTATATATCAGGTCGTCTATGGGGAGTTTTAGACCTTTTTCGAATAACTTCTAAAGTAGCTCTTCAGAAGTACTTCTATACAAGGATATATTTTTTTGAAATAAGAAGACATATTAAGAAGTTCATCTTCGGACTGCAGAACTATTTGAAGGTGTTCAAAGATCTCTTCAAGTAATAAGACATTTTCCGTAAGTCTTCTTTGGACTGCAGAACTTTTGAGAAAATTATCATTGCAGAACTTTTGAGCAACTGATCATTAGGAAGACAAGATTTTCAGAAGTTCATTCTTAAAAATTATTTATTCTATGGGAAGCAGATCTTTTCATAAGGTACTAAATAGGAGAAAACCCGTTTTCAGCAGGTCATCTACGTAAGGAAAACAATTTCAAAAGATCTTATACGGAAATAAGACCTATTCAAAACGGCAAATGATATTCCCTAAAAAGAAGGTATATATATCAGATCGTCTATGGGCTGTTTTAGACCTTTTAGCATATCTTCTAAAGTTGGTTTTCAGAAGTAATTCTATAAAAAAGGAAATATTTTTGCGTTTTTTATGCAAAGAAAAACTTCTACGGAAAGAAAAGATTTTTAAAGAACCATTGGTATTTTATGGAAAGAGGATCTCTATATTATAGCTTCTATGGATAGTTTTAGATCTATAAAAACTTCTAAAGTATGTCTTCATTAGATCTTACATATAAACTATATTTATAAGGGAAAGGAATATTTTTAAAGGATCTGAAGTAAGATTTGTAATTCAGAAAGTTTATTTTGGACTGCAGAACTACAAATGTGTTCAATAGGGAGACCATATTTTCAAAGATCTTTCTTAGAAAGATGATATTTTAAGAAAGGAGGACCTCTATATTAGATCTTCTATGGATAGTTTTAGATCTATAATAATAACTTCTTAAATATAAACTATATTTGTAAGGGAAAGGAACATTTTTAACGGATCTGAAGCAAGAACTCGTATTCAGAAAGTTTACTTTGGACTGTAGAACTACATATTATGAATGTGTTCAATAGGGAGACCATATTTTCAGCGATCTTTCTTAGAAGGATGATTTTCCGTACAAGTTAGTCTACGGGAAGTAGTTTTCTTTCAGATGCTCTGTTATGAACATATTCTAAGGAACGGAACCCGCTTAAAAGATCTTCTGATCGTCTACGAAATGAAAACCATTTTATAAGAGTTTTATCGTCTTCGATCTGCAGAACGTTTGAGAATGTGTCCAATACGAAGACGACATTTTCTGAAGGCCTGTGATACAAGTAAGACTTCAGCATAACCTTTCCGCTATATAAAACCTTTCCGCTATATACAACCTTTCCGCTATTGCAAAAAGAAGACTTCTCCAAAAATATTCTTCAGAAAGAAGACCCTTTCAAAGTTCTTCAATGGAAAGAAGACTGCTACTCCAAATTCCCCCACTGTGCATCTATGGTAGACTATACATATAAGCTTTTGTCAATTCATTTAAATAGTTCCTCCCCACTTAAAAGTTATAGCAAAGTTGTGAACACTTTCTGCAAACGTCATTCCCAGACAATGATGACGTATTTGTGTTCACAAATAGTATTTTTTCTGATTCAGAAGACAATTTTATTTTGGGATTTTTCTGGTTGTCTTATTAATTCATTCGATAAGATTAGCTTTTCGATAATTGTTTTGCTGTAGCCATCGAAAATATCTTCAGTCGTGCACGAGAATACTTTATCGGCCACTTGATGCAATTCAATTGAAGATTGCTTATTGAAGAGACAATGAAATGAGTAATATTTGAAGCAAAAAAAGTTAAAAAGTGCTGATTGCTAATGAGAGAAAATCGATGACAGGTAACATAGCTGTAGCTATGGCAACGCGATCTAAGAATGACATATAGGTGGCGGTATATGAGTGATACATTTTTTGTGTGGATTGTTCTACTTCAGATAAGATAGCAATTTTTTAATATACATATTTTCTTTCGCAAACAGTGTCTTCAGAAGTATTTGATTTCGAGTAAGAAATCGATGACAAACGCAATCTCAAATTGGCAAGTAGATGGAGTTAGATCACTGATAAAAATTTCCATGATTTACATAATAATAACGTATTGTAACAAAATATATTTGTTTAAGGCTTTTTAAAATTTTTATTAACTTACCTATTTTGAAACCAGACTTGTACTACTCTCATATCTAAACCCGTATCCTGCGACAGCTGCTCTCTGACATGACGCGCAGGTTTCGGACTATTATTGTAGGCGGTTTTTAAAGTTTCCAATTGTTTAGCGGTAATCGTGGTACGAGGTCGTTTATTCGGCTGGTCACCATCTAAGGAACCATCCAAATATAAACCTAATTTTCGATGGAAATTAAATGCAAAATTTAGAAAAGAAAAACAACAGGAGAGATGAATTAGTGATCGGTGTGCTTACCTTTCGCCTTAGCTTCTTCATAGTCTCGCTTACACACTAGCTTTCTATCTTCCATGAGGTAGAATTCATCGCCGGTATTGAGGGTGCGCGAACAGATCGTGCATAGGAAACACTGCAGGTGATAGACGTTGTCTTGTGCGCGTCGCACGACTTGAGTTGGTGGTATACCCATATCACAAGCGGAACATTTCGTTCCGTAACGCCTATTAGAAGACCCAAACATTGGGAAAAGACAAAGGGAGGTTATTATTAATTAATTATTTTACACAGGAAGGCATATTGAGATATTGATATACGAGTATATAAGAGGATTATAGTTAACATGATAATTTCTGTAACTTAAAAATAAATATACAACAAATAAAATACATAATTAAGGAACATTATCCCAATATCATTTAATCGGACTTGAGCTCAATGGATTTTGGTCCAAGGAATAAACTTAAACAAGTAAGAAAGTTCAGTCGGGTAAAACGACTTATGAATCCCCTCAACTTCAGTCTCAAAAAATATTCCTAAATTTACTGATTGTAATGTTTTAAATATGTAATAATATTAATTGCATTTAATAACTTTATAGAATGCTTTGGTATTAAAGATATAAGTTTTGGGCAAAATGGTCCCTTTGTGTGGAAAGATTCACAGAGGGGCGTGTCAATGATGCCATTTTTTACTGAACTCTAGGTACTATAATAGCATTACACTGTACAAAATTTCAAGTATTTGTATGTACAGGTATTAAAGTTATAAACGGTTAAATTTTGGTGAAAAGTGGTCCATTTGGGTGGGAGTGGACCAATATGGCCCATCTTCGAACTTAGATAGGGAAAAATGTTATTAAATATAAAATTTGAAGTCAATACGTTACTCCTCTCGAGAGTTATCGTGCGCTCCAGCCAGCCAGACAGACAGACGGACATTACATCATTAAATCATTAAATCATTAAATCATTAAATCATTAAATCATTAAATCATTAAACCATTAAATCATTAAATCATTAAATCATTAAATCATTAAATCATTAAATCATTAAATCATTAAATCATTAAATCATTAAATCATTAAATTATTAAATCATTAAATCATTAAATCATTAAATCATTAAATCATTAAATCATTAAATCATTAAATCATTAAATCATTAAATCATTAAATCATTAAATCATTAAATCATTAAATCATTAAATCATTAAATCATTAAATCATTAAATCATTAAATCATTAAATCATTAAATCATTAAATCATTAAATCATTAAATCATTAAATCATTAAATCATTAAATCATTAAATCATTAAATCATTAAATCATTAAATCATTAAATCATTAAATCATTAAATCATTAAATCATTAAATCATTAAATCATTAAATCATTAAATCATTAAATCATTAAATCATTAAATCATTAAATCATTAAATCATTAAATCATTAAATCATTAAATCATTAAATCATTAAATCATTAAATCATTAAATCATTAAATCATTAAATCATTAAATCATTAAATCATTAAATCATTAAATCATTAAATCATTAAATCATTAAATCATTAAATCATTAAATCATTAAATCATTAAATCATTAAATCATTAAATCATTAAATCATTAAATCATTAAATCATTAAATCATTAAATCATTAAATCATTAAATCATTAAATCATTAAATCATTAAATCATTAAATCATTAAATCATTAAATCATTAAATCATTAAATCATTAAATCATTAAATCATTAAATCATTAAATCATTAAATCATTAAATCATTAAATCATTAAATCATTAAATCATTAAATCATTAAATCATTAAATCATTAAATCATTAAATCATTAAATCATTAAATCATTAAATCATTAAATCATTAAATCATTAAATCATTAAATCATTAAATCATTAAATCATTAAATCATTAAATCATTAAATCATTAAATCATTAAATCATTAAATCATTAAATCATTAAATCATTAAATCATTAAATCATTAAATTAATTAAATAATTAAATCATTAAATCATTAAATCATTAAATCATTAAATCATTAAATCATTAAATCATTAAATCATTAAATCATTAAATCATTAAATCATTAAATCATTAAATCATTAAATCATTAAATCATTAAATCATTAAATCATTAAATCATTAAATCATTAAATCATTAAATCATTAAATCATTAAATCATTAAATCATTAAATCATTAAATCATTAAATCATTAAATCATTAAATCATTAAATCATTAAATCGTTAAATCATTAAATCATTAAATCATTAAATCATTAAATCATTAAACCATTAAATCATTAAATCATTAAATCATTAAATCATTAAATCATTAAATCATTAAATCATTAAATCATTAAATCATTAAATCATTAAATCATTAAATCATTAAATCATTAAATCATTAAATTATTAAATTATTAAATTATTAAATCATTAAATCATTAAATCATTAAATCATTAAATCATTAAATCATTAAATCATTAAATCATTAAATCATTAAATCATTAAATCATTAAATCATTAAATCATTAAATCATTAAATCATTAAATCATTAAATCATTAAATCATTAAATCATTAAATCATTAAATCATTAAATCATTAAATCATTAAATCATTAAATCATTAAATCATTAAATCATTAAATCATTAAATCATTAAATCATTAAATCATTAAATCATTAAATCATTAAATCATTAAATCATTAAATCATTAAATCATTAAATCATTAAATCATTAAATCATTAAATCATTAAATCATTAAATCATTAAATCATTAAATCATTAAATCATTAAATCATTAAATCATTAAATCATTAAATCATTAAATCATTAAATCATTAAATCATTAAATCATTAAATCATTAAATCATTAAATCATTAAATCATTAAATCATTAAATCATTAAATCATTAAATCATTAAATCATTAAATCATTAAATCATTAAATCATTAAATCATTAAATCATTAAATCATTAAATCATTAAATCATTAAATCATTAAATCATTAAATCATTAAATCATTAAATCATTAAATCATTAAATCATTAAATCATTAAATCATTAAATCATTAAATCATTAAATCATTAAATCATTAAATCATTAAATCATTAAATCATTAAATCATTAAATCATTAAATCATTAAATCATTAAATCATTAAATCATTAAATCATTAAATCATTAAATCATTCAATCATTAAATCATTCAATCATTAAATCATTAAATCATTAAATCATTAAATCATTCAATCATTAAATCATTAAATCATTAAATCATTAAATCATTAAATCATTAAATCATTAAATCATTAAATCATTAAATCATTAAATCATTAAATCATTAAATCATTAAATCATTAAATCATTAAATCATTAAATCATTAAATCATTAAATCATAAATCATTAAATCATTAAATCATTAAATCATTAAATCATTAAATCATTAAATCATTAAATCATTAAATCATTAAATCATTAAATCATTAAATCATTAAATCATTAAATCATTAAATCATTAAATCATTAAATCATTAAATCATTAAATCATTAAATCATTAAATCATTAAATCATTAAATCATTAAATCATTAAATCATTAAATCATTAAATCATTAAATCATTAAATCATTAAATCATTAAATCATTAAATCATTAAATCATTAAATCATTAAATCATTAAATCATTAAATCATTAAATCATTAAATCATTAAATCATTAAATCATTAAATCATTAAATCATTAAATCATTAAATCATTAAATCATTAAATCATTAAATCATTAAATCATTAAATCATTAAATCATTAAATCATTAAATCATTAAATCATTAAATCATTAAATCATTAAATCATTAAATCATTAAATCATTAAATCATTAAATCATTAAATCATTAAATCATTAAATCATTAAATCATTAAATCATTAAATCATTAAATCATTAAATCATTAAATCATTAAATCATTAAATCATTAAATCATTAAATCATTAAATCATTAAATCATTAAATCATTAAATCATTAAATCATTAAATCATTAAATCATTAAATCATTAAATCATTAAATCATTAAATCATTAAATCATTAAATCATTAAATCATTAAATCATTAAATCATTAAATCATTAAGTCATTAAATCATTAAATCATTAAATCATTAAATCATTAAATCATTAAATCATTAAATCATTAAATCATTAAATCATTAAATCATTAAATCATTAAATCATTAAATCATTAAATCATTAAATCATTAAATCATTAAATCATTAAATCATTAAATC
Source organism: Eudasyphora cyanicolor (assembly GCA_963930755.1). Lineage (NCBI taxonomy): Eukaryota > Metazoa > Arthropoda > Insecta > Diptera > Muscidae > Eudasyphora > Eudasyphora cyanicolor. Next base: position 62,846,611 of record OZ005737.1, read on the forward strand.
ATTAAATCATTAAATCATTAAATCATTAAATCATTAAATCATTAAATCATTAAATCATTAAATCATTAAATCATTAAATCATTAAATCATTAAATCATTAAATCATTAAATCATTAAATCATTAAATCATTAAATCATTAAATCATTAAATCATTAAATCATTAAATCATTAAATCATTAAATCATTAAATCATTAAATCATTAAATCATTAAATCATTAAATCATTAAATCATTAAATCATTAAACCATTAAATCATTAAATCATTAAATCATTAAATCATTAAATCATTAAATCATTAAATCATTAAATCATTAAATCATTAAATCATTAAATCATTAAATCATTAAATCATTAAATCATTAAATCATTAAATCGTTAAATCATTAAATCATTAAATCATTAAATCATTAAATCATTAAATCATTAAATCATTAAATCATTAAATCATTAAATCATTAAATCATTAAATCATTAAATCATTAAATCATTAAATCATTAAATCATTAAATCATTAAATCAATAAATCATTAAATCATTAAATCATTAAATCATTAAATCATTAAATCATTAAATCATTAAATCATTAAATCATTAAATCATTAAATCATTAAATCATTAAATCATTAAATCATTAAATCATTAAATCATTAAATCATTAAATCATTAAATCATTAAATCATTAAATCATTAAATCATTAAATCATTAAATCATTAAATCATTAAATCATTAAATCATTAAATCATTAAATCATTAAATCATTAAATCATTAAATCATTAAATCATTAAATCATTTAATCATTAAATCATTAAATCAATAAATCATTAAATCTTTAAATCATTAAATCATTAAATCATTAAATCATTAAATCTTTAGGTAATTTAATCATTCTATTATTACTTAGATTAATGAATTTTGCATTAATTCAAAACATTCCTTTCACCCAATTTATAATATGATTTAGGCCAGTTTCTAAATTACTGACGCAATAGAATTCTTTGCAAATGGCAGACACGTGCCTATCAGTTCGTCTGCCTTTTCTCCTTCTATTTGTTTGTATTTAACCTTCTAAATTTTTATGAGTCCTTAAGGATAATACTCTCACTTGTTTTCTGTTTTATATTCTTTAAATTTTTATATACATATATATGAAAAATGTACGGAAATTTACTTACTTAAAAAAATCCTCCTTACAAAACAATTGTCCATTACGGGCAAAGCATTTATCATTCAACTGGGCATGACACTCGCTGCACTGCAAACACTTCGCATGCCACGTTCGTTCCAGGACCTTTAAAATAAATCGATCCAATATCAGTTCATGACAGCCTCCACATTTCGGTATTGTAGCTGTAAATAAATAATGAATGAGAGAAGAAAGGTAAAGTTAAATAGGGATATGGATATATTCGAAAATAGAAAATTGATAAATATCCTTAAGAAGAGACCTGCTAGATGTTGTACTTAAAGTTAAACAAAAGGAAATCGTATGCAGGATAACAAATAGAGATTTTTTTGCAAAGGATATACACACACTTTTTCCCTCATTCTCCCATTCTAGAAATTATGATAAATAATATATGTGAAAAAGAGAATTTGCAAAATACAAAGGAAATGTTGCCTAAATTGTCCTCACAACAAATAGTGTGGTATTCTTTTTGTGTGTGTGTGTGTGTTTGTGGACTCCTCCTTTTGTTGCTGTGGAACTTTCAAACCATTTATACAATCCTTTAACCCAATTTTGGTTTATTGTTGTTGGCCATTAAAGCTAAAAATAACACACAAAAATGTTGTAAAGGCTCTTAAAAGCATTTGTTTATTGGCATATGGATATGTTAACTGCACATGGCTTGGCTCGACTCTACTCGACTCGACTCATATGTTATGGATCTCTTCTTCAGGGGCCCTTCATATGAAGGGATGGCTGTAAATATTATGGATTTGTTGGGAAGAGCTCTGCCTGCCACCCCCTTGACTCTTTAAGAATGACACACCTTTTCGCTTTGTTGCGATGGATGAATGAATGAATGAATGGCTGGTCGGACAGACAGATGGACGGACGGACGAATGAATGGGATAATCATATGACGGCGGCACACCTTGGAGCTACTTTGAGCTGCTTTTGTGGCATACTCGGGGCTTTTATAACCGTTTGTACGTGACATTCGCATTGTGGTGCATAATGGGGTTTATGAACTATAAACTTACATTTTTACGTACGTTTTTTTCTGTGTTTTGTATACGATTTTTTTTCTTGTTTAAAATAGATAATATAATGCTACTTTATGAGTAACAAAATGTGGCACTCCAGTATGTGTGTGTGTGTGATTGCATTCGACCGGATTAAGTAAATATTACTTATGGATATGTGTTTTTGTGGTCTTATTGGTCTTAGACTAGGTCAATACTGAAGGACGGAATATTTGATCAATGAAATATAATATAAATAAATGGATTGTAGACTATTTTTCTGCCAATACTGAAACAAGTCTCTTAATTTCTAGGATTTTTCCCCAAAAACATCTTAATCTTTAATATAAGGACAATTCATATATAGAATGAGGAACGTGTACTTAATATAAGGGGAGTTGTCTTTATTTTATGTAAGACATTTAATTGTTTTACCACCATTAACACAATTGAATATGATTTTTATTGAACCAAGAAAAATAAAATCACTGAAATTATAAAAGAGTGGTCCAACCATAATGCACGATGTTAATTGCGAGTCACACCTTTGCGTTAAGGTTTTGCCAACTTAATTAGAGATTTCTTTGTTTTTGTGTTTGACAAATTCAACCATGGAGAGGTACACAATAATGCAGCGCATTAAGATTGTTAAAACCTTTTACGAAAATGTTCGTTCAAATCAAAATGCATTTCGTGAACTTCGTGATTTTGTTGGTCAACATAATCAACCAAATGTGTCCACAATCGGGAGAATTGTGCGCAAAATTTCAGCAAACCGGGTCTGTAGGAGATGTGTTTAATGCGGTTTATGGGCCGACGGCGTCATCGGGCCGTACTTCTTCAAAAATGAGATCGGCCAATCAGTTACTGTGAATGTTGTTCGCCATCGTGAGATGATAACGGACTTCTTGTAGCCAGAAATTGAGGATATGAACCTGGATGATTTGTGGTTCCAACAGGATTGTGTCACTTGCCACACAGCCAACAAAATAATGCCTCATTTGCGTGAGAAATTCAATGACCGTGTTATCTCACGTCGTGACGATGTTAATTGGCTGCCACGATCATGTGATTTGACACCGTTGGACTTCTTTCTTTGGGGATATTTAAAAGAAAAAGTGTACGTCAATAAGCCAAGAACAATTCAAGAGCTAAGTATGAGATAATTCGGCATATTAACGACATTGAACCTCAATTTTGTCTCAGAGTCATTGAAAATATGGATAGAGGTATGCCAGCGAAGCTGTGGCGAGCATTTGGCCGATATTTTGTCTCACACCTAATTGTCACAGATCCTTCTGTCATAATAAAAAATACTAAGATAATTGTCACAGATCCTTCTGTCATAATAAAAAATACTAAGATAATTGTCTTGAAAACTCTTTGTTTTATTTACAATTAACATTGTGCGTTTTGGTTGGAACACACTTTATTTATATATTGGGTCTTCCAGAAGGGTCTTCCGAACGTTGGCATTAGATAGTGGTCATATTGTTGAAGGTACAACTGTCGCAGTGGCTGTCATTTATTCAGTATGTTTTGCCAAATCATAACAAGCAAATGATAAAATTATTTTATAAAAATAGGATGTTCTTTTGGGTCGCCTACTGAGAGGACTATTCGCAATGTGGTGGATAAATGTGAGTCCACTTGATCAGTAAACAATCAACGAACACCCGCACGTCGACGGAACGCCAGATCTGCCTAAAACATAGGCGCCGTCCGTAATAGTAAGCAAGAGAATAATTGAGCCAACTTGGCTAAACGAATGATGCAGAAGTTTTTATTTTCGGGGGCTACTTTTACGTTCAATTCACAGAATTGACGTGGAATCGACTGATTTGGCTCATTTTGAACGGATACACTTACGACTGCGATATTTTCCTCTTATAGTTGCGACCACCGACTCAGAATTTCGGTAGTATTTGTTAATGATTTACAAACGTTACACGTAAGTGAACTTTACCATGATGTTGATGTTGACTTCGACTTAGGGCTGTGGAGTCGGAGTCTAGGAGTCGGAGTCGGAGTCCGGAGTCGAAAAAATATGGTCGACTCCGAGATGTATTGTTCAAAATGTACCAATTATATGATAGAAATTTTGCAATCAAAAAATTTTGGGAAAACAATTTTGGTAAAAAAGGACGATAAAATATTCGAAGCTTTTAACTAAATATTTAAAATTTAAAATTAAAAAAATTACGCGCACATTGGGACAAAAAGGAATAAATATGGCACCAAAGCCAAGTACAAATGGCAAGAGCTTGAATCGTCTAATTTGGCTTGAGGGAAGCCATTGGAACGTAGACTAGACACAAGGAGTTTTTTAGGCAAAAATGGTGGAAAAATGATAAATATTGTGCAGTGGGACAAAACAATGTTGGATATGGTACAGTGGGGCAAAAAGTGCAAAATATGGTACAGTGGGGGAAAAAATTAAATTTGTGCAGTGGGTCAAAAATGTGTTAAATATGGCACAGTGGGACAAAAGGGGTTAAATATGGTATCGTAGTGCAAAAATGGTAAAATATGGTACAAAAAGGGTTAAATATGGTAGAGTAGGGCTAAGGGTGCGAATTTAGCTTTTGGAATATACAGTATGTTTTTCTCTTAATACCTACTTATAGTGGCACTGTGATGCAAAAACGATTAAATGGTGTACAGTTGTGGTTTAATGGCATTTAGAGGCACATAACGGAAAAGGGATAAATTCTGTAATCTTTAGATTATCCTAGCGGGTGACATAGGCTATATTAGTTATTTATTGAGGAGGCGTGGCCCCGCGCAAATAAGCCAATTTGGAGTTATTATTTTCTTAGTGATTCCTACTGTTCCTACCTACGAATGGATTATCGAGATTCCTACTGTCGTTATCTGATGATTGGGACTGGACCGTGATCCCGTTTCGAACGCAATCGGTCCAAAAATGGGCAACGAGTGGGCAGGGTCCAGCAAGTACTCCATAACATTTTGCAATAATGAACAAACATTTCGGGAAAACGAAATATTAAAGGACATATTGCACTTACGTCTCTTGGTGAAAGTTTTTTTTGGCATTGTGTCGGTTACGTCTAAAATCATTTACCGTTTTTTGAGAAAACGGTAATATATACAGGGTTGTCCATATTCGACGGACCCATCTGGCAACGCCATAACTTTTGACAGAGATGTCAGATCGCTTAATGACATACCGCGTTTGAAGCGTCAGTCCAAGCAGATTTTTACCATGGAACAATACACGCCACGCGAGCGCTCTGAAATAGTTGAAATTTACATTCAACAGAAGAAGTCAAGTCAACGTGCTTTTAAAATATTAAAAAATGTGAGAAGTGCGCCTTCTAAGAACACCATTAAGCGTTTATACGAAAAATTTTCGACTGGTGAGGCTCTTTCTAATCCGAAGAGGCCAAATAAAAGTCGACCAAGGCGATCGGCCGAGAATATCGCTGCCGTACGAGCCAGTGTTGAGAGGTCCCCAAGAACATCCCAAAAACGCCGTTCTCAGCAGTTGGGCATGGCTCGGTCCACTTTACAACGGATTATTCGCGTTGATTTGCATTTGTTCCCGTACAAAATTCAATTGACGCAAAGATTGTTGCCTGCGGACGAGCCTCGTCGATTGGAATGGGCCCAACGAGTCCGTGGGTCCGTCGAATATGGGCAACCCTGTATATGCACAATTTATACACACGTTGTACTTTGACTAGACAAATCGAATGGCGGCCTTAACTTAATTTCTGAAAAATGGTCAGTTACGTCGGTTGGTCATCCAAGCGACGATATGAGATAATTACTTTATAAATCTAAATCTAAACAGAATTTGTTAAAAGTCAACAATACGCGTTCTTGGATAAATAAATTCTACCCTAATAAATTAAAAACAAAATGATTGAACGTGGAATACAGCTTCCATAGCGTTACAATGCCAAATCTGAAGAAACATTTACATATATCTGGGGGCAATATTAACCTGAACCGATTTTCACCAACTCCAATAGGTTTCCTCCCTAGTGTGAAAGAGGTCTTATTGTCAAATTTTACCAGGATCGTGGTAAAATTTTGACCTGAACTTAACGAACAACTTAAGACAGCTAGTGATTCTAAGTAGAACGGTATAATTTAAGGTTTGTCTAGCGGTAGCATTTTTTTGCAAATCCACCAAAAAAAAAATATAACCTCCTGTACCATAGTATGGTGTAGGGTATAATAAATAACGAATGAACTGGTTGCTTGAAGCGAAAATAATTTCACAAATTTGCGGTATATTGAAACAAAGGCAGTTATTGATGAACATTTTATCATGATTTCATGTTGAAAGAATTGTCATATTAGTTGCAGCTTACAAGTAAAGCATCAATAAATAAATAATACAATTTTATTTAATTACTGGTATTTAATACCTAATTTTTTGTGTTTATACCCTACACCACACTGTGGTACAGGGTATTATAAGTTTGTTTCACGGCAGATGTTTGTAACACCTGAAAATAACACAGCTAGACCCACCTTAAAGTATACCGATCGACTCAGCATCACTAGCTGAGTCGATTTAAGCATGTCCGTCCGTCCGTCTGTCCATGTAAAGTGAAATTTTGCAGTTAAGAGTATTTCGCAGCTGTTAAGATCGCTATTGAATTTGGTTGAAATCGGTTAAGATTTAGCTATAGCTCCCAAATATGTTTCGTCCGATTTGGCCCTTTAGTCCTATAGAAGCTGTATTTTACATCCGATCGTTTTGAAATTTAGAATGGTAGAGTTTCTTGATCCATGAACCAACATTGCCGAATTTGAAGAAAATCGGTTAAGATTTAGCTATAGCTCCCATATATATGTTTCGTCCGATTTTGCTCTTTAGTCCTGTAGAAGCTGTATTTTACATCCAATCATTTTGAAATTTAGAATGGTAGAGTTTCTTGATCCATGAACCAACACTACCGAATTTGAAGAAAATCGGTTAAGATTTAGCTATAGCTCCCATATATATGTTTCGTCCGATTTAGCCCTTTAGTCCTATAAAAGCTGTATTTTACATCCAATCGTTTTGGAATTTAGAATGGTAGAGTTTCTTGATCAATGAACCAACACTACCGAATTTAAAGAAAATCGGTTAAGATTTAGCTATAGCTCCCATATATATGTTTCGTCCGATTTGGCCCTTTAGTTCTATAGAAGCTATATTTTACATCCAATCGTTGTGAAATTTAGAATGGTAGAATTTCTTGATTCATGAACCAACATTGCCGAATTTGAAGAAAATCGGTAAAGATTTAGCTATAGCTCCCATATATATGTTTCATCCGATTTGGCTCTTTAGATCCAATCGTTTTTATACCCTACACCACACTGTGGTACAGGGTATTATTTAAGTATAAAATGTCCCAAAAATAAATTTATGTAAACAATTTATACATGAATTACAAAATTTATATATCAGAGTTATTCAATATTACGAGAGTGGTGTAGGGTATTATATAGTCGGCACCGCCCGACTTTAGCCTTTCCTTACTGGTTTCGGGTAGGTTTGTTCCGCATTTTTTCTCCTATTCAATAGCTACAACTTTGCTTCAGACACAAAAGAGATACTTGTATTCAGTACGGTATATGAAGAAAAAATATAGAAAAAGTATAAACATCCACCTTGATCCACAAAATTCGTATGGCCATTAAATTATTATTTGGGGTAACTTGGACAAAACGAATGATGCAGATGTTCTTATTTTTGCGGCTACTTTCACGGCCACTTCTCAGAATTGAATCCCAAATCATGTCGAGCCCTAACCGCCAAAACGACGTAAGCGCCACCATGATTTACTTTTAATTTTTTGAGAAAAATCGTTTACTTATGACAAATGGCGTCATGTTTCCGAAATTTATAGCTGTAAAATGTACCGTAGTACTAAATTTCACAGTTTTTTAAACAGATGTATGCATTACATATGCATTTAAACAATAAATTAACGCAAAGGAAACATTCTCCTTTTTGTGAGTGACGCTTACGTCCTTTTGGCGGTTAAGGCTCGATGTGTTGTACTGAGTAATATTTGTGTGCGACAAATATTATACTTATATATGAGGAGTTTACCCTAAACATTCGTGTGTTTCAAGCAGAATATGTTAGGGACAATATACTACAGAAGTGATTTTGTTAAGGGTAATAGAAGTACATATTTAATTCAAACTTATTTTTTATATGAAGGCCATATGTCAAACTGCTGAAAAAGCTAAAAATTTGAGTTTGTCTTAATTTTTGATTTATTTGATCGAAATAAATGACGTATTTTGGGATGAATTTTCAAACAATATCCATCTTTTACTGTGGAATTCTTGATGGGAATTGTATCGTTTATGCAAAATTTAAAGATTTTAAAGACTTTACATAGAAAAAAATAAAACTCGATGCAATAAAGATATAAGCATAAACAAAATTGTACTAGAGCGCCCCAGTAGGTGAGTTGGTAGCGAGCTCGCCTATGAGTTTGGGGGTCGTGGGTTCGATTCCCACCAGAGGCTCTGGTCTGTCGCAACAAAAATTTACAAGCAACATGGTCTTTGTCACCCGGCTTCTCCCCGGACCGTAAAATTAGAATATAAATTAACTTTGTATTGTAATTCATATAAATAAATAAATAAATAAATAAAAATTGTACTTTGAAATAATGCAATTGTAAATCTGATTCCAATAAAAAACTAATGATCCATTAAAAAGTTGTATTGTTTTAAAATTCTGATCCAACAAATAAATTTTACTATTAATTTTATAATTGGTATCTAGTATATAAAATTTACAGCGTCTGATCTAACATAATGTGCCACAAATATACGGTTAGAGACTATAGAAAATTCTTAAATTTGAGGAAGTAAATCTGCGCCTCATTTATGAAATTACATTGCTGTCAATCAATTGTATTTTCCCAATTTCGAAATAAACTTGGCATTCTATAGCATAATTTGGTCTATGTTATAGTCCCAAAAATGCAAGATTTTTGTTGTCCTTTTTCATTCCGCAATTTGTATTTTTTCCGCAAATCGTTACTTGCAGAGACATAAATTTATGGCGAAACATTAAAAATGTTACGCCCGGGACGAGAGTCGAACCGACAACCTTATGATTGTTAACCAGACGCGCTATATGTATATCTAGCTAGGAAACTCTTTTGGGACTAATATGAACATTTTATTCATATTATAATATCATCGTCGCCAGAAATATAGTATATGGCAACTCTCTTTATTATTCAATGATAGCAATCCTTTTTTCAAATTCAAGTGTACATAAAAATGCATTGTTTCGAAAATGTTGGGATATATAATTGTATTTAAAAACAAATTTTTCATAAAAATGTAAGTGTCTACGTAGCTGAGTTGGTAAACATGTGGCTCACAAAACAGAAAGTTCTGGAATCGTATCGCGTTCGGAGCGGAGGTAAAATTTTATATACATAATATTGAAAATTGCGTGTCTAAAATTTCAATTTCCTAAATAAAGAAGAAAAGAATAATTCATAGAAGAAGTGGTAAGAGATTCCAACATATAACTGGTGGAGAGAAGAGAGGTGGTGAAGGACAAAAATAATAAATAATAAGATATGTCATCCCGGAGCGAGTAAGTTGTCAGGTACGAACGAATAGCAATTTCAACGAGTAGCACTTCAAAAAGTGAGGTTTTCCGCGGAAATCGGACCGATTTTCCCGAATTTGAAATTGTCGCAATTAAATTAATATTAATCGATTAGTGCAAAAAAAGTTCGCAAAAAAAATTCAGGTCCAAGAAAAATTTTAAATTTTTCTCTTCTTTTTTGCATTAACTTAATTAAATTTTCTTAAATTTAAGTACAAATTTACTTGAAATAAGGAAAAAAATATGCTGAATTTGCATAATTTCAAGTCAGAATTTGCTGGTATTGACTTAATTTTTCATCTCAGTAGTTACTTAAAGGAAGTACGAGTTAACTAGAATTAGGTTCAAAATATTTAATAATTGTCAGGATATGTATGAACTTGATATAGGGTTTATAGTTTTAGCTCCATACGAAGTTCAATATTATTCCTAAAGTTTAGTTCATTTTAACTTGCTCTAGGGTTCACTTTTGTTTTGAGTGTAGATTAATTGACATTAATCTACACTCAAAACAAAAATCATTTAAGTACATTTGAAATAGATATCAACAACTTAGAAGCCATTTATGTTTTTGAACACAAAATGGTTGGTGTTGGTTTTCAAGGCGGTATGTTTTTCACTTGACTATTCAAAAATACCTTCCTTCACTTAGATGGAACCCTTTGATCTTCAGAGTTATAGGCATCACTATTGAACAACATTAATTAAAGATTTTGGAATGTATTAATTGTTATATTGTTTTCCTTAACTTCCGTGAAAACTCAAAATGACATTAAGGCGTATGAGTGATGATAGTTATTAAATAATCATACGCCATGTATACTTGAATATGCAATTATTTTAGCTTTAAGTTGTATCCCTCACCGTACATGGAGGAGGGTATATGCAGGACGTATACATAGGCATAAAATGTTTGCAATTTTCAAAATCACTCAAAAAAACACGAAAAATATTTGGAAGGCAGTTAAAAAAACAATACAAAAACGTAAAAAATGGTAACAGTAAAAGTAAGAACAACTAAAAATAAGAAAAGTGCATGGTTTCCTTGCTAAAACTTTTCAAATTATGCATCGATTTTCTTCGGAATGGTCTCAATTTATTCATAACCTTTCAGACTTTACGATAAAATCACAAAAATATGACAATTATGCGTTTCTAGATGATTTTATGAGGCTTTTATTTAAAATTTATTAAAATTTTCTCAAAAAATATGATTTTTTGCAATACTTTGTAAGATATCGTCGAAACCGCTGAACGGTTGGAAAATTGTATTGTGCGAAGTTGAAGGCTACTTAATTCTGAAGTTTGTAAAGTTTACCAATTCGGATAAATGGTTCTCTAGTTATGTCATAATATGTGGTTCAACCTCTCTTTTTTCTTAGCCTAAAAGGTTGTCTCTTTAAATTCTCGAGATAAGCTGTGATATGGAAAGAAATTAGTGGTTAAACCACATATAGTGGCATAACTCGAGAACCATTTATCCGATTTGGTTGAGGAAAGTTTTAAAGAATTAAATATTAAGTAGCCTTCAACTTCATATAATACCATTTTCCATCCGTTCAGCGGTTTCGACGATATACGAGTATTACAAAATATTGCAAAAAATGTGATTTTTTGATAAAATTTTAATATTTTTAAAATAAAACTCCCATAAAATAATCTAAAAATGAACAAATGCTACATTTTTACGATTTTATCGCAAAGTCTGTTCGGTCATGAATTAAACGAGCCCATTCTCCGAAAAAAATTGATGCATAATTTAAAAAGTTATAGCTAATTTAGTAAGGTTTTAACTTTAGAACTTTCTTATCGATGTAAAATTTACAAAAACAAACTTTAAAAGCTAAGATTGGAGATTTTGACATTTTTTGAATCAGAATCAGAATCTAGAATCAGAATCTATGCATTAAAACAGAAACCCAAGAAAAAATTTTGTTTTTGTCGACCGGTGTAATTATTGGTTGGCTTTAAATTTATGATAACCAGATATGGCGAAAATTAAGTTAAAATTACATTTATGATTTCTTATCTATCTACCTTTTATAGGTTGCAGTGATGGAATGAGTTTGAACAACCGTGTATGCAAATTTGGCTTTATATTGGGTGTGGTAATAAGTAGTACAGTTTTGGCCATTACACAGAACTTATTACGGTATTTGCAAACGATTAACCTAGATATAATAAAGGCTTACGAAATCATAAAACTGCCAACGACTAAATTAAGTGACATGCGTAGAAATTCAGATGCGGAGTTTGATAAACTGTTTGAAGAATCCACACAACTTGCAAGAAGTTTTGGAATAGAAGCTGCACTACCTAGAAGAGTAGGCACTCAAAAGTATATGGATAATATTCCTGGTTCAGATGCCAAGGCGTACTTTAGGACAACATTGTTCATACCATATCTGGACGAAGTAATATCACATTTAAATAATAGATTTTCCTAACATGAAGCTATAATTACAAGTCTGTTTAATATCGTTCCGATACGAGTTGTAAATCTAATAAAGGAAGATTTCGAAGAAGCCACACTTTTTTACAAAAACGATTTAAAAAATTCAGCAAAATCTGTTTTAGCTGAAATAAGTATATGGATTGATTATTGGAAGCAGAAGAATGATAAGCCATCAAATGCATTAGATGCTATTTCAGTTTGTGATGAGGACATGTTCCCAAGCGTTTTTACCCTTTTGCAGATACTGGCCACAATACCTGTGACAACGGCATCTGCTGAGCGAAGTTTCTCGATGTTAAGAGGAATAAAAACTTATCTCCGGAACAGAATGGAAGGCTATCTTATCTGGCTTTGATGTCTATATACAAAGATGAAGTCAAAATCGATTAAATAATTGATATATTTCTTTCAAAAATCGAAGATTACATTTTTAACTCTTACGTATTTTATTATAAAAAGTTTTACTGATCTCGTACTAAAGTACACATTTATATTTAGGAATAAAATTCGAATAAAAAACTAAGGAACTTAACTTCCATTACCTACACAATAAACGAAATTTTTTAATTGTTTATCTTTGTTATGGAAAAAAGGTTGGGGCCCCCCCCCGAACCAAAATCCTGGATACGTCCCTGGGTATATGTATATATAAAAAAATTAGATCTTTCTCAAATTCTCAGAAAATGTTGCCCCAGTATGTGGGAGTAATGACCCACAATATTAAAAAAATTAAATGAAAATTGGAGGCAGAGGGCGAGGTCAAAGTTCAGAAAAATCGATTTTTTTGCCTCTGTAATGGGATTTTCAAGTACATTTTAGTGCTACAAGGCATAAGACATTGAAAATAGAAAATATCGCTTTTTTAAAGCATTTTCCGGGTACTTTTCATAAAAAATACTAAAATTATTTTTAATTTTTTTTCGGTCACTTTTTGCGGAAACAAAAATATAAATTGCGATTACTCAGAATCGATCTAATTTTTTTTCCTTAAATGTTTTTATAAAAAATGGTCCATATGTACTCTACCGATGGTGTAAATTTTGGAGTGGGGACGACATAGGTTCAGTAGTTATAGTATAATAACTGAAAATCTTCACCAAATTACATTGGTGAAGATTTTGTCTAGACCTACAGTCTATTGGAAAGTGGTCGTCATTGGCACGCCCCGTTTGTTACCTCCCCTTCTTAATAACAAGTTAACAACTTATAATTTGAATACCAGTGCATACTTTCTTACTTGTTTTTATACCATCCACCATGGGATGGTGGTATATAAATTTTGTCACTCCGTTTGTAACCCCTTGAAATAATGATCAGGGACCCCATAAAATATATACAATTTACAATGATGGATGCTCGATTACAGGTAACTTGGGATTGAAAAAGGGGCAATATCGGTTCATTTTTTTATATAGCCCAAAAATATCGGAAATTTTTAATTTCCGCGGGCTACGTGTATTTGATTTTTGATATTTTTGTAGCGTTATGTTGGTACTCATGTCCCTTACTTATGCTGACAAGGTCGGCCATTTTGAATGTTTAGTTAATTTTTGACAGCTGTTGTGCCTGGATGTGTTTTAACTTGTCTTCGATTTTTATCTATTTCAGAAAATGGATCAAAGAATCTGCATCAAATTTTGTGTGAAAAGCAAAATAAAGTTCGCTGACGCATTCCGAATGTTGACTGTGGCATATGGTGAAGCTACCTTGGATCAAAGCATCGTTTTTCGGTGGTACAAAATGTTCTTAGAGGGCCGAGAAGATGCGATGGACGAACAGCGTGCCGGACGCCATAAAGGTCGAACGTAATGGTTTTGCTCACAGTTTTCTTTGATTGCAGGGGCGTGGTGCATTATGAGTTCTTCCCAAAGGGTAGTACGGTCAATAAAGAATATTACCTGCAAGTTATGCGCAAATTGCGCGAAGCAATCCGCCAAAAATGCCCGGATTTGTGGAAGAACAAAAACTGGCTTTTGCACCATGATAACGCCCCTGCACACACATCGTTGATTGTGCGCGAATATTTGGCCAAAAACAACACAGTAATGGCCCCCTGTGATTTTTTTTCCCAAAACTGAAAAGGCCCATGAAAGGACGACGCTACGCCACGATTGAGGAGATAAAGACGGCATCGAAGGAGGAGCTGAACAAGATCACGAAAAATTATTATTTGAAGTGCTTCGAGGATTGGAAAAAACGTTGGCAGAAGTGTATTATATCCAAGGGTAATTACTTTGAAGGGGACAAAATAGATATTCATGAATAAATAACTACTTTTGTGGAAAAATACAAAATTCGCGATATTTTTTGAACATACCTCGTATATATCGCATCTGTTCGATTTGACTTCTTTACACCATAGATACCGTAAATTTCAACAGATCTTTTATCCCTCTAACAGGCCTACAGACGTTGTACGCTTTTTGGGCTCCAGTACTGAATTAAAAAATATTTTCACCTTAAGATTGCGAAAACTCTCTTTAGACGGTCCTTCTTGACAATTTATTATATTTCCCAAAACATTGTGACATGTAAGTTATGGTCAATCAAATTTGAGAAATCAACAAATTAACTCCGAGAATTATTTTTCCAATTTCGCTGATTTTTTAATTTTTTAAAAAACGACGTTGTTTGCGATCGACTTAAAATTTTTACCAGTGTTCAGAAAAAAACAGTACGTTATAGGAACGGTTCCTTCAGAGAACACTAACGTTATTTATTTTTTTAGTGTTACAGTTCGCGAACGGTACCACTATGATAACGTACCGTTCTTAGAACACGACGAACGGTACACTACGATAACGTACCGTTCATAGAACAGTATCACTACGTCGTAGTGATACTGTTCTATGATCGCTCTCTAGTGCGTAAATATGTCTTATCGAATGGGATCTTCGTAAGGGGGCTATATGAAAGAATGGACCGATATGCCCCATTTTAAATAGGGATCGTACCTGGGTTAAGAAATAACTCTGTACCAATTTTCATTAAGATTGCTTCATATTTGCGACCTGTGGTGTCGAATATAAAAAAGAACGGAACGCTAAACGTAGTGATACTGTTAGTGTTCTGTTCAAAAGAACAGTATCACTACGACGTAGTGATACTGTACTGTACACTACGATAACGTACCGATACTGTTCTATGAACGGTACGTTATCATAGTGGTACCGTTCGCGAACAGTAACACTAAAAAAATGTTTAGTGTATTCTGTTCTCGTGTAAGTGTTGCGATACTGTTCCGTTCGCGACGAAGGAACGGTACAGAACGCTAAGGAACCGTTCCTTAGTGTTTTTTTCCGAACTCTGATTTTTACCACTAAAAGTTACCAGATTATATTTCAATTTTATAATTTATTTGGAGTTAACAAAAAAAAAAAAAAAAACCTGATTACTAATCAAAATAGTGAAAAAAATTTTAATACATTTTTTAAAAAATGAAAAACGAAGGTTATTTTGTCTGAATATACTTGAAAAGAATATATATGCTTCATACTATTATTTTTACGATTTGGCCAGTTAGAGGGTTAACTTGTTAATGCAACAAAAACCATAAATTTCAACGAATCGGACTGAAATTTGTTAATATGATTTTTTTTTATTTCGTGATCGTTTGTCATTTTTACAGGATTTTGAAAATTTGAAGGATAACAATTTTAAAATATTTTTATTTGCACTTACAACAATGCAAATTGATAAATATGGGTATCCAATAAAAGGGGAGAATTCCCTGCTACTTAATAAAATTTTTGGAAAAAATTCCAAGGACGAAGGCTACAAAAAAATGTCCTTTCAAACTTCCTTTAATATCATCCTTTAATATCATTCAAAGTTGTGCAATTAAAAATCGTAAAAAAATACATGTTACGGAACTCTAACTGACACAACACATATTACAATTTCAGCCTTTTATCTTTAATGGTTAAGGAATAACAATTATTTGAATTTCACAGCCTCTATAGCATATTTAGGACACCGATACAAAACAAAATATTTTATTCCCTCCCACGAAAGGCATTATATAAAATTTAAAATATAGGGCACTAGTAGGAAAATAACGTACTAACTTCCTTATTTCGTGATCGTTTGTCCTTTTCACAGGACTTTTAAAATTACAAGGTTAACAATTTTAATATAACTTGTTTACACATTTTAAAATGTGAATAACATCAATATGCATATCAAATGAAAGGGGAAAATTCCTGCTATTCACTAAAATTTTAGGAAAAATGTTCCAAAAAAAAATATCGTAAAGAAAACGCAAAGTATTTAAAACAGAAAGGAAAATACACGCGCAACGTACAAAGACAGTATGCTACGTGCGTTTATTCAATATATTAATATTTTTATGTTTACATATATTGTATGTTTTTTATATATTTTAAATGTTTATGTTAAATAATATTCTTTCAGTTGGTTGAAATGAACTCTTTTGCATTGACGTTATTGTTGGTAACCTGAATCGCGATATATAGACCACAGGTATTCCGACAGCATATGACAATAATTTTTTCCACTTAATCGCTTTTCAATGGTGGCGAGGTCTTGGTGAAACCGTTCACCGTGTTCGTCGCTGAAATTTCCCAAATTGTCGGGGAAGAAATCGAGATGGCTCGCAAGAAAGTGTATTCCAGCATGTTTCGAACAATGTCTTCATAATTTTCATCTTTTTTGTTCCCTAGGAAATTCTCTACTACGCTCTGGAAACATACCAATGCCCTTTTCTCAACAGGTGAGAGAAAATAGGTATCGGTGTCCTAAATATGCTATACGAGTATAGGCTGTGAAATTCAAATATTTGTTATTCCTTAACCGTTAAAGATAGAAAGCTGAAATTTTAATATGCGTTGTGTCAGTTAGAGTTCTGTAACATGTATTTTTTCACGATTTTTAATTGCATAACTTTGAAGGATATTAAAGGATTAAAGTTTAAAATTAAATTTTTTGTACCCTTCGTCCTTGGAAAAATTTTTCCAAAAATTTTATTAAATAGCGGGAATTCTCCCCTTTCATTTGATACTCATATTTATCAATTCGCATTGTTGTAAGTTTAAAATTGTTGTATTTTAAAATTGTTGTATTTTAAAATTGTTGTCCTTGAAATTTTCAAAGTCCTGTAAAAAGGACAAACGATCACGAAATAAAAAACTGAGTATGCAGCTTATCTACTGTTGGGCTATAGTTTCAGTCCTATATAGTCTCGTTCTTGGGAGGGAAGTCGTGTCGCACAGTGTTATACATAAAGCATTTTTTTCAAACTCTACAATATCTACAACCTAATCCAGAATTGTAAAGATTCCGAATGAAAATAACAATATTTACATCGGAGATTTGTAGCAACTTTTAGTTAAAAGGGAACCTAAGATCGCCAACGCATTTAATGTGCAGATTCAACGCTGATCAAACCATCCCATTATGAGCCTAGGTTCAAAGTCAAGCAAAGACGTCGAGATATATTTAGCGGCGGTATTCAGGACTAAAATATCTTCATTTGAAATCTTTTAAAATCTGCAGTTATGCATTTTACTACGGTAATTCAGTTACTATTCACGACTAAAAACGGGCTCAGCATTTCGAACGAAAAAACCGCCATTCTCCATTAAAAATCGGCAGAATTAGTTAACAAACTTTTTTAGAATATGCAAAACAAATCACATAAAATTATTGCAACATTTTTATTACGAGTTGGCACTTTCACTCATTTATTATTTACCGGTGAAAGCAAAGTATAAAAACCGTGTTAGTGTAATTTTGAAAATGAACTAAATTTTTTCACACTTAAGATTTTAGTTCCCGGTTGAAGACTTCAATACATCAATACATAACATTTTCTGCTGAATTCACTCGAAAGCCAGTTTTAGAAATAATCACACTGTAAATTAACCACTGTTTTTGTTTTGTTTTTTAGTTAAATAGTATAGTTTTAATTCGAGACTGTTTCCGTGAAAATTTCCTGAATTATTAAAAAAGGTATTATAAAATATTTTCACGGGGAATAATGGAGGAGAGTTTTATTTTGCGGGGTAATAAAATAAGTTCATACAATTTATTATACTCCCCATTTAAAGTCTCATTTAGCGTTTTTTAGGCCGGGAACTCAACTGAGTATTTGCAACTTTTAATTTCGAAAAACTGTCAAACGGCTTATAAAAATTGCCAGAATTTACACAAAAAAATTAGTAATAGTAGACGATGAAAAATAAATCGAAAAATAATTCAAAATTTGATGTTACGCGGTGGTTCACCACTCAGTCTTATTTATTTTTTCCAGTGAAAATATTATAAAATTTGGTCTGAAAATCAATGTTTTTGGTTTTATTCGACCTTATGTAGTAAATTATTCAAGATCGGGGTCTGTTTTTTTTAATAAAATTTTAATTAAATAAAATAGACAGTTCTCATAATTTTGCAAGATTTGTCAGTTAGATTTGTAATTTCCATAGAAACCATTCTCAGAAAATTAGTGATTGGTACGTTTTATGGACCAGCGGAGACATTGGTTCATATGTCTTCAAAAACGATGATGATCACAATGTTACTGTCAACGGTGAACGAACGGTATAGAGAAAGGATTACAAGTTTTTTGTACCTCAATTAGCTGACATTAATCTTGCTGACATGTGGTTCCAACAGGATGGAGCCATATGTCACGTGCCACTCAGAACGCTCTACAATTCATTTACTCAAAGAAACTTTTGATAAACGAATAATTCCACGTAATGGTCCTGTTAATTGGCCACCAAGATCTTGTGAGTTAACCTAATTGTATGGCCACTTTGGGACCTCCCTCTCAAAGTCGTCTTTTAGTTATACATAACAGTAGTTCGCCCCATTACTACTGTACGGCATTGTGATGCGATCCATCATCAACCAATTAATGAAGCTTCAAAGAACTGATTGCATTTAAGAACTACAGCGACATAGTATCTACAAGTCCTACTCTATCTACCTCCGGATTAACATTGTGGCTAGAGAAGTTGCATCCCGAGCGGCATTAAGATTAGACCATTTATCAATGTGGAGGAACAAGAACTACGTCCACATGATTTATACATTCGAGAGAAATTTTACCATTAAAATACCTGTCACAGAGTAGTGGGTTGGCCGAATACCAGGAACTAGAAATTATCTCTACTTCTACACAGATGTTTCGAAGCTTGGAGAGGAGGTTGGCTTTGGTTTACACTATAAGTTGATACACTTAGTGTTGATATAGCTCACAGATTACCGGAGAAACTTGCAGTTTCTATCAAGCCGAAATAATGGCAATTAGTGAAGTCCGAGTAAATGAAAACGCCAGTGGCAGCCAGAATGACATTAAATCTTTGTAGGGTGCATCCTTAAATTCACAAACAGCCCCCGATTGCCGCGTAATGGTAACCGACCGAGTGGACTGTACACCAACAGTGTACACCTTCGAGAGGAACTTTACCAATAAGATACCTGCCATAATACCAGGAAAAAAGTAGAAACTAAACCACTTCTATACAGATGGTTCGAAGCTTGATGAGATGATTGGCTCCGGTTTACAATGTAAATAACTTAGTCCTGATATAGGACACAGACTACCAGATACTTGCAGTGTCTATCAAGCCGATATGAAAATATGGGAATAAGCTGAATCGCAATATAGTGGCCAACAGACTGTCACTAAATCTCGACTGCCGCATAACTCTCAACGTGATGGCTGATCAGTTTAGATTGTACCTCATATGGGTTCCTGGGTATAGAGATATATCTGGAACGTCAAAGCCGAGGAACTTGCTAGGAAAGGGACGACATTGCAAATTCTCGAAGAATTGGCATATATTGGTCCAATGAAAGATGGACAGAAATCGACACCTGTAGGGTAGTTAGACAAATTTGGCCAAAATACGACATAAGAAGGTACAATTATCTCCTCGCATTAGACAGGAAGAGAGGGTCTAAGTTACTGTCAGTTCTGATGGAGGCAGTAAAGTAGTCCAATGAGAGATGTAGGGTAGCTTGAAAAATCTGGCCATGATACGACCAAAGAGGACAAAATATCTCCTCAAACTAGAGAGGAAAGGTTTGTCTACGTTACTGTCAGCTCAGGCGGGACATTGCTTGATCGGCGAACACGCCTGGAGATTGGGAATTGAGTGCAATGACTTCTGCTGAAGTTGCAGATATGAGTAGGAAGTTGAGAGCATTGAGCACCTGCTTTGCTACTATCCCGCTTTGAGTAAACGAAGGCTGGATATACACGGGTCGGCCTTTCTAGGAAGTCTGAGAGATGTTGCCGATACCGTTGTTCGTTTTATTGATAAATTTGTGTAAACCTAATTGTTCCCATACAAAGGCACTACCCGATTTGACTTATTGACGCCTATGAAACCATAAATGCCAACCAATTGGACTTAAATTAAAATTAGGTAAATTGCATTTTATTCTGTCCAGAATCAATTTAAAGCACAATGGATCTCAGTCCACATTTTGATACAGTCTCATACAAAGAGCTTCTTTGCGATACAGAAAACTAATTCATACAAATAAAGCTGTAAAATGGATAATTTGCGATTCATTCGTAAGAATGATAAACTCATTGGTCCTGCTTTAAATATAGATCGCCCTAATTTATTTAGAATTGTCTATTGTGATTTTCTACCCAGATTTTGCATCTCAGCTTTAATCCTGAGATTTTGGCATTGAAAGTGATATGTGATGGACGGTATACACGATTTGGATCTGCAGAACGTACCACCTTTTTACTTGTTTCACCCAAAAAAATAGTCTCAATATAAACAAATTTATTAAGCATATTGTATGTAATTAAAAATCGTAATTTCAGCGTAAAAATTCTACAAATAGGACTGTAAAATTAACAATTTGCAATGCATTCGTGAGAATGATAAATTCATTGGACCTACTTTAGATAATTTTAGGCAAAAATTATATTTCTGCCATTAAAAAATTTGCTAAAGAACGAACATCAGTGTTGCCAGTCATTTCTGTCAACGGTGCAGTTCACCCTAAAGTCACCATATGATATGTTTTGATTGTAATTTTTAGGGGATAAAGAGGTGTGAAGCGTGGTCGCCTGTTCTGCTAGAAATACTTCTTCAAAGCGTGTTCTCAGTTTCATTCTTTGGACTAAATTCCCTACAAAAACCACTAACATTCTTGATATCCTGGCAAACCACGTTGTTGAATATCTCGGAAATAAAAGTTAACCTAAAAAACGGCTATCCATTAGGTTCGGCATGTTCGAAATAGGTTAACCCATATAGTTTCCTAGCTGTTAGATTTTCGGACTAGCATAGGGTTTTGTTTCAAATTTATTATGTTAGCGACGGAATTTCAATAACCCAGATAGTAAATGGGTAAAATATACAAATTCCCAAGATGTATAATTTATCTCATTCACAATTCTTATAAGACTTATCCTTGTGTTCGTTATTTAAAATCCATTTTTTGTAATCCTTTTCTTTTTGCGATTGATGTTCCTTCTTGGGTATTTCTACACAGTTTTTTTTTTGATTTTTTCCAGGACACTTTTCAACACTTACACAATAAAAATTCCGGCAATTGACTTAGATTAATTGGCGGTATACGATCATCACATTTATCACTACTGCCACTGGACAAAAAGTCACTTTTGAACATCATTAATTTCAATAGTTCCATGCTGTGCCGATAAGCAACAGAAATCGTATCCCGTCGGGTGGTTTAATAGGTGGTTCTATCCAGAGAAATAAGAAACACTACATAAAATTTTGCCCAACACTGTGAGGCATGTTAAGATATGCCAGGAAAAGGAAGAAAATGACGGAGATTTTCAAATAATTATTTTGTATTTGATTTTCCTTTGGTTTTGTTTTGAGATTTTTTTTGTTTAATTTATTTTGTTTATATTATATCCTTTGGTATAAGTTTAATTTTTGGTTAGCACTTTGTTTTTGTTTGTTTATTTTATTAGAGATCGTCCGAACGTCCGACCTTGTATATCCCGAACGCCCGACCTTGTCTTTGCTTGATTTTTTGTAGCGGTTAAAGTTTATTTTGATTAACGCGTATTTTTTTCTTTATTTTATTTTTCGCAACAATTTTACGTCTTTTAACATCCGTTTCTTAAATTTCTTTTGAGTTTGTCTCTATTTTGTTGCTGAGATTGTGCCGCGGTAAAATTATCGCGGGTTTCATTGGCTTTTCTTGGTTTGTTTTTCTCGATTGGCGACGGACGAAACGAAAAACTTCCGTCGTAGTTCGTTTCGGGTGGCGTGTGTGCTGCGCGCGTAGCGTATCACGGTTTAACGTTGCGATTTCAACTGACTTGAAAAAAGGTGGAGAGCAAGTGTTTGACATGTAGCAAGCAAGCAGGCGAGAATGCGAGTACAACGAGAGCGGTGAGCGCATGTGGTGGTTCTGGCTGTCTGAGCAGTGGGGTTGGGCGATTGATTGCACCACACAGACAGGGGCTAGATAGCCGACAGACGATTACGACTACAACGACAGCGCATAGCTGTGCGCCTTTAGGGGTGGTGTTACATTGTAATGTTGTTGTCTCTCCCCCACCCCCCACGGTATTTTCAGTCCTTAGCTAGAGGAAGTATCAATGGTTGGGATATGGTTTTGCTTTACGGTTTTGGTTGGACTGGTTGGATTGTTAGTGCGTCTGCGGTTCACAGAGAAGACCTTAGTGGCAACTCAGCCACAAACAGACGCACACACGCAGAGAGGCACCACTCAACGTCCTTAGTGCAGCCCAACCCTTAATGTTTTACAGACATCCTTCACGTCTGGGTTGTGCGCTTTGTATTCCAATTGGAAAATGGTGGTGGATATCTGACTTGGATATCTGCCATAGCTAAAGAACGTATGAGTAATGAGTGTGAGTGTGTTGTGTAAAGTGGATTTCCATTTCCGCTAACTTTTGTGCAGATTTAGCCATATGTTTTAACCACCCAAACAAGTGTCGGTCAAACTCTCCCAAAATGTAAGGGGAAATTGTAGTCAAACTGAAAACAGAGATAAAAAACTGCAATTGCTCTCACAGCAAAAAAAAGCAACCACTCTCTCGCTATCCGACTCTTTATCAGAGATCTACTACTCTCATTCACACAACAACACCTGATTATCAAAGCCAACTTCGATGTTGCTTGTTTTTGTTTGGATTGGTTGCCGCCGCCGCTGTTGTTGCCATCGTCATTGCTGTTGCTTTCTTCTTGTGCTTGTGCTTTTCCCCTGACTAACTGTTTTGTCGTTGTCTCTCCGTGTATGAGTTTATGTGTATGAGAGCATGACTTTTTTCCTTTATGTATATGTTATCTGCCTGTGTGTGTGTGTCTTTTGCTCGAGTGTAAAGTTATTTTCTTTTTTGTTGGTTTGTTTGTAGTTGTTTTTTCTTCCTCTTCTTTTTTTGTGTTTTTGCAATATTCGGGGAGTGGTCTTTGTGTAAATAGAATACAACAACAACATTAACAAACAGAAAATCGTTATCAACAATAGATATGTATATGTAACAACAAAACAGCAGCGGTAATAGTAAGAACAACAACAGCGACGACGACAACGACAACGTAACTCTTCCATGCGAGGTACACTGTGACAATATTTGACAAACTATACAAACAATAGATAAGTCGAGAATAGCTATGGTAGCACAGTGGTCCCAGAAAGTTTAATCAATTCTCTTTTAAGGATATTTCTTTGGATTTTGCTGAAAAATTAACCCATAAACGTGCAGACATTTGAAATATTGATCTGTTACTCTATTAAGTCATTATCTTGCAGTATAATGACTCTCCTCAAAACTAGTAAAAAATTCTACATGCAAAGCAAATAAAATCCTTTCTCCCAAACGAAAAGTTAGACAAACGTTTGTAGTCTATGTTTGTCGTTTGGGTTTGGGTTTTGTTTATCCCAAAACCCAAAGAAACGTTTATAGCAAACTCTTAGTATAATTATCGTAAATGATTTAGATTTATTACAAACCCTGTGAAATGTTTGGTGCAAACGGTTATTGTGTTTGGCAACGAATTAAGGTTTGAATTGCTTCAGCACGTACCTTATTCGCCAGATTTTGCTCCCTCGGAGTGTACGAAGCTTTTGAATAGCTGGAAAATGTGTATTGAGCTAAAAGATGATTATGTTGAGAAATAACGAAAAGTTTCTTTACCAAATTTGTTGTGTCTTCTTTGCTAGGTCGGCTAATTTTGGGACCGCCCTCGTAGGTACAGTGTAATGTTTTTAAAGCATCTACTCGTATTGTTCAGCGCCAAATAGGCGTATTCGCCAAGCCACTTGTGGTTAAATTTGACAGATTCATTCGAATACAACATTCCCATAACTTCTGGAGCACTCATCTATATACTTTCACATTCCGTATTTAAGACAAAATTTCAAATGACTATAGACTGATGAAGAATAAATATTTTGCACCACTCTGTGGTACAGGGTATTATGAGTTTGTTTTGGCCCAGATGTTTGTAACACTTTAAAATATTGGAGCTAGACCCACCCTAAAGTATACCGTTCGACTGCTGAATTTCAAAAAAATCGGTTCAGATTTTGATATTGCCCCAATATACTTATACATATGTGTTCCTTCCGATTTGGGCTCTTAGCGCTATAATAGCTGTATTTTACACCCGATCATTTTGGAATTCGGGAGATTGGAGTCTCTAGATCCAAAAACGAATGCTGCCGAAATTGAAAAAAATCGGTTGAGATTTAGATATAGCCTCCATACGGGTATATACCTATATCTCGATATAAATCTAGGCTCAGATCAATATTTAAGTTTTAACTGTTTGTTAAACAAAAAAAAACTCTGTGAAACTTCAAGAAAATCGGTCCTGATTTAGATATAAACCCAGTATATCGATGGGTTATATACATTTATGGCTATATTAAAAAACCCAATTTTTCAGGAGAGCAAAAAAACTGTTTTATTGTCACATTTTTTGAGATTCAACGAATTTTTGTTCTACAATATGTTTAACACATTCCATCTATGTTCTTGCAGAACAAACAAAAAAATGAATATAATACATTATACGCGAAGTTCTGAAATATGGCACTTTTTTTCCATCGTAAATTTGCAATGTTTTGTGGAATTTGTAGCAGCTTTTGTTCGAACTTAAATCTATATTGAAAATAAAACATGTTGAACAGAATTCAAATTAAAAGAAATTTATGAAACTAAACGCCAAACTGGCTGGTTAGATAGTAAATAAATGGCTATTGGTAGGGCTATATTCGCAGAAATTTTGCTATACTACTCGTAAGTGTGGGTAGCCAAATGAAAGAAGATTTTGTCGTGATTCTGTATAAAAACCTTACCTACGTTGAAAAGAACGCGAGTGTTCCTTGATACAATGTGAAGACAAAAACTTTTTATGACGTTATCAACAATTTTTGTATATTTTTAAATAGTACACGTTATGCACTTGTTTATATAGTTTATTTCATGCAATTGTTTATATAGTTTATTTTATGATCAAAGTAAGGATAATCGGTTGGAATCACTGACTTCAATTCTTGTAAATACTACCATTTACTCGTAGAAATTGGAAGCTGATCATGGCGTAAAGGTTGTTTTTCGAAAAAATTGAATTTCGCGATTTGTTGCAATGTTTTTTTTTTATATTTTAAAGTTATTTAGACATATAGTTTTCTACCTTTTCTGCGTTGCCCACATCACGTGCTTTTAAAGAAATTGCATTTCGCAATTTTTGCAAATATTTTAAAGTTATTATAAATATTGATTTCTGTGTTACTCACATCATTATACCCTACACCACACTGTGGTACTTTGTGCATTTGTTTGTAACACCCAAAAGGAGAAGAAATAGACCCATCGTTTATTATACCGATCGACTTAGAATCACTTTCTGAGTTGATTTAGCTATGTCCGTCTGTCTGTCCGTCTGTCCGTCTGTGCATGTATTCTTGTAATCAAAGTACAGGTCGCAATTATAGTCCGATCTCGACGAAACTTTACACATATCTTTTTTTTGGCCCAAGGACGATCCCTATTGGTTAAAATCGGTTCAGATTTAGATATAGCCCCCATATATATGTTAGCCCCGATTTGACATGTAAGCGCTGTAAAAACTTTATTTTATATCCGATCAGTATGAAATTCGGCAGAAAGAGGTTTCTTATTATATGGATGAACACTATTAAATTTGGAAGAAATCGGTTCAGATTTAGATATAGCCCCCATATATACGTTACCCCCGATTTGACATGTAAGCGCTGTAAAAATGTTATTTTATATCCGATCAGTGCGAAATTCGGCAAAGAGAGGTTTCTTATTACATGAAGGAATACTGCTAAATTCGGAGAAAATCGGTTCAGATTTAGATATAACACCCACATATATGTAACCCCCGATTTGACATGTAAGCGCTGTAGAAACTGCATTTTGTATCCGATCACTGTGAAATTCGGCAGAAAGAGTTTTCTTATTACATGAAGGAATACTGCCCAATTCGGAGAAAATCGGTTCAGATTTAGATATAGCTCCCATATATATGTTACCCCCGATTTGACATGTAAGCGCTGTAGAGACTGTATTTTATATCCGATCAGTACGAAATTCGACAGAAGGAGGTCTTTTTGCATGAATAAGTATTCAGGGAAGATCGGTTCAGTTTTATATTAAAGCTCCATATATATGTCCCTCCTGATTTGGTATCAAACCGCTATAGAAGATGTATTTAACTTCCGATCATTAAAATTTTCCAGAAAGATGTTTCTCACTTTAGGAACGAATATTGCTTAATTTAGCGATTATCGTTTCAGAATTAGATAATATGTTTCTACCCATTTACCAATTACTCCAAATTATTATGGCAATTACCCTTATCGCATTGTTAGGGAGGTGTAGGGTATTATATAGTCGGCCCCGCCCGACTTTCTGCCTTTCCTTACTGGTTTTCTTTTAACAAATTGAATTTCGCGGTTTTTGCAATATTTTTGCAAATAGTGTTTTCTACCTTTTCTGTGTTATCCACTTTACGTTTTTTGGAAATTTTTTAATGTAATTTGAACATAGTGTTTCCTACCTTTTCTGCGATACCCATATCAAGGTAAATAGTTTAGACGTTTTGTAGATATCACACATAAACTTTTTTCCCATATGTGCATTGAAAATGCATTCAACGTTATAAGGTCAGGAGTGAAACTCGCAATTCG
Source organism: Eudasyphora cyanicolor (assembly GCA_963930755.1). Classification (NCBI taxonomy): domain Eukaryota; kingdom Metazoa; phylum Arthropoda; class Insecta; order Diptera; family Muscidae; genus Eudasyphora; species Eudasyphora cyanicolor. Next base: position 62,874,040 of record OZ005737.1, read on the forward strand.
TAATAAAAATATTACTCTTAGTATTTTTCGATTTAAATAGCGCATTTCAGGTAATATTATATATTTTATGATTCTGCAGTCAAAAGCATCAAATTTTCGCTATAAAGACGCCATTGCTTTCAACTATTTTCCAATATAATTTATGAAGAAAAGTCCACTCTTCACAGTAGGCATCTTAAACTTTGCTTAAGAAGGTTTATGAGTGTTACTCGGGTTTGCAAAACACATCAAATTTGAAATTTTCTTCCGCGGTTTTCTCTAAATGTATGTATTTTGAAAAAGAAAATTGAATACAGAATTGTAATAAGCGACTCAAAATCTACAGGAAAAGTTCATACTACATCGAAAATTTTTTGAATTTGACAGGTTTTAAATTGTTAGCAATTTGGAAATCTAATAAGAAATGATACAACACAACAAAAATAGAAAAACGTTAAAAAGGTGTGTTAGGATATTATTATACCCTCCAACATAGGATGGGGGGTATATTCATTTTGTCACTCCGTTTGTAACACCACTAAATATTGATCTGAGACACCATAAGGTATATATATTATTAATCGTCGTAAAATTCTAAGACGTTATAGGGTATATATCATTTGCTACGAGCCAAAAGTGTAACACATCGAAGGAGTGACCTAATACCCCAAGTATGTTCGGCGGAAATCAGTTTTAGGACATTTTAAGTCATTTGAGCAATGTCCGTCCGTCTGCCTGTCTGTCTGCCTGGAGCGCACGATAACTCTCGAAAGGAGTAACGGATTGACTTCAAATTTGGTATGTAATAATATTTTTTTCTATCACAGGGTATGTTCGAAAATGGCTAAGTACCATTAGCTAGTACCTCCCTCACAAAGGATTGACATTCCACACATAGCAATAGATTATCTCTCGCTATCAGCTTGAAAAAAACTCGCGAAGTGGCCCTGCCACTTCTGGTACCTCCCACACAAAGGGTTAATTGCTAATAACTTTAATACAAGTACATATACATATATACGTGGAATTATGTTCAGTGTAAAAAATGGGCATTATTGCCATGTCCCTTTCCATCCCGTCCCATTCAAAATTCCACAAATCATACCAAAATTAAATGGCTCATAACGAACATATAAACGCTTACAATTCGGTACAGTGCAATGTCTTAGAAGTATCTACTGTTGAGCTCAAAATAGACGTATTTGTCCAGTCATTTATGGTACCCCCCTCACAAATTGACAGATTCATTCAAACACAACAAGCTCATAACTTCTGCAGCAATCATCTGATTGTTTTCATAGACTGACAAAGATTGAATGAATCTGGCATCTCCCAGCCGTTTTACCATATTCCATTACTTATCTTAGTCGGATTACCCTACTAAAATTTTCTTATTTGTTTTATATTGAACACTTCTTAAAATTTTTTGATTTGAACCACTATTATTTGATTTCCTATTCAATCGAATCATTATATCTAATTTTTTCGAAGAGCTCTTAGGTTTTGTTTTTTTTTATGTTAGGTTAGGGTACCAGCCAGCTTTGCCAGCTCACATAGACCAATGTAGGTCCCAAGTGATACCACGGGCTCAGATACCCCTTATCGTAACCCAACTGTTTGATAAAAAATGTTATAAATAGTACGAATATCGGTACCGGAAAGATCTGTCAGACTTTCTAGATGGACCGACCTTAGTGTATCAAGACATCGTTTACTTAAGGAGGGGTAGTAACAAAGCTTTCCAGATCTTCCTCATCACCACAGCTGCTGCAGAAGTCATTGGACTCCATACCTAACCTCCTGACGTGTTCGTCACTCAGGCAGTGTCCCGTCAGAACTGACACTAACGCAGACAGTACTTTTCCTCTCTGGTGCGAGGAGACATTTTGGCCTCTTCAGTTCGTATCTTGGCCAGATTTGTCTAGCTAACCTACAGGTGCCGATTTTTGATTATCTTTCATTCGATTGCCTAAGCTAAAGCTTGCATGTACCAATATAGGTAAATTCTTCGAAAATTTCCTAACAAGTTCATTAGCTTGGGAGTTCGCCGGGGTATCGCTATGCCTAGGTACCCATATGAGGTAAATGTTAAACAGCTCAGCCATGTCGTCGAGAGATTTGCGACAGTCGAGGGCTGTTTGTGAATTTAAAGATGCACCCTCCAGAGATTTGATGGCTGCCGAAGTACATTACGACGCCAGTGTTGGTCACTATTTTGAGACTCAGTCACTTGGCGAATTCCCTTATTGCAATTATTTCGGCTTCATAGTCGCAGACTACCAAGTATCTGGTAGTCTGCGAGTTGTATCAACGCTATGATCTTTATAGTGTAATCCGAAGCAAAACTTCGAACCATCTACATAGAAGTGAAAATAGTTTATACTCGTATTTCCTGGTATTCTGGCAACCCATTCCTCTCTGGCAGGTATCTTAGTTGCAACTTACCTCCATAATCCACTCTATCGTTTACCATTGCGCTACAGTGTGATATCCTCATGTGGCCGTAGTGCGGCAGTAGATGGAGTAGGACTTGAAGAGACTCTGTCGATGTAGTCTTTAAAGCCCCTCTCATGCTTAGGAAGACAGTTCTATAAACCTTCATTAAGTGACTGGTGATGAATTGCTTATCAGATGCCGTCCACCACACCACAATGCCGTAGAGTAGTATTGGGCGAACTACTGCTTTTTACATCCAATGGAAGATTATATGAGAGAGGACCCAATGTATCCCTACAGTTTTTCTAAGGAATCTGAAGGGAAAATACATTAAGTCTGAAGGACAATTTCCTGTCTAGGATTGTACCTAGAAATTGTTCCCTTTCCGAGGAGGACCCCCTTGTGGAACCTTATACTTCCTAGTAAAGGAACCCAATTCTGTCTTGCTTGGGTTAACGCTCAAAATCACAGCATCTGGCACATCTGGCCAATTTGTTCAGAGGCATCTGTATGTATACCAACTCCGAGGACACTGGGGACTTTCCAGTTACTGCGATTGCAACGTCGTCCGCATATGCTACGACTTTGCAGCCATAACGTTCTAGATCTAACAGGATTCCAATCTAAAGGTGGGTTCCAGAGTCAATGTTATATTTATATCTGAAATTTTTTCTTATATTCTACAGTATTTTTGTAGAATAGGTACTGATCTTTTAATACTACATCGCCTTCATATAGCTATTATACAGCAAGCTTTAGCCTTTCTTACTGGTTTTTAATAATGACTGATTTTAGAAAACAATTTTGTAATATATTTAAATTTCTGCTTTAGATTTAGTGTTACTACCATTTAATTTTTAGAGACAAACTATCGTCTATAACATGTCGAAGTCTTTTGATAGCGATGGCTCCAGTCTCCATTGAAATGGCCTGAAATATCTTAACATGACAATATTAAAGTTTGATAAACCGAAAAGTTTGATAAAACCGAACAATTTTGGTTCGAATGTATAAACGAAACACTCGATCGTTCTAATCATATAACCATATTTGTTTTTCTCCAATCAAACGAATGCTGCTTAGTTAAAAGTAGATAAGCGCCGACAAAAAACAATTTCACATTATCGTATGCAAGCGTAATGAATATTCTGATAAAAAGTATCTGTTGTAGAATACATATTAAGGCCAACATAGGAAAGTTACGTAGAAAATAATAATCATCTTCTTTCGAAGGCTGATTTACAAACAATAAAGAAGACAAGGTTTAATTTAATTTTTCTCAATTCTTCTATCTGTTAATCTTAGAATATATTGTCGCCCATTATCTTCAAGGGCATCATGGACACCAATGTATCCTACACCGCGAAGATATGAATTATAGACTATATGTGTGGGCGCCAGACGTTTGCTGAGATTCGGCACCATTAATCAAGCCCCCATAGACTTAAACAAGGTGTACCGCAGGCACAAGTACTATCTTCCATCTTGTTTAATCACGCTCTTGGCGATGGGCCTGGACAACGATGTCCTTTGCGGAAAACTCATAGAGTATTTCAATTCTCTAGCAAGCTTCATCACTGAGAATAACATGAAAATATCACAGATAAAATCATCGGCAATCTGTAATAAAATTCGCAATATAAATAATGTCCTCAAGTCATTAGACGGCAGTACTTCGGGCATGGAAAAGAAAACTGTGGTCCCCGAGAATCAGCGATACCCAGAGAAAAAAGTTACAAAGCTGCAAGAATGCTGTCCTAACATACTATAATGGACAGCGTTCAAACGTCCTCACTAGAACATCCGCATGAGGAAACGAAGATACGTTAGGTTAAGAAACATTGCAAAAAGCTAATGTAGCAAATTCCTTGTGGGATGTCATCGGAGGAAACATCCGAATCACCACCTCCGCAACTTGAACTCAGACATGTCAGGAAGGATCTTCTATTTTATAGAGGTTCGATCGAATAATATCTGACAGAGCCCTGAGATCGAACCTCATACAAGGCAGCAATGAACGATATTCACGCAGCCACGTTGAACGAATCAAGCATCTCCAACCGTGACAATGTGGTTCTCGCAGTTCGTCCATCTCCCATAGCAGCTGAAGAGTTCAGTCTATCGCATAATTCTGGCTCAAACACATTCAGGATGGAGTAGTTATTTGAACTCTTATGGAACTGGTCCCCATGCCGTTGCTCATATGTTTCACTGAACTGAATACCCGACTCAGCTACTCTGGGGATATTTAGTCGTTAGTAAACGACACGTTGGGTTATCTACTCTCTAGTACATGACCAGTTGGGTTATCTACTCCTTAGTGAGCGGAGTAGTAAATTGAATTATTTCCTCCTCATTAGATTATCTACTCCTGAGGAGAGCATTAGTTAAAATATATATATGCTCCTTAGTAGAAGGTCTATCCAATCCTTAGGACGTGATCGCTGGTCGCGCAACTACAAAAATGACAACTACTACTTAGTAGACGACGACTTGGGATATCTAGACGTTACTAAACGACAAGATGGGTTATCTACTCTCTAGTACATGACCAGTTCAGTTATCTACTCCTTAGTGAGCGTGTAGATACCCTGTTGGGTTATCTACACCACAGGAGAGGACCAGTTTCAATGTTTGCTCCCTAGTAGAGTTTCTATCTAATCCTTAGGAGATGACCGCAGGTCGCGCTGCTACAACAACTACTACTTATTACACGACCACTTGGGATATCTAGTCGTTAGTAAGCGACAAGTTGGGTTATCTACTCTCTAGTACATGGCCAATTGGATTATTACATCCTTAGTAGACGACCTATTGGGTTATCTACTCCACAGGAGAGGACCAGTTTTCGAAGTTCAACCGATAAATAGTAAACATTTAAATGGTTTCTGACATTTAAGGGTCATGTACTGTAGGTATTCTTTTACAACCACCTCCGATTATAAAGACATCGGTTGTTTCCATATAAATTGGACAGTCAGTAAACCGATGTCAGTTCTCAGTGGATTTATACCGGTCCAATTTGCAGCAGACAAGTGATTCAATATTTTACTAAATTTTAATCCAGAACGTTTACAAATGTTGATCATTCTTTCATTCTGTTGTCATTGGAATAATATAAATAAAATTAATATTTATATGATTTACTGTGGAGAAGTGGAAAATATCCCATATGCGAACTCTCCTCGGATAAATGGAAGAGAGCTAGTCTTTTCTGAAAGTACCAAATTTCTAGGAACAATTCTGTGGTCACAGGGCATAACAGCATATGTCTGTTTTTAGAACTTTTCAGGAGACAACTTTAAAGGTTTGTATCGATATAATAATCCATTTGTAATGTAGTGACACAGCGAGATATGCTGCCTTATATAGATAACTGAACGAGGGTCATCACCAAAATGAGTCACAATATGTAGTCGAAGATGGGGAATATTATGGTATTAATAACTCAGGTTAAGCATAACTCGAGTTATGCTGTTATGCCTTGTGACCACAGAATTCTAGATGGAATAATGTCATTCAGTCTTAACGAACTGCAACGTGTCGGGAAGGCCAACGTCGCATTATATTAATTTATTATTCACATGCACCTCATATAAGTGCTCTAAGAATTTGTACAAGGAGACCCAAAATGACCGAAGGTGTATGAGTTCATTATAACTTTTTATTCAAGAAATAGTTATACTTTTTTTCTTCCTCCATTAAAATTCTCCATTAATATACTGTATTAATGGAGAATTTTTTTTCTGTATATATACAGGGTGACCTAAAATGACCGAGAGTGTTTGAATTCCTTACAACTTTTTTTAAAAAATTCTGCATTAATATACTGTATTTAAGAAAATTTTATAATTATGTCTTAAATAAAAAGTTATACTGAACTCAAACCCATTCGATCATTTTGGGCCACACTATATTTATTGGTGGGCCTCTATCCACATGCAAGCTTTGGCTTAGGCAAGAGGCAATTAGTCAGTCCAATTTGAGATGGACACAAATTCCGGGATTAGGGATTTTTAAATTGCAAATCCCGGTATTTTTCGGGATCCCGAAAGTGTTATCGGGATAAATCGGGATTTTTTTCATTGTCAATAATGTGATATTTCAATACAAACATTTAGTTTCAAACATTAAAGTTCAGTTTTAATGTAATTTTAGTTAATTAAAATAAGGACAGCCAAAGCGTAAATTAGCTTTTGTTAAAATATAATAACTTAAATTAAAATATTTCACATCTTAGCTATGGAAAAATTTTGGTCCGATTTCAGTTCGTCATCATAATTATTATTAGCGTTATAATTTTCTATCATTAAACCGCGAACATTTTTTTTTTGCAACTTGAGAAATCAGTTTGGCTAATTCCGTTTTTATGAGAACCACATCGATGTGTCGATCCAAATCAGATTTTATGTTAGGATTTTTTATAAATTTAAAAGAATAGAATACAATGTTCTTCGTTTTGTGGGACACAAACTCCATTCGTGTGCTTGTTTTTAGGTTTACTTGTTTACATTTGGAATTTTGTCAACAGATTATGTCAATGCTGTCGAACAGCATTATATCGACCCCTGTGCGCGGAATTATCGTATGTGCCAAAATCTAAATTTTACAGGAGAGCATTTGTTCTACTTTTCTCTGCTTTCGCAAAAATGCAGTGTAACATACGATAGAGTATATAGTAAATTTTTGGAGCAAATAAGAGGATTTCGCCTTCAATATTTTTCCAGGTGACGGGACTATTAATGTAGAACAAAATTGCATCAAAAACTCAACATTGAAAAAAATGGCATATAAGATAATTCCGCGCACAGGGGTCGATATATCTATCTATCACTTATACGAGACCACTCATATATTATTATTAAAATATCCTGGGATGTGGGATTTTTTGGGATCGGGATTTCCCGGGATTTTCGAGATCGGGATTTCTCGATTGACATCACTAAGCTAGACAAATCTGGCCAAACTAGAAAGGAAAATTTACGAACTCTTAGACGCCATCAAAATTTTTTCAGATTGGAGGAAACTAATGAAACACAGATCGCTGACCTGATCTCAGGTATGGATGTGAATAAAGCAACAGGTTCTGACAAAATTTCAACAAAAATAATTTTGAAATGTTCCAGTGAATTGTTGCCGTACCTCGTTTGTTTATTTAATAGTTCAGTAAATAACTCTGTTTTTCCTGATATTCTTAAAATACAGAAAATAATCCCGATACCAAAAGAGTCCCATTCGATATCTGTGGAAAACTATCGACCCATATCAATATTGTCCACAATTGATAAAATATTTGAGAAGATATTATATCAACAGTTTTCATCATTTCTGGAAAGTGAGCATTTATTATCGGATAATCAGTATGGATTCAGAAAAGGCTGTGGAACTGATGAAGCTGTAGTTAATGTGGTGAACTATATATGTGATAACTTGGATAGGGGTTACTGTGGAGTAGGTGGAATGTTTTACGATTTCACGAAAGCCTTTGACTTGGTGGATCATGGAATTCTGATTGAGAAATTATCTTTTTATGGTTGTTCTGGAAGAGAGCTTGCATATTTCAAAAGTTATCTTGTTAACAGAAAGCAGTACGTTCAAGTCGCCTCGTGCAGGAGTTCGACAGAAATTGTAAAATCTGGGGTCCCCCAGGGTAGTGTTTTAGGCCCTCTTCTGTTCAGGATATATCTGAATGATATAAACAACATTGGGCAAAAAGGAAAGATTTTCTGGTATGCGGATGACTTATGCATCCTTTACCCCTATCATCAAGAAACACTATTAAAAAGCAATATTTCTCATGATGCGCTGTTAATCTCAAAATATGCTAAATTAAACAAATTGGTTCTTAACGCTGGGAAAACAAAATTTATTCGTTTTAAGCCGCAACAGTGTAACATTAACAACGGTGGCATAGATCTGAATGGAGAATTGATCCCAGAAGTCACCACAGTCAAATACTTAGGCGCATATCTACAGAGTAATCTTTTATGGCATAGTCACATTGAACACCTCAAATCTAAAGTATCGCCAATTACTGGTATTTTATACAAATTAAGGAACAAACTAAACGAAAGGACAAAAATGATGATATTTGAATCATTAATACAAAGTAAATTAAGGTATCTGTCTCAAGTTTATGCACATAGAAGGAATGCCGCTTTAAAGTCTTTACAAGTAATTCAAAACAAAGCAATAAAAAATATATTTAAGCTCCCTATGACGTACTCGACTTTGTCATTATACAAGGAAGTAGCTGTAACAGTATTACCTATTTATGGAATACACATGATGCAACTGTTAACATATGTTTACAAGGTTTTACATAATATTGGATACCATACCATGAGTTTGGAAAGAAGACAGAACAACTTCAACACTAGACATGGAGCCGATATACGCGTGTGCAGATGCCGTTTAGAAATCACCAAGCAAAGAATTGATTATAAAGGTTGTGTGGATTATAATAACTTGCCAACAATAGTTAAAAATTCAGAAACCATTTCCGTCTTTAAGGCTAGATTAAAGAATCATTTGTTACGCAATATTGAAACGCTTCTTTTATAAACATTACAGTATAAACTTTATAGTCATTGTAAATTATTGTTGATGGTTTTGTTAAATCAAACTGTAAATTGAACAGAAGAAATATGTTGCCAGTCAGCCTCAAAAATGCCCACGCGGCGCTGAGGCATATATATGTATATATATTTAAATCTATTGTAAATAATTGTAATATTTGAATTTTTTTTACAAATAAACTGAATTAAAAATTTAAAAAAAAAAAAAAAAAAAAAAAAAAAAGTCAGTGCCAATTCTGACGAGACATTGTTTGATTGGTGAACACGTCTGGAGGTTGGGAATTGAGCCCACTGCGGAAGCTTTGGAAATGGGGAAGAAGTTGGGGCATTGAGTAATTTAATTGTTGCTGTCCCGCATAGTGTAAACGACCTCTGGATATACTGGGATCGGCCTTTCTAGGAAATCTGACAGATATTTCCGGTATCGGTATTTGTATTATTGATAACTATGTTTATCAAAAGGCTTGGTTCTGATTAGGGGAAACTGGGCCCATTGTAGCACTAGGGACCTCAACTGGTCTATGTAAGCTGACAAACCCGGCTGCAAGCCCAACAAAAACTTAACCTTCATGAATATTATGACCGATAACACAGTCCGATAGTCAAAAAACCAAAAACCGCGATACTATTTTTCTTGTAGGTCTTGGCGAGTAGAACAACGATTGTTCTACGAAATTTGCCGGACACCCCCAAAATCCGGATTTAAGGATAAAAAACCGATTTTCTTGCCTTTTTTCACTTGTTAATTATTCACCGATTATCAATCTCTAAAACAATTTAGAAAGAAGAGTATTAGACCTTTCGAACTATGTATAGTTTGTTTATTTGAAGTTGTAGTAATATAGGTTTATTTGTCCTACAAACACATTTTTTCCATTTATTAATCTCCATATATAGTATATTTTATAAGGAAAAAATTAGACCAGTCTCTTAAAAATCCGTTTGCAATTACATACATCGTTCGAAAGGTCTAATTCTCTTCTTTCCAAATTCTTTTAGAGATTGATAATCGGTTAATAATTAACAATGTTATAGGCGTTCAAGTAAAAAAGGCAAGAAAATTTGTTTTTTACCTATAAATCCGGATTTTGGGGGTGTCCGGGGAATTCCAAAAAAAGATTCGTGTTTTACTCGACAAGACCTACAGGAAAAATAGTATCGCGTCATTTGCTTCTCAACATGAGTTTATTTTGTCGCACTGTGTAATTCTTTCAGAGTAATCCCCAATTCACTATGAAGCACGAGCATTTTCCTAGCGAACCTCGTTTGGACCGTCCAAACCTGTGAGCAACATCTCTATATCAAACGAATGCTGGAATATTGTTTTTACTGTAGTAAATACCAAAAAAAGCGCACACACACACACAAAGTCAAAATGCATTATTATCCGATGGAGAGGTGTGCTTGAATGGGAGTGCGTGCGTGTGTGTGTTGAGCTCCACAGTTTGTGCTGCGAACCATAAAAAAGTCGCCCAAGTCATTTGTATGTAAATGTACTCTGGAGTGACCTTAGAGAGGGAGAGAGCTCCACATGTTCGTTTATACACACCACAAAAAAGACACACGGAGTATGCGAGTATTTTTGCGGGATATTTTGTAAAGTTCTGGTATGTTGTGTATTGTTGGGGTGGTCGGTTTCGTTTTGTTGCGTTGCGTTGTATTGTATTGTGTTGTTGGTGTCGTCGACATTAAGGTGTGTAAGTGTTGGGGGTTATTTGGCCTTTTTTTTGTAAGTTTCTGGGAAACAGCTGTTTTAGTCAAAGTCCTAGTACACACAGGCTCTCATACGTTTTGTTTTATATACTTATACAAACGTATGTGTTGCAAATATTTTGTTGGAGAGATCTATGTATGTATATAAATAGGAGTATGTATGTATATAATCGGTTATAAAAGCCATAACTTTTTTTAAGGTTTTACCAACACAACGCCACATTTTCTCGAGTGTTTCTGTGTATGCGAAAACTTGGTATTTCTCAGCCGCACTGTATCTTGCCGAACTGTGAAACTATCATTTGATGATGACTTTATATAGTTTTTTTGTTTATTTTGCATATGTTGCCAACTTGGAGCTCTTAAGTAGTATACACAAATACAAATACATACACATAAATATATTTATGCAAGCTCATTTGTATCTTTGTTTTGTGCATTTTAAGTCATTTGTGTACACATATATTCATTTGTGCGTTGTTTCGTTTTTTTCTTCTTCATTTCCTTTCATTTCCAGTGTGCACAATATGTTTTTGTATACGAATGTCTTCATAATGTGCTCTACATTATCCCCATTTTCGAGAAGCTTTTCTTGTTTGTTTGTTGGCGTTGTTTTGCGTCCACAGAATACACTACTTGTTCATATATTTATGTACATATAACTGAATATCTCTGCTCATAAAGTATTTTCATATACTCCATTCCATATAAGATATTACGCCGGAGATTTACGTAAAGTATTTGAAGATTTAAATTGTTACATTGCAAATCCAAGCCCAGATTGAATACAAAGGTTGGAGAAATATAAGAATTGAACTCTTTTTCCACAGCATTTCGCTAATTATAAGTGTGAAATTTAATACGAAAAACAATTGAGTACTATAGCGTTCTCAAAAAAAAAACCAGTAAGGAAAGGCAGAAAGTCGGGCGGGGCCGACTATATAATACCCTACACCTCCCTAACAATGCGATAAGGGTCATTGCCATAATAATTTGGAATAATTGGTAAATGGGTAGAAACATATTATCTAATTCTGAAACGATAATCGCTAAATTAAGCAATATTCGTTCCTAAATTGAGAAACATCTTTCTGGAAAATTTTAATGATCGGAAGTAAAATACAACTGCTATAGCGATTTGATACCAAATCAGGAGGAACATATATATGGAGCTTTAATATAAATCTGAACCGATCTTCCCTGAATACTCATTCATGTAAAAAGACCTCCTTCTTTCGAATTTCGTACTGATCGGATATAAAATACAGCCTCTACAGCGCTACATGTCAAATCGGGGGTAACATATATATGGGTGTTATATCTAAATCTAAACCGAGTTTCTCCGAATTTGGCAGTATTCCTTCATGTAGAAAGAAACCTCTTTTTGCCGACTTTCGCACTGATCGGATATAAAATAAAATTTTTACAGCGCTCACATGTCAAATCGGGGGTAACGTATATATGGGGGCTATATCTAAATCTGAACCGATTTCTTCCAAATTTAAAACTGTGCATTCATATAATTGGAAACCTCTTTCTGACGAATTTCATACTGATCGGATATAAAATACAGTTTTTACAGCGCTTACGTGTGAAATCGGGGGTAACATATATATGGGGTTTATATCTAAATCCGAACCGATTTTCTCCGAATTTGGCAGTATTCCTTCATGTAATAAGAAACCTCTTTCTGCCGAATTTCGCACTGATCGGATATAAAATAACATTTTTGCAGCGCTTACATGTCAAATCGGGGGTAACGTATATATGGGGGCTATATCTATATCTGAACCGATTTCTTCCAAATTTAACAGTGTTCATTTATATAATAAGAAACCTCTTTCTGCCGAATTTCATACTGATCGGATATAAAATAAAGTTGTTACAGCGCTTACATATCAAATCTGGGCTAACATATATATGGGGGCTATATCTAAATCTGAACCGATTTTAACCAATTCAATAGGTCCTTGGGCCAAATAAAACATATGTGTAAAGTTTCGTCGAGATCGGACCATAATTGCGACCTGTACTTTGATTACAAGAATACATGCACAGACGGACAGACGGACAGACGGACAGACAGACAGACGGACAGACGGACATAGCTAAATCAACTCAGAAAGTGATTCTAAGTCGATCGGTATAATAAACGATGGGTCTATTTCTTCTCCTTTTGGAGAACTTTGTGCATTTGTTACAAACAAATGCACAAAGTTATAATACCCTGTACCACAGTGTGGTGTAGGGTATAAACACTAAGAATATGCTAAAGTCGGTCCGACTGTGTACTACCCTCCACTATTATTTGCCAAGCAATACTCAGAGAAATCTGTAGGGGCTATAACCAACCATTATACAAGGAATTGTTGCAGGTTAAATGGTGTACACATTTATATATTCCAGGCATACCGCTTAAATAATTTTAATCGTAAAAATGTAGCAACTACACTGCCAAAAATTAAAATTCGTCTGGGACCATATGAGGTCAAAATGTGAATTAATATGACCAAATTTTTACAATGAGTGGTACTTGACAAATTAAAGTGTAAAGTCAATTATTTCAAGCAGATAGTTTGTTTATATTTATTCTCTACATCTTCAAGAAGTAAAATCGGAAGGATTTTCATATGGGGATATATAAGGGGTGGGCCATTTAAAATTTGAATCGACTATAAAAAAATACTGATATTTTTTCAAATTTCTAGTTTTATTGGAAAAGTTGAACTTTGTCATTTAATAATGGAGCACAATATCATTCAAATGGCAACCACGACTGGCTCGACAGTACCTCATCCGATCAACCCAATTTTTCAGTAAATTTTCGATTGTTTCGTGTCGAATCTCTTCAATGGAAACTTCGATTTCATGTTTCAACGCTTCAATTGTCTGTGGATCCTTTATGGCTCCAAATAGAAAATAATCCAAAGGGCTTAAATCACAAGTCAGAGTAATGAGTAGTTCAATGTTAGTTAAATGGCCATTCCTTTATTCCCTACATCGTAAGAAGTAAAATCGGAAGGACTTTCATATGCTAATATACATATATCAAAATTTCAGCTCGATCAACGGAAACATGTCTAGAGAACACATTTTTCAGTTAACCTGGCTAAAATTGAAGCTTATATACTTGCATTACACAGTACAACACATAATTTTGGGATTCAATTCTGAGAATTGGACGTGAAATTAGCCCCAAAAATAAAAACCTCTGCATCATTCGTTTAGTCAAGTTGGCTCAATAAATAATCTAATGGCCATACGAATTTTTTTGCTCAAGGTAGATTTTTTCACTTTTTCTATATTTTTTTTCTCGGTATACCGTACGAAATATCTCGTTTGTGACTGAAGCAGAGTTGTAGATTTTAAATAGGAGAAAAATATTCGGAACAAACCTACCCGAACAAAGTGTATCCAGTGCCTTAAAAATCGCAAAAATGCCCACAAAGTCATCAACATATCTGTCAGTAAAATATTGAAATATACATACGTATGTATAGGTATAAAACAGAACATTTTTGCGATTATAAAGGCACTGGATGCACTTTTATCGGGTAGGTTTGTTCCGAATTTATTTTCTCCTATTCAATATATGAGTCATTCCATGCCAAACGGGACGATTTTTGACATCACTATTATTGATTGCTTCGGTATTTTGTATATGAATGTATTACTCCCTAAAAATATCTTATACGTACACGGGGGAAATCGTCTTTTTTGATATGTTTGAGTTCAAAGAAAATATATTTGGAACAGAAAATTTTATTTGAAATTCATGAAACTTTATTTGGAGCGCATATATTAATATATTACAACACAATATATTTGGGAACTAATTTTCTCAAATAAAATATGTGTTTAACTACAAATACAATTATTATTTAGGAATTTCCCCAAAATTATTTTATTTAAGATAGATTTTCAAAACTTTGTTGACTTTCGAATAATTCGGATTTCGAATTATATGATACAATTAACAAGTAAGAAAGTTTCAGTCGGGTAAACCGACTAAGGTATACCCTCACTTTGTGAGTTATGTAATATGGAATATTAAACGAATTATTCTGTCAATTTGTATGGGAGGTACCAGAATGTTTTTAACAAATACAACCAATTTTTCGCTGAATAGTAGATTCTTTAAATACATTACACTGCGCCGAATTATAAACGTTTTTTGCACTTGTATATTAACGTTATGAAATATTAAATTTTGGTATGATTTGGCCATTTTGTGTGGGAGGTACAAAAAGGGGCGTGGTGATAACGGCCATTTTTTACAGGGCTATAGGGACTTCAAAAGCGTTACACTGTGCCAAATGTTGTTGCATTTTCGTGCATTGGTACTCATGCTGTGAGCTCTTAACTTTTTGTGCAAAATGGTACTTTTGTGTGGGAGGTACAAAAAGGGGCGTGGAAATAGCGTCCATTTTTCACAGTGCAAAAGACACTATAAAAGCATTACACTGTAAAAAATTTCAAGTATTTTTATACACTGGTATTAATGTTATAAGCTGTTATCTTTTGGTGCAAAATGGTACCTTTGTGTAAGAGGTACAAAAAGGGGCGTAGCAACATGGCCCATTTTTCTTGAGTTGATAGCGACTAATAAACTAATGCTATGTGTAGAATTTCAGAAGATTCGAATAAGTAGTATAGCAGTTATTAAAGATTCAATATTTCACAACATTTTAACACTTTGTGGGGGAGGTACTAGAAGGAGTGGACCAATATGACCCATCTGCGAACTTAGCCGGAGATAGAAAAAAATATTACCACGTACCAAATTTGCAGTCAATCGGTTACTCCTTACAGACAGACACACAGACAGACAGACAGACAGACAGACAGACAGATAGACAGACAGACAGACGGACGGACATTGCTCATTCGTCTTAAAGTGACCCAAAACGAATATCCGCCGAACATACTTAGGGTCTTAGATCATTCCTTCGATGTGTTACACTTTTTTTCGCAGCAAATGATATATAACCTCGTCACACTAAAGTGAGGGTATAAAAATGTCATATGTCGCATTAACGTTTGCTCAAAGGACCCATTTTCAAATTCAAAATATTCCCAAACAACATTTGTTGTCAATTTATCGCTATTCAGGATTATACGATTTAAATTATAAAGGACTTTTGTGAACATTTCTTAAAGTGAACTTTGAATTACTGAAAAACTTAAAATAAACAAAGAAATGTTACTAACATTTAAAATTTCTAATTAAATTACTGAAAAACTTTAAACTTGGCATACAATCGACACACGAATATTTTCTGAATTTGCATTTTTCTGATTAATGCAAATAAATCGTTGTTTCGGAAATAATAGTCCCAAATAAATATTAGGACGGAAACAAGGATTCGCTTTGAACATAATCTTCCCAAATATTTAATATTTGTGGGTTCGAAATATTATATGTTTCGCGTGTACCCTAAACATATATATATTTCAAGCAGAATTTGTTTGGGACAATATACTACAGAAGCGATTTTTTTCAGCGTGTAGTTGAAGCAAACATTTAAACAAGTAAGAAAGTTTCAGTCGGGTAAACCGACTAAGGTATACCCTCACTTTGTGAGTAATGTAATATTGAATATTACACAAATTATTCTGTCAATTTTTGTGGGAGGTACCAGAAGGGGTTTAAGAAATACACCTATATTTCGCTGAACAGTAGATACTTTAAATACATTGCACTGTGCCGAATTGTAACCGTTTATATGGAGTGGTATATTAACGTTGAGATATTAAATTGTGGTATAATTTGGCCATTTTGTGTGCGAGGTACAAAAAGGGGCGTGGTGATAACGCTCATTTTTCACTGGACTATAGTCATTATAAAAGCATTACACTGTACACAATTTTTGTATTAATGTTATAAACTGTTAACTTTTGGTGCAAAATGGTACCTTTGTGGGAGAGGTACCAAAAGGGGCGTGACAATAACGCCAACTTTTCAATGGACTGTAGGCACTATAAAAACATTACGCTGTACAAAATTTCAAGTATTTCTAAACACTGGTATTAATCTTATAAGCTTTTAACTTTTAGTGCAAAATGGTGCATTTGTGTGGGAGGTACCAAAAGGGGCGTGGCAATGTAAACGAATACTATGTGTGGAATTTCAGAAGATTCAAATACGTATAATAGCAGTTATTAAAGAATCAATATTTCACAACATTTTAACCCTTTGTGGGGGAGGTACCAGAAGGAGTGGACCAATATGGCCCATCTTCGAACTTAGCCGGAGATAGAAAAAAATATTACCACATACGAAATTTGAAGTCAATCGGTTACTCCTTTCGAGAGTTATCGTGCGCACCAGCCAGCAGACACACAGACAGACAGACAGACGGACGGACATTGCTCATTCGACTTAAAATGACCCAAAACGGATTTCCGCCGAACATACTTAGGGTCTTAGGTCACTCCTTCGATGTGTTACACTTTTTATACCCTCACTTTAGTGTGACGAGGGTATATATCATTTGCTACGGAAAAAAGTGTAACACATCGAAGGAGTGATCTAAGACCCTAAGTATGTTCGGAGGAAATCCGTTTTGGGTCATTTTAAGTCGAATGAGCAATGTCCGTCCGTCTGTCTGTCTGTCTGTCTGTCTGTCTGTCTGTCTGCTGGCTGGTGCGCACGATAACTCTCGAAAGGAGTAACCGATAGACTTCAAATTTGGTATGTGGTAATATTTTGATCTATCTCCGGATGAGTTCGAAGATGGGCCATATTGGTCTACTCCTTCTGGTACCTCCCACACAAAGGGTTAAAATTTAGTGAAATATTGATTCTTTAATAACTTCTATACTACTTATTCGAATCTTTTGAAATTCTGCACATAATATTAGTATATTAGTCGCTATTAACTCGAGAAAAATGGGTGAAGTTGGCATGCCCCTTTTGGTACCTCCCACACAAATGGACCATTTTGCATCAAAATTTAACTGTTTATAACTTTAATACAAGTGCATAAAAATGCTTGAAATTTTCTACAGTATAATGTTTTTGTAGCGCCTATAGTCCGGTAAAAAATGGGCATCATTGTACAGCCCCTTTTGGTACCGCCCACACAAATGGCCCGTTTCGTACCAAAGTAAACGGCTTGTAACTTTAATACCAGTGCATACAAATACTTGAAATTTTGTACAGTGTAATGCTGTTGTAGTGCCTATAGTCCTGTAAAAAGTGGGCGTTATCACCCCGCCCCTTTTTGTACCTCCCACACAAAATGACCAAATCATACCAAAATTACATAGCTCGTAACTTTAATATACCAGTGCACACAAACGCTTATAGTTCAGCACAGTGCAATGTATTTAAGAATGTACTGTTTACCGAAAAATATGTGTATTTGGAAAACCCCTTCTGGTACCTCCCACACAAATTGACAGATTTATTGGTGTAATGTTATATATTACATTACTCACAAAGTGAGGGTATACCTTAGTCGGTTTACCCGACTGAAACTTTCTTACATGTTTCCGTAGCAAATGATATATACCCTCGTCACACTAAAGTGAGGGTATACAAAAATCTTTAAGAGTTATGAGCAATTTAGAGTTGACGAAATTACGCTTTTTTCTAAAAGGTGTGTTCATTCTTTAGCTTGTATCTCCTGTAATACTTGACCGATTTTTATGTGCTATACTTTGTTTTGAAGGTAATTTCAATGCGTCACATATACTCATTTTTAATGTTTTTGCCCTTTTATACATTCTATTGTGATTCTCAAAATGATTACACCCTACGATTTTTTTGAAATATTAATGTCGTGTTCTTACACGGAGAAAAAAACAGGAAACCTTATATGTTTGGGATCAAAATTTAAATAAAATATACTTTGGGACAAATATTTTATATTTACATACCTGAAAAAAAGTTTCAATATCTCTCTTATCAATGTTATTTTTTTCGGAGTTTTGGTGTAAATTATCTTTAAAAACGGGGAAATATTTAAATCGGCTATCTGTAGTAAAAAAGTAATTTCTCCAAAATATAATATGTTTCCAGGAAATATACTACAGAAGCGATTTTTTTCTTAGGGTAGATGTCTTTGTTAGCATTTGGAAGTGGTGAATTGATGGGAACTATTTTTATACCCTCACTTTAGTGTGACGAGGGTATATATCATTTGCTACGAAAAAAGTGTAACACATCGAAGGAGTGATCTAAGACCCTAAGTATGTTCGGCGGATATTCGTTTTGGGTCATTTTAAGTCGAATGAGCAATGTCCGTCCGTCCGTCTGTCTGTCTGTCTATCTGACTGTCTGTCTGTCTGTCTGTGTGTCTGCTGGCTGGTGCGCACGATAACTCTCGAAAGGAGTAACCGATTGACTTCAAATTTGGTACGTGGTAATATTTTTTTCTATCTCCGGCTAAGTTCGAAGATGGGCCATATTGGTCCACTCCTTCTAGTACCTCCCCCACAAAGTGTTAAAATGTTGTGAAATATTGAATCTTTAATAACTGCTATACTACTTATTCGAATCTTCTGAAATTCCACACATAGCATTAGTTTATTAATCGCTATAAACTCGAGAAAAATGGGCCATATTGCTACGACCCTTTTGGTACCTCCCACACAAATGCACCATTTTGCACCAAAAGTTAACAGCTTATAACATTAATACCACTGCATAAAAATACTTGAAATTGTGTACAGTGTAATGCTTTCATAGTGCCTACAGTCCAGTGAAAAATGCGTGTCATATTCACGCCCCTTTTGGTACCTCTTACACTATTCAGCGAAAAATAGGTGTATTTGTTAAAAACATTCTGGTACCTCCCATACAAATTGACAGAATAATTCGTTTAATATTTCATTTCATTACTCACAAAGTGAGGGTATACCTTAGTCGGTTTACCCGACTGAAACTTTCTTACTTGTTTTTTTACGATTTTTATCAAAAAACCGTTTGCATAATTTCTGTGAATGTGATTTAATGTAATGAGTAAGCGACGCCCAGTGGGTCGAAATCTCGAAAAATGGATATTAATTCAGGGAAGCCTTTCATTCTTTCATTTTTCTTAGTAAATTAATTTTTAAAATGGTCCGTTTGTAGGGGATGTACCAAATTGGTAAAAAGGGGATCTTTTAAAGAAAAAGTGCAAAAAATCCATCTTGAGCAAAAACAAAATCGATTAGCCATGTAATTTTTAATTGGACCAATTTGACTAAACGAATGATGCAGAAGTTCTTATTTTTGGGTCTACTTTCAAGTCCAAGTCCCAAAATCTTGTGTTGTACTGTGTAATAAATAAATTTTGGTCATGATACGACCTGAGAAGGTCACTGTATTTCTTGGCTTTAGAGAATAAAAATGCTGTCTACAGTAGTGTTCCGATCGGCGAACTTGCTGCGAGATTGGGAATTGAGTCCATTGACTTCTGCAGAAGTAGGATAGCAAGACAAATGAGGCCACTATACGACCAAAAAATATCAAAATATCTCCTCGCAGTAGAGAGGAAAAAATGTCTATTGAGTACAATGACTTCTGCTGATGATGTGGAAGAACTGAAGACATTGAGCACATGCTTTGTTCCTCTTCCGCAATGAGTAAACCACGTCTGGATGCACTGGATTCAAGTTTTCTTGAAAGTCTGTCAGATATTACCGAATTCGATATTCACATTATTCATAGCTTTGTGTATAAATCAGGTTGAAAATGTCACAAAATCTCCTCGCACTAGTGTCAGTTCTGAAGGGATACTGTCTATTCAGCGAACATGTGTCATGAAGTTGGGAATTGAGTCCAATGACTTGTGTAGAAGCTTTGGAGCAGCGGAAGAAGTGGATAGCATTGAACACCTACCTGCGTTGTTTCTGTTCGTATTGAGTAAAGGAAGTCTGGGATCGGCTTTTCTAGAAAGTCTGACAGATCTGTGTGGTACCGCTACTCGTATTATTTATAACTTTGTGTATCAAACAGTTTGGTTCCAATGAGAGGCAGCTGGACCCGTGATAGCTCTAGCGATCTCAATTGGTGCATATGAACTGGTGACTGTGGCGGCCATATTGATCACTTCCTCAATATACCCAATGCTAAAATCGATAGTTTTTTTTTTTAAAAATATTTGAGCTCCTTCTGGTACATTTTGTAATTATTAATAAAAGATTAGTAATTAGCAATGCCCCATATACATACGTGTGTGTAGTCCTAATTCCTGCGTATCCTATGGAATGCAGGTGTATCATAATGTTGGATTTCTAAATAGTGCTATAGCTATTCGTTGACTGTACACAGAAAAAATAAAGCAATTTTCACTATGTATTTCCGGTTAACATATGGGGAAATCCACGACAAATCGACGGTTTCAAAAATATGTCGGTTTTGATTTTCCCCATTTGTATCTCACCTTGGAGAGGTGAGGGGATACAAATGGTGTGTTACACTTTTTTTTGCTACGCACCAAAAGTGTAACACATCGAAGGAGTGATCTAAGACCCTAAGTATGTTCGGCGGATATCCATTTTGGGCCATTTTAAGTCGATTGAGAAATGTCCGTCCGTCCGTCTGTCTGCTGGCTGGTGCGCACGATAACTCTCGAAAGGAGTAACCGGTTGACTTCAAAATTGGTATGTGGTAATATTTTCTTCTATCTCCGGCTAAGATGGGTCATATTGGTCCACTCCTTCTAGTACCTCCCCCACAAAGGGTTAAAATTTAGTGAAATATTGATTATTTAATAACTTCTATACTACTTAATTAAATCCTCTGAAATTCTACACATAGTATTAGTATATTGGTCACTATTACCTCGAGCAAAATGGCCGAAGTTTCGGCATCCCTTTTGGTACCTCCCACACAAATGGACAATTTTGAACCAAAAGTTAATAGTTTATTACATTATTACCAGTGCATACAAAGCCTTGAAATTTTGTACGATGTAATGGTTTACTAGTACCTACAATACAGTGAAAAATGGGCATTAATGCCACGCTCCTTTTGGTACCTCCCACACAAATGGATAATTTTGTCCCAAAAGTTAACAGCTTTTAACTTTAATACCAGTGCATACAAATACTTGACATTTTGTACAGTGTAATGCTTTTACAGTACCTAGAGTCCAGAGAAAAGTGACCGTTATTGGGACGCTCCTTTTGGTACCTCTCATACAAATGGACCATTTTGTAACAAAAGTAAACAGCTTTTTACTTTAATACCAGTACATGCTTTAAAGTTATTAAATGCAATTTAAATTGATTATAATTTAAATAAAACAAAAAAATAAAATTATTTACTAATATTTTTTGAGACTCAAGGTTTACCCGACTGAACTTGTTTAATATTTTTTTGAGATTTTTCCGATAACTCGTTCCGCAGTTATCGATATTTAAAAATTCGTTAAGATATCACTCTCTTATGGTCCAATTTGAAAAAAAATTTAAGAAAAATATTAAAAAATTTGTTTGTTTGCGATTTTTAAGTTTTAAAATTTATATGTAATTTTTTAAATTATTTGTACTGTCCGATTTTTGCGATTTTTTTATATTTTAATCTTCTATTAATTCTCTGACATATAAGCTTTGGATGGAAGTGGGCCCAAAATTGTATATATATATTTTAAAGTCTTTTAAAATTTTTAAAAAAATTCGCTGCTAGCCACTGTGCTTGTGGCTTGAAGGCTTCAGAATAGATCTTCCACGTCAAAGAACAAAATAAAGGAGACACTTCAGGAAGCAATTCTCCGGAAACACCAGTCACCCCCGCTGATCCCCTTACCACTGATATCTCCCCACAAAATAACTATATATCAAAACCAGTAAGGAAAGGCTAAAGTCGGGCGGGGCCGACTATATAATACCCTACACCACTCTCGTAATATTGAATAACTCTGATATATAAATTTTGTAATTCATGTATAAATTATTTACATAAATTTACTTTTGGGACATTTTATACTTAAATAATACCCTGTACCACAGTGTGGTGTAGGGTATAAAAACGATTGGATCTAAAGAGCCAAATGGGATGAAAGATATATATGGGAGCTATAGCTAAATCTTTACCGATTTTCTTCAAATTCGGCAATGTTGGTTCATGGATCAAGAAACGCTACCATTCTAGATTTCAAAACGATTGGATGTAAAATATAGCTTCTATAGAACTAAAGGGCCAAATCGGACGAAACATATATATGGGAGCTATAGCTAAATCTTAACCGATTTTCTTCAAATTCGGCAATGTTGGTTCATTGATCAAGAAACTCTACCATTCTAAATTTCAAAACGATTGGATGTAAAATACAGCTTCTATAGGACTAAAGGGCCAAATCGGACGAAAGATATATATGGGAGCTATAGCTAAATCTTAACCGATTTTCTTCAAATTTGGCAATGTTGGTTCACTGATCAAGAAACTCTACCGCTCTAAAGTTCAAAACGATTGGATGTAAAATACAGCTTCTATAGGACTAAAGGGCCAAATCGGACGAAAGATATATATGGGAGCTATATCTAAATCTGAACCGATTTCAACCAAATTCAATAGAGATCTTAACAGCTGCGAAATACTCTAAACTGCAAAATTTCAGAACGATCGGAGTGAAATTGCGACCTGTAGTCGACGAACAACTTTACATGGACAGACGGACTGACGGACGGACGGACGGACAGACATGCTTAAATCGACTCAGCAAGTGATTCTGAATCGATCGGTATACTTTAAGGTGGGTCTAACTGTGTTATTTTCAGGTGTTACAAACATCTGCCGTGAAACAAACTTATAATACCCTGTACCACAGTGTGGTGTAGGGTATAAGTAGTTGAAATCGATGAATTTTTTGGGGGATGTAGTCGACAAAAAATTTCCATGTGAAACGTCACTGTAGGTGTCCTCAATACACTTTTATGGCAATTCTACGTTTGTTTTGTAATTTATCGTATTTATTGGTCAAATCGGACCATAACTTAAGAAGTTATGACCAAAAACCCGATACACAGAGTAATATCTTAAAGATTTTTATACCCTACACCACACTGTGGTACAGGGTATTATAAGTTTGTTTCACGGCAGATGTTTGTAACACCTGAAAATAACACAGCTAGACCCACCTTAAAGTATACCAATCGACTCAGAATCACTAGCTGAGTCGATTTAAGCATGTCTGTCCGTCCGTCCGTCTGTCCATGTAAAGTTGTTCGTCGACTACAGGCCGCAATTTCACTCCGATCGTTCTGAAATTTTGCAGTTTAGAGTATTTCGCAGGTGTTAAGATCCCTATTGAATTTGGTTGAAATCGGCTCAGATTTAGATGTAGCTCCCATATATATCTTTCGTCCGATTTGGCCCTTTAGTCCTTCAGAAGCTGTATTTTACATCCAATCGTTTTGAAATTTAGAATGGTAGAGTTTCCTGATCCATGAACCAACATTGCCGAATTTGAAGAAAATCGGTTAAGATTTAGCTATTGCTCCCATATATATGTTTCGTCCGATTTGGCCCTTTAGTCCTATAGAAGCTGTATTTTACATCCAATCGTTTTGAAATTTAGAATGGTAGAGTTTCTTGATCCATGAACCAACATTGCCGAATTTGAAGAAAATCGGTTAAGATTTAGCTATAGCTCCCATATATATGTTTCGTCCGATTTTGCTCTTTAGTCCTGTAGAAGCTGTATTTTACATCCAATCGTTTTGAAATTTAGAATGGTAGAGTTTCTTGATCCATGAACCAACATTGCCGAATTTGAAGAAAATCGGTTAAGATTTAGCTATAGCTCCCATATATATGTTTCGTCCGATATGGCCCTTTAGTTCTATAGAAGCTGTATTTTACATCCAATCGTTTTGAAATTTAGAAACAATTTATACATGAACTACAAAATGTATATTTCAGAGTTATTCAATTTTACGAGAGTGGTGTAGGGTATTATATAGTCGGCCCCGCCCGACTTTAGCCTTTCCTTACTTGTTTAAATATCAATAACTTCGGAACGAGTTATCGGAAAATATCAAAAAATTACACAAATCGTTTCTTCAGGTGTATTAAAAAAAATGGGAAAAATCAAGACCGACATTTTTTTTGAAACCATCTATTTGTCGGGGAATTCCGCATATAGTTAGACCTATTCTACTTTTAAAGCTGTCAATTCGTATGCAATCTAAACATGATTACTGGTGCTTAGCTCAAATCAGAGAAGGTGAACATTTACTTATTTTAATGTTTTCTTTAACTCTTTTCCAATGATTCGATTTTTTCAGTGTAGCTTTTCTTTTTACACGTCATCAGTTTTGCAGTTTTTCCCCACTCATTGCTTTGCTCTTTTTTGCTCTTCTCCAGCTATTGTTGCCACTGTTTTCATTCGGTTTTTGTCTTTAGTCCATATGAAACAGCAGTGAATGGGAAACAATAACAACAACAACAACGGCAACGTCAGAGAAATGTGAAAATGTTCATAAAAATAAAGTTTATTCCAGCAGCAGAAATATAGCAAAAACAAAAAAGAAACAGTAACACACAATAACACAACGCAGAAATATTCTCTCACAACTCGTAAAGTGCGGCGCTTAAGTTCTGAGTTTTGTGACATGAATTTCGAAAAATTACACTTAAATATCGTTGATAACACCGCATCGCCGGTGTATCCAAATGTATTTGGGTGTCTAGGTGTGAGTGTGTTTGTGTGTGCAAGGATGTGCGCGAGGATATTTATTTCGATGTGTATTTGTTTATGAGCAAATACTCGTATTGTATGGACATCTAGGTCCATATACGTGTGTGTGTGTGTGGAATGCTGAGTATCGATGTGGTTAACGTACGTATGTGTATTGTATACCAATTTTGCACTTTTGTTTATTAAAGCTTTAGCATCGAGAAACTCATGAAAATAGTTATTTATGATTTGGCGATGAAATATTGAAAATATTATATGAACGAGTATATCGGCGACTGTTTGTTTAAGAACGATTCTATTTTTTGCCGAAATTAGAGATATATAATGCTGCTGATTATTTTCTGTCCATTAAAAACCCACTTTATCTGTACTTTACATTCCAAAATTTTAAAGAGCTTATTTGCACTGATATATTTTGTACATTAAAGCATAGAAAAAATTAATTGATGCAATGAAATATTTCCTTTAACACAATTTTAATTTTCTACCTAATTTTTTAATAATCAAAAACTGTGATCCATATGTCACACGAATTTGAAGTCCATCGAGAAGATGACACCTAGCGATTTTATACTGGTCGACATCCGAATTCGGTCGTTTCCTATCTTAATCAGAGGAATGGCTGGAATATGTGTCTTCTCATTAGGATAAAGTAGCTTGTGCTTGCCTCCATGTGCCACAATAGTTGGATAAGATATGAATTTATTCTAGAGTTTACTGTTGAAGCCACAGACCCAGAAGAGGCAATGAGTACATCAACTGCGTAGATCAGAAACGAATCACCGGTATATTGTTGCAGAATACAGGGTGGCTGATATGTATTGCAACCAACTTCAGGTTGCTATCATTTCTAAACCGCTAGTCTGATAGCTGACAGATTTATTTCAGTGACAGTTCATTTTATTGTTTACAAGCTTACAAAAGCATTTTGATCTATTGCATTCAGAAAAAAGTTATTCGTTATGGAATTCAAGCGTGATAGTGTGATTGCTTTATATTTGGGTGGAAAAACACAAGCGGCTATCGTTAGAGCCCTCCAGCATTTAAATGTGAATAAATCTTATGTTTCTCGTACCATTGCTCGTTACCGTGATACTGGCAGTGTTGCATCGCGTACAAAAAGTGGACGAAAAAAAACGGTAACAACACCAGAAATGATCCGAAAAGCGAAGGCCAGATTTGATCGAAATCCACGCCGCAGTGGTAGAAAAATTGCTCGTGAGCTGAACATATCGCGAGAACGGATACAACACATATTAAAAAATGAGCTTGGACTAAAGCCATTGAAGTTCCAAAAAGTGAAAGAGCTCACCGATGCACAAAAAAAGTTAGACTGGAAAGAGCCAAGGAGTTGCTTCGCTTGCACGAAAGTGGCCAGTTACCGAATTTGGTTTTCTCCGATGAGAAGCCATTTCAAATTGAGCAGTTTGTGAACAAACAAAATGATCGGGTTTACTTGCCAAAGAGGTCAGCTGAAAATTTACACCTTCGATTGGCCACCAGAACTCAAGCGCCGCCGATGGTAATGGTGTGGGCCGCCGTAACGGCCGATGGTCGCTCCCCGATCGTATTCATCGACCATGGGGTCAAAATAAATGCCGAATATTATCGGGAAAATGTCCTAAAGACAGTATTGAAGCCCTGGGCAGACAAACATTTCGGCCGCAGACCATGGACATTCCAACAGGACTCAGCACCATCGCACTCAGCACGCGTCAACCAAGAATGGCTTAAAAAGGAGGTTCCTCGCTTCATTTCTACCGCACAATGGCCACCAAGATCTCCGGATCCGTTGGACTTTTGCGCCTAGGGCATTTTAGAGAGTAAGGTTCGCACTAAAAATACCAAAGTATCGATCATCTCAAGACGGCGCTTCGCCGGGAATGGGCCAAAATACCGCAGAGCCATTTTCGTGCAGCGTGTGATGGCTTTGTCGGCCGTTTGAAGGCCATAATTCGTGCCAAAGGTGGACAATTCGAACAAATCTAAACTATTTCTAAAATTTTATGTTATTTCCGACATTTTTTGCTTTTGAACAATAAAATTAAAAAAAAAATATATATATCGCTTTACATTGTTGCATTACATATCAGCCACCCTGTGTATGGGAGCTATAGCTAAATCTTAACTTAGTTTCTTCAAATTCGGTAGTGTTGGTTCATGAATCAAGAAACTCTACCATTCTAAATTTCAAAACGATTGGATGTAAAATACAGCTTCTATAGGACTAAAGGGACAAATCGGACGAAAGATATATATGGGAGCTATATCTAAATCTGAACCGATTTCAACCAAATTCAATAGATCTTTACAGCTGCGAAATACTCTAAACTGCAAAATTTCAGAACGATCGGAGTGAAATTGCGACATGTAGTCGACGAACAACTTTACATGGACAGACGGACGGACGGACAGACATGGTTAAATCGACTCAGCTAGTGATTCTGAGTCGATCGGTATACTTTAAGGTGGGTCTAGCTGTGTTATTTTCAGGTGTTACAAACATCTGCCGTGAAACAAACTTATAATACCCTGTACCACAGTGTGGTGTAGGGTATAAAAATAAAAGCAACAATCATGAAATTGAAAGCACAGGCTTAAACGATATTTGCATAAAAGTTTTGTGTTTTTTTTTCGCGTACTAAAATTTGTGTCAAATATTTCCTCATCTCATAATAATGATGAATTTGTAAAATGGGATTTTTAATTTTGTTAAGAATTGTTTGGTTTTTTGTTCAATAAATAAAATAAAAATTAATGAAAACTGTTTTTAAATAATTGTCGGTAGTATATGACTGACAAATTGTCAGAACAACCAATTTTTTAAAACAGTTGGTTGTGGCAACATACAACAGATAATTGTAGCCACCATTTTCGTAGTTGGCGCAACCAAATACGATTGTTGTTAACATGAAAGCAGAAGTATACCACAACCAAACTGTTGGTTGTTCTGATGGAATCGCATGATAGTAGACAGAACTACCAAAATTCGGTTGAGGCAACCAAACTGTATTCTGTGTGTAGCAAACGAAAACAAAGAGATTTCGCGAAAACAAGAGCTAACTTAGAACCAGTAAGGGAAGGCTAAAGTCGGGCGGTGCCGACTATATAATACCCTACACCACTCTCGTAATATTGTATAACTCTGATATATAAATTTTGTAATTCATGTATAAATTGTTTACATAAATTTACTTTTGGGACATTTTATACTTAAATAATACCCTGTACCACAGTGTGGTGTAGGGTATAAAAACGATTGGATCTACAGAGCCAAATCGGATGAAACATATATATGGGAGCTATAGCTAAATCTTTACCGATTTTCTTCAAATTCGGCAATGTTGGTTCATGAATCAAGAAACTCTACCATTCTAAATTTCAAAATGATTGGATGTAAAATACAGCTTCTATAGAACTAAAGGGCCAAATCGGACGAAACATATATATGGGAACTATAGCTAAATCTTAACCGATTTTCTTCAAATTCGGTAGTGTTGGTTCATGGATCAAGAAACTCTACCATTCTAAATTTCCAAATTCAGGACTAAAGAGCAAAATCAGACGAAACATATATATGGGAGCTATAATTCGGTTGAGGCAACCAAACTGTATTCTGTGTGTAGCAAACGAAAACAAAGAGATTTCGCGAAAACAAGAGCTAACTTAGAAAAACGGCTAATACTACTGGATTCAGCGTGGCTGAGATTGGTCTATCCATAGCGTTTACTTTCTGCTAAATTTTTGGACTATCACAGTGTATTTAATTGCTTCTGAATTAGTTTTTTAAATGTATTATTTCTAAAGGGCGATTTTTTACAATATTCAATACAGTTCTGCAAATTACCCAGACACGTGAAAAACTCTAATCGGATAAATCTGAACCGATTTTCAACATCTTCTATAGGGATCATACTTGAGCCAAATAACAGATATCTGCTAAATTTCGTTGAGATCAGATTTATATTGCGACCTGTACTGTGATTACAAGAATACGGGGACAGACAGACAGATGGACGGAATTTCAAACAGACGGACGATATCGATTTAATTCGATAGTCTTTTCGAACGATGGATCTAGTCGCATATTCTTTCAGTTGTTACAAACAAATGAACTAAGTTAAGTATAATATCCAGTACAACAGTGTGGTGTAGGGTATACAAATATTTCCAGGTTTCCTAAATAATCGCACCTTCTCAGTAAAGATCGATAACTAAGTGTTGGAAAGAGCCATGTTATGGTGACGCAGGATTCACTTCTGGGACCGGTTTCAATATTAGCCGATGTGATGTATAGATGGCGGCAGTAGCTAAAAAAATACTTTGGTGAGAAGTGGCAACCATATGAGCGGCCATGACGAACTCCATAGTGGTGTCCACGCCAGAAACGGTTAGGAAAATTACCAAAATGTTATTGACTGATCGTCGGCTGAAGGTGCGTAATCTAGCTGAAGTTATAAGCATTTCAAAAAGTGCTATGTATCGCAGATTGTCCGCAAAGTTGAAGATGAGAAAGCTGTGCGCCAAATGGGTGCCGCGTTTGCTCACAATGGAACATGTTGTTGCATAAACGGAAATGTTTGAAGAATGCGTTTCGCTGCTGAAACGTTATTCGTTGCAGCAACGAACATGAACCTTGGTCGACTTTCATTATGCTATTTCGTTATATATGGTTTTCCAATAAGAGTGATATGATTTCTTTGCAAAAAAACACACTTGTTGTTAAGGAAATTCAAAAGTTTTGCATTTAATGTAAAGTACAATCGATACAATTAAGTTGTAAATAAAACGTCATTCAAATGGCCTCCACGACTTCTTCGCAGGAACGAATTCGATGAACCCAATTTTCGAGCACTTTTTCCACTAAATCAAGTCGTATGTCAAGAATGGCACGTTCTATATTGACTTGTAATGCTTAAAGAGAGTCTGGCTCATTTCGAAAGACCAATGACTTCAAATAACTCCACAAGAAAGAGTGTAATGGTGTTAAATCGAAACTTCTTGGAGGCCATTCAATATCACAATTTCTTGAAATAATCGAATCTCAAAACTTTTCTCGCAACAATTCAATTGTTTCATTTGCTAAGTGGCACGTAGCCACAATCGGTCAATGGCAAAAAGATAGCTCTTAATGAGAGCTAAAATATTGCTCATTGGTGTCAAGGTTGTAGGTCGACTGGAAAGTGTTTTTTTTTTTGATTTAAAAAAATGTACTTTGCATCATTTCCAAATGTGAACGGAAAGTTTATTTTTGCTCTAGCTCCTTAACGGTACGTCGGATCGGGAATCAGTCAATGACAAAAAGATAGCTCTTAACGAGAGCTAAAATATTGCTCATAGATGTCAAGATCGCAGATCGACTAGAAAGTTTTTTTATTTAAAAAAATTGGGCTTAGCGCACGAAAAGTTGCAATTGGAGAACGATTATTTTGATAATAAAACTGAATAATTTGTAAACGCTGTTCTTGCGTATATCTCTCCATGATGAAATTGTAAACACTACTGAATACAATGAAAAACAAATGACAGCTCATGACATATTACAAGTGACCGAAACGTTACTTCAAAATCATATCATCCCTATTGGAAGACCCAGTATAAAATCTGTTTCTTTTAGTGCATAAATAATTTTCAAAATTTTAAAAAATATCTGGTGCCCATTTATAATTGTGAGTATTTCGAAATATTAGCTATTTACAGCTATAAAAAAATCATCAAAAATATTGTAATAAACATATATAAATTTGCAAAATTGTTGAGATTTTAGAAGATACATATGTCAAAATCGGAAATGTTATATACATATGGGTAAACCCGAAAAACTCTATACCAAAAATGTAAAAAAATTGCAGGTGTATAATGAAATCATTATTTTGCGGTCCATTCTAATGATCTGACAATTGAAATGACACGTTCAGTAGGTTCTATAAAATATAAATTATAACATTATATAAAAATCTCAGCGAATATTGTCGTTTAAATGTATTTAAATTGTTTTGTCACGTCCGCAACGTAACGTCCGCAAGTGACGAATTTCTGGTTTTTGGATGAACCATGAAGTGTTTTACTCTAATGAAAGCTATTTCAATATTCTTATATACATACTCCTCTTTCTTCAATATATTTCGATTTTTCTGATTACTATGCAAACTTTGAAAAAATAATATAGAAATTCACGTTAACCTCAAAACAAACTTACATTTTCTGTAACGTCCGCAACGGAAATTTCGCTGCGAATATCGCATTCATCAAAAATATTTAGGTAAATAGTTAAATGTAATTTCGAAGAACTCTGAAATAATTATTGTTGCTGAAGATTATATGAAAATATTGTATTCACAACGCCAATGGGACGAATATTATTAAAACAAAATGCGTTCGAATGTAACGTCCGCAACCCGGGATTTACCCATATACATATTTTATCTTAAGGTTTTCACTTTTTTTTTTAATTTAGAACGAAAGTTATGAATTTGCCAAGGAAAGGCAATATATATTCAAAAAGTTTGCAAGTCCTTAATGCGTACATGTATGCATATGTACGAGTATGTAGGTATGTATATAAGCAAGTCTATGTACAAGTATACAAGAATAAATAGAGTTAAACAAATATTAAACTGAATTTGTAGTTCAAATCATGTTCACTAAAAGCACAAATGGTTCCAAGGATTGACGTTTCTCTCAAAGAAAAAAAAAAACAACAACTATAAACATTCGCACACAATGATATGTACAAGCATGGTCACACACACATACTCGTATTTGCACGCACTTACTTTTAAGCCCCAAAGGATATAACACACACATTTTTATACATTCACATGCATGCAAAAGGGTTAATAGGCGACCCTACAAGTAGTTATATGTATGTGTATATGAATACTCATATGATGTACTTGTATATATTTACATGAATGCCCTTACACGACCAGTGTACATGTGCACAATTTGTAACTTTAACATTTGCATACAAATAAAAATCTCTGGCCCAAAAGAATGGGACATGGGAAAAAAGGACCTACACATGGAGGCAACACACAAACGGGTTGTAAAAGTTTTCATCAGGAATTATTTTTGTTAAAAATTTTGCAGTTGAAAACAACAAAATGAAAGTCCTTTTCACCAAAGCTTCAGTTGCGTAGTTCGTCACTTACGTCGCCAAGATTCGGGGAAAAAGATTAAATGAGAATGAAAACAATTAATTTTGAGGGACATATTTACACCTGTTGGAATACATAAAGCGAACAAAAAGTTGGAAGAATACATACATTTGTGTTATATGTATACATAAATATAAAAAAATATATTTCTAACCAATTTTTTCATATTTTTGTTAACAAATCATTAATCATTGTTTCATATTGCGGGCTTTTATTGGATCCAAGGAAATTTGAAACTACAAGCTTAAACGACCTCCATGCTGCAATTTCATCCGACGTCAAATATGATTCGAAATTCACATCATTCATCAGTTTCTTTATTTTAGGCCCATCAAAAATGCCTTCGTCGATGTTTTGAAAAGAAAGACTTTTAAATAAACTTTTTAAATATGAGAGTAAATTACCTTCTTTCCTTAAGGCTTTTACAAAATTTTAAAGAGCTCCAGCTTAATATGTAGTGGTGACAAAATAATGTTTTTTGGACGACCCAATTTAATGTGTTTTCTTGTTGGCCATTTCTTTCTTCTGTAATGATCTTCGCGAGCACGGCTATCCCAGAGGCATAACATGCCAACTACTTTTAAATCGCAACAAATTTTCCTGTCATGTTCATATTTTATGTATTTTATCAATTTAGCCATTGTTTTGTATGATTCCTTAGTGTTGACAGCATGAGCAATGGGAATCGACGGTTTCTGATTTCCGTTGTGCAAAAGTACTGCTTTCAAACTTTCTTTACTGCTGTCAACAAATAACCGTCATTCCTTTGAATTGTATGTTTGATTAGGTTCCTCGAACAATCCGGGAATGTCCTTGCAAAAGCATATGTTATCCACAGTTGTATAAAATTGTTTGTAAGGTATATCACTGACTCTATAATAAGATATGTTAACATCTGGGGCCAAAATATTGTACTGTTTCATTCCAGATGCAAGTAGTTCTGCCTTATATTTGGTCCAAATCTCTCACTAGATCAATGAGTTGAAACTGAATTAAAAGCGATGACTTCTGACTCAAACTTGCATCGCTCAGAGTACTCAGTTGGTATACATGGGCACTTCCTACTCCAATCTATTAACTTAGACAAAAATAGCAGTCCGTATCGTGAATGAATGGTTGTCTCCAAATCATTGGCATTCCAAATTGCACGTGAAGTCTAAAATTAAAACGTTTTATTCCACAAAACATTGTAATACATTAATTGTAAAGTACTTACCGCATTCTTCCACTAGTCCATCGAGTAAGATTTACATGGGACGAATTACACAAAATACTAGGTGTCCACGGTTCGTTCATATTTTTAACTCGTATACCAAAATATTGCACATATATTTCTTCTATTATTTTACTAAACTCACTTCGATTTTTTTTAATAACATATTTTCGACAGATGTAGCAGAAATTGTTGT
Source organism: Eudasyphora cyanicolor (assembly GCA_963930755.1). Lineage (NCBI taxonomy): Eukaryota > Metazoa > Arthropoda > Insecta > Diptera > Muscidae > Eudasyphora > Eudasyphora cyanicolor. The sequence continues at coordinate 62,907,948 of OZ005737.1, forward strand.
ATCAGAATTTGCCGTTTACTCATACTTCGAAATATAACTATTGTAATATTGTGTTTGTGAAGCACTTTGGAAATATTTTTTTTTGTTTACAATAAGTATGCTTTGCTTTTTCATTGTATTTTTCCTGAGAAATATTATACATATTTTTTCTCACTCAGAAAAAAACCTTTGTACGGAAAACTTAATAAAACTGAATTCTCTTATATAAAAACGACATCGGCCTCAAATTTACAATAGGTTATGGGTCCCTCCGATAAAACTGGTATCGCGCAATTTTGTGGAACCAATTTTGAAAATTGGAAGTTCCGTGTTGAAAAACATTTGGCTGCAGAAGGATGTCATGAAGCTGTAAAACCGTCAACTCAAGAAACAAATGCAGAATCGTCCGGGAAAAAGGATACAAAAGCGCAAGATATAATCACGAGTTTGATACATGATGATTATTTGGAGTATATAAGGGATAAAGCAACAGCCCAGGAAATGTGGAAAAGTTTGCACGAAACTTTTTCATGTAAGTCGTCTCAAAATCAAACCATAATATTGCGTATTATTGGCTAATTTAAGATTGAGAGACGACGAATGCCTCAGTCAACATTTTTTGAAATTTGATTCCCTCGTAAGACAACTTAAAAGTGCTGGTGCAAAACCCGAAGAAGCTGACCTTGTATCACAATTATTTTTAACGTTGCCGGAATCATTTGATCCAATTGTAACGGCTTTGGAAAACCTCAAGATTGATGATTTGACATTGGCAGTGGTGAAACCCAGATTATTGGCTGAAGAATCAAAGAAAAAGAATCGTAGCGAGGACGAGGGTGTTCAGAAGGCAGCCGCATTTCAATCCAAGAATAAAGCAAAGATCCGATTCAATGGAAAATGTCATAGGTGCGGTAAGTATGGCCATATGAAGAAAGATTGCAGGTGTAAGGAAGCGAAGATTGCAACAAACAGTGCCAAAGGAGTTAGTTTTATGGCAGATGCAAATTCAACGGCATCATCATACAAATTTGAAAACATGTTAACTTTTGCTTTGGATTCTGGCGCAACAGACCATTTTGTGAACAACAAAGATGTGTTCAAAAATATAAGGAAACTGTCAACCCCTAAGTATATCAAAATTGCCAAAGATAAGGAGCAAATTTGTGTTTCATTGATTGGTGAAATCGATTTGGTAACTGATATGGGTGTAAATGTGGAACTGAAAAACGTGCTGTACAGTTCAGAATTCAGAGAGAATTTACTATCAGTAAGCAAGATTGTGGAAGCCGGATTAAAAGTGAAATTTCAAAGAAGTGATGCGGCTATTATGGATAATGGTAAAGCTATAGCAAGAGCAAAACGATGTGGTAATTTATTTGAGCTGAGGATAAACTGTCAATACAATTCAAAGGCAAATTTGAGCAAAAGTGAAGAAAGTGCTCTTTGGCATAAACGTCTTGGTCACATCAGCTATCAAGGTCAATATGAATTGGTTTCTAAAGATATGGTGTCTGGATTACCTAAGGCGATTAAGAATGAATTTTGCAAAATATGTGTTCTAAGCAAGCAGTGTCGAGAAACCTTCAATGGAACTCGAAGTAAGTCATCACGACCAATTGAGCATATTCATTCTGATGTATGAGGTCCAATACGGCCTAATGCTTGGGATGGTTCAAGATACTTACTAACATTCATAGACGACTACACTCATTTCGTAATAGTGTATCTTATAAAGAAGAAATCAGAAGTATTCGAAAAGTTCAAAGAGTATGAAGCTCTGGTGACATCGAAGTTTGGGACAAAAATAAGCCAACTTACCATTGACCAAGGAAGAGAATACCAACCTGAAGGTATGTTATCATTCTGCAAAAAGAAAGGAATTCAGATTTGTACAACAATGGCGTATACTCCACAACAAAACGGCGTTGCGGAAAGACTTAATCGGACGATTGTGGAGCGTGTTAGAGCTTTGTTGTTGGAAGCAGGCGATCCAAAATTTCTATGGTGTGAAGCGGTGTATACAAGTGTGTATCTTATAAATAGAAGTCCATCTAGAGCATTAACTACAATGAAAACACCTGCCGAAATGTGGTATAATAACAAATCTGATTTATCCAAGCTCAGAATTTTTGGATGTCTTGCCTATGCTTGGGTTCCTGATCAAAAACGTCTTAAACTAGATAATAAAAGCAAATCCTACGTTATGATTGGTTACTGTCCAATTGGTTATCGTTTATGGGACAAAGAGAAACGTAAGGTGGTCCTAGCTAGAGATGTCAAATTTGATGAAAATTCATTTCCCTTTAAAATCAGTCAACTGCTAATAATGATGTCTTAGTCGTAGAAAGAAACAATCAAGTGGGGGAAGAAGATGATGATAATGATGTTTCAAATCAAGAAGATCCTGACACTAGCGTGATATCGAATGACACTGAAATTCAACACGAAATTGCAAGTGAAATAAATGAAGACTTAAATGAGACTGCAGTTATCGATGATCAAGAAACTACTATAGAAGTACCTCAGGTGGAAGAGCAAGTCGCCGTGTCACCGAGACGAAGTGAGAGGGTATCAAAACCAAATAGTAAGTTTTCCGACTATTATTTATCATTTTTCGAGGCTGTAGCGATAGATTCGAAAATACCATCCACGTATGCTGAAATTGAAAAATTTAATGATCAATCACAATGGTTGTTAGCAGTAGAAGAGGAATTGAAGTCGATGGAGAAAAATAAAGTATGGAGAACAGTGAAATGTCCTCCTGATGTGAAACCATTAAAAACAAAGTGGGTCTTTACCATAAAGAAAGATGAAAATCCAGTACGTTACAAGGCTAGGCTTGTGGCCAAAGGCTACTTACAAAGGTTTGGTGAAAATTATGATGACATTTATTCTCCTGTAGCGAAATTATCTACAATTCGAATTGTTTTGGCAATTGGCGTAACGAAGAAGCTTCACTTTCACCAGTTGGACATCAAGACGGCGTTCCTTCATGGAAATCTTCAAGAAGATATTTATATTAATTTCCCGGAAGGTATGAACGCCGCTCCTGGTAGTATTTTAAAATTGGAAAAATCGTTATAGGGTCTGAAACAGTCACCAAGATGCTGGAATGAAAGAATCAATAATGAGCTTTTAAAAATGGACTTTAAACGTTCCCAGCATGACTATTGTTTATATACCCGCATAAAAGGCAATAATACGCTGTTTCTTTTGCTATATGTGGATGATCTTTTAATTATTGGAAATAATGAAAAAGAAATTGAAGAACTCAAAAATGAAGTATCCATGAAGTTTGAGATGTCAGATTGTGGTAAATTGAAACATTATCTAGGAATAAAATTTGACTACAACCAAAAGGATGGCGTACTGTTGTTATCGCAAGAATTAATAATAAATAATGTAACACAGAAATTTGGAATGACAGAATGTAATCCAGCGCAAACTCCTATGGAGAAAGGCCTTCAATTGCCAGCTGCAACTGGTGAGGAATGTGGCAAACCGTATCGTGAATTATTGGGTAGTCTTATGTACGTAATGCTAAGTATTCGCCCCGATATATGCTATTCTGTTGGTTATATGGGAAGATTTCAACAGAATCCTGGTGAAATACATTGGTCAACACTAAAAAGAATACTACGGTATGTGAAAGGTACCAAAGCATCCTCATTAGTTTACCATTGTAATGAAAATCTTGAGCCTCTTATCGGATATGCTGATGCTGATTGGGCATCGAACCTGGAAGACCGAAAATCTACCAGCGGATTTGTTTTTTATGTGTTTGGTAACCCTGTGTCTTGGACGAGCAAGAAACAAGCAACAGTAGCTACATCATCCAGTGAGGCCGAATATGTTGCACTGAGTCAAGCTGCATCCGAAGGATTGTGGATTCGTGGAATACTACAAGATCTTAACATCGTTGACGAAAATTATCCTGTTACTATATTCGAAGACAATGCTGGGTGTATTTTTATGGCCAAAAACATCGAATGTAAACGGTCAAAACACATTGACATCAGACATCATTTCTTGAGAGACCACATTGCCAAAGGAAATTTGATTATAAAACCTATATCAGCAAAGGATCAAATTGCTGATATTTTTACAAAACCATTAGATATAAGAAGCTTTATTACAATAAGAAATTTGCTTAAATTGTCAAATTGAGAGAGGGTATTGTAATATTGTGTATGTGAAGCACTTTGGAAATATTTTTTCTGTTTACAATAAGTATGCTTTGCTTTTTCATTGTATTTTTCCTGAGAAATATTATACATATTTTTTCTCACTCAGAAAAAAACCTTTGTACGGAAAACTTAATAAAACTGAATTCTCTTATATAAAAACGACATCGGCCTCAAATTTACAATAATAACTTTACAATATTTTTCAGAAAATCGACTTATTCTTTAAGGCGCTGAATTACACTAATTTATTAATAAGAAATTTCATTCATAAATTCCGGGTGTAAGGTACATAAGTTGCAGTACCTGTAGCTGACATATATGTAGTTTGCTTCGAACGGAGAAACCAAATATTTTCAAGACTGCCGCGTATAATTTTACTATCTGTATATACAACTGGGATGTCCATGTCCCCAAAAGGCGTAACTGAATGGAAACCACATGAATAAAAAACACAACTTGAATGACCCTCTATCTGAGCAGATCTCATCCAATATAGCTCTCACATTGCATATCATGTTTTATGGAGGAGTACGAACGGCCATAAAACCTCGTCCTCTCTATAATTTTATAATGTCTGACATCAATCCTCGTAAAATAAAATGCAAGTGCAATGTCTCTTATATGTCTCTCTCACATATGGCGAATTCAATATGCGCAAAAACATCATTTAAAAACGAAAAAATGTGAAACAAGATTTTTTTGAATTTACCTAACATTTACAAAATGGCTCATAACTTTTACACCTATCCATAGATTTTTTTCAAATAGACAGTGTTCTCTTCTTTAGCACGCTGGCTTTTTAAAAATGTGATCAAATAATTTTTTCGATTTTTTTTCTATTTTTATGGTTTTTTTCTGTACCAGGAAAAAGTGTTTTTCTCATATTTTTGACGACTGTTACTAAAGCAAAGATTCTACGTGAAAGCGATATTTGCAGCATTTGTAGCCCTCACAATTCCCTTTAATTTGAGGCATAACTCGATCAGGCTTATATTTCATAAATTATGGTCCAAATACTGAATGTACTTTCTATGAAAGCTGTAATTTAAAAAAAAAAAATAAAAAAATTAATTTACCATAAAAATTTTTTTCGTTTTTGCACCAGAAACTGTTATCCACTTCCCTTTGACATACATTTTGTTGCATAGTGATATTTATGGATTTAGATTTCATTTCATTGCACGCACATACTAGGAGACCATGCAGACTTACTACCTTTTTTTCTTAACGGGTTAGATTTTATAGGGTCTTTAACATCCTCTCTAAGAATTATAAATTAAGTAATTAATTTTTGTCTATTAAGGACATCAGAAGGACTAAAATGTCCTTAATCCTTGATTATTCTAAAAAACAAATCTTCAAATTTTTTGTTTTATTTTCAAAAATTACCCACATATTTTACCACAAAATGTAAAAATTCAAGCATGGGTCCTCCATGAGTTAAAAAAAAAAATTGAATTAATAGTGTCCGTCTGACTGTCAGTTCGACTGAATAGTACTAACGATAACTCTGAAAAGGAGTGACGAAATAACGTAAAATTTCGTACATTATAATATTTTATTAAAACTCAGTTTATTTTTGATAGGCAACCTACTCCTGGTGGTACCTCCCCAACAATTGGTTAAAATTTTGTAACATCTTAATGCTCTTATAACTGCTATACTACTGATGGGTATCCTGTAAAATTGCATACATAGCAATCATTTTACCGCCTCTTTAAGATGAACAAAAATGGGCGAAAATGCCACTCCCCTTTTGGTACCTCCCACACAAAGGGAACAATTTGTACAAAAAGTTCACAGTTTATAACATTAATACCAGCGCATACAAATACTTGTATTTTTGTGCATTGTTATGTTTTTATAGTACCTACACCCCAGTACAAAGTGGGCGTTATTGCCACACCCCTTCTAGTACCGATCACACAAATGGTAACAATTTTGTGAAATGTTAAAAAATGAGAAACTCATTGAAGTAAATATTTAAATATGTTTTAATTTAAACTGTAATTTTTGGGTCGTTTTATCTTGGAATTACACGTACATTAAAGGAACTTCTATAAAAATTAGGTTCACGTTGACGACTTTTCTAACGGGTTTTCCAATAAGAACGATATGATTTCTTTGAAAAAAAGCACACTTATTGTTAAGGAAATTCGAAAAGTTTTTTATTTAATGTGAAGTACAATCGATACAATTAACTTCTAAATAAAACGTCATTCAAATGGCCTCCACGACTTCTTCTGCAGGAACGAATTCGATCTACCCAATTTTCGAGCACTTTTTCCACTAAATCGAATCGTATGTCATGAATGGCATGTTCAATATTGACTTGTAAAGCTTGAAGAGAGTCTGGTTTATTTCGAAAGACCAATGACTTCAAATAACCCCACAAGAAATTGTCTAATGGTGCTAAATAACAACTTCTTGGAGGTCATTCAATATCACAATTTCTTGAAATAATCGAATCTCCAAACTTTTCTCGCAACAATTCAATTGTTTTATTTGCTGTGTGGCACTTAGCCACAATCGGTGAATGGCAAGAAGATAGCTCTTAACGAGAGATAAAATATTGCTCATGGGTGTCAAGGTAGTACATTGACAGGAAAGTGTTTTTTTGGATTTAAAAAAAATGGACTTAGCATCATTTTCAAATGTGAACGGAAAGTTTTTTATGCTGTAGCTACTTAATGGCACGTCAGATCGGATACGGTCAACGGCAAAAAGATAGCTCCTAACGAGAGCTCAAATATTGCTCATGCGTGTCAAGGTCGTAGGTCGACTGGAAAGTGTCTTTTTTTGGATTTTAATGGACTTAGCGCACGAAAGGTTGCCATTGGAGAACGATTATTTTGATAATAAAACTGAATAATTTGTAAACGTTGTTCTTGTCTCTCCATGATGAAATTGTAAACACTACTGAATACAATGAAAAACAAATGACTGATATTACAAATGGCCGAAACGTCATTTCAAAATCTTATCATCCCTATTGGAAAACCCGTTATATGAAACAGTCGACGTTGATAGATTTAATATATTAAACAATCGACGTTGATGATTTTTCTATATTGAACAATCGATGTTGATGACTTTTCCATATGGAACAGTCAACGTTGATGACTTTTCCATATGGAACAATCGACGTTGATGACTTTTCCATATGGAACAATCGACGTTGATGACTTTTCCATATGGAACAGTCAACGTTGATGACTTTTCAATATGAAACAATCCACGTTGATGACTTTTCAATATGAAAAAATCCACGTTTATGACTTTGCCATATGGAACAATCTATATGGAAAGTCCACGTTGATTACTTTTCCATATGGAACAATCTATATGGAAAGTCCACGTTGATTACTTTTCTATATGGAAAAGTCCACGTTGATTACTTTTCTATATGGAAAAGTCCACGTTGATTACTTTTCTATATGGAAAAGTCCGCGTTGATTACTTTTCTATATGGAAAAGTCCACGTTGATTACTTTTCTATATGGAAAAGTCCACGTTGATTACTTTTCTATATGGAAAAGTCCACGTTGATTACTTTTCTATATGGAAAAGTCCACGTTGATTACTTTTCTATATGGAAAAGTCCACGTTGATTACTTTTCTATATGGAAAAGTCCACGTTGATTACTTTTCTATATGGAAAAGTCCACGTTGATTACTTTTCTATATGGAAAAGTCCACATTGATTACTTTTCTATATGGAAAAGTCCACGTTGATTACTTTTCTATATGGAAAAGTCCACGTTGATTACTTTTCTATATGGAAAAGTCCACGTTGATTACTTTTCTATATGGAAAAGTCCACGTTGATTACTTTTCTATATGGAAAAGCCCACGTTGATTACTTTTCTATATGGAAAAGTCCACGTTGATACTTTTCTATATGGAAAAGTCCACGTTGATTACTTTTCTGTATAGAAAAGTCCACGTTGATTACTTTTCTATATGGAAAAGTCCACGTTGATTACTTTTCTATATGGAAAAGTCCACGTTGATTACTTTTCTATATGGAAAAGTCCACGTTGATTACTTTTCTATATGGAAAAGTCCACGTTGATTACTTTTCTATATGGAAAAGTCCACGTTGATACTTTTCTATATGGAAAAGTCCTCGTTGATTACTTTTCTATATGGAAAGTCCACGTTGATTACTTTTCTATATGGAACAATTCACGTTGATGATTTTTCTCTATGGAACAATCCACGTTGATGACCTTTCTATATGCAACAATCCACGTTGATGGCTTTTCTATGTGGAACAATCAACGTTGATGACTTTACTATATGGAACAATCAACGTTGATGACTTTTCAATATGGAACAATCAACGTAATGGCTTTTCTCTATGGAAAAATCCACATTGAAGACTTTTTCCTGTGGAACAATCTAAGTTGTTGACTTTTCCCTGTGAACAATCTAAGTTGTTGACTTTTCCCTGTGGAACAATCTAAGTTGTTGACTTTTACCTGTGGAACAACCTAAGTTGTTGACTTTTTTCTGTGGAACAATCTAAGTTGTTGACTTTTCTGTATGGAACAGTCCACGATGATGCCTTTTTTATATGGAACATTCTACATTAACGTCTTTACTTTGTAGAAAATCTACATTGATGACTTATCTATATAGAACAACGTTGATGACTTATCTACATAGAACAATCCACGTTGATGACTTTTCTATATGGAACTATCTATGTTGATGACTTTTCTATATGGTACAATCCACGTTGATGAGTTTTCCGTATGGAAAAATCCACGTTGATGAGTTTGCCGTATGGAAAAATCCACGTTGGTGACTTTTCTATATGGTACAATCCACGTTGATGAGTTTTCAATGTATAATCCACATTGATGAATTTTCTATATGGAACTGTCAATATTGATGACTTTTCTATATGGAACTGTCCATATTGATGACTTTTGTATGTGGTACAATCCACGTTGATGAATTTTCTATGTGGTACAATCCAAGTTGATGACTTTTATATATGGAACAATCCACGTTGATGACTTTTCTATATGCAACAATCCTCGTTGATGAGTTTTATATATTTATAAATCCACGTTGATGACTTTTATATGTAGAACAATCCACGTTGATGACTTTTCTATTTGGAACAGTCCACGTTGATAACTTTTCTATATGGAAGAATCCGCGTTGATGACTTTTCTTTAAGAAACATTCCACTTTGTGACTTGTCCATATGGAACAATTAACTTTGAAGACTTTTCTATATAGAACAATCAACGTTGATGAATTTTCTCTATACAACAATACATGTTGATGACTTCTCTATATAGAACATTACACGTTGATGACTTTTCTATATGGAACAATCCACGTGGATGACTTTCTATATGGAATAATACTCGCTGAGGACTTTTCTGAAATTTTATTTGTATATTAATTTCATTTTCGAAATTCCCCCACTGTGCGTTGTTGTACTCCTGTGTGTCGGAGCATTGTGACCGTAGCAATGACAGCGACCTCATTTCTGTTCGGGTTTCCATTCTCCTTTGATTTTGCGAAACAATTTTGTTTAATTTTTTCTTTGCTGCTTTTTTGAAATCCACTTTCTATTCGCTCAGTCAGTCAGTCACTCATTCAATTGCCGCATTTAGTTGTTCACGACGTCTGGTGTCGTTGTGTTTATTCGTCTGAAAAGCGCCATGTTTTTCCACCAACGTTTCTCTCTTGTTTTTCGAACATCCGGTGTAGTGGAATGAATATACATATCCGAGTACATATCCGGTGGCTCGATGCTTCACTTGTCATGGAGCTCGCCATGTTGTATTGCCTGACTTTGGTTCATGTGAAATTTATTTAAGTCTGCGCACTTTTGTTTCACTTTTGTTTTGTTTGTGGTAGTTGTTTCACCTCACCACCCGCCCCCACGTCACCCTTTCCACTACTATCCCTTTAGCATGGCCCTGTGCTAAATGGTGGTTAATGGCATCCCAAATCAAAGTCTGTTAAATAATGCCAATACAAATGGACGCAAGGGGAAGGGGAGGGGCAACAACGTTGTCCGAAACTGAAGCAAGGCTGTTTGTTGCCTGCCGCCGCCCTATCGTTCTGCCGACCTGACTGTCTGTGTGTCTGGGGTCGTAGCGATGAATGTTGAAATTGCGAATTTAAGAATTTAATTGAGGAATTTCGCTGACTGTATTGTGAGTTTTGTGCTTGCTTTAATTGGAAATTTAAGGAAATAGATTTTATATTATGACAAAAAATTTAATTATGACAAAAAACTATAAATATGTATGAGGGATTTAATGAAAATAGCAATCATCTTTACAATATATATTCAGAATACATCGCTGCCATTACTTTTGAACCCTCTACGAATAGAATACATTTGATTGAACGATCACCTTCAGCCATTTAACTGTATCACAACTATAACATGGTTATAATAGTCATATATAAGTATATTACAGTTTAGCCAATCTTATAATATGATCTCTTTTTTGACAAAACAATCATTGCCAAAATAATACAATGTGGCTTCTCCTTTAGCGAATTTATCAGCAGCTTAATTACTGACTATATCATTATGGCCTCGTACCCAGCACAGAGTTATATTATGCTGTTCTTCGAGACCAACGGTTGACCACCATCGAACTTATATCGATGTAAAAGAATATATCTTTTCTATATGTATATATCTTTCGTCCGATTTGACCCTTTAATTCTATAGATGCTGTAGTTTACATCCAATCGTTTTGATATTTAGAATGGTAGAGTTTCTTGATCCATGGATTAACATTGCCGAATTTGAGAAAATCGGTTAATATTTAGATATAGCTCCCATACATATCTTTCGTCCGATTTGACCCTTTAGTCCTATTGATGCTGTAGTTTACATCCAATCGTTTTGATATTTAGAATGGTAGAGTTTCTTGATCCATGGACTAACATTGCCGAATTTGAAGAAAATAGGTTAAGATTTAGCTATAGCTAATATATACATATATGTTTCATCCGATTTGGGTCTTTAGTCCTGTAGAAGCTGTATTTTACATCCAATCGTTTTTATACCCTACACCATACTGTGGTACAGGGTATTATAAGTTTGTTTCATGGCAGATGTTTGTAACACCTGAAACTACTATAGCTAGACCCTCCTTAAAGTATACCGAGCGACTCAGAATCACTAGCTGAGTCGATTTAACCATGTCTGTCTGTCCGTCCGTCTGTCTGTCTGTCCATCTTAAGTTGTTCGTCGACTACAGGTCGCAATTTCACTCCGATCGTTCTGATTTATATTTCAGAGTTATTCAATATTACGAGAGTGGTGTAGGGTATTATATAGTCGGCCCCGCCCGACTTTAGCCTTTCCTTACTGGTTTTTAAATAAATACGTGTTAAATATTTTTAACAGTAGTAATTTTCAATTTCAAATTTCTCGGTTACTTGGTATGAGCTAACTCGTAGGCGTAAAAAGCCTTTTGCAGGCCTCGTTTAGGAGAATGCACAAAAAAAACAAGATTTTTGGAATAAGACGAATGTTACACGCGCTTGATATCATAGGGCCCCTGTATATCATAGGGCGTCCAAACTTAAGCTCTCAAATACCTCTTCTACAATCATGCCAAGTAATGTCGCAATCAGTTATGTGGTTCGAAACGGCAGAATTATTTCTCTTGTTTTTTTAATTCCTCCCACTGTGGAACCTTTCTTGATCCGAGAGCAAACATTGATAAAACTATGCAACAACATTTTTGTCGAAGGTGTAATAAACATGAAAAAAATATTTTAACAAATTTTTAAGGTAATTTTTTTTAATCGTGTTTTCTTGGAAGCTATTACTATTTGGACCATATTTTTTTTAAGTATAAGTTCGATTAAGCCGCCATATCATCTAAATTAAAGTAAATTATTATTATTATATAGGGCTACAAATGCTTTAAACAGTACTTTCACGTAGAAACAGAAGTTTAGTAAGTGTCGTTGAAAAAATTTAAAAAAAAAATCTTGTTGTTGTTATTTATTGTTGGTCTGTGCTTTTGTTATTCAGTCAGAATTTATTTTTGGTTTGAGACCATATGTTCCAGTTACTTTCTGTCTATTGCAAAAAAGTAATAGAAACAAATACAAAAATTGGTAGAGAGTTTTAATTGCTTGGTGGAATTGACTGCAGTTTCGATAGACACCACTCTATCATCTTCAGAATTCAGTAGCAATAGTGTATGTTTTTAACTTAAATCAGCTGAAATACTTATGGAAGCAGTAAATTGAATTCAACAAGAACTGCCAACCAAACCCGTATTTTGCCGAACTAAGTCAACATACTAAAACTCTCATACCAATACATTTTTGTTTTTTGCTTGGGTTCGCATCGCGAACCACGAAAACAAATGTAGTATGAGAGTTTTAGTATGTTGACTTAGTTCGGCAAAATACGGGTTTGGTTGGTCTCAAACCAAAAATAAATTCTGACTGAATAAAAAAAAATCTTTTCAAAAAAATCAGCAAAAAAGTCATAAGTAATAGAAAAACAATTCGCAAAAATACAGTTTTAACAATTTTTGAAAGCCAGCATCCCAACGAAAAATTCAATGTCTATTTGAAAAATCTATGGATAAATGTAGAAATTATAGCACTTTTCATAGAAATAGAATTTCAACATGATCCGGTTTTTATACCCCCCACTATTGGGAACGAGGCTATATATCAGTTGCTGCGGGTCATAATGGGTAAAACATCGAACCAGTGACCTAAGAGACCCCAAGGATATGTGGCGAAAATCCGTTTTGGGTCATGTTATGCCAGTTGAGCAATGTTCGTCTGCCTGTCCGTCTGTCTGTCTGGTTGGTGCGCACGATAGGTTAGGTTAGGTTAGGTTGAAGAGAGGAGACGATTAAACGTCTCATGTCCATGGACATACACTTAAGCCAGTGGTTCGGCCTGTTGTGCGCTCCTTATTTATGATGCGCACGATAACTTTCGATAGAAGTAACCGATTGACTTGAAATTTGGTATGTGTTAATATTTTTTTCTATCTTAGGCTAAGATCAAAGTTGGACTACGTTGGTCCACTTCTTCGAGTACCTCCCCCCACCACAAAGGCTCAACATTTAGTGAAATATTGACTTTTTAAATAATTTCTATACTACTTTTTGAAATCTTTTCCAATTTCAGGCATAGTTTTCATTTCTTAGTCACTACAACTTTGAGGAAATAGGGCGAAGTTGGCACTCCGTGGGGAACCTCCATAAAAAGGGACCATTTTGCACAAAAATTTAACGGCTTATAACTTTTATTCCAGCCAATACAAATACTGAGAATTTTGTCGAGTGTAATGCGTTTACAGTACCTATATAGTCCTGTGAAAAATGGGCTTTATTACCATTCCCCTTTTGCTACTTCCCATACAAGTGGATCATTTTGCACAAAAAGTTAACGTCTTACAAATTCGATTGCCGCACATACAAACACTTGCAATTTTATACAGTGTAATACTTTTATATTACCTACAGTATATTAGTGCCTAACATATGATGCCCCACATCATTCTAGTAGGATTGGATACAAATTAGTTATTCCATGTATACTTCAACTAAAATTTGTTTACACAATTTACATTCGGTACGTTTCTGTCTCTGTAGCCAAACCAGATGAATCATATAAATGGGAGCTATAATTAAATCTGAACCGATTTTTATCGGCAATGTTAGTCCATGAATCAAGAAACAAGAAACCATGCCAAATTTCAAAACCAGTGGATGTAAACTACAGCTTCTGTAGGGCTAAAGGGTTAAATGGGACTAAACATATATATGGGAGCATTATCTAAATCTGAACCGATTTTCTTCAAATTGAGCAATGTTGGTCCACGTTTAAAAAAACTGTACTGTACAAAATTTCAAAGTAATTTGATGTAAAATACAGCTTCTATAGGGCTAAAGGGCGACATTGGACAAAACATATACATATGTATATGGGAGCTAGTTCTGAATCTGAACTGATTTTCTTAAAATTCGGCAATGTTGCTTTAAGATCAATAAACTCTACCATGATAAATATCAAAATTGGATGTGAAATACAGCTTCTGTAGAGCTAAAGGGCGACATTGGACGAAACATATATGTATATGGGAGCTATATCTAAATCTGTACCGATTTCTAAAAATTCAATAGGTTTCTTTCCAGGAACAAAAAACTTCTAACAGCAAAGCTTTCGCACGATCGGAGTGAAGGAGTGGACCAACATAGTCCAACTTTGATCTTAGCCTGAGATAGAAAAAATATTAACTCATACCAAATTTCAATCGAAAGTTATCGTGCGCACCAACCAGACAGACAGACGGACAGGCTGACGAACATTGCTCAACTGGCATAACATGGCCCAAAACGGATTTTCGATAAATATCCTTGGGGGTCTCTTAGGTCACTGGTTCGATGTTTTACCCATTATGATCCGCAGCAACTGATATATACCCAATAGTGGGGGGTATAAAAACCGGATCATGTTGAAATTATATTTCTATCAAAAGTGCTATAATTTCTACATTTGTCCATCGATCTTTTCGTTAGGATGCTGTCAATCGAAAGTTATCGTGCGCACCAACCAGACAGACAGACGGACAGGCTGACGAACATTGCTCAACTGACATAACATGGCCCAAAACGGATTTTCGATAAATATCCTTGGGGGTCTCTTAGGTCACTGATTCGATGTTTTACCCATTATGATCCGCAGCAACTGATATATACCCAATAGTGGGGGGTATAAAAACCGGATCATGTTGAAATTATATTTCTATCAAAAGTGCTATAATTTCTACATTTGTCCATCGATCTTTTCGTTAGGATGCTGTCAATCGAAAGTTATCGTGCGCACCAACCAGACAGACAGACGGACAGGCTGACGAACATTGCTCAACTGACATAACATGGCCCAAAACGGATTTTCGATAAATATCCTTGGGGGTCTCTTAGGTCACTGGTTCGATGTTTTACCCATTATGATCCGCAGCAACTGATATATACCCAATAGTGGGGGGTATAAAAACCGGATCATGTTGAAATTATATTTCTATCAAAAGTGCTATAATTTCTACATTTATCCATCGATCTTTTCGTTAGGATGCTGGCTTTCAAAAATTGGTAAAACTATATTTTTGCGAATTGTTTTTCTATTATTTATGATTTTTTCGCAGATTTTTTTTGAAAAGAATTTTTTCAACGACGTGAAAGTACTGTTTAAAGCATTTGTAGCCCTATATAATAATAATAATTTACTTTAATTTAGATGATATGCCGGCTTAATCGAACTTGTACTTAAAAAAATATGGTCCAAATACTAATAAGGCAGCTTCCAAGAAAACAGGATTATAAAAAAAAAATACCATACAAATTTTTTTAAATATTTTTTTTAATTTTTATTACACCATACTACACCAGAAAATATTATGTACAGCCCTTCGACAAACATTTTGTTGCATAGTGTTATCAATGTTTGCTTTCGGATCAAGAAAGGTTCCACAGTGGGAGGAATTAAAAAAAAAGAGAAATAATTCTGCCGTTTCGAACCACACAATTGTGTGCGTTCTCCTAACCGAGGCCTGCAAAAGGCTTTTTACGCCTAAGAGTTAGCTCATAGCCAGTTACTTAACACGTATTAATTTACACGTATCTATTTAAAAACCGGTAAGGAAAGGCTAAAGTCGGGCGGGGCCGACTATATAATACCCTACACCACTCTCGTAATATTGAATAACTCTGATATATAAATTTTGTATTTCATGTATAAATTGTTTACATAAATTTACTGTTGGGACATTTTATACATAAATAATACCCCGTACCACAGTATGGTGTAGGGTATAAAAACGATTGGATCTAAAGAGCAAAATCGGATGAAACATATATATGGGAGCTATAGCTAAATCTTAACCGATTTTATTCAAATTCGGCAATGTTGGTTCATGGATCAAGAAACTACCATTCTAAATTTCAAAACGATTGGATGTAAAATATAGCTTCTATAGAACTAAAGGGCCAAATCAGACGAAACATATATATAGGAGCTATAGCTAAATCTTAACCGATTTTCTTCAAATTCGGTAGCGTTGGTTAATGGATCAAGAAACTCTACCATTCTAAATTTTAAAACGATTGGATCTTTACAGCTGCGAAATACTCTAAACTGCAAAATTTCAGAACGATGGGAGTGAAATTGCGGCCTGTAGTCGACGAACAACTTTACATGGACAGACGGACGGACGGACAGACATGGTTAAATCGACTCAGCTAGTGATTCTGAGTCGATCGGTATACTTTAAGGTGGGTCTAGCTGTGTTATTTTCTGGTGTTACAAACAACTGCCGAAATGAAATTGTTTTCCACAGATATGACCAATTGAAAATTGGGATTATTGGGAAAAATATGTATGCCGAGGTAGGACCATTGAAAATGGTGTAGAGAGAAAACGCGTGAGCAGAATTCAAAGAATGAAGGCTTATTTTAAAGGTAATTGCAAGTCCATTTTGCCACAGGTACTGGCTAGCAACCGCTACTGATTAAATTTTAATATTTTTTGTTTTTCTTCTTCTTTTGAGTTTTTCACTATGAAAACACATAGTTTGTGTCTGTGTTTATGCTAACGGGTGTACATTCGTGAGAAATATTTATCCAACTTAAACATTTTATAGTTTTATCTCCATGTTTTGCAATTATAAATTGAATGCAGCAGATATCGTTACGCGGCCTCATATTAATTCGCGAAATAGGGAATTACCGCGAAAATCACAAAATTGTCATAGAAAAGATACGCAAATCTGAATTGCTATTAAAATTTAGAAGCGAAGACATAAAGTTTTTTGGGTATATTGTCATTGACATTTATTGATACACAACATGACTCACACAAACTATGTTTGTGTGTTTGTTATTTTTTAAACATTCGCTCCAAAAATACTGTTTTCGGACAACTAAATTAAGAAAATGTTTTTTTTTTAAATATAACCCGTTATTTCTCCACACTGACATTTTCAGGGTTTGTTTAGAATCGATCAAGGAATATGCCTATATTATTCCTGAGTTTTTAGGTTGGTATTTTCATAGTGAGAAACAAAAAATATTAAAATTTGTTCAGTAGCGCTTATTAGCCAAGACCGCCGGCGAAATGCACTTACAATTATTATTAACATAAGCCTTGATTCTTTGAATTCTGTCCACTCGTTTTCTCTCTACACTATTGTCAATGTTTCTACCTCGGCACTTTTTCACAATTTTCCCAAATTTGCAATTGTTCATATCTCTTAAAAAATAATTTCGGTTTTTTTCGTCTTGTACAAATTAAATATTTTATAGAGTTTAGTTATCCCACAAAGTTTCAACGAAATCGGAGATAGTGATTTAAAGGGTGGTTAAATTGTAAGGGCCGATGTTGAATGTGAACCACACCTAAACGTCAAGTTTTTTTTTTTGCATTTCATTTGACATTTCTCAATTTCAGACTAACTCAATTTGAACCATGGAAAGATAGACAATCGGGCAACGTGTTAAAGTTATTCAGGCTTATTGAGTGGTGCTTATTGAGGCACAGTTTCAGTTCAGTCGATTCGTTAATAAGCAGAATTGCCGCATTTGGGCGAATGATAATCCAAGAGTGATTGTCGAAAAACCAATGCACCCACAAAGAGTGACTGTTTGGTGCGGTTTATGGGCTGGCGGCATCATCGGGCCGTATTTTTTCCAAAATGAGGCCGGTCAGGCAGTTACTGTGAATGGTGTTCGCTATCGTGAGATACTAACGAACTTTTTATGGCCCGAATTGGAAGATATGGATGTGGACAATATGTGGTTTCAACAGGACGGTGCCACTAGCCACACAGCTAACGAAACAATGGCTCTTTTGCGCAACAAATTCAATGGCCGTGTTATCTCACGTCATGGCGATGTAAATTTGCCGCCAAGATCATGTGATTTGACACCGTTGGACTTCTTTTTTTGGTTTTTTTTTTTGGAAAGAAAAGGTGTACGTCGATAAGCCAGCAACAATTCAAGAGCTAAACGATGAGACAATTCGGCACATTAACGGCATAGAACCTCAATTATGCCTCAGCGTCATCGAAAGTTTGGACCATCGGAATTGGAGGTGTACCGTCGAGGTCGCGGCTGCTATTTGGCCGTTATTTTGTTCCATACATAATTGAACCATACCAATATTATCATAATAAAAAGAAATGACAATAATTTCCTAAATAATTTGTGTTTTATTCAAAATCAACATCGGCCCTTAAAATTTAACCACCCTTTATAAATAGTTGAAACAACAATAATAACATGGATACGATAAAATGATAATGCTTGCAACTAAGTCGATGGTTGTATCAATCAATTTAATATTGTTTTTTCATTGACACTCGGGTAGTTATGGTAACTACTTTAAAATTTTCATTATAGTACCATATGATCGATTTTTGGTTGTGACAACCAATGTTTTATTCTTGATAACAGAAAATGTATCAATAGACCCCAAAGATTATTATTGCAACGGTTAATTGCTTACTATAACAGAAAAAATATTAATAAATAATCGTTTTTTGGTTATCCCAATAATTTTCCAAATTTAGAAATTATTGGGATTTGGGAAATACAACCGAAAGATTGATTGCTGTTCTTTTGCTGATACACGACAAACAAAAAATAAAATAACTCGACATAAATAAATCTTCAACATTTTGTTCAAAAATAATCTCGTGTGGATAAAATGATGTGTGGAATGCAGAATATGTTGTGCAAAATGTTTGTTACATAAATACAAAATAAAAGCAACAATCAAAAAATTGAAAGCACAGGGTTAAGCGATATTTGACTAAAAGTTGTGTGTTTTTTTTTTGTGTACTAAAATATGTCACATATGTCAAATATTTCCACATCTCATAATAGTGATGCATTTGTAATATGGGATTTTTAATTTTGTTATGAATTGTTTGGTTTTTTGTTCAATAAATAGAATAAATATTAATAAAAACTGTTTTTAATTAATTGGTGGTAGTATAGGACTAACAAATTGTCAGAACAACCAATTTTTAAAAACAGTTGGTTGTGGCAACATACAAAAGATAATGTTATCTACTATTTTCGAAGTTGTCGCAACCAAATATGATTGCTGTCAACATGGATGCGGAAGTATACCACAACCAAAACCATGTTGGTTGTCCTGATGGAATCGCATGATAGTAGACAGAACTACCAAAATTCGGTTGGCAAATAATTCGGTTGAGGCAACCAAACTGTATTCTGTGTGTAGGTATTCGTTAGGATGCTAGCTTTCAAAAAACTTTTCTAATTGCTTTAAAGAACACAATTTTCACACTAATTTAACCCAAATTTTCTTTAATTTAAAGGGTGGTAGCAAGGCTTTCCCGAGCTTATACTTCAACAAATATGGAATTTTAGAAAAAAAACCTTTAACATAAAAACATTTTTTGTTTTGGTTTCATAGGTTAGGTTAGGTTAGGTTGAGAGGAGGAGGCGGTGAAATTCCACCTCATGTCCTTGGACATACACGTAAGCCAGTATTCGGCCTGTTGTGCGCTCTAATTGTTATTATTTAGAAAGGTCGGTAAGCTATTTTAGGAACTCTGTACTGTCGACATAGTCCTTAATTTTCTTCCAGTCTACGCCCCTAAGTTGGGTCAAGTCTGGTATAGCATCATTTCCTAAGAAACGTGATCTATTGTTGGCGAACGCTGGGCAGTGGCAGAGGAAATGCTCCAACGTTTCATCATCCTCCCCGCATGCCCTACATATGCTGTCATCTACAACTCCTATCCTATGTAGGTGTGCTTGTAAGCATGTGTGTCCTGTAAGGACGCCCATGATCTTACTAATTTCTACCTTGCTCAATCTCAGTAAGGTCTTGGCCTTGTCCTCGTTTGGGTCACCCCACAAGACCTTCGTTGTCTTCCCAACGTTTTCACTATTCCATAGCGTGATATGGGCGTTCTTCGCCCATATTTGTAGTTCAGAACGCATAACTCTGAAGGGTTTTGCGTTCTCTAATGTTGTTGTTTGCAAGTCTCTGGCTCTAGATGCCAAGGCGTTTGCTTTCTCGTTACCCCTTACTCCGCAATGGCCAGGCACCCATATGATGCATATAGTTCCGTATTCGGAGTAGGCGTTAATCGCCATTTTACAATCTAAAACGGTCCTCGACCTCACCGTTCTAGACGTTATCGCCCTAATAGCCATTTGGCTATCTGTGAAAATATTCACTTTTGTTGGTCTTGTGTTAGTCCCAAGCCAGCTCACACATTCTGTAATTGCTCGGACTTCCGCCTGCAGGACTGTGTTATGGTCTGGCAGACGGAATAAGAGTTCGGTTTCCGGTTCTTCGATGTAAAGTCCTAGCCCCGTTCTCTCCCCTAGTTTCGATCCATCTGTATAACAGCAATTTCCAGATGTTGTCTGTACTACGGTTCCATCAATCCAGGATTGTCTGTCTGGTATCATGGTCTCACACTCAGCAACCATTGATCTTTCAGGTATTCTGTCGGATACTGATGATATGTCAGTTAAATCCACCGTCACTACCTCAGCTATCTTTTGATGATATGACACGTGATCGCTTTCGATCCATTCGCCCATCACTTTGAGCCTCGTCGCCGTGAGGGCAGCTTCATATCTAATCTGTATTTCTATTGGTTGGATATTCAAGATCGTCTCCAATGCCCTACTGGATGTGGTTTCATAAAATAGTATAAATTTTAAGGGGCGATGTTGATTTTGAATAAAACACAAATTATTTAGGAAATTATTGTCATTTCTTTTTATTATGATAATATTGGTATGGTTCAATTATGTATGGAACAAAATATCGGCCAAACGGCCGCCGCGACTTCGGCGGCACACCTCCATCCAATGGTCCAAATTTTTGATGACGCTGAGGCATAATTGAGGTTCTATGCCGTTAATGTGCCGAATTAACTCATCATTTAGCTCTTGAATTGTTGCTGGCTAATCGACGTACACCCTTTCTTTCAAATAACCCCAAAGAAAGAAGTCCAACGGTGTCAAATCACATGATCTTGGCGGCCAATTGACATCGCCACGACGTGAGATAACACGGCCATTGAATTTGTTGCGCAAAAGAGCCATTGTTTCGTTAGCAGTGTGGCAAGTGGCATCTTCCATCTTCCTGTTGAATCCACACATTGTCCACATCGATATCTTCCAATTCGGGGCATACAAAGTTCGTTATCGTCTCACGATAGCGAACACCACTCACAGTAACTGCCTGACCGGCCTCATTTCGAAGAAGTATGGCCCGATGACGTCGCCAGCCCATAAGCCGCACCAAACGAACGGGGCGAGCATGCACAGGTGTTTTCCCATCTCTTACAGACCCGGTTTGCTGAAATTTGCGCACAATTCTCCCGATTGTGGACACATTTGGTCGATTTTGCTGCACGAAATGTATTTTGATTTGAACGTCCATTTTCGTAAAAGGCTTTGAAACCCTTAACGCATTGCTCGATTGTGTATCTTTCCATGGTCCAAATTGAGTTATTTTGAAATTGAGAAATGTCAAATGAAATGCAGAGAAAAACTTGACGTTTAGGTGTGGTTCACATTCAACATCGGCACTTACAAATTAACGACCCTTTACAAAAAAATTTTAGGTCTCGGACCTAAAACTTTTTTGGGAAGAAGCTCGTTGCGCATATAGATATCGACCCCATTCAAAGTATATTATTTCGCTCTCAATTGTACATCCAAGTTTTACAAAAAGTCAGATTTTCCATTCGAACTCTATGAATTATGAACGCTGCAATTTTAAATGTAATCGTTTTAGATTTAGAACAACAACTGCTCTAGGGTATCGACTTTTTCGGCTTTACCCGACTTTAGCCTTTCCTAGCCGTTTTTTTTATTCGTGTAGAGATTATTGAATTCGAGGAAAACGTCATTTTGTAGCAGTAGCGCAATTATTGCTACCTAAGGCTGGTAATTATACCTCAAATTTCCCGTTGGGAAAATTTGTTTGCGTTAATACGTATTTTCGGGAAACTCAGCTATGTCCTAAGCGTTCTTACATTATATTTGCAGTGATAACATCCCCACTGTAAATTTTTTTCTCATGCTCATGAGTTATCAGTTACCTGCTGAGGAACATCTCTACCAGGTACTGAGTACATGTGTCCTAATTGTAGACAAACTAATAATGCTCAATGTTAGAAGGAATAAAACTAAAATCTGGCATTTAGTATTCAGTTGTCTTTCAGTGAGAGCACAGAGGTGGACTTTGCGTGTTTATTTTTTTTGAAGAAAGTTACAATTAGAAAACATTTTTTGACATTGTCATTATTAATTATGAATGGACCATTGAATAAACCGCATATTGCCGATATAGCAGAAAAACTGGGGGCCCATAATTGGCACTGCAGCAAAGTGAGAGATATTCATTATAAACATTTTTGGAAAATAGAAAATTTAAATCGTTTAGAAGGCGTAATAACGTCTCCTGATTTTGGATCGCCCGATTTCGCAGATGTTAAATGGAGAATTCATACACATATTTCAAATGATTGTGTTTATGCTTTACCTGAAGTCAAATCATCGGATAAACAATGTTCCAATTACACCATGGAAATGTATATTAAGATTTTGGATGATGAAGGAGCAAAAATCTATGATTCACAAATTCATCGAACATTCAACGTAAGGGTTTCAAAAGTGACAAAAGACGAAGTTATGCGCAGTAGTTCAGCTTTGAAGATACCAGAAAATTCGCATAGTGTTTTGAATGGATGGCGTTTAATTGAAAGCCCGGCAGGCACTATATCACTATTTATACACATACGTATGAAAACCAATGTCACCGATATTATTCAATCCCCGGCTACTGTCAACAAAATCGTCGATCAAAATTTCAAGGCCCACAAGGAGATATTATCACTGCGTAGTGATACCTTTGCGGCCATATTCAAATGCAATGACGAGCAGAAGGAGCAGCAGCAACAGAACAGAACAGAACCTTATCTGCTAAATATTAGCTATTTCAAACCGAATGTCATCAAAGATATAACGCAGTTGGCTCCAGATCTTTTAGTGATAGCGGCTAAATACAGTTTGAGAAATCTTCTCATAATGTGTACAACTGTTCTGGAGCAGAGTTTGAACTGCGATACGGCTATAGAAAAATTTATCCTAGCCGATTGTCACCATCTACCAGAGTTAAAAGCTAAGGCAGCATCTGTTATCCGAACGAATATTGCTACAATATCCAAAAAAGATGAATGGAAAAATATGTCCGTTAATTATCCCCATTTAATTGTAGAATTGATAACTATGAAATAAAACATAAGAATATTTATAATTTTTATAATATTTATAAGAATAAAAATTTCGAAAATATGCAATTCTGTAAAAGATTTATTAAGACACTTGTAACATATAGGAAGTAATAAAGTCGAAATAGGCGAACCCGAACGTGTATATAATAATACCCTGCCCCACTTTAAAAATTCCTAACTTTATTTGTTGCAAATTATGCTCAATTCAAACAATTGAGAAAATATCAATCGCATAAAGTACACCATCACTTTGTGAGAAATGTGATATGGAATTTGATATTTTTGGTGGGAGATTTCAGAACAATGGAAAAACGTTGCAATTTAATTTTTGTCAGACCTTAGACAACAAGTAAAAACCAAATCAATTATACCCTACCCCACACTGTGGTGGTTTGTAACTCCTACAAATACCTAAAGCTAGACCCAGCTAAAAGTATACAGAACTACTCGAAATCACTAGCTGAGTCGATTTAAACATGTAACGGGTGATCCAAGTAGAGATACTTTTTCAATAGCCTTTTTTTGACAGATCACGTGTGAGTCGTGTCATGTTATTTTTGTTAAGTATTGTTTGGCATTTCATCATGGAAAGACTTACGCCTGAACAACGTTTGCAAATCGTTCAACTTTATTACGAAAGTTCACGTTCTGTGAGGAATGTGTTTCGTGCACTTCGTTCAACTTATGGTCAACATAATCGGCCTACTGAGCGTACTATTCGCAACACCATCACCCATTTTGAGACCAAGCATTCATTATTGGATAATATTCGACCGAATAGACAACGTCCAGCACGCAGTGAAGAAAATGTAGCGGCTGTAGCTGAGAGTGTACACGAAGACCATGGAGAGTCGATTCGACGCCGTTCTCAGCAACTCCGACTGACGTATGGAACGACTTGGCGCATTTTACTTCGAGATCTTAAATTGAAAGCATACAAAATACAGCTTGTGCAAGAACTGAAGCCGCCCGACCTTCCCAAGCGACATCGCTTCGCTATATGGTCTCTTGAAAAGTTCCAAGAAGATCCGACGTTTTCGAGCCAAATTTTGTTCAGCGATGAGGCCCATTTCTGGCCCTTTGTGCCAGAAATGGGCCTCATCGCTGAACAAAATTTGTAAACAAGCAAAATTGCCGCATTTGGGACGAATAGCAACCTGAAGAGATTCAAGAGCTGCCACTTCATCCAGAAAAAACAACGGTTTGGTGTGGATTGTGGGCCGGCGGCATTATCGGTCCACATTTCTTCAAAAATTATGCCGGTGAGAACGTAACCGTCAATGGCGACCGTTAACCGTGCCATGATAACCGACTATTTGATTCCTGAAATTGAAGCTCGTGATCTCGGCGACATTTGGTTTCAACAAGACGGCGCCACTTCCCACACATCGCATCAATCAATGGATATATTGAGAGAACACTTCAGTGAGCAGATAATTTCACGCTTTGGGCCAGTCGATTGGCCACCAAGATCGTGTGATATCACACCGTTAGACTTTTTCCTGTGCGGATATGTAAAGTTTATGCGGACAACCCCGCTTCGATTCAGGCCTTGGAGAAAAACATCACGCGTGTCATTCGCCAGTTACCAGTCGAAATGCTCCAACGAGTCATCGAAAATTGGACTCAACGGATGGACCATCTGAGACGTAGCCGCGGCCAACATTTGATAGACATAATCTTCAAAAAATTAATGCCAAAGAATGTTCTTTCAAATGATAATAAACATTCACCATTCAATTTGAATTTTCTGTGTTTTATTCTTTAAAAAAGTAGGGAACCTCGAAATGGATCACGCTATACTTATATATCCGTCCGTCCGTATGTCTGTCCATCTTATATTATTCATTGAGTACAGGTCGCAATTTCTCTCCGATCGTGCTGAAGATTTGCAATTAGGAGTCTTTCACACCTGGCAAGAAGTCTATTGCAATTGGTTGAAATCGGGTTAGATTTAAATAGAGCTCCCATTTATATGTTTCGACCGATTAGGCCCTTTAGCCCTAGGTTTAGGTTTAGGTTATGGTGGCAGCCGTTTTCTTTTTTATTTCTTCAGCTCACCAGTTTAGGTCCCTAGTATTACCACGGGCTGAAATGCCCCTCATCGAAACCAACCTGTTTGATATACAAATTTATCGATAGTACGAATATCAGTACTGGAAAGATCTGTTAGGCTGCCTAAAAAGGCCGACCCCAGTATGTCCAGTCGTCGTTTACTCAGAGCGGAGCAGTCGCATAGCAAGTGCTCAATGCTCTCCACTTCTTCATCATCTCCACAGCTTCTGCAGAAGTCATTATTTGGCGTGTTCGCCGATCAAGCAATATCCCGTCAGAACTGATACTAACGTAGACAATCTTTGCCTCTCTAGTCCGTGTATTTTTGAAAAAGTGTTAATTTTTGCATAGTGTAATTAGTTATATGAATGGGGAAAAGGTTGGTTTGACCAAAGTATGAAAATTCAACCCCCTCCAACTCGGACAATCCTTAAAAAAAAATCAAAATGTTCAGGAGAGCCAAAATAATTTCTTTCATATATCCATCGATAGATAACACAGTACAACACATGATTTTGGAACTCAATTCTGAGAATTGGACGTGAAAAGAGTCCTAAAAATAAGAACTTCTGCATCATTCGCTTAGTCAAATTGGCTGAATTAATAATTTAATGGCCATACGATTTTTTTTTGCTCAAGGTGCATTTTTAGCACTTTGAAGTTGATGATGAAGATGACACTGAAATTGGTGGACACTCTGAACAAAACATGCCCTTGAATATTATGTCTAACTCGGATGATGTTTTTTTATTTATTTATTCTTAGGTAATAGCAGCCGTAG
This sequence comes from Eudasyphora cyanicolor, assembly GCA_963930755.1. Classification (NCBI taxonomy): domain Eukaryota; kingdom Metazoa; phylum Arthropoda; class Insecta; order Diptera; family Muscidae; genus Eudasyphora; species Eudasyphora cyanicolor. Next base: position 62,934,280 of record OZ005737.1, read on the forward strand.
ATATAGCAATATATATACATATAAAAAATAGGTGTCACAAACTCGAAAAAAATTTTAAAAATTTTTTGTTTAAATTCCAGCTTTCATGGAAAGTACATTCAGTATTTGGACCATAATTTTTCAAGTATAAGCCTGATTGAAATATCGCTTTCACGTAGAATCTTTGGTTTAGTAACAGTCGTCAAAAATATGAGAAAATCAGTAAGGAAAGGCTAAAGTCGGGCGGGGCCGACTATATAATACCCTACACCACTCTCGTAATATTGAATAACTCTGAAATATAAATATTGTAATTCATGTATAAATTGTTTACATAAATTTACTTTTGGGACATTTTATACTGAAATAATACCCTGTACCACAGTGTGGTGTAGGGTAAAAAAACGATTAGATGTAAAATACAGCTTCTACAGGACTAAAGACCCAAATCGGATGAAACATATATATGGGAGCTATAGCTAAATCTTAAACGATTTTCTTCAAATTCGGCAATGTTAGTCCATGGATCAAGAAACTCTACCATTCTAAATATCAAAACGATTGGATGTAAACTACAGCATCTATAGGACTAGTGTTGGTTCATGGATCAAGAAACTCTACCATTCTTAATTTCAAAATAATACCCTGTACCACAGTGTGGTGTAGGGTATAAAGATCGGATGTAAAATACAGCTTCTATATGACTAAATGGCCAAATCGGACTAAACATATATATGGGAGCTATAGCTAAATCTTAACCGATTTTCTTCAAATTCGGTAGTGTTGGTTCATGGGTCAAGAAACTCTACCATTCTAAATTTCAAAATGATTGGATGTAAAATACAGCTTCTACAGGACTAAAGAGCAAAATCGGACGAAACATATATATGGGAGCTATAGCTAAATCTTAACCGATTTTCTTCAAATTTGGCAATGTTGGTTCATGGATCAAGAAACTCTACCATTCTAAATTTCAAAACGATCGGATGTAAAATACAGCTTCTATAGGACTAAAGGACCAAATCGGACGAAAGATATATATGGGAGCTATATCTAAATCTGAACCGATTTCAACCAAATTCAATAGCGATCTTAACAGCCGCGAAATACTGTAAACTGCAAAATTTCAGAACGATCGGAGTGAAATTGCGACCTGTAGTCGACGAACAACTTTACATGGACAGACGGACGGACGGACGGACGGACAGACATCGTTAAATCGACTCAGCTAGTGATTCTGAGTCGATCGGTATACTTTAAGGTGGGTCTAGCTATAGTATTTTCAGGTGTTACAAACATCTGCCATGAAACAAACTTATAATACCCTGTAACACAGTGTGGTGTAGGGTATAAACACTTTCCTGGTAAAAAAAAACCATAAACAAGTAAGAAAGTTTCAGTCGGTAAACCAACTAAGGTATACCCACATATTGTGAGTAATATAATATTGAATATTACACAAATTATTCTGTCAATTTTTGTGGGAGGTACCAGATGGGGTTTAAGAAATACACCTATATTTCTCTGAACAGTAGATACTTTAAATACATTGCACTGTGCCGAATTGTAACCGTTTATATGGACTGGTATATTAACGTTGAGATATTAAATTGTGGTATAATTTGGCCATTTTGTGTGGGAGGTACAAAAAGGGGCGTGGTGATAACGCTCATTTTTCACTGGACTATAGACATTATAAAAGCATTACACTGTACAAAATTTCAAGTATTTGTATACACTGATATTAATGTTATAAACTGTTAACTTTTGGTGCAAAATGGTGCATTTGTGTGGGAGGTACCAAAAGGGGTGCGGCAATAACGCCAATTTTTCACTGGACTGTAGGCACTATAAAAGCATTACACTGTACAAAATTTCAAGTAATTCTAAACACTGGTATTAATGTTATAAGCTTTTAACTTTTAGTGCAAAATGGTGCATTTGTGTGGTAGGTACCAAAAAGGGCGTGGCAATCTCGCCCATTTTCCTCGAGTTGATAGCGACTAATAAACTAATACTATGTGTGGAATTTCAGATGATTCGAATACGTATACGCAGTTATTAAAGAATCAATATTTCACAACATTTTAACCCTTTGTGGGGGAGGTACCAGAAGGAGTGGACCAATATGGCCCATCTTCGAACTTAGCCGGAGATGGAAAAAAATATTACCACATACGAAATTTGAAGTCAATCGGTTACTCCTTTCGAGAGTTATCGTGCGCACCAGCCAGCAGACAGACAGACAGACAGACAGACAGACAGACAGACAGACAGACAGACGGACGGACATTGCTCATTCGACGTAAAATGACCCAAAACGGATTTCCGCCGAACATACTTGGGGTCTCAGGTCACTCCTTCGATGTGTTACACTTTTTTCCGTAGCAAATGATATATACCCTCGTCACACTAAAGTGAGGGTATAATTATAGAGAGAACGAGGTTTTATGGTTGTTCGTAACCATCCATAAAACATGATATGCAATGTCAGCGCCTTAAAGAGATAAGTCGATTGTCTGAAAAATATTATAAAGTTATCTTTCGAAGTATGAGTAAACGGCAAAGAACTTTTCAATGTGTAAATGATCCCGACAATTTCTGCTACATCTGTCGAAAATATAATATAATAGAAGAAATATATGTGCAATATTTTGGTATACGAGTTAAAAATATGAACGAACCGTGTACACCTAGTATTTTGTGTAATTCGTGCCATGTAAATCTTATTCGATGGAGTAGTGGAAGCATGCGGTAAGTACTTTTCAATTAATGTATTGCAATGTTTTGTACAATAAAACGTTTTAATTTTAGTCTTCACGTGGAATTTAGAATGCCAATGATTTGGAGACAACCATTCTGCTGCTTTTTTGTCTAAGTTAATAGATTGGAGTAGGAAGTGTCCAAGTATAGCTAACAGCCTAATAGCGACAACATCATCAACTCTGAGCGATTCAAGTTTGAGTCAGAAGTCAGCGCTTTTAACTCAGTTTCAACTCATTGATCTAGTGAGAGATTTGGAATTGGCCAAAGATAAGGCAGAACTACTTGCATCTGGGATGAAACAGTACAATATTTTGGCCCCAGATATTAACATATCATATTATAGAGTCCGTGATATACCTTACAAACAATTTTATACAACCTACAATTCAAAGGAATGGCGGTTACTTGTTGACAGCAGTAAAGAAAGTTTGAAAGCAGTACATTTACACAACGGAAATCAGAAACCGGCGATTCCCATTGTTCATGCTGTCAACCTCTGGGATAGCCGATATTTTGCCACCACTGCATATTAAGCTGGAGCTCTTTAAAAATGTTGTAAAAGCCTTAAGTAAAAGATGGCAATTCACTCTCATATTTAAAAAGTTTATTAAAAGTCTTTCGTCGTTTCAAAAAATCGAAGAAGGAGTTTTTGATGGGCCTAAAATAAGGAAACTGATGAAAGATGTGAATTTCAAATCATATTTGACGTAGGATGAAATTGCAGCATGGAGGTCGTTTAAGCTTGTAGTTTAAAATTTCCTTGGATCCAATAAAAGCCCGCAATATGAAACAATGATTTGTTTCATATTTGTTAAAAAATTATGAAAAAATTTGTTAGAAATATATTTTTTATATTTATGTATTCTTCCAACTTATTTTTCGCTTTATGTATTCCAACAGGTGTAAATATGTCCCTCAAAATTCATTTCTTGCATTCTCATTTAAACTTTTTCCCCGAGAATCTTGGCGACGTAAGTGACGAACATGGCGAAAGGTATCACCAAGAATTGAAGTCCATCTACCGGCGTTACCAAGGACACTGGGATGAAAGAGGAGATTATGTATATTTGGTTCCTCATTAGAGAAACCGATTCCGAAATCTACAAACGTCAACAACGAACTAACAATTAGATTTTTTTTTTAAATCTACTTTTTTCCAATTTGTTTAATGACTGTTACTAAACCACTGTTTCCAAGTTGGTAGCCCACATTAATAGCTTCAATTTAACGTATAAGTCGACCTGATCGGGTATCTATACAAAACAATAATTTTTAGGTCTAGGACACAAAAAACATTTTTTTGTTGCATAGTGTAATCGTTTCAGATTTCATGTGTTCTTATGCTTCTCTATCAGAGGATACTCAGTTATTAGGCTTCGCTAGACTTTAGCCATTCCTTGCTGCTTATCTAACCTCCACCATAGGATGGGGGTATATTCATTTTGTCACGCCATTTGTAGCACCTCTAAATATTGATCTGAGACCCCATAAAGTGTATATACGAGTATTCTTAATCGTCGTAAAATTCTAAGACGATTTAGCCATGTCCGTCTGTTGTAATCACGCTACATTCCGTAATAATAGAGCTAGGTTAATAAAATTTAATAGAAATATTTATTATAGTTGCGGCTTCTTTGGGATGGCAAGTGGGTCATATCGGTCAATGTTTTGATACAGCTGCCGTATAGAGGTCGCTCCTTTTGTTAGCCATATATACCACATTTTTAAAGCAATTACGTAGAAACTCTGCAGTTTGTATTCTATTTTGACAAGAATTCATCACAGCAAAAATTTTACCAATCGGTTCATATTTTGTTATTGTTACCCTATAGAGGCCGCTCCAAAATATACGTATTTAAGCCATAAATACCCCATTATCTAAGCATTTTAATTGAATCGCTGCAGTTTGTATTTAATTAGGACAAGAAAACATCGCAGTAACAATTTTTTAAATCAGTTCATATTTTGTTATACTCAACCTATAGATGTCGCTCCCAAAATGACTTATTTAAGCCATAAACACCACATATTCTAAAAAATTTAGCTGAAACATTGCAGACTGTATTTTATTTTGGCAAGAATTTATCTCAATAAAATGTATACAAATAAGATTTTATTTGCTTGTAGTCCCCGTAGCTCTCAAAAAGCTATTTCAAGCCACATACACCACATTTTTCAGGTGAAGTTTGGCTAAAGAATTTGCGGCTTAAAAATTACAGCGTTTTTTTTTAATAATTTACTTAAACAAAAATGATCGTTTCATGATTTGCTTCATATCCAAAGATTTTTCCAGTAATAAGATAAATGCAATCCATGGTGGAGGGTATATAAAATTTGGCATAGCCGAACTTAACGCTTTTACTTGTTTTTTCTTTCAAATTTTTATGTTTTGAATTAACTCTACTGGTTATTGAGTTCGAGAAAAATATCATTTGGTTGTCGTAGTGCAATTAATGCTACCTAATGCTGGTAATTATAGCTCAAATTTCCAAGTGGGAAAAGGGGTATCCTTCATACACTGCTCGCTATTGTGTTAATATGTATTTTCAGGAAACTCGGCTTGGAATATACGTCCTTCCATCGAATTTACATAGAAGTACACATTCGTAGGTGTTCATTTGCATATTTTCTCCGGTTTTCAGCATACTCATAAGCTCTCAGTTACCTGCTGATGAATCCCTCTACCTAGCAGGTACTAGGTACATTTGTACAATGCTCAATCTCAGAAGATAAGTCATGTACATATGTCACCAACGTCTGGTGGCATTTAGTAGTCAATTGACTTTCAGTGAGTTCACAGTGGTGGCCTTCAAAAAAAAGTTACATTTAAAAATACATTTTGTGAATTTTCCTTATCATTGTCATTATTAATCATGAACAAATCGTTGAATAAACCTCAAATTGCCGATATAGCAGAACAACTTGGAGCCAATAATTGGCATTGCAGCAAAGTGAGAGATATTCGTTATAACTATTTTTGGAAAATAGAAAATACAAAACGCGCAGATGGTGTAATAACGTCTCCTTATTTTGGATCGCCCGATTGCGCAGATGTTAAATGGAGAATTCATGTAACTATCTACGGCATATTTGTTTATATTTTACCTGAAGCCGAATCATCGGATAAACAATGTTCCGAATACACCATGGAAATTGATATAAAGCTATTGGATGAGGGAGGAGCAGTAATCCATGCTGAAAATAGGAATGATACCTTCCGCGTAAACGCTTCGAAAGTGCCTACAGCAGACGATGTCGTGCATAGTAGATCTGCTGTGAAGGTACGAAATGATCGGAGAGATAAGTTTTCAAATCGTATTATTCCCAACCCCGGAGACACGGTATACCTATTTGTTCACATACACATGAAGACCAATATCGTCGATATTATTCAATCCCCGGTTACTACAAACAAAATCATACCAACTAACCTTCAGCATCAGCCTGAAGATTTTTCTCAACTCTTAGAGACTGGTTTATATAGCGATGTCACCTTGGTTGTGGGTAATCAAAACTTTAAGGCCCACAAGGTGATATTATCCTTGCGTAGTGATACCTTTGCGGCTATACTCAAATACAATGACAAGCAGAAGGAGCAGAACGCTAAACCTCGTCTGCTAAATATTAGCGATTTTGAACCGAATGTCATCAAGGAAATACTTAACTTTATCTACACCGGTTCTTCACCCAAAATAATGCAATTGGCTCCTGATCTTTTGGTCGCCGCAGCTAATTATCGTTTGAGAAATCTTCTCGAAATGTGTGCATCTGTTCTGGAGCAGAGTGTGAATTGTGATACGGCCATACAAAGACTTATCGTAGCCGATGGTCACGATCTACCCGAGTTAAAAGCTAAGGCAACAGATGTTATCCGAGCAAATATTGCTACAATATCCAAAAAAGATGAATGGAAGAATTTATGCGCTAATTATTCACATTTGATTGTAGAATTGATAAATATAAAGTAATAAAATGTAAATATAAATACAAGTAATATTAGAATTAAAATGTAAAACATATTATATATTATTAAATCATTTATGTGTATCCGCTCATGCATTTTTATTTTAAAGATTTATTAATATACTCGTAGGGTAAAACAAGTAATAACGTAAAAAACGGGAGGCCGGGCCTAATATATAAAAAACCTTGCCCCAGTTTAAAAATAAAATATCTGAACCGGTTTCACCCAATTTCAATAGAGTTATTTTCAGGTGCAAAAGACTAACTAACCTAACTGAAAAATATCCGCACGATCGGAGTGAAATTGCAACCTGTACTCAACGAATAACATAAGACGGACGGACAAATATGGTTAAATTGAATCGGCTACTGATTCTGAATCAGTTGGTGCACTTTATGGTGGATCTAGCTGTGTAAGCCCCTTCCAGATTTCTACAATTTGTATACATTATACTGAATATTACTGAACTGTAGTTTGAAAACTTGGATGTTTTTTTAATTTTAAAAGGAAAAAAAAGAAAAATATTATTCATTCTGGGAATAGAGAGCTCCAAGATAGTCAAGCGGACAATTTTATATTAAATCTGTAAATGGAAATGGGCCCGCAAATTAAGCTGGCCAAAATTAAGAATTAAAATCGTTTCTTCTTCTCATCTTAGGGCCTTAATCCAAGTATGACACACTGGCTCTACAAGAGCGTAATCAGACCTATTTTAACTTAAGCATCAGTAGTGTGGTGGACATCAATGAAAAAGAAGTGCAACATAATGATGTTACAAAAGGTCCAACGAAAGTGTTGTCTCGGCGTAAGCGGGGCAATGAGGACCACATCCAGTAGGTCATTGGAGACGATCTTGAATAGTCAACCAATAGAAATACTAATTAGATATGAAGTTGCCCTCACGGCGACTATACTCAAAGTGATGGGCGAATGGATCGAAAGCGATCACAAGTCATATCATCAAAAGATAGCTGAGGTAGTGACGGTGGATTTAACTGACATATCATCAGTATCCGACAGAATACCTGAAAAATCAATAGTTGCTGAGTGTGAGACCATGATACTAGACAGACAATCTTGGATTGATGGAACCGTAGTGCAGACAACATCTGGAATTTCCTATTATACAGATGGATCGAAACTAGAGGAGAGAACGGGGCTAGGACTCTATACATCGAGTAACCGGAAACCGAACTCTTATACCGTCTGCCAGACCATAACACAGTCCTGCAGGCGGAAGTCCGAGCAATTACAGAATGTGTGAGCTGGCTTGGCGCTAACCCGAGACCAACAAATGTGAATATTTTCACCGATAGCCAAATGGCTATCAGGGCAATAACGTCTAGATCGGTGAAGTCGAGGACAGTTTTAGATTGTAAAATGACGATTAACGCCTACTCCGAACACGGCACTATATGCATCATATGGGTGCCTGGTCATTGCGGAGTAAGGGCTAACGAGAAAGCAAATGCCTAGAGCCAGAGACTTGCGTTCTCTAGAACGCAAAACTCTTCGGAGTTACGCGTTCTGAACTAAAAATATGGGCAAATAACGCCCATATCACGCAAACGTTGGGAAGACAACGAAAGTCTTGTGGGGTGACCCAAACGAGGAAAAGACCAAGACCTTGCTGAGATTGAGCAAGGTAGAGACCAGTAAGATCATGGGTGTCCTTACAGGACACACATGCTTACAAGCACATCTGCATAGGATAGGAGTTGTAGATGACGCCGTATGTAGGGCATGCGGGGAGGATGACGAAACGTTGACGAATACTATACCAGACTTGATTCAACATAGGGGCGTAGACTGGAAAAAGATTAAGGACTATGTCGATAGTACAGAGTTCCTAAAATAACTTTCCAAGGACCATTTATTAACAATTAGAGCGCATAACAGGCCGAATACTGGCTTATGTGTATGTCCAAGGACATGAGGCGGAATATCACCACGGCCTCCTCTTCTCAACTTAACCTAACCTTCTCATCTAGCATCTTATATTGACTAGAGATGTCAAACGGGTTTTCCGTAATTTTTCGATATCCCGGGATTTTCGGGATAAATGGGGATTTTTTCATTCCTATATATATTTTTGGTCCAATTTCAGTTCGTCGTATGAATTACACTGTGCAACAAATGAACACTTTTTGAAAAATACACGGACTTGACAGTATTGGTTCGATTCTGCTATGAAAGGGTAGTATAACCCTATACTCGGTTTGGAGAATTTGGTGTCCAATTTTCTTTATGGGCCTCCAAAGTTGCTGAAAATCAGTGGGCCCCTCGAAAAAAGTGTAATCAGCTTTTGTCCACCAACTAATTCAGACTTGGTGATACCGCTTAAGTATATTTGGCAATAATGTAGCTAAGAATATGCTGAACAAAGTTTCTTAAAATTTTTTGGCGAAAAAAAATTTTTTTCCGGTACCTTTGATATATGGATATGGATTGAGATATGGATGTGGACAATATGTGGTTTCAACAGGACCATATCTTCCAGATAAATGAAGAAATTATAGCACTTCTAGTAGAGGTAAGAGAATTTCCAAACAATCTTTTTTTTTAATTTCTGTTTAAATAGCGATTTTATTTGTTACTTTTAATTATATTATGTACATTTGAACAAGTTTCATTAGAAAAAATTGTGAGTTCTTTGTTGACGTTTGAAGATTTCGGAATCGGTTTCTCTAATAAGGAACCAAATATAATCTCCCATCATTCTTTCATCCCAGTGGCCTTGGTAACGCCGCTCCATGGACTTCAATTCTTGGTGAAACCTTTCGCCATGTTCGTGACTTACGTCGCCAAGATTCTCGGGGAAAAAGTTTAAATGAGAATGCAATAAATGAATTTTGAGGGACATATTTATATACATAAATATAAAAAAAATATGTTTCTAACCATTTTTTCATAATTTTTTAACAAATCATTAATCATTGTTTCATATGGCGGGCTTTTATTGGATCCAAGGAAATTTGAAACTACAAGCTTAAACGACCTCCATGCTGCAATTTCATCCGACGTCAAATATGATTCGAAATTCACATCTTTCATCAGTTTCCTTATTTTAGACCCACCAAAAAATCCTTCTTCGATTTTTTGAAAAGAAAGACTTTTAAATAAACTTTTAAAATATGAGAGTGAATGTGACATCTTTCCTTAAGGCTTTTACAAAATTTTTAAAGAGCCCCAGCTTAATATGCAGTGGTGGCAAAATAACGGCTATCCCAGAGGCTTAACATACCAACTACTTTTAAATCGCAACAAATTTTCCAGTCATGTTCATATTTTATGTATTTTATCAATTTAGCCATTGTTTGGTATGATTTCTTAGTGTTTACAGCATGAGCAATGGGAATCGACGGTTTCTAATTTCCGTTGTGTGAAAGTACTGCTTTCAAACTTTCTTTACTGCTGTCAACAAGTAAACGCCATTCCTTTGAATTGTATGTTTGATTAAGTTCCTCGAACAATCCGAGAATGTCCTCGCAAAAGCATCTGTTATCCACAGTTGTATAAAATTGTTTGTAAGGTATATCACGGACTCTATACATAATATAATATGAGTTAAAAGCAATGACTTCTGACTCAATCTTGAATCGCTCAGAGTTGAGTACTCAGTTGAACATGATGATGTTTCCGTTATTAGGCTGTTAGCTATACTTGGACACTTCCTACTCCAATCTATTAATTTAGACAAAAACAGCAGTCCGTATCGTGAATGAATGTTTGTCTCCAAATCATTGGCATTCCAAATTGCACGTGAAGTCTAAAATTAAAACATTTTATTCCACAAAACATTGTAATACATTAATTGTAAAGTACTTACCGCATTCTTCCACTAGTCCATCGAGTAAGATTTACATGGCACGAATTACACAAAATACTAGGTGTCCACGGTGTGTTCATATTTTTAACTCGTATACCAAAATACTGCACATATATTTCTTCTATTATTTTACTAAACGCACGTCGATTTTTCGACAGATGTTGCAGAAATTGTTGGGATCATTTACACATTGAAAAGTTCTTTGCCGTTTACTCATACTTCGAAATATAACTTTATAATATTTTTCAGAAAATCGACTTATCTCTTTAAGGCGCTGAATTACACTGACATTGCATATCATGTTTTATGGATGGTTACGAACAACCATAAAACCTCGTCCTCTCTATAATTTTATAATGTCTGACATCAATCCTCAAAAAATAAAATGCAAGTGCAATGTCTCTTAAATGTCTCTCTCTTTTTTTCTATTTTTTATGGTTTTTTTTTGTACAAGGACTACTGTTACTAAACCAAAGATTCTACGTGAAAGCGATATTTACAGCATATGTCATATATCTCATAATTCCCTTTAATTTGAGGCATAACACGACTCAATCAGGCTTATACTTGAAAAATTATGGTCCAAATACTGAATGTACTTTCCATGAAAGCCGGAATTAAAAAAAAAATTACCATAAAAATTTTTTTTATATTTTTTTTCGAGTTTGTGACACCTAGTTGCACCAGAAACTCGTATCCACTTCCCTTGGACAAAAATTTTGTTGCATAGTGTTATTTTTTTTCAAATTAGTTAAAAAATGCATTTTTATTGAAAATTTTGTTTTCTGCCAGAAAATTATGTAAAAATTAAATTTTTCTAGAAAATTTGCTTAAAGACAAAACGGTTGTTGCATAGTGTAATAACCAGCAACAACAGGATGTACGTTTATGGGATTGAGCGTGGCTTTTTCATAAAACGATAAAAATTTTATTGTGTTGTTGCCTCCAATAGGGCTGTGGAAAAGAAGATGGGTCACCGTCACTACCTCAGCTATCTTTTGATGATATGACTTGTGATCGCTTTCGATCCATTCGCCCATCACTTTGAATCTCGTCGCCGTGAGGGCAACTTCGTATCTAATCAGTATTTCTATTGGTTGGCTATTCAAGATCGTCTCCAATGCCCTACTGGATGTGGTCCTCATTACCCCGCTTACGCCGAGACAACACATTCGTTGGACCTTTTGTAATATCATTATGTTGCACTTCTTTTTCATTGTTGTCCACCACACTACTGATGCGTAAGATAAAATAGGTCTGATTATGCTCTTGTAGAGCCAGTGTGTCATACTTGGATTAAGGCCCTAAGATGAGAAGAAGAAGCGATTTTAATTCTTAATTTGCGGGCCCATTTCCATTAACAGATTTGATAAAATTTCTGTTGATAACTATTTTTGATAAAATTGTCCGCTTGACTATCTTGGAGCTCTCTATTGCCAGAATAAATAATATTTTTCTTTTTGTTCCTTTCAAAATTACAAAACATCTAATCTAAAATTTTCTTGACGAACACAACTTCCTTTTCAATCGTTTCTATGTTAAAGTCTTCAAACTACAGTTCAGAAATACTCAGTATAAGGTATACAAAATGTAGAAATCTGGATAGGGCTTACACAGCTAGACCCGCCTTAAAGTGCACCAACTGATTCAGAATCACTAGCTGATTCAATTTAACCATATTTGTCCGTCCGTCCGTCTGTCCATCTTATGTTGTTCGTTGAGTACAGTTTGCAATTTCACTCCGATCGTGCGGATATTTTTTTAGTTAGGAGTATTTTAGCACCTGAAAATAAGTCTATTGAAATTGGGTGAAATCGGTTCAGATTTAGCTATATCCCCCATTTAGCCCTATAGAAGCTGCATTTTATATCCTAGTGTTTTGAAATTTAGCAAGGTAGCGTTTATTGATCCTTGGACCAACATTGCCGAATTTGAAGAAAATCGGTTCAGATTTAGCTATAGCTCCCATATACATACATGTTTCCTTCGATATGACGCTTTAGTCCTAGAAAAACTGTATTTTATATCCAAGTGTTTTGAAATTTAGCAAGATAGAGTTTATTGCGCTATGGACCTACACTGCCGAATTTGAAGAAAATCTGTTCAGATTTAGTTATAGCCGCTATATATATATATTTCGTTTGATTTGTTTTAAAATTTAGCATGGTAAATTTTCTTGATCCATGGACCAACATTGTCAAATTTAAAAAAAAAAAATCGGTCCAGATTTAGTTATAACTCCCATATATATGTTTCGTCCGATTTGGCTACAAAGATGCACCAAATGTAAACAAATTTAAGTTGAGACATTCATGGTATCATATAGTCGGCTGTAGCCTTTCCATACTGTTTTTTTCTGTATTATATATTAGTATTATTAGTCAAAAAAATGAACAACAGTTTTGCACTGTTCTGACATATTCCACCAAAACTAGCAAATTCCATTTCATTCATTCTAAAAAAGTGTTTTCGCTTTATTCGATTGAAATTTTCTCAATTGTTTGAAAGTATAATTTGCAGCAAATGTAGGCAGGTATTTTTAAACTGGGGCAGGGTATTCTTATATATTAGGCCCGCCCCCGTTTTTTACGTTATTACTTGTTTTACCCTACGAGTATATTAATAAATCTTTAAAACAAAAATACATGAGCGGATACGCATAAATGATTTAATAATATATAACATGTTTTACATTTTAATTCTAATATTATTTGTATTTATATTTACATTTTATTATTTTATATTTATCAATTCTACAATCAAATGTGGATAATTAGTGCATAAATTCTTCCATTCATCTTTTTTGGATATTGTAGCAATATATAAGGCAACATCTGTTGCCTTAGCTTTTAACTCGGGTAGATCGTGACAATCGGCTACGATAAGTCTTTGTATGGCCGTATCACAATTCACACTCTGCTCCAGAACAGATGCACACATTTCGAGAAGATTTCTCAAACGATAATTAGCTGCGGCGACCAAAAGATCAGGAGCCAATTGCATTATTTTGGGTGAAGAACCGGTGTAGATAAAGTTAAGTATTTCCTTGATGACATCCGGTTCAAAATCGCTAATATTTAGCCGAAGACGTTTAGCGTTCTGCTCCTTCTGCTCGTCATGGCATTTGAGTATGGCCGCAAAGGTATCACTACGCAAGGATAATATCACCTTGTGGGCCTTAAAGTTTTGATTACCCACAACCAAAGTGACATCGCTATATAAACCAGTCTCTAAGAGTTGAGAAAAATCTTCAGGCTGATGCTGAAGGTTAGTTGGTATGATTTTGTTTGTAGTAACCGGGGATTGAATAATATCGATATTGGTCTTCATGTGTATGTGAACAAATAGGTATACCGTGTCTCCGGGGTTGGGAATAATACGATTTGAAAACTTATCTCTCCGATCATTTCGTACCTTCACAGCAGATCTACTATGCACGACATCTTCTGCTGTAGGCACTTTCGAAGCGTTTGCGCCGAAGGTATCATTCCTATTTTCAGCATGGATTACTGCTCCTCCCTCATCCAATAGCTTTATATCAATTTCCATGGTGTATTCGGAACATTGTTTATCCGATGATTCGGCTTCAGGTAAAACATAAACAAATATGCCGTCGATAGTTACATAAATTCTCCATTTAACATCTGCGCAATCGGGCGATCCAAAATAAGGAGACGTTATTACACCATCTGCGCGTTTTGTATTTTCTATTTTCCACAAATAGTTATAACGAATATCTCTCACTTTGCTGCAATGCCAATTATTGGCTCCCAGTTGTTCTGCTATATTGACAAAATTAGGTTTATTCAATGATCTGTTCATGATTACTAATGACAATGACTAGAAAAATGCACAAAATGTATTTTTTTAAGGCCACCACTGTGAACTCACTGAAAGTCAATTGACTACTAAATGCCACCAGACGTTAGTGACATATGTACATTACTTATCTTCTGAGATTGAGAATTGTACAAATGTACCTAGTACCTGCTAGGTAGAGGGATTCATCAGCAGGTAACTGAGAGCTTATGAGTATGCTGAAAAACCGGAGAAAATATGCAAATGTGTACTTCTATGCAAATTCGATGGAAGGACGTATATTCTAAGCCGAGTTTCCTGAAATTACATATTAAGACAATCGCGAGCATTTTATGAAGGATACCCCTTTTCCCACTTGGAAATTTGAGCTATAATTACCAGCATTAGGTAGCATTAATTGCACTACGACAACCAAATGATAATTTTCTCGAACTCAACAACCAGTAGAGTTAATTCAAAACATAAAAATTTGAAAGAAAAAAACATGTAAAAGCGTTATGTTCGGCTATGCCGAATCTTATATACCCTCCACCATGGATTACATTTATCTTATTACTGAAAAAATCTTTGGATATGAAGCAAATCATGAAACGATCCTTTTTGTTTAAGTAAATTATTAAAAAAAACGCTGTAATGTTGAAGCCGCAAATTCTTTAGCCAAACTTCACCTGAAAAATGTGGTGTTTGTGGCTTCAAATAGCTTTTTTGAGAGCTACATCTACACGGGGACTACAAGCAAATAAAATTTTATTTGTATAAATTTTATTGAGATAAATTCTTGCCAAAATAAAATACAGACTGCAATGTTTCAGCTAAATTTTTTAGAATATGTGGTGTTTATGGCTTAAATAAGCCTTTTTGGGAGCGACATCTATAGGTTGAGTATAACAAAATATGAACTGATTTAAAAAATTGTTACTGCGATGTTTTCTTGTCCTAATTAAATACAAACTGCAACGATTCAATTAAAATGCTTAGAAAATTGGGTATTTATGGCTTAAATAGGTATATTTTGGAGCGGCCTCTGTAGGGTAACAATAACAAAATATGAACCGATTTGTAAAATTTTTGCTGTGATGAATTCTTGTCAAAATAGAATACAAACTGCAAAGTTTCTACGTAATTGCTTTAAAAATGTGGTATATATGGCCAAAAAAAGAGCGACCTCTATACGGCAGCTATATCAAAACATTGACCGATATGACCCATTTGCAATCCCAAACAAGCCGCAACTATACGAAATATTTTTACCAATTTTTTAGAGCTAGGTTACTCTATTATTACGGACTGTAGCGTGATTACAACAGACGGACGGACGGACAGACGGACATGGCTAAATCGTCTAAGAATTTTACGACGATTAAGAATACTCGTATATACAATTTTTATTTAGATATTTATATGTCTCAGATCAATATTTAGAGGTGTTACAAATGGCGTGACAAAATGAATATACCCCCATCCTATAGTGGAGGATAGAAAAACAGCAAGGAATGGCTAAAGTCTAGCGAAGCCTAATAACTGAGTATCCTCTGATAGAGAAGCATAAGAACACATGTATTTGTTTTTCGAAATCTGAATCGATTACACTATGCAACAAAAAAATTTCTTTTGTGTCCTAGACCTAAAAATTATTTTTTTGTATAGATTGTGGCATACTGTTATATAAAATCAAAAACAAAATTTTTTTTATGGATAATTTTTTTTTTTAAATTTTTTTTATTAAAAATACTATTATCGTCGAAGGTACCTTAGTATTTGTGCTATAATTTTTGGAGTATATACCCGATCAGGTCGACTTATACGTTAAATTGAAGCTATTAATGTGGACTACCAACTTGGAAACAGTGGTTTAGTAACAGTCGTTAAACAAATTGGAAAAAAGTAGATTTAAAAAAATCTAATTGTGAGTTCGTTCTTGACGTTTGTAGATTTCGGAATCGGTTTCTCTAATGAGGAACCAAATATACTTAATCTCCTCTTTCATCCCAGTGTCCTTGGTAACGCCGGTAGATGGACTTCAATTCTTGGTGATACCTTTTTCCATGTTCGTCACTTACGTCGCCAAGATTCTCGGGGAAAAAATTTAAATGAGAATGCAAGAAATGAATTTTGAGGGACATATTTACACCTGTTGGAATACATAAAGCGAAAAATAAGTTGGAAGAATACATAAATATAAAAAAATATATTTCTAACCAATGTTTTCATAATTTTTTAACAAATCTTAATCATTGTTTCATATTGCGGGCTTTTATTGGATCCAAGGAAATTTTAAACCACAAACTTAAACGACCTTCATGCTGCAATTTCATCCGACGTCAAATATGATTCGAAATTCACGTCTTTCATCAGTTTCCTTATTTTAGGCCCTTCAAAAACTCCTTCTTCGATTTTTTGAAAAGAAAGACTTTTAAATAAACTTTTTAAATATGAGAGTGAATTGCCATCTTTCCTTAAGGCTTTTACAAAATTTTTAAAGAGCCCCAGCCTAATATGCAATTGTGGCAAAATAATGTTTTCTTTTTGGACGAGAGGTGTGTATTTTATGTTGTTTTCACCCAATGTAATGTCTTTCTTGTTGCCAATTCTTTCTTCTGTAATGATCTTCGCGAGCTCGGCTATCCCAGAGGCATAAAAAAACAGCAATATTTTGTACAGGGTTGCCCATATTCGACGGACCCATCTGGCAACGCCATAACTTTTGACAGAGATGTCAGATCGCTTAATGACATACCGCGTTTGAAGCGTCAGTCCAAGCAGATTTTTACCATGGAACAATACACGCCACGCGAGCGCTCTGAAATAGTTGAAATTTACATTCAACAGAAGAAGTCAATTGTGAAAACTCAACGTGCTTTTAAAATATTAAAAAATGTGAGAAGTGCGCCTTCTAAGAACACCATTAAGCGTTTATACGAAAAATTTTCGCCACTGAAAATCCTCAGGAGATTCAAGAATTGCCTCTTCATGACGAAAAAGTCACAGTTTGGTGCGGCGTTAGTGCGAAAACGGTCATTGGGCCGTTTTTCTTCCAAAACGAAAATGGCCATGCTGTTACCATCAACCAGGAGCGTTATCGCGACATGATGACCAATTTTGTGATGCCAATTATTCGTCGAAAGCGTATGAGGCAGTTCTGGTTTCAACAAGACGGCGCTCCACCGCACACAAGTCGCATAACAATCGATTTTCTGAAGAATTTGTTTCCGGGCCGTTTGATGTCGAAAAGTGGTGATTTGGACTGGCCACCGCGTTCGCCCGATTTGACGCCGCCTGACTTCTTCTTGTGGGGATATTTGAAGTCAAAGGTTTACGTTAACAAGCCAAGGACCGTAGAAGAGCTCAAGGACAACATTCGTGAAGAAATAGCCGCTATTCCGGCCGAAATGTTGGCGAAAACGATGGAAAATGCTGCAAAAAGGGCACAATACGCCATCAACGCCAGAGGCGGCCATTTGAGAGATATCATATTCAAAAATTGATGTAAACAAATCTACTTGGAACAAATTAAATGATTAAGATTGCCAACCGCCAAATTTTTATTTTTTTCTTTGATTTTTTTTAAAAAAAACATGGGTCCGTCGAATATGGGCAACCCTGTATATCCGCCTTGCATTCCACATAACATCCCAACTACTTTTAAATCGCAACAAATTTTCCAGTGATGTTGTTCATATTTTATGTATTTTATCAATTTAGCCATTGTTTCGTATGATTCCTTAGTGTTGACAGCATGAGCAATGGGAATCGACGGTTTCTGATTTCTGAGTACTGCATTCAAACTTCCTTTGAATTGTATGTTTGATTAAGTTCCTCGAGCAATCCGAGAATGTCCTCGCAAAAGCATCTGTTATCCACAGCTGTATACAATTGTTTGTAAGGTATATCACGGACTCTATACATAATATGATATGTTAACATCTGGGGCCAAAATATTGTACTGTTTCATCCAGATGCAAGTAGTTCTGCCTTATATTTGGTCAGTTCCAAATCTCTCACTAGATCAATGAGTTGAAACTGAGTTAAAAGCGATGACTTCTGACTCCAACTTGAATCGCTCAGAGTTGAGTACTCAGTTGAACATGATGATGTTTCCGTTATTAGGCTGTTAGCTAAGCTTAGACACTTCCTGCTCCAATCTAGACAAAAACAGCAGTCCGTATCGTGAATAAATGGTTGTCTCCAAATCACTGGCATTACAAATTGCACGTGAAGTCTAAAATTAAAACGTTTTATTCCACAAAACATTGTAATATATTAATTTTAAAGTACTTGCCGCATTGTTCGACTATTCCATCGAGTAAAATTTACATGGCACGAATTACACAAAATACTAGGTGTCCACGGTGTGTTCATATTTTTAACTCGTATACCAAAATCTTGCACATATATGTATATCTTCTATTATTTTACTAAACGCACGTCGATTTTTTGTTAATTTTTTTTGCCGTTTACTCATACTTCGAAATATAACTTTATAATATTTTTCAGAAAATCGACTTATCTCTTTAAGGCGCTGAATTACACTGACATTGCATATCATGTTTTATGGATGGTTACGAACAACCATAAAACCTCGTCCTCTCTATAATTTTATAATATCTGACATCAATCCTCAAAAAATAAAATGCAAGTGCAATGTCTCTTATATGTCTCTCTCATATATGGCGAATTCAATATGCGCAAAAACATCATTTAAAAACGAAAAAATATGAAACAAGATTTTTTTGAATTTCCCTAACATTTTCAAAATGGCTCATAACTTTTACATCTATCCATAGATTTTTTTCAAATAGACAGTGTTTCCTTCTTTAGCATGCTGGCTTTTTAAAAATGTAATAAAATAATTTTTTCGATTTTTTTTTCTATTTTTTATGGTTTTTGTTTTGTACAAGGAAAAGGTATTTTAAAAAAAAAAATAATTTTTTTCATATTTTTGACGACTGTTACTAAACCAAAGATTCTACGTGAAAGCGATATTTACAGCATATGTAGCCCTCATTTTGAAGCATAACACGGCTCAATCGGGCTTATACTTGGAAAATTATGGTCCAAATACTGAATGAAGTTTCCATGAAAGCTGGAATTTAAAAAAAAATTAAAAAAAAAGTTACCATAAAATTTTTTTTAATATTTTTTTCGTGTTTGTGGCATTTAGTTGCTCCAGAAACTGTTATCCACTTCCCTTGGCAAAAATTTCATTGCATAGTGTTATTTTTTTCAAATTAGTTAAAAAATGCATTTTTATTGAAAATTATGTAAAAATTCAATTTTTCTAGTGTAATAACCAGCAACAACGGGATGTACATTTATAGGATTGAGCGTGGCTTTCTCATAAAACGACAAAAATTTTATTGTGTTGTTGCCTCCAATAGGGCTGTGGAAAACAGGGTTGCCATAACTGGGGTTTTGACCCCAATACTGGGGTTTAGTCAATACAAATTGGGATAAAAAAAAATAGTTTGGGGATGTGGTTTTTGGTAGGGGATTTTTGTAAATTTTGTTGGGGTTTCTTGGGGTTTATTTGATGCAATATAAAGATTTTCTTAATTATTATGTTTTCAATAAAAAAATATCAATAAGTAAAAATAATCAATAAGTGCTGTAAGTTGCTCCGAATTTATAATTGATAGATTTGATTATAATTTTACAATCTTTTGGCTATTCAATAACGTTTCGGAGCCATTTTTATACCCTCACTTTAGTGTGACGAGGGTATATATCATTTGCTACGGAAAAAAGTGTAACACATCGAAGGAGTGACCTAAGACCCCAAGTATGTTCGGCGGAAATCCGTTTTGGGTAATTTTAAGTCGAATGAGCAATTTCCGTCCGTCTGTCTGTCTGTCTGTGTGTCTGCTGGCTGGTGCGCACGATAACTCTCGAAAGGAGTAACCGATTGACTTCAAATTTCGTATGTGGTAATATTTTTTTCTATCTCCGGCTAAGTTCGAAGATGGCCATATTGATCCACTCCTTCTGGTACCTCCCCCACAAAGGGTTAAAATGTTGTGAAATATTGATTCTTTAATAACTGCTATTATACGTATTCGAATCTTCTGAAATTCCACACATAGTATTAGTTTGTTAGTCGCTATCAGCTCGAGGAAAATGGGCGAAATTGCCACGCCCCTTTTGGTACCTCCCACACAAATGCACCATTTTGCACTAAAAGTTAAAAGCTTATAACATTAATACCAGTGTTTAGAAATACTTGAAATTTTGTACAGTGTAATGCTTTTATAGTGCCTACAGTCCAGTGAAAAATGGGCGATATTGCCGCGCCCCTTTTGGTACCTCCCACACAAATGCACCATTTTGCACCAAAAGTTAACAGCTTATAACATTAATACCAGTGTATAAAAATACTTGAAATTTTGTACAGCGTAATGTTTTTATAGTGCCTACAGTCCATTGAAAAATTGCTGTTATTGTCACGGCCCTTTTGGTACCTCTCCCACAAAGGTACCATTTTGCACCAAAAGTTAACAGTTTATAACATTAATATCTGTGTATACAATTACTTGAAATTTTGTACAGTGTAATGCTTTTATAATGCCTATAGTCCAGTGAAAAATGAGCGTTATCACCACGCCCCTTTTTGTACCTCCCACACAAAATGGCCAAATTATACCACAATTTAATATCTCAACGTTAATATACCACTCCATATAAACGGTTACAATTCGGCACAGTGCAATGTATTTAAAGTATCTACTGTTCAGCGAAATATAGGTGTATTTCTTAAACCCCTTCTGGTACCTCCCACAAAAATTGACAGAATAATTTGTATAATATTCAATATTACATTACTCACAAAGTGAGGGTATACCTTAGTCGGTTTACCCGACTGAAACATTCTTACTTGTTTAACGAGTATTTTCCATAATGATTTTACCAAATCTGAACTTCGTATTAAAAAATAGTACGAGACTTTGCACTATTAGGAATGAAAATCTGGAAAACTTTTATTTCAAAACCATTTACAATACATATGAGAATTGAACTCTTCAAGCATTAAGGATGTCTTATATATTCTCAACTCCTGTCACCACAAAACGATACGTGAAGCGGTTAAGAAGATATGACAATTTTAACAAATGGTATTCTTTGAAAATAATCTTGAGATCTGTACCATAAAAACTACAACGAATTTTGAAAAACTAAAAACGCGAAAAATAGCCCCTAGTAGGGGAATCTTTAAAGTTTATTAAAATCAAAGAGGGCAATTTGTACAATTTTTGGATTCATTTCGATTCTGCAGTTTATTTTACGTTTGACTAGTTTTCAATAAAATAGTTTTATGTGGGGTTAGGTTGGGGATTTTCTTGTGATTATTTGGGGACAATAGCAATTTTTTCTGGCAACCCTGGTGGAAAAGTGGATGGGATATGTGGATGAGTGTACCCAACCATTTGTAACAACAACGCCACGGTTAAGCGGCGGGGAGGCCATAACAAAACTGATCCGGCTTTTAATGGGGTATTTTGGGATACTTTTGCGTGTACTATGTGTGGGTTGAGAACTGTAATGTGGGGGAGAGCTTTGCACTACAAACTCATAGAGCCGCAGCCACAAGCACACACATACACAGAAAAATAAACATGAAACCTTCAAACGAGACTGCGAAACCGTCTTTACAAACAAAAATATTCATTCTCTCTCCACACACACACACACACACCCACGCACTCACTGTCACCACACGGGCTTATAATCATTCATTCCACATTTTCCCCAAACGAAAAACCAGGGAGACCTTAACTTTTCTTTGCTCCACTTGTTCTTTTTGTTGATTCTTTCTTTTTTACTTTCCGTCTGAGTGTTGAATGGTGTGTGAGTGTGTGTGTGCGCGCACTGTCGTATTCCCTGACTTTTTTATGAAGACTAATGGCTTCCACTTGTATATCTTCTTCTTCTTCGCTCTTTTTTATGGGACATTCACAGTGTGTTAACAGCAGAGGCCAACAACAGCAAAAAAACGAGATCTTCCACAAAGCAGCAATGATGGCAGCAAAAAGCTATCTTTTCTGTTGGCTCTATGTCAATTTTATTTCTACACTACAATACACAGTGGGACGTTATTGTCTATATATTGCACTAGTCTACAAATGCATAGACACACAAGTGGGACAATTCCATCCCCAATTTCATTGAAATTTCATTTTTCTAGAAATATTGTTGAATTGCATTTCAGTAGAAAATGTTGTTAATTTCTCCACAACATTTTTTGAAATTAAATTTATTTTAGAATTCTTTTTTCAAATTTCAAAGCTCAATGAGCGCGTTAAGTGCCACTGAAGGGAGTAAAAATTGATGAGTCGTTTAAAGGACGACGACCTCTCATCGTCCCCTTCTTCAAAATTTCGTGGAAATTGTTTTTTTTTGAAAATTTATACAATTTTGAAAAAATTTTCTAGAAAAGTTAAATTTTTACATAAATTTTCTAGAAAAAAATGAAATATTCCAGAAAATTTTATTTTCAAAAAAAAAAAAAAATTTAAGACATTTTTAGAAAAATTAAATTAACGACGAATTTTTTTGAAAAAAATCATTTTGAGTAAGTTTTTACAAATGCCAATTTTGACCAATGTTCTACAAAAATTCCATTTTATTAAAATTTAATAAAAATTCCATTTTATTAAAATTTAATAAAAATTAAATTTTGATGAAATTTTTTATAAAAATTGAAATTCCTCAATAACAATTATTTTCGAAAAAAAATTTAAAAGTTTTTTTTTTACATAATTTTATGGACAAAAGGTAATTTTGCAGAAGTTCTTTACAAAAATTAAATTTCAACGAAATTATTTAGAAAAAACCAAATTGTGTAGAAATTTTTTAAAAATCCAATTTTGAAAACGCTTTCGATTTCTGTTAAATTAAAAAAAAATAAATTTCGAAGAAATTTGTGCAAAAATATTAAATTAGGTAAGGTTTTTTCAGTTAATTCAATTTCGTGAATTTTCAAATGCCTAACAATAATTTGAAATTTTCAATCTAATTCCAATTTCTGTGAAATTTTCAATAAAATAGAAAATTCTATGAAATTTTCAATAAAATAGAAAACTCTATGAAATTTTCAATAAAATTGTATTTCACTCTTCGTCAAAATTTCGTTGAAATTGCGTTTCTCTAAAAATATTACGTTGGAATCGAATTTTTCTACAAAATTTCGTTGAAACATAATTTTTCTATAAAATTTTTATTATAATTATTTAATTTTAAATAATTTCATTTTTCTACAAAAATTCTTGATATTGCATTTTTTGTACAAAATTTCTTCAAATTTGGGTATTTCTAGAAAGTTCCTACAAATTTCCATTTTTCTACAAAATTGTATGGAAATACAATTTTCTACAAAACTTTGTCGATTTTTGTTGAATTTTTTGTGATATTGAATTTTGCTGCAAATTTAATTTTTCTAGAAAATTTTGTTAAAATGGCATGAAAATAAATTAAATATATTCTACAAAATTTTTTTGAAATTTCCATGTTCGATGAGCGGATTATGGGTCACTGAAGGGATTAAGGATGGATGAGTCGTTTAAAGAACGTTGACCTTTGATTAAAGGTCGTTTACTTTATTAAAGGCCGATGAAGGACATTTTATGGTAAAATTCAATTTCGAAGACATTTTAAAGAAAAATGTTATTTTATCGAAATTTTCTAGATAAATTGTATTTCGAAGAAATGTTCTAGAAATAGACATATGCATTTTCAACGATATTTTCTAGAAAAATTTAATTTTGACACAATTTTCTAGACAAAACGACATTTTCAATAAAAACATATTTTCGAAAATATCAAATTTAAAGAAAATTTATAGATAATTTTTAACGAAACTTATTAGACAAATTTAATTTTGATGAATTTGGAATGAATATATTAAGGGCCGCTGAAGGGATTAACGATCGAGGAGTCGTTTAAAGGGCGATGATCCCTGATTTAAAGTCGTTGCTTTTATTGAAGGCCGATGAAGGACATTTCCGTATATAGAAATTTCATCGAAATTGTTTTTTTTATTTCAACAAAATTTTCTAGAAAAATTAAATTTAAGAGATGTGCAACATCAACGACTTTTTCTAGAAAAATTAAATTTTCACATATTTTTCTAGAAAAAAAAAACAATTTTTCAAGATTTTTTTTTAATGACTTGTTTATATTTGATTGACAAATTACAAACTTAGTCTATTTACAAAATTTCTCCATTCATCTCTATTATTTGCTAAATATCTTAGTTTATCAAACGACAATTTTGATTCGGATCGGATGGTATTTCTCGAAGTAGTTTTTGATCTGCCTCTGGATCGGCGTCCTTGGGGATTCCATTGAAGAGCAGAGTGAGCGATTTCGGTGTCTCCTTTTCTTAGCGTGTGACCGAGCCAGCCGTATTTTCGTCTTGTTATGCCACTTTGAACTCCTTGCTAGTGTGTATTGGATATAGAAAAAATTATTTTGGAAAAAAATGAAAACTTGAAGAAATTTTGTAGAAAAATTGAAATTTGATTTTTTTTGTTCCTCAAAAATTTTATATTATTAAATTTTGATAAAATTTAAAAAACAATTTGCTGACATTTTCTATAAAAACGGAATGTCAACGAAAAGTCGAAATTTTCCATTAAAATTTATTTTCGATCAAGTAAAAACAGAATTTCGACGAAAAATCGAAATTTTCCAAAAAAAATCATTTTCGATCAAGTTTAAAAGATTTAATTTTGACAAAATTTTTAGAAAAATTAAATTTTTAAGATGCTTTCTAGACATTATAGAAAAATATAATTTTGGCGAGTTTTTGAAATGCCAATTTTGACTACATTTTCTATAAAAATTCGATATTATTATATTTTTATACAAATACATTTTACTGAAATTTTCTATAATAATGTATATTCCACAAAAAAAAATTTCAATAAAAATTATTTTTTTTAAAAAAAAATTTTAAAATACAGTTTTGACGAAATTTTTTAAAAAAAATCAAGTTTGAAGAAGTTTTATAGAAAAATGCGAATTTTGTAAATAAAATTACAATTTTCATGGAATCTTCAAAGAAATTGCAAACTACTGAAACTAAACAGAAATTAAATGTTTCTATAAATGTTCATCATAATTAAATTTTTTACAAACATTGTTGAATGAGCTGTAGTTTAAAGGACGAAGGCTAATTGAAGATTAAATGCAGATAAAGCATATTTTCTGGAAAAATCTTGAAATGAAATTTTCTAGATAAATTGAATTGTGACATAACTTTCAAGAAAAAAAAACCGTCAATAAAAATTTATTTTCGACAAAAAATGCAATTTTGAAGAACATTTATAGAAAAATGCAAAACTCAATTTGCCTACATTTTTATAAAAAATAAATTTTGCTGAATTTTCTATAAAAATGTAATTTCCTAGAAAAAATTAAATTTTTTAATAAAAATGTATATTCGACAAAATTTTAAAAAAATTAATTTTGACCGAAATTTTTAGAAAAAATCAATTTTGAAGACGTTTTATAGAAATTTCCTAGAAAAATAAAATATTGACGATATTTAAAAAAAAAACAATTTATTTTAAAAAAAATTAAATTAGCAATAAGATATTAATTTAGTAATATTTTCTAGAAAAATATAGTTTTGAAAGACATAATAATAAAATTGCAATTTCTATGAAATTTTTAAAAAAAATTGCAATTTCTATAAAAGTTTCAATAAAATTGCAATTTCTACGAAATTTTCAATAAAATTGCAATTTCTATAATATTATCACTAAAATTTTAATTTCTATGAAATTTGCAATTTTTATAATATGTATTTTCAATAAAATTAAAATTTCTATTAAATTTTCAATTTTTATTATATTTTATAAAAAATAAATTTTAACGAAATTTAAAAAATTCATTTCTGTTAAATTTTTAATAAAAATTAAATTTGCAAGAAAATATAATTTAGTAAGAATTTTCTAGAAAAATACAATTTTGAAAGACATAATAATAAATTTGCAATTTCTATGAATTTTTAATTAAATTGCAATAAATATATATAGTATTTAGTTTCTATGAAATTCTTAATAAAATAGCAATTTATATGAAATTTTCAATAAAATTGCAATTTCTATGGAATTTTCAATAATATTGCAATTTCTTTGAAATTTTCTATAAAATTGCAAATTCTATAAAATTTTCAATAAAATTATAATTTCTATATAATTTGCCATTTTTATGATATTTCAATAAAATTACAATTTCTATTAAATTTGAATAAAATTGCAATTTCTGTGAAATTTTCAATAAAATTAAATTTTCAATAAAATTAAAATTTTGATGAAATTTTCAAAAAAATACAATTTCTACGTATTTTTAAATAAAATTACAATTAGGAAATTTTCAATAAAATTGCAATTTAAAATAAAATAAAATTAAAATTTTGATGAAATTTTCAAAAAAATACAATTTCTACGTATTTTTAAATAAAATTACAATTCCTAGGAAATTTTCAATAAAATTGCAATTTCAAATAAAATAAAATAAAAATTTTTATGAAATTTTCAAAAAATTACAATTTCTATGTAATTTTAAATAAAATTGCAATTTCTATGAAATTTTCAATTAAATTGCATTTTCTATAAAATTTTCAATAAATGATCATATTTATATTATAATTTTATAAAATTTAAATTTCTATGAAATTTTCAATAAATTTGCAATTTCTATGATATATTAAACAAAATTTAATTGCTATGAAATTGTCAATAACATTTTAATATCTATAAAATTATTAATAAAACGGCAATTTCTATCAATCTTTCATTAAAATTTTAATTTCTATGAAATTTTCATTAAAATTTTAATTTCTATGAAATTTTCAATAAAATTGCAATTTTAATAAAATTGCAATTTCTATAAAATTTTCAATAAAATTGCAATTTCTATGAAATTTTTAATAAAATTGCAATTTCAATGAAAGTTAAAATAAAATTGCAATTTCTATGAAATTTTCAATAAAAATTCACTTTCTATAAAATTTTCGCTAAAATTTTAATTTCTATGAAATTATCAATAAATTTGAAATTTTTATGATATTTTCAATATATTTGCAATTTATATTTTATAAAAATTAAATTTTGACAAAATTAAAAAAAAAACATTAGCTATAAAAAATTCATTTCTATTCAAGTTTTTCTAAAAATTAAATTTGCAAGAAAATATAATTTAGTCAAGATTATGAAGATTCTGTTTTTATTCGACCTTTTTTTTTGAATATCCAATTCATGTAAATAATAGTAAAGCTCGAGGTCTAGTGTTTTGGTTTAATGTAATACGGTTTAATAAATATTTTTATTATTCATATTTGTATCCGATATTTCGCAATTTCTTTGAATTGCATCATCAGGGATGTTATGCATGTAAAACAACAACACACAAACATTCTTAAAGCTATCGTTGTATCACTACTCTCGTCGATGGTAAATATTGATTTTCTAGAAAAAATACAATTTTGAAATATGAAATTATCAATAAAGTTTCAATTTCTATAAAATTTAAATAAAATTGCAATTTCTATAAAATTTTCAATAAATATGCAATTTCTATGAAATTGTCCATAAATTTGCAATTTCTATGATATATTAAAAAATTTAAATTTCTATGAAATTGTCAATAAGATTTTAATTTCTATAAAATTTCAATAAAATTGCAATTTCTATGAAATTTTCAGTAAAATTGCAATTTCTATAAAATTTTCATTAAAATTGCAATTTCTATAAAATTTATAATTTCTATACAATTTTTAATTTTTTTGATATTTCAATAAAATGACAGTTTCTTTAAATTTGAATAAAATTACAATTTCTATGAAATTTTCAAAAAAAAATAAAATTCTCAATAAAATTAAAATTTTGCAGAAATTTTCAAAAAATTACAATTTCTACGTAATTTTATATAAAATTACAATTTCTATGAAGTTTTCAATAAAATTGCAATTTCTATGAAATTTTCAAAAAAAGTCAATTTCTATAAAATTTTCAATAAAAGTGCAATTTCTATAAAATTTTCAATAAAATTATAATTTATATACAATTTGCAATTTTTATGATATTTCAATAAAATTGCAATTTCTATTAAATTTGCATAAAATGGCAATTTCTATGAAATTTTCAATAAAATTAAAATTTTTATGAAATATTCAAAAATCACAATTTCTACGTAATTTCAAATAAAATTATAATTTCCAGGAAATTTTCAATAAAATTGCAATTTCTATGGAATTGTCAATAAGTTTCAATTTCTATAATATTGCAATAAAATTGCAATTTCTATAATATGTTCAATAAAATTAAAATTTTGATGAAATTTTCAAAAAATTACAATTTCTCCGTAATTTTAAATAAAATTACAATTTCTCCATAATTTTAAATAAAATTACAATTTCTATGAAGTTTTTAATAAAATTGCAATTTCTATAAAATTTTCAATAAAATTAAAATTTTTATGAAATTTTAAAAAATTACAATTTTTATGTATTTTTAAATAAAATTACAATTTTTATGTATTTTTCAATAAAATTGCAATTTCTATAAAATTTTCAATAAAATTATAATTTCTATACAATTTGTAATTATACCCTCACTTTAGTGTGACGAGGGTATATATCATTTGCTACGGAAAAAAGTGTAACACATCGAAGGAGTGACCTAAAACCCCAAGTATGTTCGGCGGAAATCCGTTTTGGGTCATTTTAAGTCGAATGAGCAATGTCCGTCCGTCTGTCTGTCTGTCTGTCTGTCTGCTGGCTGGTGCGCACGATAACTCTCTAAAGGAGTAACCGATTGACTTCAAATTTCGTATGTGGTAATATTTTTTTCTATCTCCGGCTAAGTTCGAAGATGGGCCATATTGGTCCACGCC
The DNA here is from genome assembly GCA_963930755.1 of Eudasyphora cyanicolor. NCBI lineage: Eukaryota > Metazoa > Arthropoda > Insecta > Diptera > Muscidae > Eudasyphora > Eudasyphora cyanicolor. Next base: position 62,963,529 of record OZ005737.1, read on the forward strand.
TTCTGGTACCTCCCCCACAAAGGGTTAAAATGTTGTGAAATATTGATTCTTTAATAACTGCTATTATACGTATTCGAATCTTCTGAAATTCCACACATAGTATTAGTTTGTTAGTCGCTATCAACTCGAGGAAAATGGGTGAAATTGCCACGCCCCTTTTGATACCTCCCACACAAATACACCATTTTGCACTAAAAGTTAAAAGCTTATAACATTAATACCAGTTTTTAGAAATACTTGAAATTTTGTACAGTGTAATGCTTTTATAGTGCCTACAGTCCATTGAAAAATGGGCGTTATTGTCACGCCCCTTTTGGTACCTCTCCCACAAAGGTACCATTTTGCACCAAAAGTTAACAGTTTATAACATTAATATCAGTGTATACAATTACTTCCATATCCAGTCCATATATACGGTTACAATTCGGCACAGTGCAATGTATTTAAAGTATCTACTGATTAGCGAAATATAAGTGTATTTCTTAAACCCCTTCTGGTACCTCCCACAAAAATTGACAGAATAATTTGTATAATATTACACTACTCACAAAGTGAGGGTATACCTTAGTCGGTTTACCCGACCGAAACTTTCCTTCTTGTTTTTTTGATATTTAAATAAAATTACAGTTTCTTAAAGTTGGAATAAAATTGCAATTTCTAAGAAATTTTCAAAAAATTAAATTTTCAATAAAATTTAAATTTTGAAGAAATTTTCAAAAAATTACAATTTCTACGTAATTTTAAATAAAATTACAATTTCTATGAAGTTTTCAATAAAATTGCAATTTCTATGAAATTTTCAATAAAATTGCAATTTCTATAAAATTTTCAATAAAATTGAAATTTTTAATAAAATTGCAATTTCAATGAAAGTTACAATAAAATTGCAATTTCTATGAAATTTTCAATAAAATTGCACTTTCTATAAAATTTTCGCTAAAGAGAGTATCCTAGTTAGAATCACTAAAATTGTTATTTCTATGAAATTATCTATAAAAAATTAATTTCTGTTAAATTTTTTATAAAAATTAAATTTGCAAGAAAATATAAATGTAGTCAATATTTTCTAGAAGAAATAAAATTTTGAGAGACATAATAATAACTTTTAATAAAATTGCAATTTCTATGAATTTGTCAATAAGATTTTAATTCGTATGAAATTTCAATAAAATTGCAAATTCTATGAAATTTTCAATAAAGTTGCAATTTCTATGAAATTTTCAATAAAATTGCAATTTCTATAAAATTTTCAATAAAATTATAATTTATATACAATTTGCAATTTTTATGATATTTCAATAAAATTACAATTTCTATTAAATTTGAATAAAATTGCAATTTCTAAGAAATTTTCAAAAAATTAAAATTTTGATGAAATTTTCAAAAAATCACAATTTCTACGTAATTTCAAATAAAATTATAATTTCTAGGAAATTTTCAATAAAATTGCAATTTCTATGATATTTTCAATAAAATTGCAGTTTCAAATAAAATTAAATTAAAATTTTTATGAAATTTTCAAAAAATTACAATTTTTATGTAATTTTAAATAAAATTATAATTTCTATGAAATTTTCAATAAAATTGCAATTTCTATGAAATTTTCAATAAAATTGCAATTTCTATGAAATTTTCAATAAATTATTATATTTATATTACAATTTTATGAAATTGTTTATAAAATTACAATTTCTATGAAATCTTCAATAAAGTTGCAATTTCTATGAAATTTTCAATAAATTTGCAATTTCTATGATATGGTAAAAAAATTTAAATTTCTATGAAATTGTCAATAACATTTTAATATCTATAAAATTATTAAAAAAACGGCAATTTATACGAAATTTTCAATAAAATTGCAATGTCTATGAAATTTTCATTAAATTGTAATTTCTATGAAATTTTTAATATATTACCATTTTCATATTACAATTTTATGAGATTTTCTATAAAATTACAATTTCTATGGAATTTTCAATTTCTATGATATAATTAAAAAATTGATGTTTTTAATAAAATTGCAATTTCTATGAAATTGTCAATAAAATTTGACTTTCTATGAAATTTTTTTATGATCTGTCTGAATAATTTCATGTTCAAAATCCCCCACTGTGCCTTTTACATATCTCGGCTTGTTTGTTTTTCCTTCAAATCTTTTCGGTAATTTTTTGCCCGGAAAAAAATGTTTTGGCAACCGAACAACCTTTTTTCATTGCAATTCTCTTTATTTTGATTCAAAAAGTATATTCTTGCCTTTGTCGTTGTTGGCCAAAAACTTGTTGTCCTCATTGACGTCCGTTTTTTCGGGGCTTGTGTAGAGATTGTTAATGTAAAAATAACAGTTCGTTGGCTCAGGTGAAGTTAAAAGTTTTGCTTTGAGTTGTGCCAACAAATGTCGCAATTTTTCTGTCTGACATTTCAAAAATTATTCTTTTTTTCTGCGTTGGTTTTCTTTTGGCATTTTTATTTGTCTTTTTGTGCTGTTTTTCCGCATTCAATTCACTGGTCATTGAAGGCTTATGATGAATATGTGGTTATTTCAATTTCGCATTTGTCGCAGACTATAGCGTAACGCATTATACTTCTCGTCCAGAAGTTGTTGTCAACGACTCAAGTATGCACTCAGACTGTATACGAGTACTTAAAAAGATCTGATGAACTTTTGACAAAGGCATTTTCAAGTTGTAAACAATTTTCCCATTCAAAAGCACTCGGGCGAAAGGATATTTTGAGATTTATCAATGTGAATACTAAAGTGGGTTTAAAATGGTTTGCTTTTAAACTGAAACCGTTTTATCAAAATACACAATACATTTTTAGTAATGGCTTCAAAAGTGACAACTACCGAAATACCGGGTGATTCAAAATAACACCTCTTGTTGGAAAAACATGTACAATTATTTGACAGCTAAGCTCCTCGTATAGCTATTTCACAGATGCCTCTCCGATCATTCAGAGAGGTTTAGCTGTGATTATTCTTGGAGGCATAGCTTCTTCCAAACGAATAAGAATTATTATCGCACTTCTGTTATTTCAACACGAAAAAATCACGTCAAGTAATCGTATTTGCCGACCGCCAGTACAAGAAACAAAGTGTGTTTCGTTATGTACAATATTTACACATAAGAGTATGCAGCTCATTACTCATTGAGTGATGTCTATCGAAACTGCAGTCAATTCTACCAAGAAATTAAAACTCTCTACCAATTTGTGTATTTGTTTCTATTACATTTTTGAAATAGACAGAAAGTTTTAGGTTAGGTTTAGGTTAGACCAGTTTAGGTCCCTAGTGTTATCGAAACCAACCTGTTTGATATACAAATTTATCGATAGTACGAATATCGTTACTGGAAAGATGAGTTAGGCTGCCTAGAAAGGCCGACCCCAGTATGTCCAGTCGTCGTTTACTCAGAGCGGGGCACTCGCATAGCAAGTGCTCAATGCTCTCCACTTCTTCCACATCTCCACAGCTTCTGCAGAAGTCACTGGAGTCAATACCCAATCTTTTGGCGTGTTCGCCGATCAAGCAGTGTCCCGTCAGAACTGATACTAACGTAGACAATCTTTGCCTCTCTAGTGCGGAAGATATTTTAATCTTCTCAGATCATACCTTGGACAGATTTGTCTAGCTGCCCCGCAGGTGCCGATTTCTGTCCATCTTTCGTTGGACTGCCTGATTGCCTCTTGCCTAAGCCAAAGCTTACACGTCCATATCCATATGCTCAGCCATCTCGTTAAGAGATCTGCGGCAGTAGAGGGCTGTTTGTGAATTTAGGATGTTGCCTCCAGAGAATTGAAGGCAGCCTGGCTGTCCGAGTAAATGACAACGACAGTGTTGATTGTTGCGACTCAGCTACTTGGCGACATCGCATATTGCCATTATTTCGGCTTGATAGACACTGCAGGTATCTGGAAGTCGGTGAGCTATATCCAATCTACGTTCTTCACAGTGTACTCCGAAGCCAACCGTAGTTCTTGTACCTCCACATTGATAGGCAGTTTAATCTTATTGTATATGGAGTAGGGCTTGTAGAGACTCGGTCGCTGTAGTCCTTAAGGCTCCGCTTATGCTCAGGCAGGCTGTTCTCTGAACCTTTGTTAGTAGGTTGGTGATGGTTAGTTTGTCAGTTGCCGTCCACCATACCACAATGCCGTATAACAGTATTGGACGTATAACAGTGTGGGACCTTATTCATCCTAGTAAAGAGAACAAATTCTGTCTTGTTTGGGTTTACGCCCAAACCGCTGCTTCTGGCCCATCTAGCCAATTTGTTCAGAGCCACCTGTAGGATGTCTCTGAGGACGTTTACGAATATGCCACTCACAGCGATTGCCACGTCGTCCGCCTATGCCACGACCTTGCTGCCACAACGTTCTAGATCTAGCAGGATTTCATTCACAGCTATGTTCCAAATTAGTGGAGACAGTACTCATCCTTGTTGGGTCCCTCTTTTTACAAACCTTGTTAGAGTTGTGGACCCAAGACATGCTGTTATGCGTCTTCTGTTGAGCAGACTTTGAATTAGTCTAATCAAACTAGAGTTAACTTTTAGATGTGACAGTGCCGCAATTACTGCATCTGAGTGAATGTTGTTAAAATCCCCGTCTATGTCAAGAAATGCCACCATGGTGAATTCCTTGAAATGCAGGGGCGATTCGATAGTGCTCACAAGATGGTGCAGGGCTGATTCTGTAGACTTCCCCTTATTGTAAGCATGTTGGTTCACCGACAGGAGTTTTGTATCCAGGTTTTCCCTAATGAAATACATAATCTAAAAGTCTTTGCAGACCTTTCAATAGGAAGGAGGATATGCTAATTGGTCTGAAGTCTTTTGGCCTAGTGTGTGATATCTTCCCCGCTTTAGGTATGCATACCACTTTGGTATCCCTGCATCGATTCGGGATGTATGAAAGCCTGATACAGCCTACATAAATTTTCTCCAGCCAAGGGATAATGTACATTAACATTTTCTGCATTTCTGCTGGAGTGATGCCGTCTGGTCCAGGTGACCTGAAAGGCTCAAAGCCAGCTTATTCAGACAGAAAGTAACTGAAACATATGGCCTTCAACCGAATTAATTCTGACTGAATTTTTTTATTGTCTTTCGTTTTTATACCCTACACCACACTGTGGTACAGGGTATTATGACTTTGTGCATTTGTTTGTAACACCTAAAAGGAGAAGAGATAGACCCATTGTTTATTATACCGATCGACTCAGAATCTCTTTCTGAGTCGATTTAGCCATGTCCGTCTGTCCGTCTGTCTGTCCATGTATTCTTGTAATCAAAGTGCAGGTCGTACTTATGGTCCGATTGTGATGAACTTTAGCATAGTACTCTTTTTTGGCCCAAGGACGATCCCTATTGAAATTGGTTAAAATCGGTTCAGATTTGGATATAGTCCCCATATATATGTTTCACCCGATTTGACATGTAAGCGCTGTAGAAACCACATTTTACATCCGATCTTTATGAAATTCGGCAGAGAGAGTTTTATTACTACGTGAATGAACACTACCAAATTCGGAGAAAATCGGTTCAGATTTAGATATAGTCCCCATATATATGTATGTTTCGCCCGATTTGACATGAAAGCGCTGTAGAAACCGTATTTTACATCCGATCTGTACGAAATTCGGCAGAGAAAGTTCTCTTATTACATGAAAAAACACTGCGCAATTCGGGGAAAATCGGTTCAGATTTAGATATAGCCCCCATATATATGTTCCACCCGATTTAACATTTAAGCGCTGTAGAAATCGTGTTTTATATCCGATCAGTACGAAATTTAACAGAGAGAGTTTTCTTATTACATGTATGAACACTGCCAAATTCGGGGAAAATCGGTTCAGATTTAAATATAGTCCCAATATATATGTTACACCCGATTTGACATGTAAGCACTGTAGAAACCGTGTTTTATATCCGATCAGTACGAAAATCGGCAGAGAGAGTTTGCTTATTACATATATGAACACTGCCAAATTCTTATCGCAATGCCCATTTTCGCATTGGTAGGTAGGTGTAGGGTATTATATAGTCGGCCCCGCCCGACTTTCTGTCTTTCCTTACTGGTTATTTCTCTCTTTATTTTATATTTATACCCTTCTGTCATAGGTCATACATTTGGACTCGAGTGGAGCACTCTAAATGGGTCAGAGTGCTCCACAGAGTGCTTTTTCCGGGACATCAGAATTCGTTTTAGAGGTATGGTTCCTTCGGTAAAGTTTCTTATTTTGATCCCTAGAATACGATTTTCACTGAGCAATGGCGACTTTTTTTGCCTCCCCACAAATCGACCCGGCCTAATCCACATATATATGTTCTTACTCAATTACCAATTATTCCAAATTATTATCGCAATAACCCTTATCACATTGTTAGGGAGGTGTAGGGTATTATATATTAGGCCCCGCCCGACTTTCTGCCTTTCCTTACTGGTTTTAATTTTATTTTTATAGACTTATTTATATTTTATTTCCATCCGACGAGAATTTGGACCCGGGTTACTTGCTTCAAAACCGTGCATGCTGTTCCCTGCACCATCAAAGGTCTCGCACTCATCAACGCTAAATTCTACTATGTATTTAAGGGAACGAGATATTTTCGATAGCCTCGCTTTCTTTTTGGGATTATTGCAATTAAGCTGACAATTTAACAGTTCTATTTTAAGACTCGCTTACTTTTGCGAATTTTTGGAACTAAGTTCTTTATTAGAAAATCCAGAAAAAATTTAGCACATAACATTCCGGAAGGAAAAATACAATGAAGAGTTAATGTCTTGGCACCAGTCTACAGCTACTTCAATAGAATGCAGAGAGCAATGCTTAAATGAATCTTGGCAAACGAAACTGGAAGTATTTTGTGGCGAGTCAGTTACAAATATAACCAGTAATTTTTACTGGGTAAAGCTCTGGTAAAAAGTGAAAATATTATTTTGTCACCATAACATATTAAACGTGTCTTATTCACAAATTTCGTCAAAGCTTTGCTAAAAAGAGGAAGCAGTGTCGCATTTGAATACCTGAAAACCGTTTCTCACAAAATAAAAAATAAAAAAAATTAATATAAAACATTTTTTAATGTTTTTAGAAGTTTTTTGTTAATGATCGATTTAATTTTATTACATTTTGAATATTTTCACATTCGAATTTTTCAGCTTTTTCGATCAACTCTTCCTTTCGAAAGAGAGGTTTTTTGTGGTGTATTGAAAAGATAAGACACTGCGCTCTGTAAGCCATATAAACATATACTCTTATATGTATTTCACTCCAGTGCGGGGATATCATCAAAGGGTCTTATATGGCACCCTTTAAATATTCCAGAAACTTTTTGTGTCGAGAAACCATTATTATTTCATCTCTATGTGAGGGTGCAGTATATGAGCAAACTTTGTTCTATTTTAATTTTATTGAAGCATCAGTCACGCACAATACTGTATAACTAGTATAAAATCTTCCAATGTGCGTAAACACTTTTGCTTTATTTTCTCCATAAATTCACGTGACGATTGTGATCCAGTGAAGTATCATATTTTCATTTAAAAGAAGTCTTAAGTCAACACATTAAAGCTCATCAAGTGGTTAGATGAAATGCAAATGGGCTTAACTGTTAGGATAGTCCAAAGCGAAAACATTTCATGGAAAATATTTATTAGAGAATAAATTTGTATACCCCCCATACTAACTTCGTCATTCCGTTTGCAACACCATAATAAATCGCTCATTTAGAAAAGGAACGTCACATTTTGAGTTATGACATTTCACTTATGTAAGTGTGATTTAAATGATCTATACAAAAATAAATATTTAGCAGAATGTGATGACATAACTTCTGAAGTGCGCCAAATATTCTTGTCTTCCTCAGGAAACAGTCCAATCATGGATCAGCGTGTAGATATTGAAATGTAGGACAATTTAGTATGACCACCTCAAAAAAAAATACTTTGAGTTGTTACGTTCTTTTTCTAAATGAGCGATATATTCTTGATCGTCGTGAAATTCTATGACGATTAAGTCAAGTACGTCTGTTGGACTACAGTCCAGAATAATACAGCTAGGTTGTTCAAATTTGCTAGAAATACTTCTTATAGTTGCAGGTCATTTGGAATTGCAAATGGGCCATATCGGTCAATGTTTTGATATAGCTCCCCTATATAGGTCGAATTAAAGGACATTAAAAGTGAAATTTGAAAAAGTCAGCAAAATTTTGAATTTTTATACCCTACACCACACTGTGGTACAGGGTATTATAAGTTTGTTTCACGGCAGATGTTTGTAACACCTGAAAATAACACAGCTAGACCCACCTTAAAGTATACCGATCGACTCAGAATCACTAGCTGAGTCGATTTAACGATGTCTGTCCGTCCGTCCGTCCGTCCGTCTGTCCATGTAATGTTGTTCGTCGACTACAGGTCGCACTTTCACTCCGATCGTTCTGAAATTTTGCAGTTTAGAGTATTTCGCGGCTGTTAAGATCGCTATTGAATTTGGTTGAAATCGGTTCAGATTTAGATATAGCTCCCATATATATGTTTCGTCCGATTTGGCCCTTTAGTTCTATAGAAGCTATATTTTACATCCAATCGTTTTGAAATTTAGAATGGTAGAGTTTCTTGATCCATGAACCAACATTGCCGAATTTGAAGAAAATCGGTTAAGAGTTAGCTATAGCTCCCATATATACGTTTCGTCCGATTTGGCCCTTTAGTCCTATAGAAGCTGTATTTTACATCCGATCTTTTTGAAATTTAGAATGGTAGAGTTTCTTGATCCATGAACCAACATTGCCGAATTTGAAGAAAATCGGTTAAGATTTAGCTATAGCTCCCATATATATGTTTCGTCCGATTTGGCCCTTTAGTTCTATAGAAGCTGTATTTTACATCCAATCGTTTTGAAATTTAGAATGGGAGAGTTTATTGATCCATGAACCAACACTACCGAATTTGAAGAAAATTGGTTAATATTTAGCTATAGCTCCCATATACATGTTTCGTCCGATTTGGCCCTTTAGTCCTGTAAAAGCTGTATTTTACATCCAATCATTTTGAAATTTAGAATGGTAGAGTTTCTTGATCCATGAACCAACACTGCCGAATTTGAAGAAAATCGGTTAAGATTTAGCTATAGCTCCCATATATATGTTTCGTCCGATTTGGCCCTTTAGTCCTATAAAAGCTGTATTTTACATCCAATCGTTTTGAAATTTAGAATGGTAGAGTTTCTTGATTCATGAACCAACATTGCCGAATTTGAAGAAAATCGGTAAAGATTTAGCTATAGCTCCCATATATATGTTTCATCCGATTTGGCTCTTTAGATCCCATCGTTTTTATACCCTACACCACACTGTGGTACAGGGTATTATTTAAGTAGTAAAGTAAAATTATGTAAACAATTTATACATGAATTACAAAATTTATATATCAGAGTTATTCAATATTACGAGAGTGGTGTAGGGTATTATATAGTCGGCACCGCCCGACTTTAGCCTTTCCTTACTGGTTTTCAAATAAAATATATTTAGAGAAATTTCTAAACAATAATTTTATTTGTATTTAAACACATATTTTATTTGAGAAATTTAGTTTGCAAATATATTTTGTTCTAATATATTAATATATACGTTCCAAATAAATTGTATTGGTTTTCAAATAGATATAATTTGTTAAGAAATATATAATATTTAAAAATTTGTGTTCCAAATATATTTTCTTTTGATTCAAACATATCAAAAAAGGCGATTTTGCTCCGTGAGGTCATGGGCATTTTGAGTGCCTAAGTGTTGAAGATATTGACACTAATATTGATTACATTACTGATATATTAGTAAGGTCTTTCGAAGACAGCTGTCCGCTTCGAGAAAGGAAATCAGCCCAAAAGAAGCCTTGGATGGCCGGGGAGATTCGCAACATTGGGAAAGAGGTCCGCAGACTTTACAATAGGGTACGCCGTAAAAAATCTCCAGTATATTGGGACGACTACCATAGACGACTCAGAGAATACAACAAAATCACAAGAACAGCAAAACGAAACTCCGGGAAGCTATTCTGCGAACAGGTCGATAGCGTTAACGATGTTTCTAAAATTAACAAGTAAAAGCGTTAAGTTCGGTCATGCCGAATCTTATATACCCTCCACCATGGATAGCATGTGACCTCACAAAATAACTCAAACCTAAAGAAAACAACACCGAAAACACACAAAAAAATATAGTAGATGAGAACAGAAGGAATAACAACAAGTTAGATGCTATATATGGGAGATATATCTAAATATGGACCGATATCCTAAGTTACCTGCAGCTATAAGAAGTATCTATACCAAATTTCAGCCACCCAGCTCAAGTATTATAGATTGTAGCGTGATTACAACAGACGGGCGGACGGACGGACAGGGCTAAATCGTCTTAGGATTTTACGACGATTAAGAATGTATATACTTTATGGGGTCTCAGATCAATATTGAGAGGTGTTACAAACGGAGTGACAAAATGAATATACCCCCCATCCTATGGTGGAGGGTATAAAAGGTTCCTCTCAAAAACCCATACCCAAACCGAAACAATCGTGGACGATATGGGCAGAAGAGTAGACTCAACTGAAGAAATGGTAAGGCTTTTGATGAACACCCATTTTCCGCAAGGTAAGACGGGCCAGACTGAGATACCGAACTACAGAGAAAAGGAAGAACAACAATTATATATCATTACAGACCATATGGTCAAAGAAGCCGTAAGAAGCTTTTCACCATTTAAGGCATCAGGTCCTGATGGACTATTTCAGCCACTACTACAGATTTAAGCGGACAACTCATCTAGCCGCTATTTTCAGAGCATGTCTAAAATTCGCATACACACCGAAAGCCTGACAGGAGGCAAGAGTAGTTTCCATACCTAAACCCGGCAAGACAAGTTATGCAACACCTAAGGCTTATAGACCAATAAGCCTAACATCTTTCTTACTCAAAACCATGGAACGTATTGTGGATACCATGATTAAAAGTAAGAACCAGGCGAAATGCAAAAAATTAGACAACATGTCTATGTTAAAGGGCGATCGGTGGACACCGCCCTATACGAGGTAGTACACAGTAAAGAAGAATCCTTCAATGGAAAGATGTATACACTTGCGGATTCTGATTCTGATTTCTCAGGCTCACAGCCTGATCTTTATTCCCAAAACATTCAATTACAAGTTACAAAATCTATTCTTAAAATTATTTCCTAACATACAATATTAATCTAGGAATATATAATACATTAAATTAAATTACAGCGATACTGGCAGGCCAGCCCACGTGTCAAATCATCAGGCTATCTATGGATCTCCATCCCTAATATCTCTAAAAACCACCTCGGAAAAAGGGATCTAAAAAACCGAGGATACACTTGCGGTATGTATTGACATTGAAGGGGCGTTCAATAATGTACGGACCGACACACTCATCCAATCCATAGACCAGTTTCAGGTGGACCGGGCTCTCCGAGACTGGATAACCACATACTAAGGAATAGATGGATAAATTGCGGGTCCCACGACATAAAAATAGGAGACAGAGTAGCACAGGGAACACCACAGGGTTGTCTCCTAAGGATACTAACGGATGAATGACCTAAACCAGTCTGTTACGCAGACGACGTTATAATACTTCTGAGGGGGAAGAATCCTAATCAACTTTGTAGAAGGCCGAAACGGCTCTAAAAATTGCATATCACTGGGCTCGACCGAGAGGTCTAAATGTAAACGCAGAAAAAACAGAGATATGTCTGTTCACAAGGAAAACGAAGATTGATCGATATGATAACCCACTTTCCTAAACAAAACTATTCCAGTATCCAACATGGTTAAATACTTAGGTGTAATCCTGGACAGGAAAGTAAATTGGAAGTGCCACGAGCAAACAAAGCTCACATACACTGAAAAAAAAATTGTTATAAATTTAAAGAAATGCTCCAAACACGTCATTAGTTTTTAAAATAAGTACATTTTGTACTTAAAATATAGATAATTTCAATAATATTAAGTAATTTACTTAATTTTAAGTAAATTGTCTTAATTTTAAGTACAAAATGTACTTATTTTGAAGACTAAGGACGTCTTTGGAGCATTTCTTTAAATTTATGACAATTTTTTTTTCAGTGTATGTGAGCTTTGTTTGCTCGTGGCACTTCCAAGTTACTTTCCTGTCCAGGATTACACCTAAGTATTTAACCATGTTGGAGACTGGAATTGTTTTGTTTAGGAAAAGTAGGTCATCATATTGATCAATCTTCGTTTTCCTTGTGAACAGACATATCTCTGTTTTTTCTGCGTTTACATTTAGACCTCTCGGTCGAGCCCAGTCATATGCAATTTTTAGAGCCGTTTCGGCCCTTCTACAAAGTTGATTAGGATTCTTCCCCCTCAGAAGTATTATAACGTCGTCTGCGTAACAGACTGGTTTAAGTCATTCATCCGTTAGTATCCTTAGGAGACAACCCTGTGGTGTTCCCTGTGCTACTCTGTCTCCTATTTTTATGTCGTGGGACCCGCAATTTATCCATCTATTCCTTAGTATGTGGCTTATCCAGTCTCGGAGAGCCCGGTCCACCTGAAACTGGTCTATGGATTGGATGAGTGTGTCGGTCCGTACATTATTGAACGCCCCTTCAATGTCAATACATACCGCAAGTGTATCCTCGGTTTTTTAGACCCCTTTTTCCGAGGTGGTTTTTAGAGATATTAGGGATGGAGATCCATAGATAGCCTAATGATTTGACAAGTGGGCTGGCCTGCCAGTATCGCTGTAATTTAATTTAATGTATTATATATTCCTAGATTAATATTGTATGTTCGGAAATAATTTTAAGAATAGATTTTGTAACTTGTAATTGAATGTTTTGGGAATAAAGATCAGGCTGTGAGCCTGAGAAATCAGAATCAGAATCCGCAAGTGTATACATCTTTCCATTGAAGGATTCTTCTTTATTGTGTACTACCTCGTGTAGGGTGGTGTCCACTGATCGCCCTTTAACATAGGCATGTTGTCTAAGTTTTAGCATTTCGCCTGGTATTTTACTTTTAATCATGGTATCCACTATACGTTCCATGGTTTTGAGTAAGAAAGATGTTAGGCTTATTGGTCTATAATCCTTAGGTGTTGCATAACTTGCCTTGCCGGGTTTAGGTATGAAAACTACTCTTGCCTCCTGTCAGGCTTTCGGTGTGTATGCGAATTTTAGACATGCGGTGAAAATAGCGGCTAGATGAGTTGATATGTAATCCATCTCCATCTGTAGTAGTGCCGGAAATATTCGATCAGGTTCTGATGCCTTAAATGGTGAAAATCTTCTTACGGCATCTTTGACCATATGGTCTGTAATGATATAACTTTGTTGTTCTTCATTTTCTCTGTAGTTCGGTATCTCAGTCCGGCCCGTCGTTCCTTGCGGAAAATGGGTGTTCATCAAAAGCCTTACCTTTTCTTCAGTTGAGTCTACTCTTCTGCCCATATCGTATACCATTGTTTCGGTTTGAGTATGAGTTGTTGAGAGGAACTTTTTAATTTTAGAAACATCGTTAACTCTATCGACCTATTCGCAGAATAGCTTCTAGGAGTTTCGTTTTGCTGTTCTTGTGATTTTGTTGTATTCTCTGAGTCTTCTATGGTAGTCGTCCCAGTATAATGGAGATTTTTTACGGCGTGCCCTAATGCAAAGTCTACGGACCTCTTTCCCAATGTTGCGAATCATACCCTGTCATTCAAGGCTTCTATTGGGCTGATTTCCTTTCTCGAAGCGGACAGCTGTCTTCGAAAGACCTTACTAATATATCCGTAATGTAATCAACATTAGTGTCAATATCTTCAACACTTCGGCACTCAAAATGTGCATGACCTCACGGAGCAAAATCGCCTTTTTTGATATGTTTGAATCAAAAGTAAATATATTTGGAACACAAATTTTTAAATATTATATATTTCTGAACAAATTAATTCTATTTGAAAACCAATACAATTTATTTGGAAGGTATATATGAATATATTAGAACAAAATATATTTGCAAACTAAAATTTATCAAATAAAATATGTATTTAAATACAAATAAAATTATCAAAACATTGACCGATATGGCCCATTTGCAATCCCAAATGACCTGCAACTATATGAAGTATTTCTAGCAAATTTGAACAACCTAGCTGTATTATTCTGGACTGTAGTCCAACAGACGTACTTGACTTAATCGTCATAGAATTTCACGACGATCAAGAACATATCGCTCATTTAGAAAAAGATCGTAACAACTCAAAATATTTTTTTTTGAGGTGGTCATACTAAAATTCCCTACATTTCAATATCTACGCGCTGATCCATGATTGGGCTGATTCCTGAGGAAGACAATAATATTTGGGGCACTTCAGAAGTTATGTCATCCCATTCTGCTAAATATTTATTTTTGTATAGATCATTTAAATCACAATTAAGTGAAATGTCATAACTCAAAATGTGACGTTCCTTTTCTAAATGAGCGATATATACTATATACAGATCAATATTTCATGGTGTTACAAACGGAATGACGAGGTTAGTATACCCCCATCGTATGACGGAGGGTAATACAAATTTATTCTCTAATAAATATTTTCCATGAAATGTTTTCGCTTTGGACTATCCTAACAGTTAAGCCCATTTGCATTTCATCTAACCACTTGATGAGCTTTAATGTGTTGACTTAAGACTTCTTTTAAATGAAAATATGATGCTTCACTGGATCACAATCGTCACGTGAATTTATGGAGAAAATAAAGCAAAAGTGTTTACGCACATTGGAAGATTTTATACTAGTTATACAGTATTGTGCGTGACTGATGCTTCAATAAAATAAAAATAGAACAAAGTCTGCTCATATACTGCACCCTCACTTAGAGATGAAATAATAATGGTTTCTCGACACAAACAGTTTCTGGAATATTTAAATGTCAATAAATGATTTTCGACAAATTTCCGTGCAAATAGTGCTATCGATTGAAGAAAAGAATGCCATTGATTTCAGTGCGAGACTAGCCTGAAATCAATGGCACTACTTGATGTAAGCCTGATCAATAACACTAAGCAACAAAATTTAGTTTGTGTGTCCGGGGCCAAAAAAGGTAGCAAAACGAAAAACAAGCTCACACTGTGTCATGTATAACACCCTCTGATGATAACCCCGCACTGGATTTTTTTTTTAATTTCTGTTTAAATAGCGATTTTAATTATTACTTTTATTTATATTATGTACATTTGAGTTTATTTACATGAACAAGTTTCATTCGAAGTAATTGTGAGTTCTTTGTTGACGTTTGTAGATTTCGGAATAGGTTTCTCTAATGAGGAACCAAATATAATCTCCCATCATTCTTTCCCTTTTTAACGCCGCTCGATGGACTTCAATTCTTGGTGAAACCTTTCGCCATGTTCGTCACTTACGAAAAAGTTTAAATGAGAATGAACGAAATTAATTTTGAGGGACATATTTACACCTGTTGGAATACATAAAGCGAAAAATAAGTTAGATGAATACATACATATGGTGAAATTCATGAAAAATGTTCTGCCTAAAAATAAAGGTTGTCCAATTTTGTTAAAATTTTGTTAAAATTTTGTTTATGAATGGTGCTATATACAAATAATATATCCGCCAAGAATTGGACATTTTCGTTGAATATTGGTAGCATGGGCGGTGGTCCAAAATTTACTCTTCAAGCCAAGGCGTTGTTGTTTGATTATTTCTTGTGCTTCAACTACCAAATATAAGAATATTTTGTGACACGAATGTTGAAGATTTTTTCATGGGCACTATGTAGAAGAGTCATTGGCTCAAAATGGGGCCTTAATCCACGTATGACATACTGGCTCTACAAGAGCGTAATCAGATATATTTTAACTTACGCATCAGTAATGTGGTGGACATCAATGAAAAAGAAGTGCAACATAATGATATTACAAAAGGTCCAACGAATGTGTTGTCTCGGCGTAAGCGAGGCAATGATGATCACATCCAGTAGAGCATTGAAGACGATCTTGAATATCCAACCAATAGAAATACAGATTAGATATGAAGCAGCCCTCACGGCGACGAGACTCAAAGTGATGGGCGAATGGATCAAGTCATATCATCAAAAGATAGCTGAGGTAGTGACGGTGGATTTAACTGACATATCATCAGTATCCGACAGAATACCTGAAAAATCAACAGTTGCTGAGTGTGAGACCATGATACCAGACAGACAATCCTGGATTGATGGAACCGTAGTGCAGACAACATCTGGAAGTTGCTGTTATACAGATGGATCGAAACTAGGGGAGAGAATGGGGCTAGGACTTTATATCGAGGAACCGGAAACCGAACTATTATTCCGTCTGCCAGACCATAACACAGTCCTGCAGGCGGAAGTCCGAGCAATTACAGAATGTGTGAGCTGGCTTGGCGCTAACCCGAGACCAACAAATGTGAATATTTTCACCGATAGTCAAATGGCTATCAGGACAATAACGTCTAGAACGGTGAAGTCGAGGACAGTTTTAGATTGTAAAAAGGCGATTAACGCCTACTCCGAACACGGCACTATATGCATCATATGGGTGCCTGGTCATTACGGAGTAAGGGCTAACGAGAAAGCAAATGCCTTGGCATCTAGAGCCAGAGACTTGCAAACAACAACTCTAGAGAACGCAAAACCCTTCAGAGTTACGCGTTCTGAATTAAAAATATAGGCAAAGAACGCCCATATCACGCTATGGAATAGTGAAAACGTTGGGAAGACAACGAAAGTCTTGTGGGGTGACCCAAACGAGGACAAGACCAAGACCTTGCTGAGATTGAGCAAGGTAGAAACCAGTAAGATCATCACATGCTTACAAGCACATCTACATAGGATAGGAGTTGTAGATGACAGCTAACAATAGATCCCGCTTCTTAGGAAATTATACTATACCAGACTTGACCCAACTTAGGGGCGTAGACTGGAAAAAGATTTAGGACTATGTCGATAGTACCGAGTTCCTAAAATAACTCTCCAAGGACCATTCATTAACATTTAGAGCGCACAACAGGCCTAATACTGGCTTATGTGTATGTCGAAGGACATGAGGCGGAATTTCACCGTCCCCTCTTCTCAACCTAACCTAACCTAACCTAAGCCATAAATACCATATTTGCTAAGAATTTTAATTGAGGTTTTCAGTTTGTATTTTATTTAGACAAGAATTCATCACAGTAGCAATTTTCTAAATCAGTTCATATTTTGCTATAGTCACCCTATAGAGGTCGCTTCAAAATATGCTTATTTAAGCCATAAATACAAATTTTCTAACAATTTTAGCTAAAACTTCGCAGTTTGTATTCTATTTTGGCAAGAATTAATCTCAATAAAATGTATACAAATCAGTTAAAATTTGTTGTTGTCCCCATGTAGATGTCGCTCTCAAATATGGTAATTTAAGCCATAAATGCACACATTTTCAGATGAAGAGTTTGGGTAAAGAATTTGAGGCCTACAATTTCGCTAACAATTGTAGCGTTCGTTTTTTAATAATTTCATTAAACAAAATAGATCGTTCCATGATTTGCGCCATATCCAAAGATTTCTCCAGTAATAGAATTGCATGCAATCCATGGTGGAGGATATGTAAGATTCGTCATGGCCGAACTTACCGCTTTTTCTTTTTTATAATTTTAAGAATATATATAAAAATTATTATTCGATTAATACAAAAATTATTACCAAATTCAACCATACCTTAGATTTCCTAATGCTATAAAAAAATACATTTTGTTTACATATTTAGATGACGATCGAATTCGTTTATAAAAATATATAATTATTCATAAATTCATTTATAAACATTAATTTAATTGATAAACATAAAATGTTTATTAATAAATTTTATTAAAAATTATTATGGTCTATTTTGTTAAAATAAACAATTTTTTTGAATATTTACATGTTACTTTAAAGAGCGTAGCGTGCGTCGCAAATGGTTCCCGAATTTTTATAAAAAAACGAGATTTTTTTTGGCTGTAGCTAAGTTATTTAAGAATTCTCTTATATTCATCTTTCTTTTAGGTATTAGATTGTGTGATCTTTATTATGAAAAACTTTCATTTTTTGTAGCGTGTGTCACAGTACTTTGTGATGAATTATTTCCGCAAATTCTTTGATGTTTATGGCTTAAAATAGTTTTTTAAGAGCTACATCTACACGGGGACTACAAAAAAATAAAATTTTATTTTTATAAATTTTACTGGGATGAATTCTTGCCAAAATAGAATACAAAATGCAAAGTTTCAGCTAAATTTCTTAGAAAATGTGATGTTTATGGCTTAAATAAGCCTTTCTGGGAGCGACATCTATAGGTGGACTATAACAAAATTTTAACTGATTTAAAAAATATTTGGCTGCGATGAATTCTTGTCTTAATTAAATATAAACTGCAAAGATTCAGTTAAAATTCTTAGAAAATATGGTATTTATGGCTTAAATACGTATATTTTGTAGCGACCTCTATAAGGTGACTATAACAAAATATGAACCGATTTGTAAAATTTTTGCTGTGATAAATTCTTTTAAAAATAGAATACAAACTGCAAAGTTTCTGCTAAATTGCTTTAAAAATGTGGTAAAGGGTTTTCCAACAAGAGGTGTTATTTTGGTATTCAAAGAAAAATTCAATTTTTTGAGAATAATAATCGGATATTTATTTCATAATAAAGAGGAAGGTATGCATGCCATTAAGAATGAACAACAACATCGGCCAAATGGCCACCACGACCACTCTTACAGGACCATATCATTTACATTAAATTTTCAATAACCAAATCGCTAAGTGGCCGCTCTATGTGATCGATAGTCTCACGAATTCTATCTTTGAGGTCTTAAATCGACACTGGGCTGCTGGTGTAGACCTTATCTTTCACGTGGCCCCAAAGGAAGAAGTTGCAAGGTGTTAAATCACAAGATCTCGGTGGCCAATTGTGATCAACTCTTCGAGAGATAACACGGTCCGGAAACTTTTCCCGTAACAGAGCAATGGTTTCGCTGCTTGTGTGGTACGTAGCGCCGTCTTGTTGAAAGTAAACGTTGTCCAGATCAATACCATCCAACTCCGACCATAAAAAATCATTAATCATCTCTCGATAGCGCAATCCATTTACCGTAACCTTTGATCCAACCTCATTTTCGAAAATGTAAGGTCCAATGACCCCGCCGGACCATAAACCGCACCAAACAGTCACACGTTGAGGATGGAGAGGCTTCTCAACAATAACTCTTGGGTTTTCCGAGCCCCATATGCGACATTTTGCTTGTTGACTTAGCCACCGAGGTGGAAATGGGCCTCATCAGTCAAGATGATTTTTCGATGATTTTCGAATTTTAATAATTTCAATGCGTTTTTGAATCGTGTATCCTTCCATTTTTAGTAATGGCGTAGTTTCTACTTGTCAAATATCAAAGAATAAAAGCTTCAAAATAACACATCTTGTTGGAAAACTTTGTATCTATGGCTCAAAACCCGTATTTTGGAGCAACCTCTGTAGGGGAGCTATATCAAAACATTGACCGATAGGGCCCATTTGAAACCCCAAACAACCTGCAACTATTAAAAGTATTTGTACCAAATTCGACAAACCTAGCTCTATTATTGCGTGATTTCAACAGACGGACATGGCTAAATCGTCTTAGAATTTCACGACGATCAGGAATATATATACTTTATGGGGTCGCAGATCAATATTTCAAGATGTTGCAAACGGAATGACAAATATAGCATACCCCCATCCTATGGTGGAGGGTATAAAAATATGTTTTATGCCATTCGAAAATACCCTTATATTCCACTAAACGTTATGTATATGTTGAAGTTATCTCTTTTGAAAAACCAAACAATTTTTATACCCTACACCACACTGTGGTACAGGGTATTATAAGTTTGTTTCATGGCAGCACACCTGAAAATACTATAGCTAGACCCACCTTAAAGTATACCGATCGACTCAGAATCACTAGCTGAGTCGATTTAACGATGTCCGTCCGTCCGTCCGTCCGTCCATGTAAAGTTGTTCGTCGACTACAGGTCGCAATTTCACTCCGATCGTTCTGAAATTTTGCAGTTTACAGTATTTCGCGGCTGTTAAGATCGCTATTGAATTTGGTTGAAATCGGTTCAGATTTAGATATAGCTCCCATATATATCTTTCGTCCGATTTGGTCCTTTAGTCCTATAGAAGCTGTATTTTACATCCTATCGTTTTGAAATTTAGAATGGTAGAGTTTCTTGATCCATGAACCAACATTGCCGAATTTGAAAAAAATCGGTTAAGATTTAGCTATAGCTCCCATATATATGTTTCGTCCGATTTTGCTCTTTAGTCCTGTAGAAGCTGTATTTTACATCCAATCATTTTGAAATTTAAATCGGTTAAGATTTAGCTATAGCTCCCATATATATGTTTCGTCCGATTTGGCCCTTTAGTCATATAGAAGCTGTATTTTACATCCGATCGTTTTGAAATTTAGAATGGTAGAGTTTCTTGATCCATGAACCAACACTGCCGAATTTGAAGAAAATCGGTTAAGATTTAGGTATATCTCCCATATATATGTTTCGTCCGATTTGGCCATTTAGTCCTATAAAAGCTGTATAATACATCCAATCGTTTTGAAATTTAGAATGGTAGAGTTTCTTGATCCATGAACCAACATTGCCGAATTTGAAGAAAATCGGTTAAGATTTAGCTATAGCTCCCATATATATGTTTCGTCCGATTTGGCCCTTTAGTCCTATAAAAGCTGTATTTTACATCCAATCGTTTTGAAATTTAGAATGGTAGAGTTTCTTGATCCCTGAACCAACACTACCGAACTTGAAGAAAATCGGTTAAGATTTAGCTATAGCTCCCATATATATGTTTCGTCCGATTTGGCCCTTTAGTTCTATAGAAGCTATATTTTACATCCTACACCACACTGTGGTACAGGGTATTACTTAAGTATAAAATGTCCCAAAAGTAAATTTATGTAAACAATTTATACCTGAATTACAAAATTTATATATCAGAGTTATTCAGTATTACGAGAGTGGTGTAGGGTATTATATAGTCGGCACCGCCCGACTTTAGCCTTTCCTTACTGGTTACATTTGTATTTGAATACTAATGTAGCGTTCGTCACGCAGAATTTGCCCATACCACAGTACAGCATTTTTCATCTTATTGATTTGGGACTTAATTCTGAAAATTGGACGTGAAAGTAGCCCCAAAAATAAGAACTTCTGCATCATTCGTTTAGTCGTTGTTGGTTCAATTAATAATTTAATGGCCATACGATTTGTTTGCCCTGGCTGGATTTTAAGCAATTTTTCTATATTTTAACACGGTTATATCTCGGTATACCGTACGGAATATCTCTTTTGTGTCTGAAGCAAGTTGCAGATATTGAATAGGAGAAAAACATGGGGAACAAACCTAACCCAAACCAGTAAGGAAAGGCAGAAAGTCGGGCGGGGCCAACTATATAATACCCTACACCTGCCTAACAATGCGATAAGGGTCACTGCGATAAGAATTTGGAATAATTGGTAAATGGGTAGAAACATATTATCTAATTCTGAACCGATAATCAGAAAATTAAGCAATATTCGTTCCTAAATTGAGAAACATCTTTCTGGAAAATTTTAATGATCGGAAGTAAAGTACAACTTCTATAGCGATTTGATACCAAATCAGGAGGAACAATCAATATAAATCTGAACCGATTTTCCCTGAATACTCATTCATGTAAAAAGACCTCTTTCTGTCGAATTTCGTACTGATCGGATATAAAATACAGTCTCTTCAGCGCATACATGTCAAATCGGGGGTTAAGTATATATGGGGGCTATATCTAAATCAGAACGGATTTTCTCCGAATTTGGTAGTGTTCATTCACGTACCAAGAAAACTCTCTGTGCCCAATTTCATACAGATCGGATATAAAATACGGTTTCTATAGCGCTATCATGTCAAATCGGGTGAAACATATGTATGCGGACTATATGTATGTGTTAAAATATAGAAAAAGGGCTTAAAATCCACCTTGAACAAAAAAATCGTATGGCCATTAAATTATTAATTGAGCCAACTTGACTAAACGAATGATGCAGAAGTTTTTATTTTTGGGGCTACTTTCACGTTCAAATCTCATAATTGAGTCCCATAATCATGAGTTCTACTGTGTATGTCAATCATCAATAGTAAATCCTGCTTTTTTTTCTGGTAATCCTAGCAGTTGAAATTAGTTTCTTTTGTTTTCTAGCCAATGCTAAACTCTTCTCTCTTTGATGCGTATTATTAGCAACTACACACAAAGAAATAACTATTTCCGCGGGAAAGAGATTTTAGACAACTACACTGTTTAGACAACTACAACTACCCCCCCAAAAAAAAAAAGAAATTTCGTTTGTTTATAATAAAAAAATGATTTAACTAATTCTTATTGTTGTTGTTGGAAATATTACATTTAGTTATCTAAAATGTCTAATTTGTTTCTTTGCGTGTGCCATTCATTCTCCTTCCTTCCACTATGTTTGAAGATCATGAATGACATGGATTATCTGAAGAGTCATTCCACTGAAAGAAAGTTGAGTGATGCATGTCGTTGGTCAATTAACACCTTTATGCGCTATTGGTGTCGCACCATCAAAATAAGTCTAAAGTCATTTAAAATACGCCAAAGCTTTAGTGATAATCGGGTCTCAAGAGCGAACGGTTACTTGGCGGTCTTTTTTTTGAGAAAAAGAAGAAAGAAAATTTCCCAAATTCGAATACGTAAAAATCAATTTTGTTACGATTAGAAAAAATGACAAATATTGTGTATAGAGTAATTATAACAATAGTGTTATTGTGCAATTATGACGTCTTGTGTCAAGAAATACTTTTGTCCAACGAAAACAATGAACAATTTAATCAAACGCAATCCTCTAATACGTCATTAACTACAAATACTGCCACAAATTCCCGAACGGCGCGATGTGAGTATTTCTTATTAGACAGCTCTGCAGATTTGAATTTGAAATATTCATAACATAATTCGATAATTTATGTTTGTGATATACATTTTTAACGAAATAATATGGTAGGAACAAATATATGTTTGTGTTTAAAAATATAATAATAAAAACAAGAAAACAATTAAGACGGTGTTAAGTTTGGCCATGCCGAATCTTATATACCCTCCACCATGGATCACATATGAATAGTTTCGGGCACAAATAACCTCATATTACAAAATTTCAGCCCGATTCGTTGAAAATTATGGTAGAAATATAATCTAGAAATGACTTTGTATGGGGGCCATATAAAGCCTGGACTTATGACGACAGTTGCTCGTGTGAAGGGTTCGGGGTACACTGCACCCAATAAAAATTTTTAGTCTGAACTGTTGAAATTTGCTGTATACATGGATTTAAGAAGTAAAATCGGACAGATGCTATATATAGCGTGATCCATTTCGAGGTTCCCTTCTTTTTTTAAGAAAAAAACACAGAAAATTCAAATTGAATGGGGAATGTTTATTATCATTTGAAAGAACATTCTTTGGCATTTATTTTTGAAGATTATGTCTATCAAATGTTGGCCGCGGCAACGTCTCAGATGGTCCATCCGTTGAGTCAAATTTTCGATAACTCGTTCGAGCATTTCGACTGGTAACTGGCGAATGACACGCGTGATGTTTTGCTCCAAGGCCTGAATCGAAGCGGGTTTGTCCGCATAAACTTTAGACTTTACATATCACCACAGGAAAAATTTTAACGGTGTGATATCGCACGATCTTGGTGGCCAATCGACCGGCCCAAAACGTGAAATTATCTGCTCACCGAAGTGTTCTCTCAATAAATCCATTGATTGATGCGATGTGTGGGAAGTGGCGCCGTCTTGTTGAAACCAAATGTCGCCGAGATCACGAGCTTCAATTTCAGGCATCAAATAGTCGGTTGTCATGGCGCGATACCGGTCGCCATTGACAGTTACGTTCTCACCGGCATCATTTTTGAAGAAATATGGACCGATGATTCCGGTACGTCGGATCGGGATCCGGTCAATGGCAAAAATATATAACTCTTAACGAGAGCTAAAATATTGCTCATGGGTGTCAAGGTCATGGGTCGATTGGAAAGTGTTTTTTTTTTGGATTTAAAAAAAATGGACTTTGCGCAATTGACGAACGATTATTTTGTTAATAAAACTGAATAATTTGTAAACGTTGTTCAGGCGTAAGACTTTCCATGATAAAATGCCAAACAATACTTAACAAAAATAACATGACACGACTCACACGTGATCTGTCAAAAAAAGGGTATTGAAAAAAGTATCTCTACTTAGATCACCCTATATATATGTATATAGGGGCTATTTAAAAAAATGGAGCGATATTGCCCATTTTCAATCCCAAGTTACCTGCAGCTATAAGAAGTATATGTTAACAAATTTCAGTCATCTAGCTCAATTATTGTAGATTGTAGTGCGATTACAACACACGGAAGGACAGACATGGCGTACACGGGGCAAAATCGCATTTTTTGGTATGTTCGAATCGACGGAAAATATATTTGGATCAAGAGTTTTAAATATTATGTATTACTGAGCAAATACATTTTATTTCAAAATAATTTCCTCAAATAAACCAGTAAGGAAAGGCAGAAAGTCGGGCGGGGCCGACTATATAATACCCTACACCTCCCTAACAATGCGATAAGGGTCATTGCCATAATAATTTGGAATAATTGGTAAATGGGTAGAAACATATTATTTAATTCTGAAACGATAATCGCTAAATTAAGCAATATTCGTTCCTAAAGTGAGAATCATCTTTCTGGAAAATTTTAATGATCGGAAGTAAAATACAACTTCTATAGCGGTTTGATACCAAACCAGGAGGAACATATATATGGAGCTTTAATATAAATCTGAACCCATCTTCCCTGAATACTTATTCATGTAAAAAGACCTCCTTCTGTCGAATTTCGTACTGATCGGATATAAAATACAGTCTCTACAGCGCTGACATGTCAAATCGGGGGTAACATATATATGGGAGCTATAGCTAAATCTGAACCGATTTTCTCCGAATTTGGCAGTATTCCTTCATGTAATAAGAAACCTCTTCCTGCCGAATTTCGCACTGATCGTATATAAAATACAGTTTTTACAGCGCTTACAGATCAAATCGGGGGTAACATATATATGGGAGTTATATCTAAATCTAAACCGAGTTTCTCCGAATTTGGCAGTATTCCTTCATGTAATAAGAAACCTCTCTTTGCCGAATTTCGCACTGATCGGATATAAAATAACATTTTTACAGCGCTTACATGTCAAATCGGGGCTAACATATATATGGGGGCTATATCTAAATCTGAACCGATTTTAACCAAATTCAATAGGGATCGTCCTTGGGCCAAAAAAAAGATATGTGTAAAGTTTCGTCGAGATCGGACCATAATTGCGACCTGTACTTTGATTACAAGAATACATGCACAGATGGACAGACAGACTGACAGACGGACAGACGAACATAGCTAAATCAACTCAGAAAGTGATTCTAAGTCGATCGGTATAATAAACGATGGGTCTATTTCTTCTCCTTTTGGGTGTTACAAACAAATGCACAAAGTTATAATACCCTGTACCACAGTGTGGTGTAGGGTATAAATATGAGTTTATATATACAAATAAAATTATTACAATTTAAAATGACACAAGAATCAGTAATATTTACTGATATAATATTTTAAAGCACTAATTTTTAATTTCTATTTATTCCAAGTCATATTGTATCACTATGTAAGATTATACGATTTCAACTATAAGTACAAGCAAAAGCGTTAAATTCGGCCATGCCGAAACTTATATACCCTCCACCATGGATAGCATGTGACCACACGAATTTGAAGAAAATCGGTTAAGATTTAGCTATAGCTCCCATATATATGTTTCGTCCGATTTGGCCCTTTAGTCCTATAGAAGCTGTATTTTACATCCGATCGTTTTGAAATTTAGAATGGTAGAGTTTCTTGATCCATGAACCAACACTAGTCCTATAGATGCTGTAGTTTACATCCAATCGTTTTGATATTTAGAATGGTAGAGTTTCTTGATCCATGGACTAACATTGCCGAATTTGAAGAAAATCGGTTAAGATTTAGCTATAGCTCCCATATATATGGTTCGTCCGATTTGGCCCTTTAGTTCTAAAGAAGCTGTATTTTACATCCAATCGTTTTGAAATTTAGAATGGTAGAGTTTATTGAGCCATGAACCAACACTACCGAATTTGAAGAAAATCGGTTAGCTATAGCTCCCATATATATGTTTCGTCCGATTTGGCCCTTTAGTCCTGTAGAAGCTGTATTTTACATCCAATCGTTTTGAAATTTAGAATGGTAGAGTTTCTTGATCCATGAACCAACATTGCCGAATTTTAAGAAAATCGGTTAAGATTTAGCTATAGCTCCCATATATATGTTTCGTCCGATTTTGCTCTTTAGTCCTGTAGAAGCTGTATTTTACATCCAATCCTTTTGAAATTTAGAATGGTAGAGTTTCTTGATCCATGAACCAACACTACCGAATATGAAGAAAATCAGTTAGGATTTAGCTATAGCTCCCATATATATGTTTCGTCCGATTTGGCCCTTTAATCCTATAAAAGCTGTATTTTACATCCAATCGTTTTGAAATTTAGAATGGTAGAGTTTCTTGATCCATGAACCAACACTGCCGAATTTGAAGAAAATCGGATAAGATTTAGCTATAGCTCCCATATATATGTTTCGTCCGATTTGGCCCTTTAGTTCTATAGAAGCTGTATTTTACATCCAATCGTTTTGAAATTTAGAATGGTAGAGTTTCTTGATCCATAAACCAACATTGTTGAATTTGAAGAAAATCGGTAAAGATTTAGCTATAGCTCCCATATATATGTTTCATCCGATTTGGCTCTTTAGATCCAATGGTTTTTATACCCTACACCACACTGTGGTACAGGGTATTATTTAAGTATAAAATGTCCCAAAAGTAAATTTATGCAATTAATTTATACATGAATTACAAAATTTATATATCAGAGTTATTCAATATTTCGAGAGTGGTGTAGGGTATTATATAGTCGGCCCCGCCCGACTTTAGCCTTTCCTTACTGGTTTTTTGCATAAAACTTGTTTTGAACTCTCGCAGTAGCAACAAAGTTTACATGAGAAACTTGAGGGAGGGAGAACGAATTCGTGTACACTCTGCCTTCCTTCTCCCGTCTTTTATTATGGATGATTATGTCCACTCAAAATTTAAATGTTGTGTGCTAAACACCTTCGATATGATATATTTTTAGAAGGACAGAATCATGCCTGATAAAAGACGGGAGAAGGAAGGCAGAGTGTAAATTTTTCTACATATGCAAAAACTTGAAAGAGAGGGAGAACGAAACGCATCAATATATGAACATATATCGGCGGTGGTTGTTAATTATTCAATTTGACTGCTGACCATGGAGAACGACTTTTCTCTAACATATTTTAGAAGGCGTTAGACATGTTTGAAAAAAGACGGGAGCAGGAGGCACGGTTACTTTTTTAGAAGTGAGAGATTGCACATTTTTCAGGCTTTCATAAAGAAGGCATGCGTGCCTTCCAATAGAAGGTGTTGGAAGCCCTTCTATCAGGCCTGGGGTGTTTTTTACGATTTGTTAAAATTGGGCCAAAAATTACATTTATGTGGGGGAGCAAGAGGGTTAAAACGTTCCACAAAAATATTGGCCTTAATATTTTCTATAAAGTTGCTGAACATACCCTTTACCAAAAAAATATATTTTTGTTACATAACAGTGAAATACTTTAATTTTTGGGGTACAATGTGGTTCTTTGAGCTATTTAGGGTGCCTATACACGTTCAGATTGTCTTGATATGTTCTCAAAAGTTGTTCAGATTTACGTTGGCTACAATTTTGCCAAGCATTGTTAGTGAAAAATTAAGAGTCCCCGGAAGTTATGCTGAAAAAAGTAAAAAAAAATATGTTTTTCCTTCACTTTTCCCAAAAAAAGTACCTGAAAAAATTATTTATTCGCAAAAAATGTTAAGAAACTTTATTCAGCATATTCTTAGCTACATTAATGCCAAACATAGTTAAGGGGTATCACCAAGTCTGAATTAGTTGTTGGACAAATGCTGATGACACCTTTTTCGAGGGGCCCACTGATTTTCAGAAACTTTGGAGGCCCATAAACAAAAATTGGTCACCAATTTCGCCAAACCGTGTGTAGGGTTATACTACCCTTTGATAGTAGAATCGAACCTATACTGCCAAGTGCGTTTATTTGTTTCACTGTTGCACAGTGTAATTAATATTTCACTAAATGTTAACCCTTTGTGGGGAAGGTACTAGAAGGAGTGGACCAATATGGCCCATCTTCGAACTTAGCCGGAGATAGAAGAAAATATTATCACATACCAAAGTTTAAGTCAATCGGTTACGCCTTTCGAGAGTTATAGTGCGCAACAGCCAGCAGACAGATAGACCGACAGACGGACGGACATTGCTCATTCGACTTAAAATGACCCAAAACGGATTGTTCGGCGGATATCCGGGTCTTATGTCACTCCTTCGATGTGTTAACTTTTTGGCTCGTAGCAAATTATATATACCCTCCTCTCTAAGGTGAGGGGATAGTGAGCTGAAATTAACAAGTTGTGTGAACAAGATTTTTTTGTTTTAATTAAATTCGTATCAATTTAAATTGCATTTAATAACTTTAAAGTATGTACTGGTATTAAAGTTAAAAGCTGTTTACTTTTGGTACAAAATGGTCCATTTGTATTGGAGGTACCAAAAAGGGGCGTCCCAATAACGGTCACTTTTCTCTGGACTGTAGGTACTATAAATGCATTACACTGTACGAAATTTTAAGCATTTGTACGAGTATGCACCAGTATTAAAGTTTAAAGCTGTTAACTATTGGTAAAAAAGGTACCTTTTGGTACCTCTCACACAAATTATGGCCACTATTCTCTAGACTCCAGTGAGTCCAGACGACTTAAAATGACCCAAAACGAATATTCGCCAAAAATACTTAAGGTCGTAGGTCACTCCTTCGATGTCTTTTGGCTCGTAGCAAATGATATATACCCTCCTGTCTAAGGTGAGGGGATAACAATAGGCAATATCGGTCCATGGAAAAAATTGGTCGCCGATATGTAATACAAGTACTTTCATTTGAAAGTATTCTACTTGGGGGAGTCTGCTCCTTCGTTTACAGAAATCATAAAATGGTATTGGATGACCGTCGGTTGAAGGTTCGTGATCTAGCTGAAGTCATAGGCATTTCAAAAAGTTCTATACATAGCATATTGGCGGAAAATTTTATGATGAGAAAGCTGTGCTCAAGATGGGTGCAGCGTTTACTCACAATCAAGACAATTCACTAGTTCACAAATCCACTATTGCCATGGCCAAAATCAATGAATAAATTTTAGAAATACTTCAACAAGCACCTAATTCGCCAGATTTAACCCTTAAGCTATTTTTTGTTTCCAAACTTCAAAAAATGGCTCGGCGGAAAATGATTTGCCAGCAATGAAAAGGTTGAGGTTGCGGTTCTTACCATAAATAGGGTATCGAGGCTATTGAAAATCGCTGGAAAACGTACGAAATAAAAAAAATTTCCCCAATTTATTGTGTTTTCCTTGTTAGATCGGAAAATTTTGGGACCGCCCTCGTAATAATGGTAACTCGTGTTGTTACTCGCATGGACCAACATTTTCCCATAGATTTTCTTTCGAAGTGCGACTGTAGAAACAATTTGCGCCTGTATTATTAAGATGCACCTAAATAAGTCACCAAGTCGTTATCTTAGATGAACAGAAATCAGAACTCGACCTGAGGCCGGCTTTCCACCTGTTTTTCACATCGTGCTGTGTTAATAGAACATTTACTATCAACCAGTTCCAGGTTACATGCCAAAAAAAAAAACCATCTTACAGCCAGTTTCACCTGGAATTAAATTCAGTTCGAATGTGTTAACTGAGTCACACTTATCGCATTTCTCTCAATTGTATGTTAACGATTTGTAGCGGTTATAATAGTACTTATATTTACTAATTGAATGGTCACGTTTAGCCCAAATACCGCCTAACATGTGTATCAAGTGAAAGTGAAATAGAAAAATTTCTGGCCTAATGTAGTACCGGGAATTAAGTTTTCATTTTTTATTACTTTCAATTAATGAATCAGAAGTGATAACAAAACGAAAACATCCATCCACAACACAAAAATATTTGAAGATGTTAAATAAATATCTGATGATGTTGCTATTGCGAATATTCTGGGAGATTACAAATTAACATTAGGCGTATTTTCGCTAGCGGTTTTTTATTAAGCACACTTAGCAACGGTAACTTCTGCGAATACATAGCAATAATGGTAGATTTCCACTAACACTGTGCACATTTTTTCTCGAAAGGCTGTACATAACATTTTCTGGTGTAATATAGTCTAGCAATTTGAGAGTTCTATTTTTAGAATCGCTTACATTTCCAGAAAAAATATGGCACATTATATTGTAGGAGGAAAAAATACAATGAAGAATTAATGTCTTGGCACCAGTTCTACAGCTACATCAATAAAATGCAGAGAGCTGTTAAAGACTTTTTTTATTATGAAGTGTGTCTAACAGTGGGAATAACATAGTGCTTCGTTTCACAGAGGAAGATGAAATGTCAAAAAAGCCACTAAATGTATAAATAAATAAAAGATTTTATTTTATTATTTCCCTTACTTTTACAATATGGGTCCTAATTTATACATTTATCCATAGAAAAATTGTTTTCTTCGTTAGGATGCTTTGTTTCTTAAAATGAGAAATACAATTTTGGCTTTTTTAAGGGGGTAGCGTTCATTAACTTTTTTGCATTTTTTACATTTTTTTCTGAATAAAGATCCTTTCAAGAATATTGTGTGAAAATTAGAGGTGAATAGGAGCAAAACTGATAAAGATACAGCAATCTAAGCAACCGCGCATCATACGTGACTCAGTACATGAGAAAAACTTTAAAGCCTTTTTCCCATAACCCATGTTTTCAAAAACAGCGCCCCTCATAACTCAAAAACCACTGAACTGATCCTTATGAAATTTTCAACATTATTTCCAATTAACAGATTTTTTCTCGCAAAATCGCATTTTTCATTTCAAAGTTTTCCCAAAAATTTAAATAATTAAATTTCGAAAAAAAAAACTCGACAGCGTTACCTGGCTATAATGATTATATAAACAAACTAGCTTTAACCCGGTGCGCTTCGCAGCCCCAATAATTTATTTATTTTCTTTTTAGGGTACAGTAGAATAGTTATACCTCTTTCTTTCAAAAACAAATGACTATTTCATATGGGGAAAAATATTTTGTACAATAAAACAAATCCCCTATTATTTTCTCTTCTGTGTCTCTATATGACAAAAACTATTTTTTGGATCACATTTCACCTTTTCCCCTAGTTTATATTCCAATAGCTACATTCACACCCTGGTATAATATAAAACAATGTTTTCCCACCGTTATAATTTAAAAAGGTAAAAGTAAGGTAAAATGAATGCCTAGTTTGAGTTGCAAGATATATAACTGTTATTGGGATCATATTTAATCACTTTCGCTCCCTTTTACCACATTTAACCCAATGTGTCATATATAACCATTTTTGCACCACTGTACAACATTGCCCCAACAGTACCAGTAATAGTGTGTATTTAGAGAAAATCATAGTTTATATTCCAAGAGCCATATTCGCAACCTTAGGCCGTATTTTATGTCCCCTATTTGAGACACGTTTAACTTTTTACCATACCGTGCCTTATTTAGTCTTTTTTTGTCCCACGGTTTACATAGATGCTTCACACTCTTGTTGTGAATCGTTGTACTACTTAACTTAATTCAATATTTAATTATTCAACTGTTCTTCTAAAGTACCAACCTATTTAACACATTTTAGCCACCATGCACCATAATTTTAAACTTTAACTAAAATCATAAAATTTAAAAAAGGGCTTATTATCTCATATTTATGTTCCAGAAGTTGGCCTCCCTCCCTATGATTTTGCCCACTGTACTAAATGTAATGATTTTTGCACACTGAATCATATTTAACACCTTTTTGTACTACAGTACCAAATTTAACCATTTTTGACCCACTTTACAATAGTCAAGCATTTTTGTCACATTGTACCTTATTTAATCATTTTTGTCCCACTATGCCGAAGTAACCCTTTTTGCCCCACTGTGCCATATTTAACCCTTTTTGCCCACTGTGCCATATTTAACCCTTATTGTCTCACTGTACCATATTTAACATCTTTTGTCTCTCTGTACCATAGTCAACCCTTTTTGCCCACTGTGTCATATTTAACCATTTTTGTCTCACTGTACCACATTTAAAATTTGTCCCCACACTACCTTACTTAACCCCACTGTGTCATATTTAGTCACATTTTACCCACTGTACCATTTTTGCCCACTATACATTATTTAAAGTTGTTGACCCACTGTGCTCTTCACATCTAATGTTTAAGTTCCAATTTTGCCAGATTGATTCATGTTTCCCCCAATGTACCATAATTAACCCATTTTTACCCAATGTGTCTCTTACAGCTACAATTTCCAAAAATCACTTCCGATCTCTAGTTTATGTTACAAAAGCTACCCTAGAACCATGGGGCCATATCTACCATTTTTAAACCACAGTACCCTATTTTACACTTTTTGCCCCACTGTGCCCCGAAAAGTAAGATTACAAAAAAGCAGTCTACCCCAATCCGTTGTACTAAGGACATCCCACGCTTCAATTGTCACCATTTTAATTCTAGGCGTTAAAGTTGGCGGTGGTCCCATATGTATCCCTTTCTATCCCACTGTGCACGTACAATTTTCAATTCAAATCGCTCTTTGTTCTAGTTTACGTCCCAAAAGCTACTCTCGCAGCAAATTTCACGATTCTAGCTCTTGAAATATGGATTTGGCTGTTGTACCACATTTATTCCTTTTTAACCGACTGTGCGCGTAAATGTTCGGATTTTAAAAAATTCGGTCAATTTCTGGGTCTACCTCATAAGAGCTACTCTCACACCAAATTTCACGAATCTAGCTCATTCCGTTTAGATTTGGCGGTGGTACCATATTTATCCCTTTTTGTCCCATTGTGGGGTAATAGTACGAATTTCGAAAAATCCCGTCTTATTGCTCGTCTACATCCCAAGGGCTACCCTCGCACCAAATTTCATGATTCTAGCTTCAGCGGTTTGGCCTGAGCGATGATCAGTCAGTCAGTCAGTCAGCCAGTCACGCAACAATTTTATATGTGTAGATAAATAATTTTTTTTATTTTGGGATGATCCGGTATCGAGTTATGAGGGGCACCGCAATTCAACTTTTTTTGAGACGCTTCCTCATAATATTTTAATATTTTTTTTTTGAAAATTTTACACGATAAACTTTGAAAGATATACTTTAATGTACCATTAGTTTCAAACAAAAAATTTTAACGGTTTTGCCACAAAAAAATCATTTTTTGCACGAAATATCAATTGAATTTGTTTTAAAGCACTATTTTTATACCCTCCACCATAGGATGGGGAGTATATTAACTTTGTCACTCCGTTTGTAACACCTCTAAATATTGATCTGAGACCCCATAAAGTATATATATTCTTAATCTTCGTAAAATTCTAAGACGATTTAGCCATGTCCGTCCGTCTGTTGTAATCACGCTACAGTCCGTAATAATAGAGCTAGGTTGATA
The DNA here is from genome assembly GCA_963930755.1 of Eudasyphora cyanicolor. NCBI lineage: Eukaryota > Metazoa > Arthropoda > Insecta > Diptera > Muscidae > Eudasyphora > Eudasyphora cyanicolor. The sequence continues at coordinate 62,997,367 of OZ005737.1, forward strand.
AAATTTGGTACAAATATTTCTTATAGTTGCAGGTTGTTTGGGATTGCAAATGGGCGATATCGGTCCATATTTAGATATAGCTCCCATATATAGTATCTAACTTGTTGTGATTCCTACTGTTTGTGTTTTTCCGTGTTATTTCCTTTAGGTTTGAGTTATTTTGTGAGGTCACATGCTATCCATGGTGGAGGGTATAGTATAAGATTCGGCATGGCCGAACTTAACGCTTTTACTTGTTTATTATAATTTATTCCAAGTCATCATTTGTTGTCAACGCATCAAGTAAAATGGAATTTTATGAACATTTAAATTGTTATAAAAAGAATTATCGTTGAATTACTGAAAAATATAAAACATGTCTTAAAATTAATAACTCGTATTGATATTTTTTCTGAATACTTAAATGCAAATAAATATTTGTTCCGTAAATCTAATAACCAGTAAAGAAAGACGAAAAGTCGGACAGGGCCCACTATATAATACCCTACACCTCCTTAACAATGTGAAAAGAGGTATTGCGATAATAATATGGAATAATTGGTTTAGTTTCAGTTAAGAAAGTACTTAGCTCCACCTCCTCATCAAGGCTTATGCCAAGGAGGAATGAAGGATGTTGATCATAATAAACTAGATCTGAAACGAGAACCATAAAAGGCGCAGTATTCATTTATAGATCAAGAATCGGTAGGAACAAATAGATGGGGCAAAAATTTCAAATCTATCAAATTATATAAAGATTGTTTAATATTGAATTTTATCATAAACAATAATTGAACAAAAATTAATATTATACTAGACAGTGAGATTGTTAACTAAAGATCAGAATATGCATATATATTCTGTAAGAACGCTCTACGAGTATTAAATGTGGAAAAAATTCAATCAATTTCCTTAAGTTACAGAAAATGATTCAATGAAATCTTCAATTTGTGTTTTAAGAACCAAATTTGCGCTAAAACTACTAAATCCAATGAACATTTTCGAAAACATTTTTTTTTGAGTGTAGGAATGCATTTATTTTTTCAAAGGGCTATACTAATAACTATTTTGAGCATATTTATTCTGTCATTTAGTAATGGTGTAATTAGAATTTGTTTCAATAAGAACATTTTTATAAAGGAAATGTGGCTTTTACGCCACTTTAAAAACCAACAGTTCATGTATGTGGGGGCTATATCTAAATCTGAACCGATTTTCCACGAATTTGGCATTGCTCATAATCCCCTCATCTTAGAGAGGAGGGTAGATATACGTAATTTGCTATGAGCCAAAAGTGTAACACATCGAAGGAGTGACCTAAGACTCCAAGTATGTTTCGCGGAAATTCGCTTTGGGTCATTTTAAGTCATTTGAGCAATGTCCGTCCGTCCGTCTGTCTGCCTGTCTGCTGGATGGTGCGTACGATAAATCTCGAAATAATTAACCGATTATCTTAAAATTTGGTATGCGGCAATATTTTTCTCTATCTCCAGCTAAGTTCGAAGATATGTTATAAGGGTTAAAATTTAGTGAATTATTTATTCTCTAATAACTTTTATACTACTTATCCGAATCTTCAGTAATTCCATACATAGTAATAGTTTATCTTTCACTATCAGCTTCAGAAAAATGGCCACAAAGGGACCATTTTGCATCAAAAGTTAACTGCTTATAACTTTAATACCAGTGCATACCAAAAATTTAGTAGAGACATCTCTCTGTCAATTTTTATACAGATCAGTTAACAAATGTCGCTTATACAGTGCATATATGCCAAATCGGAGGTACATATATGCGGAAGCTATATGTAAATTTGAACCGACTTAAACCAAATTCAATAGGGATCGTCATTGGTCCAAAAGAAAGATGTGTGCAAAGTTTCGTTGAGATCGGACCGTTAGCTCAGCAGATCATTAGTTCACCAGCTCATAAGTTCACCAGCTCTTGAGTTCAAAAGCTCTTTAGTTCAACAGCTCTTTCGTTCAACAGCTCTTTCGTTCAACAGCTCGTTAATTCAACAGCTCATTCTGATCAGTAGATCTCCAGTTCAAATCAGCCGCTATTAAAGGGATCTGATTGGAACATGAATGGAATGAATTGAATATACAAACGCGTTTGTTTAGGTGTAATCCTACATCCATGATGCCATACAATTTGAAACAAAAACTAATAGCTGAAAAGAGAGAATAAAATGTTATGGTTGAAGAAAAACGACACGGTGTACTACTGAGCTGAACTGAACGAGTTGTGTGAAGAAGTTCGTGCCGTTCTCTAATGTTAACCGTTCAATTTAACTAGTTCGTTCACTTTCTCCTCATCACCACAGCTTCTGTGGAAGTCAGTGGACTCAGTTCCCAACCTGCTGGCGTTTTCGCCGATTTAGCTGTGTGCCGTCAGAACTGACACTAACGTAGACAGTTTTATCCTCTCTAGTGCGAGGACACCTTTTGACCTTATCAGGTGCTGACTTCTGACCATCATTCGTTGGACTGCCTCTTGCCTAAACCAAAGCTTGCATGTGGGCAGTGGTTTGCAAATATATCCAAATTCTTGGAGAATTTGTAATGTCATCCCTTTCCTATAAAGTTTATCGACTTCTCGCCGGGATATCCATGCCCTGGCTCCCATATGAGGTGTATGTTTGTGAATTTGGGGATGTGGACTCAGGAGAATTGATGGCAGCCTGACTCTGCGAGTAAATGACGACACCAAAAGTGGAGATGCTTCTGCCAAGCCATTCCTCTCTGGCAGGTATCTTAGTGGTGAAGATCCTCTCAAAGATGTACATTGTCGGTCGATTAACATTGTGCTACAGTGTGATATCCTCATGTGGCCGTAGTTCTTGCACCTCCACATTGATAGACGGATGGGCCTAAATTCAACTCTAGTCCCTATTTTTCTAGCCACAATATCAATGGATAGTAGAAGGAGTAGGACTTCAAGAGACTCTGTCGCTGTAGTCCATACTTTTCCTCTGCGTTTGCCTGATACCGACGAGTTTCATTTTGGTGCAGAACCTTTTCTACTTGAAAAAGTGCTGGAAAGAATAATAACGGCTGAGGGATTCAGACTGGCTGTTAATTGTCCCCTTGTGCTGTTGTTTAGACCCAAATGACGAAAAGAGCGCAAGCTCGTTATGGAGTTGCATTCTCAAGCGGATGCCATGACCGTTAGAACTGTAGGAGTTTTATTTCGAATCGTTAATCAATGGCTCCTTGAAGACATGTCCAAATATATTCGAATTGGTACTCATATAGAATTCTGTCATATTTGGGGGTTGACATATAGTATTCACCGGGTGTTCAGAGCTCAGAGAGTTTGGCGCAGTGAGGCAGGTAAACACTCTAATCTCAAGCACCTACTGTCTTCGGTACTGGCTAGAGAGGATAAATCCATCGATCAGGTTTAAGGTTTTTCCATAGTGACCTTATGATGAGTTGTGTCAGTTTCGCTGGACTGTCATGAGACCTTTGACCGAATTTTATTCGTCATGTTGCGGTCAATTCCACAGAGTCCAATTTTAATTTAAGCTGCTGAACTGTAGCGGTCTCAGGTGCACCGGAATATATCTGGTTCGTCGCGGCAGACTCTCTTCCTGAGATGCCTCGTTTGGATGATGTTATCTAAGGAAGATCTCTCAAAACTGCTGTTCATGTCTTATATATGTGGACCTTTCTTTTTAGGCCACTGGATAATATAAGACTACTGGATAATATAAGACTATGCATCCGAAAAGAGATATTTTGTATACCCTACACCATAGGATGGGGGGTATATTCATTTTGTCACTCCGTTTGTAACACCTCTAAATATTGATCTGAGACCCCATAAAGTATATATATTCATAATCGTCTTAAAATTCTAAGACGATTTAGCCATGTCCGTCTGTCCGTCCGTCCGTCTGTTGTAATCACGCTACAGTCCGTAATAATAGAGCTAGGTGGCTGAAATTTGGTATAGATACTTCTTATAGCTGCAGGTAACTTGGGATTGAAAATGGGCGATATCGGTCCATATTTAGATATAGCTCCCATATATAGCATCTAACTTGTTGTGATTCCTACTGTTCATCTACTATATTTTTTTGTGTTTTTCGGTGTTATTTCCACATGCTATCCATGGTGGCGGGTATACGAGTATAAGATTCGGAATGGCCGAACTTAACGCTTTTACTTGTTTCCATTCTCTTCACTGATATTGGTCCACTGAGGACATGCATCGTATGGTTATTCGCAGGGTGGAAATCTGACAGATCAGCATATTTCTCCACTGTGTATCATAGGGACATAGCGATATCCAGGGAAAGTGCAAAGCCTATGAACTTGCTAGGAAAGGGAAGACATTATAAATTTTCGGAGCGCCAGAGGCAGTCAGGTAGTCCAATGATCGATGGGCAGAAATCGACACCAGTAGGGTAGCTACACAAATCTGATCATGATACGACCTGAGATGGTCAAAGTATCTTGTCGCACTAGAGAGGAAGAGACTGTATATGACAGTGTCTGCTCTGACAGGAGACTGCCTAATTGGTGAATACGCCAGAAGGTTGGGAATTGAGTCCAATGACTTCTGCAGAAGAAGATGTGGAGATGAGGATTGAGTAAACGACGTCTGGATATGCTGTGGTCGGCTTATCTAGGAACTATGACAGATCTTGCCGGTGCCGATATTCGTATTATTGATAACTTTATATAAATATATTTGCAGTACCTACTGTTCCAACCAAAATAGGTGCTTTTGCTAAGTCCCTTCTTGTTTTTTTCGATTACTTCTGTAGCAATCATCTAAATGGGTTCATTATATGTACTAAAATAATTATTTCTTAAGACTATAGTCTAACAAAGAATGAGCAAAGTTTTACCATCGTTCTGGCTCCACAAAGTGTCAAATTTTAATTCTCAGAAATTGGTTTTGATATATTTTTTTCTCAAAATATTCCCCTAAAAGATTACTTTTAATTGAACAAAATTGTTTTAATATTTTTGTCATTAGTCTTTTGTATAATTTAAAACCAATATTTTCTATAATCTCCTTTTCTAGGGTTCCCCTTCTACACAATAGGACGTTTTCAAAATGAAGTGTGTACCGGAAAGAATAATCTATATGGCACCTGTATGGTCCGGGGCGAATGCAGTGATAATGGAGGAGTATCGGCCGGAAGCTGTTCATCCGTAACCAGTCAAGCTGTCTGTTGCATTTGTAAGTTTATATGACATTGAAATCTTCGCAGAAAAAAATAATTTTCTCTCCTCTTCATTCCCTCCGCAGATCAAAAAACTTGCGGCTCGACTACGCAATACAATAATACCTATTTCTATAACTCTGGCTATCCGGGAACTTATGGTGGAGGTGGCAGATGTACCATAGTGGTACAACCCTGTGATTCCAATATCTGTCAGTTAAGAATAGATTTCCTTTCTCTCTCGCTGGCTCCTCCAAATGGTGATGGCTTTTGTCTAACGGATTCTCTGCAAATTACTGGTGGTTCCTCTAGAGTTCCGGCGATTTGTGGGGAAAATTCTGGACAACATGTCTATGTAGACTTTAATGGAGACTCTCCAATCACTATATCGATAGCCACCTCCTCGGGTTATACCTTTAATCGTCATTGGCAATTCCAAATTGCTCAGCTGGCCTGTGCTTCTCCCACACAGGCGCCCTCTGGATGTCTGCAGTATTATATGGAGGATAGCGGTACGGTGCAAAGTTTTAATTATGTCTCCGCTCCCAATTCCCTGCCTAATTCTATTGGTGTACCCGGAACCAGACAAATTGCAAATCATCAGTATGGCATTTGCATACGCATGGGAGCAAATAGATGCTCGATTACTTGGTCTCAAGTGGACTCGGATGCCTATTCCTTTACGCTGACCAATGATGTGGGTGCTGTAGATCCTTCGCTGTTGGCCACCGAGGCGGTACAAAGTCAGGAGTGTACCACCGATTTTGTGATTATACCAAATCCTACACAAAATGGAGCAACATTACCCAGTGATCGGTTTTGTGGTCTGGGACTGGTGGCAACTACCAGTTCTACGAAACCATTTGTGCTCTATGTCAATACCGATGCCAACGAAGATTTCGATATATCGAATAGAGGATTTTACCTCTCGTATTCACAGAGTGGTTGTCCGATCTTGTGAAATGGATTAAATGGCGATAAATAAATGATTTGATAGATTTGATAGAACAGTTGTGTTTTATTTTTGTGAACATTGTGATTCCAATGGCATTATGAGGTAAAATCATGTGGGATATTTTCATGGAGATCATATAAAAATATAGATATGTGATGGTCATTATTCATACCAACGGATATGTATCAAATAAAATGCATACTTAACAAATTTCAGCCTAATCGGTTGTTTATTGTGTTTTTCAAGGGGTCAAGAAGGGAGCTTTATGTTGGGGCTATATTAAAATTTACAAATTCATTGCTCATGTGAATAGTTCTAGGTGAAATAAAATATAAATATCAAAATTTGAGGCCGATCTATAGGTATTTGTGGTTTCTTATGCATCCAGAAATAAAATCGTGTGGGACCTTCATATGGGAGCTCTATTTAATCATGGGCCTACGATTGGATCTACATAAAATTAAAGGCAAATGTTCTTCCAATTGCTTAAAGCTTTTTATCCCCTCATCTTAGAGATGAGGGTATATATCATTTGCTACCGTCCAAACGTGTAACACATCAAAGGAGTGACCTAAGACCCTAAATGTCCGTCCGTCTGTCTGTCTTTCTGTCTGTGTACCGGTCTTCTGGCTGGTGCGCACGATAGCTCTCGAAAGGAGTAACCGATTGACTTCAAATTTGGCATGCGGTAATATTTTCTCTATCTACGGCTAAGTTCGAAGATGGGCCATATTGGTCCACTCCTTCTAGTACCTCACCCACAAAGGTTAACTTTTAGTGAATTATTGCTTATTTAAGACCTTGAATACAACTTACTCGAATCTTCTGAAATATCACACATACTATTAGTTTGTTAGTCGCTAACACGTCAAGAAAAATGGGCGAAGTGACCACTCCCTTTTTGGTACCTCCCACACGAATGGAGCATTTTTCACCAAAAGTTAACTGCTTATGGATTTAATATCAGTTTATACAAATACTTGAAATTTTGTACAGTGCAATGGTTTTATAGGACCTAAAGTCCACAAAAAAGTGGGCGTTATTGAGACGCCCCTTTTGGTACCTCCCATACAAATGGACCTTTTTGTACCAAAAGTTAACAGATTTGAACTTTAATACCAGTACATACTTTAAAGTTATTAAATGCTAATTAAATTGATAATAATTTAATTAAAGCAACAAAATAAATAAATTTTTCTCTGTCCATATAGCGTTTCCTCAGAACTATTCGAGAAAAATTTTTACAAGTGGTACAAACTTTTAAAAGAAGGTAGAGAATGACGACTCGCGTCCTGGAGGATCCATCACATCAAAAACCGATGAAAATCTTGAGAAAGTAAAGAAAATTGTTATGGAGAATCGTCGAATCACTATTAGAGAAGTTGCAGAGGATGTCGGCATATTGTTTGGCTCATGCCATATAATTTTTACGGAAATTTTGGGTGCGAAGCTTATAGCAGCGAAGTTCGTTCCAAAATTGCTGAATTTTTAACAAATAACCGTCGCATCTTCGTAATTTTTTGGCCGAAAAGAATACTGTAATCATGCTTCAACCACCATATTCACCAGATTTGACCCAATAAAACTTTTTCCTGTTCCCAAAATTTAAGAGACCCATAAAAGGACGGCGTTTTGCCACGATTGAGGAGATAAAAACCGAATCGCCGAACAAACAAAGACGTCTAAATGTTATGTCTCTCACGAAAAAACTCAACTAGGAACATATGTTCGAGACAAGTATGCCAACACAAAACCAGTAAGGAAAGACTAAAGTCGGGCGTGGCCGACTGTATAATACCCTCCACCACTGTTTGCCAAAAATGCACGTTAAATAGAGTACAGTTGCAGGTTAAATAGATTACATTTCTAAATTCCAGACACACATGTTAAAAAACTTGACCTTTATGAGGGTCTTATACTTATCAAAACACGGACCAAAATATCCCATTTTCACTAGAGACGATTTAATTCAATATAAAGCACAAAAACTTAAATTTACGCAAGATGTGTTAAAAATTCGTCCTTTAGAACGCTAAGACTTCTAATCGTAAGGGATATTAATATATTGACCGTTGTTTTCCATTTGCACTAGGGAAGATTAAATGCAATAACGGGTGATCCAAGTAGAGATACTTTTTTCAATAGCCTCTTTTTGACAGATCACGTGTGAGTCGTGTCATGCTGTCATGTTATTTTTGGTTAAGTATTGTCTGGCATTTCATCATGGAAAGACTTCCGCCAGAACAACGTTTACAAATCGTTCAACTTTATTACGAAAATTCACGTTCTGTGAGGAATGTGTTTCGTGCACTTCGCTCAACTTATGGTCAACATAATCGGCCTACTGAGCGTACTATTCGCAACACCATCACTCATCTTGAGACCCAGCATTCATAATTGGATAATATTCGACCGAATAGACCACGTCCAGCACGCAGTGAAGAAAATGTAGCGGCTGTAGCTGAGCGTGTACACGAAGACCGTGTAGAGCAGATTCGGCGCCGTTCGCAGCAACTCGGACTGACGTATGGAACGACTTGGCGCATTTTACGCCGAGATCTTAAATTGAAAGCATACAAAATACAGATTGTGCAAGAACTGAAGCCGCCCGACCTTCCCAAGCGACATCGCTTCGCTCTATGGGCTCTTGAAAAGTTCCAAGAATATCCGACGTTTTCGAGCCAAATTTTGTTCAGCGATGGGGCCCATTTCTGGCTCAATGGGTATGTAAACAAGCAAAATTGCCGCATTTGGGAACGAAGAGCAACCTGAAGAGATTCAAGAGCTGCCACTTCATCCAGAAAAAACAACGGTCTGGTGTGGTTTGTGGGCCGGTGGATTCATCGGTCCATATTTCTTCAAAAATGATGCCGGTGAGAACGTAACCGTCAATGCCGACCGTTATCGTGCCATGATAACCGACTATTTGATGCCTGAAATTGAAGCTAGTGATCTCGGCGACATTTGGTTTCAACAAGACGGCACCACTTCCCACACATCGCATCAATCAATGGATTTACTGAGAGAACACTTCGGTGAGTAGATAATTTCACGTTTTGGGCCGGTCGACAAAGATCGTGTGATATCACACCGTTAGACTTTCTCCTGTGGGGATATGTAAATTCTAAAGTTTATGCGAATACGAATACCCGAATACGCATCCATGTAAAAACACATCTTTCTGTCGAATTTCGTACTGATCGGATATAAAATACAGTTAATACAGCGCTTACATGTCAAATCGGGGGCAACTTACATATATATGGGGGCTATATCTAAATCTGAACCGATTTCTTCCAAATTTATAGGTGTTCATTCAAATAATAGGAAACCTCTTTTTGCCGAATTTCATACTGATCGGATATAAAATAAAGTTTTTACAGCGTTTACATGTCAAACATATATATGGGAGCTATATCGAAATCTGAACCGATTTTCTTCGAATATGGCAGTATTCCTTCATGTAATAAGAAACCTCTTTCTGCCGAATTTCATTCTGATCGGATATAAAATAACATTTTTACACATGTCAAATCGGGGGTAACGTATATATGGGGGCTATATCTAAATCTGAACCGATTTTAACCAAATTTGGGTCAATACAAAGATATGTGAAAAGTTTCGTTGAGATCGGACCATAATTGCGACCTGTACTTTGATTACAAGAATACATGCACAGATGGACAGACGGACAGACAGACAGACGGACATAGCTAAATCAACTCAGAAAGTGATTCTAAACTGATCAGTATAATAAACGATGGGTCTATTTCTTCTCCTTTTGGGCGTTACAAACAAATGCACAAACGATATCGATCATATGTCCACCAAATTATTGTCCTCTTATTTTGAGGTGCTCTATCCAGATATGTTGTCAGATCGCGGCACCTTTGATATCATACTCTTCCCGATTGTTTATGTTTTCTTAAAGAAGTTAACCTTTAAGGAAATATGGTATTTTTATAAAAAACTATAGGTCTAGTATTTCTATTAAATGATTGAGGGAGGACACTTTGCTAATTTATAGCTCTTCAACCTTATATTCATTACTGCTTTGAAAAGAACTTTCACAACACTCTAGCTGACTTATAAAAAACCCCTTATGTCCGCTAAGAGCCACCAATCGTTTAACTTACATGTGGCCGTGGTATTGCGTGACGTGGCATCGTTTATAAAGCTAAAACACGCATCCATTAAAGGACTCAGTTGGTGCTGTGCATTAGTGGTGGGTGGCCCTCTATCATATCGAACTCCCACCCATAGCCGAGCACATTTGCAAGTAAATGGCAACAATGTTCGCTTTTAAATGGTATTCATTTTTTAAAGAGTTTTCCATTAGTTGTACTGCTGTTGTGTCCTTCAAACACTCTGTTGCTGGACTGGCATAGTTCAGTCCAGAGGTGGTATTGGCAAAATTTTATGATTCCCAGGAATTCATAGGAACAATGACAAAAAAAAAACATGTAATAATGTGAGTAGTTTCGTCTTATTTGTCGCTGGCAAAATTGTTTGTCGCTGTTTGTACTTTTTATGGCGTTGACTTAATTGAGCACGCGCCAACACTTTGTTGCCCGTTTAGTTAAATACCCACTATGGAATTCTTGTTGGCATTTTAATGCCACCCGGAATAGGAATAGTTCATTTTGTGGCCACAATGTCCTTCGTTTCTATGGCCCATTGTGCATAGTGGTCATTGAATAAAAAAAAGAGAAAACTGCCCGAAAAGCCTTATCTCCGGATATTATCTAATTAGAGGCTGTTAGTACAAAGAACAATAACAACAGCAATAATAAGCAAAGCTCTCTGGTAATGACCAAAAAGTTCTAGCCATTAAGTTCATTATAGCCAAGAAGGCAAAACACAACAAAAACGAACCAAAAATTGTTTGGCCCTTTTTTCTCTCCCTAATGGTTTCCAAATGAACTGATGTGGCACTGTGGCACACAGAGCATAGGCAAAAGAGATGCGAACAAAGTCTTCTCCTCTTTAAGTAGACGATTTGTCTGTTATTATCCTTGGCCAAATACTTTGCCGGTCATTCTTGGTGTCATTATAGCGGAAGCAAATTGTTTGGAATTCTTACCGAATAATGACGGGAAATAAACGAAAACTTTCATCAGCTCTTTTTGGTCCCATAATATGACCAATAAATTGCATAATTTGAGTGTTTCTTCATTTTTTGTACATAAACATTTAGCAATTATAAGGAGGGAATTAATTTTGGGCTACTTTGGGAATTTTATGACAAATCGTGAAAGGTTGTCTTTTGAAAAACTTACATTATATATGAATGAGTAGGAATGACATTAAATTTGGATAGGCCGTTTTTGGTTTTTTCTGTGCATGGATAATGCAGTATCAAAATTGATTCGTTATTGCAGTTTCGTTCGATTGTGAAACTAAGCACAACTTTGCTGCAGCAATAGTTTTCCTAGTTTTATTCCCGAATCTATTCGAATTGAATTTTGCAAATATAAAAAATGTCTAAACAAATTCGCTCTGATCTTCTGAAGAACAGAAAACTTGGCTTTATATTAAGGCATTGACACATTGCCAAAATACTTAACTAAAAATTAATTTTTGTTTCAGAAATATTAGTTCCAAATAAAACCAGTAAGGAAAGACTAAAGTCGGGCGGACCGACTGTATAATACCCTCCACTATTGTTTGCCAACAAATGCACAGTGAACCATTATTACTATGAACAGTTGCAGGTTAAATAGAGTAGATTTCTAAATTCCAGGCACATATCTTAAAAAACATGAACTTCTTAAGGGGCTTATATGTTCTTTAAAACATGTACTGTATGCACCATTTTCACTAGATACGATTTCATTCAATAAAAAAAAAATAAAAATAATAAAAATTACATTTCCGCATGGTGCGTTAAAAATGCGTCCCCCAGAACGCCAAGAAATCTAATAGGAAGGGATCTTATATGGGAGAAATATCAAAACATGGGCCGATGTTCCCCATTTTCACTAGGAACGATTAAATGCAATATAAAGTAGAAATTCTTAAATTTCAGCCAGGTCAATTGAAAAAATGTGTGCAGTATAGCGCCAAGAAGTGACATCTGTGGGGACCTTTAAACGGGGGCTATACCAAAACATGGACCTATGTACCAAATTTTTACTAGGAACGATTAAGTCCAATATAAAGTTTAAATTCTTACATTTTAGCCAGATAAATTTAAAAATGTTTACTCTAAAGCGTCTAGAAGTGACATCGGTGGGGACCTTTATATGCGGGCTATACCAAGACATGGACCGATATGGACCATTTTTACTAGGGATGATTAGGTCGAATATAAAATAAAAATTATTAGATTTCAGCCAGATCAATTGAAAAATCGATACCTCCATTCTGAAACATACTAAGTCGACTTAGCATAGTTTTAGGGAGATTGCATTTTTAATTTATAAATATTCCGTCAAAATTTGGTGTTTATCCGTTCACCCAATCAAAAGTTATTCACAAAACAGTACAATACATTCGATTTGCATTATAAAGGAATTCCACACAAACTTAAAAAATTCAACAAACTTTGATCACCTCTCCTGAAAAACTACCTTTTTGCACTTAGCATAGTTTAGAATTGAGGTATCGAAATGTATAACCTAGAGTGTCAAGAAGTGACATTGGTGGGGACCTTTATATGGGGGCTACATCAAGATTTGGACCGATATGCCACATTTTTATTAGTCTCTAGTCTTAGAAATGCCTCTGCACCAATTTTCGAAAAGATCGCTTCATATTTGCGAACAAGAATACATGGACAGACAGACAGACGGACATGGCTAAATCGACTCAAAAAGTGATTCTATGCCGATCGGTATAATAAACAATGGGTCTTTCTCTATGTTTTTTAGGCGTTACAAACAAATGCACAAAGTCATAAAATCCTGTACCACAGTGTGGTGCCGGGTATAAAAATAAAGTCATAATACTTATAGCCGACACCACACTGTAGCACAAATTCAAATTCAAATTGAATGGGAAATGTTTATTATCATTCGAAAGAACATTCTTAGGCATTTATTTTTTGAAGATTATGTCTATCAAATGTTGGGCGCGGCTACGACTCAGATGGTCCATCCGTTGAGTCCAATTTTCGATGACTCGTTCGAGTATTTCGAATGGTAACTGGCGAATGACACGCGTGATGTTTTGCTCCAAGGCCTGAATCGAAGCGGGTTTGTCCGCATAAACTTTAGACTTTACATGTCCCCACAGAAAAAAGTCTAACGGTGTGATATCACACGATCTTAGTGGTCAATTGACCGGCCCAAAACGTGAAATTATCTGCTCACTGAAGTGTTCTCTCAATAAATCCATTGATCGATGCGATGTGTGGGAAGTGGCCTCGTCTTGTTGACGGAATGTCGCCGAGATAACGAGCTTCAATTTCAGGCATCAAATAGTCGGTTATCATGGCAAGATAACGGTCGTCATTGACGGTTACGTTCTCACCGGCATCATTTTTGAAGAAATATGGACCGATGGTTCCTCCGGCCCACAAACCACACCAAACCGTTGTTTTTTCTGGCAGCTCTTGAATCTCTTCAGGGTACTCTTCATCCCAAGTGCGGCAATTTTGCTTGTTTACATACCCATTGAGCCAGAAATGGGCCTCATCGCTGAACAAAATTTGGCTCGAAAACGTCACATTTAGTTGGAACTTTTCAAGAGCCCATAGAGCGAAGCGATGTCGCTTGGGAAGGTCGGGCGGCTTCAGTTCTTCCACAAACTGTATTTTGTATGCTTTCAATTTAAGATCTCGACGTAAAATGCGCCAAGTCGTTCCATACTACAGTCCGAGTTGCTGCGAACGGCGCCGAATCGACTCTCCACGGTCTTCGTGTACACTCTCAGCTACGGCCGCTACATTTGCTTCACTGCGTCCTGGACGTGGTCTATTCGGTCGAATATTATCCAATAATGAATGCTGGGTCTCAAGATGGGTGATGGTGTTGCGAATAGTACGCTCAGTAGGCCGATTATGTTGACCATAAGTTGAGCGAAGTGCACGAAACACATTCCTCACAGAACGTGAATTTTCGTAATAAAGTTGAACGATTTGTATACGTTGTTCAGGCGTAAGTCTTTCCATGATGAAATGCCAAACAATACTTAACAAAAATAACATGAAAGCATGACACGACTCACACGTGATCTTTCACCGCGATAAATTGCGGAGTGGTCAAGGTATTTGCAAAATTCGCATTTCCTGAGCGATTTGACTGAAATTTAAAATTTATGTGAGGTTTGTATTGATTATAGTTTGTATGTGTGATTCTAACCGGTAGATGGCGCTGTAGTTGACATATGGTCAATATAATTTTTTGATGATTTTTTCGTGAAACTCGGGATGTATGCATTATTAAATGAAATATCAATGAATAACAAACCAATACGTACCAAACATGACGGGCAGGACAACGTCTGCTGGGGTTCAGCTAGTACAGTATATTCGTCCTTATTCCAGTTGGCGTCGTCGACGTCGATTCTTAGTCGACACTCCCTTTTTAAGTTATAACCAGTAAGGAAAGGCAGAAAGTCGGGCGGGGCCGACTATATAATACCCTACACCTCCCTAACAATGTGATGAGGGTCATTGCCATAATAATTTGGAATAATTGGTAAATGGGTGGAAACATATTATCTAATTCTGAAACGATAATCGCTAAATTAAGCAATATTCGTTCCTAAATTGAGAAACATCTTTCTGGAAAATTTTAATGATCGGAAGTAAAATACAACTTCTATAGCGGTTTGATACCAAATCAGGAGGAACAAATATATGGAGCTTTAATATAAATCTAAAGCACTCTTCCCTGAATACTTATTCATGTAAAAAAACCTCCTTCTGTCGAATTTCGTACTGATCGGATATAAAATACAGTCTCTACAGCGCTTACAAGTCAAATCGGGGGTAACATATATATGGGAGCTATATCTAAATCTGAACCGATTATCTCCGAATTTGGCAGTATTCCTTCATGTAATAAGAAACCTCTTTCTGCCGAATTTCGCACTGATCGGATATAAAATACAGTTTTTACAGCGCTTACAGGTCAAATCGGGGGTAACGTATATATGGGGGCTATATCTAAATCTGAACAGATTTCTTTCAAATTTAAAAGTGTTAATTCATATAATAGAAAACCTCTTTCTGCCGAATTTCGCACTGATCGGATATAAAATACAGTTTTTACAGCGCTTACAAGTCAAATCGGGGGTAACATATATATGGGGGCTATATCTAAATCCGAACCGATTTTCTCCGAATTTGGCAGTATTCCTTCATGTAATAAGAAACCTCTTTCTGCCGAATTTCGCACTGATCGGATATAAAATACAGTTTTTACAGCGCTTACATGTCAAATCGGAGGTATCATATATATGGGGGCTATATCTAAATCTGAACCGATTTCTTCCAAATTTAACAGTGTTCATTCATATAAGAAGAAACGTCTTTCTGCCGAATTTCATACTGATCGGACATAAAATAAAGTTTTTACAGCGCTTACATGTCAAATCGGGGCTAAAATATATATGGGGCCATATCTAAATATGAACCGATTTTAACCAAATTCAATAGGGATCGTCCTTGGGCCAAAAAAAAGATATGTGTAAAGTTTCGTCGAGATCGGACCATAATTCCGACCTGTACTTTGATTACAAGAATACATGCACAGACAGACAGACGGACAGACGGACAGACAGACGGACAGACGGACATAGCTAAATCAACTCAGAAAGTGATTCTAAGTCGATCGGTATAATAAACGATGGGTCTATTTCTTCTCCTTTTGGGTGTTACAAACAAATGCACAAAGTTATTATACCCTGTACCACAGTGTGGTGTAGGGTATAAAAAGGGTTTTTATTAGTTCATGGATACCAAAAACATTATTTTGGCGTAAAAATGACAAAGCTAGAACTTCATAGATATGACGAAAATGATGCGACGACGTCGACGACACCAACTGGAATAAGGGAGATTAATGGAGAATATTTGTATCCCCTCACCTTAGAGAGGAGGGTATATATCATTTGCTACGAGCCAAAAGGGTAACACATCGAAAGAGTGTCCTAAGACACCAAGTATATTTGGCGGAAAATCGATTTGGGTCATTTTAAGCCATTTGAGCAATGTCCGTCCGTGAGTCTGTCTGCTGGCTGGTGCGATAAGTCTCGAAAGGATTAAGCAAAACCAAGACAGTCAAATTTGGTATGTGCTAATGTTTTTTTCTATCTCCGGTTATGTTCGAAGATCGGCCATATTGCAAAATATGGTACAATTGTACTTTTTTGGTACATTTTGAACTTCGAAAGTACCATGGTACTACCGCGACCAATTTGGTACATTTTTATATTTTTTGTTCATCAAATTAATGTCGATGTTAAGGAATGGACAAAAGATACCTATAATTGAAATATTACGAGGATTTTAAAATCTGAAATTATACAGGTCCAAATCCATATTTCCCAAAGTATTTCTTCATGGAAAAATTATCTTCAGGAAATTATTTCTGTGACTGGTCCCTGGTGGGTATTCAAAGGTTTCGGTCCAAATATATAGTAGGGACATTTCCCTTTTATAACTTTTTGTCTTCAGATGTGGCAATTTACTCCCTAGGACATGTGTGGGAGCACACCTCAGAAGACGTATTATGTATTTGAACTATCGTACAATGTCTGTCTTAGGAAAAGTCCCAAACAACATGACTTGAATCACTCATGACTCGACATATAAGTAAATATATTTTAAATTTCTATTTACAAATCCCAGGATTGATTATATTAAGACCTGGTACTGAGTTGATCCCCAACGGACTGATTGATGTCAATTGTCAAATTTGGACGTACCAAACAAAAATTTTCTGTAAAATATAATTTAAGAAGCTTAATAATAAATGGTAAATGAATTATATGATAAATTAATTGGATTTAAATATCAAATATCCTGTAAATGATATTATAATATAGGTATTCTTAGAACTGTACTCGGATATGCCACGTTTGTTTACATATAAAAGGAGCAGTCGGTAAACCGGTCCCTATACTGAGAGGACCTATTATACGAGTGTAATGCTTGTAATAAAATTACTGTAAATTTCTATAAAAAATAATTGGGGCCGGTACCGGTATAAATTACATTTGAAGTTATCTCGGGATATGTGAATTTATATTAATTTCCATCAATTTATTACAGAGTTCATCTAAGAAGCTTTTAATATATTATCGAAATTAAAGCAATTGTTATGAGGTTAAAAAAATACAAGAATGTTGGTATCGTGAGAGTCAAAAACGTACATTTTGTCCTAGCTAAAAGTACAAAAACCAAAATGCTTTTTTACATCCCTGGTACATACTTTTAAAGTTATTAAATGCAATTTAAATTGATAATAATTTAATTAATAATGTAAATAAAAAAATAAATAAAGGGGAATCTTAAGTAGGTTTAAGCGACTGAACTTTTTTACTTGTTAATATATCGTATATATTGGTTATGCATTGAGTTTTGTTTGGCCTTGAAATGTTCCTTTCCTTTTTCCTTTTTTGTGAAAAGAACTGAAAAATGCCTACATTAAAAAAAAATAATTTTTTAATCGGACCATAACTTATTTATTATCAAAAACCCGATACACAGAGTGATATATTAACGATTTTTTTAAATATCGATAAGTTCTGAACGAGTTATCGGAAAAATCCCAAAAAAATCCCACAATGAGTTTCTTCAGGTGTGCTAAAAAATACAAAGTAATGGGAAAAATTAAAACCGATTTTTTTTAAACCGTCGATTTGTCATTGATTTCCCCATATAAAGGGTTTGTCAACAGGGACGCTACAAAAGTAGACCGACAGGGACAGCAAACGAAGCCATATTTTTTGCCGCTCTTTTGACATTTCTCTTCAGTAAGGTTTGCCATTTCATGATGGAAAGATATACGAGCCAACAACGAGTTGAAGTTATTAAAATTTACTACCGAAATTCGGTGTCAGTGGCCTCAACGTTAAGAGTGCGAAAAATCGAAAAATCATCTTCAGCGATGAGGCTTATTTCTGGCTGAATGGCTTCGTCAATAAACAAAATATGCGTTATTGGTCAGACAGCAATCCACACGTACTCCATGAGTCATCATTGCATCCCGAAAAAATTACGGTTTGGTGCGGTTTATGGGCCGGCGGCGTCATTGGCCGTACTTCTTCCGTGATGATCAAGACTGGCACGTTACTGTGAATGGGAATCGCTACCGTTCAATGATTACCGAATATTTTTGGCCACAATTGGATGATATGAACTTGGAGGACATGTGCTTCCAACAGGACGGCGCCACAAGCCACACAGCGAATGCCACAATCAGTTTATTGGAAACCAAGTTTGGAGAACGTGTTATCTCACGAAATGGTCCAGTCGATTGGCCGCCTCAGTCGTGCGATTTGACGCCGTTAGACTATTTCCTGTGGGGCTACATCAAGTCTATGGTCTATGCCAACAAGCCAGCAACGATTGATGAACTTCGTACGAATATCGAACGTGAAATTGCAGCAGTATAGGCCGATTTATGCTTGAAACCCGTCGAAAATTGGGTTCAGCGACTGGACTTCTGCAAGCGCGCCCGTGGTCGCCATGCAAAACAAATCGAGTTCCATACATAATAATAAATATAATATAATAAAGAATTTCATTGATATCCAAAACCGTTTTTGTTTTATTTAAAAAAAACTTTTGTAGCGCTCTTATAAAAAAAACCCTTTACAGCAGTAGTTCGCCCAATAATGTTGTATGATATTCTGCTGTGGTGGACGGCAATAAACTATCCATTATAAAACAAAGGATCAGAAAACTGGCTCCCTATGCATAAGCGGAGCGTTGAGAACTACAGTGTCTGTGTCTCTACAAGTCCTACTCCATCTGCTGTCCACTGGTATTTGTGGCGCAAGAAGTGTAAACCAGTGCGGCATTAAACTGTCTATTAATGTGGAGGTATAAGTCCTGCGGTCACATGAGGAAATCAAATTGTACTCCAATCGTAAGTTTCGAGATGAAATTTACCTCCAAGATAACTGCCAGAGAGAACTGTTTTGGCACAATACCAAGGAATATGCAGAAAGAATATCCACAGATGATTCGAAGTTTGATGAGCTCGAAGTTCGGCTTCGGATTACACTGTAAAGATCTTAGTCTAGATCAGGGATGTAACGAATATTCGCATCATTTTAACATTCGCATTCGCAAAAACCATCTTTAGATTATTCGCTTTCGCAAAAATATATTTCAGTATTCGCTTCCATTTGTTAAAAGTTTTAAATCTCCTTATTACCTTCACACAATTTGAAGATATTAATACCAATGAAAACCTCTACCACTTCTCTTCAAAACAGTTGAAGAAATATGTTTGTACTTGAGGTAACAGGAGATACAACTATGGAAAACATTCCTAATACTTGAATATCCTGGAAAAGTATCATTTCAGTTCCTTAAATTTGTTGGTACTGAAGGGTCAAACTATTATTCGCATTCGCTTTCGCAAAAAAGCATATTTCACTATTCGCATTCGCAAGAAATATATTTCAATATTCGCTTTCGCTAAAGTCACTTTCGTTACATCTCTAGTCTAGATATAGCTCACAGACTAAGTACTCCAGTAAAAAGCACTCCAGTAAAACCCTTTACCAAATCCAACACCAAAATATGTCATCAAAATGTGACCATTTGTTTAGACCATCAACAAACATTCGAATTGACCACAAGTACTCACGCGGTCCAAAGCATGAGGAGAAGGGAATTGATGGGTGGTGGGGTGGTACTTATTTCCGCTATTGTGTAATTATAATTTAGTGCATTTAAGCACTTTGTCCCTTTTGAATAATCGATGAGGTTTGAGTGCCCCGAGTGGGGAAACGGGTATTCACGCGTTATCACATGAAATCATCTTTTGTCCTCAAGTCCGTCCAGTTCAGTCCAGTCGAGCCGATAATCACAAATGCAAACAGATAGACACACACATACTCGCTTTCGTACACACTCACACCCCG
The DNA here is from genome assembly GCA_963930755.1 of Eudasyphora cyanicolor. Taxonomy (NCBI): domain Eukaryota; kingdom Metazoa; phylum Arthropoda; class Insecta; order Diptera; family Muscidae; genus Eudasyphora; species Eudasyphora cyanicolor. The sequence goes on from OZ005737.1 coordinate 63,017,532, forward strand.
GACAATGGTCAACAAAAGCCACATAAGTAAGTCTTCAATAAATTATTGAAATATTACAACAATTCGAGTAGTACAAATAGTGAATACATACGACGAGTGTATTTGTTTAATTCATAGTATGTCAGCCAGTCAGTCGTATTGCCGTGTCATGTGACAATAAGAGAGGTGCAACGTGCGACGCAACGCGGCGTCAGGATCGTAAAGGGTTTTATTTTTGTATCTATTTAGAGTGGCATAACCATTAAATTGGAATTATGCAATTCAAAGTGGCGTTGGTTTAATATACGATATTAACTTGATGACTTTTTTTCGTTGCCCTCCCTTTGAAATACATTTTCCACTTTATGTTGAAGTTGGTTTTCCCGGGGAGGGGGGGTTAAACTACTGACGTGTAGGGATTTCGATATAGATAAGGAATTTTGGAATTTGAAATACCCAAATATAGTTGAACACATACGAGTATATCGCGACCTAAGAGTGCAAAGGCGCTAAGTCCAATATTTAAAATTCTACAGGAGAGGTAAAATAGTTACTGTATATGAATGTTTTTATAAAGGGTATATGGACTTAGCGCTTTTACGATTCAGTTTTTAAAGATGACAAAGCTTGATTTTGTTGGCGTTTTGTTTTTAAATCGATGTACGATATATCCAACTTATTTTACGTTCCGCTTCAAAAAATTCATTTTGGCAAAAAGGTGACGTTGAGTCTTTTCACTCTTAGGTCGGCATATATATCATTTACAGGGATATAAGTGAAAGCTACATTACATGAAATAGTCCATAACAATAATGTTTGGATTCAAGGCGCCTTAAAAAGGGTCGGACCTGCACACGGACCTAATCCTTAGTCCAGTAGCAGGTTGGCCCTGCGGATGGTGCAGTATGAGTGCAATTTGAAACACCGCAATTAGGCTCACGCTATAAACCTGTCCTGTAGATTAACACCATAAACACCATAAATCTCCTAGAGGCCTTAACCAGTCTGATATGCAGATGACTTTGTAATACGAGTACCGATGCAGCGCACATTTCTATAATTTATGATTTTTATACCCTCAGGTAGAAAGTAGAATAAAACCAGTAAGGAAAGGCTAAAGTTGGGCGGGGCCGACTATATAATACCCTACACCACTCTCGTAATATTGAATAACTCTGATATATAAATTTTGTAATTCATGTATAAATTGTTTACATAAATTTACTATTGGGACATTTTATACTTAAATAATACCCTGTACCACAGTGTGGTATAAAAACGATTGGATCTAAAGAGCCAAATCGGACGAAACATATATATGGGAGCTATAGCTAAATCTTAACCGATTTTCTTCAAATTCGGTAGTGTTGGTTCATGGATCAATAAGCTCTACCATTCTAAATTTCAAAATGATTGGATATAAAATACAGCTTCTACAGGACTAAAGAGCAAAATCGGACGAAACATATATATGGGAGCTATATCTAAATATTAACCGATTTTCTTCAAATTCGGCAATGTTGGTTCATGGATCAAGAAACTCGGCCATTCTAAATTTCAAAACGATTGGATGTAAAATACAGCTTATATAGAACTAAAGGGCCAAATTGGACGAAACATACATATATATGAGAGCTATAGCTAAATCTTAACCGATTTTCTTCAAATTCGGTATTGTTGGTTCATGGATCAAGAAACTCTACCATTCTAAATTTCAAAATGATTGGATGTAAAATACAGCTTCTACAGGACTAAAGAGCAAAATCGAACGAAACATATATATGGGAGCTATAGCTAAATCTTAACTAATTTTCTTCAAATTCGGCAATGTTGGTTCACGGATCAAGAAACTCTACCATTCTACGTTTCAAAACGATTGAATGTAAAATACAGCATCTATAGGACTAAAGGATCAAATCGGACGAAAGATATGTATGGGAGCTATATCTAAATATTAACCGATTTTATTCAAATTCGGCAATCTTGGTTCATCGATCAAGAAACTCGACCATTCTAAATTTCAAAACGATTGGAAGTAAAATACAGCTTCTACAGGACTAAAGGGCCAAATCGGATGAAACATATATATGGGAGCTATAGCTAAATCTTAACCGATTTTCTTCAAATTCGGCAATGTTAGTCCATGGATCAAGAAACTCTACCATTCTAAATATCAAAACGATTGGATGTAAAATACAGCTTCTATAGGACTAAAGGGCCAAATCGGTCGAAAGATATATATGGGAGCTATATCTAAATCTGAATCGATTTCAACGAAATTCAATAGGGATCTTTACAGCTGCGAAATACTCTAAACTGCAAAATTTCCGAACGATCGGAGTGAAATTGCGACCTGTAGTCGACGAACAACTTTACATGAACAGACGAACGGGCGGACGGACAGACATGGTTAAATCGACTCAGCTAGTGATTCTGAGACGATCGGAATACTTTAAGGTGGGTCTAGCTGTGTTATTTCCAGGTGTTACAAACATCTGCCGTGAAACAAACTTATAATACCCTGTACCACAGTGTGGTGTAGGGTATAAAAAACACAACACAGTAGTGACCTAAGGTCCTACTTATTTGGTGGAAATCTTTTTCAGGACATTTTAAGTCATTTGAGCTATGTCACCCAGCCTATCTGTTTTATTCGCACGATAACTCTCAAACCGAGTGGTAAGGTAAAATACCCATGACTAACTTTGGTTACAAAATTAAAATGGAAATACAAGATAATCGCAGATCTTTTAAAGACATGGCTTATTATTCACCAAGTTCCTAGGTGGAACATAGGGCCACATCAAAATCTTTCCATTCACTTCTTCTACGTTATATGTTTCTTCCTTAGTTCGTATTGAACTTGCCGTCTCCATGTTTGAGAGGGTCTGCCTCTTCGTCGGCTACCCTGTAGGTTCCATTTTAGGGCTTCTTTTTCACTATTACCGTCAGGCTTTCTCAATGCATGACCTGTCCACTGCCACTTCCTACTTTTAATTTCATTATAAAGAGTTTTCCAACAAGAGGTGTTATTTTGGTATTCAAAGAAAAATGTAATTTTTTTGAGATAAATGATCGGATGTTTATTTCATAATAAAAAGGAAGGTATGCCGTTAATAATGATAAACAACATCAGTCAAATGGCCACCACGACCACGCATACAGGACCATATCCTTTTCATGAAATTTTCCATAACCAAATCGCAAAGTGGCTGCCCTATGTCCTCGATAGCCTCACGAATTCTATCTTTGAGGTCTTGAATCGACGCTGGGCTGATGGTGTATACCTTATCTTTCACGTGGCCCCAAAGGAAGAAGTCGCAAGGTGTTAAAACACAAGATCTCGGTGGCCAATTGTGATCACCTCTTCGAGAGATAACACTGTCCGGAAACATTTCCCGTAACAGAGCAATGGTTTCGTTGTTTATGTGGCATGTAGCGCCGTCTTGTTGAAAGTAAACGTTCTCCAGATCAATACCATCCAACTCCGACCATAAAAAATCATTAATCATCTCTCGATAGCGCAATCCATTCACCGTAACTGTTGATCCAACCTCATTTTCGAAAAAAGTCCAATGACACCGCCGGACTATAAACCGCACCGAACAGTCACACGTTGAGGATGGAGAGACTTCTCAACAATAACTCTTGGGTTTTCCGAGCCCCAGATGCGAAAATTTTGCTTGTTGACGTAGCCACCGAGGTGGACATGGGCCTCATCAGTCAAGATGATTTTTCGATGATTTTCGATTTTTCGAATTTTAATAATTTCAATGCGTTGTTGAATCGTGTATCGTTCTAGTTTTAATAATGGCGTAGTTTCTACTTGTCAAATATCAAGGAATAAAAGCTTCAAAAGTGACAGCTACCGAAATACCGGGTGAATCACAATAACACATCTTGTTGGAAACCCCTGTACATTGGCTTTTGATTGACCTTTTATATAGATGCTGGTTCCATATTATATTTGGCCAGTGGATTCGCAATATTCTCCTCAGTCATCTGTTGACGAATGCCTGCATTCTGCTAATGGCTCTTGTAGATGTATTCCATGTTTCGCACCCATAGACCAATACATATTGTACATTGGAGTTGAATATACATAGTTTGGTGTTACGTTTAATCTGTGACGGTTTCCAGACATGGCTGAACAGTTCAATATTCACCTGATTCTGGTGCCTGGCCACAGGGAGGAGATGAAGAGGAGGAGGAACCAATAGAAAACCTTATTTGTCTAGGCTATATTCTCGTCAGAAGGCAGCAGGCTGCACTAGGCTCTCATTTCTTTAAGCAGTTAGAAAACTTTTCTGATGTTAAAATGTGTCAACTCTCAAGGTTTTTAAAGCACAGCTGTGCAGTTGGCAATTCATCTGCATTTGGAATAAAAAGGATATATATACGGCATAAGAAGCTGGGTTTCAAAATTTGTCCTTTTAGGGACTAACATATGGCAACAGGTGATACAATAGGTTTGGGTTTAGGGTAGGGTGGCCGCTAGCGTTGCCAGCTCACATAGACCAATGTAGATCCCTGGAGATACCACGAGCACAGATGCCCCTCATCGTAACCAGTTTGTGTGATAAACAAAGTTATCAATAGAACGAATATCAATATCGGTACCGGAAAGATCTGTCAGACTTCATAGAAAGGCCGACCCTAGTATATACAGACGTCGTTTTCTTAATAAGGGACAATAGCAAAGCAGTTACTCAATGCTCTCCACTTCTTCCTCATCACCAAAGCTCCTAGAGAAGTCATTAAACTCAATACCTAACCGTCTGGCGTGTTCGCCGTTCAGGCAGTGTCTCTTCAGAAATGACACTAAAGTAGACAGTATTTTCCTCTCTAATGCGAGGAGGCATTTTGACCTTCTCAGTTCGTATCTTGGGCAGATTTGTCTAGCTCCCCTACAAGTGCCGATTTCTGTCCATCCTTCGTTGGACAATGGTGCTCCAATATATGCAAATTCTTCGAGAATTTGTAATGTCGTCCCTTTTCCTAGCACGCTCATCAGCTGGCAGATCCCCGGGATATCTCTGTGGCCAGGTACCCATATAAGGTGTATCTTAAACAGCTATGACATCTCGTTAAGAGATCCGAGGCAGTCGAGGGCTGTACGGGTAGTCTAAGAGCTATATCAAGACTGAGTTCTTTACAATGCACTCCACAGCCAACCTTTTCATCAAGCATCGAACCATCTGTGTAAAAGTGGAGATGTTTTCTATTTCCTGGTGTTCTGCCAAAACATTTCTCTCTCACAGGTATCTTAGTGGCGAAGTTCCTCCCGCAGGTATACACCGTTTGTATATAGTCCACTCGGTTGGTTACCATACCACTAAATTGTGATATCCTCATGTGGCCATAGTAATTATAACTCCACATTGATAGGCAATTCAATCGTAATGCCGCTCTGGTGGCAAATTCTCTCGCCACAATATCAATGGGCAGTTATTTGAACCTGCAATAATTGGTTTGTAATGGATAGTTTATTAGTTACCGTCCACCACACCACAATGCCATACAACAGTATTGGGCGAACTACTGCAATATTTATCTTATGGACGATTTTAGGATAGAGGCCCCAACGCGACCCTACAGCTTTCCTACGGGAATATAATGCGTCGTTGGCTTTCCTTACGGTCTGAATAACAATTTAGCATTTTTCTCGCAGAATAATTATTTTCGGTGCAGAAACATTGGTTCTTGCGAAAGCAGATGAGAACCTTCTAGGTGTATTTGAGAGAAAACTTCTTCGTAGAATTTATGGACCTTTATGTGTAGACGGATAATATAGACGACGAATGAACCATGACCTGTACGAGATTTATACCGATGTGGACTTAGTGAGACGCATAAAATTACAGCGATTACGCTGGCTGGGACACATCGGAAGAATACAGATACTCCAGCACGAAAGGTATTCCAAGACCTATATGAAGGATGGCGGAAAAGCGGAAGACCGAGACTTCAGTGAAAGAAAATTTAAAAACACTCGGTGAAAACAACAAACTGGAGGCAGCGTGCTAAAGATCGATGCGCGTGGAGATCGTTTCTCAAACAGGCCAAGACCAACAACAGTCTGTAGCGCCACATAAGTGAGCAAATATCTAGAATTATTCTTTGGTATGCTGCACTTTCAGAAAAGACCAACTCTATTCCATATATCTGAGATTGATCCACATGTGCGAACTTATTCTTCCTAGTAAACAGAACCAATTCTGTCTTGTTTGGGTTTACGCCCAAACCGCTAATTCTGGCCCATCCAGCCAACTTGTTCAGAGCCACCTGTAGGATGTCTCTGAGGACGTCGAGGAATTTTCCAGTTACTGCCACTTCCGAATATGACGATTCGATAGTGCCCACAAGTTCGTGCAGTGTAGATTCTGTAGACTTGCCCTTATTGTAAGCTTGCTGGTTCCCCGACAGGAGTGTTTTATCCAGGTTTTCTCAAACGAAAGAATCTAAAAGTCTTTACATAACTTCCAAACTTAATGCTCCCGGAAATAAATAATTGCTGGGGACACCATAACATGGGATGTATATTCATTTGTTATTCCGTTTGTTACACCTCGAAATATTGATCCGAGACCCAATAAAGTATATATATTACACTGTGAAACAGTGAAAAAAAAATACACGGACTTGACAGTATAGGTTCGATTCTACTACCAAAGGGTTGTATAACCCTATACTCGGTTTGGCGAAATTGGTGTCCAATTTTTTTTATGGGCCTCCAAAGTTTCTGAAAATCAGTGGGCCCCTCGAAAAAGGTATCATCAGCTTTTGTCCAACAACTAATTCTGACTTAACTATATTTGGCAATAATGTAGCCGAGAATATGCTGAACAAAGTTTCTTAAAATTTTATGCGAAAAAACATTTTTTTCCTGTACTTTTTTTTGAAAAAGTGAGGAAAAAAATATTTTTTTCACTTTTTTCAGCATAACCTTCAGGGACTCGTAATTGTTTACTAGCAATGTTTGACAAAATTTTAGCCAACATAAATCTGAACAACTTTTGAACGTGTCTAAGCACCCTAAATAGCTCAACAATCCCCATTGTACTTCACAAATGTAAGTAATTCAACTAAATTATTTTTTTTGGTGTAGCGTATGTTCAGCAGCTATATAGAAAATATTCTTGTGGAACATATTACCCCTCTAGCACCCCCACATAACTGTAATTTTTGGCCCCATTTTAAAAGATCGTAAAAACAATCCACAAAAATGTTGGCCATAAAATTTTACTATATGTGTCAGAACACACCAAAGCCCAAAACTTAACACAAACATTTTTAATTACTTCCTTTTAAAATAAAAAGGGCGCAAAAGGATCCAACAATTGTACACTCTCCCGGTAATTAGGTTATAATTTTTATTTTTTAGAATAAAAATGTTGCGATATGGTACCCACTCCCTTTTTTGGAATAAAAAGAAGGCAAAAGTCCCGAAAATGGTACCCTCTCCCAGCAAAGAAATAATAATGTATTTTTTTCCAACTTTGTACACAGAAAGAAAAATGCCATACTAAATTCAAGTAAAAAATTCTTAAAAAATTCTCGTTCGTTTTTCTTAAAACAAGTATAAATCAGCTTAAATTGAAAAAATCAAGCGCTGAAAGGCTTACAATAAGCATTTAATGCTTGAAATCAAGTAAACATTTCTTGAAAAGGAAAATTAAGCCTAATATGGCTTAAAGTAAGAAAAAAGCTTTCTTTAATCTCTGAGAGACAGAACCATTATAGAGCACAATAAAATTACCCTCTCAACCAAGTGGTTGATTTTGGCTGACGCAACATCAAACACACATGCATATAAATTGTCGAGATGTATATGTATAAACATTTGTGGGCGACCATATCCAATTCGTTTCTCGTTCAAGCAGTGTTTGCAAACACATTACTTGGCGTGATTATTTTTGATTTTAGTTTTTTGAAGTTGTTAATAATTCTTATTCGTTTCGTTGATGCTATTCCTTATATGTTTCATATTTAAATCGAATAAATGCAGCAAAACTTTTACTTTTGCTGTTAAGAAATTGTATTTTGACATACCATTATAAAAAATTGCATTCTTTGAAATACAGTGGCAAAAATGGTATAATTAATATAAATGGTATATAGGTATACAACGAAAGAAAGCACAATAAATCTAGTATGACCAGGCTTAAATCAAGAACTGATCTGGCTTAAATGAAGTATTGGTTAGGATTAAATCAGGAACTGATCAGGCTTAAATCAAGTATTAACAGACTTAATCCAAGTACTGGGCAGGCTTAATTCAATCAAAAATGTCTTCATTGAAGCCCGTTTCGCACTCAAATTAATCAGATAAAATTCTTAAATCAATAGCTTTATGCTTAAAATAAGATTTTTTCGGCTTAAAATCAAGCCTAATCAGGCTTTATAAGCGCTAATATTAAGAATTCAGGGCTTAAAGATCCGTACTTGATTCAAGTATTTTGTACTTGGTTTAAGAAAATCCGTACTTAACGTACTTTTGACACCGCTACGGCTTGATTCAAGTACGGATTACTCAATTTTTTCTTTCTGTGTACTATTCAAAATAAAAAGGGGCACAAGGACTCCTAATATTACATTCCCCCGATAACTAAATGATCGGATGTTTATTTCATAATAAAGAGGAAGGTATGCCGTTAATAATGATAAACAACATCAGTCAAATGGCCACCACGACCAAAAGATTCAAAAGTGACAGCTACCGAAATACCGGGTGATTCAAAATAACACCTCTTGTTGGAAAACCTTGTATAAGCGTGCTTATTCTGCTTTATCAAGACGATGTAGGGTATGATATAGCCGGCTCCGGCCGACTTTTGTCCCATTAATAAAAATATAATTGTGATTCAATCATTTTGGAATAAAAAGTGGACAAAAGTGCAAAAAATTGTACACTCTCCTAGTAAAGACATAATACATTTTTTTTCGAAACTTTTTTCGATATTTCATGAACGCTACTTCAATCTTCAACAAGGTTCTTGGAATAAAAGGAGGATAGAAATTGTACAATCCTAGTAAAGAAGTATGTTTTTTTCCTAAATTTGTACTTTTTATACCCTCACTTTAGTGTGACGAGGGTATATATCATTTGCTACGAAAAAAAAGTGTAACACATCGAAGGAGTGATCTAAGACCCTAAGTATGCTCGGCGGATATTCGTTTTGGGTCATTTTAAGACGAATGAGCAATGTCCGTCCGTCTGTCTGTCTGTGGGGCTGGCTGGTGCGCACGATAACTCTCGAAAGGAGTAACCGATTGACTTCAAATTTGGTACGTGGTAATATTTTTTCTATCTCCGGGTTAGTTCGAAGATGGGCCATATTGGTCCACTCCTTCTAGTACCTCCCCCACAAAGTGTTAAAATGTTGGAAAATATTGAATCTTTAATAACTGCTATACTACTTATTCGAATCTTCTGAAATTCCACACATAGCATTAGTTTATTAGTCGCTATCAACTCCAGAAAAATGGGCCAAGTTGCTACGCCCCTTTTGGTACCTCCCACACAAATGCACCATTTTGCAGCAAAAGTTAACAGCTTATAACATTAATACCACTTTATAAAAATACTTGATATTTTGTACAGTATAATGCTTTTATAGTGCCTACAGTCCAGTGAAAAATAGGTGTTATATTCACGCCCCTTTTGGTACCTCCCACACAAAGGTAACATTTTGCACCAAAAGTTAACAGCTTATAACATTAATACCAGTGTATAAAAATACTTGAAATTTTCTACAGTGTAATGCTTTTATAGTGTCTATAGCCCTGTGAAAAATGGACGTTATTGCCACGCCCCTTTTTGTACCTCCCACACAAAGGTACAATTTTGCCCAAAAAGTTAATGCCACAACATTTTGCATAGTGTAACGCTTTTGAAGTGTCTATAGCCCTATAAAAAATGGCCGTTATCACCACGCCCCTTTTTGTACCTCCCACACAAAATGTCCAAATCATACCAAAATTTAATATCTCATAACGTTAATAAACCAGTGCAAATAAACGCTTATAATTCGGCGCATTGCAATGTATTTAAATTATCTACTATTCAGCGAAAAATAGGTGTATTTGTTAAACCCGTTCTGGTACCTACCATACAATCTAACAGAATAATCCGTGGAATATTCAATATTACATTACTCACAAAATGAGGGTATACCTTAGTCGGTTTACCCGACTGAAATTTTCTTACTTGTTATTTATTTATTTTATTCAATAGTAAACCAAGCGGTAGGCCGTATACGAGTATTATTATAAATATTACTGAAGCAAACAAAAAATAGTTCGTATTTATAAAAGTTTATAAACCAAAAGGAATGTGAGTCTACTACCTTAACGAAACTAACATTAATCTTATAAAGTAAAAAAACGGAATATCAATAACTAACATCATATCGCTCACTCACTTCAAGAGTGACATAACTCAAAATTTAAAATTTTTGAGGTTGCCTTACAAAAATGCGAATTTTGCAAATGTCCATAAATTAATCTCAGCGAAATTTGGTCTATAAGTAAACAAGCATATTTCGGACTATTCAAGCGTTTCTTAACATCTTATTTCATGTTACTTATCTTTTTATACGGACTTAAAGTTACACCTCTTAGCAATTTTCAATTTTGAGTTATGTCACTCTTGAAGTTAGTAGCGATATGGCATTAATAAACTTTCTGGGACTACTCTCTTGCATTAAATAAAATGAATTGATACGAATTTAAAAGATTTAAAATACAATTAAAATGGGAAGTCACCAGAACTTCAATTGGACTTAATTGGATGAATTTCGATTTTTTATAATAAACAAGTAAGAAAGTTCAGTCGGGTAAACCGACTTATGAATCCCCTCACCTTGAGTCCCAAATAAAATATTAGTAAATTTATTTATTTTTTTGTTTTAATTAAATTATTATCAATTTAAATTGCATTTAATAAGTTTAAGGTATGTGTTGGTATTAAAGTTATAAGCTGTTAACTTTTGGTACAAAATGGTCCATTTGTGTGGGAGGTACCAAAAGGGGCGTTCCAATAATGGTCATTTTTCTCTGGACTCTAGGTACCATAAAGCTTTACACTGTACAACATTTCAAGTATTTATATGCACTGGTATTAAAGTTGTAAGCTATTAACTTTTGGTACAAAATGGTACATTTGTGTGGGAGGTACCAAAAGAGGTGTGCCAATAACGGCTACTTTCCTCTGGACTCTAGGTACTATAAAAGCATTGCACTGTACAAAATTTCAAGTACTTATATGCACTGGTATTAAAGTTATAAACTGTTAACTTTTGGTGTAAAATGGTCAATTTGTGTGGGAGGTACAAAAAGGGGCGTGGTAACTTCACCCATTTTTCTCGAGGTGATAGTGACTATGTATAGAATTTCAGAGGATTCAAATAAGTAGTATTGAAGTTATAAAATAATCAATATTTCACAAAATGTTAACCCTTTGTGGGGGAGGTATTAGAAGGAGTGGACCACTATGGCCCATCTTCGAACTTAGCCGGAGATAGAAGAAAATATGAACACATTCCAAAATTGAAGTCAATCGGTTACTCCTTTCGAGAGTTATCGTGCGCACCAGCCAGCAGACAGACGGACGGACATTGCTCATTCGCTTTAAAATGACCCAAAACGAATATCCGCCGAACATACTTAGGATCTTAGGTCATTCCTTCGATGTGTTACACTTTTGGCTCGTAGCAAATGATATACTAGTATACCCTCCTCTCTAAGATGGGGGGATAAAAAGGACCAAAAATGTTACACTTTTCCGGTAATGACATTATAATTCATATCTTTGGAACAAAAAGCTTGCAAAATTGTACCCTTTCCCTTTTTAAAAGAAGAAGATGAAAAAGGTCCCAAGGAAGAAGTAATAACACCGTGCGACACAATTTTTCACCCATGATCGAAACTATTTACAAGTGAAACTAGAGACCATGCATACTAAGTTTCGTGATCGTTTGTCCTTTTTACAGGACTTTAAAAATTTCAAGGATGACATTTTTGAAATATTTTTCTTCGCACTTATTACAATGTGAGTTGATAAATATGCATATCAAATGAAAGGGGTGTATTCCCGCTATTTAATAAAACTTAAAAAAATCCAAGGGCGAATGCTATAAAAACAATGTCCTTTTAAACTTTTATCCTTGAATATCCTTCATAGTTGTGAATATCCTTCATCTGAAAAATACATGTTGCAGAACTCAAACTGACATAACATATATTATGCATATTTATCAATTCACATTGTAATGAATGCAAAGAAAAATAATTAAAAAATTTTATTCTTGAAATTTTAAAAGTCCTGTAAAAAGTACAAACGATCACGAAATAAAAAACTGAGTATGCAGTTTTGCTACCCATGGTCTCTAGTTCCACTTGTATATAGTTTCGTTTATGGGTGACAAAAAAGTTGACATTTGTCGCACGGTGTAATATTTGTTTTCCGAAATGTATGCTTTTTGTTATATAAAGGTGCCAAAATTTGTACACTATCTCAACAATGAGGCTAAAATAGATTTTTTTTAATTTCCAACTTTTTTAAACAAAAAAGGTGCCAGAAATGTTCCACCGCGTTTAACCTCTAGCTGGGAAAAAGTTCTACTTATTTAAGGAATAAAAGGAGTTTAAAAGGAGCCCAATTAAATTTTTTCTTAATATTCATACTTGTTGGAACAGAAGGGACCCAAAAATTATATCCTCTTCCTGGCAAGTAGTTACGATTATTCATCGAAATTCTTATGATTTTGTGGGAGGACAAGAAGCGGCCCAAAAATGGAACACTCCCCTGGTACAAAAGGTCACAATAGTCGTACCTTATCCCAATATTGAAGTTATAATTGTTTTTTGTAATTCGTACTTTTTGGAATAAACTTATAATAATTGTTTTCTTCAAATTCGTACATTTTAAGGATAAAGAGAGGGCAAAAAGAGGCCCAAAAATGTTACAATTCCCTGAGAGGATATTCAAAATGCGTATTTATTTTTGCATAAAAGGGGAACAGAAAGGTCCAATAATATAAAATAAAAATGATTTCAAAAAAAAATCCTAAAAATATCATAAATTTTTGTCGAAAATTGTAAATTTTGGAGAAAAGGGCAGCATAAATGGTACCCTTTAACAGTAATGAGGATTTAGTTGGAAATCCAATTGACAAATATTTCAAAATGTTAACAACAAGACAAGAATTTATATATGTATATTTTTCAAAAGTCTCACGTTTTGGAATAAAAAAAGGATGTACGATCTCTAAACATGTTTCTCAGGGTTGATTTTAGGAAAAAAAAATTACCCACTTCCTGTAATGTTTTATAAATGATATTGAAATTTCATATATTTTTTAAATAAGAAGGCACTAAAATGTTGAAGAATTGGAATAAAGGAATTAACCGTGTTATAATTGCTTATTTCGTACTTCTTTTTTTGGAATAAGAAAAGTTGAACCCTCTTCCTACACTGAAAAAAAAATAGTAATAAAACTAATGATGACACATTCTTATATTAAGTATGCTACCTCGGCATCAATTCAATGACAATTTTCATTAAAATAATGAAAATTTACACGTTATTTTACGAAATTTTCTTTAATGTAAAGTTTTTTGAATTTGAATTAATGACTATCTAATCATTAGTTTTGTGTACGCGCTTCTTTAAATGTACGCATTTAAATTAAAGAAAAAAATCATTATTTTTGTGACAATCCGCATTATTTTAAGTAATATTTCAATACTTTTAAGAATTTTATACATTAACACTATGACGTAGACATGTCATAGTTTTAATGCCGAATCGGACTTAATTAACAGTATGAGATATTTGAGTAATAAATTTAAGGCTATGCTCCCCTTAAAGGAAAGGCTGTCTTGGTAATAAATTTTATGACTATTGTCATTATTTTTAAGAATACATACGAGAGAATTTTACAATCTCTCCCTCCCTCTCTCGCTCGGAGAATCTGTTTTGTTTGGTAATGTGTGAATCAATTATGGAATGCTAGAAGAGAATATAGAGAACAGTTCTGTTGTTCGTTTTCTTTTAAATCGTCAGTTATTTACAAGCGATCGAAGGAAACGGTTGTCTGTTTTCGGGACGCGGATTGTGAAAAAATTTGATTGCTGTGCATACATACGTGCATATTGCACCGGAAATAATTTTAATATGGGCTGTTAACAGTTATTTTTGCTAAAGCATAGCAACAACAACAAATGAAACCGTCGTGTACATGTGTGTATGCATGTGGTTATGCCGTCGGCGTCACCATCGATCTCTGTGATAAGGGAGTGTGTGTGTTATTTATGGCGATGTATGTACATGCGTTTTTGAAGGAGATCTTGTTTGTAAGTCCTGTGAAGAGATTTGTGCCAAACGGATGATAAAAATGTGAGTAATAGATTTTGTAATGGAAAATGTTTGTAATGGAAAATTTGTAATGGGAAAATGTTTAGGTACGTGAAAAATAATATTATTATCCTGAAATAAACATCTTATTCGCAATTACAAAATTAACAAAACACATTTTAATTGAAAGAATTTATTTATTAAAAATACCAGCGCATAATGCAGAAATGTAAAATTATTTGTGGCAATATAGAAATTTATTATTAATAATATGTTATACATATAACTATCTTTTTTAATTTTTTTAGTAAAACATTTTTAGAATGGGTCTTTTGTGAGAAGAGTGGCAAATTTTACAAAATATTTCAACGTAAGTATTATATATGAACGGCTGAAATATTTCTCTTAGTTTTCAGCGTTTTCCAATTGTGATATGATAAAATTTATTTGAATTTTTTGTTGTTTATAGATAATTTTATTTGATTTATTTTCAGAAAAAATTTAATTATTTTAATTTTAGATCACGCAATATTTGAAGGTAAATGTGATGGATATATGAAAAATGCAGTGCTGAATGCCATTTATAAATTACAACAAATAAGTGAGATTTGGAAACAATATTTGTAAGTATTATGTATTTCTGAACAAATATATTTTATTTGAAAATCAAGAAATTTAATTTGGAACGCATATATTACGGTATTAGAACAAAATATATTTGCGAACTGACGTTCACATATAAAATACGTGTTTTCACACAAACAAAATTATTGTTAAAAAGTTTTCCAAATATAATTTATTTAAAAAGATGTTTTCCTTTTTTGAATTTTAGTTTAAATTTTTCCTTGATTTCGTGTTCATAATTGATTCATAAGTACTTCATAATTAAACCTGCTGTTAGATTAGGCCCATTTGGTCCAATTTTTGTATCGTTTCCTTTTATATGAAAAATGTAATGTTGACCAAATGGACTCTTAATCTAGGATTCGTACAGATTTGCTAATCTAACACCAGGGTTATGAATGTCATAAGCAGCATTAGCTTTTGTTTTATAGACGTAATTTTTAATAAGTTTTTGTAGTTTTGTTTGCTAACAAAACTTAAGATTTTAAAATCTAAGTAACGATTGATTTTATTGAGAAAATTATTTTTGATAACTTTATTTTATATGAAAAATTTCACTTTCGCCACTTTCAAAACAATCAGTTTCTATTATTAATAATATCTTACATAAATATTTTTTTTAACTTTTAGTACAGCAAATTTTGTATGGATCTATTATGAGAATTTGTGTCGTAGAAGAGTGACTAAATATTTCAGTGTAAGTGAGTAATACCAAAGATTTGAATATATCTCTTATTTTTCAACATTTTTTGACAGTTATATGATAAAATTTATTTTAATACTTTATCGTATATAAATCATTCTGTTTGATTTCTATTCAAATTATTTTTATTTTAGTTCGCGCAATTGAACTTTATTTGAATATATGAAAAATGCAGTGGGGAATTAAAAATTACAAATTGCAGGAAATGAGTGAGCATACAAACTATATGATATAAGAATATAATATTTGTTTTATATAATTTCTATTTAAATTCCAGCCAAATTCTAGGTTAAAAATCATTAAGGTCGGTTCCGATAAAAATTTTTCATGGACAACATATAGAGAAACGAATCCCGCTATAGAATCGATACATAACAATACAATATTCGAATAAAAGTCAAACTTCATAGTGTGTTGGCCGATTTGTCTTTATACAATTACATATTGTTTTATATTATAAAATGTTCAAGGTTATCCGTAATATGTATTATATTTTTTTGTATTTTCCAATATAAAATATAACAAATAAAATATTTATTTAGAAAGACAAAGTGTTGTGTTATTGAATTTTCTATGAATATTAAATGATTTCAAAGAAAATGATTCATTTAAAAGAGGAACATTATAATCAATACAATGTAACGAATTTTCCATACATATTTAAAAAAACTGTATTTAAATTCATGTATGCCTTAAATTAATTACCAGTATATTCTTATATCAAGGACAACCATTTTAAATTTTATAACGATAATGTTTTAAATTATATGATATTTTACTAAAAATAAGCACGCGCCATACTTAAATTTACGCAAAAATGTGCTTATTTTAAGACCAAACATAATTAGTTTTATTACCCAAAATTCTTAATTCTATGAAATGCATCCTCAAAACAAGTACTATTCACATCTTTAAATTATCTATAAAACCTTCTTATTTTTATAACGATTGTCTTTGGCTCGAAATCATTGTCGAAATCTTAAACTTTACGACAAATTCATTGATTTTCAGTACGTTTTTTTTAGTGTAGGATGAGAGAAAAGAGTGTTTTCCAAAAAACATCCTTTTTGGATTATGTTTATTTGGAAAATTTATTTATTTATTAAAGATTTATAGATCGGTAGTTTACTTCAAGTGCTTAAAATGGCTTGTAATCTTTAAAAAATTATGAATTTATGGCAAAAATAGAGCTTTTTTCGTGTTCACCATGTGGAAAACACTGGTTGTTGCTGGCAAATATGGAATACAATATTCAACTAAACACGAACCCCCAAAATTATATCCCCATGGGTGTCATAAATCCTTTTTTTCTCCGCCAAGAAACCCTATAACTAAACTCAAATTATATACTCGTACAAAGGATAAATATATACGTATGTACTAGTATTTGTGGTTGTTCGTTTGGCTGTCTGTCCGTTTATGCGGTTTGAATTTATACTAAAATTCCACATTACGAATATTGAACACCATTAACAGAGAACACGCGACCACACCAACAAAACGAAACAAAAAAAAAACTAAAAAGGCAAAAAGTGGAAAAGCTAAATGTTTTTGCGTGCCAGGCGCTCGCGATGGACGATGGGCTTCGTTTGTCTCTCTAAATTATGGATGGATGGTTTGTTTTAGTCATTTGGTTATAACTAAGTGCCGGTCTGTCAGAGAGCCCTTTTTAATGGTTTCGTTTCGTTTTTATTTTCACAAAAATTTATATTGTCCCGCTGAGTGGAAAAAGGATAATAGTCAGTCAGTCTGCCTGACTGGGCGGTTTGTGCATACGAGTATACTCCTTAATGTATGACCACGTGAACTTTACACCTCGTGCCATCTGTTTACTTAGTGTACATCCGTCAAATGGAGAGGGGTTTGAAAGTGGAGTGGGTTTTGAAAGTGGTGGAGTGGATGGACGAATGTCCCAAGGAAAAGTCAATTCGTCATTAGTGGGATGAGATGTCGAGGTAGGTGCTCGTCTTTTGCTGTAGGAAAAGAATTCTACAAAAAAATTTCAAAAATGTTTATCAATTCCGTAATTTTTTTCGACTTTTCAATTCCTTAGCGACACTTCTTTAATCCAGGACTAAAATCTCTGGTTTCAAGAATCTAAACGACTATAACTACAGCATTCGATTCTTGCAAAATTTGTATAAAAACATCCCAACATTTCTATAATTGGCTATACATTTTAGTTATACTAATGATTAAAGTAATGTAATTTTAAAACCAGTAAGGAAAGGCTAAAGTCGGGCGGGGCCGACTATATAATACCCTGCACCAGTCTCGTAATATTGAATAACTCTGATATATAAATTTTGTAATTCATGTATAAATTGTTTACATAAATTTACTTTTGGGACATTTTATACTTAAATAATACCCTGTACCACAGTGTGGTGTAGGGTATAAAAACGATTGGATCTAAAGAGCCAAATCGGATGAAACATATATATGGGAGCTATAGCTAAATCTTAACCGATTTCCTTCAACTTCGGCAATGTTGGTTCATGGATCAAGAAACTCTTCCATTCTAAATTTCAAAACGATCGGATGTAAAATATAGCTTCTATAGGACTAAAGGGCCAAATCGGACGAAAGATATATATGGGAGCTATAGCTAAATCTTAACCGATTTTCTTCAAATTCGGCAATGTTGGTTCATGGATCAAGAAACTCTTCCATTCTAAATTTCAAAACGATCGGATGTAAAATATAGCTTCTATAGGACTAAAGGGCCAAATCGGACGAAAGATATATATGGGAGCTATAGCTAAATCTTAACCGATTTTCTTCAAATTCGGCAATGTTGGTTCATGGATCAAGAAACTCTACCATTCTAAATTTCAAAACGATTGGATGTAAAATACAGATTCTATAGGACTAAAGGGCCAAATCGGACGAAAGATATATATGGGAGCTATATCTAAATCTGAACCGATTTCAACCAAATTCAATAGCGATATTAACAGCCGCGAAATACTCTAAACTGCAAAATTTCAGAACGATCGGAGTGAAATTGCGACCTGTAGTCGACGAACAACTTTACAACTAAATCGACTCAGCTAGTGATTCTGAGTCGATCGGTATACTTTAAGGTGGGTCTAGCTGTGTTATTTTAAGGTGTTACAAACATCTGCCGTGAAACAAACTTATAATACCCTGTACCACAGTGTGGTGTAGGGTATAAATATAGAATGAGTGTATTCTTGAAATATGATTCTCAAAGAAATATAACCTAGGGAAATATATTCTAATAACTCGCTGAAATCAAAGCCAAGAACAAACAGTGGCGGTCCTCAGGATTAGTTAATCTGAGGAACTGCTGTAAGAAGCTCTTTAACAGAGCAAAGTATACAAGAGCACAAGAGAACTGGGGCAACTACGGCGGTCCTAAAATTAGCCGACCTAACAAAGAAAATTTAGGAACATTTTTCTTTATTTCTCAATCTATCTTTCATATTTTTTAGCACGAAACTTTTTCCAGCGATTTTCAATAGCTTCGATAGGCGGTTTATAGTAAGAACGGTTAAGATATAGTTAATCTGTGGAAGTGCTGTAAGAAGCTCTTTACCAGGGCAAAGTATACAAGAGCTTAACAGAACTGGGGCAACTACGGCGGTCCTAAAATTAGCCGACCTAACAAAGCAATTTTAGAGACATTTTTTTTTATTTCTCAATCTTTCTTTCTTTTTTTTTAAACGCGATTTTCAATAGCTTTGTTTGGCAGATTATAGCCAGAACGGTCTAGCTCCTGAAAATAGCCACGAACCGCAATCTCCACCTCTTCATTGCTGGCAAATCTTTATCCGCCGAATAATTTTTTCACGTTTGCAAACAAAAAATAATCCAAAGGAAATAAGGTGCGTTCTGAAGCAATTCTAACTTTTACTCATTGATTTTGGCCATAGCAATAGTGGATGAAGGAACCGGTGCATTGTCTTGATTGTGAGCAAACGCGGCACCCATCTTGCGTATAGCTTTCTCATCATCAAATTTTTCTCCAATATGCGATATATACCACTTTTTGAAATGCCTATGACTTTAGCTAGCTCACTAAAAAAAAGCGTTTCTAATTTAGTTCAATGTGTTTATTCATATTGAGTTAATTTTGTCTTAAAACTGGGAAATATTACTTAGTACTACTAAATTTAATTGTTTTGAGGGATATGTAGAATAGTTCATTAACTAAAAATGAGGACATATTTTTACTAAAATAATATTTCTTGAATATAGTTCGAATATTCATAAATTTCACAAATTTAGACATATGCGGTGGATACCCAACCTAGACATAAGGAAATTATAAACTAAAAATGGACAGCATGAGTTTTAGGAAATTTTAATTAAAAGTAATCATGAATCCTCATTTCGGGTCCATGAATTTTAACTCAAAATTATGAAAACATACTAAAATTAGGAAAAAATTAACTATGTTCGGACTATGTTGTAGTCCCAAAAACGCGAAATTAGTTTATGTCCTTTTTCATTCCGCAATTTTTATTTTTGCGCAACTCGTTACTTGCAGAAACTTAAATTTATGGCGAAACATTAAAAATGTTACGCCCGGGACGAGAGTCGCACCGACAGCCTTATGGTTGTGAGCCAGACACACTATATACATATCTAGCTACGAATCTCTTTTGGAATTGATATGAAAATGTCATTCATAATAAAATTTCTTTGTCGCCTATAAATATAGTATTTGGCAGGTCAATTTATCATTCAATGATGGCAATCCTTTTATCAAATGCAAGTGTACATAAAAGTACATTGTTTGGAAAATTTGGGGATATATATATAATTGTATTTAAAAACCAGTAAGGAAAGGCTAAAGTCGGGCGGTGCCGACTATATAATACCCTACACCACTCTCGTAATATTGAATAACTCTGATATGTAAATTTTGTAATTCATGTATAAATTGTTTACATAAATTTACTTTTGGGACATTTTATACATATATAATACCCTGTACCACAGTGTGGTGTAGGGTATAAAAACGATTGGATCTAAAGAGCAAAATCGGACGAAACATATATATGGGAGCTATAGCTAAATCTTAACCGATTTTCTTCAAATTCGGTAGTTTTGGTTCATGGATCAAGAAACTCTACCATTCTAAATCTCAAAACGATTGGATGTAAAATATAGCTTCTATAGAACTAAAGGGCCAAATCGGACGAAACATATATATGGGAGCTATAGCTAAATCTTAACCGATTTTCTTCAAATTCGGCAATGTTGGTTCATTGATCAAGAAACTCTAAAATTCTATATTTCAAAACGATTGGACGTAAAATACAGCTTCTATAGAACTAAAGGGCCAAATTGGACGAAACTATATATGGGAGCTACAGCTAAACCTTAACCGATTTTCTTCAAATTCGGTAGTGTTGGTTCATGGATCAAGAAACTATACCATTCTACATTTCAAAATAATTGGATGTAAAATACAGCTTCTATAGGACTAAAGGGCCAAATCGGACGAAACATATATATGGGAGCTATAGCTAGATCTTAACCGATTTTCTTCAAATTCGGCAATGGTTGTTCATGGATCAAGAGACTCTACCATTCTAAATTTCAAAACGATCGGTTGTAAAATACAGCTTCTATAGGACTAAAGGGCCAAATCGGACGAAACATATATATGGGAGCTATAGCTAAATCTTAACCGATTTTCTTCAAATTCGGCAATGTTGGTTCATGGATCAAGAAACTCTACCATTCGAAATTTCAAAACGATTGGATGTAAAATACAGCTTCTATAGAACTAAAGGGCCAAATTGGACGAAACATATATATGGGAGCTATAGCTAAACCTTAACCGATTTTCTTCAAATTCGGTAGTGTTGGTTCATGGATCAAGAAACTCTACCATTCTACATTTCAAAATGATTGGATGTAAAATACAGCTTCTACAGGACTAAAGAGCAAAATCGGACGAAACATATATATGGGAGCTATAGCTAAATCTTAATCGATTTTCTTCAAATTCGGCAGTGTTGGTTCATGGATCAAGAAACTCTACCATTCTAAATTTCAAAACGATTGGATGTAAAATACAGCTTTTATAGGACTAAATGGCCAAATCGGACGAAACATATATATGGGAGATGTAGCTAAATCTTAACCGATTTTCTTCAAATTCGGCAGTGTTGGTTCATGGATCAAGAAACTCTACCATTCTAAATTTCAAAATGATTGGATGTAAAATACAGCTTCTACAGGACTAAAGGGCCAAATCGGACGAAACATGTATATGGGAGCTATAGCTAAATCTTAACCGATTTTCTTCAAATTCGGCAATGTTGGTTCATGGATCAAGAAACTCTACCATTCTAAATTTCAAAACGATTGGATGTAAAATACAGCTTTTATAGGACTAAATGGCCAAATCGGACGAAACATATATATGGGAGCTATATTCAAATTCGGTAGTGTTGGTTCATGGATCAAGAAACTCTACCATTCTAAATTTCAAAATGATTGGATGTAAAATACAGCTTCTTCATGACTAAAGAGCAAAATCGGACGAAACATATATATGGGAGCTATAGCTAAATCTTAACCGATTTTCTTCAAATACGGCAGTGTTGGTTCATGGATCAAGAAACTCTACCATTCTAAATTTCAAAATGATTGGATGTAAAATACAGCTTCTACAGGACTAAAGGGCCAAATCGGACGAAACATGTATATGGGAGCTATAGCTAAATCTTAAGCGATTTTCTTCAAATTCGGCAATGTTGGTTCGTGGATCAAGAAACTCTACAATTCTAAATTTCAAAACGATCGGATGTAAAATACAGCTTCTATAGGACTAAAGGGCCAAATCGGACGAAACATATATATGGGAGCTATATTCAAATTCGGTAGTGTTGGTTCATGGATCAAGAAACTCTACCATTCTAAATTTCAAAATGATTGGATGTAAAATACAGCTTCTTCAGGACTAAAGAGCAAAATCGGACGAAACATATATATGGGAGCTATAGCTAAATCTTAACCGATTTTCTTCAAATTCGGCAATGTTGGTTCATGGATCAAGAAACTGAAAATACAGCTTCTATAGGACTAAAGGGCCAAATCGGACGAAAGATATATATGGGAGCTATATCTAAATCTGAACCGATTTCAACCAAATTCAATAGCGATCTTAACAGCCGCGAAATACTCCAAACTGCAAAATTTCAGAAGGATCGGAGTGAAATTGCGA
Organism: Eudasyphora cyanicolor; assembly: GCA_963930755.1. Classification (NCBI taxonomy): domain Eukaryota; kingdom Metazoa; phylum Arthropoda; class Insecta; order Diptera; family Muscidae; genus Eudasyphora; species Eudasyphora cyanicolor. Next base: position 63,040,407 of record OZ005737.1, read on the forward strand.
CCTGTAGTCGACGAACAACTTTACATGGACAGACGGACGGACAAACATCTGCCGTGAAACAAACTTATAATACACTGTACCATAGTGTGGTGTAGGGTATAACAAACTTATAATACAATACAGTGTGGTGTAGGGTATAACAAATTTTTCATAAAAGTGTATGTGTTACGTAGCTCAGTTGGTAAACATGTGGCTCACAAAACGGAAGATTCTGGGATCGAATCACATTCGGAGCGGAGGTAGAATGTTATACATATAATATTGAACAGTTCGTGTGTAATAATCAATAGTTTCAATTCCTAAAGCAATGAAGAAGAGATTAATCCAAAGAGCAAGTGGTAAGAGATTCCAACATATATATAAATGGGGGAGAGTGATGGAGAAGGACATGTCAAAAATCGCAAAAAATGTCAAGGCTAAAAAGTCCAAGAACAATTTTAATTTTAGTTTATTTAAACTTGCTCCAGGGTTCACATTTTTTTGAGTGCTCCTTTAACCTTCAACCGACGGTCATGCAGCCTATAAGCTAAGGAAAATTCTAGCCTCGTCACCATGTATGTTAGGCACATCTAAAGATGGAATCAGTGAGGAATTTTGAGAGTTGCAGGAAATGCTGTTGAAGTTGAGCCGTCAGGCATTGCCGGAAAAATGTAATCGGACCACGGATGTTAAGGCCATTAAGGCGCATTAAACCATACAGATCGCCAGAATTACATGCGGTAGTTGGTAGGTTATCATTAACCTTTAACAACTAACCTGTTATCATTAACCTATCATATACATAAATATATTCACTAAGATGAGGGAAATTAATGTAGTTTTTATACATAAATCGGGAAAAGTTCCTTCACGGCAGCCAATGGACTTCCGCCCCATCAGTTTGTCATTGTTTCTGCTGAAGACTTTGGAAAGTTTGATAGACATTTATCTAGGAATGAAAATAGACCAAACGTTGTCTGGGCGACCGCATGCATATTGCAGGGGTGAGTCTGCAGAGAGCACATTGCACGATTTGGTTAAAGTTTCCCTTGATGAATGGAATAAACCGTGATGAGACTTCTGGACACAAAAGAGGCATTCAATAGCGTTAAACCAAGAGCAATAATAACGGCCCTACATAAGGTTTATGTAAATGAAGATATTAGGATGATTATAGAAATCCTTCTTACCAAGAGACAGATATGCGATAAGTGTTCCATTGATTGCTACAGCTGCGCTTTGCTGAGATATGGCAGTATTCGTCTGTAGATGTTGTCAACAATCCCGCAGACATTCCGTCTCGGATCAGGAATATGCTTGGATTCCGGCTATACCATCTAATGCAGAATCCATCATTAAGAAACTGAAGGTCTGAAATCCCAGTCTTCCAATTGGCAACTGAAAGATCTTCGATTAGATGAGGCGGGTGGGACTCGGAGGTACGTAGTATTTAAAGTGAATGCTGAATCTGTGTTTAATCTTTAAGTCGAATGGACTTGCTCATATCCTTCATAAACTCCCCAGAGGAACAATAACTGCAATAGACTAAGGCACTCCCACAATGACCTTCGAACAGCCATTTGAAGTCAAATTCTCTAGCAGAACTGAATCCCATTCCGTGGACGGTACACGACACCAAGGTATTCACGGACGCTCCGAAATGAGTTGTGGAGTTAGTTCAGGTCTCTTCTCCAAGGAAGCGCACATATCAATCTCCATAAAACTTCCTGATTATTGCAGTGTTTTTCAGGCGGAGATACTGGCCATACAGGAAGCATGTAATGTACTACAGCAGAATCATACAACAGATCGCATAGGAATATTTGTCGTTAGTCAAGCGGCTCTCCTTGCTTTAAAAAAACATCGCCACATCAAAACTTCTGACAGACTGTATGAAAGCTCTGGCTAAGCTAGGTCGTGTTTCAAAAGTAGTTCTCAACTGGATCTCAGGTCATAGGGGCCCTGAGGGGAATGAAAAGGGGAATGGTGTGGAGTTGCAAACCAACCGGTCGCCATGACCCTTAGAATGGCAAGGAGTTTTAGATAGGCTCCGCTTCTAACCAAGGAGGAGGTCAAAAGTGTCCAGAAACACGGAATTGTTTGGTATTCATGCACATTCTGCGTTGGTCGACGCATGTATTCACCCAGGTGCTTACCTACTGTTGATCCTACGAGTAGTAGTTATAGTTGGATCTGGCGAATTCATTATACAATTTTTTAAATCCCTATCGCCTAATAAGACTCATTCCCAGTTTCACAGAATTACTCCCTTCCACCCACAGGGACTTGAGGGGAATGAAAAGGCAGACGAACTAGGTAGAGCTGGATCCTGTTCTAACAGCGCCTCTGAGAGTCATTAAAAAGGATATCTTCAATTATTACTTGAAACAAGCAGAGACCAGGTGGGATAAGACCGAAGCGTGTCGAATATCCAAATCACCTGGCCACGGTACAACACTCAACGAACAAGGTTTCTAATCAGCCAACATTGACGGAACTTGACACAGCTAGTCGCTGTGCTAACTGGCCACTGTTCAATTGGAGATCATGCAAATCAGTTGCAACTTCAATACAACTACCATTTTCGCAGTCGCGACAACGAAGAGGAAGGGGAGAGAGATTCGAACCCTTCTCTGTTCCTGCCCAACACTAATACAGCGCAGACTTAAAGCTTTAGGTCAACCGTTCTTTCATAAACTCGCCGGGGCGTCAGATGTAAGTCTGGGAAACCTTGTCAAGTACGTCAACCCATCAGGCTGGATATAAAAACACAAGAGTATAGCAGACACTACGCGATTGAGGTGGCCTTCGGAAGCTCAGTGGTTAGTGCATTAGACTTGGATCCCGAAGGTGCTGGGTTCAATTCCCAGCCAGGGCATTGGGAAATTTAACATCAACATTTCATGTTTTCATCGTAACTGAGTTTCTGCAGCTAAAAATAACTCACCGGTCGCACTACAACAACATCAGATCATCCAAGTCAACAGGGAAGCTAAAAACAGAAATGCAGCACTTCTAGTGGAGAATAGAAACCGTAACACTCAAATAACATTCATTTCCTGAAAATAACAGACGAACGTTAATTTACAACCGGACAACATTGAGTAGATGATAACAACATAAGGTTCCCGCGATAGTCGGATACATGTCGGAACGAAGTCTGTAATAGAAATAGACTTAAGGATTATCAACTCAGCGTCTTCAAGCTGCTGCAAAACCACCACAACAACAAAAACGGTATTTTAATATACTAATTGAGGCTAGGGAGAGGTTCTTAGCCACCGCGTTAACCAACCAACCAAGTCCAATGGACAAGTGTCACGCGGATTCAGCAAAACGGCTAAATGTGTACAGGAGCTATAAGGGAGATGATTCGATAGATACTCTACCAGATAACACTGGTATAGTATCTGGCGGAAACTAACGTCTTCTCCTTTCCCAATATGCTTGAATGCTTAGAGAAGCTATCCATCACAGGTTCAAAAGAAGTAATGAATCATGTGAGTGTGAGCTTCTAGATGACACCCACGACGATGCAGAAACCCGACTATAGTCCGGCGTCTACAGATAAACCACCACCACTGTAAGGTTGCATCATATACCCTACGTTAGGTTAGGTCAGTCTCATGTCCTGTAGTCTTATGGTGATTTCGTTTGTGCAAAAAAGTGTAAAATTAAAGCGTACATTCTTATTGCACTACCAAATGGCTGCGCAATAATATAGGTATGGGTTTTACTCTCTGTACGATTTTTGTTCGATTGTGCGCATGCAAAATGCGAAATTAGCAGAGGGTGCAGGGAGAATTTTTAAATGTCGCAACATGATGTGGTGACATTATTTTTCAGAAACAAAATCACCATTAGACTATACGAGTACAGTCTATTGTGTTACCACAGGGACATAACGATAAACATAAATCATCCCTAGCCCCTCTCGTTGAACCAATTTGATATCTTTAAAAAGCTCAAAAGATGGCAGATTCCAACATCAGCCAAGTTACCCAACTCTGCAAATAAATGAGAGCCTAAGTTTGCATGCCGCCTACTAGAGAGAGAGCGGGTCACAGACACAGAAGGTGTTCTATTAATTCCTCCTCCTCTTCGTATTCCTAGTGTTGTAAGTTCATCTGTTTTGCCGTTACCTGGTACATCCCTGTGGATCGTTACCTATAGCAGGTGAATATTGAACTGTTCAGCCATCTCGTTACGAGATCTTGTCAGTTTTTATACCCTACACCACGCTGTGGTACAGGGTATTATGACTTTGTGCATTTGTTTGTAACACCCAAAAGGAGAAGAGATAGATCCATTGTTTATTATACCGATCGACTTGTAATCACTTTCTGAGTCGATTTAGCTATGTCCGTCTGTCTGTCCGTCTGTAGATGTATTCTTGTAATCAAAGTACAGGTCGCAATTATGGCCCGATCTTAACGAAACTTTACACATATCTTTTTTTTTGGCCCAAGGACGATTCCTATTTAATTTGGTTAAATTCGATTCAGATTTGGATATAGGCCCCATATATATGTTAGCCCCGATTTGACATGTAAGCGCTATAAAAACTTTATTTTATATCCGATCAGTATGAAATTCAGCAGAAAGAGGTCTCTTATTATATGAATGAGCACTGTTAAATTTGGAAGAAATCGGTTCAGATTTAGATATAGCCCCCCTATATACGTTACCCCCGACTTGACATGTAAGCGCTGTAAAAATGTTATTTTATATCCGATCAGTGCGAAAGTCGACAAAAAGAGTTTTCTTTCTACATGAAGGAATACTGCCAAATTCGGAGAAACTGTAAGCGCAATAGAGACTGTATTTTATATCCGATCAGTACGAAATTCGACAGAAGGAGGTCTTTTTACATGAATGAGTATTCAGGGAAGATCGGTTCAGATTTATATTAAAACTCCATATATATGTTCCTCCTGATTTGGTGCCAAACCGCTATAGAAGTTGTATTTTACTTCCGATCATTAAAATTTTCCAGAAAGATATTTCGCAATTTAGGAACGAATATTGCTTAATTTAGCGATTATCGTTTCAGAATTAGATAATATGTTTCTACCCATTTACCAATTATTCCCAATTATTATGGCAGTGACCCTTATCGCATTGTTAGGAAGGTGTAGGGTATTATATAGTCGGCCCCGCCCGACTTTCTGCCTTTCCTTACTGGTTTTTATAATTTTTTTTTCCTTCAAAAAACAATTGACCATAACATTTTTTTATATTTCTTCCATGTTTAGAACACCATATTACCATAGTACACCAGAAAATGATATGTTGCATAGTTTTAACTATTTCCTGTACCACAGTGTGTGTCGTGTAGGGTATATGTAAAGGTTCGAGGTTACATAAAAACTGTCAGTGAATTTTGCAGATGTTCGTACCTATCAAAATATTATGCAAGACGTTGTTTTGCTCCTACTAATATTTGTACAGATTATTAAGTATGTGGAAACTAATATTTTAGTCTCATAGTACAATTAATGTTATCTTCTATTTATACCTGAGATTTCCTGGTGGGAAAATAGTTTTCCCATATTAATTAATACTCGTAGTATAAATATTTCAAAAACATTACCTGAATACCCAGATTAAGATAGACACTCTTTCATCGTGGACATGTGTTCATCTGCAGCGATAAAAGTCAATGCGCATATTTTTCCCCGCTTTGTTTGTTTGGGATAATCGTGAGCTCTCAGTTATCTGCTGAAGAACATCTCTACCTAGCAGGTACAAAGTTACTTAATTCTAGATCGACTTATAATGCTCATAGAAAGTTAGTAATACATATTGCTAACATCTAGCATTTAGTATTCAATTGACTTTCAGTGAGTGAGCACAGTAGTGGCCTTTGTGTGTGTGTGTGTTCTTGAAAATAGTAACAATTTAATAACATTTTTTGATCATTGTCTTTTTAATAATGGCAGCATCATTGAATAAACCTCATATTGCCGATATTGCAAAAGGAATGGGAGCCAATAATTGGGAATACATCAAAGTGAAAGATATTCATTATAAGTATTTTTGGAAAATAGATAATACAAAAGCCATAGATGAAGTTCTGACTTCTCCTTATTTCGGATCGCCCGATTGCCCAGATCTTGAATGGAGAGTTCATATTTATATAACTTTCAAATCCGATTACGTTTATGTTGTACCTGAAGAAAAATCATCGCATGCAACCGCATATAACATAGAAATGGTTACCAAAATTTTGAATGATAAAGGAGAATTAATCAGTACTAAAAATATGGAGGGTACATTCCAAGCAAATTCTTCAGAAACACTAGAATATATTAAGCGATTATCAAAAAATTTTAGTCGTGATGGTTTTGTAAAAATGGACAAATTTCGGATAAATCGCTATACAAATGAGTATATTCGAACCACGGAAGACACTTTATCTCTATTTTTTCACATACATGTGAAGACAACGTCCTCTGATATTATTCAATCCCCGGATAGTGCTAACAGAATCGTACCAACTAACCATCATCATCAGCATCAAGATTTATCGAAACTCTTGGAGACCGGTATATATAGCGATGTTACCTTGCTTGTGGGCGATCAACAGTTTAAGGCCCACAAGGCGATATTATCATTGCGTAGTGATACCTTTGCGGCCATATTCAAATGCCATGACGAGCAGAAGGAGCTGCATCAACAGGAGACTAAACCTCATCTGCTAAATATCACCGCTTTTCAACCGAATGTCATCAAGGAAATGCTTTACTTCATTTACAGCGGTACTTCACCCAAAGTAATGCAATTGGCTCCTGATCTTTTGGTCGCCGCAGCTAATTACCGTTTGAGAAATCTTCTCGAAATGTGTGCATCTGTTCTGGAGCAGAGTGTGAATAGTGATACGGCCATACAAAGACTTATCGTAGCCAATTGTCACGATCTACCCGAGTTAAAAGCTAAGGCAACAGATGTTATCCGAGCAAATATTGCTACAATATCCAAAAAAGATGAATGGAAAAATTTATGCGCTAATTATCCACATTTTATTGTAGAATTGATAAATATAAAATAATAAAATGTAAATATAAATAATATTTGAATTAAAATGTAAAACATATTATAATTAAAATCAGTTATGTGTATCTGCTCATGTATTTTTGTTTTAAAGATTTATTAATATACTCGTAGTGTAAAACAAGTAATAACATAAAAAACGGGGGGGGCTAAAATATAATAATATCCTGCCCCACACACAGAATACAGTTTGGTTGCCTCAACCGAATTATTTGCCAACCGAATTTTGTTAGTTCTGTCTACTATCATGCGATTCCATCAGAGCAACCAACATTTTGGTTGTTGTATACTTCTGCTTCCATGTTGACAACAATCATATGTGGTTGCGCCAACTACGAAAAAGGTGGCTAAAATTATCTCTTGTATGTTGCCACAACCAACTGTTTTAAAAAATTGGTTGTTCTGACAATTTGTTAGTCAAATACTACCGACAATTATTTAAAAACAGTTTTCATTAATTTTTATTTTATTTATTGAACAAAAAACCAAACAATTCATAGCAAAATTAAAAATCCCATATTACAAAGTCATCACTATTATGAGATGTGAAATTATTTGACACAAATTTTAGTACACGAAAAAAAAAACACAAAACTTTTATGCAAATATCGCTTAACCCTGTGCTTTCAATTTCATGATTGTTGCTTTTATTTTTTTTTTATTGTTCGTCGACTACAGGTCGCAGTTTCACTCCGATCGTCCTGAAATTTTGCAGTTTAGAGTATTTCGCGGCTGTTAAGATCGCTATTGAATTTGGTTGAAATCGGTTCAGATTTAGATATAGCTCCCATATATATCTTTCGTCCGATTTGGCCCTTTAGTCCTATAGAATCTGTATTTGACATCCAATCGTTTTGAAATTTAGAATGGTAGAGTTTCTTGATCCATGAACCAACATTGCCGAATTTGAAGAAAATCGGTTAAGATTTAGCTATAGCTCCCATATATATGTTTCGTCCGATTTGGCCCTTTAGTCCTATAGAAGCTGTATTTTACAACCGATCGTTTTGAAATTTAGAATGGTAGAGTTTCTTGATCCATGAACCATCATTGCCGAATTTGAAGAAAATCGGTTAAGATTTAGCTATAGCTCCCATATACATGTTTCGTCCGATTTTGCTCTTTAGTCCTGTAGAAGCAGTATTTTACATCCAATCATTTTGAAATTTAGAATGGTAGAGTTTCTTGATCCATGAACCATCATTGCCGAATTTGAAGAAAATCGGTTAAGATTTAGCTATAGCTCCCATATACTCGTACATGTTCCGTCCGATTTGGCCCTTTAGTCCTATAAAAGCTGTATTTTACATCCAATCGTTTTGAAATTTAGAATGGTAGAGTTTCTTGATTCATGAACCAACATTGCCGAATTTGAAGAAAATCGGTAAAGATTTAGCTATAGCTCCCACATATATGTTTCATCCGATTTGGCTCTTTAGATCCAATCGTTTTTATACCCTACACCACACTGTGGTACAGGGTATTATTTAAGTATAAAATGTCCCAAAAGTAAATTTATGTAAACAATTTATACATGAATTACAAAATTTATATATCAGAGTTATTCAATATTACGAGAGTGGTGTAGGGTATTATATAGTCCCGCCCGACTTTAGCCTTTCCTTACTGGTTTATTTATGTAAAACATTTTGCGCAACTTATTCTGCATTCCACACATTATTATCCACACGAGATTATTTTCGACTACATATACCGTTCTTGAACAAAATGTTGAAGATTTATTTATGTCGAGTAAATTTATTTTTTGTTTGTCATGTATCAGCGAACAGCAACCAATGTTTCGGTTGTATTTCCAAAAATACATTTAATTATTCTAAATTTGGGAAATTATTGGGATAAGCAAAAAACGATTTTCATTTGATCGTATCCATGTTATTATTGTTGTTTCAACTATTTATATGTAAATACAATTGACACACGGTGTAGGCAATATACTCTTTCGTCCGATTTAACCCTTTAGTCCTATAGATGCTGTAGTTTACATCCAATCGTTTTGAAATTTAGAATGGTAGAGTTTCTTGATCCATGCACGCTGAACAAAAATCGCTTCTGTAGTATATTGTCCCAAACATATTCGGCTTGAAACATATATATCTTTAGGATACACTCTAAACATATAATATTTGGTACACACAAAAATTATATAATTGGGAAGATGTTGTTCTAAACAAATCTTTGTTTACATCCAAATGTGTTTATTTTGGACTATTTTTTCCGAAACAAATATTTATTTTCATTTAAGTATTCACAAAATATGTAAATTGTGTTAAATTTTTCAGTAATTCAAAGTTATTTTTTTCAAAAATGTTAACGTCTTAAATATAAAAAATAATAATAATTGAAATCATATAATCTTGGATCGAAATATATACTTGGAGGATTGACAACCAATGATGGCTTGGAACACTCAGAAATTTTAAATGATTGGTTTAAAACAAGATATTGCTGCATTTGGTATCATAACTGGGAGGTTCAAACCAAAAAAAAAAATAAAATTTAAATTCGAAAAATTCAACAAAAGTTTCGAAAATCTTTTTTAAATAAAATATATTTGTAGAAATTCCTAAACAATGATTTTATTTGTATTCAAATACATATTTTATTTGAGAAATTTAGTTTGCAAATATTATATGTTGTAACATATTAATATACGAGTTCCAAATATATTTTATTGATTTTCAAATAAAATTTATTTGCTCAGAAATATATAATATTTAAAAATTAGTGTTCCAAATATATTTTCTTTCTATTCAAACATATCAAAAAAGGCGATTTTGCCCCGTGCACGCTGAAAAAAAATCGCTTCTGTAGTATATTGTCCCAAACATATTCGGCTTGAAACATATATATGTTTAGGGTAGACTCTAAGCATGTAATATTTGGTACACACAAAAATTGTGTATTTGGGAAGATGTTGTTCTAAACAAATATTTGTTTACATCCCAATGTGACTGCTAATTGTGAAACAAATATTTATTTGCATTTAAGTATTCATAAAATACATAAATTGTGTAAAATTTTTCAGTAATTCAAAGTTAAATTTTTAGAAATTTATAATGTTCGTAAAAAAATAATAATTAAAATCATATAATCTTGAATCAATATAAAGTACTTAGAGGATTGACAACTAATGATGGCTTGGAATACTCAGAAATTTGAAATGATTGATTTAAAACAGAAGGTAATGCTGCATATGGTATCATAACTGGGAGGAACAATTCAAAACCCAAGAAAAATTGAAACTGAAATTTGAAAAACTCAGCAAAAGTTTTGGAAATATTTTTTAAATAAAATATATTTGGAAAAATTCCTAAATAATAATTTTATTTGTAATAAAACACATATTTTGTTTGAGAAATTTAGTTTGCAAATATAATATGTTGTAATATATTAATATATGCGTTCCAAATATATTTTATTGATTTTCAAATAAAATTTATTTGCTACGAAATATATAATATTTAAAAATTTGTGTTCCAAATATATTTTCTTTCGATTCAAACATATCAATAAAGGCGATTTTGCCCCGTGTAGCTCAAGTTCCTCAGATAAGACAACAAAGCCCAAGTGGGTTGTTGAGTTTGAAACCGTCTGTATAGAAGTTAACGAATCTCCTCTGTCTTGGGATACGACCATTCCATTCTGATCTATCAGGTATACTTTTTGTCAAAAAGTGGCCCAGTCATAGTGTAATCAACTGAGCCAGAAAGGTCGGGCATTGTGTCTAGAATGACACTATGCACTTAGTCATTTTCTAACCATAGTGACAGTTCCCTAAGTCTAATAGCATATTGCATTTACGAGTATATTATGTCTTGCAATTACGAGCATATAATGTCCATTTAACGTATTAGTATATAGCATTAAAATAAATATAGCAACCATTCGCTGAACCTTGTTTAGTATCGCGCATAAGCTGTACTCGTATTTCTGCAGAGCTTGCCTAAGTATAATCTTACAAATTCAGCTTTTGAAAATCATTATTAAAGAACAAGTGGAAATTGAACAGGCGAAATTATTTAGTAATAAACTAAGAAATATCAGACCAGGATCAAACGCGTACAGGGAGATATATAAAATAGTCGGAAAGAATAAGGATACACATTTCAGTGAATGGTGTGGTTATGACGGACGATCGGAACAAACTTCAATGTTTGAGCCAACATTTTTATGGTATATATACCCAGCAAAATCTTGGTAAGTACCTGTCATTATTCCCTGCATTACCAAATAATGACATCTCATTATTCGCTGAATTACTTTCGGCTTATTAATAATGACTTACCGATAATAACAGAAATAAGTGATTTTTTTATCAAAATAATTTTTGGCAAATTTTAGTATAATGCAATTTTGGCTATATGTGTGTTATTGTAGAAGATTTATTTATTTTCAACAAGTTTTCCAAAAATACGTGCAAATTAAATGAAAATACCAAAAATGGTGGTTTGGGTTCAGAACATGGTGGTTTGGGTTCAGAAATTCGAAATATGCGCGACAATATGCACAAAATTACTTTAAATGGCCATCTACCATATCTACTACGTATTTTGTAACTTATTGGTAATGCATTATTCAAGTACTTAAAATCATGAAAACATATGCACATATTGCCTATGCTACAAATAAGTACTTATTATGCTACTTTATTGTATGCTTTTGGGAAGTACTTCCCTCCAATGACATCCCCATGTTAAAATAATGAGAAAAGTGGCTAAATAATAAGTACTTACCATTATCGAACTTTGCTTACTCGTCGGATTATTTGGTAATGAGAAATTTTGCTGGGTAACGATTCTTTGACAATCGGCAATGCACATGACATTGAATCAACTATTCAGAACTCATTATCCAGATTGCCAAATCAAATTATATTTCAGATTATCAATTTGGGTTTAGAAAAAGTAATTCAACAGTAGGTGCACTTACTAAATTTCATAGTGATGTTATTACCAATTTAGGAGAGAAAAAATGTACAGTAGCTATATCATTGGATATTGAAAAGGCGTTTGATAGAACTTGTCATAATGGAGTGATTTATAAAATACTAGCTGACCCGGTGCGCTTCGCTTCCCTCAAAGTGTTGTGCAATACCCGTCAAATCACCTTGGGAGGCTTCGTCGCTCATTCCCTGTTGGGGCATATAGATTGCTGTGAAATACAGTCATACCAATTAGTGCAATAGTTCTATCAGTATTTATTTTTCTATAACGATATCGCATGCGCGTAATCACGATATCTAATCCGATATCTCCCAATTTTGTTGAGTCACATGCTAACATTGAAGGCACTTGAATACTAAACACACTTGGTCAATATATATAATGGTCTCCAGTTATTTCGTTGTGTCGTATGCACAGATACTTCCACTGATCAGCTTTTTAATCTGATTCCGTAGAGTGCTATCAACAGCATCCGCTATAAACTTCAAGACGATGAGTGCAACGCCTCTCTTTATTTCGTTATGAGTACTCTGTCCATCGAAATTATTTTTATGCAAATTTTCAAAACTGTCCTGCATTGATATTGGAAATTTGTCAAATTCACATCTTGGGTTGTATGGGCGGCGCCACGCCCTTATCACTCCCTTTTGCAAAGATATCGCCGCAATACTATTTCAAATATTGCGTTCTGCATTTTTTATTTATATGGGGGTGTCATGCCAATTATTTCTATTGTTCCTGTTTGTAGCTCCATCACCCCTACTGGTACCAAGGCCAGACAGCCAAACATCGAAACCATGGCTGATATAGTGATCGAAATATAGAATTTTGAAATTTCAGGTTGTGTAGGAGTACCAAATTTCGAAATTTTTTGTCGAAAAGCAATCAAAATATTGCACATCTGAATTTCTGGTAGTGTGGGTGGTACCACGCTTACTGTCACAATCACACCAGTTTTCGGGTCCAACACGCGTACCGCTACCAAGGCACAAATACTAAATATCGCCGATCTTACTGCAATATTACTCAAAATACAGTATTTGTAAATTTCAGGTTGTGTGGGCGGTGCCACGCCCACTATAACTGTCACACCAGTTTATCCTAGTTTTCAGCAATACAACGCGTACTGACACCAAGGTCACACATACCCAATTTTGAGAATTTTGCTACTATAGTATTCGAAATATTTCATATTTGAATTTTAGGTTGTGTGGGCGGTGCCACGTTCACTGTCAATCACCCCAGTTTTTAGCTACTTGACGCGTAATGTCACCAAGGTCACACATACCCAATTTTGAGAATTTTGCTCCAATAATATTCCAAATATTTCATATTTGAATTTTAGGTTGTATGGGCGGTGCCACGCCCACTGTCACTATCACACAGGTTTTTGGCTCTATGATGTGTACTGATACCAAGGTCACACATATCGAATTTCGAGAATTTTGAACCAATATTACCCAAGATATTCCACTTTTAATTTTTACGTTGCATGGGCGGTGCCACGCCCATTTGTCCAATCAAAACCGAATATAGCTACGAACCTTCCACACACCAAAAGATATTCTCATACAAAAATTCAGCAAAATCTGTTCAACCGTTTTCGAGTCCATCGCGTGCTAACGAACACCATTTCATTTTTATACCCTACACCACACTGTGGTACAGGGTATTATGACTTTGTGCATTTGTTTGTAACACCCAAAAAGAGAAGAGATAGAGCCATTGTTTATTATACCGATCGACTTGTAATCACTTTCTGAGTCGATTTAGCTATGTCCGTCTGTCCGTCTGTAGATGTATTCTTGTAATCAAAGTACAGGTCGCAATTATGGCCCGACCTTGACGAAACTTTACACATATCTTTTTTTTTGGCCCAAGGACGATCCCTTTTTAATTTGGTTAAAATCGGTTCAGATTTGGATATAGCCCCGATTTGACATGTAAGAGCTGTAAAAACTTTATTTTATATCCGATCAGTATGAAATTCAGCAGAGAGAGGTTTCTTATTATATGAATGAACACTGTTAAATTTGGAAGAAATCGGTTCAGATTTATATATAGCCCCCATATATACGTTACCCCCGATTTGACATGTAAGCGCTGTAAAAATGTTATTTTATATCCGATCAGTGCGAAATTCGGCAAAGAGAGGTTTCTTATTACATGAAGGAATACTGCTAAATTCGGAGAAAATCGGTTCAGATTTAGATATAGCTCCCATATATATGTTACCCCCGATTTGACATGTAAGCGCTGTAGAGACTGTATTTTATAACCGATCAGTACGAAATTCGAATGAGTATTCAGGGAAGATCGGTTCAGATCTATATTAAATCTCCATATATATGCTATAGAAGTTGTATTTTACTTCCGATCATTAAAATTTTCCAGAAAGATGTTTCTCAATTTAGGAACGAATATAGCTTAATTTAGCGATTATCGTTTCAGAATTAGATAATATGTTTCTACCCATTTACCAATTATTCCCAATTATTATGGCAATGACCCTTATCGCATTGTTAGGGAGGTGTAGGGTGTTATATAGTCGGCCCCGCCCGACTTTCTGCCTTTCCTTACTGGTTATATATATAGATTACAAATAGGATTTGATCCGCACGTTATAAAAATTTTGAAAAGTTACTTTACAAATAGAAAATTTTGTGTTCAACTATGAAAGGAATTATCGTCATTAAACCCTGTCACTTGTGGAGTTCCACAAGGTTCCATATTAGCCCCGCATTTGTTTAGCATTTATATGAATAACTTTCCTCACGACAATCTGAACTCAGTAGGTGTGTTGTATGCTGATGACTGTCTCTTATACGCTCACGCGGAATCGCCGATTAAGGCTCTAAGAACAGCGTCAGCTCATTTACATGTTGTAGATAAATTTTATTCCGATTGGGGGATTAAAATAAATACATCGAAGAGTGAAGCAATTTGTTTGAGAAACGCATCAGGAATATGTGGTCGAAAAGATGTCCCCGAAAGTAGATCTTTGAGGCTTTTTTTGAATGGAATTGAGATTCCATTCAGGGACAGCTTCAAATATTTAAGAGTTACTTTCAACAGATTAGTCAAAAAAATTAATGGCCATGCCCGCGATATGTTGCAAAAGGCGTACAAAATTAAAGGACATTTTGGAAAACTTTTTTATAGCAATTCATTGTCGATAACAACTAAATTAATGTTATATAAATTAAGTATACGTTCTGTTTTATTATACGCTTTTCCCATTTGGTTTCAAATCTCACCAACAGTGATGAGAGATTTTGGAATCCTAGAAAGGAAGGTACTCAGAAGTTGTATTGGGAAGAACTTCCAAAGTTACAACAAACGTTACACAAACAAATTCATTTATGAAAATACCTCTGTTGCCCCAATCCCTGTGTACGTAATGAAGTTAATAACAAGTAAGAAAGTTTCAGTCGAGTAAACCGACTAAGGTATACCCTCACTTTGTGAGTAATGTAATATGGAATATTAAACGAATTATTCTGTCAATTTGTATGGGAGGTACCAGAATGTTTTTAACAAATACACCTATTTTTCGCTGAATAGTAGATTCTTTAAATACATTGCACTGCGCCGAATTATAAACGTTTTTTGCACTGGTATATTAACGTTATGAAATATTACATTTTGGTATGATTTGGCCATTTTGTGTGGGAGGTACAAAAAGGGGCGTGGTGATAAAGGCCATTTTTTATGGGGCTATAGGGACTTCAAAAGCGTTACACTGTGCAAAATGTTGTTGCATTTTCGTGCATTGGTACTTATGCAGTGAGCTCTTAACTTTTTGTGCAAAATGGTGCCTTTGTGTGGGAGGTACAAAAGGGGCGTGGAAATAGCGTCCATTTTTCACAGTGCAAAAGACACTATAAAAGCATTACACTGTAAAAAATTTCAAGTATTTTTATACACCGGTATTAATGTTATAAGCTGTTATCTTTTGGTGCAAAATGGTACCTTTGTGTAAGAGGTACCAAAAGGGGCGTGAATATGACACCCATTTTTCACTGGACTGTAGGCACTATGAAAGCATTACACTGTAAAAAATTTCAAGTATTTTTATGCACTGGTATTAATATTATAAGCTGTTAACTTTTGGTGCAAAATGGTGCATTTGTGTGGGAGGTACCAAAAGGGGCGTAGCCACATGGCCCATTTTTCTCGAGTTGATAGCGACTAATAAACGAATGCTATGTGTGGAATTTCAGAAGATTCGAATAAGTAGTATAGCAGTTATTAAAGATTCAATATTTCACAACATTTTAACACTTTGTGGGGGAGGTACTAGAAGGAGTGGATCAATATGGCCCATCTTCGAACCTAGCCGGAGATAGAAAAAAATATTACCACGTACCAAATTTGAAGTCAATCGGTTACTCCTTTCGAGAGTTATCGTGCGCACCAGCCAGCAGACACACAGACAGACAGACAGATAGACAGACAGACAGACAGACAGACGGACCGACATTGCTCATTCGTCTTAAAATGACCCAAAACGAATATCCGCCGAACATACTTAGGGTCTTAGATCACTCCTTCGATGTGTTACACTTTTTTTCGTAGCAAATGATATATACCCTCGTCACACTAAAGTGAGGGTATAAAGAGGTATGCATATATGTATACTCTCTATGCACGAGAATCGGTTAATTCAAAATGTATATAACCAACAATTAACATTCAACTGGAACAATACAAATTATCTCTCAGCAATTGGTATCGACTTGTCAATGGACTTGTGTTCTACCTTGTATCCACAATTTTACACAAAATCAATTACTGGCTCACACAGAGGCTAGAATTTATAAGATTAGAATAAGTTTTTATATTTTATTTTAAATTTAGTTTTAAGATTAGTATTAAGTATATAATTGTTGAGTTTCTCACTCATGTTAAGCTAGTGCCGCACAGTGTCACGAGCGTGGCCAAAAATGGTAAGAGCTGATGTTGGAATTGTTGATTTTTTTTTACACAATTTTATGAAAAACACAACAACTAAAAAAAGTGTAAAATATTATCCAAAAATATTGAACAGGTTTTGAGTTATTGTGGCTCAAAGTTATGGTTTGTTTGCAAAATGATAATTGTTAAGAAACACAATGAAATTTCGCATCGAATAACAAGATGTTAAATTCAAATTTTTTGTTAACGGTTGGTACAAAATGCCATTGAAATGCAAGTGTGATACATATTGCTACAATTGCAACACTGTTATAGTTTACAAATATTGATCATATGTGATGTACCGTTAGAAAGAAGACAGGTCTGGTGTGAAGTCAGGTTTTGACAATATACACAAACTTGCGCAGACAATTAAAAAAAAACATCAAAAAACATCTCTCCAATTTTTTGATATTTTTTAGCTATAAGTATGTATTTTAGTATATATAAGTCTCAGCTGCACAGCTCTGCACAAATTTTATTGGTGAATCTTTTTATCCCCTCACCTTAGAGAGGAGGGTATATATTTGCTACGAGCCAAAAGGGTAACACATCGAAGGAGTGACCTAAGACCCTAAGTATGTTCGGCGGATATCCGTTTTGGGTCATTTTAAGTCATTTGAGCAATGTCAGTGCGTCCGTCAGTGTGTCTATTTGTCTGTCTGTCTGCTGGCTGTTGCGCATGATAACTCTTGAAAGGAGTAACCGAATCAAATTTGGTGTGCGGTAATATTTTTCTCTTTATCCGGCTAAGTTCGAAGATGGGCCATATTGGTCCACTCCTTCTAGTTCCTCCCCCACAAAGGGTTAACTTTAAGTGAAATATTGATTCTTTAATAACTTCTATACTACTTACTCGAATCTTCTGAAATTTCACACATAGTATTAGTTTGCTAGTCGCTAACACGCCAAAGAAAAATGGGAGAAGTGGCCACTCTCTTTTTGGTACCTCCCACACAAATGGACCATTTTAGACCAAAAGTTAACAGCATAGTGAGTAGTATATTTGTTCGTACTTGAGATAATATTACATATTATCTCAAATAAATAAAAAGTTCATTTTGCAATGTGCTAAAATGTATTATGATTTGCTGTAAATATATTATGGAAAACTAAATCGTTTTTTGAACATTTACTATTATGTCCAAAATGCATATGTGATAAAAATCCAAAAAATAAATGAAAATTAAAAACAAATCAAAATTGAAAATGAAGGTGAACTTAAAAATTTTAGCCTGTTTTCTTTACAAACGATTCGTTCTGTAGCCAAATCGGACTAAACATATATATGAGAGCTTTATCTAGATCTGACCCGATTTTCTTGAAATTCGGCAATACTGGTCTATGGGTCAAGAAACTCTTCCATGCTAAATTTCAAAACCATTGGATGTAAAGTACAGCTTCTATAGGGCTAAAGAGACAAATCGGGCAAAACATATATATGGGGGCTATATCTGTCCTTTAGTCGATTTTTCCAAAACTTCGTTTTTATTCTTTCCGACCGAAAAAAACGACTTATGCTAAATTTCATTCACCTGCGACGGCTCCTTCTATTTTTGGCCACCTCTTATATGAAATCACGACACTGTGTGCCGTGAGCAAGCACGAGTTTTACAATTACCTTAAATATTTATATATGTGAAAAAAAATACGTTGAAGCTAGAAGCTGGGTTTATTAATTGTAATTAAAACAAGTAAGAAAGTTTCAGTCGGGTAAACCGACTAAGGTATACCCTCACTTTGTGAGTAATGTAATATTGAATATTACTCGAATTATTCTGTCAATTTGTGTGGGAGTTACCAGAAGGGGTTTATATAATACACCTTTTTTCCGCTGAACATTAGATACTTTAAATTCATTGCACTGTGCCGACTTATAAGCATTTATGTGCATATGATTTGGGAATTGTGGTATGATTTGGGAATTTTTGTGTGGGAGGTACAAAAAGGGGCGTGGCAATAACGCCCATTTTTTACAGGGCTATAGACACTATAAAAACATTACACTGTAAAAAATTTCAAGTATTTGTATACACTGGTTTTAATGTTATAAGCTGTTAACTTTTGGTGCAAAAAGGTACCTTTGTGTGGGAGGTACCAAAAGGGGCGTGGCAACAACACCCATTTTTCCCTGGACTGTAGGCAATATAAAAGCATAATACTGTACAAAATTTCAAGTATTTTTATACACTCTTATTAATGTTATAAGCTGTTAACTTTTGGTGCAAAATGGTGCATTTGTGTGGGAGGTACCAAAAGGGACGTGGCGACTTCGCCCATTTTTCTCGAGTTGATAGCGACTAATAAGCTAATACTATGTGTGAAATTTCAAAAGATTCGAATAAGTAGTATAGCAGTTATTAAAGAATCAATATTTCACAACATTTTAACCCTTTGTGGGGGAGGTACTAGAAGGAGTGGACCAATATGGCCCATCTTCGAACTTAGCCGGAGATAGAAAAAAATATTACCACATACCAAATTTGAGGGCAATCGGTTACTCCTTTCGAGAGTTATCGTGCGCACCAGCCAGCAGCCAGCAGACACACAGACAGACAGACAGACGGACGGACATTGCTCATTCGACTTAAAATGACCCAAAACGGATTTCCTCCGAACATACTTGGGGTCTTAGGTCACTCCTTCGACGTGTTACACTTTTTTCCGTAGCAAATGATATATACCCTCGTCACACTAAAGTGAGGGTATAATAATACAATATAGTTTTAAGAAATCACATCATCATTGTTCAGCACACATTTTATAATCTCTGGAAAAGACTCAATAAATTACATTAAATTAAAAAATAAAAATTATAATCTTATCTTCATATTTCAAACTGTTGATCCTATTAGGGGGATCTACGAATCCTATAGTTCCCGTCTATTCCCAGGATGGGGGCTGGACAGTGATCCCAGATTGGTCACCAGTCCTAGATTTTCTGGAGTCTAACTGGTAGTATCTTCGGCTACGCAGTCTGACCAGAGCACTTAATCTGGTAGCACGGGAGTCAGAAAAGCCCTCGGAACGCAGGTTCCGGCCTGACTATGGCTGAGGACTAGGGCGGGTCGATTTAAAAGTCGCCCATTGCTCAGTGAAAATCGTATTCTAGGGATCAAATTAAGAAACTTTGCCGAAGGAACCATACCTCTAAAACGAATTCTGATGACCCGGAAAAAAATACCACTTTGACCCATTTAGAGTGCTCCAATCGAGTCCAAATGTATGACCGACCCCCACTAACTTTGGAGGGCCGATCCACCCATGCCAGTGGCACACCCCCTGGAAATCACCTGAGGGGTTCCCCATACAAACATTTCAAAAAAAATCACCATTTTTGGCACTTTACATGACAAAATCAGCGAAATGGCTATGTTTTTTCTTCCGAACATCAGAAGAAAGAACATCAATTCCGGGACATCAGAATTCGTTTTAGAGGTATGGTTCCTTCGGCAAAGTTTCTTATTTTGATCCCTAGCATACGATTTTCACTGAGCAATGGGCGACTTTTTTGCCTCCCCACAAATCGACCCGGCCTACTGAGGTCCCTATTGGGTGCAACGTGGTGGCTGTGGTTGAAGCCAAAATCGCTGGGAGAGAACATTCTCGGATGTGGAGTTGCAAACCAACCGGGTGCCATGACCCTCAGAATGGCAAGGAGTTTTAGATGGGCTCCGCTTCTAACCAAGGAGGAGGGCAAAAGTGTCCAGAAACACGGAATTGTTTGGTACTCATGCACATTCAGCGTTGTTCGACGCATGCATTCACCAAGGTGCTTAGAGCACGGTGGGATTAGGCCTAACGGCAGTAACTCACCTAAATCCAGAATACCTACTGCTGATCCTATTCGTTATCTTTGGAGCAGGCGAATACGATATACGATTTTTGAAATCCCTATCGTCTATTAAGACTCATTCCCAGTTATACAGAATGTCTTCCTTTCACCCACATATTTCCTCTCTCCCTCGTCCTCTATAGAATCATCCTTAGTTATCTATAAAATCTTGTTCTTAGTCACCTGTAGATAATTACTCTCAGTCTTCTGCAGAGATTTTTCTCTGTCGTCTGCAGGCAACGAAGCCGACCCAAAATGATCGGCGGCGGCTTGTGGATGAAATTATTGGTCGGCGGCGGCGGCTTGTCGGCTTAGCCGACTCAACTTTGACGTATCGGCGGCTCTATACATAAGTAGACCACTAACAAAATTAAGCTGAATCAACAAATTCAAATTAAGTGAATGCTTTAAAAAAACTAATGAATCTATTTTACGATTAAAAGAAAATATTTTCAAATTAAATGAAAATCTTTACAGATTAATTTTTTTCCAATTGAAAATAAAAATTTTATAATAGAAAAGAAAATGCATTCCGTATTCGAAAAATGCTTTTAATAGATTTCTGCGTCATTTTCTTGCTTTGTTAAAAAATTTGGGTTTTCAATGAAAAATGTAAAAATAAGGGTACCACTTGTTGATGGACGCCGTATGCACAGCTGCATTTGGTACGTTGTTTCTTTCGCATTTTTCATTGTTTAATTGAAGAAAAAATTCGCTTTTCGCAAAACATTTTTTCGGTGGCTAGTCGACGTGAGTCACTCATTTCGGCGGCTGCTTTTTAGCCGACTTGAGCCGCTCATGCCGGCGGCGGCTTCGGCTCCACAAAAATAACCGGC
The DNA here is from genome assembly GCA_963930755.1 of Eudasyphora cyanicolor. Lineage (NCBI taxonomy): Eukaryota > Metazoa > Arthropoda > Insecta > Diptera > Muscidae > Eudasyphora > Eudasyphora cyanicolor. The sequence goes on from OZ005737.1 coordinate 63,062,030, forward strand.
GGCGGCTAGCCGCCGAGTCGCGCCGATTCGGCTTCGTAGTCTGGTCGTCTGTAATGACGCTTTCTAAGTCCTAAGTACTAAGACGAAGTTGAGGAATTCAGATACTTGAATTTTACCTATGAAGAATCCTTATCAGTCGTTCACAAAGACTCCATCTCAATTGTCAATAAATACTCCGACTGTAAAAACTACGTCTTTCCAAAACATGTGACGCGATATGTACATACCGACAAAAAAGAGATGCGAAAACAACTATTCGATGTCCAGCCTGAGTTCGAACCCGACATACAACCACGTTTTTAAATTACTAAAGCCTTTTCAAAATATTTCACTCGGCACTTAATCAGGTAATGTATCTAACGTGGTAAATTTGAATTATCAGACTGTGGTCAGTGTAGCCATGACCACGGAAATTTTCACACTTTCAATCCTTAAATAGTCCCATAAGAGCTATGGGCCTACAAATTTATGTGTATAAACTGATCTCCAACGGATGCGAATTAAAGCCAAGTTTTTCGGCCCGTGGTCAGTTTCTGCGTTATCAAAAAAGTTAATATATTTTTTTTCGCTTCAGAAGCCTCTTAGAATGTACAAGGATAAAATAATATGTAGTATTATACACTACAAATATTCAAAGAAAATCTATTTTGAGTTTTAAGACTTTGGTCAGTGTAGCAGTGACCAAAGATATCTTCATTCCTTCAGTACTTTTAAAAGTCCGTTAAGAGCTATGGACCTACAAATTTATGAGTATAAATTGCTGAAGCAGTTTGTACACATAAATTAAGAGGCCAAAGCAGACAAAAAAACTGAGTATTATTTTTAATAAGTCTTTTCGAAATATAACTCCCACAAATTAGAGGGGAAACATAGCTTACTACAATATAGCAAATTTTAGCTTTTCTTCAATATTATCACAAGGTCTACCCGGGCTAATCCGATTAAATCGCATCTTGGACAATAGGATCCGTACAATAAAATTCTTCATTTAATTCTCCCCAGGCATTTTGCTACTTCTTGACAACTGATGCCCCATTTGAGAGCAATTCAGCTGTGTAAGCTACACACATATGATGAATATCTATTTTGTCCTTTTCAAAGTAATTCCCCTCGGATATAATACACTTCTGCCAAAAGTTTTTTCCAATCCTCGAAGCACTTCAAATAAAAATATTTTGTGATCTTGTTCAGCTCCTCTTTCGATCTCCTCAATCGTGGCGTAGCGTCATCCTTTCATGGGCTTTTCAGTTTTGGGAACAAAAAATAGTCACAGGGGAATACGGCGGCTGCGGCACCATTACTGTGTTGTCCAAATATTCGCGCACAAGCAACGATGTGTGTGCAGGAGAGTTATTATGTTGCAAAAGCCAGTTTTTGTTCTTCCACAAATCCGGGCGTTTTTGACGGATTGCTTCGCGCAATTTGCAGGTAGTATTCATTATTGACCGTACTACCCTGTGGCATGAACTCATAATGCACCACGCCCCTGCAATCAAAGATAACTGTGAGCTCGGGCGTCCGGCACGCTGTTCGTCCATCGCATCTTCTCGGCCCTCTAAGAACATTTTGTAACACCGGTAAACGTTGCTTTGGTCCAAGGTAGCTTCACCATATGCCACAGTCAATATTCGGAATGCGTCAGCGCAGTTTATTTTGTTTTTCACACAAAATTTGATACAGATTCTTTGATCCATTTTCTGAAATAGATACAAATCTATAAATAATCTTTGCCAGTCGTCCATAAACCAACGTTCCCAAATAGTACTTCTTCCCATTATTCTACAAAAAATTCTTTCCAATTGTCTATATAAACTCCCCAACAGTTGTCGACAACCTTCTTAGTCGTCTATAAAGATTCCTTCTCAGTCGTCTATAAAGATTCCTTCCTGTCATACTCGTATATAAGGATTCCTTCTCAATGGTATTTAGAGACTCTTTCCCAGATATCTATGGACCCTCTCGCCATGATGTTAAACGAGCCTCCGTCCCAAACGTCTATAATGAATCCTCCGTCCCAAACGTCTATAAAGAATCCTTCCCACTCATCCGATTCGTAAATACAGTCGATCATAAATAGTTATCCCCAGTAGCCCATAAAGTCTACTTCCCACTCGTTCATAAAGACCCATTCCCAGTCGTCTACAAAGACTCCTTCCTAGTCGCCTGCAAAGACTCCTTTCCAGTCGCCTCAAAAGGGCCCCTTCTCAATCGTATATAAAAACTCCTAGCCAGTCATCTATAAATACTCCTAACCAATCGTCTATAAAGCCTCCTAGCCAGTAGTCCATAAAGTCACATTTCTAGTCGCCTATAAATACTCCTTCGCTGTCGTCTATAAATACTTCTTTCTAATCGTCTATATAGACTCCTTATCCGTTGTTTACAAATACTCCTTCCCAGTCGTGTGTAGAAATTCCTTCACAGTCGCGCCTATAAGTTACCCATCCAGTCGCTTGTAGAGACTCTTTTCCAGATGTCTATAAAGACTCTCGCCCTGACGTCTGTGGAGACTCCTTCCCAGACGTCTGTAGATAAACCTTCTAATTCGTCCATTCAGACATCATCCCAGTCGTTTATGAAAAATCCTTCCCAGTTGCCCAAAAAGACAGCTTCCCAGTCGCCTGCAAAGATTCATTAATAGTCGTCTATAAAGACTCCTTAATAGTCGTCTACAAAGACTCCTTAACAGTCGTCCACAAAGACTCCTTAACAGTCGTCCACAAAGACTCCTTACCAGTCTTCTACAAAGACTCCTTCCCAGTCGTCTACAAAGACTCCTTCCCAGTCGTCTACAAAGACGCCTTCCCAGAAGTCTATAAATGGGCAAAATCCTGGAGAGGATATTATATACGAGACTACTCGTATTGCCAGTAATTAAGGAAAAATCAGCTCTATCCGAACGACAGTTCGGGTTTAGAAAAGGGCGGTCCACAGTAGACGCTGTGAAGCTGGTTGTTGACACGGCCACGAAAGCTATCGAAGGCGCGAAATGGAAACGCGGAACGAAGAAGTACTGCGCAGTCGTTACTGTAGACGTGAAGAGCGCCTTCAACTCCGCTAATTAAGCGCATATACGGAATGCCCTCGTACGAATGGAAGCCCCAGCGTATATAGTGGACATAATAACGAACTACTTTCAAAGCTGGAAACTCATACACCATAGTGATAATGGAGAAGAGCAGTACAACATAACAGCCGACGTTCCACAAGGATCAGTCCTGGGCCCACTGCTCTGGAATATAATACATGATGAGGTGTTGAGACTCCCCCCTTCCAAATGGGGTGAATATTATAGGCTTTGCGGATGACATTGCCATAATTACAGTCTCAAAGCACATATCCCACTTAGAAGCAGCCACTAACACGACAAAAAAACAGGTCCAAGCATGGCTGACGTCAGCATATCTACAGCTGGCGGCTCACAAGACGGAAGTGGCTCTAATCACAAGCCGAAAAAAGACGGAGTACATAAATATTACAGTGGGGGATGAAGTCATCCGATCCAGCCGCTCCCTTAAATACCTAGGAGACGTTATAGACAATAGGATAAGATTCAAGGACCACATCAAATGCATCAGCGAAAAGGCTTCCAAAACACAGGCGTTTCTGGCAAGAATGTTACCCAATATTGGAGGTCACGCGCGGCGCCAACTACTAGTGAACTCGGTGATACTATATGTATCTCCCGTATGGGCCGGCGCACTGGAGTTGAAAACCTACAGGAGAAAACTGTTGTCTACACACAGACTAAGTTGTCTCCGCACTATTTGCGGATATAGAATGATATCGGAGGAAGCAGTAGGTGTGATAGCAGGGCTTATCCCAATCGACTTATTAGCCAGCGAAATGAAGAGAATCCACGAAAGGAAACCGGAGAACAGAAAGGAGAGATCCGAATTTCGATCGCCACTTGGCAGTCTCGTTGGAACACGAGTTCGAAAGGGCGATTGACATATCTTCTTATACATACTCAATATAAGTACATATATGGTTGAACAGACAACACGGTGAAACTAACTTCTACCTGACACAGTTTCTAACGGATCATAGTGCCTTCCGAAAATATCTGCACAGATTTGGACACGATAGTTCGCTTATGTGTCCAAACTGTGTGGATGAGGAAGAAGACGCAAATCACGTGATATTCCTCTGCCCTGGGTTGGACAGAGAAGGCGTACCTACAATAGAACCTTCGAACGCGATGGAATACATGCTACATTGCGAAGAATCTTAGTTATCTCAATTAGTGACAGAAACAATCCTTGAGCTACACAGAGCTGACAACATCCAGAGGAACACAGAAATCCACACGATTTATATCAAAGCTAATGGCTAACCATCCTTAACGAAGTAATACTTTACAGCAGTTCCGTGGAGGTCAGTTGGTCGAAGGAGGGGGTGTGGTTTGGTACGTAAGAATCGTGCATGTTTTTCAGTACGGGCTGAATCATACATCTATCAGAAGATTCCACAACTCCAGCGCAACAAAAAAAGTCTATAAAGACTCCTTTACAGACGTCTATGAAGACTCCTTCCCAGACGTCTATAAAGACTTATTTCCCAGTCTTCTACAAATAATCCTTCTCGGTCTTGTATTAAGACTTTCATCATACGCCGGTTAGGACTTATTCGCTGAATAATCCTGATACTGGAAATTTATACTCGTATATATCGCTCAGTTAGAAAAATAACATCACATCTCAAAATATTTTTTTGAGGTGGTCATACTAATTTGTCCTACATTTCAATATCTTAAAGCTGATCTATGATTGAGCTGATTCATGAGGAAAGCACCAATAGTCGACGCACTTCAGAAGTTCTGTCATCCCATTCCGCCAAATAGTTATTTTTGTATAGATCATTTAAATTACACTTAAGTGAAATGTCATAACTTAAGTGAAATGTCATAACTCGAAAATGAGCAGTATAAAGAATCATTATCAGGTATCCATAGAGACTCCTTTTTAGTTGTCCATAAATAATCCTTCTCAGTCGCCCTTCTTCTCTTCAGAGATCCTTCTTCAGTTGTCTATGAAAGCTTCTTCACAGTCGTTTGAACTTATTTCCTATCAAGTCTCTTTTAAGCTGCGTGGTTTATTATTCGGTTTTTGAGATGGCTTCGGCGTTTTTTCTGCGGGAAAACCTATGACCGACATAAACACCTATGCACCAACAACAATCAATAATCCCTTGATGGATTATCCCGCTAGAACCAATAAGGATCTTTATTAATCCCTTGATGGATTATCCCGCTAGAACCAATAAGGATCTTTAGTAAATGTTTTAATTGGATTTCTTAACATCAGAACTCATAGGTAAAGTTTATTTTATAAATTTTTAAAACTCAAGAAGAGCCGCAATTTCTAAAAAACTGCCCACTTCGTGTGAGTTTGCAGCTTTTAGCCATTATTAAGACTTGTCAGTTGTTGGCGATCTAGTTTCGTTGAGCTAAATAGGCGGTGGAACAGTTGTCAGCATTTGCTTCAAACGCGCGTTCAAACAATGGAGCAAAATGGCAGCAAATGCAGACGGACGGACGGAAGAATGGTTGGGTTTTACAAAGCTGAACAATAAAATAAATTCCACACAAAAGAAGCAAACAAACAAACGAGCCAAGAGAGAGACAAACAGAACAAACCTAAAGTGACTTAATGTCAGACGATGAATGAAAGTCAACGTCATTCAAATCAACCCCTCTTGCAAGTGAACAGAAAAACCGATGGACGGACAGACGGTCGGGCGTACAAAAGCAATGAATACCAGCCAAAGAAGATTCTATTCTGTTCGGGAAAAGTGTGCTCTGTATGTGTCTCGGGTATTGTTTGAGTTTTATGAATTGATTTCGTTAAAGGCAACAACAACACCAGCGAGGCAACTAAGCCAGCCAGCCAGCGTATAAATAAATTTGTGAACACCCGAGTGGAAATAAGCAACACCCTTGAATTATAAACATATCCGTTTAAGGACATTAAGGCAAACCGAACAGAATTCAACCAGCCAACCATCCAACAATGACATCGACTGCGTCTAGCGAAGGGGTCTTGGCACGAAGTCGCATAATTCGACTGAGCGACCCGTCAACAAATGTTGTGGATACATCTTAAGTTAACGGGGTTGGATAGCTGCGCTTGGCCTGTTTGGTTGGTTGGATTGTTCCGTGTAAACGCAGACAAGTGAATCCGGAGCACTTTTGTTTGGTGGACTATGTGGGAGTGTGTTCTTGCAGCCAAAGTATGCGGTATGTTGTGTTAGCACTAATGTTCTCAATCACTATTTCTTCTTAAGACATCCCTGGTTTATTACGTTTTGCGAACTGTTTCACAGTGTGGCGAAATGGGTATATATTTGGGATTTAAAAGAAGGTACAATAAAGGAAGAGAGAAATTGGAAATTCGTCAATGAAAACTCTTTTACATTTATTAGGAATTCCTGTCTCATAATCCTCTATAAGGACTCATTCACAATCTAAATTTATCGAGACTCCAACTGAGACTTCTCCTTCTCTATAAATCTTTATAAAATGATGATAAGTACCTGCCAGTAAAATATTGGAAAATACGTAGTATTTATAGGTGTTCATTGAGTCTATAAAGACTGTTGCGAGTCTTCAAAGTCTTCCTATCAGTCATCTATAAATATTGCAAAGACTTCATATACGAGTAAGTGACAACACTTTTATTATCTTTATCCTTTACACCCATAGTTACCTACTTTTTGAAATTGCTAATATTATTCTGTCTATAGAAACACTAGGGTTTGGACATCGGGAAAATCCGGGGAAAATTTGCGGGAATTATGTAGATTTCCACTTCACGATTCCCCGGAATTTTCTACGGGATACCCGACTCATAAACACAACACTGACGGCTTATAAACAGCAGACACTATAAAAGAAATTGCGAAATGCTACTCTCAAAATTTGTTGTTTTTCAATCAAATACTAAAATACAAACACAATAAAAATGTGAATGTAAAAAAATGTACTCTAAAATGTATTTTTTTATTTATTATATAATTAATCAAATTTTAAGGCACTGGATGTACTTGTTTTGTTCCTTATTTTTTTTCTCCTATTCAATATCTACAACTTTGCTTCAGACACAAAAAGATATTCCGTACGGTATACCGAGAAAAAAATATAGAAAAAGTGCTGAAAATCCACCTTGAGCAGAAAAATTCGTATGGCCTTTAAATTATTAATTGAGCCAACTTGACTAAAGGAATGATGCAGAAGTTCTCCGAATTGAGTCCCAAATCAATGAGCTGAAAATGCTGTACCAGAAACCTCGGTAATTACTGGGAATAAAACTTAACTATTCCCATTTCCCGGGAAACGAAAAATGCCGGGAATTTCAAAACCCTTACAATTCCCTTTTAACAGCCAAGAACGGCTATATTCTAATTTTCATAAAGACTATATATATTATACTATGAATAAAGTAGCTGATTAAAAACTTATTCATACAGGGCGAATCCTTCTCAGTTATACATAATGACTTCGTTCTATAGAAATTTAACAAAAGTCTGTAAAAACACTTTCTAAATCGATCATAAATATTCCTTCAATGTCGTCCTTAAAGACTACTTCTCTGTTGAATACATATATATACATATAGTCGTTCCTAGGCACTATCAATCGTCTATAATATATCTTTCTAGGGAGCACCCCAGTAGCCGAATTGGTAGGGTAGTCGCCTATGAGTTTGGGATTTGCTTTAGTGGATTCTAATCGACTACAGGAGTTTTTAGCCAATGTCAATGTTGGGTTTAAAACTCCGTAGTTAGTCTTTACAAGTCGTGTCAAAACTTTGTGATGACAACATGTTCCTATTGCCGATTGGTTCTGATATATAAGTCCTTCCGACTGATAGCGGTAAATAAGGCAATATACTTTCCCCGAAGATTCGGGAAGTCAGTGTGGTAGTGTTAGCAAAGCCGTTGTGGGAGTCCAGCATATAACTTAGGCGATAAGTAAACCGGGAGTTTTCAGTCGTCTATGGAGAGTCCTTCTCAACAGACTTATCTGTCTGTGAACACATTTCCTAACTCATCCGTAAAGGAGTCTGTAGGTTGTGGTTATCTATTGGTTTCCCATTTAGTACGGGGATTCTGGACAATTGTGTCCTTCCCGGTATCTATGTTTCGAAGAGCAGAGTTTAAAACTCATTTGTCAGTCTTATCAATCTACTTTGCCTGGCAATAGTGTAAGCAAATCGCTTGTGGAAGTCAAGCACCTATCTCTGGTGATTAGTAAACTGGCAGTTCTCAGTTGTCTATGGAGAGGCGTTAGCAATCGTCTTCTATGTTTGTAGATAATATTTTTAATTTTATTCTTAATCAGGGAAACTGTAGATTAGGTTAATACTTGAAACTTGATTTAGTGGTCTCCCATCCACTATAGGGATTATCGACCATTGAGTCCCTTCCGTGTTCCATATTTCGAAGACCATCAAGAACAATCGATTGGAATCTCCGAAGTCAGCCAACCTTGTCCTGCAGTCCTGTACAGCCCATATTCCAGGTTGGTCTATTCTTGTGCGGCTATCAGACTGATAGTGGTTAAGGAAGCAATCTGCCTTACCTGAAGATCTGGAAAGACATTACAGTAGTGTTTGCAAAGCCATTGTGAGAGCATACACGCAAAGAAAAAATTCGAAACGAAATATTAGACAACTACAATTCTCGTTTACGACGACTGAAATTCTTTTGGTCGGAACAAACAATTGCTTACGCGAAATAAGTTTCTGTCAGAACAAACGAAATTTCAGTTCCGGCAAACGAGAATTGTAGTTGTCTAATATTTCGTTTCCCAGAAACGAATTTTTTCTTTGCGTGTATAACTTCAGCGATAAGTAAACCGGCAGATGTCACTCTTCTATGAAATATCCTTTCAATCGACTGTCTCTCTGCCTATAAATATTTTTTCTTAATCGTGTATAGAGAGTTTTTCTCAATCGATCGCTTTTATAGACAAATCTCCCTCAGTACTTGCAACACTGTGCCACAGTTTACGCTCTTGCTGTCGTACACTCCTTTCTCGACATGTGTCCCCATATATACAAAGATAGATTATATTTTATATGATGTTTCCATTTGAACTAAATAGAGCACTTAACGGAAACTGCAAACAAATTATTGCACTTGCATACACTTAAAGGATTACAACGAAAGGACGATGATGATGATGACGACGACGACGGCAATAACGACAGCTCTATGTGCTGGCAAGAGGCAGAAGGCATGGGTGACACTTCTCTCCTGGTAGTGAGGAGAATGCAGAACCTGCTACATTCAATACAAGACACATTCTCAATAAAAGTTAATGGTAGTCGGATTTATGATGAGGATATGCAAGGATTCGAATGCCAGAGAGCCAGATGACGATGGCAAAGGCAGCTTCGCCAGTTGTTGTTGCTGGTGGTGGGCCGAAAATAAAAGTGGGTGGATCACCATCATCATCATCGTCGTCAATGTACTGCACGTTCTCGCTCTCGTTGACGGCGACGGTTAAGGTATATACGTATTATTGTATTGTTCGTTCACCACTCAAACCATTACCATTTGGTGGAATGACAGTTGCCATAGCCATAGCCGAAGTCGTAGTCTTCTTTCTTCATGGCCAATGAATATAAAAACGCGTTCTCGCTCGTTAATGGATTTACTTTAAGTGCTGCATTGACATTTTGATAAATGCTTTAGTTTAACAGATGCGTTTCGCTCCGTTTACGTCTCTTTCGTTGTTGTCGTCGTCGTCGTCGTTCAGCTCGTCCTTTGGAATATCCTTTCCAACAAGCCAAACGAAATTGTTTGTCATAAACCGCCTTCATACCCAACCAAATGAGAAGTGGGTCTGAGTTGAAAGTTGGGTGGGCTAAGTCAGCCATTCTCTCCGTCCGACAGGCAGCCAGTCCATTATGATAAATAGTTTTACTTTCCTCAGTTTTTATTGTTATGGAATCATTTATTTAATTCCTCTTTTTTTCTCTGCCGTTTTTGCTCCTGTTCCATTTGTCGTCATCTCCCCATTCACTGAGACATTTTAATAGATTTAAATCCCTTCGATTTGTTTTGTCATGATACGCATTCCCCGTTCCAAATGCACGGAGGATAAGAGGGAGAACTACAATGTATTTGTTCACTCTTATTTAAAAGATTTAGTTTTTAAGGAAGGCTACAACAGAGCAAAGGAAATTTTTAATGTCTCAATTATGTGGGCATATGGGTTGAGGAAGGGCAAACAATTTGAATGGGTTTGAGGGTTGAAATTTCATGGAAATATGTACATTAAAAACGATTCTAAGGCGTTTGCATGGCGAATTGTACACATTTCAATAAATTTTATTATGTACAATTGAAATGTGGTTTGGGTTTTTAAAATGTGTATGTGACTTTTAGGTGACGAACGTCAACAGGTGAAGGTGAACATAGGAATATTGTCGAAGTGGTGTTATTTTCCAGATTGTTGACCTTGACATTTACACAGGATTTGATTTAAGCATTAAGAAAATATTCTTTTTAGGAATGTTTTTGTTTTTTTATACCCTACATCACACTGTGGTACAGGGTATTATAAGTTTGTTTCACGGCAGATGTTTGTAACACCTGAAAATAACACAGCTAGACCCACCTTAAAGTATACCGATCGACTCAGAATCACTAGCTGAGTCGATTTAACGATGTCTGTCCGTCCGTCCGTCTGTCCATGTAAAGTTGTTCGTCGAGTACAGGTCGCAATTTCACTCCGATCGTTCTGAAATTTTGCAGTTTAGAGTATTTCACGGCTGTTAAGATCGCTATTGAATTTCGTTGAAATCGGTTCAGATTTAGATATAGCTCCCATATATATCTTTCGTCCGATTTGGCCATTTAGTCCTATAGAAGCTGTATTTTACATCCGATCGTTTTGAAATTTAGAATGGTGGAGTTTCTTGATCCATAAACCAACATTGCCGAATTTGAAGAAAATCGGTTAAGATTTAGTTATAGCTCCCATATATATGTTTCGTCCGATTTTGCTCTTTAGTTCTGTAGAAGCTGTATTTTACATCCAATCATTTTGAAATTTAGATTGGTAGTTTCTTGATCCATGAACCAACATTGCCGAATTTGAAGAAAATCGGTTAAGATTTAGCTATAGCTCCCATATATATGTTTCGTCCGATTTGGCCATTTAGTCCTATAAAAGCTATGTTTTACATCCAATCGTTTTGAAATTTAGAATGGTAGAGTTTCTTGATCCATGAACCAACATTGCCGAATTTGAAGAAAATCGGTTAAGATTTAGCTATAGCTCCCATATATATGTTTCGTCCGATTTTGCTCTTTAGTCCTGAAGAAGCTGTATTTTACATCCAATCGTTTTGAAATTTAGAATGGTAGAGTTTCTTGATCCATGAACCAACACTACCGAATTTGAAGAAAATCGGTTAAGATTTAGCTATAGCTTCCATATATATGTTTCGTCCGATTTGGCCCTTTAGTTCTATAGAAGCTGTATTTTACATTCAATCGTTTTGAAATTTAGAATTTGCCGAATTTGAAGAAAATCGGTTAAGATTTAGCTATAGCTCCCATATATATGTTTCGTCCGATTTTGCTCTTTAGTCCTGAAGAAGCTGTAGTTTACATCCAATCATTTTGAAATATAGAATGGTAGAGTTTCTTGATCCATGAACCAACACTACCGAATTTGAAGAAAATCGGTTAAGATTTAGCTATAGCTCCCATATATATGTTTCGTCCGATTTGGCCCTTTAGTTCTATAGAAGCTGTATTTTACATCCAATCGTTTTGAAATTTAGAATGGTAGAGTTTATTGATCCATGACCCAACACTACTGAATTTGAAGAAAATCGGTTAAGATTTAGCTATAGCTCCCATATACATGTTTCGTCCGATTTGGCCCTTTAGTCCTGTAGAAGCTGTATTTTACATCCAATCATTTTCAAATTTAGAATGGTAGAGTTTCTTGATTCATGAACCAACATTGCCGAATTTGAAGCAAATCGGTAAAGATTTAGCTATAGCTCCCATATATATGTTTCATCCGATTTGGCTCTTTAAATCCAATCGTTTTTATACCCTACACCACACTGTGGTACAGGGTATTATTTAAGTATAAAATGTCCCAAAAGTAAATTTATGTAAAGAATTTATACATGAATTACAAAATTTATATATCAGAGTTATTCAATATTACGAGAGTGGTGTAGGGTATTATATACACGCAAAGAAAAAATTCGTTTCTGTGAAACGAAATATTAGACAACTACAATTCTCGTTTACGACGAATGAAATTTCGCTTACGCGAAATAATTTTCTGTCACAACAAACGAAATTTCAGTTCCGGCAAACGAGAATTGTAGTTGCCTAATATTTCGTTTCGCAGAAACGAATTTTTTCTTTGCGTGTAGTCGGCGCCGCCCGACTTTAGCCTTTCCTTACTGGTTTTTATTTTCATTTGACTTTAGAAAATGTCGATACATTTACGTGTATATTCGTCATACCCGTATACTCGTATGCATCATGCTGTTACTGTAATGCGCATTTGGCGCGGAACCGATAGTTTGCGGAGCGGTCAAGTCCTTTTAAGAAATGTATACACATTCATGTCAGATATGCAATTTCCAAATATATGAAATTGACCACTTCGGTTTGTAGTACATGAATGCAGGTGGATTTGGTCAGTTTATGCTTCAAAACTTTGATTATTTTTGAAATCATCGAATAATTTTATTGTAACGATGAGTACAGCCGGTTACTTCCCGGAAGGATAGATTATAAATCAATAAAGGTTCTAATATGTTTGTATATACATAGAGATAATAGAATTAATGTATATATTCTTTATATATATAAGCAAATTGACGGAAAATGATCCAAGGTTAAAATAGACTGGTTCTCTTGAACTTGAAGGAGTTGTATGCTGCATTTCGGGAAAATAATCCTGAAGTTATAATGAAGAAGTAATCCGAAGTTTGCCTCTCGGAGGCCAAAATATTCTATACTGGAGGGTAGCAGCGGGATACATTCCGTATGCGTTTGTTCTATTCATCAAATTGTTAAGCTGATGTGTGAAGGTGTCTTCAAAAATGACTTCGATGGAAAATAGTACAACGATTATCACACATGTCTTAACCTTGCTACATGTGATGGTCCATCAACAAAATGTTTTTTGACGAGTGTTTTCAATGCCCTGGCTTTGATAGTTTACTCGAAGTTTTACAAGACTATTTTGATAAGCGTGATATTGAAATTGTATCATACAACTCATGGACTTCAACTGATAGGTCAAATTTGGAAGCGGTAGTAGAACAGGCCGACGAATTTATTGTTTACTTCATTGCTCGCTTTAATAAATACACCATTAAAAATGTACAAGAGGGCAAATGAAAATATTATTAGCATGAACTTTCTATATGTCGGAAAATACTAATATGCCTTAGAGGAAGAACAATTTAACAAATTATGTATTGGGTTGAAGCCGCTTCCCAAAACACAGTCGATCCATCACGTCGAGCCTGTCTGCATCGGGACGGTCACAACTAAATTCTTTTCTTTATCCAATGAATTCAATACTTATACACACACAAATAATATTATAAAAAAATGCATTCAATTCTTTTTAATATCATCAAAGAAACCATAAAATACTCGCGAATTTCTAAATTAAACAGGATTTATTTTTGTTTACAAATCTAGAAGATGTAACAGACTGGAACGTGTAAGGAAGGCCAACGTCGCCTTATATTCCTGCAAAAAGGCTGTAGAGTCGCGGTGGGGCCTCTCTCCTAAAATCGTCCACTGGATATATAGCAGTAGTTCGTCCTATACTGCTATACGGCATTGTGGTATGGAGGACGGCAACTGACAAACTAACCATCACCAACCTACTAACAAAGGCTCAGAGAACAGCCTGCCTGAGCATAAGCGGAGCCTTAAGGACCGAGTCTCTACAAGCCCTACTCCATATACTGCCGATTAATATTGTGGCGAGAGAAGTTGCAACCAAAGCGGCAATAAGATTAAACTACCTATCAATGTGGAGGTACAAAAACTACAGTAACATGAGGATATCAAAGTGTAGTGCTATGGTAACCGACCGAGTGGACTATATACCAACTGTGTACACCTTCGAGAGAAATTACATCACTATGATTCCCGCCAGAGATGAAAGGGTTGGAAGAATACCAGGTAATAGAAACCATCTCCACTTTTACACGGATGGTTCGAAGCTTGATGAAAAGGTTGTCTTCGAAGTACACTGTGCAGAGCTTAGTTTGGATATAGCTCACAGACTACCAGATACCTGTAGTGTCTATCAAGCCGAAATAATGGCAATATGGGAAGTAACCAAGTGGCTGGGTCGCAACATAGTAACCAACACTGGCGTTGTCATTTACTCGGACAGCCAGGCTGCCATCAAATCTCTGGAGGCAACATCCCTAAATTCACAAAAACAGCCCTCGACTGCCGCAGATCTCTTAACGAGATGGCTGAGCAGTTTAATATACACCTCATATGGGTGCCTGGGCATAGGGATATCCCGGGGAACTGCAAAGCCGATGAACTTGCTAGGAAAGGGACGACATTACAAATTCTCGAAGAATTTACATATATTGGTGCGCCACTATCCACTTGCAAGCTTTGGCTCAGGCAAGAGGCAATCAGACAGTCCAACGAAAGATGGACAGAAATCGGCACCTGCAGAGTAGCTAGACAAATCTGGCCAAGGTATGACCTGAGAAGATCAAAATATCTTCTCGCACTAGGGAGGCAACTATTGTCTACGTTAGTATCAGTTCTGACGGGACACTGCTTGATCGGCGAACACGCCAAAAGATTGGGTATTGACTCTAATGACTTCTGCAGAAGCTGTGGAGATGAGGAAGAAGTGGAGAGCATTGAGCACTTGATATGCGATTGCCCCGCTCTGAGTAAACGACGACTGGACATACTGGGATCGGCTTTTCTAGGCAGTCTAACAGATCTTTCCAGTACTGATATTCGTACTATCGACAAATTTGTATATCAAACAGGTTGGTTTCGATGAGGGGCATTTCAGCCCGTAGTAACACTAGGGATCTCAACTGGTCTACGTGAGCTTGTATAAAAAATACGGCTGCCACCCTAACCTAAACCTAAACCTAAACCTAAAAACGTAGGGCAAATGGATATGTCAATGTCTTCCCAAATTGAATTGAAAATGTCTTACTAAATTCAAAAACTGTCATCGAGATAGCTGAATAGATCAATATGCAGGGATGCCAACCTAGGGCTTTTCGCACCAGATTTAGTGCTTTTCAGACCACTCAATACGCGAAAAGTTTTCAGTTAGTGCCAAATGAAAAAAAAGCAGTAACTGTACGGTTTTCACATTTTTCGTTAGTGCTTTTGATGCTTTTCGTACATTTGTCAGAACAAATCTGGTAACATAAAGAAATTAGAATAATTTGCTACACCATATGTATGTGGTTCAAGATTTGGCATCTTATGCGCCTCAATTTGCATCAAATCTTTACGAAATTGGGATAAAAAAGTTGATGAAACCAATAATAAACTCTGGCAAATTTTATAAAATTTGTTGCAGGTTTAGATATATCCGTCATATACACTGATCTACTAATTTTGGGTCTAGGCGCCATAGAATACCCGTTTCTCATCAGATCTACATACAATCTATATATATATGTAAAATTATTGCGTGACTGACTGATTGACTGACTGACTGATCATCGCCCAGGCCAAACTGCTGAAGCTAGAATCATGAAATTTGGTGTGAGGGTAGCCCTTGGGATGTAGACGAGCAATAAGACGGGATTTTTCGAAATTCGTACTATTACCCACACAATGGGACAAAAAGGGATAAATATGGTACCACCGCCAAATCTAAACGGAATGAGCTAGATTCGTGAAATTTGGTGTGAGAGTAGCTCTTATGAGGTAGACCCAGAAATTGACAGAATTTTTTTAAAATCCGAACATTTACGCGCATTCGGGTAAAAAGGAATAAATGTGGTACAACGACCAAATCCATATTTCAAGAGCTAGAATCGTGAAATTTGCTGCGAAAGTAGCTTTTGGGACGTAAACTAGAACAAAGAGCGATTTTTTGAAAATTGTAGGTGTACAGTGGGATAGAAAGGGATACATATGGGACCACCGTCAACTTTAACTCCTAGAATTAGAATGGTGACAATTGAAGCGTGGGATGTCCTTAGTACAACGGATTGGGGTAGGCTGCTTTTTTTGTAATCTTACTCTTCGGGGCACAGTGGGGCAAATAGTGTAAAATAGGGTACAGTGGTTTAAAAATGGTAGATATGGTCCCATGGTTCTAGGGTAGCTTTTGTAACATAAACTAGAGATCGGAAGTGATTTTTGGAAATTGTAGCTGTAAGAGACACATTGGGTAAAAATGGGTTAAGTATGGTACATTGGGGGAAACATGAATCAATCTGGCAAAATTGGAACTTAAACATTAGATGTGAAGAGCACAGTGGGTCAAAAACTTTAAATAATGTATAGTGGGCAAAAATGGTACAGTGGGTAAAATGTGACTAAATATGACACAGTGGGGTCAAGTATGGTAGTGTGGGGACAAATTTTAAATGTGGTACAGTGAGACAAAAAGGGTTAAATATGGCACAGTGGGCAAAAAGGGTTGACTATGGTACAGAGAGAGAAAAGATGTTAAATATGGTACAGTGAGACAATAAGGGTTAAATATGGTACAGTGAGACAAAGAGGTTAAATATGGCACAGTAGGGCAAAAAGGGTTACCTAGGAAACTATGGCATAGTGGGACAAAAATGATTAAATATGGTACAATGTGACAAAAATGGTTGACTATTGTACAGTGGGTCAAAAATGGTTAAATATGGTACTGTAGTACAAAAAGGTGTTAAATATGATTCAGTGGGCAAAAAGCATTACATTTAGTAAAGTGAGCAAAATCATAGGGAGGGAGGCCAACTTCTGGAACATAAATATGAGATAATAAAATCTTTTATAAAATTTTATGATTTTAGTTAAAGTTTAAAATTATGGTGCAGGGTGGCTAAAATGTGTTAAATAGGTTGGTACTTTAGAAGAACAGTGGAATAATTAAATATTGAATTAAGTTAAGTAGTACAACGATTCATAACAAGAGTGTGAAGCATCTACGTAAACCGAGGGACAAAAAAAGACTAAACCAGTAAGGAAAGGCTAAAGTCGGGCGGTGCCGACTATATAATACCCTACAACACTCTCGTAATATTGAATTACTCTGATATATACATTTTGTAATTCATGTATAAATTGTTTACATAAATTTACTTTTGGGACATTTTATACTTAAATAATACCCTGTACCACAGTGTGGTGTAGGGTATAAAAAACGATTGGATCTAAAGAGCCAAATCGGATGAAACATATATATGGGAGCTATAGCTAAATCTTTACCGATTTTCTTCAAATTCGGCAATGTTGGTTCATGAATCAAGAAACTCTACCATTCTAAATTTCAAAACGATTGGATGTAAAATATAGCTTCTATAGAACTAAAGGGCCAAATCGGACGAAACATATATATGGGAGCTATAGCTAAATCTTAACCGATTTTCTTCAAATTCGGTAGTGTTGGTTCATGGATCAAGAAACTCTACCATTCTAAATTTCAAAATGATTGGATGTAAAATACAGCTTTTATAGGACTAAATGGCCAAATCGGACGAAACATATATATGGGAGCTATATCTAAATCTGAACCGTTTTCTTCAAATTCGGTAGTGTTGGTTCATGGATCAAGAAACTCTACCATTCTAAATTTCAAAATGATTGGATGTAAAATACAGCTTCTACAGGACTAAAGAGCAAAATCGGAGGAAACATATATATGGGAGCTATAGCTAAATCTTAACCGATTTCCTTCAAATTCGGCAGTGTTGGTTCATGGATCAAGAAACTCTACCATTCTAAATTTCAAAACGATCGGATGTAAAATACAGCTTCTATATGACTAAAGGGCCAAATCGGACGAAACATATATATGGAAGCTATAGCTAAATCTTAACCGATTTTCTTCAAATTCAGTAGTGTTGGTTCATGGGTCAAGAAACTCTACCATTCTAAATTTCAAAATGATTGGATGTAAAATACAGCTTCTACAGGACTAAAGAGCAAAATCGGACGAAACATATATATGAGAGCTATAGCTAAATCTTAACCGATTTTTTTCAAATTCGGCAATGTTGGTTCATGGATCAAGAAACTCTACCATTCTAAATTTCAAAACGATCGGATGTAAAATACAGCTTCTATAGCACTAAAGGACCAAATCGATATATATATATGGGAGCTATATCTAAATCTGAACCGATTTCAACCAAATTCAATAGCGATCTTAACAGCCGCGAAATACTGTAAACTGCAAAATTTCAGAACGATCGGAGTGAAATTGCGACCTGTAGTCGACGAACAACTTTACATGGACAGACGGACGGACGGAGGGACGGACGGACGGACATCGTTAAATCGACTCAGCTAGTGATTCTGAGTCGATCGGTATACTTTAAGGGGGTCTAGCTATAGTATTTTCAGGTGTTACAAACATCTGCCATGAAACAAACTTATAACACCCTGCACCACAGTGTGGTGTGGTATAATAAGGCACTGTATGGTAAAATGTTAAACGTGTCTCAGATAGGGGACATAAAGGGTAAAATACGGCCTAAGGTTGTGAAAATGGCTCTTGGAATATAAACTATGATTTTCTCTAAATACACACTATTAGTGGTACTGTTGGGGCAATGTTGTACAGTGGTGCAAAAATGGTTATTTATGACACATTGGGTTAAATGTGGTAAAATGGAGCGAAAGTGATTAAATATTGTCCCAATAACAGCTATATGTCTTGCAACTCAAACTAGGCATTCATTTTACCTTACCTTTACCTTTTTAAATTATAACGGTGGGAAAACATTGTTTTATATTGTACCAGGGTGTGAATGTAGCTATTGGAATATAAACTAGGGGAAAAGGTGAAATGTGATCCAAAAAATAGTTTTTGTCATATAGAGACTCAGAAGAGAAAATGGATAAATATTGTACCTTGATGCCAGAAACATAAACAAGAAAATAATCGGGGATTTGTTATATTGTACAAAATAATTTTCTTCATATGGAATATTCATTTGTTTTTGAAAGAAAGAGGTATAACTATTCTACTGTACCCTAAAAAGAAAATAAATAAATTATTGGGGCTGCTAAGCGCACCGGATTAAAGCTAGTTTAGTATATAACGGTTCCTTCAACAAGAAATGGACACATCAAATTTAAAACCAGTAAGGAAAGGCTAAAGTCGGGCGGGGCCGACTATATAATACCCTACACCACTCTCGAAATATTGAATAACTCTGATATATAAAATTTTGTAATTCATGTATAAATTGTTTACATAAATTTACTTTTGGGACATTTTATACTTAAATAATACCCTGTACCACAGTGTGGTGTAGGGTATAAAAACGATTGGATCTAAAGAGCCAAATCGGATGAAACATATATATGGGAGCTATAGCTAAATCTTTACCGATTTTCTTCAAATTCGGCAATGTTTGTTCATGGATCAAGAAACTCTACCATTCTAAATTTCAAAATGATTGGATGCAAAATACAGCTTCTTCAGGACTAAAGAGCAAAATCGGACGAAACATATATATGGGAGCTATAGCTAAATCTTAACCGATTTTCTTCAAATTCGGCAATGTTGGTTCATGGATCAAGAAACTCTACCATTCTAAATTTCAAAACGATTGGATGTAAAATACAGCCTTTATAGGACTAAAGGGCCAAATCGGACGAAACATATATATGGGAGCTATAGCTAAATCTTAACCGATTTTCTTCAACTTCGGTAGTGTTGGTTCATGGATCAAGAAACTCTACCATTCTAAATTTCAAAAGGATTGGATGTAAAATACAGCTTCTATAGGACTAAAGGGACGAAACATATATATGGGAGATATAGCTAAATCTTAACCGATTTTCTTCAAATTCGGCAATGTTGGTTCATGGATCAAGAAACTCTACCATTCTAAATTTCAAAAGGATTGGATGTAAAATACAGCTTCTGTAGGACTAAAGGGACGAAATATATATATGGGAGCTATATCTAAATCTGAACCGATTTCAACCAAATTCAATAGCGATCTTAACAGCCGCGAAATACTCTAAACTGCAAAATTTCAGAACGATCGGAGTGAAATTGCGACCTGTAGTCGACGAACAACTTTACATGGACAGACGGACGGACGGACATCGTTAAATCGACTCAGCTAGTGATTCTGAGTCGATCGGTATACTTTAAGGTGGGTCTAGCTGTGTTATTTTCAGGTGTTACAAACATCTGCCGTGAAACAAACTTATAATACCCTGTACCACAGTGTGGTGTAGGATATAAAAACTCAGAAGATGCCACAGACAGCTTCCGTTAATATTATTAACATATAAAAAATATGTCAAAAATTAGGAAAATGTCTTCTTAATTGTATTTTCCTGCAATGATAATTAATATTTACTGAAAAATTTGTTGGGCTCTGGAGAAATTTTTTTCATTTTGAATTTAGACGCTTCAGATTTTTCAATGTTAGTTGAAATAGGTTCAAATTTAGGTATGTCCCCTGTATATTTCTATATCGCGATTTTGAATCTAAGCGCCATAAAATAAACCAGTAAGGAAAGGTTAAAGTCGGGCGGTGCCGACTATATAATACCCTACACCACTCTTGTAATATTCAATAACTCTGATATATAAATTTTGTAATTCATGTATAAATTGTTTACATAAATTTACTTTTGGGACATTTTATACTTAAATAAAACCCTGTACCACAGTGTGGTGTAGGGTATAAAAACGATTGGATCTAAAGAGAAAAATCGGATGAAACATATATATGGGAGCTATAGCTAAATCTTAACCGATTTTCTTCAAATTCGGCAATGTTGGTTCATGGATCAGGAAACTCTACCGTTCTAAATTTCAAAACGATCGGATGTAAAATACAGCTTCTATAGGACTAAAGGACCAAATCGGACGAAAGATATATATGGGAGTTATATCTAAATCTGAACCTATTTTCTTCAAATTCGGCAATGTTGGTTCATGGATCAAGAAACTCTACCATTCTAAATTTCAAAACGATCGGATGTAAAATACAGCTTCTATAGGACTAAAGGGCCAAATCGGACGAAACATATATATGGGAGCTATAGCTAAATCTTAACCGATTTTCTTCAAATTCGGCAATGTTGGTTCATGGATCAGGAAACTCTACCGTTCTAAATTTCAAAACTATCGGATGTAAAATACAGCTTCTATAGGACTAAAGGACCAAATCGGACGAAACATATATATGGGAGCTATAGCTAAATCTTAACCGATTTTCTTCAAATTCGGCAATGTTGGTTCATGGATCAAGAAACTCTACCATTCTAAATTTCAAAACGATCGGATGTAAAATACAGCTTCTATAGGACTAAAGGGCCAAATCGGACGAAACATATATATGGGAGCTATAGCTAAATCTTAACCGATTTTCTTCAAATTCGGCAATGTTGGTTCATGGATCAGGAAACTCTACCGTTCTAAATTTCAAAACGATCGGATGTAAAATACAGCTTCTATAGGACTAAAGGACCAAATCGGACGAAAGATATATATGGGAGTTATATATAAATCTGAACCTATTTTCTTCAAATTCGGCAATGTTGGTTCATGGATCAAGAAACTCTACCATTCTAAATTTCAAAACGATCGGATGTAAAATACAGCTTCTATAGGACTAAAGGGCCAAATCGGACGAAACATATATATGGGAGCGATAGCTAAATCTTAACCGATTTTCTTCAAATTCGGCAATGTTGGTTCATGGATCAAGAAACTCTACCATTCTAAATTTCAAAACGATTGGATGTAAAATACAGTTTCTATAGGACTAAAGGGCCAAATCGGACGAAACATATATATGGGAGCTATAGCTAAATCTTAACCGATTTTCTTCAAATTCGGCAATGTTGGTTCATGGATCAGGAAACTCTACCGTTCTAAATTTCAAAACGATCGGATGTAAAATACAGCTTCTATAGGACTAAAGGACCAAATCGGACGAAAGATATATATGGGAGTTATATCTAAATCTGAACCTATTTTCTTCAAATTCGGCAATGTTGGTTCATGGATCAAGAAACTCTACCATTCTAAATTTCAAAACGATCGGATGTAAAATACAGCTTCTATAGGACTAAAGGGCCAAATCGGACGAAACATATATATGGGAGCTATAGCTAAATCTTAACCGATTTTCTTCAAATTCGGCAATGTTGGTTCATGGATCAGGAAACTCTACCGTTCTAAATTTCAAAACGATCGGATGTAAAATACAGCTTCTATAGGACTAAAGGACCAAATCGGACGAAAGATATATATGGGAGCTATATCTAAATCTGAACCGATTTTCTTCAAATTCGGCAATGTTGGTTCATGGATCAAGAAACTCTAGCATTCTAAATTTCAAAACGATCGGATGTAAAATACAGCTTCTATAGGACTAAAGGGCCAAATCGGACGAAACATATATATGGGAGCTATAGCTAAATCTTAACCGATTTTCTTCAAATTCGGCAATGTTGGTTCATGGATCAGGAAACTCTACCGTTCTAAATTTCAAAACGATCGGATGTAAAATACAGCTTCTATAGGACTAAAGGACCAAATCGGACGAAAAATATATATGGGAGCTATATCTAAATCTGAACCGATTTTCTTCAAATTCGGCAATGTTGGTTCATGGATCAAGAAACTCTACCATTCTAAATTTCAAAACGATCGGATGTAAAATACAGCTTCTATAGGACTAAAGGGCCAAATCGGACGAAACATATATATTGGAGCTATAGCTAAATCTTAACCGATTTTCTTCAAATTCGGCAATGTTGGTTCATGGATCAGGAAACTCTACCGTTCTAAATTTCAAAACGATCGGATGTAAAATACAGCTTCTATAGGACTAAAGGACCAAATCGGACAAAAGATATATATGGGAGCTATATCTAAATCTGAACCGATTTTCTTTAAATTCGGCAATGTTGGTTCATGGATCAAGAAACTCTACCATTCTAAATTTCAAAACGATCGGATGTAAAATACAGCTTATATAGGACTAAAGGGCCAAATCGGACGAAACATATATATGGGAGCTATAGCTAAATCTTAACCGATTTTCTTCAAATTCTGCAATGTTGGTTCATGGATCAAGAAACTCTACCATGCTAAATTTCAAAACGATCGGATGTAAAATACAGCTTCTATAGGACTAAAGGGCCAAATCGGACGAAAGATATATATGGGAGCTATATCTAAATCTGAACCGATTTCAACCAAATTCAATAGCGATCTTAACAGCCGCGAAATACTCTAAACTGCAAAATTTCAGAACGATCGGAGTGAAATTGCGACCTGTAGTCGACGAACAACTTTACATGGACGGACGGACGGACGGACGGACGGACGGACGGACGGACGGACGGTCGGACGGACGGACATCGTTAAATCGACTCAGCTAGTGATTCTGAGTCGATCGGTATACTTTAAGGTGGGTCTAGCTGTGTTATTTTCAGGTGTTACAACCTGTACCACAGAGTGGTGCAGGGTATAAAAAAAATTTGTAAACATATTCTCATTAAGTCAACAAGTTTGATAAAATTTGACAAAACATATTTTTTTTTATTCTGCTCTGATGGGGGCGGATAAAAAGTTGTCGTCTCTCCCGACTACAGTAATATTATAATTTAGTGCCTTTTTACGCTTTTTCACTTTTTCATAAAGCTTTTGCTTCGAAAAAAGTTGGCATCACTGTCATTATGCACCAGATAATGGAGAACTGACACCGGTAAGGAAAGACAGAAATATAATACCCTACACCTACACCCTAACAATGCGAAAAGAGGCTATGCGATAATAATTTGGAATAATTGGTTTTGTTTTAGTTAAGAAAGTACTTAGCCCCTCCGCCTCATCAAGGCTTAGTCCAAGGAGGAGTTGAAAATGTTGATGTTATAAACTGGATCTGAAATGATAACCTTAAATCGAGTCGTATATAAAACATGGACCTACGACTACCGTTGATCGTGTGAAGGATTCCGGGTATAAATAAATCCCCTTCCAATTTTCATCCCGATCTGTTGACATTTGTGGTCTGTATGACGATAGGAAGTTAATCCGGGGATACGGTATATATGGGGGCTACATCAAAAAATGAACCGATATTGCATATTTTCAATCCCAAGTTACCTGCAGCTATAAGAAGTAGGTTAGGTTAGGGTGATAGCCGTATTTTTTTACAAGCTCACATACCCCAGTTTAGGTCCCTAGTGTTACCACGGGCTGAAATGCCCCTCATCGAAACTAATCTGTTTGGTACAAATTTATCGATAGTACGAATATTCGTACCGGAAAGATCTGTTAGACTGCTTAGAAAGGCCAAACCCAGTATGTCCAGTCGTCGTTTACTCAAAGCGGGACAGTCGCATAGAAAGTGCTCAATGCTCTCCACTTCTTCCTCATCTCCACAGCTTCTGCAATCTTTTGGCGTGTTCGCCGATCAAGCAATGTCCCGTCAGAACTGATACTAACGTAGACAATCTTTGGCTCTCTAGTGCGAGGAGAAATTTAGATCTTCTCAGGTCATACCTTGGCCAGATTTGTCTAGCTACCCTGCAGGTGCCTATTTCTGTCCATCTTTCGTTGGACTGCCTGATTGTCTCTTGTCTAAGCCATAGCTTGCACGTGGATAGTGGCGCACCAATATATGCAAATTCTTCGAGAATTTGTAATGTCGTCCCTTTCCTAGCAAGTTCATCGGCTTTGCAGTTCCCCGGGATATCCCTATGCCCAGGCACCCATATGAGGTGTATATTAAACTGCTCAGCCATCTCGTTAAGAGACCTGCGGCAGTCGGGGGCTATTTGTGAATTTAGGGATGTTGCCTCCAGAGAATCATCCAGCCTGGCTGTCCGAGTAAATGACAACGCCAGTGTTGGTTACTATGTTGCGACTCAGCCACTTGCCGTCTTCCCATATTGCCATTATTTCGCATTTATAGACACTGCAGGTATCTGGTAGTCTGTGAGCTATATCCAAACTAAGTTTTTTCACAGTGTACTCCGAAGCCAACCTTTTCATCCAGCTTCGAATCATCCGTGTAAAAGTGCAGATGGTTTCTATTACCTGGTATTCTGCCAACCCATTCATCTCTGGCGGGAATCATAGTGATGTAATTTCTTTCGAAGGTGTACACAGTTGGTATATAGTCCAATCGGTCGGTTACCATATCACTACACTTTGATATCCTCATGTGACAGTAGATCTTGTACCTCCACATTGATAGGCAGTTTAATCTTATTGCCGCTTTGGTTGCAACTTCTCTCGCCACAATATTAATCGGCAGTATATGGAGTAGGGTTTGTAGAGACTCGGTCGCTACAAGCCCTACTGACAAACTTGGTTAGTTTGTCAGTTGCCGTCCACCATACCACAATGCCGTAAAACAGAATTGGACGAACTACTGCTATATACATATATATCCAGTGGACGATTTTAGGAGAGACCCTACAGCCACCGCAACCCTAGAGCCTTTTTGCAGGAATATAAAGCGACGTTGGCCTTCCTTACATGTTCCAATACGTTAAGTCTAAATAACAGTTTCCTATATAGAATTATTCCTAAAAATTTTGTACTTTCAGAAAAGACTAGATTTGTTCCATTAATCCGCTGTAAGAAGTATCTATACCAAATTCAGTCATCTAGCTCAATAATTTTAGATTGAAGCGTGAGTACAACAGACCGACGACGGACAGACGGATATGGCAAAATCGTCTTAAACCTTTATGACGACTAATAATATATATACTTTATGGTACAGTCGTCTGTAGAGACCCCTTCTCATTCCATTTCGTATACAAAGACTCCTCCCCTGTCCTCTATAAAGACTCCTTCCCTGTCGTCTATAAAGACTCCTTCCATGTCATTTATAAAAAATCATTCCGTTTCGTCTAAAAAAGACTAATTCCATTTCGTCTATGAAGACTCATTCTATTTCGTACAAAATATCGGCATATAAACCTATGTGTTATTTACATCTGAGGTGAAGATTATGTTCAGTAACTTTGTAGAAAACATTATTGTACGAGTAATATATTAATATATGTGTTCCAAATAAATTTTATTGATTTTCAAATAAAATATATTTGCTCAGAAATTTAGAATATTTAAAAATTTGTGTTCCAAATATATTTTCTTTCGATTCAAACATTTCAAAAAAGGCAATTTTATCTCGTTTATTAATCTTCTAGCTCCCACACATAACGGTAATTATTGGCTCTATTCGAATAAATCGTAAAAACACCCCTAAAAATGTGAAGACCGGGTATGAAATGTCCTATAAAAATGTTAGCCATAAAATTTTAGTATAAACATTCAAATTCCAGCAAAAACCAACCTTTTGGCATATTCGTGCAGTAATGTTATTCATACGACCCAGTGGTCAAAGCAATAAAGAAACTAGTAAAGAGGTGTTTAACTTGAATTGGGCTGTCTTTTGGGTTTTGTGTTAAGTTTTAGGAATTTGTGTGATCTGAAATATATTGTAAAATTTCATGGCTGACATTTTCTAGAACATTTCATTAAGGCCCTCTCCATTTTAGGGGTGTTTTTCACGAGTTATTGAAATAATGGCAAAAATAATCGTTATGTGAAGGAGCGAGAAGTTTAATATGTTCCATAGAAATATGGATATAATTTTGTCTACAAAGTTGTTTAACAAATGCCGATATGCTGGACGAATAGGCAAAATGGGGGAAACTTTAACGCACCCTAAAATAATATTTCGATTTGATCTTCCAAATCGCCGGTAAACGTATATCTTTTTTTGGTCTCCTCTACTAGAATTCATTGTCAGAGCCCCCTTATTATACCCTCCACCATAGACATTCCGTTTGCAACACCTTGCAATATTGATCCGCGACCATATAAAGTATATATATTCTTGATCGTCGTGAAATTCTAAGAAGTCTTAGACGTCTGTCTGTCTGTTGAAGTCACGCTACATTTCGTAATAATAGAGCTATGTTGATCAAATTTAATAGAAATGCTTCTTATAGTTGCAGGTCGTCTGGGATTGCAAATGGGACATATCGCTCGATGTTTTCATATAGCTCCCCTATAGAGGTCGCTCCAAAATACGGTTTTTGTGTTATAGATACCACATTTTTAAAGCAATTTTGCTGAAACTTTGCAGTTTGTATTCTATTTTGATACGAATTGATTACAGTAAATTTTTTTTTAATCGGTTCATATTTTTTCATAGTCACCATATAAAGGTCGCTCCAAAATAGATTTATTTAAGACATAAATACCACATATTGTATGCATTTTAAGCGAATCTTTGCAGTTTGTATTTTATTTTGAAAATAATTCATTACAGTAAACATTTTTTAAATCAATTCATATCCACCTATAGATGTCGCTCCCAAAAAGGCTTATTTACACATTTTCTAAGCGATTTAATTCAAACTTTGCAGTTTGTAGTCTATTTCGGCAAGAATTAATCTCAATAAAATTTATACACGTCAGTTTATATTTTGTTATAGTCCCCGTGTAGAGGTAGCACACAAATATGCGAATTTAAGTCATAAATACAAAAAATTTGGCTAAAAATTGCAGCGTTCGTGTTCGAAAGACTTCGAAATACACGCTTCAGTCCAAAGAACGAAATAAAGGGAACACGTGGAGAATTATTTCCCTCATAACAGCCGTCTCTGCGTCTCACCCCCTTACCCCTAAACAATTGCAATCAAATCATATCATATCTCAATAGTCATACAAATCGACGTTATTATACCCTACACCACTCTGTGGTACAGGGTATTATAAGTTTGTTTCATGGCAGATGTTTGTAACACCTAAAAATAACACAGATAGACCCACCTTAAAGTATACCGATCGACTCAGAATCACTAGCTGAGTCGATTTAACGATGTCCGTCCGTCCGTCCGTCCGTCCGTCCGTCCGTCCGTCCATGTAAAGTTGTTCGTCGACTACAGGTCGCAATTTCACTCCGATCGTTCTGAAATTTTGCAGTTTAGAGTATTTCGCAGCTGTTAAGATCGCTATTGAATTTGGTTGAAATCGGTTCAGATTTAGATATAGCTCCCATATATATCTTTCGTCCGATTTGGCCCTTTAGTCCTATAGAAGCTGTATTTTACATCCAATCGATTTGAAATTTAGAATGGTAGAGTTTCTTGATCCATGAACCAACATTGCCGAATTTGATGAAAATCGGTTAAGAATTAGCTATAGCTCCCATATATATGTTTCGTCCGATTTGGCTCTTTAGTCCTATAGAAGCTGTATTTTACATCCGATCGTATTGAAATTTAGAATGGTAGAGTTTCTTGATCCATGAACCAACATTGCCGAAAGATTTAGCTATAGCTCCCATATATATGTTTCATCCGATTTGGCTCTTTAGATCCAATCGTTTTTATACCCTACACCACACTGTTGTACAGGGTATTATTTAAGTATAAAATGTCCCAAAAGTAAATTTATGTAAACAATTTATACATGAATT
This sequence comes from Eudasyphora cyanicolor, assembly GCA_963930755.1. Classification (NCBI taxonomy): domain Eukaryota; kingdom Metazoa; phylum Arthropoda; class Insecta; order Diptera; family Muscidae; genus Eudasyphora; species Eudasyphora cyanicolor. The sequence continues at coordinate 63,090,703 of OZ005737.1, forward strand.
ACAAAATTTATATATCAGAGTTATTCAATATTACGAGAGTGGTGTAGGGTATTATATAGTCGGCCCCGCCCGACTTTAGCCTTTCCTTACTGGTTTTTAGTTAGTTTCATTGAGAAAAGTATTCCTCGTTAAAAAATTCTATGAGTCTCTTTCCAACTTTCCCTTTATTTCGTTCTTTGTGCTAGTATTTAGAAGTCTTCCTTTTCAAAATAACCTCCGAGAAACTAACCTCTCTGATTTTCTTGCAAACTTTGTGGCCGAATATCGCAAAAAAACAAGAGCTAACCTAGAAAAACATCTAGCACCACTGGATTCAGCAAGATCCAAATAGGTATATCCATAGGGTCTAATTTCAGTTAGATTTTTGAGGTATCAATTTCGAGCACAGTGTTATTTTCCAATTTTTATATGACCTGAAATTGCTAAGATTTTTTGTATTCAATTCCACTTATCGTATTTTGTATCTATGTCCAATTAATCACAAATTACCTCTCAGACATCATGTTTTCCCCCTTTTAATTGTTATCACTTACGTGTTTAAAGTACTTATGCAAATTGTCTTCATTGCGACAGACGACCTGACGTCGCCATGTCACCTAGTCTAATAATCTAAATCTAGTTATTGGACACTTAAGTACTCAGCATTTAAGAAAGTTTGTACAATTCTAAATGTTGAAGTCTTGCGCCATTTTAATACCCTTTAAATCCTCTATTTATGTTTCACTTTCATAAAGACGGGATTACTTACTTTCGGTGGCGATAGTTTTCACTTAAATGCTGCGGAGGAATACACCTACAACAAACTTATTGTGTAACCCGAACCTCGAGTAGTACTTCTCCTGTTAAGTGGATTAAATATCATATAATTTACTATGGAAGAAATGCCACACAAAAACTTGAAGACGAAGTTAGTCATACTTACCTATCCGCACGCGTCTGTAAAGTATGACCGAGACGCGTTTACTTTATTTCTTGTTTTTAAAAGAAACCACTTTGGGAATATAAGTTTGAGCTCGTATGAATCTTTGGTGTAAAACTGTATGATGTTCTTAACGAATTACTTACATACAACAGAGGAAAAATGTTGGTTGAATATACAATCAGAAAACAAACTCTTGATCCTGTATTGGGAATCTTGTCAGATAATGAGATGTTAATACATTATTCCAAAACCTTTTTAAATGAGATGGATATACGAAGTACTATTAGATCTCGCTCTCTATCTGAACAAAAAAGATTCATTAGCTTCTAGCTTTGAATTGCAACTTGATCTTAGGCTAAAGTAGAGCTAAGGGCCTGTATAATTTTGCCTGCATCATACGGCCACCGTATCAATTGATTAATTGTAGATCACACACTGAGTAGTATATACAGATGTGGATCCTATATTACCTACATGATCACGATTAAAGCAATAATAAACTACGTTTCACTAATGTCATAGACTATTACAGTCTAGGTAGCGGCATAAATATAACTACATCAATAATTGCCTTGGAGACTATAATATACCCTCTACAAATTGAAATCCGAATGGCCACATCCTGGGTGCTGCGTTTGCTCACAATCAAGGCAATGCACCAGTTCATACATCCACTATTATGATGGCTAAAATCAATGAATTAAAGTTCGAGTTGCTTCAGCACGCACCTTATTCGCCAGATTTAGCCCCCTCGGATAATTTTTTGTTTTCAAACTTGAAAAAATGGATCGGCGGAAGAAGATTTGCCAGCACCGAAGAGGTGGAGGTTGCAGTTGATGGCTATTTTCAGGAGCTAGACAGGTCTTACTACAAACAGGGTATCGAAGCTATTGAAAATCGCTGGAGCTAAAAGGAGATTATGTTGAGAAATAAAGAAAAAATTTCCCGGACATGTTAAGTTTTCTTGCTAGGTCGGCTAATTTTGGGTCCGCCCTCGTAGATGAGAGAATAATGTCCAAGTGGCGCTGGGCCACTTATGTACTTGCTAATTAATAATCAATTGAAATAAATGAATTATAAAAAACTGAGAGAGAATTGATGAGTGAGACGTAGCCGTTATAAACAACTAAGACTAAGGACGTGTTTATAAAAATGACTGAGGAGTCTTAATTAACGATTGGTCTCAGTGGACAACCGATAGGGATTCTTTATAGGTTAATTTTAAATATATGGATACCATAACTCCGCCTTTGTACAAAGGGCCTGGTAGAAGACTAAAATTATTCTTTGTAGACGATGAGAACGAGTAGGTGATTGTGAGGCGACAAGAAAAGTCTGTATAGGTGACCGGGAAAGTTGCAATATAGACGACTGAGATTGAGTGACTATAAACGACTAGGGTGGATTATTAATAGACTACTGAAAATAAATATTTTAGGATGAGGGTATGTTTGCAAATAATATCTATTTTAATAAAAAACTGAAATGTAATAATTTATAGGTGAATTTGAAAGAGCCTATACAAGTCTTGTTTAATGCGAAGGAGTTTCTAGAGACAACTGAGAATGGGAAACTATTGACGATTGCTAAGCATATTAATGATTCTAATTTGTTCTATTGTGATATTTCAGTTAATAATTATTTATAAATATCCTAAAGAAAGACAAGCATTTGTGTTATTATTTCGTAACATTGGTTGGTTCTTTTGGAGACCATGGACGCTTGTGGGTTTACCTCAGTCAAAAGCAAAACCACGTTTCTAAAGTTCTACGATAGAGTTGCTAAAATATCTACGACTTTTAATCACCATTTTTTACTTATGATTTATCTAATTTCGGCTGATATCAACATTTTTTCAAAATTTATTCTTTTATCCTGAAATACAGATAAAAATAGCTCTGCAATAGTTTATATTAAAACATTTTGTCTTATTCTGATATTTTCATTAATAAAATCAGTTAAATCATTCGGGAATTATGCAAAAGTCTTTGGCATAAGCTTTTTGAAAACTTGGTAAACTATTTATAAATTCAGTTCCGACTATTTTTTTAAAATTGTGCAGTGATAATATATTAAAAATATGTTATTGTTACTAGATCAGTTTTTTTGTATAGTTTTATTCCACCTCAATTTTTTCCCCGAGTGTATGTTTGCATGCATGACCCAAGTAATAATGCAATTCGAAACCGCTACCATTCTTTACACTTGACTTGAGCGAAGAAAGGTGTCAATAACAAAATATGGTTAAAATATTTAACTTAACCAATCAACTTATACGAGTATATCCCCAGCACACACTCATGCAATCATACTCTTGGTAGGATAGGATAGTTCCCGTAACCTGATGTCCTAAGACACCAACCAGCGCCGCCACCACCGCCAAAACGAAGAAGGGAAGTTTTTAGTACATGGGACGCGTGGCAACAATTAAGGGAACTCAATACCGACACTTGAACCATAAGAGTAGGTAGAGTCAGGAAGCCAACAATTCAGAGCGCCATTAACAATTAGGCCGTGTTAACAGCCAGGAACAACAAGAACAAAAAACACTCAAATCACACAGTCAACCATTCACCTTAACTTAAGTTAGTTAGTAACTAAGTTAACCTACACTTTGTTCCTTAGAATTGTGTAAGAGGTTTTGCTTCCTTCCTTCCTTCGTTCTTTCTTCCTTAGTTCGTTTTGTGTTGAAGGGGAGTAGCGAGCAGTCAGAAAGCAGATGATGGCTTTTAACGTAATGTTTATGACAATACTTGGCTTTTTATCCGTTTAATTCATTGTTTTAACCTTGTATGAGGACCCAAGGATCAGAGCAGGTTATTACCGGGACAAAACACCCACCAAAGGTGTACTAGTAGCCCCCATCCCCATTGTCACGGTGTACTCCATAAAAACATTAACTTGGGAGACAACAGAAGTGGTAGTAGAAGTAGCAGTAGCAGTAAAAGGCTGCCTGGATGTCATGCGTTTAAGGTTACAGTGTCGTTTATTTCGTTCTTCCTTTCATTAATGTAACGACAGTATTTAAGTTAATAGGGGACAATAACGGCAACAACATCCAGGTGGAGTGTAATGACAATGGCAGCAAAACGTTTAACCAAGACAGTGGCAGAGAGGACGAAAAGGAAATCACCATCCACAGCACTGACTGTCAGGCGAAGTATATATGTACATACATGTATAAAAAGGATCCTTAAAAGCATAAAGTGCACATTTTTGCCACTTTAGTGTTTTGTAATTAAAAATGTTGCCGTTCATGAAATATTAACCCGCTTTATCCACCTGAGCTCTCGCAATGCGAAGCAAGCATTAATGCACTTACACGAGGACTAAAACAGATTCTGGTGAAGCGAGTACTATCATACACAACAGAACACAATATATCCGCAGGAACGAAGTCACAAGATAGGGGTTTCGCTACACCACGTCACCGCCGTTGTTATCGGCTAGTCTTCATTTCGAAACTAATTTCCAAATATAAGTCTTAATATTTAAAACTATTAATAAAATAATTACCTTGAATATCCCATATATATAATTTCAGAATTTATAGATTTTGTCTACACTTACCTGAAAATAAACAAAAGGAAATTCGAATTAAAATAAATTTCAAAATGTGGGAATAAATTAAAATATAAAATTTAACGGCCAATTCTACAATCTCCGGTTATCCTACAGTTAGAGCTAACCTACAGTTATCGTTGTCAAATTGTATGAAATGTTTACTTTTTAAATAGCTAGATAGAGTTAGCTCTAACCGGAGATTGTGATAATGGGGGGTAAAAGAGTAAAATATGGATATTCTAAACATTTGCTGGAATCGTTTGGGATCACTTCCTACCATAAATTATGTCGGGACATTAATATGGAAGATGTTGCACATCAATCGGTCTATAGCTCTTTACAAAATTTTAGCTAAAGAAATGGAAGTAAAATTTTAATTTCTTAACCTACATGTCGTTTTTAATAAAACCACACGCGCTCCTAGCAGAACTCTGAGGTTTTCACGAATAACACTGGTCTACAAATTTGGAAAAAAAATTGACTGCAGAATCGAAGTATGTTTTTAACTAATCTGGGTCCGCTGAATTCGAATCTGGCATACAAATTTGGCTATCACGTCTTGTTCAACTTGCATGCTGACAATACTGTTAAACAGTCAATAATGACACTAAATCTTCGCAATAGTAGCGTTTAAGCATTAAGCTGGGAGATCGTGTGTTACTGATTGAAGCATATTTTGCTTTGTGTGTGGTGAATATTTGTTTGGAAAAAAAGGATATGCAATATCAGAATCTTTAAAATATGAGTCATTCCATGCCAAACGGGACGATTTTTGACATCACTATTTTTGATTGCTTCGAAATTTTGTGTATGTATTATTTTCCCAAAAATATCTTAAGCGTAGCTAAAGAAAAAAATTTTAAAAAAAATTCTTTAAGAGTTATGAGAAATTTAAAGTTGACGAAATTACGCTTTTTTCTAAAAGGTGTTTTCACTCTTTAGCCTGTAACTCCTGAAATACGTGCCCGATTTTAATGTGCTATACCTTGTTTTGAAGGTAATTTCAACTACTAAAACTAACTGGAGTCAGCACTGCAGCAAATATACTAATTTTTAATAATTTTGCACTTTTATACTTTCTATTGCGATTTTCAAAATGATTACACCCTTCGATTTTGTTGAAATTTTAATGTCATGTTCTCAGATGTCTTTGTTAGCTACTGTATGAATTTGGAAGTGGTTTTACGATTTTTTATAAAAAAAAACATTTGCATAATTTCTGTGAATGTGCTTTAAATAATTAACAGAATGATTACACAGTGCGACAAAATAAGCTCAAGTTGAGGAGCAAATGACGCGATACTATTTTTCCCGCAGGTCTTGTCGAGTAAACACGAATCTTTCTTTGAAATTCCCCGGACATTTCCAAAATCCGGATTTACGGGTAAAAACGGATTAAATAGAAAGAAGAGAATTAGACCTTTCGAACGATGTATATTTTGTTTATTTAATGCTGTAAGGATTGTTAAGAGACTGGATGCATTTTTTTCCTTATAAGGTATACTATACAGGTAAATTAATTAATCGTACGGTTATCTCACAATATAATTGGTAAAAACATTGCATAAACTAGAAAATGACCTACAAAAATGAAAAAAAATATTTCTAGGACAAATAAACCTATATTCCTACAGCTTCAAATAAATAAAATGTACATCGTTCGAATTAATTCTCTTCCTTCCAAATTCTTTTAGTGATTGAAAATCGCTTAATAATTAACAAAGTTATAGGCGTTCAAGTAAAAAAGGCGAGAACATCGTTTTTTTACCCGTAAATCCGGATTTTGGGAGTGTCGGACCTAAATACAAGCAAAGTAGTATCGCGGTGTTTGGTTTTTGGACTGTCGCACTGTGTAATCAGTATACTAATATAAAAATAAGAACAATACAAAATGTATGAGAAAGATTCGAATCAATCAGTAAAAAAGAAGAAAATGAGTAAAATCATATAGTATATCATTGTACAACATCTTAATACAGTATTATTCGGATGTTGATGTTGTCTGAATTTTTTTATCGGACAATGGAATGTATGCATGGTAGTTTTGAATTGCAGAAACTACATTTGCTTTATTAAAGCGTTCCTTTAGGTGCTTTGCCCTATTTTCGAATTGTTCGGTAGTAAAAAAAACGAGTGAACATTGTTTACGTTTTTTTCTACCCAAGGAAAAAAATTGTTTTTTTACATCAAAAAGAGAAATCCAGGTTGCTGTGATTTTAAAAAATTTTTCATCTCAAACAAGTACTTTCTTATCTTTCGACTCTTGCTATTGTTAAACGAATCTTGTTTTTTAAATATCAAGCCATCGCTGATTTTTACGTTTTTGCAAATAATTTTGCAAATTTATAATTTTTATTGTTCTCATTTTATATATTAATAAACTAATGGCTAAAAATTATCCTTCTCTTAATTATTTAAAGAACAAATAATGCAAATGGTTTTTAAAAAAAATCGTAAAAAATAGTTCCCATCAATTCACCACTTCCAAATTCATACAGTAGCTAACAAAGATATCTAACAACACGACATTAAAATTTCAAAAAAATCGAAGGGTGTAATCATTTTGAAAATCGCAATAGAAAGTATAAAAGCGCAAAAACATTAAAAATTAGTATATTTGTTGCAGTGCTGACTCCAGTTAGTTCACGGGGCAAAATAGCCTTTTTTGATATGTTTGAATCGAAAGAAAATATATTTGGAACACAAATTTTTAAATATTATATATTTCCTAGCAAATAAATTTTATTTGAAAATCAACAAAATATATTTGGAACGCATATATTAATATATTACAACAAAGTATATTTGCAAACTAAAATTCTCAAATAAAATATGTGTTTAAATACACATATAACTATTGTTTAGGAATTTCTCCAAATATATAATTTTCAAAACTTTTGTTGACTTTTTAGAACTTCAGATTTAATTTTTCCTTGGTTCCGAGTTGTACCTCCCAGCATTAGCTTCTGTTCTTAATCCATAATTTAAATTTCTGAGTATTCTGAGCCATCATTAGTTGTCAATCCTCTAAGTAATTTATATTGATCCAAGATTATACGATTTCAATAATTATTTTACAAACATTAATAATTTATAACAAATTAACATTGAATTACTGAAAAATTTAACATAACTTAGGTATTTTCTGAATACGTAAATGCAAATAAATATTTGTTTCATTCCCCAAATAAAAATATATTGGCATGTAAACAAAGATTTGCTTAGAACAACATCTCCCAAATATAAAATTTTGGTGTGTTTCAAATATTATATGTTTAGAGTGTAACATAAACATATATATGTTTCAAGCCGAATATGTTTGGGACAATATACTACAGAAGCGATTTTTTTTCAGCGTGTTGTAGTGGTTGAAATTACCTTCAAATCAAGGTATAGCACATTAAAATCGGTCACGTATTTCAGGAGATACAAGCTAGAGAATGAACACACTTTCTAGAAAAAAACGTAATTTCGTCAACTTTAAATTGCTCATAACTCTTAAAGAAATTTTTTTTAAAACTGTTTCTTTAGCTACGTATAAGATATTTTTAGGAAAATAAAACATACACAAAATTTCGAAGCAATCAAAAATAGTGATGTCAAAAATCGTCCCGTTTGGCATGGAATGACTCATATGCATATTTACATTATGTTGGATTTGCTATCAGAAACTTGGACAAACCGTGGACACCGATAATGTTTTGCAATAGTTGCAGAACAGTTTTATACAAGTGGTCAAATGGCAAGAACATCTATTTCGATTTTTCAATTCCAGTACTATGGAGATTGTTATTGTGAAAGTTGCGGGATTCAATATGAAAAATCGAAGAAATATTTCTTACGCGAATGTCCCATCGGTTTCCAAACCAGTTCAACGTCCACCAAATGCTCCATTACCAGTCATTCCCAGTGCTACGAGCAGTGAGTCCGTAACATCTTTCACCAGTAGTGGTAGTTTGTATATAGAAGGCTGATGATGAACGCCATTTAGTGACTCAAACTAAGCTGAATGATCTAATTTACAGTTAACGAAGCAAGACGCAGAATTACTAGCTTTACGCATTCAGCAATGGAAACATCTTGCTGTTGGGACAAAAGTAACAATCTATAGAGATAGAAGCTTAGAACTGCATATTTTGAAAAAAAAAACTCTCTATAATATATTTTACTAACGTTGATGGTTTATTTAAAAAAAAAATAAACCAGCCATATGACAAAACTGAGTGGAGTTATTTATTGATGGCTCTAAGTACAGTTTATTCTTCTTTTGCATAACGGGAATGATAAACCAACCATACCAATTGCTCATGCCATTAATACAAAGGAAAATTACGAATCAATGACTGAAATTTTGACATTACTCAAATACAACGATTATAAATGGAAGATCTGTGGTGTCCTTAAGGTGTGTGATTTAAATTTATTAGTATATATAGTATAATACTGTTTGGTTGCCTCAACCGAATTATTTGCCAACCGAATTTCGGTAGTTCTGTCTACTATCATGCGATTCCATCAGGACAACCAATATTTTGGTTGTGGTATACTTCTGCTTCCATGTTGACAACAATCCTATATAGTTGCGCCAACTACGAAAATGGTGGCTAAAATTATCTGTTGCAGTTGCCACAACCAACTTTTTCAAAAAATTGGTTGTTCTGACAATTTTTCAGTCATATACTACCGACAATTAATTAAAAACAGTTTTCATTAATTTTTATTTTATTTATTGAACAAAAAACAAAACAATTCATAACAAAATTAAAAATCCCATATTACAAATTCATCACTATATGAGATGTGGAAATATATGACACACATTTTAGTATACGAAAAAAAAAAACACAAAACTTGTATGCAAATATCGCTTAACCCTGTGCTTTAAATTTCATGATTGTTGCTTTGCCTACACCACACTGTGGTACAGGGTATTATAACTTTGTGCATTTGTTTGTAACACCCAAAAGGAGAAGAAATAGACCCATCGTTTATTATACCGATCCACTTAGAATCACTTTCTGAGTTGATTTAGCTATGTCCGTCTGTCCGTCTGTCTGTCTGTCCGTCTGTGCATGTATTCTTGTAATCAAAGTACAGGTCGCAATTATGGTCCGATCTCGACGAAACTTTACACATATCTTTTTTTTGGCCCAAGGACGATCCCTATTGAATTTGGTTAAAATCGGTTCAGATTTAGATATAGTCCCCATATATATGTTAGCCCCGATTTGACATGTGAAGGAATACTGCCAAATTCGGAGAAACTCGGTTTAGATTTAGATATAACTCCCATATATATGTTACCCCCGATTTGATCTGTAAGCGCTGTAAAAACTGTATTTTACATCCGATCAGTGCGAAATTCGGCAGAAAGAGGTTTCTTATTACATGAAGGAATACTGCCAAATTCGGAGAAAATCGGTTCAGATTTAGATACAGCTCCCATATATATGTTACCCCCGATTTGACATGTGAGCGCTGTAGAGACTGTATTTTATATCCGATCAGTACGAAATTCGACAGAATGAGGTCTTTTTACATGAATAAGTATTCAGGGAAGATGGGTTCAGATTTATATTAAAGCTCCATATATATGTTCCTCCTGATTTGGTATCAAACCGCTATAGAAGTTGTATTTTACTTCCGATCATTAAAATTTTCCAGAAAGATGTTTCTCACTTTAGGAAGGAATATTGCTTAATTTAGCGATTATCGTTTCAGAATTAGATAATATGTTTCTACCCATTTACCAATTATTCCAAATTATTATGGCAATGACCCTTATATCATTGTTAGGGAGGTGTAGGGTATTATATAGTCGGCCCCGCCCGACTTTCTGCCTTTCCTTACTGGTTTATTTATGTAAAACATTTTGCACAACATATTCTGCATTCCACAAATTATTATCCGCACGAGATTATTAAATACATTTGGGAAATGATTGGGATAACCAATAAACGATTATTTATTAATATTTTTTCTGTTGTAGTAACCAATTATTCATTGCAATAATAATCTTTGGTGTATTGATACAATTTCTATTGTCTAGAATAAAACATTGGTTGTCACAACCAAAAATCGATCATAATGAAAATTTAAAATTGGTTGCCACAACTAACCGAGTGTCAATGAAAAAACAATCTTAATTCGATTGATACAACCATCGATTTAGTTGCAAGCATTTCCATTTGATCATATCCATGTTATTATTGTTGTTTCAACTATTTATTTATAAATACAACCGACAGACGGTGTAGGCAATATACTTTTTGTTGCTAGTACTATTTTTTTATTGTTACAATAGAATTCCAACCAATTATTTTTCTGGGTGTGTAAATTAATCTGTTTCAAGTCATTGGTTTGCTGACTGGTATGCAAGGAGGTTTCACAAAATATTGTTGTTTCCTGTGTCTATGGGATAATCGCGCTATATGTCAGTATTACGTCAGAACAGAGCGGCCAAAAAGAACTGAGTATTCACCAGGAAAATAAAACATTTCAAATAAACTATTAATTGATCCAAATGACGTTCTTCTTACGCCGCTGCACGTAAAATTGGGCCTTTTTAAGAACTTTGCTAAGGCTCTGGACAAAGACTGTAACGACGAGTTTCCTCCGGTTGCTGGGATATGCTCGCGGGGAATGGGTTCGTCACAGAAATTTATATTTGCAGTAACAGAGAGTAAGAAGACAGTAGTTGATGTTTACAATATTCCAATCTCGGTGTTTTATTTAAAATTGTTCTGATGATTTATAATTAAATTAGTTATAATACGTATGAATGTATGTCAGGATACTTCAAATAGCGGGATCTTCGTCGTCTTCGAGTTTGGTCGTTGGGCGGTGTCGTTAGATGGGTTTATCTGCTACCGTTGGTTTTTCTTCTAATCCCACGGCGGATGGGGTCTAATCAATGATCTCTTCGGTATCTCTATTTATAGTTAATAGTGTAGGTCGGGATGACACTTAAATTTCCACTCGCGGTGATATTTATTTGTAGTTGTTGGAGATCGCGGTGACCCTCCAATTCCACACGCGACGCTGTTTATTCTTTGTTTCTGGAGATCGCGGAGACCCTCCAATGTTCCTTAAGACACGATTAATATGTATTTATTGGAGATCGGGATAACCCTCCAATTTCACTCGCGGCGCTATAACAATATATAGATAATTGTTGGATATCAGAGTGACCCTCCAATCGCACTCGCGACACTGTTTATAAATAACAATTGGAGATCAGGATAACCCTCCAATTTCACTCACGACGCTGTTTATTCTTTGTTCCTGGAGATCTCGGAGACCCTCCAAAGTTTCTTAAGATACGATTAATATGTATGTAGTTATTGGAGATCCGGATAACCCTCCAATTTCACTCACGGCACTATAACAATATGTAAATATTTGTTGGATATCAGAGAGACCCTCCAAGCTCACTCACGACTCGGTTTATAAATAAAATAAATAATCTTTGGGAGATCTAGAAAACCCTCCTATTTCATTTACGGCACTATTTATCAGAAGTTATTGGAGATCGCAATGATCCTCCAGTTTCACTCGCGACGCGATTTATAATTAATTATTGGAGATCAGGATGATCCTCCAATTTCACTTACAGCGCCCTATTGTTATTTACTGGAGATCGCAATGATCCTCCAATTACTTGCGGCACTATTTATGATAAATTATCGGAGATCGCAATAATCCTCCAATTTCATCCACGGCACTACTTATCATAAATTATTGGAGATCGCAATGATCCTCCAATTTCACTTTCGACACGATTTATCATTAATTATTGGAGATCCGGATGATCCTCCAATTTCACTCGCGTCACGATTTATAATTAATTATTGGAGATCCGGATGATCCTCCAATTTCACTTGTAACACTAGTTTTATTTACTTTAGTGAGATCGCGATGACCCTCCAGTTTATCCTATGTCACTGTATATTTTAGTTGAAGCGTATTCCTTGGGACCCGATACTCACTTGTCTTCTGCTTTACGGCTGCTGACCAACTGACCGAGTATCTGTCTCTGCTTCCTTTTATATCCTCTGCTGCGTCGCTACGATAAACACGTGGGCTCGGATGACGCCGCATCCTAACGGGATCTTGTTTACAACTTATGGTACCCACGTGTTCGATGTTTTGCGTAGACTGTACTTGTGTACTTGCTATCCAACGGTACTTTGTTTACCATTTTGGGCTTCCACGTGGTGCGGTGTTTTGGCGAGACTGTACTTATGACTAACGTATTTTGAACAGGCTGTACTTATTTCATATGATCTTAACTCAGAATAATAATTCATTTGTACTTAAAATTATCAATATTAATACAATATAATAGTAAAATTAACAAGGAAAATATTCAAAAATAACAAAATAAACTTTATATATAAAAATTAGTGTGGACGAAAACGCCGTGAGAACTTTCGTCATCACATTGCCTCTCCTCCTCCCAGCGGAATGACGATCGCCTTGCAGTGGCGGTTTACCAGGAGGCGATACTGTCGTCCATTGCATTTGTATTGATCTGGGAAAGATAAAGAGAAAATAATTAATTCTTTAGCTGGGTCGGGTCAGATTGATTTGTGTCGGATGATGGAGGGTCAATAAACTGTTTAATTTCACTGAGGTGCGCGTTTCGACATTCGGTAGATCCGCGGCGTTGGACGCGAACTATTACAGGAGACGGGAAATTCAATACTGCATAGGGTCCGTCGAATTTTGGGGCTAATTTCGCGGCGAAATTGTCCACCGCTTTTGATAATGGGTGTTGACGAACAAGAACTAAATCACCGATTTTCGGTTTCCAGGGTCGACGGCGAAGATTGTAGTGTCGCCTTTGGTCTTCGGCAGCCCTACCTATCTGGTTGCGGACAATTTTGAATATCTCCTGCAGTTCCTTAGCTTTTCCTTCCGGTGTATGGGTAACCGCGCCGGTTCCAGTGACAAGCTCGTCATAGAGAGCCGCTGGCAATCGCGGTTCCCGTCCTTGTATCAAGAAAGCGGGACTATATCCTGTAGATTCGGAGGTACTGGTGTTTATAGCCAGCGTTATCTCCGGTAAATTGTCGTCCCATTTATTATGTTGATTCTGAGCTAATTGCGCTATCATGGTCTTGATCGTGCGATTTGCTCGTTCGGTCGGATTCTCCTGTGGGCAGTACGGAGCGGTGAACTGGTGATGAATTCCAATTTCCTGTAAATACTTCTGAAGGACTCTGCTGGTGAACTGACTCCCGTTGTCAGTTACGAGGATTTTCGGTGTTCCAAATCGGGACAAAATTCGTTCTCTAAAGGATTTAACCACGCTGTCTGCAGTTGCTTTTCGTAGCGGTATTAATTCTACCCATTTCGAGAAACGGTCGAAGAATACCAGCAGCATCGTATTTCCATGTTTAGTTCTGGGTAATGGTCCCACAAAATCCGCGCAGACAGTGGCCCATGGTTCTTCGGGAATGGTGATAAGCATTTCACCAGCGGGCGCAACTTGACTCGGTTTGTATTGCTGGCATGACTGACAACTTCGAACGTATTTCGCCACGTCACGGATCATTCCTGGCCAGTAGTACCTATTGCATACTCGATTGACCGTTTTCCTAATTCCTAAGTGTCCAGCGGAGGGTTGACTGTGATTTTCGTGAAGTACCCGTTCTCGCAGATGAGTGGCCACACAAAGCTTCCACGGGGTGCAGTCCTCATCGTTAGTGTGCCTCGGGATATGTCGGAATAGTTGTCCATCAATTACGGCGTAATCGGCGAATTTCTCTGGGTTCTGCTTAATTTCCTGTAACCTTTTCTGCAGCCATTTGCATGAAGTGGTCTCGTCCACGGTAGCTCGTTGAAGAGATTCTAATGGCTGGTGGGACAGGGCATCAGCAACAACATTGTATTTTCCTTTTCTATATTGCACCGTGAAATTATACTGCTGCAGTTCGAGAGCCCATCTGGCGAGTCGTCCCGTAGGGTTATCGATTGAATTCAGCCATTTCAACGATAGATGATCAGTGATGACATGGAATCGGTAACCTTCCAGATATGGGCGCATCTTTCGTATGCCCCATACGATGGCCAGGCATTCTTTCTCCGTAGCAGAGTAATTCCTCTCAGCCGCATTTAAGGTGCGGCTCGCGTACGCGATTACTCGTTCCTCGCCATCAAGTTCCTGTGTTAGAACGGCTCCAAGCCCATGATCACTGGCATCCGTCTGAAGAATAAACGTTTTCGAGAAGTCAGGGCAAGCCAAGACGGGAGCTTGCGTCAGTCTCATCTTCAATATCTCGAAAACAGTTTGCTGGTTTTCGGTCCACTTCCAGTGCTTTCCTTTCTTTAGTTGAGAGGTAAGAGGGAATGCGAGGGTGGCGAACTCGGGTACAAAGCGACGGTACCAGGATACAACACCGAGGAAGCGGCGTAGTTCCTTCAGGTTACCTGGTGGGGACATTTCCTGAATCGCTGCAACTTTATCGGGGTCTGTATGAATTCCTTCCGCACTGACGACGTGTCCTAAATATTTTGTCTCCCGCTTGAAGAACTCACATTTCTCAGGGTTAATTTTTAAGTTAGCAGCTCTCAGTCTACGGAAAACTTCACCGAGGTGCTCCAAATGTTCGTCCAGTGTTCTTCCGGTAACTATGATATCGTCCAAGTAGGCGAATGCGAAGGGCTCTAACTCAGGGCCAATTACACTGTCGAGTGCTCTTTGAAAAGTAGCTGGTGCCGAATGTAATCCAAATGGCATCACCCGCCATTGGTATAGGCCCCTACCTGCGACGGTGAAGGCGGTGTACTTCTTACTGTCTTCTTCCAGGGGGATTTGCCAGTAACCATCTTTTAGATCCAGACTACTCACGTACGTAGCTTCCCTTAGGCGATCCAGTATAGACGATATTCGTGGCAGCGGGTACGCGTCCGGATCCGATCTGCTATTTAAATGGCGGAAATCCATGCAGAGTCTCCATGTTCCATTCTTCTTCTGAGCTAGGGTAATTGGGGAACTGTAGGCGCTACGGGAAGGTTCGATATATCCGTTGGCAAGAAGGTCGTTGATTTTTGCATCGATGATAGCTTGCATCGCGGGATTCCGTGGTGCATACCGAAGCTTGAATGGGCGGTCGTCTGTCATTACAATCCTGTGGGTGGCTACTGTTGATAATCCATGCAATTCCCGGAACTGTTGAAGCTCCCCTTCTAAGAAGATATTGATCCTGTCTTGGTCATCAGGGCTATGATCCTTGACTTGTAAATTTCTGCGGTGGTTTTCTGGGCTCTCTGATACACTTTCAGTTGTCATTCCGACGGCTTCCGACGTGTCATCCGGTGAAGTCTGGGCCACATGTAGATGTAAATTCCGGTCAGGGAGTCTATTGCTTGAGTCATTGAGAGCTTGGAAACGGCACGTAAGTCCAGCGCATGATATCTGCGCATCACATTTAATCAGGAAATCGAGTCCAAGTATTATATCTTCCGTGGCATCCGGCATGATGAGCAACTTTTGCCGAATCTGAAGCTGCCCGATGTTGATTAGGGTTTCCAGCTCGAAGTTGATTTGGCGTTGGGCTCCATCAGCCAGTGTGACCATGGAATTACAGGGATGTCGGGTACTAATTTCTGCTATGGCTTGGGAAAATCCCTCGCTGATGAAACAGCGTGTTGCTCCGGTATCGACTGTGGCGTGGACCAACATCTCTCCGAGGAGGATCGTCGCCACTAGCCTGTTGGGATCGAGGTGTATTGAGGTGTTTACTGCTGTGTTACGTTCTGGGGACCCATACCTCCTCGTTCGGTACGGTCCCGTGATCCGTTTCCCGGCCGACGGCGACAGCATTGGATGGTCCGAACTTCGCGACGTCCGCAAACCCAACAGAACAGTACGGGTTCTCTTTGGCATTGCGACGCGAAATGACCATGCTGTCCACAACGTCGACACGCCGTGCTTGGATTTATCCGGGGTAGCTGATTCTGCTGTGTTTCGTCGGGATTCATGCGTCGATGTTGTTCTCTGGGTGGCGTTGGCTGGGAAGGTATGCCTTCCATATCCTCTGCCATTCCTATAAGTTCGGCAAGGCTCAGGAAATCCCGTCTGCGGATATACCACTGGTACTCTGGCAACGCGTTTCTGAAGATTCTCTCTAGTTTCTGTTCTTCGGTGTATTCGCCGTGCCTCATGAGATTCTGCATATGAAGCGAATAGTTTTTAAAGGATTCTCGGGTCTTCTGCTTTCGTCGGCGAATCTCGTCGTCCAAATTCTCGAAATACCGGGATGGCAAGAAGAATTTGAGGAAGTCCTGCTTGAATCCCGTCCAGGTGCCCCAACGTAGATTGTTATTCCGATACCACACCAATGCTTTTCCTGTGAGGATTTCGGGCATTATAGTGGTTATTCGGTCAGTAGGTATTTCGTACAAGTGGGATAGTTCTTCTAATCTTTCCAGGAATTCCCAAGGTTCCCGTTCCCCATTGAAACTGATATTCCATTTCCTGACTTGGTCGGCGATACCTCTAACGTCCTGCACTTTTTGGGTCGTGTTTCTCGGTACTTCCAGTCGCGTGACTTGCTCATGTCGCGAGATCTCCTCCATCGGTGGAATACGCAGTAGCGATGTCGTCGGCGACTTTAAATCTATTGTATCCATTTGCGTGTGTGCATCCTTATGCGGAGTCGCGGGCTTCTTCTCGGTACTAGCTCGCTCATGCATGGCCTGTAACTCGAGGAGCCTAGGCATGCGCTCATCCTCATGGTACCCATTCAAAAACATCGCGAACCGCTTCCGTTGCTCTTCAACGGTACCATCTACATCACAGCCAAACTCTGTTAGGTAACGGTTCAGCTCTTCTTTCCGTAGACCGTAAGCCCAAGTGACTCGAAGGCTAGAAGACATATTGTAGGAACCTGTTTCCCGAAACGAGGTTCTTGTTAGCGATTTTTTTTATACCGTTTTATTGGATATTTGTTTTTAATATATAGTTTGTTTACTCTCACCGTCCCTGCTCGGGCGCCACTGTAACGACGAGTTTCCTCCGGTTGCTGGGATATGCTCGCGGGGAATGGGTTCGTCACAGAAATTTATATTTGCAGTAACAGAGAGTAAGAAGACAGTAGTTGATGTTTACAATATTCCAATCTCGGTGTTTTATTTAAAATTGTTCTGATGATTTATAATTAAATTAGTTATAATACGTATGAATGTATGTCAGGATACTTCAAATAGCGGGATCTTCGTCGTCTTCGAGTTTGGTCGTTGGGCGGTGTCGTTAGATGGGTTTATCTGCTACCGTTGGTTTTTCTTCTAATCCCACGGCGGATGGGGTCTAATCAATGATCTCTTCGGTATCTCTATTTATAGTTAATAGTGTAGGTCGGGATGACACTTAAATTTCCACTCGCGGTGATATTTATTTGTAGTTGTTGGAGATCGCGGTGACCCTCCAATTCCACACGCGACGCTGCTTATTCTTTGTTTCTGGAGATCGCGGAGACCCTCCAATGTTCCTTAAGACACGATTAATATGTATTTATTGGAGATCGGGATAACCCTCCAATTTCACTCGCGGCGCTATAACAATATATAGATAATTGTTGGATATCAGAGTGACCCTCCAATCGCACTCGCGACACTGTTTATAAATAACAATTGGAGATCAGGATAACCCTCCAATTTCACTCACGACGCTGTTTATTCTTTGTTCCTGGAGATCTCGGAGACCCTCCAAAGTTTCTTAAGATACGATTAATATGTATGTAGTTATTGGAGATCCGGATAACCCTCCAATTTCACTCACGGCACTATAACAATATGTAAATATTTGTTGGATATCAGAGAGACCCTCCAAGCTCACTCACGACTCGGTTTATAAATAAAATAAATAATCTTTGGGAGATCTAGAAAACCCTCCTATTTCATTTACGGCACTATTTATCAGAAGTTATTGGAGATCGCAATGATCCTCCAGTTTCACTCGCGACGCGATTTATAATTAATTATTGGAGATCAGGATGATCCTCCAATTTCACTTACAGCGCCCTATTGTTATTTACTGGAGATCGCAATGATCCTCCAATTACTTGCGGCACTATTTATGATAAATTATCGGAGATCGCAATAATTCTCCAATTTCATCCACGGCACTACTTATCATAAATTATTGGAGATCGCAATGATCCTCCAATTTCACTTTCGACACGATTTATCATTAATTATTGGAGATCCGGATGATCCTCCAATTTCACTCGCGTCACGATTTATAATTAATTATTGGAGATCCGGATGATCCTCCAATTTCACTTGTAACACTAGTTTTATTTACTTTAGTGAGATCGCGATGACCCTCCAGTTTATCCTATGTCTCTGTATATTTTAGTTGAAGCGTATTCCTTGGGACCCGATACTCACTTGTCTTCTGCTTTACGGCTGCTGACCAACTGACCGAGTATCTGTCTCTGCTTCCTTTTATATCCTCTGCTGCGTCGCTACGATAAACACGTGGGCTCGGATGACGCCGCATCCTAACGGGATCTTGTTTACAACTTATGGTACCCACGTGTTCGATGTTTTGCGTAGACTGTACTTGTGTACTTGCTATCCAACGGTACTTTGTTTACCATTTTGGGCTTCCACGTGGTGCGGTGTTTTGGCGAGACTGTACTTATGACTAACGTATTTTGAACAGGCTGTACTTATTTCATATGATCTTAACTCAGAATAATAATTCATTTGTACTTAAAATTATCAATATTAATACAATATAATAGTAAAATTAACAAGGAAAATATTCAAAAATAACAAAATAAACTTTATATATAAAA
Organism: Eudasyphora cyanicolor; assembly: GCA_963930755.1. Classification (NCBI taxonomy): domain Eukaryota; kingdom Metazoa; phylum Arthropoda; class Insecta; order Diptera; family Muscidae; genus Eudasyphora; species Eudasyphora cyanicolor. Next base: position 63,109,999 of record OZ005737.1, read on the forward strand.
ATTAGTGTGGACGAAAACGCCGTGAGAACTTTCGTCATCACAAGACTGTGCCGCATCTTAAATATTTGTTAGCGGTTTTTCCTAAAATGTCATATGCTGAAATCAAGGAAAGCATATTTCAATACCTCCATTCTAAACAGTTTTCTTGTAAACAATAAGAGTGAAAACTACATACAAATTGTTGCTGAATTATTGAAAAATTATCACGAATTCATTCGCATTTAGATTTGTTTCCACAAAACCTTGGTGCGGTGAGCGACGAACAAGGGGAGCGTGCTCACCAATATCTAATGAAAATTGAAAGAAATTCGCAATGATTTTGAGACAAAAGTATGCTGGGAGACTATTGCTGGACTCTAATACGTGAAACCGAACCAACAATATACAAACGACATTCAAATAACGCCATTCACTTTTGAAAATGCATCGATTTTTAAATAAACTAATGATTTTTGATAGAGTAGATGTTTGGGGATTTTAAGTTATTGATGGAACAGTATTAGCATTTTCCGTGTTCTCTCCTTTAATGTAAATTTTTCTTGAAAAACTAGTTACTAACGTTTATACATATTAGGCCCTTTTAGTTCTCAACGAGGAGTGCTACCGGAACAAAATTAGCCGACCTGATATATACGTATATATGTCGGTAGTAGTTTGAAAAAATACTTTCGTGAAAAGTGGCAACCTTCTAAAGCATATGATCTAAGTTTTAAGAAGCCACGTTGTTGAGGTTTTTTGAGCACTCAAAAGTAAACGATCTCATGGAATTTGTAACCATGGGAAAAATTGGTCACTGATATGTAATACAATACTTCCATTTTAAAGGTCTCAGTCCAATCAATATTAACACCGAAATCGATTCTACTTCGGGGGAGTCTGTTCCTTCGTCCAATCAATATTAAAACCGAAATCGATTCTACTTCGGGGGAGTCTGTTCCTTCGTTAACAACTATAAAATATTGGGTGACAGAGTTTATACGGGGTCTTAGGCGAACACCGTAGTGGTCGACCAATTGAAGTGTCCACGCCAGAAATGAATAAAAAAATTCACAAAATGTTTTAAGATGCCCGTCGGTTAAAGGTTCGTGAGCTAGCTGAAGTCATATGCATTTCAAAAAGTGCAATATATTGCATATTGAGGGAAAACCTTATGATGAGAAAGCTGTGCGCAAGGTGGTTGCCGCGTTTGCTCACAATCAAGACAATGCACCATTTCACACATCCACTATTGCGATGGCCAAAATCAAGGAATTAAAGTTCAAATTGCTTCAACATGCGCCTTATTAGCCAGATTTAGCTCCTTCGGATTATTTTTTGTTTCCAAACTTGAAAAAAATGGCTCGGCGGAAAAAGATTTTTCCAGCAATGAAGGGATGGAGGTTGCGCTTGATGGATATTTTCAGGAGCTAGACAGTTCTTAGTATAAACAGGGTATCGAAGCTATTGAAAATCGCAGTAAAAAGTGTATCAAGCTAAAAGGAGATTATGTTAAGTAGTAAAGAAAAAATTTCCCAAATTTTCTGTGTTTTCTTTGCTAGGTTGCTAATTTTGAGACTGCCCTCGTGATATGTGATTGTCATTCTTGTGGAATTCTGAAAGATATAATCCAAACAGAGAGCTCCCAAAGTGGGTGTGATATCATCGGCACTATTTATCTACCTTTGTGAAATTCCCCAATCAACTGACTGCCTTGAATTGTAACCTATGCACACGTTTTTAAGATTTGGGTTATTATATTTGTATATGCAGATAACCCCACACCAGATCCTCCATATCAGCCCACTAAATGCATTAAAGAAGGGCGAATGCCTTTGACTGTGAACCTCCATGACTTCAGAAATCCGACTTCTAATTACCCCAATGTTTTAGTTTCACATTCATTCGATATCCTTTTTAGATCTTCGGCACACGCCACTTTTATCGGTAATAAAATGTAAAGTAGAAACAAAGTCCTTAAGTGGTTTTCCGCCAGCAATCTTTTTACCTCTTTTGTAGCGCTACACCAGTTCATGGCTAAGTCTGTAGAACCAGTGGGTGCCCGGACTGAACGTCCACGGCCATAAGACCCAATTTTTTATTGGACTTTATGACCTCCCCTCAAATTTATATAACGCCCAATTTTATTTTGGGCGTTGCGACTGCCTCCGAAACGGCCATAAAGGCCATATCCTATTTTGCGTCCATTTTCCTTCCAACCTGTTAAGGACTCCTATATATTTATATTTACTCGTAGACCCTTTCTTTGAATGTGGAGGATAGCGCCATAACAAATAACTCCCATTCAGATCTATTAAGGGCTAATATCTTTATTTTCCATGTATGGGCTTCCTTCCTCTTCTTCGGCTTCCCTGTGGATTCCATTGAAGTCTTGTTGTTTGTACAACGTCTGTCCAAGCCAGTTCCACTTGCGCCTTATATCTTTAATATTCTTCTAAGGCATCTGTTGGTGAAAACTTTTAGAGCGTTTACGTCACGGGATCCTGCGTTGATCCTACATTGCGTTGATTTTACATTGGAGTTATAATTTCGATGTTGGTCTGTGTTGAAAATATGTGTTGAAATATGTGTTGAAATATGTGTTAAACAAATTTTAAAAAAATCAGTGTTCCAAAAAATTCACTAGTCAGTGTAACACTAATTATAATAAACAGAATTGAAGACCATTTTCAAAACGGAAAAGACTCAAGAACTGGTAACTGGCTCTTTATTGGGCTTACAGGATATTATAGTTCAACTACAAATATTTATATTTAATATACTTTTTTTAATATGTATATTCGAACTATCATAAATGATACAGGGAAACAATAATATGTGGGTATGCTACCTGCAATCTATCTCTCTAGAAGACCTTATGGCAACAGATGACAGATAATGTGGCCCTGGATAAACATCAACGCTCTGCTGTTATTGAAGAGACCGTATGTCTCACTTATCGTGTCTGAAGCTGTGGTGATGAAGAGGAATCGGTAGAACACTTTCTGTGTGCTTCGCTCCCTCTAGAAGGTAACAGGATACCCTAAGCTCTAATTTTTAGGGGAGTTTACAAAGTGACTTTAAAATCTGCAATTTCCTGAGATTTCTAAAGCAAACAAAATGGTTCAACGGGTGGGGAACTTACTTCCTCTTGGGAATCAGAATTCACTACATAATCTAGGTGAGCCGACTTGACACACTTAACTCAACTTAACTCCAGAAAAAGAATTTTATTGCCTATACAACTTTATATAAATCCATTGAAGCTCAACACTGTTATTTATAGGAAGAGAAAGACTTATGATGATTTCGATTTTTGACATGAAATTCTGAAAGAATATTTGGCCTTTATTATTGGAACTGATGTAGTCCCTCGAACTGAACATAGCTCCTATTTCAAGATTCCAAAATGTGGTATTAAAGTCCAATTTTCAGGAAAAGGGGAACGAAAAAGTTGCTGTATTTGCATAATCGAAATTGCCATTGTTGGGATCGTGATTACCGTAACAATAATATAATTATTACTTTAAATATGCATTATTACATGACTCTGTTGATCATAGGCTTTCTCTGTTACTGTTTTTTAGGAGTCACTGTATGAACCGCCCTTCCAGTCGTCTTTCCACCTCACCGAGTACGTCTACACTGTCAGGCATCTGTAGCGTTTTTTCTTTGTTTTGTTTTTTATTAAAAGTAGGTTGGCCCGGTCTGGCTTTTGTCTTCCCCGTGTTTAACATACATTTTAAGGATGGTTGGTTGGCCCACCTCCCATTTATGCAGCCGAGCTGTTTTGTTCCTCGTTAATGTCCTCCAACTACTTATGAGCCAACAAAACCAAAGCCCAAACAACGCCAAATGGCCTTAGGCTTTTAACAACCAAAGCTGTCTTCTACTTTAGAATCCAACACAAAAGACAAAAGGTGAAAGTCGTTGTTGTTGCTGTTGCCGTGGTCTGGCTATTGTCTCCCACTCGCAGGCGTGTAGTTGTTGCTGCTTCTTCTGTGTTGTCCTTAGAAATCCTGTACTCCACCGCAGCAAATGGCGTAACACAAAGTTTTTATTTTATTTTATTTTGTTATGTTCTTTTTATTATTTCATTTTTTGTTTGTTTGGTTAGAGTTGGACTGTTTTTGGTCGCATATGGTCTGTTTCATCTGCTTTTACTTCCAATTGATTATGGTCGTAATACTGGCAGTGGTGTTTGTTGCTCAGTGATTGTGGCCAACAGCAGCAGCAATGGTTATGTGCGTGTCCATGGACATGGTTTAGAAATGAAACGACCAAATTACTTCATAGTGCTGGGGAATTAATAGCTGAGTTTCATAAAAATGGCAAACTTTTACCTAGAGGAAGTGGACTAATGGAAAACCCCAAAAAGCTTATAATAAAGTGCATTAACTTAATAATGGTGGTAATGGGTGGATAGCAGAACTAGGAGGAAATGATTTTAAAATTGTTTAAATTGGAATTTTTTGGGAGGAAATCCTGGAAATCGTAGCGCTTCTTAGGCCCGAATTCAATCAATACCTAATATAATTATAATTCTAGCATAGATTAAAACAGAATTACATTTTAAGTCTTAACATTGGGAACAAAGCTACCTTCTTTACAAAATTCAGGGAAGAGATATTAGCTACAACGATTTTTATAAAACCCTTATTAATGAGATCCAAGAGAAGAGGATTTTGGATAAATGTACATTTTCAGATCACCGTTGCATATGGCTATAATAACCCAATTATGTTACAACAAACTGGACAAAACTCGGCAGTCTACTTAAAGATTGACTAGGGCAGCCAGAGAGGAGATGTTGATATCACTATGTGATATCACAATTAAAAGCATAATTGAAGTCATTCGAAAATAGTTGCCCACTTCGAGAAAGGAAATCAGACCTAGAGAAGTCCGGGATGAAATGAGCAATATTTAAGAAGCGCTAGTGAAGCCCTTCGATGATAGCTGCTCACTTCGACATAGCAAATCAGCCCATGATAATCCCTCTATTGCGAGCTTCTTTCTATTAGGAAATCTGCAGAACATACAACAGATGAACTCTGCTAGAAAATTAGGCCAATGAAGCCTAGTCTGACTTAGAAAATGTTATGGAGGCGTTAGTAAGGTCATTCGAAGAACGTTGCCCACTTCGAGAAGGCAAATCAGCCCAAGAGAAGCCCTGTCTTATAGGTCTTATTTCGAGAAAGAAAAGTGAAGCCTAGATAACAGGCTTTCGTTCTATTTGGGTAGGATGTCAACAGACTACACAACAGCTCACCGTGTTGGAAACCCCCCCAAGGCATGTAAGGAGAAACGTGTGGACTCATCGTGGCGAGATTCGACAACACCTCTCGGATCCCCTAACGGAAGCCTCGTATATGGCGGGGCTGAGAAACATTCATCAGGATTCCGTTTTAACAACAACAAGTAGCTATAAGATGAACATTGTTCTGGGTGGACGCCCATTGCAGATATCGAGCAGATCTTTCTCAGAAGGACTAGACTACCTCACAATACCATCCATCAGATCAGCTGCCCCGCTAAGCCGACGAACCTGTCTCTAGCTTCGCTATGAACCGAACCTGTTGTGGCGGCCCATTTCCTAAAACTGGAATTAGATGAATCGGTGAACGGAGCAGATGAACATAAACTAAATATTTTAATTACAGCGATCTTGGCTACAACAACAACAATAAGAGAGGCACTACTAGAACCATTCGAAGAAAGTTGCTCATTTCGAGAAAAGAAATCAGTCCAAGGGAAGTCTTGCATTGCAGACCCCACTTCAAGAAAGTAAATCGGACCAGGAAAAATTCTGGAAGAAATACAAAAAAAAAATATTACGGAGGCCCTAATAAAGCCCTTCGACGAAAGTTCCTCACTTCGAGAAAGGAAATCAGGCTAAGGGAAACTCTGGATGGCAGGGCTTTGTTTTATTACGAAATGATGTCCGCAGACTATACAAAAGAAGTAGGTTATTTGAAGAAAGTTGCTCACTTCAAGAAAGAAATCAGCCCAAGGGAAACTCTGGATTGCAGGATTTCATTCTATTTGAAGAAGATGTCCGCTTACTATACAACTGAGGCACTAGTTAAGCCATTAGAGGAATTGCTCACTTCGTGAAAGGTAACAGTCTAAGGGAGCCCTGAATGAAATCGAAAATAATACTAAGGCAGTAGTAGAGTCATTCAAAGGAAGTTTTCCACTTCGAGAAAGTGGAAAACTTCGAGCCCATGAAATAGGAAATTTTACCGAGGCTCTAATGAAGCCTCTGAAGAAAGTTCCTCACTTCGACAACAGAAATCTGACCAAGGGAAACTCTGAATAGCAGGGATTCGTTCAATTTGGAAAGTAGGTCGACAGACTATACAACAGAGGCACTAGAAGGTAAAGTCATTCCAAGAAAGTTGCTCGCTTCAAAAGAGCAAATCAGATCAAGAGAAACTGTGGATGAAATGGAAAATATTACGGAAGCCCAAGTAAAGTTACCCTCTTCGATAATGCAAATCAGCCCAGGATAAATCCTGGATGACAGGTCATCGTTCTATTTGGGAGGATGTCCGCAGACTACACCAAAGAGGAAATCAGTCAAAGGAAACGCTGGATGGCAGCGCTTTGTTTTATTTGCGAAGGATGTCCGCAATCTTTACAACAGAGGCTCTAGTATGTAAAGTTATTCGCAAAACGTTGCTCACTTGATTAAGGAAATCAACCCAAGAGAAGCTCTTGATGAAATGTAAAATGTTACTGTGGCATTGGTGAAGTGGTTCGATGAAAGTTGCTCACTTCATTGCAAGAAACACTAAGGTCTTCGTGATATTTGGGAAGGATATCCGCTGATTACACAACAGAGGCAATAGTACATTCAAAGAAAGTTGTCCACTTCGAGAAAGGAAATCAGCCCAATGGAGGCCCTGGACGACGGGATTTAGTTGTATTTTAAAGAATGTCCACAGTATGTGCAACAAACCCTGCAGGAGATGAAGTGTCAACTGAACTGATCACATGGGCATTGATTGGTAGCAATTAACTAACGTAAAATCCACCAAACAATATTGAAGAGAAATCTTCTACTTAGTACACGACCAGTTAGGATAATTTCTCCTTAATATGCGACAAGTAGGTTTACCTGTTCCTCTTTAATAGACGAGTAGATGAGTTATCTACTCCTTAGTAAAGGATGAGTTGAGTTATCCACTCCGCAGTTGAGTACCAATTACGTTATCTACTCCCCAGTAATGAACCAGTTGGGTTATCTACTCCCTGGTAAATGACAAATTGAATAATCTACTCCTTAATAGGGAACATGTTGAGTTATCTACTCCTTAGTTGACTAACATTAGGGTTATCTACTCATTATTGGATGACCAGATGGTTTTGAACAAATAGGATTATCTATTCCTTATTAAAGGGCCAGTTGGGTAGTTGAGTTATCTTATCCTTAGTAAAGGACCAGTTGGGTTATCTACTCCTTAGTTGGTTAGCAGTTAGGTTATCTAAACCCTAGTGAAGGACTAGGGTCATCTACTCCATATTTGATGACCAGATGGTTTACCTACTTCTTAGTTGATGACCACTTGGGTTATCTACTCATTGGTTCACGATCCATGGATTTACTTATTCCTTAATATATAACTCGACAGGTTATTTGCTCCTTAGACCAGGACCAGCTGTGTCCAGTTACTAAAACTTCGATTAAAGTTACCCACTTCATCCCAAGAAACACTCAGGGCTTTGTAATATTTGGGAAGGATATCCGCTGACAACACAACAGAGGCAATAGTACAGTTCTTCGAAGAAAATTGCCCACTTCGAGAAAGGAAATCAGCCCAATGGATGCCCTGAACGACAGGATTTCGTTCTATTTGGAAGAATCTCCGCAGTCTGTACAACAAACCCTGCAGGAGATGAAGTGACAACTGAACTGATCACATAAGGATTGATTGGGATCAATTAATTAGGGTTAAATTCAACAAACAATAATACATACGACCGCATCAGAGAAATCTTCTACTTATTACACGATCAGTTAGGATATCTATTCCCTAATATACGACAAGTAGTGTTATCAATTCCTAAGTAGTAGATAACCCTTGGGTTACGAGTATCTACTCCAGTTTTGTTGGTCTACTCTTTAGTAGACGACTAGTTGGGTTATCTACTTCTTAGTAAAGGAAGAGTTGGGTTATCCACTCGTAGTTGACTAACATTTAGGTTATCTACTCCCCAGTAACGGACCAGTTGGGTTATCTACTCCCTGATAAAGGACCAGTTGGGTAACCTACTCCTTGGAAGGGAACCTGTTGACTTAAATACTCCTTAGTTGACTACCATTAAGATATCTACTCATTATTGGACGACCAGGTTTACGACAAATAGGGTTATAAAGGGTCCGCCAATTAACTTTTTTTAAACTTTTTTTTTGAAAATGCTATAAAAAAACTATTGAATATTTTCTCAAATTTCTTTTTTTATTTGAAAGTACAATCCTTCCGGTTAATAATGGAAAATAATTTCATTCAAATGGCAGCCTCGGCTGGCCATGCAGTAGCCGTTTCCTGCCATGCAACTGTATTTCACCAATGGCTTCACGAATATTGTCATTTAAAGCGTCAATTGTCTCTGGCTTGTCGGGCTAACACTTATCTTTGAGGGCAACCCACAAATAATAGTCCAAAGGTGTCAAATCGCAGCTCCGAGGTGGCCAAACGACATCAGCTCTGCGGCTGATAATGCGATCTGCAAACTGCAACATTACCATGATTTTCAAAGTAATGTCGCAATATTTCCCAGCGCTGTTCAAGCGTATACACAACCATATTCGTTCAGCGGAAAGATAAAACTAATTATCTGTCAAATCAGACATGAGCTAAGAGTTACCATTCACGAAATAAGCACTAGTTGAAAAAAAACGTTAGATGGCGGACCCTGTATAATCCTTAGTAAAGTGCCAGTTTGGTTACGAGTATCTGCCCCAGTTGGATTGTCTATTCTTTAAAAACGACTAGTTGAGTTATCTTATCCTTAGTGAAGGACCAGTTGGGTTATCTACCCCTTAGTCGGCTAGCAGTTAGGTTATCTACTCCCTAGTAAAGGACCTGTTGAGTTATCTACTCCTTAGTTGACTACCAGTAGGGGTATCTACTTCTTATTTGATGACCAGATGGTTTACCTACTTCTTAGTTGATAGGTTTATCCACACATAAGATAGCGACCGTTGAGTTATTTACTCCTTATTATAAAACCCGACAGGTTATCTACTCCTTAGTAAAGGGCTTGTTTTACTTCAAATGTGACTTATGCTGTGGCTGACTTTGCAAGTCAGATACTGTAGGTATTCTTTTAGACCAGTACATGAATATGTCATAAAGTGGCAATTCAGCACCCCCAATGACAAAGCCATGTTAAAGTTACCGGTTATTTCCATATAAAATAGCAGAAATGGCAGAGCTTCAAAGTTAGATAACGTTAACAATGTAACCAAAATAAAAATTTCCACTCAAGAACTCGTATCCAAACCACCAGAACCAAAGAAAGGAAACAAAAGAGGATAACATAAGGCTCCTTATGAACACAGATTTTCCAATGAAAAACTTAGATCCCCAAATGCCGAACAACAGAGCGAAAATGTGGTGTCAAGGCAGATGTTACAAATGCGACAAGGGCAGGGAGCCGTTAGGATTCATACGTTGTTTGATGATTATAATGTTCGATTTGTTTCGCTGAATCCTGATTTCGACTTCGGCCATTATCTTGTATACTTTATCAATAGTACGAATATCGGTACCGGAAATATATGTAAAACTTTCTAGTAAAGCCGACCCCAGTATATTCAGACATCTTTTTGTCAATGCGGGATTGTAGCAAAGCAGGTGCTCAATGCTCTCCACTTCTTCCTCATCTCCACAGCTTTTTCAGAAGTCATAGGAGTCAACACCCAACCTTCTGGCGTTGTTTGTCTCGGCTCGATAGACCCTGCAGGTATCTGGTATTATGTGAGCTATATAGAGACTAATGGAAATTTTGGTTTCTTTAAAGAATGATGCCCCATTGTCGTGAAATACTTGAAAATATTTGCATCTTTTAAGTCGAAATGATGCAGTCCCTTGAATTCAAAATAACTTCAATTTTAAAATTTCCAAAATGTGTTAGAAAAATGATTTTTTGTGGAAAGAGTAAAGAAAATGCTGCACTTTTTCCAGCATCGCAATCGCCATATGTTATTTACAGTGTACTCCGAAGCCAACCTTATCACCAAGCTTCGAACCATCCGTTTAGAAGTGGATATTGTTTCTATTACCTGGCATCCAAACAGACTAATCAAGCTAGAGTTCACCCTTAGCTGTGACAGCGCTGCAATTATAGCAACTAAGTACCCCTTCTATGCCAATGTAGAAACGATTCGATAGTGCCTACAAGTTCGAGCAGGGCAGATTCTGTAACTTCCCTTGTAAGCATGTTGAATACATGACAGATGTTTTATATTCAGGATTTCTCTAATGAAAGAATCTAAAAGTCTGTCCAGACATTTCGATAGGAAGAAGGATAGGCTAATTGGCCGGGAGTCTTTTGGGTGAGTCTGTGACATGTTTCCCGCTTTGGGTATGAGTACCACTTTGGTATCCTTCCATCGATTGGGAATATACTTATGAGAGCCTGATACAACCTTCACACAATTTTTTCCAGCCTGAGGATAATGTACTTAAACATCTTCTGCATTTCTCCTGCAGTATTGCCGTCTGGACCAGGCGATTTAAAGTGTTCAAAGCTGTTAATCACCCTATTTCTGGATTTCTCAGTCAACAACCTAGCGATGATTGCAGTCAACTCGCTCTCTTGTTGGTCCTGCAGTACCTCGAGTTCTGTGGGTGAGTTCCCCGGGAAATGTGTGTCGGGCAGAATTTTCAGCGACTGCTCACGGTTTTTTGTACAGTTGTTGATCTCATCCTGCAAGAAACCCACTGTACAGGGTGTAGCGAATAGTATCTTCCTGCCTTGCGGCGTCTCAGACCTATTCCACTTCTCCGCAGAAGGTGTACCAAGAACGCTTTTGCGCTTTTTGAGTTGCTCTTTTTAGGCATCCCCTTTAGATTTGGCCTATATGCTGGTTCCGCAAGACCACTCTTGATTCCCGTAAATTATTTGTGATGTGATGTTTTAGACACTTAGAGAAACTTCCATCCAGATGAGTTCATTCTATATCTGCCTCATTCTGAAGGAGTATCAGAAAGATTCCATCCTGTCCCGCTGCCATAAAACGAAAGAAGCTTGTAATAGGTATTTTATTCAGCAAATTTTGTTTCGGTTCTAGCATTTCCAGTCGGAAAGTGAGTTTTCATCAGTAGCCTTAATGAATAATCCATTGATTCCATCTTTTTGCCGCATTATCCGTCAGTTTTTGATTGGATGTGAGTTGTCTTATTTATTTTCGATACCTATCAATGAACCCGTTCGTAGAAACGCAACCAGGATTAAAGTTTATAGTTCTAATGATTTTATTGTGTTACTTGATCCTTTTGTTATAATCGTTCCAATATACCGATGATTTTTTTACCGCGAGTAAAGTCTGTGAATGTGATTCCCAAACAATCTACTCGTAATTTCCCCTGTCATCCAGGATATTCCTTCGTGAAATGGGAAAGTTTCTTCGAATGACCTAACTGGTGCCTCAGTAATCTTTTTCCACATAGTCATGGCTTCTCTACTTAGATAGACGATTAGTCGATTTTTAAGTAGTGATGAAATTGTGTATTTTTTCAAAATACTTTAAATCGAAAGAGGAAAAATCTCGTAAGCATTATTGCTTGATTTATCTAATTATGTTGAAGTAAATATTGTAAATATTCAAAAAAATAACAAAACCCATCTGTTTTGCTTTAAAATCTAAACAACCTAGCAACAATACTCGTATAAATTATCTGCGGGGCAGATGAGGGTTTCCTCAAAGTTGCGAACACTCTAAATTCAATATGATTTCTTTATGGAAATACGTAGAAAATAAAGAATTCAAATATTGTCGGAGTTTAAAAACTAATCTGCCATTTTTATAAGTCATCCCGAAGATATTCTATTCTATTCTTGGAAAGTGTGCTGCACATTTATACGAAAACGTATACGTATGATAAATACATAATGTGGAGGGAAAATAAATGTATTCCAAGTTTTCACATTGGCTTTTTGTTGTTGTTGCTGCTGGAGAAGGAGAAGGTCCTGGAGCTCCACGTGTTCTTTTTCTTATTTTGAATAAATAAAAAACCAAGTTAAAATAAACAGATCCACACTCCAGATGGAGATGTAAGCAGAGCTCATAACACAGTCACTAACTGGCAGTGGTAGTCGTTCTCCTTTCTCCTCATCCTCCTTTCACAGCGCTGTTAAATATTTTAAAGTATGCGGGGAATACCACCCGTAGGTTTGTTTTACGGTAATGGCACCCCTCTGGGTCGGTTGGAGTGTTTTACCGCCGTGCCAGCCGTTGTAAAACGCCCAACATCAACAGCAGCAGTGGCGACTCGCACCAGGAGCATGAAAACAAGAACGGCAGGAGCAGCAGCAGCAGGATACATGGTACCACCACACACACACTTATATAAAAATCATAAAATCGTAAAGCCAAACATTTCCACGAATATAAAATTTCAAACAATTCAACGCAACGCTACCCAACGAACAGTCAAAAAAGCCTTAGAATGCCAAATAATGAATCCTGAATCCTTCACCAAAAAAAACAACAATAACATAGACCTCCACACACACTTAGCCCTAAAGTTGTATGCCTATGGCCTATGGTGTTCTTTGGCCAGAATATGGAGTGCCAGGATTTTGGGATGAGTTATGCAGTACTCTTCTACGTTTCCATTTGGGTTTTGGGTTTGGGTTAGGAAGCCGCAAAAGGATGATACACCAGTCGAAACAACAAACATACGTCTAAGTAGGCATGTTAACTTTTTACCAACTTTTTCCTCATTCAGGGGTGGCTTGCTTTCGCCTGAGTGTGGCAATGTGGAAACTGTGCAGATAGGACATAAGGTCTGTCGGATGTGCACAGAGAGGGGGAAAACTACCGCGGTAAAGTCTTGTTATAGTTTGATGATATATACGATAGAAATTGTTTCGTATGGTTTTGGATTTGAAGAGTGTTTGCTTCGCACGAGCTAAAGGGTGGGCAAATGAGGTCGAGGTGAAACATAGAGTAACGCAGGTGGTGGTAAAAGGGCGCAGGGAAATCGAGGCCTTTTTAAGAGCTGTTCTGCGCCAATGAAGTGGGGGAAAACGTTGAGTAAAAGAGACGGCAGTAAAAGGGCCCAGAGGGGGATATATTAAAATATGGACCAAATTGGTCCATATAAGGAATAAATAATAAAGCATAAAATCCCAAATTTTTGACTGATCGGCTGAACAGTTTGGTCAAGAAGAAGTCAAATCGGAAGGTACAGTTATAAGCGGGCTATATCAAAACATTGACCGATTTGGGTCATTTTTGCCAGTAAGGGCATAACATAAAGCAATGTGCTATTTGATGAAATAATATTGCCATTCTCTAAAAGCGCTACTCCATATACTGCCGATTAATATTGTCGCGAGAGAAGTTGCAACCAGAGTGGCATTAAGTTTAAACTACCTATAAATGTGGATATAACGGGTTTTCCAATAGGGATGATATGATTTTGAAGTGACGTTTCGGCCATTTGTAATATGTCATGATCTGTCATTTGTTTTTCATTGTATTACAAATTATTCAGTTTAATTATCAAAATAATCGTTCTCCAATTTCAACTTTTTGTGCGCTAAGTCCATTTTTTTAAAAATAAAAAAAATAAAAACTTTCCAGTCAACCTACGACATTGACACCCTTAAGCAATATTTTAGCTCTCGTTAAGAGATATCTTTTTGCCATTGACCGATTGGCGATCCGACGTACCGTTAAGGAGCTAGCGCAAAAATAAACTTTCCGTTCACATTTGAAAATGATGCTAAGTCCATTCTTTTTAAAATCCAAAAAAAAAAACACTTTCCAGTCGAACTACGACCTTGACACCCATGAGCAATATTTTAGCTCTCGTTAAGAGCTATCTTTTTGCCACTGACCAATTGTTTCATTTGCGTGCCACACAGCAAATGAAACAATTGAATTGTAGCGAGAAAAGTTTGGAGATTCGATTATTTCAAGAATTTGTGATATTGAATGGCCTCAAAGAAGATGGGATTTAACACCATTACACTATTTCTTGTGGGGATATTTGAAGTCATTGGTCTTTCGAAATAAACCAGACTCTCTTCAAGATTTACAAGTCAATATTGAACGTGACATTCATGACATACGACTTGATTTAGTGAAAAAAGAGCTCGAAAATTGGGTTCATCGAATTCGTTCCTGCAGAAGAAGTCGTGGAGGCCATTTGAATGACGTTTTATTTAGAACTTAATTGTATCGATTGTACTTCACATTAAATAAAAAACTTTTGAATTTCCTTAACAATAAGTGAGTTTTTTTCAAAGAATTCATAGCCATCTTATTGGAAAACCCTGTATATCCAAACATTGACAGATTTGGGCCACTTTTTGCCAGTAAGGGCATAATATAAAGCAATGTGCTATTTGATGAAATAATATTGCCATTCTCTACAAGCGCTACTCCATATACTGGCGATTAATATTAAGATTAAACTGCCTATCAATGTGGATGTACAAGAACTACTGTCACATGAGGATATCAAAGTCTATTGCTATGGTAACCGACCGAGTGGACTACATACCAAAACCTTCGAGCGGAACTACTTCAGTATGATACCAGCCAAAGATGAATGGTTTGGCAGAATACGAGGTAATATAAACCATCTCCACTTCTATATGGATGGTTCGAACCTTGATGATAAGTTTGGCTTCGGAGTACACTATAAAGAACATAGTCTGGTTATAGCTCACAAACTACTAACGGCAGTATGGAAAGTCGCCAAGTGACTGAATCGCAACATAGTAACCAACACTGGATCGTTGGAGGCCACATCCCTAAATTCACAAACAGCCCTCAACTGCCGCAGATCTTGTCTTGCAATTATCAGGAAAATGTGTAACCGGAAGCGGCTCCACCATTGAATGTAGTCCATTTATCTTTAATTTTATCAGATCTTTTGATTTTCCATAACGTACGTGGTTAGTTTCCTTAACCTAGAAGCTTCAGATAGTTATTTCGCCTTACTGCAGAAGTTAATCCGGAATTTATATATTTATATGAATTACAATCCAAAGTAAATTTTTATACCCTACACCACACTGTGGTACAGGGTATTATAACTTTGTGCATTTGTTTGTAACACCCAAAAGGAGAAGAAATAGACCCATCGTTTATTATACCGATCGACTTAGAATCACTTTCTGAGTTGATTTAGCTATGTCCGTCTGTCTGTCTGTCCGTCTGTCCGTCTGTGCATGTATTCTTGTAATCAAAGTACAGGTCGCAGTTATGGTCTGATCGCGACGAAACTTTACACATATCATTTGTTTGGCCCAAGGACGATCCCTATTGAATTTGGTTAAAATCGGTTCAGATTTAGATATAGCCCCCATATATATGTTACCCCCGATTTGACATGTAAGCGCTGTAAAAACTTTATTTTATATCCGATCAGTATGAAATTCGGCAGATAAAGGTTTCATATTATATGAATGAACACTTTTAAATTGGGAAGAAATCGGTTCAGATTTAGATATAGCCCCCATATATAAGTTACCCCGATTTGACATGTAAGCCCTGTAAAAATTTTATTTTATATCCGATCAGTGTCTGTATTTTATATCTGATCAGAACGAAATTCGACAGAAAGAGGTCTGTTTACATGAATGAGTATTCATTGAAATCGGTTCAGATTTAAATATAACCTCCATATATATGTTCCTCCTGATTTGGTGTCAAAGCGCTATATAAGTTGTACTTTACTTCCGATCATTTAAATTTTCATGAAAGATGTTTCCCAATTTAGGAACGATTATTGCTAAATTTAGCGATTATCGTTTTAGAATTAGATAATATGTTCCTACCTATTTACCAATTATTCCAAATGATTATCGCAATGACCCTTATCGTATTGTTAGGGAGGTGTAGGGTATTATATAGTCGGCCCCGCCCGACTTTCTGCCTTTCCTTACTGGTTATTCTACACTTAGGGAAAAGACGGGTGACAAAGACCATGTTGCTTGTTACATTTTTGTAGCGACAGACTACAGTCTCTGGTGGGAATCGAACCCACGACCCCAAACTCATTTGCAAGCTACCAACTCACCTACTGGGGCACAGTTTTCCCTATTTTTGTTGTCCCAGTCCTGCAGATATATTGTAGACTTTGCTTTATTAAAAAGCTTCTTTCAGCATTTCCCGAGTTTAACTACTTATATCTCTGAGGACCATAAAGGTGGTCACTGTTGATCCTTGGGTTTGATTTTAAGGAATAATGCTTGCAGGTAGTCATTATAACAAAGGATCGCTAACAATGGTTACTAACTGCATCTAAATGTAAGAGTAGCTTCGTTGAGACATATCAATCGAAGACTTATCTTCCACTTTGAGCAGACTTTTATTAGAATCTCTGAGTAAATTTGTATGCCTAATTTTATAAGGCCCCTCCAACTAAACCCCTTCAGTTTTAAATCCTCCACCCAATCCCTTATCATATACATACATTGCATGTATATTTATCGTGTTTTCTTCCTGCCATTTAACATCATTATCGAGGAGAACATCCTGATTCCGTACAAAAGGGGTAGGGGTGTTCTTTAGATGGTTAATAAGTGTAGCGTATCTGGGTAGCCGTATGTATAGATGGTGGCTGGTTGCTTGTTTGGTGGGTTTTGGTTGGGTAGTTTACTCCATTTAAACATCCCAACGTGTTCTGTCGACCATTTCCCGGGATATTGCTTAAATGCGTGTTAAATGTTATGTGGCTGCAACAGTTTGTTGCAAATAGCTCAGATGATACTCCGTGACTTTGTGTAGCCGTAAACTGAGACGATTGCGCGAACAGAAAAGTTGAAGTGTTTACACAAGTAGTGAATTGACTACTCGTACATACTCGTATCAAGTATCCTAAGTCAGTTAGAGTAATGCAAACACACCAACCAACCCTCCCTGTGTGGCAGATGACGACGTCGTACGTCGCGACTTGTCTGTCATACGCTTAGCTTAGCTCTCCCTCAATAACCGCATTGTTGTTTAGAAAGCCGGTTGGCATATTCCCTTCCAGCGAATAAATGTTCGTCCTTACGTTCTTGCCCTCTGTTTGTCCGTCTGTCTGTCTTCCTTGTGTTTGCAGTGGATCAAATAAATTCTTTAAATTGATTAAGGTCATTACATTTTCCCCATGGTGTAATCAGTAACATATTGTGAAAATTTTCATACTTCCTAAGATGTGTTGTCTTTCAGCCCCTTTTTTTTTGTTTTTTTGCTATCCTTAGTCATATGTAAACATTTTGGCTTATCGTTGTTTTTGGAATTTTACTTTTTTTATGGCAAGGGTTAAGTGATTTGCTTCACAAATTACCAGAAATGTAATAAAACGAAGGAAACAATGGAAAAAATTCCATAAAACAATTACAAACAATTACTTACATTTTCAGGTTGTGACGAAATGTGGTGACGTATGGAATTTCCTAAATGGCGAATCCTCCGTATGTATTCCAATCTCCCCAAGACAATGTGCTATTTTTCAGCAATGAATTACTTAAGTGTATCCATAGAACTACGGAAAATTGCACCCTTTTTTGGGTGCCTCTACCGTGACTTTTATCTCTAGGAAGGCTTTTAACATAAATAAATCCTTGCGTTGATAAATCCATAAGGCAGATTTATAAACTCGTAAGGAACACTTCGACACTATATGGGAATGGCTCACAGGTGAATAAAAATTATACCCTTTAATTATACCCTCACTTTAGTGTGACGAGGGCATATATATCATTTGCTACGGAAAAAAGTGTAACACATCGAAGGAGTGACCTAAGACCCCAAGTATGTTCGGAGGAAACCCGTTTTGGGTCATTTTAAGTCGAATGAGCAATGTCCGTCCGTCTGCCTGCTGGCTGGTGCGCACGATAACTCTCGAAAGGAGTAACTATCTCCGGCTAAGTTCGAAGATGGGCCATATTGGCCCACTCCTTCTAGTACCTCCCCCACAAAGGGTTAAAATGTTGTGAAAAATTGATTCTTTAATAACTGCTATACTACTTATTCGAATCTTCTGAAATTCCACACATAGTATTAGCTTATTAGTCGCTATCAACTCGAGAACAAGTAAGAAAGTTTCAGTCGGGTAAACCGACTAAGGTATACCCTCACTTTGTGAGTAATGTAATATTGAATATAACACAAATTATTCTGTAAATTTTTGTGGGAGGTACCAGAAGGGGTTTAAGAAATACAGCTATATTTCGCTGAACAGTAGATACTTTAAATACATTGCACTGTGCCGAATTGTAACCGTTTATATGGACTGATATATTAACGTTGAGATATTAAGTTGTGGTATAATTTGGCCATTTTGTGTGGGAGGTACAAAAAGGGGCGTGGTGATAACGCTAATTTTTCACTGGACTATAGGCATTATAAAAGCATTACACTGTACAAAATTTCAAGTATTTTTATACACTGGTATTAATGTTATAAGCTGTTAACTTTTGGTGCAAAATGGTGCATTTGTGTGGGAGGTACCAAAAGGGGCGCGGCAATAACGCCAATTTTTCACTGGACTGTAGGCACTATAAAAGCATTACACTGTACAAAATTTCAAGTATTTCTAAACACTGGTATTAATGTTATAAGCTTTTAACTTTTAGTGCAAAATGGTGCATTTGTGTGGGATGTACCAAAAGGGGCGTGGCAATTTCGCCCATTTTCCTCGAGTTGATAGCGACTAACAAACTAATACTATGTGTGGAATTTCAGAAGATTCGAATGCGTATAATAGCAGTTATTAAAGAATCAATATTTCACAACATTTTAACCCTTTTTGGGGGAGGTACCAGAAGGAGTGGACCAATATGGCCCATCTTCGAACTTAGCCGGAGATAGAAAAAAATATTACTACATACGAAATTTTAAGTCAATCGGTTACTCCTTTCGAGAGTTATCGTGCGCACCAGCCAGCAGACACACAGACAGACAGACAGACAGACAGGCAGACGGACGGACATTGCTCATTCGACTTAAAATGACCCAAAACGGATTTCCGCCGAACATACTTGGGGTCTTAGGCCACTCCTTCGATGTGTTACACTTTTTTCCGTAGCAAATGATATATACCCTCGTCACACTAAAGTGAGGGTATAAAAATGGGCGAAGTTGTCCCTTTTGGTACCTCCCACACAAATGCACCGTTTTGCACCAAAAGTTATCAGCTTATAACATTAATAACAGTGTATAACCAGTAAGGAAAGGCTAAAGTCGGGCGGGGCCGACTATATAATACCCTACACCACTCTCGTAATATTGAATAACTCTGATATATAAATTTTGTAATTCATGTATAAATTGTTTACATAAATTTACTTTTGGGACATTTTATACTTAAATAATACCCTGTAACACAGTGTGGTGTAGGGTATAAAAAGATTGGATCTAAAGGGCCAAATCGGACGAAACATATATATGGGAGCTATAGTTAAATCTTAACCGATTTTCTTAAAATTCGGCAATGTTGGTTCATGGATCAAGAAACTCTGCAATTCTAAGTTTCAAAACGATTGGATGTAAAATACAGCTTCTATAGAACTAAAGGGCCAAATCGGACGAAACGTATATATGGGAGCTATAGCTAAATCTTAACCGATTTTCTTCAAATTCGGCAATGTTGGTTCATGGATCAAGAAACTCTATCATTCTAAATTTCAAAACGATTGGATGTAAAATACAGCTTCTATAGGACTAAAGGGCCAAATCGGAGGAAAGATATATATGGGAGCTATATCTAAATCTGAACAGATTTCAACCAAATTCAATAGCGATCTTAACAGCTGCGAAATACTCTAAACTGCAAAATTTCAGAACGATCGGAGTGAAATTGCGACCTGTAGTCGACGAACAACTTTACATGGACAGACGGACGGACGGACGGACAGACATGCTTAAATCGACTCAGCTAGTGATTCTGAGTCGATCGGTATACTTTAAGGTGATTCTAGCTGTGTTATTTTCAGGTGTTACAAACATCTGCCGTGAAACAAACTTATAATACCCTGTACCACAGTGTGGTGTAGGGTATACAAATACTTGAAATTTTGTACAGTGTAATGTTTTAATAGTGTCTATAGCCCTGTGAAAAATGGGCGTTATCGCCACGCCCCTTTTTGTAACTCCCACACAAAATGCCCAAATCATACCACAATTTAATATCTCATAACTTTTTTATCAGTGCACATAAATGCTTATAATTTGGCGCAGTGCAATGAATTTAAAGTATCTAATGTTCAGCGAAAAATAGGTGTATTTGATAAACCCCTTCTGGTACCTCCCACACAAATTGACAGAATAATTCGAGTAATATTCAATATTACATTACTCACAAAGTGAGGGTATACCTTAGTCGGTTTACCCGACTGAAACTTTCTTACTTGTTAAAGACTTCACTCAATTGGGGTGACCTTGTTTTGCCACGGGCTCAGATGCCCCTCATCGAAACCAACCTGTTTGATATACAAATTTATCAATAGTAGGAATATCGGTACCGGTATCTGTTAAACTTTCTAGATAGGCTCTACAGCTTCTGCAGTAGATATTGGAGTCAATACCTAATCTTCTGGCGTATAAGCCGATCAGGCAGTGTCCCGTTAGAATTGACAGGTTTCCCTCTCTATTGCAAAAAGATAAATTAAAGCCTTCTCAGTTCGTATATTGGCCACAATTGTAATCCTACAGGTGCCGCTTTCTATCCAACTTTCATTTGACTGCCTAATTGCCTCATGCATAAACCAAACTTGCATGTTGACTTGTGGCGCATAAATATATGAAAATTCTTCGAGAATTTGTAATGTCGTCCCTTTCCTAGCAAGTTAATAGACTTTGCCGTTCCCGTCATATCCCTATGTCCAGGTACCCATATGAGGCTTATGTTAAAATGCTCAGCCATATCGTTAAGAGATATGCGGCAGTCAAGGGATGTTTGTGAACTTAGGAGAATTTGTGGCAGCCTGACTCTCCGAGTAAATGACAATGCCAGTATTGGTCATTGGTTGCGACTCAGCCACTTGGCGACTTCTCACATTGCCATTATTTGGGATTGATAGACACTAAAGGTATCTGGTAGTCTGTGAGCTATGTCAAGATTAAGATCTTGACAGTGTACTCGGAAGCCAACCTTATCATTAAGCTTCGGACCATCCATGTATAAATAGAGATGATTTCTATTTATTGGTATTCTGCCAATCCATTACTCTCCGGCAGGTATCTTAGATGTAAACCGTTAAATGTAAACACTACACTATGATATCCTCATTGGCCGTAGTTCTTATACCTCAACATTGATAGACAGTTTAACCTTAACGCCGCTCTGGTTGCAACTTCTCTCGCCACGATATAAATCTGTAATACACGGTTCTTCTACATATATATTCAATAGCCGTTTTTAGCAGAGAGAGGCCCCAACGCGGTTATACAGCTTTCCTGCATGTATTTAAGGCGATGTTGACCTTCCTTACACGTTCCAGTACATTAGGTCTGAATGACAATTTCCTATTTAGAATTATTCATAGAAATTTTGCATATATTGCATGAATATATCTTAATAACGCGGCAATTCACACAGCATCACTTTGCAGTGGTCTTCATTAACAGCAAATGTTTCCTGCATTCGGCATTCTTCTCTAATAGAAAAATTCCCCTAATGGTGGTGGTCTTTGTTTATAGTGGACTCTTTTAAATAAACGACTTTTCTTAAAGGCGGACACCTTTTTAAAATAATAGTCTATTCTTACAGATATTCCTTAATAAAAAACTTTTCTTAAAGGAGCAGATCTTCTTAATAAAAGTATTTGTTTACAGGCGCAGATCTTCGTTAATAAAATACTTTTCTTAAAGCCGATTTTGTTTGTTAATAGATGTTTTCCTTGAATATCTTTCTTCATTTTTTTATTTTCTTTAATATGTAGTAGACTTTCCTGCAGGCCTATGGTCGTCCTTAAAAGAAGAATTTTCTTCAACCCTGTAATGCAATTTTTTTAAAATTCCCCCCATTTTTCACCTTTTTTGCTCAACAACTGTATTACTAATCCATTTTCCATGAAAATATAAATTCCGATTCATATTACAGCAATTCTTACACAGAAAAGATCATCAGAACCACAAGCGTCAACTTTAACGAAGATGGATATTGACAATAATTGAATATGTTCTAAATTTTGTTTCCATGCATAGATAACATATAAAAATCTCAGATTTTTTGGGGGAAAATGGTAAAAAAATTTAAATTTTTAAGATACATTTTTTTCGGGTAGGTTTATTCCGCATTTTGTCTCCTATCCAATATATACACAAAAGATATATTCCATACAGTATACCAAGATATACACATATAGAAAAGTGCTAAAAATCCACCTTGAGCAAAAAAATTCGTATGGCAATAAAATTATTAATTGAGACAACTTGACTAAACGAATGAAGCAGAAGTTCTTATTATTGGGGATACTTTCACGTCCAATTCTCAGAATTGAGTCCAAAGAGCATGTGAATCCGGCAAATGTCGACCATCGCTATCCACACACTGCTGCAGACGTTTTCTGAAGTTTTCATGAACTCAAACAGGCATGTCGACTGATATTCTGCCAATTTCAGCCTCAATATTGTTAATTAGGTCTTCCAAGGTGTTGGGACGGTTGACATACTGTATATGTAGTCGAAGGTGTGAATCTATACTGTCAAGTGTGTGTTTTTTTCACTGTCGCACAGTTATCGTTTTAATATTGTTCCGCCACTTCGTGTTTGAACGGTTTGGAAATATGACTTTGATTCATCACTTGGCAGTGGTCTTCTTTAACAGGAGATTTAGCCAACAGTCGGTATTCTTCTTTAATAGACCACTTTTCTTAAAGGCGGTTATCTTCTTTAATAGCATAATTTTCTTTAAGGAGGTGACATTCATTAATGATGACTTTTCTAAACAACGGCAGTTTTCTTTAATAGAAGAATTTTCTTTATAGCGGCCGTCTTCTTTAAAAGAAGACTTTTCGCAAAGGAGTTATCCTTCTTTAATGGAGGAATTATAATGTCGGTGGTCTTTAATAAATTTAAATTTTCGTAATGACAGTGGTCTTCTTTAAAAAAGAATTTTTCTTAAGGCGATGGCATTATTTATATTGGGGGCTTGTATTCAAAAATGGGTATGAACAAAAACAAAATTTTTCAGGAGAGCGAAAAAACAGTTTCTCCTTAGTTTCAAGCGCAATTATTAATTATTCCTCTACTGTCCAGCAAAATCTTGGTAAGTACCTGTCATTATTCCCTGCATTATCAAATAATGACATCTCATTATTCGCTGCATTACTTTCGGCTTATTAATATTGACTTACCAATAATAAGAGAAATAAGTGATTTTTTGTTATCAAAATCATTTTGGCAAATTTTTATATAATGCAATTTCGTCTATATATGGGTTATTGTACAAGATTTATTTATATGTATTTCAACATCTTTTCGAACAATACTTGCAGATTTGAATGAAAGTACCAGAAATTCGAATCTGGCATGAGAACATTGTTTGTTTCGAGAAATATTCGCAACAATATGCACAAAATCATTTTAAATGGTCATTTCTACATAATACTACTCAAGTACATAAAATCGAGCTACAAATAAGTACTTATTATGCTACTTTTTTGTATGCTTTTGGGAAGTACTTTCCTCCAATGACATCCCCATGTTAAAATAATGAGAAAAGTGGCTAAATAATAAGTACTTACCATTATCGAACTTTGCTTACTCGTCGGATTATTTGGTAATGAGAAATTTTGCAATAAAGTAGCATAATAAGTACTTATTTGTAGCATAGGCATACCACATAAATGTGTGCTTATATTTTCATGATTTTAAGTACATGAATAATGAATTACCAATAAGATATAAAATAAGTAGTATATATGTCGAAATATAGGTTTAAACTGATAAGTTGCATTTTGCGGCGCATGTTTCTCGAAACATACAAATTTCCTCATGTCAGATTCAATGGTTTAACATCATACGATATACGTAAATATTTATGGTATTTTTATTTAAATCTGTACGTATTATTTGAAATCATGTTGAAAAATAAATAAATCTTGTACAATAACCCACATATAGCAAAAATTGCATTATATTTAAAATTGCAAAAATGATTTTGATAACAAAAAATCAATTATTTCCGTTATTATTGGTATGTCATTATTAATAAGCCGAAAGTAATGCAGCCAATAATGAGATGTCATTATTTGGTAATGCAGGAAATAATGACAGGTACTTACCAAGATTTTGCTGGAACAACGTTTTTTAATGAAATTTGCAAATTTTTATACAATTCAACATACAACAATCCTATTAATATTATAAAACTAGCTGAGCCCGGTGCGCTTCGCTGCCCATGTCAAAATTCGCGCTGTAGAAACTGTATTTTATATCCGATCAGTACGAAATTCGGCAGAAAGAGGTTTGTTATTACATGAAGGAATACTGCCAAATTCGGAGAAAATCGGTTCAGATTTAGATATAGTCCCCATATATATGTTACCCCCGATTTGAAATTCAAGCGCTGTAGAAACTGTATTTTATATCCGATCAGTAAGAAATTCGGCAGAAAGAGGTTTCTTATTACATGAAGGAATGCCGCAAAATTCGGAGAAATTCAGTTCAGATTTAGATATAGCCCCCATATATATATGTTACCCCCAATTTGACATGTAAGCGCTGTAGAGACTGTGTTTTATATCCGATCAGTACGAAATTCGACAGAAACAGGTTTCTATTTTACATGAATGAATATTCTAGGAAAATCGATTCAGATTTATATATAACCTCCATATATATGTTCCTCCAGATTTGGTTACAAAGCGCTATAGAAGTTGTACTTTACTTCCGATCATTACAAAGTTCTCCAGAAAGATTTTTCTCAATTTAGGAACGAATATTGCTTAATTTTGCGATTATCGGTTCAAAATACATTTACCAATTATTCCAAATTATTATCGCAATGACCCTTATCGCATTGTTAGGGAGGTGTAGGGTATTATATAGTCGGCCCCGCCCGACTTTCTGCCTTTCCTTACTGGTATTAGTAATAAATTCACTGAATGAAAAAATACCGAATTCAGTGGAAAGTCCAGAAAATAGAAATGTATACTTATAAAATTTCCAAATTCTTGTTTCATTGATATTGCATCACATTATCATATTGCGATTGTATTGGAGTGAGCAGCTGTAATTATCGCATACCGAGCATTTTTGTTTATGTATTTCCTATATAATACTTGCAAGATATATCAAAATATGGGCTGGGCCACGCCCACTGGTCCTATTCCGCCCATTTGAAAGCCAATCACGTAGACTGCTACCAGATACATATACGCAAAATTTCAACACTCTCGCTAACAAAATGAGCAAGATAATTCAATTTCAAAATTTGGCTTATATGGGCGGTAAATAATAAGTACTTACCATTATCGAACTTTGCTTACTCGTCGGATTATTTGGTAATGAGAAATTTTGCAATAAAGTAGCATAATAAGTACTTATTTGTAGCATAGGCATACCACATAAATGTGTGCTTATATTTTCATGATTTTAAGTACATGAATAATGAATTACCAATAAGATATAAAATAAGTAGTATATATGTCGAAATATAGGTTTAAACTGATAAGTTGCATTTTGCGGCGCATGTTTCTCGAAACATACAAATTTCCTCATGTCAGATTCAATGGTTTAACATCATACGATATACGTAAATATTTATGGTATTTTTATTTAAATCTGTACGTATTATTTGAAATCATGTTGAAAAATAAATAAATCTTGTACAATAACCCACATATAGCAAAAATTGCATTATATTTAAAATTGCAAAAATGATTTTGATAACAAAAAATCAATTATTTCCGTTATTATTGGTATGTCATTATTAATAAGCCGAAAGTAATGCAGCCAATAATGAGATGTCATTATTTGGTAATGCAGGAAATAATGACAGGTACTTACCAAGATTTTGCTGGAACAACGTTTTTTAATGAAATTTGCAAATTTTTATACAATTCAACATACAACAATCCTATTAATATTATAAAACTAGCTGAGCCCGGTGCGCTTCGCTGCCCATGTCAAAATTCGCGCTGTAGAAACTGTATTTTATATCCGATCAGTACGAAATTCGGCAGAAAGAGGTTTGTTATTACATGAAGGAATACTGCCAAATTCGGAGAAAATCGGTTCAGATTTAGATATAGTCCCCATATATATGTTACCCCCGATTTGAAATTCAAGCGCTGTAGAAACTGTATTTTATATCCGATCAGTAAGAAATTCGGCAGAAAGAGGTTTCTTATTACATGAAGGAATGCCGCAAAATTCGGAGAAATTCAGTTCAGATTTAGATATAGCCCCCATATATATATGTTACCCCCAATTTGACATGTAAGCGCTGTAGAGACTGTGTTTTATATCCGATCAGTACGAAATTCGACAGAAACAGGTTTCTATTTTACATGAATGAATATTCTAGGAAAATCGATTCAGATTTATATATAACCTCCATATATATGTTCCTCCAGATTTGGTTACAAAGCGCTATAGAAGTTGTACTTTACTTCCGATCATTACAAAGTTCTCCAGAAAGATTTTTCTCAATTTAGGAACGAATATTGCTTAATTTTGCGATTATCGGTTCAAAATACATTTACCAATTATTCCAAATTATTATCGCAATGACCCTTATCGCATTGTTAGGGAGGTGTAGGGTATTATATAGTCGGCCCCGCCCGACTTTCTGCCTTTCCTTACTGGTATTAGTAATAAATTCACTGAATGAAAAAATACCGAATTCAGTGGAAAGTCCAGAAAATAGAAATGTATACTTATAAAATTTCCAAATTCTTGTTTCATTGATATTGCATCACATTATCATATTGCGATTGTATTGGAGTGAGCAGCTGTAATTATCGCATACCGAGCATTTTTGTTTATGTATTTCCTATATAATACTTGCAAGAT
This sequence comes from Eudasyphora cyanicolor, assembly GCA_963930755.1. Classification (NCBI taxonomy): domain Eukaryota; kingdom Metazoa; phylum Arthropoda; class Insecta; order Diptera; family Muscidae; genus Eudasyphora; species Eudasyphora cyanicolor. Next base: position 63,137,180 of record OZ005737.1, read on the forward strand.
ATATCAAAATATGGGCTGGGCCACGCCCACTGGTCCTATTCCGCCCATTTGAAAGCCAATCACGTAGACTGCTACCAGATACATATACGCAAAATTTCAACACTCTCGCTAACAAAATGAGCAAGATAATTCAATTTCAAAATTTGGCTTATATGGGCGGTGGCCCGCCCATTGGTCAGATCCCGCCAATTTTTGGACCAATCACGTGGACTGTCACCAGATACATATCTACAACATGACAGCACTCTAGATAAAAAATTGTGCAAGTTATATCAATTTCAAAATTTGGCTTATAAGGGCGGGGCCACGCCCATTGGTCCGATCCCGCCCATTTTCTGACCAATTACGTAGAATGCCACCAGATACATATACACAACATTGCAGCACTCCCGATAGCAAATTGTGCAAGATATAAAAATTTCAAAATTTGGTCATTGTGGGCGGGGCCACGCCTATTGGTCCGAACCCGCCCATTTTTGGACCAATCACGTAGATCGCCAACGGATATATATACACAAAATTCCAGGTCTCTCGCTAACAAATTGTGCAAGATATCACATTTTTTAAATTTGGCTTATATGGGCGGTGCCACGCCCATTGGTTCGATCCCGCCCGTTTTTGGATCAATCACGTAGACTGCCACCGTTTACATATACACAAAATTCCAGCACTCTCGCTAACAAATTGTGCAAAATATCTCAATTTCAAAATTTGGCTTATATGGGCGGGGCCACGCCCATTGGTCCGGTCCCGCCCATTTTTTCACCAATTACGTAGAATGCCACCAGATACATATACGCAACATTGCAGCACTCCCGCTAGCAAATTGTGCAAGATATCAAAATTTTGTCTATGTGGGCGGGGCCACGCCCATTGGTCCGATCCCGCCCATTTTTGGACCAATCACGTAGACTGCCACCGTTTACATATACACAAAATTCCAGCACTCTCGCTAACAAATTGTGCAAAATATCTCAATTTCAAAATTTGGCTTATATGGGCGGGGCCACACCCATTGGTCCGATTCCGCCCATTTTTGGAAAATTCACATAATCTGCCATTAAATGCATACAAACAAAATTTCAGCACTATACCTATAATAGGAGCAGAAATATCGGATTTTTAACCTGCGATTTGTATGGGAGGTACCACGCCCCTTTGTCCAATTAATTTTTTTTTTTCTATATAAACCATCTCGTGAAAATTTAGAATCGAATAAAAAAAAATCATCCAAATCGCTCCAGCCGTTCTGACGTGATGCCATTACAAAGATGGACCGTTTCATTTTTATATATATAGATTGTTTGTTTGTTTGTTTGCTGGTTCCATTATCACGCCCAAACGGCTGCACAAATTTTCTTGAAACTTGGTGGACAGATATACCATTACCTTGGAAGTGTCGTAGTCTATTTTGATTTTTCGCCATGTAACTTTCGACCACTTGTCCCCTGAAGTTCCTGTAAGTTCTAGAAAGCTGAAATTTTGCATACGCATAGACAGGAGTGTTGTATAAACCACGGACTTTTCAAATATTCGTTTTTTGGCTCGAGGTCAGTTCTGGCGCTACCAAAAACGTTAATATTATTTGTGTCCTTTCGGAAAACTTTTATACGACACAAAGTTACAACTTTGTAAATATGAAGTACTATAAACGGTAAATATATGCGCGAAAAATAATGACTGACAGTCGTCAGTGTAGCACTGACAGGGGTTTAATATATTCTTCATCAAAATTCACTTTATATGTTATATTACCACAAGGATAGAGAGGGATTTTAATTGCGATATTGCTGGGTCATTTTTTCCACGACCAGTTCTAATGTTTGTAAAGCGAATAAGCTTTCCATCGCGTTAGTCTTTTAAGAAAGAAAATACAATTGAATAAATTGCAATACGTTCTAGGAAATTACAACATCCGGCTTTATGCTGCTACTTTTTATACCCGACACAGGGTACAGGGTATTATGACTTTGTAAATTTGTTTGTAACGGCCAAAAAACAAAGAGATAGACCTAAACGATGGGTCTATCTCTTTGAACCGATCGGCATAGAATCACTTTTTGAGTCGATTTAGCCATGCCCATCTGTCAGTATGTCCATCTGTCAGTATGTCCATGTATTCTTGTAATCAAAGTGCAGGATGCAAATATGAAGCTGTCTTTACGAAAATTGGTACAGAGGCATTCATTAGACTATGGGTCCATGTTTTGATATAGCCCCCATATAAAGGTCTCTACCTATGTCACTTCTTGACGCTCTACAGCACGGATTCTTCAATTGAACTGGCTGAAATTTAAGAATTCTGACTATATATTATACCTAATAGTCCCTAGTAAAAATGGGGAACATCGGCCCATGTAAAGGTCTCTACCAATGCCACTTCTTGACGCTCTAGAGAGCGGATACTTTAATTGATCTGCCTGAAATTTGAGAAATCCTACTTAATGTTGGACCTAATCGTTAATAGTGTAAATGTATATTACTCTCATATAAAGGTCTCTTCCGATTATACTTCGTAGCGTTCTAGGGGACGCATTTTTTAACCCATCATGCGCAAATTTAAGCTTTTGTACTTGATATTGAGTAAAATCGCCTCTAGTGAAAATGGAGTATATCGGTCTGTGCTTTGATAAGTATAAGCCCCTCATGAAGGTCAAATTTTTTAACATGTGTGTCTGGATTTTAGAAATGTACTCTATTTAAAATGTAACTGTTAATAGTAATAATGGTTATCCGTACATTTGTTAGCAAACAATGGTGGAGGGTATTACACAGTCGGTCCCGCCCGACTTTAGCCTTTCCTTACTGGTTTTAAATATTTTTCATTTTATTTTTAAAGTTCATAGCTATTTTTACATTTACAAACTAACGTGAGAATGTATAGCCATATCAGAAATATTAAAAAAATAGTTTTAGCAGAAATTACGTTTCGAAATGTATATTGCAGATGACCGCCAAATCAGAGAATAATTTGCCATTAAAAACTAACTTTTGAGATAATTTCTCATAGCCACTTTTGAATATTAGGCCTAAAAATATATTTCTCGAGCATCCCAAACGCCGGAACGATGCGGGAACCAATGTCATCGCCCGAACCGCCATGATGATGTTGCCAAGATTGCGAACAGAATTTAAGTTTTCTATTGGGATATTTCCAACTGTTAGATTAAACGGGCTGTTGGCGTTTATGCGATCATTTTGGTTTCCGGTACATTGATGCGCAACCCAGTAAGTGCAGCGAGCCTCGTCACCTCATTAATCTTGGTTTTTATGTCTGAATGCTTGTGTGCAAGCAGGCAGATGCGTCCGTGTATTCGAGATCACCAAGTTTACCCTGCAATCCCCATGTGATTCCCGTATTATTCTGGGATGCTCGGTTCATCACAGTGTCTAGGACGATGTTGAATAGTAGCGGTGATAATACGCACCCTTGACATGCGTGTGTTTCCACAGCTATTTTCTCGCCAAGCCATTGTTCGTGTCGGACTCGGCACGTCGCATCGCAATACAGTTCTTTAATTAGACACACAATCTTCTGTAGTACTCCTATGCACCCTAATGAATTCCAGATGTCATCGTGATTCAGTGTATCAAAGGCTTTCTCGATTTCTATAAAGCACATATGGAGGGGTGTTTGCCATTCGACCCGACGGACTGCTCGCATCTTGACTTGATACGCAACGAATTAACGTGGTCAACACACGAATGATGGTCGGGTTCCGGAATTTTCCCGGAACCCGACCTGCTCTCTCCTCAGAGATGTCGATTGTTGATGATGTGTGCGATTTCTATGTTCTCCATGTTAAACAAAGTGATTCCTCTCCAGTTCTTATATTCTTAGAGATTATCCTTTTTAGGGAGTAGTCTTTTACTTCTGATGACAATTTCTCACTAGTCCAATAGTCGGCTAATGGAAATGGAAGTTCAGCACTCTTGATCGGAACGGGACTCGCTTTCAACAGTTCCGGCGATATTTTGTCAGGACCTAGGGCTTTGTTAGGCATCAAAGCTGAAATTACAAGTGATATTTCGGGGATATCTGGCCAGGTAGTTCTTATGACGTTATTCTCTTCGAGTCTTTGACATGTACAAATTTTCTCAAAATGATATGTTGGAGGTGAGGGTAGTTTGGAGTAATATTATTCCCATATTTTAATCTGTTCCTCCTTCTATGTAGTCAAAGCCAGTGGTTCGGCCTGTTGTGCGCTCCTTATTTATGATCTTTTTATACCTCACGAGTTACAGAAAATCGGTACTAGACACGAATTTTCTCAGTATCTTCCAGTCATATTCTCTGAGATGAGTCAAGTCTGGTAATATGTCGGACCCGAAATGTTGGGATCTTGCATGTGTGAAAGCCGGGCAGTGACACAGAAAATGTTCCATCGTTTCGATGTTTTCTCTGCATGCCCTGCATTCGTCGTTTCCTGCTAGTCCTATGCGTTGAAGATGTGCTTGTAAGCTTGAGTGTCCCGTTAGAACACTCATCATCTTACTAATATTGATCTTGTTTAGTTTCAGAAGACTTCTTGTTTTCTTTTCATTTGGGTCACCCCACAGTATCTTTGCAGTTGCTCCTACTGTTGCGCTATTCCACACAGTTTTATGAGCCATCACTGCCCAGTGCTTCAACTCATTTTTCGTGGCTACGAAAGGTTTCCAATTTTCCAAGTTTATTACTCGAAGTTCTCTGCCCTTTGAAGCCAAGTTGTTTGCCCGTCCATTTCCAATCACTCCGTTGTGTCCTGGTACCCAGCAAATACGCAATTGATCAATGGGCTGAGTAATCATTTATCGTTCTTTTACAGTCCAACACAGTTCTGGATTTGACCCTTTCCGATGTTATTGCTTTAATCGCCATTTGGCTATCTGTGAAGATGTTGGCATATTTAGGCTTTGTCGTGTTACTGAGCCAGTTCACACACTCCGTGATTGCTCGAACTTCTGCTTGAAATACCGTGTTATGGTCAGGGAGGCGGAAGTGAAGTTCGACTTCTGGTTCATCAATAAAAAGTCCCAGACCCGTCCTTCCTCCTCGCTTGGACCCATCCGTGTAGCAGCTGGTTCCCACTGCCAAAGTTCCATTTTCCCAGGAGCGTCTGTCTGGCACAAACGTATCACAGGTAGGTAAAACTGGTATAATATTGTTCTTCTTGTTCCAGTTCGGTGACATCTGTTTGGGCATAGCATTGTATAACAGTAACATTCTTTGCAGGTGTTCGGAGCCTTGCAGATATAATGCGATCAGTGTGAGCTTTCCATTAGATGAATGCCATGTACGCTTCTCTCGAGAGAAGTACACCAACTTCACTCGCTCTTTTGTGTCCGGCAGGTTTAACGGAGAAAAGTAGTTTCAGGGATGCAGAGAATTCAACTGATTCCAGCCATCTGAGTTCTGCAATTCCAAGTGCGAGGTGGCCGTATTTGCAAAAGAAAGAGTTGTGCCGCTTTGATGGTCCAATCAGTGTACGCCCGTTTCATGTTCCTACGAATATTCTTGATTATTATTTCATGCTGAAGGTTGTCATCAATTTATCAGTCCGTTTGTTTTGGTTTCATTAAATGTTTTTACAAGTTTTCGTGATTCTTGTTTCATGCCGAAGGTCGTCATCAATTAATCAGTCCGTTTGTTTCCGTTTCATTAATCTTTATAGTTTAAGAAGAGTAGTTGATTGGTCCACTGCATCCGGGATGCACAGAATTACATCTGTACTGCTAGCTTTTGCGAAGTTGTACCGTCGGTCGCCCAACTACATTAGCCGTTACCGAGAGGTAACGTTTCCAGGGGCCACCACGGAGGAGATTGTACTTGCACTTCCAAAAGTCCCAGACGTACGGCACGTACATACTCCGAAGAGATGTTACATGTGGTTCCCCTAGTCTGAGCTGGTAATTCAGACTAGGGGTATTCTTTAATAGAGGAATTACCTCAAAGGCGTTGGTATTCTTTAAAAGAGGAATTTTCTCAAAGGTGGTGGCATCCTTCAATAGAGGAAATTTCTTAAAGACGGCGGTCTTCTTTAAAAGAGAAATTTTCTCAAAGGCGGTGGTCTTCTTCAATAGAGGAATTTTCTTAAAGGTATTATAAAACATAAGATCTTTCTTAAATGTGGAGGTCTTCTTTAATAGGATATTTTTTCTTAAAGACAGTGGTATTTTACAGTATAATAGCAAATTAATTTTGCTATATTTTAAATGTCCTTAAGATTTTTTTATTTTCAACTTAAATTTAAAATTGTCTTATCTTTTGCAAAACAATAAATGTCTGTCTGTCGGGTTGGATTCAGAAATGTTTGATTAATATTTCCTCCACTCACAACTATTCACCACTGGCAAGTGGTTTTCAATTACCCTCCCAAACAATGGGTTAATACATCAATTCCAGAGCTTTGTATTTCGCAGGCGAAATATAGCAATTTACACGCTTGAAATTACAAATCAAAAGAGCAACCTTCTCCTCTTCCACTATTCCACCCAAATGTTTTGAAAAGTGGCAAATCATTATACTCGCGAATCTTTCTTTCATTCATTCGATGTTGGAGCAGTCAGTGGCAGTGGCACATGTCATCCCATTGTATTCTCGCGCAATTCTAAGGCCGAAAACAATTCAAACTATTCCAAATAAAAAGCCAAAGCCAAAAAAACTTACAATATATTTGTATAAAACATAAAAAAACCTCTCCAACGCCTTCCAAATCATTGAAGACGAATTTTATGGACTGAGGCCAAACCCACTAAATAATAATAGAAAAAAACACTGAAACTAGAAAACATTTTGTCTGAATGGAATGGAACATAGCATCAAATGGAATGGATGGGCCACAACAAGAGAAAAAAAACCTGGTAAAAATAATCGTGGTGGCAACAACTAAAAATTGTGTCCATTGTTTGGCCACCGAATGGACAGATGATACGATAGTCATTGTGAATGAACACCCCCCAACCCACTCCAATCGATTTAGGGGGTGGAGGAGAGTGATGTTGTGGGTCGGTTTTTGTGTTTGGGATTGTTTTTTTGTGGATGGAACCAAATGTTCCCAAAAATACGGAATGAATGAATGGCCAGCATTTGGCCCAAAATCATCATAAACGATGGCGTAGTTTTGTAGTTTTTGCTTCATCACTTTTTGTTTAGTGCAATGGAAATGACATACAAAGTTATTGGGTCGCTTGTTTTTTTTTGGGGGGGCGAGAAAGGGTGTGGGAAAGTGACGTGAGGACATTTAACTGGGCGATATGAAAATAAATGTTAATGGCAAATAGCAGTTTATACTACATTTACATATATGAAAATGTTGATAATGTCGTTATAAAAATATAACGCAAAAATTTTAAGAGTGATTTTTTCCCAGCTGAAGACCCTTTTGCCTAATATTCTTATATTTACAATGCAAAGCTCTTTCTGTATCGATTTAATGAATGTTTCTACAATCTTCAGGAAGCTTAGCTGCGATTATTCGATTTAAAACTCAGTTGTATACAAAAATATATTCTTTCTATAAAATAAGAAAAGAAGTAATTTCAACTCAAAAAACAAATGATGCAAATCATCATTTACAGTGCAGAACTAGACGACCACTCATTCTTAGAGTTCAAACTCGCTGATAAAGCACCAAAACCTTCCGTCCACTGTAATGTGAGGAAGACAAAGAATGAGTATGAGACGAATTTCAAAAAAGTCCTCAACTATAAACTTCTGTACGAACCGAATGACAAAGTCGCTCTGGATAATCTGGTCGAGCACATCACTACATCATTTAACAGATCCCTAAAATAGGCCTGTCCAAAACCAAGGTCAAGGAGCTAAATGTAAGGAAACAGACCAGCAAGAAGATGTTCAGTAAGGTCAAATCGGTCAAAGAGCATCTCGAGGTCTTTAAGAAGGAGCTTAGGAAAGCGCAAAGACTTTCTTGGTACACCCTCTGTGGAAAAGGCGCCGTAACGCTGACAAAGATAGTATCCACAACATCCTGTACAGTGGGTTATCTACAGCATAAATATAACAACTGGACAAAAAATAGGGAGAAGTCGCTTAAAGCACTTAAGAAACAAGGAACAGCAGAACCAACAAGAGAGCGAGTGGACTGCAAGCGTCACTAGATTGTTGACTGAAGAATCCAGAATTTTCTGGACGATTAACAGCTTCGAGCCATTTAAATCAGTTGGACCAGATGGCATTACTCCTGCAGAAATGCAGAAAATTTTGAAGTATATTAGGCATGTTTTCGTTACAAGCTAGCAACTTTAGTTTAGCACTTTGCAACGAAAACAACTGCCTTCCACTAACTGGCGCATAAGCAGTAAGTGGCGGATTTCCTCTATCTGGTAGCAGTGGTGTCATGAGTTGCAAAGAAAGAACAGTGCGAAACAGACAAAAATTTCGTGAAATATATTTATAAAACATAAATTGACTGTTCTATGTTCAATTGTTTACACTCTTTTTGAAAATATTAAAATAATTTTCCATTTTTGTTCTTCTTCTTCCCGTTAATTCACAATAATTGACAACAATCTCTCCAAAAATGAGATGCCATACTGCGAAAAATAGGATTCCCAATCTGACAACACCATATTCGATTAAGACACGAACACAAGCACCAAACTTCATCGGGAACTAATAATGCTTAAAAGTGCTTAGCTCCCCATTTAAACTAAGCACCAATGGTGTAACGAAAACACGCCTATTATTCCCTGGCTGGAGAAAATTTATGAAGGCTGTATCATACATCCCCAATCGATGGATACCAAAGTGGTAATCATTCCCTAAGCGTGAAACATATCACACACTAGGCCAAAGGACTTCAGTTCAATTAGTCTATCAGCGTTCCTAGTAAAAGGTCTGGAATGAGTCTTAGATTCTTTCATTAGAGAAAACCTGGATACAAAACTCTTGTCGACTTACAACAAGAGCAAGTCTACAGAATCGGCCCTGCATGAACCGGAAGGTACTATAGACTTCACTTTGCTGAACTTTTTTGACATAGAAGCGAATTTTAACATCATTCCCTCAAATGCGGTAATTGCGGCGCTGTCACATCTAAGGATCTAGCTTGATCAGACTAATTCAAAGCCTGCCCAATAGTAGACGCATAACAGCAGAGCTAGCTGATGTGAGAAGGCGAAATTATATCTGTGCAGCCTGATGGTCATGTCAACGACATCTCAGGTAGTTAGGTAAGTCTTGTTGCTGAATCGCAGATAAAATGTCGGTCTGACGACACAGTTGGCAACCCCATCATCAGATTAGGATATATTGAGCTGATTCCCCATTATATCTGAATTAAACAATAATTCACAGAACCTCGATAAGTGCAATACAAATTGGAAAAACGTTGACGATCCTCCGCATTGAAAAAGGAATAAGATTTGCTACTTGGAATGTACGAACATTATATCAAACAAAAACAAGTAAGAAAGTTTCAGTCTGGTAAACCGACTAAGGTATATCCTCACTTTGTGAGTAATGTAATATTGAATATTCCACGAATTATTCTGTTAGATTGTATGGTAAGTACCAGAACGGGTTTAACAAATACATCTAGTTTTCGCTGAATAGTAGATACTTTAAATACATTGCACTGCGCCGAATTATAAGCGTTTATTTGCACTGGTTTATTAACGTTATGAGATATTAAATTTTGGTATGATTTGGACATTTTGTGTGGGAGGTACAAAAAGGGGCGTGGTGATAACGGCCATTTTTTACAGGGCTATAGACACTTCAAAAGCGTTACATTGTGCAAAATGTTGTGGCATTTACGTGCATTGGTACTCATGTTGTGAGCTCTTAACTTTTTGTGCAAAATTGTACCTTTGTGTGGGAGGTACAAAAAGGGGCGTGGCAATAGCGTCCATTTTTCACAGGGCTATAGACACTATAAAAGCATTACACTGTAGAAAATTTCAAGTATTTTTATACACTGGTATTAATGTTATAAGCTGTTAACTTTTGGTGCAAAATGTTACCTTTGTGTGGGAGCTACCAAAAGGGGCGTGAATATAACACCCATTTTTCACTGGACTGTAGGCACTATAAAAGCATTACACTGTACAAAATTTCAAGTATTTTTATACACTGGTAATAATGTTATAAGCTGATAACTTTTGCTGCAAAATGTGCATTTGTGTGGGAGGTACCAAAAGGGGCGTAGCAACTTGGCCCATTTTTCTCGAGTTGATAGCGACTAATAAACTAATGCTATGTGTGGAATTTCAGAAGATTCGAATAAGTAGTATAGCAGTTATTAAAGATTCAATACTTTAGAAGATTTTAACACTTTGTGGGGGAGGTACTAGAAGGAGTGGACCAATATGGCCCATCTTCGAACTTAGCCGGAGATAGAAAAAAATATTACCACGTACCAAATTTGAAGTCAATCGGTTACTCCTTTCGAGAGTTATCGTGCGCACCAGCCAGCAGACACACAGACAGACAGACAGACAGATAGACAGACAGACAGACAGACGGACGGACATTGCTCATTCGTCTTAAAATGACCCAAAACGAATATCCGCCGAACATACTTAGGGTCTTAGATCACTCCTTCGATGTGTTACACTTTTTTTCGTAACAAATGATATATACCCTCGTCACACTAAAGTGAGGGTATAAAAATACAACCTTGGGATGAGTGAAGTACGCTGGAACCAACATGGTTACATGCAAACTTCTTGTGTGGTCCGGAATGCCAAATGATAACAATGCACACCAATACGGTGTGCATCCCAAAAAAGAAGCGAGGCTATCGACAAAATCTGGTTCCCTTAAAAACTTAATAGAAATTAGCGTTGACGAGTGCCAGGTGGTGCAGAGAGCTAGCACGCACTGTTTTGAAGCAAGTAACCCCGGTTCAAATCCTCGTCGGATCGAAATAAAAAATATATAAGTCTATAAACATAAAATTAAAAATAGAAATAAAGAGAAATACAAAAGGAAGAAAAACATTTTTTTTATTTAAATTTCTAAACTGATGTGGACCGCCTTAAAATACCACAATTTAGAACAAAATTCTGCAACTCGCTAACTAATAACTTAATTTATAATACATTTGAGGATAACGCGAATATGGTTATGAACATGAAATGGAGACGACTAAGGGATGTCATACACCATACGAGTCTAAGTGCGCTTGGTAAAGCTCGTATGCAGAAAGAGGAATTTATATGCGAAGAAACTTGGAGAATGATTGATGATTAAGACCTGAACAAGCAGGCTTCAGACCAGCTATGTCGTGTACTGATCAAATTAGTACACTAAGGAATCCATTGAAATGCATTATCCTCTTTATATTATGTTTGCGATTATGAGAAGGCATTTGACTCAATTAATAGAGAGTGTATATGGTCTGAGTTATACAATATAGGCGTGCAATCTAAAATTATTAGATTAATAAAATCTAGCTATGATAATTTAGAATCTAGCATCTTACATAACGGCGAATTATCCCAACCATTCCTGACCACCACAGGCGTTAGACAGGGATGCCTTCTATCTCCCCTTCTCTTTCTAATTGTCCTAGATGCGGTTGCGGAAATACGGTGAACCAATAGCGGTAGAAAATCAACAAATAGAACCAGTAAGGAAAGGCTAAAGTCGGGCGGGGCCGACTATATAATACCCTACACCACTCTCGTAATATTGAATAACTCTGATATATAAATTTTGTAATTCATGTATAAATTGTTTACATAAATTTACTTTTGGGACATTTTATACTTAAATAATACCCTGTACCACAGTGTGGTGTAGGGTATAAAAACGATTGGATCTAAAGAGCCAAATCGGATGAAACATATACATGGGAGCTATAGCTAAATCTTAACCAATTTTCTTCAAATTCGGCAATGTTGGTTCATGGATCAAGAAACTCTACCATTCTAGATTTCAAAACGATTGGATGTAAAATATAGCTTCTATAGAACTAAAGGGTCAAATCGGACGAAACATATATATGGGAGCTATAGCTAAATCTTAACCGATTTTCTTCAAATTCGGTAGTGCTGGTTCATGGATCAAGAAATACTACCATTCTAAATTTCAAAATAATGATTGGATTTAAAATACAGCTTCTACAGGACTAAAGAGCAAAATCGGAAGAAACATATATATGGGAGCTATAGCTAAATCTTAACCGATTTTCTTCAAATTCGGCAATGTTGGTTCATGGATCAAGAAACTCTACCATTCTAAATTTCAAAACGATTGGATGTAAAATACAGCTTCTATAGAACTAAAGGGCCAAATCGGACGAAACATATATATGGGAGCTATAGCTAAATCTTACCGATTTTCTTCAAATGCGGTAGTGTTGGTTCATGGATCAAGAAACTCTACCATTCTAAATTTCAAAATGATTCGATGTAAAATACAGCTTCTACAGGACTGAAGAGCAAAATCGGACGAAACATATATATGGGAGCTATAGCTAAATCTTAACCGATTTTTTTCAAATTCGGTAGTGTTGGTTCATGGATCAAGAAACTCTACCATTCAAAATTTAAAAATGATTGGATGTAAAATACAGCTTCTACAGGACTAAAGAGCAAAATCGGACGAAACATATATATGGGAGCTATAGCTAAATCTTAACCGATTTTCTTCAAATGCAGTAGTGTTGGTTCATGGATCAAGAAACTCTACCATTCTAAATTTCAAAATGATTGGATCTAAAATACAGCTTCTACAGGACTAAAGAGCAAAATCGGACGAAACATATATATGGGAGCTATAGCTAAATCTTAACCGATTTTCTTCAAATTCGGTAGTGTTGGTTCACGGATTAAGAAACTCTACCATTCTAAATTTCAAAACGATTGGATGTAAAACAGAGCTTCTATAGAACTAAAGGGCCAAATCGGACGAAACATATATATGGGAGCTATATCTAAATCTGAACCGATTTCAACCAAATTCGGCAATGTTGGTTCATGGATCAAGAAACTCTACCATTCTAGATTTCAAAACGATTGGATGTAAAATATAGCTTCTATAGAACTAAAGGGCCAAATCGGACGAAACATATATATGGGAGCTATAGCTAAATCTTAACCGATTTTCTTCAAATTCGGTAGTGCTGGTTCATGGATCAAGAAATACTACCATTCTAAATTTCAAAATAATGATTGGATTTAAAATACAGCTTCTACAGGACTAAAGAGCAAAATCGGAAGAAACATATATATGGGAGCTATAGCTAAATCTTAACCGATTTTCTTCAAATTCGGCAATGTTGGTTCATGGATCAAGAAACTCTACCATTCTAAATTTCAAAACGATTGGATGTAAAATACAGCTTTTATAGAACTAAAGGTCCAAATCGGACGAAACATATATATGGGAGCTATAGCTAAATCTTAACCGATTTTCTTCAAATGCGGTAGTGTTGGTTCATGGATCAAGAAACTCTACCATTCTAAATTTCAAAATGATTCGATGTAAAATACAGCTTCTACAGGACTAAAGAGCAAAATCGGACGAAACATATATATGGGAGCTATAGCTAAATCTTAACCGATTTTTTTCAAATTCGGTAGTGTTGGTTCATGGATCAAGAAACTCTACCATTCAAAATTTAAAAATGATTGGATGTAAAATACAGCTTCTACAGGACTAAAGAGCAAAATCGGACGAAACATATATATGGGAGCTATAGCTAAATCTTAACCGATTTTCTTCAAATGCAGTAGTGTTGGTTCATGGATCAAGAAATTCTACCATTCTAAATTTCAAAATGATTGGATCTAAAATACAGCTTCTACAGGACTAAAGAGCAAAATCGGACGAAACATATATATGGGAGCTATAGCTAAATCTTAACCGATTTTCTTCAAATTCGGTAGTGTTGGTTCACCGATCAAGAAACTCTACCATTCTTAATTTCAAAACGATTGGATGTAAAACAGAGCTTCTATAGAACTAAAGGGCCAAATCGGACGAAACATATATATGGGAGCTATATCTAAATCTGAACCGATTTCAACCAAATTCAATTAGGATCTTTACAGCTGCAAAATTCTCTAAACTGCTAAATTTCAGAACGATCGGAGTGAAATTGAGACCTGTAGTCGACGAACAACTTTACATGGACAGACGGAAGGACAGACATGGTTAAATCGACTCAGCTAGTGATTCTGAGTCGATCGGTATAATTTAAGGTGGGTCTAGCTGTGTTATTTTCAGGTGTTACAAACATCTGCCGTGAAACAAACTTATAATACCCTGTACCACAGTGTGGTGTTGGGTATAAATAGTCCAGAATTTCCAATATCTTGGTAGCATGATCGATGCCAGTGGAGGTGCCCTGTTAGCCGACTCCTATATACCCTCCACCATGGATAGCATGTGACCTCACAAAATAACTCAAACCTAAAGAAAATAACACCGAAAAACACAAAAAATATAGTAGATGAGGACAGTAGGAGTCACAACAAGTTAGATGCTATATATGGGAGCTATATCTAAATATGGACCGATATGGCCCATTTGCAATCCCAAACAACCTGCAACTATAAGAAGTATTTGTACCAAATTTGATCAACCTAGCTCTATAATCACGGACTGTAGCGTGATTACAACAGACGGACGGACTTGGCTAAATCGTCTTAAAATTTTACGACGATTAAGAATATATATACTTTATGGGGTCTCAGATCAATATTTAGGGGTGTTACAAACGGAGTGACAAAATGAATATACCGCCATCCTATGGCGGAGGGTATAAAAAGCGCGTTGCTCCTTCGCATATTTATCAAAAACATGAAAGCCAAATGAATACAGCAAAAACAGAAGGCAGCAGAATCGATCAGAGACGACATTATTGAAATAGGTGGAAACCTAACGATATATGTTGATAGTCAGGCTGCAGTAAAAGAAGTTTCAAGTCATCGTGTTAACTCAAGGCTAGTCTTGGATTGCAGTCAAGCCCTAGGGAACCTTATGAATCATTACAGTGTCTCATTGTGTCGGGTACCTGGACACTGTAACATAGCGGGGAACGAAATTGTGTTTGAATTGGCGAGAGATGGATACGCGATGCGTATCGGCAGAAGGATAGGTACACCCTCCGATCAGCCACATCTATAGAACTCAAAGGGACTGGATCTCAGGCAAAGTAAAGTAGGCGCAGTAGAGACGACTGTAGGACCGACCTCAAGGGGCCTATGGCCCATGTCGAGTGCCACAAACTCTTAACTACTGCTAGGAGTGGGTGGGCGGAGTCTGAGACTCACCATAGGAGCTAAACTGGCCACTACTCAAACCGATCAATGACCAATGGAACAACACTACGCCAGATTTCTGTCGTATGTGCGGCGAGGAAGACGAACTCTGCAAATGTCCATGTTTACAAAGCCTGCGGAAAAGTGGCTTGGCGACCATTTTCTGGACGAGCAAGTGGATGTTTCGAAAGCAACCATCGACAACATCATAGGCTTTGTAAAGGAAATGAAAAGATTGTGGATATGGAAAGAACATACACTCAGAAAAATGGCAATCGTTTATGTGAGTAAAATCTATCTCAGTTTAGTTCAAGATTTTTACTCATGTTTAGTTAAATTTTCCTCAAAACTGGGAAATTTAACTTTCAATGAGTAAATTGAACTAAATTCAAAGATATAGCAAATTGGTTACATACTCGGAAATGGGATATGATTTTACTTACTTAAAATTCCATCGACCAAGTAAAAATTTCCTACTATTTGGTAAATTTTGACTTTTACCGAGGAAGGATTTCCTAGCGTCGAAGAAACATTTACTACTCCTCGAAAATAAATCATTTTAGGAAATTTTAACTAGAAATATCAGAATTTCCTTAGTTCTAGTTCATGTTTTTCTGAAATTTATAATACGGTCTTCAAATAATACTTGAATATTCGTTAAGCAAAAAATTCTCGTTCGTTTCAAGATATTCTTTCCTTAACTGCTCAAATATCATTTCAAACAGCAGCTGCGAAGTTACGTAATTTAACTTCGCAGCAAATATATAGGATTATATGTGAAATACTTAAGACATAAGATTGACATTGAATGAGAATTCTATTTGTTTCACGTTTTTTGAATTTGTTTCAAATACATTGGAGCAAAATATTTATTGGAAAATTCCTGAGAATAGTTTGCTGAATTATATTATTAGTAATGAACTAAAATTTAGTTTACTTCTACAAGTTGCAAGTTCAAAAATTACTCATTTATAGTTAAACGTTTCTTACATTTTAGTTTAATTTTCGTATATTCAAGTAAAATTGAACTTGATTTGAAGAATTATTTTACTTCCATTTAGTAAAAATGTAGCTTAATCTTAGTAAAAAAATTACTTGATTTTAGTTAAAATTTCTTAATTTAATATAAAGGGTGTCCCAAGAAGAACGCATTTGAATAATTGTTATTGTTTGTTAGTAGAAGGTACGAGGTTAGTAAAAATGGAGAAGGACAGCGAAGGGAGTTCGTTAATTGGGTATTGGAGAGACAACATGAAAATGCTGATTTTGCCGATAAAATCATCTTCAGTGATAGGCAGAATTGTCGCATTTGGGGTGCGGAAAATCCTCGAGTGATTCACGAGAAGCAAATGCATCCTCAACGTGTCACTGTGTGGTGTGGTTTTTGGGCTGGAGGAATCATTGGACCTTTGAGGCAGGTCAAGCGCAAAGAGTCAATGGTGTTCGGTATCGTGAAATGATAACCAGTTTTTTCTTGCCTAGAATTGAAGAAATGAATGTGGAGGGCATGTGGTTCCAACAAGACGGCGCCACATGTCATACAGCCAGAGAAACAATTCAATTGCTGCATCAGTAATTAAAAAATTTAGCTCTTCTTGGGACACCCTTTACCTGATTTTAGTGAAAATTTAACTAGATTTTTTCCAAATTTCATGTAAATTTTTATTTAAACTGAGTTAATTTTTCCTTAATATGAGTTCAATTGAACTAGATATAAAAGAATATTTACTAAATGCAAGTTAGTATTAACTAAAACTAAGTTCAAAACATTTGCTAATATTAAGGACAAATGTGAACATGATTTGGGAAAAAATTGCTTTAGCGCCATAAGAAGTTTAATTTTCCTGAAGTATAGTTCATTATACCCTACACCACACTGTGGTACAGGGTATTATAAGTTTGTTTCACGGCAGATGTTTGTAACACCTGAAAATAACACAGCTAGACCCACCTTAAAGTATACCGATCGACTCATAATCACTAGCTGAGTCGATTTAACGATGTCCGTCCGTCCGTCTGTCCATGTAAAGTTGTTCGTCGACTACAGGTCGCAATTTCACTCCGATCGTTCTGAAATTTTGCAGTTTAGAGTATTTCGCGGCTGTTAAGATCGCTATTGAATTTGGTTGGAATCGGTTCAGATTTAGATATAGCTCCCATATATATCTTTCGTCCGATTTGGCCCTTTAGTCCTATAGAAGCTGTATTTTACAACCAATCGTTTTGATATTTAGAATGGTAGAGTTTCTTGATCCATGAACCAACATTGCCGAATTTGAAGAAAATCGGTTAAGATTTAGCTATAGCTCCCATATATATGTTTTGTCCGATTTGGCCCTTTAGTCCTATAGAAGCTGTATTTTACATCCAATCATTTTGAAATTTAGAATGGTAGAGTTTCTTGATCCATGAACCAACACTACCGAATTTGAAGAAAATCGGTTAAGATTTAGCTATAGCTCCCATATATATGTTTCGTCCGATTTGGCCATTTAGTCCTATAAAAGCTGTATTTTAAATCCAATCGTTTTTAAATTTAGAATGGTAGAGTTTCTTGATCCATGAACCAACACTACCGAATTTGAAGAAAATCGGTTAAGATTTAGCTATAGCTCCCATATATATGTTTCGTCCGATTTGGCCCTTTAGTTCTACAGAAGCTGTATTTTACATCCAATCGTTTTGAAATTTAGAATGATAGAGTTTCTTGATCCACGAACCGACATTGCCGAATTTGAAGAAAATCGGTTAAGATTTAGCTATAGCTCCCATATATATGTTTCATCCGATTTGGCTCTTTAGTCCTGTAGAAGCTGTATTTTACATCCAATCGTTTTTATACCCTACACCACACTGCTGTACAGGGTATTATTTAAGTATAAAATGACTCAAAAGTAAATTTATGTAAACAATTTATACATGAATTACAAAATTTATATTTTAGAGTTATTCAATATTACGAGAGTGATGTAGGGTTTTATATAGTCGGCCCCGCCCGACGTTAGCCTTTCCTTACTGGTTTTTAAATTTAGAATGGTAAAGTTTCTTGATCCATGAACCAACACTACCTAATTTGAAGAAAATCGGTTATATTTAGCTATAGCTCCCATATATATGTTTCGTCCGATTTGGCCATTTAGTGCTATAACAGCTGTATTTTACATCCAATCGTTTTGAAATTTAGAATGGTAGAGTTTCTTGATCCATGAACCAACATTGCCGAATTTGAAGAAAATCGGTTAAGATTTAGCTATAGCTCCTATATATATGTTTCGTCCGATTTTGCTCTTTAGTCCTGAAGAAGTTGTATTTTACATCCAATCATTTTGAAATTTAGAATGGTAAAGTAGAGATTCTTGATCCGTCCGTCCGTCCGTCTGTCCATGTAAAGTTGTTCGTCGACTACAGGTCGCAATTTCACTCCCATCGTTCTGAAATTTTGCAGTTTAGAGTATTTCGCGGCTCTTAAGATCGGTATTGAATTTGGTTGAAATTGGTTCAGATTTAGATATAGCTCCCATATATATCTTTCGTCCGATTTGGCCCTTTAGTCCTATAGAAGCTGTATTTTACATCCAATCGTTTTGAAATTTAGAATGGTAGAGTTTCTTGATCCATGAACCAACATTGCCGAATTTGAAGAAAATCGGTTAAGATTTAGCTATAGCTCCCATATATATGTTTCGTCCGATTTTGCTCTATAGTTCTATAGAAGCTATATTTTACATCCAATCGTTTTGAAATTTAGAATGGTAGAGTTTCTTGATTCATGAACCAACATTGCCGAATTTGAAGAAAATCGGTAAAGATTTAGCTATAGCTCCCATATATATGTTTCATCCGATTTGGCTCTTTAGATCCAATCGTTTTTATACCCACTGTGGTACAGGGTATTATTTAAGTATAAAATGTCCCAAAAGTAAATTTATGTAAACAATTTATGCATGAATTACAAAATTTATATATCAGAGTTATTCAATATTACGAGAGTGGTGTAGGGTATTATATAGTCGGCACCGCCCGACTTTAGCCTTTCCTTACTGGTTTTAACTTATCTTTGGGTTCATTTTTTTCTGAGTGTAGATATGCTCAACAATAAGAAAAGTACATGTCCACGACCATGGTGTATGTATAGTCCTTGGAATGTACTTCAATCTTTTAACATTTTGTGGCTATCAAGTAAATAGCTAGTCCAACGAAAAGAAACAACTTGTCATCGGCGTATGTCCGATCGCATGTGATTCCACTTGCAAATACGTTTAGTAAAAAACGGCGACCATTCTATCTTCTTTTTTTCACTTTCACCCTACAACCACACTATCTCACCGGTCAAAGTAACCTGGATATAAGCACGCGTTCGTGGGTAGCCATCCGAGTTTCCTTTTGCATTAGCATAAATTCAGTCGGACGGATGCTCACGAACGCGTGCGTGCATCGGAGCACACACACACAGAGTGAACGTGCCTATCAAGAAACGATAGTCAGGATCACAGTCAATCCCTGTCTGCATGATGCTCCTACCTGTGTTACGACTTCTTTTCTCTTCTTTCCTTTTAACCTCTCAATAGTTCATATTTCCTATTTCTGCAGTCTTGACATTTATCATCCTTTTTCATTCCCCCCATCAAAGGATCACAAAACCCCTTTAGAAAAAATTGAAGGGAATCACAATGGATTCAAAGGTCACCCTTCCTAACCTAACCATGGGTTTTCCAATAAGGGTGATATGATTTCTTTAAAAAAAAAACACACTTATTGTTAAGGAAATTCAAAAGTTTTTTTATTAAATGTGAAGTACAATCAATACAATTAAGTTCTAAATAAAACGTCATTCAAATCGCCTCCAAGACTTCTTCTGCAGGAACGAATTCGATGAACCCAATTTTCGAGCACTTTTCCCATTAAATAAAGTCGAATGTGATGAATGGCACGTTCAATATTGACTTGTTTAGGCAAGAGGCAGTCTGGCAGCGCAATGATAAATGCTAGACAAATCTGGTCAAAAAACGACCTAAGATGGTCAACATATCTCCTCGCACTAGAGAGGAAAAGAGTGTCTACTTTAGTGTCAGTTCTGACAGGACATTGTCTGATCGGCGAACACGCCATGAGGAAGGGAATTGAGCACAATGAATTTTGCAGAAGCTGTGGATATGAGGAGGATGTGATATAGATTGAACACTTTCTTTGTTATTGACCTGCATTGAGTAACGTTATCTGGATATACTTTCTAGGAAGTCTGACAGATCTTGCCAGTACCGATGTTCGTATTACTGATAACTTTGTGTATCAAACGGATTGGTTCCGATGAAGGGCAACTGGGTCCGTGGTATCACTAGGGACATCAATTGGTCTATGTGAGCTGCCATCCTAACCTAACCTATCACTCCCATTATACATTTAAGGCACCCTTTTCCTACTAAAACATAGAAAATAAACGTTCAGCTTTCATGAAGGCGCAGGAATAACGGCAAAAGCGCTGTGGATAGTATAGGGATTTCTTTGCATTCTCCAGAAAAAAAGGTTGATTGGTTGTTTTGTTTTATTCATAAAATATGAGAGAAAAAGAGAAAATGAGGATTTTTGCTTTCTTTCCACATGGGTGGCTTTGAAATGTTTTTTTGTGATTTTTTCTTGGTATTTCATTTGCTAGCCATTTCGCTCCCTTACCGTTTTGGTCCATTCTTTTATGGATAATGATAGTGTTCCTTTTTTTCCCCCAACATATGAAAAACACAAAGTTTTCTCCATCCCCCTTAACCCCCCACCACTAATCCTGCTCCACACCCGCACTGGCGAATAATAGTTGTATTTTAGCATATTATTTAACCACAGGTTTTTATAACCCTTTCAGAGGGTTTCCGTTTAAAGCCTTTTACAACGGCAAAAAGAAACGAAATAGGAATATATTCCTCTTTTGTGTAGCCTTACAAACCAATCATGTTTTTTCTCTCTTGGAAAAACTTTTTTATTGATCTACCGGAAATAAAACAAAAGAATTGTAATCATTTGGGATTTTTTTGTCTTTTGGTTATGGTTGCAGAAACCCCAAAATAGTTACACTTGGGATGACTACAAAAGGAGCAGAATTTTTTTCGGGAAACCCTTTTTCTAACGAGAAATTTTTATGTGAAAAAAGAGGAAACAATAAAATTTTTTTGTGGCTGAGGCTGCAAATCAATTATACATGGACATAATTATTTCAGCAGACAATTTTCAATTGAACTCTAGATGTAAATGAGTAGGTTTTCCCATAAAGAGTAGGAAAATAGTCGTCAACTTTTTTCTTCTATATGACTTTAATTGAGGAGATGAAAAGAAACTGTTTGGAACAAAGCTTATAAAAGTTTTCATAAAAATTAACTGGAATATAATGATAATTATCAGATTAGTTAGTCTAAGTGATTCTGTTATGCGGGCTGCCACTCTTAACCTAACCTTCCTCCCTTCAAGTTATCATTGAAATTAAAAAAGTAAAATTTAATTTGCAAATACAACAAGTAATTGGATTTTTTAATTACACTTAAATTTGAAAAAAAAGGACTGATATTAAGCTTCATCAAACTGATGAATAACACCTACCTTGGCCTGATGAAAATTGTCTTCGTTATCAATCTACCACGCATTTCATTGGTTTGATGTAGAATGTTTCATCATTTTCTATAAATTACACTGAATCAAAGAATATTTTGCTTCAATTTGAAATACATTTGACATTATTGTAATATGTAATTTTCTGTGAATTTAGGAAAATTCCTTCTTTTCATTCAGGGTGTCTACATAGTTCAGTGAAATATGGTTTTGGTTAGTATTTCTTATCTATATAACGGGTGAATCATCGTGAGGTTTGATTTTCAATATGCTTTTTTTACATATCACGCGTGACTCATATCAAACTGCTTTGTCATTTTTGTTCAGTATCGTTTGGCAAGTCATCATGGAAAGAGTCACACCACAACAACGTCTCTGAATTGTGCAAAATTGTTCCAAATGAAAATCCGGTGTTTTATAGTGAAATTTTGTTCAGTGGTGAAGCACATTTCTGGTTCAATGGACACGTTAATAAACAAAATTGCCGTATTTGGGCTGATGAGCAACCAGAAGAGTACCAAGAGCTAACATTACATCCATTTAAAACAACGG
The DNA here is from genome assembly GCA_963930755.1 of Eudasyphora cyanicolor. Classification (NCBI taxonomy): domain Eukaryota; kingdom Metazoa; phylum Arthropoda; class Insecta; order Diptera; family Muscidae; genus Eudasyphora; species Eudasyphora cyanicolor. Next base: position 63,159,539 of record OZ005737.1, read on the forward strand.
CATGGTGTGGTTTATGGGCTGGTGGAATCCTTAATCCATATTTCTTCAAAAATTAGGAAAATCAGAATGTTATCGTCAATGGTAACCGTTATCGCACCATGTTTACGGACTATTTGTTTCCTGAAATTCAAGCGTATGGATTCGGCGAGCTCTGGTTTCAACAAAACGGCGCTACGAGCCATAGAGCTTAAGAAACATTGACCTTATTGAGAAATCATTTTGGTGAGCACTTACTTAATTTCACTTTTTCTACAGTATATTTGCGCCTTTGGACTATTTTCTCTGAGGATATATAAAGTCAGAGGTTTCAGGAATAAGGCAGCTACAATTGACACTTTGGAAGCCAACATTACTCCAGTTATTCGCGAGATATCAGTGGCTATGCTCGAACGAGTCGCCCAAAATTGGACCTTACAAATGGACAACATCAGACGTCCTTATGAGCCATGTTTTGAAATTGATATATCTTGAACAGATTGTTAGCGAAAGTGCTGTAATGTTGTATTTGCATAAATTTGTATATGTATCTAGTGTCAGTCTGCGTGTTGGTCAAAAAATGGTCGGGATTGGAAAACTGAAATATTGGGCAACGAAGTGGATCGGGGTCCAGTTAGTATAAAATATTAAAAAAGGGTAAAAATAAAAGAAGTGTGTCAATGATTTTTTGAAAGTTGTACGATTTTGGAAATTTGTATTTTGTTCGGTGCAGAATCGCCAAAAAATAAAACAATTTGAACAGTTTAGCAACAAAAATTCTTTTTCGCGAGATATAGCCGAGTCATTTTTTTAGTGTATTTAGAAAATTGTCCATTATTTATAAACAATTAGACCGATTCGACTAAAATTTAACACATTGGGTCAAAAACAAATTAATTTTATTCACATTTAAGATTTATTCACATTTCAAATTTTTATCGGACGTTTTTGAAAATATTGCAAAATATTTTTTGCAAATATATCCACTTTCTGGAGCAACAATTTTGAAAATTTTATTTTAAGAAAATTTTTAGCAAAAAATAATTTTACTTTGGAACAAAATTATTTTTTTTTCGAAAATAACGAGGTTCTGACAACGAATTCTGATGGAGGGTGTAAAAAAAGAATATATGTGTATCGGCGCTTTGAAAGTTTACGTATGGCGGTCATACGTAATAGATCGGCATTGGGAACCGTCTGATCCTTACATTTTAGGTATAGGATATGTACAGCAATATTTTAACCCCCTAGCCCCTTCAATCTAGGACTATTTTCGGTCCTTTTTGAGGCAAAGGGTAATGTGAAGAAAAAAATATTTTTTTTTACTTTTTTCAGATTAACTTTCAGAGACTCGTTATTATACCCTACACCACACTGTGGTACAGGGTATTATAAGTTTGTTTCACGGCAGATGTTTGTAACACCTGAAAATAACACAGCTAGACCCACCTTAAAGTATACCGATCGACTCAGAATCACTAGATGAGTCGATTTAAACATGTCTGTCCGTCCTTCCGTCCGTCTGTCCATGTAAAGTTGTTCGTCGACTACAGGTCGCAATTTCACTCCGATCGTTCTGAAATTTTGCAGTTTAGAGTATTTCGCAGCTGTAAAGATCCCTATCGAATTTGGTTGAAATCGGTTCAGATTTAGATATAGCTCCCATTTATATCTTTCGTCCGATTTGGCCATTTATCCTATAAAAGCTGTATTTTACATCCAATCGTTTTGAAATTTAGAATGGTAGAGTTTCTTGATCCATGAACCAACATTGCCGAATTTGAAGAAAATCGGTTAAGATTTAGCTATAGCTCCCGTATATATGTTTCGTCCGATTTTGCTCTTTAGTCCTGAAGAAGCTGTATTTTACATCCAATCACTTTGAAATTTAGAATGGTAGAGTTTCTTGATCCATGAACCAACACTACCGAATTTGAAGGAAATCGGTTAAGATTTAGCTATAGCTCCCATATATATGTTTCGTCCGATTTGGCCCTTTAGTTCTATAGAAGCTGTATTTTACATCCAATCGTTTTGAAATTGAGAATGGTAGAGTTTATTGATCCATGAACCAACACTACCGAATTTGAAGAAAATCGGTTAAGATTAAGCTATAGCTCCCATATACATGTTTCGTCCGATTTGGCCCTTTAGTCCTATAGAAGCTGTATTTTACATCCAATCATTTTGAAATTTAGAATGGTAGAGTTTCTTGATCCATGAACCAACACTGCCGAATTTGAAGAAAATCGGTTAAGATTTAGCTATAGCTCCCATATATATGTTTCATCCGATTTGGCTCTTTAGATCCAATCGTTTCTATACCCCACACCACACTGTGGTACAGGGTATTATTTAAGTATAAAATGTGCCAAAAGTAAATTTATGTAAACAATTTATACATGAATTACAAAATTTATATATCAGAGTTATTCAATATTACGAGAGTGGTGTAGGGTATTATATAGACGGCCCCGCCCGACTTTAGCCTTTCCTTACTGGTTTTGATATAGGGCCTGTTTCTGTAACTTTTTTTCGTTCGTCTACTGCAAACGATCAAAAATCACTCAATTATTCCGAGAAATCTATAAGTCACAGAAGTTTATAATTCGTTGTGTCTGTAGAAAATCATGTAAATAGCTTGCTCCTAAAATATTTCTAACCTGCGTTTTATAGAATTCAAGTAATAGCTGAGAGAATTTTGATCGTTCGCCGTAGACGAACGAAAATAAGTTACAGAAACAGGCCCATAATGTATGTTCAGCAACTTTATAGATAATATTAAGGCCAATATTTTTGTGGATCATATTAACCCTCTAGCTCCCACACATAACTGTAATTTTTGGACCCATTTTAACAAATCGTAAAAAACACCCCTTAAATGGGGAGGGCGGAAATGAAATGTTCTACAAAAATGTTGGCCATAAAATTTTACTATATGTGTCAGAACACACCAAAGCTCAAAACTTAACACAAAAACCAAAAAAACGGTAAAATTCCAGTCAAAAACGCTCTTTACTGGTATCGGTATTGCTTCGACCACTAGATCGTATGACTAACATTGCTGACCTTTTTTGGGCGTTTGTGTTAAGTTTTGAGCTTTGGTGTGTTCTGACAAATATAGTAAAAATTTATGACCAACATTTTTGTTACTGACAAATTACGAGTCCCTGGAAGTTATGCTGAAAAAGTGAAAAAAATATTTTTTTCTACAGTTTTTCCAAAAAAAAGTACGAGTAACGGAAAAAATTTTTTTCACATAAATTTTTCAAAAAAAGTTGGCAAACAATGTTAAGAAACATTATTCAGCATATTCTTAGCTACATTATTGCCAAATATAATTAAGCAGTATCACCAAGTCTGAATTAGATGTTGGACAAAAGCTGATGACACCTTTTTCGAGGGGCCCACTGATTTTCAGAAAATTTGGACGCCCATAAAAAAAATTGGTCACCAATTCCGCCAAACCGAGTATTGGGTTATATTACCCTTTGTTCGTAGAATCGAACCTATACTGTCAAGTTCGTGTATTTTCCAAAAAGTGGTTATTTGTTGCATAGTATAATTAATCAACGATAATTGATTAATTGTGCACGTTACGGGGATAAATTGTCCACAAACGGTGTTGATTTTGCAACGTCTTTTTTCCCTTAGTGTAGAAGTAAATTTTCTGCTATAGCAGGTCTTTTTCGGCAATAATAGAGAACTGAACTCCAGAAACGTTCGGCTATTTGCTATTAACAACAAACCTTATTTTTGCCGATGCAACCCTTAAAGCTTTTCAAACATTTCTATCTTTTTCAGTACTCTGGCCTCCATATCCCCTTTCCGCAGACTCCATTTAAATTTCCATCTCTTGCTTCAAAATCTATAATAACTGTTTTTTTGCCGTTTGGCAAATTATTGAACCCCAAAATCGTTCATTCATTCATATTCAAAGAAGTCTTCTTTTTAGCTTTTAGCCTCTTTTAAGTCTATGTTTGCTGTTGTTGTTGTCTTCTTTCCTTTTTGTAAATTCTACTTTTCCGATTTGCTTCCATTACGTATCTAATGTTGTTTTCCTTCTTTGCTTAATGTTGTTGTTGTTAGGATTCTTTATTTCCCCGCCAGTGAATTCATTGTGCAATTTGGAAGGAAGGAAAGCAAAAAAAAGCTTTTTGTGAAATGCTTGAAATATTCGCATGGATGAGCAAACAAAGGCTGAGTGAACGCGACTGATTCTAAGGCTGCTGCTGGGGAAGGACTAAGAACGAAAAAAACAAAATACATGGCAAAAGAAGAAACCTGGCAATGGAAAACAAGGAAACAGAAAGGAGGCGTTCAATGGTTGGCTGGTCCAAAAAGATGTACAAAATGGATGCATGCACGGATGGATGGGTGGCTGCTTGGATGGTTGGTTGTACAATAATGTTCAAATGAATGGGAGGATGGGTGACTTTGATGGAAGACTAAAGTGGGGGATGGTTGCTCGTTTGAGGCTGAAAGATTTGTTTGTCTGTTTTCCCCCCATTTTAGTTGCTTTGTTGGCAAAGTGTACAAATATGTACTGAAATACTGTAGCACCGGGCATCCATCCATTCTTCCTTCCATCCTTCTTCCATTTAGCCATTCGGCCACATCCAACCAAGCATTCATTCTTTTATGTGCGCAGAGGTACCACTCGCACCACTCAACTCAACATTAATGCTTATGTTAAACACAGCAATATGGCAGTTCTACTTTGTTGGCTAAAGGGTGTTCTGCCTTTATGAGCATTAGAAGCTTTCAAGATGTGTATTGTCATAAGTGGGGGTTGTTGATTTGCAGGACTTCTGACATGAGATTGACGATTGACTTTCAACAGACAAAGATATCATTATATCAGATCCTGTTTTAGACTCTAAACAGAACTTTTTAGCTGTTTTGGCTCTGTGGCTCACCTGAAGCCCTGCGAACAGGCTAAGAAATCATTCCCATATAGAAATGACCTATATTTAAATCCCGATATTACAAAATATGGCGAGTTTCAGCTCTTAACGACTTCTCTGGAAAAGCAAGAAGGCTCTACTTATACACAGAATATAGTTTGGTTGCCTCAACCGAATTATTTGCCAACCGAATTTTGGTAGTTCTGTCTACTATCATGCGATTCTATTAGGACAACTAACATTGTGGTTGTGGTATACTTCTGCTTCCATGTTGACAACAATCATATTTGGTTGCGCCAACTACGAAAATGGTGACTAACGCGATCGTACACAAGTAACGGCATATTATTAAGTAAACAAACCAGTGCTGACTATATTTGATGGAATGAATTGAGTACCATCGCCTAGGCTTTACACATATGCGATGAATGTGAGATCGCATACAAGTAACAAGACATTTTTTTTGATTCGCGAAAAGTGAATCGCACGCGGTTCGCCAAATGCGATTCGCTTTTGCCACAGGCACACAGGCGATTGTTTTGGCGAATCGCCTGAGAGCTCGCGTGCGATTTATCGCCGCGATTGTAGAAAAATCGCGGGCGATTCGCAAATGTTTGCAGGGAAGAATAGTAGAAGAATATAAAGTAGAAGAATACTTAATGTTCAATATATATTTTTTTAACAAGATCGGACAAATCCGTTTTTTATAAAATAATTCACTTGCAAATTCGTCATTATTTTCGTATTCAGTGGATCAAAATGGACTAACAAGTCGCAGCAATGCGACAACTATTCTAGGATCCTTTATCCAGCATTCCCTGGCTCAAACACCCTTTTTGTTCTCTGTTCAACCAAATATTACGTATACGCATTAAAATTCACTACGGATGAATTTCGAAATGCCCCGATGCCGATGGTTCCATATTGCTGTTGTTGCAAATGGTCGATGTTGTTGCCGATGCGACTCGATATTAAGATATATTATCTATAACTTAAATTCTAGTTAACAAATCCAACAGCAGGAACAACAGTATAGACATCAACATCTACAAACACAAATACCTCAGTGCTTGCTCCTACACGTATTGCAAATGATGAGCTGCCTTCTGCTCAGTGTTCAGTTCAGCTTTCTGTTCAGTGGAGCATGAGGACATACTATTTGCAAAGAACTATGGAGGATGTGAATTTTGTAGAGCTTCCTCAATGAATACCTTCAACACATTGCAGGTTTGCCGGGTTGACTACCGACTGACTCTGTATTATTCATTGTTAACGAAACAGCTTTGCAGCCAACCATATCGTACATCATCCATAAGGGGCAAATGGTGATAGGGCGAGGAGTATGGGAGGGGTTTGATTTTCACAGGGAAGTTTGATATGATGGTGCGTTGTTTTCTTTTGTTATTTTCATCTTCTTCACTGAATCGGAATCTGAATCTGAATGGGATGCTCGACTGCTCTTCTGGAGGGTAAACTTATAATGAAACACCGGATCTGAGTGACTTTAAACAGGTGTGTTGTGCGTGGAAATGAATATTGAAAAAGTGTACTAATGCAAACATTTTTAAATCAAAATCTCTAGTTCATCCAGTTGTAGTGGTCGGGAGAGAGAGAGTGTTATTAATTAATGTTGAAGTTCTTTAGTATTCAAATCAGAAATAACCCCAATCTCTTAACATGGTTGGCTGAGGTGAAGTACGTAAGTGCTAAGTGCGAGAGCTCTTGAAATTATTTAAATTTAAGGAGTGTAGATAAGCTGCTAGGGTTGCCTTAAATTTACATAACTGGAACCAATTTTCTTACAACTTATTAACATTTTTTTAAATATTCTTCAGTCATATTTGCTGGATGAAATCTTTAAAATATTTCATATTTTTATGTGTTATTCCAGAAAGACAGCATATACCAATCTAGCCAAATTTCTAATAAAAAAATAAGGAGAATTTAGGTTTTTTTAATCGCCAATAAGTCAAATCAATTGGGACCCTTGTACGGGGGTTATAAAAAAATATGAACTAATTGGTCCATTGCGCCATTGAATTGTTCTGGAAAAAAATTTTGGGTTCTAATGCGTCAAATCAAGTCAAATCTGAGGGACCAGTATTAAGATACATACATTGGGGTGACCATTTTGGCAAAATGTTATAACATCAATGAGCGCCGAGCTGAAAAAGTTTCCTTTTTATTAAAAAAGACTTCTGAAATGTTTGAAGCTGATCGGAGAATGTTTAATGGACCTGCGAATTGGACTAAGTTTGATAAGTAAAAATTTCGTCTTTGCTTATATAAATAATTCAACATAAAAATTTTCGGAGTTATGATCAAAATTATGCTGAAAAAATCATATTTTGCTTTAAAAATTCACTTTTTAACACCCAAAAGGAGAAGAAATAGACCCATCGTTTATTATACCGATTGAGTTGATTTAGCTATGTCCGTCTGTCTGTGCATGTATTCTTGTAATCAAAGCACAGGTCGCAATTATGGTCCGATCTCGACGAAACTTTACACATATATTTTTTTGGCCCAAGGACGATCCCTATTGAATTTGGTTAAAATCGGTTCAGATTTAGATATAGTCCCCATATATATTGTTGAAGTGTCAACAGCTGATCTTTAACAGCAGCGCCGCCAAGTTGTTCTACTTCCCATTTAACAACATCGCCGCCTATCGACATTGGTAGCAACTAAAAAATCTGTGATGGTAACGCCGTCACTGTGACATTTTGGTAGTCAGTTCACGACTCTCCCGCTTATGGCACACTGCCAAACCGCTACGGCTCACGGCCAAAATAAAATAAAATAAAAACCAGTAAGGAAAGGCTAAAGTCGGGCGGGGCCGACTATACACCACTCTCGTAATATTGAATAACTCTGAAATATAAATTTTGTAATTCATGTATAAATTGTTTACATAAACATATATATGGGAGCTATAGCTATAGCATACTAAAATGCATTTTGTAAAAAAGACACAATTCGAGTTATGTGTTTTTTAAATTAATTTATTTAAAAAGGGGATAACAGCATAAACAGTTTTTAGTCTATAACATTTATAATTAAAATAATTATATGAATGTTTTTGTATTAATTCATTTCACTTCCAAATTCTGAGAAATTTCAGGCGTAAAAATCAAAATAGGACATGAAATATTTTTTCTATATCGATTGAAACCTTTAAAATGCTCTCCTGAAAACTTGCAAAAACACACATATGCTGTTATGCCTTGTGACCACGGATATGTATGGGAGCTATAGCTAAATCTTTACCGATTTTCTTCAAATTCGGCAAAGGTGGTTCATGGATCAAGAAACTCCACCATTCTAAATTTCAAAACGATTGGATGTAAAATACAGGTTCTATAGGACTAAAGGGCCAAATCGGAAGAAAGATATATATGGGAGCTATATCTAAATCTGAACCGATTTCAACCAAATTCAATAGCGATCTTAACAGCTGCGAAATACTCTAAACTGCAAAATTTCAGAACGATCGGAGTGAAATTGCGACCTGTAGTCGACGAACAACTTTACATGGACAGACGGACAGACATGCTTAAATCGACTCAGCTAGTGATTCTGAGTCGATCGGTATACTTTAAGGTGTGTCTAACTGTGTTATTTTCAGGTGTTACAAACATCTGCCATGAAACAAAATTATAATACCCTGTACCACAGTGTGGTGTAGGGTATAAAAAGTTATTTGGCGGACCCTTTATATATATTAGGTCGGGTCGATTTAAAAATCGCCCATTGCTCAGTGAAAATCGTATTCTAGGGATCAAAATAAGAAACTTTGCCGAAGGAACCATACCTCTAAAACGAATTCTGATGTCCCGGAAAAAATCCCACTTTGACCCATTTAGAGTGCTCCAATCGAGTCCAAATGTATGGAACCCCCAGGGGGTTCCAGGGGGTGTGCCACTGGCATGGGTGGGTCGGGCCTCCAAAGTTAGTGGGGTCGGTCATACATTTGGACTCGATTGGAGCACTCTAAATGGGTCAAAGTGGGATTTTTCAAAATTTGCCCCTACCCAAAAGTTCGACCCAAATTCCGGGACATCAGAATTCGCTTTAGAGGTATGGTTTCTTCGGCAAAGTTTCTTATTTTGATCCCTAGAATACGATTTTCACTGAGCAATGGCGACTTTTTTGCCTCCCCACAAATCGACCCAGCCGAAGGGTGTCTATCGGCAAATGAACGCGACCGAAAGCAGCGGAAACGCAGGAAAAAGAGTGGACATTGCTCAGACAGCTGTGATGCGCAATATGAAGTGATGAAGATGCAGGCCACGTTGGCACAACTTACGCAAACTATTAAGGATCTCGCTGCGCAGAATCTCAGCCTCCAAACTGAAATTGACAAGAGGAAATCGTTGGCGGCCAACAACGTTTTTACATCGAAAAACGACATCACGATGGATGATGCATCTACAACCAAAGTCGACTACTGGTTTGCCGAGGCAAATCAGCAATCTTCAAAAGAGCCAGATGAGGCTGGTGTTACAACGCTGGTAACATCCAAAGAGGGACGAAGGCAATCTGCAAAGCAGCCGGATGAGGCTGGTGCCGAAATGCCTCCAACATCAAACGCAGGACGAAGGCAATCTGCGAAACAGCCGGATGAGGCTGGTGTCCAAATGCCGTCAACAGTCAACGCAGGACGTAGCAAAGGGGCGATACCCAAATCGACACAACGCACAGCCGAAAACTCATCGAAAGCCGACGGAAGAACAATGACGAAGGACGTGGCGGGAGCTGCTAATAATATTAAGAATAAATCTAGTCCACCAGTAATTAAGATTTATAACATAAATGTAAGAGACTTGACAAGAAAAATAAAGAGAATATTGGGACACGGACTTTTCACGACGAACATTGTGAATAAAAATTTGATAAATCTGAAGCTATCTAAAGTGGAAGATATTAGCAAAGTTAAGGCCTTTCTTGATAGTGAGATGCTGTCTTATTATACGTATACACCAAGAGACTCTAAGCCGCATACAATGATGGTTAATGGCCTCTCAGAGACTTTCGAAATGGATGACGTCCAGTCCTTTCTGCAGGATGGAAAACTGAAGATTGATGTGAAAAAAATCATTAAACTCACTGGCGATAGATGGATAGTCCAGCTTGGAGGAGAATCCGATGTGAAGGCTTTCACGCGGCTGGAATCCATACTTAACAGCAGAGTGACGATACAGAGGTATAAGCGAAAGGGGCTCATCCAATGCAGGAATTGCCAACGGTATGGACACGTATCTACAAATTGTAAGATGCCGTATAGATGTGTCAAGTTCTGACAGCCCCATGGCCCGGGGAACTGTAAAATTCAAGGGAAGGACGTCAGGCTGGAAGAGGAAGCCAGTATTGATCCGATCACCGGTGCAGCCGCTGTGGTCATCAACAGGTCGGTGCACTGCGTGAACTGCAATGCGGATGGACACGTTGCCAGTGCGAAAGACTGTGCCAAGAGACTCGAGATCCTACAGAGGATGGAAGAGAGGAAGGCAGCAGACAGAGCTGCTAGAGCTATAAGCGCGGCCCGTATTGCGCCGAATACACCCCTTGTGGCGGATAGCGGAAGGAGTTACTCGAGCGCTGCAAGAACGGCAACAGGAATACCATCGACTGCAGCTCCCTCAGCTGGCGGAGTCAACGAACAGGTCAACCTGGCGATGAACATGTTCGACGCAGTTTGTAAGAAATTGCTTGGGAAGGATTTCTTAACTTGCATGAAAAGGATTGGCGATTTTGCTGGCACATACGCCCAACTGCGCACTGACGAGGAGAGGACGAAGTCCCTGTTCGGATTGCTGCTTAGCCTTAGGCTTTATGATTAGACTTCTATTTATTTATGTACATATTTTGATTTCTACTTTTTATTTCGTTTTCATGTAAATAGTTCTTATTTTTTATTAATTTTTTTTATTTTCATTTTTATTCTTGTTCACTTTTATGTACATAATTTTGTTTATTTTTCATTATTATTTTGTTATCTCTAGTTTTTAAGGCACCCAGTGCACCTACGTTTTTACTCCCTTTTTTCGTAGGATCTTTGTCTAAGTGATAAAATGGGCTGCGACTCATTTCATTAAGACTTAAATATAAGAATGAATTATTCCTAGATAAGCACAAAGAATGCGTTAGGAAAAGACATTAGACAAGTAAGCATATATATAAGAATGTAATGAATTAATGATTTGGGAAATAAACTACAACAACAACAATTTTAAATTTGAACTATCGATTAATTTGACTTGTGATTTGAGCCCTTTGGATTATTTTCTGTGGGGAGCCATTAAGGATAAATGTTACGCAAAATATCCAGAGATAATTGAAGCGTTGAAACATGAAATCGAAGATGCCATTGAATTGATTCGACCCGAAACTATCGAAAATGTACTGAAAAATTGGGTTGATCGGATGAGGTACTGCCGAGCCAGTCGTCTCATATGAATGATATTGTCTAGTCTTATGAATGATATTGTGTTCCATTATTAAATGACAAAGTTCAACGTGTCCAATAAAACCAGAAATTTTAAAAAATTATCAGTACTTTTTTTATAGCTGATTTAAATTTAAAATTTCAAATGGCCCACCCTTTATACGGGAGCTACGTCTAAATCTGAACTAATATCTTTTGAAATTCGGCACTTCTGGGGTCAAAATATTTCTTTGTGTCGAATACCATACACATCGGTTGAAAAATGTGGCATTTACAGGGTTTAAACATCAAATCGGAGGCACATATCATCGCTTGGATGACCAACTGACGGAACTGATACATTTTCAGAAATTGAGTTAAGGCCACTATTGTACTTGACTAGTCATAGTACAACGTGTGTATAAGTTTTGTGGATATATCTATAGGGTTTTCCAACAAGAGGTGTTATTTTGGTATTCAAAGAAAAATGTCATTTTTTGAGATAAACGATCGGATGTTTATTTCATAATAAAGTATGGCGTTAATAACGAAAAACAACATCAGCCAAATGGCCACCACGACCACGCTTACAGGACCATATCCTTTTCATGAAATTTTCCATAACCAAATCGCAAAGTGGTCGCCCTATGTCCTCGATAGCCTCACGAATTCTATCTTTGAGGTCTTGAATTGACGCTGGGCTGTTGGCGTAGACCTTATCTTTCACGTGGCCCCTAAGGAAGAAGTCTCAAGGTGTTAAATCACAAGATCTCGGTGGCCAATTATGATCACCTCATCGAGTGATAACATGATCCGGAAACTTTTCCCGTAACAGATCAATAGTTTCGTTGCTTGTATGGCACGTAGCGCCGTCTTGTTGAAAGTACACGTTGTCCAGATCAATACCATCCAACTATGACCATCATTCACCGTAACTGTTGATCCAACCTCATTTTCGGAGAAGTAAGGTCCAATGACTCCGCCGGACCATAAACCGCACCAAACAGTCACACGTTGAGGATGGAGAGGCTTCTCAACAATAACTCTTGGGTTTTCCGAGCCGATGCGATAATTTTGTTGTTGACAATTTTGTTGTAGAATGGTAGAGTTTCTTGATCCATGAACCAACACTAGCGAATTTGAAGAAAATCGGTTATGATTTAGCTATAGCTCCCATATATATGTTTCGTCCGATTTGGCTCTTTAGTTCTATAGAAGCTGTATTTTACATCCAATCGTTTTGAAATTTAGAATGGTAGAGTTTATTGTTCCATGAACCAACACTATTGAATTTGAAGAAAATCGGTTAAGATTTAGCTATAGCTCCCATATACATGTTTCGTCCGATTTGGCTCTTTAGATCCAATCGTTTTTTAACCTACACCACACTGTGGTACAGGGTATTATTTAAGTATAAAATGTCCCAAAAGTAAATTTATGTAAACAATTTATACATGAATTACAAAATTTATATATCAGAGTTATTCAATATTACGAGAGTGGTGTAGGGTATTATATAGTCGGCACCGCCCGACTTTAGCCTTTCCTTACTGGTTTAATAATGGCGTAGTTTCTACTTGTCAAATGTCAAAGAATAAACGCTTTCAAAGTGGCAGCTACCGAAATACCGGTTGATTCAAAATAACACCTCTTGTTGGAAAGCCCTGTATTATCGTTATCTCAAAAAACGTATCTGACAAATTTTCCGCATTATCGCAAAATGTATTGCGTATATTGCATTCTATATACTAATGATGAATAAATAAATATTATGTGGATGCATATACAGGATGGCTGATGATAATTGCACATTAAAAAACTCAAAAAACTTTTTTCTATTTAATGAAGCTGGTAAATTTTTTTTATTATAACTGGGACACTGAAACAAGAATTTGGATTGTCCGCCGCTATCACGCACTGGAGGCCGTAGTTTCGGTTCAAAGAGAGTATAGGCGCACGTTTGGCGGCAATCCTTCGAGCAGATGAACCATAATGAGATTTGTTAACAATTTTGCCGAGTCAACAGAAGACCTTACCATCGAAGCCCTTCAGTTCGGACGGAGGAAACAATCACTGCTGCCAACAATAGCTGCTGCCATACAAAACAGTCCAAGAGTTTCGACAAGAGCTTATCTGCTCAAATGGGTATAAGCAGACAATCATTGCAGTCAATTATGCACAAAGATTTGGAGTTATTCCCATATAAAATTCAAATGGACAACAAACTGAACGCAGCTGACTTCCCGATTCGCTTGGTATTTTGCCAGAAAATGCTTCAAATGGTGAAAGAGGACGGAAACATGTTGAACTGTCTTTTCATGTCTGACGAGGCCCACTTCGATTGGAGTGCTTCCAACACACATATATTCCATGAGACGGAATTGCCTCCACTTCGTGTCACAGTGTGGTGCGCATCACGCGCATTATCGGGCCCATCTTCTTCGAAGAAAACGGTCACACTGCTACGGTTACTGGAGACCATTACTTGAGCATGTTGAAAGAGTTTTTCTATCCAGAATTACGCTGAATGAGAATTTCTTTCAACTCTGTGTGATTTCAGCAAGATAGTGCAACGCCTCACATAGCCCGGCCTGTTATGACAGAATTGCGACGAAAATTTCTTCACATTCTGTTGGCCCCCCAGGTCGCCTGTCCTTACTGCACCTGACTTTTTTTTGGTGGGGTTATTGCATATAGGAAGTCTACAAAGTAAAACCAACAAATTTGATTGAACTTAAGCAATCCATTCGAGAAACAATTGCGGCTATTCCTGTCTCAACTCTCCAAGCAGTAATGAACAACTTTTTGGTAAAATGCCGCACATGCATCAACGAGCAGAGAGGCATTTAAATTCCATTATTTTTAAAACTAATTAAGCTACACGGGGCAAAATCGCCTTTTTGATATGTTTGAATCGAAAGAAAATATATTTGGAACACAAATTTTGAAATATTATATATTTCTTAGCAAATAAATTTTATTTGAAAATCAATAAAATATATTTGGAACGCATATATTAATATATTACAACAAATTATATTTGCAAACTAAATTTCTCAAATAAAATATGTGTTTATATACAAATAAAATTATTATTTAGGAATTTTTCCAAATATATTTTATTTAAAAAATATTTCCAAAACTTTTGCTGAGTTTTTCATATTTCAGTTTCAATTTTTCTTGGGTTTCGAATTGTACCTCCCAGTTATGATACCATATGCAGCATTACCTTCTGTTTTAAATCAATCATTTCAAATTTCGGAGTATTCCAAGCCATCATTAGTTGTCAATCCTCTAAGTACTTTATATTCATCCAAGATTATATGATTTTAATTATTATTTTTTACGAACATTAAAAATTTCTAAAAAATTAACTTTGAATTACTGAAAAATTTGATACAATTTATGTATTTTATGAATACTTAAATGCAAAAAAAAATTTTTGTTTCGGAAATAATGGTCCCAAATAAAAACATATTGTAATGTAAACAAATATTTGTTTAGAACAACATCTTCCCAAATACACAATTTTTGTGTGTACCAAATATTACATGCTTAGAGTCTACCCCAAACATATATATGTTTCAAGCCGAATATGTTTGGGACAATATACTACAGAAGCGATTTTTTTTCAGCGTGTATATTTAATAAAATTGAATGAGCTGTAACATGAATAAAAGAAAAATGAATTCCATACACTGAAAAAAATTATTTGAGTTTCTTAATGTGCAATATTCATCAGCCGCCCTGTGCATTGCCAAAATACTTAAATACACGGGGCAAAATCGCCTTTTTTGATATGTTTGAATCGAAAGAAAACATTTTTGGAACACAAATTTTTAAATATTATATATTTGTTAGCAAATAAATTTTATTTGAAAATCAATAAAATATATTTGGAACGCATATATTAATATATTACAACAAATTATATTTGCAAACTAAATTTCTCAAATAAAATATGTGTTTTAATACAAATAAAATTATTATTTAGGAATTTTTCCAAATATATTTTATTGAAAAAAGATTTCCAAAACTCTTGCTGAATTTTTCAAATTTCAGTTTCAATTTTTCTTGGGTTTCGAATTGTACCTCCCAGTTATGATAACATATGCAGCATTACCTTCTGTTTTAAATCAATCATTTCAAATTTCTGAGTATTCCAAGCCATCATTAGTTGTCAATCCTCTAAGTACTTTATATTGATCCAAGATTATATGATTTTAATTATTACTTTTTTTACGAACATTAACAATTTCTAAAAATTTAACTTTGAATTACTGAAAAATTTTACACAATTTATGTATTTTATGAATACTTAAATGCAAATAAATATTTGTTTCACAATTAGCAGTCACATTGGGATGTAAACAAATATTTGTTTAGAACAACATCTTCCCAAATACACAATTTTTGTGTGTATCAAATATTACATGCTTAGAGTCTACCCTAAACATATATATGTTTCAAGCCGAATATGTTTGGGACAATATACTACAGAAGCGATTTTTTTTCAGCGTGTACAAATTAGTCTTTGTTTCTGAAACATTAGTTCTAAACAAAAAATATTAATATGGGAACATATTGTTGTTTAGAGCAATATCCTCCCAAACATATAATTTTGTGTGTGTGTCAAATATTATATATTTGGTGTGTACCCTAAACATATGTATATTTCAAGCAGAATATGTTTAGGGCAATATACTACAGAGCGATTTTTGTTCCGGATGTAGTTTATGTTCTTATTGGTAATGTGAACTAGATTAATTCAATTCACTAAGATCGCATGAATTTAAGATAAGGTAAAATAAAATATTTAATTCACATAAGACACTGCTGTGAAAAAAATACGTACTAAGTAACAACGTAAGTTTTTAGTAATAAAAATAGTTAGTATCAGGTACTAAGTTAATGAGAAATTTTTAATTTTTTTGCGGAATCACAAGATGCATTATGTTTGGTGATATTTCGATACATCATTATCAATATTTAAACAAGATCGATACTTTGACTTTATATTTAAAACCGACGAAAAATTATTTTCCCAACTAATTTGATAAGAATTGAAGTATTAGCTTAATTTCATATGCAGATCTCACATATTTCATAGCCCCGAGTTGCATTTTAAATTCAGTTGCATCTTCCTGAATAGAATGGGTGATGTATTCGCACAAAAATTTCTTGTAAAAAAATAACTATAGGTTCCCACAATACACTTCAATGGCAACGCATTGTTTTTTTTTTATACCCTACACCACACTGTGGTACAGGGTATTATAAGTTTGTTTCACGGCAGATGTGTGTAACACCTGAAAATAACACAGCTAAACCCACCTTAAAGTATACCGATCGACTCAGAATCACTAGCTGAGTCGATTTAACGATGTCTGTCCGTCCGTCCGTCTGTCCATGTAAAGTTGTTCGTCGACTACAGGTCGCAATTTCACTCCGATCGTTCTGAAATTTTGCAGTTTAGAGTATTTCGCGGCTGTTAAGATCGCTATTGAATTGGTTGAAATCGGTTCAGATTTACATATAGCTCCCATATATATCTTTCGTCCGATTTGGCCCTTTAGTCCTATAGAAGCTGTATTTTACATCCAATCATTTTTAAATTTAGAATGGTAGAGTTTCTTGATCCATGAACCAACATTGCCGAATTTGAAGATAATCGGTTAAGATTTAGCTATAGCTCCCATATATATGTTTCGTCCGATTTGGCCCTTTAGTTCTATAGAAGCTGTATTTACATCCATCCAGGGCCATTTTGAAATTTAGAATGGTAGAGTTTCTTGATCCATGAACCAACACTACCGAATTTGAAGAAAATCGGTTAAGATTTAGCTATAGCTCCCATATATATGTTTCGTCCGATTTTGCTCTTTAGTCCTGAAGAAGCTGTATTTTACATCCAATCATTTTGAAATTTAGAATGGTAGAGTTTCTTAATTCATGAACCAACATTGCCGAATTTGAAGAAAATCGGTGAAGATTTAGCTATAGCTCCCATATATGTTTCATCCGATTTGGCCCTTTAGTTCTATAGAAGCTGTATTTTACATCCAATCATTTTGAAATTTAGAATGGTAGAGTTTATTGATCCGTGAACCAACACTACCGAATTTGAAGAAAATCGGTTAAGAATTAGCTATAGCTCCCATATATGTTTCATCCGATTTGGCCCTTTAGTTCTATAGAAGCTGTATTTTACATCCAATCATTTTGAAATTTAGAATGGTAGAGTTTCTTAATTCATGAACCAACATTGCCGAATTTGAAGATAATCGGTTAAGATTTAGCTATAGCTTCCATATATATGTTTCGTCCGATTTGGCCCTTTAGTTCTATAGAAGCTGTATTTTACATCCAATCATTTTGAAATTTAGAATGGTAGAGTTTATTGATCCATGAACCAACACTACCGAATTTGAAGAAAATCGGTTAAGATTTAGCTATAGCTCCCATATATATGTTTCGTCAGATTTGGCCCTTTAGTTCTATAGAAGCTATATTTTACACCCAATCGTTTTGAAATTTAGAATGGTAGAGTTTCTTAATTCATGAACCAACATTGCCGAATTTGAAGAAAATCGGTGAAGATTTAGCTATAGCTCCCATATATGAAATGAAGAAAATCGGTGAAGATTTAGCTATAGCTCCCATATATATGTTTCATCCGATTTGGCTCTTTAGATCCAATCGTTTGTATACCCCACACCACACTGTGGTACAGGGTATTATTTAAGTATAAAATGTCCCAAAAGTAAATTTATGTAAACAATTTATACATGAATTACAAAATTTATTTATCAGAGTTATTCAATATTACGAGAATGGTATAGGGTATTATATAGTCGGTGGTTTTAATATACCGTATTTATCCACAAAGTGTACCGGGTAAACAAAGGACTAGTAAATAGTCGGCACCGCCCGACTTTAGCCTTTCCTTACTGGTTTTAATATACCGTATTTATCCACAAAGTGTACTGGGTAAACAAAGGACTAGTAAATTCAGGCACAATTTTAGCATAGAACGGTTTGGAATATAAGTTCCATGTTAAAGATCGAAATACAGGAGACACTTCCAGATGTTTTTCTCCAAAAAAAAAAACGACACCACCGCTCATATGCTTACCCTTATAATCTCCCTCAAAAAAAAATTATATATCAAAAGTTGTACAAATCGATGGATGTTTTGGATGATGTATTCCGCAAAAACATTCCCTGTAAAAATCACTATAGGTCTCCACAATACACTTTTATGGCAACCCAATCGTTTCTTAAATATACGGGTCTGTTCTGTAGCAAGGTGATTTGAAATCACTGTGTTTTTAAAATCACCGGCGACTTACCGTCACTGTTGGAGTTCGAAATCTACCGGTTTATTATTCATAGCATCCCAAAAAAGATTGTTCGAAATATTTTCGGGTGATTTCGAACTCCAAAAGTGGTGTAAAGTCGGCGGTGATTTTAAAATCACCGTGATATCAAATCGCCGTGATTACAGAACAGACCCGATAATCCCATTCATCACCACCACGAACTCAATTCATCACCACCATGATGAATGGATAATCTTATTGACGAACGGGGTTCGTCATTAATTGTTAGATTTTTTAAATTAAACTTTTACAACAAATTATTTAACCAAGGTAGAACAGTACAATTAAGCACAAACTATAAATTAATTGCCTTATCGTTCCCTCGAATTCGAATATCGAAATCACCAAAAACATGGGTTGATGATCGTGTTTGCTCTATTTACGTACAAAAACATCGCAAGTACGAATCTTTTCGTCACCAGTACAAAGATATATTGACGAAACTGATTCGTCATGGTGACGAACGGTTTTTCTATCAGTGTACCTACCAGAGAGTAATGGGTTGGAAGAATACTAGGAAACAGAAACCATATCCACTTCTACACAGATGTTTCGAAACTTGATAATAAGGTAGGTTTACAATAACATACACGGTACGAAACTCTCAGCCTGTTTCTGTAACTTAAAAATTCGCTTTCGTTCGCCTGCCAGACGACAAACAGCTGATTTGGGTTTCACTAACTACCATCACAACGAGCAGTCGTACGATAATGAACTCGTACGAAAACGTAATCATTTCAGTGCAAATTTTGGTTTCTCTATCTCTCTTTGCTGTCATCTCGTCGAACACAAATGTCAGATCGAGTCACATTATTTTATTTGTCGACTGATAGGAACAATGACAAAATAAACATTATTAAAAGCAAAAAATAAGTAGATATTAATATAATTATGGTAAAAACAATTAAATTATAATTAAATTGTGTACATATGTGTAAATATTTTAGCTTAAAAAAGTCAAGAAGTTGCTCGCTAAGATAGAAAAAAATTATCATTGCACAATGAGAGAGACGTGAGAGAGAGAGAAAGAAATTAGAGTCTTGGTGCAGCTCAGCTGACCACCCAGGGTTGCTTTTTTGACCACCGCTAGTGTAAATAGTGCAGAGATGTATTTGCTAAGGTCGACCATACAAAAATGTGTGCATTTTTAGACCGGATGTTGTGAATTTATTGATCTGGCAATTACATTATTTTCCAATTGGTAAATTGCTAACGTAATTGACGTAAGACCAGGCGAACGAATGATAGAATGTTAGAGAAACCAAATTACTGACGATAGTGAGTGACTGGTTTTCGTTCGCAGAGACTTAGAAATACAGATATTGCTCACAGACTACTTGATATTGCTCACAGACTACTAGATACCAGAAGTGTCTATCAAGGAGAAATAATGGCAATAAGGGAAGTCGTCAAGTGGCTGAATCGCAACATAGTGACCAACACTCCTACCATCAATTCTCTAGAGGTCAGTTCTGACGGGACACTTCCTGATCAGAGGTTAGGTATTGAGTCCAATGACTTCTGCAGGAGATGTAATGATGAGGATTAAGTGGAAAGCATTGAGAAACTGGGGCAGTAGCAAGCCTCTCATTAAGTAAAAGTCATCTGCATATACCGGGGTCGGCCTTTCTAGAAAGTCTGACTGATCTTTCCATTACCAATATTCGTACTATTGATAACTTTGTTTATCAAACAGGTTGTTTTCGATGAGGAGCCTAAATTGAGCTATGTGATCTGGCACAGCCTGCTGCTATTCTAACCTAAACCAATATCATCATGGCAATGCACAAGTTCACTCTTCCTCTATTGCGATACCAAAAATCAATGTATTAAAATTATAGTTGCTTTAGCATGCACCTTATTTGCTAAATTTAGCTCAGTCGGATTGTTTTCTGTTTCCAAACATGAAAAAATGGGTTGGTGGAAAGAGATTTGTCAAAAATGAAGGGGTGGAGTCTGCGGTTGATGACTATTTTAAGGACCAAGACAGTTCTTCCTATCGGGTATTGGGTATCGAAATTATTGAATATCGCTGGGAATAGTGCAACTAGCCAAAAAGACATTATATTGAGAAATACAGAATATTTTCCACACATTTGTTGTGTTTTCTTTGTTAGGTCGCCTAATTTTAGAAGCGACCTCGTAGTTGGTGACCGTTCATAACGCCCAAAAATGTCGTTGGACCTTTTAAATTTAAAATTGTCTACATTTCAGACATCCATACATCTCTATCATTACATATAATAGTTCTTACTTGTAAAATCGTTTCATTTGTCTATTTTTTCAAGATAGTAGAACTTCCAGCAGAATCTCAAAAAGTATACATAATTAGGTTTATTATTAAAATTTTCTCTAGAAATTTATTTAAAGTAATTCTTAAGACAAAGTCAGATATTATCATTTCCCAAAATATATTGTCATTAAAACTAAACCTACCCCAAGCACTCTAATAAATACAAAATACTTGATGATCACATAAATTTCGTAACACAACAGATTGTCATAAATGCATTAACCCCGACAATTTCACAGTTCATATTTTCGATTTATGTAAAAAGTAGTAAATTTTGTGATGGATGTGAAAATTTAAGAAAACTTGCCCAAAACCAAAATTGATTTTCTGAGGGTTGTCAATAAAACACTCTAACAATTAAGTAAACCTTTTGAACCTTCCCCTCCCCTCACTCTCTCTCTCTAACTCCGCTACCACAGGGACGACGACTAATCCTCCACGGAGACGTCTAAATAGTGGTAGAGGGTATTAAACGCTTTAAATGCGACAACATTTTCGCACTCAATTACTTACATTAGCGCCGGCAACAACAACAAGAACAACAACCAGAAGAACAACACAAATGCGGATTTGTCGTTGTCGTCAATGACGGCGACGTCGACGTTCCATTAAAGTTTTATTTCCGCAATAGAGGGATTAAGGCATTTCGACTTTTATTTACTGGTATTCGTACTCGTATTCGTAAGTAAATAAAATACAATATGCGCGTTCATTGTGTGGAAGTGATCCTATCCCTTTGCTTCCATGATGTCAACTTTAAGAGCAAAATGTTCTGTACTATCGGCTGTAAGTCTGTGAGCTTGTCTCACAGTGGAAGAATTTTGAAAAAAAAATCAACAAATATGTCTACTCTAAATCAGCGATGTAAAGAATATTCGCATTCGCATATGCGAACGCGAATTATTCGCATCATTTTAACCCTTAAATGCCCCGTGTATTTATATTTAAAGATACAACCATTAAAAAATGCTGCAGCCACGGATTTAGATATTTTTTTTTTATAAAGTGAGTCTATGTTATCTAGAATATTTTAATTGTACATAAAAAATTATTTTTTACATTTATCTGTAATAGGTAAGAAACAAATTATATAAAAAGCCAAAAAACTTATTTTGGTTAAAATTAAATAAACGTGATTTTTCGCAGTGTAATTTCTAAGAACAGGTAATTATTTTTGAATTTAAAAAAATACCTGTTGCATCTAAAATATATTCTTTAGTTATATTAAGTGATTCAAACAATTCCATGCATTGGTCCCCCCACAGGGTAACTTTTACTTGTTGTATCTTTAAAGATACAGTGATATTTTTGATTTCTGTTACGCACACCGTTTTTCCTATATTTATACCCTACACCACACTGTGGTACAGGGTATTATAAGTTTGTTTCACGGCAGATGTATGTAACACCTTAAAATAACACAGCTAGACCCACCTTAAAGTATACCGATCGACTCAGAATCACTAGCTGTCTGTCCGTCCGTCCGTCTGTCCATGTAAAGTTATTCGTCGACTACAGGTCGCAATTTCACTCCGATCGTTCTGAAATTTTGCAGTTTAGAGTATTTCGCGGCTGTTAAGATCGCTATTGAATTTGGTTGAAAGCGGTTCAGATTTAGATATAGCTCCCATATATATCTTTCGTCCGATATGGCCCTTTAGTCCTATAGAAGCTGTATTTTACATCCGATCGTTTTGAAATTTAGAATGGTAGAGTTTCTTGATCCATGAACCAACATTGCTGAATTTGAAGAAAATCGGTTAAGATTTAGCTATAGCTCCCATATATATGTTTCGTCCGATTTGGCCCTTTAGTCCTATAGAAGCTGTATTTTACATCCGATCGTTTTGAAATTTAGAATGGTAGAGTTTCTTGATCCATTAACCAACATTGCCGAATTTGAAGAAAATCGGTTCAAATTTAGATATAGCTCCCATATATATCTTTCGTCCGATTTGGTCCTTTAGTCCTATAGAAGCTGTATTTTACATCCGATCGTTTTGAAATTTAGAATGGTAGAGTTTCTTGATCCATGAACCAACATTGCCAAATTTGAAGAAAATCGGTTAAGATTTAGATATAGCTCCCATATATATGTTTCGTCCGATTTGGCCCTTTAGTCCTATAGAAGCTGTATTTTACATCCGATCGTTTTGAAATTTAGAATGGTAGAGTTTCTTGATCCATGAACTAACATTGCCGAATTTGAAGAAAATCGGTTCAGATTTAGATATAGCTCCCATATATATCTTTCGTCCGATTTGGTCCTTTAGTTCTATAGAAGCTATATTTTACATCCAATTGTTTTGAAATTTAGAATGGTAAAGTTTCTTGATCCATGAACCAACATTGCCGAATTTGAAGAAAATCGGTTAAGATTTAGCTATAGCTCCCAAAAAAACAAAAACAAGAAGAAAAAAAATAGTTCCCATATATATGTTTCATCCGATTTGACTCTTTAGATCCAATCGTTTTTATACCCTACACCACACTGTGGTACAGGGTATTATTTAAGTATAAAATGTCCCAAAAGTAAATTTATGTAAACAATTTATACATGAATTACAAAATTTATATATCAGAGTTATTCAATATTACGAGAGTGGTGTAGGGTATTATATAGTCGGCCCCGCCCGACTTTAGCCTTCCCTTACTGGTTTTAATGATAAAACTAATCAGTCACCCATTGATGATCATAATCGAGACCGCCTTTATTTGATCAGACCTGTTATTGACACTCTCAATACCACATTTGGAAGTGTGCCAAAATTAGGTAGACTTTGTGTTGACGAGCAGATGTGTTCTACCAAAATTGGGAGTTATATGAAACAGTATTTGCCCAACAAACCTAAAAAATGGGGCTTCAAGCTTTTTGTTATGTGCGACACAACCGGATATGCGTACAAATTTTAAACATATAATGGAGCGCCGGAAAAACCAGCTCAAGGTGAACCTGACCTTCAACCTTCGGTTAAAATAGTGGTCCGGCTGCTTAGAGAAGAAGTACCAAGATTCCAAAATTATATAGTATATTTTGACAACTATTATACAACGGTACCATTAGTAGTATATTTGCGAACAGAAGGCATATTTGCAGTTGGTACCATTCGACGTAACAGAATCAAAAACTGTAAACTTCCAGAAGAAAAGGTAATGTAAAGAGTTTATATGTAATATTCATGGAATAGATGTAGCGTCACTGTCTTGGAAGGACAATGAAATTGTAAATCTACTTTCTACCTATGTCCGAATAAATCCGATATGTGAAAGTTCTGGAAAAGAAACAGTAGAACCATTAACCATAAATGTGATTTGACAAAAAGGACAAAACTGTCAAAATGATTCCTTGTCCTCAATTTATAAAAGACTATAATCGTCACATGGGCGTTGTCGATTTGATGGATAGGCCGGCATAAGATAACTATGAGAAGCCGTGAGTGGACAAATAGAGTGTTCTATCACCTTTTGAACATGACAGTTGTTATTTCCTGGTTGTTGTACAAAAGAATAAATAAAAATCGGCATGGGTTCAAGGCTGTGCGATTTATTGATTTTAAATTAGAGATTTATTGATTTTAAAATAGAGATTATTCTCCCTAAAATCGTCACAACCTCCTGCTCGCGGACGTCCACGTATTGAAGCAGATATTCAAGAAAAACGTAAAATACCAAACGCTCATATACCACCACCGAAGGACACCAGATTGGATAAAATTGATTATTGGACAGCGATTGATAAGAAGGGTAGATGCAAATTTCCCAACTGCTCTGGACAAACAAGGATGTATTTTACCAAATGCAAAGTGAATTTGTGTTTAACTGCAGAAAAAAATTGTTTTTATAAGTACGATAATTCGTAAAAAGGTAATTTATTGTATTATTTTTATGGTATACAAATGAATTTACAAAAATCAAAGACAAATAGAATATAAGAAGACATTCCTTCAGGCCGAAACGTCAAAATCTATCAGTTACGAACGAATAGGAATGAATTGTAACACGCGAAAAAACAGTATTCCGCGAACATTGATTGAACATTTTTTGCACTTATCGATTAATATTAATTTTGTGACAATTACAAAAAATTGGGGGAAAACGGTCTGAAAATCCGCGAAAAACCTGACTCGTTGGATTTAAATTCCTATTCGTTCGTAACTGACAATTACTCGCTACAGGAAGGAATGTCTTCTTAAATTATATTGTCTTCGACAATATAATTTAAGAAGATTATATGTTTTATTTTATTTATGTTCTCTAGTTTTAGTTTTCAATGTATTTTAAATAATAATATTTAATAAATTATTTTAAACAATAATATGTTAACAAAAATATATTTGAACAATTTTAAATAAAAGAATTTATAAAATTTTCGTAAAAAAAATCGTTCATTTTGGAGTATTTTTATAGGAATTTTAGCTGTGGGTCAATGCCTGGTGTATCTTTTAAGATACAACACTTTTTTTCAAATAACATGTTACAAAAATTTTTTTAAAAAAAAAATTTTTTTTTTAAAAAAAATTTGTTCACTAATTTACACATAATATATTTTTTCCACAAAAATCGGCCAACTCGGGCATTTAAGGGTTAATATTCGCATTCGCTTTCGCAAAAACCATCCTTGGATTATTTGCTTTCGCAAAAATATGTTTCAGTATTCGCTTCCATTTGTTAAAAGTGTTATATCTTCTTATTCGCTTCACACATTTTGAAGATATTGAAGATACCAATGAAAACCTCTTCCACTTTTCTTCTAAACAGTTGAAAAATATGCTTGTCCTTGTGGTAACAGGAGGTAAAAATATGGAAAACATTCTAAATACTTGAATATCCTGGAAAAGTATCAATTTAGTTCCTTAATTTTGTTGGTACTAAAGGGTCAAACTATTATTTGCATTCGCAAAAATACATATTTCAGTATGCGCTTTCGTATTCGCAAGAAATAAATTTTAATATTCGCTTTCGCTAAAGTCACTTTCGTTACATCCCTACTCTAAATCACCAAACTGATTACAAAGGTAGGTAAAAAGATTTGCCCGCAATGAGGAGGTGCAGGTGGAGGTTCCGGTTGATGGCTATGAGTATTTTTAGGAATTTCTTACTATAAACAGGATATCGAAGCTATTGAAAATAGCTGGAAAATTGTATCGAGCTAAAAGAAGATTATGTTGAGAAATAAAGAACAAATTTACCAAATTTTTTATGTTTGCTTTGTCAGGACGGTTAATTTGGGGACCGTGCTCGTACTTTAGGCTGGCGCCATCTCCGTCTCTATATCGAAAATGTGTTCTAACAAAATGCCAATACTAAACACAATTTCAGGGCTAAGGAATACAAAAGTTATATGAATTTAAAAATCGTAAATGCCGAACTAATAAAATAAAGATTTCTGTAGATGACCTTTTTCCAAATTCTCCCACTGTTCCACTCCATTTCTTCGTCTGTGCGTATTTTTGTATACATTTATAAATAAATGCATAGCAATAGTAATGCCTTGGTAAGACCGATAGTATTTAGTGAAATGCCTTATAGGTCTATAGGAAGGATGAGTGCTATGCTTAGGCTGCAGGCTACCAACAAGACCCAGCACACCCCAAAAAAGGTTCGCTTTTGTTCGTTCGTCTGTCTGTCCGTCTGTCCGTCCGCCCATCCTAATGCCTGCATTTTTATCTTCTGTCCGAGGCTGTGTAATAAAAAACAATTTGCCACCCTTGTGCCCTCATTCAGTGACAAATTTCTCCAGAGTAAGAGTCAGTCAGTGGCAGTGGAAGCGTCAAGTAAATGTTTTGTGTTCCAAGAGTTTGTCATGCCTAACAATGATGATGACAATGAATGGGTAACACAAACTATTGTAATGGGGTTCCTTCGTTGCCTTGATGTTGTTCCTGCAGTTGTTCTCGTTGTTGTGGTACTGGTTGACTGCTAGTGAGGATAAATGACATTGCCAAAGTCCTTGCTATTGTTGCTTTTGCTGCTGATACTGCTGTCACTGATGCTGTTCGAAGTAGTGAATGTGGCAGTGGATGAGAAGCGTTACCCGCTCCGCAATGCTATACTCGTATATGGTAACAAATGACTGGAAACAGTCATATTTTACTACAGGGTTATTGTTTCCCAGTGAAAGGACTGACTCGTTTGGTTTTGCTGTCGTTGTCCTGTTGCCATTGATGCCATTGCATGCAACCAAATAAGAAGCCATCCATTTACATGCGGATTCTACGGATTTGGCTTTTGTTGTTGTTGTTGTTACTGTTGCTGAAGGAGGATATGCCTCCTTTGGTTGAGTTGATAATGTCCCTTCCGGTAATGTCACCAAGTGAATGGTATTATTTGCAACATATGGCATTCTTGAAAATGAAATCATTTCCTTGACTTGGTGCTTTCATGCCCTGCCTCCATAGATATTTATCTGCACAGTAGGTTGGACAGTGACAGAAAGTCTTCATTATAATATAGTAATATCTGCACTGTAACATTCTGCATTTCAGGTGGCAACACTG
The DNA here is from genome assembly GCA_963930755.1 of Eudasyphora cyanicolor. Lineage (NCBI taxonomy): Eukaryota > Metazoa > Arthropoda > Insecta > Diptera > Muscidae > Eudasyphora > Eudasyphora cyanicolor. Next base: position 63,187,021 of record OZ005737.1, read on the forward strand.
TCCTTTCCAATGACAAATTGACATTTGTTTAGAGATCAATATCGCGTTTCAAAATGTTACCTAAACTATTTAAAACTAGATAGTGAATATGTGTCAAATAAGCGATTAGATGTCGATACATCCGTTCTTGAACATGCTAAGTCGACTTAGCATTTTTAATATTTAAATATTCCAAATTATATTCAGTCAAAATTTTGTGTTTCTCCGTCAACCCAATCAAAAGTTATTCACAAATCTGTACAGCTCATTGGATTTGCATTATAAAGGAATTCCGCACAAATTTAAAAAAATCATCAAACTTTGATCGACTCTCCTGAAAAACTACCTTTTTGCACTTGGTATAGTTTTGGAATGGAGTTATATGTGTCTTTTGGAAATGTGCGATTGTATCTTAGTTTTTATACAATTTATGTCACTTGACATAATATTTATGTCAATAGAGTTTTGCAATTATATTACCTATGCTATGAAGAACATTTTCAAAAACCAGCATTTCTTTTCTATCAGTAGTCTAGGTGTTCGTGAAGACAAAGTACATTCGAATTAATAGCTGCAATCCAATTTAGAGTAAAATTTTTTGATTCATTTCGTTTCAAAACCTGGGAAATTAAACCTAATTTCTTCCTTCCCAAGGTCTCATAAAATCTGAAGATTTACACACTAATTAATCAGATCATATAAAAGATCTGTACGAAACAAAAATGTATACCCCATAGTTCCATGATATTACGTTTTTTTTATTTGTAACTTTCAAATGGAGAAGAGTTGGACCCAACCTTTATTATACCGAACGATTCAGAAAATTCTTCTAAGTCTAGCTATGTCTGATTTATTTGTCAATGTAGTCTTCAAATTTTAAATTTTGCACAAATCATTATTCTGATCTAAGGACGATCCCTATTAAATTTATTAAAAATCAATTCACCAGATTTAGATACTCGTATATACCCCATTCCAGGACGATCGTAGGAACTTGAGAACACTCCAACACTATAGTTTTGTTCCAGATATCTCAAAACCGGAGCTTACTAAATTTGGTACAAATCGCCATAAACTCGTGACCTGAAGATGAACCAGAATTTTTTTGGGTCCACATATAAGAATTCTATATTAAGTTGACTGGATCCCCGCATTCATATTGTATATGTTATACCCGCTAATCACACATAAAAGATACCTGTGAAGTTACAGATACGTCAATTTAAAATTTTGATGACTAACAGATACCACCGAAGGTATATGGTGTATCCGCTTCACCCAGTGAACGCAGGTTCAACTCTCGGTCAGGACACTTTTACTAATTTTGGCAACATTTTCCACTATTAATCATTTTTAAAGCATTCCAGATCAACCGATCCGAGGATGATGTTATTGTCCCTTCATATATGTTTACGGTCTTCCTCTACGAGTATACTTCCCTTTGTAACAGATTTGACCTTTTTCCATACTAGAGTAGACTGAGGGCTTTCTCTATCTTACAGTCAACAAACGGCACATTCTTGTAACCTAAAGTAGACATCTTTGGTATTCCTTTATACATGAGTTGCCGACTGGGGCCTTCCTCTATCCTAGAATCGACTATTATGGTCTTCTCTATACTGGAGTCGATGACCAGAGTCGTCTCTTGTATTTGAGTCATGAAAGATCTGGGCATACCTTCATACATAAACTACAAATTTCGACGACTTAGAGAGACGACCAACTTGGCGTGCTTCATATCAGCTTATCGTCCAGACACCGAAGGCATTGTTTGTAGGTCACTGAGTATAATATTGATGTTTGGTCAATTAGAGTCGACCACTGAGATAATCCTATGTGCTAGGGTCGACTCAGGTTTTCCTCTATACTTCCTTTGTAGTATAGTTGGCTCTATTCCATACTTGATTAAACTACTGAAGTTTTCTTCTGTCCTAAAGTCTACGACAGCGGTCTTCCTCTAACCTAAAGTAGATGTCTGTGGTCGTCCCTTATACTGGAGTTTGCCGAATAGGGACTTCCTCTATTTTAGAATAGACTATTGTGGTCGTTCATTCTCTATACCAGAGATGAATGGGGCATTTATTAATACCATATAATATGATCGTACTCTTTCCTTCTACCAGATATGACTGGGGTCTTTCTCCATACCAGAGGTAACTGTGCTATTTCTCCACCAGAGATGAGTGTACTATTTGTCAATACCAGAGATGAATTTTACATTAGTTGCCGTCTTTCTCTATACAGAGATGGCTGAGGTCTTTTCCTATACAGAGATGATTGCAATCTTGGATGACTGTGGTCTTTCTCTATATTGAAAGTGAATGGGTCTATATATACCCGAGATTACTTGGGTCGTTCTCTATACCAGAGATGACAGGGGTCTTTCTCCATACCAGAGATGAGTGTGCTTTTTGTCTATACCAGAGATGACTAGAATATTTCTCTTTAACTGAGATGACTGGAGTCTTTCTCCATATCAGGGATAGCTGGGGTATTTCTCTATAAAGAAATGATTGGGCCTTTCTAACCAGAGATGAGGTCTTTCTCTATACCAGAGATGACTGCAATCTTGGAGGACTGTGGTCTATCTCTACATAAAAGATGACTGGGTCTTTATATATACCCAAGACGACTTTGGTCTTTCTCTATACAAGAGATGACTGGGGCATTTCACTATACCAGAGATGAGTGTGATATTTGTCTATGCCAGATATGACTAGAGTATTTCTCTTTAACTGAAATGACTGGAGTCTTTCTCGGTACCAGAGATGACTGGGTTCTTGCTCTATACCAAAGATGACTGGGATCTTGTGAATACTAGACGACCGGTGTCTTTCTATATACCTTTCTCTCTACCAGAGATGACAGGTGCTCTATACTAGGGATGTAACGAATATCATTTTAACATTCGCATTCGCAAAAACCATGTTTGGATTATTCGCATTCGCTTCCGCAAAAATATATTTCAATATTCGTTTCCATTTGTTAAAAGTGGTAAATCTTCTTATTCCCTTCACACAATTTGAAGATATTAATACCAAAGAAAACCTCTGCCACTTCCCTTCAAAAAAGTTGAAAAATATGTTTGTCCTTGTGGTAACAGGTGGTAAAAAACGAACTCGAAAAGTATCTGTTCAGTTCCTTAAATTTACTCGTACTAAAAGTTCAAACTATTATTCGCATTCCCTTTCGCAAAAATGCATATTTTACTATTCGCATTCGCAAGAAATATATTTCACTGGGTTCTTGCTCTATACCAAAGATGACTGGGGTCTTGTCAATAATAGACTAATAGACTGGTGTCATTCTATAAACCTTTCTCTGTACCAGAGATGACAGGGGTGTTTCTCTACACCCGATATAACTGGAGTCTTTCTCTATACCGGAGATGACTGAAGTCTTTATCTCTACCGAAGAAGCCTGGGACTTACTCTATACCAGAGATGAAGTGTGTCTTCCTTTATACCAGACATCGCTGGAGTCTTTCTCTATACTAGCCGACTGATACCATTGAGGTCTTCCTTTTACCAAAGAGGATCTGCCACTCTAGACCTATCATTCTAGAATCGAGCCTTGAAGACGTGTGTGCTAAAGCTGCAGCAGTTTTTCTTTACTGTCGATTACCGCGATGTTCGCCTGCACTTAAGGCCGTCCTCTACACTATATCATTGAGTTCGTCGTCTCACTTGTCGATCACTAAGACCATGCTCCTAGCTAGAACTGAGTGTCGTGCTAATTTACTTTTATTTTTTTTTCATACTTGGGCTATAATTTCAATCGTCTGAAGATTTGTCAATGTAGATTTGCTTTACTAGAGCTGAAGACGACTACTTTGTAACACTTAGAAATACTACAGCTAGGCCCACCTTAAGTATACCGATCGACTCAGTCACTAGCAGAGTCCATTTAAGCCGCAATTTCACTCCGATCGTGCTGAAGGAGTCTTTCGTAACTGGAAGATTTATATGTAGCTCACATATATATGTTTCGTCCGATTTGGTCCTTTAGAAGCGGTATTTTAGATCCAATTGGTAGAGTTTCTTGATCCAAGGACCAACATTGCCGCAATTGAAGAAAATCGGTTCAGATTTAGTTATAGTTCCCATATACATTTTTCTTCCGATTTGGCTATAGATGCTGGCGCGTACCAAATAGTAGTTGAAGTAGACATTGTATTTTTCATTGTTATTCAATCTTACTAGAGTGGTTTAGGGTATCATATGGTCGCCCCGCCCGACTACTTGTCCTTACTGGTTTTATATCAGAGTCGGCTACTGAGGACCTGCTATACAAGATTCGACCATTGAAGACCTCTTACTATAAACATCTACTGAATTCATCCTCTATACTAGAACCAACAATTGAGACCTTCCTACGCACTAGAGTTTACTTAGAGCACCTACTAGTTGGTCATTGCAATCTGGTTCCATACTCGGACTGAGTATCTTGTAATTTACTATTTGATTTCTATTATTTTAATTATTAGTCTACTATTCCCTTGTCTGTGCTCTTCCTTTATATTAAAGTCGTCCGCTGAGGACCTACGAGCATTGAAGACTTCTGCATTAAAACCATCCACTGAAATCTTCCTCTAAATTAGAGTCAATCACTACGATCATCCTCTATACTATAGTCGACTATTGAGGTTTTCCTACTTGTCGACATCTGAAATCATGAACCGTACCGGAACTGAGATTCCTTCTAAATTGCAACTAGATTTATTTTATCTTCATATTTTAGCTACAATTGGGATTTCTCTGAAGATCTACCAGAAGTCGGGAAATGCCCTACATCTACAATATTACACATAAGCTCTTGTTGGGAAGCAATAATAATGGAACAATGCAAGAATCTGAAGGTTTGGGGTATCTATTTGATGTGATACTCACATATCGAATTCAGTGGCCCTAATACAGCTTGTATGGCCAGGTACGGCCTAATTTCTTTCTTCTTTCTCTAGACCAGACGACTGAAAAGTTATTCTACACTACAATAAACCACTGAGGTAATTCTTTTACCAAAGAGGATCTAACAAAGAGAACAATTTTCTCGCCTTCCAACCCACTGTAACAGGACTTCACCGGGCATTCTGTTTATCTCTGCCTTCGCATCTTTGCGCCCTTTCTCTTCCCCTCACAATTTCACCATAATTTGCGACATAAGTTTTGTTAACTGAAAGTATACGAGAATGGACGGGTTGGGTTGGTGTGGTGTGGTTTGGCTTGGGATGAGATGAGATGGTTTGGAATGGGTTTCGGTGGTGTTACATCCACATGAATATTACAGTAAATAAATCTCTACACTATTCTTCGACGAATACAAAACAGTTATTGCAAATCCTCTTGTGGGATTTGCACTTGTCTTACGCTGCGCTATTCCATAAAATAGAGAGGAAACGGAAAACTCACACATACACATCTCTTTCCGGCAGCATGAGCGGACGTGTTTAACCAAAAACAAGAAGACGAAGTGTGAATACATATACCAGTACTTATGCAAGGGTGTGGGTGATATGTGTGGTATTTTTCTTGATTGTGTGGCCTTAAAAAATGGATAGACCAGTTGATAAATACTCGTAAATATATTCATTTCATGTGGAAAATTATACATTGACTTTATGTGTGTGAGATGACAACGACAAACGACAACGATGACAACAACCACAACAAAATCGGGATGCAACAACATTATGAATTTAGACAAATGATTTCACACTCATGACTGTCGCAGATCTAGACAGTAGAATGGACTGCCAGACAGACAAACGTACAGTTCGTGACTGACATAATGTGTCAAGTTATGGTTTTTGTATATCATGTTATTTTTAGTTTTGCTATATCTTTGGGGATGTTGAATTAAATGTCTACAATTCTAGATGATTTCTTAAAAAATGTTGCATGTCGGAGTATGATATGCTCGTACATGCAGCACGTTTCTCCATGCCTTTGGTTTAATGCACTTTACGAGCAAGTGCAACCACTCCAACCGTCATAGGGGGTACTAGTATACGATAGATACTGTGGTCTAAAAGGGATACCGAAAAAAGTATACAGTACCCTAGAGAAGAACGCAACAATTGTTAACATTAGGAAAATATTTAACAATTTTATATGTTGCTGATATGGTTAAAGATTACAAATATTATGGATAACATAGACGACCAATGAAAACTTCCTCTATATATGGAAATCGGCCAATGAAGTTATCCTCATACTTTATTCTGTCTCCATATTAGAGCCGAACACTAATTGCGATTACGTTTCTGGAAAAATTGCAGCATTTTCTTTGCCCTTTTCCCAATAACTACACTTTTCTAACGCAATTTGGAAGTTTGAAAATTTGAGATAAGTTAAATTCGAGGGAATACATTATTTCGACTTGAAAGGTGCAAATATTTTCTAGTATTTCACGGGTCAACATTTTTCCAGAAACGAAATCGCAATAAGCTCTCTGTTTGTCATGGCCTATAATTTTTTTCTGCCAACTTGTGAGGTCTTTATTAGATACAACTTCTCCTGCGTTTGAATCGAAACTGAGGTATTACCCTATACCAGAGTCAACCACAGAAGACTTCCTCAATATTAAGTCTTTATTAAAGGTATTTCTTATATAATAAGTTATTCATTTTTATTAGAGATTGCGGGGTTTCTATACACTGGAGTCGACCATTGAGGTCTTTCTCTATATAAGAGTCAACCGCGGTCGTAAAGAGTTGCATCAGGAGTTTCTCAAGGTTCGGTCTTAACCACTTCTGTGGAAAATTATGCATATTTGACCTGCAAATTTCTGATGAGGCAAACATTTAAGGATTCGTAGATGATGTTGCAGTACTTGCCGCCGTCTCCTTGCGTCTGACCGAAGCCGCTGTCAAGGCGACGATGCATATTTTCAGAGAAAATTATTTGTATACCCTACACCACACTGTGGTACAGGGTATTATAAGTTTGTTTCACGGCAGATGTTTGTAACACCTGAAAATAACCCACCTTAAAGTATACCGATCGACTCAGAATCACTAGCTGAGTCGATTTAACCATGTCTGTCCGTCCGTCTGTCCATGTAAAGTTGTTCGTCGACTACAGGTCGCAATTTCACTCCGATCGTTCTGAAATTTTGCAGTTTAGAGTATTTCGCAGCTGTTAAGATCCCCATTGAATTTGGTTGAAGTCGGTTCAGATTTAGATATAGCTCCCATATATATCTTTCGTCCGATTTGGCCCTTTAGACCTATAGAAGCTGTATTTTACATCCAATCATTTTGAAATTTAGAATGGTAGAGTTTCTTGATCCATGAACCAACACTACCGAATTTGAAGAAAATCTGTTCAGATTTAGATATAGCTCCCATATATATCTTTCGTCCGATTTGGCCCTTTAGTCCTATAGAAGCTGTGTTTTACATCCAATCGTTTTGAAATTTAGAATGGTAGAGTTTCTTGATCCATGAACCAACATTGCCGAATTTGAAGAAAATCGGTTAAGATTTAGCTATAGCTCCCATATATATGTTCGTCCAATTTTGCTCTTTAGTCCTGTAGAAGCTGTATTTTACATCCACTCATTTTGAAATTTAGAATGGTAGATTTTCTTGATCCATGAACCAACACTACCGAATTTGAAGAAAATCGGTTAAGATTTAGCTATAGCTCCCATATATATGTTTCGTCCGATTTGGCCCTTTAGTTCTATAGAAGCTGTATTTTACATCCAATCATTTTGAAATTTAGAATGGTAGAGTTTCTTGATCAATGAACCAACATTGCCGAATTTGAAGAAAATCGGTTAATATTTAGATATAGCTCCCATACATATATTTCGTCCGATTTGACCCTTTAGTCCTATAGATGCTGTAGTTTACATCCAATCTTTTTTATACCCTACACCACACTGTGCTACAGGGTATTAGTTATTGCACGTTTTAAAAAAATTATAAATTCCAAGTTTTATGGAATCCAACGGATCCGCCTTGATGTCGTCCTCTACACAAAAGTCGTCAATTGAGGTGCTTCTCTACACCGAAGTCGACCACTGAGTTATTATTCTATACCAGAATCAACCTATGAGTTATTCCACTATACTAAAGTCATTAAACACGGTTTTCCTCTAAAGCACTGAGCCATTGAGTGGGCCACTAATTGTTTTCTAATATTAAGGCGACCACTATATTCAAATCGACCAATCAAATGTTTCCTTTATAGTAGAGTCCCCCTCCTCTATAAAAAGAAAGACTTCCTTGGACGTCTTTAGTTTAAAAGAAGATATCAGTTGTCGATTCTACTAAATAGAAAGAATTCAGTCCAGTCAACCACTCATGTCTTTCGCTATACTAAAGTCAACCACTAAAGTTTACCTCCAAGCTCTTGAGGTATAGAGGAGATCACTTTGTATAATACTATTGAGCTCTATTTGTTTTGTTAGGGTGGAACATTAGATCTTTCTTTATACTGGAGTCAACTATTAATTGTTTACCCTAAACCACACTGTGGTACAGGGTATTATAAGTTTATTTCATGGCAGATGTTTGTATCACCTAGACATACTACAGATAGACCCACCAAAGTATACCGATCGACTCAGAAATTCGTGCTGATCGTGCTGAAATTTTGCAGTTAGGAGTCTTTCGTATCTCGAAAGAAGCCTATTGAATTTGAAGAAAATCGGTTCAGATTTAGATATAGCTCCCATATATATGTTTCGTCCGATTTAAACCTATAGCCATATAGAAGCTATATTTTACATCCAGTTGTTCTGAAATTTAGCATGGTAGAGCTTCATAATCCATAGACCAACATTGCTCAATTTGAAGCAAATCGGTTCAGATTTAAATATAAGTATAGCTCCCATATATAAGTTCCGTCCATTAGTCCTATAGACGCTGAAGTTTACATCCAACTTCATTTGCTTAAATTATCAAGTTCAATAGAAAAATGTGTTCTCTAGAGTCAGAAACACAAACGTACCGTACGTTAATGTTTTTTGTTTCCGATCCCTGGTATAATTTTGTTAAATTTCTGCTAGATCAATAGAAAAATAAGTTCTCCAGAGCCCCAAGAGATGGCATCAGAGGAGACCTTAGGTTTAGGTTTAGGTTGGGGTGGCCAGTTTAGGTCCCGAGTGGTACCACTGAAATGTCCCTCATCGAAACCAACCTGTTTGATATACAAATTTATGGATAGTACGAATATCGGTACTGGAAAGATCTGTTAGGCTGCCTACAAAGGCCGACCTAAGTATGTCCAGTCGTCGTTTACTCAGAGCGGGGCAGTCGCATTGCAAGTGATCAATGTTCTCCACTTCTTCCTCTTCTCCACAGATTCTGCAGAAGTCATTGGAGTCAATACCCAATTTTTTGGCGTGTTCGCCGATCAAGCAGTGCCCGTCAGAACTGAAACTAACGTAGACAATCTTTGCCTCTCTAGTGCGAGGAGATATTTTGATCTTCTCAGGTCATACCTTGGCCAGATTTGTCTAGCTACCCTGCAGGTGCCGATTTCTGTCCATCTTTCGTTGCACTGCCTCTTGCCTAAGCCAAAGCTTGCACGTGGATAGTGGCGCAAATTCTTCGAGAATTTGTAATGTCGTCCATTTCCTGGCTATTTCATCGGCTTTGCAGTTCCCCGGGATATCCCTATGCCCAGGCACCCATATGAGGTGTATATTAAACTGCTCAGTCATCTTGCTAAGAGATCTGCAGCAGTCGAGGGCTGTTTGTGAATTTAGGGATGTTGCCTCCAGAGAATTGATGGCAGCCTGGCTGTCCGAGTAAATAACAACGCCAGTGTTGGTTACAATGTTGCGACTCAGCCACTTGGCGACTTCCCATATTGCCATTATTTCGGCTTGATAGACACTGTAGGTATCTGGTAGTCTGTGAGCTATATCCAAACCAAGTTCTTCACAGTGTACTCCGAAGCCAACCTTTTCATCAAGCTTCGAGCCAACCCATTCATATCTGGCGGGAATCATAGTGATGTAATTTCTCTCGAAGGTGTACACATTTGGTATATAGTCCACTCGGTCGGTTACCATAGCACTACACTTTGATATGCTCATGTGACCGTAGTTCTTGTACCTCCACATTGATAGGCAGTTTAATCGAATTGCCGCTTTGGTTGCAACTTCTCGGTCGCTGTAGTCCTTAAGGCTCCGCTTATGCTCAGGCAGGCTGTTCTGTAAACCTTTGTTAGTAAGTTGGTGATGGTTAGTTTGTCAGTTGCCGTCCACCATACCACAATGCCGTATAACAGTATTGGACGAATTACTACTATATATATCCAGTGGATGATTTTAGGAGAACTTTCAGAAAAGACTACATCTGTTCCATTTATTCGTGGTGGAGGGTCCACATGTGGGACTTTATTCATCCTAGTAAAGAGAATCAATTCTGTCTTGTTTGGGTTTACGCCCAAACCGCTGCTTCTGGCCCATCTAGCCAATTTGTTCAGAGCCACCTGTAGGATGTCTCTGAGGACGTTTACGAATTTGCCACTCACTGCGATTGCCACGTCCGCATATGCCACGACCTTGCAGCCACGACGTTCTAAATCTAGCAGGATTTAATTCACCGCTAGGTTCCAAATTAGTGGAGGAACCGCTAGGTTTCCTAGCGGTTCCTCCTTGTGGGGTCCCTCTGTTTACAAACCTTGTTAGAGTTGTGGACCCAAGACATGCTGTTATGGGTCTTCTGTTGAGCAAATTTTGAATTAGTCTAATCAAACTAGAGTTAACTTTTATATGTGACAGTGCCGCAATTACTGCATCTGAGTGAATGTTGTTAAAAGCCCCTTCTATGTCAAGAAATGCCACCATGGTGAATTCCTTGAAATGCAGGGACGATTCGATAGTGCTCCCAAGTTATCGGGGGTAAACCAAAACATAGACCGCTATGCCCCATTTTCAATAGGGATCTTCCCTTGTCTAAGAAATGCTTCTGCTTCAATTTTAGTAAACATCGCTTCATAAATCAACTCAAAAAGTGATTCAATGCCGATCGATATAACCTGTCTGGTATAAACGGCAAACATTAGAATTAATTAAAAACTATCCAGATAAGCTGTAAAATAATGTATTTAAACAATGTACTTGAATTCGACACGAGCTTATACTCCTTTAATAAAAACAAATTTCGATCGTAAAGTACTCGATATCGAATGTCGTGTTTTGACCCCCAGGTTTTCCTCTATACTAAAGAGGTTTTCCTCTAAGCTACTGAGGTGTACAGTCGGCCACTGAAGTTGTTCTCTATATAAGGATCAAACCTGGGGTATTCATCAACATTAGACAACCGTTATTCATTGTTGTATTAGGCTGGACCAAAGAGGGAAACCTTAGAGGTCGACCAAGAACAGTGGAAGATCTCAATTCTATAGAACAGTGGGAGGCATAAGACAAACAGAGGAGATGTTTTACTCACACTCTGCTCTACTTCATTCCCACAGTTTCTGTAGAGATCATTGGTAGCAACATGCAATCTACCAACATTCAAACTACCTGAATGCCTTCCCATCAAACTCTGATCCGCTTTATTAACGACAGTAGATTTTGAAACCATTTTCAATTTATGCGGGTCTACATATATCTGGAATGTATACACTTTGCGACTGAAGCTCATCTTTACCTCAGTGGTCAACTCTAGTAGATAAGGAAACTTCAGTGGTCGACTCTTGTCGGGTGTATGTAGGAAGAACTCATTCGACTTCCTCTTCGGCACAGTTGTTGATAAAATCCAATGTCACGTTGGAATAAAATGCAGAGGAAAACTGCAATGTGCAACGTTTTTTAAAAATTATGGTCACGCCATCATTTACACGTCAAGGGAATTTTGCTTTCAATATTCCTTTTACACTTTTATATTTCTTACTACTTATATTCCCGGTTTGTCCTTGCAATGATTCGACAACCAAAGCAAAATCCTTTCTTTTATATTTCCAAACTTTACGATGACTCCTCTTTTAAATTGTTCATGTATTATTTGGACAATCGTGTAAGTGTTCTTTATTAACTTTGCGATTCTGTTCAATTCAGTTTTTGTGGCAGAAACGTGTTGATGTTGCAACAAAAAGTCGACTGCCATCTTGACTTCGTTGCAATGTCTACATTTTCGTTGAAGTCCTGTTGGTTCATTAATTTTTCAAACAAATAGGACAAGAAATAGCAGCGGAATAGTAACTTTATTTTATGGAGGAACATGTTCCCCTTGATTTTCGGGAAAGCAAAGTGTTGTCAGTGTGTCTCAATGGATTATATTTGATGGCGACGTAAGGAACATGCTACGAAGGGAGTTAGTGGCGGAGATTTTACTAGTTGTACTGCAGAAATTGTGAATATGACTTAAAAGTTATGAGGAAAAATAGGGAGAAAGTATGATTCTCAAGAGAAAATGAGATTAAACCTTTGAAGTATACATACTCGTATACCTATATCGTGGCTTGACTGAACTTAAAAGATTTATATTTCGTTAGAAAATACAAAATTTTAAGGAAAAAATACTAACCTGCAGACATATGCAGATTTCGATTTGAACTCCTATGAGTTTTGCAAACCTTATTATTACTATTGTATGTATACTCAGCAAAATTGGTCACTCCAAAAAACGCTTCGGGTTAGACAAATTCAAAAGAGATAGGTACTTATAATTGCCCTCCTCTTTGAATTGCTTTTACACAAAGATGCAAAGAACTTCTATGTAAGCACTATTATAACCCCTTACCCCCTTGCTTACAAATGCACTGAAAATAAGTTCATAAACGTAAGCATATACACCGTTTCCTTCGGTTGCTCACGGGGGAAGTGTTCGCCACAGAGTCAAGAGAGAAGTTGTATTATATTTCGTTTATATTTAAAAACCAGTAAGGAAAGGCACAAAGTCGGGCGGGGCCGACTATATAATACTCTACACTTCCCTAACAATGCGATAAAGGTCACTGCGATAATAATTTGGAATAATTGGTAAGTAGGCAGGAACATATTATCTAATTCTGAGCCGATAATCGCTAAACTAAGCAATATTCGTTCCTAAATTGAGAAACATCTTTCCGGAAAATATTAATGATCGGAAGTAAAGTACAACTTCTATAGCGCGTTGATACCAAATCAAGAGGAACATATATATGGAGGTTATATATAAATCTGAACCGATTTTCCCTGAATACTCATTCATGTAAAAAGTCCTCTTTCTGTAGAATTTCGTACTGATCGGATTTAAAATACAGTCTCTACAGCGCTTGCATGTCAAATCGGTGGTAACATATATATGGGGGCTATATCTAAATCTGAACCGATTTTCTCCGAATTTGGCAGTATTCCTTCGAGTAATAAGAAACCTCTTTCTGCGAAATTCGCACTGATCGGATAAAAAATAAAATTTTTACAGCGCTTACATGTCAAATCGGGGGTAACATATGTATGGGGGATATATCAAAATCTGAACCGATTTCTTCTTCTTTATAACCGATCTTCACACTGATCGGTTATAAAATAAATTGTTTACGGCGCTTACATGTGAAATCGGGGGTAACGTATACATGGGGGCTATATCTAAATCTGAACCGATTTCTTCCAAATTTAACAGTGTTCATGCATATAATAAGAGACCTCTTTCTGCTGAATTTCATACTGATCGGATATAAAATAAAGTTTTTACAGCGCTTACATGTCAAATCGGGACTAACATATATATGGGGGCTATATCCAAATCTGAACCGATTTTAACCAAATTAAATAGGAATCGTCCTTGGGCAAAAAAAAAGATATGTGTAAAGTTTCGTCAAGATCGGGCCATAATTGCGACCTGTACTTTGATTACAAGAATACATCTACAGACAGACGGACAGACAGACGGGCATAGCTAAATCGACTCAGAAAGTGATTACAAGTCAATCGGTATAATAAACAATGGATCTATCTCTTCTCCTTTTGGGTGTTACAAACAAATGCACAAAGTCATAATACCCTCTACCACAGTGTGGTGTAGGGTGTAAATATATCTACTTTATCGAGTGGATCCGTAGGAAGTATTTGGACTTAAATTAACTTAAACTAGTAAGGGATGGAGAAAGGTAGTCGGTTTTCTGATGGTGGTACATTGTGTTATAATTCTGACTGAGTAGTCCGCTTCAAAGGATCACAAATTCGTGGAGACCAGGTACTGTGCTCCGATACCTCTGCCGGTTATACTTGCGGAGAGACCTGGTACAATAGTCCGTTCGTCGACCTGTCTATCTAATTCGATTCGGACCTTCAAATATGGGTTATACCAAAACGTGAACCGAGGGACTTTATATCGATACCTCCATTCTAAACTATGCTAAGTGCAAAAAGGTCGTTTTTCAGAAGAGGCAATCAGTGTTTGATGCATTTTTTAAATTTGTGTGGAATTCCTTTGTAATGGAAATCGAATGACCTGTACAGTTTGTTAATAACTTTTGATTGGGTTGACGGATAAACACCTAATTTTGACTGAATATAATTTGGAATATTTAGAAGTCAATAATGCAATCTCTCTAAAAACATGCTAAGACGCCTTAGCATGTTTTAGAATTGAGGTATCGATATAGGGCCTAGTTTAGGTTAGGTTAAGAGTGGCAGTCTGTCAAACAGACTCACTTAGACTATCCAGTACATTGTGTTACCACAGGAACGTAAGGGAAAACATAGGTTATCCCTAGCCCCTGACGTTGAACCAACTTGATAGTTTTAAAAAGTTTAAAAGTTGGCGGATTCCAACATCAGCCAAGTTAGCTAACTCCTCAAAGAAATAACAGCCCAAGGTTGTATGCCGCCTTCTAGAGAGAGCGGGGCACAGACACAGAAGGTGTTCTATTGTTTCCTCCTCATCTCCGTCTCCACAGCTTCTGCCAAAGTCATTGTGCAAGACCTTTAATATCTCTGTGTGACGTCCAATAAGACAGTGACCTGTCATGACAGACACGATAAGCGAGACGTCCGTTCTCGACAACGAAAGCAGTGCTTTGGTGCCTTTTACGTCTTAACCGGGCCACATCAGCCTGGAATATATGCAGTTCCTGACTAGTGGCCACCTGTCATTTGTTTGCGTAAGTGCACTATCTCTCAAGAGAAGCTTGCAGGTTGCTAGAGGCATGCCCACATGTTCCAGGTCCCTGGAACTTGTAAGGTAGTTACTAGTCTTGCAAGTTCATGTGCCTTGTAGTTCCCTGGTATATCCCTGTGACCCATATCAGGTGAATATTGAATTGTTCAGCCATCTCGTTAAGAGATCTGCGACAGTCGAGGGCAGATTTTGAACTCAGGAATATAGTTTCCAGGGACTTGATAGCAGCCTGACTATCAGAGAAAATATTTATACCGACATTGGTCAGTACGTTAATTTTCACCCATTCTGCTACCTCTTTAATAGCTAAGATTTCTGCCTTGAAAACACTACAGTGATCAGGCAGTCTTTTTGCAAGTGATAGCTGAAGTTCCTCAGAAAAGACACCAAAGCCCACTTGGTTATCGAGTTTGGAACCGTCTGAGTAGAAGGTAATGAATTTGCTCTGTCCTGCGGTATGACCATTCCTTTCTTATCTATCAGGTAAAGGGTTTTTCAACAGGGACGCTACAAAAGTAGACCGACAGGGACAACAAACGACGCCATATTTTTGCCGCTCTTTTGACATTTCTCTTTACTAAGGTTTGCCATTTCATGATGGACATATATACGAGCCAACAACGAGTCGAAATTATTAAAATTTACTACCGAAATTCGGAGTCAGTGGCCTCAACGTTAAGAGCGCGAAAAATCGAAAAATCATCTTCAGCGATGAGGCTCATTTCTGGCTGAATAGCTTCGTCAATAAACAAAATATGCGTTATTGGTCAGACATCAATCCACACGTACTCTATGAGTCATCATTGCATCCCGAAAAAATTACGGTTTGGTGCGGTTTATGGGCCGGCGGCGTCATTGGGCCGTACTTCTTCCGTGATGATCAAGACCGGCACGTTACTGTGAATGGGAATCGCTACCGTTCAATGATAACCGAATATTTTTGGCCCCAATTGGATGATATGGACTTGGAGGACATGTGGTTCCAACAGGACGGCGCCACAAGCCACATAGCGAATGCCACAATCAATTTATTGGAAACCAAGTTTGGAGAACGTGTTATCTCACGAAATGGTCCAGTCGATTGGCAGCCTCGGTCGTGCGATTTGACGCCGTTAGACTATTTCCTGTGGGGCTACGTCAAGTCTATGGTCTATGCCAACAAGCCAGCGACGATTGATGAACTTCGTACGAATATCGAACGTGAAATTGCAGCAGTATCGGCCGATTTATGCTTGAAAACCGTCGAAAATTGGGTTCAGCGTCTGGACTTCTGCAAGCGTGCCCGTGGTGGAAATGCAAAAGAAATCGAGTTCCATACATAATGGCATCGAACGTACTTTCACAGGAATAAAGAATTTTATTGATATCCAAAACCGTTTTTGTTTTATTTAAAAAAACTTTTCTAGCGCTCTTATTGACGGACCCGATATAAGAGTGAGATACTTCTTGTCAAAGAGTGACTACGTCATAGTGTAACCTACAGTGCGCGAAAGGTCAGGCATTCCGTCTATAATGACACTATGTCCGTAACCAATTCCTGACCATATTGCCAGTTCCGTGATTCTAATCGCAGTACATGCGGCAAATTCCACTGCTATAATATCTAGCGACATTTAATGTGGTATAAAATTTAGGGCCGGAGTTGGTGTCGTTCTCAGCGCACCCGTGATACATATTGCAGCCATCCGCTGAAGCTTGTTTAGTATCGCATAGAAGGTGAATTTCTGTAGAGCTGTCCACCAGACGACAATGCCGTACATCATTATCGGTCTGACTACTGCCGTATACAACCAATAAACAATACGCGGGTTCAGACCCCAGCGTTTTCCTACTGCCCTTATACAGGTATATAGCGCTATCACAGCCTTATTTGCTATTTCCAAAATGTTGGGTTTGAAGTGAAACTTCCTGTCTATTAAAATACCTAAGTATTTTGCCCTTTCAGAGAGGGGAATTTCAATACCCCCAAGGAGACAGTTGTAACTCGTGGTACCTTTTCTCCACTGGTGAAAAGAACTAGTTCCGTCATGGTCGGATTAACACCAAGACCATTACCGGAAGCCCATTTTGCGGTTGTATGAAGGCCCTGCTGTAGGATGTCTCTGAGAGTATCCAGAAACTTCCCTCTAACAGGTATTGCCACGTCATCTGCATAGGCAACAACTCTGATACCCATCATCTCCAGAGAAAGAAAATATTGTTCATGGAGAGATTCCATAGCAGAGGAGACAGAACACCCACAGAACCCTGACAAATCTATGGAGGTCACTTGACCCTAAACTAGCTGAAATGCGTCTCTTTATTAGAAGTTTATGAATGAACCTACGAATATTGCTGTCAACCCCCAGGGTTTCTAAAGCCGTGATTATAGCGGCAGGATTTATCTTATTGAAGGCCCCCTCTATATCTAAGAAAGCTACCATAGTATATTCCTTAACAGAGAGGGATCCTTCAATGAAGCTGAGTAGATCATGCAGGGCGGTTTGGTGGACTTGCCCTTGCTGTAGGCATGCTGTTGAGTGGATAGTATCCTGTGATCAATTTTAGTCCTAAGGTAACAATCTATTAATCTCTACAGAGTTTGAAGGATAAATGACGATAGACTAATTGGCCGAAAATCCTTAGCTCCAGTGTAGGACGGCTTTCCCGCTTTTGGGATGAAAACAACATTGGTTTCTCTCCATTTTGTTGGTATGTATGCCTGATTGATACAGCATGTGTATATCTCTCTGAGCCAGAGAGAAATTGCCTGTAGCTCCGCGGGCGAGACTTTGTCTGGTCCTGACGACTTAAATGTTTAATAGCCAAAAGAATTCTAGATTCGATTAGCTCGTTGGCAACCTCTGATGGCTGCACTTCAAGGGAAACCCTTTCAAGGGAATCCCCTTCAAAAACAATGCCTCTTCAGAGTTGCCCGGGAAATGTGTATCCAGGAGCACTCCCAGCGATTCCTCACTGAACGTAGTGCATGAACTATCATCTTTCTTCATGTACCCAATAATACAAGGTGTTGAAGCTAAAATGTTCCGTATCCATGAGTCTTCGGATGAGCTTTCTACGCCACTTCAGAAATCAATCCAGGATTTATTTTGAGCGTTTCTCAACTCTTCTTTCTACAGTTTGAGTTCTTTCTGTTTTTTTGTGTGCCAGTCCTGTGGGGCTCTGGTGTTCTTTGCCCTATTTAAGAGCTCCTACAGCACTTCCTCAGCATAACTAATTGAGACGACCACCATTGCGGTCTGCTGGGACATGCGGCTTTTAACGAGTCCTTAAGAGACGCAGTGACTCGCTCCACAGTTTCTTCTATATCCCAGATAGTTAGTATTTTCATTTCAGGACTTTTTGGAAGAGACCTGTTGGATATGTATCAGGAGGCTCGGGAGTTGGGAAGAATGTATCAGGAGGCTTCGCATTCATGCAGAAGCTAATATATGATCGGAAAAGTTATAAGTGTCCAAAAGTTTCCAATCAAAAATCCTTCCACTTAAATTTCGGAGACAAAGGTGACATCGAGCACCTCCTGTCTGTTTCTGGTAATGAATGTAGGTACATGCCCTCTATAACAAATCACAAGGTTACTTCTTATAACATATTCGATAAGTAATTCGCCCCAGTCGTTGATGTCAGTACTTCCCCATATATGATGGTGTCCTGCATTGACATCACTACACACAATTAGGTCCTTGTTCTTCTCGTTTGCTGCTCTTACCAGTGATTTCAATGCACAAGGTGGCGTCTCAGCGTTATGTGCCATATAAATGGAGGCTAACCAAACATGGGAGATTTCTAACTCGAGGCTGGCTGATACTATGTCTTCACTACTAAAAGAAGGAAGAAGGTATAATTTAAGGTCCCTTCTTGGCAAGTATTCAGGCTCTACGTTTTCCATTACCTGTACCTTGAAGCAGCCTAAGCCCACAACCCATATCTCCATTCAACCATGGTGCCTAGATTAGGACCAGGTCAGCGCCTCCTTCCATCAGGAGGTCTATATAGGGCCTAAGTATTTCAAAATGGACATACGTGTCCCAATTTCACTCGGGACAATTATAGGCTATATTAAATATAAATGCTTAAATTTCAGCCACATCGGTTGAAATGTGTTAGTAAAGGGCCAAATTTCAGCCCGATTGGTTGAAAACTCAACTTGGAGGGGACTTTTACGCGGTGAAGCTATATAAAACGTTGTTTAAAAATATATATTTTTTTTTAATTTTTAAAGAAAATTAATCTTACCAAGTTTTTCCTAAATTAGTAAGCATTTGCATAACATCTAAATATTTATTTTATTATCAAAAATCCTTTCTACTTTTAGTAGGAGAAGACAACTTCAGCTTAACACAATAGTAATTAAATAATAAACAAAAAGCGAAAACAAACACAGAATAGGACTTTCACAAGAAAATCTCTGGCAAGAAAGCATGCAGAGCCAACAACAACACCAAAGAGAACAAACTCATTTGTCTACTACGAACAACCAACAGCAGCAGCAACAGCAGAGCGTGTCTCGTCAGATGCTGCACAGTGGTCCAAAAAAGGATGCTTGTTATTTCACCCACCAACTTTTGGGTTTATTCGGCAAAAATTTAAGTAATTTTTATTTTATGTTCAAAGTTTGATACAATTATTTGCATTTTTCACTGTGAAATTCAGCTGAAGATCAAAGTATTCCTTCCTTCGACTCTTATGATAAAAAATAAAAATTAAAAACTTCAAATAGTAAATAAATTTATAAATAATTCAATTTAGAAAAAAATGGAGAAAATATTTTTATTTACCCAGGCTGACAAATACTGAGGAAATTCGCATAAAGTGCAGATCTTGTATAATTATTGAGAGTTAACCAGTAAGGAAAGATATAAAATCGGGAGGGACCGATTATATATACACCTACATAGCAATACTCAAAGATTGTTTCGTTTCAGTTAAGAAAGTACTTAGTTCCACCGCTACCGCCCAGAATCGAAAGGAAAATATATATGAGACAATACGTAAATCAAAACAGATTTATCAACGTTCACTTTCACCAAAGAAATATTCCTCCATTACATATATATAGTCTTCCAAAGAACCGCTTTTCATCTATAATTAAGTCGACCACTGAGAACTTACTCTATTATAGGGTCGAAGACCTCTATCTTCTTCAATAGTGTCGTCTTCCTCTATCATTGAGTAGACACGTATGCCTTCCCGTAATATATAGTCGACCAATAAGACTTCCCCCTATTATGTATTCAACAAAAAAGGTATACATCTGTTAGAGAGTCTTACTTAAACATCTTCATCTATTAGAGAAAAGTCAAAAGAAGTGTTCCTATTTAAAAAAAAATCTACCACGACGGCCTACCTCTATTACAGAGTCTACTAAAAAGAGATTCGTCTTTAATAAAATCAACTCGACCACCCAGGTCCTCTTCTATTACTGAGTCGACTACTAAGGCCTTCCTCTATGATGGATCCAACCTTTGAGGTCTTCCACAATTATATAATCTGCCAGAGAGGCCTTCATATAACGTGTGATCCAAGTAGAGATACTTTTTTCAATAGCCTTTTTTGACAGATAGCGTGTGAGTCGTGCATGCTGTCATGTTATTTTTGTTAAGTATTGTTTGGCATTTCATCATGGAAAGACTTACGCCTGAACAACGTTTACAAATCGTTCAACTTTATTACGAAAATTCACGTTCTGTGAGGAACACATTCGTGCACTTCGCTCAACTTATGGTCAACATAATCAACAACAACAACATCACCCATATTGTGACCCAGCATTCATTATTGGATAATATTCGACCGAATAGACCACGTCCAGCACGTAGTGAAGAAAATGTAGCGGCCGTAGCTGAGAGTGTACACCAAGACCGTGGAGAGTCGATTCGGCGCCGTTCGCAGCAACTCGGACTGACGTATGGAACGACTTGGCGCATTTTACGTCGAGATCTTAAATTGAAAGCATACAAAATACAGCTTGTGCAAGAACTGAAGCCGCCAGACCTTCCCAAGCGACATCGCTTCGCTCTATGGGCTCTTGAAAAGTTCCAAAAGATCCGACGCTTTCGTTCAGCGATGAGGCTCATTTCTGGCTCAATGAGTACGTAAACAAGCAAAATTGCCGCATTTGGGACGAAGAGCAACCTGAAGAGATTCAAGAGCTGGTTTGGTGTGGTTTGTGGGCCGGTGGAATCAATGATGTCGGTGAGAACGTAACCATCAATGGCGACCGTTATCGTGCAATGATGACCGACTATTTGATGCCTGAAATTGAAGCTCGTGATCTCGGCGACATTTGGTTTCAACAAGACGGCGCCACTTCCCACACATCGCATCAATCAATGGATTTATTGAGAGAACACTTCGGTGAGCAGATAATTTAACGTTTTGGGCGTGTCGATTGGCCACCAAGATCGTGTAATATCACACCGTTAGACTTTTTCCTGTGGGGATATGTATAGTCTAAAGTTTAAGCGGACAAACCCGCTTCGATTCAGGCCGTGGAGCAAAACATCACGCGTGTCATTCGCCAGTTACCAGTCGAAATGTTCGAAAGAGTCATCGAAAATTGGACTTAACGGATGGACCATCTGAGACGTATCCGCGGCCAACATTTGATAGACATAATCTTCAAAAATAAATACCAAAGAATGTTCTTTCAAATGATAATAAACATTCCTCATTCAATTTGAATTTTCTGTGTTTTTTTCTTTAAAAAAGTATGGAAACTCGAAATGTTTTAGCTATATTTTATAATCTACTGCAGAGGACTCCCTCTATTATAGAGTTTATTACACAAGGCTTTCTCTATTATAAAGTTGATCAAAGAGGTCTTCTTTTAAAATAGAGTCGATCTCTGAGGTATTTCTCTATTTTTAAGTCCACTGATGACGCCTTCCTCTGTTATATAAAAGTGTTCTTACTTTGAGGTCTTCCTCAGTAATAGATTCTACCTTTATATAGTCGTCAAACAGGAATTCGTCTATAATCTTCCATGGGGGAAATATTTTGCGGTCGACCACTGAGGACTTACTCCTTTATAACAAAGACCACAGACTTCTGCCACTATTATTGAGTCGACCATTGAGGTATTCCTCTGCTGAAGAGTCGATCGAAGAGTTATTTCTTAATTCTAGTGTAGACCAAAGATGACTTCCTCTATTACAGAGTAGACCAAATAAGTTGTTCTCAATTATGGAGTCGACAATAGAGTTTGTCAATGAAGTCGGTCTCCATTATTGAGTGGAAACTGATGACTTCCTCTATTATTGAGTCGACCACTGATGCCTTCCTTGGTTATATAGCCGACGACTGACGGCTTACTCTATTATAGAGTGGACCATCGATGTTTTCTAGAGTCGACACTGATGTTTTCTTCTATGACTCTACTATAGAGTTTACTACTTAGATCTTCCTCCATTATTGAGTCGATACTATGTAGTGTTGATCACTGAGTTTTTCCTCTATTATGAAGTCGAAATCTAAGGACTTCCTCGATTATTTAGTCGACTACTGAGAACCTCCTCTATTATAGATCAATGAGGACTTCCTCTAGTATAGAGTCAACCATTGAGGACTTCCTCTATTATAGAGTCAACGATTGAGGACTTGCTCTATTACGAAGTCGACCACTGAGGTATTCCTCTATTATAGAGTCGACCACTGGGGACTTGCTCTATTGCGGAATCGACCACTGGGACTTCCTCTATTATAGAGTCGACCACTGAGGACTTACTCTATAACAAAGCCGACCACTAACGACTTCCTCTATTATAGAGTCGATCACTGAGGACTTCCTCTATTATAGAGTCAACCACTCTATAACAGAGCCGACCACTGACGACTTCCTCTAATATAGAGTCAACCACGGAGGACTTACTCTATAACAGAGCTGATCACTGAGTTTTTCCTCTATTCTGTAGTCGACATCTAAGGATTTCCTCGATTATTTAGTCCACTACTGAGAACCTCCTCCATATAGAGTCGACTACTGAGAACATTCTCTATCATACAGTCGACTACTGAAGTCTTCCTCTTTTATAGAGTCGACCACTGAAGTCTTCCTCTATTATAGAGTCTACCACTGAGGTCTTCCTCTATTATAGAGTCATGTGCTGAGGTATTTCTCTACTATAAAGTCGACCACTGGGGTCTTTCCCTTTTATACCGTCTTCCACTGAAGACTTCTTCTATTATAGAGTCTACCACTAAGGTCTTCCACCATTATATAATCTATCACTGAGGACCTCTTGTATTATTGAGTCTACCACTGAGGACTTTCTCTATTATAGAGTCGGTTAATGAGGTCTTCCTCTATTATAGAGTCGAACCCTGAGGATTGCCTTTTTACGGAATGGCCCAATGATGTCTTCCTTTATTATAGAGTCGAAAACGGAGCCCTTCCTCTATTTTAAAGTCGACTCTATAATTGGTGTTTCCTCTGTTATCGAGTCGACCACTGGGGTCTTCGTCTTTTGTAGAGTCGATCACTGAGGTCTTTCTCTATACTAGAGTCGACCTTAATGTCTTCCTCTTTTATAGAGTTGACCATTGAGGTCTACCTCTATTATAGAGTCGACTGCTGAGGTCTTCCTTTATAGAGTCAAGCGCTGAGAACTTCCTCTATTATAGAATCTCCCACTGATGTCTTCCTCTATTATAGAATAGACCACTGAAGGCTTTCTCTGTTATTGGGTCGACCACTGAGGGCTTCCTCTATTATAGTCGTCTACTGAGGACTTCCTCTATTAAAGATTCGATCACTAATGTCCTTCTCTATTAGGGATCGTACCATTAACCTTCATACTTTGATGTCTTCTTCAGATTCGACTACTGATATCATACACACATCTGATATATTAATTGAAAGGAACCTGCAAATTATGTCAGGTTTCGAAGACTGATTATTCTGAGAAGATATTTTGAAAGGTTTGATAATACGCCAACATTAATAGAATGAAACCGCCGCTGACTAAAGTAAATTCTTTCAAATTTTAATTCACGAAGATCCCACTGTCCACCCCACGTTGGGGAGTGCGTGAACAAGTGATGCTTCCTTTTGTTCGTGGTCTCGGCATGATGTACTGCCATCGCTTAAAGGTGGAGTTTAAATGGAAGTCTTTTCATTCCGTCCGTTTCTTTGAATGACGAATTGTTCTCGGCACATGCCGAGACCACCTGTTTAAAAATTTGTCTGATTCTTTCGCCCGTCGGTTTGTTTTGGGCCCAAAACAATGGGCGTACATCGGAGCGTTAAACAATCAAAGTCGTAATGGTACATTTGCCATTCATAAAAGGTAAAAGGCAAAGCATTTATGCCAATTTTCGCTTTTCATTCCACGACTCTTTATGGTTTTCTCTGGCCCAAAAAAGGGGTTGTGGCGATTGGTTGGGTTGCATGGCCACAGTGCCAAGCAGAGGGTTGCAGGGATGGACAGACGAACAATTCCAACATAACAGAGGGTGGAAATTAACAAGACAACAATGTGGCCGCTGCCGCCTTTCACAAGTATAGCTGTGCCAAATGTGCGCGAACAAAGGGTACTCGAGAATAATGGATGAGACTTTCAGTGCCGGTCGGCGGCAATGTTTTGTTTGGTGTTATTGTGGCTGGTGGACTGATGACTCTGACTGGTCGGCTGGTTGGCTAGTGGGAGTAATTATTGATGCTCTATTAGATCGCAGACGGTCTGATCTTGATTGGCACGCAGTCAAACATCAACAAACATCTGATGAAGTGATTATCTTTTGAAGTGCTTGAATTGTATTGAATAGCGTTATCTGTGCTGCCTTTGAAGCGTGCTAAAGTACATAATGGGAATTGTAATGTAGCACATATGTTTAGAATATCTAGGCTTTCGAAATTGAGCTTAGATATTGGCATAAAAAATGGTGAAGTTCACTTTGCAAAATAAAACTAATTTTGATTCTGAGTTCGGAGTTTGGACTTGTAAGTTTAAAGATTTAATAAACCTAGTGAAATTTGCGAGAAACAACATACAAAGGCGACTTGGAATAAACTTTAAGCTCCTTTTGCAGTAAGAGACAATAGTTCTACAGATTAATTTAAGGAGATTGGTCCCGAAACTGGCAACTCAACCACATAAATTTGGTAAAGATTCGGAGGAGGAAGTAAACTGATCTCTTTTCTATATTATAGTTAAAGGTTTCATAACAGCATAGTCGTTTCACCGCGATACATATCTACTGCACCGCATAAACAGCTATACCAATATAATCCCACTTCAACGAATTACCTTCTTCCGTAGATACACGAGTAGCTTAAAACATAATATAAAACTTAATAGAATGTTTAATGAAAACCAGTTCAATATAGAAGTCAAGGTTGACTCTAGTATACAGAAGGTCTTCGGTCGACTCTAGTGCAGAGGAAAGCCTCGGTGGAAGTAGACTCTAAAATAAAGGAAGATCTCGATGGAGTTCGACTCTAGTATGGAGGAAGGCCTCTTTGGATGTCAACTCCAGCATAGAGGAAAACCTTGGTAGAACTTAACTCTAGTTTAGATGAATGTCTCAGTGGAAGTCAATTCTAGTACAGAGGAAGAATTCGGTGGAGTTCGACGCCGGTATATACGAAGACCTTGCTTGAGGTCGATTCTGGTATTTAGAGAGGCCTCGAATGAGTTCGACACTAGTATCACAGGAAAATCGTATCCATGGAAATTCGCAGCCTTTATACGACGTCCAAGTAGAATTCTAAAGAATTGTACAAAATGACGAGAGGATGATGAACCGAGGAAAATCACAATGGATCAATTGTGGTCACAGCGGAGGACAACTAATCGATATGTTATCTTTTCCACCTTATTAGAATCACAGATCGGCTATGCGCATACCCAACTCCAGAAGTATACTGGTCTGTACAACAGCGATTAACGATTATAGAGTACATAGTTAACTGTGTATGTTTTGGGTGTCAGGACACCGTGGAGTGATTGAAAGATATCGATTATAGTGTGAAGCAGGACTTCAAAGGTGTTTTATCATAATAAAGAGAAACAACTCTGAATATGATGACTATAGTACAAACGTAAACCTCAAGGTCGTATCTTTAATTGAATAAGACGACCACTTCGGTGGATGTCAACTATAGTAGACAGGAAGACATCGGGGGAGATCGATCCCAGGACTATATCCTTTTCATGAAATTTTCCATCACCAAATCGCAAAGTGGCTGCCCTATGTCCACGATAGCCTCACGAATTATATCCTTGAGGTCTTGAATCGACGCTGGGCTGTTGGTGTAGACCTTATCTTTCACGTGGCCCCAAAGGAAGAAGTCGCAAGGTGTTAAATCACAAGATCTCGGTGGCCACTTGTGATCACCTGTTCGAGAGGTAACACGGTCCGGAAACTTTTCCCGTAACAGAGCAATGGTTTCGTTGCTTGTGTGGCACGTAGCGCCGTCTTTTTGAATGTAAACGTTGTTCAGATCAATACCATCCAACTCCGACCACAAAAAACCATTAATCATCTCTCGATAGCGCAATCCATTCACCATAACTGTTGATCCAACCTCATTTTCGAAAAAGTAAGGTCCAATGACCACGCTGGACCATAAACCGCACCAAACAGTCACACGTTGAGGATGGAGAGGCTTCTCAACAATAACTCTTGGGTTTTCCGAGACCCAGATGCGACAATTTTGCTTGTTGACGTAGCCACCGAGGTGGAAATGGGCCTCATCAGTCAAGACGATTTTTCGATAGAATTCCGGATCATTTTCATGCATTTCAATGACCCAATCAGTAAAGACACGACGTTGTTGATGATCGTCCGGCTTGAGTTCTTGTGTTAACTGACCCAAGTCTTTATGCAACATACGGTGTAATGACGTTTGTGGAATGCCCAATTCCAAAGAACGACGAGGAATGGACAAACCTGGGTTTTCTTCAACACTTTGGCTACATTTGAGCAATATTCTCAGTTGTTCTTGAGCGACATGCACGGGTTTTATTCTTCACATCACTAACTTGTCCCAAGAGCTCGAATTTTGCCACCAATGTTTGTATTGCGGTCCGACAAGGTGCTTCACGACGACCCAAAATGGCTTTAGTTTTGCGAACTGTGACTTGCAAGATTTTCACCATTTTTGTAGTGTATCGTTCCATTTTTAGTAATGGCGTAGTTTCTACTTGTCAAATGTCCAAGAATAAAAGCTTCAACAGTGACAGCGAAATTAGTTAACTCCCTAAGGTTTTATGCCTCCTTCTCGAGAGTGCGGGGTACATAACCAGAAGGTGTTCTTCTCATCCTCTTCGTCTACACAGCTTCTGCAAAAGTCATCATGTAAGACCTTCAATATCTCTACGTGCAGTCCAATAAGACAGTGTCCCGTCATGACAGACACGATAAGTGAGACGTCCGGTCTCGATAACGACTGCAGCGTTTTGGTGTGTGGTCACATCAGCCTAGAATGTATGCAGTTCCTGGCTGATGACAATCTGCCATTTATTTTCGCAAGGGCTTTATCTCTCATAAAGAGCTTGCAGGTCACTAGAGGCAATCCCAGTTCCCCTGGAGCGTGCAAGGTAGTTCCTAGTCTTACAAGTTCATCTGCTTTGCAGTTTCCTGCTATGTCCCTGTGACCCGGCGCCCATATTAGGTGAATATTGAACTGTTCAACCATCTCGTTAAAACATCTGACACATTTGAGGGAGGTTTTTGGATTATGGAATATAGTTTCCAAGGCTTGGGATAGAACATTAATTTTCAGCCAAACCGCTAGTTTTTTATAGCTAAGATTTGTGTCTGGTAAACACTACAATGATAAGGAAGTCTTTTTGCAATTGATGAATCAAGTTCCTCAGACAAGACACCAAAGCCTGCTTGGTTGTTGAGTTTGGAATCTCCTATGTCCTGGGATACGTTCGATGAACCTTGTTTAGTATCGCGCAGAAGGTTGATTTCTACGGTGCTATCCACCAGACGACAACGCAGTGCAGCATTATCGGTCTGACTACTACCGTATACAGACAATAAAACGTACGCAGGTTAATTCCCAGCGTTTTCCAATTCTTCTTTTAATTTTCATGAATTGCCTTTTGATGAATGTTGGGTTTGAAGTTCAATTTCCTGTCTAGTAAAATACTTAAGTATTTTGCGCTTTCAGAGAAGGCAATTTCAATACCCCCAGGGAGACTGGTGTAACTGTTGGTACCTTATTTCTCCTGGTAAAAAGAACTAGTTTCGTCTTTGTTGGGTTAACATCAAGAGCATTATCGTAAGCCCATCTTGCGGTTGTATGACGGGCCTGCTGTAGGATGTATCCAAGAGTACTCTCAAACTTCCCTCTAATACCTATTGCCACGTCATCTCCATAGAAAACAAACTTTACACTCATCATCTCCAGAGCAATCTATTACGTCAAGGATTCCATAGCATAGGAGACAGAACAATCCCTTGGCGCTAACAAATCTGTGGAGGTTAGTTGACCCTAACTTAGATTCTAGTAAGTATCAAGTAAGACGTCGGTGTAATTCCACTATAGAATAGAGGAATGTCTCGGTGAACTCTAGGTCGCCTCTAGTATATAGGAATGCATCGGTGGAGGTCGACGCTATTTAAAAACAAGAACTCAGATTTCGAGCATATTATAGAGGAAGAAGTCAATCGGGGTCGACTCCAGTATATAGAAAGAATGTCCCTGTGGCGTGCAACTCTGCCATAGCAGAAGACTTCGGTGGAGTTATATAGAAAGGATTCTTGGTAAAGTTCGACTCTAGTTTAAAACAAGAAGTCGGTACTCGACCACACTATAGAATTTGAAATGGATGAAGGTCGACGTCGAAGATCTCTGTAAAGTATGTACAGAGTTCGGCCTGGGTGAAGTTCGATTCTAGTATACTGGGTGCCTCAGTAGAGTGCGGCGTCTCTAGTATAGCAGAAGATATCAGTTGAGTTCGCCTCTAATATAGACTTTGTACGGAGGAACGTCTCGCTGGATGTCCATTTAGTATAGCGGAAATACTAGATGGTACGATTCTGACATACAAAAAAGTTATGGTATAGTGGTATTGATAATACTTTTTATGTTTGATTTGATTCCTTTTTAAGTTTGATTCCTGAGTTAGATTCTCAAAAGGCAGTTTCAATGCGGAGAACTTTCTTTCCCTCCAACAGCTGAACCGAAATACTCAGTTTGTTTGCGTAAGGGTGGTAGAACGATAAATAGATAAATAAATAAAACAAAGTCGTGCATTGGTTGATGTTGGATTTCAAGGTCGTTTTCTTTTTCCCTTGACTATTCAAAACACCTTCTTTCACTTTGAAGGAACTCTTTGATCTTCAGCTCAACTCCACAGTGAGAAAAACCATAAAATAACATCAATAACAGATCAACCCCGCATAGGAAAACATCAAAATACAAAGTGGTTTCATTTTTTGTTCTACAATGTAGTAAAAGCAGAGTCTTATTTAAAATAATTTTTCAACGAATAGTACCATGTTGCGATGCGCAGGATCCGTAGAGATCCATACTGCTCGTGAATAAAACAACAAGAGAGCAGAGCGCGACGACAGTAATTGGCTACTTCACTCGGAGAGTGTTCAACAACGACTGATTTCTGGAAGTATCTCACTACAATCCGGACTATGCGAACCATAAACACTCAAACTACTAGATGGTCCTTCGCTCCCTTAAGCAAATTTCTCGAGTTACGAACGATTAAATTTTTGACATTAGTAGTTAAGAGAAGAAAGAGCACAAATTTGTTTTTATTTTTTATACATATTTTTGGCATTTTTCCTCAAACATTTCACTTTACAATCACAATTGGAGCAAACACAATTGATTTCTTAAATAAAATTGCAAAAAACACATCTTTAAATCAGCAAATTAAATCTCGAGAGTTAACAAGAGAATGCCAAAATAACTCGAAGACAGCAAAACAAATGTCAAAAATTTAATCGTCGTAACTGTCACTTTTTAAAGAGTACGACGGACCATCTATTACTTTGATTGTTTATGATGCGAACATCGTCCAAGAAGAGTTGTGGAGAGATGCAGCTCTGGAAGTCTCTCTCTACAATTGGTACTATGCAAATATCATCCAAGGAGAGTCGTAGCAGAGACTTCTCTTACTTCAACCCAAGTTTTTTGCCCAACTTAATTTGACATTTCTTTGTTTCAGTGTTTGACAAATTCAACCATGGAGAGGTACACAATTAAGCAGCGCGTTAAAATTTTTGAAGCCTTTTACGAAAATGGGCGTTCAATTCAAAATGCATTTCGTGCACTTCGTGATTTTTTGGTCGGCATAATCGACCAAATATGTCCACAATCGGGAGAATTGTGTACAAATTTGCCGCACTTGTGCAAAAGAGAATTTTCGAGTGATTGTTTAAAAGCCTATGCATCCACAAAGAGTGACTGTTTGGTGCGGTTTATATGCTGGCGGCGTTATCCGGCCCCTTCTTCTTCTTCGAAAATGAGTTCGGCCAAGAAGTTACCGTGAATGGTGTTCGCTATAGCGATATGATAACGGACTTCTTGTGGCCAGAAATTGAGGATATGGACTTGTAACAAAACAATGTGTTATCTCACGTCGTGGCGATGTTAATTGGCCGCCACGATCATGTGATTTGAAACCGTTGGACTTCTTTCTCTGGAGATATTTAAAAATAAAGTGTACGTCAATAAGCCAAGAACAATTCAAGAGCTAAAGGATGAGATAATTCGGCACCTTAACGACATTGAACCTCAATTATGTCTCAGAGTCATTGAAAATATGAACCATCCGTTATAGGCATGCCACCGAAGCCGTGGCGAGCATTTGGTCGATATTTTGTTTCACAAATAATTGTCATTGATCCTTCTATCATAATAAAAAATATTAAGATAATTCTCTGAAATATTTTTGTTTTATTTACAATTAACATCATGCGTTTTGGTTGGACAACCCTTTTAGAAATGAAGCCACGGCCTTCCAATGGTCGGGAAATCTACATCGAATATCTAGAGAGTAAAAGGCTTACATGGTGTTCTAAGTAAAAAAGCATGGTAGCTCAATACTTGAAAATGTATTCTCGTATACCGAAGGAGTATTTCCAAATTTCTTGTAACTTCAGCAACATAAAGACTTCCCGAAAGAATTATGAATCTATACAATAAAGTCTAGGCATTGTCATCACTTCCCCTCATTCCAGTTTCATTCCAATTGACAACCCTTAACATCATCGCCACCACAACGAACCTCAAATGTAAAAGCAAACCCCCACAAGTTCAAACCGCAGAGTTGTGCGTTCTGCGTTCTATTTAAACAAAAAATCAAACAAATTTCCTGACTTTTGTTGTGTCTAATGAAAGGTAAACAAACATTGGTACGGGGCAATACCCGTACCATCAATACGAGTAATAATAATAATAATGATGAAGGTTTGACGGATTCCTTGTTTATGTTCTTTAACCATTACTAGAAATCTGTTATTAATTGATATGAAGCGAAGAATGGATGGACGGACAGACGGACGGTAAACACGGAGGACTTACAACCAACCAACCAACCTAACTAATATTTGTAGTTGCCACATGGTGATGCGACCCTGCTGTTGTTGTTGATATCAAACTTGGCGGGTTGTAATGAACCAACAACCAAATCAAAACCACCACAACCCACCACAGCCCATATCAGAAGGTACTTGTACCTTGTTTATCGATAGCTTTGCTGAGTCCACAGCACGGGTATGTCCGTCCAGCTGCCAAGTTACAACAGCAAAGCATACCAAAGCAGTTCAAATCATTAAACAAATAACCGAGTACTTATAAAACAAATATAGAAAATATTTTTTATAGTAAATATAAATAAAGCATAATCTAATTCTACAGATCTCTTAGAATTGCGTAGGACGACGGCAAAAGATGAAAGCCATCTTTAGGATGTCTTAATATTTGTTTGTTCTGCAATTGAAAGTGTCACATTTGGAATGGTATATCTATAGATTTTCCACAACCACCGTTCGGTCGGTCGGTCGAGAACAGAAGACGTGAACAACACCCCAGAAGTGTATATAGCCTCCAATGTGTCATATTAAAAGCAAAAACACTACATAAATAAATAACCATTCTTACGATTGGTGAGTGCCTGCTTGCCTAGCCATCTTATCATTTGTGGTCGATGTTGAGGTAGATTTCAGCAAATAAATAAATAGAAATACTTAATCGTAAAGAACAAAGTAAAGCAATACTTACGCTTTGGCTACCCACGGAGCTTATCATTGTCCAAAACCAAAGAGTTGTAGAAAATACCAGTGAAAACCTCTGGGACATGTGATAGCCGCAGATAGTCTATTCAAGTATTCATAGTAGCCGTAGTCTATATATATGTTTGGCGAATACAACGCAAAATAGTCAATGACCTAATTGTTGTTGTTGGAATATTAATGTTCTTTATTTTTTAAGAGAACAGTTGTATGGCCGATAAACTCAATAGGAAGGTTCGAAATGCATGTACTAGACTACCAAAATAAAAAGAATTAAGAAACTTGCGGCCCTTGTCGAAAAGCACTACAATCATTACCTACCAAGAATGCAACTGAGCGTTGACAAACACGTGGGTGATCAAGCCTACATATGACGCCCTAATACAAGCTACACGACTACCGAATAGTATAATATTCGAAACTAACTGCCTCAACCACGATGTCGAACGTTAACGTTCGCATGATTTCTATGCATCAAACAGCTGATTTGCGACCTACAAAAAGGCACCAGAAGGAACAAGCGAATGAAAACGTACGCCTGATGCCTGTTAGTTGGTCGCAAATCAGCTGTTTTCGCTTAGAAGTCATGGGAACGTAAACGTTCGACAATGTGCGTCAGGCAGTATGACTCACCTGGAGAATCAAGTCTCAATCTTCCATTCAGACTTGAATTTGCTTGCGAACCCAAGAAAAAAAAAATTGGTATGAGAGTTTTAGTACAGGGTTGCCCATATTCGACGGACCCATGTTTTTTTTGGGCCCATTCCAATCGACGAGGCTTGTCCGCAGGCAACAATCTTTGCGTCAATTGAATTTTGTACGGGAACAAATGCAAATCAACGCGAATAATCCGTTGTAAAGTGGACCGAGCCATGCCCAACTGCTGAGAACGGCGTTTTTGGGATGTTCTTGGGGACCTCTCAACACTGGCTCGTACGGCAGCGATATTCTCGGCCGATCGCCTTGGTCGACTTTTATTTGGCCTCTTCGGATTAGAAAGAGCCTCACCAGTCGAAAATTTTTCGTATAAACGCTTAATGGTGTTCTTAGAAGGCGCACTTCTCACATTTTTTAATATTTTAAAAGCACGTTGAGTTTTCACAATTGACTTCTTCTGTTGAATGTAAATTTCAACTATTTCGCGTGGCGTGTATTGTTCCATGGTAAAAATCTGCTTGGACTGACGCTTCAAACGCGGTATGTCATTAAGCGATCTGACATCTCTGTCAAAAGTTATGGCGTTGCCAGATGGGTCCGTCGAATATGGGAGACCCTGTATGTTGACGTAGTTCGGCAAAATACGGATTTGGTTAGCAGTTCTTGTTAAATTCAATTTACTGCTTCTATAAGTATTTCAGCTGATTTAAGTTAAAGACATACACTATTGCTACTGAATTCTGAAGATGATAGAGTAGTGTCTATCGAAATTGCAGTCAATTCTACCACGCATTAAAACTCTCTATCAATTTTTGTATTTGTTTCTATTACTTACATATGGTCTCGAACCAAAATAAATTATGACTGAATAACAAAAGCACAGACCAACAATAAATAACAACAACACATAAAGGGAATATATTCAAAAGCCTAGATAGTTTTCTGAGCTATATCCACGACTGGTCTCAACTAGTGGGTTAATGTACATAGTTATCAGGTGGTCATACATTCTGCAAAGCAGTTCAAGCAAAAACTTAAAATGTGTTTTCCTCAAGCGAGTGACTAGATTCGATGGAATTCTAAATGCAGACCCCAATTTTCAATTCAATTCTAAGTTCATGTCAAGTGAGCCAATTTTTAGAGCGATGTCTTCTGATCGGTATGGAACTTGAACCAAGTTTAGTCCTATTGACGATATCAAATATATTAATAATAATAATTTTTTCATTAAAACCTCTTAAAAACATCGAAAAATTCACAATTATCCAATCTAAACAAAACGCACGATGTTAATTATAAATAAAACAAAACGTTTTCGGAGAATTATCTTAATATTTTTTTTATTGAGTTATAAACATCTAAGACAATTATGTGTGCAACTAAATATCGGTCAAATGCTCGTCACGGCTTCGGTGGAATACCTCTATCCAAAGGTTCATATTTTCAGTGACTCTGAGACATAATTGAGGTTCAATGTCGTTAATGTGCGGAATTATCTCAATCTTTTAGCTCTTTAATTGTGCTTGGCCTATTGACGTAAACCTTTTCCTTTAAATATCCCCAGTCCAACGGTGCCAAATCACATGATCGTGGTGGCCAATTAACAGTGAGATAACACGGCCATTAAATTTTTCGCGCAAAAGAGAGATTGTTTCCTTGGCTGTGTGGCAAGTGGCACCATCCTGTTAGAGTCACATATCGTCCAGGTCCATATCCTCAATTTCTGGCCACAAGAAGTCCGTTATCATCTCGCGATAGCGAAAACCATTCACGGTAACTGCTTGGCCGGCCTTATTTTCGAAGAAGTACGGCCCGATGACGTCGCCAGTCACTCTTTGCACCAAACAGTCACTCTTTGTGGATGCATCGGCTTTTCAACAATCACCCGTGGATTCTTATGTGCCCAACTGCGACAATTCTGCTTGTTAACGAATCCACTGAGGTGAAAGTGAACCTTTTAAGCGTGTAAATTCAAATCTTTATTCAATATTCGCATCAGCGATGTTCGTGAGCGATCAGCATCAATGTTTTCCGCAGAACGAACTGGGCGAGCATGCACATGTGTTTTCACATCTCTTACAGACCCGGTTTGCTGAAACTTTCGCACAATTCTCCAGATTGTGGACACAATAATCTTAACGCGCTGCTCAATTGTTTACGTACGTGTTGAGTTAGCACAAAAACTGTGAATGTATAGGTTTATGTTAAGAGGTATGACAAGCTTTAGACATTTGCTTTAGACAGCTTAAACGTTAGCGAATTTCAACATCAGCCAAGTCTGCTAACTCCCAAATGAAATGAGAGCGGGGCACATGCAGAAGGTGTTCGTTCTATTAATTCCTCCTCCTCTTCATCATCGCAGCTTCTGCAAAAGTCAAGTCCTTCAATCTCTCTGCGTTCCGACAAATAAGGCAGTGACCCGTCATGACTGACTCGATAATTGAGACCGAAAGCAGGTCATTTGTGCGTTTGAAGTTTTTGGCAAAGTCATATCAGCCTAGAATGTATGCAGTTCCTGGCTAGTGACAACTTGTGAGTTGTTGTCGTAGGTGCACTATCTTCCAAAAAGAGCTTGCAGGTCGCAGAGGCATGGCCATATATTCCAGTTCCCCTGCAGCGTGTAAAGTAATTCCTAGCCTGGCAAGTTAATCTGCTTTGCAGTTCCCTGGTAAGTCATTGTGGTCCGGCAATCATATCATGTAAATATTGAAATAACTATTCAGTCATCTCTCTAAAAGATCTGCAACAGTGGAGGGTAGTTTTTGAATTCAGGAATACAGTTTACTACGCTGCCTCTTTAATAGAAAATATTTCTGTCTGCTAAACACTACAGTGATCAGAAAGTCTTTTTGCAACTGTTTGCTCACGTTCCTCAAAAAAGACAGCAGAGCCCACTTGGTTGTTGTATGGAAGTCACCGTCTGTATATGTAGATGTTAATGAATCTCCTATGTCCTGGTATACGAACATTCTGATCTATCAGGTATTAGAGTGAGATACTTAGTCAAAAAGTGGTCTAGTCATAGTGCAATCAACAGTGCCTGGAAAGCCAGGTCCGGCTTTCCTGCAATTTTCTGATCATGGTGACAGTTCCAAAAGTCTAATCGCAGTACATGCAGCATATTGTACTGCTATAATGTCTGGCGGCCTTTAATGTATTACAACATTTAGAACCTCAGTTAGTGTCATTATAAGCGCACCAGTGATACATAAAGCAGCCATTCCCTGATCCTTGTTTAGTATCGCTTAGAAAGTAGATATCTGCAGAACCGTGCACCAGACAACAATGTCATACATTATTCTCGGTCTGACTACTGCCTTATAAAACCAATAAACTGTATGCGGGATCAGATCCCAGCGGTTTCCTATTGCCCTTTCACAGGTATACAAGTATAGCGCTACCTGAGACTTTTTTGCTCTTTCCAGAATGTTGGGTTTGAAGTTTAACTTCCTGTCTAGTAAAATACTTAAGTAGTTTGAGCTTTCAGAGAAGGGAATTCAACTACTCAGCAAGGAGACATGTGCAACAGTTGGCTCCTTTTATCTCCTGCTGAAAAGACTTAAATCTGTCGGGTCGATGGAGTTTAAATCTGTCGGGTCGATGGAGTTCACCCCAAGACCATTGTCTTAAACCCATCTTGCGGTTGTATGAAGCGCATCGGCAATAACCTTAGCAATTATCTTCTCCAGAGAAAGCAGAATATTGTTCATGGATAGATTCCATATCAGAGGAGACGGTACACCCCTTGGGACGTTCTCTTGCTGACAAATCTATAGAGGTCAGTTGACTCTAAGCTAGCATAAATGGAGTCTCTTCATTAGAAGGTTATGAATGATACTTCGCTATCATTACGGCTTTAGCAACCCTGTAGTTTGACAGCAGCCTCCAGGGTTGCTAAAGCCGTATTATAGCACCTGGATTTATGTTACGGCTCCATCTATATTTATATTTATGTCTATTCCTTAACAGATGATTGCAGGGCGGTTTCGATGATTTGCCCTTGCTATATGTATATGTAATAATATAGGAAACTAACCAGACGGAAATGGAACTGGATCGGTCACACCCTACGTAAAGCCAACAACAGCACAGCAATTTCAGTATGAGAGTAGAACTCAAAGGGCAGTTGACGTTCTTGACGTCCTATACATGGCGCAGAACAACAACAAATGATCTTTAAAAGAACTAAACAATCTTTTGATGAAATTAGAATACTCGTAATATGTCAAGATTGATTAATTTGAGAATCTCTTATTGAAGCCCTATGTTCCAAGTGGAATAATAAAGGGAAAACAAGTTTTATTATGTGTTGAATAGTTGCCTGTGATCAATGTGAGTCGTAAGATAACAATCTATTAACAATCGATTTTTAAAGATAAATGACTGATATGGAAATCAAGGCAACCTTTTATCTCAGCATTTTGATGGTATATAGACCCGCCCAGGGAATCAGTATATAAAGCGTGATCCATGTCAAGGTTCCCTGCTTTTTTAAAGAAAAAACACAGGAAGTTCAAATGGAATGGGGAATGTTTATTACCATTTGAAAGAACATTCTTTGGCATTTATTTTTTGAAGATTATTATCCCCACAGGAAAAAGTCTAAAGTTGTGATATCACACGATCTTGGTGGCCAATCGACCGGCCCAAAACGTGAAATTATCTGCTCACCGAAGTGTTCTCTCAATAAATCCATTGATTTATGCGATGTGTGGGAAGTGGCGCCGTTTTGTTGAAACCAAATGTCGCCGAGATCACGAGCTTCAATTTCAGGCATCAATCGGTTATCATGGCACGATAACGGTCGCCATTGACAGTTACGTTTTCACCGGCATCATTTTTAAAGAAATATGGACCGATGATTCTACCGGCCCACAAACCACACCAAACCGTTGTTTTTTCTGGATGAAGAGGCAGCAGCTCTTTAATCTCTTCAGGTTGCTCTTCGTCCCAAATACGGCAATTTTTCTTGTTTACATACGCATTGAGCCAGAAATGGGCCTCATCGCTGAACAAAATTTGGCTCGAAAACGTCGGATCTTCTTGGAACTTTTCAAGAGCCCATAGAGCGAAGCGATGTCGCTTGGGAGGGTCGGGCGGCTTCAGTTCTTGCACAAGCTGTATTTTGTATGTTTTCAATTTAAAATCTCGACGTAAAATGCCCCAAGTCGTTCCATATGTCAGTCCGAGTTGCTGCGAACGGCGCCGAATCGACTCTCCACGGTCTTCGTGTACACTCTCAGCTACGGCCGCTACATTTTCTTCACTGCGTGCTGGACATGGGTGGGTGATGTTGTTGCGAATAGTACGCTCAGTAGGCCGATTATGTTTACCATAAGTTGAGCGAAGTGCACGAAACACATTCCTCACAGAAAGTGAATTTTCTTAATAAAGTTGAACGATTTGTAAACGTTGTTTAGGCGTAAGTATTTCCATTATGAAATGCCAAACAATATTTAACAAAAATAACATGACAGCATGACACGACTCACGCGTGATCTGTCAAAAAAAGGCTATTGAAAAAAGTATATCTACTTGGATCACCCGTTACATCAACCACTGGATGTAGCTCCATCGACGAGGAATTGACTGGCTGCCGACTTAATTGGTTTAAAGATTGTTATAGCCCAGACAATTATAGGCTTAATACTGAATGAGTAAGGTAATGTGGAAAG
This sequence comes from Eudasyphora cyanicolor, assembly GCA_963930755.1. Lineage (NCBI taxonomy): Eukaryota > Metazoa > Arthropoda > Insecta > Diptera > Muscidae > Eudasyphora > Eudasyphora cyanicolor. Next base: position 63,225,613 of record OZ005737.1, read on the forward strand.
AATCGATGGGTAGAGTATGGACAAATGCTTGAATATCTGCTGAACTATACCTTGGCGCCTCATCAAGTTACATGTGTGTTGCCACCCAGACTTTGACACATCACTGGGGGCTATGCTATGGCGAACATGTATCTCCCCTACAGTAGTGGTTGTACTTTAAACAAACTCCCCGAGTCCCGAGACTTTCATCATCATCAGAATTTCCTGTTCGCAGTCAGGGATACCGTATATTGAGTTTTGACGGCAGCTTTTGCTGATACCACCAACGACTCATTTCTTGCCACATTCTGGAGGACTAACTACGAATACTAAAACTGATAACGATACAACGAATTCGACAACTAATATACAAGGAGGACTGACTACAAGCCTAGTGATCCAACAACCTCTTGTAAGACGCAACACTACCTGGCACATCGGTTTTCTATGGCATGCCTACACGTCCTTCAATGAAGAAGTTTAATGATCGGCGCATGGCTCTCAGGTCAACAATCCTGAGACCTGACCAACAAGCAGAGAAAATCCTAAAAGTGGGCATGGAGTATTTCTAAAGAACATGATACTGCATCAACATCCAGAACATGATACTGCATCAACTTCCACACAGTAGCAGCCTATAAAACGGCAGATGGACCGCTGGCTTCCAAAAAGACCAAAATGAGCAGTGGAACTTCACGATCCTTCGCTGACGCTGCTAAGGTCAGCTTAGTACTGGCGGTCATCAATAGGGAAGAGGAAGACTGCAACATTCCCACCTGCAAGTGGATTTAAATAGAGAACACAGTGATCTCTGTTTCCATCGATATTCTTGTAGAGCTGACGGGTCTGGCTCACAACTGTGTCGATCCGGGCTGGTATCAGGTCTGGATAATACTAATACGGTTTAGTAATATGCGCTCTATTGAGAGATACCGCTGCGCTTTGAAGAAGATTTGTGAAACCTGTCCGGGTTCGGAACAGGATTTTGTCAACAAGGAGGATATCCCATGGATTCTGCCTATACCACCAGATGTGGAATCAAGCACCAAGATGCTAAAGGTCTGTAAACCCGGCTTTCCAACTGGCAACTGGAAGATCTGTTGATTGGATGAGGTGGATGGTCTTCGGTGGTACGCAATATTTATACTGAATGCCGAGTCTCTACCGCACTAAGTCAAATCGGATGGCATGGTATCATATGGATTCAGCAAATCCGCTTTAAGCTGTACGAAGGCAATAATGGAGGGGATTCGAAAAATACTCAAAAAGATAACACTGATGTAGTAACTGAATATGAACCTCCCTCTTTGCAAATGTCAGAGCTGCATTCAGCAAGAAATTTCATTTGATATTTCTGATGTGCTTGGATGCATGGAGAAGCTTCTCATCACGGGATTGGAAGAATCATGTAGGAATAAGTCCTGTGAGGATGAGCTTCCAGCGGACACCGTCAACGATGCAGATATAACGGTGGTGACGAAACCTGACAATGACCCGGCTTCTACAGATAAACCACCACACTCTAAGGCTGCATCAGCCGTATAATTACAACCTTAATATGTATCCTCTTCCTTCTTTTAGTAACGAAGACATAATGGAAGCCAGCCTCCAATGTTTGGTTGTCTTTCGTTTATGTGGCGCATGTCACTGATACGCCACCCTGTGGCAAACGTAAAGAACCACAAAAATTTACTCCCAACTCAAAGTACAAATATCAACTACATGTCCGCATATAAAAAATAAAACAAAATTTACGAGCAAATAAAGCCAACGTTGTGTTTATGTCTTGTCATTTTATGGCCCTGCTTCAATATTGACAATACCGTGATTTTTTATGTGACTCTATAAAAATGTCACCCATAACTACCTTAGGTTCTCCACTTTACTTTCCTACCCTACCATTCATTCAAAGAGTTAAATATGAGTAAATAAATCATAAAACGGACAAATTATAAAAATTGTAATAAAAAAATCAGGCAATCAGTAAGTGAGTGAGTGACTACCGCGTCTTGGCCTGGCGCGACCGTTAATTCCAAAAATAATAACTTTTGTCATTATAAAGCAATAGAATTTTCGATATGTCAATATTTAATAGTAATGGGCTCTGATTACAAAATCTTATCGGAGCTGCTCACACCACCTCTGCGGCAGGTGTCCAGCCGCGTTTGGATAGGTACTTCAAATAAACCCCGAAAAAAAAATAGCAAAATTCGCCTCGACATTTAAAGAGTCGAGACGAGGCGTCGAATAGATCAATGAAGAAGATAAATTACTCGTATCGTATAAGGTGTTCGAAAAGAAACTGAAGTGCTGCTGCTGGTGGCTAGTCAATGTTATTTTTATACATATTATAGGTATACGAGTATACTTACTTACAAATACACTCGAGCAAATTTGTTAGTTTCCTTGATTAGATATGGAAACAAAGGCGAAGAACTTATTTTTAAATAGAATAAAAATAGATTTTTTGATATTTTTACTATTCGTTTTGTTTGAGAAATAATCACGAACTTTCCATATTACTGACTTGAAAGAAACAAATTTATTTTCACCAATTGACAAAATAATTTTACTATGTAATTGGAAATTAATGAGTGAAATTCACAATTTTCAAATTAAAGAAAGTTCAAAGTCGGACTGGGCCGACTATATGATATCCAACACCTCTACCTTGATGCCCACTTTTCCTGCAAATGATATTTACCTATTTATTTTTTCTATTTCGTATTTTTTCTCCTGTTATTTCTAGAGAATAACAGTTAATTGATAGGTTCTGCATATATATCCTTTATTTATTTATATATATACTAGCATAAAATACCCGGCGATGCCCGGGTTGCCTTTGAAAACAGTGATCCAAACATTAGTATTATTTTTGATTTTGAATAAAAAATAAGGACCCAAAAACTAAAAAAAATGTTGGCTATAACAAAATTTTTGTTAAAATACGTATTTAAAATCTTTGGTTTACAAATTACCTTCGAATACTTGATCATACGCCGATCATTAAACATTAGTTTAACATCCAGGATCAGTCTACTTGAATGCCTATCAAACTCCAGATGCTCTCAAAAACTCAAACAAATTCACTGACAATAGTAAACAATTCTGTAAATATGAAAGCACAACCTCAAATGTACGATATGTGTGCAAACTTTCAAATTAATACTTTTATGGGGTCAGTGGTCAAGAGGTCACCAAATAAGTGGCTGAGAAACAAATGCATAACATGCTATGTATGTTTCAAATTTCGATATACTCGTATACATCTTTGTTTAAATATTACCGGTGTATATAGCGAGCGATATATTTCGAAAAGACTTTTAAACATTATGTCTCCGTTTTTGTGTACCTCTTGTCCTCGGACGACGCATTTCCTTAAAGACCGTTTCATGCACATATATGTGCAGCTCCACAGATCTTTATGGGATTTTTTATTGGAAGAATGAAAAAATCTTAAAGAATTTTGAAATGTAGTGGAAGATAGAAAATTGCTTTGGTCACTACTGACAACAATCTTAGAATTCAAAATTGTTTTTTCCTGTGTATACTACATATTATTTTATCTTTGTATAATTTAAGCGCGAGAGTTGACCACTGGCCAAAAACCGACTATGTTAATAGTCCGTAGGCTATACCACACTGGAGTTTCTAGCTTTCTACCTATTGTATGAATTAGTATTAACATTGCCATTTTGGGCCCTTTAAAGTACAGAAAGAGTGGAAATTGCATTGGTCACTGCTACACTGGCCACAGTCTGAGATTTGACCGAATTGACAACGTTATATATGTATATCTTACCACATTAAGTGGTGAGAGATATATTTTGAACAGGGGTTAGAAGTTTTACAATCTGTAAAATAGTGAACATTGTTTTGGCCACTTCTTCACTGAACACAGTCAGAGAACTCAAAATTATTTTATTTACAAAGTTTTAACTTTGTGTCCTATAAGAGGCTTCATAAAGGATAAAAACAATTGATAGCGCTATAACTGACCACTGGCCGAAAAATGTGTACGTGAGTAGCCCGTGGTTTATACAACACTCATGTCTATGAGAGTGCAATTTATGGAATTTTTAATTTATTGAAATAATGAAAAGCTCTTAAAGAATCTTGAAAATGGTTTTGGTCATTGCTTAACTGACCACAATCGTAGAATTCAAAATTGCATTTCTCGGGTATAATACTACATATTATTTAACTGTGTATCATTTTAGGCGCTTCTGAAATACAAAAAAATATTTAAAATTTTGACAGCGCGACAACTGACTACATGTCAAAAACGACTGTGTGAATAGTCCGAAGGGTATACAACACTCAAGTCTATACCAAAGATAAAAATTTAAAGCTTCCTACTTCTTAAAGGTACCGTAATGGTCAAGCGGTCAAAAGTCGCTTGGTGTAAAATCGCATCCCTTGGAGATAAGTATACAAACATAAATTATTAGGATTATAGCTCTAAAGGACTATTAAAGTACAGAAAGTGTGGAAATTGATTTGGTCACTGCTAAACTGACCACAGTCGGAGAAATGACCGAATTGACAATGTTAGATAGGTTACCACAGTAAGTGGTGAGCGATATATTTTGAAAAGGCTTTAAAAATTTTAAGACGCGGTTTTATGTCCGGTTTGACCTCAGACTGGAATTGTTGTTTTCGCATCTCCATTGAGATCAGTCTGTCCATATAAATTTGTAAATCATTGGCTCTTAAGGAACTTTTAAAATCAGAGAAATAATGAAATTTGTTCGGGTCAAAGTTAAACTGACCACATTCAGATAATTCAAAATAATTTTTCGCGCATATATTTGCGGTTTATAGTACTTCATATATGCAAAGTTTTAACTTTGTATCTTATAAGAGGATTCCGAAACGACAAAAACAAAACGCAAGTTTTTGATAGCGCTACAACAGACCACTGGCCGAAATATGATTAAGCGAGTAGTTCGTAGTTTATACAACACTCCAGTCTATGTGTGTGCAAAATTTCAGCTCTCTAGCTTTAACAGGAGCCTCTGTGGTCAAGTGGTCGAAAATCACTTGGCGGAAAATCGAAAATCAAAGTAGCCTATGGCACTTCCCAGGCATTGGTCTATCTGTCCACAAAGTTTCAAGAAAATCGGTTTAGCCGTTTAGGCGTGATGCTGGAACAAACAAACAAACAGACAAACAAACGATTTTATAATATTAATTAATTAATTAATAATTAATAATAATTAATTAATAGGATAATACAATTAATTAGTTGTATAATTATTATTATATATAAATAAGAAGTTCACGAAGAACTTAGGGCATTGGCTCTGCATAATAAAAGTTAAACCAATGATCCCAAATTTTTAAAGAATAATTTCATACATAAACTAGAACTATAATAAATATCATGATTCACACAAGGCAACGAGTGGCTCGACGATTCTGTGTATCATTAGAGAGAGAGGCAGGGGGAATAGAAAGTGGAATTTCTCTCTCATCCTCTCTCTCCTATGATGGGCAGAATCTTCGAGCAACTCGTTGCCTACTGTGAATCATGACTTACAGTTAAACCAATGGGACCAAATTTTGCCAAGAAAAAATACAATCTGCTGGGTCGGTTGTAAAATGCGTCTTCTTGGACATATATAATCGAAGTCGGAAGGTATCATTATGATAAGATTATTGTACAATATGGATATACGATTGGGGTCGCAAAATTAGCCGACCTAACAAAGAAAACACAACAAATTTGGGAAACATTTTCTTTATTTCTCAACAAAATCTCCTTTTAGCTCTATAGACTTTTTCCAGCGATATTCAATAGCTTCGATACCCTATTTATAATAAGAATTGCCTAGCTTCTGCAAATAGCCATTAACCGTAACCCCCACCACTTCATTGCTGGCAAATATATTTCCCCCAAGCCATTTTTGAAACAAGTTTGGAAACAAAAAATAATTCGAGGGAGCTATATCTGGCGAATAAGGTACCTGCTGAAGCAATTCGAACTTTTATTCATTGATTTTGGCCATCGCAATAGTGGATGTGTGAACTGGTGCATTGTCTTGATTGTGAACAAACGCCGCACCCATCTTGAGTACAGCTTTCTCATCATCAAATTTTTCTTCAATATAATCCGTATAGAACTTTTTGAAATGCCTATGACTTCAGCTAGATCACAAACCTTCAGCCGAAGATCATTCAAATGAAAGTATTGTATTACATATCGGTGACCAATTTTTCCCATGTTTACAAATTCACTGAGATTGTTTTATTTTTAATGCTCGATTATTATACCCTCACTTTAGTGTGACGAGGGTATATATCATTTGCTACGGAAAAAAGTGTAACACGTCGAAGGAGTGACCTAAGACCCCAAGTATGTTCGGAGGAAATCCGTTTTGGGTCATTTTAAGTCGAATGAGCAATGTCCGTCCGTCTGTCTGTCTGTCTGTCTGCTGGCTGGTGCGCACGATAACTCTCGAAACGAGTAACCGATTGACCTCAAATTTGGTATGTGGTAATATTTTTTCCTATCTCCGGCTAAGTTCGAAGATGGGCCATATTGGTCCACTCCTTCTAGTACCTCCCCCACAAAGGGTTAACATGTTGTGAAATATTGATTCTTTAATAACTGCTATACTACTTATTCGAATCTTTTGAAATTCCACACATAGTATTAGCTTATTAGTCGCTATCAACTCAAGAAAAATGGGCGAAGTCGCCACGTCCCTTTTGGTACCTCCCACACAAATGCACCATTTTGCACCAAAAGCTAACAGCTTATAACATTAATAACAGTGTATAAAAATACTTAAAATTTTGTACAGTATTATGCTTTTATATTGCCTACATTCCAGGGAAAAATGGGTGTTGTTGTCACGCCCCTTTTGGTACCACCAAAGTTAACAGCTTATAACATTAAAACCAGTGTATAAAAATACTTGAAATTTTGTACAGTGTAATGTTTTTATAGTGTATATAGCCCTGTAAAAAATGGGCGTTATTGCCACGCCCCTCTTTGTACCTCCCACACAAAATGCCCAAATCATACCACAATTTAATGTCTCATAACGCTTATACCAGTGCACATAAATGCTTATAAGTCGGCACAGTGCAATGAATTTAAAGTATCTAATGTTCAGCGAAAAAAAGGTGTATTTGATAAACACCTTCTGGTACCTCCCACACAAATTGACAGAATAATTCGAGTAATATTAAATATTACATTACTCACAAAGTGAGGGTATACCTTAGTCGGTTTACCCGACTGAAACTTTCTTACTTGTTATAGTGTCTATAGCCCTGTAAAAAATGGGCGTTATTGCCACGCCCCTCTTTGTACCTCCCACACAAAATGCCCAAATCATAACACAATTTAATGTCTCATAACGCTTATACCAGTGCACATAAATGCTTATAAGTCGGCACAGTGCAATGAATTTAAAGTATCTAATGTTCAGCGAAAAAAAGGTATATTTGATAAACCCCTTCTGGTACCTCCCACACAAATTGACAGAATAATTCGAGTAATATTAAATATTACATTACTCACAAAGTGAGGGTATACCTTAGTCGGTTTACCCGACTGAAACTTTCTTACTTGTTTTTTCTTCAAAAGTCTTCTAAAATACGGAATAATCCAAGTTATGCATATATCTGTCGCCTTGACTAATTTGAGATCATCCACATGATGATCAAATTTCATCACCACGATGAATCACAATCACCTGCATGATGAAACCCACTCATCTGTATGATGAATACCATTAATGGGTTATGTAAATATGTCATTGAAAAGTGGCAAATGATTTTCCGACTGAGATATATAAGAGATATTTCCATATAAATCCGAGACCTCAACAAAATCCTAGCGGCAAACCTATGCCAAATCACAGTTGTCAATATCCGCCATATCAAAATTCAGTCTCGTACATTTTTCTCTTCTTGAAGGACGATTCCGTAAAGTGCGACGGAATGTTTGACGATCAATGGCCCAGAGCAAGCCTGCCGAGTCGGGCCTGTGGCCTGTATGGAGCAGCACTGGGCATGTTGTAGAGCAAGACCTACTGCCAGGATATGGTACTGTTGGTGTACGTGTGCACATGATTGTCGTTAACAATAACTTTATAAAGAACAGATTCAATGACGTAAAACTTATAGCTGTCTTCGTCTAGGCGAATAATATTTTCACCGGGTGAAACTCTTCTCTCGATCATAGCATCTAAAACTTGATTCTAAATCGACTCAGAATCACTCTTTGAATACAAAAGTATTAGTCCCCTGTCCATCGCCTACAAAATGTTCTCACAATACTGTGTGAAACACTAAAGCCAAACGTCGGTAGACTTACAGGGGCACATCAATGTGGATTTATACCCGGCGGAGCCAACTATCTGATACCATACACCACCCTGTCGGAGCAGAATAGACCCGGCGGAGCCAACTATATGATACCGCATTCGGCCTGTGGCGGAAAAAGACTGATTAGCCAAACATTGTTACTTATTTATTTCAAAATTTTAAATTTTTTAAACATTTTTCTTAAGGAAATATTTGATAATCTACGAAAATTATCATTTCTTCCTTGATAAAAAAAATAGTCCAGAATAAGCAATGTGACCTATATTTGATGATATTCGAGATTTTGTTCGTCTTCGACTTCGGCCAAAAAACCCGCCCTCTATTATATACCGAGACTATATCTACATCTGAACCGATTTCTTCAAAATTCGGCTGTGTGGGTCTTAGGATGAAGAAACTCAGGCAAATAAAATGATTGGATGTAAAATACAGTTTCTGAAGCGCCAAACGGTCAAATCAGAGGGAACATACCTATGGGGACTATATCTAAATCTGAATCGATTTTGACCAATTTCAATAGGATTCTTCCCAGGTGTAAAAGACTCCTTACTGCCAAATCTCAGCAAGATCGGATTAAAATTGCGACCTGTACTTAACGAACAAATTAAGGTGGGTCTGGCTGTAGTATTTGTAGGTGTTACAAACATCTGCCACAAAACAAACATATAATACTCTGCACACAAGAAACATACGTGATGTAACCGCTGTCAATGAGAAGATTGAGAAGGAATCAACTGAAATGTATCTGAATATAAACGAGCACAAATCGAAAATATTAGTTGCACACCCAGGACAATAATTGGTTGGAATTCGATAGTAACAATAAAAAATAGTACTAGGAGCAAATAAATCGATGGTTATATCAATCGAATTAAAATTTTATTTTTCACTGACACTCGGTTAGTTGTGGTAGGTTAGGTTAGGTTGAAAGGGACGCCCGTCAGAATACAACTGACGAGTTCACTCGGGGCCGACAATTCGGTCCATTATGTCTCCCGTGAGTAGAAAGGAAGAATAGAAGAAATAGTTGGAGGTTGACAGACTAGGAAGATGGAGAAAAGGTTTAGGAAGAGGGAGAGAAGATTTAGGAAGGGGGAGAGGAAGATCTAGTTACTTTCGTTTGTTCTCGTGGCTTTACTAATCCAGGGAGATTTACTGAAGAATTTGAGAAGGGGTTTGAGCGGTACATCCGCTAGATCGTCTAGGTTTACGAAGAGCCTGTGCCCTAAATAGGCCAAACGGTACTCTTGCAGTCCTTTGCATGAGCATAGCAAGTGCTGTACTGACTCCTCCTCTTCTTCATCTAAGCAGCTTCTACAGAAGTCTTCGTAAGGAAGCTTCATGCGTGCAGCCATATTGCCTATCACGCAGTGCCCTGTGAGGATGCTAAGTGTGTTCTTCCTGAAGGACAGCAATTCTTTGGTACGGTTCACATCAATGGATGGCCAAAGGGTTCTTGCAGTCCTGCAGTTTTGTACTGTGTCCCACCTCGATCTGGTTAGTGCTGCTCCGCGTTCGTCGATTTCGTTTTTAAGTTCCACGAACGGAATTTGCACGTCCAGAGTCGCGGTTTCATTTCGCGCACCTGAACCTATCCTGGCACATTCGTCTGCTAATTCGTTGCCCTGTATGCTGCTATGTCCTGGCACCCAGCAGAGCGTGATTTCGTGCGCCTGAAGGCTAGAAAGCAGTCCATTGTGCAGCGTGATTTGATAGTTCTAGAGCCCAAGGCCTTGAGAGCTGCCATGCTGTCGACGTAGATCTTGAATTTTTTCGGAGAAATATCCCGTTCCAAAATCTGATTCGCGGCAATGTTAATGGCATAGATCTCTGCCTGGAAGACCGTGCATTCATCTGGCAGTCTGGTGGATATTCTGAGATTGAGGGTGTCGGAAAATACTCCTGAACCCGTGCCAGTCTCCATTTTCGATCCGTCCGTGAAGATTGAGATCTCATCGTCCTTTATGACGCTATTTGATGTCCAATATTCACGGCTAGGAAATGTTACTTTAAAATTTTTATCTCGAATTGTTCTTGGTGCCAAGTAGTCCGTTGTCCTATTGATTTTGTCTGTTATACCCATGCTTTGCAGGATTGAGCCATGTCCGTGTGTGGTATTGATGGCTATTCCTGATTCCCTTAGCCGAAGGGTCACTTTCGTTGTGGTAACTAATTTTAAACTTTCATTATAGTACCATATGATCGACATTTGGTTGTGACAACCAATGTTTTATTCTTGACAACAGAAATTGTATCAATAGACCAAAAATTATTATTATTGCAACGAAAAATTGGTTACTACAACAGAAAAAATATTAATAATTAATCGTGTTTTGGTTATCCAAATAATTTCCCAAATTTAGAATGATTAAATGTATTTTGGGAAATACAACCGAAAGATTGGTTGCTGTTCTTTTGCTGATACATGAAAAAAAAAAATAAAATTACTCGACATAAATAAATCTTCAACATTTTGTTCAAGAACGGTATATGTAGTGAAATATGTTATGACCTATTATTTGTTTTTCATTGTATTCAGTAGTGTTAACAATTTCAACATGGAGAGATATACGCAAGAACAACGTTTACAAATTATTCAGTTTTATTATCAAAATAATCGTTCTCGAATTGCAATTTTTCGTGCCCTAAGTCCATTTTTTGAAAATAAAAAAAAACACTTTCCAGTCGACCTACGACATTGACACCCATGAGCAATATTTTAGCTCCCATTAAGAGCTATATTTTTGCCATTGAATGATTCCCGATCCGACCGTTAAGGAGCTAGAGCAAATTAAACTTTGAAAATGAAGCTAAGTCCATTTTTTTTTAAATAAAAAAAAAATATTTTAGCTCTCATTAAGGGCTATCTTTTTGCCATTGACCGATTGTGGCTACGTGCCACACAGCAAATGAAACAATTGAATTGTTGCGAGAAAAGTTTGGAGATTCGATTATTTCAAGAAATTGTGATATTGAATGACCTCCAAAAAGTTGTGATTTACCACTATTAGACTATTTCTTGTGGGGTTATTTGAAGTCATTGGTATTTCGAAATAAACCAGACTCTCTTCAAGCTTTACAAGTCAATATTGAACGTGCCATTCAGGACATACCACTTCATTTAGTGGAAAAGTGCTCGAAAATTGGGTTCGTCTCATTCCTGCAGAAGAAGTTGTGGAGGCCATTTGAATGACGACTCCGAGATGTGTTGTGCAAATTGTACCAATTATGTGATAGAACTTTTGCACTAAAAAATTTTGGGAAAACAAATTGGTAAAAAAGAAGGATGAAATATTCGAAGCTTTTAACCAAATATTTAAGTATGCCAAAAATATATAAAGTTAGCCAAACTATCGAGTTTTTATGTAAAACAGTTTTAGGAAAGCTCTGAATATATGTATTTAGCTAACAAAATAAGCAAAAATATACATACACTATTCCTAAGTTCTTGGATAAATAAATTCTACCCTACTATCTTATATATCCTCCATGCCGAATCTTATATATCCTCCAACATGGATTGCATTAAATTGTATTACTGGAAAAATCTTTGGATATGGAGCAATTCATGAAACGATCCTTTTTGTTTAAGTAAATTATTAAACATGTAAGAAATTCAGTCGGGTAAACCGACTTATGAATCCCCTCACCTTGAGTCCCAAAATAATATTCGTAAATTTATTTATTTATTTGTTTTAAAATTAAAATGGTCCATTTGTATGGGAGGTACCAAAAGGGGCGTACCAATAACGCCCACTTTTCTGTGGACTCTAGGTACTATAAAAGCATTACACTGTACGAAATTTCAAGTATTTGTACACATGGTATTAAAGATAAAAGCTGTTAACTTTTGGTACAAAAATGTTCATTTGTGTGGGTACAAAAAGGTTCATTTGTGTGGGAGATACCAAAAGGGGCGTGTCAATAACGCCCATTTTTCTCTCGACTTTAGGTACTATAAAAGTATTACATTGTACACAATTTCAAGAATTTGTATGAACTAATATTAAAGCTATAAGCAGTTAACTTTTAGAGCAAAATGGTCCATTTGTGTGGGAGGTACCAAAAAGGGTGTGGCTACTTCGCCCATTTTCTTGAGGTGTTAGCGACCAACAAACTAATACTATGTGTTGAATTTCAGAAGATTCGAATAAGTAGTATATAAGTTATTAGCGAGTCAATATTTCACTAAATTGTAACCCTTTGTGAGGGAGGTACTAGAAGGAGTGGACCAATATGGCCCATCTTCGAACTTAGCTGGAGATAGAGAAAAATATTACCGCATACCAAATTTGAAGTCAATCGGTTACTCCCTTCGAGAGTTATCGTGCGCACCAGCCTGCAGACAGACACACAGACAGACAGACGGACGGACGGACATGGCTCAAATGACTTAAAATGTACCAAAACTGATTTCCGCCGAACAAACTTAGGGTCTTAGGTCACTCCTTCGATGTGTTACACTTTTGGCTCGTAGCAAATGATATATATCCTCCTCTCTAAGGTGAGGCGATAAAAATACGAACGCTGCATTTTTAGGCGGCAATTTCTTTAGTCAAACTCTTTACCTGGAAAATGTGTCATTTATGACTTAAATTAGCTTTTTGAAAGCAACATCTACACGGGCTCTACAACAAAATAAATTCAGTTAAAATGCTTCGAAAATATGGTATTTATGGCTTAAATACTTATATTGTGGAGCGACCTCTAAGGGTGACTATAACAAAATATGAACCGATTTGTAAAATTTTTGCTTTGATGAATTCTTGTCAAAATAGAATACAAACTGCAAAGTTTCTGCTAAATTGCTTTAAAAATGTGGTAGCTATGGCTCAAAATCCGTATTTCGGAGCGACCTATATAAGGGAGCTATTTCAAAACATTGACCGATATGGCCCATTTGCAATCCCAAACAACCTGCAACTATAAGATATATTTCTACCAAATTTTATCAACATAGCTCTATTATTATGGACTGTAGCGTGATTACAACAGACGGACGGACGGATGAACAGGCGGACATGGCTAAGACGAGAATTTTACGACGATCAAGAATATATATACTTTATGGGGTCTCAGATCAATATTTTGAGGTGTTACAAACGGAGTGACAAAATGGAGGGTATAAAAAATTGTTGAATGTGAAAACAGCTTCCAAGCGTTACAAGGCCAAATCTAAAGAAACATTATTTATATCTGGGGGCAATATCGAACTGAACCTATTTTCACCAATTCCAATAGGTTTCCTCCCTAGTTTGAAAGACATAATTTCCAAAAATTGCGGTATATTACAACAGATGCAGTAATTGATGAAAATTTTATCATGATTTCATGTTGAAAGAATTGTCATCTTAGTTACAACTTGCAGGTCAAGCCTCGATTAATAAATAATACAATTTTATTTAATTCTATACAAGTAGAATACCTACTTTTTTGTGTTTTTTAACAAAGCTATATCTTATTTTCAATAACATGAACTCACTTCTTAGTAGAAATATATTTTCAGAAATTTATGTTATTTAACTGCCGGAGTCGGAGCTGGAGTCGGAGTCGAATGATTTTAAAATTCGATTCCGGAAGACGGAATCGGAGTCGAGTAGTTTTGGCTCGACTCCATAGCCCAGCTCGCGTGTACTAAAATTTGTGTCAAATTTTTCCACATCTCATAATATGTAGTGATGAATTTGTAATATGGGATTTTTAATTTTGTTATGAATTGTTTGGTTTTTTGTTCAATAAATAAAATAAAAATTAATAAAAACTGCTTTTAATTAATTGTCGGTAGTATATGACTGACAATTGTCAGACAACCAATTTTTATAAACAGTTGGTTGTGGCAACATACAAGAGATAATTTTAGCAACCATTTTCGTAGTTGGCGCAACCAAATATGATTGTTGTCAGCATAGAAGCAGAAGTATACCACAACCAAAATGTTTGTTGTCCTGATGGATTCGCATGAAATTAGACAGAACTACCAAAATTCGGTTGAGGCAACCAAACTGTATTCTGTGTGTATAACTATATGGGGTCTACATCTATACCTGAACCGATTTCCACTATATTTAGTAGTCTTTATTAATGGGTAAAGAGACTTGCCTATGCCAATTTTTACCTCGATCTGGTATAAAACTACACCAACTATGAGATTTATTCTGTCGCATCAATATTCAACTATTGGGCTGGCGGGGACACGTCGGTAAAATGAACGCAGATACTCCAGCACGAAAGGCATTCTATGATGTATATGAAGGAACGGTGGACAGACCATGTTGAAGAAGATATAAAAATTCTAGCTGAATCAGTCTATTTCGACGATTAAGTATATATATAAACTATGGGGTCTCAGATCAATATTTGGTGGTGTTACAAACGTGGAGGGTATAAAAACGGTCAATAGTTTAAAATTACACTATGTAATTCCAAAATGTAACGAAAAGGTAAACCTGCACTGAAAAAACTCGCACTGAAAATCAATGAAATTGTACTACCATTTATGATTTTGGCTTTGATTTGGCGCCAAAGTCAATGATCATTAAAATAAGTACATCTTCCCAGCAAAATTTCTCATTACCAAATAATCCGACGAGTAAGCAAAGTTCGATAATGGTAAGTACTTATTATTTAGCCACTTTTCTCATTATTTTAACATGGGGATGTCATTGGAGGAAAGTACTTCCCAAAAGCATACAATAAAGTAGCATAATAAGTACTTATTTGGAACATAGACATACCACATAAATATGTGCTTATATTTTCACTATTTGAAGTACTTGAATAATGCATTACCAATAAGTTATAAAATAATATTAGATATGTAGAAATGGCCATTTAAAGTGATTTTTTGCATATTGTCGCGCATTTTTCTCGAAACAAACAATTTCATCATGCCAGATTCGAATTTTCGAACCCCTTTCTTCAACGGTCCAACATTCTGCGATATACGTAAATATTTATGGTATTTTCATTCAAATCTGCACGTATTATATGAAACCATGTTAAAAATAAATAAATCTTGTACAACAACCTGTATATAGCCAAAACTGCATTATATCAAAAATGCCCAAAATGATTTTGATAGCAAAAAATCAGTTATTTCTGTTGTTATTGGTAAGTCATTATTAATAAGCCGAAAGTAATGCAGCGAATATCGAGATGTCATTATTTGGTAATGCAGGGAATAATGATAGGTACTTACCAAGATTTTGCTGGGTTATACTTCAATTGAAGATATGGAACGACTTTAAATTATTTACATTATGGGCTTCAATTAAAATCATGAAACGACTTTAAATCAGTTACATATTGTACTTAAATTAAAGACATGAAACGTCCTTAAATGAATTACATGTTGTAATTAAGTCTAGTACATGTTGTATTTACCATTAAGGGTATCGCATACATATACTGAAGCTAGACCCATGTTAAAGACTACCGATCGGCTCAGAATTACTAATGCTTTGGCCCTCGCATATATTTAGAATCGTATAGTCAATCGACTCCGCCAGACTTTATCTCTTCCTACTGGTTTTTATCCCCTCACCTTAGAGAGGAGGGTATATAATCATTTGCTATGAGCCGAAAGTGTAATACATCGAAGGACTGGCATAAGACCCTAAGTATGTTCGGCGGATATCCGTTTTGGGTAATTTTAAGTCATTTGAGCAATGTCCGTCCGTCCATCTCTATGTCTGTATGTCAGTATTTCTGTATGTCTGTCTGTCTTTCTGTGTGTCTGTCTGCTGGCTGGTGCGCACGATAACTCTCGAAAGTAGTAACCAATTAACTTCAAATTTTGTATGCGGTAATATTTTTCTCTATCTCCGGCTAAGTTCGAAGATGGGCCATATTGGTCCCCTTCTTCTAGTACCTCCCCCACAAAGGGTTAACTTTTAGTGAAACATCGATTCTTTAATACCTTCTATACTACTTACTCGAATCTTCTGAAATTTTACACATAGTATTAGTTTGTTAGTCGCTAACACGTCAAGAAAAATGGGCGAAGTGGCCACTCCCTTTTTGTTACCTTCCACATACCTCCCACATATCTTTAATATTTTTTGTGGGACTCAAGGTGAGGGGATTCGTAAGCCGGTTTACCCGACGGAACTTTCTTACTTGTTTTTTTTTTAATTGTTTCAACGACAGTTACTAAACTCTGTTTTTACGCGAAAGTGATGTTTTAAACATTTATAGCCCAAATATTTGTTTCTTTTAATTTAGATATAATCCTAGCTTTATCGAGCTTATACCTAAAAAATAAGGTCCAAATACTAAGGTCATCTTCCAAGAAAATCTGAAATAAAAAAATTGGAAAAATACTGTTACCATACCCCCTTATTTAATATTATTTTTTCATGGACACTATATTACACTACAAAATGTTATGTACAGCCATTCGACAAACATTTTGTAGCATGGTGTAATCTAATTGCAAATATTTATTAGTTTTAAAATGCATATTTTGTTCAGTGTACAGAATTTAGAATTCGATTCTAACAAAAATCTAAAGATTAATGCAATATATAAAATTTATAAAAAAAAAATCCTTTATGAAGAAAGCTGCCATTTTGTTATAACTAAAACAAAAGGTTAACATTTTAAAGTTAAGTAATTTCTGAAACATAAAACAGTCAAATTTCAAAGGGAAAATAATATCTTTGAAACACGAAATGCATCACTCAACTGACTTATCTCAAAAATATATTGAAATCCTTTATGAATTCTCCTAAAAGGACACAAATAACGACTCAAAGGACTTTGTTATAAAACAAGATTTCATTTGTACTCTTATTATTATTATTATTTGCTTTGCTTATTTAACGACATCGACGACAACAAAGACCATATTTCATTCATTTGTAAACAATTCCAGGACGAAGCAATCCTTGTTTACCTCTTCTGTGCGCACTCTTTGGCAACTTCAAACTTTAGCAAAAAAAAGCACTTAAAATTGTTTGTTTATAATTTTTAAGTTCCTTTCGTTGAGACTGCAGAATTGTTGGAACCCTCTTTCCATGTAGGTGGGTGGGCGAGTGGATGTTTGGCGTGGGTGAGTGGGTGTTTGGCGATGAAACAAATCCTAAAGCTTTACAAGTAAATATTATTTTTGTAACGTAACGTAAAAATTCATAACAAATAAACAAAAATACGACAATAACAACAACAACATATACAAATGAGAATAAAGTCGACAACAAAACGAGTGCCAGAGTTGTCTCAATGAATTTTACTTTATGTCCATAGCACAAATAATTCAAATAAAAATGTTATAAAAAAAAGCTAAACGAAATAGGTAGAAATAAAAATGAAGAAGAAAAGGCAGAAGGTAGAAATATGTGTAGGTGGTTTGGCCTTTAGGTAAAAGGTGGTAGGCAAGTACCTACTGACGAACACTGCACAGTGGAATAAAATAGCTGGATCGTGCCTTGCTCGCGGATAAATGTGGATAAGCCATCTCCACTGATTCGATTTCTTTTCGTAAAGATCGCTTCATATTTGCATCCTGCAATTTGATCACAAAATACATGAACAGACAGACGGACATGGCTAAATCGACTCAAAAAGTGATTTTATGCCGCTCGGTATAATAAAGTATGGGTTTATCTCTTCTTTTTTAGACGTTACAAACCAATGCTCAAGGTCATAAAAGTATTGTCGAAATACAATACAAGGGTATAAAACAGGTAAGAAATCGTCCGAGACGATCTCTGCTACGCAGTAATTGATATCACTAACGCATCTGGCCAAGTCCCCAAAGACAAATAGAGTAATAAACAAGGTTTGGTCAATACAAAGACTTGGATAGGTTCAAAGCTGAAACTAGTGAGGAAGAAGGACTTCCTCATACTTGTCACGGAACGGCATTCACCTATAAGGTATTTGAGAAATATTGCGAGGACCATAACAGATGACATACCAAAAATGGCGTCCATACGCCCAGAGTAAACGGTCAAGTCGAGAGGGCAAACGCGATTATTCTTAATTATCTACGAACGACAACCAAAGATTCAAAGAATTAGGACCTCAAACTAAACGAATTTCAGTGGATTGTCAACTCACAGAAAAATACTACCACTGGGTTTACCCCTAACCAACTGGTTTTCAATTTCGACATCAAAAACGTAGTTCAGAATCGTCTCGTCACCGCAGTTCGAAATGAACTCGACGAGGACCTAACCGGGAGATCAAAAACGTCAACAGGCATTGCAGAACATTACGCGAGAACGAGAGAAATGGATGATTTGGTTCGCCGAGAGGCATGCTTCTCCGCACACGTACCGTGAAAATGAACTGGCGGTCATTGAGAATGACCCTGGCGCCACTAAATGAACCTAGACGCTATCGAAGACGATGATGACGGCACCGAACCCCAAGTCGAGGACGATTTAAAGGCAGGATTGGTCAAGCTGTCAGGTATGACAACCGTACATAATCCCAATGAAGATGTCTTGTATGCGACCCTACCCCATCCCGATGAAGAAGCGGAAGAGACTTCGTAACATAAGTCAGTCTGTTTACAACAACCACGGTGCACCGTCGCGATATCATCAACATACATATGTGTCAAAGGATGTGGCAGTATTTTCACGCCCAAGCGCATGCTCAGCATCATTAGCAATCGAAATTAGGAACTAACTAGCCGTGGGAAAATGGAAAGTCTTCCAAAGAAAGATCAGAAGGATACTCTCCTTATAGTAGGCATAGAGCCACACTCCATGTACTGCAAAGAAGGAAAATAGGAATTCACTACCAAAAATGGAAGAGAGAATGACTGATATTACCATCAAACTCCAAAAACGTTATTTGAAGCGCCCCACTTAGAGCAGTGAACAGGAGGAGAGGAGTGATTCACTGCAAAATAGTAATGAGTATGCGGCCAACAATATCACCCGGAATTAACGCCAACGGCCATACTGCCGTCCTAAGAAAGAAAGTCATATGAACCAAAATAGAGATAAGGGCAGATTCGGAACCGTGAATGAGTTTATGATTTTTGTGTTAAGCTTGCAAGAACCATTTTCAACCGCGAATGGCTGAAAAACGCTAAGCAAATTTGTCGCATCAACCACTCCTAACGTGTTTACTAGGCAAAAAAGTCGTATCTGCCATATACTACGATAATGGCAGATACGAAATATAAAAATATGTAAAGAATTATTCCGCTATTCTGATAAGTGATAATGCTTCCCAGGTGTGACATGTTCAAAGAAATTATTTTCCTCCGCGAATTATTGCATTTAATGAAAGTTTTGTTCCGATTGGAAAAAAACAAGCTAAGTAGGTTGCAGCTATTTGGCATCAAGGAATTTTCGGCAGATCCAAAGAAGATATTATTTCTGCATTTTATGTTTTTATCAAGCTCCGCAGAGATGCAAAAAAAATGATTTTTTGGCTTGATAACTGTGCCGCGCAAAACAAAAATTTTGCATTGCTTAGTTTTTTTGTATATATTGTTAATTGCTCAGAATATAATGTTGAAAACATAACCTTAACATTTTTTGAGTCAGGACATACATTTATGTCTGCTTTCATCACCAAGTTGAAAGTTCATTAAAAAAAACACAAAAAAGTGTATGACATGGCAGATATCAAAGATTGTGTTCAAAGGAGTAATTCAGGAAAGGTTGAAGTTATTGAAATGCAAGTTGGAAACTTCTACGAATGGCAGGACCACTCGTCTCAACACAAACTCAAAGCAACAGTTCCGAGAGTTTATTTAAATGAATTGGTAGAAATAAATTTTATAAAAAAAAATAACTGTTTGTTATACATACAAAACAAAGTTTACAGATACAACATACACAAACTTAAATTTCTTAAAAGCTGCATCAATAAAATCTGTTACCTGCAGCCAAAACGATTCCTCGTGGTATATCAATTAAAAGAAAACAAGACCTTGTAGAAAGCTGAAAGATATTCTACCCAAAAACAGAATGGAGTTTTGGAAATCACTTCCAGAAACCGCAAGTGAACCGAACCATGACAACGATTGAAACTTTCTTATTTTAATAATTTGTTATCTTAATTTTAATAATTTTTTGTAACGTTTATTGTTTGAATAATGTCTGTTTTTGTTTGTTTTGTATTTTTAATTTGGTTTACAAGTACATTTTCACTACTTTATCATAAAACTTTTCGCGTTGTTTTATGGTAAATATTTAATTTAAAGGCGCGAAAGATAAAAAACTTAAAAGCTAAATATCTCAAAACTACTGAAATGCAGATACGACTTTCTTTCTTAGGACGGCAGCATAGGTCCCAATATATTTTTGGTCGTTATGGCCGTCCTTCAAATGGACATAATACCAACATTTTTGGCGTTGCGACCGCCTCGGATACAGCCATAAAGCCCATCGGACGCTGCGTCCAATTTCCTTCCAACATTGTTGAGCACTTCTATGCTGTTACCATTAATATATATTAATGGTAACAGTATAGAAGTGCTCAATGTTCTAAATTTTGTTTCCATGCATAGATAACATATAAAAATCTCATATTTTCTGTGTAAGAACAGCATTAATACGTATGAATCGGAATTTTTATTTTCATGCAAAATTAAGTTTATAAAGAAAAAAGCCTATTTGTGGATTTGTAATCCAGTTATTGAGCAAAAAAGGTGAAAATTTGGGAAAAAGTGGTTTAAAATGAGCATTTTTGCGATTTTTAAGGCACTGGATGCACTTTTTTCGGGTAGGTTTGTTCCGCATTTTTTCCAATTTAATATCTTCAACTTTCCTTCACACACAAAAGAGATATTCCGTACGGTATACCGAGATATAACAGTGTTAAAATATAGAAAAAGTGCTAAAAATCCACCTTGAGCAAAAAAAGAGATGGCCATTAAATTATTAATTGAGCCAAAAAAATTTGTATTGCCATTAAAATAGTAATTGAGCCAACTTGACTAAACGAATGATGCAGAAGTTCTACTTTCACGTCCAATTCTCAGAATTGAGTCCCAAATCAATGAGCTGAAAAATTCTGTACTGTGTATTTCAAAAATACGACAAAATTTGGTTTGATTCCAATGTTTTTAGGTATGGCCAGCCTTCGGCCGGGATTAAATATTTTCTCCTCTGGAGTATGTCCAAAGCAGTATTTCTGCATGGCCTTCGGCTGAGGTTAATGATTTTCTACTCTGGGCTATGTCCAATTCCGGCTACGCATCGCATACCTTTTCTGCCTTGAAATTGTACTATGCAGAACATTTTTAAATACAAAAATTCTTGCTTTAAGGCCGATTAGTTAATGGGGAGGTCATATCGCCCAGGATAAATATTGAGCTTTAACGCCGCTTCGGGAGAAGTAACAACACCAAATTATCTTCGGGCGTTAAATCCGGGCACCGACCAACATAGGAAGTAAAGGGAAAGAGGAGAGTGACCCATTGCCAATGAAAAGTAAAGGAACGTCATTAAAGGAAGCCAAACATTCAGGTTGTGAGTTACTAGAAGGGTGCATTGTGAATATGACAATATTCGTTAAAAAACAAGTAAGAAAGCTTCAGTCGGGTAAACCGACTAAGGTATACCTTCACTTTGTGAGTAATGTAATATGGAATATTAAACGAATTATTCTGTCAATTTGTGTGGGATTTACCAGAAGGTTTTTAACAAATACACCTATTTTTCGCTGAATAGTAGATACTTTAATTACATAGCACTGCGCCGAATTATAAGCGTTTATTTGCCTAGTATATTAACGTTATGAGATATTAAATTTTGGTATGATTTGGCCATTTTGTGTGGGAGGTACAAAAAGGGGCGTGGCGATAACGGCCATTTTTTACAGGGCTATAGGCACTTCAAAAACTTTACAATTTGCAAAATGTTGTTGCAAAATGGTACCTTTGTGTGGGAGGTAGAAAAAGGGGGGTGGCAGTAGCGTCAATTTTTCACAGGGCTATAGACACTATAAAAGCTTACACTGGTATTAATATTATAAGCTGTCAACTTTTGGTGCAAAATGGTACCTTTGTGTGGGAGGTACCAAAAGGGGCGTGAATATAACACCCATTTTTCACTGGACTGTAGGCACTATAAAAGCATTACACTGTACAAAATTTCAAGTATTTTTATTTACTGGTATTAACGTTATAAGCTGTTAACTTTTGGTGCAAAATGGTGCATTTGTGTGAGAGGTACCAAAAGGGGCGTAGCAATTTGGCCCATTTTCTCGAGTTGATAGTGACTAATAAACTAATGCTATGTGTGGAATTTCAGAAGATTTGGATAAGTAGTATAGCAGTTTTTAAAGATTCAATATTTGACAACATTTTAACACTTTGTGGGGGAGGTACTAGAAGGAGTGAACCAATATGGCCCATCTTCGAACTTAGCCGGAGATATAAAAAAATATTACCACGTACCAAATTTTAAGTCAATCGGTTACTCCTTTCGAGAGTTATCGTGCCCATCAGCCAACAGACAGACAGATAGACAGACAGACAGACGGACGGACATTGCTCATTCGACTTAAAATTACCCAAAACGAATATCCGCCGAACATACTTAGGGTCTTAGATCACTCCTTCGACGTGTTACACTTTTTTTCGTAGCAAATGATATATACCCTCGTCACACTAAAGTGAGTGTATAATTATTGAAGACTTATTATGTAGATATAACTGTATGTTCAGAAAACCTTATTCATGAGATCCAAGAGTAAAAGATTTCGGTTGAACGCTCCTTGTCAGAGCGTTTGAAATCAATAAAGCTCGGGAAAATTAAGTCGTCATTTGAGGAAAGTTATCCTCTTTGAGAAAGGAAAATCAGCCCAAGAAAAAACCTGAACGACATGAAAAATAGTTGGTTTATCTACTCATTTAGAAATGTCCATTTCGATTAACAACTGAATTTAGTACTATCAGTTTAGTTTTCTACTCTAGTCAAGAGAGGACGACCAGTTGGGTCATCTAGTCAAGAGAAGACGACCAGTTGGGTCATCTCGTCAAGAGAAGATGACCAGTTGGTTCATCTAGTCAAGAGTAGACTACCAGTTCGCTCATCTAGTCAAGAGAAGACGACCAATTCGGTCATCTAGTCAAGAAAAGATGACCAGTTCAGTCATCTACTCTAAGAAAACGACAAGTTTGTTCAGACCACCAGTGGGGTCATCTACTCCGACAAGACCCGCAGTTGGGTCATCTACTCCTAAAAGACCACCAGTTGGGTTATCTACTCCGAGAAGACCACCAGTTGGGTTATCGACACAGAGAAGACCACCAGTTGGGTTATCGACACAGAGAAGACCACTAGTGTGGGTTATCTACTTAGACAAGACCACCAGTTGGGTCATATACTCATAGAAGACCACCAGGTGGGTCATATACTCATAGAAGACCCCCAGTGGCGCCATATACTCACCACCTGTTGGTTAATCTACACAGGGAAGACCAACTGTTGGGTCATCTGCTTAGAGAAGACAATGAGATAATATAATCAGTTTTGTCATCTACACGAAGAAGTTGATTCATCTACTAAGAGAAGACCATCAGTTGAGTCATATACTCAGAGAAGACCACCAGTTAGGTAATCGACTCCAAGAGACCACCTGTTGGGTTGGGTCATATACTCAGAGAAGGCCACCAGTTGCGCCATCTTGTCATTTAGTCTACAACATACCACCAGTTGGGCTTCTAGTCGTAGAAGGCAACCAGTTGGACCATATGCCCAGAGAAAACCACCAGTTGGTTAATCTACTTAGAGAAAAGTAGGATCATCCAGTAAAAAGATCAGTTGGGTCATCACTCAGAACATACCACCAGTTGGGTCATCTTCACAGAACATACCGCCAATTGGGTCATCCACTTAGGCAAGACCACCAGTTGGTTCATCTACTCTGAGAATATCACGAGTTGGGTCATCTACTTAGAGAATACAACAAGTTGGATCATAAACTAATGAGAAAGCGACCAGTTGGGTCATTTCCTCTAGAGCATACCGCCAGTTGGGTCATCCGACGAGTGTTATCTATTTTTTCCTTATTTTTTTGTTTTTGTTCAGCGGAGCCAACAATTTTTCTGCTTCTAAATGAACATTTATTGTCTGGTTTGGAACCAGGAATGTAACGAATATTCACATTCGAATATGCGAATTATTCGTTTCATTTTGAAGATTCGCATTCGCCAAAAACCAAATTTGGAATATTCGCTTTTATAGTAATCGCTTCCTCACTCAAAAATATAGACAGTATAAATGTTTGAACGCAAAATTGATTTTGTACGCCAG
Organism: Eudasyphora cyanicolor; assembly: GCA_963930755.1. Lineage (NCBI taxonomy): Eukaryota > Metazoa > Arthropoda > Insecta > Diptera > Muscidae > Eudasyphora > Eudasyphora cyanicolor. Next base: position 63,250,167 of record OZ005737.1, read on the forward strand.
TTTGAAACTACACCGCCGGTTAGTGTCCCAGGTAACAGTCATTTAGCTGAGCCGGACTTATTTATGAATCTCTACGAAAGTGAACGATTGAATAGTAGAGTTGTGTAGTTCGTGAACGAACTAGTTCAATTGAACGGGTCACTATACTGAACTGAACGAATTAGTTCAATTGAACGGGTCACTATACTGAACTGAACGAACTAGTTCACACAACTCGTTAATTTCAGCTCAGCAGTGTTTTTTTCTTCAACCATATCATTTCGTTCTCTCTTCTCTGCTGTTATGTGTTGTTTCCATTTTTATGTCATCATCAATGTATGATTCTACCTATACAAACGCATTTGTATTAGTGTTTCCAACTCCTCCGTTCATATTCCATATGATTCCTTTAATAGCGGCTTATTTGAACTGAACGAAATGAACTGTTTAAGTAAAGTGAGCTGGTGAGCTAAAGAGCTGGTGTGCTAAAGTGAGCTGTTGAACTAAATGAACGAACTAGTTCACTCAATTGAACTGAACTAAAAAGAGCGATCACTTAAAAGAACTATAGTGCCCAACTCTATTGAATAGTGAAGAAACAGTGAAACTACTTTTTGGTAAATAGAACTTGGCTCCACCAAGCTTTGAATACAACATTTTTCGAAAGTTAATTAACACTATTTATTTACGTTATAATCGAATTTCTATGAGCACCCAAAAGGAGAAGTGCTCGACCAATTTAACCATGTCAGTCCGCCCATAATATAATAAGTTTCGACAAACTTTGGCCATTCCTAAATGGTTTTTCAAATATCTTTTTTTTTGTTATAGGATTAATTAAATATTTTGTATTTAAAAAATCATCTGCAATACATATATTGAATTTAAAAGACAGTATTTAGGAATGATTCTAGATAAATATTTTCTGATATTCGCTTCGTATTCGCGAAAATACAAAAAAATATTATTCGATTTCGCTTTCGCAAAAATTCGCGATTTCGCTTTCGCAAAAATGAATTTTTCAATATTCGCTCTCGCATTCGCAAGAAAAATATTTCAATATTCGCATTCGCTAAAGCCACTTTCGTTACACCCCTGGTATGAGTCTTAGAAGAATATGACCTCTGTAGGTCAGTCAATCGGTCATTTTTGTGATCATCGACGACTAACCAAAATGTCTCTTATTATGACATATTTCCGTTCATCGAAAGCCACTGTGCCGCAGTTCGACTATACGAGTATCCTTCATAATACACGAAGCCAAGTTAAAAGAGCTCACAATTTGTTTTTTGGCCATAAATGTTTGTACGAGTATAGGAGTATGTGTGCCGAATGTCTGAGTGTGTTTGTGTGCAAGTACTTACACTCTCGCTCGTTGCCGGGGGACTGGGGGGCACTGAGGGTTTACAAATATGACTTTTATATCTTCGTTTTTTTTTTGTGCAGAAATGGCTCTAAGTGTGTTTATGTATGACTGTGTGCTGAGTGTACGAGAGTTTGCCAGTTTTTCCACCTTTCCGCAAGAGGAAGCTGCACTAAGGAAAGAATTCGGGGGATGGGGGAGGCAAAATATGTGTGTGTTTTGGCCATATTTACCTTTATATTGTTGGCTTATTTGGTTGGTTGTTGGGTAAATAATGTGTGGCAAAGCTCCAGCTCTAGTACCACAACAACAATGAGAGAGGACAACAAAGACGACAACCCAAATGTTTATTTTTCGTATGTTTGTGTTGATTTTTTTATGTAATAAAATTCGTACATAGGTAATCAGGGGTGTACGTATGTTAACAAGGCCTGCCAAATTTAGATGCTCCAGAAGGTCGGATTTAATTGTACTAAGAGCCTGTTTTTCTACGTCGAACGAAAGCGATGCGAACGAAAAACGGCTGATTTTAGATCTACTAACTGGCATCAGCAAGTATGTTTGCATTCACTTTGTCGTTCTGATACCTTATAGGAGGTATAAAATCAGCTGTTCACATCGCTTTCGACATAGACATAGAGAAACAGGCTGTTACATTTGCAAATATCTCACAAGTATTCTAGAAAGATGCCATACCCGAATGACCTATTTCGAATTTTAATCCAAAATATATCAAAATGTTGAGAGAGGTAAGATTTGGGTAAAAGTAAATGCAAATAGCTAAATAACTAATACGTCAAGAAGTCAAATCGGATAGGACCTTTATATGGGGTGTTCATCACAATGTTGACCAATTAAGTTCATTACCACTGTGACACATGTGGATGAAATTAAACAAAAAAAAACCAACCCAATTAGTTGGTATTTCTGGTTTCTACGGCGTCTAGAAGTTGAGAGCTTTATGATATACTCGCATATTACCCATATTCATGTTCTGCAATAAATTAAAATAATTTTCTAAATTTCTGACAAATCGGTTGGTATTTGTTGTTTCTAAAGCGTCAATAAATCACATCAGATATAACTTTAAGGATATTTTTTATATAGGATATAGTGTTAATGTTCCTGCATGAAATTTAAAGCATATTATCATCATATTTCTATGGTGTACAGAATTAATATTGGGACAATTATAGGATACTAAACACGCGCCGATATGATCCATTTCTCATAAGAATTATATACGAAATGTATCTGCCAAATTTGAGTAACCCCTTTTTTGATTGCAAACTATAGCCAAAGGCAGACATGGTGTCGCGGCTAAATCGTCTTACAAGATAAAGAATATATGCTTTATAGGGACTCTGATCAATATTTGAAGATATTGCAAATTGGACGACTGTGTGAGTAAACTCTTTTGGCAGATTGACTATCGTATAGGAAACAGTATTTACATCCAGACGAAGGTCGGCAATGCAAGAAAATGCGGCTCTGCACAGAGGATAAGGTCTTTAAGTCCGGCCAAAGGCAATTATTCAGATAAAACATACCCAATCTTCTATATATATTCCATATTCTATATAATTCAACGACAAATCGAAAAGTTTCCGTTTTGATTTTTCCATTTGTTTATATTTTTAGTGCACCTGAAGCAACGCATCGTAGATTTTATTTTTAATTGTACCGATATACTGTGGGATGACCCAAATGAGAAGAAAACCAGTAGTTTTCTGAAACTAAACAAGATCGAGATTAGTAAGATGATAAGTGTTCTAACGGGACACTCAAGCTTACAGGCACATCTTCATCGCATTGGACTAGCAGAAAACGGCGATTGCTGGGCATGCAGGGAAAACATCGAAACGATGAAACATTTTCTGTGTCACTGCCCAGCTTTTACACATGCAAGATCCCGATATTTCGGTTCCGACATATTGCCAGACTTGACTCATCTCAGAGGATATGTCTGGAAGATACTGAGAAAATACGTGTCTAGTACCGATTTTCTGTAACCCGTGGGGTATAAAAATCATAAACAAGGAGCGCACAACAGGCCGAACCACTGGCTTAAGTGTATGTTCATGGACATGAGACGTTTTAAACGTCTCCTCTTTCAACCTAACCTTACCTAACCTATTTGTACCGATAACTTGTTCGGAAGTTACGATATTTAGAAATCGTTAAAATATCCATCGATTTCTACGACATTTCATATATCATTATTTTTGGAGGGAGATTTCAGTGGTAAGGGGATGAAGGGGTGTCTTGGGAGAAGTACTTCTTGAAGTGTCTCCTTTATTTTGTTCTTTGATGTGGAACGTATATTTCGAAGCATTCCAGCCACAAGTTTGCTAGTTTGCAGAAAAAAATTGTTAAAAAAAATTGTTTCCAAAAATTAAAAAAATATTATAAATACTTTTAAGTCCACTTCCATCCAAAACTTATATGTTAGAGAGTAAATAGAAGTTTAAAATATCCAAAATTCGGGAAAATCTGAAAAAACACTTTGGGCGGGGATTAAATGTTATACAAAAAATGTTGGCCATAAACTTTTACCTTATATGCCAGTTACCTTATATAAATTCCAAAACTTATCACACCAAAAAACGGCCAAATTCCAGTCAAAATCAACCGTTTGAAATATTCGTGCAGCAATGTTATTCATACGAACCAGTGGTCGAAGCAATATATACCCGTATGCCAGTACAGAGTGGTTTAACTGTAGTCTGACTAATTTTTGGTGTTTGTTTTAAGTTTTGGGCTTTGGTATGTTGTGACATAAATATTTAGTAAAATTCTATTGCTAACATTTTTGTAGAACATTTCATCCCCTCCCTCTCCATTTTTAGGGGTGTTTTTACGATTTTTATACCCTACACCACACTGTGGTACAGGGTATTATAAGTTTGTTTCACCTGAAAATAACACAGCTAGACCCACCTTAAAGTATACCGATCGACTCAGAATCACTAGCTGAGTCGATTTAACGATGTCCGTCCGTCCGTCTGTCCATGTAAAGTTGTTCGTCGACTACAGGTCACAATTTCACTCCGATCGTTCTGAAATTTTGCAGTTTAGAGTATTTCGCGGCTGTTAAGATCGCTATTGAATTTGGTTGAAATCGGTTCAGATTTAGATATAGCTCCCATATATATCTTTCGTCCGATTTGACCCTTTAGTCCTATAGAAGCTGTATTTTACATCCAATCGTTTTGAAATTTAGAATGGTAGAGTTTCTTGATCCATGAACCAACATTGCCGAATTTGAAGAAAATCGGTTAAGATTTAGCTATAGCTCCCATATACATGTTTCGTCCGATTTGGCCCTTTAGTCCTGTAGAAGCTGTATTTTACATCCAATCATTTTGAAATTTAGAATGGTAGAGTTTCTTGATCCATGAACCAACACTGCCGAATTTGAAGAAAATCGGTTAAGATTTAGCTATAGCTCTCATATATATGTTTCGTCCGATTTGGCCCTTTAGTCCTATAAAAGCTGTATTTTACATCCAATCGTTTTGAAATTTAGAATGGTAGAGTTTCTTGATCCATGAACCAACACTGCCGAATTTGAAGAAAATCGGTTAAGATTTAGGTATAGCTCCCATATATATGTTTCGTCCGATTTGGCCCTTTAGTCCTATAGAAGCTTTATTTTACATCCGTTTTGAAATTTAGAATGGTAGAGTTTCTTGATCCATGAACCAACACTGCCGAATTTGAAGAAAATCGGTTAAGATTTAGCTATAGCTCTCATATATATGTTTCGTCCGATTTGGCCCTTTAGTCCTATAAAAGCTGTATTTTACATCCAATCGTTTTGAAATTTAGAATGGTAGAGTTTCTTGATCCATGAATCAACATTGCCGAATTTGAAGAAAATCGGTAAAGATTTAGCTATAGCTCCCATATATATGTTTCATCCGATTTGGCTCTTTAGATCCAATCATTTTTATACCCTACACCACACTGTGGTACAGGGTATTATTTAAGTATTAAATGTCCCAAAAGTAAATTTATGTAAACAATTTATACATGAATTACAAAATTTATATATCAGAGTTATTTAATATTACGAGAGTGGTGTAGGGTATTATACAGTCGGCACCGCCCGACTTTAGCCTTTCCTTACTGGTTTAAAATAGTGCCAAAAATTACAGTTATATTGGGAAGCTAGAGGGTTAATAAGTTCCATAACAATATTGCCCTAATATTTTCTACAAAGTTGATAGACATACACTACACAACATTTTTTTTTGTTGGTTTTAGAGTTACAAACTAGTGATATACCAACATTTTCCAGGTACAATATGGTCTTTGTTAGCTATTTAGGGTGCCTAGATAGGTTCAGATTGTATTGATATGTTTTCCAAAGCTGTTTAGATTTACAGTGGCTACAATTTTGCCAAATATTGTTAGTGAAAAATTAGGAGTTCCTGTAAGCTATGCTGAAAAAAATTGAAAATAAATTGTTTGCCATAAAAAAAACTACATTATTGCTAAATATAGCTAAGCGGTCGGTATCACCAAGTCTGAATTAGCTGTTGGACAAAAACTGATGACACCTTTTTTCAATTTTCAAAATTTTTTGAGGCCATAAAAAATTGGTCACCAATTTCGCCAAACCGAGTATACGGTTATACTACCCTTTTCTAGTAGAATCTCTTAGTCGGTAACCATGTCGGGCTCCATTACCTGGTTACCGACTAAGAGAAATAAGGTGGGTTTTTAGTCGGTAACCATGTAATGGATGCAGTAATGCATTTTCCCACATTATACGCAAAAAAAAAGATTGGACAGTGTATAGTTTTTAAAATTCCTACAGTCCTGTTACAAATGTGGGTTATGACCACGCCCGTTTTAGTACCTCCCATACAAAAAGGGCCAAGACATACCAAAATGAAATAGCTCATAATATTAGTATTACTTGTTAGTTTCTTTGTCGCTACCACCTTCGGAAAGATGCGCGTAGTTGCCACGTCCCTTTTGGTACCTCCCATACAAATGGACCATTTCGCACAAAATGTTACCGGCTTATATATATTTTGTACAGTGTAATGCTTTTATAGTACCCATAGTCTACTAAAAATGGGCGTTATTGCCACGCCCCTTTTTGTAACTCCCAAACAAAATGGCCAAAATAAAAAATATGAAAAAAATATGTTTGAGTTTCCTTTACTTTTACAGCATGGTCATAATAACGGGTGATTTACGGGTCAACGGTAACCATTATCGTACCATGTTCACGGACTATGGCTTCCTGAAATTCAAGCGCATGGTCTCGGTGAACTCTGGTTTCAACAAGACGGTGCTACGAGCCATACAGCGCGTGAAACAATGACTTTGTTAAGAAACATTTTGGTGAGCACTTAATTGCACGTTTTGCTACGCTAAATTGGATACCTAGATCGTGCGATATCACACCTTAGGACTATTTTCTCTGGGGATATGTAATGCCTGAGGTCTTCATGGATAAGGCAGCTACGATTGATGATTTGGAAGCCAATATTACTCGTGTTATTCGCGTCGCTATCCAGTCGCTATGTTCCAACGAGTCGCCCAAAATAGGACCTTCCGAATGGACCACCTCAGACTTAGTTATGTCCAACATTAATCTATATATATAAAAATGGAAAAATGTTTGTATGGATTTTATAGACGCTTAAACTACTGGACCGATTTTAAATTTTTTTCTTTTGTTTGAAAGCTATTTTGTCTGGGATGGTTTTGGAAAAAAAATTTGCAAATAGTGGACCAACGAAGTGAACCGGGTCCATTTTATATATAAGGCAATGTTTTAAGTGATTCCTACTGTTCGTACCTACTAATAGATTCCTACTGTTCGTACCTACGAATAGATTCCTACTGTTCGTACCTACGAATAGATTCCTACTGTTCGTACCTACGAATAGATTAATGAGATTCCTACTGTCGGAAATCTGAAGTGTGGGGGCAACGAAGTGGACCGGGTCCAGCTATATATAATAAAAATGGAAAAATGTTTGTATGTATGTATGTATGTGTTTTATAGACGCTCAAACCACTGGATCGACTTTAAAATTTTTTCTTTTGTTTGAAAGCTATTTTGTCTGAGATGGTTTTGGAAAAAAAAAATTTGCAAATAGTGGACCAACGAAGTGAACCGGGTCCATTTTATATAAGGCAATTTTTTAAGTGATTCCTACTGTTCGTACGTACTAATAGATTCCTACTGTTCGTACCTACGAATAGATTCCTACTGTTCGTACCTACGAATAGATTCCTACTGTTCGTACCTACGAATAGATTAAAGAGATTCCTACTGTCAGAAATCTGAAGTGTGGGGGCAACGAAGTGGACCGGGTCCAGCTAGTATGATATAATTATATAAATAAATTGTTCTTTTAAACGATAATAAAAATTTTATGTTCACTTTAAAATTTTATATGTTTTATTCTATATTATTAATAAATCGTCACGGTGAATCACCCGTTATAGATTATATTTTTTTCAAGTAGGCATTGTTTTCTTCGTTGGGATGCTCGATTTAAAAAAAAAATGGAACAAAACACAATAATTTTTTCCCAATTGTTTTAATGATAGTTACTAAACCACTATTTCTACGTGTGTTGGGAATATCACTTTCACGTATTTTCACGGCCCTCTCCAACTTATACTTCAAAAAATATGGTCCATATACTAAAGGTACCTTCCACGAAAATTCGAAATTAAAAAAAAAAACTTTACAATACTTTGTTGTTTGTTTTGGTTTCATAAAATAACATGGCTCAAACTAAACAAAAAACAAGTAAGAAAGTTTCAGTCGGGTAAACCGAATAAGGTATACCCTCGCATTGTGGGTAATGTAATAAAAGGTGGTTAAATTTTAAGGGCCGATTTTGAATGTGAACCACACCTAAACGTTACGTTTTTTTCTGCATTTCATTTGACATTTCTCAATTTCAGACTAACTCAATTTAAACCATGGAAAGATACACAAGGGAGCAACGCGTTGACCTTATGGTCAGTTGCCAACTAAAATTATTGATGTATCTAAATATTAACACTTGTTTCGGACCTAAATGCTAATTTTCAGTCGAATCGGTTCAATATTTCTAGACGAAATAGCAACTTTTTAATTACACTCGCGAAAAATTAAAATTTTGCTAAACGGTTCACATTGTTTTATTTTTTTTCCAATGATCCAATTCCAATTGATCTTCGAAAAATGTTTAACACTTGTTTTATTTTTACCCTTTTACCAAAAAATATGTAAAAACGAAATATTTTAGAGTGGCCTCTATGTGGGGACAAATGAAATATTAAGTGATTCGGATAATTTTTATGCTAATAAATTCGTGTCAAAATATAATATAAACTGCAAGGTTGTATTAAATTTGCTCGGAAAATGTTGTATTCATGGCTTAAATAAACGTATTTGGGGACGACCTCTATTGGAGACTATAATAAAATAAGAACCGAGTTCGATCATTTTTACTGTGATGAAATCTAGTCTAAGTACAGGGTGGCTGATATGTATTGCAACCAACTTAAGGTTCCTATCATTTCTAAACCGCTAGTCTGATAGCTGACAGATTTTTTTCAGTGACAGTTCATTTTATTGTTTACAAGCTTACAAAAGCATTTTGATCTATTGCATTCAGAAAAAAAGTTATTCGTGATGGAATTCAAGCGTGATAGTGTGATTGCTTTATATTTGGGTGGAAAAACACAAGTGGCTATCGTTAGAGCCCTCCAGCATTTAAATGTGAATAAATCTTTTGTTTCTCGTACCATTGCTCGTTACCGTGATACTGGCAGTGTTGCATCGCGTCCAAAAAGTGGACGAAAAAAAAACGGTAACAACACCAGAAATGATCCGATATTTTGATCGAAATCCACGCCCCAATGGTAGAAAAATTGCTCGTGAGTTGAACATATCGCGAGAACGGATACAACACATATTAAAAAATGAGCTTGGACTAAAGCCATTGAAGTTCCAAAAAGTGCAAGAGCTCACCGATGCACAAAAAAAAGTTAGACTGGAAAGAGCCAAGGAGTTGCTTCGCTTGCACGAAAGTGGCCAGTTACCGAATTTAGCTTTCTCCGATGAGAAGCCATTCCAAATTGAGCAGTTTGTGAACAAACAAAATGATCGGGTTTACTTGCCAAAGAGCTCAGCTGAAAATGTACACCTTCGATTGGCCACCAGAACTTAAGCGCCGCCGATGGTAATGGTGTGGGCCGCCGTAACGGCCGATGGTCGCTCCCCGCTCGTATTCATCGACCATGGGGTCAAAATAAATGCCGAATATTATCGGGAAAATATCCTAAAGACAGTATTGAAGCCCTGGGCAGACAAACATTTCGGCCGCAGACCATGGACATTCCAACAGGAATTAGCACCATCGCACTCAGCACGCGTCAACCAAGAATGGCTTAAAAAGGATCACAGATCACTTCAAGATCTCCGGATCTCAATCCGTTGGACTTTTGCGCCTGGGGCATTTTAGAGAGTAAGGTTCGCACTAAAAAATACCAAAGTATCGATCATCTCAAGACGGCGCTTCGCCGGGAATGGGCCCAAATACCGCAGAGCCACTTTCGGGCAGCGTGTGATGGCTTCATCGGCCGTTTGGAGGCCATAATTCGTGCCAAAGGTGGCCAATTCGAACAAATCTAAAATGTTATGTTATTTCCGACATTTTTTGCTTTTGAACAATAAAATTTAAAAAAAAATTAAAAAAATATAGCGCTTTACTTTGTTGCATTACATATCAGCCACCCTGTAATATACAAACTTCAAAGTTTTAGTTAAATTCCTTAAAAAATGAGTTATTTATGCCTTAAATAACCATATTTGGGAGCGACCTCTATAGAGGACTACACCCAAAGAAAAAATTATTTTCTGCGAAACGAAATATTAGACAAATACAATTCTCGCTTGCCGGAACTGAAATTTCGTTTGTTGTGACAGAAACTTATTTCGCGTAAGCAATTGTTTGTTCTGACCAAAAGAATTTCAGTCGTCGTTCACGAGAATTGTAGTTGTCTAATATTTCGTTTCGCAGAAACGAACGAGAAACGCATGTCTTTTTCTACGGACCAAATGTGTAACTGATCGAAGTAGTGACCTAAAACCCCAAGTATGTTCGGCGGAAATCCGTTAAGGGCAATTTGAGCAATGTCCGGTCGATTGTGTGTCTGTCTCTCTGGCTGGTGCGCACGATAACTATCGATAGGAGTACGGGATTGACTTCATATTTCCTATGAGATAATGTTTTTTTTGCTATCTCAGTCTAAGTTCGGAGATGGGCCATAATTGTTCCACTCCTTTTAGTATCTCTCTCACAAAGGGTTAACTTGATTTTCCAATATCTTCTGTACTACCTATCCGAATCCTCTATATTTATCTGTCGCTGTCACCTTAAGTGAAATGAGAGAAGCCCCTTTTGGTACCTCCCACACAAAGGGACTATTTTGTACAAAAACTTACAGTTTATAACTACAGTAGCGGTTTAGCTACAACTACATCTACGGTACAGTGAAAAATTTACATTATTTTCTTTTGATACCTCCCAAAATATGGCCAAATTATACCAACATTTAATAGCTCATAACTATAATACAGTGCATTTGTGCACTTCTAAATGGGTACAGTGTAATGTCTTTAAGGTAACTACTGTTTCGCGTAAAATAGGTGTATTCGTCAAGCCCATTCTAGTACACCCCTTCACAAACTGACAGATTCATTCGAACATAATTTCTCTATAACTTCAGCAACAATCACCTAAATGTTTACAAATTACTTATTAAGGAGAACGTCTGCAATGACTATAGACTGATCAAAATGTTTCCACCTGTTGGCTCCTACACAAAGTACCGTGTTCCCTATTATATTACTTACAAAGTGAGGGTATAGGTACACCGAAAAACAGTTGTCTTTGATTTGGCGCCAAAGACAAAATTTCGACTGAATCCCTCATCATTATTTTTCAATTAAAATTAACCGATCTCTTGTGCAAGCAATTAAACTTCTCTCTTCCAATAAAGGCCCTATAGGAAGGCCTTCTAGCCACGTGCTTTAACCCCTAAATGTAAATGTTGTTGAATGAATAAAAATACCTCAACGGATGGAATTCTAAAGCAAAGTTGTGATATTTTCATGCTCAACGTTGGCCCCATTTTACCTGCAGTCTTCAGTTGCCAAACTGGAGATCTTTTGGACCCTCCAAAAGTACAGAGAAAAAAAGTTGTTAATCTAAATTTCGGTTGTTCTGGTTCGCTTGGAGATTGTTGCCAAAAAATGAGACGACCCCCCCCCCCTCCCCCAAAACAAAGCAATAGCAACCTATAATACCTCTGCGAAATACGAGTAAAAAAGAAGCACTTTTATGTGTTTCCTCAGAATACATTTGTTTGTTATATGAATTTTCTTGGCACCGTTTCCAGCCGTATACAATGTCGTCCGGACGCATATAAATATACTCATTTAGGGTGGGGGGCTAAAGGTATAGATGGTACAATCATCATTGCAAATAGCGGTGGTAGCAGCAGTGGCAGGATCAACAACAGCATGAGTTCCAACAATAACAAGCAACAACCAACCAGTCGTCAGTCGACAATGTCGCTCTTTTTTATGTTTACATAACAAATAAATTAGAATAAGTTAATACATATTTTATGTATTAGACAAGTGGCAGTTGCAAAGGATGACGACGACACAAATGACTCCATGAACAATGTTCTGTGTTTTGTGTTTTTGTGCCATTGGCAGCAGCAAATACTCTTCTCTCACAACAAATAAATGTCTGTTTATCTTTTGAATTATATGTCATGGAATGTAAATGAATGGTGAAAATAGCGGAAACGGAAAGCGACGACAGGATACACTTTTAATGTAAGTGGTCGTAGGTTAGGTTACTTAAAGAAACATCAAATGTTAGAGGTTAGAATTAGAACCATTTTGAACTAGTTTGAGCTTATATATATTTTCGTAAATTGTCCACTTTGTTATACATGCGACACTTTGTTAAAATATGGCATTTCTTTAAAATGGTTCTATATGTATTTGCACATCGACTTTCATGAGAACAACATTTCTAGAAACTATTGTTAGTTGATTCCTCTGAGACTGAACTAAATTTATATACTTTGGAAAAGTTTTTTTTTTTAAAAAGTTGAAATTCATTATCCTTTACTATTTGTGATCTATAACTTGATAATATAATATATATAATTCAGGGTGTAGTACTCTTTCTACATAAGTTGAAAATCCGTTATTATTTAATTTTGGGCTGTCCATACGAATATTTGTACCATTTTTGAGAAATTCATTCCAAAATGTCCTGTTTTCTATAATCTTTTGTAATATTTATATATATATCTTATTTCTGTGGGAGGTACCAAAAGGGGCGTGCCAATAATGGCCACTTTTCTCTGGACTCTAGGTACCATAAAAGCATTACACTGTAGGACATTTCAAGTATTTGTATGAAATGATAATAAAGCCATAAGCAGTTAACTTTTGGTGCAAAATGGTCCATTCGTCTGGGAGGTACAAAAAAGGTAGTGGCCACCTCGCCCATTTTTCTTGAAGTGTTAGCGACTAACAAACTAATACTATGTGTGAAATTTCAGAAGATTCGAGTAAGTAGTATAGAAGGTATAAAATAATCAATATTTCACTAAAAGTTAACCCTTTGTGGGGGAGGTACTAGAAGGAGTGGACCAATATGGCCCATCTTCGAACTTAGCCGGAGATAGTGAAAAATTTTACTACATACCAAATTTGAAGTCAATCGATTACTCCTTTCGAGAGTTATCATGCGCACCAGCCAGTAGACAGACACGTGGCCTTCGGTAGCTTAGTGGTTAGTGCGTTAGACTTGGATCCCGAAGGTGCTGGGTTCAATTCCCAGCCATGGCACCGGAAATATTTAACATCAACATTTGATGTTTTCATCATAATTCGAGTTTCTGCAGCTAAAAATAACTCACCGGTCGCACTACCACTACAACAACATCCGATCACACAAGTCAACAGGGAAGCTAAAAATAGACATAACACCTTGACGACTATTAACAGAAATGCAGCGCTTCTAGTGGAGAATAGAAACGGCAACACTCAAATAACATCCATTCCCTGATATTAACAGACGAATGTTAATTTACAACCGGACAATATTGAGTGGATGAAAACAACATAAGGTTCCCGCGATAATCGGATATATGCCGGAACGAAGTCTGTAATAGAAATAGACTTAAGGATTAACAACTCAGCGTCTCCAAGCTGCTACAACTACTACTACTAGTAGACAGACACACAGACGGACGGACGGACATTTCTCAAATGACTTAAAATGACCCAAAACGGATATCCGCCGAACATACTTAGCGTCTTAGGTCACTCCTTCGATGTGTTACACTTTTGGCTCGTAGCAAATGATATACCCTCCTCTCTAAGGTGAGGGGCTAAAAATTAATAAACAATGTCAAAGTTTATAAAATACAATGGTTTCATAGCATATCTCAGTTGGTTTCATGAGGATTTTGGCTTGAAAGCTGAACAATTTTATTTTTTTTTTCATTTTTAACTTTTAAAGACATTTTTAGATTTAATTATTTTACTTGCAAAACATATCTGCGACTGCTATCCAAGGAAAAGGTGGAAAGAACGGCGGAAAAGAATAGAATAATAATGGGATGAAATTTTAAATGCGTTGCAACGTATCAATATTCCATCCTATCTCGTTGAAATTGTCAAGGATTACTTTAGAAATAGATATCTGTCTTATGACACTGACGAGGGTCCTAAGGACTACAAGGTAACAGGAGGTGTTCCACAGGGTTCGGTGCTTGGACCATAGTTATGGAACCTGATGTACGATGGTGTACTGAGACTACATCTACCAGACAATGCTAAGATTGTTGGTTTCGCGGATGATATTGCGCTAGTGATAGTGGCAAAATACCTGGGAGAAGCAGAAACGGTAACGAATTCAAGCGTTATATTGGTACAATCCTGGCTTAACAAAGCTGGTTTAACGTTGACAGAACACAAGACGGAAGTCGTATTGATTAGTAGCCGCAAAGTGATGGAAGAGATACAAATTATAGTTGGTAATTGTTCTATACGCTCCAAACCATATCTAAAGTATCTTGGAGTGGTGATCGATATGAGACTATCATTCAAACCTCACCTGACCTACATAAGTGAAAAAGCTAGAACGTCGTTTGTGGCTATATCTCGTTTAATGCCAAACACTAGAGGCCCAATGTACTCCAAACGGAGGCTGTTAGCAGGGGTTGTCAGGAATGTCATCGTGTATGCAGCTCCAGCGTGGTCCCAGTCGATGAAATACCAATCATACAGAGATGAAATCGCTCCAGTATATAGGTTGGCGGCTCTACGAGTATGTTCAGCTTATCGGATGCGGCGGCATTGGTGATGGCAAATATGATACCTATTGATCTGCTTGCTAATGAAACAAAATATGCTAACGATGAGCAATCAACGACAGCAAATATGACCCATGCGGAGGCCCAAAAAATTACGAGGGACAAATCCATCCATGATTGAGAAAACAGGTGAACGACATCCAGTGATGGGCGATGGACGTGTCAATTAATTCCCAATTTAAGAATATGGCTGAATAGAACACATGGAAAATTGGACTACTTCTTGTGGCAATTGCTGAGTGGTCATTAGGCCGGGTCGATTTGTGGGGAGGCAAAAAAAGTCGGCATTTCTCAGTGAAAATCGTATTCTAGGGATCAAAATAAGAAACTTTGCCGAAGGAACCATACCTCGAACTTTTGGGTAGGGGCAAATTTTGAAAAATCCCACTTTGACCCATTTAGAGTGCTCCAATCGAGTCCAAATGTATGAGCGACCCCCACTAACTTTGGAGGCCCGACCCACCCATGCCAGTGGCACACCCCCTGGAACCCCCTGGGGGTTCCATACATTTGGACTCGATTGGAGCACTCTAAATGGGTCAAAGTGGGATTTTTTCCGGGACATCAGAATTCGTTTTAGAGGTATGGTTCCTTCGGCAAAGTTTCTTATTTTGATCCCTAGAATACGATTTTCAATGAGCAATGGGCGATTTTTAAATCGACCCGCCCTAGTGGTCATGGTAGCTTCAAATACTACCTACACCGCATCGGCCGAGAGCCTGGCCCGTTTTGCCCAAATTGTGAATATATTGTGGAAAATCTGAGGCTGCAGTTGGAGGAATCGCTAGGAGTTGTTTTGACAACTTAGTTGGTTTCATGCTATCTTCAAAATGTAATTGGCAACTTAAAGCGACGTTAATGAGGTCCATTATGACCGAATTGTGTGAACAAGAAAACTTACGACGAAGAAATGCTAGTTAGTGATGGATCGTGAAGATCTTCCACACCCTGTGAAGTAATACGTAAAGGTGGTCCCACAGGGCTGAATGGACCAGTGTAGAGGTGTTTTTAGCGGGTTAAAGTCCCGCACTATTTGCTAACTCCTTCAGGCAAATGTCTTTCGACAATTTTCACCTCGTATAAAAAATAAAAAAAGGTTAGGTTAGGTTAGGTAAGGTTAGGTTAGGTTAGGTTAGGTTAGGTTAGGTTAGGTTAGGTTAGGTTAGGTTAGGTTAGGTTAGGTTAGGTTAGGTTAGGTTAGGTTAGGTTAGGTTAGGTTAGGTTAGGTTAGGTTAGGTTAGGTTGCCCTTGTCATCAAAAAAGTTGGTGGACTATCTTATGCGGATATACTTAGAAAAGTTAAGAGTGAGCCAAAACTGGACGTATTGGGACAAAATGTTAGGAAAATACGAAGAACGGCTAAAGGTGAGCTACTGTTTGAGCTAAACAAATCGGCACACATTGAAGAGGTTTTGGGATCACAAGCACAGGTACGGGTGTTGACACACGAAACTTATATTGAAATTAAGGATATAGAGGAAACCACTGGCAAGGATGAGATTCATCGAGATCTAATAAAAGCCTTCCCGGAATTAAAATCGTTGCATGTAACAGCAATAAAATCTGTGCGTAAAGCTTATGACGGAACTCAAACGGCTACACTTTCGCTAAATGCTGCCTTGGCAAGGTCATTGATATAAGCTACGAAAGTCCGTATAGAATGGTCAATATGTAGAATAAGAGAGAAGAAAATTCCTAGAAAATGTCTGAGATGTTTTGATTTTGGACATTTAGCTTCTAAATGTAATAGTGTGCATGACTACTCTGGCAAATGTCTAAGATGTGGTATGGAAGGGCATAAAGCTAAAACATGCAAAAATATGCCAAAATGTTTACTGTGCAAGGACACAATAAAAAGTCACTCAACGGGAGACAAAAATTGCCCCCGGTACAGAGAGGCCGTACAAAAAATGAAATAACTGCATGAAATTACTTCAATTAAACTTGAACCATTGTAGTGCAGCTCAGGAACTTCTAAAACAAAGCGTACGTGAGCAGAATATAGACATTGCTCTCCTAAGCGAACCCTATCATCATCAAGATACATCATGCTGGCTTACAGATATTTCAAAAACCTCGGCGATATGGAGCGTAAGCGGATTAATGCTGCAAAATGCAGGAACGGTTGCACCTGGCGGATTTGTACGTTGTTCTGTTTCGGGGATAACCATTTACAGCTGTTATATTCCACCAAGCTTGTCCATACAGGAATACGGAAATATTATAGATAATCTAGTTTCTGATGCAAGAACCAAGAATAATGTAATAATTGCGGGAGACTTTAATGCATGGGCAATTGAATGGGGTTGCCCAAGAACGAATGCAAGGGGCAACCTCCTACTTGAGGCTTTTGCAGGGCTTGGAGTGGTCCTACTAAACTCTGGAAACGAGCATACTTTCAGTCGTAATGGAAGAGGTTCCGTAATAGACATTGCTTTTGCAAGCAATAATATTACGATGCGAACAAACTGGAGTGTGTCTGATATCTATACGCACAGTGACCATCGCGCTATCATAATTAATATATCCGAGCATTCTACGCCACCCACCGTCATCACTACTGGGAGAGGTTGGAAGCTTAGCACATTTGACAAGGACGTATTTTGTGCAGCTGTGGAAGATTTGACCCTCAGTGGATCACCAGAAAACATGGCAGAGCAATGCATTGGTCAAATTATCCGGGCATGTGATATCTCAATGACCAGGAGAGGAAGTAGGGAAAATAAACCACCCGTATATTGGTGGAATGAAGAGATAGCAATGTTGCGTGGGGAGTGTATAAGAGCCCGAAGATTGTATACCAGATCAAGAGGACGTCAAACAAACCAAACTCATCACCAAGTGTATAAGTCAAAAAAGAAAATTCTGAGCCAGGCTATAAAAAGAAGCAAAAGACAGTGCTTCTTGGAGATATGCGACGACCTAGACTCAAACCCATGGGTACTAGCATATAAAATTGTTAAGAAGAAGCTTAAATGCTTAAATGCATCGCCACCCAAAGAAGTCGCTGTTCTCGATGGAATTGTTAAACACCTTTTTCCAGAACAGACGCTGACCTACATTAGTGAAAAAGCTAGAACTACGTTTATGGCTATATCTCGTTTAATGCCAAATACTAGAGGCCCAAAGTACTCCCAACGGAGGTTGTTAGCAGGGGTTGTCAGAAATGTCATCCTGTATGCAGCTCCAGCGTGGTCCCAGGCGATGAAATACCAATCATACAGAGATGAAATCGCCCCAGTATATAGGTTGGCGGCTCTACGAGTATGTTCGGCTTATCGGACGGTGTCGGATGCGGCGGCTTTGGTGATGGCAAACATGATACCTATTGACCTGCTTGCTAGTGAAACAAACTATGCTAACGATCTGAAATCAACGACAGAAAATATGACCCATGCGGAGGCCCAAAAAATTGCAAGGGACAAATCCATCCATGATTGGCAAAACAGGTGGACGACATCCAGTGATGGGCGATGGACGTGTCGACTAATCCCCAATGTAAGAGTATGGCTGGATAGATCATATGGAGAATTGGACTACTTCTTGTCGCAGATGCTGAGCGGCCATGGTAGCTTCAAATACTACCTACATCGCATCGGCCGAGAAACAGACCCATTTTGCCCAAATTGTGAATATATTGTGGAGGATGCTGAACATGTCTTGTTTGAATGTCCTCGGTTTACAAATCTGAGGCTGCAGTTGGAGGAATCGCTAGGAGTTGTTTTGACTCCGGACAACTTAGTTGGTTTTAGGCTATCTTCACAAAGTAATTGGCAGTGTATAGCGACGTTAATTAGGTCCATTATGACCGAATTGTGCGAGCAAGAAAACTTACGACGAAGAAATGTTAGGTACTGATGGATCGTGAAGATCTTCCCCACCCTGTGAAGTAATACCTGAAGGTGGTTCCACAGGGCTGAATGGACAAGTGTAGAGGTGTTTTTAGCGGGTTAAAGTCCCGCACTATTTGCCAACTCCATCAGGCAAATGTCTTTCGACGATTTTCACCTCATAAAAAAAAAAAAAAAAAAAAAAAAAAAAGGTTAGGTTAGGTTAGGTTAGGTTAGATTAGGTTAGGTTAGGTTAGGTTAGGTTAGGTTAGGTTAGGTTAGGTTACTTTACGTTACGTTGAGGATGAAGCCGGGCTAATAAAAAACTGCGGCCCGCTGAGATGAATAATGATCCATTGTGATTCATCACGTGTCTTCTTCTCCAGCTAGTCAGTTGAGTCTACAGCTACGTTCAGATGCCTTGATGAAAGTTAAAAATCTGTATGGATCCAATTCAAATGCAAATATAGCTCCTACATACTATATATTTGCATTAACGGGGTGAGTTCAGCCGCTTTGGTAATCGCATATATTTCCGCCAGAAACATACTGCATTCGTTGCTAAAGCGAAGATAAACTTCCAACACAAGCTCAGGGCAGAATGTACCACAACCAGTACCCTCTGTAAAAGCATTTATATCGTATAACCTTACATTCTATTTCTACCATTCCGTCAAGGATGAGATTTTAATAACACATTTATCCACTATGTCATAACTAACCACGAAGTCCGTCCCGATACAAACCAGACATAGATCCCCAATCCGAGTATGACTGCAGTTTGTGCCTAATAGAAGGTTTTGCTGTTCAAGTCGAGTCAATGTAAGTTTCGCGGATTCTTTTATAAATTAATCAATTCGTAGAATACACAATACGATCTCTAAGCATCCCTTTACCGTGGATTTCATCTATCCAGTCAGATAACTAATGGTGATTTCGTTTCTGCAAAAAATGTTGCCCGTCGAAGTGCACTTTTTTGCAGAAAAGAAATCGCCAGAAGTGAAACTTTGTTTACCTTATTCAGTACCTATACATGTGTGTCGTACCTCGTAATGGTCCACCATATGTTAGCGAAGGCAGCTTTCATATAACCCCAAGACTTTTTCTAGCCTAATTAAAGTCTTTCCTATGTTGCTTTCTAAGAACCCTAAGATCCTGAATCCACCATATGTTGCCCTTTATCTTTCGCTGCCTACATACAGGACAGTATTTCTTAAAGTCCCTTCTTATTTTGTGTTTACCGAGCTATCTATATAAGTATATCCTTCTAAAATTCTCCCATTTTGTCCTTCCTGATATAAAATACCATATACATCGTTATGATCCAAGAAACTTACTTCTGTGGACACTCTCCAGTTGTAAACTACACTACTTACCACAAGATTGATATGAGAAACCGATGGTAATTTGCTGGTTATTAACAATCCAAATATAGTACAGAAAAGACAACTACTGCAAAATGTTACCAACTAAATGATAACTGTAATAAACATCCTTCTAAAAAATGTTTATAAGATAAAGTTGAATTTATTGAAGATTTGCTTAGTTGTAGTTCAGCAAAGCATTATTATTGTTGGCCCAAAGTTATGTCATTCCGGTTTGAGAAGAACTGCCCCAGATCACAAAGTCCAGGGACTAACAAAAATGTCATCATACTTCTACATAGCTTAGCATCTAAAACATAAGTGTGAGTGTATAAGTATCTTAAAATACGAATTTTTATTTTTTTTTTCAAAATACCAAACAAA
The DNA here is from genome assembly GCA_963930755.1 of Eudasyphora cyanicolor. Lineage (NCBI taxonomy): Eukaryota > Metazoa > Arthropoda > Insecta > Diptera > Muscidae > Eudasyphora > Eudasyphora cyanicolor. Next base: position 63,270,527 of record OZ005737.1, read on the forward strand.
AATTCTACCACAGCCAAGTTATACATTTTGGTAACTCATGAAGGCATTAGGAAAATAGAAAAACAAAGACTACATGCCAAGTTGAGTACATTATTTTTACAATATTCCAAACAAAATCCAAAAAAAAAATATAAAAATGTGTTTCCATTTTATTACTTATACGAGTAGACAACACAGCAGACATTTGAATTTATTTTACTAGGGCCCATTGCAGGACTTTCAACATTCTGCCATACATAAAGACCAACGAAAAAAAACCAACGAATTTATGGGCCACAAAATATAGACGAACAAAACAATACTAGGAAAAACAGGATCTCAACAAGAAGTTGGTTACTTGCAGGGGGAGGAGGGAATATTGTGAAATAAGACAATATCCCGCAGCGAACTTTATTAAATTATATAATTTTGACAGTTATGTGTTTTGTTCCTCCTTCGCTCTTTCTATACTTGTTTGTAGTATTTTTGTATGACTTCGTCTCCCCTCCCATCAAAGTCTATTGCTACCCCAATCGTCAACCAACCAAGTCATCTAAGCCGGATGAAGACCACCACCACTCACTACGAGTAACAACGGAAGGATGGATGGATGCACGAGTATGGTTACAATGAATGTATCCACCGAAACCCGCTACAAGAACAAATGATATATAAATACTCCCGGCAAATGGCGCACATTTACAATTGTCTGTTCGTTCATCCTTCTGTCTGTCAGTCCGTTTGTCTGCCTTTATGCGAGTAAATACAACAATTGTTTCTCGTTTGCTATTCAGGGATATCAGTCGTCATCCTGACCATAAAATTATGCCATTGACTTCATAGACAGTTCTTGTTGTCTTAGGGAATTATTACACAGTGGTGTCAAACCAAGAAAATGAGATGGGAAGAAATGAAGAGGTTTAGAGCAATAAATTAAAAAAAATGCCGGCAGCATACGACCTAGGCCGAACACTACCACCACCTCGTGCGAGAGACACTTTTGGCGCGCCACTCTCCAGTCCTTTCGAACTTGGAGCGACTATCTCTTCGGACACTCACCAGAGTTGGCTGAGTGACCAGCAGTATCGCAATTCGCACATTTAAGTACGTACTCCGGCTGCGTGGTCACCTCACCAGTGACGGGGTCAGTCACCGTCGCTTCATTTACCACCCTCATAACTCACGCACTCGGGCCATGTGATCCACCGCATGACACACCTATAAGGCATGCCACAATTGGTGGGGCACATGACCGTAGCGCTGGCAGTTATGGCACTGCGTAAGCCCCATGCGCCTATCCTTCCTCACGAGCTCACGGCAGTTGAGGAAGAGTCTCGTCTTATATACCTCAGCAATCTGCGAATTGCTCGCAATGTGAAGCAGCCATTTATTGCTACTCAGGTAGGTGACCCGACGGACATCTAGAAAACCTAGTTTCGCTAGTCCAGCACGAACATCAGTGACGTCATAGATCCCTAGAAGACCTTCGATAACGACGGAGTGCGGTGTCTTACCTTTCGGCGAGTACATATGGTACTGCACTCCCTCTTTCACCTCGAAGTCTCTCAGCTTCTGGTGCTCTTCGAGTGACGTCACCTTGAAATTGGCGGCGTGACGTCCCGCAATGGCAACGGTGAATTTATCATGGCCCAATAATTCTCTTACTTGATCAACCAGAGTCTTAAGGTTGACCCATATGTCGTCACCAAGGGAACTGCTCGTTTGGGGATGGTCTTTCCCGCACTACTGTTACCAGCAGATGTCGCTGTAGAGATTGTACGTCCTCTACTGGCGTTTCTTCGGGCATTAGTCCTCATCTTTGCAGCAGCTGCTGAAATCGTCGGCTTCAAATTTACGTTGACGTTGGGCCGTTTCGGCATCTTGCCGGCCTTACCTTGGAAATTTCGAGCCCCGATGTCCTCTCCCTGTGTCACTGGCGGTGCGTTCACAGAATGCTGCGCTGGAGTTGCGCTAGCAATATCTATCTCCATTGCTGCCCCAGAATTGGCAGTCTTCTTCGCTTGTACAGGCCAATCATCGGCCTTTTTAGAGTTATCTGCACTCAAAACTCTAGTACGCACAGTGGGGTTTTTCTGACTAATGTCGCTGAAGTCAAGATTGCAACCAAATCCATCTTGTGCACAATAAAATCTTGCAGAATGGTATTTTGCTCCAGAAGTTCGTCGATTTTCTTACGGAATTCTTCCTCCATTTTCTCTCTTCTTTCTCTTATTCTTGCGGTGCCTCTTATCAGCAGCCTGACTTTCCCCCAAGCTCGCACCCTCGTCAGATAAAACCGTGTTGGTAGCCTCAGACAACTTCATTTAACACTTTTGTCTTTTTCACAGTTCACTTTAAACTGGGGAGACGGTGGATTTAGCAACGGCGGCGTCAGATATTTTCACTTTTTTGCACCTTAAACTTGTATATCACACAGAAGGTATTCTGCTGATCCTCCTTATCGTCACAGCAGCTTCTGTAGAAGTCATTTCGAAATGCTACCACATGGACGTAAGGGAAAACATAAGTGACTTGTCATGACAAACACGATAAGTGAGACGCCCGGTCTCGATAACGACAGCAGTGCGTTTGGAGTTTAGGCAGGGCATGTATGTAGTACCTGACTAGTGTTGTCATAAGGGCAACAAATGCGGGTCGCAAGTCACTAGGGGAATGTCCCCATATTCGGTCGCCAGTAAGGTAGTTCCTAGTCCTGCAATTCTACCCTCAAGTTAATCTGATTTACAGTGCGCTGCCAGGCACCCTAATATCGTTAAAAGATCCGCGATCGAGATAGTTTTTGAATTCAGGAAGACAGTCCCCAGATACTTTATTACAGTCAGACTATGAGGGAAAATGTTCATACCGACTTTAGTCAGAACATAAGGTCTAAGCTATTCTGCTACCTATCTGCCTGTTAAACACTACTTTTTAGTTAAGATAACCAAGTTCATTAAAAACTACACCGATACCTACTTGGTTGTTTAGTTTAGAACGGTCTGTATAGAAGTCAAAAGAGTTAGGTACTTATTGTCAATCACGGTTCAGTCATAGTGTACTCAACACTGCCTGGAAGGTCTGGTATTGTGTCTAGAATGACACTATAGTCGTCAGCCTGACTATGAGGGAAAATATTCATACCGACTTTAGTCAGAACATAAGGTCTAAGCTATTCTGCTACCTATCTGCCTGTTAAACACTACTTTTTAGTTAAGATATCCAAGTCCATTAAAAACTACACCAATACCTACTTGGTTGTTTAGTTTAGAACGGTCTGTATAGAAGTCAAAAGAGTCAGGTACTTATTGTCAATCACGGTTCAGTCATAGTGTACTCAACACTGCCTGGAAGGCCTGGTATTGTGTCTAGAATGACACTATAGTCGTAAACATTTCTAGCCGTTTTTCTAAGTTAGCACAAAGTTTTCTTTGAAATCAGAGAGATTTGTCATCTCGGTGCCGATTTTGAAGTGGAAGGCTTCGGAATACACGCTTCAGTCCAAGGAACGTACTAAAGGGATCTCTTGAACTAAAAATGCCGACGATTTGTATGACATTAGACAAATGATAAGATTTGATTGCAATTTTGCAGGGATATGGGGGTGACGAATGTGGATGACTATTTTGGGAGAAATAATTATCCAAAGGTTCCCTTTAGTTCGTTCTTTGGACTGAGTGTATCCCGTAGTCTTCCTCTTCAAAATCACCACCGAGGAAACTAACCTCTCTGATTTCCCCGCAAATTTTGTGGTCGAATATCACGAAAACAAGAGCTAAACTAGAAAAACGACTGATAACACTGGGTTCATCATGGTGGAATTAGCAGCAGTCCCAAAATTAAACGGACTGACATATAGATGGCGGTAGTAGCTTAAAAAAATACTTTCGTGAAAAGTGGCAATTAGAAAGTTTCAAGGCACCACGTTCTTTAGCTTTTTTAGCATTCAAAAGTAAACGATGTCAGTGAATTTGTAAACATGGAATAATCGGTCACCGATATGTAATACAATGCTTTCATTTGAAAGGACTCAGTCCAAACAATATTAAAAACGAGCTAGATTCTACTTTTGGGGAGTCAGCTCCTTCGTTTAAAACTATAAAATATTGGGTGTCCACATCCGAAATAGTTTAAAAATCAACAAAATGGTTTTGGATGACCGTCGGTTGAAGGTTCGTGAGCTATCTTAAGTCATAGCCGTTTCAAAAAGTGATGTACATCGCATATTGACGGATAATTTAATGATGAGAAAGCTGTGAGCAAGATGAGTGCAGCGTTTGCTCACAATCAATACAATGCACCAGTTCACCCATCAACTATTGCGATGGCCAAAATCAATGAATAAAAGTTCGAATTGCTTCAGCACGCACTTTATTCGCCAGATTAAGAACCCTCGGATTATTTTTTGTTGCCAAAATTGAAAAATGGCTCGTCGGAAAAGGATTTTCCAGCAATGAAGAGGTGCAGTTTGTGGTTAATGGCTATTTTCAGGAGCTAGACATTTCTTACTACAGACAGGGTATCGAAGCTGTTGGAAATCGCTGGAAAAAGGGTATCGAGCTAAAAGGAGATTATGTTGAGAAATAAAGAAAAATTTCCCAAATTTTTTGTGTAAATTTTCATTTAATGCCTCAGTTAGTGTGGTTCCCAACGCACCAGTGATGAATGTATAGCAGTCATTCGTTGAATTGTATTTAGTATCGCACAGAAGATGGATTTCTGTAGAGCCGTCTACCAGATGACAATTCCATATAGCATTAATGGTCTAACTACTGCCGTATAAAACAAATAAACTTTATGCGGGTTGAGACCCGAGCGTTTTCCTGTTGGCCTGTTGTAGAATTTGTATAAGAGTGGCCGGAAACTTCCATGTTACCGATTTTGTCACGTCTTCTGCATAGGCATCTTCTCCAGAGAAAGCAGAATACTACTCATGGAGAGGTTCCATAGCAGAGGAGACAGAATTTCGCCATGAGAAGGTTCTCTGCTGACAAACCTATGGATGTCAGTTGACCCTTAGCTAGCAGAAATGAGTCTCTAAATCAGAAGGCTATGAATGAGAACTGTAACTACTTGCTTCTGGATTTATATTATTGAATATAAATCTTCTTGGCAGAGAGGTCCCTTTATAAAGCTGTCTAAATCGTTCAGGTCGATTTTCTTAGAGTGACTCCTGCTTTTGGTTGGACATTAGCCTGTGATCAATTTTAGGTCTAAGATGTAATAATCTGTCAACTGTTCTAGGTTTTAGGAGCAATGGCGATAGGCCAATCATCTGGAAATAATTTGGTCCTGCATGGGACTACTTTCCCGCTTTGAGAATGAAAACGACCATAGTTTCTCACCACTTTGTTGGTATGTAGTCTATCAAATCAGTATATCAGTAACTACCTGTTCCTGGCGACTTTAAGGGTTTAAATATTTTTATAGTCCAAAGAATTCTATATTCGCTAACAATCTCGACTGGCGACTTCTGATTGTTGTACTTCAAATGAATCACCAACCGAACTGTCAAATTCCGCTTTAGAGTTGCCCGACAAATGTATATTCAAGACACGACCCCGAAGATAGCTCACTGGACGTCGTCCAAGAACTATCATTTTTTTATTATTATTTATTTGTACAGATTTCATTTATACCATTATGGCGCCTCAGTGCCATAATGGCATTATTGAGGCAAGTGGGCAACGCATTATACTACATTAATTCAGGTAATTTAATAAAAAGGATTAAATGTATCAAAGTAAAAATAAATTTCTTGATGTACCCAATAGTACAAGGAGTGAGGTAAAAAGCTCAAGCTTTGAGGCTTTGGATAAGCATTCTATGCCGTTGACGAAATTGCTTATTTATTTTAAAACATTGTCAACTCATTTTTGTGCTGCTAGAGTTCTTCTTTGTAGATCACACACAGGTCTGTGGTTGACGATTTTTGTATGTATAAATTAAAAAACCATTAACACGTTTGTAAACACTGTGCTCAGACGGAAATGTCGTGCCCCCCACTAACGTTCACGCCACTCACACCACAAAATCGAACACACTGGGAAGCGTAACAACAACTGCGATGCTTTAGCCATGTTAGTTCCACCTCCACCTACATCTTCGATACATCCTTCTCTTCCTTACGATTTTTGATTCCGAACACAAAAAAAGTATTCTCTCGAGACATGTTTAGCTGGTATTTATCAAATAATACACTGACTTGTACAGGCTGAAGAACGGCGAACGGAAACGCCTATTTACGTATGACTTATAAGCGACGTAATAAGCGCCATATTACGAACATATTGTTGTGGAACCTTAGCTGTATTTTTTTAAATCAAGCGAATACCCGAGTATCTATATAATCTTGGTTTACATCCTCAGAACTTGTTTTTTATTTCGTTAGTCGTCATCTTTTTCTTATTTTCCGATTAACTGCTAAGGCAACCGCCATCGTAAGTCAATTAAATTAGAATTACAACGCAGCAAAGAATTTATTGCGTTATTGCTTGCGATACGAAAGCGGTAATATCAGAATTGTTATGAAATTATAATCATACTACTCTTCGTTTAGGTATGTCATGTGTATCTAAGGGCTTAGTCAATACACGGGGCAAAATCGTCTTTTTTGATATGTTTGAATCGAAGAAAAATATATTTGAAACACAAATTTTTAAATATTAATTACTTCTGAGCAAATACATTTTATTTGAAAATCAATAAAATTTATTTGGAACGCATATATTAATATATTACAACAAAATGTATTTGCAAACTAATTTTCTCAAATAAAATATGTGTTTATATACAAATAAAATTATCGTTTAGGAACCTGTCCAAATATATTTTGTTTAAAAACGTTGAAATTTTTTTAAATTTTATTTCTACTTTTTAATTGATTTTAAGTTATACCTTATAATTAAAAATGACTTATGAAGCAATAAAATTCGTTTTAAAGCACTAATTTTTAAGTTATATTTATTCCAAGTCATCATTTGTTGACAATCCACCTTGCATAATACGTCATTTCGCAGGATTATACGATTTCAATTATAATGGCTTCAAATAAATATTTGTTCCGTAAATAATAGTCCCAAATAAAAAACATTAGGACAGAAACAACGATTTATTTAGAACAACTTCTTTCCAAATATATAATTTTTGTGTGTGACAAATATAATATATTTAGAGTGTACCCTAAATATTTGTATATTTCAAGCAGAATATGTTTGGGACAATATACTACAGAACCGATTTTTTTTCAGCGTGTATGACCATTACCAATGTAAATTAAAAATATTGTGATTTTAAAATAATTTTTAGATTTGTTCTTATACCTTTAATAGTAAATATAGAAAAAGGAATAGGTTAGGCTAGCACCAGAACTATCAGCTCAAATAGACCAATTGAGGTCCCTAGTGCTCCCACGACCGAAGTTGCCCTCAAGGAAACCAAACTGTTTGATACTCGTACAAAAAGTTATCAGCTATACTAATATATGTACCGGCCAGATCCGTCAGACTTCAAAGAAAGATGGACCCCAGTGTATATTCTGAAGACGTTTACTCAATGCGGAACAGTAATAAAGCCGGTACTCATTGCTCTCAACTTCTTTCTCACATTCATTCTTATATTCTGCAGAAGTCATTGGACTCAATCCCAATCTCCGGCCGTGTTCGCCGATCAGGCAGAGTACCGTCAGAACTGACATTAACATAGACAATCTATTCCTCTCTAGTACGAGGAGATATTTTGACCTTCTTTGTCTAACTACCCTTCAGGGGTCGCATCTTGTCCATCTGTCTGGTAGATGTGCACAATAACTCTCTAAAGAAGTGAAAGAAATTCAAATTTATAACATCTTAGTGGGAAATTGGATCAGTATGATACCAAACGCCTGAGAGGTTCATTAAGGACAGTAATCGGTGTGAAAATTGTCGTTTTAATACGAAAACAACCGACAACTTTAACATGTCTTTGTCATTGGAGGAGGTGAATTGCCAACATGTGATATATCCAAGTACTGGTCTAAACGAATACCTACGGTACAGGATCCTTCCATGTCAGACAGCATCCTAAAGCGCATTTAACGCTTTGACGACCAGAGGGACATATCTGTCCCATGCGAATTGTTTTGCCATTTTTACAATACTTATTGCCAAAATGTCCCAATTTGCTTTAAATGGTTATTTAGTCAGAAGAAAACCTACGTAATTTTTTGATCCCACTAAAATCATTCGACCATTTTTTTAATTTTTCGAGCAGTAGCTCAGAGAAGTAAAACAAGTTGGTATTTTTTTCAATCCTTATGGTCGTCAAAGGGTTAAAAACAATGAAATGTTTACTATTTAATAGTTGAACTTCGAAAACTTGTACCAAATGATCATCTACAGAAGAGTAGATAACACAACGAGTCGTTTACTAAGGAGTGGATAACCAAGTTGTCTACTAGGAAGTAGACAACCCAACTAGCCCTCTACTAAGGATTAGATAGCCCAATTTGTTGACAAATAAGGCGTATATAAACCAACTGGCCATCTAGTAAGGAGTAAACGAGTATAACCGAACTGCTCCGATACGAGTACTAAGTAGTAGATAACCCAACTGGTCGTCTAGTAAGGAGTAGATAACCCAATTTTTCGCCAACTAAGGTGCAGATAACCTAACTGGTTCTCTGCGAAGGAGTGGGTAACCCAAATCGTCATCTTCTAAGGACTAAATAACCCAGATAAACTAGACAAACCAACTTGGCCAGCACTGAGCTGTAGATAAATCCACTGTCTTTTTAACAGGTGGCGCAAAAGTAACCTTTCGATGTTATGTTAGACGCGATTGGCGGTCAGCAGCTAACAGCTGATGCACCGTCTGGACTTTGTACGGAAACATCTTCAAATCTTGTACCAAAATTCGCTGTAGAGACCGTCGACTGATACCCATTTGCGTGGCAATATTCAATATTCTCTGCAGAACGGCTACTCCGGGGTCTGCCATGCCTGGCAGCATCTCGTGCTGTGGCAGTCTCTTCGAGGCGAGCGGCTAAACGTCGCAGTGTTTCACCAGTAGGCGTTGGACGGCCAGGAAATCTGTGCCAAAGTCACCGACCGATTATTGGTCAAATAAATAGTCAGCAATATTCCGCGTTCTGGAGCAGTGTAGCGTAACATTGTTTATTAACGTGTATTTCGTTTGCTACACAAATGTCAAAACAGAACTGACATTAGGGGCCAATCGCAAAATTTATAGCATTTTCTGATAGGAGGATTACTTTTGCGCCACCTTGTATTAAGTAGAAGATAACCCAAGCTGGACGTCTAGTAATAGGAGTATATAACTCAACTGTCTTTCAACTAAGAAGTAGGTAACCCAACTCGTTTATTAAGAAGTATGATACCCAATTAGCCGTCATCTAAAGAATACGTAACCCAACGAGGCCTCCACTGAGTAAATAAAGCAATTACAGTATTAAAAGCACAGTAAATAAAGCAATTGGCATTTGACCAAGTATTAGATAACCCACCTGTCGTCTAGTAAGAAGTAGATAACACTATTGGTCGTCAACTAAGTCGCAGATAACCCAACTGGACCTCTATTAAGGAAAAGGTAAACCAATTCTTCATCTACTAAGGACTCGACAACCCAATTTTTCGTCTACTAAGGACTATATAACCCATTTTTTCGTGAACTAATGTATAGATACGCCAACTGGCCCTTCACTGAACAGTAGATAAATAAACTGACATTTTACTAAATAGTAGATAACCAAACTGGCCATCTAGAAAGGAGTATATAATCAAACTGCTCCTATGCTAGATAGTAGATAACTCAACTGGTCGCCTACTAAAGAGTAGATTACCCAATTTATTGACAGCTAAAGCGTAGATAACCCAACTGGCGCTCTACTAAGTATTATATAACCCAACTGGCCATCAAGTAAAGAGTATATAACCGAATTGGTCCTTTGCTAGGTAGTATATAACCCAACTGGTCGCCTACTGAGGAGTCGATAAGCCAACTGTCCGTTTTATAAGAAGTATACCCAGTAGATATCCCAACTGGTCGCCTACTAAGGAGAACCCAATTTATGGACAACTAAGGCGTAGATAACCCAACTGGCGCTCTACTAAGTATTAGATAACAAAACTGGCCAACTAGTAAAGAGTATAAACCGAATTGGTCATATACTAGGCAGTATATAACCCAACTGGTGGTCTACTAAGGTGTAGATAACCCTGTTTGTCGTCAACTAAGGCGTAGATAACCCAACTGGCCCTCAATTAAGGATTGGGTAAGCCAACTCGTAGTCTACTTGGGACTAGATAACCCAATTTATCGTCATCTAAGGCGTACATAACGCAACTGGTCCTTCACTGAGCAGTAGATGAACCAACTGTCATTTCACCAATTATTGGATAACCCATCTGGCCGTCTAGTATGGAGTATGTAATTTAACTGGTCATAAACTAGGTAGTAGAAACCCCAACTGTTCGCCAAACACAATTTGTCGACAACTTAAGCGTAGATAACTCAACTGGCTCTCTTCTAAGGAGTAGATAACCCAATTCGTAGTCACTTGTGAAATTGATATCCCAATTCGCAATCAATCAATAAATAGATAGCCTAACTAATAGTCTACTAAGGATTAGATAATCCAACTGGCCCCCTACTAAGGAGTAGACAAGTCAACTTACTAAGAGGTATATTAATCTGATACAGTTTTATAATGATACACCACATCCAGCAACATTGTTTGAGGCAGTTAATCCTGATTAACTGATATCAATCATTCCCTACTTGATCAGTTCAGTGATAGATCTTAGTGTAACCAGTATTGGAATTAAAAGACTCCGATAAATTGGTGTTTCATTTTCCGAAGAGATTTTCTTAGTTTAAGTTCGAAATGATGCTATATATTGGTCCATCTTATTGGTAATTTTTGTATTATTGTTATTATGAGTTAGTTTTCGTTCCATCGAGGATCATAAGGTCATATAAAGCTAAGAGTCGTCGTCGGGGTCGTAGACGTTTGGTGGAAATTTCATATGGTTTTATTTCGGATTTGTTTAAGATGTGTAACTGATTGGACTGCAGCATCCGATTCTGGAGCTGGGGCTGCCAGGCTGTCCGTGTATGAGGATTTAATCACTGCGAGTTTAGGGTTATTCCGCCAAATTTCGGTCGACCGAGCCTCGTTGGTGCAAGCAGAATGCGCCACGTGCAGGAGAGTTAGACTTGTGGATAGCATAGGCTATGTCTTACGCTTCACAATGCCATTAGAATCTGTACCTATAGATTATCTGCAAGGTACTTTAATTGCTTCTCAAATAATCATCATTAATTCACCAACGAAAGACTACCTTGCAGGTATTTAGCTACATTACAACCCGTTTACTTTAAAGCTAATTTAAATTTTCGTCCAAGTTTTTCATATATTACCACTGGGTAGACGAGATGGTACGCAGTGCGTCAGCCTTCGCTTACCTAGACTGAGCACTATATGTTTCGCTGTACTCTATTATCAGAGATCGATGAAAATATGTCAGCGAGATGAGTGCACAATTATGTTTCTTCGTTACTACATCCTTAAGATATTTTAATTTTAACATCTACATGAGTATATTTTGTTCATGTTCTAATCTCCTGGGCCGGTTAACAGGGTTCCCTCATTTTTTAAAATCGTACATAACAATGTGTCAATAACTTCTCGATATTCTACACAATTTGTTTTATGGAAAACACGTCTGGGAACTACAACTGTGTATCTACTTTGGAGTGCTTTGTGGTGCGGTGGCAAAATAAGTCGCCGTCATCATTCAGAAAGTGTATGTTTTGTTCCTCTTATCGAGCGGCGCAGCAATTAGGTGTTCCATGTTATTCCTTATCATTAACAGCAACCGCAGCAGCATTCACATTTTACCACAAAACAACATAAAAAATGTAAAATTTTTGCTGTTGTTCCTCCAGAGAGATATTCTAAAACAAATATTTGGTAACACTTTTGTTTTGAATCGACGAATATTTGTAGGGAGTGGGGTGGGCGGCATTAGCTGGAATGTAGGTAGTTGGATAGGTACACAGTTCGGTGGGTAGACATACCACCAGCGATATATCGGCATATCTCTATCTCCCACATAACAATGCAAAGTTTGTTGGGTTTCATGTTTACTTTTTTTTGGAAAATAAACAAAACATAAACATTGATGCGAAGTACAAAATTTTGAAAACAGAAATGAGATATAAATTTGCTTTTTTTATCTCCAATGTTATTGATATGGAATTTGTTGTGCTACAAGAAAGGGGATTTTTTTCTTAAAATTGTATCTTAATAGTTCGAATGTCTACAATGCAGAATGGAATTCTTTGGGTAAATTCCATTAGAATGTGGAAGCAAAATTTGAATTTAAATACCTAATGACAATTTGAATGACTTAACTTTTTGTGTTCTCCATCTTCTGTAATTGATTTGTAATTAGGTAGACTTATCTCAAAACCCAATGGTATAACTTTAATATCAAACGGTAGATATTTTTGCACACCACTGAAAGTGTGAATAAATATATCTATTCAAGAGAACAGACAGTAATTTGGAAAAGTAGAAGCATAGTAGTATTTTCCATAAGTGTCAAGGTCGTGGGTCGACGGGAAAGTGTTTTTTTGGATTTAAAAAAAAATGGACTTGGCGCAATTGGCGAACGTTTATTTTGATAATAAAATTGAATAATTTGTAAACGTTGTTCAGGCGTAAGTCTTTCATGCCAAACAATACTTAACAAAAATAACATGACAGCATGACACGACTCACACGTGATCTGACAAAAAAAGGCTATTGAAAAAAGTATCTCTACTTAGATCACCCTATACTAAACATTTAATTGATTTCAAATGTGACTTATGATGCTGTTTGACATTGAAGATGACAATTCACCACTTCCAATGATAACAACAAATTTCAGTTTCCGATTTTTATGTTATGTATTCATTAGTAGGCGGTCAGTTGGTTTATCTTCCCCATAGTTGACAACCTGTTTGGTTATTCACTCCCGCATATATGACAGGTTGGGTTATCTACTCCTTAGCAGAGGACTGTTAGATTATTTACTCCTTAGTAGGCGGCCAGTTAGGTTATCTATCTACTCCGTAGATGATGAAATGTTTGCTTATCTACTCCATTACATTTCACCAGTTGGGTTATCTAATCCTTAATATACGACAAGTTCGGTTATCTGCGAACTTTCTACGACAAGTTAAACAGCAAGTTGGGCTATTTACTCCTTAGTAGGCGCTCAGTTGGATTATCTCATCCTTATTACTCTGTTTTGTATTCTTTATTAGGCGACCGGTTGGTTTATCTACTCCTTTAGTTTGTTGTTTTATATTGTTTAGGTTATTTACTAATTAATAGGCGGCCAGTTTCGATATATATTCCTGAGTAGATGAGCAGGTAGGTTATTTGCTCCTTAGTATATAGGCAGAATTTTCATTTCATTCCTAAATGACTAGTTGGGTTATCTACACCTTAGTAGACGAAAAGTTGGGTTATGGACGACCCATTGTGTTATTTACCCCTTAGTTGACGGCCTGTTTGGTTATCTCCTCCTTAGTAGAGCACCAGTTATGTTATTTACTCCTTAGTAGTCGAGCAGTGGGGTTAAATATTCCTTAGTAGACGAGCAGTTGGGTTAAATATTCCTTAGTAGATGATCACATTAGCTATATATTCCTTAGTAGATGACAGTTTTCGACGTTCAATCATTAAATAATAAACAGTAACTTATGCTGCGTCAGCTATTATATAGTCGGTCAGATACTCTAGGTATTCTTTTTGTTGCATACTTGGATACTTCACAGGATGGCAATTGAACACATCCAAGGACTATGCCATGTTAAATTTACAAGTTGTTTTCATGTAAAAGGGATTTGTGAACCAATCCTAGTTCTCACTGGAGCTTTCAGTAGTGAGAACATTTGAGTCGAGTAATCTGACTGAATTATACCCTCACATTACCATTATAAAAATGTTTAGACTTTTATAGTCGCCAAATCCTGATAATGTCGCGTCATCGGTGATACTGGCAGTGTCTGATGGCTAGTTCCCTGGCACTGAGAACTCATTACTACATACCAGTACAATTTGAAGCTGATCCAAATTCTAGTATGAAAATCTTTAACTCTGACTACCACAAAAATTACCTTTGTAATATTTCGTATTAAACATAATTTAGATGTAGATGAAACTGCTACACTGACCACCTTCTGAGAATTCAAAATTGATCATGTTTTATTTTTAAATGCGGTTTTATGTCTGGGTTGACTTCACGCTAGACATCTGATAGTTATTTTTACATTTCCTGTGAAATCAGTATATAAACATCAGTTTGTAGATTTGTAGCTCTTAAAGGATTTTGAAATGCAGTGAAAGAATGGAAATTGCTTTAGTCACTGCTACACAGACCACAATATTAGAATTTATCATTTTTTAATCCCGCATATAGTGCTACATGTTGTTTCATCTTTGTATCATTTGTATCTAAAAGTACACAATTAATTTAATACCAGAGCGCGAGAACTGGCCACTTGCTAAAAAAGGACTATATGCCAAATTTCTCGATTTCTTACTCTTATAGGAGCTGCATACGCCAATCGGTCAAAAGTAGCTTGGTATAAGATCGAATCTGTTAGAGATCAGTAAATACACATAAATTAGTAGGATCATAGCTCTTAAGGGTCTTTAAAAATACTACCAGAGCAAAAATTGCTTTGGTCACTGCTACACTGACCACAGTTTGAGAATTGGGCGAATTGACAAAGTTAGATATGTTAACACAGTAAGTGATGAGCGATATTTTTTGAAAAGGCTTTAGACATTTTTAGATGCGGTTTTAGGTCCGTTTTGACCTCAGTATGGACATTGAATCGAGATGAGTATTAACATATACATTTTTAGATTACTATCTCTTAAAGAAATTTTAAAGGCCGTGAAATAATGAAAATCGATTTGGTCACTGCTACACTGACTACAGTCTGAGAATTCAAAATAGTTTTTCGCGTGTATATTTTTCGGGTATTGTACTACATATGTACTAGGTAAGGTGAGGTTAGGTTGAAGAGAGGTGAACTTTAAACGTCTCATGTTCATGGACATACACATAAGCCAATGGTTCGGCCTGTTGTGCGCTCCTTATCTTCTGGCAATATGTCGGACCCGAAATATCGGGATCTTGCATGTGTGAAAGCTGGGTAGTGACACAGAAAATTTTCCATCGTTTCGATGTTTTCCCTGCATTCGCCGTTTTCTGCTAGTCCTATGTGCCTGTAAGCCTGAGTGGCCCGTTAAAACCCAGAAAATACACGGTGACCTAGGACTGAGTAATCATTTATATTTTTTTTCTAACACAGTTCTGGATTTGAACCATTCCGATGTTATTGCTTTGATCGCCATTTGGCTATCTGTGAAGATGTTGGAATATTTAGGCTTTGTGGTATAACTGAGCCAGTATACTCGTACACACTCCGTGATTTCTCGAACTTTTGCTTGAAATACCATGTTATGGTCTTGGAGGCGGATGTAAAGTTCGACCTCTGGTTCATCAATAAAAAGTCCCAGACCCGTCCTTCGTCCTAGCTTGGCCCCATCAGTGTAGCAGCTGGTGTCCACTTGCACATGAGCTAGTGTTCCGTTTTTCCAGGATCGTCTGTCTGGCACTAACGAATCGCAGGTAGCTGTAAGCCGCACTTCAAGAATGCGGTCGGAGATTTCAATATCGGTCTGAACGTGTCATCTGCTATCTTACTTTTGACCATGTCGTCAATTATTCGCTCCATTGTTTTTAACAGGAAAGAAGTTAGGCTAATAGGTCGATAGCCTCTTGGATCGTATATCTCGCCTTGCAAGGCTTGGAAATGAAGACCACCTTTGATTCCTGCCAATTTTTTGGGGTATATGCATGAGTTTGGGGTATGGCATGCAGTGAAAACCAGCCAGATGAGTTGATACCAGATCCACCTTGAAAGGCCTCTGTTATATCCGTAATAGCTACTTGATGCGTCACATTCTCGTTCTGTAAATGTTCCTCTATATATTTACTAAGCTTTAGCTTTGTATCTTTTAAGAGGCTTCTAATCATAATTTGAAACAGTTGATACATTGCGTGCCGTTTGAATCTCTACGGATCCTTCGAGTCGCTATCTCCTAAAGCTCTTCCTTTATCCTTATCGTTTTATTTATGGTGTTTTTATTTGTGCCAAAAAAAATTTCCTGCCTTTCGTACGCCTTTTTGTTTTCGTTTGTGAAAGGTTTTTGTTTTCTTTTGCAAAAAGTGTCGCACTCGCATTGTGCAGAAAATCAAAGGGGAGAGCTGCCTTGCAGAACAGATGTTTTTCAGCGTCATGTGAATAACCTAAATACCGGCGTGGGTATTTGCGTGTTGTCAAAGTTCTGATTCACACGAGGCAATTTTTTCCAAGCAAGTGTACAAGTTTTTAGGAGAGAGTGGCAAGCTGAAAGGCTCTCTGCCCCTCTCTCCAACAAACTTTGACAGTTGCTTGAAAAAATTACCTCGTGTAAATCAGCACAAAATATATTTTTTAATGAAGTTTGGACATATGTTCTTTTGGGAGATGCCTGGAAGCATACTTTTGTTTATTCTGAGTTAAAGGGCTTCCTTTTTGTATTTTGGTTTTCGATTCCGCCATTAAAAATGCTACAGTACAAGAGGGGCAACTTCTTTTTTTACAAAAGAAAACACCATTATTTTATTTCTATATTTTCACCATTTGCATTACAACATTGGTCATGCAATCACATCCTCCGAGCAATCATTGCGCCTGCATTCTCCTGGGGAAGGTCGCATCACTTCGCCAATCTCACCTCCCTCCTCCAAAAGGTGGCTTCGACCGAACGCATCCTACACCATCATCCACATCGACGGATTACACATTGGTTGCGCGGCTCCGAAGCCCACCTTAACATATAGTATGCATGAACCTACTAGAACCAATGAGTTGATTTTTTCTAACTGGAACTAATTCTGCCACATTAAAGTCGTAATTGAGCTATGTCCGCCCTCTGGGTCTCCAAATAAATGGAGCTTATTAGACCACAAAGGGACCATATTATTGTAATGGCAACCATATATTGTGAACATGAGGACTATTTTATGAAATTTATGACCAACCTAACTATGTATATTGTGGCAAATCATGATTACAACATGATTAAATGGAGACACCGTTGTTGTTGTATGTGACTATATTAAGATTTTATAGCATCGGCAGTATCCATATTATGTTCAGAACAATAGTTTGTCAACGTTGCATGAACCATAATTGTAAGCCCAGCAAATATGATCAATGCAAACACACATTGCTCTCTGAGTTCAGATAGGATGTAATCTACTTTAAACCCAATATGATCCAGTTTCGTCAAAATTCGATTTGACATTATTGAATTTACATTGTAATATGGTAACTATAAGATAATCCAAACCCCAACGACTGACAGCGTTGCCATATGATATTTTGAAACCCCCTTACAATGGTAAAAAATGAGAAATAGTCTTACATAGTTTGAATCAAGTTAAATAAGTTATTATAATTGAACAAGTTCTGGTTTCTTTTCTACAACAACATTTACGAACCAGAAACCCCATTAGCCGTCAATGAAAATATTTAACGATGTTGTGAAAACAAGTTAATTGTATTTACATTTCATAAATATGAACAGTATGTTCCGAAAGAAGATTTACCAACCATATCCAATGCCCGACAAACCTGCCAAACAACTTGAGTTTGCCGGTAAAAATTCAATTGCCACACTTGGTATTTAATCCAGGGCACTTGAGCGAACAACCAACCCCCCAACAAAACAGAACGGAAAGAGGAAACCAATACTCACGCACTTAAATTTAATAACTTTTAATAACACTAATAAAGCTGAAGAAGACGAACAAATAAAATAAAATCCCCCCACTCAAGTGATGTGTGTTTGTGTGGTTGATATGTCGCAGTACTCGCTCCTCACCCATCCATTTGACAGTTCGAGCGTCCGTCCGTTGATTCGGTGTTATATGTCTGTCTAAAAGCTCAGTCTTCCATTGCTTTAAGGCTTAAGCGTAGTTAACAACCGAATTTTGTGCGGAAATGAAAACATTTTACCTATGACACAATGCAAACATTGAATGAGAGCGAGAGTGAGAGTACTTGAGACAACAGTTCGGCATAACTGTAATGTTAAACATCGCCACAAACCCTTAAGCGTAACGAAATGTTAAGGCAACAGTAACCACGTCGAGTAACATCCGCAACACCGCCACCACCCCGTCACAAGTGACTTTGTGTGGAGAAGTAGAGAAGTTAAGAAGTACTCGTCGAAATTTGTTGACATAAAACAAATTACAACAGATCAAAAAACAACCCCTCTCTCATGACAGTTCACCGATACCAAGGGGTTGGGAGAAGGATAAACCTTTTCTGTGCCTTTGGAATATACTCGTTTGTACTACTAGCATTCTTGTAGCCCTCAGTTATGGATTATGAAAGAATCCTTGGCGTGTGTTTGCATTACGTATGGCTGGATTGTGTATCATTTATGACTGAATATTTCCATAGAAGACAATTGGAGATATGACAGTGGTTTGAAACGCTTAAAATGATGAAAATAAGTACATTTAATTCCCATTAGCTTCGAGGCAACATCTTCTTCTAAGATATAACCTCATCATTTTGTCGCCGCTGATTCCTCTTCTCAAACGCGATCAATAACACAACGGTTCCAGTTCTTCGAAAAAGTAAAGTATTGATGCTATTGATTAGAGTGCCAGCCTGAGTTACCAGCTCACATATTTAGGTCCATAGTTGCTAAATGCTACTCAGATTCTATTACACAGTTAAACACATGATTTTGGGACTCAATTCTGAGAATTGGACGTGAAAGTAGCCTCAAAAATAAGAACTTCTGCATCATTCATTTAGTCAAGTTGGCTCAATTAATAATAAATGGCCATACCAATTTTTTTTTAGCTCAAAGTGGATTTTTAGCACTTTTTCTATATTTTCTGATCTAAGTAGAGATACTTTTTTCAATAGCCTTTTTTTGACAGATCACGTGTGAGTCGTGTCATGCTGTCATATTCTTTTTGGTAAGTATTGTTTGGCATTTCATCATGGAAAGACTTACGCCTGCACAACGTTTACAAATTATTCAGTTTTATTATCAAAATAATCGTTCGCCAATTGCGCTAAGTCCATTTTTCTTATCAAAAAAAAAACACTTTCCAGTCGACCCACGACCTTGACACCCATGAGCAATATTTTAGTTCTCGTTAAGAGCTATTTTTTGCCATTGACCGATTCCCGATCCGACGTACCGGAATCATCGGTGCATATTTCTTCAAAAATGATGCCGGTGAGAACGTAACCGTCAATGGCGACCGTTATCGTGCCATGATAACCGACTATTTGATGCCTGAAATTGAAGCTCGTGATCTCGACGACATTTGGTTTCAACAAGACGGCGCCACTTCCCACACATCGCATCACTCAATGGATTTATTGAGAGAACACTTCGGTGAGCAGATAATTTCACGTTTTGGGCCGGTCGATTGGCCTCCAAGATCGTCTGATATCACACCGTTAGACTTTTTCCTGTGGGGATATGTAAATTCTAAAGTTTATGCGGACAAACCCGCTTCGATTCAGGCCTCGGAGCAAAACATCACGCGTGTCATTCGCCAGTTACCAGTCGAAAATCGGACTCAACGGATGGACCATCTGAGACGTAGCCGCGGCCAACATTTGATAGACATAATCTTCAATAAATAAATGCCAATGAATGTTCTTTCAAATGATAATAAACATTCCCCATTCAATTTGAATTTTCTGTGTTTTTTCTTTAAAAAAGTAGGGAACCGCGAAATGGATCACCCATTATACCAAAATTAATTAATTGAACCAATTTGACTAAACAAATGATGCAGAATTTCTTATCTGTGTTAGTATGTATATCATTGAATCACTTTATAAGTTCTCCCAGACTTATTTCGGATAGGTTATGCGGAAGCGGTAGACCTAAAGTCGTTATTCTGCGTTGTATTAGCATTGGACAACAACAAAGCAGATGTGCAACTGTGTTCTCCTCTTCGTCGTCGTCGCAGCTACTCCACAATGGCAATAAACCGACCTTTATAAATAAAGACATACATGGAGTACTCGATGTCACGTTCGCTACTGACAGAGCTGAATGAGAAGAATTTTAAAACAGTTTTCAAAAACTTCTGAGGACTTCTTTCTCCTCAACTTCTGCACGAATCGAATGACATGAATCGATTTGGATAATCTGGTCGATCACATCATTCTATAGTTCCCTTCAAGAAGCCTGTAAAAAAGCAAGGAACAATGGTAAAACTAAACCACAATGATGGAAAAAGACATGCAACAAGCTATTCAACAAGGTCAAATACACTGGGGTCGCTAATGACTGGAATGGCTATAAAGAGCAACTTAATATATATAATAAGGTGCTTAGGAAAGAGCAAAAGCGTTCATGGTACACCTTCTGTAGAGAAGTGCAAAAAGGTCTCGGACGCCGTAAGGCTGTGGAAAATACTATCTGATACACACTGTACAGTGGTTTACCTGCGCGAAGAGGTCAACAACTGAGCAAAAAATGCGAGCAGTAGCTGAAAGTACTGTTTGACCCACATTTCCCTGGAACTCACCGACAGAACTCGAGGAACAGCAGGGCCAACAAGAGAGCGAGTGGACTGCTACCGTCACTAGCTTCTTGACTGAGAAATCCCAAATAAGCTAGGCGATTAACAGCTTTAAGGCCTTTACATCAACTGGACCAGATGGCATTTCTCTAGCAGAAATGCAGAAAATGTTGAAATACATTATCCCCTGGCTGGAGAAAATTTATGAAGGGTATATCAGGCTACCTTTTCCTTGGGGTAACCTGTAACCCCTAAAGGACGCTTCCCCAGGTGACGGATAGGGGAACACCTCTCAGATATGAGTGGTAGGAGTGAAATCAAATAGCTCTCCCGGATCAACATGCACACCGAGCGTCTGTTCTCCAGGTTACGAGCGGCTCAAGATTCGGAGCATGGAACATTAGAGCAATGCTTGGACCATCAAAACTCGCCCAAGTAACAAAAGAGTTCTGCAAGTATAAATTAACCCTCCTTGGATTATGTTAAACCAGATGACCAGACTGTGGACAACAACCTTCAACCGATAGAATTACAATGCTATACTCGGGTAAACGTGCGGGACAGCCAAGGTCCAATGGTGTTGTTCTTCTTTTGTCCAAAAATGCTAAAGAAACTCTATCTGATTGGAAACCGCACACAGATCGCATCATATCGGCCAGATTTCTTACAAGAGTCAGATACCTTTCTGTTGTGCAATGCTACGCTCCGAAGGTGAACGCTGAAGAAACAGATAACAGTGAGTTTTACAGTCAGCTGACACATGTACTGGACTATTCTATTCACAGGGGAGACATAACAATATGAATGAGCGACTTCAAAGCTCAGGTCGGCAATGACAACAAAAACTTCGAAGCTGTAGTGGGGAGACATGGATTAAGAACAATGAATGACAACGACACTCTATTCGCAGAAACGTGCGCTAGTAACGCGCTCGTGATAGGCGGTACATTGTATCCACACGGATATCCCCCGATTGTGCAATCGAAAACCAGATCAATCATATTGCCATCAGCAACAAATGGAGAGGCGCCCCCCTGGATGTATGTGTAAAGAGAGGCGCAGATGCAAGTAGTGACCACCATCTACTTCTAGGAACGCTTAGATTCAAATTGGTGACAATTAAAAAGGACAATGCCAGCAGACGCAGAACTAGGTTTGAAACTTCAAAATTGGAGCATGTCGAATTAAAAAACGATTATACGAGGAACATTGGAAGAAAGTGAAAACATGGAATACATCTGCAAGAGCCATTGGCAGAATACAGGCATTCGTCAACAGATGTCTTAGGAAAATATTGCGAATCCATTGGCCAAACATAATATTGAACCAGCATCTATATGAAAGGTGCAATCAAAAGCCAATGTTTAATGAAATTAAAAGCAGGAAGATAGGTCATACATTGAGGAAGCCTGAAGGTAATATTGCCAAAGAAGTCCTTGAATGGAACCTACAGGGTAGCCGATGAAGAGGCAGAAATAAAATCGTTAGCATTAAGAAGAAGTGATTGGAAAAATTTTGTTGTGGCCCAATGTTCCACCTAGGAACTTGGTCAATAATAATAATAATAACAGTAGTATCAGGGCCTCATACCAAAGTGGTATTTGTACCCAATGCGGGAAAGATATCACATACTACGCCAAAGGATTTCACCTATTAAAAGTATCTGGAAAAGCTTTTAGATTATTTCATTAGAAAAAACCTGGATACAAAACTCCTGTCGGGAAAACGACATGCACAAGGGGAGGAATCAGAATCTGCCCTGTCGTTGTAGGCACTACGAATCGTCCCTACATTTTAAGGAATTCACTATGATGGCATTTCTTGATATAGATGGCACTCTAGCCGGATTATACTAAATAAAAGTTGCTCTATAGAAGACGCATACTAGCAGGTCTTGGATCTACAACTCTTTATAATATAAACAGAGAATCCTTACAAGGAAAAGTACTGTCTCCCCTAATTTGGAACCTAGTGGTGAATGGAATCCTGTTAGATCTAGAATGTTGCGGCTGCAAGTTCGTGGCATATGTGGACGACGCACAGTGTCGGGATTTCTGTACGTTTAGCCAAAAAAGGGAAAGAGTAGATGTAGGTCATAGAAAGTCGGTGGTCGACTCTAGAACATATGATTACCTAGGAGCCTGAAGAATAACCTCATTGGTCGAATCTTGAATAGAGCAAGAAAACAGGGGTCTACTATAGTTGAATGTAAGACCCAAAAAATAGCATAACTTCATTGAACGATACTAAAGCAGAGGAAGACGGCTCTAGATTAGAGGAAATTTCTGTCGCCGGGCCCTTAAATAGAGGAAGACTTCGGCGACCCTATCTAGAATAGAGGAATAACAAAAAGGTCAACTATATTAGAAAGGAAGTCGAATAAAATGTAGGATAAGTGTAGCGAACCAGTCTATAACGGAAGAAAACTTCAGTGGTCACTGGTCGTTTCAAGGATGGAGAAAACGTAAGAAGACAATTACAGAATAGAATACGACTTCAGTGGTTCACTCCAGAATAGAGGATCACAATCGACTTCAGTAGACAGTAAGACCTAAGACGTCGATTGTAGGATAGAGGGAGACCCATGGAGTCGACTCTAGAATTGAGATGAACTCGTGAAAAAATTTCAGTGCTCCAATCTTAAATAGAGTAAGTAGATAGATATATATTGTAGTAGAAAGAAAGGCCAATGAAATATAGAATGACTTCAGTGAACTACTATACTATAGAGGATTACCTCGGTGGTCGACTCTTCAAAACACGAGGGCGAAGGCCTAAGGCGTCAGTTTTTGAATAGAAAAGGACCTAAGTTTAGAATAAAAAATCTAACGAGGTCGAGTCTGAAAGAGAAAAACCTCAGTGACCCAATCTAGAATAGAGGAAAAATAAAGAGGTCTACTATAGTAGAATAGAACACACAACGAAAATTAGGATGACGAGTCTAGAACGGAGGTCGACTCTAGAATAAAAGAACGCCTCTGTCATCGAACCTTGAAGAGAGGAAGCCCTCAATGGTCAAATCTAGGATAGCGAAAGATATAATTGTTTCACTCTAGTAAAATTTTATTTAGGATGACTTCTGTGAACGACTATGGGATGGGGAAATCTTTTGTCAACTAAATTTTGCTCAAATCGCTGAAAGGATTAATAAATTAAAAAAATCTTTTTTTTTTTAAGAGTTGCTAATAAAATATACAAATAATGCCAAAAGACGTGAAGTGTAATAAGTGACATATTTTATCGTCAAAAATATAATTACTCTTGATTTTCATTCAATTCAAAATTAAAAAATTCCAACATCGACTGTAGATATTTTTGGCAGCGCTCACGACTCTGTGCGTCGTACATTTGGTCCGAAGAACTATTTCTTATCTAGGATTATACCTTAAACTGCACCTGATACCCACAGGACGAGCGACCTCTATAAATCTGTTAAAAAGCTGTCTCATAATTACACTGGTTCGCTGAAACCACTAAGAAATGCGGGGTAATGACCTTATTACCCCGGTGGACGAACAAGTGGTCCTCTGAAAAGAGTTCTACACTAAAATGCTTTCAACAAGATAACATTTGTAAATACCAACATTGCAACTTCTTGTCCTACTGTGTCCGAGGTTGTTACCGCCATAGGAGCACTCAAGATCAATAATGCTAAAGACTTAGATGGTATTCCACCCGAACTGCTAAAGGCCGATCCAACTATCAGTGCAGAGATCATCTTACCGCTTATAACACATATTTGGGCCACTAAGTCACTACCCGAAGAGCTTAAAGAAGGTGTGATATTTAAAATACCCAAAAAAGGCGACCTCACTGATCGAAACAACTGACGAGGAATAAAACTCCTTGGCATGGTTAAAAAAATAATCGCTCACGTCATAGCAAAGCGTGTTTCGGACGCAGTTACATTAACACTGAGAAACGAGCAGTCAGGCTTTAGACCTCATAAGTCCTGTATTGACCATGTCAACAGCCTACGGGTCATAACAGAGCAGCCAGTCGAATGGCGATCGCCACTATATCTCTACTTTGTTGACTTTAAAAAAGCATTTGGAACACTGGATCACAACGTCATATACAGTGCTTTAATATGCAAAGGTGTCCCATCTGAACTTATCTCAATGATTCAAAGTCTATATCATCAGGCAACCTGCCGGATCTTGTATGAAAGAAAACTAAGCAAACAGATTTCGGTTGAAGTTGAAGTTGGAGTGCGACAAGGTTGTATTATATCGCCACTTCTGTTTAACATTGACATGGCGAATGGCAGAGGTATAAGGTGGGGTCTGGATGGTAACCTAAGCGACCTTGACTACGCAGACGATATCTGCATAATGTCACATAACTTTGATGATATGGCTGCCAAACTGCAGCATTTATCAGAGATCTCGAATGAAGCTGGGCTGAAAATGAATATTAGCAAAACAAAAACCCTGCGCATTAATGAAGCAAGAGAAGAAAATTTTAAAATCAACAACAACGAGCTAGATGACGTGCATTCCTTTTGCTACTTAGGTAGCATTATAACAAAGGCTGATGGTTCTAATGACGATGTTGAAAACCGTATTTTAAAGGCAAGACAAATCTTCGGCCGACTGAAATCCGTTTGAAGCTCCCCAGCCCTATCCTGCCGAGTAAAACTAAAGGTTTTCGACACAAACGTAAAATCAGTCCCATTATATGGCTGCGAAACTTGGAACGCTGCACCACGAGCTATACACAAATTGCAGCTGTTTCTTAATCCGTATCTTCTGGCCAAGTATCAAATCTCAAACAACAGTTTATGGGCCGAAACAAGCCAACTTCCGATTGTCAGAGAAATAAAGAAACATAAGTGTAACTGGATCGACCACATTCTACGAAGGCCAGTAAACGACATAACCCGAAATGCCATCGACTGGAATCCGCAAGGCAACCGTAGACGAGGGAGACCAGCACATACATTGAGGCGACAAATCGATACAGAAGCTACAACCATGAACAGAAGCTGGGGCGAGATAAAATTCCTTGCCCAAGATAAATCACGTTGGAACGTGTTTTTTTTGAGGCCCTATGCTCCTTATAGGAACAACGGGAACATATATTTATATATACCTTAAAATGAGAAAAAAACTAGCTTAGTTACATTTAGCCGAGGATAAGCCACGTAACAGGGTGCCTTGTTGAGTCTCAGAACTTTTCCACTTCTCCACAGAAGTTATACCAAAAAAGGCCTTGCGTTTTCCTAAAGTCCTTCCTATAGATTTGGAGTTGTTCCTTATAGGCTTCCAAACATATGTAGATTTGGAGTTGCTCCTTATAGGCTTCCAAACATATGTAGATTTGGCGTTGTTGCAGGTCCTAACATGTCCACCATTGATTATCCAGATAGACTTTGTCATTCGGGTCGATTATAAATTTTAAATTAAGGACTTTTTAAAACTTTTCTCATACAGGAAACATTTTGTCTTTTGCTTTGGCTTAGGCAAGAGGCTGTTCAATGAGAGATGGACAGAAATCGACACGTGCTAGACAAATTCGGCCAAACTACAACCTAAGAAGGTCAAAATTAGAGTGATCAAAACCGGTTTAAAATAAACCGGCCCACCGGTATTTTGCTTCCACCGTCCCCGGTTTTTCTCAAAACCATGAATTTCGAACAACCGGTGCAACCGGTTTTTTTCGTTTGTTTCCACCGGTTTTCCGGTTTTTTTATTATCACTAAAATATTACAAATTATTTACAACTTTATATACAAAATATCACAAATTAAGATAATAATATGAAAGATCTCCTTATATGGCCTAAAAAGACTCGGCAACTTTGCTAGAATACGAAGACATTCACCAATTTCTATACAAATTACAAAAATTTAAAGAAAATAAATGATTCATACGCGCAGAAGTTATGTGAAAAGTAAACGCATTCTCCCACTTCCAAACCGAAACAAAAACAAGTAAGAAAATTTCAATTGGGTAAACCGACTAGTTTATACTCTTATATATTTATATACTCGTATATACCCACCTGCACTAAAGTGTGTATATAAAATATATATGTATAAAGATTTAGTACCTCTATTAAATATTCTATTTAATACCCCGAAATATTAATATTTTCTTGACTGAACTAAATAAGGGGAATTTCATGTCAAGTGGGTTAATTTTTAAAAGGGATGTCTTCTGTCTGGATGAAAATTGCACCAAGTAGCCCTATCAGATAGCATAAGCGTAGGAAGGGGGTGGCTGGGGTGGTCTAGTACCACCCCGGAAGTTTTTTAGCCCACCCCACAGATATTTCAGTTGGATTTTTTAATTTTATCAATTCCAATCATCTATCAATTTTACAGTTACTAATAACAGAAATAATATGAATTTTTGCTAATTCTGTTATAAATCTAAAAACTCTAAGGTTTGCAATCAATTTTGAAGTAAAAGAACGATTCTTAGGTTTCGTAGATAGTTCTGTAAGCAGATATGCCAATTCTTTACTTAAACTGATTTTTTTTGGAAAAATAAGATGGGAAATATTTCAATAATTGGAAGTCTTATAATGGTGCAAATGTAATGTGTTTTAAATCACTGCGAGGCATACAAATTAAAATTGGGTAATTGACTCCTATTCGAACATACAATCATCATCAAAATTTGTCAATGCTGTACATATTTCCAAACCTGGAAATCATATGGATTTCAAAAGAATATGCAATGTTTCTACAAATAAAATATTTGGAATTTCGAAGTCTTAGTAAAACTAAAAAATAGTTTAGAGTAGGAAGCAAGTGCATCACGACACAAAAATACAGTGGATGCTTTGGGATTATTAAATATAATCACTAAATCTGAATCCGTTATGAATCTTCATGTATTTAACACTGCTCTACAAAACATAAATAATTTAAGCAAATATTTTCAAACAACAAATGCAAGGCTCGGAGAGGCAACGCTTACGGCAACTATCGAAAGATTTGTTAAGAGCTTTCGGATTTGATTAAAAGAAAAAACATAAAATTTAGAGAAATGTATGAAATTGTTGTTTGAGTCGAGAACGGTCTATATAATCAAATGTTTAAAGATGATTTCATGTAAATGTTGACCGCGGCTGCGCCTCAAACGGTTCATACGCTGGGTCCAATTTTGGCATACTCTCTCCAACACATCGGCCGTTGCGGATTTGTCCCTACAGACATGAGCCTTAACGTAGCCCAACAACAAATAATCTAAAGGCGTTAAATCGCACGATCTATGCGGCCAATTGACCGCCCCCAAAGTGAAATAAACTTAAATAATCTGTAAGCGTTGTTCGTTTGTAAGTCGATTCATGGTTATATTATAGAGCAAACTGAACATGTTTGACATTAAATACATAAAATGTTGATTCAAAAAAGATCGAATAAAAACAGAATCTTGTTAAATATTTATCCAAATTCTTTAAAAGTTTGTAAGTTTCAATAAGGCTTCCACACTTTTCTGGCTGTGAAGGACATCGATGCGATGGCGCGTCGATTTAAAACATGACTAAGATCTACAATGATCTAAGATCCATTTTGAAATTTGACCATTTTAAATATCAACAAGTAAGAAAGTTTCAGTCGGATAAACCGACTAAGGTATACCCTCACTTTGTGAGTAATGTAATATTGAATATTACTCGAATTATTATTTGTGTGGGAGGTACCAGAAGGGGTTTATCAAATACACCTTTTTTTTTTGCTGAACATTAGATACTTTAAATTCATTGCACTGTGCCGACTTATAAGCATTTATGTGCACTGATATAAACGTTGAGACATTAAATTGTGGTATGATTTGGGCATTTTGTGTGGGAGGTACAAAGAGGGGCGTGACAATAACGCCCATTTTTCACAGGGCTATAGACACTATAAAAACATTACACTGTACAAAATTTCAAGTATTTTTATACACTGGTTTTAATGTTATAAGCTGTTAACTTTTGGTGCAAAAAGGTACCTTTGTGTGGGAGGTACCAAAAGGGGCGTGACAACAACACCCATTTTTCCCTGGACTGTAGCCAATATAAAACCATAATACTGTACAAAATTTCAAGTATTTTTATACACTGTTATTAATGTTATAAGCTATTAACTTTTGGTGCAAAATGGTGCATTTGTGTGGGAGGTACCAAAAGGGACGTGGCGACTTCGCCCATTTTTCTCGAGTTGATAACGACTAATAAGCTAATACTATGTGTGGAATTTCAAAAGATTCGAATAAGTAGTATAGCAGTTATTAAAGAATCAATATTTCACAACATTTTAACACTTTGTGGGGGAGGTACTAGAAGGAGTGGACCAATATGGCCCATCTTCGAACTTAGCCGGAGATAGAAAAAAAAAATATTACCACATACCAAATTTGAGGTCAATCGGTTACTCCTTTCGAGAGTTATCGTGCGCACCAGCCAGCAGACACACAGACAGACAGACAGCCAGACAGACAGACAGACGGACATTGCTCATTCGACCTAAAATGACCCAAAACGGATTTCCTCCGAACATACTTGGGGTCGACGTGTTACACTTTTTTCCGTAGCAAATGATATATACCCTCGTCACACTAAAGTGAGGGTATAAAAACGAAATAGTAAAATTGTTTGAGATATTCTTTTTTTTAAAGAGTAGAATATGTAATTAATTTTTTATTCCTATTATATTTTATTCCGTACTACTATTTTTTATGTTCATTATAAAATATTTAATTTCTCTTTAATTAATTAATAAAATTATTAGTATTAATTGTTTTTAAACAGTTGTTATTTTAAAAGACCGAATTCATGTTTATGTAAAATATTAATTTATCATCGAAAGGTTGTAATAAATCTGATTTCAATATGAATTAATTTCTTACAATTTCATCCGTGAATAATTTGAAAGCATAAAAACAAACTTTTCTTCTTGGGGCTATAGCCCACCCCAGCAAAAATCCTTTGCTACGCCAATGTCAGATAGTAGTTATGAGACACAATTCCAACGAGATCGGTTAAGGACTTTCCGAGTTGGAGGGTGTCAAATATTGACATTTTTGTCAAACGGTTGTTTTTCCCATCTGAAATGCTAAAATGTTTGGTTGAACGTTAATTATACCCTCACTTTAGTGTGACGAGGGTATATATCATTTGCTACGGAAAAAAGTGTAATACGTCGAAGGAGTGACCTAAGACCCCAAGTATGTTCGGAGGAAATCCGTTTTGGGTCATTTTAAGTCGAATAAGCACTGTCCGTCCGTCTGTCTGTATGTGTGTCTGTCTGTCTGCTGGCTGGTGCGCACGATAACTCTCGAAAGGAGTAAACGATTGACCTCAAATTTGGTATGTGGTAATATTTTTTTCTATCTCCGGCTAAGTTCGAAGATGGGCCATATTGGTCCACTCCTTCTAGTACCTCCCCCACAAAGGGTTAAAATGTTGTGAAATATTGATTCTTTAATAACTGCTATACTACTTATTCGAATCTTTTGATATTTCACACATAGTATTAGCTTATTAGTCGCTATCAACTCGAGAATAATGGACGAAGTCGCCACGTCCCTTTTGGTACCTCCCACACAAATGCACCATTTTGCACCAAATGTTAACAGCATATAACATTAATAACAGTGTATAAAAATACTTGAAATTTTGTACAGTGTTATGCTTTTATATTGCCTACAGTCCAGGGAAAAATGGGTGTTATTGCCACGCCCCTTTTGGTACCTCCCACACAAAGGTACCTTTTTGCACCAAAAGTTAACACCTTATAACATTAAAACCAGTGTATAAAAATACTTGAATTTTTTTACAGTGTAATGTTTTTATAGTGTCTATAGCCCTGTGAAAAATGGGCGTTATTGCCACGCCCCTTTTTGTACCTCCCACACAAAATTCCCAAATCATAACACAATTTAATGTCTCATAACGTTTATACCAGTGCACATAAATGCTTATAAGTCGGCACAGTGCAATGAATTTAAAGAATCTAATGTTCAGCGAGAAAAGGGTGTATTATATAAATCCCTTCTGGTAACTCCCACACAAATTGACAGATTCAATATTAAATTACTCACAAAGTGAGGGTATACCTTAGTCGGTTTACCCGACAGCAACTTTCTTACTTGTTTTTTTCTGAGATTTTTATTTATTTTGATAGATCAACAGGTCCCATCACATTAATAGGTCACAAAGCTTTTAAAGGAAATTATCTAAGCTTTCTTTTGAGCAACAAAATCAAAAATTAAAACATAGGTTTTTACCAAAATTTCAAAAAAGTTTAGTTTTGCAAAAAAGTAATGAAAATATATTTGCTAATTTTTTTAAAAGGTTGAAGAAAAGACTATCGGTAACACTTTTGGAAAATGTTTCTAAATACAATAGCTATTTAGTTATAAGTATGAGGTAAAAGGACCGTTTGACTCAAATGACAATATTCATCACAATCCAACTCATAACTACTATCCAACAGGACTAAATTTGGTGCAAAATTCCTGATCAGAAGACATCGCTTTTAAAAATTTAATATTAAAAAATCGCCTTTTTTGTTCTTAAAAAGGAAAATATTTTTCAAACGGCAATTTTCATACTGTTTTGTTATGCCGAAAAAAACCGGTTCTACAGGTTTCCCCGGTTTTCTTCGAAGTAAAAAACCGTCCACCGGTTTTTTTATAACTTAAATAAACCATCCACCGGTTTTTTATATTTTCAAAAAAACCGGTTTTTTGATCACTCTAGTCAAAATATCACCTCGCATTATATAGAAAAGACTGTCTACGTTAGTGTCAGTTCTGACGTTACATTGGCTAATCGGCGAACACGCCCGGAGGTTGGGAATTGAGTCCAATGACTTCTGTAGAAGCTCTGGAGATGAGAAAAAAGTGGAAAGAATTGAGCGCCTGCTTCGTTATTAACCTGCATTGATATACTGGAGACAGCTAGGAAGTCTAACACCGATGTTCCTATAATTTTTTTGGGGATCATACAGGTTGGTTCCGATGAGGGCAACTGCGCCTGTGGTATTACTAGGGACCTCTATTGGTCTATGTGAGCTGATAACTCCGGCTGTCACCCTAACCTAACCATTTTGTCTTCCTCACATTTCCGTGGACGGCAGGTTTAGGTATTTTCTCTGTACAATTCTAGGCTCTGACTTATTGAACAGATACAAAATATAATTCCTCCTAAGACCACTGTGCCACTTATAGTTTACGATATGCGTTAAGTGCGGCAAGTGCTTTACCACCGTTAAGCCAATGTTCTACAACGATGACGACAACAGTCGAAAACGACAAACATATTTACTCAATTTTTGACAGTGAACAAACAATTATTTTCAATCAACATACACACAGTGGGCTTAGGATATGAACTGACAAACTGGTGCCGGGCAAACTGAGGCAACACTCAAAAATATGATGACTGTGTTCAAAAGCAAAATTCCCATTAATCACCCATCGGACATCCTTTCCCAAAAAAAAAACGAAACAAATCAACCCTCCAAACAATCCAACAACAAAAACCTAACAAACTCGAAACAAACGACAATTCCACGAGTATCAAGTTTGTAATAATAAAATATTTGTTTCTGGTTACAAGTTTCCGGTTACACAAGGGCGGAGGCGCTCGTTGGGCCATATAACCGGAGTACCGGCGGAAACCCTAACAAGGAAACTCCACTAAACAGCCTCCGGCCGCATAATTCAATTTTTCTGCTCGTTTTGCGAACGTCGCTCGGCTCAGCGGCGTTTAACACCATTGGGAATTGTTGCCATTGTTGAATTAGTTGAGAAAACCCCGAATCGAAATTAACGACACGTGCCTGTTGATCCTCTTCCTAGAAGAGAGTGTGAGTGCGTAAGTGAGGGAAAAGGACATGCCACACCGGCCAAAAAGGAAACAGAAAAACACATGAGCCTCACAACATAAAAAGGCGTTATAGTCACTCGCTCGCTCGCTTCTCGGTTATTGTGGTGGGAACGAAAGCGTGTCCGTCCATCCGTGCCGTGAGTGTGCCGGGGCGTTTAGTTTGTACTAAAAGCAAACACAACGACACCGCACACGCCACATGTCAGTCACCGCCACTTGCCAGTCAGTCTGCCAGCTAGACTGGCCGCTAACTCTCTGCTGTTCACTTAGCCCTTTCCAAACAGCAAACAGTCCTTGTTATCAGCTCTCTTTTGGCATAAAATAAATAAATAAATATCCTGCGTGGTAAGCAAACTAGAACGCGCAGTCACCCAATTTTTATTTGTTTGTAATTAAGGCTGTAATGGTAGAGCAAGCATCCTTGCATTGAGTCCCATTCTCCCATTGGCACAACGGTTATCCCATTCTCACTGTAAAAGGCAAGTGCTTAGAAATTTGTTATCCTGTTATCGTATGCACAATGCGACTCAGAGCATTGTGCTCTTTGCGTGTCCTTTCGTCCGCGTTCGTAGGCTTTTGTTTTGGCGCACATCCATCCATCACAACCAATCCAGCATGGAGTGTCTACCAGTTCTCCAGAGTATGTCATATTCAACTTTTTTTTGGGGCCACGTGTCCGTTGATGTGCATTAAGTCCTTTTCAAGAGGCTTCCTTTGTTCTTTCGGGAGGGCTGGGAAATCTTAGCAGGATATCCATTAATCCCAGCACTTGTTCAAAAACAAAGTCAGTCGCCAGAAAAAAGGACAATGCATCCATAATCAACGCTACAATAATAATTATCATGTACGATATAATCGCTGGGAAAGGATGAGACATTGTAAGTACATAGTTATTATCGGGTAAGAGATTTGGCATGAGTGGTTTCCATGTCCATTCAGATGTTAGAGATTATAAATGTTACACTAACCAGAGATCACAGAAAATGCACCTTAGGGCAGGGATTAGAAGGATATACTCCCTTGACATCCTTTGAAGCTTTACAAGACATCTTAGTCTTGTAAAGCTTCCCCCGAAAGAACATTCAAGATTATATTAAAATAAATCGTCCCGGACATAGAAAACATCTTTTGACGTGGAAAAACTTCAAATGTTCAACGGGGAAGCTCACCAAGAGTACTACGGTCTGCAGTAATTTGGAATCTAGCGATGAATGGTGGCACAGACACGAGTGCTCATCATCCTATCTGGGCTAACAGCACGAATACAAACAGTAGAGTTGAGTAAATTCTTGACTTCATTCCAACCAACCTAACTATTAGCAACAAAGGCAATACTCCTAAAGCGACCTTTACAAATTTAGACAGTCAGGAAGTACTCGAAGTCACGATCGCTACTGACTCCCTGTCAGACAAAATTGTTGGTTAGAATGTCCTGGACAACCGATCATTCTCAGATCATCATAGAATACAAACTCGCTGAAAAAGTACCTAAACCTGCCACCCGCAGAAATGTGAAGAAGACAAAGTGGCGTGGTGTATAAGAAGAATTCAAAAAAAAATCCTCAACTCTAAACTTCTGCACGAACCGAATGACATGGTCGATCTGGATAATCTGGTCGAGCATATCACTACATCAATCAATAGTTCCCTTAAATATCTACGTCCAAAACAAAGGTACAAGGTTAAAACTAAACCACAATGTTGGACTTCTGAGTTAAAGGCTAGGAAAAAGACCTGCAACAAGGCTAAGTCTACTAGGAAGCTTATAATGAACTATTCAAAATCTATAGGAAGGATCTTAGGAAAGCGCAAAGGCGTTCTGGGTATACGTTATGTGGAGAGATGGAAAAGGTCTCAGACTCAACAAGGCTAAACATGATACTATCCAGAGTGTTCTGGATATCTGCAGGAGGAGAAGTCAAAACCAAGGTATAAGGTTTAAGCTAAACCACAATGGTGGACATCTACTTGCAGGTCTTGCAACAAGGCTAAATCTACTTGGAAGCCTATAAAGAGCAATCCTAAATCTATAGGAAGGATCTTAGGAAAGCTCAAAGACGTTCTTGGTATACCTTCTGCAGGATGAGAATTACAGCTGGACAAAAAACAGCGAACAAGTATTAAATGTTCTACCAGAAAACATATTTTCTATATGCGAACGACGTTCCAATCCCAATTACTGGAAAATTCTCCAACGTTCTCATAGACATTTTTAAGGTGGCTCTGAATAAATTATATAGGAGGGACAGGAGCAGTTTGGTCCCTCATGTGGGTCCTTCTCGGCTAAATGAAACAGAGCTTTTTTTTTCTCAAAATGTGAAATTTGTTGGTACAATCCTACATAGGAAATTGTCCTTCAGACCAAATGGAATGTGTAAGGAAGGACAACGTAGCTTTATATTCCTGTATATAAAGATAATTTGCATCGGCACTCTCCCCTAATGTCTTCCATTGCATAGAAGTTGTTCAACCAATTCTGTTGCACGGCACTGTAGTGTGGCGCATGGCGATTGATAAGCGAATCATCACCAGTCAACTAATGAAGGTTCTGAGAATTGCTTGTCTACTGCCGTTCGATAAAGAAGCTGCAATGATATTGACACCTGAGGATATTATAAGTATGTACATAGCAGTGCAATAGTAACTGACCTAGTGGACTACATAACAACCGCGGACACCATTGAGGCGAACTTTATCACTAAGATACCTGCCCGGGGAAGAATGGGTTGGCAGAATGTCAGGAAATATAAACTATATCCACTTCAATACAGATGACAGAATGCTTGATGGGAAGGTTGGTTTCGGATTACGCTGTGAAGAAATTAGACTTGATACGAATATAGCTCTCAGAATCCCAGAAACTCGCACTGTATATCTAAACTTAAAAACTTTTAATCGAATGACAAAGTCGATCTGCATAATCTGTTCAACCAACGCCATCACTATATACTATATCCTTCAATAGTTCCCTTAAAGAAGCTTGTCCAAAACCAAGATATCACGTTAAGACTAAAACACAATGGTGGACTTGTGAGCAACAGGTAAAGAAAAAAGGTCTGCAAATAGTTATTCAAGATAACCAAATCTACTAGCGGTGGTGGGCCTATGCTTCTCTCAGGAGTAAAAAGAAATCCATAGTAATAATAAATTTACTAGGGTCACTTATGGCTGGGTAGCCTTTATAGAACAATTCAAAATCTATAAGAAGTTTCTTAGGAAAGCGTAAAGACGTTCTTGTTATATCTTTCGTTGCTGATCATTCGCAGTGAACGGACGTGTTTATCACATAGCGGATAGTTACCAGTACCTATTACGCAATAGCAAAAATCTGTACAAAGTCTGTAAGGCCTACATCGTAGTACCTATTACGGTCTAATACAGACAAAATAAAAATAAATTCTCTTGACGGGGATGCCTTCGTGTTCCGATGGAGCGCGGTTCCCCAATCGTCCGACTGTCCGTCCGTTGGTCTTGGCCAAAGCCGACCACACCAAAAATGGTGAAAATCTCCCCCAAGTACTCACAACAGGTGGTGCGGTGAGGGGTAAACGTCATGTCCGACCGTCAAAACGGAACCACAATGAGCATCGTGTAGCGCTCAGAGTTTTGACGAAGTTGGAGGCTGTTGAGGTTTCGGCTCTTACCGAAAAACAAAAAGAGTCACTTACCTGGGCTAAAGGCGTCATAGATGCTTCTAAGGCCAATGAGTCGGCTGAAAGAGCCACAAATTCAGCTGTGTTAACGGCTAATAAAGTAAAACGAATCAGATCACCTGATGAACCCCTGCCTTCGAAAAAGGCAAGAGGCCCTAATGTCACCATCAACAGGACACTCACCAAGCCCTTCAATGAAGTGGCGAAGGAGAGTCTAGTGATGGCTGTTATAGACAGAAGTAGTGAGGATGGATCCATCCTCAAGGACAAATGGAGTCATGTACAATCAGCCATTATGGCTCACTACCTCGATGTCCGTAGAGAAATGCCGGGCAAACCACCAACGATGCTGAATGACATCAGGGGAGAGTAAAGCTCTTATATTTCGGTGATGCCAGATCAGTAGACCTGTATAAGGCTGCTCTGAGTAGAGCGGGTGAGGTGTGGCCGGGTGCCCAGTTGGATGTTGTCGAAAAAACAACATCCCTAGTCACCCTAGAGCCATCACCTGGGTTACAGAAGAGCCCTCCAACCCGGCTGACATTTTAGAAATAATAAAAGATTCCAATCCTGGTCTGCCGGCCCATAATTGGAGAATCAGCAAGGTGGGTGAGGCGGATGGTAAAAAGCGGCAGGTCAATCTTATCCTAAACGCTGAATCCACCTCCCATATAAAAGGTGCGAGTGCAACCCTACCATATGGCTTCGAGACTATAGTCTTGAAGATATACAAGCAGGATATAGCTCTCACTGCAGAAGGTGAGTCGTCCACCGTGGCACTTCCTGGAAGTGCGGAGGTACCCACGCCTATTATTTCTGGTGACTCCAACTCTAACAGAAGATCTGTAATGTCCTTCTCTGAGGACAAAAGCTCTACTTCGGACACAGAGAGGCTGAGGGGAGTCTCCGGACTCTTTGACGCATCTGGCGGGGACATGCTTCTCGACGATACGGACGAAGAGTTCGATAACACCGTTGTCGGGGTGGATGTTAATCTGTCAATTACCAATGATGGTAAGAATTCTACAGATTAACCTCCATCACGCTAAAGCAGCCTCAGCGGCTCTATTGCGCAGTAGACATCGTCCTGATACAGGAGCCCTACGTAGTGGGAGGAAGGGTGTGCGGTATTAGGACACCCAACTTTAAACTGCTTGTGGCCAACTGTGAAGGCACTCCAAGAACCTGCATTTTGGCCAGGAAAGATCTAAGTATCTTTCTCCTGACTAATTTAAGTGGTAAAGACCAAACAGCTGCTAGCCTGGAGATCGGTAATCGCATATATTGGGTGGTCTCCAGCTACTTGCCTTATGAATCTGTAGTACCGACTGCTCTATTCAGGGAAGTAGTGGAAGAAGCAACGTCTGACGAGATCGAGCTGATTATTGGCGCAGACACGAACGCTTATCATACTATCTGGGGTAGTACGGATATAAACAATAGGGGTGACTCGCTTCTTGACTTTATTCTAACTACCAACCTTAGTATTTGTAACATAGGTAATAAACCGACCTTTACAATTAAAGACAGACAGGAAGTACTCGACGTAACGTTTGCTACTGACCGGCTGTCAGACAAAATTATTGGGTGGAATGTACTGGACGACCACTCATTCTCAGATCACCATTATATTGAGTTCAAACTCGCAGAAAAAGCGCCTAAACCTGCCGTCCACAGAAATGTAAGGAAGACAAAGTGGCACCTGTATGAGAAGAATTTCAAGAAAGTCCTCAACTCTAAACTTCTGTACGAACCGAATGACAAAGCCGGTCTGGATAATCTGGTCGATCATATCACCACATCATTCAATAGTTCCCTTGAAGAAGCCTGTCCGAAAATAAGGTACAAGGGTAAAACTAAACCCCAATGGTGGACTTCTGAGCTAACGGCTATGAAAAAGACCTGCAACAAGCTATTCAATAAGGCTAAATCTACTGGGGTCGCTAATGATTGGGATGCCTATATAGAGCAACTCAAGATCTATAAGAAGGAGCTTAGAAAGGCGCAAAGGCGCTCTTGGTATACCTTCTGTGGTGAAGTGGAAAAGGTCTCCGACGCCGCTAGGCTGAGGAAGGTATTATCTGCTTCACCCTGTACAGTGGGATATTTACAGGATGAGGCAAATAACTGGACCAAAAACAGCGAGCAGTCGCTCAATGTACTGCTCGACACACATTTCCCGGGCAACTCTGTAACAGAACCCGAGGATCAGCAGGACCAACAAGAGTGCGAGTGGACTGCGAGCGTCGCTAGCTTCTTGACTGAAAGATCCAGAATAAGCTGGGCTATTAACAGCTTTGAGCCCTTCAAGTCACCTGGACCAGATGGCATCACTCCAGCAGAAATGCAGAAAATGTTAAAGTACATTATCCCCTGGCTGGAGAAAATTTATGTAAGCTGTATCAGGCTTTCATACGTCCCGAATCGATGGAGGGATACCAAAGTGGTATTCATACCTAAAGCAGGAAAGATTTCACACACTAGGCCAAAAGACTTCAGACCAATTAGCCTATCCTCCTTCCTATTGAAAGGTCTGGAAAGACTTTTAGATCATTTCATTAGGGAAAATCTGGATACAAAACTCCTGTCGGGAAACCAACATGCTTACAATAAGGGCAAGTCTACAGAGTCAGCCCTGCACGAACTTGTGAGCACTATCGAATCGTCCCTGCATTTCAAGGAATTCACCATGGTGGCATTTCTTGACATAGAAGGGGCTTTTAACAACATTCACTCAGATGTGGTAATTGCGGCACTCTCACATCTAAAAGTTAACAATAGTTTGATTAGACTAATTCAAAGTCTGCTCACCAGAAGACGCATAACAGCATGTCTAGGGTCCACAACTCTAACAAGGTATGTAAACAGAGGGACCCCGCAAGGAGGAGTACTGCCTCCACTAATTTGGAACCTAGCGGTGAATGAAATCCTGCTAGATCTAGAACGTTGTGGCTGCAAGGTCGTGGCATATGCGGACGACGTGGCAATCGCAGAGAGTGGCAAATTCGTAAACGTCCTCAGAGACATCCTACAGGTGGCTCTGAACAAGTTGGCTAGATGGGCCAGAAACAGCGGTTTGGGCGTTAACCCCAACAAGACAGAATTGGTTCTCTTTACTAGGATGAATAATGTCCCACATGTGGACCCTCCACCTCGGATAAATGGAACAGATCTAGTCTTTTCTGAAAGTGCAAAATTTTTAGGAATAATTCTAGATAGGAAAATGTTATTTAGACTTAACGTATTGGAACGTGTAAGGAAGGCCAACGTCGCCTTATATTCCTGCAAAAAGGCTGTAGGGTCGCAGTGGGGACTCTCTCCTAAAATCGTCCACTGGATATATATAGCAGTAGTTCGTCCAATACTGTTATACTGTATTGTGGTATGGTGGACGGCAACTGACAAACTAACCGTTACCAACCTACTAACAAAGGTTCAGAGAACTGCCTGCCTGAGCATAAGCGGAGCCTTAAGGACTACAGCGACCGAGTCTCTACAAGCCCTACTGCATATACTGCCGATTAATATTGTGGCGAGAGAAGTTGCAACCAAAGCGGCAATAAGATTAAACTGCCTATCAATGTGGAGGTACAAGAACTATGGTCACATGAGGATATCAAAGTGTAGTGCTATGGTAACCGACCGAGTGGACTATATACCAACTGTGTACACCTTCGAGAGAAATTACATCACTATGATTCCCGCCAGAGATGACTGGGTCGGCAGAATACCAGGTAATAGAAACCATCTCCACTTTTACACGGATGGTTCGAAGCTTGATGAAAAGGTTGGCTTCGGAGTACACTGTGAAGAACTTAGTCTGTATATAGCTCACAGACTACCAGATACCTGCAGTGTCCATCAAGCCGAAATAATGGCAATATGGGAAGTCGCCAAGTGGCTGAGTCGCAATATAGTAACCAACACTGGCGTTGTAATTTACTCGGACAGCCAGGCTGCCATCAATTCTCTGGAGGCAACATCCCTAAATTCACAAACAGCCCTCGACTGCCGCAGATCTCTTAACGAAATGGCTGAGCAGTTTAATATACATCTCATATGGGTGCCTGGGCATAGGGATATCCCGGGGAACTGCAAAGCCGATGAACTTGCTAGGAAAGGGACGACATTACAAATTCTCGAAGAATTTGCATATATTGGTGCGCCACTATCCACGTGCAAGCTTTGGCTTAGGCAAGAGGCAATCAGGCAGTCCAACGAAAGATGGACAGAAATCGGCACCTGCAGGGTAGCTAGACAAATCTGGCCAAGGTATGACCTGAGAAGGTCAAAATATCTCCTCGCACTAGAGAGGAAACGATTGTCTACGTTAGTACAGGTTCTGACGGGACACTGCTTGATCGGCGAACACGCCAAAAGATTGAGTATTGACTCCAATGACTTCTGCCGAAGCTGTGGAGATGAGGAAGAAGTGGAGAGCATTGTGCACTTGCTTTGCGACTGTCCCGCTTTGAGTAAACGACGACTGGACATACTGGGGTCGGCCTTTTTAGGCAGCCTAACAGATCTTTCCAGTACTGATATTCGTACTATAGATAAATTTATATATCAAACAGGTTGGTTTCGATGAGGGGCATTTCAGCCCGTGGTAACACTAGGGACCTAAACTGGTCTATGTGAGCTTGTAAAAAAAATACGGCTGCCACCCTAACCTAAACCTATATCTTCCGTAGATACATGGAAGAGACATAAAGAAGATACTATCCACAACACACTGTACATTGGGTTATCTGCAGGATGAGGGCAACAACTGGACAAAAAAAAGCGAGCTGTCATTATATGTATTTCTCGACACACATTTTCTGGGAAACTCCTAGACAGAACTCGAGGAACAGCAGGACCAACAAGAAAGCGAATGGACCACGTCGTTAAAATAGTGACCGATAAATCCAGCTGGGATTTAAAATTGCAAATCAAAGCTGAACTACTAACAACTGTGAGCCATTTAAATCACCTAGTCCAGATGACCTTTTCCAACAGAAAATGATGGGGTAGCATGAACTCAAATAGTACGAGTAGAAGTCTTCTTGACTTTATTCTAAATACCAACCTTACTATTTGTAACAAAGGCAATAAAGCGATCTTTGCAAATGCGGACAGGCAGAAAGTAATCTACGCCACGTTCGCTACTGGAATGCATATAAAGAGCAACGCAAAATCTATAAAAAGGAGATAAGAAAAACACGAAGACGTTCTTGTATCCTTGGAAAACGTTTCGGATGCCGCAAGGCTGTGTAAGATATTATCCGCTACACCCTATACAATGGGTCATCTGCAGGACGAGATAAACAACTGGGCAAACAATAGTGAGCAGTCGCTGAAACTACAGCTCGACACATATTTCCGGGGGAACTCACCAACGGAACTCGAGAAACAGCAGGACCTCAAGAGAGCGAGTGGAATGCTAGGTTGTTGACTGAGAAATCTTATATCAACTGGCGATAAACAGCTTTGAGCCCTTTAAACCATCTGGACTAGACGGGATTTTACCAGCATAAATGCAGAAAATATTGAAGTACATTATCTCTCGCCTGGAGAAAATTTTAAAGGTTTTATCAAGCTCTCATATATCCGCAATCGATGGAGGAATATCAAAGTGATATTCATACCCAAAGCAAGAAGATATCTCACACTAGGCCAAAGGACTTTAGGCCAATTAGTATATCCTCCTTCCTATTGAAAGATCTGCAAATACTTTCAGATACTTTCATTAGAGAAAAACTGGACTTAAAACTCCTGTCGGGGAAACAACATGTTTACTAGGGCGGTTTAAAAAAAAGTATTGCGGTTGTTCGCATCTCAAATGAAAGCTTGTTTTGTTTAAAGAATATCCCCCAAATATATATAGGCTTTATCTTGAGCCGCCAGTGAGCTAGAACGATATTACAAAATTCATGTTTTTCTTAAAAATGTCGGATTGAGTCCATAATGTCCGACATATTGTGGCCTTCCTTGACATAGAAGGTGGCTTTAAACAACATTCACTCAGATGCGGAAATTCCGGCGCTGTCACATCTAAGGGTCCACTGTAGCTTGATTAGACTTATCCAAAGCCTGCTCAACAGAAGGCGCATAACACCAAGTCTTGGTTGCAGAACTCTAACAAGGTTTGTGAACAAATGGACCAAGGAGGAGAACTGTCTCCACTAATTTGGAATTGCAGCTACAGTAACTACAAAATTCCACAGCGTTCTCAGAGACTTTCCACAGATGACTCTGAACAAATTGGCTAGATGGGCCAGAAGCAGAGGTTTGGGCAGTAACCCAAACAAGAGAGAATTGGTTCACTTTACTAGGAAGAATAAGATCCCAAATGTGGACCTCCTCAAATGGAACAGAGCTGATCATTCCTTAAAGTGCAAAATATTTAGGAATAATTCTAGATAGGAAATTGTCATTCAGACTTAATGTACTGCAACGTATAAAGAAAGTCAACGTCGCCTTATATTCTACAGGAAATCTGTGGGGTCGCGTATGGGCCTCACTCCCAAAATTGTGAATTGGATAAATACACGTATATACTCGTATATCAGCAGTTTGCTCTCTAATGTTGTCCGGCATTGTGGTGTGGTGGACGGCAACTGATAAACGATACATTACTAACAAATTATCAATGGTTCAGAGAATTGCGGAACTTTAAGAAGTACAGGGTTGCCCATATTCGACGGACCCACGGACTCGTTGGGCCCATTCCAATCGACGAGGCTTGTCCGCAGGCAACAATATTTGCGTCAATTGAATTTTGTACGGGAACAAATGCAAATCAACGCGAATAATCCGTTGTAAAGTGGACCGAGCCATGCCCAACTGCTGAGAACGGCGTTTTTGGGATGTTCTTGGGGACCTCTCAACACTGGCTCGTACGGCAGCGATATTCTCGGTCGATCGCCTTGGTCGACTTTTATTTGGCCTCTTCAGATTAGAAAGAGCCTCACCAGTCGAAAATTTTTCGTATAAACGCTTAATGGTGTTCTTAGAAGGCGCACTTCTCACATTTTTTAATATTTTAAAAGCACGTTGAGTTTTCACAATTGACTTCTTCTGTTGAATGTAAATTTCAACTATTTCGCGTGGCGTGTATTGTTCCATGGTAAAAATCTGCTTGGACTGACGCTTCAAACGCGGTATGTCATTAAGCGATCTGACATCTCTGTCAAAAGTTATGGCGTTGCCAGATGGGTCCGTCGAATATGGGAGACCCTGTACAAGTACTACTCGATCTATGAGGTACCAAAATTAGCAGACCTATCAAAGAAAACTCAACAAATTCATTATTTATGGCAAAAACTGTCTATCTCTTGAAAATAGCCATCAACCGCAACCTCTACCTCTTCACTGCTGGCAATATCTGTTTATAGAAAGAACGTCTAACTCCTGAAAATAGCCATCAACCGCAACCTCCAACTCTTCATTGCTGGCAAATCTTTTTCCGCCGAGCCATTTTTTCCAGTTTGGAAACAAAAAATAATCCAAGGGAGCTAAGCAATTACAACTTTTATTCACTGATTTTGCCAATGGCAATATTGGATGTGTGAACTGGAGCATTGTCTTGATTCTGAGCAAACGCAGCTTTCTCATCATCAAATTTTCCGTCAGATGGTTCGAAGCTTGATGATAAAGTTGGGTTCGGAGTACTCTGTAAGGAATCCACTCTTGATAAAGCTCACAGACCATCTTCATTTTCTGTCAAGCAGAAATAAAGGTAATAAGGCAAGTAGTCAAGTACCTGAGTCGCAACATAGTGACCAAAACTGGGGATGTCATTTACTCGGACAGTTAGGCTGCCATCAATTCTCTGGAGGCAAAATCCCTAAAACTGCAGCAGATCAATACCGCATATGGGCATAGGGATATCCCGGGGAACTGCAAAGCTGAAAATTCTCAAAGAATTTGCATATATTGGTGTGCCACGAGACAAGAGACAATCAGGCAGTCCAACGAAGGGTGTACAGAAATCGGCACCTGTAGAGTAACTAGACAAATCTGACCAAGATATGAATTGAGAGATCAAAATGTCTCCTCGCTCTGGAGAGAAAAAATCTGTCTACATTAGTTTCAGTTCTGACGGGACACTGCCTGATCGACGAACACGACAGAAGGTTAAGTATTGACTACAATTACTGCTAATGAAGCTGTGGAGATGAGAAGGAATTGGAGAACATTTAGCACTTGGTATGCGACTGTCCCACTTTGAGTAAACGACGTGTGGATATACTGGGGTCGGCCTTTCTAGGTAGTGTAACAGGTCTTTCCGGTACCGATATTCGTACTATCGTTAACTTTGTATATCAAAGAGGTTGGCTTCGATAAGGGGTATATCAGCCCGTGGTAACACTAGGGAACTGAAATGATCTATGAAAGTTGGCAAAGCTGCCTGTCACCCTAACCTAGACCTAAAATAACAACAACTTTTTGTACGCCGATCAGGAAGTGCTAACGTAGACAGTATTTTCCTCCCTAGTGCGACCTTATTCTTCCTAGTACAGAAAACCAATTCTGTCCTGTTTGGGTTAACGCCCAAACCCCTGTTTCTGGCTCATCTGTCTAATTTGTTCAGAGGCCCACCTGTAGGATGTATCTGAGGACGTTACGAATTTGTCAATTACTGCGATTGCCACGATCTTG
Organism: Eudasyphora cyanicolor; assembly: GCA_963930755.1. Taxonomy (NCBI): domain Eukaryota; kingdom Metazoa; phylum Arthropoda; class Insecta; order Diptera; family Muscidae; genus Eudasyphora; species Eudasyphora cyanicolor. The sequence goes on from OZ005737.1 coordinate 63,315,324, forward strand.
TAGCCTCAATGTTTTAGATCGAACAGTATTCCATTCACGGCCAGGTTCAAAATTAGTGGAGCAGTAATCCTCCTTGTGGTTCCCCCTGTTTACAAACCTTAAGGTTTGTAGCAATTGTTAGAGTTGTGGTCCCAAGCTGTTATGAGTCTTCTTCTTCCGTGAATTGGTGATGGAAAATTTCATGCTAAAAATGTGGTCCTGCAAGTGTAGCCGTGGCGGTCATTTGTCAGATATTGTTTTGTCACTATTAAAGGCATAGCCTTCTCTTTACAATGAAATAAACATCCGATGATTTCCCTTAAAAATATGTTTTTTTTAATATCAAAATGAAGGCTCTTATTGGCCTTTTCGAATTAAGTCTAATCTGAAGACCAGCAAACTCCTTCCTTCGGCATCCAAAAATGTCTAGCGAAAGAAAAATCTGCTCCACTGAGGACCTGCAACATTCCTTCCATTTGCCAACCTAGAAAAGGTTATACTATTGGTCCTACTTTTAACATTAGTGCGCAACCCTTTGCTTTTCAAGTTTTTGGTAGTCAATTAGCCAGAAGAAAATGTTCTGCAAGTATGACCTCAATCCGCTGAGCCATCTAGGAGATCATCGACGACTAACAAAAATTAATTTTTAATTTATAGTTGACAGAAAGTCATTCAGAATTTTCTAAATAAAAGAATTTAATAAAAAAATTAAATATTTAGCCAATGAAATTTGCTAAATTACAGCTTTCGAATTTTCTCCTAACCTCTCCAAGATTTTTGCCAAAATCTTTGCAAATGCCAAATATTGACTTTCAATAGCAAACCATAATTATTTAGCAATTATGTTAAATAACCCCAAAATGGAATCATAAATTTTCTTAAACTCCCATTAGTCATACGTTCAATGGGAATGTCTCTTAAACTTCTATTGAGAAATGACCAAACGAATTGTTTGGGTATTCCAGCATCCTTCCATCCTTATTACAAATTCACCAAATACATAATTGCTATGCCGGGCCAGGGCTAAGGGCTGTGTGCACTAACAAATGCCAACATCACTTGAGCTCAAAAACGTATCTCACTCTCTGTCCTCTTCAGGATTAAGAAGAAAACTAAGGAATGAATATTTCTTACAATAAAGTATACAACAAACAGGTACGAATATATACGAATAGGATATTTTTGGTAAGAAGAGGAAATGTTAAACTAAAACTACGACTTACCCTCGAGCTCTCTATTTCTTGAGATTAAAGCCAATATCATTTCGGGATTTGGGTCATCTTGGTCGTTGTTGTTATTATTGTTGCTCAGGTTGCTGATGCCCAGATTGAGGTTGATGATGTTGGCATTGGCGTTGGCGGTGGAATTGGAGTTGCCAGGGCCACTACTGCCACTGCCACTGTTGCTAATCTCAGCACCTGACAAATGATGTGACTGTAGGCTACTGCTGTTTGAGGCTGTGGCTGTTGCAGGACCCAAGCAGCCGCCTGCTCCTAGGCTGCCACCTACTAAGGCTTGCGAGGACGTGGAAGATATTGGCACAGCCACAGCAGGTGATGTGGCACATTGTAGTTGTGGTTGATGTTGCTGCTGCTGTAGCTGTTGCTGTAGAAGTTGCTGTGTACTATTGCCCATTATTATTGGAGGATTATGGCTATTTGTCGGTGGTAATAACAGTGACGACGGGTGTTGCTGATGGACCAGTTGATGTGGTAGCTGTTGTGGTGGCTCCAGCAGTTGCAGTGGTGTAGGGGGGAGAGGAGCTGGATGTGGATTGCGTGTTAGCAGTGACTCCATGCTGCTTAGATTTGCTGCTGGTCCCCCCAACAAAGTGCTGGCCAAACCCATATTGGCCGGTACACCCGCCACCATTTGCGAGTGAACATGAGGCACATGGACATGGGAAGCCATATGTGGCAGCATTGAAGGATGTGTGTGATGATGTGGTGTAGGAGGAGGAGGAGCAGCAGGATGAGGATGATGATGGTGGTGGTGGTGATGATGATGTAGCAATGTTGCTGATGTCGTTAATGGCGGTGGTGGAGGCTTCAAAGTTTGCATCATTGCTAAACTAAGATGCATAAAGCGCCTAGAAAATCCCAGCTGCCCAAAGAACCACAGTTTCGTCGATTTCAGCAGAGCCTCGGAACAAAGAGAAGGAAAGCACCGCGCGCTAGTTTCCCTTTTAACGTTGTGTCTTAACGTAGCACTAAGACATAAACCCTAAACTGTCAATCATTTGCTCAACTCTGCACTCTCGTTTATTTACTTACGTCCCTCTCTCTTATGTTAGAAGTGATGTTTTCTACTCAAGCGACGCCAAAGCTGTTCGTTATCGTTTAGGGATTTCTGTCTACTGCAAAGCTGTTCTTGTTGTTGTTCTTGACGTTTTGTTTTTTGATGGATTTATCTGTCAAGTTTTAGACTTAACACAAACGTCGTTTTGTATATCCTTTGGCTTATTACTCATTTATTCATTAATTATTTGTAATTTTTGCATTTTGTATGGCTGCTTGAAACACAAACACTTTATTCGCAAAATTGCCGAAATTGACTGTAACACAAATATTTTGCATTTTTTTCTTTTCTCCGACGACTTTATGCTTTAAGTAAAATTTCACGTTTATCATTCATATGTATAAATTTTGTTTAATATTTTTTTAATTGTTATTTGATTTTTTAAATTAACTTAATCATTGTTTGATTAAACTTTTTTGTACAAGATTATATCTGGATCTGAAACAAAAGCTAAAATTTTTAATATTCGCATCGCCAATGTGGACCAATATGGCCCATCTTCAAACTAAACTTGAGACATAATATAAATATTATCACATGCAAAATTTGAAGTCAATCCGTTACTCCTTTCAAGAGTTAACGTGCGCTCCAGCCAGACAGACGGGGGGATCTACGAATCCTAAAGTTCCCATCTATTCCCACCATGGGGGCCAGACTGGTCACCAGTCCTAGATTTTTTGGAGTCTAACTGGTAGTATCTTCGGCTACGCAGTCTGACCAGAATACTTAATCTGCTACCACGGGAGTCAGGAAAGCTCTCGCAACTCAGATTTCAGTCTTACTATTGGTGAGGACCCTATTGGGTGCAACGTTGAAACCAAAATCGCTGGGAGAGAATATTCTCGGATGCGGAGTTGCAAACCAATCGGGTGCCATGTAGAAACTTACCTAAATCAAGAATACCTATAGCCTATGAATGTGGAGGTAGAAGAACTACGGGCACATGAGGATACTCGTATCTCATTGTAGTGCAATGCAAAATGAACTATTGAACTATATGCTAACAGTGTATACCTCCGGGAGGAACTTTCCCACTAATATACCTGCAAGGGAGGAATGGTTTGGCAGAATAGCAGGAAATATTAATTATCACCACTTCTATACAGATACAGAACCATCTGTACCATTTTTGATATTGGATACTTGCAGCGTCTACCAAGCCGCAATAATGGACATAGTGACAGCCCGACTCCAATTATATCTCTGGAGGCAACATCTCTAAATTCACAAAAAACGTCATCATTTACTCGGACAGCCAGTCTCCAATTATATCTCTGAAGGCTACATCCTTAAATTCACAAAATACCCTCGACTACCGCAGATATCTTTACGAGATGACTGAGTAATTTAACGTATATCTGATATGGGTATCTGGACATAGGGATATCTCAGAAAGGAACTTCAAAGCCGATGAACTCGCTAGGAAAGGAACGATATTACAAATTCTCGAGGAATTTGCATAAATTTGTACGTCACTGCCCACGTACAGGCTTTGGCTTATGCAAGATGCAGTCAGGTAGTCCAAAGAGAGATGGATAGAAATCGACACTTGAAACTTTGTGAATCAAACAGGTTGGTTTCGATGAGTTGCATCTGAGCCCGTGGTAGCACTAGGGAGCTCAATTCTTTCAGCGACGGGGGTCGATAAAAATGAAGCCATCCTGGTCCTATAACACTGTGCAGCGCTCGTTGAAACGTGGCTGGTGCGGAACAGAGCCCAAACGGTATTAATCTCCACAGGTCGTGTATTTCCTGTTTGCCTCCTCAATGAGAATCTGGCCATAGCCGTCCATCAAATCCAGGCTACCGACGTAATTGGCCTCTCGTAAACGATCCAGGATTGTCAATATAGGTCGCGGTAGGATTTACCGTTCAGGTATCTTAAGTCCATGCACAGTCGCCAGGTACCGTTCTTCCTGTCCAAAGTGATCGGTGAACTCTACAGGCTTCAAGAGGATTCGATACAGCCCTTCGCCAATGCAATTTAAAATATCTCTCCTCCGTAATCATAATGCGGTGACTGGCGGCCGATGAGACCCCCTGTAAGTCTTTTAATTGCTGGAGTTCCTCCTTTAGAAACGTGTCAATGAGACTCTGTTCTCTGGTCTTGTTTACTTACCGCATAATAACTTAGTGGGTGTCGTGGGACGTCCGTAGATTGTGGCGCGGTGAGGGTGGTGCTTAGGAGGTAATTGACATTTGAGCGTTGGGTCGTGGGCATACTGGTCCTTTTCACAAAAGCACAGCTTAATCCTGTGGAGGTGAAGGAGGACTCTTAGTCTCTCATGATATCGTATATTCTCTCAAGAAATGAAGACAAACTTCAAATCTAGCAGCCGATCCCATAAGTGGACTGGCGTAATTACGGTGCTGTTGACTTGACGGCGTATTTTGTCGGCAAGGTTTATGCCGATTTCTTGCCCCCGAACCGTCCCTCCTTCTTCGAGCGTCTGGGCAATTATAGGGCTGATGATGGGTGGCCCCGGACTACGCGGGCCCGATTCTCGTTTGACGATCGACGATCGGCGATGGCAGAACTGGATGGTTTGTACGTCTCGCCGTCCACTGTCCCAGCAGAACAACTCTTGTTCGTTCCGGACCATGCCACAAAGTGTACCTCTTGTCATCAACGACTGTACCCGGTGACCGGGTTAAACGGACGTCTCACTTGTTCGTGGTCGTGTCGACGCTAAATACGGAATACTCTTCAGGTCCTCGGCCATCTCAAAAAGATACTGCAATGTTAGGAAATCCCTCCGTCGTATTTACCTTTGCTACTCGGGTAACATATTGGAAAATATTCGCTCGAGTTTCTGTCACTCCTTATAGCCTCCGTCCACAGTTCCAGCAGAACAACACTTGTTCGTTCCGGACCGTGTCGCAAAGAGTACCTCTTGTCATCAACGACTGTACCCGGTGCCCGGGTTAAACGGACGTCTCACTTGTTCTTGGTCGTAGTCTGTATCTATACGGTGGTGGTGCTACCGGACTGATGGCATACCCTCTAGATCCTCGGCCATCTCCAAAAGATCCTGCAACGTCAGGAAATCCCTCCGTCGTAAGTACCTTTGCTAATCGGGTAACCCATTGCGAAATATTGGCTCGAGCTTTTGTCCCTCCGTATAGCCGCCGTCCACAGTCCCATCAGAACAACACTTGTTCGTTCCGGCACCGTGTCGCAAAGTGCCCCTCTTGTCGGCAACGACGCCACACGATGGCTGGGTTAAACAGACGTCTCCCTTGTTCGTGATCGTCGTCTTGTTATATGCGGTGGTTGTGCTACCGGACTGTCGGCGCTAGGGACGGAATACCCTCCAGATCCTCAGTCATCTCAATAAGATCCTGCAACATCAGAAAATACTTCCGTCGTATGTACCATTGCTACTCGGGTAACCCATTCCGAAATATTCCCTCGAGCTTTTGTCCCTCCGTATAGCTACTACATCACACTAAGTCATGCATGACCAACATGTAGTCCTTGAAAGATTGCCGTGGTTTTTGCCGGCGTTTTCTTACTTTGTCTTCCAACTTCTCCAGGAATCATGGCGGCAAAAAGAACTGCAGAAAGTCTTGTTTGAACATATTCCAACTCTCACACGGCCGACGATAGTTTCGGTAGCATTTTAATGTCCGTTTATACTTCGGACATGATATGGGGGAGCTGGTCTATAGGGTTGCCATACATCTGTTCCAGCTCCTCCAGGCTTTTTTTTAACGATTTCCCATGGTCAATTTTCTCCGCTGAAGTTCAGGACAAACAATAGTAAAGTTGTGGGCGATTTGAAGTCTAATAGTTCGCTTTGTGTATGAGTGTCCTTCCATGGGGTCATGGTCTTGCTATCAATGTTGGTCCGTTCGTGTAGAACCTGAAATTCGAGCACCCAGGTGAGATGTTCGCGCTTGTGATAATCGGGTGAAAAACCTTGCCAGCTGTTTCCTCTGCTCATCGACAGTTCCTTTCAAATCGCAATAATGTTGGACACTTTAGTTCTTTTAAGAGATCGAACATTTTAGTTCAGTTCAATTGAGTGAACAAGTTCGTTTATTTAGCTCAGCAGCTCACTTTAGTTCGCCAGCTCACCTTAGTTTGCCAGCTCACTTCTGTTCACCAGCTCTTTTCGTTCAGCCGCTATTAAAATAATCTGATTGGAACATGAATTGGATATACAAGCGTGTTTGTTTAGGTAGAATCCTACATACATGATGCCATAAAAAGTGGCAACAACACATAACAGTTTAGAAAAGAGAACGAAATGGCATGGTTGAATAAAAAAGACATGGTGAACTACTGAACTAAAATGAACGAGTTGTGTGAACTAACTCATCCAAATTTTTCCAAATACTTGTTCAGTTCTTACTTTTTGAGGGCATATTCCCTGGTAACTGGTACTGTTGTAGCGCTTTTGCTTCCTTTTGCTACTTTACCTTTAAATTCCTGCCAAACTTATATTGCTCTCTGTCCCAGCTAGGGCGGCACTGAAACGATGAATTTCCTCCGATTGCTGGGATAATGCTCACGGAGGAAGAGATCGCCACAGAAATTTATATTAACGGAGAGTCAAGAGAGAAGAAGTTTGGTGACGTGGTACTGGTTCAAAGTGCAGTGGTCTTGGCGACGGCATTTGCAAGTTCGCGGAGACCTGGGATAGTACTCGGATATCCTACTGATTCTAACTTCGGGGAGATCTGGTACAGCACACCCCCCGCCGACCTTGTGGGTTCGTTTTTCGGTGAGACCTGGCACAGTACTCCGTTCAGTGGATGGCCTTCAATGGGGCCGGGCTGCGGGTATAACGAGGTCGCAGCTACCGGCAGAAACCTGAATCTGAACCTATTTTCATCAATGTCAATAGGCTTCATCCCTGATGAGATAAAGAGCTAAATTTCATCAAGATCGGAGTGAAATTGTGACAGACGAACGGATAGATATAAATGGGTAGATATAAATCGAATCAGTTAGTGATTCTGGGTCGATCTGGTATACTTTAAGGTGGGCCCTGTTTCAGTTTGTTTAGGTTTTACAAAGATCTGCCACGAAACAATCGAATAATATCCTGCCGGGTTACAAAGTCCAGATTTTTCCAGCCATATACCAGAGCCTCTGGTGGGAATCGGACCCACCACTCCCAAACTAATAGAACACGCTGCCTTCTGACCTACTGGGTCGCTCTTATTTCATATAGGTATGTATGTAAAACTTGACTTTATTTCAATTGTAGTTTATGGGTTTAAATTCACTAAAACGTTTATCAAAACATACTAAAACTCAATAATTTTATGTTTCTTAATATTATTGTACAATTTTTAATTACGCGTTTCTGATATTTTCATATATAATTTTTAATTTTTTGCAAAACAAGACTTTGGATATTTGCCGTAATAAAACAATTTTTTTCGATTACTTTTCATTTCATTCTTTCACTATTTTATCACATTCGTTATTTTTACATCACTTTTATCATTTGTGTGGTTTCTTTTTATCATTATTTCACTTTGCGGCAAACGAGTATCGTTAAACGATTTAACGCAGATTTCATTCTCACTCAGAGGAGTGAATTATCTTCAAGAGACAATGCCGCAGACCGTTCGTTGTAATGGGTTAATATTAGATTTACCGATTCACCGTAGCCGTTACCATTAAATTGGTGTTGGTGTGCACGTCTAATTGGAAATCGTAAGAACGAAGGGAAGAAAGACCGACCCATTGCCCATTGCGTCAATGATATCGGTTAGAGACTCTAACTCATTCACATTCACTCATACGCTCGTACACTATCGCACAAAAGTCAACCGCATTTTTATTTGCCGAGAAGCCGCAGTGTGCTCGGTTCTCGTACGCGTGAGTGTGTGTATATATCACCTATATTTCGATTTGAGTACCGAGTTTTGTTGTTGGTCTCTTTTCTATTGCTTTGTGTTTTCTTCGTTCCGTCTTTAACATAGGATCGGGTTAGAAATTATATCGACGAATGCAATGCACTGTACGCGTTTGCGGACACATAAGTGCATCGATAAAAACTTACCTATTTGGTTATATACAAATATATGTAGTCAATTGAAGGAGTAGGTTGTGGTAAAAAGTCAAAGGTGCGTCGTCCATCGACAACATTTTATGCAGCAAACCTACGATGTACAGTGTTCTCAAACGAATAAAAATATTGCGGCCTTTAAAGTTGTAATCAATATTTTATCTGGTAGTCAAGCTGTCATCAAGACTGAGCTGAAAAATACTGTCCTCGACTGTCGCAGATCTCTTAACGAGTCGGCAAAATTTTGCCCTGATTTGGATGCCGAACCACAGGGACATACCAGGGAACTGCAAAACAGATGAACTTTCAATACCAAGAAGTACCTCACATCTCTCTGGCTCTGAGTCGATCGTCAGAACGTCGACGACATTGTAAGTCTAACTAAAAATCAAGCACATAATATATATGATCTTCCAGACTCGTTCACGAACCCGTAGGAATTATTGGCAAAATAAGACGATGTTAAACCAAAAAAACAATAAATAGACATTCCTATATTTACGAGCTTCTTAACCGCGGATTCCATGACAAGATTTCGGTCTCTCAAATTCTCTCAAGGACCCGATCGTCAATAATCCTGCAGAACACAAGGCTTTCAAGAGTTACGGCAGCTACAACTAAGCCACCAATATCAAGCTATTTTCCAGTTCTGAGTACTTATAAAGAATGAACTGTACTATTAGACAAGCAACCGAAGCAGGTCCGTCAATAGTAAAATCAACTCCAAAAGATTCTGCACTCAAGGAAATCCGCTGACCCGATTTCGGTAGAACCTTACCCTATTGTGCGATATGATATACAGGGACATTATAACGGGTGATTCATCGAGAGGTTTGATTTAGGTTTTTTTTACAGACCACGCGTGACTCATATCAAACTGCTTTATCGTTTCTGTTCAGTATCGTTTGGCAAGTCATCATGGAAAGACTCACACAACAAAATGGCATTAAAACGACGATATATCTGAATGTCCATTGGTAGGCAAATCGTTTGGAAGCTGTCTTTCTATAGTTATCATTTGTGATTTTGAACCCAAATTACAAATGCTGTGGAACGCGATCATCCTTCGAGTCTCCCGATCGGACTGTAAAGCCTATAAGTCTCCCTCAGATACAAATACTGCGCTGTGCCAAAAAAGAAGCTCTATACGGATGCTGATGAATCTGGAAATGAGTACTTGAAATGATTCTTCAATTTATGCCCGGTGTCTCTTACGTAACTCTATATTTTGAAAAAGGGTACTGTGGTTCCGCTACTGACGACCGGCAATTATTCTAGTAAGAACCGATTTAATCCAGCAGCAAGGACATTGAATGCATTACTTCTTCTGAACTTCATTGGGAATTTCGCAACTGCAGATCATTAGGATGGCCACCCAAAGCAGAATAGTACAACTACCACTTTATACGCCATCATCACTTTTCTAAGCCTCGACCTATCGAATCGTCCCTACATTTCAAGGAATTCACTATTGTGGCATTTATTTACTAGAAGGGGCTTTTAGCAACTTTCACTCAGATGCGGTAATAGCGGCGATGCCACATTTAAAGTTGAACTCTATCTTGATAAGACTAATTCAATGCCTGCTCAACAGATGACGCATAACAGCAAGTCTAGGGTCCACAACCCTAACAAGGTTTGTACACACAGGGACCCCACCAGGAGGAGTACTGCCTCCACTAATTTGGAACCTAGCGGTGAATGAAATCCTGCCAGATCTGGAACATTGTGGCTGCAAAGTCGTGGCATATGCGGACGACGTGGCAATCGCAGTAAGTAGCAAATTCGGAAACGTCCTCAGAGACATCCTACTGGTGGCTCTGAACAAGTTGTCTAGATTTGTCAGAAGCAGCGGTTTGAGCGTTAACTCAAATAATACAGAACTAATAGGATGGATAAGGTCCCACATGTCAACCCTCCTCATCGCATAAGTGCAACAAATCTAGTCTTTACTGAAAGTGCAAAATTTCTGGGAATAATTCTAGATAGTAAACTGATATTCAGACTTAACGTACTGGAACGTGTAAGGAAGACAAACGTCGTCTTATATTACTTCAGGAAGGCTATAAAGTCGCGGTGGGGTCTCTCTCCTAAAATTCCATTGGATATATATAGCAGTAGTTCGTATAATACTGTTATACGTCATTGTGGTATGGTGGATGGCAACTGACAAACTAACCACCTCCAACTTACTATCAAAGGTTCATAGAACTGCCTGTGCATAAGCGGATCTTTAAGTACTACAGCGACTGAGTCTCTGCAAGCCCTACTCTATATACCGCCGATTAATATTGTGGCGAGAGAAGTTGCAAGTAGAGCGGCACTAAGATTAAACTGCCTATCAATTTAAAGGTACAAGAAGTACCTTCACATGATGATATCAAAGTGTAGTGCTATAAAGGAAGTAACCGACCGAGTGGACTATATACCAATATACTACATACAAATATAGTGTACCAAGAGGCCTTCGGTAGCTCAGTGGTTGGTGTATTAGACTTTGATCCCGATGGTGCTGGGTTCAATTCCTAGCCAGGGCACTGGAAAATTTTAACATCGACATTTCATGTTTTCATCATAATTCGAGTTTCTGCAGCTAAAAATAACTCACCGGTCGAACTACCACTACAACAACATATGATCACCCATGTCAACAGGGAAGCTAAAAATACACATAACACCATGACGACTATTAACAGAAATGCAGGGCTTCTGGTCGGAAATAGAAACGGTATCACTCAAATGACATCCATTGCCTGAAATTAACAGACGCAGGTTAATTTACAACCGGACAACATTGAGTAGATGAAAACAACATAAGGTTTCCGCGATAAACGGATATACGGCGGAACGAAGTCTGTAGTAGAAAGAGACTTAACAAAATCTATATACCAACGATGTACACCTTCGAGAGGAACAACATCACTATGAAACCAGCCAGAGATGAATGGGTTCGTAGAATACCAGATAATAGAAACCTGTATAGAACTTAGTCTGGAATAGCTCAGGGACGACCAGATACCTGTAGTGTCAATCAAGCGAAAATAATGGCAATATGGGAAGTCGCCAAGTGGCTGAGTTGCAACATAGTAATTAAAACTGGTGTTGTAATTTACTCGAACATCCAGTTCGGCATCAATTCTCTGGAGGCCAAATCCCTAAATTCACAAAGTGCCCTCTACTGCCGCAGATCTCTGAACGAGTTGGCTGAACAGTTTAAAATACATCTCATATGGGTGCCTGGGCATATAGATATCCCGGGGAACTGCAAAGCCGATAACAATTTCTCAAAGAATTTGCATATATTGGTGCGCCACTGCCCACATCCAAGTTTTGGCTTAGGCAATCAGGCAGTCCAACGAAAGATGGACAGAAATCGGTACCTGTAGGGTAGCTAGACAAATCTGGCGAAGATATGACCTGAGAAGGTCAAAATCTCCTATACTCGAAGTAGAGAGGAAAATATTGTCTAAGTTAGTATCAGTTCTGACGGGACACTGCCTGATCGACGAACACGCCAGAAAGTTGTGCATGACTGCTGCAGAAGCTGTGAAGATAAGGATGAAGTGGAGAGCATTGAACACATGCTACTATGCAACTGTCCCGCTTTGAGTAATCGACATCTGGCCATACTGGTGTCGCCCTATCTAGGCAGTCTAACAGATCTTTCCGGTACCAATATTCGTACTACTATACCTAAGGCCATGGATTTGGTCAACCGCCAAGTATATAACTTTGGATCGTCAATTGTAATTGAAGATGCCTGTTGTACCTGTTATTTCGTGACTACTCGTAGAAGGCAATGCCTCATTTAACGAGGAACTCAAAGTTGTACGTAGCATCTCCGGAATTTAACGCCCATCTAACGTCTCGACGTTGAAGTCAGACGTTCAATGTATAGTCCGTAGATTGTAAACGTTAGCATCAGTTCTGTATGTATAGTCTATAGATTGTAAACTTTAGCATCAGTTCTGTATGTATAGTCTGTAGATTGTATATGTACGTTAGTATCAGTTCTGACGGGACACTGTATGATCGGCGAACATGCCAAAAGGTTGGATATCGACTCCAATGACTTCTGCAGAAGCTATGGAATTGAAGAAGAAGTGGAGAGCGTTGAGAACTTGCTATGCGACTGTCCCGCTTTGAGTAAACGACGTCTGGACATACTGGGGTCGGCCTTTCTAGGCAGTCTAACAGATCATTCCGGTACTGATATTCGCACTTCTATAACTAAGGCCTTGGATTCGATCAACTGGTAAGTTTATAACTTTGCATCGTCAATTGTAATTGAAGATGCCTGTTGTACCAGTTGTTTCGTGACTACTCGTAGAAGGCAATGCCTCATTTAACGAGGAAATCAAGGTTGTAAGTAGCATCTCCGGAATTTCACGCCCATCTAACAACGTTGAAGTCAGATGCCAAGCAGATAAATGTTCAATGTATATTCTGTTGATTTTATTAGCTCGTAAAATAGGATATGAAAATATCTGTCGATGACGTATTAATTCCGACCATTAAATGACGATCCCATCTCTGGTTAAATTAGGATCTACATATATATTATCTGACCACATACGATTTGATTGGAGGCAATTAATTTGTGTTGGTGCTGAGGATTAAGACTAACTGGGCGAACTCCTGTCCAGCGTATTCTCAGGAATCTGGTGGTTAGGAACACAACTTGTACTCTATCTAGATCTTGAACTGTAACTGTTGTAATTATGACGATCCTTTCAAGATGGTGAGAAGGCGGAAAACACTACATCTTTTCTCTAAGTGTTTGACTTTAGGGGTATAGGAAAAAGTCATTGAACCGTCTGGGGTGTATATAGCACATATCTTAAATGACTGACTTGAGAGCTGCTTTCGTCATCCATTACTGAAGCATTTCTCCTCACCGTAATCACTGTGCATTGCCAAGCAGTAGGCACTACTTATTGTTGGTTGGTAGTAGCTTCTTATCACCTTGAAGTGATTTGAGGAGCGCACCGCCGCTTTCAAACAAGCAGTCACACTACTCCAGCCGTAAACATTGGAACCCTTTCATGCTACCCACCGTCCCATCCCACCACCACCACCACTACGAACATTTACGTTCATTCATACAAACGAGCATTGCTGCTGGTTCCGTCTCGGGACTGCTGGTAGTGGTTTTGTGTGACCGTACTTGTCGGGGGTTTCTGAGGTTTCCATTTCTCAAGTTTGTTGGCACGTTGTGCTTCCCAAGTTCCTATTATTTATTTTCTATATCAGTTGGCGTTGGCGGTTGTTATATTTTTTCGTGTTCTCAGTTGTCTTTCATGTTTATTTTGGATCCATTAGTCAGACCGATCGTGTAGCTTGCGGTTGCTATCTATGAGTATAACATGGACCTATTGCAGCATAGACGGCATGCAGAATACTTCGTATAGTGATGGTATGGGGGATTTTGATCAAGCATCTCAAAGATGTTATGGGTTAAAGGTATCCATTTTGTATTGTTATTATTTTACATTGCAACATAGGTCCCTAACATTATCTGAATCCACTAAAATACAAAATTAAACATTTTCAAAAAATAGTTGACCAAGGACAGACCAGCAATAGCCTAATTACAAAACAATAAAGCAGAGGCTGCCGATGAATTGGCGACAGAACTATTTAAGACCGGAATTGGTGAATTGACAAGCAATACCTACCAATTTGTCAACATCAATTGACCACTAAAGACTTAGGTTCAATACATATTTGAACATTACCACTCTGTTCGCTTGAAAGTTGATAAGAATGCCATATGAATCATGTCATCGTTGGTAGTTTATTGCAACTTCGGAATTCTTTTTCACACTTCTGACATATCATTTTTAACTTTTCCATTCATTTCATAGACAAGAAGCTATCGTGTTCAAAAGTCATAGTTCCCCATTCGTGCAATATCAAAAACTACTGATAAGGCCACTCAATATCTTAGAAACACCGAAAATATTCCACAATTATCTGCACTTTTCACACACACTCATCATTATTTAATAATTGTCACAAACCAAACAAACAAAATATTTTTGCTACCTAAAATTTGTAGAAATTTGTAAATTCTGCAAAAGACCCAATTAAATGGAATTTTACTTTTTCAAATGTGGTGATAATTTAAGGCCACCCCGTATATTTTTTTGTTCAAACCCTATAACAGAAGCAGGTATCTAATACGTCGTCGTTTTTTACTGTAAGTGTTGTTACAGCTCTGCAGAACTTTTTACTATTTTATGTAGCATCAAGAAGCCACAACTGATAATGTTTTCTCTGTTAAATGGCAAATTCATTTTTTATTAAATGTGATGGATGTTTTAAGTTACATTCGAGGTTCCTATTTCAGACTTCCGTCATTTTTTGTATTGCTGCAATGCATAGCACCTTGTATACACGAAGCACAAACAATTTATTAGTGGTCAAAAAACTAGCGTCTACGAGTATACACAGACTAACCTGTCTCGTAAAATTTTTGGGTATAGAACTATATCGGAGAATGCATATGGGAATCCAAGCCTTGCAGCGATCGACGTACTAGCTAACGAAATTTTAAGGATATATCTGTGGTTTTCTGGAATAACAGCAAATGTACTGCGAGAGAAAAAGCATTTTAGCTCTCCTGAAAATTTAGATTTTTTGAGATCTGCTATTATTCCAGAAAACCACAGATATGTGGGAAAAACCGGAGGAAGAAAGAGTGGCTCTAAGTATAGATGAAAGAGCGATCTGTATCGATCGGCCCCTGCATGGTAACTGTCTATCACCTGCAATAGTTCCTAATAGATCATTGAGGCTTCCGCAAGTATCTGCACAGTTTTGGATATGATGAACTTGGCATGTATACAAAGAATTGGAAATCGCAAATCGATTATCGTGTGGGCATGCCACTTTTAACGAGTTTTTTATAGACTTTGATTAGTAGAATCCACCCAAAAAGGAACTTTCTTCAAACGAGTTCAGACTCTGTAAAGTTAGACGTATCTAAAAATTGTCTATACAAGAGGCAGCATACTTTAAGGTTATTTAGCTCTGCCGCTACGCATCAGAAGTTGTATCCATGCTGATTCGAGGCGGCAGCAAATTAAAAAAAAGGTTGCATCTGAGACCAAAAATTATATTGGGTACACCCCTGATGAAGCTTTGGCTCTTTACGTTGATGAACGTTTTACACAGCACTCATATAAACACATACATGTCAAATCGGGTGAAACATATATATGGGGCTATATCTAAATCTGAACGGATTTTCCCCGAATTTGGTAGTGTTCATTCATGCAATAAGAAATCTCTCTCTGCCGAATTTCGTACTGATCTGATATAAAACACAGTTTCTACAGCGCTTACATTTCGGAGGTAACCTACATATGGCTATAGCTAAATCTGAACCGAATTTCAATAGAGATCGTCCTTGGGCCAAAAAATAGCACTGTGCTAAATTTAATCACAATCGGACCATAAATACGACCTGCACTTTAATCACAACGATACATCTACAGGCGGACGGACATGGTTAAATCGACTAAGGAAGTGATTCCAAGTCGATCGATATAATAAACGATGGGTCTATCTCTTCTCCTTTGGGTGTTACAAACAAATGCACAAACTCATAATACCCTGGACCACAGTGTGGTGTAGGATATAAAGAGGTGCTATCCGATCGGAGTGCAAGCAACCAATACGTTTGCAGAGCTTTCTAGATCATACATGATATATATTAGTGAAATAGGAATATATCAGGGGTCTTACTTATTGCTGTCAATTACATACATACCACATTTAAATATAATTGAGGCAATGATTTTCTATATATTTCGATTTCAATAATATATCCATATCCATTGATCTAGTATTGCCCATTTATTACCCAAATATTATTTGGAGTCATGTGGGCAGTGAAGTACTCTCGTACAAAACTCCAAGACGATTAGTGCAATAGTATTCCAAATATTTCGTTTTCAATAATGTATTCTCGTATGCGGGTTCACGCCCTCTTATACGATATCTCCCCTTTACGCACTGTGCTGTAAAATGCATTCACAAAAACAAAAACATTGAGGACACTTGGGGCAATGTTTCTCTAGATATATCGTTTTCAAGAAAAAATCGTCTAAACCCGCCCATTTTTAGACCAATCACGTAGACTGCCACCAAAGACATATACAGAAAACCAGTAAGGAAAGGCAGAAAGTCGGGCGGGGCCGACTATATAATACCCTACACCTCCCTAACAATGCGATAAGGGTCATTGCCATAATAATTGGGAATAATTGGTAAATGGGTAGAAACATATTATCTAATTCTGAAACGACAATCGCTAAATTAAGCAATATTCGTTCCTAAATTGAGAGACATCTTTCTGGAAAATTTTAATGATCGGAAGTAAAATACAACTTCTATAGCGGTTTAATACCAAATCAGGAGGAACATATATATGGAGCTTTAATATAAATCTGAATCGATCTTCCCTGAATACTCATTCATGTAAAAAGACCTCCTTCTGTCGAATTTCGTACTGATCGGATATCAAATACAGTCTCTACTGCGCTTACATGACAAATCGGGGGTAACGTATATATGGGGGCTATATCTTAAACTGAACCGATTTCTTCCAAATTTAAAAGTGTTCATTCATATAATAGGAAACCTCTTTGTGACGAATTTCATACTGATCGCATATAAAATACAGTTTTTACAGCACTTACATGTCAAATCGGGGGTAACATATATATGGGGGCTATATCTAAATCTGAACCGATTTTCTCTGAATTTGGAAGTATCCCTTCATATAATAAGAAACCTCTTTGTATAGATTTGTTTACTGATCGGATATAAAATACAGATTGTACAGCGCTTACATGTTAAATCGGGGGTAAAATATATATGGGGGCTATATCTAAATCTGAACCGATTTTCTCCGAATTTGGCAGTATTCCTTAATGTAATAAGAAACCTCTTTCTGCCGAATTTCACACTGATCGGTTATAAAATAATTTTTTTACGGCGCTTACATGTGAAATCGGGGGTAACGTATATATGGGGGCTATATCTAAATCTGAACCGATTTCCCTCAAATTTGGCAGTATTAATTCATGTAATAAGAAACCTCTTTCTGCCGAATTTCGTACTGATCGGATTAATAATACACTTCTTACAGCGCTTACATGTAAAATCGGGGGTAACATATATATGGGGGCTATATCTAAATTTGAACCGATTTTCTCCGAATTTGGCAGTATTCCTTCATGTAACAAGAAACCTCTTTCTGCCGAATTTCACACTGATCGGTTATAAAATAATTTTTTTACAGCGCTTACATGTCAAATCGGGGGTAACGTATATATGTGGGCTATATCTAAATCTGAACCGATTTCTTCCAAATTTACCAGTGTTCATTCATATAATAAGAGATCTCTTTCTGCTGAATTTCATACTGATCGGATATAAAATAAAGTTTTTACAGCGCTTACATGTCAAATCGGGGCTAACATATATATGGGGGCTATATCCCAATCTGAACCGATTTTAACCAAATTAAATAGGGATCGTCCTTGGGCCAAAAAAAAGATATGTGTAAAGTTTCGTCAAGATCGGGCCATAATTGCGACCTGTACTTTGATTGCAAGAATACATCTACAGACGGACAGACGGACAGACAGACGGACATTGCTAAATCGACTCAGAAAGTGATTACAAGTCGATCGGTATAATAAACAATGGATCTATCTCTTCTCCTTTTGGGTGTTACAAACAAATGCACAAAGTCATAATACCCTGTACCACAGTGTGGTGTAGGGTATAAAAATTGACTCATATGGGCGGGACCACGTCCATTGGTCTGAATCCGCCCATTTTTGGATCAATCACATAAAATGCCGCTAAATGCATACACAAAAAATTTCAGCACCCTAGCTAACAAATGTTCTCAATATAAAAACGCCCACATGATATATCGAAAATACAAGTACCCTATTTTCACAACCCCCTACACTTGTACAGTCTGTGAAAATTTCATGAAGATCGGTCCAGCCTGTTAGGCATCAATGTTTACGGAACCGACAAACAAACAAACCAACAAACAATGACACACACATTCATTTTTTTTTCAAAGGGCCCACTTTTTTCAATTTTATTCCTATTGCGCCAAAACTTGGTGTGGTTGCAGAAGTACTATGGATATGAGGAGTGCCTAAAATACAGCTTCCTAACGTGATAGCCTGTTTGTCCATGTATTCTTGTGATCAAAGTGCAGGTCGCAAATATGAAGTTATCTTTATCTTTTGAAAATTGGCATTCCTTGGACTAGAGACGATCCCTATAAATGGGGCATATCGGTCCATGTTTTCATATAGCCCCCATATAAAGGTCGCCACCGATGTCACTTCATAATGCTCTAGAAAACAAATTTTTCTATGGATCTGGCTGAAATTTAAGAAGTTATACTTTTTATTGGACCTAATCGTCCATAGTAAAAATGGGGTACATCGGTCAATGTTTTGGTATATCACCCATATAAATGTCCCACCTATGTCACTTCTTGACGCTCTACAGAACGGATTCTTCAATTGATCTGGCTGAAATTTAAGAATTCATTCTAAATATTATACCTTATCGTCCCTAGTAAAAATGGGCAACATCGGTCCATGTTTAGGTAAAGCCCCTATTTAAAGGTCCCCACCGTTGCCACTTCTTGACGCTCTAGAGAACGAATTCTTCAATTGATCTGGCTGAAATTTGAGAATTCATACTTCAAGTTGGACTAAATCGTCCCTAGTAAAAATGGGGAACATCTGAAACGTAGCCGCGGCCAACATTTGATAGACATAATCTTCAAAAAATAAATGCCAAAGAATGTTCTTTCAAATGATAATAAACATTCCCCAATCAATTTGAATTCCCCAATCAACATGAATACCCAATCACGGGCATGTATTGGGCCTAGACTACAAAAATACTCCATGGAAATTTTGAATTAAAAAGTAAATTATTTAAAAAAAAACCTTGCCAATAATATTTTGATTATAGTCAAAATATTAATAAATAAAAAGGTCGAATGATAAGAACAAACATTATATTTAAAACCTTACCATAAAATTATGTTGTTTTGGTTAGTATGCCTCAATCTTCACAAAAAAGTTTTTAGGTAGCGGACACAAAAAAAATTTTTGGTTGCATAGCCGATTTTCAGCCCGATCTGTTAAAATCTTTGATCTCCTTATATAGAAAATTTGCAGCTGCTATAGTAATTTCGATCTAGATTAGAATTAATTTAACAAAAATCATTAAAACACTATAAACATCAATGCAGAGTCATAAAATCGTAAAATATCGGCGCGAAACTAATTTCCCAGATACTAAAATATCATTGGAATAGGAAGAATATTTTAGAAGTTTCAGTCTTTAACAACAGGGTGGTTCATGTATGCATTTTCTGAAAGTCTAACTCCTCCCCTATAGATATATACATATAAGTAGAGGGTATATAAGTAGAATATTGTAAAACGATTTTGATCAAAGGCTTAGAAGACTTATGACACCTTTTTTGCAATAGGTCCCACTGTGCGATGGTTGATAGGTGACGTATACTTATTAATACTGATTAAAATTATTCATTCGCATGAGGGTATATCGACGGCTTAATGCTATTTTGTTCCATACGCCATTTTGTATGAACGGAGAAAAACGCAATTTATTTTTTGAGTAAAAAAGGGACTGAAGAGTTACACACTTTTTATTTCATAGGGTTCCCAGCAGTGTTTGTATGATTCTCATGCATTTCTATGCCATTACATCCAAATATGCAAGTTATAACAATTTTTGTACTTGGCATTATGGTCCATATCCACATTTATTTTAATATTTTTTCGTATTTGTATTACATGGACCACAAAAAGGGTCGGTATGGAAGGACACTAATTTACATATTGTGATCGAAAGAACGTAAAATACTGAGTGAAAAATATAGGGCGATAGAAAAATTGAGACATAGAACAAAAATATCGAAATTATTTCCCGTTATTCAGAGTAAAACAAATTTACCCTACCAATATCTCGAAAACTAGGCGAGATAGGAAAAAAATGATTGCAGATTCTGAAAGAGCATGCTTGGAACCCATATTATCAACTCCTAACTCAAAAAACACAAAAATGGCGTATGGACCAAAATAGCATTAAGCCGACGATATAACCAATTTAAATTACTCATACCACCCATATTATATATTTATATTTCAACTATCGGCCTATTTTTATACAGCACCCGTAATTGGTACCGGAAAATTATTGCGTGTATTGAAATGACAAAAATCTAATTTCACATTTATCACACGAAAAGGATTGTTTTTTCCAAAAAATGTTTATTATTATGTTAATAAATAAAAAACGCACTCCCTGAGATCCTTGGGAAAGCAAACTTTTATATACCCTCTCTTTAGTGGAGAGGGGTATATATACCATTTTCTACGAGCCAAAATAGTACGAGGGCGGTCCCAAAATCAGCCGACCTAATTATTATTTATGATTTATGTTACTCATTCGCATGAGGGTATATAACCAATTTAAATAACTCATACAACCTATAGTATCTATTTATATTTCAACTATGGGTTTATTTTTATACAGTAGCCGTAATCGCTACCGAAAAAATGTTGCGTATATAGAAACGACAAAAATCTAATTTCATATTTATCAAGGTGGTTCAGATGTTTAGTTAAAAAAAAATTATGATAGTCTCTGGCAACTTTTAAAATTATCCCAAGAAAAACCCTCTCACTGAGATCGTTGGGTTAATAAACTTTATATCCTCTCTTTAGTGGAGGAGTTTAACACATCGAACGATTGTCCTAAGACCCTAAGTACGTTCGGCGAAAATCCGTTTTAGGACATTTTACACCATTGAAGCAATTTCCGTCCGTCCGGCTGGTTAGTGTGCACGATAGCTCTCGAAAGTAGTAACGGATTGAACGGAAATTGGGCATTTCGTAATATTTGTTTCTACGAGGCGGTCAATTCAGTCAAAATTTGGTGTTTATCCGTCAACCCAATCCAAAGTTATTCGCAAAACATTCAATTTGTATTATAAATAGAGTGATCAAAACCGGTTTAAAATAAACCGGCCCACCGGTTTTTTGCTTCCACCGTCCCCGGTTTTTCTCAAAATCATGAATTTCGAACAACCGGTGCAACCGGTTTTTTTCGTTTGTTTCCACCGGTTTTCCGGGTTTTTTATTATCACTAAAATATTAAAAATTATTTACAACTTTATATACAAAATATCACAAATTAAGATAATAATATGAAAGATCTCCTTATATGGCCTAAAAAGACTCGGCAACTTTGCTAGAATTTCTATACAAATTACAAAAATTTAAAGAAAATAAATGATTCATACGCGCAGAAGTTATGTGAAAAGTAAACGCATTCTCCCACTTCCAAACCGAAACAAAAACAAGTAAGAAAATTTCAATTGGGTAAACCAGGTGGGTATATACGAGTATATAAATATATAAGAGTATACACTAGTCTACTCTTATATATTTATATACTCGTATATACCCACCTGCACTAAAGTGTGTATATAAAATATATATGTATAAAGATTTAGTACCTCTATTAAATATTCTATTTAATACCCCGAAATATTAATATTTTCTTGACTGAACTACATAAGGGGAATTTCATGTCAAGTGGGTTAATTTTTAAAAGGGATGTCTTCTGTCTGGATGAAAATTGCACCAAGTAGCCCTATCAGATAGTAGTTATGTGACACAATTCCAACGAGATCGGTTAAGGACTTTCCGAGTTGGAGGGTGTCAAATATTGACATTTTTGTCAAACGGTTGTTTTTCCCATCTAAAATGCTAAAATGTTTGGTTCAACGTTAATTTTTTTCAGAGGTTTATATTTATTTTGATAGATCAACAGGTCCCGTCCCATTAATAGGTCACAAAGCTTTTAAAGGAAATTATCTAAGCTTTCTTTTGAGCAAAAAAATCAAACATTGAAACATAGGTTTTTACCAAAATTTCAAAAAAGTTTAATTTTGCAAAAAAAGTAATGAAAATATATTTGCTAATTTTTTTAAAAGGTTGAAGAAAAGACTATCGATAACACTTTTGGAAAATGTTTTTTAATACAATAGCTAATTAGTTATAAGTATGAGATAAAAAGACCGTTTGACTCAAATGACAATATTCATCACAATCCAACTCATAACTACTATCCAACAGGAAAATTTGGTGCAAGATTCCTGATCAGAAGACATAGCTTTTAAAAATGTAATATTAAAAAATCGCCTTTTTTGTTCTTAAAAAGGAAAATGTTTTTCAAACGGCAATTTTCATACTGTTTTGTTATGCCGAAAAAAACCGGTTCTACCGGTTTCCCCGGTTTTCTTCGAAGAAAAAAACCGTCCACCGGTTTTTTTATAACTTAAATAAACCATCCACCGGTTTTTTATTTTTTCAAAAAAAACCGGTTTTTTGATCACTCTAATTATAAAGGAATTCCACACAAATTTAAAAATTCCATCAAACTTTGATCGCCTCTCCTGAAAAACGACCTTTTTGCACTTAGCATAGTTTATAATGGAGGTATCTATACTTTAAGTTTCAAGGCGTCACGTTGTTTAGTTTTTTTTTTTGAGCGCTTAAAATTAAACGATCTCAGTGAATTTGTAAACATGGAAAAAATCGTCACCGATATATAACACACACTTTCATTTAAAAGGTTTCAGTTCAACCAGGTGGCAGAGTTTAAACGGGGACGTAAGAGCTGCCAAGACAAACCCCGTAGTGGTCAACCAATTGAGGTGTCCACGTCAGAAATGATTAAAAAAAATCCACAAGTTGGTATTGGATGACCGTTGGTTGAAGGTTCGTGAGCTAGCAGAAGTCATAGGCATTGCAAAAAGTGCGCGGCACCCATTTTTCTCATCATCAAATTTTCCATCAATATGGGATGTATGAACTGGTGCATTGTCTTGATTGTGAGCAAACGCGGCACCCATATTTCTCATAATTTTCCGTCAATAAGCGATGTATGAACTGGCGCATTGTCTTGATTATGAGCAGATTATGGCAGCTATCATTCTCTTCATCACATTTTCCATCAATATGCGATGTATATCACTTTTTGAAATGCCTATGACTTCAGCTAGCTCACGAACCTTCAACCGACGGTCATCCATTACCGTTTTGTGGATTTTGTTTAACCAATTCTGACGTTGACACGTCAATTAGTCGACCACTACGGTGTTTGTCTTGGCAGCTCTTACGTCTCCGTTCAAAATCTGCCAATCAAGATAATGCACCAGTTCACACATCCACTATTGGGACGGGCAAAATCGATGAATTAAAGTTGAAATTGCTTCAGAAAGCAACTTATTCGCCAGATTTAGCTCCCTTGAATGATTTTTCGTTTCCAAACTAGAAAAAATGGCTAGGCGGAAAAAAATTTGCAGCAATGCGGAGGTGGAGGTTGAGGCTGATAGCTATTTCAGGAGCTAGATAGATCTAACTATAAACAGGGTATCAAAGCAATTGAAAAATAATTGGAAACAGTGTATCGAGCTAAAAGGAGATTATGATGAGAAATACAAAAATAGAAAAAATGTCCCCAAATTTGTTGTGTTTTCTTTGTTAGGTAGGCTAATTTTGGGACCGCCCCCGTATCTCAGGCTAAGTTCGAAGATGAGCCATATTAAGACATTATTATTATTTTTTTAAATGCAGTATATTAATGGAAAATATCATAGTACAATACATGATTTTGGGACTCAATTCTGAGTAGGCCCAAAAATAAGAACTTCTGCCTCCTTCGTTTAGTCAAGTTGGCTCAATTAATAATTTAATGGCCATACGAATTTTTTTGCTCAATGTGGATTTTTAGCACTTTTTCTATATTTTTTTTTCTCGGTATGCCGTACGGAATATCTCTTTTGTGTCGGAAGCAAAGTTGAAGATACTGAATAGGAGAAAAAAATGCGGAACAAACCTACCCGAAAAAATTGCAACCAGAGCCTTAAAAATCGCAGTGCATCCTGTGTCTTAAAAGTTCTTATTTTTGGGGCTACTTTCACGCCCAATCCCGGAATTGAGTCCCAAATCAATGAGCTGAAAATGTTGTACTGTGTATTTTTTTCTCCTGAGCGCCCCAGTAGGTGAATTTGTAGCGTGCTCGCCTACGAGTTTGGGGGTTGTGGGTTCGATTCCCACCAGAGGCTCTGGTCTGTTGCTGTAAAATCTAGCCATATGACCTTTGCAGCCCCGTCTTTTCCCTGGACTGTAAAATTAGAATATAAATGTACTTTGTATTTCTATTTATGGAGAACAAAAACAACTAAACAATAATAGTATACATTTTTTTTGGATATATTAAAATTTTTTAGCAGATTTTTTGCAGAATAAATTTTCCTTTTATTTTTTTTTCAACTGAAGGTATGTTTCATATAGATCTTTTAGAGATGAGTTAAAACCGTCGGCACATTTAATATATATTTCGGTTTATTTAAATTAATGTAATGTAATCCAAGCATTTAATACTTATTTATTTTTTTATAACTTTACAGCAAATGAAATTTCCTGATCATTTTTTTCACATAGAATTTTTTTCCAAATATTTTTTGTTATTTGCCGTCGCAAAAATTATTCCTTTAGCCTTTGAAATTCCCACACAAAACCGGCCGACGGATATTGGGAAAACAAAGGTATTTTTTTCATTTCGCTTTTCTCTTCTTCGTTATCGTACAAATTCGTAAATACGAGAATACTTGTTAAGGCATTCGTACTCGAACACACGCAAACAATTCGAGAAAGCCGTCGCTAACAGGAAACCGTAGGAAATACGCCATTTAAGTAATACTCGTACAACATTTTCCGCTGAGGCCGTTTGCCGACGCTCTGTATTACATTACCGTTGCGGAAAACATTGAAGACTACCCTGGGTACACGGAGAAAAAAATGATACACTCAGTTAACAATACCTACCGTTATCCGCCAGCAGCAGTATTAGCAGTAGCATTGGTATTTGTATTCGTCTGCCTCATAGTCCATCCATATGCATACTCGGTATATAAGTATGTACTACTCGAATAAAAGTTGTTAATGTTTTGGAGCAAAGACAGCAACAACAACAACAAAAATAAAAACAAAAACGATGGAGCGACAATGGTCATCATCAATACATGCCAAGCATTGAGACGAACCTGGCCAACAGAACGCAAAACGACCCAGAGATGGAAGGATGGACGGACGGACGGACAGAAAAAATAAGGACAGACGGACAAAAGTAAGTACGAACAGTTGGACGGACGGACGAATATAAACTCACATTGAAGCGGAAAACAAATTCTGAAATTTCTTAATGTACTTTTGTTTGTTTTTGCAGTTGTTGTCAAAGTATTTTTGTTGTTGTTGCTGCTGCTCTTACTGCTCATGTTGCTGTTGTTACATGGAGGACACCCGGAGTGAATGTGGATCTGGAGGGATGGTGACAATGTTGTTAGTATTGTTGTTGACAACGATGTTGTTGGTGGTGATGATGACGATGATGATGATGATGATAATGCTGCTCCTGCAGGTCCTGCTGCAACAACAGGAATATTTGTTGCTGCTGCTGCTCCAGCACAAGCAATGTTGCCCTCAAATGTCTGCCAGTATATTGTGGGTAAGGATGTTTATCCCGACAAACAACATCATTGTTGTTGTCTAGTTGTCATTGCTGTTGCTGTTGCTGTAGTGTTGAATATTTACCAATTGATCTTAATGTGACACAAATGATACGACAACACTGTAACAACAGCAGCAACATCAACTTCAACATCGTCAGCACTAAACACAAAAAAAAACGGGAAACGGAAATGGATACAGCACTGAACAGAACCGAACTGAAACGGAAACCAACACCCACACCCGGACATAAACAACAGAACAGAACATGAATACAGTTGGATGAAATTGCAACGCTGGCAAAATAAACAAATGGCAAATGGCACCAGATTACAATCACGTTACCCTGGATTCCGCATACCAGAATGTGGCAGGTCGGAGCTGACTTACTACCTCACAACGACGACGACGACAACTCTATCTAAGTAGGGTGGACATTTGTAAACACAAAAGCAGACAACGGAGAGAGACAGAGGCAGGGAGCAGATCTACAAGCTTCGACCTACAACATAATTTTATATTACGTATACGTCTCGTGTATACTATTTCACACAACTACAACTGTATTTGTGTATTCCACAAACAAACAACAATTGAATAACCCAAAATAGTACTGATTTAGAATGTGCATTTATTTATTTTTTGTTGGTCAAAAAAAATGTTAACAGTACATACCCTCACTACAAAAGACCACACAAATGTACATATATATAGAGAGAGGATATACATATGTATATAGATATTTATAGGCAAAGCCTTGCAGGTATAGACAGATTTCATCAGGGGTCTTGTGCCACAAACACGTTTCATGAGAATTTCTGAAAACGATTTTTATAACCTACACCACACTGTGGTACAGGGTATTATGACTTTGTGCATTTGTTTGTAACACCCAAAAGGAGAAGAGATAGACCCATTGTTTACTATACCGATCGACTTGTAATCACTTTCTGAGTCCATTTAGCTATGTCCGTCTGTCTGTCCGTCTGTCTGTCTGTCTGTCTGTAGACGTATACTTGTAATCAAAGTACATGTCGCAATTATGGTCCGATCTCAACGAAACTTTGCACATACCTTTTTTTAGGCCCAAGGACGATCCCTATTGAATTTGGTTAAAATCGGTTCAGATTTACATATAGCTCCCATACATATGTACCTCCGATTTGGCATATATGCACTGTATAAGCAACATTTTGTAACCGATTTGTACAAAAATTGACAGAGAGTAGTCTCGTGATACACATAGATACAATACAACATTTGGGGGAAATCGGTTCAGATTTATATATAGCCCCCACATATATGTTGCACCCGATTTGACATGTAAGCGCTGTAGAAACTGTATTTTATATCCAATCAGTACGAAATTCGGCAGAAAGAGGTTTCTTATTACATGAAGGAATAATGCCAAATTCGGAGAAAATCGGTTCAGATTTAGATATAGCCCTCATATATATGTTACCCCCGATTTGAAATTCAATAGCTGTAGAAACTGTATTTTATATCCGATCACAGCGAAATTCGGCAGAAAGAGGTTTCTTTCTTAACGACCTTTAGAATGGCTATATCTCCTAAAATAAGCGTCATAGGTCGAAAAGGATACAATTTTCGGTATCACTTATTTTTTTGGAGAAATTTTTTAAGTTCCATACTTAAAAATGCTACGTCTTCTTAAATAATTATCCTAAAAATAACAAAACTTTGTTAACACCTAAAAATTGTTGGAATTTCACCTTCCTATTATCCTTAAATAAGTTGTCCTTAACGAAAAAAGGTTAAACATTTTTTATCAGTATTTTTTTGGGGAACATTTTCAATTTCCTTTATCAAACTTAAAATTGATACATCTCCTTAAATAACGCCCTAAAGCGAAATAGACAGCGATTCGGTATCACTTACTTTTTTGCAAACATCTTGAATTGCCCTAGACAATTTTAAAATGACAGTATCTCTTTAAATAAAAGCCCTAGTACGAAATCACTTATTTTTTGGTCAAAATTTGATTTTACTTAGCAAAGCTTAAAATGGATCTATCTCATTAATTCTTGTTATTCTATATCTAGAGCTAACCTACAGCTATAGCTATTTAAATATTCGTATAATCATATATTAATATTACTTATACGCTCCGTATGGTGAGGCATCACAAATTAAAATAAATCATGCAACCGGATGTACCGATAAGAGCTTCGGAGTCTGAAGAATTGCCTAGAATTTAAGTCAGCAGTAGGAAAAATTGGCTCGACTTCCGATTATTAATTATACCCTCCGTCACAGGATAGGGGCATACTAAGATTGTCATTTCGTTTGCAACACCTATATCGTTTGCAACACATATTGAAATTTTTAATTTCTCTAGCCTAAATAAAATTTAAAAGAACGAAATTTTGCCATCACTTAAATTTTTTTGAAATTTCCAAATCAAAATTTAAAATGGCTGTATCTCCGTAATTGAGCATCTCAGATAGAATATATCTCAATTGGATTTCCTTCGCCAAACATAAAATGGATAACTCTTTAAATAAGAGTCGGAAATCCAAAACGACGAAATTTTATTATCACTTATTTCTTTTAAACATTTTGAGTTTTCTTTTAAATGGACATATATTTCAAACTTTGAATGGGTATATTTCTTTAAATAAACGTCCTAAAGTGAAATAGACAAAGTTGCATTATCATTTATTTTTTTCTACAAAATTTTGAATTTCCTCAGCCAAACATAAAATGACAATACCACTTTAAATAAGAGTCGACGAGCGAAAATGATTAAATTTTGGAACCACACATTTTTTTGTCCAAAGTTTAAATTTCTTAGCAAAACTTTTTTCAAAAATCTCTTTTTCTCGTCATGACCAGTTATTCTTTAGTTAGAGCTAACCTGCAATTCTAGCTTTTTAGCATTGGGTGTGAATGAACAATCTCAATATAAAAATATTACTCATACGCACAGTATGCTAATGTATTACGAATTAAAATATATCATACGACACGATGTCCTTACCGGAGCTGTGGAGTCGAAAGAATTGTTTAGAGTTTACAGGGTGGCTGATATGTAATGCAACAAAGTAAAGCGCTATATTTTTTTAATTTTATTGCTCAAAAGCAAAAAATGTCGGAAATAACATAAAATTTTAGAAACAGTTTAGATTTGTTCGAATTGGCCACCTTTGGCACGAATTATGGCCTTCAAACGGCCGACAAAGCAATCACACGCTGCACGAAAGTGGCTCTGCGGTATTTTGGCCCATTCACGGCGAAGCGCCCGGCACAAAAGTCCAACGGATTGAGATCCGGAGATCTTGGTGGCCATTGTGCGGTAGAAAAGAAGCGAGGAACCTCCTTTTTAAGCCATTTTTGGTTGACGCGTGCTGAGTGCGATTGTGCTGAGTCCTGTTGGAATGTCCTGTTGGAATGTGCGGCCGAAATGTTTGACTGCCCAGGGCTTCAATACTGTCTTTAGGACATTTTCCCGATAATATTCGGCATTTATTTTGACCCCATGGTCGATAAATACGGGTGGGGAGCGACCATCGGCCGTTACGGCGGCCCACACCATTACCATCGGCGGCGCTTGAGTTCTGGTGGCCAATCGAAGGTGTAAATTTTCAGCTGACCTCTTTGGCAAGTAAACCCGATCATTTTGTTTGTTCACAAACTGCTCAGTTTGGAATGGCTTCTCATCGGAGAAAACCAAATTCGGTAACTGGCCACTTTCGTGCAACGAAGCAACTCCTTGGCTCTTTCCAGTCCAACTTTTTTTTGTGCATCGGTGAGCTCTTGCACTTTTTGGAACTTCAATGGCTTTAGTACAAGCTAATTTTTTAATATGTGTTGTATCCGTTCTCGCGATATGTTCAGCTCACGAGCAATTTTTCTACCACTGCGGCGTGGATTTCGATCAAATCTGGCCTTCACTTTTCGGATCATTTCTGGTGTTGTTACCGTTTTTTTCGTCCACTTTTTGGACGCGATGCAACACTGCCAGTATCACGGTAACGAGCAATGGTACGAGAAACAAAAGATTTATTCACATTTAAATTTATTCACATTTAAATGCATTTAAATCCACCCAAATATAAAGCAATCACACTATCACGCTTGAATTCCATCACGAATAACTTTTTTTCTGAATGCAATAGATCAAAATGCTTTTGTAAGCTTGTAAACAATAAAATGAACTGTCACTGAAATAAATCTGTCAGCTATCAGACTAGCGGTTTAGAAATGATAGCAACCTAATGTTGGTTGCAACACATATCAGCCACCCTGTATATTAGCAGTCGACCAAAGTTGCTTGACTCCAGATTTCTGATTTTTAATTATACCCTCCACCATAATATAGTGGCCTATTAAGTTTTTTCAATCCATTTGCAACACCTTGATGTATTGATTTGAGACCATAAAAAGTACGGGATTAAAAATGAGTCGCTTCCAAATATGTTTCAAAAACAATTTTTTTTAAGTAGCTTAGACAAATTTTGTTGTCATTAAAAAATTTTTTAATTTCCCTAACAAAATATCTTTTTAAACAAGCATCCTTGACAGAAAAGATCGACATTTTGTGAATTTCCTTTGCCAAACTTAATATTGATATATGTATCTGCTATAATAAACGTCCCTAAGCGAAATGGACAAAGTGTCATTATCACCTTTTTTGGTGAACATCAAAAATTTACCTAGCCAAAATTTAAATGACAGTATCTCCATAAAGAAGCATCCTAGACAGAAAAGAAAGACATTTTAATATCGCTAATTTTTTGGTGAACATTTTCAGTTTCTCTATTCAAACTGAAAATGGATATGTTTTCTTAAATAAATGTCATAAAGCGAAATAGGCAACGATTAAGTATCATTTTTTTGGCGAAAATCTTGAATTTCCCCAGATAAACTTAAAATGCCAGTATCCCCGATAAATAACCATCGTAGAGCGAAAATTTTTAAATTTTGGAACCACTAATTCGTTTCCCAAAAGTTGAATTTCCTTTTTAAAACATAAAATCTCTCTATCTCATCAAATCTGTTTATTCTATAGTTAGAGCTAACCTACAGATATATGTAGCCTTTTATACCCTCCATTATTAGATGGGAGTATATTCATTTTGTCACTCTGTTTGTATCACCTAGAAATATTGATCAGAGACCCTATAAAGTATATGGACATTACCCTGGACAATTTTTCCAACTCTTTCTTGAGTATTTTTGTTATACCCTACACCACACTGTGGTACAGGGTATTATAACTTTGTTTCACGGCAGATGTTTGTAACACCTGAAAATAACACAGCTAGACCCACCTTAAAGTATACCGATCGACTCAGAATCACTAGCTGAGTCGATTTAACCATGTCTGTCCGTCCGTCCGTCCGTCTGTCCATGTAAAGTTGTTCGTCGACTACAGGTCGCAATTTCACTAAGATCGTTCTGAAATTTTGCAGTTTAGAGTATTTCGCAGCTTTAATCCCTATTGAATTTGGTTGAAATCGGTTCAGATTTAGATATAGCTCCCATATATATCTTTCGTCCGATTTGGCCCTTTAGTCCTATAGAAGCTGTATTTTACATCCAATCGTTTTGAAATTTAGAATGGTAGAGTTTCTTGATCCATGAACCAACATTGTCGAATTTGAAGAAAATCGGTTAAGTTTTAGCTATAGCTCCCATATATATTTTTCGTCCGATTTTGCTCTTTAGTCCTGTAGAATCTGTATTTTACATCCAATCATTTTACAATTTAGAATGGTAGAGTTTCTTGATCCATGAACCAACACTACCTAATTTGAAGAAAATCGGTTAAGATTTAGCTATAGCTCCCATATATGTATATGTTTCGTCCGATTTGGCCCTTTAGTTCTATAGAAGCTGTATTTTACATCCAATCGTTTTGAAATTTAGAATGGTAGAGTTTCTTGATCCATGAACCAATACTACCGAATTTGAAGAAAATCGGTTAAGATTTAGCTATAGCTCCCATATATATGTTTCGTCCGATTTGGCCATTTAGTCCTATAAAAGCTGTATTTTACATCCAATCGTTTTAAAATTTAGAATGGTACAGTTTCTTGATCCATTAACCAACATTGCCGAATTTGAAGAAAATCGGTTAAGATTTAGCTATAGCTCCCATATATATGTTTCGTCCGATTTTGCTCTTTAGTCCTGAAGAAGCTGTATTTTACATCCAATCGTTTTGAAATTTAGAATGGTAGAGTTTCTTTATCCATGAACCAACACTACCGAATTTGAAGAAAATCGGTTAAGATTTAGCTATAGCTCCCATATATATGTTTCGTCCGATTTGGCCCTTTAGTTCTATAGAAGCTGTATTTTACATCCAATCGTTTTGAAATTTAGAATGGTAGAGTTTATTGTTCCATGAACCAACACTACCGAATTTGAAGAAAATCGGTTAAGATTTAGCTATAGCTCCCATATACATGTTTCGTCCGATTTGGCTCTTTAGTCCTGTAGAAGCTGTATTTTACATCCAATCATTTTGAAATTTAGAATGGTAGAGTGGTACACTGTGGTACAGGGTATTATTTAAGTATAAAATGTCCCAAAAGTAAATTTATGTAAACAATTTGTTATTAAAGATATATTTTAATACCCCATTTTGTATATACACTTTGTGCTGTCAAAAAATGGAAATATCTCGAAAATTTTACATTTTTATATTAAATTTTAAATATATACTTAAGAAGCATTGTCTTTAGTACATGATGGGGTAAAAGTAATCACCCATTTAAGGGGGGGCAAAAGTTTTTATATTTTTGTGGCGTCCATCACGCTGTTCATTTGTCGATTTTTATCCAAACTAAAAAAAGTTTTCAAAATTCTATAAATACGAGGTTTGCTATTTATATTTCGGTCCTGGCAATGCTGGTGTTGCCAGATGAAAACTTGAACTTCCATTTTTTAGCATCACTTCACTCAGACCGTTTTGTCATTTGAGCGCGAATTGTTTTGGTTACAGCGTTTTGAAAATTCACCTCCAAAACATGGTTTTTGAACGCTTCGACAGCTGATTCAGGCGTCGAAAAACATTGAACAAGCAGTTTTTTCTTGATGTGGGTGAATAAGAAGAAGTCATTGGGTGTCAAATCAGGGCTGTACGGAGGATGACCCATCAATTCGACGTTTTGGTCGGTCAAAAGGGCGCTGGTTTGAGCCGATGTGTGAGAGCTCACATTGTCATGGTGCACAATGATTCGTCTTCTCTTGTTCGTTTTTCGAATTTCTCCGAAGACTTCAGGCAAACAGATTGTGGTGTACCACTCAGAATTGACCATCCTACTTTGCTCAAGCGGAACAGTCGCCACTTGACCAGTTTTGTCGAAGAAACAGGCTACCATTTGCTTCGAAGTGCTTCTTCCACGAACATTCGTTAGATTTGGCTCGTCTTCGAAGACCCACACGGTCGATTGCTGTTTTGTTTCGGGCTCATACGCATAGATCCAAGATTCGCCACCTGTGACGATCTTATAAACGTCTTTTGAAGCACCGCGATCGTATTTTTTCAAAATTTCTTTGCACCAATCGACACGAGCCTTTTTTTGAGCGATTGTCAAATTGTGCGGGATCCAACGAGAACAAACCTGTTTTATGGCCAGGTGTTCATGCAATATCGAATGTATGCTGGTGGAAGAAATGTCCAAGGATGCCTCTATCTCACGGTATGTCACATGACGATCTTGCATTATCAGTTCACGCACAGCATCAATGTTCTCTGGCACAACGGACGAATTCATTAAACCAGTTTTTCACAGTGCTATAGGATGGTGCTTCATCGCCATGCAAAGATATAAGTTCATCGATGCACTCTTGTCGTGATAATCCACGTCGAAAGTTGTGAAAAATGATCGCACGAAAATGTTCACGAGTTAATTCCATTTTTTTGCCAAATTGATTTTTTCAAGTCACTGTAAACAACGCAAATGATGATCGTACGTCAAAACGTTCTGAGTACGTTTATGCTAAAAAAACGTCAAACTTTCCAATGGAAATGTCAGATAGCGCCAGGCAACACTTAGTGTAGCCGCCATATATAGCAGCTGTCCGATTTGACTTAGGCATCAGGGAGTATGTTTTCATTCACTTCTGATGATTTTTTGTAGGTCGCAAAACAGCTGTTTTCGCATAGAAGTCATGCGAACGTTAACGTTCGACATCGTGTGTCAGGCGACAAATCAGCTTTAACATTTTTATTATCCCATCGATATGCCCTTTAGATATGGTATTTAATGTGATTACTTTGTCTAAAATTTTGCTGGGCTATGTCTGAGAAATCTCTCAGACATTAACTTACAACACTTTTTTCATTAAGTACAATTCTCCTTTCGACCAAAAAATAAAAACTTTGGCCCACTGTAAAAACCTAGGCCAGCTGTACCATAAGTTTATTCTACAAAAATTATCTACTCAAAATGTCCTTTCAAAATTATAAGGTCGCTATTCTGTTCCAATCAAAAAGTCTTAATTTGTTTTACAGTGTTATTATAAACTGATAGAAAAAGCTTCGTCATGACGACGAATTTTACATAATCATTATTATAATCCTCTTGATGAATTTGTACGTCATCATGACGAATCCCTGTTTCTAAAAATGTTCGTCCTCAGGATGATCACATTTCATCCCTACGATGAATCGAGTTCGTCACCACGATGAATCCCATTCATCACCACGACGTATCCCATTCATCACTACTATTAAATTTTACATTAAACTTTTACAACAAATTATTTAACTAAGGTAATTACCTTAGGTTAATGTAAAATTGATATATAATCAGAACGCATATACATAGAACAGTACAATTAAGCACAAACTATAAATTGATTGCATCGCTTTATCAAATGTTCAGCAAAATCATCAAATAAATCTTTTCGTCGTGGGAATGAAACCTTATCGTTCCCTTGACGAATTTCGAAATCACTAAAAACATGGGTTGATGATCGTGTTCGTTATATTGATGTACAAAAACATTGCATGTACGAAACTTTCCGTCATCAGTACTAAGATATATTGACAAAATTGATTCGTCATGGTGACGAACTTTTTTTCTATCAGTGTACAAAATTTAATAGATATCGAATTTGTATACAAAATGTTTTCAATATTGGCATTTTTAAAAAATGTCAAAATCAATTTTTTCAAAAAAAACAACATTAAAAATTTCATTTTTCTATAAAATATCTTTGAAATTGATTGTTTCTAAAAAAATCGCCAAAATAGCATTTTTGAAAATGTCAAAAATATAATTTTATTGAATTTTTTTTTTTTGGAAAATAATTTTAAAATTTCGCTGAAATTATACTTTTAATTTAATTTTTGTATAAACATTTTTAAAATTGCACTTGGTTTTGGGAGATTCCTTCAAAGTTGAATTTAGAAAATATCTTCAAATTTGTATTTTTCAACAAAAAAAATTAAAACTTCTAATTTTTCTACAAAATTTATTATTTCTAAAAATGTCGTTGCATTTGCAGTTTTCTAGAAGATTGAATCGATATTGCATTTTTCTAGAAAATTTCAAGAAATTTAATTTTAATTTAAAAATTTAATTTCAAGAAATTTTTTAGAGGAGAAATGCAATTCAACTATGGCATTTTTAAAAATATTTTGCAGAAAAAAGCAATTTTGACAAAATTATAAAATAGCAATTTTAACGAAAAATTTGTTAAAAATTAGAATTTTTCTAGGAAAAATTCAAATGGTTCTACAAAATTTCGTCGATGCTCATTTTTTTTTTTGCTATAATTTTCAATTGTAGATTAACATAATTCATAATATTTGCAGCATTCAAATTTACCGATTTTTCGAAGTCCTATTCTAAAAATCCACTTTTGACCAAATATGAATTATATAACACCCCTGATTATAGTTAACAGTTAACACACACACACATCCATATACCGATATCCATACATACATAAATATCGATTTGGGCAAAACGGAAATAAAGCAACAAATTTATGATTGCGTGAATGTAGTTGTGGCTAAGTGCGTTCGTTGGGCCAGTCGGGGGATTTAGGGGCTCTATAAAATGTTGAATAGGAAAAACACACATATCTGTACATACTTATCATACTCGCACTTCGGAGTATCCATTAATAAATGCATATGCATACAAATGCTATGTGCAGACCCGGATATTAGGGGGTACTGAAAATAAATATGTTACAGCAAAGGGGTGGTCGGAGCTAGAATATTAAGTCGAAACAAATGGTTAGACTCCAGACTTCGAGCAACGAAAATTTACATTTCCGTTCATTGCATTTTTAAAGATTTTGTAAAATTTCGTTAAAATTAATTTATACGAAGAACAAGAAAAATTTCATTTATATATGAAAAATTCTATTGATTCTAATAAGGTGAAAATATTATAAGATTTTAGGATTGGTATTATTTTAACGAAACTGTCGCACGCATGGAACGATAAATGTGGTACAGCAAATGGGAATATTTTTTATTTTACTGGCCTATATAAGGTTCATATAATAAAAATATATATTTTATTTTTAGATTGTTTGCATTGCACTTTTAACATTTTTGGTTTGAAACCATAACAAATTTTGAATTCAAATAATTTCAATTCAATTACAAAATTTTTAGATGAAAATGTATATCATATATTTCGCTTTCTGTTGAACCCTTTATGGAACAGCCTAATATGAACATATTAATGTATATTTACACAAAATATGTAAACTTTGCAAAGACATGACAAACATTACATTAAAACTTGCAAATTTCTACATTGCACAGATACACAATCCTACAGATATTCAGGCGGAAAAAAATCATTAACCATCAGCAACTTTTTTATACAAATACTCGTCGTACATTCCATTCATACTGACTGACTATTCGTGTACATATAAAGGGGAGTAAAAAATAATAAGGATTCTAACCAGGATCAAGTACAGTGGTCCGTATTTAAAACCTGGGTTTTAAAAGAACTCATACGCCCAGACTATGTTTTGGATGATTATCATTTTAAATAATAACGGAACATTCTTTAAAATTTTACAACGATCAAGAATATTTACACGTTATAGAGTCTCAAATCAATATTTCAAGGTTTTGTAAATGGATAGACAAATTTAGTATGCCCCCATCCTAAATATTATTTATATCAAAGAAGTTTGAACTGTTGCAGGAACAATAGTACAACATTCGAATTATTGCTGCAATCTTCAATTCAGTTGCACTAACGTAAAATGTAGTTGCAGCAACAAAACTGCATAATTTGTTAATGCAACGAAAGATTTGTATCCCAATGTGTGTTAAGCTGAGTATAGACGATTGCCAGATCGGCAATCGTTATCAACCCTGTTAAAGTGCTGCAAATGTCAGATTGTTAGGCAAAGGTGAATTGACAGTTCAGACGATTGCACGAAAACATTACAATTTCATATATTTACAATATATTTTGTAAATATTTATATGCAGGATTGCCAATAAAAATACATTATAGACAGTGCTGCAAATAAAATGTTTTTCTGGCAATGGCGCCGTTGTCACATGCTTAAACTTCGCACATATAACAATCAGCAAATTATCTCGCAATGACTTGTCTGCTAACGTTGCAACACAAAAATATTATGTTCACACGGTTGTAAATTCACAGGGTTGCATTTTTCTGGCAATGTTGTCCGATCTGCAAATCGTCTGTACTTACCTTTAGTAATGTTAGTCCAGATTTACACTAGGCAATTTTTGTCAGCAGCTTATCATCAAATTCTCTTTTGAACATGCACGAAGAACTCAAAACTTTCAGGGAGAGTTTTTCCCCCTCTTGCCGACTGCCTCACTCTCCCACAAAACGCCGATTATCTGCTGAACATTCAGCCAGTGTAAATCGGCACTTAGTAAATTTTTGATAATTATACGAAAGTTGTCATATTTTCTTACAAATATTTCAACTCTCTGTCTACTGTGCAAATTTATAATTTTACGATTCTTTTTGCTTCTTCTTTCAATGAAAGGTTTCTGTTTTTTCCCTTTGGTCCTTTGTCAACCATAATAAATCGATGTTAATGTACAATGCACGAGTATGTATGTACCTATCCATGTATGTATGAGTATGTCTCTTACTCAATACTCTCCTAAGAATGTGTATGAATACATTTACGACTTTCTTTCCATTTCTTTTTATACAATCTTTTTTTTTTTTGCAAAGAAACTGCTGCTGCTCTGTAAACTTTACAATTCAATATTTGTTTTTCGTTTTCTCTGGGAATTTCTCCACAAACAAAAACAGAATAAGTAAAGAATAAATAATGTTGAGCAGGACCGACTGTAGAATATCATACATTAGTATATAAAGCGTGATCCATTTCGAGGTTCCCTACTTTTTTCAAGAAAAAAACACCGAAAATTCATATTGAATAGGGAATGTTTATTACCATTTGAAAGAACATTCTTTGGCATTTATTTTTTGAAGATTATGTCTATCAAATGTTGGCCGCGGCTACGTCTCAGATGGTCCATCCGTTGAGTCCAATTTTCGATGACTCGTTCGAGCATTTTGACTTGTAACTAGCGAATGACACGCGTGATATTTTGCTCCAAGGTCTGAATCGAAGCGGGTTTGTCTGCATAAACTTTAGACTTTACATATCCCCCCAGGAAAAAGTCTAACGGTGTGATATCACACGATCTTGGTGGCCAATCGACCGGCCCAAAACGTTAAATTATCTGCTCACCGAAAACCTTAAATTATCTGCTTCTCTCAATAAATCCATTGATTGATGCGCCACTTACCACACAGTCTTGTTGAAATCAAATGTCGCCGAGATCACGAGCTTCAATTTCAGGCATCAAATAGTCGGTTATCATGGCACGATAACGGTCGCCATTGACGGTTACGTTCTCACCGGCATCATTTTTTAAGAAATATGGACCGATGATTCCACCGGCCCACAAACCACACCAAACCGTTGTTTTTTCTGGATGAAGAGGCAGCAGCTCTTGAATCTCTTCAGGTTGCTCTTCGTCTCAAATGCGTCAATTTTGCCTGTTTACATACCCATTGATCCAGAAAAACGTCGGATCTTCTTGGAACATTTCAAGAGCCCATAGAGCGAAGCGTTGTCGCTTGGGAAGGTCGGGCGGCTTCAGTTCTTGCACAAGCTGTATTTTGTATGCTTTCAATTTAAGATCTCGACGTAAAATGCGCCAAGTCGTTCCATACGTCAGTCCGAGTTGCTGCGAACCACTGCGTGCTGCACGTGGTCTATTCGGTCGAATATTATCCAATAATGAATGCTGGGTCTCAAGATGGGTGATGGTGTTGCGAATAGTACGCTCAGTAGGCCGATTATGTTGACCATAAGTTGAGCGAAGTGCACGAAACACATTCCTCACAGAACGTGAATTTTCGTAATAAAGTTGAACGATTTGTAAACGTTGTTCAGGCGTAAGTCTTTCCGTGATGAAATGCCAAACAATACTTAACAAAAATAACATGATAGCACGACACGACTCACATGTGATCTATCAAAAAAAAGGCTATTGAAAAAAGTATCTCTACTTAGATCACCCGTTACATATATAAATGGATCAATATTCAATCCCAACTTACGTACAACTGTAAGAAGTTCTGTATCTCATCTATGTAGTTCAATTATTGAAGATTGTAACTTAATTATAACAGACGGACGGACATGGCTAAATCTTCTTCGAATTTCACGGCGATTTAGAATATATCTATGGCGTTCTGGATTAACAACCAATGTCAGACATTTTTGATTTCTAAACTTTAGCATAAATGTATTCAGATAATTATTATCTATCGATCGGTATATAACACTCCTAGATATACTG
Source organism: Eudasyphora cyanicolor (assembly GCA_963930755.1). Taxonomy (NCBI): domain Eukaryota; kingdom Metazoa; phylum Arthropoda; class Insecta; order Diptera; family Muscidae; genus Eudasyphora; species Eudasyphora cyanicolor. The sequence goes on from OZ005737.1 coordinate 63,355,127, forward strand.
GCTGAGATCCGAAATGTATCGTTTCCTATGCTAATAACAGGAATATATTACGAGGGCGGTCCGAAAATTAGCCGACCTAACTAAGAAAACACAGAAAAGTTGAGAACATTTTTCTTTATTTCTCAACACAATCTTCTTTTCAGCGCGATCAACTTTTTCCAGCGATTTTCAATATCTTCTGCCGAGACATTTTTTCAAGTTTGGAAACAAAAAATAATCCGAGGGATCTAAATCTGGCGAATAAGGTGCGTGCTGAAGCAATTCGAACATTAATTGATTTTGGTCATCGCAATACGAGTAGTTTTTGTGTGAACTGGTGCATTGTTTTGATTGTGCGCAAAAATCTCGAAAAAAGTTTTTCGGTAGAAAATGGAAGATTTTGATATATTCATTCTGAGTCTCCGTCTGTCGAAATAGTTCGATAACTCTAATAGATACGAATTTATCCTAGAGTTTACAGTTGAAGTTTCATTCCCCGAAGAGGCAAAGTTCAGAAGCAAATCAACAGTAGGTCGTTGCGGACTATCGAATAGAAGAATATCTTAGAGTACTGGACCGAGAAGGGAGCCCTGCTATACTTCAGACGCTACTATCATACTGTCCAAGAAGTCGTTGCCGACCATCGATTAATCCCTTAAGAAACTCGCTACCATCTGACAGGTTTTGCCACCAAAGCAGCAGGTCAACACATCCCAAGCAGTGTCTAACGCCTTGGGAAAATCAAGACTAACTGCCATGGTCACATATCTCATATTCAAGGTCGTTTGCGAAAACCGAATTGGTTATCAGCAAGTAGTGATGTCAAACGAGAAATCCCGATAGCGATAAATCCCGAATCCCGGGATTTTTTATGATAGAATCCTAAATCCTATCTGATTTGGATGGACACTTCTGTGTGTTTCTCATAAAATCGGAATTAGTCTAACTGATTTCTCAAGTTGAAAGAAATACTTTTCTTGGTTTAATGCAGGGCTGTGGAGTCGGAGTCGGGGTCGGGGAAATTTGCCCGGAGTCGAAAAATGATGGTCGACTTCGAGATGGATTGTGCAAAATGTACCATTTTCGTGATAGAACTTTTGCAATCAAAACATTTTTGAAAACAATTTTGGCACAAACCGAGTATAAAATATTCTAAGCTTTTAACCAAATATTTTTGTATGCCAAAAAATTATATAAAGTAACCCAAACAATGAGTTTTAATGTAAAAAAGATTTAGGAATGCTCTGATTATATTTAGCTAACAAAATAAGTATTTCTGCAAGACTATACACTATTCCTAAGCGAATCCAAAACAAGTAAGGACAGGCCGGGCGAAGCCAACTTTTTGATACCGTATAACACCTTGTTACAGTAGAATAACCTCAGATATTGTAAAAATAAATATGAGATAATTTCATTACAAATCTAAATCTAAACAGAATTTGCTAAAATTCGACAATATGTGTTCTTGGATAAATAAATCTAAATTTAAAGAAACATTTATATATCTCGGGGCAATTTCGATCTGAATCGATTTTCACCAATTCCAATAGATTTCCTCCCCAGAGTTCTTATTGCCAAATTTTAGCAGGATCGTAGTGAAATTTCGACCTGTACTTAACGAACAACTTAAGATGGACTGACGGACAGATAGTGGTTCTGAGTAGAATGGTATATTTTAAGGTGTGTCTAGATGTAGTATTTTTTACAAATCTACCAAAATCTACCCAGTACCAGGGGTACTGTGTGGTGTAGTGTAATAATTTGCAAAAATTTCGGTATATTAAAACAGAGGCAGTGATTGATGAAAATTTTATCATGATTCCATGTTGAAAGAATTGTCATATTAGTTGCAACTTGCAAGTCAAGCGTCAATAAATAAATAATACAATTTTATTTAATTACTGGTACTGAATACCTACTTTTTGTGTTTTTTTATCAAAGCTATATTTTAAATAACACGAACTTAGTAGAAATATAATTTCAGAAATTGATGTTATTTAACTGCTGGAGTCGGAGTCGAATGATTGTAAAATTCGACTCCGGGAGTCGGAGTCGGGTAGTTGTAGCTCGACTCCACAGCCCTGGTCATAATATTAGTTCATATACCAGTGCATATTTACATTGCTCAAAAAGTGAGGGTATGCCTTAGTCGGTTTACCCCACTGAAATGTCTTACTTGTACTTCTACGAGTAATATTTCTCTATCGAATGTATTTTTTGTAAAACAGCAGTTCTATTTGTTAAAAATGTTTTAAATTCAGTGCAATATAATTACAAATTTTATTTTATAATTAAGAGTGATTCTAAAGTTTCCACTTTCATTTGAAATTTTTATGAAGTACAAATATTGTTAGATATTGAAAACCTCTTTCCGTTGATGTATTTGACGAAGGCAAATCAAATGAAAATTCTACTAAATTCAATATGTTTTATAAGGAATATTTTCATTTTCGAAAATTTTCACATTTCAACACACCTTTTACCATGATTTATTTCGGTTTTTTTTTTCATGTTTATATTTTTTCTGCGTTATTATTTGTATTTAAGTCATTCCTAATTTCTGTTACTTTAACCAATGATTTTTCGACCGACTGCCACGATGGAACAGTGTTTAAAAGAACCCGAGCATCCGTTTGTCCTTATTTCAAAATATTGACATTAAATCCTTCTGACTCAAGATCTGAAATATCATTTTAAAAGCAAGTGGTAAAAATAATTTTCGCTTTCGTAATCTTTTCTCATACAATACGAGTACATAGTTGCCAGATTATATTTTATAATAAAATAGACATACTAAATTGCAAGAAAATCGCAAGTTTAAGCAGTGATTCATGAATTCCGTCAACTACGGCTGATCGGCGGAACATATGCTGCCTTTGACTTCGAAACATATTCGAAAAAGCAATATCTTTCGATTTAGTGAAAATCTATCATAAAATTAAGAGATTTTGAAATGAAACCTATAGATAAGCATCACTGGGGCTACTGTAGACACGGTTGTCCTTCTGAGCGTTACAAACAAATGCAGCAGCGTCATAATACCCTGTCTTATGGTGTTCAAAATTATAGGAAAACGCAGAATGGAAAATATGAACGTTTTAACGTGCACACACAGACACAAACATAGGTACATAAACATATTTACGACTCAGGACGACAGTGGGAATAATGTGTGTGTGCGTTTCTTAAAAGCGAAAAAAAAACAACAGAATAAATACAAGGAACGTTTTTTTTTCTTCGATATGGCGGCGGCTGCTGATGCTGCTGCTTCTTCTTCTTCGACTATTCTACTACTTCTTGTTGAGTTCATGAGTGTAACATTTGTTTTTGAGATACTGCCGCTCCCCCCAACCACCCCTCCGATCAAATTTGTCATGAAAGGTCTCTCAGTGAGTGCGAGTATAAGTGTGGGGATTTGCCTGTTACGTTTATGTTATGGGGATCCCTTTGAATGCGGAGTGCTGTTATCTATTTAAGTGTGTGTGTGTGTGGAAAAGTGTAGCCATTATTATTGTTGTTTTTGCCATTTGTGTTGTATTTCACTGATGTAGTTGCCGCCGCCGCCACTGCCATCGTCGTCCATTTCGTTGTTAAATGTATTTGGTGGCCGAGACTGTGACACCTTATTCCCAAGTCAACAGCAGTAGTTGTTGGGGCTTTTTGTTGCTATTGTTGTTGCTGCTGTTGCACATCAGCCAGCCAACCCACAAAATAAAAACAACAACCACTTTCATGTTCATTCAGTTACCCCCATTAGACCCCAAAGTCTAACCAAAAAGGCGGGCGAAACCCCCAACCAGAAAATGAGCAACAGCAAAAAAAACAAACTCGTGTGGCGTTAGCAGAATTCCACAACTCCCTCAGCTCATCCCCTCTCCAAACACTAAGTAAATCATATTGTGCAGAAGTTAAGGGCAACTCTGTAGAATGCTCTCTGGCACAAACACACTCTCAGGCATACATGGACTTGGTGTAAGATAAACTCCTCCCTTTTGGCTGCACACTGGAATAATAAAGTACCCAGAAAATCCCACCCCTTTTTTGTCTTATCTTATCACTACTTTGGCTTTGACTGTCAATATAAATTGGAATAGTGTTTTCCAAAACAATTCCAGCGCCGGCGCTGTTGTCAGTTAATATCAATATTTCCCCTTTTTCTATTCACTCACCCCATTCCCAACCTCCCCTTCCCGGGTTTCACATTCAGCCACCTAGAATTCTGCTGAATCTGTTCATTATAAATTTTCCTTTGATTTTGTTTCGCTCTCTCTCTCTCTCTCTATTTATCTCCTCCTGGGCCATCATTTATCTTCGCTTTGCTTTTTTCGCTTTTTTTTTTATTAGTTTCTAACGCATATTTCTTTCTTTCTATCTTTCCACTTTGAAAATGTTTTACTCGTTTTTCATATTCCATTTCAAAATGTTATTTATTTACGAGTACATTTTTTCTTGACTCCTAATGTTTTTCTTCTTTTTGTTTATTTTTTTTTTGGGGGTACCCTTCAATAAAACAAGCTTTAACCATTTTTTATCTGAATGTAGTCTGTTCCTTCCGCATCTGTGGAGGAGGCGAAGTAAAATGTAAGGAGGAGGTTTATATATGTATAGGATTTGCTAAAAATCTGTTTTTAATGTACCCTTGTTTTTGTTTTTCACATTTTTGGCCAAAGTTCTAATGTTTATCCGACGAATCGACTGACTCTTTTTCCTTTCACTTTGATGCCAAGGCATGACAAGAAAGGAGGGGTTGAAAAAAATATGTACTTAAAAGCAAGTCTCTTTTATACATATTTAATGCGCGATTTTATTATTTATTTTCAAATGGTTATTGATTTATGTCCAACAGTCGTTTGGGTTACACTCATGCAAAAATGGCTATACATTTAGGACAAACATTACTGACCTACAAAAATTCATATTTTAGAAATATTAATTTGCAAACACAATAACGGCAAATTTCACCATCTTCTGTTATTTTATTGTTGCAGATAACCTACAGTTATACCAGACAAAAAGTATGGAATTTAAAAATTTTAAATGTTGGGTAGCTCTAACCAGACCAGGTGTCACAGATTTAACAATTGAAAATACACATTTTTTAAAGATTTTTTCAAAATAAATTTACTTGGAATTGAGCGCTCCTGTAGGTGAGTTGGTAGTAGGGATCTATAGTTGAGACAAAAAGTCGATTTTTCGACTTTTCGACTTTCATGATTTAGTGAAAAGTCGATTTTTCGACTTTTCAATTATTTGGATAATCGACTTTTTGGAAAATCGATTTTTTTCGACTTTTCGGTTTTGTCTTAAACCGATATTTGTCTGCTTTTTGTTTATTTTCCATTACGCAGATTCCAAGCAACTAAAGCTATATACTCGTATACACGATTGCCTGATCAGACAACGTTATCAACCCTGTCAAAGTGCTGCAAATGTACGGACAATGATAGATTGTTAGGCAAAGGTGAATTGACAGTTCAGACAATTGCAAGAAAACCTTACAATTTCATATATTTACAATACATTTTGTAATTATTTATATGCAGGATTGTCAATAAAAATATTTTATAGACAGTGTTGCCAATAAAATGTTTTTCTGATAATTGCGCCGTTGTCACATGCATAAACTTCGAACATCTAACAATCTGCAAATTATCTTATAATGATTTATACTCGGAAATTTTTTCCAAGCTAGTGTAAATGTTTGTTGGAGAGAGCTCTTTCCGCCTCTTTCCTAAAAAGCGTTTGAACTGGTTTGAGAAGATCAAAGCCGCCATCTATTTAAGTAAGGCCAAACTCGACAAAAGTCGAAATGATAATCGATTTCGGTTGATATTCCGCCGTCGGATAAAAATCGAAAAAAGTCGAAATGATAAATCGATTTTTTAACTTTTTGCTTGGTGAAAATCGATTTCGACTTTTCGACTTTTTTCAATCAAAAGTCGATTAATCGATTAGTCGAAAGTCGATTTATAGATCCCTAGTTGGTAGCGTCCTCGCCTTTGAGTTTGGGGGTCGTGGTTTCGATACCCACCAGAGGCTATGGCCTGTCGCTACAACAATATAACACGCAACATGGCCTTTGTCACCCGGCTTTCTCTGGGCCGTAAAATTAGAATATAAATTTTCTTTGTATTGTAATTCAAATAAATAAATAAATCAGGGCTCTAATTAACAACCGAAGTCGGCGCATGACTTCTGTCAAGGTAAATCAAAAATTTAACAGACGTTATTCGCTTTAAGAGGAGAAGAGGTTTGTAATTTTTTTTGGAATTCTTTTGTTTTTTTGAATGGAGAACCTCTTAAAAATATTGTGTGAAAATTTGAGATGAATCGGAGCAAACTAACGAAGATACAGCAGTCTAAACAACCGCGCCTCATACGTGACTCAGTACCAGGGATGTAAAGGGTTTTTCAACAGGGACGCTACAAAAGTAGACCGACAGGGACGGGGACTACGCCATATTTTTTGCCGCTCTTTTGACATTTCTCTTCAGTAAGGTTTGCCATTTCATGATGGAAAGATATACGAGCCAACAACGAGTCGAAATTATTAAAATTTACAACCGGAATTCGGAATCAGTGGCCTCAACGTTAAGAGCGCGAAAAAGCGAAAAATCATCTTCAGCGATGAGGGTCATTTCTGGCTGAATGGCTTCGTCAATAAACAAAATATGCGTTATTGGTCAGACAGCAATCCACACGTACTCCATGAGTCATCATTGCATCCCGCAAAAATTACGGTTTGGTGCGGTTTATGGGCCGTACTTCTTCCGTGATGATCAAGACCGGCACGTTACTGTGAATGGGAATCGCTACCGTTCAATGATAACCGAATATTTTTGGCCCCAATTGGATGATATGGACTTGGAGGACATGTGGTTCCAACAGGACGTCGCCACAAGCCACACAGCGAATGCCACAATCAATTTATTGGAAACCAACTTTGGAGAACGTGTTATCTCACGAAATGGTCCATTCGATTGGCCGCCTCGGTCGTGCGATTTGACGCCGTTAGACCATTCCCTGTGGGGCTACGTCAAGTCTATGGTCTATGCCAACAAGCCAGCGACGATTGATGAACTGCGAACGAATATCGAACGTGAAATTGCAACAGTATCGGCCGATTTATGCTTGAAAACCGTCGAAAATTGGGTTCAGCGTCTGGACTTCTGCAAGCGTGCCCGTGGTGGCTATGCAAAAGAAATCGAGTTCCATACATAATGGCATCGAACGTACTTTCACAGGAATAAAGAATTTCATTGATATCCAAAACCGTTTTTGTTTTATTTAAAAAACTTTTGTAGCGCTCTTATTGACGGGCCCGATATGAATATGGATGATATGTAATGCAACAAAGTAAAGCGCTATATTTTTTTAATTTTTTTTTTAAATTTTATTGCTCAAAAGCAAAAAATGTCGGAAATAACATACAATTTTAGAAACAGTTTAGATTTGTTCAAATTGTCCATCTTTGGCACGAATTATGGCCTTCAAACGGCCGACAAAGCCATCACACGCTGCACGAAAGTGGCTCTGCGGTATTTTGGCCCATTCCCGGCAAAGCGCCGTCTTGAGATGATCGATACTTTGGTATTTTTTAGTGCGAACCTTACTCTCTAAAATGCCCCAGGCGCAAAAGTGCAACGGATTGAGATCCGGAGATCTTGGTGGCCATTGTGCGGTAGAAATGAAGCGAGGAACCTCCTTTTTAAGCCATTCTTGGTTGACGCGTGCTGAGTGCGATGGTGCTGAGTCCTGTTGGAATGCCCATGGTCTGCGACCGAAATGTTTGTCGTCCACTTTTTGGACGCGATGCAACACTGCCAGTATCACGGTAACGAGCAATGGTACGAGAAACAAAAGATTTATTCACATTTAAATGCTGGAGGGCTCTAACGATAGCCACTTGTGTTTTTCCACCCAAATATAAAGCAATCACACTATCACGCTTGAATTCCATCACGAATAACTTTTTTGCTGAATGCAATAGATCAAAATGCTTTTGTAAGCAATAAATGAACTGTCACTGAAATAAATCTGTCAGCTATCAGACTAGCGGTTTAGAAATGATAGCAACCTGAAGGTGGTTGCAATATATATCAGCCATCCTGTATATGGGGACTATATCTAAATCTGAACCGAATTTGGCAGTGTTCATTCATGTAATAAGAGAACTCTCTCTGCAAGATTTCGTACTGATGTGATAGTTTCTACAGCGTTTACATGTCAAATCGGAGGTAACATATATGTGGGAGCTATATCTAAATCTTGACCAATTTCAAGAGGGATCGCCCTTGGGCCAAAAAAGAGCACTCTGATAAATTTCATTACAATCGGACCATAAATACGACCTGCACTTTGATTACATACATGGACAGACAGACGGGCATGGCTAAATCGACTCAAAAAGTGATTCTATGTTGATCGGTATAATAAACAATGGGTCTATTTCTTCTCCTTTTAGGCATTACGAACACAGTACACAGTGTGGTGTAGGATATAAACATTAGACTGTATGCGCCCACTTTCATATTAACAAAATTTAACAACAATTTCTCTCCCAATTTCTATCTCGAGGATTTTTCTCAAAATTAACATTTCGGTACCTCCATTCTAAACTATGCTAAGTGCAAAACGGTAGTTTTTCAGGAGAAGCGATCAAAGTTTGATGAATTTTTAAAATTTGTGTGGAATTCCTTTATAAGGCAAATCGAATGACCTGTACTATTTTGTGAATAACTTTTGATTGGGTTGACGGATAAATAGCAAATTTTGACTGAATATAACTTGGAAAATTTAGAAATTAAAAATGCAATCTCCCTAAAAATGTGCTAAGTCGACTTCGCATGTTCTAGAATGGAGGTATCGATTGGTTAAATCTTAACATATTTTGAATTTAATATTTTGAATTTGATATTAATACCAATAAAAACCTCTGCTACTTCTCTTCGGAACAGTTGATTAAAATATGTTTGTCTTTGTGGTCATACTATAGAAAACATCCTTAATACTAGAATATCCTGGCGAAGTATCAATTTAGTAATACGTATGTAGTAAAGGGTCTTAATGGACCTAAGAAATATACGAATTTTATTGAGTAAATATAAGTATTGTTCTTGTATATTTGTGCATACAACCAGTAAGGAAAGACAGAAAGTCGGGCGGGGTCGACTATATAACACCCTACACCTCCCTAACAATGCGAAAATGAGCATTGCAATAAGAATTTCAAAGTGTTAATACATGTTATAAGAAAACTCTCTCTGCCGAATTTCGTACTGATCGGATATTAAACACGGTTTCCACAAAGCTTACATGTCAAATCGGGTGAAACATATGTAGGGGGGCTATATCTAAAACTGAACTGAATTTCCTCGAATTTGGTAGTTTTCATTCACGCAATAAGAAAACTCTCTCTGCCGAATTTCGTACTGATCGGATATAAAATACGGTTTCTACAGCGCAAATCGGGTGAAAAATATATATGGGGGCTTTATCTAAATCTGAAAGGATTTTTCCCCGAATTTGGTAGTGTTCATTCATGTAATAAGAAAATTCTCTCTGCCGAATTTCGTACTGATCTGATATGTAATACAGTTTCTACAGCGCTTACATGTCAAATTGGGTGTAACATATCGCTCACTCACTTCAAGAGTGACATAACTCAAAATTTAAAATTTTGAGTTATAAATTATAAATTAATTAATAAATTAATCTGAGCGAAATTTGGTCTATAAATAAACAACCATAATTCGGATTTTTCAAGCGTTTTTTAACATCTTATTTCATGTTGCTTATCTTTTTATACGGACTTAAAGTAACACATATTGGCAATTTTCAATTTTGAGTTATGTCACTCTTGAAGTGAGTGAGCGATATATATGGAGGCTATATCTAAATATGAACCGATTTTGACCGATTTCAATAGGGATCGTCCTTGGGCCAAAAAAGAGCACTGTGCTGAATAAAATCACAATCGGGCCATAAATACGACCTGCACTTTGATTACAACGATACATCTACAGACGGACGGACGGACGGACATGGTTAAATCAACTCAGGAAGTGATTCCAAGTCGATCGGTATAATAAACGATGGGTGTATCTCTTATCCTTCTGGGTGTTACAAACAAATGCACAAACTCATAATACCCTGGACCACAGTGTGGTGTAGGGTATAAATAACTTTAGATTAATCAGTTTGAGTAGGGCAACTTCCAAACTGCTTGGCCTTCTTGCTCCAAAAGGAGCAGAAATAGACCCATCGTTTATTATACCGATCGACTCAGAATCACTTTCTGAGTTGATTTAGCCATGTCCGTCTGTCTGTCTGTCCGCCTGTCTGTCTGAGCATGTATTCTTGTAATCAACGTACAGGTCGCAATTATGGTCCGATCTCAACGAAACTTTACACATATCTTTTTTTTTTTTGCCCAAGGACGAACCCTATTTTGGTTAAAATCGGTTCAGATTTAGATATAGCCCCCATATATATGGTAACCCCGATTTGACATGTAAGCGCTCTAAAAACTGTATTTTAAATCCGATCAGTATGAAATTCGGCAGAAAGAGGTTTCTTATTATATGAATAAAGACTGTTAAATTTGGAAGAAATCGGTTCAGATTTAGATATAGCCCCCATATATATGTTACCCCCGATTTGTCAGTGCAAAATTCGACAGAAAGAGGTTTCTTATTACTTGAATACTGCCAAATTCGGAGAAAATCTATTCAGATTTAGATATAGCCCCCATATATATGTTACCCCCGATTTAACATGTAAGCGCTGTAGAGACTGTATATCATATCCGATCAGTACGAAATTCGACAGAATTCTGTTTTGATATCAAAGAGCTATAGAAGTTGTACTTTACTTCCGATCATTAAAATTTTCCAGAAAGATGTCTCAATTTAGGAACGAATATTACCTTATTTAGCGATTATCGGTTCAGAATTAGATAATATGTTCCTACCCATTTACCAATTATTCCAAATTATTATCGCAATGACCCTTATCGCATTGTTAGGGAGGTGTAGGGTATTATATAGTCGGCCCGCCCGACTTTCTGCCTTTCCTTACTGGTTTTACTATCAATACGTCCATGTATCAGGATATGACAGGTGGCGCACTATTCGTGTTATTAACAATTTCCACATGTATGGACTAAAATGACCAAATCGCGGTGTAGGTTACAGAAAAAGTGCTCTAAAGTCTCTGTATCAAAAAACTACCATGAAGTTTGAAAAATTAAAAAACGCCAAAATATTCAGACGTTGTAAAATTTGTGATTTTTGATACATTTGCTTAAGAATTGCCCAACTGAATTTAGAAGACAGAATAGAATGTTGGAATGAATCAAAATTGTTCGCCTCCGTAAATCATTTTTTGAATATTCCCTTCATATTTGCAAAAATAAAAAAATTTTATTCACTTTCGCAAAAGCGAATATTTCAGTATTCGCATTCGCAAAAACAAACCAGTAAGGAAAGGCTAAAGTCGGGCGGGGCCGACTATACAATACCCTACACCACTCTTGTAATATTGAATAACTCTGAAATATAAATTTTGTAATTCATGTATAAATTGTTTACATAAATTTACTTTTGTGACATTTTATACTTAAATAATACCCTGTACCACAGTGTGGTGTAGGGTATAAAAAAGATTGGATGTAAACTACAGCATCTATAGGACTAAAGGGTCAAATCGGACGAAAGATATGTATGGGAGCTATATCTAAATATTAACCGATTTTCTTCAAATTCGGCAATGTTGGTTCATGGATCAAGAAACTCTACCATTCTAAATTTCAAAACGATTGGACGTAAAATACAGCTTCTATAGAACTAAAGGGCCAAATCGGACGAAACATATATATGGGAGCTATAGCTAAATCATAACCGATTTTATTCAAATTCGGCAATGTTGGTTCATGGATCAAGAAACTCTACCATTCTAAATTTCAAAACGATTGGATGTAAAATACAGCTTCTTCAGGACTAAAGAGCAAAATCGGATGAAACATATATATGGGAGCTATAGCTAAATTTTAACCGATTTTCTTCAAATTCGGCAATGTTGGTTCATGGATCAAGAAACTCTACCATTCTAAATTTCAAAACGATTGGATGTAAAATACAGCTTTTATAGGACTAAAGGGTCAAATCGGACGAAAGATATGTATGGGAGCTATATCTAAATTTTACCCGTTTTTCTTCAAATCCGGCAATGTTGGTTCATGGATCAAGAAACTCTACCATTCTAAATTTCAAAACGATTGGATGTAAAATACAGCTTTTATAGGACTAAAGGGTCAAATCGGACGAAAGATATGTATGGGAGCTATATCTAAATTTTACCCGTTTTTCTTCAAATCCGGCAATGTTGGTTCATGGATCAAGAAACTCTACCATTCTAAATTTCAAAACGATTGGATGTAAAATATAGCTTCTACAGGACTAAAGAGCAAAATCGGATGAAACATATATATGGGAGCTATAGCTAAATTTTAACCGATTTTTTTCAAATTCGGCAATGTTGGTGCATGGATCAAGAAACTCTACCATTCTAAATTTCGAAACGATCGGATGTAAAATACAGCTTCTATAGGACTAAAGGGCCAAATCGGACGAAACATATATATGGGAGCTATAGCTAAATCTTAACCGATTTCAACCAAATTCAATAGCGATCTTAACAGCCGCGAAATACTCTAAACTGCAAAATTTCAGAACGATCGGAGTGAAATTGCGACCGGTAGTCGACGAACAACTTTACATGGACAGACGGACGGACGGACAGACGTGGTTAAATCGACTCAGCTAGTGATTCTGAGTCGATCGGTATACTTTAAGGTGGGTCTAGCTGTGTTCTTTTTAGGTGTTACAAAGATCTGCCGTGAAACAAACTTATAATACCCTGTACCACAGTGTGGTGTAGGGTATAAAAATATTATTCGCATTCGCAAGAAATATATTTCAATATTCACATTCGCTTTCGCTAAAGCCACTTTCGTTACATCCCTGCTCAGTACATCAAAAAACTTTAAAGCGTTTTTCCCACAACCCACATTTTCAAAGTCGGTCTCCATCATAACTTCAAAAAATCGGCTAATTTATTATTGTAAAATAAAAAATATTAACAAATTTAAAAACATCTTTCCAGCGTTACCTCGTAAACTATGTACAGAAATAGTGTTCGAAATTTCTTAACGATCGGGGTAGTAGTTTTGAAGTTATGATGGACACCACTAAGAAAGATAAAGTGCAATATAAAGCATAAATTCTTAAATTTCAGCCAGATAGAAAAATGTGTTCTCTAGAGCGCCAAGAAGTGACATCGATGGGGACCTTTATATGGGGGCTATACCAAAACATGGACGAAACATACCCCAGTTTACTATGAACGAAAAGGTCCAATATAAAGGGCAGATTGTTGAATTTCGGGCAGATCAATTGAAGAATCCGTTCTCTAGAGCGTCAAGAAGTGACATAGGGTACCTTTATATGGGGTATATACCAAAACATGGACCGATGTACCCCATTCGATAAGGTCCAATATAAAGTGGAAATTCCTAAATTTCGATCAGATCAATTGAAAAATGGGTTTTCTAGAGCGTCAAAAAGTGACATCGGTGGGGGCTATGTCAAAACATATACCGATGTTTCCCATTTTTACTACGAACGATAAGGTCCAATATTAAGTACGAATTCTCAAATTTAAGCCAGATCAATTTAAGAATCCGTTCTCTAGAGCGTCAAGAAGTGATATCGGAGGGGACCTTTATATGGCACCTAAATCAAAACATGGACCGATATGCCCCATTTTCAATAGGGATAGTCTCTAGTCTAAGAAATGCTTCTGTAGCAATTTTCGTAGAGATTGCTTTACATTTACGGCCTGCACTTTGATAACAAGGGAACATGGATAGACAGATGGACATGGCTAAATCGACTCAGAAAGTGATTCTATGCCGATCGATACAATAAGCTATGGATCTATGTCCAAATTATGGAACATTTGTTTTAATTCCGGTTTTCTTTGAAGATGCATTTAGTATAAGCTCCATATAGCCGAGATACCATTTAAATTAAACGAAATTATGTAGGCTAGCTGTTAAAATCACTTTCACGTAGAAACAGAAGTTCAGTGAATTTCATTAAAACAATTAGAAAAAATTTTAATTTTTTTCAAAAAATCTTTTTTTTTCTGGCAGGAAAAAAATAGAAATAATTCGCAAACAAAATTGTATGTTCCATTTTTTTAAGGCATCCCAGCAAAGAAAACAATGTCTATTTGAAAAATCTATGTATAAATTTAGAAATGATATCCCTTTTGGTAGAACAAAATCATCAAACCTGACTATTGTGAACGAAGGTATACCAGTATATCAGTTGCTGCGGTCTAAAGGTGTAACACACCGAAGAGGTGACCTAAGAGACCCTACGAATATTTGACGGAAATCCATTTTGGACCATTTTAAGTCATTTGAGCAATGTCCGTCCGTTCGTCTGTCTGTCTTGTGCGCACGATAAATAGAAGTAACCGATAATCCCATTTGTGTGGGAGGTACCAAAAGCAGCGTGGAAACTTCGCCCATTTTTCTCGAATTGATACACGGGGCAAAATCGTCTTTTTTGATAGTTTGAATTTGATAGTTTGAAAAATATATTTGAAACACAAATTTTTAAATATTATATATTTCTGAGCAAATAAATTGTATTTGAAAATCAATAAAATATATTTGGAACTCGTATATTAATATGTTACAACATATAATATTTGCAAACTACATTTCTCAAATAAAATATGTATTTGAATACAAATAAAATTATTGTTTAAGAATTTCTCCTAATATATTTTATTTAAATAAGATTTTCGAAACTTTTGTTAAATTTTTCGAATTTCAGTTTTAATTTTTTTTTTGTTTCTTTGGTTTGGACCTCCCAGGTATGATACCAAATGCAGCATTACTTATGTTTTAAATCAATCATTTAAAATTTCTGAGTATTCCAAGCCATCATTATTTGTCAATCATCCAAGTACAGGGTGGCTGATATGTAATGCAACAAAGTAAAGCGCTATATTTTTTTTTAAATTTTATTGTTCAAAAGCAAAAAATGTCGGAAATAACATAAAATTTTAGAAACAGTTTAGATTTGTTCGAATTGGCCACCTTTGGCACGAATTATGGCCTTCAAACGGCCGACAAAGCCATCACACGCTGCACGAAAGTGGCTCTGCGGTATTTTGGCCCATTCCCGGCGAAGCGCCGTCTTGAGATGATCGATACTTTGGCATTTTTTAGTGCGAACCATACTCTCTAAAATGCCCCAGGCGCAAAAGTCCAACGGATTGAGATCCGGAGATCTTGGTGGCCATTGTGCGGTAGAAAAGAAGCGAGGAACCTCCTTTTTAAGACATTCTTGGTTGACGCGTGCTGAGTGCGATGGTGCTGAGTCCTGTTGGAATGTCCATGGTCTGCTGCCGAAATGTTTGTCTGGGCTTCAGTACTGTCTTTAGGACATTTTCCCGATAATATTCGGCATTTATTTTGACGCCATGGTCGATGAATACGAGCGGGGAGCGACCATCGGCCGTTACGGCGGCCCACACCATTACAATCGGCGGCGCTTGAGTTCTGGTGGCCAATCGAAGGTGTACATTTTCAGCTGACCTCTTTGGCAAGTAAACCCGATCATTTTTTTTGTTCACGAACTGCTCAATTTGGAATGGCTTCTCATCGGAGAAAACCAAATTCGGTAACTGGCTACTTTCATGGAAGCGAAGCAACTCCTTGGCTCTTTCCAGTCTAACTTTTTTTTTGGGCATCGGTGGGCTCTTGCACTTTTTGGAACTTCAATGGCTTTAGTCCAAGCTCATTTTTTAACATGTGTTGTATCCGTTCTCGCGATATGTTCAGCTCACGAGCAATTTTTCTACCACTGCGGCGTGGATTTCGATCAAATCTGGCCTTCACTTTTCGGATCATTTCTGGTGTTGTTACCGTTTTTTTTCGTCCACTTTTTGGACGCGATGCAACACTGCCAGTATCACGGTAACGAGCAATGGTACGAGAAACAAAAGATTTATTCACATTTAAATGCTGGAGGGCTCAAACTTTTTTCTGAATGCAATAGATCAAAATGCTTTTGTAAGCTTGTAAAGAATAAAATGAACTGTCACTGAAATAAATCTGTCAGCTATCAGACTAGCGGTTTAGAAATTATAGCAACCTGAAGTTGGTTGCAATACATATCAGCCACCCTGTATATATTTCGATCCGACGTGAAAAATTTCTAAAAAATTAACTTTGAATTACTGAAAAATTTAACACAATTAGGTATTTTCTGAATACCTAAATGCAAATAAATATTTGTTTCGGAAAAAATAGTCCAAAATAATAATCCAAATAAACCAAAATAAACAAAGATTTGTTTAGAACAACATCTTCCCAAATATATAATTTTTGTGTGTACCAAATATTATATGTTTAGAGTGTACCCTAAAGATATATATGTTTCAAGCCGAATATGTTTGGGACAATATACTAGAGAAGCGATTTTTTTTCAGCGTGTAGCAACTAATTAAATAATACGAGTACTATGTGTGGAATTTCAGAAGATTCGAATAAGTAGTATAGCAGTTGAAGAATCAATATTTCATCACATTTTAACCCTTTGTGGGGGATTTACTAGAAGGAGTGGACCAATATGACCCATCTTCGAACTTAGTCATTACAATAGGTAGTTAGTCATATGAATGGGAACAAAGGACCGTTTGACCAAAATGTCAAAGTTCAACATCCTCCAACTCGGACAGTCCTTAATAGATCTGGTTGAAATTTTGTGTCTTAACTACTACCCAATAGGACTAAACTGGGAGCAAGTTTCAAACCGATCAGAAAAAATCGCTTTTAAAAATTGACTCACTTGATATGAAATACCCCATATAAGAGTTATATATCTAAATGTTAACCAGTTTTCTTCAAATTTCGCATTATTTTTTCCTCTTAATTCAGAAAACATATTTTCTGCTAAAATTCGTAACGTTTGTAAGTAAAATACAAGTTCTGCGATATGCCGACGCCGCCGACAGCTTGCCATCGAATAGCTTCTCCGCTAGCGAATTATATAGCATTGTTTAAGGTGTTTTTTACAGGTTCACAAGTTTGAGTTGGTAACACTGATTTATTTGACAACCTATTTAACAGCTGATTGTTGTTTTTATACCCTACACGACACTGTGGTACATGGTATTGCATGTTTGTTTCATGACAGATGTTGGCAACACCTAGAAAACCTACAGCTAGTATACCGATCGACTCAGAAAGTATACCGATCGACTCAGAATCACTAGCTGAGCCTGTCTGTCCGTCCGTCCGTCCGTCTATCCATCTAAAGTTGTCCGTTGAATACAAGCCGCAATTTCACTCCGATCGTGCTGATATTTTGCAGTTAGAAGCCTTCCGCACCTGGAAAGAACCCTATAGAAATTGTTCGAAATCTGTTCAGATTTAGATATAGCTCCCATATATATGTTGCGTACGAGTTGGTAGAGATTCTTGATTCATGGACCAACAATGCTTAATTTGAAGAAAATCGGTTCAGAATAAGTTATAGCTCCCATATACATATATGTTTAGTCCGATTTGGCTACAGAGGCAGAGACGTGTAAATTGTGTAAAAAAATTTTAGTTGAAGTAAACATTGGATATTTCATTGTTATCCAATCATACTAGAGCGGTGTAGAGTATCAAATAGTCGGCACCGCCCGACTTTAGTCGTTCCTTACCGGTTTTTGTTTAGTTTGGTTTTGCCATTTCATCAAGGTTATACTTACACGAGAGCAACACTTACAAATTGTTGATATTTTCTATCAAAATAATGTTTCGGTTTGTCAAACTTTAAATTTTCTTCAGCGATAAAGCTCATTTTTGGTTGAGTGGGTACGTAAATAAGCAATATTGTCCCATTTGAGCTGTTTGGAGCGCTTTATGGGTCCACATGTCTTCAAAAATGATGATGGACAGAAAGTTCCTGCAACGGTGAACGGTATAGAGAAATGTTCTACCTTAATTAGCTGGCATTAATCTTGCATTCATGTGGTTCATACGGGACGGAGCTTCAATAATTTACTTTAAGAAACTTTTGATGAACAACTAACTCACATAATGGTCCTGCTAATGGTCCACCGAGATTGTGTGATTTACCACGATTGGAGTATTTTCTTGCGGGTCATATAAAGTCACTATACACCGATAAACCAGAGACAATTTAACATCTGAAAATTTCATATTTAAAAGGTTTTATTAATAATTTTCCTTAATTCAACGTACATAAACCTAAAATATACAAACACATATAGATGCTTAGCAACTAACTAAATATTTACAATAACTTAACACCCTCTCCCACCCGATTACAACTCTGTGGTGGCCACACCCCAATATTTACGCATACGATTCTCATGTTCATTGAAATCATCATCGTCCTCGTCGAGATAGGAACGCTCCTGGGTCACGGCAAAATCATATTCCAAATTATATGGCATAAGACGTTGCAAAGAACCAAAATAGGCGGCATTAGGACCACCACCCAATTTCGTATAGCCAATACCGCTGGCCAGAGATTCACGACTCTTGGAATCGGAGAAGAAGTTGTAACTAGCACCAAATGAGCGAGCACTGCCAAAGTGTTTGGAAAGAAATGAGACCTGTTGCTGTTGAGGCGGTGAAGAGGGCGAAGTCGAGGTGGAGATGGGCGACTGAAGATTATTGAGAGCCACATTGGATTTCTTTACCTCAGAGTAGAGCAACTGGGGTGAACTAGTGGAGATAAATTTGGGTGTATTTCCCTTCAAAAGATTCGATTTATAATCATAACGTTCCGGAGTAGAGCGATTGAAGGATTTTCTTTCGGCATTGCGATTTTTGGTAAATGATTTGGATATGGTATTTAGTTCTTTGTCAAAGAGCAGTTGGGTATTCTGCTCGAGCATATATTCCCAACACTTGAATTGCTCCTCGGATAGGGCCGAATCTGTTTCATCCAACATTTCCATTTCAGTGGTTTCCTCTAGCACACGGGCGTGAGCAAGAATATATTCATTATCGTTATCCGCAGCCGGTTTGGGATTGATAACACTTAAAGCTTGATCACTTTGCCCGCTGGGAGAAGAACGATCACTACCTCCTCGGGCGGCAATTGCAGCCAATTGTCGTGCGGATCCAAAACGATGGCGGCAATTGATATTACGATCACAGCAGGCTCGTTTGCAAACATTTGGCAGCAGAGCGGTATTCACCGAAGTCGCTACCAGAGATTGGGGTTTTCTACGCACCGTCTGCTTAAGTTCCTTGATGAGATGATCCACATCAGTACCTATATTCTTAAAACGTATAACAATCACACTTAAATTATCCTCTCCACCAAAACTTTGGGCAATATCCTGCACTCGTTTGGCTGCCAAAACCACATTCTCTTCTTTGCGTATTTCACGAGCTATGCGATCGATATCCAAAACGGATCGTATGCCCGGATTGCAGATAACCAGATACTCATCGTCATTGCCCAAAATCCATTCGGCCACTGAGGGGTCTGTTAAGTTCGTTGTTGAATTTGAAGATTTGTGCAGAGAAGTTCTCGCAATCAATTGGATATTAGTGGTGCGGCGTATTAAATAGGCTCCTATTTCCCCAATACCAGCAACTCTGAGAACATATCTTTTGGTTTTCTGAGGCCGGACCATATCTTTGGCCCGAGTATTTTCCCGAGCTATATGACACAGCATTGTTGCGGCCGGTGGCTTATCACTTAGCTTCTGCTGAGCTGCCAGCAAAGTATATTTCATATAATCGCCAATATTTTCCTTAACCGTTCTCTCCTGCTGCAAAAGCTTGGGCACCAATTGAGCCATTTTGGTAGCATTCGTTGAATGATTGGTGGAGCTAATGAACATACCCAATAAAGCTTCATCACTGCGAAATTTGCTTTCCCTCAGCTGCGAAACCAATAGTTTTCGACATTTTCCCGGAGTTTCCGAGAAACCCACCAACCAGGGCGGTTTGTGTGCCGAGCCCGTCGTAGCCAAACCATCTTTAGAATCTTGTGTCTTCTTGGTGGGCAGATTAATACGATTTTTCCCCGAAACATCCACCAAACTCCACTTACGCTGACTGCGACACACATTCACCTGATGCTCATCCACCTGCAGTTGTAGATTACACGACAGATCCAAATACTTTAGGTTTTGCGGCACCAAACTCATTAAATCCAAACGATCCAAATGATTGTGAGCCAAATCCAAAACCCTCAGCGAAGACAATTTACTGAGGCCCGGTGTAAAAAGCAATAGGTTCGAATGCACTCTCAGCACCTGCAAACTCTTCAACTCACAAATACTCTCCGGCAGCTGCTGCAAGAGATTCCCCGACAACATCAGCTCCTCTAACTTGTCCAGCTTTTGCAAACATCCCTCTGTTATTGCAGATATTTTATTGTAAGCCGCATACAAGACCTTCAGCTGTCTGGCCTCTTTCAAAACCTCAAATATGCGGTCATCCAAATTATTGCTTGTCACCATCAGACGCTCCAGAACAAAATCACCGCCCTTTAAATCCTTATCCTCAATGGGAGGTAGTATCTGCAATTTGTTGCAGGACAAATTCAACATCTTCAAAGATCCTTTGGTTATGGCAAATAGATTATCTGTCAACAGTTGTATGTCATTACTTTGCAATTGCAACTGTTCCAAGAAGCGAAAACGTTCCGATAAACGTTCGATTATTCTTAAATTGTTATAGGCTAGGTTGAGTTCTCGTATGCGGGAGGTTTTGCTTGTTAGCAGGAAATCGGTGACCTTTTGCAATTGATTGTGAGAGGCATTCAGGGATTCCAACATTTCACATTCATTCAACCATTTGGGTAATTCGGTAAAATAATTATTTGATATGTTCACGTGATACAGCTTGTTGGGTATCGGAGAGATGTGAATGAGATGGAGACCTGGAAGAAGATACACTTTTATTAATTATATGTTTAAGAAGGATTAAAGAGACTACTTAAGAGTTTTTAATCAACAAAAATAATCAGAATATTCCCGGTCGAATATCTGGAACACTAGCAAATTACCCAATTGAAATAGCAGAACTTTTAGCGGAGCAGAAAGTAATTCAGTCGTAGGTTATGTAAGATTAGGTTAAGAGTGGCAGCCTGTATAACAGACTCACTTAGAGTATATTGGTCATTGTGACACGTTGAACTGCTTTGATTGCTTTAAGAAGCTCGGAAGTTGGCTAAATTAACTAGCTTCTCAAAGAATTAAGCATAAGATTGCATGCCGCCGCTTCATCTCCACAGCTTCTGCAAAAGTCAATATACAAGACCTTCAAAACGTCCAGTCTTGATAACGACAGCAGAGCGATGGTACAGGCAGGGCCACGGCAGCCTGTGCACTTCTGGACTAGTGCTCATAATTTGTTTTTTTTTTCCGTAAGGGCTCTAACCCTCAAGGGGAGCTTCCAGATCGCTAGAGGCTTGCCCACATATTCCAGATACCCTGGAGTGTGTATGGTAGTTCCTAGTCTTACAATTTCCCTGTTATGTCCCTGTGACCCGATACCCATATCAGGCGAATATTGAATTGTTCAGTCATTTCATTAAGAGATCTGCTACAGTCTAAGGCAGTTTCTGAATTCAGGAATATAGTTTTCAAGGACTTGATAGTAGCCTGACTATCAGAGAAAATATTGATACCGACTTTTGTCCGAGTATTAATTTCCATCCATTCTGGTACCTCTAATAGCTAACATTTTTGCCTGGTAAATACTACAGTGATCCGACAGTCTTTTTGTAATGGAAAGCTCAAGTTCCCCAGAAAAGATACCAAAGCACATTTGGTTGTTGAGTTTAAAATCCGTCAGGTATAAGACTGATATACTTCTTGTCGAAAAATATTTCAGACACAGTGTTACCAACAAAGCCCGGAAGGTCAGGCATTTAGAGCTTGAGTTGGTGTCATTATCAACGCACCAGAGATACGTCAAAATACAGTCTACCGTAACCACTAACTATGAACCGACAAGTCCGATGCGCATAACACTCAGAATTTAGGGGAATTAGTTAATAGTACGACCATTACTGTAACGGAGACACATACAGCATATCCCCCTGTACTTTGGCAAGGGCCGGGTGGCAAAACACTTGCCACTTGCTAAGGCGACCAGGTCTCAGCAAGGCGTAAAAATACACTCGATTATCCCTGACTGCAAACAATACAAAAATGACGCATTACACCCCGGTGTTGTAGCAGCTTAAATAAATGTGGTGCTCGATTCTGTCTAATAAGGTTCTGCTTCAAAATCCCGATCCAGGAAGGAGCCAACCTGAATGGGCTGCGTCCATAGATAATCCAGAGTAAGGTGAGTGGGCTTGGCTGGGCAGTTGAAGAGGTGCAGCGTGTTATGCGGATCTGTTCCGCATGCTGGGCACGTGTTCTGCGTAATGCCATCAATTCGGACCCAATAGGAATTGAGTTGGCTGCACCATCCTAATCTAATTTGTACCAAGACCATTTGGTTTGCCTGGGCAGCTGGTGTTCTTCTGCTGCTATTAATGATGGGTGTGCTCCGAGGATGGAATTCACTCGGTATGAGTTTATTGCATCAGCAACTGCATCGGTGTGAATGCCATCAATGCCTGATAGGTTTGCTGATCTAGAGGATCTCTTAAATCTTTGGACCTCTCTCTCTCTATATCATGCAGATCCCACCTGACGTGCCTTTGTGGGGGAAGACTGTCCACTAGGTGGTGATTGGAATGGCTCTGGCGGTGACACCTTAGCTGGTATTGCATCGACAACATTTTGTTGTGCTGACGCATGGGTATGATCCTTAACTCCTCATGCAAATGGTTCACTGGGGACATGGGGAGGCAACTGTCGCAGTTCTAAAACCGCATTCTGGCAGGATTGAATATTTTTCCACTGCGTATCACTCACATTCGCAGAACACACTGGCGCAGCATAGCTAACCACAGACCGACCTATCGCGTTGTATGTTGTCAACAAGGTTGTCCTTATCTGCGGTCCAAGAGCTGCCGGCTAGAGACTTGTGGTCCTTCTTCCTGCTTCTGATCTTATCGCAGAAAACTGGGGCGTGCGGATAAACTTCACCGGTGTTAGGGAAGTTCGTTTCAACAAGAAGCACCCCGATATATGGTGCTCAAGACTCTGTTGATGCAGACATTTGCAACAGACTGCAGATTATTTGAGCATTAAGTACTAACAACGCGATATTGCAAAAATATAACACTACAACTAAGGATAAATGGACCAGATTGCTCTCACGTCTTAACAGATTAGCTGATGTATTGTTTTAATTGTGTGCAAACGCGGCACCAATGTCGCACACAACATTCTCATCATTTTTCGTCAATATAAATCCCTATGACTTCAGCTAGCTCACGAACCTTCAACCGAGGGTCACCCAACACCATTTTGTGGATTTTTTAAACGTTTCTGGCGTGGATTGGTGAAACATTACGGTGTTCGTCTTGGTAGTTCGGAAGGCCCCGTTTAAACTCTGCCACCTAATATTTTATAGTTGGAAGCGAAGGAGCAGACTTTTTTTAATTTTGGTTGGACTCAGACGTTTTAAATGAAAGTATTGTTTTAGACATCGGTAATACACTCGTTTACTTCCCCCAAAAAAGTAAACGACGTGGCGCCTTGAAATTTAAAATATGTTTCAGAAGGTTTCCACTTTTCAAGCAATTTTTTTTTTCCAACTACTACCGTCATCTATATGTCAGGTCGGCTAATTTTGGGACCACCCCCGTACTGCTCTTGATAGAGCAGTAAAATCACTTGACCTGAGGATGCTATTCTTAGTGGGAATTTCAAAGTCAATCCCTTTTATGGCAGTGAATAATATACTGGTTCCCCGACTTAACGATGTAGCTACTGGTTGTATCAAACGTGTCTATATATCACCAAAAAGCGGAAAAAACAGCAAGAATGATGATAGTGCTTCGACTACGTCCAATGAGATATCGCTGGGAGTGCTCCTGGGTACACAATTCCCGGGAAAAGTCGCTAGCGAGATTGTAACCGACTCAAGAAATCGTTGGTCTATCAAAAGCTTTAAATCTTTTAAGTCGCCAGCACCAGACAAAGTTTCGTCGGCGGAGCTACAGCAATTGGCTGATATAATTGCTTCCTGGATCAGAGAGATATACAGATATTGTATCAATCAGGCCTACGTACCAACAAAATGGAGAGAAACCAAGATTGTTTTTATCCCAAAGGCGGGAAAGCCGTCACATACTGGAGCTAAGGATTTTCGGCCAATCAGACTATTGGCATTTCTCCATAAAACCCTGGAGAGATTAATATATAGTAACCTTAGGACTAAAATTTATCCCAGGCTACTGTCCAATCAACAGCATGCTTACACTAAGGGCAAGTCCAACGAAACCGCCCTGCATGATCTAGTCAGGTTTATTGAGGGATCTCTCTCTGTTAAGCAAAATACTGTGAAAGCTTTCTTAGATATAAAGGGGGCCTTTAATAAAATGAATCCAGTCTTCGCAACACTGGTGGTTGATATCAATACACGTAGGATCATTTAAAACCCCCTGATCAAAGACGCATTTCAGCTAGCTTAGTGTCAACCGACATCCATAGAGTTATCAGTAGGGGAAGGCTCTAAGGGGGTGTTCTTTCTCCTCTGCTATGGAATCTCTCCATGAACAATATTTACTTTCTCTGGAGTTGTTGCCTATGCAGATGACGGGACAATAGTTGTTAGAGAGTAGTTTCGAAGTACTCTTAGAGACCTAAGAGGCTCATATATATCCTGCAGAAACGGACTAGTTCTGTCTTGGACGGGTTCACATCAAGACCATTCTCGGAAGCCCATCCTGCGGTGGTAGGAAGAGCCTGTTGTATAATGTCTCTAAGAGTATTTGAAAACTTCCGCTATTATATATCTGAAAATCGCTATTACTACGTAATCTGCATAGACAACAACCTTAACACCCATCTTCTCCAGAGAAAGCCGAATACTCTTCATGTGGAGATTCTACAGCAGAGAATACAGAATGCCTTGACGAGTTCATCTGCGTTCAATCTATGCAGGTCAGTTGACCCTTAACTATATGAAATGTGTTTCTTAAACAGAAGATTCTAAATCAACCTTCGTGTATTGTTATCAGTGAGTATAAACAAGAGAGCGAGTGGATTGCCAGCGTTGCTAGCTTGATGCCAGAAAAATCTAGATTAAGCTGGGCGATTAACAACTTTGAGCCCTTCAAATCACCTGGACCAGACGGCATCGCTCCAGCAGAAATGCAAAAAATGTTGAGGTAACTGGCTGGAGAAAATTTATGAAGGCTGTATCAGGCTCTTATACGTTCCCAATCGAAAGAAGAAATCCCACTGGTTGGAGAGCCTGTATCAGGCTCTTATACTTCCTCAATCAATGGAGGGATACCAAAGTGGCATTCATACCCAAAGCGGGAAGATATCGCACACCAGGCCAACCGACTTCAGACCAATTAGCCTATGCTCCTTCCAATTGAAAGGTCTGGAAGACTTTTAGAATTTTTCATTAGGGAGAACCTGAACACAAAACTCCTGAAATAAAAGGAAAGTATACAGAATCTGCTCTGCACGAACTTGTGAGCACTATCATTCGATCGTCCCTACATTTCAAGGAATCCATTAAGTGGAATTTCTGACATAGAATAGGTCTTTAACAACATTCATTTAGATGCGGTAATTGCGGCACTGTCACATCCAAAGGTGAACTCTAGCATGATTAGACTAACTCAAAGCCTGCTGAACAGAAGACATCGAGTATTGGGTCCACAACTCTAACAAGATTTATAAGATATTAGAGGGACCCCACAAGGAGGAGTACTGTCTCCACTAATTTGGAACCTAGCGGTGAAATGAATGAACGCCATCTACTGGCGATTGGTGTAAAGACAACTGTGTCGAACTGGCAACTCTTACCAATCACATGGGTGGTGAAAATGGTGAATTTGAGTCTCGCGTGGAGCTTTGACTGTGTGTGGCTTGTAAGCTTTCTTCGTAGGTATATAATTCCCATAGGCAAATTTCTTTGTAGAATGGTATATATACAAGTGATGATCGCCACAACTACAAGCCCTCTGTTTATATCCCCGCACAGGATTGAAATAAGTATAAGGGTATGTGTTTACATGGCTTCCAAAGCGCAGTGTCTTATCTTTTCCAATACACCACAGAAACCTCTCTTTCGAAAGGAAGAGTTGATCGAAAAAGCTGAACAATTCGAATGTGAAAACATTCAATAAATCTAATGAAATTCTGCTAGATCTAGAATGTTTTGGCATAAGCGGGCGAAGTGGAAATCGCAGTATGTGGCAAATTCGAAACGTCCTCAGAGCATCCTACAGGTGGTTCTGAACAAGTTGACTTGATGGGCCAGAAGCAGCGGTTTGGGAGTTAACCCAAACAACACAGGATTGGTTATCTTTATTGGGATGAATAAGGTCCCACATGTGAATCCTCCTTCTCGGATAAATGGAACAGATCTAGTCTTTTCTGAAAGTGCAAAATTTTTAGGAATAATTCTAGATAGGAAACTCTGTTATTCACACTTAACGTACTGGAACGTGTAAGGAAGGACAACGTCGCCTTATATTCCTGCAGGAAGGCTGTAGGATCGCGGTGGGGCCTCTCTCCTAAAGTAATCTATTATATATATATTGCAGTAGTTCGTCCAATACTGTTATACGGCATTGTGGTATGGTGGACGGCAACTAAAAAACTAAACATCACCAACCATCTATCATAGGTTCAGAGAACTGCCTGCCTATGCATAAGGGGAGATTTAAGGACTACAGTCTCTACAAGCCCTACACCATGTACTGCCCATTAATATTGTGGCGAGAGAAGTTGCAACCAGAGCGGCTACAGTCACATGAGGATATCAAAGTGTTTGGTATGGTAACCGACCGAGTAGACTATATACGAACGGTGTACACCTTCGAGAGGAACTACATCACTATAGTACCAACCAGAGACGAATGGCTTGGCAGAATATAGAATATAGGCCAGATAATAGAAACCATCTCCACTTCTATGTATGGTTCGAAGCTCGATGAAAAGGTTGGCTTCGGAGTACTCGTACACTGTAAAGAACTTAGTCTAGATACAGCTCACAGAGAATGTAAAAATATCTCCTCGCACTAGAGAGGAAAATATTGTCTACGTTAGTATCACTTCTGACGGGACACTGTCTGAATCAGACAGTAAAATTTTCCGCAACAGGAAACACATACATATAAAATGCAATTAATCGCCAACTCAAAATAATCTTCAATAGAAAGTCAATTTTAAAACTAAACCAAGTCATCTTCTTTACGTTCTTTATGTTCTAAAAATCAAAACTCCATGAAAACAGCTAATTTGATGATCGTCCCCGTCGTATACTTACAATTCGAATCGGCAACCAATGATGTCAAATTACTGCCGTTTATCATAAGTTCCAACAATTTATTGTGACTGCATTTTAAGGTCTCCAATTGTGCCAAAGAACTCAAATCCAAGACTTCCATTTCGTTTTCACTAACCTCCAATTGGGTTAAATACTAAACAAGAAACAAGAAGAAGAACAGAAGAGAAGTTAAAAACATTAATAATAACAACAAAAAACAGTTATTGCAAATTATGATAACAAGAGAGTATTTATTCATAAGTAAGAGATAACTTAATATTAAGAGAGTGAAAGAGACTGAGAAATATGACAACATACAAGTGATGTAGTTACTTACTACTCAACTCACTGTTGTCGGTGCGTTTGCGCAAAGTACTCATAAACAAAAAAATTATGTAATTACAAAACAAAGGGAAAATTTTGCGAAGGTGAGACATAGCAAATTATAAAAAAACATAACAAATGTTTTTTGACGCGTTGTGCATTAAGCATGTCCGGTTTGGGTTATAATGCAATTTTTGTGAACCACAAACCCAATTACAAAATGTGGAGTAATTAATGCGTATTAATATAGATAAAACCAAACTAAATTGCCTCATTTGATAGAAATTAGTTGGCAATGTACGGGTATTTCAACAAGTTATTAAAACAAAATTTGTACTTATTAAGTAATACGAGGTAGATTTTAGAATAGTCTATTGTCACCTATGTACTAGAGTTCCACCGATTAATCGGCTTCGGCCTTTGGCAAAATAATCTAGTTTTTGTCCCGCATTCGGCCTTTTCCTTATTTACTTAAAAAATTTAGAAGTATTTAATTTTTTCTTAAGAAAATATTTTATAATCTATGGGAAAACAGATTTTTCTGTGTTTGTTTCATTTACTCGTAAAATTTTAAATTATCCCTGCAGTCAGCCAGGCACCATATGTCTCTATGTCACCACTTTTTCTATAGTGACAATTGAGCAAGGTAAAAAGTCTACAACTTTATTTTTATGCGCGAGTAGAAATACTTTACGTTCGTTTTGTGAAAATAATTTTTGTGTGTTAAAAAGATGATAACAATTATTTTATAAAAATAAAAAAATGAGTAAAAAAAATTATAAAAGACTTGTAAAAAAACAAACAATCATATAAAAATAGAAGTTAACGGGTGTTTTTTTTACAGCTTTGTTTTTCGAATAGAGATAAAACTGGCATTTTGTGGTCAAATCTGGCAACTCTAATGTCATTTATGTTCAGTTTGGTTTGCCATTTCATCATGAACAGGTTGACAAAAGAACAACGCTTGCAAATCGTGCAAATTTATTTCGAAAATAATGGTTCAGTTCGCGAAGTTTACCGCAAGCTCCATTTTATGGTCGACATAATCGTCCATCAGAGCAATTAATTCGGTTAACCATGGATCGTTTTCGCACTACGTTTACTCTATGTGATAATACGCATCCGCAGAGACGTCGAACAGTGCGCACCGAAGAAACAATTGCCGCTGTAGAGCAAAGTGTTGAAGAGGACCCGAATGAATCGATTCGCCACCGTGCACAGCAATTGGAGCTTTGTCCATCAACTTTATGGAAGATTTTGCGCAAAGATCTTGGCTTGCGACCTTACAAGATCCAGCTTGTGCAAGAATTAAAGCCGAGAGACCATGCAATGCGTCGTGATTTTGGTGTATGGGCCGAAAATGAGATTGATCTCTATGCTGATTTTCATCGCAAAATTTTGTTCAGTGATGAGGCTCATTTTTGGTTGAAAGGCTACGTCAACAAGCAAAATTGCCGCATTTGGAGTGAAGAGAATCCACATGAGACCCTTGAGACGCCATTACATCCACAAAAACTGACTGTTTGGTGTGCTCTATGGGCTGGTGGAGTCATTGGGCCATACTTCTTCCGAAATAATTCTGGAGAGGCAGTTACCGTTAATGGAGACCGGTATAGAGCCATGATAACCGACTATTTTGTTCCCGAATTGGATGGCATGAATGTGGATGAGTTGTGGTTCCAACAAGACGGCGCTACATGCCACACAGCGCACGTCACAATCGATTTATTGAAGGAAACATTCGATGAGCGCATAATTTCGCGGAATGGACCTGTCAATTGGCCACCAAGATCGTGTGATTTGACACCATTGGATTATTTTCTTTGGGGATATGTGAAGTCGCTCGTCTACGCCAACAAACCAGGAACGTTAGGGGAATTGGAAGCCAACATTCGTGGCGTTATTGCCGACATACGGCCCCATATGCTCGAAAAAGTGGTTGAAAATTGGACCTGTAGAATTGGCTTTATTCGAGCCAGCCGCGGCGGCCACATGCCCGAAATCATATTTAAACATTAATGGCATAAAATTATCCTTCCAATAAAGCCAAATTGATGGACCTTAAAACGATTTTCTTGTGTTTTATTTCAATTCGAAGTTCTATACCCCTAAAAAAAACACCCGATAGCAATGTGAGCAAGAAAACAGCGAAATGCATATTGTGGGAGAAACGACGTTGCGGGAGAAGTGTTGGAGAAACTATTGTCAAAACTAAATGCATTTAATTTTATGTACATTCCAGTATTTATTATTTTTTGTTAATTAAATGAATAAAAGGTTTAGCCAGCCTCGAAGAAAGTGAGCATATAAATATATGTGTTTAAGTGTACTGCGCCCACCTTTATAAAGATGTAGACCAGGGTCACTAAAGTTTACTACTGAATCTTTGGTACAAATGTCTCTATATGAATTACTTTGACATTTAACATGTACTAGTGAAACTTTGTTCCAAATGTCAACATATGGTTAACTTTGACATTTAACATTTACTAGTGAATCTTTGGTGCAAATGTCTACATATGGTTTACTTTGACATTTAACATTTACTGCTGAATCTTTGGTTCAAATGTCTACTGGTGGTTTTTCAACGACAGCTAATGTTAAATGTCTATAGGAGATTACATGGGCAGGGGCACATTTTGTCTGTAGTACTACTGACAATGTCACAAGTAAATCACTACAATTTTACTAATGGCATTTCCTACAGGGATATTTTTATACCCTCCACCATAGGATGGGGGGTATATTCATTTTGTCACTCCGTTTGTAACACCTCTAAATATTGATCTGAGACCCCATAAAGTATATATATTCTTAATCGTCGTAAAATTCTAAGACAATTTAGCCATGTCCGTCTGTGGTAATCACGCTACAGTCCGCAATAATAGAGCTAGGTTGATCAAATTTGATACAAATACTTCTTATATTTGCAGGTTGTTTGGGATTGCAAATGGGCCGTATCGGTCCATATTTAGATATAGCTCCCATATATAGCATCTAACTTGTTGTGATTCCTACTGTTCTCATCTGCTATATTTTTTGTGTTTTCGGTGTTATTATACCCTACACCACTCTGTGGTACAGGGTATTATAAGTTTGTTTCACGGCAGATGTTTGTAACACCTGAAAATAACACAGCTAGACCCACCTTAAAGTATACCGATCGACTCAGAATCACTAGCTGAGTCGATTTAACAATGTCTGTCCGTCCGTCTGTCCATGTAAAGTTGTTCGTCGACTACAGGTCGCAATTTCACTCCGATCGTTCTGAAATTTTGCAGTTTAGAGTATTTCGCGGCTGTTAAGATCGCTATTGAATTTGGTTGAAATCGGTTCAGATTTAGATATAGCTCCCATATATATCTTTCGTCCGATTTGGCCCTTTAGTCCTATAGAAGCTGTATTTTACATCCAATCGTTTTGAAATTTAGAATGGTAGAGTTTCTTGATCCATGAACCAACATTGCCGAATTTGAAGAAAATCGGTTAAGATTTAGCTATAGCTCCCATATATATGTTTCGTCCGATTTGGCCCTTTAGTCCTATAGAAGCTGTATTTTACATCCGATCGTTTTGAAATTTAGAATGGTAGAGTTTCTTGATCCATGAACCAACACTACCGAATTTGAAGAAAATCGGTTAAGATTTAGCTATAGCTCCCATATATATGTTTCGTCCGATTTGGCCATTTAGTCCTATAAAAGCTGTATTTTACATCCAATCGTTTTGAAATTTAGAATGGTAGAGTTTCTTGATCCATGAACCAACATTGCCAAATTTTAAGAAAATCGGTTAAGATTTAGCTATAGCTCCCATATATATGTTTCGTCCGATTTGGCCCTTTAGTTCTATAGAAGCTGTATTTTACATCCAATCGTTTTGAAATTTAGAATGGTAGAGTTTATTGATCCATGAACCAACACTACCGAATTTGAAGAAAATCGGTTAAGATTTAGCTATAGCTCCCATTTATATGTTTCGTCCGATTTGGCCCTTTAGTTCTATAGAATCTATATTTTACATCCAATCGTTTTGAAAATCGGTTAAGATTTAGCTATAGCTCCCATATACATGTTTCGTCCGATTTGGCCCTTTAGTCCTGTAGAAGCTGTATTTTACATCCAATCATTTTGAAATTTAGAATGGTAGAATTTCTTGATCTATGAACCAACACTGCCGAATTTGAAGAAAATCGGTTAAGATTTAGCTATAGCTCCCATATATATGTTTCGTCCGATTTGGCCCTTTAGTCCTATAAAAGCTGTATTTTACATCCAATCGTTTTGAAATTTAGAATGGTAGAGTTTCTTGATCCATGAACCAACACTACCGAATTTGAAGAAAATCGGTTAAGATTTAGCTATAGCTCCCATATATATGTTTCGTCCGATTTGGCTCTTTAGATCCAATCGTTTTTATACCCTACACCACACTGTGGTACAGGGTATTATTTAAGTATAAAATGCCCCAAAAATAAATTTATGTAAACAATTTATACATGAATTACAAAATTTATATATCAGAGTTATTCAATATTACGAGAGTGGTGTAGGGTATTATATAGTCGGCACCGCCCGACTTTAGCCTTTCCTTACTGGTTTTCTATAGGTTTGAGTTATTTTGTGAGGTCACATTCTATCCATGGTGGAGGGTATATAAGACTCGGCATGGCCGAACTTAACGCTTTTACTTGTTTAGAATATATCTGTGGTCACAAGGCATAACAGCATATGTGTGTTTTTGCAAGTTTTCAGGAGAGCATTTTAAAGGTTTGAATCGATATAGCAAAAATATTTATAAACTTATTTTGACTTTTTCGCCTGCAATTTCTCATGACTTGGAAGTGAAATTAATTAATACGAGGGTATTATATAGTCGGCACCGCCCGACTTTAGCCTTTCCTTACTGGTTTTCTATAGGTTTGAGTTATTTTGTGAGGTCACATTCTATCCATGGTGGAGGGTATATAAGACTCGGCATGGCCGAACTTACCGCTTTTACTTGTTTAGAATATATCTGTGGTCACAAGGCACAACAGCATATGTGTGTTTTTGCAAGTTTTCAGGAGAGCATTTTAAAGGTTTGAATCGATATAGCAAAAATATTTATAAAATTATTTTGACTTTTACGCCTGCAATTTCTCAGGACTTGGAAGTGAAATTAATTAATACGAACACATTTATATAATTATTTTAATTATAAATGTAATAGGCTAAAAACTGTTTTATGCTGTTATTCCCTTTTTCAATAAATTAAGTTACAAAAAACACAACTCGAGTTGTGTCGTTATTACAAAATCAATTTTATTATATATTGCAGAATATATCGACTTATGCTGATAAATCAAAGGATGATTTCGAAATTTACAACATTCAGTAGTCAATATTAGATTTTGGAATAACAGCATAAATTGAGATATGCTTTTGTGCTAGGGCTTAGTTCAACTTGGACTAATAACATAACTCAGATATGCTGTTACGACTTCATTCAATTTACATCTTCAATAGTCCAAAGATAAATGGGGAATAAAAACACAAGTATAGTTTTCAAAGGAAAAAATGTGAGATATGCTGTTATGTACGTTATGAAATGTAGTGATACAGCGAGATGTGCTAATAAGTCTTGCCTTGTATCTGAACAACTAAACAAGGTATCATCACCAAAATTTTTCACAATATGTAATCGAATATGGGGAACATCGTGGCATCAAAAACGCAATTTGAGCATAACTCGAGTTATGCTGTTATGCCTTGTGACCACAGATATGTAGGCATATTTTTTAATATTATCAATTTAAGGAATGCGCAAAAACTATGTTATCCACATTTGAAGCTACTCGAGATTTTGCATGTTTAAATCTTTGCACATAGGCGCAAAAATGTGTTGTAGTGGTCTAAATCATAAACAAAGAAGTACTAGATGGTCCGTCGTACTCTTTAAAAAGTGACAGTTACGAACGATTAAATTTTTGACATGCACTCAAAAAAAAGTGAACCCTAGAGCAAGTTAAAATGAACATAACTGTAGGAATATTGATCTTCGTATTTCGCTAAAGCTATTTTTCCTTATATCAAGTTCATACATTTCCTCACAATTATGAAATATTTTTAACTTGTTTCTAGTTAACTCGGACTTCCTTTAAGTAACTATTGAAATTAAAATAGGGAAAATTAACTCAATACTAGCAAATTCTGACTTGAATTTAGGAAAATTTAATTAAATTTATGCAAAAAGAAAAATTAAAATTTTTCTTCGACTTTTTAGTCCATGATTTTTTTGCGATTTTCGATCCTACTTCAATCATTTTCTTCCTCCATTTATATGTTGGAATATCTCTCTCTTACAACTTCCTCTTTGGATTTTTCTCTTCTGCTTTATTTTAGGAATTGAAATTTATTTTATTAAACATTAAACAAACATTATGTATATAAAATTTTACCTCCGAATGCGATTCGATCCCAGAACCTTCCGTTTTCTGAACCACATGTTTACCAACTGAGCTAAGTAGACACTTACAATTTTATGAAAAATTTGTTTTTAAATACAATTATGTATATATCCCAAAATTTTCGAAACAATGTATATTTGTGTACACTTGAATTTGATAAAAGGATTGCCATCATAGAATGATAAATAGAGTTGCCATATACTATATTTATACGAAGAAATTTTATTATGAATGACATTTTCATATCAATCCCAGAAGAGGTTCGTAGCTCGATATATAGTGTGTCTGGCTCACTATCATAAGGTTGTCGGTTCGACTCTCGTCACGGGCGTAACATTTTTAATGTTTCTCCATAAATTTAAGTTTCTGCAAGTAACGATTTGCGAAAAAATAAAAATTGCGGAACGAAAAAGGACAGAATTTTTTGTGTTTTTAACACTACAACATCCGTCCGAAAATAGTTAATTTTTCCTTGATTTTAGTATGTTTTCCTAATTTTGAGTTCAAATTCATGGAAATATTATTTTAGTAAAAATATGTCCTCATTTGTAGTTAACGAACTATTCTGCATATACCCCAAAAAAATAAAATTTGGTAGTACTTAATAAAATTTCCCAGTTTTAAGAAAAAATTAACTCAATATGAATAAAAACATTGAACTAAATTGGAGTATGGATTTTACTAAAATTTAGGAAATACATTTTTTTGAGTGTGTGTTTTCTACTCTTCGAGTAATTTTGGCATTCTCTTGTCAGCTCTCGAGATTTAATTTGCTGATTTAAAGATGTGTTTTTTGCAATTTTATTTAAAAAATCAAATGTGTTTGCTCCAATTGTGATTGTAAAGTGAAATGTTTGAGGAAAAATGCCAAAAATATGTATAAAAAATAAAAACAAATTTGTGCTCTTTCTTCTCTTAACTACTAATGTCAAAAATTTAATCGTTCGTAACTCGAGAAATTTGCTTAAGAGAGGGAATGAACATCTAGTATTTGAGTGTTTATGGTCTAAATCAGGGATCGGCACACTCATGCAACCATAACAAAAACATTTCCCTCTCTCAATGGAAACTGAATAAATTATTTTATACTCATCCAATGTGTGAGAGGAGAGAACAGACCATGTGCGCGGTTCTGCAGAACTCTGGTGTAGATGGCAGGTAGAAAACATATGGGATTGGGACGAATTTAAGATTTTGGACGATGTTCAGTTTAGGCCACAAAAACCACCTATATTCCAAAGTATCTTAAGGCGACTTAGCAATTAAAAGTTGTACACAAAACAGTCATTCGATTTATTTTATAAAGGATATTTGAACAAATTTTAAAATACAAAAATTGGTAGAGAGTTTTAATTGCTTGGTAGAATTGACTGCAGTTTCGATAGACACCACTCTATCATCTTCAGAATTCAATAGCAATAATGTATGTCTTTAACTTAAAGCAGCTGAAATACTTATGGGAGCAGTAAATTGAATGTAACAAGAACCACTAACCAAACCCTATTCTTTCCGAACTAAGTCAACATACTAAAAGCCTCATACCAATACATTTTTGTTTTTGCTTGGGTAGGCTTCGCGAGCCACAAAAAAAATGTAGTTTTGTCATCGGCTTATGCCGACGTCATCGTACCTCATGTGTTTGTATGTTGTTATTGTTGTTATTAATGTTGATCTGTTCTTTAGTTATTCAGTTAGAATTTATTCGCTTTAAGACCATATGATTCAGTTACTTTTTGTCTATTGCAAAAATGTAATAGAAACTAATACAAAAAATTGGTAGAGAGTTTTAATTGCTTGGTAGAATTGACTCCACTCTATCATTTTCAGAATTCAATAGCAATAATGTATGTCTTTACCTTAAATCAGCTGAAATACTTATGGGAGCGAACCCAAGCAAAAAACAAATATGTATTGGTATGAGAGTTTTAGTATGTTGACTTAGTTCGGCAAAATAGGGATTGGTTAGTAGTTCTTGTTACATTCAATTTACTGCTCCCATTGTTAAATTCAATTCCCGCTGATTTAAGTTAAAGACATGCATCATTGCTATTGAATTCTGAAGATGATAGAGAGGTGTCTATCGAAACTGCAGTACATTCTAATTTTGTTTAATAATCAACAATTTTAAAAATACAGTTTTATTTGTCATTTTAGCACAAATTTAATAAGATTCAAAAGCTGATAAACGAGGTTTAAAAAATCAGAATTTAAAAGACATCCAGTCTTTTAAATGCTGACGATTGCATGAGAACCTTACAATTTCATATATTTACAATATATTTTGTAAATTTTAATAAGCAGGATTGCCAATATAAATATTTTATTGACAGTGTTTGCCAATAAATAGTCCTCTATTTAATGGCGTCATTGTCAGATGCCTAAACTTCGCGCATCTTACAATGTCTTGCAATTTATTGACGATGACTTTTCTGCCAACGTTGCAGAACAACAATTTTAAGTTCACTCGGTTGTAAGTTCACTGGATCATAATGTCAACATATTATGGAGATATTTGACTCAATATAACAAAAAAATGGAAAAACAAAATTTAAAATTCATTTTTTTTTAATTCTCGTATTCTTCACATTTTGTAGATTCGAGTCGAAAATAATTCGTGCAAAATTAAAATTCAACAAAATTTCTTATAATATTATCTAATTGTTATTAATATCATTTGGGGTGCGTGGTGCTTTCAGAATCTTGGAAGTTTGCCGTGATGCAGAACTTGGTGAGAAACTCTGCTCTAGAGCAGCAAGGGACCTTTAATTGGGTGTTCAGAAATGAACACAGTTTATAGTTCAATATTTTATTTATATTTGATTTATGCCGAAACTAATAAAGATTTTATTGCTGTTTTATGGCTCTACCATAAATCAATGTGGAGTGTGTGGTAAAGATAGCACATCGTCGCATGAACGCATGCGCAAAACATGTGGTTACTGTTTACAAATAACGCACAATCTTTTCGTAGAGATAGTCTTGGAATAGAGATAAGAAAATTACCATACACTCTTCAGGGACGAAAGGGAAATAAAAATATTATGTTACAAACATATGGTTTAGAATGATTTATAAATTTCTAATTCATTCTCGTTTCCTCATGTTGTAAAGATAGGTTATGTATTATTATGTTATTCATAGGCTTAGAAAAAATTACTTTATTAAATTTAATGTCTTACAAACATTCAAAACAATCACATCGGGCGTTTCCTATGTATTAAAATGGGGTTATATCAAAACATATACCAAGATGAAGCATTTTTAGGATACCAGTTTAGTCAAATAAAGTATAAACTGTCAAAGTTCAGCGGGATTGATTAAGAATAATTTTTTTGTAGCAATATAAATAAACTATCGGTCCATCTTTTCTAATTTTGGCGGTATCAATAAATTCAAAAAGTCGTAAAATCCTGTACAACAGTGTGATATTAAGTATGAAAATGGAATATAAAAACCAGTAAGGAAAGGCTAAAGTCGGGCGGGGCCGACTATATAATACCCTACACCACTATCGTAATATTGAATAACTCTGATATATAAATTTTGTAATTCATGTATAAATTGTTTACATAAATTTACTTTTGGGACATTTTATACTTAAATAATACCCTGTACCACAGTGTGGTGTAGGGTATAAAAACGATTGGATCTAAAGAGCCAAATCGGATGAAACATATATATGGGAGCTATAGCTAAATCTTAACCGATTTTCTTCAAATTCGGCAATGTTAGTCCATGGATCAAGAAACTCTACCATTCTAAATTTCAAAACGATTTGATGTAAAATACAGCTTCTAGAGGACTATAGGGCCAAATCGGCCGAAACATATATATGGGAGATATAGCTAAATCTTAACCGATTTTCTTCAAATTCGGCAATGTTGGTTCATGGATCAAGAAACTCTACCATTCTAAATTTCAAAACTATTGGATGTAAAATACAGCTTCTATAGGACTAAAGGGCCAAATCGGATGAAAGATATATATGGGAGCTATATCTAAATCTGTTACAAACATCTGCCGTGAAACAAACTTATAATACCCTGTACCACAGTGTGGTGTAGGGTATAAACAAGTAAGAAAGTTCAGTCTGGTAAACCGACTTAAGAGTCCTCTCACCTTCAGTCCCAAAAAATATTCGTAAATTTATTATACCCTACACCACACAGTGGGTACAGGGTATTATAAGTTTGTTTCACGGCAGATGTTTGTAACACCTGAAAATAACACAGCTAGACCCACCTTAAAGTATACCGATCGACTCGGAATCACTATCTGAGTCGATTTAACGATGTCCGTCCGTCTGTCCATGTAAAGTTGTTCGTCGACTACAGTTCGCAATTTCACTCCGATCGTTCTGAAATTTTGCAGTTTAGAGTATTTCGCGGCTGTTAAGATCGCTATTGAATTTGGTTGAAATCGGTTCAGATTTAGATATAGCTCCCATATATATCTTTCGTCCGATTTGGCCCTTTAGTCCTATAGAAGCTGTATTTTACATCCAATCGTTTTGAAATTTAGAATGGTAGAATTTCTTGATCCATGAACCAATATTGCCGAATTTGAAGAAAATCGGTTAAGATTTAGCTATAGCTCCCATATATATGTTTCGTCCGATTTGGCCCTTTAGTCCTATAGAAGCTGTATTTTACATCCGATCGTTTTGAAATTTAGAATGGTAGAGTTTCTTGATCCATGAACCAACATTGCCGAATTTGAAGAAAATCGGTTAAGATTTAGCTTTAGCTCCCATATATATGTTTCGTCCGATTTTGCTCTTTAGTCCTGTAGAAGCTGTATTTTACATCCAATCATTTTGAAATTTAGAATGGTAGAGTTTCTTGATCCATGAACCAACACTACCAAATTTGAAGAAAATCGGTTAAGATTTAGATATAGCTCCCATATATATCTTTCGTCCGATTTGGCCCTTTAGTCCTATAGAAGCTGTATTTTACATCCAATCGTTTTGAAATTTAGAATGGTAGAGTTTCTTGATCCATGAACCAACATTGCCGAATTTGAAGAAAATCGGTTAAGATTTAGCTATAGCTCCCATATATATGTTTCGTCCGATTTGGCCCTTTAGTCCTATAGAAGCTGTATTTTACATCCGATCGTTTTGAAATTTAGAATGGTAGAGTTTCTTGATCCATGAACCAACATTGCCGAATTTGAAGAAAATCGGTTAAGATTTAGCTATAGCTCCCATATATATGTTTCGTCCGATTTTGATCTTTAGTCCTGTAGAAGCTGTATTTTACATCCAATCATTTTGAAATTTAGAATGGTAGAGTTTCTTGATCCATGAACCAACACTACCAACTTTGAAGAAAATCTGTTAAGATTTAGCTATAGCTCCCATATATATGTTTCGTCCGATTTGGCCATTTAGTCCTATAAAAGCTGTAGTTTACATCCAATCGTTTGGAAATTTAGAATGGTAGAGTTTCTTGATTCATGAACCAACATTGCCGAATTTGAAGAAAATCGGTTAAGATTTAGCTATAGCTCCCATATATATGTTT
The DNA here is from genome assembly GCA_963930755.1 of Eudasyphora cyanicolor. Taxonomy (NCBI): domain Eukaryota; kingdom Metazoa; phylum Arthropoda; class Insecta; order Diptera; family Muscidae; genus Eudasyphora; species Eudasyphora cyanicolor. The sequence continues at coordinate 63,394,893 of OZ005737.1, forward strand.
CGTCCGATTTTGCTCTTTAGTCCTGAAGAAGCTGTATTTTACATCCAATCATTTTGAAATATAGAATGGTAGAGTTTCTTGATCCATGAACCAACACTACCGAATTTGAAGAAAATCGGTTAAGATTTAGCTATAGCTCCCATATATATGTTTCGTCCGATTTGGACCTTTAGTTCTATAGAAGCTGTATTTTACATCCAATCGTTTTAAAATTTAGAATGGTAGAGTTTATTGATCCATGAACCAACACTAACGAATTTGAAGAAAATCGGTTATGAGTTAGCTATAGCTCCCATATACATGTTTCGTCCGATTTGGCCCTTTAGTTCTATAGAAGCTATATTTTACATCCAATCGTTTTGAAATTTAGAATGGTAGAGTTTCTTGATTCATGAACCAACATTGCCGAATTTGAAGAAAATCGGTAAAGATTTAGCTATAGCTCCCATATATATGTTTCATCCGATTTGGCTCTTTAGATCCAATCGTTTTTATACCCTACACCACACTGTGGTACAGGGTATTATTTAAGTATAAAATGTCCCAAAAGTAAATTTATGTAAACAATTTATACATGAATTACAAAATTTATATATCAGAGTTATTCAATATTACGAGAGTGGTGTAGGGTATTATATAGTCGGCCCCGCCCGACTTTAGCCTTTCCTTACTGTTTTTTTTTATATAAATTTAATTAAATTGCATTTAATATCTCTAAAGTATGCAGTGGTATTAAAGTTATAAGCTCTTTTGTTGCAAAATATTCCACTTGCGTCGGAGGTACCACAAGGGGCATGGTAATGACGGCAATTTTTCACTGGAATGTAGGCATTATAAAAGGATTACACTGTGCAAAATTGCAAGTATTTGTATGCACATGTATCAAAGATATAAGCAGTTACATTTGTGTACAAAATGGTCCCTTTGTGTGGTAGGTACCAAAAGGGGTGGCGACACTTCGCCCGTTTTTCTTAAGGTAATACCGACGAATAATCTATTACTATGTGTGGAATAACAGATGATTCGGATAAGTAGCATATAAGTTATTAGAGAATCAATATTTCACTATATTTGAACCCTTTGTTAGGGAGATACTAGATGGAATGGATAAATATGGCCCATCATCGAACTTAGCCTGCGATATAAAAGTAATACTATCACATACAAAATTAGAGGTCAATCGGTTACTACTTTCGAGAGTTATCGTGCGCTCCAGCCAGACAGGCGGAAGGACATTGCTCCAATGACTTAAAATGTCCCTAAAAGGGACTTTCGCCGAACATACTTTGGCTCTTATGTCACTATTTCGATGTGTTACACTTTTGGTCCGTGGCAAATGATAATGGGTGTAATATGAGCAGAAACTTAAATTTCCGGACATGCCTTAGTATTTCGCCCATAACATCTACAAATATTGCGTCCCCAAAAATCCAATTACTGTTTTGGATTTGTGAGATTCTGGTGCATTTCTGTGTCAGAAAAAAGTTTAAGTGGTAACAATTTTCTTAAATTAAAAATCAACCAAAAAATGTCACGTTATGTTCTCTTTCAAACGACGCAAACTTTGCAAATATCGATTCAACCGTTCAAAAGCAACTAAAAATTTCGTAAAACCAAAAAATGACTTTTTTTAATTTTTTAAATTTAAAATCCCCATAACATTTTGGAAATTTTTTTTTAAAAAATTAATGATATCGAGTTCTTATTTTACCACTTACTAAAATTTTATAAACTTTTTAGGCAAAACAGATAAACTTCATGGCTTAATATTAAAAATGCTGACCATATACTGTACTAATTTTAGGCGTTACAAACAAATGCACAATGTTATAATACCTTGTACCACAGTGTGGTGTCGGATATAAAAATTAACTTCACATACTTCCTCCAAACCAGTAAGGAAAGGCAGAAAGTCGTGCGGGGCCGACTATATAATACCCCACACTTCTCTAACAATGCGATAAGGGTCATTGCGATAATAATTTGGAATAATTGGTAAATGGGTAAGAACATATATATGTGGATATATCTAATTCTGAACCGATAATCGCTAAATTAAGCAAAATTGAGAAACGTCTTTCTGGAGAATTTTGTTATGATCGGAAGTAAAGTACAACTTCTATAGCGCTTTATAACCAAATCAGGAGGAACATATATATGGGGGCTATATCTAAATCTGAACCGATTTTCTCCGAATTTGGCAGTATTCCTTCATGTAATAAGAAACCTCTTTCTGCCGAATTTCGCTGTGATCGGATATAAAATACAGTTTCACAGTGCTTGAATTTCAAATCGTGGGTAACATATATATATGGGCTATATCTAAATCTGAACCGATTTTCTCCGAATTTGGCAGTATTCCTTCATGTAATAAGAAACCTATTTCTGCCGAATTTCGTACTGATCGGATATAAAATACAGTTTCTACAGCGCTTACATATCAAATGGGGGGTAACATATATATGGAAAGAATAATTAGCGGAAATCCGTTTTGGGCCATTTTAAGTCATTTTTTTGTATCTCAGGTTTAGTTCAAAGATGGACTATGTTGGTCCACTCCTTCGAGTACCTCCCCCACGAAGTCTCAAAATTTTGTGAAATATTGATTATCTCATAACTTCTATACTGCTATTCAGAAACTTTCGCAATTCTACACATAGTATTAGTTCTTTTGTCGCTATCATTTTGAGAAAAATGAGCGAAGTTTCCACGACCCTTTTGGTACCTCCCATACAAATGGACCATTTTGTACAAAAATATAACGGCTTATAACTTTAATTCCAGTCCATACAAATACTTGATGTGTTGTGAAATGTAATGCTTTTATAGAGCATAGAGTTCCGTAAAAAATGGGCGAAGTTGCCACGCCCCTTTTGGTACCGCCCATACAAATGGACCATTTTGCACAAAAAGTTAACGACTTATAACTTCGATTCCTGAACATCCAAACACTTGAATTTCTGTACAATGTAATGTTATTATAGTACACATAGTATATAAAAAATGGGTATTATTACCACGCCCCTTTTGGTACTTCCCAAACAAAATTGTCAAAATAAAATAATTGAAATCCTATAATCTTGAATCAAAATAAATTTTTCGGTGGATTGACAACTAATGATGGCTTGGAATACTTAGAAATTTGAAATGATTGATTTGAAACAGAAGTCAATGCTGCATATGGTATCATAACTGGGAGGTACAATTGGGAACCAAGACAAAATTAAAAATGAAATTCGAAAAAAGTCAGCAAAAGATGTGAAAATCTTTTTTAAATAAAATATATTTGGAGAAATTCCTATAGAATTATTTTATTTGTACTTAAACATTTACTTTATTTGAGAAATTTAGTTTGCAAATATATTTTGTTGTAATATATTAACATATGCGTTCCAAATAGGTTAGGTTAGGTTAGGTTAGGTTAGGTTGAAGAGAGGAGACGTTTAAACGTCTCATGTCCATGGACATACACTTAAGCCAGTGGTTCGGCCTGTTGTGTGCTCTTTATTTATGATTTTCATACCCCACGGATTACAGAAAATCGGTTCTAGACACGTATTTTCTCAGTATCTTCCAGTCATATCCTCTGAGATGAGTCAAGTCTGGCAATATGTCGGAACCGAAATATCGGGATCTTGCATGTGGGAAAGCTGGGCAGTGACACAGAAAATGTTCCATCGTTTCGATGTTTTCCCTGCGTGCCCTGCATTCCTCGTTTCCTGCTAGTCCTATGCGATGAAGATGTGCTTGTAAGCTTGAGTGTCCCGTTAGAACACTCATCATCTTACTAATATCGATCTTGTTTAGTTTCAGAAGACTTCTTGTTTTCTTTTCATTTGGGTCACCCCACAGTATCTTTGCCGTTGCTCCTACTTTTGCGCTATTCCACACAGTTTTGTGAGCCATCACTGCCCAGTGCTTCAACTCATTTTTTCGTGGCTTCGAAAGGTTTCCAATTTTCCAAGTTTATTACTCGAAGTTTCCTTACCTTCTGATACATTTTTTTTGGGAAAAACAAAGAAGTTCTGTATTATTTATAAAAATACTATATTTTCTTTCGATATTTAAAAAAATGAATTATTTTCTATTACTATGTTAGCCAAAAACAACAACAAAAAATAATTTCCTCACAAAAGTTGGTGTCAAGAAAGTATGTTTACACTTTTTTTCCAAATTCCTATCTTGAGTACATTTATGGAAAATTTTTGATACTTTCTGCTGTCTTACTTGTCGACTACGTAATGAAATTTAAAAAACTCAAATAAAATAAAAGTAATGGGCAGCTTTTTAACCTGGCTTACAATATTATTGGCAAAAACATTGACTAAACAAGGAAATGGCGGACAAAAATGAAAAAAATGTGTTTGTAGGACAAATAAGCCTATATTTCTACAGCTTCAAATAAACAAAATATACATCGTTCGAAAGGTCTAATTCTCATCTTTCCAAATTCTTCTAGTGTTTGAAAATCGGTTTATAACTAACAAAGTTATAGGCGTTCAAGTGGGAAAAGGCAAGAAAATCGGGGTTTTACCCGTAAATCCGGATTTTGGGGGTGTCCGGGGAATTCCAAAAAAAGATTCGTGTTTTACTCGACAAGACCTACAGGAAAAACAGTATCGCGTCCTTTGCTTCTCAACGTGAGTTTATTTTGTCGCACTGTGTAATTTAAACTTCATACTATCAGACAGGTATAACAGGAGGATAACCAGACTCAGTGCGTATGAGTTATGTGAACACAGTTAAATTGATTAGTTAAATTGATTAACATTAGTCATACGTCAAAACTTATGGTACATTTTATACCATACACCAGATGTTTGTAACGACAAGTACAAATCAGAATCACAGCTGATTTCATCTAGTCTGTCCATCGGCCCGTTCATCCGTCTGATTTTGATAATGGGCGACTCCACCATTAATTGCCAAGCAATCAATGTAACATGTGGCTCCTAGAACATACAAAGTAAAATAATAAGAATACTATATAGAACCTACTACAGGGATTTTTGCTGATTCTAAATTTCAGGCAGATCGGCTATAAAACGTGGCATCTAGAGCATTAGCAGACAAATCGGCTGTTAATTCTCTATATGAAGGCTTATATCAATGTTTTCTAGGAATGGTATTGGACACAATAAAATATGGAGTTATACAGTTCAGACAGATCGGTTAAACAGTTTATTATTTAATGCGTCCAAAATTTATATCAGAACAGACCTTCACACTGGGTTATATAAACATGAATTGGGTTCAACAGTAGAGCTCTGCAGAAATGCACTTTCTGCGCGATACTAAGCAATGTTAAGCTAATGACTGAACAAAATGTTCAAGCGCGTGTAACTTTCGTCTGATTCCAAAAATCCTACGACTTAGCTGTTATAGTTACCGAGTTATTTGTAATTGAAATTTGAATTTTTAATTTTTCCACCGACCCTGTCCCATTATTTTGTGAATATCGCATCGGAATATGCACCAATTTTTAATGTCAACTTTTCTGAATTAGCAATGAAATTTTCTACATTATGAAAACAAAATTCAGTCGGGTAAACCTTCAACTTCAGTCCTGTTATTAAATTTATAAGCTGTTAACTTTTGTTGCAAAATATTCCATTTGTGTGGGAGGTACCAAAAGGGGACAAGGCAGTGATGCCCATTTTTATACCCTCACTTTAGTGTGACGAGGGTATATATCATTTGCTACGGAAAAAAGTGCAACACGTCGAAGGAGTGACCTAAGATCCCAAGTATGTTTGGAGGAAATCCGTTTTGGGTCATTTTAAGTCGAATGAGCAATGTCCGTCCGTCTGTCTGTCTGTCTGCTGGCTGGTGCGCACGATAACTGTCGAAAGGAGTAACCGATTGACCTCAAATTTGGTATGTGGTAATATTTTTTTCTATCTCCGGCTTAGTTCGAAGATGGGCCTATTGGTCCACTCCTTCTAGTACCTCCCCCACAAAGGGTTAAAATGTTGTGAAATATTGATTCTTTAATAACTGCTATACTACTTATTCGAATCTTTTGAATTTCCACACATAGTATTAGCTTATTAGTCGCTATCAACTCGAGAAAAATGGGCGAAGTCGCCCCGTCCCTTTTGGTACCTCCCACACAAATGCACCATTTTGCACCAAAAGTTAACAGCTTATAACATTAATTACAGTGTATAAAAATACTTGAAATTTTGTACAGTATTATGCTTTTATATTGCCTACAGTCCAGGGAAAAATGGGTGTTGTTGTCACGCCCCTTTTGGTACCTCACACACAAAGGTACCTTTTTGCACCAAAAGTTAACAGCTTATAACATTAAAACCAGTGTATAAAAATACTTGAAATTTTGTACAGTGTAATGTTTTTTATAGTGTATATAGCCCTATGAAAAATGGGCGTTATTGCCACGCCCCTTTTTGTACCTCCCACACAAAATGCCCAAATCATACCACAATTTAATATCTCATAACGTTTATACCAGTGCACATAAATGCTTATAAGTCGGCACAGTGCAATGAATTTAAAGTATCTAATGTTCAGAGAAAAAAAGGTGTAATTGATAAACCCCTTCTCGTACCTCCCACACAAATTGACAGAATAATTCGAGTAATATTCAATATTACATTACTCACAAAGTGAGGGTATACCTTAGTCGGTTTACCCGACTGAAACTTTCTTACTTGTTAAAGTTATAAGTTGATAAGTTTCGACTAGTAAACTAATACAATGTGTGGAATTATAGAAGATTTGAGTATGTAGTATAGAAGTTATTAAATAGTCAATACCTCACAAAATGTTAACCCTTTGTGGGGGAAGTACTAGAAGGAGTGGACCAATATGGCTCATCTTCGAACTTAGTTGGAGATACAGAAAAATATTACCGCACACCAAATTTGAAGTCAATTGGTTAATCATTTCGAGAGTTATCGTGCGCACCAGCCAGCAGACAGACAGAATGACTTAAAATAACCCAAATCGAATTTCCGCCATACATTTTTGGTTTCGTAGGTCACTCCTTCGATGTGTTACACTTTTGACTCGTAGCAAATGATATATACTCTCCTCTCTAAGGTGAGGGGATTAAAAGAGAGTACCAGTATAACATATATATATTCGTCTTAATGGAAACTTTCTGGAGAATGTTTTCGAGAAAAGAATGGGGTCAAAAGTTTGGATTGATAGTGTTGCCACGTTTCTCCAAATTACACAATTTTTTACGAAAATTTCAAAACTTGGCCACATTTTCGACAATCGGAAATTTAGGATATGAAAACCTTTTCCATTTTTATATGTTGGTTGCACTGTGTTACACTGTAAACTGCAAAAGGAATTTTTAGCATTTTCCGTTCTTTTTGGGATTTTCGCAATTATTTTGGGAATTTGGGGATTTACATTTACCAAATATAATATACAATTTTTTATAATTAGCACCGATTTCTGGTGTCAAGACGCACAAATTACAAATATTGATTTTTAAATATTTTATAGATTTCTAAAGTTTTTGTCCACATTTGAAAATATGTAAATCATTTTTTCTCGATCCTTTCCTACGAATATGTTGGTGACTGATATATACAAGGTGGCGCAAAAGTAATCCTCCTATCAGAAAATGCTATACATTTTGCGATTGGCCCCTAATGTCAGTTCTGTTTTGACATTTGTGTGGTAAACACATGCGAAATACACGTTAATAAACAATGTTACGCTACACTGCTCCAGAACGCGGATTATTGCTGACTATTTATTTGACCAATAATCGGTCGGTGACTTTGGCACAACGTGAATTTCGTCGCAGATTTCCTGGCCGTCCAACGCCTACTGGTGAAACACTGCGACGTTTAGCCGCTCGCCTCGAAGAGACTGGCACAACACGAGATGCTGCCAGGCGTGGCAGACCCCGGAGTAGCCGTTCTGCAGAGAATATTGCTGCTGTAGCCGAGGATGTCATGGAAGCGCCGTCGACATCGACCAGACGACGTGCCACGCAAATGGGTATCAGTCGACGGTCTCTACAGCGAATTTTGGTACAAGATTAGAAGATGTTTCCGTACAAAGTCCAGACGGTGCATCAGCTGTTAGCTGCTGACCGCCAATCGCGTCTAACATACGCTCAAGCCATCCTTAATCACCACCAAGAGGAAGATGATTTTTCATCAAAAATAATCATGAGTGATGAGGCCCATTTCCATCTTAGCGGGTACGTAAATAAGCAAAATTTATGCTTCTGGGGCACTGAAAATCCGCGTGTAACCCACGAAGAGCCATTACATCCGCTCAAAGTCACTGTATGGTGTGCTGTTTTCGCTGGAGGAGTCATCGGACCTTTTTTCTTCGAAGACGTCGCGGGCCAAACGGTTACTGTGAATGGTGAGCGCTACAGAGCAATGATCAACGAGTTCTTTTTGCCGCATCTTGATGATTTGGGATTGGAAAACATGTGGTTCCAACAGGACGGTGCAACGGCACACACTGCACGTGCCACAACCGATATGCTGAAGGATGCATTTCCCGGGCGCCTAATCTTCCCTTTTGGCGATTTGCACTGGCCAGCAAGATCGCCTGATTTGACCGCTCCAGACTTCTTTTTGTGGGGCTTTTTGAAGTCGCGGGTTTATGTCAACAAGCCTCAGACTCTTGCAGCTCTTAAAGACAATATCCGTCAAGAATGTGAGGACCTATCGCCGGAAGTTTTGGCCAAATGACAATCAACTGTGGCGGCGGCCATTTACATGACATCATATTCTCGACTTGATGTAAAAAAAATTAAAAGACCAAATAAAAATAATCCACAAGAAGAATCAAAGTTTTTCATTTTTTTTTTTAAATTACAGCCAAAAAACATCGAAAGGTTACTTTTTCGCCACCTTGTACCTTATTATATTTTCAACAAAATTAGCTTTTTGATGAAAAAAAGTTGTCATTAGATATACCTATTACAGTCTTTTGTAGACCTCGTTAGTAGAATTAACATAAAAAAAAATATTTTAGCAAAAATGAACTTCATTAAAAATTCAAGCCCTTTTGAATTACTTTGTAGTCATTTTCTTAATTTTCGTGGTTGCATAAAATAAATCTTCTTGACTCAGTGAATAAAGTTCGGCGGCTGAGTTTCAGCGGATGTAAACCGCTAAAATTGGCGTCGGTTGGAAAAATGGACGGCTGCGGCGCGCCGCCGATTTGCGCCGCGTCGGCTTCATAGCCTACTGCAACTCTAACATTAACCTAGCTACAAAATCAGAAGTCGACTAAAATCGATGTCGATCATTTCAATTTTCAATGAAATGATCGAATACTTGAATTCTGGACGATCCACATAGCTCTTTTTTCAATCGATCTATCTAAAAATTGACATTCTATTTTAAAAATTGGATTTTTATTGTGTCCAATACAAGTAAAATGGACTATGTCGGTCCCCGTTTTGGTGTAACCGGTATAGGGTATTGTAAAGTCGGCCAGGACTGTCTTCCGTATTTCCTTGCTTCTTTTTCTCAGAGTTTTTTAGAAAATAGTTTGTCTTAACGGGGGTAGGAAAATGTACATTTCAAGCGTTTGCAGATTAAACCGATCAAGTTCCTTCCTTGTTAGAAGTATATCGAAGTCAGAATTGTTCTAAAATATGACCCATTTTAAAGCGTAAATCATGGCAACAAATTTCGATAACAAAATTTATCGAAATTAGACTTGCTCCGTTTATTCTGAATGCTGACGATATATTGTATATCATTTCGACTACATATTAAAATTAGTTTGATTATGTCCAGACTATTTAAATATACTCCGTTAACAGGTCATAAGTTTCCATAGAATCTTTACTCATTCTTACATTATAATTGCCAATTAAGATGCTGCCGCTCAGCTGATTTCCCTTCAGACTGAACTTCTTCAGAGGTTGTTGATCGATGATTGTTGACGTTCCGGAAATAAGTGAACCAGAACCATTGCAGGCCGCCAAAGCCTCTTCATTCTGCTCGGAATCGGTGGAATGTTTTTCATTTGATTTCATTTTTAATTTAGTTTTATACAAATCCGTTGAAGGTTTCTTCAGCAATTTCGTGGCTTTAATCATGCTTAGACTCAAACTGAGAGGGGGGATGGAGACCTGTTGCTTTTGTAAATGGAAGTGCTGGCAATGTTACTTGTTGTTGGTGGCGGTGTTGTTGTTGCTGGTACTCCGGTGCCACTGTGCTGTTTTTGGACTGTTATAAAGTGTTTTGCGCAAGATCTTCGTTCTGCATGAACGATCCTTCAACATACGATTGTACTATATGAACTTTATGCATTTTTAATCACGATATATTTTCCAAATACATATGTGTATTTAAATGGAATAACTTGCATTTTAAATTGTGAACACAAAACATAATTTGAGGTATTTTTAATGATTTTTTTCTGGCAGATTTTATTTGAAAATTTCCTCTAGAATTTCTGGTAAATTTTTAATGGCTTTTTTTCTTATTTTCTTGTTGCTCTAATTTGTGGATTTTTTTATTTCGTTTGCGTTTTCGCGATTCGTTTTGGTAAAAAGCCCGTCTTTAACTTTACGCAGTCAATTCAAAACTGAACAATTTCAAAAGTAACATGTTACGCCTCAAAGATTTTTCTGTTTTTTTTTTCAGCAAAGAAGTAACGTCTTCTTCTAAGCCACCACCACCACCACAGCGCAACAACCAACCACCAATACCATGACTACCGAAGAGGCACGGTGGGGCAAAAAGTACTATTTTCAATAATACGATTCGCTTTTCACATCGCTCTTTAGTTCACCAGCTCTTTAGCTCACCAGTTCACTTTAGTTCCACCGCTCTTTAGTTCAGTAGATCATCAGCTCAAATCAACCGCTATTAAAGGAATCTGTTGGAACATGAATAGTATGTGTTGAATATACAAACCCGTTAGGGTTTAGGTTAGGTTGGTAGCCGTTTTTTACTAGCTCACATAGACTAGTTTAGGACCCTAGTGTTACCACAAACTCAAATGTCCCTCATGCAATCCAACCAGTTTGATAAGTTATCAATGGTAGTAATATCGGTACCAGAAAAATCTGCTAAACATACTAGAAAGCGGGAGAGTAGAATAGTGCTCAATGCTCTACACTTCTTCCTCATCACCACATCTTCTGCAGAAGGCATCGGAGTCAATACCCAACCTACTGTCGTGTTCGAACAGGCAATGTGCCGTCAGAACTGACACTAACGTATACAGTATTTTTCTCTCTAGTTCGAGGAAATATTTTGACCTTCTTAGGTCATACCTTGGCCAGATTTGTCTAGCTACCCTGCAAGTGTCACTTGGCGACTTCCCATATTGCCATTATTTCGGCTTGATAGACACTGCAGGTATCTGGTAGACTGTGAGCTATATCCAAACTAAGTTCTTCGCAGTGTACTTCGAAGCCAACCTATTCATAAAGTTTCAAACCATCCCTATAGAAGTGGAGATAGTTTCTATTACCTGGTATTCAGCCAACCCATTCATCTCTGGCTGGAATCATAGTGATATAGTTCCTCTCGAAGATGTACACAGTTGGTATATAGGCCACTCGATCGGTTACCATAGCACTACACTTTGAAATCCTCACGAGGTCGCACTTCATGTTCCACCACATTGATAGAAAGTTTAATCTTAATGCCGCTCTGGTTTCAACTTCTCCAGCCACAATGGAGATGGAGTATGACTTGTAGGGACTCCGTCGCTGTTGTCCTTAAGCACCGCTTATGCATAGGCAGGCAGTTCTCGGAACCTTCATTAATTGACTGCTGATGGATCGCTTATCAGTTACCGTCTACCACACCACAATGCCGTAAAGTAGTTTTGGGCGAACTTCTGCTATATATGTATATCCAATGGACGATTTTAGTAGAGAACGTGCCCATACAGCTTTCCTACAGGAATATAAGGCGACGTTGGCCTTCCTTACACGTTCCAGTACCTTAAGTCTTAATAACAGTTTCCTATCTAGAATTATTCCTAGAAATTTTGCACTTTCAGAGAAGATTAGATCTGTTCCACTCATCCAAGGAGGAGGGTCCACATGTGGGATCTTATTCATCCTTGTAAAGAGAACCAATTATGTCTTGTTTGGGTTGACTCTCACTGCTTCTGGCCCATCTGCCCAATTTGTTTAGAGCCCCCTGTATAATGTATCTGAGGACGTAGGCGAATTTGCCAGCCACTGCTACTGCAGCGTCGTCCGCATATGCCACAACATTCGCCGCTAGATTCCAAATTAGTGGAGACAGTACTCCTCTGTTTACAAATCTCCTCAGTTTACAAATCTTGCTAGAGTTGTCGCCCCGAGACTTGCTGTTGGGTTTTTTGATATATGTTAAGTTGAAGCGCTAATGTATGCGTATCATTCGCGGCGTCTTAGAAGAGTTGCAATTTGTTCAACTTCTCCGCCCCACGCCTTGATTTGGCAGTGCCACATTCAATTATTCTCAATTTGACACAATTTCTTGTTCTGCTGTTATAGAAAACAACCACATGTTTTTGTACCGGCAATGCTGATTGGCCTTTACCATAGAGAATTCCAGTTCATACAGGGCCGATTCTGTAGACTTGCCCTTGTTGTAAGCATGTTTGTTTCCTGACAAGAGTTTTGTACGAGTATCTACGATTCCTCAAAATAAAATAATCCAAGAGTTTTTCGAAACCTTTTAATAGGAACGAGGATAGACTATTTAGCTTGAAGTCCTTTGGCCTAGTGTGTGTGTGATACCTTTCCCACTTTGTAATGATTACCACTTTAGTATCCCTTCATCAACTGGGGATATACAGGAGCTTAATGCAGCCCTCATATATCTTCTCCATGATGCACTTCATTATTTTCTGCATTTATATTGGAGAAATGCCATCTGGATCAGGTGATTTGATAGACTCAAAGCTGGTAATCACCCAGCTTAGAGTGAATTTATCGGTCAAAAATGTTTCGACATTTGTCGTCCACTCGCTTTCTTGTTGGTCTTGCTGTTCCTCGACTTCTGTCAGGGAGTTCCCAGGGAAATGTGTGCCCGTAGTGACTGCTCTCTATTTTTTTGTCCAATTATTGACCTCATCCTGCAAGTAATCTACTGTACAGGATGTAGCTGATAGTATCTTCCGCAGCCTTGTGCCGTCTGAAATCTTTTAAGTACGCTTCTCCACAGAAGATGTACCAAGAACGTCTTTGCTCTTTCCAAAGTACCATCTTATAGATTTTGAGTTGCTCTTAGACATCCCAGTCATTAGTGACCCCTGTAGATTTGGCCTTACTGAACAGCTTTTTGCAGATATTTTTCCTAACATTCAGCACAGAAGTCCACCATTGAGGTTTAGTTCTGCCCTTGTAAGGATAGTCATTGACATGCTGACTCAAGACAAGAAGCGATTATCCGAAATTCGTACTGTGGCATAAGTGAACACAAAGGGGAAAAATGTGGTGTCACAATCTAATCTAAGTCCAGATTTAGACAAGGCAAGTTTTTCAGCAGCTTATGGTCAAATTCTCTTTTCAACTTGCACGAAGAACTCAAAACGTTCAGAGAGAGTTCCCCCCTTTTGCCGACTGCCTCTCTCTCCTACAAAACGCCGATAACCTGCTGAACATGCAGCCAGTGTACATCGGGACTAAATGGATACAGCTAGAATTTGAAGTGAAGGACTCTTGCGATGCTGACTAAGGCCAAGAAGCGATTATCTAAAATTCGTAATGTAAAATCGAAAAACGATTTTTCAAAATTTCGTAATTTTAGATGGTTAAATGGGGAATAATTGGGTAAAAATGGAAAAAATGTGTTGCCATCTCTTAATTCAAACGGTTAGAGCTGGAATGGAATTCTTAAATTTGATGTCAGGTTATTCCTTACTACGCTTACTAATGACAAGAAGCGATTATTCAAAATTCATACATTTAGAGGAATAAATGAGGCATTGTTTGGTAAAAAAGGGAACAAAATATTATGGCTCTTAAACCAAATGGCTATTGCAAAAATAGTGAAATTAGGTATGGGCGTAGAATCGGGACAATAAGCTATTTTCTGAAATTCGTAGGTTCAAATGGATAAAAGGGGAAAATATGGCACCGCCAGTTTCAAATGACTAGGGAGTATCTCTTGGGATATAGACTCATGACATTAAAAGATTTTGCAAAATTCGTGTTTTTGGGAAACAATGGGACATACTTAATTGGGTAAAAAATGGAAAATCACTGTGCCACCTTCTAATCCAAAAGGATATATATAGAATCGCAATTTTTTTGTGGAGGGAGTCCTTGCTGTGCTGATCCAGGAGAAAAATCGATTTCACAAAATTCCTCAGAATAGGGTAAAAACAGAAAACTATAGTGCCCCGCCTAAACCAGAGCTAGAATCGTGTAATTTAATGTCAGAATTGTAAAATTTGTTGTGAAGATAGTCCTTGCTATGCTGACCCAGAACAAGAATCGATTTCACAAAATTCTTACTTTTAGGGGTAACTATGAACCCACCGCCTAATCCAAAAGGCTATAGCTAGAATAGTGTGTGGGTATAGTGCCTCCGCCTAATCCAGAACTAGAATCGTGTAATTTAATGTAGGAATCACTTGGGCGATTTTTCTAAAATTCGTACTTTTGAAACAAAATGGGACAAAAACGATAAATAGGGTGCTAAGGTAGCTCTATGGGGCAAAAAGGGTTAAATATGGTACTGTGTAGACAAAAAAGGATAAATATAGTACAGTGGTGCAAAAAGAGTTAAGTATGGTCCCAGGGTGCGAGAGAAGCTCTTGGAATATTAACTAGAGGTAACAGTATTTTTAACGAAATTCGTATTTTAACGGACATAGTGGGGCAGAAAAATTAATGTAAAATATGGCTTCTAGGACAAAAAGGACCAATGCCAATTATAACATCCCATGTGGATGTTATAATTGGCCAGAATGGATTTTAAGGTGTCTCGGTCTTCTGCAGTTTCTGACGTTGAGCATGGAAAGATTTTCCTGGACTTGGTCTTTCCAACGGAGTTTCGGTCGCGGAGTTTTCCGTCGGAGTTTTCCGTCTTCACTCGGGATTGTATTTAAACGCATTCCTTGCTGAAGTATATTTATTCATTTGCAAGACATGTGTCCAGCCCAGCGCAATCTTTGGAGTTTTGCATAGTAGTATAATTCTTCACTTGATCAACTTCAACTGATGTCATTCGTTTAAGTTATGGCGGTACCCGTGTAAAAATTCATCTACTACCTCAAAGTTGTAGCTACCAACTTTCACAGATTGTCCTAATCTCCTCTATTCGTTGAAACCATCATTGACTGACAAACCTAATTTTACTGATTCCTCCTCCGCGTAAGCAAATGCAGCAGTGATGTTCGTCCCATGATGTCGATATCATCGCCATTGTTTTTTTTACTACAGCTTAGCGTATAACTTTCTGCAATAGCTTTAAAATGTTCACTGCCGATTTCGGATCAGTTAGAGAATGCAGACACGGACCTAAACGCATCGGACTATCAATGCGTCTATCTGCTTCTCATGGGTTTTCTCCAAGATTTGCCGTAGTGTGAATATCTGGTCGATTGTGAATTTGTCAGGCCTAAAGCCACATTGATAAGAGCCAATTATTTCATCGACTTTTCACGCAGTATACTCGTACTTGGCAGTATCTTGTAGGCGATGGGAAGGAGACTTTTGCCTATATAATTGGCCCAGGTAGTTTTATCTGCGCCTTTTTTGTTGACGGGATATAGTACACTGAGACTCCATTCATCGGGGCACTCGTTTTTCCAGCCAAATTTTGCAGATCAATTCTGCATGCAACTTACCAGATATTGCTCATTTTTAATACAGATAATCATCATCTGTGTCAATTTTCTTAAAAATCGGTACATATTTGTGACCTGCACTGTATTCACAGTGAACAGACATGGTTGATTTTATGTCAATTTGATTAAAAACTTATTATATCAGTCCCACTGTGCGACTGCCGACACTTCAACCACCACCACCGTTGTTCGTCGTTGTAGCCGTCGTTTACACCAGCAAACACCTGTTGGGCTCTGCGCCTAACTTACCCCATACACTGTTGCTCATACGACAAGTACCTTTTGTTGTTGTATCTTTTCCGTTTTATTCGGAATCGCTCTCTTACACGAACGCACGAACAGACTAACTACTGTGGGCTATGATTGCGAGTGTTAACCGGCGATCGTGTTGAGCAAGTGTTTTACACTCACAGCGAGGGTGGTTTAATGGGTTTAGCCTTTTGAAATTGTTACTTGAATTTGAAAAAGATCGGATTCACATTTTTGGACAGATCATTCATTACCCACCAAAAAAAGATCTCCCAAAAAAGTGTTGAAGATGTATTATTATACTTCTATATTGGAACTTCAATGATGAATTTTACATACGCCATTTCATTTTATAGTAGAGCGTGCGTTTACAGCGGAAGTATAACATTTATTAATAAATGGAAAAAATTAATACAATGAGAGTTGTATTTCATATGACAACTAAATATAGATGTAAAAGAATATCTAGATTACATAATACTCGTCCCTAATCTAGAGATGCTATAAGACCCATTGCTTTGCGAAACAATTCCAGTTTGATCCTATCAAGTGGTTTCGTCAGGATGTAGGCAACTCGTTCTTCCGTGCTTATATAATTCAGGACTAGTGGCCAAGCCATTCTTGTGTTTTTTCCAAACTTTTGAGGTTAAGGTGACCCATAAGTCTGTGCCATAAATTGCAATCCAATTTAAACAGACCATTTGTATGTATTCCGGTAGATATTTACCTTGTTGTCCGGGTTCACCACCTCAACACCGTTTTTACTAAAAATAACACGATGTCCTCTCCTCACAATTTGACTTACCGACAGTAAATTTGTTGACAATTCGGGAATGTACTGTACATAATTTATTTCAATGTCTGAATCATGACAATCAGGTCGTAGTATTGATGCTTTACCAGTTGCATTAATCTACATGGTTCCCTTGTTGGCAGATGTAACTGTTCCAGTTCTTGTTCGTTCGGCATTGAACGTTATATGTGATGTAGCACCAGAATCAAAATACCAACTGTTGTTGTTTGTGCTGTCTATCGTCGACATTGCGACTGCTTAGTACGAATCAAACTTTTTCGCGCTGTTGTCATATGATGTGACCTTCACGCGACAGTATTTTGCAATATGACTATAATTCTGACATTTTCGGTATTTTGGAATTTTTCCACCCGCCTTAAGCACGGTACTATGTTCCCGTTTCACGGTGAAATCCCATACAAAAACCAAAGTTGTGAAAAACTGAGTGAAATTTTTTCATTTGTGGTACTGTGTTTATTTCAACGTGAGAAATTGACATTTTGCGCCGATACAAATTAATTGAACGCCGCAACAAATTGAAGCCGCCAGCATTGTACTCCTATTTATTTACATTCATATTTGTCCGCGAGAAATTCAACTGTTGTAAATATTAGCAATAAAATATCCTAATAAAGAATACTAAATTAAATTATCTGAAATAAAGAAAACTAATGCAAAGGACGGAAAATAATTATGTACATGGAATAAACGAGAAGAGTGACATTCCTATTGGATAGCAAAGCAAATATGCAAAACACTGGAAGGACATGTAACTATATGTAATAATGTGGAATTTGTCTTGTAATTACATATGTACATTTACGTTTGTATGTTTAGAACAATCGTGACGAAAAGCGTGGAAAAACTTTGTGGACGGCAAACGCTACCGAAGCAGTAGGACAATAGAATTGGGCAGTGCCTGTGATCTCATATTTAAATGGTTATAAAGAACATAGTGAGTTCTTGCCAGCCATAGGAGTTGGAAGAAGAAAATCCGTTTATGGATAGAAGTATAATTTATATATGTCCACAAATATAATGTTAATCCTTAAAAATAATAATAAAACATATTTTTCGGTTCATCAAAACATCATTTTATTTATTGATATTCGTACAACAGTAGGAAATTTTTTTGTTATTTGTAACATTGTATTACCCTGGCTTCTGATGCCTCACAAGCATCGCCATCGTATCAACACAAAATAAATAATTTATTTAATTATAACATTAGCACAATGACCTTCAACCATATTTCCATTCTGCAATTTAAATTAACTATTTTCTAAGTCGGAATTATTCCATTTAATTGATCATTGATTCTCAATTTTGTGATTCTAATTTAAACTCGTGTTTGTTTTCAAGAAAAGGAAAAAATGCACATGCTTATACACAGACACATACATATAAAAGTGACATATCGACACACACACTTCAAAAATGCAATGCTACCTTAGTAAAAAAGCGTTCCATTTTTCAACTTGAAATAACATTTTGTGGAATTTTTTCAAGCTGAAAAAACATAGTACCCACCTTTAGTCCGGAATTTTCGCATGTACCTGGTAGTTCTGCAGCAATTTCACCCTTATGCTGTCTCCAGTGATGCTGATTCCTGAATTCTCCAATGCCATAATCATTGGACGATAATCATCCGGCAGTCCAGCCAGTAATAAAGATCCAACCCACTCTTCGTTAATTGGAAAACCGATGCCATTCAGGGATTGTGCCGTTGTCACAATTTCCTTGACATATACTTCCATTGATCCACAATTTGCAAGCGACGTTGTAATCAGCTTATGTAGAGTCTTCGTAGGCGTTTGCTAGCTGTTGCCATAATTCCCTTGCGGTCTTTGCGCTCTGTATGTGGACGTAACATACCGGGTCGATCATTAATGTCAGCTTACTTCTCGCTCTCCTGTCTTTGTTTGTTTCTATGGCCTGGGGCCTAATTCCCGCACCCGTTTCGTATCGTAATTCGATTACGTGAGATCTAATTACTCTAACAATTATGGGCAGATATTGATGCAATTTCAGCATATCGTTCCAAAGGTGATTCATAACTAATTTATAAAAAAAATAAACGAAAAAATGAAAACCCAATTACTCGTTTTATGCTGTCGAAAATTCCGATTACGATACGAAACGGTTGCGGTAATTAGGCCCTCTGCATCAACTTCATAATCGATCGTGGTGATCCAAAGATTGTTCAAATCCAGATAGCCTGTGCAGCAATTTTCCGGGTGGGATAGTTTTCCCTACCCAACAACCTGTCGATGGATAAACCACCAGTACCATCCTCCGGCATCGCCATTTCACGATTGCACAAAAATTTACAGATTTAATTTTCTTAATTTAATAACCTATAGTAGAACGTGCGTTTACAGCGGAAGTATATCGTTTATTAATAAATGTAAAGATAAAATGAATACAATAAGAGTTGTATTTCATATGACAATTGAATAAGGATGTAATAGAATATCTAGATTACATATCACAGGGTAACTCCAATACATTCATTATTTGGCAGTACATTTGCACCAGTGCTCATAAAGTAATGCAAATGCTACTTTTTGGATGCTCTCAGGATTTTAACATATTTACAAAAAAAGTTTTCTTATTATTTTATGTTTATGAACACTTTTTAATTCAAGTTTTTAAAGTGACATTCTTTATTTTGCCGTGAGTTGAACCTGGGTATCCTAGCGCTGCAGCACCATAACATCACATGGAGATATAATTACCACTGTCCGGAGATATATATGAACACATTATCGTATGAGTACTTTTTAGCTCACTTGTGTAAAATTGGATCGTATTCACTGCTTTGGATGCTCCCTTTATCAAGGAATAATTAAATTGAGTTGTTCGGACTTGAATCCCCCAGCACTTCAGTATTACTTTTCTCTAATTTTTTCTAACGCATTCAATTTAAAAAAATATATATTTTTAGTAACTAATTTTTAATATTTTTATAAATTATAAATATATTTGCAACTTTTGCAAAAGAAATTATTTGCGACTAAAGAAAATGCACTCACTTCATAAGATTTTGCGGAAGGATCTTGGTTTGCGGGCTTACAACATCCAACTCGTGCAAGAATTGAAGCCTAACTACCATCAAGCGTGTCGCACGTTCGGTGAATGGGCCCAAAACGAGATGCCCACCGATCCCGATTTTCACAAGAAAATTTTGTTCAGCGATGAAGCTCACTTTTGGATGAATAAGTACGTTAATAAACAAATTATCTCATTAGGAGTAATGATAATCCACAAGTCATCGTTCAGACGCCGTTGCATCCACAAAAAATCACTGATTGGTGTGCTCTATGGGCAGGCCGGCTATAATGTTGCAGTCAATGGGGAACGATATAGAGCCATAATTAACTTGTTCGTGCCTGAATTGAAGGATGTTAATGTGGACGACCTTTGGTTCCAACAAGACGGCGCTACATGCCATACATCCAACGAAACAATAAATTTATTGAAGGAAACTTTTGGTGAGCGCATTATCTTGCGTCGCGGACATGTGCCGTGGCCTCCAAGATCGTGCGATTTAACACCGCTGGACTATTTTTTGTGGGGTTGTGTGAAGTCGCTTGTCTATGCAGATAAGCCCGACACGATTGACGCCTTGGAAGAGAATATTCGGAGCGTTATTGCTGACATACAGCTCCAAATGCTGCGAAAATTGGGCCTCTTGGCTGGCAATTATCCGAGCCCGCAGCAGGCGCTTGCCAGAAATCATTTTTAGAATAAAGCTAAATTCTTGGCCATAATATTAAATTACACTACGCTACAAAAACATTTTTTTGTGTCATAGACGTAAAAATTATTTTTTTGTATAGATTGTGGCATACTGTTATATAAAATCAAAAGCAAATTTTTTTTATGGATACATTTTTTTTAAAAATCGTCAAAGGTACCCTCAGTCCTAATCTCCTCTATTCGTTGAAACCATCATTGACTGACAAACCTAATTTTACTGATTCCTCCTCCGCGTAAGCAAATGCAGCAGTGATGTTCGTCCCATGATGTCGATATCATCGCCATTGTTTTTTTTACTACAGCTTAGCGTATAACTTTCTGCAATAGCTTTAAAATGTTCACTGCCGATTTCGGATCAGTTAGAGAATGCAGACACGGACCTAAACGCATCGGACTATCAATGCGTCTATCTGCTTCTCATGGGTTTTCTCCAAGATTTGCCGTAGTGTGAATATCTGGTCGATTGTGAATTTGTCAGGCCTAAAGCCACATTGATAAGAGCCAATTATTTCATCGACTTTTCACGCAGTATACTCGTACTTGGCAGTATCTTGTAGGCGATGGGAAGGAGACTTTTGCCTATATAATTGGCCCAGGTAGTTTTATCTGCGCCTTTTTTGTTGACGGGATATAGTACACTGAGACTCCATTCATCGGGGCACTCGTTTTTCCAGCCAAATTTTGCAGATCAATTCTGCATGCAACTTACCAGATATTGCTCATTTTTAATACAGATAATCATCATCTGTGTCAATTTTCTTAAAAATCGGTACATATTTGTGACCTGCACTGTATTCACAGTGAACAGACATGGTTGATTTTATGTCAATTTGATTAAAAACTTATTATATCAGTCCCACTGTGCGACTGCCGACACTTCAACCACCACCACCGTTGTTCGTCGTTGTAGCCGTCGTTTACACCAGCAAACACCTGTTGGGCTCTGCGCCTAACTTACCCCATACACTGTTGCTCATACGACAAGTACCTTTTGTTGTTGTATCTTTTCCGTTTTATTCGGAATCGCTCTCTTACACGAACGCACGAACAGACTAACTACTGTGGGCTATGATTGCGAGTGTTAACCGGCGATCGTGTTGAGCAAGTGTTTTACACTCACAGCGAGGGTGGTTTAATGGGTTTAGCCTTTTGAAATTGTTACTTGAATTTGAAAAAGATCGGATTCACATTTTTGGACAGATCATTCATTACCCACCAAAAAAAGATCTCCCAAAAAAGTGTTGAAGATGTATTATTATACTTCTATATTGGAACTTCAATGATGAATTTTACATACGCCATTTCATTTTATAGTAGAGCGTGCGTTTACAGCGGAAGTATAACATTTATTAATAAATGGAAAAAATTAATACAATGAGAGTTGTATTTCATATGACAACTAAATATAGATGTAAAAGAATATCTAGATTACATAATACTCGTCCCTAATCTAGAGATGCTATAAGACCCATTGCTTTGCGAAACAATTCCAGTTTGATCCTATCAAGTGGTTTCGTCAGGATGTAGGCAACTCGTTCTTCCGTGCTTATATAATTCAGGACTAGTGGCCAAGCCATTCTTGTGTTTTTTCCAAACTTTTGAGGTTAAGGTGACCCATAAGTCTGTGCCATAAATTGCAATCCAATTTAAACAGACCATTTGTATGTATTCCGGTAGATATTACCTTGTTGTCCGGGTTCACCACCTCAACACCGTTTTTACTAAAAATAACACGATGTCCTCTCCTCACAATTTGACTTACCGACAGTAAATTTGTTGACAATTCGGGAATGTACTGTACATAATTTATTTCAATGTCTGAATCATGACAATCAGGTCGTAGTATTGATGCTTTACCAGTTGCATTAATCTACATGGTTCCCTTGTTGGCAGATGTAACTGTTCCAGTTCTTGTTCGTTCGGCATTGAACGTTATATGTGATGTAGCACCAGAATCAAAATACCAACTGTTGTTGTTTGTGCTGTCTATCGTCGACATTGCGACTGCTTAGTACGAATCAAACTTTTTCGCGCTGTTGTCATATGATGTGACCTTCACGCGACAGTATTTTGCAATATGACTATAATTCTGACATTTTCGGTATTTTGGAATTTTTCCACCCGCCTTAAGCACGGTACTATGTTCCCGTTTCACGGTGAAATCCCATACAAAAACCAAAGTTGTGAAAAACTGAGTGAAATTTTTTCATTTGTGGTACTGTGTTTATTTCAACGTGAGAAATTGACATTTTGCGCCGATACAAATTAATTGAACGCCGCAACAAATTGAAGCCGCCAGCATTGTACTCCTATTTATTTACATTCATATTTGTCCGCGAGAAATTCAACTGTTGTAAATATTAGCAATAAAATATCCTAATAAAGAATACTAAATTAAATTATCTGAAATAAAGAAAACTAATGCAAAGGACGGAAAATAATTATGTACATGGAATAAACGAGAAGAGTGACATTCCTATTGGATAGCAAAGCAAATATGCAAAACACTGGAAGGACATGTAACTATATGTAATAATGTGGAATTTGTCTTGTAATTACATATGTACATTTACGTTTGTATGTTTAGAACAATCGTGACGAAAAGCGTGGAAAAACTTTGTGGACGGCAAACGCTACCGAAGCAGTAGGACAATAGAATTGGGCAGTGCCTGTGATCTCATATTTAAATGGTTATAAAGAACATAGTGAGTTCTTGCCAGCCATAGGAGTTGGAAGAAGAAAATCCGTTTATGGATAGAAGTATAATTTATATATGTCCACAAATATAATGTTAATCCTTAAAAATAATAATAAAACATATTTTTCGGTTCATCAAAACATCATTTTATTTATTGATATTCGTACAACAGTAGGAAATTTTTTTGTTATTTGTAACATTGTATTACCCTGGCTTCTGATGCCTCACAAGCATCGCCATCGTATCAACACAAAATAAATAATTTATTTAATTATAACATTAGCACAATGACCTTCAACCATATTTCCATTCTGCAATTTAAATTAACTATTTTCTAAGTCGGAATTATTCCATTTAATTGATCATTGATTCTCAATTTTGTGATTCTAATTTAAACTCGTGTTTGTTTTCAAGAAAAGGAAAAAATGCACATGCTTATACACAGACACATACATATAAAAGTGACATATCGACACACACACTTCAAAAATGCAATGCTACCTTAGTAAAAAAGCGTTCCATTTTTCAACTTGAAATAACATTTTGTGGAATTTTTTCAAGCTGAAAAAACATAGTACCCACCTTTAGTCCGGAATTTTCGCATGTACCTGGTAGTTCTGCAGCAATTTCACCCGTATGCTGTCTCCAGTGATGCTGATTCCTGAATTCTCCAATGCCATAATCATTGGACGGTAATCATCCGGCAGTCCAGCCAGTAATAAAGATCCAACCCACTCTTCGTTAATTGGAAAACCGATGCCATTCAGGGATTGTGCCGTTGTCACAATTTCCTTGACATATACTTCCATTGATCCACAATTTGCAAGCGACGTTGTAATCAGCTTATGTAGAGTCTTCGTAGGCGTTTGCTAGCTGTTGCCATAATTCCCTTGCGGTCTTTGCGCTCTGTATGTGGACGTAACATACCGGGTCGATCATTAATGTCAGCTTACTTCTCGCTCTCCTGTCTTTGTTTGTTTCTATGGCCTGGGGCCTAATTCCCGCACCCGTTTCGTATCGTAATTCGATTACGTGAGATCTAATTACTCTAACAATTATGGGCAGATATTGATGCAATTTCAGCATATCGTTCCAAAGGTGATTCATAACTAATTTATAAAAAAAATAAACGAAAAAATGAAAACCCAATTACTCGTTTTATGCTGTCGAAAATTCCGATTACGATACGAAACGGTTGCGGTAATTAGGCCCTCTGCATCAACTTCATAATCGATCGTGGTGATCCAAAGATTGTTCAAATCCAGATAGCCTGTGCAGCAATTTTCCGGGTGGGATAGTTTTCCCTACCCAACAACCTGTCGATGGATAAACCACCAGTACCATCCTCCGGCTTCGCCATTTCACGATTGCACAAAAATTTACAGATTTAATTTTCTTAATTTAATAACCTATAGTAGAACGTGCGTTTACAGCGGAAGTATATCGTTTATTAATAAATGTAAAGATAAAATGAATACAATAAGAGTTGTATTTCATATGACAATTGAATAAGGATGTAATAGAATATCTAGATTACATATCACAGGGTAACTCCAATACATTCATTATTTGGCAGTACATTTGCACCAGTGCTCATAAAGTAATGCAAATGCTACTTTTTGGATGCTCTCAGGATTTTAACATATTTACAAAAAAAGTTTTCTTATTATTTTATGTTTATGAACACTTTTTAATTCAAGTTTTTAAAGTGACATTCTTTATTTTGCCGTGAGTTGAACCTGGGTATCCTAGCGCTGCAGCACCATAACATCACATGGAGATATAATTACCACTGTCCGGAGATATATATGAACACATTATCGTATGAGTACTTTTTAGCTCACTTGTGTAAAATTGGATCGTATTCACTGCTTTGGATGCTCCCTTTATCAAGGAATAATTAAATTGAGTTGTTCGGACTTGAATCCCCCAGCACTTCAGTATTACTTTTCTCTAATTTTTTCTAACGCATTCAATTTAAAAAAATATATATTTTTAGTAACTAATTTTTAATATTTTTATAAATTATAAATATATTTGCAACTTTTGCAAAAGAAATTATTTGCGACTAAAGAAAATGCACTCACTTCATAAGATTTTGCGGAAGGATCTTGGTTTGCGGGCTTACAACATCCAACTCGTGCAAGAATTGAAGCCTAACTACCATCAAGCGTGTCGCACGTTCGGTGAATGGGCCCAAAACGAGATGCCCACCGATCCCGATTTTCACAAGAAAATTTTGTTCAGCGATGAAGCTCACTTTTGGATGAATAAGTACGTTAATAAACAAATTATCTCATTAGGAGTAATGATAATCCACAAGTCATCGTTCAGACGCCGTTGCATCCACAAAAATTCACTGATTGGTGTGCTCTATGGGCAGGCCGGCTATAATGTTGCAGTCAATGGGGAACGATATAGAGCCATAATTAACTTGTTCGTGCCTGAATTGAAGGATGTTAATGTGGACGACCTTTGGTTCCAACAAGACGGCGCTACATGCCATACATCCAACGAAACAATAAATTTATTGAAGGAAACTTTTGGTGAGCGCATTATCTTGCGTCGCGGACATGTGCCGTGGCCTCCAAGATCGTGCGATTTAACACCGCTGGACTATTTTTTGTGGGGTTGTGTGAAGTCGCTTGTCTATGCAGATAAGCCCGACACGATTGACGCCTTGGAAGAGAATATTCGGAGCGTTATTGCTGACATACAGCTCCAAATGCTGCGAAAATTGGGCCTCTTGGCTGGCAATTATCCGAGCCCGCAGCAGGCGCTTGCCAGAAATCATTTTTAGAATAAAGCTAAATTCTTGGCCATAATATTAAATTACACTACGCTACAAAAACATTTTTTTGTGTCATAGACGTAAAAATTATTTTTTTGTATAGATTGTGGCATACTGTTATATAAAATCAAAAGCAAATTTTTTTTATGGATACATTTTTTTTAAAAATCGTCAAAGGTACCCTCAGTATTTCCACTATAATTTTTGGAGTATATGCCCGATCAGGTCGACTTCCTTTGAATTGTATGTTTGATTAAGTTCCTCGAACAATCCGGGAATGTCCTGGCAAAAGCATCTGTTATCCACAGTTGTATAAAATTGTTTGTAAGGTATAACATGGACTCTATAATATGATATGTTAACATCTGGTGCCAAAATATTGTACTGTTTCATCCCAGATGCAAGTAGTTCTGCCTTATATTTGGTCAGTTCCAAATCTCTCAATGAGTTGAAACTGAGTTAAAAGCGATAACTTCTGACTCAAACTTCAATCGCTCAGAGTTGAGTACTCAGTTGAACTTGATGATGTTTTCGTTATTAGGCTGTTAGCTATACTTGGACACTTCCTACTCCAATCTATTAACTTAGACAAAAATAGCAGTCCGTATCGTGAATGAATGGTTGTCTCCAAATCATTGACATTCCAAATTCCACGTGAAGTCTAAAATTACAACGTTTTATTCCACAAAAGATTGTAATACATTAATTGTAAAGTACTTACCGCATGCTTCCACTACTCCATCGAGTAAGATTTACATGGCACGAATTACACAAAATACTAGGTGTCCACGGTTCGTTCATATTTTTAACTCGTATACCAAAATATTGCACATATATTTCTTCAATAATTTTACTTAACGCACGTCGATTTTTTTTAATAACATATTTTCGACTGTTGTAGCAGAAATTGTCGGGATGATTTACACATTGAAAAGTTCTTTGCCGTTTACTCATACATCGAAATATAACTTTATAATATTTTTCAGAAATTCGACTTATCTCTTTAAGGAGCTTAATTACACTGACATTGCATATCATGTTTTATGGATGGTTACGAACAACCATAAAACCTCGTCCTCTCTATAATTTTATAATGTCTGACATCAATCCTCATAAAATAAAATGCAAGTGCAATGTCTCTCTCACATGTCTCTCTCACATATGGCGAATTTCCCTAACATTTACAAAATGGCTCATAACTTCAAATAGACAGTGTTTTCATCTTTAGCATGCTGGCTTTTTAAAAATGTAATAAAATAAATTTTTCTATTTTTTATGTTTTTTTTTTTAAAAAAATCATTTTTTTTTCTCAGATTTTTGACGACTGTTACTAAACCAACGATTCTACGTGAAGGCGATATTTGCAGCATATGTAGCCCTCATAATTCTCTTTCATTTGAGGCATGACACTTATACTTGAAATTATGGTCCAAATACAGAATGTACTTTCCATGAAAGCTGGAATATTAAAAAAAAAAATACCATAAATTTTTTTTAATATTTTTTTCGTGTTTGTGGCACCTAGTTGCACCAGAAACTGTTATCCACTTCCCTTGGACAAAAATTTTGTTGCACAGCGTTATATGCGTTTTATTTCTTCTTGAAAACTACACGTGTAAAAAACACCCTTTACTTCCATTTTTTCCATGACTCGTGACGCATAAATCATGCTGATTCTGACCGATGACATGGGTTATGTTGGCTTTGAGGGCCGCTGTAGGTTGTGGCTTGTTCGCGAGTTAAGAAAGCCCCACAAGAAAACTATAACAGGGTCGAATGACATGATCTCGGTGACCAGCCCATACCCTCAAACCGCTCGTGCAGAATGTCCAATGTGGTATGAGTTGTGTAGTATGTAGCAGCGTTGAAACCTCATATCGTTGGTATCGATATAATCTAATTCAGGTCAAAAGAAGTGGGTAATAATCGAACTTTAGCGCCATTTGAGTTTTTTCGTTGCAAAAATCATATCTTTTGAACCGAATAAGATAATCGAATAATTTAAATGGCATATGACAGATAATTGTTCAGCCTATGAAATGAAAGGGTGCTACGCCTTGTGGGTGCTTAGTTATTGGTTATCAAAGTTAAAATTTGTGGAAAAATCAATTTATGGTAACAAAAAAATATTTTTAAAAAAATTTGGATGTTTTTAGTTCTTTGCTAAGGTTTTTATCTTTAAAATTATTAGCCAACAAAATATTTTTTTCTTAAATTTACTTTTTACTTCTGGAACCATGTCTTTCTTACCTCTAGAAGCCAAAGTGACGCCTAGAGGCAGATAAAACCTTTTGAACTATGTAAAGGAATAATCAAAGAATATATTTTGATAATATGACAAATATAGATTTTTGTTATTTCCCGTCAAAGTTGGAAAATAGCTTAGTTATAGGTTATCAAAGTTAAAATTTGTCTGAAAAATTAATTTTATGGTAACTAAGTCGAGTAAAAAAATATGTTTGCTTATTTTAGATTTTTTTTGTTCTTTTTTCAGGTTTTTACGCTTTAAAATTATTACCCAAAAAATATTTGTTTTAATTTTCTGTAAAAAATTCATCACAATTCATAACGGAAGGTGTATCTAAAAGTCTAATCATTTCTAAACTATAACTATTTTCTAACTCTTTTCGTGACTTCACATGCCGCAGGGAAGGAATAAGTGGAAGATGCTGCCAACATGTTGAAGAGGTCCTCATTTAGCCTTACCCGTGATGCTTTAAAATCATCTGCAATCTATATTTTTTATAGAATTTGTTAAGACACACCTGTGCTTCTTCAGAAAGCTCTCCAATTTGCAAAGACTGATAGTCAATTACATCTTTGCATGCGCGGACTGTCCTCTTTCTTGTGAAAATTTAACACTCGTCCATACTTTTGTTGGCCTTCCTTTTGCTCCTCCGATTGATGTGGTGGGTTTATCTTCTACCAATGTATCCAGGATGGTGTCGTCAATATGCCAGTCCTCGTATTTGGATTAGAATCTCCATTTTCGGTATGCATTGGACGCTTTGGGATTTCAGGTGGATTGGTGTCGTCCCAAATTCGACAATTTTGTTTGTTGCCGTACCCATTCATCAAGAAAGGGGCCTCATCACAAGTGGGCGGTTGCCTTGCCCGAACGAAGTACCCATTTGAGAAAACAATTTCATCATTTGCACTCGTTGTTGAACATGGTGATTTGGAAAACAGACTGGATGAATGACAGCCAATTCGACAGATGTAGCTTTAACAATATGGCCGCTATCAAAAGTCAAAGTTCGAAAGTCCCTTATGGAATACCCTCTACATAGTCGGCCCACCCGAAATTATTTCCTTATTTTTAAAGTTTAAATGGCATTTAATATCCAACACCACATAATAACACTGGGTATTATGTATCTGTTTTTAATGCCCAGAATTACTTTCTAAGTCGATTAGAGTGGCAGCCTATATGCCACATTCACTTAGACTACGTTCACTTATCCATTGTGATACCACAGGGACATAAGGAATAACATGGTTTTTCTAGCACCAATCCAATCAAATTGCTTTAAACCCCTCAAAAGTTGTCAAATTATAACATCAGCCAAGTTTGCCAAATCCCCAAAAATGTAAGAGCCTAAGATAGCCTGTCGCACATTTTGCAAATCTCATCAATCGCTCTGTAAGCAGTCCAATAAGGCTGTGGCATGTCTTGTTACATACGACGAGTGAGACGTCCGATCTCGATAACGGTAGGAGGATGTTGGTGCGTTTAGAGCTTAGGCAGGGCCACATCAGCCTGGAATGTATGCAGTTATTGACTAGGGACCACATGCCATTTGTGGCCGTAAGTACACTATTTCTCAAGAAGAGCTTACAGTTCACTAGAGGAATGTCCACATTCCAGTTTCCTTGGAGCATATAAGTTTGTACCTAGTCTTCAAAGTAAATTTCCTTTATACTTCCCTGTTATGTGCCTGAGTTCTGCGATCTGCGAAGGTCGAAGACAATTGTTGGATTTTGAAAGGCATAGCAGCCTAAATATCAGAAACATTTTGATATCGACTGTAGTCTGGTACGTTAATTCTCAGCCATTCTGCTCATACTAGGTGGCGCAAAAGTAACCTTTCGATGTTTTTTGGCTGTAATTTAAAAAAATGAAAAACTTTGATTCTTCTTGTGGATTATTTTTATTTGGTCTTTTAATTTTTTTTACATCAAGTCGAGAATATGATGTCATGTAAATGGCCGCCGCCACAGTTGATTGTCATTTGAGCCCTTTTTATGGCATTTTCCATCACTTTGGCCAAAACTTCAGGCGATAGGTCCTCACATTCTTGACGGATATTGTCTTTTAGAGCTGCAAGAGTCTGAGGCTTGTTGACATAACCCGCGACTTCAAAAAGCCCCACAAAAAGAAGTCTGGAGCGGTCAAATCAGGCGATCTTGCTCGGGAAATGCATCCTTCAGCATATCGGTTGTGGCACGTGCAATGTGTGCCGTTGCACCGTCCTGTTGGAACCACATGTTTTCCAATCCCAATTCATCAAGTTGCGGCAAAAAGAACTCGTTGATCATTGCTCTGTAGCGCTCACCATTCACAGTAACCGTTTGGCCCGCGACGTCTTCGAAGAAAAAAGGTCCGATAACTCCTCCAGCGAAAACAGCACACCATACAGTGACTTTGAGCGGGTGTAATGGCTCTTCGTGGGTTACACGCGGATTTTCAGTGCCCCAGAAGCGTAAATTTTGCTTATTTACGTACCCGCTAAGATGGAAATGGGCCTCATCACTCATGATTATTTTTGATGAAAAATCATCTTCCTCTTGGTGGTGATTAAGGATGGCTTGAGCGTATGTTAGACGCGATTGGCGGTCAGCAGCTAACAGCTGATGCACCGTCTGGACTTTGTACGGAAACATCTTCAAATCTTGTACCAAAATTCGCTGTAGAGACCGTCGACTGATACCCATTTGCGTGGCACGTCGTCTGGTCGATGTCGACGGCGCTTCCATGACATCCTCGGCTACAGCAGCAATATTCTCTGCAGAACGGCTACTCCGGGGTCTGCCACGCCTGGCAGCATCTCGTGTTGTGCCAGTCTCTTCGAGGCGAGCGGCTAAACGTCGCAGTGTTTCACCAGTAGGCGTTGGACGGCCAGGAAATCTGCGACGAAATTCACCCAAAGTCACCGACAGATTATTGGTCAAATAAATAGTCAGCAATAATCCGCGTTCTGGAGCAGTGTAGCGTAACATTGTTTATTAACGTGTATTTCGCATGTGTTTACCACACAAATGTCAAAACAGAACTGACATTAGGGGCCAATCGCAAAATTTATACCAATTTCTGATAGGAGGATTACTTTTGCGCCACCTTGTATAACAATATATAACATAATTTCCATACTGTCCTCATATTGAGAGAGTGCTCACTCTCTCTCACTGTGTCAAATTGAGGATCATCAATGAATTTACACCAGTTAGACTGACTGACAATTGTTTATGTTTGCATTTTAGTACTCTCTTGTTTCCACTTCAAGAAGTTTCGGATAATGGAACACCACCAACTCTGGTTGGGATTCACTGTTGTGGTGTTTGTTGTTGTTGTTGTTCATAACTGACGTTTAACAAGGTTTATGTTGGCTCTTGTATTGCTGTTACTCTGTAGCTGTGACTGGGGTGGTTGCTTTAGTTTTAATTTCCGTAATTAATGCATAAACCAACACCAACCCAACAGTCAGTCAGTCAGTCTTTCAGTCACATAAATTGCAAGAAATATGAATTATTTGTTGTTGTTGTATTTATCTGACTTAGATTTATGCCCGAGTATGGAAATTGTGACCATTGAAGGTAGGCCTTCGACGACGGATGCTACTGAAGTGATCTTACTTCATAGATACAAATATAGCGGAGAGATAAATATAGGGTTGTTCTTGAAATTCACGGTGAAATTGATAATGATGAATATGTATGACGGGTTTGAGTATATCGACATACGTTCTTATTATCTCATACAGGGTTTTCCAACAAGAGGTGTTATTTTGAATCACCCGCTATTTCGGTTGCTGTCACTTTTGAAGCTTTTATTCTTTGACATTTGACAAGTAGAAACTACGCCATTACTAAAAATGGAACGATACACGATTCAACAACGCATTGAAATTATTAAAATTCGAAAAATCATCTTGACTGATGAGGCCCATTTCCTGGCTACGTCAACAAGCAAAATTGTCGCATCTGGGGCTCGGAAAACCCAAGAGTTATTGTTGAGAAGCCACTCCATCCTCAAAGTGTGACTGTTTGGTGCGGTTTATGGTCCGGCGGGGTCATTGGACCTTACTTTTTCGAAAATGAGGTTGGATCAACAGTTACGATGAATGGATTGGGCTATCGAGATATGGTTAACGATTTTTTATGGTCGGAGTTAGATGGTATTGATCTGGACAACGTTTACTTTCAACAAGACGGCGCTACGTGCCACACAAGCAACGAAACCATTGCTCTGTTACTGGAAAAGTTACCGGACCGTGTTATCTCTCGAAGAGGTGATCACAATTGGCCACCGAGATCTTGTGATTTAACACCTTGCGACTTCTTCCTTTGGGGCCACGTGAAAGATAAGGTCTACGCCAACAGCCCAGCGTCGATTCAAGACCTCTAAGATAGAATTCGTGAGGCTATCGAGGACATAGGGCAGCCACTTTGTGATTTGGTTATGGAAAATTTCATGAAAAGGATATGGTTCTGTAAGCGTGGTCGTGGTGGCCATTTGGCTGATGTTGTTTTTCATTATTAACGGCATACCTTCCTCTTTATTATGAAATAAACATCCGAACATTTATCGCACATTGTTGGAAAACCCTTTATTACGAGTATTTGTGCTATGTAAGTTAAGTGAGAATAAAGCGGTATGAAATCAAATACTTATACATACCTCATTCTCTCTTTGTTTATGGGACATAGTGATAGCGCACTGTTAACTAGAGGTCCTACAAAGGAAAGAACCGCGCGTGACCGCTGTCGCATTACTTCGGGGTTTATTTACTGGCGAATGCATTTACCCCTCTACTATTCCTCGGTCAGCATGTTATTTGGGGACTAGGCATTTGGATTTTTTGGTTCTCCGTTTTCTGTATCAAGACTTCTTCAATGAAATTTAAATATTTGTACCACAATTTTTGCATAGTTCATATGTACTCGTAGATCTTTGTCTATTTAAAGTCTATGTAGGTAGCTGTCTTGCAGGTTTGCCGTGACCACCGAGGACTTGTTAGAGTTAGATATTTAATTTACCCACAATTTTATATCTGGGATAAGTTCGTGGGTCCATCTAGCATTGTAAGATACATTTCGACTCATCTGTCATTGCTGGAGAAGTCTCGTCCTGTATTCGATGTTTAGCGTGATCCATTTCGAGGTTCCCTCCTTTTTTAAAGAAAAAAACACATACAATTCAAATTGAATGGGGAATGTTTATGATTTATCATTTGAAAGAACATTCTTTGGCATTTATTTTTTGAAGATTATGTCTATCAAATGTTGGCCGCGGCTACGTCTCAGATGGTCCATCCGTAGAGCCCAATTTTCGATGACTCGCTCGAGCATTTCGACTGGTAACTGGTGAATGACACGCGTGATGTTTTGCTCCAAGGCCTGAATCGAAGCGAGTTTGTCCGCATAAACTTTAGACTTTACATATCCCCACAGGAAAAAGTCTAACGGTGTGATATCACACGATCTTGGTGGCCAATCGACCTGCCCAAAACGTGAAATTATCTGCTCACCGAAGTGTTCTCTCAATAAATTCATTGATTGATGCGATGTGTGGGAAGTGGCGCCGTCTTGTTGAAACCAAATGTCGCCGACATCACGAGCTTCAATTTCAGGCATCAAATAGTCGGTTATCATGGCACGATAACGGTCGCCATTGACTGTTACGTTCTCACCGGCATCATTTTTGAAGAAATATGGACCGATGATTCCACCGGCCCACAAACCACACCAAACAGTTGTTTTTTCTGGATCAAGTGGCAGCTCTTGAATCTCTTCAGGTTGCTCTTCGTCCCAAATGCGGCAATTTTGCTTGTTTACATACCCATTGAGGCAGAAATGGGCCTCATCGCTGAACAGAATTTGGCTCGAACACGTCAGATCTTCTTGGAACTTTGGAAGCGATGTCGCTTGGGAAGGACGGGCGGCTTCAGTTCTTGCACAAGCTGTATTTTGTATGCTTTCAATTTAAGATCTCGACGTAAAATGCGCCATACGTCAGTCCGAGTTGCTGCGAACGGCGCCGAATCGACGCTCCACGGTCTTCGTGTACACTCTCAGCTATGGCCGCTACATTTTCTTCACTGCGTGCTGGACGTGGTCTATTCGGTCGAATATTATCCAATAATGAAGCTGGGTCTCAAGATGGGTGATGGTGTTGCGAATAGTACGCTCAGTAGGCCGATTATGTTGACCATAAGTTGAGCGAAGTGCACGAAACACATTCCTCACAGAACGTGAATTTTCGTAATAAAGTTGAACGATTTGTAAACGTTGTTCAGGCGTAAGTCTTTCCATGATGGAATGCCAAACAATACTTAACAAAAATAACATGACAGCATGACACGACTCACACGTGATCTGTCAAAAAAAGGCTATTGTTCTAAGAGGAATGGTTACTGTTCTAAGAGGAATGGTTACTATTTAGTCCTTAAACTTCGAAAACTGGTCCAAACTAGCCCTCTACTAAGCAGTTGATAACCCAACTGGCCGCCTACTAAGGATTAGATAACCCAAGTGGCCACATAATAAGAAGTAGATAACCCAAGTGCTCACCTACTAAGGAGTACTCGTATATATAGCCCAACTGTATATTGGCTAGGAAATAGCTAACGTTTACTAACACAGTACAAAACATATTTGGGACTCAATTATGAGAATTGGACGGGAAAGTAGCCCCAAAATTACTTGTTCTATATTTTGGAACGGTTATATCTCGGTATACCGTACGGAATATCTCTTTTGTGTCTGAAGCAAAGTTGTAGATATTGAATTGGAGAAAAAATACGGAACAAAACAACCTGAAAAAAGTGCATCCAGTGCCTTAAAACTAAAAATTTCGTATGGCCATTAAATTATTAACTGAGCCAACTTAACTAAACGAATGATTCAGAAGTTCTTATTTTTGGGGCTACTTTTACGTCCAATTCTCAGAATTGGAATCAATGACCTGAAAAATGCTGTACTGTGTAAGGTGTAGATAACCCAATTGACCCTCTAGTAAGGAGTAAATAACCCAAATAGCCTTATTTTAAGGAGTAGACTACCCAAGAGGCCGCGTACTGAGGAGTTGATAACTCAACTGGACGACTAAAAAGCAGTGGATAAACAATCTTGCAGTTTACTAAGTTATAGACAACTCAACTGGCATGTGGAATATATAAGGAGTACACTCAGGGAAAAGCTGCAACTTAAAAATAAGATCGCGTCAAATTAATTCAAAAATTTTCAATATAATAGAAAAATTATTTTGAAATACATTAAATCAATATTTTTCAACTTTGAAATTAATTTCTATTAATTTCGTGGCATACGTTGAATCAACATTGCTTTAAAGTTAAAACGTATTATTTTAAAATGTTTATTCTATTAATTTAATAAATTAATTTAGTTGAAATTTACATTGAAAAATATTGAATTAAAAAAAGCATTTGAAAATCTATACACTATAAATCAATATGTAAACCATATCAGCTGATTCCCTCTTTAATAGGTTGTAAAATTTTGTGTGTTGTGGACGCTTTAAAAAAAAATGTCGGTGAAATTTAATTTATTGGATGGTAATTGTACACACAAAGTGGAGATGTAAAGACATTTCACACAGTGCAAAATCGTACAAGAAATGTAAACCGAAAAATAAATTTCGGTTTAAAACGTTCACAAAATCTGAAGTGAAATATATGTTTTTAGTAATTTAAAGTCCAGAAAAGTAAAAAAATCGACTAAAGATTAAGTATGAATAAAATTGAATTAATTTCAAACAAAAAAACTATTTGAAATACTTTTCGTACGAAAATGTTAATTAATACTTTTGGTCTTCGAAGTGCTATATCCTCTAAAGCAACCATAAAACAAAATGCAATCCTGAAACAACAAAAAGAAGATTCGATCAATGAAAGTTTTTATTTTAATTTAATAATAATAATTGTTATATATTTAAAGGAACAAACACAGAAACAGTTTTAGGTGAATTTAATTTTTTTTTGCTTTAATATGTTTTATTTATTTTCACCAACAGAATCTGTAGTCGAACCGATATTGTTGACGGAGGTGGCTAAAACAGCTGATTCTGATTTCAATGCTGCCATATTTTTGATAGTGCTTTTCGGTTTTTCATTTTCTTTCGATTTCTTAAAAACGTACAAGAGCTGTAGAAACAAAAGTAAAAAGGTACGATTTAAAAAAAACGAAAACGAACCAATTTCGTACAAAACCTGTGACATGCCTGGTAGTGACCATTTCAGAAAATGAATCATGAAACATCGATTTCGGGTAACATGGTCCTCCATGAAAGCTATAAAGTAGTAAGCATTTTGAAGAATGCATCTGCTACTATCGAAGAAGCCAAATGTGTACTCGTTTTAATTCCTAATGAACAAACTGGAAACAGGAAAATGTGGGTGTTGTCTTTTAATCTACCTAATCAATTTTGAAGTAAAATACTTGTTTTTATATTTTTATTTATTTTTAGTTTAGAAGTGAAGTTGGCATGGACTCACTCATGTATGAAATAAGAAAAGGGAACAAGACAGCAGACTTAATAGTACATACAGAATACAGTTTGGTTGCCTCAAACGAATTTTTTGCCAACCGAATTTTGATAGTTCTGTTTACTATCATGCGATTCCATCAGGACAACCAACATTTTGGATGTGGTATACTTCTGTTGCTTCCATGTTGACAACAATCATATTTGGTTGCGCCAACTACGAAAATGGTGGCTAAAATTATCTGTTGTACGTTGACACAACCAACTGTTTTAAAAAATTGGTTGTTCTAACAATTTGTCAGTCATATACTACCGACAATTAATTAAAAAGAGTTTTAATTAATTTTTGTTCTATTTATTGAAAAAAAAAGCAAACAATTCATAACAAAATTCAAAATCCCATATTACAAATTCATCACTATTATGAAATCTGGAAACATTTGACACAAATTTTAGTACACGAAAAAAAAAAGCTTTCAATTTCATGATTGTTGCTTTTATTTTTACACCCTACACCACACTGTGGTACAGGGTATTATGACTTTGTGCATTTGTTTGTAACGCCCAAAAGGAGAAGAAATAGAACCATAGTTTATTATACCGATCGTCATAGAATCAATTTTTGAGTCGATTCAGCCATGTCCGTCTGTCTGTCCATGTATTCTTGTAATCAAAGTACAGGTCGCAATTATGGTCCGATCTCGACGAAACTTTACACATACAATTACAATTAATTACAAAGAGTTTTAATTAATTTTTGTTCTATTTATTGAAAAAAAAGCAAACAATTCATAACAAAATTCAAAATCCCATATTACAAATTCATCACTATTATGAAATCTGGAAACATTTGACACAAATTTTAGTACACGAAAAAAAACACAAAACATTTATGCAAATATCGCTTAACCCTGTGCTTTCAATTTCATGATTGTTGCTTTTATTTTTATACCCTACACCACACTGTGGTACAGGGTATTATGACTTTGTGCATTTGTTTGTAACGCCCAAAAAGAGAAGAAATAGAACCATAGTTTATTATACCGATCGTCATAGAATCAATTTTTGAGTCGATTTAGCCATGTCCGTCTGTCTGTCTGTCCATGTATTCTTGTAATCAAAGTACATGTCGCAATTATGGTCCGATCTCGACGAAACTTTACACATATCTTTTGTTTGGCCCAAGGACGATCCCTATTGATTTGGTTAGAATCGGTTCAGATTTAGATTTAGTCCCCATATATAAGTTACCCCCGATTTGACATGTAAGCGCTGCAAAAATGTTATTTTATATCCGGTCAGTGCGAAATTCGGCAAAAAGAGGTCTCTTATTACATGAAGGAATACTGCTAAATTCGGAGAAAATCGGTTCAGATTTGGATATAGCCCCCATATATATGTAACCCCCGATTTGACGTGTAACCGCTGTAGAAACTGTATTTTATATCCGATCAGCGCGAATTTAGGCAAAAAGAGGTTTCTTATTACATGAAGGAATACTGCCAAATTCGGAGAAAATCGGTTCAGATTTAGATATAGCCCACATATATATGTTTCCCCCCGATTTGATATGTAAGCGCTGTAAAAACAGTATTTTATATCCGATCAGTATGAAATTCGGCAGAAAGAGGTTTCCTATTATATGAATGAACGCTTTTAAATTTGGAAGAAATCGGTTCAGATTTAGATATATCCCCCATATATACGTTACCCCCGATTTGACATGTAAGCTCTGTAAAAATGTTATTTTATATCCGATCAGTGTGAAATTCGGCAGTAAGAGGTTTCTTATTACATGAAGGAATACTGCCAAATTCGGAGAAAATCGGTTCAGATTTCGATATAGCCCCCATATATATGTTACCCCCGATTTGACATGTAAGAGCTGTAAAAACTGTATTTTACATCCGATCAGTATCAAATTCGGCAGAAAGAGGTTTCCTATTATAATGAGTGAACACTTTAAAATTTGGAAGAAATCAGTCAAGATTTAGATATAGCCCCCATATATACGTTATCCCCGATTTTTTTATTTATTTTATTCCGATCAGAATTAGATAACATGTTTCTACCCTTATCGCATTTTTAGGGAGGTGTAGGGTATTATATAGTCGGCCCCGCCCGACTTTCTGCCTTTCCTTACTGGTTTATTTATGTAAAACATTTTGCACAACATATTCTGCATTCCACACATTATTATCCACACGAGATTATTTTTGACTAAATATACCGTTCTTGAACAAAATGTTGAAGATTTTTTATGTCGAGTGATTTTATTTTTTGTTTGTCATGTATCAGCAAAAGAACAGCAACCAATCTTTCGGTTGTATTTCCCAAAATACATTTAATTATTTTAAATTTGGGAAATGATTGGGATAACCAATAAACGATTATTTATTAATATATTTTCTGTTGAAGTAACCAATTATTCGTTGCAATAACAATCTTTGGTCTATTGATACAATTTCTGTTGTCAAGAATAAAACATTGGTTGTCACAACCAAAAATCGATCATATGGTACTATGACGAAAGTTTAAAATTGGTTACCACAACTAACCGAATGTCAATGAAAAAACAATCTTAATTCGATTGATAGTTGCAAGAATTTTCATTTGATCGTATCCATGTTATTATTGCTGTTTCAACTATTTATCGGGTCTGTTCTGTAATCACGGCGATTTAATATCACGGTGATTTTAAAATCACCAAAGACTTAAAATCACTTTTGGAGTTCGAAATCACCCGAATATAATTCGAACAATCTTTTTTGGGAAGCTATAATCCGGGGCGATTTCGAACTCCAATAGTGATTTTATGTCGCCGGTGATTTAAAAATCACCGTGATATCAAATAGCGTTGTTACAGAACAGACTTGTTGTTTCTGGTACTATTTTTTATTGTTACAATCGAATTCCAACCAATTATTTTCCTGGATGTAGTATTGTCATTTTAGATGAAAAAAGACATTGGAAATTTGACAGAATTCCACAGTGTTTCAAAAAGCGATCTTCGAGATGAGTGATAAAAAAATATAAGTTTGGAATATCTTATAATATTCTTCAATATTTGTTGCATAAACATTACAAAGATGACTTTCAACAGACTCATGTTGTTCTACCCATCGAGTTCGCAATACCACTTTAATTATACCCTCATTTTAGTGTGACAAGGGTATATATCATTTGGTAATAAGTGTAAGTGTAACACATCGAAGGAGTGACCTAAGACCCCAAGTATGTTCGGCGGAAATCAGTTTTGAGCTATTTTAAGTAATTTGAGCAATGTCCGTCCGTCTGTCTGGCTGGAGCGCACGATAACTCTCGAAAGGAGTAACGGATTGGCTTCAAATTTTGTATGGGATAATATTTGTTTCTATCTCCGGTTAAGTTTGAACATGGGCCATATTGGTCCACTCCTTCTAGTACTTCCCTCACACAGGGTTAAAATTTAGTGAAATATAGATTCTGTAATAACTTCTATACTACTTATCCGAATGCTCTGTAAATCCACACGTAGTTATAGTTTATCTGTCGCTATCAACTTGAGAACAATTTGTGAAGTGGGCCCGCCCGTTTTAGTACCTCCCATACAAAGGGACCATTTTGTACAAAAATTTAACAGCCTACACGGGGCAAAATCGCATTTTTTGATATGTTTGAATATAAAGAAAATATATTTGGAACACTAATTTTTAAATATTATATATTTCTGAGCAAATAAATTTTATTTGAAAATCAATAAAATATATTTGGAACTCGTATATTAATATGTTACAACATATAATATTTGCAAACTAAATTTCTCAAATAAAATATTTATTTAAATACAAATAAAATTATAGTTTAGGAATTTCTCCAAATATATTTTATTTAAAAAAGATTTTCGAAACTTTTGTTGAATTTTTCGAATTTAAATTTTATTTTTTTTGGTTTGAACCTACCAGTTATGATACCAAATGCAGCAATAACTTATGTTTTAAACCAATCATTTAAAATTTCTGAGTATTCCAAGCCATCATTGGTTGTCAATCCTCCAAGTATATATTTCGATCCAAGATTATATGATTTCAATTATTATTATTTTTTATTTTTAAGACGTTAAAATTTTTGAAAAAATTTCAATTATTATTATTTTTCAATTATTATTTTTTATTTTTAAGACGTTAAAATTTTTGAAAAAATTAACTTTGAATTACTGAAAAATTTAACACAATTTTGATATTTTCTGAATACTTAAATGAAAATAAATATTTGTTTCGGAAAAAATAGTCCAAAATAAACACATTGGGATGTAAACAAAGATTTGTTTAGAACAACATCTTCCCAAATATATAATTTTTGTGTATACCAAATATTATATGTTTAGAGTGTATCCTAAAGATATATATGTT
The DNA here is from genome assembly GCA_963930755.1 of Eudasyphora cyanicolor. Classification (NCBI taxonomy): domain Eukaryota; kingdom Metazoa; phylum Arthropoda; class Insecta; order Diptera; family Muscidae; genus Eudasyphora; species Eudasyphora cyanicolor. The sequence goes on from OZ005737.1 coordinate 63,436,071, forward strand.
TCAAGCCGAATATGTTTGGGACAATATACTACAGAAGCGATTTTTTTTCAGCGTGTAGAACACTAATATCAGTGCGTAAACATTCTTAAAATGTTGCCAAGGGTAATGCTTTTATAGCGCCTATAGTCCATTGAAAAATGGGCGTTTGCACGAAAATACTAAAAATTTTGCGAAATACTATGAAATATGGGCATTACCACCACGCCCCTTTTGGGCCTCCCACACAAAATGTTCAAATTATACCAAAATTGAATAGCTCATAACCAGTGTTACCGTTGTGCTACTAAAGGGGCAGTTTTGCCCCTTTCTTTTCAGCCGTGATGCTTTTGCGCCCCTTTTCTTTTGGGATACTAAATGTGCCACTTTTCACATTTTTGGTGCCACTTTTATACACTTCTGCCACTTTTGTACAAAATTATATTTTGGGACTATTTAAACAGCATTTTACGTACTAATGTACGTAAATAACGTATGAAGACAATAAATTGCCAAAAAGTAACGATAAATAAAAAAATAAATGTAAAATATATGATATTTCATATATTTACTTAGATAGTATACATCACAAAAAAGTTTTGTGTAGCTTTTTTAAATTTGTTTTAGAGTAAAACACATGTACTATTATCGAAATATATTGCATAACCCGATCACGTCCATTCCGATATATGGACATATCACATATGCCGTTCGAAAATTCGTAGTTAAAAGCAGAAACTGTGCGAATAATTTATTTTTCAATTTATAAAATTATATATATCAGGTCCACATGAAAATTCAGCAATTCAGCAATAAAAATAATTTAGCGCTTTGGATTTCATTATAATAAGCTCTGTGACAAGGCCCATAAAATGTAATGTCATGTACACATATAGTTTTTTTTTATAAATTTCTTTACAAATTTGTAGAAAATGTGTACAAGTTTTGATTTTATTGTATTTTGCCTTATATAAGAACCTTAAAAAGCATGCCACTTTATTTTATGAACGTGTGCCCCGTTTTTCGGATAAATCCCCTTTTTGTGCCCCTTTCTGAAATTTTCCAACGGTAACACTGCTCATAACGTTAATAACGGGTTTTCCAATAGGGATGATATGTCATGATCTGTCATTTGTTTTTCATTGTATTCAGTAGTGTTAACAATTTCATCATGGAGAGATTTACGCAAGAACAACGTTTACAAATTACTCAGTTTTATTCCCGTCGACCTACGACCTTGACACCGATGAGCAATATTGTAGCTCTTATTATGAGCTATTTTTTTGCCATTGACCTATTCCCCATCCAATGTACCGTTAAGGAGCTAGATTGTGGCTACGTGGCACACAGCAAATGAAACAATTGAATTGTTGCGAGAAAAGTTTGGAGATTCGATTAATTCAAGAAATTGTGATATTGAATGGCCTCCAAGAAGTTGTGATTTAACACCATTAGACTATTTATTGTGGGGTTATTTGAAGTCATTGATCTTTCGAAATAAACCAAGTTTTACAAGTCAATATTGAACGTGTCATTCATGACATACGACTTGATTTAGTGGAAAAAGTGCTCGAAAATTGGGTTCATCGAATTCGTTCCTGCAGAAGAATTCGTGGAGGCCATTTGAATGACGTTTTATTTAGAACTTAATTGTATCACATTAAATAAAAAACTTTTGAATTTCCTTAACAATAAGTGTGTTTTTTTCAAAGAAATCATATCATTCTTATTGGAAAAACCTATATGCAAGACAGAGCTGCCAATAAAATGTTTCTCTGACAATGGCGCCATTGTCACATGCATAAACTTCGCACATTTGACAATCAAAAGTGTCTGCAAATTATATCGCAATGACAACATTGTGAGTTTACACTATTGCCAGATGTACACTTACATATGGGCATTTCCGCAGGTCGCGAACGTACGTTCGTACGCTAATGATGTACAAAAAATATAGAAAACAAGAATTTTCCAAGCATTTTTTTTTTGGTGATTTGATAGCATATTTGCAGCTCAATATTAGGTGCAAAAGATGGGTTTCATCGAGTTTTACTTTTCATAATAATAGCAATAAACATGTGGTCACGAACGTACGCGAAATAGAAGTCAACTTTGGCTGAATCTAGTAATATGCAAAAATCTGCGAAAAGGAACGGAATATTCTGAAGCTATTAATTTATTTTAAAAGAGGATTAATGTAGCTTTCTATCGAGTATTTACACAATAAATTATCTCTATTGGTTTTTTTTTCTAATTGGCTTAGGTGCCGGTCGCGAACGTACGGTCACGAACGTACGATTTTTCCATCTGTTTTAAACGTTAAATTAATCGTTAATCGAACTTTTTTTTGGTCTCCTTGCATTTTTCTCTTCTTAATTGATTGTAATAGATTGTTAATTTATTGTAATTACATATAAAAACATAACATATGTTTTGATATTAAACATATGTACGAATATGTGCTATTTTTCTTGCTGCAATTCATTCGAGTTTTGCGTATTGTTACACTGATTTCGCGTATCACATCGGCAAACGGTACAAGCATTACGATCAATTAAAATTCAACGCGATATTTATCAGTTCGAAAATTTTTTCAGATAATAAGTTTGAGTATAAGAGGTAAGGTTATCTTATTGGATTGCGGGCACTGCAAAATCATAATTTCGGATGAATGCACGATGGCGCATAAACGAGCTCTGGAGGCAGTTGACCGAACGATGAAGGATTTACGACGTGATTTGAGACAATTTGGTGAGTCTATGATATTGCTCTCCGGAGATTTTCGTCAAACGCTTCCCGTCATCCCGAAATCTACTGCCGATGAAATTAATGCATGCCTGAAATCGTGGTCTTTGTGGCGGCATGTCAAGAAGTTGAAATTGACCACGAACATGAGAGTCGCGTTGCAGAACGACTCATCGGCTCTTGATTTCTCGAAACAACTGTTGGCGCTTGGCAATGGCCAAATTACTGTTGATGTTTCCACTGGATTGATATTGTTACCGGCAAATTTTTGCGAGTTCACATCGTCGAACGAGGAAATCATCACCAAAGTGTTTCCAAATCTCGATTAGATTAGTGAACGGGCAATATTAGCAGCGAAGAATAAGGACGTCGATAGCATGAATTTTATTATTCAAAGTAAAATCGAACTCGCTTGATGTGCCAGGAGCTCCGCCGCATAATTTACAGCTGAAGGTGGAATCGATCATAATCATGTTGCGGAATCTGAATCATCCGAAATTGTGCATAGTTCGCGGTTGTCCATTATGAAACTGATGGACAATGTGATTCAGGCGACGATCATCAAGGGAAAATTCAAAGGAGAGGAAGTCCTTATCCCACGAATTCCGATTATTCCAACTGATCTTTCATTCCAATTCAAGCGGATTCAGTTCCCTGTACGATTGGCTTTTACGATGACAATCAATAAATCTCAAGACAAATCGTAGGAAGTCTGTGGAATTAATCTCGAATTTCCCTGTTTTTCGCACGGTCATCTGTACGTTGCCTGTCTTCTGTCTTCGTTGTTTGTTGTTTATCACATCGCTCTCTACTGATTTCGATTCCTTTTAAACAAATCGCATTAAAATTTTAACTATCTGTGTTTTATTATCACTCTGGAGTTTATCTTAAGGCGTTAAATTGGGGCGAGGCGAAGTTCGCCGGGTCCGCTAGTTAAATATAAAAATGTCTGTAAAAGTAGCATAAAACGGAAAAAATACAATTTTTCAGTTTTTAGGCAAATTTTCTCATGAAAACAACCGTGATATGCTATGAAACCATTATATTTTAAATATTTAGACGTTTTGTATTAATGTAATAATTATTTACAATAAAATACGATGATTACCAACATTTTATTTTTCGGCCCTGGTTGACCATTCGGCGGAAATGCCCATATATTATTGTCTTACAATACCTTTTCTGCCAACTTTGCAAGATAAAAATTGTATGTTCACACGGTTGTAAGTTCACAGGGTTGCATTTTCCGCCATTTCCCTAACAATATTATTAGTTCTGACAATTGTGTGTACATTAGGGCGGGTTGATTCTTTTTTTTCTTTTAAATCGTATAGCAAAAACTTAAACTACATAAAATTCTCCAAAGAAACCATGTATCTAAAATAAAATCCTAATCCGCGCCTCTCGACTTGAAAATTTATATGCACGCCTTTGCCAAAAAAAAAATAAATGTTAGAAAAAATTGCTTTTTCAAAAAGAAATCGAATTTTCTGAATAAAATTGTTTAGTAAGGTAGTTCTTTTGCACTTTATATCTTTTCTACACTAAAAATTTTTTTCATTAAAAAAATATTCACCCAAGTAAAAAATGGTTAAAAAATATATTAAATGATTTCCAAATTTTGTGTGGGAGGTACCAAAATGGGCGTGGCAACTTCGTCCATTTTTCTTGAGGTGATAGTGACTAATAAAATAATATTATGTGTAGAATTTCAGTGGATTCAAATAAGTAGTATAGAAGTTATTAAATAATCAATAATTCACTTAATATTAACACTTTGTGGGGGAGGTACTAGAAGGGGTGGGCCAATATGTCCCATCTTCGAACTTAGCCGGAGATAGAAAAAAATATTACCGCATACCAAATTTGAAGTCAATCGGTTACTCCTTTCGAGAGTTATCGTGCGCACCAGCTAGCAGACAGACAGACAGACGGACGGACATTGCCCATTTGACTTAAAACCCTAAAACGGATATCCATCAAACATACTTAAAATCTTATGTCACTCCTTCGATGTGTTACACTTTTGGCCCGTAGCAAATGATATATACCCTCGTATCACTATAGTGAGGTATAATAAAACAATATATTTCAAAAAAAAAAATAATTTATGCCAAAGAAGACGAAACTAATTTTAAAGTCGAGAGGAGCGGATTAGGTTTTGATTTTAGACCCAGGGTTTCTTCGGAGAATTTTCTTAGAATTTAATGTAGATTACGTTTTTGCTATACGATTTTTAATTTTTTTTTTCATCCATACAAATCAACCCGCCCTAGTGTACATATATGGACAAATACTATTAAAATAATTTTGAACGCGATATAAGTATATACATCGCATTTCGTGGAGAATTTGACAAGAGACTATTCAAATTTAAATCCGTTATCGCCCGATACTCGTACCTCAAAAATTGTTCATCATTTTGAATAATTTCATTTGAATCGAGTCTGCCTGTATCCCAACTTCCCCTTAGTGCTAAGCCTTGTCGACCACAAAGGATAACTTTTTGAACTATTGCTTCCAAATGCGTTCTAGTTATATTTCTTTTACGACCTGATTTTCATGAATTTTTAATTGTTTATCGACGGACGCTGTGATTTGCTTATCTGCATTAGATCTCATTTGATCTTTCAATACACTGTTTCTATGGTATTCTAGTGACGAGCTGTGGCGAAATACTTTGAGAGCTTTTTTCTATTCGTAAATGGTCTTGATACCAGTCAAATTTTCCGGATAGTATAGGCTTTGACTTACTTTTGCTAAATTAGATCTGTAATCATAAGTATGCTACAATTTACTATATTTTAGACATAAACCTTTAATGTAAAAAACGGTTCAATTTTTAGTCTTTGATTTACTTTTTGGAACAAGAAACATATTTAATCCATTAAAACTAGTAGTAAAATTGTTTAATTCCAAATCATTTTGTGGGGGTTTGAACCCCTAACCCATCCCCCACACCCCGGGCACGGGCCTGGATGATACTCTGAACTACTGAAGAAGCAGCAGTAGTTCAAAGTTTACGCGAAGATCAAAAATATGGAAAATCAGAATGTTACCGTCAATGGTAACCGTCATCGCACCATGTTTACGGACTATGTGCATCCTGAAATTCAAGCACATGGTCTCTTTGAGCTCTGGTTTTAACAAGACAGCGCTACAAGCCACACAGTGCGTGAAACAATGAATTTCTTGAGAAATCATTTTGATGAGCATTTAATTTCACGTTTTGCTATGGTAAATTGGCCACCTAGATATTGTGATTCACACCTTTCGACTATTTTCTCTGTGGAAGTCTGAGGTCTCCAAGAATAAGCCAGCTACGATTGACGATTTGGAAGCCAACATTACTCGTGTTATTCGCGAGATACCAGTCGCTATGCTCGACCGAGTCGCCCAAAATTGGACCTTCCGAATGAACCACCTCAGACGTAGTCATGGCCATCATTTACATGATATCATTTTCAAACAGTAAATGCCATAAATTGTTCTTTTAATCGATAATAATAATTTTAAGTTCACTTTCAAATTTATATATTTTGGTGGTTTTTTAAGGTTGGTTTTGGCAAGTATTTAGGCTCTACGTCTTCCATTATGTGCACCTTGAAGCAGCTTAAACCCTGGCATTCTAAGCCCACAAACCATATCTCCACTTAACCATGGTTCCTGATTAGGAAACGCAGTTATATCTGCCTCGTCGTCTGTGTCCGCTACAAGCTCATCCTCACCGTATTCATACCTACGGGATTCCAATGCTCTATTTCCTCAGCATAACCTAACCTAACAAGTAATTGGCCTTCGTATTGAAATGTAAACTAGAAGAAAACTCAATTATTTATCGTTTGTTGGTTTGAATAATATTCAGTATATTTAAACTTATTTACATAAAAATCACCATCATTCACTTATTTTGTTTTTTTTTTTTTTTTTAATATAGACTTTTTATTTTCTTCATTTTTTAGTCATTATTTATTCATTTTCTTTAGATAAATTTAAAACAAACAGACAAATATAATTATTATTTAATAATAAAAGAAATAAAATAAAAAACAAGTCTAGGAAAAACAATGGGATGAAAAGATACAATGAGAAAGTAAACGGGGCGACACAAATTCTCTTACATCGAAAGAAAATGGGAAAATGAGCACAAATTGCGATAGACGAACAAAGATGGAGGTGAAAAACGAAGTAATAATACAGTTAAAGAGATGTGTACGTGTGTGTATATATATATAAATATATATATGACATTTTTTATTAGTTCATTTTTTAGGTTTTTTATTTTTTCAGTTTTTAATGTGTAATACATATATACTCTCTATATAAATATGTTTCTTTTTGTTATTATTTCAATCGGATTTAGGATTTTCTTTTTTTACTTTGTTTTTTATTTTTTTTTTCTCACTTTGTGTTTTAAAACATAAACAAATATAACGATTGTTTTAGTAGATTTGTATTTTCAGCTTGCTGTGTTAAATTTTTGAAAACAAATTAAAACAATTTACAGGAAAAAGCTTAAACAATTACACGAAAAACGGAAAGTTCATTGTTTTTTTGTTTTAAAATTATGATTTGTATATATTTGTATATGCAAGAAGTTCACATTATTGTAAATTTTTATTTCTTCTTTTTTGTTGTTTTAGAAAAAGCTATGACTAAGTTAATTTTTAGAAAAAAAATCTCTTTTTCATTGTTTTTATTATTTGTTGTTATTGTGGGTCAATTTTTCTACTAAAAAATATTTTTGTTTATTTGTTTTTTTTTTTATTTATAAAAACGCTTGCTTTCATAGGAAGTAGTGGCGGTTTTTAATTAAGTCTGTGGTGTCACATCAATAGATTAATTTTTAAAATTATATTTGTTTTTATTTTTCTCTAAAAGATGGGGGAATATAAAGTTAAATTAAAAAATTATAACTGTGACTGTTGTTTAAATATATAAAAAATGGTATAGGAGTTAGAAAAGTGGCGTTTTTGGAGGGGGAGGAACATTTTTTTTAATGCGGGGCTTGGGTTGGTGCTGCTGCTAGTCAACAAGGGATTTTTGTTTTTTTTTTATAAATTTACATATAACAAACGAAAATTAACATTAAGCAAGCGCGTTTTCTAAATCTCTTTGCTTCTTCTATACATACATTAGTGTAATTTCTCCTTTTTTATTTTCTGTAATTGTTTGTAAAATATAAATTACCTCATACTTAGTTTTGTAAACTATTTTAATATTTCTGTTTCCAATTTTTTTATTTATATATTTCTTATAAATTCATTTTTTTACTTTACACATTTATCATATATATATTTGTTTTTTTAATATTATTTCATAACTTTTTTATAGCTTTTAATTTTTTTACTCTAATTGTATTGGTAACATAGCACTTAATTATTTTTCTTTTTTTTTTGTTTAAAAAGTATTAATTACAATGTTTTTCTGATATTTTTTTCTTAAAGACTTTTTGCAAACTTTTTTTTGTTTTTTTTTAGATTTTTTCTTGTGGATTTTATTTAATATATATTTTTTGCATTGATTAACAAGAATAACATTTCGTTTAGTTTGAAAATAGTAATAAACTAAAAAAATTAAATTAATTTAAAAGAATAAAAATAATTTTTGTTAAAGGACAGAAAATGAAAGGATTTTTATTTTAAAAGGGCAAGATATTACAACAAAAATTTAACCAGATGAATGAAGTAAGTCCTGATGAATGAGCAAACAAATTTAAAATGTAAAAAAGTGATAGTCTATAAATTATTTGAAGTTTTTTATGTTTGATTTGACTAATCTAAATCTAAATAAATTTTATTTATGCTTTTTTAAGCTGTTAATCAAAACACTTTAATTCAAAATAAAAATTTTCCAATAGGAGTGATATGATTTCTTTGAAAAAAAATCACACTTATTGTTAAGGAAATTCAAAAGTTTTTTGTTTAATGTGCAGTACAATTGATACAATTAAGTTCTAAATAAAACGTCATTGAAATGGCCCCCACGACTTCTTCTGCAGGAACGAATTCGATGAACCTAATTTTCGAGCACTTTTCCACTTAATCAAGTCGTATGTCATGAATGGCTCGTTCAATATTGACTTGTAAAGCTTGAAGAGAGTCTGGGTTATTTCGAAAGACCAATGACTTCAAATAACCTCACAAGAAATAATCTAATGGTGTTAAATCAGAACTTCTTGGAGGCCATTCAATATCACAATTTCTTGAAATAATCGAATCTCCAAACTTTTCTCGCAACAATTCAATTGTTTCATTTGCTGTGCGACACGTAGCCACAATCGGTCAATGGCAAAAATATATGTAGCTCTTAACGAGAGCTAAAATATTGCTCATGGGTGTCAAGGTCGTAGGTCGACTGGAAGGTTTTTTTTTTTGGATTTAAAAAAATGGACAGCATCATATTCAAATGTGAATGGAAAGTTTATTTTTGCTCTAGCTCCTTAAGGGTACGTCGGATCGGGAATCGGTCAATGGCAAAAAGATAGATCTTAACGAGAGTTAAAATATTGCTCATGGCTGTCAAGGTCGTAGGTCGACTGGAAAGTGTTTTTTTTTTATTTAAAAAAATTGACAGCATCATATTCAACTGTGAACGGAAAGTTTGTTTTTGCTCTAGCTCCTTAACGGTACATCGGATCAGGAATCGGTCAATGGCAAAAATATAGATCTTAACGAGAGCTAATATATTGCTCATGGGTGTCAACCAGTCGACCGGAAAGTGTTTTTTTATTTTACAAAAATTGACTTAGCACACGAAAAGTTGCAATTGGAGAACGATTATTTTGATAATAAAACTGAATAATTTGTAAACGTTGTTCTTGCGTATATCTCTCCATGATGAAATTGTAAACACTACTGACTACAATGAACAACAAATGACAGGTCATGACATATTACAAATGGCCGAAACGTCACTTCAAAATCATATCATCCCTATTGGAAAACCCGTTATATGAAATTCAAAAACCATACAACAATTGAAATTCAAAAACCCCAAATGTGTTGCTAAACTTTGGCTTATTTACACAAATACAATGTCAATTAAATATTTTTGCGCCTAAAAGTCGGCAATACGTTGCAGGGCTACGTAAAATTTAACGCAGAAAGTAGGCGGTCCATATTTCTTTGAGACGTTGACGGCCTGGCCATCACCCAGCGCTATAGGTCGATGACTACCAACTGCTTTTGGCCTGAATTGGATGATTTGGACACCAGCTCATGCCACATTCAATGTTCTGCACGAGCGATTTGAGCAAAAGGTCATCTCACATCGAGGTGAAGTAAACTGGAGATCGTTCGATTTAACACCGTCAGACTTTTTCTTGTGGTTTTTTTAAGTCGAAGGTCTATGTAACAGAAACCACAGTGGCTCCCAAGCCACCATAACCCATGCCGTCGGTCAAATTCAGCCTGATTTATATGTCAGAGTCATGAAAATTGGACATTTCAGATGGACGCCACGAAGCCGCGATTGGCATGGTAACGATAGGCCTTTCAAACGAAACGAACAAAGTTCGATTTTATCTCACAAACACTTTGCTTTTATGGTATGGGCCGAAAGTTTAACACATCCAAGGAGTGACCTAAGAGACCCAAAGAATATTTGGCGGAAATCCGTTTTTGGCCATTTAAGTCATTTTAGCCATGTCCATCCGTCCGCACGATAACTTTCGATAGGAGTAACCGATGACTTCTGTATTATGTATTATGTATTACTATTATTTTCATTTTCTATCTCAGACTAAGATTAAAGATGGACCATGTTGTTCCATTCCTTCAAGTACCTCCCTCACAAAGGGTAAACATTTTGTGAAAAGTGTTGTTGTTGTTTATTGTTGGTCTGTGCTTTTTTTATTTAGTAAGAATTTGCTCGGTTGAAGGTCATATGTTTCAGTTGCATTCTGTCCATTAAAAAAATCTAATATAAAAAAATACAAACCAGAAAGGAAAGGCAGAAAGTCGGGCTGGGCCGATATTATAATACCCTACACCTCCCCAACACTGCGAAAAGAAGTATTGGGATAATATTTAGTACCCATAACTCCCAAAAAAAATTGCCAAAATAAAAAATATGAAAATTATTGAATTTCCCTATTTTTACAATATGCGTCATAATTTATAAATTTGTCCATAAACTTTTTGCAAACAGGCATTTTTTCGAGCCAGCAAAAACGATTTTTTTAAAAAACAAGTAATGACGGAGTTCCGCCAAGCCGAATCTTATATGCCCTGCATGTGAACGGTTTCGGTTACACATAAACTAATTATACCAAATTTCAGCAGAATTTGTTGAAATGTTAGGTTTTTGTGGCGTTACGAAGTCAAATCTAGAGTGACCTTTGTATGTTCGTGTGAAGAATTCCGGGCATAAATAAATAAACCCCAGTTACCAATTTTCAATCCGATCAGTTGACATTTGTTGTCTCTATGACGTTAAGAAGTCAAATCGGGGAGATGCTATATATGGAGCTATTCAAAAAGGGACCGATCAATCCCAAGTTACCTGCAGCTATAAGAAATATCTACACCAAATTTCATTCATATACCTCAATTATTGTTGACTGTAGCGTAATTACAACAGACGGGCGGACGGACAGACTAACATGGCTAAATCGTCTTTGAGTTTTATGGCGATTAAGAATATTTATACTTTATGGGGTCTCAGATCAATATTTAGAGGTGTTACTAACGGAGTGACAACATGAATATACCCCCATCCTATGGTAAAGGGTATATTTTTTTAATTGTTTTAACGACAGTTAGTAAACCACTTTCTATTCGTGAGACTAATATTACTTCAGTTTAAAGCATTTGTAGTCCTCATCATTTTCTTTCATTTAAAGCGTATGACTGGCTCATATTTCAAAAAATATGGTCCAAATACTAAAGGTACCTTTTTTTGTTTTGGTTTCATAAAATAGTATGCCTCAATTTACATAAAAAAGTTTTTAGGTCACAAACAAATTTATTTTTTTATGAATCCCTTTGAGGTTTTGATCTGTTATTGATATTACTGGGAGTTTTTCTCACTGTGGAGATGAGCTGAAGATCAAACTGAAGGAAGATATTTGAATAGTCAAGTGAAAAAGAAAACGACCTTGAAGCCCAACACCTACCACTGCATTACGTTTCACTGGTGGTAAATCAGATCTTCGGATGCATTGGTGTTGTTTTTTTTGCCTGCGGTCCACTTGTTATAATTTATTTTGTTGCACAGTGTTACAAATCTCTTTTTTTGAAACGATCATATCATCTGCATTTATCCATGGATGTTCCGTCCGTGCTTCTAATACGACTTATTTTCTTATAAGATTACTAGCTATTCGAAAATAAAATGGTTTTTTTTCGCGTCAGAAGGAAACATATTTTTTTAGTTTCAATATTACTGATTTTCACACGAATCTCACATTAACTATAATCTCACATAGTTTTTTAATTTTAGATTTCTTAGCCCTGGTTTATGTGTTTTGGATTTCAGTTGGATAATTTCGAATTTCAAAAATATTCTTAATAATTTCTTTTCATATATATTTCGAATTCATTTTTTCTATTTTAATGTTATTAATTGTGTTATATTAATTAATGGAAAAATAATAGAATCTTTTCATTTTAACATCCAAATATAAGTTTTGAATTTCGTATGAAATTACATTGTTAAAAACCAAAGACCGCTGACCGAATATGGAATAAACAGCTCCGATTAATCAGTAAATAAGCGTTCGTTTATTCACTAAAATGGGATTATTTTACAATTTTTCGTATCTATTCCACACAAGGTTTTTAACGTAATGAAAAAATTATATTAAATATTAACAAACAAATTCTAGATTCCAAAATCGAATAAAAATTCAAAACGTTTTTCCATAAACAAGTGAATTAATAATATATAAGCAATAAATAACATACATTATTTTGTGATCAATTGGCAATATTTTGAATTTCGTGTGGCATTTTATTTTTAATTTCGTTAAAGTGTTTTGAATTTCAAGCCGACATCTGTAACATTATTTCCCATTAAAATTTTTCGAATTAAAAGGTTATGTTCCAAAATGTAGTACATTTTAAGACAACTACTTTTGTTACGAACATTACATTACTTATTTGTTTATCAAATTTTGCAGAATAATAAAAAATACTAGTACGACTAAATATGACGTGATGATTTTATCTATCGAATGAAAATGAATTTTAGAATGGCACACACATTTATAAATATTTTATTTAAATTATAATGATACTATTTCTTGCAATTTTCGGATTGACTAAGACTACTGTACACATTTTGCATAATGGGATTGACTATCTTGTATTGGGGGAAAGGTGGGCATTGATGGGTCGTCGTGTGAAAGTGAAAATGTATATGTTTTTACTAAATAACCTATAGGAATTACTTATTACTACTGACAATGATGTTCAACTTTTATTATACAAAATATCTAAATGTGTGGGGATTGGTTAAAAAAATCCAGAGTTCAACTTGTCTTAATCTTACGATATTTGGAAATCCAAGTCAACTAATAGATTTATTACTAAATAATATTGTGGACTTGCTTCGAATCTAATATTGTTTCCCATGACAACAAAATGTAATATTGAAAACAAAATTGTTCAGATAGAACAGTCTGATATCTTCAACTTATCAGATAAAATTAAAATTGGTATTCTGATTCTGGTGCTTCCACAAAATTTTTATTGTGTTATTTCTTAAAAAAAATTGTCATTTCGAGTTGATAAAGCAGCATTTAATTTAGTTTGGTTTTGGGAGGAGGACACCAGATCTTGTCTGATGTCTAAAACCTGGACCAGGTTTGATTCATTGTTATTCCTCAGATTGTTTTCCATCTCTTCATAATAAATCGACGCAGAAATGCTCTAAATAGCATTTAAAAAGGTTCTGAGAAAAGTGGCACCTACGACGAAATCGGATTGCCGAAAACATTTGAGATTTTGTTCGCCCATAGTCGTAGCAGCTAAGTGCCGGAGAAAATGAATTTAACATGGGACACGACGTTTCCAAGCCTCCGTCTCTGAAACTCTGGATACCTTAGAAAGGACAATTTTTCGTCAATGGGTAACATTTTAAAATTACTGAAAAAATTAAGAAGAAATATATTTAAATTACAGATTTTCCAGATGTTATTAGGTTGGTGGTGGGATACTTGTTTTATTGTTTTCTTCAGAGAAAAACTTGACTTCCTTTTCGAAGATTAAGAGTTTCATTGCCACAGAGAAGTTCTTGTACGCTGATGGCTGCGTCAAGGGACACTTTCAGGTAACTACAAGTCATTTTGGAGAATCCATTGTGCAATCCACTTGTGAAATCCAAATCGATGCCAAGCGATACTTGAATTGGATTCGTTGAACGTCAACCGCTGGATACTACTATTTCTGAATTTGTACCACATTTCCAACAGCTTCCTCCAGTGGCCTGAGGGTAATCTTCGTAATTCTTCTATCACCAGTGGCATTAGACGCAACATTGTTGGCTATAAATTATGAGCAATCTTTAATTTCATGATTTCCTTATCTTCTGCCAAATAAGACTTCTTCCATGACGTCTCGGCGGGTCCAAGCACATTTAAATTAGAATCACTTGAAATTTTTAAAAACAAATGATTAAAAAAACCGAAACATACACCTTGGCGAATTCAAAATCGAAAGTGCAAATGAAACACGTGTGATTCTCAGAACAGACCTGTATACTCGGCATTATTTCTGTAGTCGTTGCAGGTATCGTCCTCCTTTGTGAAACAAAATGTTGCCCGTCGACTCAAAATTCTGATAAATATTTGCCCTTTTCAGGTGGAATTGATGTAGTCTCTTGAAATAAACTTAGCTCATATTTCAAAATTCCAAAATGTGGTATAAAAGTCCAGTTTTCGGGAAAGGGGCAACGAAAATGTTGCACTTTTTTACAGAAAAGAAATCGCTATAATTCTCTTATGACGACGTCCACTGTTTATCAACGGAATAAGGTCGAATACATTTAATTAAAAATTGAAATTCAAAACCACAGATTAAAAAAATAGAAAACAATTTTAAAAATGTTATAAATATTTTAACACACTAATTTTGTGTACCATTAAAATGTCAATCAGATACATACATACAGTGTGAATTGTCCTCAAGTGGCAATTTATGAAATTTTCAGTTCATTCATTTATTTAGTAATACCAAAGCCTTCAAGGCCAATAAATGTATTATATGACATTATATTCCTAAATAAAAATTTGGAACTACATAAAATTAAATATTTTTGGTCGATATTTTACATACATACGTGGCTCCCCAGCCATAATTACAAAAAACTACATACGAAAATGTCCCAACTAGCAACAATGTGTGTGATAGACAATAGAAGGAATTTAAGCTTAATTTAAAATAGTTTAAAAGTTTTAAACGAAAAGCATTATTGGAGTGGGAAAAAATCTGAAGTTCAATAGGTAACTCATTTTGACGATTTTGAAAAAATAAAAGGAAAATTCCTTGAAATTATAGTACGTAATGGCATAAAACAAACAACAAAATTCGTTCATATTAAGAGTTTTCTGCAATTCTTTCGCGTTCTTCATCTTTTGGAGATGAAAAATCGAAATTTTAGAAAAATTCGGTCGGGTCGATTCTTATATACCCTACTACACGATGGATTGCACTCAATTCTGTAACCAAAATGCACATTAGAAGTGAAGATAAGCAAATCATGGACTGATATGGATTTTTGTAGCAAAATCTTTTAAAAATAAAAAGAAAAGCTACAAAGTTTCAGTCAAATTGTTTAGAAAATGTGACATCTATGACAACCAAAGATATTTAAGAGCGACCTCTATATGGAGACTGTATCAAGTCGTTATCCGACGTGATAAATTTTCGTTGTGCAGAATTTTAGTACAGATGAAACACAAACTGCAAAATTTCAGCTTAATCGTGTGGAAAATGTGGTATCTATGGCTTAAATAAGCATATTTGAGAGACATCTACGAGTATATGGGGACTATAACAAAATATGAACACATTTCGGTAATTTTTGCTGTGATGATTTATTGTCGAAATATAAAACAAACTGCAAAGTTTCAGCTAAATTTCTGAAACTCTGGATACCTTAGAAAGGACAATTTTTCGGACTTTATGCTCAAAGAAACATATTTGAGAGCGGCCTCTATAGGAGAGATATTTCAAAACGTTACCCGGTACTGCTCATTTTCAATCCCAAACAATAATAACAAATAAGAAATATTTATGATAAATGTCATCAACCTAGCTCTATTATTAGAGAGCTATATGAGGAGATAAGCGACAACGGCTTTAGGCTGATATCCTTCTATGCGACCTGCAATTTGGTAGTTAGCAGTTAGTGCTACATGGATCTCCCCCGATCAAATCAAGAGAAACCAGATTGAGCATGTGATTGTCGACGGAAGGCATAGTTCCAGTGTATTGGGCATGCGATATATTGGAAGTGCAAATATTGATTCAGATCATCACGTACGTGGTTGAATGTAGAGTCGTATAAAAGGAGACAAAACCATATGCTACAACTATAGAGGCATAAGTCTCCTGTATATTATGTGAACGATTGAAACCCAAAGTCAGTGAGATAATTGGTCAGAATTTATAATATTAACTTATGAAATTTATTTTTCCTAAAAACTCTTTAAAGATGTTGCTAAATGGAAAAATAAGCTAAAGCTATCATTTCATTTATATTTTGAAAAAAAAATGGGATTTGGGATTTAAAATTTTTTAAAATTGACAAAAGTGAATTTTTTGTTTTTATGAAATTTTTAATTGCTTATTATTTTTTTACAAATTTTACGTCGTTTAAAAAAGAATGTAACGGACCATTTTTTTAATTTTCAAAATTTCGAAAATTTTTTTTAAAATCTTTATTTATAAATAAACTGCTTCCCCTTCTATTTTTTTTTTTAATTTATACAATAATAGGCGTGTTTTCGTTACACCATAAGTGCTTAATTTGTATGGGGAGCTAAGCACTTTTAAGCACTATTAGTTCCCGATGAAGTTTGGTGCTTGCGTTCATGTCTTAATCGTGTATGATGTTGCCAGATTGGGAACCCTATATTTAGCAATATGGCATCCCATTTTTGGAGAGATTTTATCAATTATTGTGAATTAACGGGAAGAAGAAGAACAAAAATGGGAAATTATTTTAATATTTGTAAAAGAGTGTAAACAATTGAACATAGAATAGTAAATATATGTTTTATTAATACTTTTCACGAATTTTTTGTCTGTTTCGCACTGTTTGTTTCTTCGCAACTCATGACACCATTGCTACCAGATAGTGAAAATCCGCCACTTATTGCTTATGTGCCAGTTAGTGGAAGTCTGTTGTTTTCGTTGCAAAGTGCTAAACTAAAAGTGCTAGCTTGTAACGAAAACATGCCTAGTATATTTTTGCATTCTATTCTCGTCAATATGTGTTTAAATGAATATGTGGTGAATATGCTGAGATGTTTGATATTTTTGTTTTCTTTTTTTAATATTGAAAAAGTGCAAAAAATTTTCCAATTAGGACACTTTATTGATTGCGGGCGACCACTTCTTTAATGCCTTACAAACATAGTATGTATTCCTTTATTTAATTTCAACAACAAACCGACCATATAGGAAATCCCTTTACATAGGAGAGGGGGGCGAAATTTGATATTTTGTAATAATATTTGAAGACACAAGGTTAATGAATAAATAATAAAAAAAAAACAAAATTTCAAAATATATACTAACTAAATAGTACCTAATAAAAGATGAAAATGTAAATATTTTTAAAATTACATTTAAAATAAAAAAAAAAAATACAATGGGATAAATGAGGGGGGGAAATGAATTTAACTTATTTAGAGTCAGTTTTTATTAGAAACTATTTTACAATAATTATTATCTTTTTTTATTAAATTTCTTTCAGAGTACGTTTTGCATTGTTTGCTTCGTCATTTTAATAAAGTTAATCTATACGTTTTTTTTCTTCTTACTTTTTGTCTAATAGAGTTTTTAGGTTTTTTTTTTTAAATTTTTTATTTTGTTTCGATTTGTTTTTCATAGAATTCTCGTAAGTCTTTAAAACATTTAAGAAAAAAATATGCTATTTCTTATGTTCACCATTAATTAATTAATTCTTACTTATTGAATAGAGTTAAACTTACGTACGTACTTACTAAATTTAAGAGAAAAAAACTCAAAAAAAGAAGCGTGAAATTTGATTTCCGCTCTTTCAGTATCATCGGTTTAAAAAAAATAATGATAATAATAAAATTTTTAATAGGTAATTATTACTAAATTTATGTATAAAAACATGAAAATTAACAACACTATAAATGTTTTCTTTTTTTGCATTTCAATTTTGTTGTTTCTTAGCTTGTTGTCTACGATGAGAGCATTTTTTTTACAGATAACTCCTTAATTTTTTGCATTGCAGTATTTCACAATGTTAAGAAGTGTCTTAATATCTATCATCATGCATTTCTTAGTGAAGAAACAAACGAACAAACAAAAAATCACGAGCAACATGGATTTAAGCTAAGAGTTATCAAGCAAACGCAGGGTTTTTCCTTTAATAATTTTTTGTTATAACAAAACGATGTACATAATAAAAAAACAAATATTTCCAAGTTATTATAGCAAAATGAACACTTTAAAAACAATTATTAAAAGTGGTTTAAAAATGTTTAAAGACAGACTTTTGAATTTAAGAAAAAAATATTAAAGACCTTACTCAAAAAATGTTTGAAGTTTTATTATAGAACGTTTTTTCATTGAGAATCATAACTACTTATATAAAAACCTCTCATAATTTTTATGAATAAGGCCTTAAGTAACCAAAAATTTTATTTAGAAACTAAAAACCATAATATTCCATACTTAGCTTTTGATTGATGACGGAACTTTAAAAAATTATTTGTTTTACCAAACCTCTGTAGAGCCTATTGTATGCAAATTTTATTTAAATAGCAATTTTATTAAAAGTTTTTTAAAATAGTTTTGAGTTTTCAATTTTTTTTCATAAAATGGCACTAAACCGAAAGACTATTTTAGACTAGCGTTTTGGCAAGAGAAAGCACAATTAAAACCTCAAAATCAATTAGATTTTAAAAACAAAAAAGACAATTTTTACTCGTCGACACCAAGCTACGTTCGTCGGGCGTTATTCTAATTACAAATAAATTTGTTAGGAGACGAAAACACAAAATGACGCGTTTTTGTGTCGACAACTGAAATAAGTTTGAATAAGTTAATGTTTTTAAGTTGAGCCTGAAATAACAGTATTCAACAACAACAAAAATAATTCTACCAGGTTAAAAAGCAAATACATAACTTGGGACTAACATTAGTTAACGGCCATTTTGTCCAAAAAAGACTGTAACTTAATATAAGAGGTTTCATATTGATATTAAAGGGACGCATAGTTTTTAAGGAAAATCATTGTAAAGAGGAGGGTATGGTATTAATAATAGAAAAACAATATCAGTCAAATGACCGACAGGGCTAGGGTTACAGGACCGTATTCTTTATGTGAAATTTCCCATCAACAATTCTAACGTTTGCAGCAGTATGTTGCCCTTGAATTCCATTGCCCTGCACGAATTCCATCTTTGATGTCTTGAAACTTGATTGTGGGTCATTGGTGTATAGTCCTTATCTCTTATGTAGCCCCAAAGGAAAAGTCTAACGTTGCCAATTGTGATCGCCTCCACGAGAAATCACACGGCCAGGAAACTTTTCATGCAAAAGAGCGATGGTATCGTTGCTTGTGGGTCAGAATTTTTCATGTTAATCTATGAATTTTATTTGGTAAATAGAAAATGGTAAATGGAAACCAATCATTTGAAAGATTAAACTCCGTGTGGCGATCTTCACACATGTCTGGTCAATACCAAATAAAAAATATTCAACTCATGTGTGAAATCTACCCTCTTATATTCATGGAAAGCAGCAAACCAAATATATAAACGCAGTTAAAGTACTTATATTTACCAACCGCTGCTTGCGGAGAATATTAAAAATATTCTGGCCAGCAACAACACCAATTTATGGCAAATAGCTAACCAAACCCCGATCAAGGACGAGATTCTGAGAAGAAAGTGTAGGTGGGTCGGGCACACGCTGAGAAAACCTGAAGGACATATCAATTAAACATCAATTGAATGGAATCCACAGGGGAGTAGAGGGCAAAGTCGACCAGCTCACACATGGCGAAGACAGGTTGAGAAGGAGGCTGCCACGCAAGGGCAAATTTGGAGTCAACTCAAAGTCCTAGCTTTAGATAGGCCTAGATGGAAACAATTTGTTAATGGCCCTATGATCCTTACAGGACTTGACTCATCTCAGAGGATATGAATGGAAGATTCTAAAAAAATACGTGTCTAATACCGATTTTCTATAACTCCTGAGGTATAAAAATATCATAAATAAGGAGCGCACAACAAGACGAAACACTGGATTAAGTGTATGTCCATGGAGATGAGACGTTTGAAGGTCTCCTCTCTTCAGCCTAACCTAACCTAATAGGTTATACAGGAAATAATAATAATTATAATTTGTTTTTATTCGACCTTTTGATATTATAATTTGTTTTTATTCGACCTCTTGATATTAATTAATAGCCTATTAAATAATAATAAATAATAAAATAAGTTCTCGCTATTATTTACTTTTGGAAAAACAATTTTTTTCCAGAATTTGTTGGAAATTTGAAAATTTTAAAAATGAAAACAATTCGTTTTTCTATTTTACGAAATTATTTATTGCCCTTGGACGACTGAACCGACTTTTACAAAGTTTACGTCGTTTTAATGTGAACATAACGGGTCGTTTTTTGAGATTTTTTTAAATTTTTTTTTTTTTTTCAAAATTTAATTGCTACACACAATGTGCACCAGACTCTCACAAATCAAAAACAGTAATTGCATTTTTAGGGACTCAATATTAGTAAATATTTAATTGTTCTGTACGGCTGAACCGATTTTTACAAAGTTTATGTCATTTGAAAGAGAACTAAACTGGTCAAGAACTGAAGAAAAGATTCCAAAAATGCCACCTCTACCTTAGCATTTCGTCCCTAACTTGTACAAATATTGAGTTTCCAAAAACATATTTGGGCCCAAAAAACAAATTTAGAAACTCGAATCCGAGCGGAAATTTCCGATTCAAGCCACATACCGAATAAAGAACCGAGGCGGCGGTCAGCATTTTTAATATTAACATATCTATCGAATCCGAGCGGAAATTTCCGATTCAAGCCACATTCGGATTACAGAGCAGAAGCGAGGGTCAGCGTTTTTAATATTAACCTATCTATTTTCGCCCCTGTTCTGTATTCCGAATGTGGCTCGAATCGGAAATGTCCACTCGGATTCGAGTTTCTAAGCTCATTTATTCAGACCCAAATATGTTTAAAATGTAACAAATGCGTTCGAATAAGAAAATGAGTGCAATCTGCGTTTACAGATGATCTTCAAAAGCCCTCAAACTGAAATTATGGACAATTTTATAAATTATAAATTCGGGTTCTATTCGCTTTTGGAATACAGAACAGGGGTGTCCATTGTTTTATAGCGGAATCCATGCACCGTAAAAATTACTCCTGCGTAATTTTTGAAAAAATAAGGTCCAATGACCTCATCGGACCAAAAACCGCACTAAACAATCACATTTTGAGGATGAAGAGGCTTGTCAACAAAAATTTTTGGGTTTTCCAAGCCCCAGATGCGAGAGTTAAGCTTGTCACAGCGTTAAATTCCGTTCGGAATTGGAACGAAATTCGAATTTTGCTTCCCCAGAAAATGTAAAACAAATTTTTTTCCGGAATGAAACCATTTTCAATTTTCAAAGTGGAATTGACATATAATTGTATTGCTATTTTTAATACATAACAAGTAAAAGCGCCGAATCTTATATACCCTCCACCATGGATAGCATGTGAATGGTTTCGGGCACAAATAAAGTAATATTACAAAATTTCAGCCCGATTCGTTGAAATTTGTTTTTTTTTTGCGCTAAGAAGTAAAATCTAGAAGGACCTTTGTATGGGGGCTATATCAAAACATTGACCGATATGGCCCATTTGCAATCCCAAACAACCTGAAACTATAAGAAATATTTCTACCAATTTGATCAATAACAGAGCTATATTACGGAATGTAGCGTGATAACAACAGACGGACAGACGGACATGACTAAGTCGTCTTAGAATTTTACGACGATTAAGAATATATATACTTTATGGGGTCTCAGATCAATATTTAGAGGTGTTGAAAACGGAGTGACAAAATGAATATACCCCCATCCTATGGTGGAGGGTACAAAAAAGTGTTTTGATTTTTTCTGAATTCACAAATTCAAAGGGAATCTGTCAAAGGTAAAACAAAAACGTTTGGAATTGCTACTACGGAATCCAGTCAATTCCGAACAGAATCTGTGACATGCCCCGAAATTCCGCATAATTTTAAATATGGTCCTGCAAGCGTAGCCGTGACGACCCATTATTCCATTACAAAGGAATTCCACAAAAATTTAAAAAAAAAATCATCAAACTTGGACCGCCTCTTCTGAAAGACTACCTTTATGCACTTAGCATAGTTTAGAATGGAGGTATTGATTTGAAACATAATTTTGGAAGGAGACGTCGAATCATGCATTAAATTACAATTAGTTATGTGGGTTATACATGTTACGAACTCATTTCTTACGCATAGGCAGTGGTTTAGCAACAGTGAGCAAAAATTAAAAAATGTCTTAAATTGTTTTTTGTTGGCACGAAAAAAAAACATAAAATATAGAAAAAATTGAAAAAAACATTTCATTTAATTTTCAAATCTTCAGAAGAAGAAAATTAAAGTCTTGTTGAAGATAATCCATGGATAAAAGTGCAAGTTATATATTTTTAGCCGTAGCACAATCAGAGTATCACAAAAATATATCGATTGTTGTAAATATGCAAACAAATTTTTCAGAAGTCGAAATCGGACGAAAAGAAATCGGGAATATGGGTTATGGAAATTTATATTCATATAATTTTGGAATTAGACGTCCAATCACGCTCGGTAATGCTTTACATTAAAGGTAATTATGTAGGTTATAAATATTATGAATTTAATTCCGGAACAATGGACAAAAATTAAAAACAAACAATTTTTAAATAATTTTTCGTTGGCATGATAATATCTATAATTAGAAAAAAATCCCACAGTAATTTAGCAACAGTGGGCAAAAATTAAAAAATGACTTAAATAGTTTTTGTTCGCACGAAAAAAAGTATAGAAAAGTCTTAAAAATATATGTATTTAATTTAGTTTTCAAATGTTTTTTTTTACTTTTAGAAAAAGAAAAGTAAAGACTTTTTGGAGATAATCCATGGATAAAAGTATAAGTTTTATATTTTTAGCTGTAGCACAATCAGAGTATAACAAAACTACGTCGATTGTTGTAAATTTGCTAACAAATTTTTCAGAAGTCTTTGGAATTAGACGTCATATCACGCTCGGCAATGCTTTACATTAAAGGTAATTATGTAGGTTATAAATATTATGAACTTAATTCAGGAACAATAGGCAAAAACTAAAAACAAACAATTTTTAAATAATTTTTCGTTGGCGTGATAATATCTTTAAGTTGAAAAAAAATCCCAAAAGTAGTTAATTTTGTTTTCAAATGTTTTATTTTACTTTTCAAAGAAAAAGTAAGACCTATTTGAAGGAAATCCATGGCTAAAAGTAGACGATACGACCTTTTGTTCACAATCACAGTACCACAAAACTACACCGCCTTTGTAAATTTACAAAAAAAATTTAGGAAATAACCCAAAATGACGCATTTTTTATGACGACGACGACAACTCTTTTCTATAAAAATGTATAACTTTTTCTCTCCGGAAGCTCATACTTCCCGAGATATGGGCCTTTAAAAATGTAACCTCAAGTTATTTAAAATCTTTATATTTCGGTCAAATATTGATGGATGCAAACAAAACTAATGTAGTTGGAAAGATTTTGAAAGTATCTTCCAGAGAGTTTATGTAGCGTCCGAAATCCATTCACACTTTGCGGTTATCTTTATCTTTTTAGTTTTTTTTTATAAAACTATCAAGACCTTGGTTCGCGTAGCCGACCCATAGCAGAAAGTCTTTAACCCCGACTACGCTAAATTACTTTGGTTCGTGGAGCTGGCATTTGATATACCCCAGATGAAAAAATCTTTAACCCCGGTCTACCAGAAGTAATTTAATACAGGTAGCCAGCTTGGGACATACCCCTGAGAAGAAAAACTTTAAACCCGGCCGTACGCCGACCACGTTAAGTTGTTTTGATTCGCTGGCTTTAAAGATACCCCAGAGGTGGCGGGCCAAAAGCCACCCACGCTTAGTTATTTTAATTAGGGTAGCCGGCTTTGGGCATAACCCAGAGTAGGAAAACTTTAAAGCCGGCCAAGCCGAAATACTTTGGTTTTCGTAGCCTGCTTTGGATATACCCAAGAGGAAAAATTCAGTAATCTTTAAAGATGTTTCCATAAGCTTTCCAACGACACCAGTTTTGTTTACATCCACCAATATTTGACCGGGGTTAAAGATTTTCTCATTTGTGGTTTGTCAAAAGATAAAGAATGTCAGACTTATCCGCAATGGGTTAACGGATTTGGACTCTACATAAATCATCTGATAAATGCTTCCATACGCTTTCCAACGAAAACAGTTTTGTTTACATCCATAAATATTTAAACGGGGTTAAAGATCTTCTTCACTGGGGTATGTCCAAAGCGTAAGAATCTCACGCTACATCAACATCAGAAAGATGCTTTCATAAGCTTTCTAACGAGACGAGTTTACATCCATCAATATTTGACCGAAATATAACGATTTTTAATAATTTTTGAAGATCCATGTCTCCGGAACTATGGGTTTCCGGAGAAAAAAACTATATGCGTTTGTATAGGAATGACGAGCTTGCTTTAAACTGCATTTGTTCCAATTTCTTATTTTCTATTTGATTTAACCAAATACAGCTTAGTTCTTAAACGAAAAGTCCAATACATAAACTCAAGTAGTAAATTTAATTCTCCATAATTTTTCTGAATTATTAATAATCAAATGGAAATTTTTTTTTAAGCAAATTTGTAAGAGTAAAATTGTCTGACGTTGTGATCCAATTGGGGACATATGAGCACATATTTTTTATGAATTTTTATAAGTTTACAAGAAAATTTTTAAATTTAAAAATACCAAAAAATTTAAGGCCCATTTTCTTGTTGAGGGCACTGAACTACGTCAGAAAAATGCCTTTCCAGGTTCTGCCAAAAATCTTGTCGCTTACGACCAATTCCACAATCTCCGGTTATCCTACAGTTAGAGCTAACCTGACCTAACAGTTATAGCTGTCAAAGTTTGAAATTTTTATTTTTTAACTGTGAGTTAGCTCTAACCGGAGGGTGAAATTGGGTGTTAGTGTTATTGGCAAATAGTGGTACTCTGAGTCCAACATTTTTGTTTTATAAAAACTATGACCTACGCTCCTTTTCTGTATCCCGAGAGCGGATAGAATCTGAATTTATTTTTCACAAACTTGCCCATGATCTCTGCTTGAGAACTTTTGAAGATTCTCTGTAAATACAGTTTGCCTTCAATTTTCCATTCAAAGCATATTTGAACATGCAGAACCACTTGGTTTCAAGATAGAAACGGAAAAACAGATTTGAAATAAAGAACAGAGCGGTAAAAGTAATATTCGACCGCTGTTCTGTATTCCGAGAGTGCAGATTTAATCCGAATTTCGTGTTTATAAATTTGCGCATAATTTCAGTTTAAATAATTTTGAAGATTCTCTATAAATACAGAATGAAATATTTTTCTCATTCGAAGAATACATACATATGTACATACATACGAACATCCATACATATCGATACCACCATTCCTAAGTGCAAAAATTTAATTTTTCAGGGAAGGCGATCAAAGTTTGGTGATTTTTTTGGAATTCGTTTATAATGCAAATCGAATGACATGTACTGTTTTGTGAATAACTTTTGATAGGGTTGACAGATAAACACCAAATTTTGACTAAATTTAATTTGAAATATATAGAAATTAAAAATGCAATCTCCCTATGAACATGCTAAGCCGACTTAGCATGTTTTAGAATGAAGGTATCGATATGTATTTGATACGAGCAAAGAAGTAAATTAAGAAACTCGCTTAACTCAAATTTTGAAAAGACCAAAGACTCATGGAACTGTCATTGTCCAGGGCTTAAATCACAAAAACTAGAATCAATTTTAAAATACATCTGGATAAATAACATAACACAGTACGTGTCCTTCCTTAGGATTTTTCAAATTGTTTGTTAAATAAGTACACAGTACAGCATTTTTCAGTTCATTGATTTGGGACTCAATTCTGAGATTGGACATGAAAGTAGTAGTATTCAATATCTACAACTTTGCATCAGACACAAGTGATATTCCGTACGGTATACCGAGAAAAAATATAAAAAAGTGCAAAAAATCCACATTGAGCAAAATAAATTATTAATAGAGCCAACTTGACTATACGAATGATGCAGAAGTTCTTATTTTTGGGGCTACTTTCACGTCCAATTCTCATAATTGAGTCCCAAAATCATGTGTTGTACTGTGCAAGCTGCTTATATGTAATTAGAAATGCATTTTATAAACAAATTTTTCATCTTCATATCCAAATTCATGCATATTTTGTATAATTTATGATGACGCAAATCTCTTAAATCTTTTTTTAATTTGAATTTTCCACTAACACTAACACAAATTGTCAGACAAAATAGGTAGAATAGGTAATGAAGTTTATGCGAGATTCCCGATAATTCCTGAGATTCCTCTATATAAATAAATGTTTAGGAGGAAACAATTTTATAAGTCTCTTATATGATTATCTTGGAATCGAATCTATTGTAAAATTATTTTTTAAGAAGAAACTATTGCATATTAGTAATTTTTAAATATACATATTTAAAAACTGGGATATGGCAAAATACATCCGCAACAGACTTTCAACTTAAATTTTAAAATATTATTATCTCATTGTCCACCATTATTATTTAAAAGAAAAAACAATTAATATCATTATTTTTTAAAAATACACAGAGCCGGACAGAAGTATTCATAAAGCTATATGAATTGAATTAAAGCCTATATATCTCTAAAGCGAAATGCAATATCTCTATATAATATTAAGGGAAAATTTTATAAAATATATAAACAATTTGAACAGAAATGTATTGGATAATTGTAACAAGTAAGACAATTTCAGTTGAGTAAACCAACTGAAGTATACCCTAACTTTGTAAGAAAAGTAATATGGAATTTGATATTTTGGGAGATAGGTTAGGTTAAAGGACGCGTAGTACACTACCTATTTGTCGTACACCACTCCACTCGGAGACCTAAAGGTCCATTGTGTTAGTCCTGTAAAGAATTGAAGATTTTGAGAAAACAGCAGAAAAAATTATAGATTGAAAATTTAGAGGGGTGGAGGTGGACCCCAATAATAAGTGAGAAGAGCGGAAAAAGAAATGTTGAATTAAAAGAGGAGAGGATAGAGGGTAGAGAAGTTCCTGCAGTAGACAATGCCGTTTAGGCAGATGGATGAGCGGTTGTCATCCCCAGCCACTTCAGACAGCTAATATTATTGAGGATGCTGACGATTTTTTGCGATGACAGAGCCTCGAGATCTTCGATCGTAAAATCACCTAGGTAGCAATGTCTTCATCTAGAAAGAAAAGGACATTGGCAAAGAAGGTGCTCGATCGTTTCAAGTTCCTCTTCGTCCGTACAGAGACGACAGTAGTCTTCTGTGTCCCGTTGCCACTTTGATATAAACGCTCTAACGTTACAGTGGCCTGTGAAAACGCCCACTAACAGGCGTAAATCCCTCTTTGTGAGGTTCAGCAAGTCCCTTGTTCTGGTTTGTGACATACGAGGCCAGAGAGACCTAGCGATTTTACAGTCCGGTCTGGATAACCAATTCTGTTTAACTTGATCCATGTACTTTGGGATACGCTGGGGGAGTTTTTGTTCAATCTTTGTTTGACCGTAGTCATTGGAATATTAGTCTAAAATATAGAATATTAAGACATTTAAAGGATTGCTGCAGAAATTATGGGGAAATTATTTTCACATAAATGTGTGAGGGTGGGTCTATAATCAAAATGTACTTGTACAGATTTTGTTTTTTGTGTACTGATATTAAAGTTTATATATTCAATTTTTGAACGATTTGTTCCCTTCGTGGTGGAGGTACCAAAAAGTCAATTTTTCAGAGTAATAGCAAAGCAGGGAACACAATTTAATGTTGTTCTAACATTTTGAGACGATAAGGTGATAATCCATAGGTCTATTTAGTTACAAATTCCAATAGTTTTTTTTACATACATAATTTTTTTTGGTTATGCATTGAATTTTATGTGGCCTTGAAATGTTCCTTTATTTCCAATTGTTCAAACATAACCAATAAATACGATGTATTTAAAAAAAAAACATTGAATTGTCTTAAAAGTGTATTGTGGGGACCTATAGGGATTTTTTACAAGAAATCTTTTTGTCCAATACACCACCCAAAAAAATCCTTCGATTTCTATGACTTTTTTATATATCATTATTTTTGGAAGGGGATTTTCATTGTTAAGAGGATGAGCAGTGGTTTAGGGGGTTTTCGGTGAAATACTTCTGGAAGTACTGTCTCCTTAATTTTGTTCCTTGACATGGAATATGTATCTATTCCAAAGCCTTCTATACTAAAATTACATCTGCATTTACTAACGAAATGTTCCTTTATTTTCAATAGTTAAAAGTTAACCAATAAATACCATATATTTGAAAAACCATTGAGTTACCATTGGGGAACTAAAGTGCATTTTAGCAAGGAGTCCTTTTTTCGAATACATCACCCGCAAAATCCATCGATTTCTAAGACTTTTTATATATTATTATTTTTGTAGGGAGATTTACAGGTGTAAGCCGTAGAGCGGGTGCTTTTTAGGAGAAATAATTTTGAAGTGTATCCTTTATTTTGTTCTTTGACTTGGAAAATCTATTCCAAAGTATTTTTTTATAAAAAAAATTGCATCAGAATTTATAAGTACTAACATCTTTGTTTACCCAGCAAACTTTGTGGCCAAATATTTCGAAAACGCAATGTCACAGGAAAAAACGATTACTGCCACTTTAGCGTGCCGAGGAAACATTTTTATGGTGAATTTTGCACACACAGTGTTATTATATTTCGTATATTTCTAATAATATTGATTTGAAACCAATTTTATTAGAAAAAAAAGAAGTAAGGAAAGTCTGAAGTCGAGCGAAGCAATCTTGTAACTATATGATACCCAAACCACCTTGAAAGAACAGAATATGCTCACATTGTTGTTCGAAACGATTACCTTCAACCTCGCAGTGTTAGCTGTAGTACAAAAAGTTACCTTCTTTCCCATTTCATAAAGATCGGTTGGAAAAATTTTAAATATGTGCTTACATGCAATTGAACATATAAACGAGAACTATATACATATACCTAAATATGATCCGATTTTCTTCATAATCTAATGGAGCAAATATATGCGGCTATATCAAATTCATTTTTGAAGTCATTACGTAAAATTAAACTTGAATCCTTTTGAAAATTCTTTTGGGAATTTTTCAACAAAAAGATAAATTGAGAAATTGTAGGTGCAAATGAAAAATAATCCATTTCAGGCCATTACAAATGCTAGGAACTCCATATATAGGAAGATAACAGACAATCTTATT
Source organism: Eudasyphora cyanicolor (assembly GCA_963930755.1). Classification (NCBI taxonomy): domain Eukaryota; kingdom Metazoa; phylum Arthropoda; class Insecta; order Diptera; family Muscidae; genus Eudasyphora; species Eudasyphora cyanicolor. The sequence continues at coordinate 63,465,575 of OZ005737.1, forward strand.
TCTTTCATGTAAGAAGAAACACAGCTGTCCTTGTAGAATCTTAGTAGAAATGCATAGTCCAATATGTTATGTCGTGCGAATTTTCGACTTTTTTGGTTTTTTGTGAAATAAATTTTTGATTTGAAATAATTGAAGCAGAAAAATCGTTATTTTTGTATTTTTACCCCCAATTTACAAAAAATTCGTAGACATTAGGCAAAATTTTGGGAATATATTATTGACATTTTTCAGATTTTGGCAATAGAACAGAAGTAGAACAGTATGAAGTAACTAAGAAGTGTATTGTTCGATTGAATGGGGGCTATATTCAAATCAGAGTATTTTTTCTTAAAGTTTTAAAATATGATGAACCTTCCCCCTGCCTCTGTCAAATTTACCTAGTGATGGAATGTAATTTAGTTTCTATAGATATCAGTCTGAATTGGTTGCAACTCAATAATCCGAATTGGGTGTTTTGTTTCGTTTTACTAACATTTTTCAATAACACACAACAATTCATAGTGTTTAACGAAGAAACACCGATAGAATTCTTTTCGGGAGGCGTTTTGCCCTTGAAATAAATATAACTGAAGCAGAAGATGAGGATTTGATAAACGAAATAGAAGAGAACGAAATATAACTGAACTATCTAAGAATCTCGGTAATAGAAAAATCCTTGACGAATGTATGTTCGTCAGTCATTTTGACTTCTTTAGGAAAATATGTTGATTTGTGTCTAAGTATTTGTTCTCTTTATAGTGTTTTGTGTAGTTTTATGTGAATTGAATTTTTGTCAAGCTACATTTTCCCTCAATTACTTATTTACGAAGTTAATACTTAACTTATTTCTAATTTAATATATTTTTATGTTAAATATCCTTATGTTTTAAATAAATAAAACTCATTCCAATTAAAAATATAATTTTTTTTGAGCCTGTTATCCGAATTTTTCGATAAATCTAATCGGGGTCTGCAATCAATTATTCCGATTAGCAAGACTTCACAGTAGTTGTGTTTTTCTTAAACCGCCTATGTCAGAAATTTTTGATTTCGGGATTTTGACATAAATGTGTCTAGCTACTCATTATTTATCGATCCATATATGACACTAGGTGTCGAATTTTTGATGTCTTTTCCAACAACTTCGAGAGAATAAGTATTTTGGCTCTCCTGAACATTTTGATATTTTTATATGTGCTGTTATTCCCGAAAACCACAGATATTTGGAGCCTTTATATAAATCAGAACCTTTTTTTAATTCGGTAGTATTTGCTGGTTTCAAAGACCTTCTTTGTGTCATATTTCATAGACATAGCTGCTATAGCGCTTAGTTGTCGTACAACTAAGTACATTTATGTGGGGATTATATTTAAAACTAAACCTATTTTATATAGGCTTCGTCCCAGATGTGAAATATAGGTCCAACCAAGGGTTAAATTTAATCAGTTTTTTATAAACTTATACGGACTTACATCGCCCATACATTTATTATTTTAATCGTTTGAAGTTCGAAATTAAAAACTGATTACTAAATGAAATCAAAATTATCTAAAACAAATGTGCCTTTTGATTCAGATATCTAACCGTATTTTTTAAAATTATCCTTTACACAATAGATTTCTGTACAAATTGTTTGTACATTTTCGTTAGGAAGCGAACAACGAACATTTTTCCTCAATACGCATCATATCGGCCTAAAGCCTTTAGTTTGAGAAATGCAAAGGCTTATGGGCCTGTTCTGTAATCACGGTGATTTCAAAACACCATCGATTTTAAAATCATTATTGGTGCTCGGAAATGGTACGATTTATTGTTTAAAGTAAACAACAATCTATTTAAACCAACTATACCAAAATTGGACGATTTTCGAACCCTCCAAGAGTGATTTTAAAATCGATGATAACACTAATGCACCGTGATATCAAATCGCGTGATTTCAGAACAGACCCGTTAAATTCAATTGTTGTCGCTGTATTAATATTTATGTCCGACAGTGATGTATGTAATTTGATCTAAAAGACTGTGAAGTTGTAGGTAACTAATGCACCTTTCGAATAAAAATAATTGTCCTTAATTACCTAATAAAATTGTTGTTTTTTTGAGAATTTTGAAAAGCTCTAACATTCTTATTTGCTGTTGGTTTTTTTTTTGTTCTTAAGAACCAACCATAGTCGTGAGGCCGGGCGTCTCTAGAATTTAATTGTCATTTTGTTTTTGTTCTTTTTTTGGTTTTCTCTATAATATATATTTTTTTATTTTGTACAATATTTTACAATTTTTTGTTTTCACTAAAAATAAATTAAACATTGTTGCCAAAGAGTAACAAAACTATTTAGAATAATTAAAACTTTCTCTGTATGCTTGTATGGTATTTAAATAATAATAGTAGTAGTAGTAATAATTTTCTTCTTTAACCAAAAAAAAATTGTCAAAATGTTTTGCTAAAAACACGCTTATGTCAAACAACAATAAAGGCGCATATCTTGTTTAAAAAAAACACTTATGTTTCTATTTTTTTGTGGGGTTTTTTGATTTTCAATATAGTTTTTTGTTGTGTTTTAAGTTTTTTTTTTGTATGATTTTTTTCTTTTTTGTTGTTTTTTGCGAACGTATAACCTTACGCTTAAATCCAGTTTAAACCTATTAACATCTATGTTTATATATATTTATATAGTCTTACTTCTTCATCTGATCGTTGAACACCATTTTTGTTTTTTGTTTTTCATGTTGTTGTTGTTGATGTTTTTATCTATGAATAAAACTCACTTTGTTTCCTTTTCTCTTCATCTCACTTCGCTCCCGCTGTGGCGGTGGCCGCCAGCGTCGCACTTGAAACGGACGCAGCGGAGGCCACGGACGATGAAAGGGAATTAACAGCACTGCTGTCGTGACTTTTGTGTTGCGTTGCTGATGCTATCGAAGATTCGGATGCACTGTTGCTCACAGATTGTTGTTGTTGCTGGCTGGTGTTGGCAGGTGTAGAGGCGGCCGCACTTGGTGTTCCCGCCCCCGCTCCTGTGGCGGCTTGTGAATAGTCTAATTTGTAAATGGCGCTACGCGTTACATCATCCATGGACGCCTCTTGGCACTCCCGCCCACTGTGTGTTTGTGAGCCACAATTGTAGCAGGACAGAGGTTTGTTGCTCAGACTCACGCTTAGCGAACTGTAGGGAGAGGCTAGAACTGTGGCTTGTGGTGTCTGCTGCAGTTGTTGCTGCTGTTGTGGTGGCGGTGGTACCTGTTGCGGCGTTGGCGGTTGCGTCACAGCTTGTGTATTCACCACAGCCGCTCCGCTGTTGGTAGTTCTCAGGGCAACGGGCGGCGCCCCTGGTGGGGCTGCACCCGATAGAAATGTTATACCGGCCGGATGATAGGTTTGATACAAAAGCTCACCACCATTGGGGGGCAGTTGGAAACGGAAAGTACTGTGTGGAGGTGGGGCCATGCCGGGATTGTGTGTCATTATGGGAGGACGTGACGCCGCCGCCAAATGTTGTGCCGCCGCGGCATGATACGGATACGTGGCATTGTATTGTTGCTGATGCGATTGTAATATCACTGAGTTGGAGGATAAGACATTGCCTAAAGTGGCTGTGCCAGCACCGGCCGAGGGCGAACTGATTAGCACAGTGTTATTGCCCACCATATTGTTGTTGCTGGACACCACATTCGCCGCAGGATTGCCGCCCGGATTATTATTTGTTAATGAGGTTTGCATAACATTTGCCGAGCCAGCTCCTGGGCCCAATAACATTTCCGCATACATGGCCTGTTGATTTGCGGCTGACTGTTGTTGCTGCTGCTGTTGTTGTTGTTGCTGCTGCTGTGACTGAGTATAGAGCAGTGCGCTGGCATTCATCACATTGTTGCCACTGGCCCCACCGCCCCCAGCGGCGGAGGATAATTTCTCCGAGCGGCCATTTAAACGCTGCAGACCCATTTGTTTGTTGTAACTCAGCTGCGATGGTTGGTGATGTTTTTGCGTTGGCTGCTGTTGTTGCTGCTGCTGCTGGGACTGTTGTTGACTGTCACCACCTCTCATTGCGGGATTCGTTGCCGTATTATTCATCATCAGGGTTGGTGTTTCGGGCGGCGAGATCTCACCCGAAGAACCTATGGAACTTCCCGAATCACTACCAGTACTTTTATTAGAATTTATAGTCATCATACTGCCATCCATGCTGTGATGACCACTGGAGGACATATCGGACATGGCCATATTTTGCATGGCATAGGTGAGACCCGTATTAACGGCAAAATTCCCTTGGTAATGTTGATTTACCGGCGATTGTTGCTGCTGCTGCTGTTGCATATAAGTGTTGGCCTTGATACGCGGATGATTTCCCGAACGTGTAAAACCATTGCGTATAAGATTTTGCAATTGATTTCCGGTACCCTCATTATTCAAGACCACCTGTATTTTTTGGGGGTGGAGAAATTAGAAAAAATCAATAAAAATGTGTATTCCCTACTCTTCCTTCTCTACTCTACTCACCTCTTGTATGTGTTTCATACTTGTGGGCATTATTAATTCATTGCCCATTTGCGACATCTGTTGGGGCGGTGGTGTCGTTTCGGCCGATGGACGTCTTATATTTTTCAATGATGTCCCTGCTAATCTTTGGGACATATTACGTGCCTGGGAGGGATTTTGTGACGTCTGATGTTGATTTTGCATTTGCATTCCACCACTGTCGCAGGACGATGTACGATTGGGACTTGTGGCACGACTACTCGACGGCGACGATTGTTGGCTCAGCATCGGCGATGAGGCCTGTGGTGGATGGTCAATTAAATTGGGCGCTCCCGTACTTTGTGGCGGTGGCTGATGGTATTGTCGCATGGCCCACGATGCTGCATTGGGATGTGTTAGTATGGCGGCGGCATTACTGGTGTCTGGAATGATGTTGGAGGAAATCATATGTGGTATACCATCGACAAACGATGTACCATCAGCGGAGGGTATTAACTGGAATGAAAAAAATTGTAGCGTGGAGTTGGTAATTAGTAATGCTATAGTCAGTAACAGTTTTTGTAAAAAAAAAATAAATACAATAAAATCTATTGTCTCGAATTAGAAAAGCTATGCAAAAAAAAATGAGGAGTGTTTTCCAAATTAGAATAAAACCTATAATTTCTGAATGAAATGGAAGGGCTATACGATGTGGAACTTCATTATTTATAATCTGACGAATAGTGGGAATAAAGAAAGTATTTTAAGCACTGCTAATTATCAATAAAAAAATGTGGAACTTCTATTCAGATATTCCAGATCTGTTAAGAATTAGAAAAATTTAGTCTAGTAAATCGACAAACTAAATCATATATAGACTAAAATATTTTTTTTAGTTACTTCTTAATAATTTTTATAAAATTAAATTTTCGACGGAAGTGGTTTTAAAAATGGAACCGAAAGGAGTTCATGTGGATAAGCGTATTTTGACAACGCTGAATACAGTGGTAATAGCCTTTTCCTAGTCACAAAATATTCGGCCACGAAGTTTGCTGGGAAATCAGAATATCGGTGAAGAATAATAGTGTTTCAAACTCATTCATTTGCTATTTGTATTATATTAATGTCAATAACTTCAAAGCAACCGTATGGTTTGTCAGAAAAAAAAATTAACTACTTTAATAAAAGAATTCGCGCTAAAAACTGACTTTTTTATTTATTTATTTAATTTAGAAATGTATCCAGACTTTAAACAACATCTGTTCCTTCTGTTCATTTGTTAATTATACTAGAGAACTGTTTCGCATAAAATGCATTGGAAAATACATACATATGTTCTATATATAAATACAAATATCTAAGAAGTATTTAAATATTTACGAGATACATACATAGATACAGACTATACTGCACTACTATTTGAAAGAAATAGTTAGGTTAGATTCAGTGGGAAGTAGATCGGCCTGTTGTCCGGTCTTTATTTATAATCTTTTTCCGTAATTTGTGTATTTTATTCGACTTTTTTTATAACCAATTGGAATAAATGCTTTTTATACCCTACACCACACTGTGGTACAGGGTATTATGACTTTGTACATATGTTTGTAACACTCAAAAGGAGAAGAGATATACCCATTGTTTATTATACCTATCGACCTGTAATCACTTTCTGAATCGATTTAGCAATGTCCGTCTGTCGGCAGATGTATTGTTGTAATCAATGTACGGGTTGCAATTATCGTCCGATCTTAACGAAACATTGCTCATTTGTTTCTGGTGGTCCAGGGACGATCCCTATCGAATTTGGTTACAATCGATAAAAAGCCTTTCACCCTTTAAGGCCGAAAGCCTGGCAGGAGGCAAGAGTAGTTTTCATACCTAAACTCGGCAAGGCAAGTTATGCAAACCAAAAGGCTTATATACCAATAAGCCTAACATCTTTCTTACTCAAAACCATGGAGCGTCTACTGGATACCATGTTTAAAAGTAAGATCCCAAACGAAATGCTAAAATTTAAACAACATGATTATGTTAAAGGGCGATCAGAGAAAACCGCCCTACACGAGGTAGAACATAATAATATAAAAATCCTTTTGTGGAAATGACGTGTTTTGGCGTGTTCGCCGATCAAGCAGTGTCCCGTCAGAACTGATACTAACGTAGACAATCTTTGCCTCTCTAGTGCGAGGAGATATTTTGATCTTCTCAGGTCATACCTTCGCCAGATTTGTCTAGCTACCCTGCGGGTGCCGATTTTTGGACTGTATACAGTCCAACGAAAGATGGATGGATGGAAAGAGGGTAGCTAGACAAATCTGGCGAAGGTATGACCTGAGAAGATCAAAATATCTCCTCGCACTAGAGAGGCAAAGATTGTCTACGTTAGTATCAGTTCTGACGGGACACTGCTTGATCGGCGAACACGCCAAAACACGTCATTAGAGTCAATACCCAATGGTATTGACTCTAATGACTTATGCAGAAGCTGTGTAGATGAGGAAGAAGTGGAGAGCATTGAGCACTTGCTATGCGACTGCCCCGCTCTGAGTAAACGACGACTGGTCATACTGGGGTCGGTCTTTCTAGGCAGGATAACAGATCTTTCCAATACCGATATTTTTACTCTCGATAAATTTGTATATCAAACAGGTTGGTTTCGATGAGGGGCATTTCAGCCCGTGGTAACACTAGGGACCTAAACTGGTCTATGTGAGCTTGTATAAAAAAAACACGTCTGCAACCCTAACCTAAACCTAAGTATACACTTGCGGTATGCATTGACATTGAAGGTGCTTTCAATAATGCTCAGACCGACACTATTATCCAATCCTTAAAACAGTTTTAGGTGTTTGGGCTCTCCGAGACTGGATAAGCAAAGAAATGAGAAATGAATATGCAAATTATCCGTGATATAGAGCGAACGAGTCACTGCAACTCTTAACGACTAGTTACAAGCCGCATGTCCCAAACAACGACCGCAATGGTGGTAGTCTCAATTAGTTATGCTGATGAAATGCTGTAGGAAGCTCTTCAATATGGCAACAGGACTAGGACACATACAAGGAAGAACTCAAACTGTACAAAAAAGAGTTGAGAAAGGCTAGAAATAAATCCTGGATAGATTTTTGTAGTGGCGTAGAAAGCTCATCCGAAGTCGCAAGGTTACGGACAATTTTAGCCTCAACACCTTGTTTTATTGGGTACATCAATAAGATGATAGTTCTTGGACTACGTTCAGTCAGGAATTGCTGGGAGTGCTCCTGGATAAACATTTTAGGTCAATTCTGAAGAGGTATTGAATAATTCAGTTGGCGATTCCCTTGAAGTGCAGCTATCAGAGGTTACCAGCAAGGTTGTAACCGAATCTAGAATTCATTGGGATATCAAAAAATTTAAACCTTTTAAATCGTCAGGACCAGACAAAGTCTCGCTGGCGGAGCTACAGGCAGTGGCTGATACAATTTCTCCCTGGCTCAGAGAGATATACACATGTTGCATCAATCAGGCATACATACCAACAAAATGGAGAGAAACCAAGGTTGTTTTCATCCCAAAAGCGGGAAAGCCGTGCCACACTGGATCTAAGTCATTTCTCCTTAAAACTCTTGAGAGATTATTAGATAGTTACCTTAGGACTGAAATTTAACACAGGTATGCCTAGCAAAGGCAAGTCCACCGAAACCGCCCTGTATGAACAAGTCAGCTTTATTAAAGGATCCCTCTCTGTTAAGAAATATACTATGTTAGCTTTCTTTCTTAGTTATAGAGTTCTTTCTTAGCTCAATAACATAAATCCAGCCGCTTTAATTACGGCTGCAATTACGGAAAACTTGGGGATTGACAGCAGCATACATAGGTTCTTTCATAACCTTCTAATTAAGAGGAGCATTTCAGCTAGTTTAGGGTGAACTGACCTCCACAGATTTGTCAGCAGGGGAAGGCCCCAAGAGGTTGTTCTGTCTTCCCTACTATGGAATCTCTGCATGAACAATATTTTGCTTACTCTGCAGATGATGGGTGTCAGAGACATCCTAGAGCAGGCCCTTTATACAGCCGCAAGATGGGCTCACGTTAATGGTCTTGGTGTTAACACGACCAAGACAGAACTAGTTCTTTTCACCAGGAGAAATAAGGTACCACAAGTTACATCTGTCTCCTTGGGGGGTATTAAAGTTTCCTTCTCTGAAAGCGCAAAATACTTATGTATTTTACTAGACAGGAATATGCACTTCAAACCCAAACATTTTGGAAAGAACAAATAAGGCTGTGGTAGCGCTATATACCTCTAAAACGGTAATAGGAAAACGTTGGGGTTTTAGCCCGTTTGGTGGACAGCTCTGCAGAAATCCACATTCCGGGCGAAACTAAAGAAAGTTCAGCCAAAGGCTGCTATATATATCACTGGTTCCTTGAGAACGACGCCAACTGCGGCACTTAATGTTATACTATATTTAATGCCGCGATTAGACTCAGGGAACTGTGACTACACAGAATGCCCCACCTTTCGGACACAGTTGATTACACTATGGCTAAACTATCCTTTGACAAGAAGTATCTCACTCTTATACCCGATAGATCAGAATAGAATGGTCGTGCTGACCAAAGTCGGTAAAAATATTTTCTCGGTATAAACTATGACTGAACCACTCTTTGACAAGAAGTAACTCACTCTTAAACCTCATAGATCAGAATGATCAGAATGGAATGGTCGTATCCCAGGAGAAAGGAGATTCCTTAACTTCTTTTTTTTTTTTTTTTTTTTACGAACGTTCCCAACGCAGCCACTCTTACCCGCCCCTTCCGACCGCGGGGGCCACATCCCCATAACGTAGGGATTGCGTACACACCATGATCCGAACCATGGCGGGTTAACAGTAGAGGGTGGAATACCAGCTACAGAATATATATCAACAGCCGGTATGTACATACATACATGCATAAAAAGTGTTAACTTTGTTTAGTTAAATAAAGAACACACATAAAACAGAATTTCACTACTGATTTAAATAACATATGATTCTAGATTTCACTATATCTATTCCTACATTAAAGTCAATAATATCATATAAAGTGTTAAAGTTTATGCACATTCTACGGATAGGCTCTGCAGATGCGTAATTTGTACGTTGAAAATCAATATGCAATAATTGGTAATATCTGGAAGATCTGAATGGTACGTTAAAACTTATCTTAGAAAGCATGTATCCAGAAAGCACATCACAATTTATAACCTTCAATATCATTGTGGTGTTCAGCATAATACGTCTGCTCTTAAGAGTAGGCAATCTTATCAAGCTCAACCTATTAGTATAGGGTGGAAGAACAAAATCACTATTCCAATGCAGGTGCCTCAAAGCAAATAATAAAAATTGTTTCTGAACGGACTCAATTTTATCAACATAAATCCCATATTGGGGGTCCCACACAACAGAACCATATTCTAGAATAGGTCTAACAAGTGAAGTATACAACTGTTTCGTTACATATGGATCCGAGAATTCTTTCGCCCATCGCTTAATGAAGCCAAGGACACCATAAGCTTCTTAACTATTAAAGAGGTAGCGGAATGGCTGAAAATTAATGTGCTGACCAAAGTTGGTGTAAATAGTTTTCTCTGATAGTAAGGCAGCTATCAAGTCCCAGGAAACGAAGTTCAAGAAAATCCCGTCGAAAATCTGTCGTAAATAAAAAACAGTAAAGAAAGGCTAAAGTCGGTCGTGTTCGACTACACTACTCTAGTAATGTTATTGAATAACATTGAAATATCCAGGATGTACTAAAAATAAAAATAGTTTACTGTAAATAATGTTTTATTTTTATACCCTACACCACACTGTGGTACAGGGTATTATAAGTTTGTTTCACGGCAGATGTTTGTAACACTGAAAATAACACAGCCAGACCCACCTTAAAGTATACCCATCGACTCAGAATCACTAGCTGAGTCGATTTAACCATGTCTGTCCGTCTGTCCATGTAAAGTTGTTCGTCGACTACAGGTCGCAATTTCACTCCGATCGTTCTGAAATTTTGCAGTTTAGAGTATTTCGCAGCTGTTAAGATCGCTGTTGAATTTGGTTGAAATCGGTTCAGATTTAGATATAGCTCCCATATATATCTTTCGTCCGATTTGGCCCTTTAGTCCTATAGAAGCTGTATTTTACATCCAATCGTTTTGAAATTTAGAATGGTAGAGTTTCTTGATCCATGAACCAACACTACCGAATTTGAAAAAAATCGGTTAAGATTTAGCTATAGCTCCCATATATATGTTTCTTCCGATTTGGCCCTTTAGTTCTATAGAAGCTGTATTTTACATCCAATCGTTTTGAAATTTAGAATGGTAGAGTTTCTTGGAGAAAATCGGTTATGATTTAGCTATAGCTCCCATATATATGTTTCGTCCGATTTTGCTCTTATTCCTGTAGAAGCTGTATTTTACATCTAATCATTTTGAAATTTAGAATGGTAGAGTTTCTTGATCCATGAACCAACACTACCGAATTTGAAGAAAATCGGTTAAGATTTAGCTATAGCTCCCATATATATGTTTCGTCCGATTTGGCCCTTTAGTTCTATAGAAGATGTATTTTACATCCAATCGTTTTGAAATTTAGAATGGTAGAGTTTCTTGATCCATGAACCAACATTGCCGAATTTGAAGAAAATCGGTTAAGATTTAGCTATAGCTCCCATATATATGTTTCTTCCGATTTTGCTCTTTAGTCCTGTAGAAGCTGTATTTTAAATCCAATCATTATTTTGAAATTTAGAATGGTAGTATTTCTTGATCCATGAACCAACACTACCGAATTTGAAGAAAATCGGTTAAGATTTAGCTATAGCTCCCATATATATGTTTCGTCCGATTTGGCCCTTTAGTTCTATAGAAGCTATATTTTACATCCAATCGTTTTGAAATCTAGAATGGTAGAGTTTCTTGATCCATGAACCAACATTGCCGAATTTGAAGAAAATCGGTAAAGATTTAGCTATAGCTCCCATATATATGTTTCATCCGATTTGGCTCTTTAGATCCAATCGTTTTTATACCCTACACCACACTGTGGTACAAAGTATTATTTAAGTATAAAATGTCCCAAAAGTAAATTTATGTAAACAATTTATACATGAATTACAAAATTTATATATCAGAGTTATTCAATATTACGAGAGTGGTGTAGGCTATTATATAGTCGGCCCCGCCCGACTTTAGCCTTTCCTTACTGGTTAATTTTAAAATGGTGAAATATAGCTTCTACAGAGCTTAACAGTCAAATCGGAAAGATGATATGTATGGAGGCTACATCGAAATCTGGACTGATTTTCCCTAAATTCGGCAATCTGGGTCCTTGGATGGAGAAACTCTACCCTAACAAATTTCAAAATGATTGGATTGAAAAACATAAAATCGGAAGGAACATATACATACATATGTGTATGGGGGTTATATGTAAATCTGAACCGATTTTATTCAAACTCTCTTCCTTCAAAGTTGATCCCAGTACCAAGAAACTCAACACTGCTAAATTTCAAAAGGAGCTGAACCGATTTTGGCCAATTTCAATAGGTCAATTTTCCCAGTTGTCTAAGAGCCCTTTCGCCAAACCTCAACAAGATCAGAGTAAAATGGCGACCTGTACTTAACGAACAACATAAGATGGACAGACAGACGGACGGACGGACAGACAGTGTTAAGTCGACTCATTGTTAAGTCAAACATCTGCCGCAAAACGAACTTATTATAAAGTGTTTTCCAACAAGAGGTGTTATTTTGGTATTCAAAGAAAAATGTCATTATTTGAGATAAATGATCGGATGTTTATTTCATAACAAAGAGGAAGGTATGCCGTTAATAATGAAAAACAACATCAGCCAAATGGCCACCACGACCACGCTTATCCTTTTCATGAAATTTTCCTTAACTAAATCGCAAAGTGGCTGCCCTATGTCCTCGATAGTCTCACGAATTCTATCTTTGAGGTCTTGAATCGACGCTGGGCTTTTGACGTAGACCTTATCTTTCACGTGACCCCAAAGGAAGAAGTCGGTGTTAAATGTTAAATCGGTGGCCAATTGTGGCCAATTGTGATCACCTCTTCGAGAGATAACACGGCCCGGAAACTTTTCCCGTAACAGAGCAATTGTTTTCTTTGATTGTGTGGCACGTAGCGCCGTCTTGTTGAAAGTAAACGTTGTCCAGATCAATACCATCCAACCCAGACCATAAAAAATGATTGATTTCTTGTGTTAACTGAACTTTATAAGCCTTAAGACCCAAGTCTTTATGCAAGATACGGTGTAACACTAGAGGCAGCCCGAAAAAAAAGCCACATATGGCCAGCTAATCAGTATCGGGGATTATGGGATATTCGTTTCCTATATCCATATGATGGCTTTTGGAAAGGGGTACAGGAAGTCAAGAGAGAATTAACGGATAATCTGCTGAAAAATATCATCAAAAAAATTTTGTTGTTCTGAAATTGTCTGTGAATAATCTTTAAACGTACGGGGTGGGTGTCCGCCTCAACTTTTTTTCGATCCACACTAATAAAGCAGTATTCATTTTTATTATAAATTTTGAGTTTCATCTATTACCTATTTTTTTAGAAAAATTTTCAGTTTTTCGGACATCCCTGCCATCAGGATTTTAGTAGTGGTATTTGGTACTTTATTGGTGCATGTGACACAAATTAAGCTAATGAACTAAGTTCCATAATTTGCATCTCTTTTTGTGCCCTTTAGCTCCTTTAAACTAAGGCCGATTATCGTTGGGCTGGATGTACTTCCGGGCAGTTTGGATGATTAGCTTTCTTTGGTACAAATAAAAAGTTATTCGGCTGGTACGATCCAATAGCTTTTTTGTTGTTGATGTAAGACCAGAGATCGGGCCAGACAAATGTGGATACGTCGTATTTTCTTATAAAGGAAATTAGCTCTTGGTAGGCATTCCTTGAGACGCCCTTCAGTATTTATGGCTTCCATGGCTAGGAATGTACTGTTTCTTTCTCCACATATACCGTAAACTTTTTGGGTAACTTTGACTTATTTTGTACAGAAAACTTTTCTGAAGTATCCCCCTACTATAAGCAATACAAAACTCCTGTCATTGTAATTGCAAAAAGTCAGATATCACGTAAATCTCATCATCCATGAATTAAAAAATCATACTTTGACAGAAAATTCGTATTCTATTTTCAAACTATAAGTATTGCTTCATAATTCTTTTTTGAATTTCTGAATTTCTTCATTTCCACTTGTACGTCTTCTGATCAGCCTCTTTTTTCAAATTTTTTTTTGCAAAAATCTCTGAGCAATTTCATTTCATTTTCATTTAATTTTATTAATGTAATTTAAAGCCAGTAGGCCAATTGAAGGAAAATTACAAAATTCTTCAAAAATAACTAATTTACGCTAATAAATTTGTCATATATGAATCATTTCTTCGCGAAACGTTAGGCTACTTTTTCAAAGAGTCTTCAAAGTCTTCTTGTGACTCTATAAACTTAATACGGGATATCACTACCTTCCTAGAAATTGTTTCTTTGTGAAGAAGATTAATTTTCTTGGAAATTCTTGATAATCCGTATTCTTGATTCTCGTATTTTTTATTGGCTATTCATATTTAAATATACAACTTTTGGATTGATTTAATTTTAACCACACGGTTTTTGATGACATTGAAGTACCAACAACGAAAAATGGCGCCTTTAATAATGGAATAGGAAAAAAGTTGCAAGGTTAAAATCATGCATCATTTTTTTCGTGCCCAGTCCTTATAACAACATTGACATTGCAGTACCAAAAACGAAAAATGGCGCCTTTAATAAAGGAATAGGAAAAAAGTTGCAAGGTTAAAATCATGCATCATTTTTTTCGTACCCAGTCCTTATAACAGAAAAGGTACCGAAGTTGGTATTATGTCAAAAACGGTTTTTAGGTCTTGAATTTTGTGAACGACCTCTATAGGGGAACTATATCAAAACATTAAACGATACGGCCCATCTGCAATCCCAAACGACCTGCAACTAAAAGAATTTGTTCTAGCAAGTTTTTTCAATATAGCTCTATTATTACGGATTATATATAGCTAGATTTCTGTATACAGACGGTTTTCGAATGGTTAATGTGAAAACTGAAGCACGTGCTCGAAATCACCAGTTGGAAATCACATTCCCATCTCCCGACACTTTTCTACATAATCCTAATGAAACCTATACAAAATTCCTTCTGGGAAACACAAAAAAATACTATTTCAGAAAAAGACAATAGAAATAAGTAAAATTAAAAAAAAGAAAAGGATTCATCACCGGATTGTTCACATACATATGCATAGTTTACCTTAGCCAAATGACTTTGGGGATAACTCAGGGGTATGGTACCCTGCGGCAACATTTGCATGGGCGTAGGGGCCAACAGCTGGTGATGCTGGCCAGTGGCATGCAGCGCCGCATGCAAAGCATGTTGTTGCATCAATTCCTGTTGGGACGATGGCGGTACTGAATGTTGATGCATTTGTTGTTGTTGCTGAGGAGTCATAGGCAGCGTCTGGTTATCCATGGTGGTGTTCTGATGGGGCGTCTGTTGTGGATGGAGAGCTTGTGGTGGTGGCGTGGCCGAAGGCGGGGGATCGGCCACTAGTTTATTCTCTTTAATCTTTTCAAAAATTTTCATAAATTTCAAATGTTGTTCAAACTCGAAAACCGGGTGATTGGCAGCCATGGTGTAGACCAACAAGAGCTCCTTGAGCGTGTCAATGTCGGTCATGGTGGAAAAGTCCAATTCACCCCATGACTCGAGGGTACGGAAAATTTCCGTAACATTGGTGCGATTGCAGGCTCGAATTAGTGCCAGATATAAGGCCATCTTGCGACGTACCTTTATGTCTGTGGGCTCACCCTTTTGGCAGGCAATCATGTCGGTGGCCAAATCTTGGGGATTATTAGCTCTCAGTTCCATGCCCCGCAGCTCTTGAGAATCGCGACGGCCCAGCTCTTCCAGACAGGTGCCCAAAAAGCGCAGTTCGAAGGGTAAACACAAATTGAGTAACGTACACATGGTATCAATCCGCTTGTAGCTCTCCAGGGCTCTAAACCACATTATCACATCACTTTTGGTAATCATTTCCACGTTTTTTCGCGAATGGCTGCAGGAGTACAGTGCAAGCCGCGCGAATGCTGGCGCAATTTTCGAGCTTTACGTCTTCACAGTGGCGGTGGAGGTTGCGGCAGCGACGGACTCGAATGCGGATGAGTCGGTTCTGTGTTCTCGTCTACTAGTTGCTCTTGACGTTTGCTGTGCTGGTATGGGCTTGGATCTGGATTGCTTCAACCAATGCCGCATCACTGTGACGCATTTACGCTATGGTACAAATACCTAGCAAGTGGACCGACCGTTGGCGTTCAGAGTAACAACGGCGGAGGCGTTACGTGTTCTTCTGCGTCTGTGTTGCTGCAGCTGTCGGTGCGACGGAGGCTGAGTTCTGTTGTTATTCCTTTTCTACAATGTGGTGTGGTGTAGTGTGGTGCTGCAACTACCGCCTGTCTTTGTTCCTTCTGTTCTTGTTGTTGTTTATGCAGTTGGCCGTTTTTAGATAAAAGAAAAAATATTCCTCTCAACGAACAACGTCGTATTGTTTCCACATTTAGTAGCAGCACCCAGCGTGCCGCGAGGAAGAATTAAATATAAATCAAGAAATTCTATTTTTTCCTAAACAAGTTGCAAGTTGGTTTCTGCATAAGATATTCGATTTCCGATTTTCAAAACGAAAATTATACCCTTTTTTTCTATTTCGAGAACTTCATTTGTAAACACACACTATATAAACAGGTTGATAACCACACATTGGTTGTTGATTGGATCGTTGTGGTTCTTCTTTCGTCCAAAAATCTTTCGTCGTTCTCACCAACAAAAAATATTAAAAAATAATCACAAAAACGACGTATGAAAAAATATTTGTAGTCAAAGAAATCGTTACTCGTTGACAATCACTCGTTACTTTATCTGGTGTCTGTCACTGACTTCTTTGCTTTTTTTCTATTCTTCCTCCTCTTCACCACCGTCTTCTTAACTACATGCGTGTGTGAACGACTTATTTTTTGCAATTTTTTCTCCTCGCCGTTGTCTTTATATTTGTGCGCTGCTGCCTGTCCTGTCTATGCTGTCGCTGTCTATGGTCACTCACTTCTTCCGACTTCTGATGCGGTATTATTTTGTTAATAGTTTTGCATTTCCTTTTGTGGTAACTGAACGTTGTATTTTTTTATTGTTGTGTCTGTAGCGTGTTTGATTGCTTATCACTGGTCATTAAAATAACCTTTTACTCTTGTAAGCTGCACTTTTTTTATTTTTTCTCAGTTAAATTAATTTGTAATTTGTGTCGTGAAAATAAAAATCGTCGACATTCGTTCGCCACAGTTGCGGAGCCAGGGTTGCTGTGTTGTTTGCAACAGATAACGAGTTGGTAGTTGTCAAATCTCATTGTGCCCACCAAAATTGCTGCGTGTTGAGCGCCCAAAATGTTTGACATCGAATCTTCTTTATTTGTTAATTTCTCTCGTTGAAATCCCATATAAAAACAAAGTCGCGAAAAAAACTGCGAAAATTTTTCGTTTGTGGTACTATGTTTATTTCAACGCGAAAAAGTAACATTTTGCGCCACCACACTTAACGCCGTTACAAATTGAACGCCGCTACAAATTGAATGCCGCCACCGTCACACTGCCATTTGTTTATATTTATTTTTGTCCGCAAGAAAATCAACTGTTGTAAATATTAGAAATAAATTTTCCTAATAAAGAATAATAATTTAAATTGTCTTCCGAAATAAAGAAAAAGGATGCAAAGATGTGAAAAGGAAAAAACCAGAAGAGCGAAATTCCAATTGGATTGCAGTACAAAAGCAAACTAAATGTGCAAAACACTGGAAGGACATGTGACTAAATGTAATAATGTGGAATTTGTCTTGAAATTAGATATCTACATTTATGTTTGTATGTTTAGAACAATTGTGTGCAAAAGCAGTGTACTAAAGCAGTAGGACAATGGAATTGGACAGTGCCTGTGATCTCGATTTGCAAATGGTTGTAAAGAACATACATAATTAGTTCTTGCCAGACTTAGAAGTTGGACGAATATATTCCGTTATGGATGGAAGTATAATTTATATATGTCAACAAATATAATGTAAATCCTTAAATATAATAATAAAATATCTTTTTCGGTTCATCAAAACATTTTATTTATTTATAATCGTATAACAGTAGGAACTTATTTTGATATTTATAACATTGTACTACCCTGGCTTTTGATGCCTCACGAACATCGCCACCGCAGCAACACAAAATAAATAATTATCACAATGATCTCTAACAATATTTTCTTTCTAACATTTAAATTAACTATTTTCTAAGTCGGCATTATTCCAATTAATTGTTTATCGTTTAGAATTATAACTTTTGTTTCGTTTCAAGAATATTAGCAAAAAGAAAAAATGCACATGCATATACACACATACATACATATAAAAGTGACACTTTGACACACACACTTCCAAACTGCAATGCGACTCTATTAAAAAAGCGTTCCATTTTTCAACTCGAAACAACATTTTGCGAAATTTTTTCGTGCCGAAAAAACATAGTACCCTCCTTAAAATACAAACACATGTTTGACATATATATATTTATATATATTTTTAGCGGCATTTAGTAAGCATATTTCGTCATAACATCCGGTCCAGTTTTGTATGTTTTTCAACCAGGAAAGTTCTTATTTATTTTTTATTTATTTATTTATATGAATTACAATACAAAGTAAATTTATATTCTAATTTTATGGTCCAGGGGAAAGCCGGGTTACAAAGAGCATGTGGCTAGGTTTTGTAGCGACAGACCAGAGCCTGTGGTGGGAATCGAACCCACGACCCCCAAACTCATAGGCGAGCACGTTACCAACACGCCTACTGGGGCGCTCTATAGGAAAGTTATTTTCGACCTCTTCCTTCAACTTTTCCTTTCATAATTATTTGCAGCAATTTGTACTTATTATTTCTCATTAAATGTCCCAGATATGAGATTTTTCTGTTTTTTGTTATTTTTAGTAGTTGGCGATCTACTTTCATTCTTCTTAGTACTTCGTTATTTGTGACTATCAGTCCATGGTTTTTAATAATCTTCAGTTTATCCATGTCTCGAAGAATTCTAATTGTCCAAACCTCTGCAGCATATAAAAGAACGGACCCCACGTCCGCAAGTTTTATTTGCGTTCAGACAACGTATTCTGTTTTGACAATTTTGTCACCGTTTATTAAAATTCATTAAAATGTATGTCGCACAAATGTACATATGTTGAACCGAGCACAAAACTACGAATATTAAATAAAAAGGAATGAGGAAATGTCAAAAAAATCACCACTTTACAGCGAAAGAAAACGCATTGCATGTACCGACTGCGTCCCTCTCCGACAAACACTGCAATTCTGCGGGAGAAAATTGCAAGTGTGAATATGGTCTATCATGGCTTGCCAGTATTTTGTGATATTTATAGAATGCTGCTCTTGCCATTTCTATGCCACAACATATCTCTTTTGCCATATCCCACTGTTCATTTATTAACACTCCTAGATATTAGAAGTTTGTCACCTTTTGAATTTCCATATCTTTCATCTTTAACTTGGTGCTGATGTGTTCTTTCTTTCTGCTGATTATCATGTATTTAGTCTTTTTGGTGTTGATTCTTAGATCATATGATTCACTTACGTTTGTAAATTTGTCTATTAATTTCTACTGGCCCAATACTACTTGCCAGTATTGTCGTATCATCCGCATATCGAATGATGTTTTTAAGTGATCATGTATTTGTATGCCAATCCTTTCTTTTTCTACGGCCTCCTCAAATAATTTCTGGCAGTAAATTTGGATTAAAGAGGTGATAGTAAACACCCTTGTCCAACACCTCTTGAGATGGTTATTTCTTCAGTAAGTTCTCCTTCAACATCAATGCATACCACCTGATTCCAATACAAATTTTGTATGCATCGCATTTCCTTTCCATCTATTCCAATTTCTGTTATAATCTTGAAAAGTTTGTTGTGTAATACGGTATCAAAGGCTTTTTCGTAGTCAATGAAACTCAGAAAGACGTTTTCGTACATCTCTGCATTTCTGTACCAATATTTGTACACTAAGTAAAGCTTCTCGGATTCTCATAGCTTCTTTGAAGCCAAACTGTGAAGTTCATTAGGATATATTCTTCTATGAATAATTCTTAATAATATTTTCAGTGCGTGACTCATTATACTTATGAGTCTGTAGTCTTCGCACTTTTTGCGTTATTCTTTTTAGGTATGGTGATAAAAGTTGATCTAAGCCAGTCTAGAGGGTATTTCCTAGTGTCATAGATAAAATTGAAGAGGTTCACTAGAAGTTCCATTTTTCCCCCTCTATTAATTTTCGAGGGTATTTCGTCTGGACCTGTTGCTTTTTTATATTTTAACATATTTATTGCACATCCACCCCGCTTCTGGTTATTGGTCAAATCATATTGCGTATTATGGTAGGTCGTTCTATCTTCATCCTTGAATAACTTTGATATGTAGTTTTTCCAATCGAATAGCAAAACTTCAAACTTTTAAGATTGGCAGCGTAAGATTTTCAAGAATTGTCATTGCCAACTGATAAAAAAATATGTCAGTTGCTGCAGAATAAAAATTGTATCGTTTTAAGCATGCTGCTATGTTCCCATTTCACGCTGAAATCAAAAAACAAAGTTGTGAAAATATGAGTGACATTTTTTAATTTGTGGTACTATGTTTATTTCAAGGTAAAAAATGTGTCTCTCTTCCATAAAGTCCCTATTTACACCATACTTTTTTGTTTACGTTCACACGTACTTTTTTTTTCGTGTGTGAATTCTTGTTGTTTCCAAGTGCGAATGAAAACGGCATATTTTTTTCCCCCATTTCCGACTGCATCTCTCGCCCAAAAACGGCCGATAGGTATACTTAATACTTTGGGGACAAACTTGGCACTTGGTCGTGCTACACACGAGGCAATTTTTCCAAGCAAGTGTCAATGTTTGTAAGAGAGAGAGGCAGAGAGCTCTTTCCGCCTGCCTCTCTCTTACTTTGTCCCACACACGCGCTGAAAGTTAAGCCGATTAGTTCTGATTCAAACTCGGCAATTTATTCCAAGCAAGTGTCAATGTTTGTAAGAGAGAGAGGCAAGCGGAAGGAGTACTCTGCCTCTTACAAACATTGACGCTTGAAAAAATTGCCGGTGTGCCAAAGTTTGTCCCCATTAACATGATAGTCCGAATTTACACTGCTGAATGTTCAGCAGATTATCGGCGTTTTGTATTTGGAATTTGGAATTTTCGGGAAGTTAAAAACTGATTCTGGAAACTCTGAGTACACATAAATGTTCGTAATAGTATCCTCTAGTAGTGTAGAAAAAATAGGAGTGTATTGTATCTCCGTTTGGTTCCCAGGACGACTTTTGTGTCCTGACCACCAGTGGTCAAAACGAAATCTGGAATTTTCGGGAAGTTAAAAACTGATTCTGGAAACTCTGAGTACACATAAATGTTCGTAATAGTATCCTCTAGTAGTGTAGAAAAAATAGGAGTGTATTGTATTTCCGTTTGGTTTCCAGGACTTTTGTGTCCTGACCACCAGTGGTCAAACCGAAATCTGGAATTTTCGGGAAGTTAGAAACTGATTCCGGCAACTCTGAATACACATAAATGTTCGTAATAGTATCCTCTAGTAGTGTAGAAAAAATAGGAGTGTATTTTATCTCCGTTTGGTTCCCAGGACGACTTTTGTGTCCTGACCACCAGTGGTCAAACGGAAATCTGGAATTTTCGGGAAGTTAGAAACTGATTCCGGCAACTCTGAATACACATAAATGTTCGTAATAGTATCCTCTAGTAGTGTAGAAAAAATAGGAGTGTATTGTATCTCCGTTTGGTTCCCAGGACGACTTTTGTGTCCTGACCACCAGTGGTCAAACGGAAATCTGGAATTTTCGGGAAGTTAGAAACTGATTCCGGCAACTCTGAATACACATAAATGTTCGTAATAGTATCCTCTTATAACTCTGAAAAAATAGGAGTGTATTGTATCTCCGTTTGGTTTCCAGGACGACTTTTGTGTCCTGACCACCAGTGGTCAAACCGAAATCTGGAATTTTCGGGAAGTTAAAAACTGATTCTGGAAACTCTGAGTACACATAAATGTTCGTAATAGTATCCTCTAGTAGTGTAGAAAAAATAGGAGTGTATTGTATTTCCGTTTGGTTTCCAGGACGACTTTTGTGTCCTGACCACCAGTGGTCAAACCGAAATCTGGAATTTTCGGGAAGTTAGAAACTGATTCCGGCAACTCTGAATACACATAAATGTTCGTAATAGTATCCTCTAGTAGTGTAGAAAAAATAGGAGTGTATTGTATCTCCGTTTGGTTCCCAGGACGACTTTTGTGTCCTGACCACCAGTGGTCAAAACGAAATCTGGAATTTTCGGGAAGTTAAAAACTGATTCTGGAAACTCTGAGTACACATAAATGTTCGTAATAGTATCCTCTAGTAGTGTAGAAAAAATAGGAGTGTATTGTATTTCCGTTTGGTTTCCAGGACTTTTGTGTCCTGACCACCAGTGGTCAAACCGAAATCTGGAATTTTCGGGAAGTTAGAAACTGATTCCGGCAACTCTGAATACACATAAATGTTCGTAATAGTATCCTCTAGTAGTGTAGAAAAAATAGGAGTGTATTTTATCTCCGTTTGGTTCCCAGGACGACTTTTGTGTCCTGACCACCAGTGGTCAAACGGAAATCTGGAATTTTCGGGAAGTTAGAAACTGATTCCGGCAACTCTGAATACACATAAATGTTCGTAATAGTATCCTCTAGTAGTGTAGAAAAAATAGGAGTGTATTGTATCTCCGTTTGGTTTTCAGGACTTTCGTGTCCTGACCACCAGTGGTCAAACCGAAATCTGGAATTTTCGGGAAGTTAAAAACTGATTCTGGAAACTCTGAGTACACATAAATGTTCGTAATAGTATTCTCTAGTAGTGTAGGAAAAATAGGAGTGTATTGTATCTCCGTTTGGTTCCCAGGACGACTTTTGTGTCCTGACCACCAGTGGTCAAACGGAAATCTGGAATTTTCGGGAAGTTAGAAACTGATTCCGGCAACTCTGAATACACATAAATGTTCGTAATAGTATCCTCTAGTAGTGTAGAAAAAATAGGAGTGTATTGTATCTCCGTTTGGTTTCCAGGACGACTTTTGTGTCCTGACCACCAGTGGTCAAACCGAAATCTGGAACTTTCGGGAAGTTAGAAACTGATTCTTGAAACTTTAAAGACACAAAAATATTCGTAATAGTATCCTCTAGTAGTGTAGAAAAAATAGGAGTGTATTGTATCTCCGTTTGGTTTTCAGGACTTTCGTGTCCTGACCACCAGTGGTCAAACCGAAATCTGGAATTTTCGGGAAGTTAAAAACTGATTCTGGAAACTCTGAGTACACATAAATGTTCGTAATAGTATCCTCTAGTAGTGTAGAAAAAATAGGAGGGTATTGTATTTCCGTTTGGTTTCCAGGACGACTTTTGTGTCCTGACCACCAGTGGTCAAACCGAAATCTGGAATTTTCGGGAAGTTAGAAACTGATTCCGGCAACTCTGAATACACATAAATGTTCGTAATAGTATCCTCTAGTAGTGTAGAAAAAATAGGAGTGTATTGTATCTCCGTTTGGTTCCCAGGACGACTTTTGTGTCCTGACCACCAGTGGTCAAAACGAAATCTGGAATTTTCGGGAAGTTAAAAACTGATTCTGGAAACTCTGAGTACACATAAATGTTCGTAATAGTATCCTCTAGTAGTGTAGAAAAAATAGGAGTGTATTGTATTTCCGTTTGGTTTCCAGGACTTTTGTGTCCTGACCACCAGTGGTCAAACCGAAATCTGGAATTTTCGGGAAGTTAGAAACTGATTCCGGCAACTCTGAATACACATAAATGTTCGTAATAGTATCCTCTAGTAGTGTAGAAAAAATAGGAGTGTATTTTATCTCCGTTTGGTTCCCAGGACGACTTTTGTGTCCTGACCACCAGTGGTCAAACGGAAATCTGGAATTTTCGGGAAGTTAGAAACTGATTCCGGCAACTCTGAATACACATAAATGTTCGTAATAGTATCCTCTAGTAGTGTAGAAAAAATAGGAGTGTATTGTATCTCCGTTTGGTTCCCAGGACGACTTTTGTGTCCTGACCACCAGTGGTCAAACGGAAATCTGGAATTTTCGGGAAGTTAGAAACTGATTCCGGCAACTCTGAATACACATAAATGTTCGTAATAGTATCCTCTTATAACTCTGAAAAAATAGGAGTGTATTGTATCTCCGTTTGGTTTCCAGGACGACTTTTGTGTCCTGACCACCAGTGGTCAAACCGAAATCTGGAATTTTCGGGAAGTTAAAAACTGATTCTGGAAACTCTGAGTACACATAAATGTTCGTAATAGTATCCTCTAGTAGTGTAGAAAAAATAGGAGTGTATTGTATTTCCGTTTGGTTTCCAGGACGACTTTTGTGTCCTGACCACCAGTGGTCAAACCGAAATCTGGAATTTTCGGGAAGTTAGAAACTGATTCCGGCAACTCTGAATACACATAAATGTTCGTAATAGTATCCTCTAGTAGTGTAGAAAAAATAGGAGTGTATTGTATCTCCGTTTGGTTCCCAGGACGACTTTTGTGTCCTGACCACCAGTGGTCAAAACGAAATCTGGAATTTTCGGGAAGTTAAAAACTGATTCTGGAAACTCTGAGTACACATAAATGTTCGTAATAGTATCCTCTAGTAGTGTAGAAAAAATAGGAGTGTATTGTATTTCCGTTTGGTTTCCAGGACTTTTGTGTCCTGACCACCAGTGGTCAAACCGAAATCTGGAATTTTCGGGAAGTTAGAAACTGATTCCGGCAACTCTGAATACACATAAATGTTCGTAATAGTATCCTCTAGTAGTGTAGAAAAAATAGGAGTGTATTTTATCTCCGTTTGGTTCCCAGGACGACTTTTGTGTCCTGACCACCAGTGGTCAAACGGAAATCTGGAATTTTCGGGAAGTTAGAAACTGATTCCGGCAACTCTGAATACACATAAATGTTCGTAATAGTATCCTCTAGTAGTGTAGAAAAAATAGGAGTGTATTGTATCTCCGTTTGGTTCCCAGGACGACTTTTGTGTCCTGACCACCAGTGGTCAAACGGAAATCTGGAATTTTCGGGAAGTTAGAAACTGATTCCGGCAACTCTGAATACACATAAATGTTCGTAATAGTATCCTCTTATAACTCTGAAAAAATAGGAGTGTATTGTATCTCCGTTTGGTTTCCAGGACGACTTTTGTGTCCTGACCACCAGTGGTCAAACCGAAATCTGGAATTTTCGGGAAGTTAAAAACTGATTCTGGAAACTCTGAGTACACATAAATGTTCGTAATAGTATCCTCTAGTAGTGTAGAAAAAATAGGAGTGTATTGTATTTCCGTTTGGTTTCCAGGACGACTTTTGTGTCCTGACCACCAGTGGTCAAACCGAAATCTGGAATTTTCGGGAAGTTAAAAACTGATTCTGGAAACTCTGAGTACACATAAATGTTCGTAATAGTATCCTCTAGTAGTGTAGAAAAAATAGGAGTGTATTGTATTTCCGTTTGGTTTCCAGGACGACTTTTGTGTCCTGACCACCAGTGGTCAAACCGAAATCTGGAATTTTCGGGAAGTTAGAAACTGATTCCGGCAACTCTGAATACACATACATGTTCGTAATAGTATCCTCTAGTAGTGTAGAAAAAATAGGAGTGTATTGTATCTCCGTTTGGTTCCCAGGACGACTTTTGTGTCCTGACCTCCAGTGGTCAAAACGAAATCTGGAATTTTCGGGAAGTTAAAAACTGATTCTGGAAACTCTGAGTACACATAAATGTTCGTAATAGTATCCTCTAGTAGTGTAGAAAAAATAGGAGTGTATTGTATTTCCGTTTGGTTTCCAGGACTTTTGTGTCCTGACCACCAGTGGTCAAACCGAAATCTGGAATTTTCGGGAAGTTAGAAACTGATTCCGGCAACTCTGAATACACATAAATGTTCGTAATAGTATCCTCTAGTAGTGTAGAAAAAATAGGAGTGTATTTTATCTCCGTTTGGTTCCCAGGACGACTTTTGTGTCCTGACCACCAGTGGTCAAACGGAAATCTGGAATTTTCGGGAAGTTAGAAACTGATTCCGGCAACTCTGAATACACATAAATGTTCGTAATAGTATCCTCTTATAACTCTGAAAAAATAGGAGTGTATTGTATCTCCGTTTGGTTTCCAGGACGACTTTTGTGTCCTGACCACCAGTGGTCAAACCGAAATCTGGAATTTTCGGGAAGTTAAAAACTGATTCTGGAAACTCTGAGTACACATAAATGTTCGTAATAGTATCCTCTAGTAGTGTAGAAAAAATAGGAGTGTATTGTATTTCCGTTTGGTTTCCAGGACGACTTTTGTGCCCTGACCACCAGTGGTCAAACCGAAATCTGGAATTTTCGGGAAGTTAGAAACTGATTCCGGCAACTCTGAATACACATAAATGTTCGTAATAGTATCCTCTAGTAGTGTAGAAAAAATAGGAGTGTATTGTATCTCCGTTTGGTTCCCAGGACGACTTTTGTGTCCTGACCACCAGTGGTCAAAACGAAATCTGGAATTTTCGGGAAGTTAAAAACTGATTCTGGAAACTCTGAGTACACATAAATGTTCGTAATAGTATCCTCTAGTAGTGTAGAAAAAATAGGAGTGTATTGTATTTCCGTTTGGTTTCCAGGACGACTTTTGTGTCCTGACCACCAGTGGTCAAACCGAAATCTGGAATTTTCGGGAAGTTAGAAACTGATTCCGGCAACTCTGAATACACATAAATGTTCGTAATAGTATCCTCTAGTAGTGTAGAAAAAATAGGAGTGTATTTTATCTCCGTTTGGTTCCCAGGACGACTTTTGTGTCCTGACCACCAGTAGTCAAACGGAAATCTGGAATTTTCGGGAAGTTAGAAACTGATTCCGGCAACTCTGAATACACATAAATGTTCGTAATAGTATCCTCTAGTAGTGTAGAAAAAATAGGAGTGTATTGTATCTCCGTTTGGTTCCCAGGACGACTTTTGTGTCCTGACCACCAGTGGTCAAACGGAAATCTGGAATTTTCGGGAAGTTAGAAACTGATTCCGGCAACTCTGAATACACATAAATGTTCGTAATAGTATCCTCTTATAACTCTGAAAAAATAGGAGTGTATTGTATCTCCGTTTGGTTTCCAGGACGACTTTTGTGTCCTGACCACCAGTGGTCAAACCGAAATCTGGAATTTTCGGGAAGTTAGAAACTGATTCTGGACGACTTCTGTGTCCTGACCACCAGTGGTTAAACCGAAATCTGGAATTTTCGGGAAGTTAGAGACTGATTTTGGAAACTCTGAATACACATAAATGTTCGTAATAGTATCCTCTTATAACTCTGAAAAAATAGGAGTATATTGTATCTCCGTTTAGTTTCCAGGACTTGTTTTGTGTCCTGACCACCAGTGGACAAAGTAGAAATCTACAATTTACACGGTGTGATTAGATATTTCAGGGGCATATGGTACACGAAAATGATCAGTGCAATGTCCTCTTTTATTCCATATATTCACTTTTTTCAAAAAAGCATATTACATTTACACATTTTCTAAAAAAATACAATTCCACATCTGTCATCCACCGACCGACGTCGGTAACTTTTTCTGTCAATCGTCCAAAAACAGCTGATACGTACATACATACACACGTACATTTTGTTATTTGACATTATGTGTTGCAACTTTTGGTCACCCTGTTATTTCGTGTTATCGGAAGTTATCGAAAGTTACCGACGTCGGTATCTTCACGCAGGTCATACATTCATACATTTTGTTATTTGACATTATGTTCAGTCACTTTGGGTCACCCTGTTATTTCGTGTTATCGGAAGTTATCGAAAGTTACCGACGTCGGTATCTTCACGCAGGTCTATTTAAGTAAGGCCAAACTCGACAAAAGTCGAAATGATAATCGATTTCGGTTGATATTCCGCCGTCGGATAAAAATCGAAAAAAGTCGAAATGATAAATCGATTTTCAACTTTTTGCTTGGTGAAAATCGATTTCGACTTTTCGACTTTTTCCAATCAAAAGTCGATTAATCGATTAGTCGAAAGTCGATTTATAGATCCCTAGTTGATATCGTGCATCGACAGACACGACAGACAGACACAGCAACCTTCTTCGCAAGAATTGGTAGAATACAGTTTTAATAGAAATTCTCGTCAGATAAAATAAAAATGACAGCTGGAGAATTAGAAAAAATTAATATTACTCCCGATGGCGGAGTACAAAAAGAAATTCTTAAGGAGGGAACTGGTGAAGATACACCTGAAAATGGGTGCAAGGTAACATTGCATTATACCGGGAAGTTGACGGATGGTACTGTTTTTGACTCTAGCGTTGATCGTGGAGAGCCTTTTGAATTCACTCTGGGAACAAGTATGTTTAAACAAAACTAATTATTTAAATCGCCATTAATATAATTATTCGATCCATCTTTTATTCCAAAGGAAGTGTTATACAAGCTTTTGACTTAGGGGTTGTTACCATGAAACTAGGTGAAAAATGTAATTTAATTTGTGCTCCAGAATATGCATATGGCGAGAATGGAAGTCCCCCAAGTATTCCACCAAATTCCACATTAATTTTCGAGGTATGCTTGCATTTTCAATTAATAGAATAACATGGGTTTTAATTTTCTTTTACTTTCGTCGTAGCTTGAAATGCTTGGATGGATGGGAGCAGATATTAGTCCCAACAAAGATGGTAGTATTGAACGTAAGTATTCCGAGAAGCAAGATGCAAAGCCGAATACAGTCGCATCCACATACTACATACATATATCTTTTCTTCAAAAACTATAACTTTTTTTAATTTATTCATAGGTTTCGCCATTGTAAGCAGTGACAAACGACGAGGTCCCAACGAGGGTTCCTTGTGCAAAGGTAAGTACTTTATTTATTATTCGATCGCTGGTTGTGGTTTGGAGATAATTTGAATATGCATAT
This sequence comes from Eudasyphora cyanicolor, assembly GCA_963930755.1. Classification (NCBI taxonomy): domain Eukaryota; kingdom Metazoa; phylum Arthropoda; class Insecta; order Diptera; family Muscidae; genus Eudasyphora; species Eudasyphora cyanicolor. Next base: position 63,494,185 of record OZ005737.1, read on the forward strand.
CAGTCTGTTTTGTAGTTTGTGGTTGTATTCAAAATTTCTTTGCTATGTGGTATTTGTGCAAGACAAACCCACGAATTTTCTAGAAGTTGTATGGTAAAAAATCTACATATTTATTTGAAATAAGAGTTGTGGAAGTCTTGCTTATTAAATGCAGAATTTTGAATCAGCATTTTGAATTGGCAAAAGTACTCAATATCTTTAATAGAACTTCTGTACAATTCAATTATTTTTTTAACGCCTAAAAACAAAGGCGCATAGAAGCACTTTCTGTGTTGGTTTAGCCATGTCCGTCTGTCTGTCCATGTACTCTTGTGATCAAAGTGCAGGTCGCAAATATGAAAAGATCTTTACGAAAATTGTTACAGAGGCATTTCTTAGAATAGGGACGGACGTTTCTATTGAAAATAGTGCGTACCGAAACATGCTTTGATATAGCCTCTATATAAAGGTTCTTATTGCCGATGTCACCTCTTTGACACTCTAGAGAACATATTTTTCAATTGATCTGGCTGAAAATTAAGACCAAATCGTTCCTAGTAAAAATGGGGTACTTCGGTCCATGTTCTGGTATAGGCCCCACATAACGGTCCCTACCTATGTCACTTCTTGACACTCTAGAGAATCCTTTATTCAATTGATCTATCTTAAATTTAAGAATTTATTCTTTATATTGGATCTAATCGTGCCTAGTAAAAATGAAGATCAGGTTTTTAACCTATGTGTCTAGTATATAGATATTTACTCTATTTAACCTGCAAATGTTTATAGTAGTAAGGGTTCTCCGTGCCTTTATTGACAAACAATGGTGGAGGGTATTATACAGTCGGTGCCGCCCAACTTCAGTTAATTTTTAATATTTAATTTTCTTTATAGTTATAAGGAGTATATGAAAAAAAATACCATTTCCTATCCAGTAATATATTTATAGTTTTTCGCCATAATGGAATATGATAACATATTTTTATTTTTCATATCTTATTTTTCGTATTTAATTGACTAGAACATGTTAGGAAAATGTCATGGTCAAATACAAAAATTATATAGTTATTTCAGCAGTAAAAACATTGTAGAATATTAGAGATAGACAAGATCCCTTTGGAAAACCATTCTGATTTTGAATTTGTCGAGATCTTATTTCCATGACTTCCGCACAAAACGAACAACAAACACGTTTACAAGATGTATGTATGTCTCGCAATCATTATATTACTTAGCTAACCAGCAGTTATAGATATATGGCGTCTCATATGTCGGTTGTTGTTAAAGGACGATTATGCTACAATTTCTTTATATAAAGAAAAATCATTATATGTATTGATAAAATTTTCTACTCGATAAAAAGTATTTTCTGCGTTTAATTTTCAATCAACTTTGTTTGTCTTTGATTCTAAAAAATGTTAGGCCTTTTATCTGTACATATTTAAGTTTTTTTATTCTTAGTATGGATGAATACAAACTTTTATATCCCGCCCATTTTTGGGTCAATCACGTAGACAACCAGCAGAAACATATACACAAAATTACAGCACTATCGCTAACAAATTGTGCAAGATATTCCAATTTCAAAACTTGACTCACTCGGTCGGTGCCACGCCCATTAGTCTGATCCTGCCCATTTTTGGAACAGTCACGTAGGCTGCCACCAGATACATCGCAAAATTACAGCACTCTCGCTAATAAACTGTGCAAGATATCTCAATTTCAAAATTTGGCTTATATGGGCGGGGCCACGCCCATTTGTCCGACCTGCTCATTTTTGGTCCAGTCACGTAGACTACCACCAGGTACATATACACTGAATTACAGCACTCTCGCTAACAAATCGTGTAAGATATATCACTTTCAAAATTTGGGCTGGGCCACGCCCGTTGCTCTAATCCCGTCTATCAATAACGTATACTGCCACCGGATACATACATATGCGCTAAATTGCAGCACTCTCGCTAATAAATTGTCCAAGATGTCTCAATCTCAAAATTTGGGTTATATGGGCGGGGCCACGCCCATTTGTCCGATCCCGCGCATTTTTGTACCAGTCACGTAGACTACCACCAGACTAATTCCTGTTTTTTGAGAACAAAATCAATGTGTCAATCCAAATCAGATTTTATATTAGGATTTTTTCATAAATTTGAAAGAATAGAAAACGATGTTCTTCGTTTTGTCGGACACAAACTCCATTTGTTTTCTTGCTATACGTTTACTTGTTTATAATTAATATTATGATATATTTTGTAATTCTTCCCCAAATTTATAATTTTTTTCACCGGATTATGTCAATGTTTTGTGATGTGTTATAGATGTTATTAAAGAACTAATATTTCACTAAATGTTAACCACGATAGATTGGACCAACATGGCCCATCTTTGATCTTAGTCTGAGATAGAAAAAAATATGATCACATACCAAAGTTGAAGTCGATCGGTTACTCCTATCGAAAGTTATCATGCGTACCAGCCAGGCAGACGGAAGGGCGGACATTGCTCAAATGGCCCCCAAACGAATTTCCGCCAAATACTCTTGGAGTCTCGCTTTTCGAATTGTTTTAACGACTTTTATTAAACTTCTGATTCTACGTGAAGGGGTTATTTTGAACTTTTGTAGCTCTCGTAATGTCGTTAAATTTAAGGAGTATCCCGGCTTATAGAACTTATACTTCTTAAAAATATAGTCCAAATCACAATCCAAACACCATCAAATAACATCGGAATTTAAAAAAAATGTCCGTACATTTTTTAAATGATTTTTGTTTGTTTGTTTCTATTATTACTGACTGTAATTTATGCAGACAAGGCTATCAAGAATATAAATACTTTATAGGGTCGCTGACCAATATCCTATGATGGAATAAAAATCAAATGTAGATAGCTTGCGAAATTTTACAATCCCGTAGGCATTCCTTATAATAGGTATCTTCCAAAAGTTATTATAGAAAGATTTAATGGGGGACTTATTACAAAAAAATAGACAAACGTCGCTATATTATTGACCAATAAATAAATTCAGACTAAGTTGTGCGACTAAGAGCAATGGACAAGATGGCATTTCAACAATTGAAATGCCGAAAATGTGTTAAGTTTTTTAACTTTCGCGCCTTTAGGTTTTGCCCACAGACTACCAGATACTTGCAGTGTCTATAAAGCCGAAATAATGACAATATGTAAGGGAAGTCGCCAAGTGACTTAGTCGCAACATAGTGACTTACACTGGTGTCGTCATTTACTCTGACAATCAGGCTGCCATTAAATCTCTGGAAGCTACATCCCTAAATTCACAAACAGCGCTCGACTGCCGCTGATCTCTTAACGAGATGGCTGAGCAGTTTAACATATATATCCCAAGTGGGTTATGGGCATAGGGATATCCCTATGCCCATTCAAAACCGATGAACTTGCAGGGAAAGGGAGGACATTATAAATTCTCGAAGAACATGCTTTGGCTTAGGCAATACATTCCAATGTGAAATGACCGAAATTGCCAACTATAGGGTAGCTAGACTAATCTGGGCATAATACGACCTAAAAGGGTTAAAATATCTCCTCGCACTAGAGAGGAAAATACTGTCAGTTCTGAAGGGACATTGAGTGATCGGCGAACACTCCAGTAGTTTGGGAATTGCAATGACTTCTGCAGAAGTAATGGAGTTATGGAGGAAGTGGAGAACATTAAGCACCTGATTTGTTACTTTCCTCCTGAAAAGCCATCTCTCCTCCTAACTACGACTGCCATCCTAACCTAAATCTAAAGATTATATAAGAAACAAGAAAACTATTATTAAGAACTATTGCTCCAATTAGCTGAACTACAGAAAAACGTAGCGCGATTCCAGATGGAAAATTACTAAAAAAAAAACTTAATTTAATTTATCAGCCTGGCAGGCAACTAAAAACGCAAAAAAAATTAAATATTTATCCCATCTCATTTTAGCCCATATCACCGGCAAATATGAAGGTAACGTGTTTGAAGATCGTGAGATCGAATTCAATCTGGGCGAGGGTAGTGATATTGAACTGATAGAAGGTGTTGAAATTGCCATAGAGAAAATGGTTATCGGTGAAGAATCACGGTATGTAACAAAGTCGTGTAATAATATTAAAAAAAAAGAAAACCCACAAATAATATGATGTACTTTCTCATAGATTTAAAATTAAACCGAGATATGCTTTCGGTGCTAAGGGAAATGAAAAATTCAATATACCGCCAAATGCCGTTGTCGAATATATTATAAAATTAATTGATTGCGAAAAAGGTCTCGAAGATTGGAAATTCACGGAAGAAGAACGTGTGCAACACTCGAAAATATACAAAGAAAAGGGTACAAAATATTTCAAAAAGGAAAATTATCCTTTGGCCCTTAAGATGTACAAAAAATGTGTGGATGTTTTGGATACTAACAGTAAGTATAATTCTGTTTTTTATTAACGAATAACTCATAATTCGAAAGACAATTATCCGAAAATATTTTACATATGGACAAATTTTAAAAATCGAAAAGAAGAAACTTTGTGGTATTCACGAAATTTTTTATGATAATAGGTGATGAAGAGAGTTGCAAATTGAAGGCGGCCGCTTACAGTAATCAAGCTCTATGCCATCAAAAAACAAATGATCACTTTGAAGCCAAACAAGCAGTACGTAAACATTGCCTAATTTCATTTCTTGGTTTATCATAATTCCTAAACTTTTTTTTTTTATTAAAGTGCAATGAGACTTTGAAATTGGAGCCCAATAACATCAAAGCTTTATACCGTCGTGGCCAATGTAATGTAACGGTTGCCGAGTACGACGAAGCCTTAATAGACTTCCAGAAGGTTCTCGAATTGGAGCCAACCAACAAGGCCGCCCAAAATCAAATACAAATATGCAAACATAAAATCAAAGAGGCCAAAGATAAAGAGAAGAAAATCTATGCAAATATGTTCACTAAACTTGCAGCCGCTGACAAAGAGGTATAAGCATTTGAACAAAAATTATAAACTGTAGCAAGTAGAATTTTATTATCTTACACATCCAGAATTAACGTGAACTTCTGTAGTTATTAAAAAATAAAACCAGTTTCCGAACTGTATTTTTTGTGTGTGTGCCTTTATTTATTCAATAATGCCTTTATATATTGCTTTTTGTGTTATTCTGTTGCATTTTTAAACTCTTAGCAGGATATACCTCCGGAAAATGATGTTTTGGCAAAATGTGGTGAATGGAGGGACGAGAACGCCAAATCAGACGATGTCAAATCTGGCGACGAATGGACGGATGAGGATACCAAAATACAGGATACGGAGATACTTGAACGCGATAACATTGTAATGATTTAAAGCAATAGATGCTTTCTCTTAAACGTACTTTCCTTTTTTATCCTCAATCAATGGATTTGAACAAACTATTATAACATACTTTCATATTAAATTCCATTAAATGTTTCTATGCTTAGGATTTAAAAGAAAATAATTTATTTCAACTTGAATTATAAAAAAAATATATATAAACATACATAAATAAAAAGCGGCGTAAATTACAAAATTAAATCTAGCTGTTATTTTAGTAACTTAAACTCTGGTATTATCTCTTGATGTCTCATCCATAGGGGACCTGTTAGCATCTGCGATTTTATGTACTCCGAAGCTTTGAAACACTGAGTACTGCAGAATTTTTTGCGATCAGTAATGTCGTAGACCTTATTCGTCGTGGTAGAGATTTGATATTGTTTCATTGGTAGACTGAAATTAATAATTGTAATTATTGTCATATGATAATAATGTTAATAGTAACAAACTAAAGAAAAGCAACTAAACAATTAAGAAAAATTTCAATCGAGTAAACCGACTAAAGTAAGTAGAGGAGGGATCTCTCTGTGAGAAATGTAATGTCGTTAGTTACACATGTAAATATGAAAAAACTCTACTTTTACTGTTATTAATTTTTTTTTTCGTTCTGCAACTGCAGACATTTTCTTTTATTTGCTTTGCTTAATTACCAATAACCGCCTGATTGTACATTTTTTTAATTTTCCGTCTTCAGACAGACTTCACCTTTTATGATTTGAAAAAATGGACTTAGCATATTTGCATGTATAGCTAACGATATGGATTTTCGTACTTTATGTATCGATGCTAGAATCAGGGATGCAAAGATTTAGTGCTTTTCAGACCACCCAATACGCGGAAAGTATTCAGTTAGTGCCAAACGAAAAAAAGCACTAACTGTACGCTTTTCATATTTTTTGTTAGTGCTTTTGACGCTTTTAGTACATTTGTCAGATCGAAACTAGCAACATAAAGAAATTGTTCCATTTTGTTACTGCATGGCAACATCTTATTTCTATGCACTTACATTTGTCTCCCTCATTTCACTCTGCTTAAATGTCGTTGGAATTAAGAATTGTGTACAACCTATAAAAACAATCGGTATTTTCAATATCATACAAAAAGAGTCAAACTTAACCAAATAGTTCAGTAAAATTGTTAAAATTTCACTGAATTATTTCGAAAAAATTTCGTTTTTTTTACAGATGGAACGCTATTCACAAAAATATAGGGACAAAGATCCTAATTTCACCAATGGCCCAAGGGCCCTGCGCCCAACAAAAGAATTTTAAGACACTGGATGCACTTTTTTCGGATAGATTTGTTCGGCATTTTTTTCTCGTATTCAATATATAATTTGCTTCAGACACAAAAGAGATATTCCGTACGGTATACCAAAAAAAAAAAATATAGAAAATGTGCAAAAAATTCACCTTGAGCCAAAAAATTCGTATGGACATTTAATTACACTGTGCTAGTCCAAAAATGTAACAGAAAGGAGACCCTATGGATAGACCTATTTCGGCCATGCTGAATCCAGTGGCATTAGCCGTTTTTCTATGTTAGCTCTTGTTTTCGCGATATTTGACCACAAAGTTTTTTGGGAAATCGAAGAAGTGACTTATCTCTTTGGTTATTTTGAAGTGAAAGACTTCAGAATATACGCTTCAGTCCAAAGATCGAAATAAAGGGAACATTTGGACAATTATTTTTCTCTGAAAAAGTGCAATGAAATCTTATCATATGTTAAAAATCATACATATAGTCGACATTTTTAGTAGGCATCGTTGAGAAAAATATTCCTCCCGAAGAAATACTATATGTCCTTTCTCAAGTTTTTTATGAGAAATAAGCCAATTTCGTGTTATTACATAATTTTTGTATTTTTCTGCCCAAAGCAGAATATATTTGAAATAAAATTTTTTGACTTAAATTTTTGTAAATTAATTTTTCGTTAGTGTTAATGCAAAATTTCAAAGGTAACCAACAAAACCTGCTAAATTGTGAAACCTGTTAATTTTTCATAAATATATTGAAAGGAGACATAGTAATTTTTCGCGAGGAACATTTTTCTCAAAGACATAAACTAAAAATGTCGATGATTTGTATGACGTTTGACACATGGTAAGATTTGATTGCACTTTTTCGGGGGTAAAGTGGTGAGAAGCTTGGTTGACTATTTTGAGATAAATAAAACTCGAAGGGTTCCCTTTATTTCGTTATTTGTAAGCGCGTTTTCGGAAGTCTTACACTTCAAAATCACCTCCGAGATAGGTTTAGGGTTTAGGTTAGGGTGGCAGCCGTATTTTTTTTTACAAGCTCACATAGACCAGTTTAGGTCCCTAGTGTTACCACGGGCTGAAATGCCCCTCATCGAAACCAACCTGTTTGATATATAAATTTATCGATAGTACGAATATCAGTACTGGAAAGATCTGTTAGGCTGCCTAAAAAGGCCGACCCCAGTATGTCCAGTCGTCGTTTACTCAAAGCGGGACAGTCGCAAAGCAAGTGCTTAATGCTCTCCACTTCTTCCTCATCTCCACAGCTTCGGCAGAAGTCATTGGAGTCAATACCCAATCTTTTGGCGTGTTCGCCGATCAAGCAGTGTCCCGTCACAACCTGTACTAACGTAGACAATCGTTTCCTCTCTAGTGCGAGGAGATATTTTGACCTTCTCAGGTCATACCTTGGCCAGATTTGTCTAGCTACCCTGCAGGTGCCGATTTCTGTCCATCTCTCGTTGGACTGCCTGATTGCCTCTTGCCTAAGCCAAAGCTTGCACGTGGATAGTGGCGCACCAATATATGCAAATTCTTCGAGAATTTGTAATGTCGTCCCTTTCCTAGCAAGTTCATCGGCTTTGCAGTTCCCCGGGATATCCCTATGCCCAGGCACCCATATGAGGTGTATATTAAACTGCTCAGCCATCTCGTTAAGAGATCTGCGGCAGTCGAGGGCTGTTTGTGAATTTAGGGATGTTGCCTCCAGAGAATTGATGGCAGCCTGGCTGTCCGAGTAAATGACAACGCCAGTGTTGGTTACTATGTTGCGACTCAGCCACTTGGCGACTTCCCATATTGCCATTATTTCGGCTTGATAGACACTGCAGGTATCTGGTAGTCTGTGAGCTATATCCAGACTAAGTTCTTCACAGTGTACTCCGAAACCAACCTTTTCATCAAGCTTCGAACCATCCGTGTAAAAGTGGAGATGGTCTCTATTACCTGGTATTCTGCCGACCCATTCATCTCTGGCGGGAATCATAGTGATGTAATTTCTCTCGAAGGTGTACACAGTTGGTATATAGTCCACTCGGTCGGTTACCATAGCACTACACTTTGATATCCTCATGTGACCATAGTTCTTGTACCTCCACATTGATAGGCAGTTTAATCTTATTGCCGCTTTGGTTGCAACTTCTCTCGCCACAATATTAATCGGCAGTACATGGAGTAGGGCTTGAAGAGACTCGGTCGCTGTAGTCCTTAAGGCTCCGCTTATGCTCAGGCAGGCAGATCTCTGAACCTTTGTTAGTAGGTTGGTGATGGTTAGTTTGTCAGTTGCCGTCCACCATACCACAATGCCGTATAGCAGTATAGGACGAACTACTGCTATATATATCCAGTGGACGATTTTAGGAGAGAGGCCCCACCGCGACCCTACAGCCTTTTTGCAGGAATATAAGGAGACGTTAGCCTTCCTAACACGTTCCAATACATTAAGTCTTAATAACAGTTTTCTATCTAGAATTATTCCTAAAAATTTTGCACTTTCAGAAAAGACTAGATCTGTTCCATTTATCCGAGGTAGAGGGTGCACATGTGGGACTTTATTCATCCTAGTAAAGAGAACCAATTCTGTCTTGTTTGGGTTTATGCCCAAACCGCTGCTTCTGGCCCATCTAGCCAATTTGTTCAGAGCCACCTGTAGAATGTCTCGTAGGACGTTTTCGAATTTGCCACTCACTGCGATTGCAACGTCGTCCGCATATGCCACGACCTTGCAGCCACAACGTTCTAGATCTAGCAGGATTTCATTCACCGCTAGGTTCCAAATTAGTGGAGACAGTACTCCTCCTTGTGGGGTCCCTCTGTTTACAAACCTTGTTAGAGTTGTGGACCCAAGACATGCTGTTATGCGTCTTCTGTTGAGCAGACATTGAATTAGTGTAATCAAACTAGAGTTAACATTAAGATGTGACAGTGCCGCAATTACTGCATCTGAGTGAATGTTGTTAAAAGCCCCTTCTATGTCAAGAAATGCCACCATGGTGAATTCCTTGAAATGCAGGGACGATTCGATAGTGCTCACAAGTTCGTGCAGGGCTGACTCTGTAGACTTGCCCTTATTGTAAGCATGTTGGTTTCCCGACAGGAGTTTTGTATCCAGATTTTCCCTAATGAAATGATCTAAAAGTCTTTCCAGACCTTTCAATAGGAAGGAGGATAGGGTAATTGGTCTGAAGTCTTTTGGCCTAGTGTGTGAAATCTTTCCTGCTTTAGGTATGAATACCACTTTGGTATCCCTCCATCGATTCGGGACGTATGAAAGCCTGATACAGCTTACATAAATTTTCTCCAGCCAGGGGATAATGTACTTTAACATTTTCTGCATTTCTGCTGGAGTGATGCCATCTGGTCCAGGTGACTTGAAGGGCTCAAAGCTGTTAATAGCCCAGCTTATTCTGGATCTTTCAGTCAAGAAGCTAGCGACGCTCGCAGTCCACTCGCACTCTTGTTGGTCCTGCTGATCCTCGGGTTCTGTTACAGAGTTGCCCGGGAAATGTGTGTCGAGCAGTACATTGAGCGACTGCTCGCTGTTTTTGGTCCAGTTATTTGCCTCATCCTGTAAATATCCCACTGTACAGGGTGAAGCAGATAATACCTTCCTCAGCCTAGCGGCGTCGGAGACCTTTTCCACTTCACCACAGAAGGTATACCAAGAGCGCCTTTGCGCCTTTCTAAGCTCCTTCTTATAGATCTTGAGTTGCTCTTTATAGGCATCCCAATCATTAGCGACCCCAGTAGATTTAGCCTTATTGAATAGCTTGTTGCAGGTCTTTTTCATAGCCGTTAGCTCAGAAGTCCACCATTGGGGTTTAGTTTTACCCTTGTACCTTATTTTCGGACAGGCTTCTTCAAGGGAACTATTGAATGATGTGGTGATATGATCGACCAGATTATCCAGACCGGCTTTGTCATTCGGTTCGTACAGAAGTTTAGAGTTGAGGACTTTCTTGAAATTCTTCTCATACAGGTGCCACTTTGTCTTCCTTACATTTCTGTGGACGGCAGGTTTAGGCGCTTTTTCTGCGAGTTTGAACTCAATATAATGGTGATCTGAGAATGAGTGGTCGTCCAGTACATTCCACCCAATAATTTTGTCTGACAGCCGGTCAGTAGCAAACGTTACGTCGAGTACTTCCTGTATGTCTTTAATTGTAAAGGTCGGTTTATTACCTATGTTACAAATACTAAGGTTGGTAGTTAGAATAAAGTCAAGAAGCGAGTCACCCCTATTGTTTATATCCGTACTACCCCAGATAGTATGATAAGCGTTCGTGTCTGCGCCAATAATCAGCTCGATCTCGTCAGACGTTGCTTCTTCCACTACTTCCCTGAATAGAGCAGTCGGTACTACAGATTCATAAGGCAAGTAGCTGGAGACCACCCATTATATGCGATTACCGATCTCCAGGCTAGCAGCTGTTTGGTCTTTACCACTTAAATTAGTCAGGAGAAAGATACTTAGATCTTTCCTGGCCAAAATGCAGGTTCTTGGAGTGCCTTCACAGTTGGCCACAAGCAGTTTAAAGTTGGGTGTCCTAATACCGCACACCCTTCCTCCCACTACGTAGGGCTCCTGTATCAGGACGATGTCTACTGCGCAATAGAGCCGCTGAGGCTGCTTTAGCGTGATGGAGGTTAATCTGTAGAATTCTTACCATCATTGGTAATTGACAGATTAACATCCACCCCGACAACGGTGTTATCGAACTCTTCGTCCGTATCGTCGAGAAGCATGTCCCCGCCAGATGCGTCAAAGAGTCCGGAGACTCCCCTCAGCCTCTCTGTGTCCGAAGTAGAGCTTTTGTCCTCAGAGAAGGACATTACAGATCTTCTGTTAGAGTTGGAGTCACCAGAAATAATAGGCGTGGGTACCTCCGCACTTCCAGGAAGTGCCACGGTGGACGACTCACCTTCTGCAATGAGAGCTATATCCTGCTTGTATATCTTCAAGACTATAGTCTCGAAGCCATATGGTAGGGTTGCACTCGCACCTTGTATATGGGAGGTGGATTCAGCGTTTAGGATAAGATTGACCTGCCGCTTTTTACCATCCGCCTCACCCACCTTGCTGATTCTCCAATTATGGGCCGGCAGACCAGGATTGGAATCTTTTATTATTTCTAAAATGTCAGCCGGGTTGGAGGGCTCTTCTGTAACCCAGGTGATGGCTCTAGGGTGACTAGGGATGTTGTTTTTTCGACAACATCCAACTGGGAACCCGGCCACACCTCACCCGCTCTACTCAGAGCAGCCTTATACAGGTCTACTGATCTGGCATCACCGAAATATAAAAGCTTTACTCTCCCCTGATGCCATCCAGCATCGTTGCAGATTGGTGGTTTGCCCGGCATTTCTCTACGGACATCGAGGTAGTGAGCCATAATGGCTGATTGTACATGACTCCATTTGTCCTTGAGGATGGATCCATCCTCACTACTTCTGTCTATAACAGCCATCACTAGACTCTCCTTCGCCACTTCATTGAAGGGCTTGGTGAGTGTCCTGTTGATGGTGACATTAGGGCCTCTTGCCTTTTTCGAAGGCAGGGGTTCACCAGGTGATCTGATTCGTTTTACTTTATTAGCCGTTAACACAGCTGAATTTGTGGCTCTTTCAGCCGACTCATTGGCCTTAGAAGCATCTATGACGCCTTTAGCCCAGGTAAGTGACTTTTTTTGTTTTTCGGTAAGAGCCGAAACCTCAACAGCCTCCAACTTCGTCAAAACTCTGAGCGCTACACGATGCTCATTGTGCTTCCGTTTTGACGGTCGGACATGACGTTTTCCCCTCACCGCATCACCTGTTGTGAGTACTTGGGGGAGATTTTCACCATTTTTGGTGTGGTCGGCTTTGGCCAAGACCAACGGACGGACACTCGGACGATTGGGGAACCGCGCTCCATCGGAACACGAAGGCATCCCCGTCAAGAGAATTTATTTTTATTTTGTCTGTATTAGACCGTAATAGGTACTACGATGTAGGCCTTACAGACTTTGTACAGATTTTTGGTATTGCGTAATAGGTACTGGTAACTATCCGCTATGTGATAAACACGTCCGTTCACTGCGAATGATCAGCAACGAGATCCGAGATAACTAACCTCTCTGATTTTTTTGCAAACTTTGTCGTCGAATATCGCGAAAACAAGAGCTAACCTAGAAAAACGGTTAGCTCCATTGGGTTCAGCAAGGTCGAAATAGGTATATCCATAGTGTCTCCTTTCTGTTACATTTTTAAAGTGTCCATTTCGAGCACAGTGTTATTAATTAAGCCAACTTGAATTGATATGTATATATGCATATATACAATATGTTATACATATGTATACTATATATATTATTTTGTATGGACTATCAATTTTTGTTTACTGTTATACCAAAGTGCCTTGAAAAAGCAATTTTTATCCAAAAACAAAAAATTTTCTAATTAAAAAAAATTTAGTGCTTTTTTACGCTTTTGCTTCAGAAAAATTTGGCATCCCTGGCTAGAATGGTCATTCTTTGACAGAATATAGTCATTGGAAATTTAGTCAAAATTTGATTTTAAGCACGCACTGTTCTGTTGGACGTATCGAGCCTTAACCGCCAAAAAGACGTAAGCGGCACCATGATTTATTTTATTTTTTGAGGGAAATCGTTTACTTATGACAAATGGCATCATGTGTTAGAATTTTATAGCTGTAAACCGTTATACTAAATTTCACAGTAATATGAACAGATGCACGCATTACATCTGCATTCAAACTAAAAATAATCGCAAAAGAAATTTTCTCTAAATTGCGCTTACGTCTTTTTGGCGGTTAAGGCTCGATATGTCCAAAAGAACAGTGCGTGCTTAAAAACCAATTTACTATAACCAAATTCAAGTGTTTGTGTGTATAGTACGAAGCGGGGAGGGCACCAAACTGGGCGTGAAAACTAACACCATTTTTGAATAACAGTGGGGGCTATAAAAACAAAACACAGTTTGAAATTTCACGCATTTGAGTATGCTGGTATTAAAGTTGGGTACACACATTTTTTGTTAAAAATAGTTCTTTGCGTGGGAGTTAAAAAATTGCGGTGATAGTTTCAATAAAATGCATGCAATCTTTGAATACTTAAGCCAACAATACATATCCTTCAATACATCTTTATATATAACAGCATGGAAGAGATAGACAAGGATAATATTCATAGTCCCAACTTTTGAAAGTTATTATTGCTCTTTTAAATGTAGTATATTTCATATAAATAAGAAACCTTTCAGTATATACTTACTTCTCCACGGTTTTGCCGCATAATGGGTACGAACATAAATTCATTATATTCCTCTCATCCACCACATCTTCGTAATGACTCTGATTTATATCTCTTAACTGCAGATTAAAATAAAGAATATACAAAATTTTATTTTTAATATATTTTGTTCCATTGAAGCAACTTACAATTGCCCACCTTTATAAGAAACTCATTTTCGTTGACATCAGGCTCCAGCAATGATACCACAATAGCCAGAGCACGAGCATTGCATTCTTTTTTCCTTTGGACAGCTTCTAATAATTGTTCCTTGCTATGAAATGGAATATCAATACAGATAAGTAGGTACTATCCTGAACTAATTACTAATGAAATACCTTAGATGATGGGTTTTGGAATTATTGCTAGTTGGTTTACTCATTTTTATTCTATGATTTAATTGTAATTCCTTGCAATATTATTTATTTATTTATAAACCATTCACTTTACACTGTTAACACGGAATACATAACTTATAAAGAACATGATGCAATGATGAAGGTAGTGGTAATAGTAAAATGTAACAGTAATCTAAAACGAAGACCAAATAGTGAATCACACGATGCAATTCTCTCCAAGCAAGTGCCTATTCACACACGCTGAATGTTAAGCCGATTATCGGCGATTTGTTGGAGAGAGGCAGTTGGAATGGGGGGGGGGAGAAAAAACTCTCCCGTACTCGGACTTATCGGGCTCAACCTTTTGTGTTTTTCATTCGCACTTTGAAACAATAACAATTCACCCAAGAAAAGGCGAAGCAAAAGTACGTCAAGCCGAAACAAAAGAACGTCGTATCAACGCAAACGCAATTTTAAAGGGGAATTAGCGGAGAATATGATTATAAAAATATTCTCGTGTGATTCACGACCAAGTGTCAAAATTTCGCGTAAGTTTCTAAAAGTGAAGTTTATTTTGGCATTTCGTTTTATGTAATATTCGTTGTTTTGCGTTCGGTTCGTAGGTACTAGCAAAGGAAAAAATAATAATTTTATTATTAATACGTAAAATATTTATTAATAAAAAAAAACAATAATAATTTCACAACAAAATTCATACTTTTCGAAAATAAAATACAAAATTATTCTTAGGAAAAGTCAAGATGATGTGGAAGCAATTGCAATAGAGTTATCTGATGTCAAGGTTAATAATTCTAAGTTGGTTATTTTGTCAGTTTATCGATCTCAACGATGTAACCTGAGTTTATTCTTGAGTAACATAGAGAACATGCTTCAAAACATTAATAATTGTGTTACGTTGTTTGTGGGAGATGTCAACATTGATTTGCTTGCTGAAAATATAAGCAATCAATTATTAAATAATATTTTTAGCGAATTCAATATGCATTATTGCCATAAACATGTTACAAGGCCGCAGAGTAAAACATGTATTGTAATAAATCTACAAATGTGAATGAATGTACACAGCATTGAGAACAAGCTATCGGATCACCATATTCTGAGCTGTTGTGTTTATACGCAGTTCATATCAAATACTTGTAATATTCAAGTGAAACAGAAGCTTGGTTATGGAAAGTTTTCCCAAATATTAAGTAATACCCTATCATCAATAGATAATATTACTGACTCTTCTGAATTATGTGAAAGTCTTATTAATCTCATGTCCGCAGCAGGTACTCAAAGTACTACTACAAGTTCAAAATCAATTGATATTCGTTTAAAGATGACACCATGGATGACAGAAAAATTACTGGCCTTGATATCTTATAAAAATAAGCTTTTAAAGTTGAGAAGGAAAAATAAAAACAATTATTACACGTCGCATTTAAAACGGATAAGCAAAATCATTAAAATTTGCAATAAGAAACTGATGGATGCATATTACATAGATAATTTAAAAACTTTTGGAGGTGATAGCAAAAAAAACTTGGCAATTTCTAAATAAAGAATTGGGGCGTCACAAAAAAGCATTTAATGAAATTTGCGATGAGAATGGTACTTGCGTTATGGAGGATAGTGAAAAAGTTTCAATTTTTAACAATTACTTCGTCGACTCCGTAAATAAACTCAAAGTTAATATCCCACGTAATACTGATGATGACATAAATATGGTCAGAACTTTGACGCCAGAAAGGAGCTGCTTTAATATTCGGGAAGTTAATACAACTGAAGTTAAGCAGATAATAGAAACATTGAATGTTAAAAAAAGTCCCGGCTGTGATAATATTACCCCTAAAATGTTACTTGTTGCGCAATCTCAAGTTGCTGGTATTCTGGGTAACATTTTTAATAAAATGATTTATAGTGGAACATACCCAAATTGTTTAAAAATTCATAAGGTATTGCCAATACCTAAGACACCTAGTTCTAGACTTGTAACTGATTTTAGACCAATATCTGTTCTGCCAACAATTGATAAAGTTTTCGAAAAACTAATTTTCAATCAACTATCAAATTATATTCATGAAAACAAGATCCTGTATGAATGTCAGTTTGGTTTTAAAAAAGGAGCAGGTACTGAGGAGGCTTTGTTAATGTAGTCGAATATATTTGTGGAGGAATTGATGATGGATGCAAGGGAGTGGCTGGATTATTTTTTGACTTTTCTAAGGCCTTTGATCTAGTTCAACATGAGATCTTAGTAAGAAAGTTAAGAGTAATTGGATTTTCAAGCATGGCTCAAGCATTATTTAAGGATTACCTTCATAATAGAATGCAATACGTTCAAGTTGGACAATCGAAAAGTAATATGTTGCCAGTTAGCCATGGGGTTCCTCAAGGCAGTGTTTTGGGCCCGTTGCTGTTCAAAATTTATATAAACGACTTGAAAAATATTAAATTCTATGGCAAATTGATTTTATTTCCTGACGATATCTGTTTTTTGTATAAGTACAATCATGAGAAAGTTCTTAAAACGCAAATGGAATACGATGCTGCAATATTAACGGAATATGCACGATTAAACAAATTAGTACTGAATTGTGGGAAGACTAAGTTTATAAGGTTCAAGCCCTACCATAATACAAATGATGGTGAAATGATAGTAAATATAAATGGCACGTCAATTCCTGAATCAGAGAGCGTAAAATATTTGGGTATACGATTGAGCCGTAACAAAACAAGGCTTTAAAAATTGTATATAACTTACCTATGCGTTACCACTCACTTGATATATATAAATACAAAGCAACCCATGTTTTACCAGTTCTGGGTCTATATGAACAACAAATTTTGACGTATATGTTTAAGACTATACGAGGATATGGTTCTGAAACGATGCTATTTAATCGGAATATCACAAGAACGGGAAGAAATACAAGCTGATAACATTGAAGTTTTAAGATGCCGATTAGAATTAACCAAACAGCGTATTGGCTATGCTGGGCGAAGAGAATTTAACAAATTACCTTCTTATTTTAAAAATATTACTATTATTTCAACTTTCAAGCACGAACTAAAACACTATCTTTTGCAAAATATAGAAACACTTCTAATATGACAATTTTTTTTTTCTAAATATTGTTACCTCATTATAATAAGTTATTCATGAAATATAAATATGATATTTATTAAGCATTATAATATAGTTGCCAATTAGCCTCTAAAAAGCCTACCAGGCGCTGAGGCGTTATATTCAAAATTGTATAAACGATATTGCAATAAATATAAATAAAAAAAAAAAAAAAAGTGGCAGAATGTCAGATGAACCAACAATGAAAATAAGTATTGCAGAAAAAAAGTACGTCGTGTGAACGCAAACACAAGTTTAAAAGAGAATTAGTGTCGAAACACAATGATGTCGGTAGTCGGTAGGTGGAATAATTTTCCGTGACGGCGGAACACAATGAGGTTGTCGATGGAAATCCAATTTTGCAATAAGAAACTGATGGATGCATATTACATAGATAATTTAAAAACTTTTGGAGGTGATAGCAAAAAAAACTTGGCAATTTCTAAATAAAGAATTGGGGCGTCACAAAAAAGCATTTAATGAAATTTGCGATGAGAATGGTACTTGCGTTATGGAGGATAGTGAAAAAGTTTCAATTTTTAACAATTACTTCGTCGACTCCGTAAATAAACTCAAAGTTAATATCCCACGTAATACTGATGATGACATAAATATGGTCAGAACTTTGACGCCAGAACGGAGCTGCTTTAATATTCGGGAAGTTAATACAACTGAAGTTAAGCAGATAATAGAAACATTGAATGTTAAAAAAAGTCCCGGCTGTGATAATATTACCCCTAAAATGTTACTTGTTGCGCAATCTCAAGTTGCTGGTATTCTGGGTAACATTTTTAATAAAATGATTTATAGTGGAACATACCCAAATTGTTTAAAAATTCATAAGGTATTGCCAATACCTAAGACACCTAGTTCTAGACTTGTAACTGATTTTAGACCAATATCTGTTCTGCCAACAATTGATAAAGTTTTCGAAAAACTAATTTTCAATCAACTATCAAATTATATTCATGAAAACAAGATCCTGTATGAATGTCAGTTTGGTTTTAAAAAAGGAGCAGGTACTGAGGAGGCTTTGGTTAATGTAGTCGAATATATTTGTGGAGGAATTGATGATGGATGCAAGGGAGTGGCTGGATTATTTTTTGACTTTTCTAAGGCCTTTGATCTAGTTCAACATGAGATCTTAGTAAGAAAGTTAAGAGTAATTGGATTTTCAAGCATGGCTCAAGCATTATTTAAGGATTACCTTCATAATAGAATGCAATACGTTCAAGTTGGACAATCGAAAAGTAATATGTTGCCAGTTAGCCATGGGGTTCCTCAAGGCAGTGTTTTGGGCCCGTTGCTGTTCAAAATTTATATAAACGACTTGAAAAATATTAAATTCTATGGCAAATTGATTTTATTTCCTGACGATATCTGTTTTTTGTATAAGTACAATCATGAGAAAGTTCTTAAAACGCAAATGGAATACGATGCTGCAATATTAACGGAATATGCACGATTAAACAAATTAGTACTGAATTGTGGGAAGACTAAGTTTATAAGGTTCAAGCCCTACCATAATACAAATGATGGTGAAATGATAGTAAATATAAATGGCACGTCAATTCCTGAATCAGAGAGCGTAAAATATTTGGGTATACGATTGAGCCGTAACAAAACAAGGCTTTAAAAATTGTATATAACTTACCTATGCGTTACCACTCACTTGATATATATAAATACAAAGCAACCCATGTTTTACCAGTTCTGGGTCTATATGAACAACAAATTTTGACGTATATGTTTAAGACTATACGAGGATATGGTTCTGAAACGATGCTATTTAATCGGATTATCACAAGAACGGGAAGAAATACAAGCTGATAACATTGAAGTTTTAAGATGCCGATTAGAATTAACCAAACAGCGTATTGGCTATGCTGGGCGAATAGAATTTAACAAATTACCTTCTTATTTTAAAAATATTACTATTATTTCAACTTTCAAGCACGAACTAAAACACTATCTTTTGCAAAATATAGAAACACTTCTAATATGACAATTTTTTTTTCTAAATATTGTTACCTCATTATAATAAGTTATTCATGAAATATAAATATGATATTTATTAAGCATTATAATATAGTTGCCAATTAGCCTCTAAAAAGCCTACCAGGCGCTGAGGCGTTATATTCAAAATTGTATAAACGATATTGCAATAAATATAAATAAAAAAAAAAAAAGTGGCAGAATGTCAGATGAACCAACAATGAAAATAAGTATTGCAGAAAAAAAGTACGTCGTGTGAACGCAAACACAAGTTTAAAAGAGAATTAGTGTCGAAACACAATGATGTCGGTAGTCGGTAGGTGGAATAATTTTCCGTGACGGCGGAACACAATGAGGTTGTCGATGGAAATCCAATTTTCTGTATATACCAAAAATAATAAATAATAAGATATGTCATCCCTGAGCGAGTAAGTTGACAGGTACGAACGAATTTTTTTAACGAACTGATAGATTTTGACATGTTCGGACGGCACATCTGTCTAATTTAAGGTCTGTGGTATATACAGCCGTCTGTTTACATATACATACCGATTTTCAAAACACATTTCCACTAAAATTTACAATTTGAAACTACATGAACACATATTACAACAATAATATTGATTTAAAATCAATATTCCATTATTTTTCATCTTTTCATGTTTTGTTTGAAATTATTTTTTTCCCAATGACAACAAATGTTGGAGCTGAACATAAATTTTGACCTTTACGTGAGTTTGTGGGGGTCTATCTTATGTCTACTGTATGTTGATTCTAACTGTAGAAATTCATCGAAGATATATTGAGTTTTCAATCAATAGACTTATTTTAGTTAGAGCATCTAAGACATTTAAAGCAATATCTTTTGTTCCGGAGAGTTTTCCCCCCATAAGGTAGTATGTATTCTGGATTTAGGTGAGTTTCTGCCATTATGCTTAACCCCGCCGTGCTCTAAACACCCGGATGAATACATGCGTCGACCAACGCCCCACGCACAAAGTGCATGAATGAGTTCCAATCAATTCCGTATTTCTCGACACTTTTGCCCTCCTCCTTGGTTAGGAGCGGTGGAGCCCATCTAAAACTCCTTGCCATTCTGTGTCATGGCACCCGGTTGGTTTGCAATAAACCTCTGCCTTCAATAAACCTCTCCTTTCAATACATTCAGTTATTTATCAAATACTTACTGCCACACACTCTATTTTGACAAAACAAATGAATGAGTGAAGAGAACAGTAACCGCCAAACAGGTTTCAAAACAAATATGTAACAAGACAATAAAGAAGTACACTCATTCAAGCACACCAAAACAAAAATACTCGATTTCAGTGTACACTGTTTCAGTGTGCAGTGAAGTAGTGTAGAAATGAATGTCTTGATGCAGAGGTTTAGTTTGCAACTCCACATCCAAGATATTCTCTCCCATCGATTTTGGTTTCAACCACAGCCCTCACGTTGCGCCCAATAGGATCCTCACCAATAGTCAGGCCGGAACTTGTGTTCCGAAGGCTTTCCTGACTTTCGTGTACCAGTTTAAGTGCTCTGGTCAGACTGCGTAGCCGAAGATACTTCCAGTTAGACTCCAGAAAATCTAGGGCTGGTGACCCGTCTGGGATCACTGTCCAGTCCCCATCCTGGGAATAGATGGGAACAATAGGTCGCTTTGTCGTACTGATGCCCTTTTTGAAAGTCTCAAATCAGCTGTTTTTCGCATAGAACAAAGACAATCGAGTTAACTTTCAGACAAAAAACAAAGCTTTCTGTAGATGGCTACCTAAAAATCTTCGTACGCGAAATTGACTTTCCTCCCATCTTGTGGAAAAAAAGTTGCAAATATACTAGGATGTCTATACTTTAAATTGTCGTTGCATAGTCCATATTCACACTTGCAATTTTTTTCTGCAATTCTCTTTTGAAATTTGCGTTCAGACAATGTATTCTGTTTCGAGAATGTTTTATTTTCACCGTTCATTAAAACTCATTAAATTTTGTTAAAATGTATGTCGCACAAATTTACGTATGTTAAACCGAGCACAAAACAACGAATATTAAATGAAAAGCAGTGTGGAAATGTCGAAAAACTTTACAGCGAAAGAAAACGCATTGCAAGAAAATTGCGAGTACCACAAACACTGCAATTCAGCAGAAAAAAATTGCATGTGTGAATCTGGACATAGAAGTCGTACGAAAATTAGCGTGGAGCCAGTAAGAGTATCTCTTAAATACCAGTGAATGCTTTAGGGCATCTCTTAAATACAGGTGAATTGCGTCCTGCGTCTGTCAAAGTGTAGTTGTATGCACAGAAAACAATAGGATGAAATTTGAGTTTGACAGACGCCGGACGCATTCACTGGTATTTAAAAGATACCCTTAAGACCTGCGTGAAGATACCGACGTCGCACAGTGGCGCCATTTGAGTTTTTTCGTTGCAAAAATCATATCTTTTGAACCGAATAAGATAATTGAACAGTTTAAACAGCATATGATAGATAACTGTTCAGCCTATGAAATGAGCGTTTGGAAAGGGTGCTACGCTTTGTAGGGGCCTACTTATGGGTTATCAAAGTTAAAATTTGTAGAAAAATCAATTTTATGGTAACTAAAAAAAAATATTTTTACATTTTTAGATTGTTTTTATTTTTTTTCTTTAGGGTTTTATGTTTTAAATTATTACCCAACAAATTAAAAAAAATTACTTCTTTTTTAAATTTTTTTTTTGGCTTGCGTAATATGCTTGTATCCTGGTAAAACGTCAGCCCCGTGTCGAATCAAGGATGCCCGTAGTATCTCATATTTTTCTTTGGAAAGTTGTAAGTCCATAAACAAGGCCAAGGCTTCTTCGGAACCATACTTTTTAATGTGTGCGTTTGTGGGCGTGGGAATGCTTTCCTTAATCCTTTTTAGTCGCAGTGGGCTTGCATCAGCAACAGATTTTGTAATCTGCGACCTCACTCTTTCACTATCCTTTGTATATTTAATAGACAGCGCCTCCGATAAATGCTTCGTGGTCAAGTCATTGGTGTCATCGGCAAGTTTCCTCTTTCTTGCTCCTCTCTCAATATTTCCGTATAAGCTATCAAGTTCTTCTAAAGCAGCTTCCGTGAAAAACTTTGGTGTGGTTGACTTTCTAAACAGTTCAAATAATTTTAAATTGTTCAACGCCATGTTTTCAATAACTCGCGGTTAGATGGTAGGTCAATAATAGCACAATCAGGTTTGTTGAAAGTGTTTACACTTATATAGTAGCTGTGCATGACGCAAGTTTTTACCACCACGTTTTGGTCACAGGTAAATTAGGTAGAATTTTCCAGTGTGCGCTTGGGTTCTTGTGGGCGGAGTCTTAACGGGGTTGGACTGTGCGTGGTGTGGTGGAGTGCTGGCCTACCTACCTACCTACAGGTCGGGTGACCAATCACATCGTGTACAGGTACACGAAGCATCTCCCTAACTGGACTGGATGACAATTGTTGCGTCCATTTTATCACGTAATTTTGTTTTTCCAAGAATTGTTAGTTCTTTCCACGAGTTCAGACAAAAAAGGGTTTTCATGTTGGAAATGATGGCATCCATGGTGTCCGTACAGCTAATTTTCCCAATAATTCTATCATGAGTGCCAGTTACAGAAGTTTACGCGAGTTGTTTTTATTGTTTTACAAAATGAATACACAGTTGGTCTGGCCTGACCCATGTGTTACGAATGTGACTATAGAAGCATGTGTATGACGAAGGGTTAATGATTTGATTTTTGCCAATCAAGAACCACGTCTTTTTTTTTTTACCTTTTTCACCTCTAGAAGCCAAAGGGGCGCCTAGAGGCAAATAAAACCTTTGGGATTATGTAAAGGAATAATCAAAGAACATATTTTGAAAATATGGCAAATATAGAAAAATATAGATTTTCCGTCAAAGTTGAAAAATAGTGAAAAACGGATAGTTTTTAAATAGTGTTTTACCAGGAGAAACACAAAGCAAACAGTTAATTTTTTTATCATCAACATTTAATAAATACATCAATAAATACAAACAAAAAATAAGGCGATTCGTTACCTATTTTTCGTGATATTACACCTGAAATCGCAACAAATTGACTAAAATTTTGTGTTTTTTTGAAAACCGAAAGTCGGTCAACTTTGAACGGTTATATCTTCTAAACTAAAAATATGATATTATTAAGAGTAGCATATTTGAAATCGTTGAAAAGTTTCCTATAACATGGGTTTATTCAAAACTTCGTCGGCGCACATGATAATTTTGATTTTTGCAACCTCGTTTGCTCTACGGGCGCCACTGTGCGTCGGTAACTTTCGATAACTCGAAATAACAGGGTGACCCAAAGTGACTGAACATAATGTCAAATATCAAAATGTATGTGTGTACGTATCAGCTGTTTTGGTCGATTGACAGAAAAAGTTTCCGACGTCGGTGGATGACAGATGTGAAATTGTAATTTTTTTCAGAAAATATGAGAAAATAAATTGTTTGAGTGTAAAAGGAATATAAGGAATAAAAGACAACATTGCAATGATCATTTTCGTATCCCAAATGCCCTTAAAATATGTAATCCCACCATGTAAATTGTAGATTTCCTCTTTGTCCACTGGTGGAGAGGAACAAAATCAAGTCTGGTGGACAATGGGTAAAGGTATATATTCCTATTTTTATACCACAGAAAGAGGACACCAATACGAACATTTTCATGTCTGGAGTGTATCCCAGAATCACTTTTTAACTTCCCGAAAGTAACAGATTTCGATTTAGCCACTGGTGGTCAGGACACAAAAGTCGTCCTGGAAGCCAATAGGTAAAGGTATATTTTCCTATTTTTATACCTCTGAAAGAGGACACCAATACGGACATTTTCACCTTTCTAGTGTTTTCAGAATCACTTTTTAACTTCCCGAAAGTTACAGATTTCGATTTGGCCACTGGGGGTCCGGACAAAAAAGTCGTCCTGGAAGCCAATAGGTAAAGATATATATTCCTATTTTTATACCACAGAAAGAGGACACCAATACGAACATTTTCGTGTATCCAGTGTTTCAAGAATCACTTTTTAACTTCCCGAAAGGTACAGATTTTGATTTGCCACTGGTGGTCAGGACACAAAAGTCGTCCTGGAAGCCAATAGGTAAAGGTATATATTCCTATTTTTATACCACTGAAAGAGGACACCAATACGGACATTTTCGTGTCTCCAGTGTTTCAAGAATCACTTTTTAACTTCCCGAAAGGTACAGATTTTGATTTGCCACTGGTGGTCAGGACACAAAAGTCGTCCTGGAAGCCAATAGGTAAAGGTATATATTCCTATTTTTATACCACAGAAAGAGGACACCAATACGAACATTTTCATGTCTGGAGTGTATCCAGAATCACTTTTTAACTTCCCGAAAGTTACACATTTCGATTTGGCCACTGAGGGTCAGGACACAAAAGTCGTCCTGGAAGCCAATTGATAAAGGTATATATTCCTATTTTTATACCACTGAAAGGGGACACCAAAACAAACATTTTCATGTCTGGAGTGTTTCCAGAATCACTTTTTAAATCCCCAAAAATTGCAGGTTTCGATGTGGCCAGGAACATAAGGGCCGGTACTGTCCTCAACTTTTTGCGTGGAAAATAGTAAACATGCGTATAAAAGAAGCACATGATAAATCTGAGAGAACACATTATTTAGAAAATAGTAAACAAACTAATTACAAATGTATATAAATACACATTTTGGTAAATCAAAGTATTTTTATTAAAATTATTTTTTTTTATGTTGCGTGCTTGCTTTTATTCGGTCTGCAAATCTTTGTGATTCTAACTAGGATACTCTCCCGGCTTCAAGACCATTTTGTTTCTATATTATTATAGAAACAAGTATTTTATACATGGCGGTGTATAAATATGCATTAAAAATTGGCAGCACACATACTGGATCATGATTTCTGAGCCGTGACACTCGTTATCAACAGTTCTGCTGCAATTGTATGGGAGATACGGAGCTCTATATGGTTGACTTCAACACGCAAGCGAATGAGAAATCTTTGTGAAACCACACTTCTCCAAAATCTTCCAAAAGCAATTGTTAACCAAAGTTAATACAAATTGCAGCAGAACTGTTGATAACGAGTGTCACGGCTCAGAAATCATGTAACTTTCGGGAAGTTAAAACGTGATTCTGGGTACACTCCAGAAATGAAAATGTTCGTATTGGTGTCCTCTTTCTGTGGTATAAAAATAGGAATATATACCTTTACCTATTGGCTTCCAGGACGACTTTTGTGTCCTGACCACCAGTGGCCAAATCGATATCTGTAACATTCGGGAAGTTAAAAAGTGATTCTGGAAACACTAGAAACATGAAAATGTCCGTATTGGTGTCCCCTTTGAGTGGAATAAAAATAGGAATATATATCTTTACCTATTGGCTTCCAGGACGACTTTTGTGTCCTGACCACCAGTGGTTAAATCGAAATCTGTTACTTTCAGGAAGTTAAAAAGTGATTCTGGAAACACTAGAAACGTGAAAATGTCCATATTGGTGTTCTCTTTCAGAGGTATAAAAATAGGAATATATACCTTTACCTATTGGCTTCCAGGACGACTTTTGTGTCCTGACCACCAGTGGCTAAATCGAAATCTGTACCTTTCGGGAAGTTAAAAAGTGATTCTTGAAACACTGGAGACACGAAAATGTCCGTGTTGGTGTCCTCTTTCAGCGGTATAAAAATAGGAATATATACCTTTATCAATTGGCTTCCAGGACGACTTTTGCGTTCTGACCCCAGTGGCCAAATCGAAATCTGTACCTTCCGGGAAGTTAAAAAGTGATTCTTGAAACACTGATAGCAAAAAAAACTTGGCAATTTCTAAATAAAGAATTGGGGCGTCACAAAAAAGCATTTAATGAAATTTGCGATGAGAATGGTACTTGCGTTATGGAGGATAGTGAAAAAGTTTCAATATTTAACAATTACTTCGTCGACTCCGTAAATAAACTCAAAGTTAATATCCCACGTAATACTGATGATGACATAAATATGGTCAGAACTTTGACGCCAGAAAGGAGCTGCTTTAATATTCGGGAAGTTAATACAACTGAAGTTAAGCAGATAATAGAAACATTGAATGTTAAAAAAAGTCCCGGCTGTGATAATATTACCCCTAAAATGTTACTTGTTGCGCAATCTCAAGTTGCTGGTATTCTGGGTAACATTTTTAATAAAATGATTTATAGTGGAACATACCCAAATTGTTTAAAAATTCATAAGGTATTGCCAATACCTAAGACACCTAGTTCTAGACTTGTAACTGATTTTAGACCAATATCTGTTCTGCCAACAATTGATAAAGTTTTCGAAAAACTAATTTTCAATCAACTATCAAATTATATTCATGAAAACAAGATCCTGTATGAATGTCAGTTTGATTTTAAAAAAGGAGCAGGTACTGAGGAGGCTTTGTTAATGTAGTCGAATATATTTGTGGAGGAATTGATGATGGATGCAAGGGAGTGGCTGGATTATTTTTTGACTTTTCTAAGGCCTTTGATCTAGTTCAACATGAGATCTTAGTAAGAAAGTTAAGAGTAATTGGATTTTCAAGCATGGCTCAAGCATTATTTAAGGATTACCTTCATAATAGAATGCAATACGTTCAAGTTGGACAATCGAAAAGTAATATGTTGCCAGTTAGCCATGGGGTTCCTCAAGGCAGTGTTTTGGGCCCGTTGCTGTTCAAAATTTATATAAACGACTTGAAAAATATTAAATTCTATGGCAAATTGATTTTATTTCCTGACGATATCTGTTTTTTGTATAAGTACAATCATGAGAAAGTTCTTAAAACGCAAATGGAATACGATGCTGCAATATTAACGGAATATGCACGATTAAACAAATTAGTACTGAATTGTGGGAAGACTAAGTTTATAAGGTTCAAGCCCTACCATAATACAAATGATGGTGAAATGATAGTAAATATAAATGGCACGTCAATTCCTGAATCAGAGAGCGTAAAATATTTGGGTATACGATTGAGCCGTAACAAAACAAGGCTTTAAAAATTGTATATAACTTACCTATGCGTTACCACTCACTTGATATATATAAATACAAAGCAACCCATGTTTTACCAGTTCTGGGTCTATATGAACAACAAATTTTGACGTATATGTTTAAGACTATACGAGGATATGGTTCTGAAACGATGCTATTTAATCGGAATATCACAAGAACGGGAAGAAATACAAGCTGATAACATTGAAGTTTTAAGATGCCGATTAGAATTAACCAAACAGCGTATTGGCTATGCTGGGCGAAGAGAATTTAACAAATTACCTTCTTATTTTAAAAATATTACTATTATTTCAACTTTCAAGCACGAACTAAAACACTATCTTTTGCAAAATATAGAAACACTTCTAATATGACAATTTTTTTTTTCTAAATATTGTTACCTCATTATAATAAGTTATTCATGAAATATAAATATGATATTTATTAAGCATTATAATATAGTTGCCAATTAGCCTCTAAAAAGCCTACCAGGCGCTGAGGCGTTATATTCAAAATTGTATAAACGATATTGCAATAAATATAAATAAAAAAAAAAAAAGTGGCAGAATGTCAGATGAACCAACAATGAAAATAAGTATTGCAGAAAAAAAGTACGTCGTGTGAACGCAAACACAAGTTTAAAAGAGAATTAGTGTCGAAACACAATGATGTCGGTAGTCGGTAGGTGGAATAATTTTCCGTGACGGCGGAACACAATGAGGTTGTCGATGGAAATCCAATTTTGCAATAAGAAACTGATGGATGCATATTACATAGATAATTTAAAAACTTTTGGAGGTGATAGCAAAAAAAACTTGGCAATTTCTAAATAAAGAATTGGGGCGTCACAAAAAAGCATTTAATGAAATTTGCGATGAGAATGGTACTTGCGTTATGGAGGATAGTGAAAAAGTTTCAATTTTTAACAATTACTTCGTCGACTCCGTAAATAAACTCAAAGTTAATATCCCACGTAATACTGATGATGACATAAATATGGTCAGAACTTTGACGCCAGAACGGAGCTGCTTTAATATTCGGGAAGTTAATACAACTGAAGTTAAGCAGATAATAGAAACATTGAATGTTAAAAAAAGTCCCGGCTGTGATAATATTACCCCTAAAATGTTACTTGTTGCGCAATCTCAAGTTGCTGGTATTCTGGGTAACATTTTTAATAAAATGATTTATAGTGGAACATACCCAAATTGTTTAAAAATTCATAAGGTATTGCCAATACCTAAGACACCTAGTTCTAGACTTGTAACTGATTTTAGACCAATATCTGTTCTGCCAACAATTGATAAAGTTTTCGAAAAACTAATTTTCAATCAACTATCAAATTATATTCATGAAAACAAGATCCTGTATGAATGTCAGTTTGGTTTTAAAAAAGGAGCAGGTACTGAGGAGGCTTTGGTTAATGTAGTCGAATATATTTGTGGAGGAATTGATGATGGATGCAAGGGAGTGGCTGGATTATTTTTTGACTTTTCTAAGGCCTTTGATCTAGTTCAACATGAGATCTTAGTAAGAAAGTTAAGAGTAATTGGATTTTCAAGCATGGCTCAAGCATTATTTAAGGATTACCTTCATAATAGAATGCAATACGTTCAAGTTGGACAATCGAAAAGTAATATGTTGCCAGTTAGCCATGGGGTTCCTCAAGGCAGTGTTTTGGGCCCGTTGCTGTTCAAAATTTATATAAACGACTTGAAAAATATTAAATTCTATGGCAAATTGATTTTATTTCCTGACGATATCTGTTTTTTGTATAAGTACAATCATGAGAAAGTTCTTAAAACGCAAATGGAATACGATGCTGCAATATTAACGGAATATGCACGATTAAACAAATTAGTACTGAATTGTGGGAAGACTAAGTTTATAAGGTTCAAGCCCTACCATAATACAAATGATGGTGAAATGATAGTAAATATAAATGGCACGTCAATTCCTGAATCAGAGAGCGTAAAATATTTGGGTATACGATTGAGCCGTAACAAAACAAGGCTTTAAAAATTGTATATAACTTACCTATGCGTTACCACTCACTTGATATATATAAATACAAAGCAACCCATGTTTTACCAGTTCTGGGTCTATATGAACAACAAATTTTGACGTATATGTTTAAGACTATACGAGGATATGGTTCTGAAACGATGCTATTTAATCGGATTATCACAAGAATGGGAAGAAATACAAGCTGATAACATTGAAGTTTTAAGATGCCGATTAGAATTAACCAAACAGCGTATTGGCTATGCTGGGCGAATAGAATTTAACAAATTACCTTCTTATTTTAAAAATATTACTATTATTTCAACTTTCATGCACGAACTAAAACACTATCTTTTGCAAAATATAGAAACACTTCTAATATGACAATTTTTTTTTTCTAAATATTGTTACCTCATTATAATAAGTTATTCATGAAATATAAATATGATATTTATTAAGCATTATAATATAGTTGCCAATTAGCCTCTAAAAAGCCTACCAGGCGCTGAGGCGTTATATTCAAAATTGTATAAACGATATTGCAATAAATATAAATAAAAAAAAAAAAAGTGGCAGAATGTCAGATGAACCAACAATGAAAATAAGTATTGCAGAAAAAAAGTACGTCGTGTGAACGCAAACACAAGTTTAAAAGAGAATTAGTGTCGAAACACAATGATGTCGGTAGTCGGTAGGTGGAATAATTTTCCGTGACGGCGGAACACAATGAGGTTGTCGATGGAAATCCAATTTTCTGTATATACCAAAAATAATAAATAATAAGATATGTCATCCCTGAGCGAGTAAGTTGACAGGTACGAACGAATTTTTTTAACGAACTGATAGATTTTGACATGTTCGGACGGCACATCTGTCTAATTTAAGGTCTGTGGTATATACAGCCGTCTGTTTACATATACATACCGATTTTCAAAACACATTTCCACTAAAATTTACAATTTGAAACTACATGAACACATATTACAACAATAATATTGATTTAAAATCAATATTCCATTATTTTTCATCTTTTCATGTTTTGTTTGAAATTATTTTTTTCCCAATGACAACAAATGTTGGAGCTGAACATAAATTTTGACCTTTACGTGAGTTTGTGGGGGTCTATCTTATGTCTACTGTATGTTGATTCTAACTGTAGAAATTCATCGAAGATATATTGAGTTTTCAATCAATAGACTTATTTTAGTTAGAGCATCTAAGACATTTAAAGCAATATCTTTTGTTCCGGAGAGTTTTCCCCCCATAAGGTAGTATGTATTCTGGATTTAGGTGAGTTTCTGCCATTATGCTTAACCCCGCCGTGCTCTAAACACCCGGATGAATACATGCGTCGACCAACGCCCCACGCACAAAGTGCATGAATGAGTTCCAATCAATTCCGTATTTCTCGACACTTTTGCCCTCCTCCTTGGTTAGGAGCGGTGGAGCCCATCTAAAACTCCTTGCCATTCTGTGTCATGGCACCCGGTTGGTTTGCAATAAACCTCTGCCTTCAATAAACCTCTCCTTTCAATACATTCAGTTATTTATCAAATACTTACTGCCACACACTCTATTTTGACAAAACAAATGAATGAGTGAAGAGAACAGTAACCGCCAAACAGGTTTCAAAACAAATATGTAACAAGACAATAAAGAAGTACACTCATTCAAGCACACCAAAACAAAAATACTCGATTTCAGTGTACACTGTTTCAGTGTGCAGTGAAGTAGTGTAGAAATGAATGTCTTGATGCAGAGGTTTAGTTTGCAACTCCACATCCAAGATATTCTCTCCCATCGATTTTGGTTTCAACCACAGCCCTCACGTTGCGCCCAATAGGATCCTCACCAATAGTCAGGCCGGAACTTGTGTTCCGAAGGCTTTCCTGACTTTCGTGTACCAGTTTAAGTGCTCTGGTCAGACTGCGTAGCCGAAGATACTTCCAGTTAGACTCCAGAAAATCTAGGGCTGGTGACCCGTCTGGGATCACTGTCCAGTCCCCATCCTGGGAATAGATGGGAACAATAGGTCGCTTTGTCGTACTGATGCCCTTTTTGAAAGTCTCAAATCAGCTGTTTTTCGCATAGAACAAAGACAATCGAGTTAACTTTCAGACAAAAAACAAAGCTTTCTGTAGATGGCTACCTAAAAATCTTCGTACGCGAAATTGACTTTCCTCCCATCTTGTGGAAAAAAAGTTGCAAATATACTAGGATGTCTATACTTTAAATTGTCGTTGCATAGTCCATATTCACACTTGCAATTTTTTTCTGCAATTCTCTTTTGAAATTTGCGTTCAGACAATGTATTCTGTTTCGAGAATGTTTTATTTTCACCGTTCATTAAAACTCATTAAATTTTGTTAAAATGTATGTCGCACAAATTTACGTATGTTAAACCGAGCACAAAACAACGAATATTAAATGAAAAGCAGTGTGGAAATGTCGAAAAACTTTACAGCGAAAGAAAACGCATTGCAAGAA
The DNA here is from genome assembly GCA_963930755.1 of Eudasyphora cyanicolor. Classification (NCBI taxonomy): domain Eukaryota; kingdom Metazoa; phylum Arthropoda; class Insecta; order Diptera; family Muscidae; genus Eudasyphora; species Eudasyphora cyanicolor. The sequence goes on from OZ005737.1 coordinate 63,526,060, forward strand.
AATTGCGAGTACCACAAACACTGCAATTCAGCAGAAAAAAATTGCATGTGTGAATCTGGACATAGAAGTCGTACGAAAATTAGCGTGGAGCCAGTAAGAGTATCTCTTAAATACCAGTGAATGCTTTAGGGCATCTCTTAAATACAGGTGAATTGCGTCCTGCGTCTGTCAAAGTGTAGTTGTATGCACAGAAAACAATAGGATGAAATTTGAGTTTGACAGACGCCGGACGCATTCACTGGTATTTAAAAGATACCCTTAAGACCTGCGTGAAGATACCGACGTCGCACAGTGGCGCCATTTGAGTTTTTTCGTTGCAAAAATCATATCTTTTGAACCGAATAAGATAATTGAACAGTTTAAACAGCATATGATAGATAACTGTTCAGCCTATGAAATGAGCGTTTGGAAAGGGTGCTACGCTTTGTAGGGGCCTACTTATGGGTTATCAAAGTTAAAATTTGTAGAAAAATCAATTTTATGGTAACTAAAAAAAAATATTTTTACATTTTTAGATTGTTTTTATTTTTTTTCTTTAGGGTTTTATGTTTTAAATTATTACCCAACAAATTAAAAAAAATTACTTCTTTTTTAAATTTTTTTTTTGGCTTGCGTAATATGCTTGTATCCTGGTAAAACGTCAGCCCCGTGTCGAATCAAGGATGCCCGTAGTATCTCATATTTTTCTTTGGAAAGTTGTAAGTCCATAAACAAGGCCAAGGCTTCTTCGGAACCATACTTTTTAATGTGTGCGTTTGTGGGCGTGGGAATGCTTTCCTTAATCCTTTTTAGTCGCAGTGGGCTTGCATCAGCAACAGATTTTGTAATCTGCGACCTCACTCTTTCACTATCCTTTGTATATTTAATAGACAGCGCCTCCGATAAATGCTTCGTGGTCAAGTCATTGGTGTCATCGGCAAGTTTCCTCTTTCTTGCTCCTCTCTCAATATTTCCGTATAAGCTATCAAGTTCTTCTAAAGCAGCTTCCGTGAAAAACTTTGGTGTGGTTGACTTTCTAAACAGTTCAAATAATTTTAAATTGTTCAACGCCATGTTTTCAATAACTCGCGGTTAGATGGTAGGTCAATAATAGCACAATCAGGTTTGTTGAAAGTGTTTACACTTATATAGTAGCTGTGCATGACGCAAGTTTTTACCACCACGTTTTGGTCACAGGTAAATTAGGTAGAATTTTCCAGTGTGCGCTTGGGTTCTTGTGGGCGGAGTCTTAACGGGGTTGGACTGTGCGTGGTGTGGTGGAGTGCTGGCCTACCTACCTACCTACAGGTCGGGTGACCAATCACATCGTGTACAGGTACACGAAGCATCTCCCTAACTGGACTGGATGACAATTGTTGCGTCCATTTTATCACGTAATTTTGTTTTTCCAAGAATTGTTAGTTCTTTCCACGAGTTCAGACAAAAAAGGGTTTTCATGTTGGAAATGATGGCATCCATGGTGTCCGTACAGCTAATTTTCCCAATAATTCTATCATGAGTGCCAGTTACAGAAGTTTACGCGAGTTGTTTTTATTGTTTTACAAAATGAATACACAGTTGGTCTGGCCTGACCCATGTGTTACGAATGTGACTATAGAAGCATGTGTATGACGAAGGGTTAATGATTTGATTTTTGCCAATCAAGAACCACGTCTTTTTTTTTTTACCTTTTTCACCTCTAGAAGCCAAAGGGGCGCCTAGAGGCAAATAAAACCTTTGGGATTATGTAAAGGAATAATCAAAGAACATATTTTGAAAATATTGCAAATATAGAAAAATATAGATTTTCCGTCAAAGTTGAAAAATAGTGAAAAACGGATAGTTTTTAAATAGTGTTTTACCAGGAGAAACACAAAGCAAACAGTTAATTTTTTTATCATCAACATTTAATAAATACATCAATAAATACAAACAAAAAATAAGGCGATTCGTTACCTATTTTTCGTGATATTACACCTGAAATCGCAACAAATTGACTAAAATTTTGTGTTTTTTTGAAAACCGAAAGTCGGTCAACTTTGAACGGTTATATCTTCTAAACTAAAAATATGATATTATTAAGAGTAGCATATTTGAAATCGTTGAAAAGTTTCCTATAACATGGGTTTATTCAAAACTTCGTCGGCGCACATGATAATTTTGATTTTTGCAACCTCGTTTGCTCTACGGGCGCCACTGTGCGTCGGTAACTTTCGATAACTCGAAATAACAGGGTGACCCAAAGTGACTGAACATAATGTCAAATATCAAAATGTATGTGTGTACGTATCAGCTGTTTTGGTCGATTGACAGAAAAAGTTTCCGACGTCGGTGGATGACAGATGTGAAATTGTAATTTTTTTCAGAAAATATGAGAAAATAAATTGTTTGAGTGTAAAAGGAATATAAGGAATAAAAGACAACATTGCAATGATCATTTTCGTATCCCAAATGCCCTTAAAATATGTAATCCCACCATGTAAATTGTAGATTTCCTCTTTGTCCACTGGTGGAGAGGAACAAAATCAAGTCTGGTGGACAATGGGTAAAGGTATATATTCCTATTTTTATACCACAGAAAGAGGACACCAATACGAACATTTTCATGTCTGGAGTGTATCCCAGAATCACTTTTTAACTTCCCGAAAGTAACAGATTTCGATTTAGCCACTGGTGGTCAGGACACAAAAGTCGTCCTGGAAGCCAATAGGTAAAGGTATATTTTCCTATTTTTATACCTCTGAAAGAGGACACCAATACGGACATTTTCACCTTTCTAGTGTTTTCAGAATCACTTTTTAACTTCCCGAAAGTTACAGATTTCGATTTGGCCACTGGGGGTCCGGACAAAAAAGTCGTCCTGGAAGCCAATAGGTAAAGATATATATTCCTATTTTTATACCACAGAAAGAGGACACCAATACGAACATTTTCGTGTATCCAGTGTTTCAAGAATCACTTTTTAACTTCCCGAAAGGTACAGATTTTGATTTGCCACTGGTGGTCAGGACACAAAAGTCGTCCTAACAAAACAAGGCTTTAAAAATTGTATATAACTTACCTATGCGTTACCACTCACTTGATATATATAAATACAAAGCAACCCATGTTTTACCAGTTCTGGGTCTATATGAACAACAAATTTTGACGTATATGTTTAAGACTATACGAGGATATGGTTCTGAAACGATGCTATTTAATCGGATTATCACAAGAATGGGAAGAAATACAAGCTGATAACATTGAAGTTTTAAGATGCCGATTAGAATTAACCAAACAGCGTATTGGCTATGCTGGGCGAATAGAATTTAACAAATTACCTTCTTATTTTAAAAATATTACTATTATTTCAACTTTCAAGCACGAACTAAAACACTATCTTTTGCAAAATATAGAAACACTTCTAATATGACAATTTTTTTTTTCTAAATATTGTTACCTCATTATAATAAGTTATTCATGAAATATAAATATGATATTTATTAAGCATTATAATATAGTTGCCAATTAGCCTCTAAAAAGCCTACCAGGCGCTGAGGCGTTATATTCAAAATTGTATAAACGATATTGCAATAAATATAAATAAAAAAAAAAAAGTGGCAGAATGTCAGATGAACCAACAATGAAAATAAGTATTGCAGAAAAAAAGTACGTCGTGTGAACGCAAACACAAGTTTAAAAGAGAATTAGTGTCGAAACACAATGATGTCGGTAGTCGGTAGGTGGAATAATTTTCCGTGACGGCGGAACACAATGAGGTTGTCGATGGAAATCCAATTTTCTGTATATACCAAAAATAATAAATAATAAGATATGTCATCCCTGAGCGAGTAAGTTGACAGGTACGAACGAATTTTTTTAACGAACTGATAGATTTTGACATGTTCGGACGGCACATCTGTCTAATTTAAGGTCTGTGGTATATACAGCCGTCTGTTTACATATACATACCGATTTTCAAAACACATTTCCACTAAAATTTACAATTTGAAACTACATGAACACATATTACAACAATAATATTGATTTAAAATCAATATTCCATTATTTTTCATCTTTTCATGTTTTGTTTGAAATTATTTTTTTCCCAATGACAACAAATGTTGGAGCTGAACATAAATTTTGACCTTTACGTGAGTTTGTGGGGGTCTATCTTATGTCTACTGTATGTTGATTCTAACTGTAGAAATTCATCGAAGATATATTGAGTTTTCAATCAATAGACTTATTTTAGTTAGAGCATCTAAGACATTTAAAGCAATATCTTTTGTTCCGGAGAGTTTTCCCCCCATAAGGTAGTATGTATTCTGGATTTAGGTGAGTTTCTGCCATTATGCTTAACCCCGCCGTGCTCTAAACACCCGGATGAATACATGCGTCGACCAACGCCCCACGCACAAAGTGCATGAATGAGTTCCAATCAATTCCGTATTTCTCGACACTTTTGCCCTCCTCCTTGGTTAGGAGCGGTGGAGCCCATCTAAAACTCCTTGCCATTCTGTGTCATGGCACCCGGTTGGTTTGCAATAAACCTCTGCCTTCAATAAACCTCTCCTTTCAATACATTCAGTTATTTATCAAATACTTACTGCCACACACTCTATTTTGACAAAACAAATGAATGAGTGAAGAGAACAGTAACCGCCAAACAGGTTTCAAAACAAATATGTAACAAGACAATAAAGAAGTACACTCATTCAAGCACACCAAAACAAAAATACTCGATTTCAGTGTACACTGTTTCAGTGTGCAGTGAAGTAGTGTAGAAATGAATGTCTTGATGCAGAGGTTTAGTTTGCAACTCCACATCCAAGATATTCTCTCCCATCGATTTTGGTTTCAACCACAGCCCTCACGTTGCGCCCAATAGGATCCTCACCAATAGTCAGGCCGGAACTTGTGTTCCGAAGGCTTTCCTGACTTTCGTGTACCAGTTTAAGTGCTCTGGTCAGACTGCGTAGCCGAAGATACTTCCAGTTAGACTCCAGAAAATCTAGGGCTGGTGACCCGTCTGGGATCACTGTCCAGTCCCCATCCTGGGAATAGATGGGAACAATAGGTCGCTTTGTCGTACTGATGCCCTTTTTGAAAGTCTCAAATCAGCTGTTTTTCGCATAGAACAAAGACAATCGAGTTAACTTTCAGACAAAAAACAAAGCTTTCTGTAGATGGCTACCTAAAAATCTTCGTACGCGAAATTGACTTTCCTCCCATCTTGTGGAAAAAAAGTTGCAAATATACTAGGATGTCTATACTTTAAATTGTCGTTGCATAGTCCATATTCACACTTGCAATTTTTTTCTGCAATTCTCTTTTGAAATTTGCGTTCAGACAATGTATTCTGTTTCGAGAATGTTTTATTTTCACCGTTCATTAAAACTCATTAAATTTTGTTAAAATGTATGTCGCACAAATTTACGTATGTTAAACCGAGCACAAAACAACGAATATTAAATGAAAAGCAGTGTGGAAATGTCGAAAAACTTTACAGCGAAAGAAAACGCATTGCAAGAAAATTGCGAGTACCACAAACACTGCAATTCAGCAGAAAAAAATTGCATGTGTGAATCTGGACATAGAAGTCGTACGAAAATTAGCGTGGAGCCAGTAAGAGTATCTCTTAAATACCAGTGAATGCTTTAGGGCATCTCTTAAATACAGGTGAATTGCGTCCTGCGTCTGTCAAAGTGTAGTTGTATGCACAGAAAACAATAGGATGAAATTTGAGTTTGACAGACGCCGGACGCATTCACTGGTATTTAAAAGATACCCTTAAGACCTGCGTGAAGATACCGACGTCGCACAGTGGCGCCATTTGAGTTTTTTCGTTGCAAAAATCATATCTTTTGAACCGAATAAGATAATTGAACAGTTTAAACAGCATATGATAGATAACTGTTCAGCCTATGAAATGAGCGTTTGGAAAGGGTGCTACGCTTTGTAGGGGCCTACTTATGGGTTATCAAAGTTAAAATTTGTAGAAAAATCAATTTTATGGTAACTAAAAAAAAATATTTTTACATTTTTAGATTGTTTTTATTTTTTTTCTTTAGGGTTTTATGTTTTAAATTATTACCCAACAAATTAAAAAAAATTACTTCTTTTTTAAATTTTTTTTTTGGCTTGCGTAATATGCTTGTATCCTGGTAAAACGTCAGCCCCGTGTCGAATCAAGGATGCCCGTAGTATCTCATATTTTTCTTTGGAAAGTTGTAAGTCCATAAACAAGGCCAAGGCTTCTTCGGAACCATACTTTTTAATGTGTGCGTTTGTGGGCGTGGGAATGCTTTCCTTAATCCTTTTTAGTCGCAGTGGGCTTGCATCAGCAACAGATTTTGTAATCTGCGACCTCACTCTTTCACTATCCTTTGTATATTTAATAGACAGCGCCTCCGATAAATGCTTCGTGGTCAAGTCATTGGTGTCATCGGCAAGTTTCCTCTTTCTTGCTCCTCTCTCAATATTTCCGTATAAGCTATCAAGTTCTTCTAAAGCAGCTTCCGTGAAAAACTTTGGTGTGGTTGACTTTCTAAACAGTTCAAATAATTTTAAATTGTTCAACGCCATGTTTTCAATAACTCGCGGTTAGATGGTAGGTCAATAATAGCACAATCAGGTTTGTTGAAAGTGTTTACACTTATATAGTAGCTGTGCATGACGCAAGTTTTTACCACCACGTTTTGGTCACAGGTAAATTAGGTAGAATTTTCCAGTGTGCGCTTGGGTTCTTGTGGGCGGAGTCTTAACGGGGTTGGACTGTGCGTGGTGTGGTGGAGTGCTGGCCTACCTACCTACCTACAGGTCGGGTGACCAATCACATCGTGTACAGGTACACGAAGCATCTCCCTAACTGGACTGGATGACAATTGTTGCGTCCATTTTATCACGTAATTTTGTTTTTCCAAGAATTGTTAGTTCTTTCCACGAGTTCAGACAAAAAAGGGTTTTCATGTTGGAAATGATGGCATCCATGGTGTCCGTACAGCTAATTTTCCCAATAATTCTATCATGAGTGCCAGTTACAGAAGTTTACGCGAGTTGTTTTTATTGTTTTACAAAATGAATACACAGTTGGTCTGGCCTGACCCATGTGTTACGAATGTGACTATAGAAGCATGTGTATGACGAAGGGTTAATGATTTGATTTTTGCCAATCAAGAACCACGTCTTTTTTTTTTTACCTTTTTCACCTCTAGAAGCCAAAGGGGCGCCTAGAGGCAAATAAAACCTTTGGGATTATGTAAAGGAATAATCAAAGAACATATTTTGAAAATATTGCAAATATAGAAAAATATAGATTTTCCGTCAAAGTTGAAAAATAGTGAAAAACGGATAGTTTTTAAATAGTGTTTTACCAGGAGAAACACAAAGCAAACAGTTAATTTTTTTATCATCAACATTTAATAAATACATCAATAAATACAAACAAAAAATAAGGCGATTCGTTACCTATTTTTCGTGATATTACACCTGAAATCGCAACAAATTGACTAAAATTTTGTGTTTTTTTGAAAACCGAAAGTCGGTCAACTTTGAACGGTTATATCTTCTAAACTAAAAATATGATATTATTAAGAGTAGCATATTTGAAATCGTTGAAAAGTTTCCTATAACATGGGTTTATTCAAAACTTCGTCGGCGCACATGATAATTTTGATTTTTGCAACCTCGTTTGCTCTACGGGCGCCACTGTGCGTCGGTAACTTTCGATAACTCGAAATAACAGGGTGACCCAAAGTGACTGAACATAATGTCAAATATCAAAATGTATGTGTGTACGTATCAGCTGTTTTGGTCGATTGACAGAAAAAGTTTCCGACGTCGGTGGATGACAGATGTGAAATTGTAATTTTTTTCAGAAAATATGAGAAAATAAATTGTTTGAGTGTAAAAGGAATATAAGGAATAAAAGACAACATTGCAATGATCATTTTCGTATCCCAAATGCCCTTAAAATATGTAATCCCACCATGTAAATTGTAGATTTCCTCTTTGTCCACTGGTGGAGAGGAACAAAATCAAGTCTGGTGGACAATGGGTAAAGGTATATATTCCTATTTTTATACCACAGAAAGAGGACACCAATACGAACATTTTCATGTCTGGAGTGTATCCCAGAATCACTTTTTAACTTCCCGAAAGTAACAGATTTCGATTTAGCCACTGGTGGTCAGGACACAAAAGTCGTCCTGGAAGCCAATAGGTAAAGGTATATTTTCCTATTTTTATACCTCTGAAAGAGGACACCAATACGGACATTTTCACCTTTCTAGTGTTTTCAGAATCACTTTTTAACTTCCCGAAAGTTACAGATTTCGATTTGGCCACTGGGGGTCCGGACAAAAAAGTCGTCCTGGAAGCCAATAGGTAAAGATATATATTCCTATTTTTATACCACAGAAAGAGGACACCAATACGAACATTTTCGTGTATCCAGTGTTTCAAGAATCACTTTTTAACTTCCCGAAAGGTACAGATTTTGATTTGCCACTGGTGGTCAGGACACAAAAGTCGTCCTGGAAGCCAATAGGTAAAGGTATATATTCCTATTTTTATACCACTGAAAGAGGACACCAATACGGACATTTTCGTGTCTCCAGTGTTTCAAGAATCACTTTTTAACTTCCCGAAAGGTACAGATTTTGATTTGCCACTGGTGGTCAGGACACAAAAGTCGTCCTGGAAGCCAATAGGTAAAGGTATATATTCCTATTTTTATACCACAGAAAGAGGACACCAATACGAACATTTTCATGTCTGGAGTGTATCCAGAATCACTTTTTAACTTCCCGAAAGTTACACATTTCGATTTGGCCACTGAGGGTCAGGACACAAAGGTCGTCCTGGAAGCCAATTGATAAAGGTATATATTCCTATTTTTATACCACTGAAAGGGGACACCAAAACAAACATTTTCATGTCTGGAGTGTTTCCAGAATCACTTTTTAAATCCCCAAAAATTGCAGGTTTCGATGTGGCCAGGAACATAAGGGCCGGTACTGTCCTCAACTTTTTGCGTGGAAAATAGTAAACATGCGTATAAAAGAAGCACATGATAAATCTGAGAGAACACATTATTTAGAAAATAGTAAACAAACTAATTACAAATGTATATAAATACACATTTTGGTAAATCAAAGTATTTTTATTAAAATTATTTTTTTTTATGTTGCGTGCTTGCTTTTATTCGGTCTGCAAATCTTTGTGATTCTAACTAGGATACTCTCCCGGCTTCAAGACCATTTTGTTTCTATATTATTATAGAAACAAGTATTTTATACATGGCGGTGTATAAATATGCATTAAAAATTGGCAGCACACATACTGGATCATGATTTCTGAGCCGTGACACTCGTTATCAACAGTTCTGCTGCAATTGTATGGGAGATACGGAGCTCTATATGGTTGACTTCAACACGCAAGCGAATGAGAAATCTTTGTGAAACCACACTTCTCCAAAATCTTCCAAAAGCAATTGTTAACCAAAGTTAATACAAATTGCAGCAGAACTGTTGATAACGAGTGTCACGGCTCAGAAATCATGTAACTTTCGGGAAGTTAAAACGTGATTCTGGGTACACTCCAGAAATGAAAATGTTCGTATTGGTGTCCTCTTTCTGTGGTATAAAAATAGGAATATATACCTTTACCTATTGGCTTCCAGGACGACTTTTGTGTCCTGACCACCAGTGGCCAAATCGATATCTGTAACATTCGGGAAGTTAAAAAGTGATTCTGGAAACACTAGAAACATGAAAATGTCCGTATTGGTGTCCCCTTTGAGTGGAATAAAAATAGGAATATATATCTTTACCTATTGGCTTCCAGGACGACTTTTGTGTCCTGACCACCAGTGGTTAAATCGAAATCTGTTACTTTCAGGAAGTTAAAAAGTGATTCTGGAAACACTAGAAACGTGAAAATGTCCATATTGGTGTTCTCTTTCAGAGGTATAAAAATAGGAATATATACCTTTACCTATTGGCTTCCAGGACGACTTTTGTGTCCTGACCACCAGTGGCTAAATCGAAATCTGTACCTTTCGGGAAGTTAAAAAGTGATTCTTGAAACACTGGAGACACGAAAATGTCCGTGTTGGTGTCCTCTTTCAGCGGTATAAAAATAGGAATATATACCTTTATCAATTGGCTTCCAGGACGACTTTTGCGTTCTGACCCCAGTGGCCAAATCGAAATCTGTACCTTCCGGGAAGTTAAAAAGTGATTCTTGAAACACTGGATACACGAAAATGTCCGTATTGGTGTCCCCTTTGAGTGGAATAAAAATAGGAATATATATTTTTACCTATTGGCTTCCAGGACGACTTTTGTGTCCTGACCACCAGTGGTTAAATCGAAATCTGTTACTTTCAGGAAGTTAAAAAGTGATTCTGGAAACACTAGAAACGTGAAAATGTCCATATTGGTGTCCTCTTTCAGAGGTATAAAAATAGGAATATATACCTTTACCTATTGGCTTCCAGGACGACTTTTGTGTCCTGACCACCAGTGGCTAAATCGAAATCTGTACCTTTCGGGAAGTTAAAAAGTGATTCTTGAAACACTGGAGACACGAAAATGTCCGTGTTGGTGTCCTCTTTCAGCGGTATAAAAATAGGAATATATACCTTTATCAATTGGCTTCCAGGACGACTTTTGCGTTCTGACCCCAGTGGCCAAATCGAAATCTGTAACTTTTGGGAAGTTAAAAAGTGATTCGTGAAACACTGGAGACACGAAAATGTCCGTATTGGTGTCCTCTTTCAGTGGTATACAAATAGGAATATATACCTTTACCTATTGGCTTCCAGGACGACTTTTGTGTCCCGACCACCAGTGGCAAATCAAAATCTGTACCTTTCGGGAAGTTAAAAAGTGATTCTTGAAACACTGGAGACACGAAAATGTCCGTATTGGTGTCCTCTTTCAGTGGTATAAAAATAGGAATATATACCTTTACCTATTGGCTTCCAGGACGACTTTTGTGTCCTGACTACCAGTGGCTAAATCGAAATCTGTTACTTTCAGGAAGTTAAAAAGTGATTCTGGAAACACTAGAAACGTGAAAATGTCCGTATTGGTGTCCTCTTTCAGTGGTATAAAAATAGGAATATATACCTTTATCAATTGGCTTCCAGGACGACTTTTGTGTCCGGACCACAAGTGGCAAATCGAAATCTGTACCTTTCGGGAAGTTAAAAAGTGATTCTTGAAACACTGGAGACACGAAAATGTCCGTGTTGGTGTCCTCTTTCAGCGGTATAAAAATAGGAATATATACCTTTATCAATTGGCTTCCAGGACGACTTTTGCGTTCTGACCCCAGTGGCCAAATCGAAATCTATAACTTTTGGGAAGTTAAAAAGTGATTCTTGAAACACTGGAGACACGAAAATGTCCGTATTGGGGTCCTCTTTCAGTGGTATACAAATAGGAATATATACCTTTACCTATTGGCTTCCAGGACGACTTTTGTGTCCTGACCACCAGTGGCAAATCAAAATCTGTACCTTTCGGGAAGTTAAAAAGTGATTCTTGAAACACTGGAGACACGAAAATGTCCGTATTGGTGTCCTCTTTCAGTGGTATAAAAATAGGAATTTATACCTTTACCTATTGGCTTCCAGGACGACTTTTGTGTCCTGACCACCAGTGGCAAATCAAAATCTGTACCTTTCGGGAAGTTAAAAAGTGATTCTTGAAACACTGGATACACGAAAATGTTCGTATTGGTGTCCTCTTTCTGTGGTATAAAAATAGGAATATATATCTTTACCTATTGGCTTCCAGGACGACTTTTGTGTCCGGACCCCCAGTGGCCAAATCGAAATCTGTAACTTTCGGGAAGTTAAAAAGTGATTCTTGAAACACTGGAGACACGAAAATGTCCGTATTGGTGTCCTCTTTCAGTGGTATACAAATAGGAATATATACCTTTACCTATTGGCTTCCAGGACGACTTTTGTGTCCTGACCACCAGTGGCAAATCAAAATCTGTACCTTTCGGGAAGTTAAAAGGTGATTCTTGAAATACTGGAGACACGAAAATGTCCGTATTGGTGTCCTCTTTCAGTGGTATAAAAATAGGAATATATACCTTTACCTATTGGCTTCCAGGACGACTTTTGTGTCCTGACCACCAGTGGCAAATCAAAATCTGTACCTTTCGGGAAGTTAAAAAGTGATTCTTGAAACACTGGATACACGAAAATTTTCGTATTGGTGTCCTCTTTCTGTGGTATAAAAATAGGAATATACATCTTTACCTATTGGCTTCCAGGACGACTTTTGTGTCCGGACCCCCAGTGGCCAAATCGAAATCTGTAACTTTCGGGAAGTTAAAAAGTGATTCTGAAAACACTAGAAAGGTGAAAATGTCCGTATTGATGTCTCTTTCAGAGGTATAAAAATAGGAAAATATACCTTTACCTATTGGCTTCCAGGACGACTTTTGTGTCCTGACCCCCAGTGGCCAAATCGAAATGTGTAACTTTCGGGAAGTTAAAAAGTGATTCTGGATACACTCCAGACATGAAAATGTTTGTTTTGGTGTCCCCTTTCAGTGGTATAAAAATAGGAATATATACCTTTACCTATTGGCTTCCAGGACGACTTTTGTGTCCTGACCACCAGTGGCAAATCAAAATCTGTACCTTTCGGGAAGTTAAAAAGTGATTCTTGAAATACTGGAGACACGAAAATGTCCGTATTGGTGTCCTCTTTCAGTGGTATAAAAATAGGAATATATACCTTTACCTATTGGCTTCCAGGACGACTTTTGTGTCCTGACCACCAGTGGCTAAATCAAAATCTGTACCTTTCGGGAAGTTAAAAAGTGATTCTTGAAACACTGGATACACGAAAATTTTCGTATTGGTGTCCTCTTTCTGTGGTATAAAAATAGGAATATACATCTTTACCTATTGGCTTCCAGGACGACTTTTGTGTCCGGACCCCCAGTGGCCAAATCGAAATCTGTAACTTTCGGGAAGTTAAAAAGTGATTCTGAAAACACTAGAAAGGTGAAAATGTCCGTATTGGTGTCCTCTTTCAGAGGTATAAAAATAGGAAAATATACCTTTACCTATTGGCTTCCAGGACGACTTTTGTGTCCTGACCCCCAGTGGCCAAATCGAAATGTGTAACTTTCGGGAAGTTAAAAAGTGATTCTGGATACACTCCAGACATGAAAATGTTTGTTTTGGTGTCCCCTTTCAGTGGTATAAAAATAGGAATATATACCTTTACCTATTGGCTTCCAGGACGACTTTTGTGTCCTGACCACCTGTGGCTACATCGAAATCTGTACCTTTCGGGAAGGACGACTTTGTGGACGACTTTTGTGTCCTGACCACCAGTGGCAAATCAAAATCTGTACCTTCCGGGAAGTTAAAAAGTGATTCTTGAAACACTGGATACACGAAAATGTCCGTATTGGTGTCCCCTTTGAGTGGAATAAAAATAGGAATATATATCTTTACCTATTGGCTTCCAGGACGACTTTTGTGTCCTGACCACCAGTGGTTAAATCGAAATCTGTTACTTTCAGGAAGTTAAAAAGTGATTCTGGAAACACTAGAAACGTGAAAATGTCCATATTGGTGTCCTCTTTCAGAGGTATAAAAATAGGAATATATACCTTTACCTATTGGCTTCCAGGACGACTTTCGTGTCCTGACCACCAGTGGCTAAATCGAAATCTGTTACTTTCGGGAAGTTAAAAAGTGATTCTGGATACACTCTAGACATGAAAATGTTCGTATTGGTGTCCTCTTTCTGTGGTATAAAAATAGGAATATATACCTTTACCTATTGGCCACCAGACTTGATTTTGTTCCTCTCCACCAGTGGACAAAGAGGAAATCTACAATTTACATGGTGGGATTACATATTTTAAGGGCATTTGGGATACGAAAATGATCATTGCAATGTTGTCTATTATTCCTTTTACACTCAAACACAATTTATTTTCTCATATTTTCTGAAAAAATTACAATTTCACATCCGTCATCCACCGACCGACGTCGGAAACTTTTTGTCAATCGACCAAAACAGCTGATACGTACACACATACATTCATACATTTTGTTATTTGACATTATGTTTAGTCACTTTGGGTCACCCTGTTATTTCGTGTTATCGGAAGTTATCGAAAGTTACCGACGTCGGTATCTTCACGCAGGTGAGATGCCCTAAAGACGAAATACAATAAGTCAAGCACCTTCAGGGTTGTATTTGGTAGTGAAACTACCTAATTTATTGTATCATGGTTTGTACCAAAACAATGATTGATGCTTGCACTTTTGGTCTGGTCAGTGCACTTTTGGTCTGGTCAGTGCGGTGATGATTTAAGAAAATTGTAAGTTGCGAACAGACGAATATTTTGAAATAGATTTCTCGACTGGATCCTTGCCTTACTTCCGTTCAAAGCTGACACTCTCAAAATGGTATGTGAAAAATGCGAAGCAAAATTGGCTAAAATTGTAACCCCAGATCCTTGGAAAACTGGACCGGCCCGAAAAATCAATGAAAACAAAGCGCTAACATCAGCCAAAGATCGATACAACCCTATAGGAAAAACATTACCTCCATGCAGGTAATTTTCTGCTCATAATTTTATCTAAACGTATGTATATAATACCCATCATTTTAAAATTATTTTTCAGAATATGTCGACAGAAAGTCCACCAAGCAGGCTCGCATTACTGTCAAGCGTGTGCATACAAAAAGGCCATATGTGCAATGTGCGGGAAGAAATTAATGAACACCAAAAACTATAAACAAAGTTCAACATGATTCATGTGTCTTATTACTAACTGTTTGTATAAATCTAGTTCATACTTAAGAATAATGTACAATTTATATTTTTTTTAAAAGCAACAACTTTAGGGAAAATCATATAAGTGTAGTCTCATAATAAATCTCTGACAAATCAAGACTGCTGTGTAGTTACCTCATTTGGCTGTTGTGAGGGCACTTCCTTCTCTTTGTCTTTCTTCTTCTTTTGCCCAGAATAGGCGTAACTTAAGGCTTCTTTATTAAATTCCAAGGGCATAATACCAAGATCGCCGCTATAGCGATTTTTAACTATTTGTAAATATTTCTTACCTTTTAAAGAGGTGAGGCGTTTGTCTTGAATAATTAAAACATTGTCAGCTTCCTGGCTAGCTTTAGCAGAACCAAAAATAGAACTGGCAGTCAAATCGTCTTCTTCTCGTTCCTTTCGCGGATGCATTACTAACGTTACATGAAGATTATGTTTGGTGGCTAGAGAGCGAAATACTGCTATTATGTTATCTTGCTCCCAAAATTTATCGGAGCGATATGTGCTAGTAATGCCCATCATAAATTGCAAATTATCAATAATGACATGATTAATGTCATGAACATAGTGGGCATGTTCTATAGCTTCGACGACTAATTTCAGTGGTTGTTGTCCATGAAACGTCATAAAGTACATGGGATATTTCTCAAACTCGGTCGCCCAACGATCAAACTCATTAAGTTTCTTTTCCAGTGAATATCCCACGAATTGCCTCAGTAGTGTAGA
This sequence comes from Eudasyphora cyanicolor, assembly GCA_963930755.1. Taxonomy (NCBI): domain Eukaryota; kingdom Metazoa; phylum Arthropoda; class Insecta; order Diptera; family Muscidae; genus Eudasyphora; species Eudasyphora cyanicolor. The sequence goes on from OZ005737.1 coordinate 63,541,588, forward strand.
TGCAAGACGTGCATTTCTAATCTCAAACGAACCCCAGAGGGTGGAAACGCCTTGTAATGCTAAATCCAATGAGTATTCACTCATAAATGTCGTTTTGCCGCTTCCTGTTGGTCCAGTGATTATTGTCAGTTCCCCTTTACGATGGCCTTTTAGGAGTTTATTCAAAATTGGAAATCTCTTCCATTTGACTCCATTTACTTTTTCAATGTTTTGCAATTCACTTAAGATGTCACCTCTTAAAGTGTTAAATGTCGTAATGGATTTGTGTTTCACTGGAGTAGCTCTTTGTAGAATTTGTCGGATATTTATACGCTTACGTTGAGCTTCATATGGTGAAGGTTCAGCATCGGTGGGCCTAATCAGAAGACAGCGTTTTTCTTCAAGTTTGGAAGAAAATGTTTTTGCTACATCCCAACCTGGGGAGTCATATTTGAACCATAGCAACAATTCCTTAAAGCGTTCCAATGCAGGTAGACATTCATGCGGTAAAGATTTGAGGCCATATGGAAGACAAACTACACAATCTACAACATATTTATAAGGAAATTATTATACATGTTAACAAAACTGCTTTGCTTAATATAAGCTTACGTGTGTCTAACCGTTGTGCGATTAGCGTCAAAAAATCCAATACATTTGAAACGATGATTGCTTTATGTTTCCTGTTTGGTTCATATATCAATATTCCCGAGAGAATTGCATTCTGCAAGGTTTCTTCGCGGCCTTCTCCAATGAAAAACAACTTCTCGCCTACCTCACGTCCCGACGCATTTCTCAATGGGAATTTTAATGCATTAAGTACACCGTCATAACCACTATCTAACATTTCCAAATCCACCGTTTTTAAGCCATTTATTTGTAGGTCATCACACACATTGGATGGAACTTGCGTAATATGTTTGCATATCGTTTTGTAAACTTTAGCAGATTCTTTTCCATAATCCACGACATGTTTCCCCTTCTCATATGCTTTTTTAGCTTGTAGTAATGGTACAGTTACATCACAGTTAGGGCATACCAGATTCCCAGTTGTTTTATTTACAAAAGCCAATTTGTCCTGGCCAGCAGCAGAGGTGGCACATAATTTACATGGAAATTGGAAGCACGTGTGACCGTCCTTATAATCAAAATTCTGGGATTTTATGAACTTCTTGAAATCGGCGTAGTACTTAAGATCTTTGTCCACTTCATTGTCATCCAATCCCGATTTTACATTGCTAACAACTCTTATATTTGTTACATTTGGAACGGTTCGTTTCCTCAGCCAATGGAGGGAGGAGCGCCTAAAAGCCGCTGACATTTTGCCGGCTATAATGTCATAATATGATATGAGCAAACTTAAACAAAAGCAGCGGCGGCGACGAATTTGTGTTGCATATGACTGTAGTATGCATATGATTGTATGGTTATATGTAAAAATAACGTAAGGCATAACTTTTTTGCAGATTTGTAAAAAATACTGCAGATAGACACCTTAAAATATACTGCTCGACTCAGAATCACTAGCATTCCGCTTATCTTAGCTTGTTCGTTGAGTTCAGGTATAAATTTTACTCCGATCCTGCTGAAATTTGGCATAAGAACTCTTTCATAACAGGGAGGAAACCTGTTGCTAAAAATCGGTTCAGATAGATATTGCCCCCAGATGTAAATGTTTATTTAGATTTGGTCTTTTAGCGCTATGGGAGCTGTATCATTTTGAAATGTAATAAGGTAGATTTTATTTATGCAAGAACGCATATTGGGCGTGTTTTCGTGCTTAATTTGTATGGGTAGCTAAGCGCTATTAAGCATATTTGGTTTGGTGCTTGTGTTCCTGTCTTAATCGGGTATGGTGTTGCCAGATTGGGCATTCTATATTTCCCAGTATGGCATCTCATTTTTGGAGAGATTGTTGTCGATTATTGTGAATTAACGGGAAGAAGAAGAACAAAAATGGAAAATTATTTTAATATTTTGCAAAAAGAGTGTAAACAATTTAACATAGAATAGTAAATTTATGTTTTATAAATATTTACATTTCACGAATTGTTTGTCTGTTTCGCACTGTTCTTTCTTCAAACTCATGACACCATTGCTACCAGATAGTGGTAATCCACTAAGTGGAGGGACAAAATTGCCGACTGTGAATCAAATGACATCAATCATATATAAGGACTGATCGTACGTGTAGCTGCTACACCTTTGTCCTAAGACAAAAATCCACTAGGTGGCCACTTGGTGAATGACCATGGTTGCCAGTAGATTGGCTTTGCCGGTATGCTGGCGTTTCGCGCGGCTAAGCTCGACGGATGGGGGTGGTTCTTGCCAACCATTCTGACGTGTGGACAACAGCAAAACAAAAAAAGATCATACCGGTCGTTGACATCCATAAAAGAAAAAAAAGAGAAAAAGGGAACCCTAAGCAAGTGAAAAGAGAGAGAAGAAAAAGAAAAGGCAAAGAAAGGAACGAAAGAAAAAAACAAATGAAAAGAAAGGGAGGAACTATTCAGAAACACTCAGAAAATCTTGCCTGGCTGATGACCTGCCAGGACTAGGCCCACCCTCTAGAGATCGAACCGACCTCACCATGATACCTACAATATATTATTTTTTGGTATCCCAAATCTGCATCTCTACTTACGTGCCTTTAACCTCTCTAGCTACCACGGACTAAGCTATCTAGCCCATAAAAAACACCTTCCGAATTTCCGTTTTAGAAATGATACAATTTGTTCGTTTTATTTTTGAGCGAAACATCGTTCGCTATGTGTTTGATTGGCTCAATGTTCACCATTCATGGCGATAATGCAAAAAGGTAATTATTTGATACAATTCAAAAAAGGTTACTCAAAAAAATCAATTAGTTACAAAAAAAGGATAAAGAACCCAAATAGTTATTGAGTGGAAAAATAAATAAACAACAAAAATAATGAATCGATTAAATTTCGTTTCTAATGTTTCCTATCTTTTCCATGTTTAAAAATAATAATCTATTTAATTTGGTTTTCATAATGCGCCTTCTAGGGTATTTCTTTTTTTGCTGAGTTTGATTCCAGAGGACGTCTTCAGGAGGCAAGGAACGTATGATGCAATAGTTGAGGATAAAGCGGGAGCTGATGACTGGTGGTACCTGCCGGATCTGACAAGGGTATTCTTTGGAGTGTGTCGTCCGTCTGCGTCCGAGTTCTTTGTACCGTAAGTCCGATGTTCGTTTTTTTGTGTTAAGAAAAATACAAATAGTTTATTTACACTTGCCGTTAATTTCTCCTACCTAGCAAAGACGAAACCGTGAAAATCTGGGCCACTCAACCCCTCTAACAACAAGCGAAAGAGAATATGAACTGTTAGTTTTTTATTATTTTGCAGAACACATTCACAAATTTGAAGTATTCTTTTGGGCGTGTCATAATTCTCTAAAATTAAATTTAAAAATGCTATAAGCGGAATGTCTAATTATAATTGTTGTAATAGTATAAAAACGCAAAATCATCTAACATATCTTAACAATTTTCACGAAAAAAGAAGCAATTTCATGCTTTGAAAATTATGTTCCTTAAATAAATTCAATTAGTACCACTTGAGCTTAAAAAGTATTAGTTTAGTACTTCCCAAATAATTTATTTTCCATCCCTGCTTGTAATTGGATGTCAATTTCTTCGTGCGATCCTCTCTCGGGGTCGTGCGATCCTCTCTTAAAATCGCGCGATCCTCGTTTACACCTAAGGGTATCTCTTAAATACCAGTGAATGCGTCCAGCGTCTGTCAAACTTAAATTTCATCCTATTGTTTTCTGTGCATACAACAACACTTTGACAGACGCCGGACGCAATTCACCGGTATTTAAGAGATGCCCTAAAAAACTAGTCCACCAGGGATGTATTTTTGACAGATCGCACGACGAAATCTCATGATGTAAACGGGCCCTTAGTCCTGATTCACCCTCGGCAATTTTTTCCAAGCAAGTGTCAGAGTTTGTTGGAGAGAGAGAGGCAGGCGGAAATAGCTCCCTGCATTTCTCTCCTACAAACTTTGACATTTGCTTGGAAAAAATACGTCGTATGAATCAGAACTTCCCAATATAATGAACAAATCGTACAAACAATCTTATGGGGCCCGCATGATCAAATGGCTTGACACCAAACTCGTGTACACAGGTCATTTATAAGTATTGGTCGTACGATTTTCTTTCATCCAGGTGGCGTTAGTTTTGCTTGTCAGCCATGTTTTCTGTTAGCGGCGGCGCTTTTGTCACAGTAGAGTACCTACTTCACTGAACATACTCTGCGAAAAAAGATGTCTCCCTAAGATAGCATTAATTTAATTTTCCTTTCCAAAGAAAATATATAAAACTCGTGTAAACATTTAGGGAAGAGACGTAGAGTATTTGACTGAAGTGTTTTGAGTAATTAACTCCAATTTGTAAAGTATATTGTGTTGATTTTATAATACCACAAAATGCGTAGACGAAGTGAAAGAAAAAAATCGACTGATGTTTCCTCGCCAGCCCCGGCAAGACGAACAAATCGTCGCCGCAAATCACCGTCAATATCAGAAGATGACAACAAAAGTGAATCAAAGAATAACGATATTAATGAAAAGCATTCATCAGATGCAGAGGAACACAACAGTGGTGGTGAAAAAGAGAGAGATTCTAGTGAAGAGCGAGTGGGTATTAGACGTAGGCGTAGTTCGCGTAGTGCTCGAACCCCCGTCAAAGATCAACTAGAGACAAGCCCAGTCAGGCGTCGTCGTAACCGTAGAGAACTAACACCAGAAAATAATATACCGGCAATTCAGGAAGAGGAAATTGGTAATAACATTGATGAAATTGAGTCTGAAAAAGAAAAACCAACTGAAGAATCTAAGGACACATCTGAAGCCGTTATAGAATCGAAACCAAAGGTGGAACAGAAAGATGTGCCATCATCCCCCGATAGAGAAAACAAAATAGAGGAATGTGATCAGAAAGAAAAAATTGCAAAACCAGATGAAAAAGAAACAAGTTCTGTAGAGCCTGAGGCTAAAGAAGAGGTTATATCAAATAATGATAATGAAAAACACTCTAAAAGGATAGATGATGAAGAGTCCCGCTCCTCCATCAAAAGTGAGAAAGAAAATGTATCAACAGCAGAGGACCAGGACGATAAGGACGATCAAGATGAGGTGAAACTGCATACAAGAGATAATTCCCCCAGGTCACGTAGCAATAGTAGCGAAAGAAAACAACCCTTGCAAGATGGAAAGGAGATAAAAGAGGATGAAGATGAAACCGAAGATGGTGAAGTTGTTGAAAATGAAGAGAAAATAGAGCAACCAAAGGCAAAGATAGATGTCTCTCCCAAAAAGGATTCAAATAAGTTGGAGGAGGTAAACCACAAACAAGACGGTAAAACTAATGAAACCTCTAATACTACTGCAGCAGCAGATACAGGTCGCAACATTGTCAGCAGAAGCAATTCAACTACCGTCTCCAATTCAACCTCCACCATTACTACCCGCAAACGTCGTTGGATTACCAAGAAAGCCACTGAAAGCAAAGAACCCATTTTGGCCATATCCACTGATTCGTTGAAGACTCTTATTGCAGACGTTCATCCAGTGCCGTTGAGCGATGTGCAATTGGAGTCTTCTTCAGATGTAGAGGATGTGACCTCAGAGCGCGAAGAGGGCGAGCAGTCTCCTTCACCGGAGCCCGAAAGGCGTCGTATTTCCCCCGACAAAATAGAAATATCTGTAAAACCCAGACCGCAAAAAGAAAACAGTCGTCAAAATCAGTTGATTCCTGGTGTTGGAGCTATACCGGGCCCAATACAGCGTTTACCTAGTCCGGCACGTAACCAGGCCAGCTGTGTTTTATATATAACAAATTTGGTGCGGCCTTTTACTGTTCTACAACTAAAAGGTCTTTTAGCAAGAACTGGTAAAATTGTCGAAAATGGGTTTTGGATTGATCGCATAAAATCTAAATGTTTTGTGGAATATGAAAACGAGGAGTAAGTTGTCATACACACATACATATATCAGGCACCCAACAATATGTTTACAATGTATTCTCTCTTTCTCCTCCAGTGAATCTATTGAGACCCGTCATGCTTTACATGGCGTACGCTGGCCTGCTTCAAATCCGAAATGCTTAAATGTAGATTTCGGAAGTAAATCGGATATGTTAAAAGCGATTGAAACCACAAAAGAAGAAGCGCCGAAATTTGGTCATGAAACTAATAAAGACAATGTACTAGTTGGTTCGGGCTGGAATAGGGAGCGTCAAGAAGATGATAAAAGGGTAATTTAAACAACTTCTTTGAAAACTAACATTTTTTAACACATTCTTTATAATTAGGGCTCTCGTCCAGTTCGCGAATGGGATGTTGGCAAAAAGGAGAATTTAGATCGTGACAACAAGGGTATCAAGGATATGGTGGAAAGACGTCGGGAACGTAGCCGAGAACGGGATCGTGGTAACTCTAGGAATAGGGATATTGACCGCAATGAAAGAGAAAGGAATGATCGTGAACGCAATGAACGTGACAAGGAACGAAGACAACGTCACAGAGAAAACCGAAGTACCAGTTTATCACCAGGTATGTCGCATGAGAACATATAATAAAATTTATAAAACTATTCTATATTCTATGTTTTTCAGCACGTAAGCAAAAGAAAAAGGACGATCCACCTTTAAGGCTGTTGGACGATCTATTCCGTAAAACAAAAGGAACACCATGTATTTATTGGTTACCTTTAACCCCGGAGCAGGTAAAACGTTAAAAGTACTTTAAATATATATCTATTATAATTCTAATTGTTTACAACAGATAGCTGAAAAGGAAGCACAACATGTAAAACGGCTAGAAGAACAGAAGCAACGCCTAAAACAGAGAGAACAGGAACGCGAAAAAGAACGTGAGAGAGAGCGAGAGCGTAACCGACAGAACGATAGAGATCGTGATCGCGATCACAGACGCCCGAGATCGAGTGATCGAAGACGTTCACGTTCACGTGATCGACGACGTTATTAAAGAGGCGCGCGCGGGTGGTATTTTTTCTTATTGCAGATCATCCTATAATTGACATCTTTTTTGACGTCTTTTTCATATGGTATTTTAGGGTGACTTCGTTTTTTTTTTCATTCTCAAAGACTTAGCTTCGTCTTAACTCCATATTTGAAGAAAATCGTTTTAAGAGCAGAGGACGTTGCTTTCCAAAACACACAATGTTCTTGATTAGGCTTTTTATCCTTATCCTCACAACAATGATATGACTTCTATTGAGATTTTTCACGCAAAGAATAATCTTTTAACGAAAAAGTGCTTCTTAATTTTAGATTCACTTATTTTGTTAATGAATCGATTAATAGTTTCTCATTGTGTTCTTTTCTTCTGTAAATGCTAGATATTTATCCAAATTCTTAAAGGATATATAGTCCCTTTCGACTTTCACTACACGTTGTATATTATCTTCTTTTTTATACATTTATTTCCAAGTGTTTTTGTTTTTATATCTCTTTTTGTTTTTCTTTTATTAAAAACATTTTGATCTTAAGAACTTTTTAGCATACTGCATAGAAATTCGAAATCTGATCTGCCAACCTTATATTACTTACTGCTACCTACCAACACACACTCAGCCAAGTTTTCATGCGCCATGCCCTGGTAATGATGGATTTCCTATACTACCAGACAACAATAACAACAATGCCAGAGAGATGATCGACACTGTCTCAACAACATTATCCAACACCAATTAAAAATAGAATAAATATGAAAACGTCAACACAGTCCAGTGTGTATTTGTAACTTCTTCCAGAAGCAATTAAAGATCCAAAACGGTGACGAGAAATTCTTCACATTTCAAAAGTAATAAATTTGAATAAATGCAAAATGCTCGTGATATTTTGACGTTAAAAAAGTCTAATACGATACGAACAAAATTGGTATTGAACATCCCACACATAAAGGAAAACAACTTGCTAAAAATACCAACCAGTTACAGAAGAATGTAGAATATTAAATCCATAAATGTTTATATCACATCAACTTAATTGAAAAATAAAGATACATCAAAATAGAGTAAAATTTTTTAATATTTATTTTAATCATATTGGGGGTATACATAAAGTGACATTCGGGTCCCGCCTAAATTGAAGCCATCCCCACTTTTTCAACATTTTTGAATTGTCTTATTATAATGGCTTTAAAACATTGAATGAAATCTAATTTGAATTATAATTTATATATGATCTGAAATAAGGAATCTTTTTCATTTATTTAGTTTTCACTGAAAACAAATTATTTTGTATTTTTTTTATCTTGTTATTCGTTATTTTTTATGAAAAAATGTATTTCAGCTTTGTTTAAAAAACAATCAAAAATGTATTTATTTCAATGATTTAGAAAAAAGTCACGATTTTTGTTACAAAGTCCCGTTTTTTCGGGCCTGTTCTGAAATCTGACGGTGATTTCAAAACACGATCGATTTTAAAGTCATTATTGGTGCTCGGAAATGGTACGATTTATTGTTTAAAGTAAACAACAATCAATTTAAACCAACTATACCAAAATCGGACGATTTTCGAACCATCCAAGGGTGATTTTAAAATCGGTGATAATACTAAACCCCCGTGATATCAGATCGCGTGATTTCAGAACAGGCCCGTTTGCAAGGGGCCGTTTGCAAGAACAGGCCCGTTTGCAATCTCTAGAATTTGATTTATTCTTTTTGTTATATTTGCGAAAAATGTTTTTTTCTGATTAAATTATGTTTCTTTTTTCTTCTGCAGATTCAGGTGATACAGAAGAGGAAATACAATATTGAAATGAAGATTACTGAAGTTCTTTTTTAGAACGTGTGTTAATTCTTAATAAAAAGATCATATTCAGGCAACTAATTGGTAATAACATTGATATTTTTCCCGGGTTCAGACTATTTTAAATTGCCAAGATGTCGTCACCAAGATGTAACTTGAGACTCTGGATTCTTCAGAAGAGACAACTTATGCCCAATGTCTAAAAAAACCAAAACCTATTTTTTTGAATAATATTCCTGTTTCACCCAATAACACATGGAGATAATGGGGTTGCACCGGGACCTATACAAACATCTTCCTGGTTGTTCCATCCTTTGCGGTTGCTTTTATTTCGTTCCAACGTTTACCGGTTTTTCCGATTTCCTTCATCAGGCTTAACTTTCAAGAGTTTTTCAGTCGTCCTTTTCTTATGCTTCCTTGCACATTTTAGATTTTTTGTTACGTTGTAATTTCTGAAATAGATAATTTTGTTACAAAATTTTAAAATACTAACTTAACTGAAATATAAATAAAAAATTATAGATTCAGATAGAAAACCTTGTAGATAGAAAACAATATATATATGCTGACGGGTTAACCTCTTGCATTTTACCAGTGAGGAGTGGAGTTCCCCAGGGATCGGTCCTTGGACCTCTTCTATTCGTCATGTTTGTAAATGATTTATTTGATGGTATGGGTCCATGGTGCACCCCGTACTCCTTTGCCGATGACGTACAAATTTTGTTCTCAGGAGAGTACCAATTTTCAGATGCACTACAGGCAAAAATTGATTATGTTATTCAGTTGCTCGATCGATGGATGGCAAATAATAACCTAACTATAAATGTCTCAAAAACAAAAGCTATGCTTTTTTCTACTCATCCGTCTACTGTGTGTGTACGTTTTAATAATAGTCCCATAGAATTTGTCCAAAGCTTGAAGTGTTTAGGTCTCGACATTGATGACAAACTGAAGTTTGATCGACACAATGACGGTATTGTATCCCGCACAAACCTAACTCTTCGGCGGTTGTACAACTGTGATCTGATGTTACCTCACTACGTCAAAGAAAAATTAGTTCATGCACTGATCATGCCCAACATACTTTATTGCATAGAAGTATATGCAGGGACAATAAAGCGTAACACTGATAAAGTATGCAGGTCTTTAAAGAGCGCTATGCGCTACTTATACCGCATTAGTCGATTTGCCCACGTAACTCCTTTTCTAGAAGAATTTTTGGGATGTTCTTTTGGTGAATTTGTTGGTCTCCGTTCTCTGCTTCTTTTTTATAAAATCTATAAAAATCAATACCCCACATTCTTGTCCAATTCATTCTCTTGTCTTCTCGCTGTAATCAGTTAATTATACATACATTAGACCATTATGTGGAGAAATCATTCTTAGTCAGAGTAGCTCGTGTGTTTAACTCATTACCGGTTGCCCTTAGGTACTTCAATACATCAGAAGCTAGTTATCGTAAAAAAATCCTGCAACATTTCCAATCTTCCAGTTAGTGTTATACCTTGTACAACACTAACAACTGTATTAGTACTAATACCACTGTAATTTCAAAATAAAACAATAATAATCAATATATCTATACACATATATAATTATAAAAATCATCTTTGTGCCTCTTAATCTACTATTACTACTCGACAAATTTTGCGAGTAATATCTAGTAAATATTTTTTCGCTCTTATTTCACCTTCTAACTTTCCTAGTTTTAAAGTACAAGGTAGACATAGAGTGTAAAGAGCAGGGTAGTTTATTATGTTAATTATCAATAATTTCTTTGATTTATTGCCCTTTTTTCTTAGTGTGATTTATGACCCTTAAAGGAGCTTAAAAATTATTGTTCAGGGCATTGTTTTTGCTTTTATGTAATTATTTTATTTTTTAAAGCTTAATATCTTGTTACAGTAGAGTATCAACTATAAAGTAGCAACCTGCAATTGCTATTATTACTTAATTTAATAGTTATTAAGTTATACATATATGTATCTAGAACTATTTACGTTTTTCCGCTGTAGTAGGAACTCAAATTAAATACCTAAACCAATTTTTCGTTGAAGAATATTGTAATTTACCTATACTTGGCCTACAGGCTTTAAATTACATTAATAAATAATGAAATGAAATGAAATCATTTAAATAGAATTATTTTACACAAAATGTTCCAGGAAATTTGGGCAGTTTCTGAGATATGTTGGGCATGAAATATAAAATTGTGCAGCAGCAACTCTGGTCAACAGGGAGACACAGAAAAGGTCGACATCTATATTCAATTTTTAATAACGTGCTACGACATCTTTTGGAAATTGTGAACAATTTATTGTTGTAAATATATGAAATTGTAACCCTGAGTTTACACAAAACAATTGGCATAAGACAAAACTGTCTCGTGGTAACCTCGGGTAAGGGAATCTCTTAAATACCTGTGAATGCATCCGACGCCTGCCAAAATCGATTTCAAGTGTATTTTAATGTTTATATAGAATTTTCTTTAAACAGTCTTATAATTATCTTTTGTACATTTGAGCAAAAATTCGGGCTTTGGCCAAAGATCGCGTTTTAGCCGTATCCGAATATTCAGTCGGGCTCTATAACTAGGTAATTTGTTATAAAATAGTAAAGCATTTCAAAATTTAATTTTGTGGTTTCAATACGGTTTCCGAACAATCGAAAAAAAACTCCTAGAATTTTGTAAAATACAATAACCTCGCCCTAATTCTGTGCAATAATTTTGAGGCTTTTAGCGCGATTTTCGCACCATCTCACAGTTTATTAAGAGTTGCATTCTTCTTTAACGGGGTACTATCTTTAAATTGGGAGCAATTTGGGCTTATTCTTAAATTTCTATCTCTCTGACTGGGCACTTATCTTTAAATTGGGACTAATTGCGCTTTGTTACATGTTTCTATTCCCAAAATAAACACTCTCACATTTTATCAAATTGGTTGTTGCATAGTGTAATCACGGCACGAATTGCCAATAATTTTCGACATTCGAAAATCAATGTTAAGACAATATATTTAAATAGCTGAAATCATTATTAGAGTTCATATTCTCTCGTAGATCTCTCGAATTTAGAAAAGTAACATAAAAAAATAACAAATTGATTTATTCTTAAATTTTATTTTATCATAAAAATGCTTAACAAATATTTAATATTAAAGTAGATTAAATTGAAAAACACATCAAAATTCAAATATAACACACTGTCATAGCATAGGGTGGATAAATCAAGAGAAGACAAGATGATTCGTTACGAATATAGTAAATAATAGGGATATATTTTGTTATTATATGAACAAATAAAGAACAAAATAAATAAAAATACGTTGAACTATTTTTTTAATATTAAATATTTTCTTATTTACAGAAACTTTGGATGGGGGTTTTATCTCCAATATGTTGTTTGCCTTTTTAATGAACGTGATCATTAAAAAGTGAGGCAATACTTGTTATTTAATTTAGCTAAACGTTAAGTATATTTAAAATTACGATAAAAAAACACAATAAAAATTAGAAATCGCATATTCTGGACGAATAGGTGGGCTAATTTTTGTATGAGTATATGGGTATGGGATATGATAACACTTGTTTGACAAAATTTCACATTTTATAAAGAGTGAGTGAAGAGGAAAATGAAATTAAAGTAAACGTGTTTGTTAATAAATAGCTAAGCGTAGGAACGAAAATAATAACAAATTAATATTTAAAATTATTGATAACATTTTTGTTGCGATCTCGTAAACTCTCCAACTTGCTATTCAAACAAGGAGTACTATGTTTTTTGCGTGTAAGCGAACGGAGACATCGTTGGTCCGAAAGTCTTTGTGGACTATTGAAATGAGAATGATGGGCTGAAAGTAGACATGTACATAAATTACGTTGAATGTTTTAGTTTTGAGGAATCGTGCAATTATTCAAACTACCTTTTGCATTGTGTTCATAAGCCTTTATGGTTTTTCGAGCTTCTCTTAATTTTCGCAGCAATATTTCATTTTTACGCTTTTCAATTGTCAATTCCTGGCTTAGTTGAGCTTTGCTCTTCGATTCCAAAGAATTTAAAACTCTATAGCAGCGTGGGAAAGTGAAAAGAAGGAAATAATTTAATTAATTGCTTTGAAAATATACATTATGTATATGTTTACTTACGAATGATTGAATATGGATGTAGAAGTAGGCCTCTTATGTGGATCAGGATGAGTCATGATTTTTATTAGATCATTAAATTCTCGACTAAGTGTGGGTATATCTGGCACATTATTATCTCTTAAATTATGCCATTCTGGGCCATTTTTTGGCAATGGGCCGCCACCGGCCGCTTCATACAGCGTTAAGCCCAATGAGAATATATCGGCTTTGAATAAATTCGAGAAGTCATCATCAAGTATTTCTTTGGGCAGATAACGACAATCGCCTTCTTCAACACATGGCTCGTTAACCGACGTAACATGCCCCAAGTCACCAATTTTGTATGTTATTAGCCATTCCGAATTGCTTAATTCTTCGTAAATTCCATCCATACCCGTTTCATAACACTCTTTAGTCAGTGGAGGCATTGAAGTTTTATGCACCGAAGGCACTTTTGTTAGAAATATATTTCCAGATTTTAAATCCATATGTACCAAGTCATTTGAATGTATATATCGCAGGCCTTCGGCAACGTGTAGTAGAAGAATTCTTAATTCTGATTCTACTAGAAAACGCTTCTGAAGTAGAGATTGTAGACTACCACCATTACAATATTCATTTTGTATTAGCATATGATTGTCTTCAGCCCAGGCGGAATAATAACGTACAACATTATCATGCTTTCCCAAAACCGCATGAGCCCATACTTCGTTGAGGGCTTGTTTTCTGAAAGTTAAAGAAAAATGATATAATAAGTTATGGAATGACATTGAATCTTTGTTGGCTAAAAGAGCAATATTGTAAAGTAACAAATAAGTATGCTTAGACGAAAAACATTTCTCGACAATGTGGTCAGTTAGACAAACCGACAACGTCCGTCTTCAATAATTTCGGTATGAATTATCTTAAGAGATTTTTTTTAGAGCCTATGTTCTTTAAGAATGCTTTACGATCCAATAGGTTTATTAATGTTATCTTATTAATTGCGCTCAAGTTCAAATGTCATACAGCACCAAATTCTGAATATATCGCTCATTTAGTGCAAGAAAGTCACAACTCAAAATTGGAAATGCCGTCTATGGCGATTTGTGTAGACTGTAGAAAATTAACCTGGCAATCGAATGGAATCAAATCAATTTCTAAGTTTGTGAAATATAGTTGCCTACCCCATAAATCCAAACTAGCTATCAATAATCTTTACGTTTTGAAGAGCAGGAAATGTTTGTATGGGCACCTAGAAATTTTAAGTTGTGACGTTCTAGCACTAAACGAGCGATATTTTGTTCTGTAATATATGGCTAGGTTCTTTCTTTTAAGACTATTTTTCCACCATCTTCGTCTTCTAGCCAAAACATCTGTAGAATCGTTGGAAATATACTGTCTAATATACAGGTATATTTCAATAAAATCGAAAAATCATGAAATTGATAAAAACCTAGTCGATGGAATGTGAAAATTTACGTTATTATCTGTCTTGATAGTGAGAAATGCGAAAAACTTCATGAATTGGTAAAATTAGGACGAAGTAATTTGAGAGCAATTTTATCGAAATCGCTTTCCATCACATAACAGATAATGACGAATTGTCTTTATTGATTATGTTGTTTAGAATCACTTACTTCAAGACTTTTTTAACTCAAAATTGATAATTTTTGAGGTTGTCCTACAGAAAAGCGAATTTTGTAAATATCCATAAATTAATCTCAACGAAATTTTGTTTATAGGTAAACAATCATATTTCGGATTATTCCACCTCTTCTAAACTTCCTATTTTATCTTATTTATGTTTTTATACGGACTAAGTTACACATCTCGACTATATTCAATTTTGAGTTACGACAGTCTTGAAGTAAGTGAGCGATGTATGTATGTCGTATGTACAGTATTATTGCTTCGATAGCCTTTGTATATTCTAACAGTTTCTTGTGCGTGATGTTGATTAGGTCGTTGTCGAGCTTTATGCTCTAATAATGCTTATGAATGCTTACCCCGAGCAATAAATAACTTGATAGTAGCATAATACGCGGTATTTAATAATAATAAAATGTCGGATATCATGGTTAGTAATATTTTCTTTACATGAATTTGTTATGACTTTCACTTACACTTGTTTTCTATAACTTGTATGTGTTTTTGTTTGTTCTGTATACCTGACAAGATACCTCCTGTATACCTCCCCAAGATATAATATTAATGTAGATAAATAAATATTCTATATTACAGTAGCAATAGTGAAAGATTTAACACATTTTCTATGCCTCTAAATGTTGTTCCAAATTTCACTTGAAGTCGAAGAGGAATCTCTCTTTTTGTCTCTTTAGTTTAATTCCGTCCCGGTGTTCGATTTAATTAAGACATATTTGAGTGTACTATTAATACAACTTACTCAAAAGAACTTCCAGCCACTGGTTTAATGCTCTTCTTAATGGCATAAATGCAGCCATCCAAACGATTCAGGCACTGATATACCATTCCAAATTCTCCAATACCGATCACAGATAATTCAACAAATTCCTTTTTGTACCGACTAATATTAGTGTCCTGTAATGCCAGTCTCTTGGGAGCCTGGTGCATTTCCGCTGTGTGTTCGTTATCGTTGTTTATGTCATCGTCGCCGTTAAGAAACAATTGCAATGAACGATTGCTGAGATTCTCACGGCCGAATTGGGTGCGGCAACGTTTCTTATTGTGAGCCATAAGACCTGCAAAAAAAAATGCCACGAATTAATTGAAACACTTCTCACCCTTTGTCACTCGCCAACTTACTGTCTGGTGTAAAGGGATTTACATTAGCTGTCTGCTGTTGCATGACATTGTCAAGAGCTCTGTTGTGTAAAGGTAATGATCGTGGCCTTTCAGCCGTCTTAAGAAATAGCGATTCCTGTCTTTTTGTTATATCGGATGCTGCAACGGCAGACAGGTGGTTCAAACACTTTCCCGATGACTTTTCCAAAATGGTTTTTGGTGTTGCTGGCGTATCGAACAATCTCAGAGCACGCACCTTACGATATGGTGGCGAAATTGACATCGTTGTTGGTGTCTTATCACTGTCATTTTTTTCACTTGGTGCTGTGCTTCGTTTTGATAGAGGACTAGGACTGTCATTTGTTTCATCGTCGTCGTCGCGACTGGGCGAAGCAAATCTCAACTTTCTTGGCAAAATCGTTGTACAGGCGGGAGGCGATGAAGACGGTGAACACATTTCGATCTCCAGTTGCTCAATTGAAGTCCCACCACTACTGTTTTGTTGTCGCGAACGAAATGCCATTTTTTGCTGAAAAAAGGCTTGCTGTGGTTGTGAATGCTTTTGTGGCGTGCCACTTGTCAATTCTTCTAAGTTTTTTTGTTGTGATACTTAGGAATTCACATGAAAATGTTGAAAAAAGTACAAAAACAGCTAAACAAAAGAAAAAGGATTCTTTTTAAATTAAAACTCAAAAAATAGTGCTGAAAGATATCGAGTAGTTTTGAATAGGGGTACCCGATATCCAATTACCAATTACTCGACACAATTTTGACACCGGTTAGTGGCAAACGTATCGTAGTATGCAGATAAGCAAGTTCTGTTTCACATGATGTAATTTTTTCCAACAAGGGTCAAAGTGTGTAGGAGAGACACCTACGTAATATACACTCACATTAGGCGTGTTTTCGTTACACCATAAGTGCTTAATTTGTATGGGGAGCTAAGCACTTTTAAGCACTATTAGTTCCCGATAAAGTTTGGTGCTTGTGTTCCTGTCTTAATCGAGTATGATGTTGCCAGATTGGGCACCCTATATTTAGCAATATGGCATCCCATTTTTGGAGAGATTTTATCAATTATTGTGAATTAAAGGGAAGAAGAAGAACAAAAGTAGGAAATTATTTTAATATTTGCAAAAAGAGTGTAAACAATTGAACATAGAATAGTAAATATATGTTTTATAAATACTTTTCACGAATTTTTTGTCTGTTTCGCACTGTTCTTTCTTCGCAACTCATGACACCAGATAGTGAAAATCCGCCACTTATTGCTTATGTGTCAGTTAGTGGAAGTCAGTTGTATACGTTGCAAAGTGCTAAACTAAAATTGCTTGCTTGTAACGAAAACATGCCTATTCTCACTGACATTATTCGTCAAGCAAATTTGATCGTCAGCGGACAACTTTAATGTAAACCCCGACAAAGTAAACAACTTATTTCCACTAAGCAAACAACTTATTTCCACAAAATCCGAATTTGACAGAAAGTTTACAACAACAACAAAAGAAAACGAGACAACGAGCCGCTCTTTTGACATTTCTCTTCAGTAAGGTTTGCCATTTCATGATGGAAAGATATACGAGCCACGTTACTGTGAATGGGAATCGCTACCGTTCAATGATAACCGAATATGTTTGGCCCCAATTGGATGATATGGACTTGGAGGACATGTGGTTCCAACAGGACGGCGCCACAAGCCACACAGCGAATGCCACAATCAGTTTATTGGAAACCAAGTTTGGAGAACGTGTTATCTCACGAAATGGTCCAGTCGATTGGCCGCCTCGGTCGTGCGATTTGACGCCGTTAGACTATTTCCTGTGGGGTCAAGACTATTGTCTATGCCAACAAGCCAGCGACGATTGATGAACTTCGTACGAATATCGAACGTGAAATTGCAGCAGTATCGGCCGATTTATGCTTGAAAACCGTCGAAAATTGTGTTCAGCGTCTGGACTTCTGCAAGCGTGCCCGTGGTGGCCATGTAAAAGAAATCGAGTTCCATACATAATGGCATCGAACGTACTTTCACAGGAATAAAGAATTACATTGATATCCAAAACCGTTTTTGTTTTATTTAAAAGAACTTTTGTAGCGTGTGTTTTGAATCACCCTTTATGAAAGACTTATTTCTGGTTGTATTCAAGATTCTCAGCAAGCAGTCTCTTATTAAAACCCTTGGCTTAAATACAGCTACAGAAGATCGTATGGAATTTCAAAGCAAACACATACTACGCCCAAAAAAAAAAAGTTTGCTGTTAATAACAAACAACGTCTGCTAATTTTCAGCAAACATATTTTCTGCTAATACAGCAAATTTTCTGCTATAATAGCAAAAAGTTTGCAGTTTTGCATTAGCAAACGCACTGCTGAAAAATTTGCAGTTTGCTGAAAATGTTTGCTGTTAATCAAAATATGTGAAAATAATGCAATAATTTACATGATAAAGTTCAACTACCATTGAAAATCAAAAAGGTTAAGGTCATTCGTGCGCTGAGAAAAGTATATTTTGAACAAAATTAAATAATTTTTCCGAGTTACGGTTCTCAATATTTCTATTTTTTCATTGGATTTTATAAATATTAGAAATAGGAGTCGAATAAAACTGCAAAAAGTAAAACACAAATCCATAACGAATATGATTTGACGTGGAAATAGAGCGATTTCAAAATCTAAGTACCGGACATACAATTAAAATTAATCTATTGCGTTTAGATTTTACTTTCTAATGTTTTACATTTTAATGAACTCAAAGCTAAACATTACTATTTTCAGTGCGATTTGTAAAAATGTTTATAAAGTCCTCATTCACACAAGGCAATTTTTTTCAAGCAAGTGTCAAAGTTTGTAGGAGAGAGTGGCAGAGAGCTCTTTCCGCCAGCCTCTCTATCCTACAAATTTGGTCACTTGCTTGGAAAAAATTGCCTCGTGGGATCCAGGACTAGGTTTTGTGTATGCAAAAACACAAGACCACAAGACGACAAATACTTGTGAAATTTTCGGTTTGAAGTGGAAAGTTCCGATTTACGCGGGGCGATTTTTAATTCTCTTTTGAACTTGCCTTTGCGTTCCCACGGCTATTCCTGATTGTATTGTTGTTGTTTCAAAGTGCGAATGAAAAACAAAACGTCCGATTGATTCCAAGGAGGTTTTTCCCCTCCCTTTCCAACTGCCACCCCTACAAACACCCTTAAGTCGTTGATTAAATTGCCTCGTGTAAAGGAGGAAGAACATAGACCCATCAGCACACGTGGCAATTTTCCAAGGCAATTCGTTTTTTGTAGGAGAGAGGCATGCGGAAGATAATATGGAAAGTAGATTCTTGTACTGGCAAACCGTTTTGTGTGTTTTATTCTCACTTTGCTGCCTTTATCTTCTACAAACACCGAATTGTCTCGCGTGAATCGGGACATAGACATGCTTCATTAGTCCTGATTCACATTAGACAATTTTTTCCAAGCAAGTGTCATAGTTTGCAGGAGAGAGAGTCAGAGATTTTTTCCGCCTGCCTCTCTCTCTTACAAATTTTGACACTTGCTTGGAAAAAATTGTCTCTTGTGAATCTGGACTTACGGAAAAAATAAAATTAAAAAAAGAAGCGGCGTTTAATTTATATTCCTTGCCATTGAAACCAATTTTTTCCATTAAAATATGCTTGTGATAAGGTATACATATATTCATATTTGTGCAGATGACAAAATCTCATATTGACAGACGTAATATGCTTTCACTAACATTCAAGAGTAGCCCTCTTTGACAGACATCGTGCGCCGACGTCGGCTATTTAAGTAGCACCCTTTGAAGTGTAAAATATTTGACGCCAAATAAAATTGAAATTTTCGTTCTGTTTGTTAATTTGCATTACAAAGGCATCCGGCTGGCGGAGTAAATAAATATTTTTGGCAAAGAGATCACATCCATCAAAGATGATAATACAAATGATTTTAGTGAGTAAAACTATTCCGGGGGACAGCTTCGACCATGCATACAAATGGCTAAAGAAAGAAATCGGTTTAATATTTCCCGAAAAGGCGAAATTGTTTATGCCTTGGAGGATAGAAAGCAAAGGACTGAAAATATTGAACGGTGGATGGGTGTTTACGATTTCTTAATGAAATTCATAACGGCTGTAGCACATAAAGAACCACGTTATCAATTTATCAAGTCGCAACAGGTAAGCGTACACAAATTGCATTTTTTATTTCTGGTTGTTTTCACGATTCTCAGCAAGCAGTGTCCTATTAAAACCCTCTACTTAAATACGGCTACAAAAGATGAACTTAAATTTCATAGCTGTCCATACAGAGAACTTGTGAAGGCGATGGACTAACAATTTATTTCCTTGTCCTCTTTTCCAAATCGCATACACCTCTTGGAAGTGTGACCCTAATGAAAATACCTGCAACAACTGGTAAGTAATTTTTTTCTTTTTGTGATTCGTTTAACGAAATGGCAACATTGATTTTTTACTCCATATGCTCCAACGATGGTCGCTAATATCCGAATCACGAAGCAACCTTTTGGCTCCAAAAAGACTCGGAATAATGTAGTATAATTTGGATGTAATCCATGGATAAGATAATTTTGCCCAATGAGTTGGCTACGGACATGTACGATTACCGTGTCTATAGGTTGAACCCAACACATTGGCCAACATTGACAGGGTTTGCGTCAATGTCGTACGATTTATGTTCTTTATATTTTTCCTTCGGACAAAAAGAAGATAATTGTTAATGCCAGTGACCGGTAAGTATTGTTTGTAGATACTCCTATTGCTATTCAATTTAATAAATGATTTCTTTTTCAATTATATTTTTAGATCAAGCGTACATACAGATTTCACAGCTCAAAACGCTTATCAATACATGGGCTGAATAACTTCAGGTTGGAATCCTGATATACTCTTCTCAAATATCAGGAAAATATAAAAATTGTATTTCTTTTATTAAAATAAAAAGGAAAAAGACGTATGTTAGAATAACAAAAATAGTTTGTTCTTCCAGCTCTTTTTTCTGTTAAATAATAGCAAAATTGTTTGTTAAAACGACTGTTTTAGTTTGCTATAGTAACAGGCAAATTTGTGTGCTAGAATAACAACCATAGGTTTGCTAAAATAACAGACGAAGTCTGCTTTCCCCAGACACAGACTGTTGAAACAACAAACATTTTTGCTAATTATACTCACAAAATTCTTTGAGTGTAGGCATGTTTTCGTTACAAGCTAGCGTACAAGCTTTCGTTTAGCACTTTGTAACGAAAAGTGGAGGATTTCCACTATCTGGTAGCAATGGTGTCATGAGTTACGAAGAAAGAACAGTGCGAAACAGACAAAAAATTCGTGAAATGTATTTATAAAACATAAATTTACTATTCTATGTTCAATTGTTTAGTCTGCATTTACATGATACTTTTTTTTAAGTATTAAGCATACTTATCGGCGTTTTGTGGGCGAGAGAGGCAGTCGGAAACGGGGGGAAAAAAGTATGCCGTACTCGTACTCATCGTTTTGTGTTTTTCGTTCTCACTTGGAAACAACAACAATTCACACAGGCAAAGCCGAAACAAAACAAATGAAAATAAGTTAAGTATTGAAAAAAAGTACGCGTGTGAATACTTTTTCAAAAGAGAATAAGCCGATAAGTTACTTAAAAAAAAAGTACCATGTAAATGGGGACTTACACTTTGCTCTTCTTCTTCCCCTTAATTCACAATAATTGACAACAATCTCTCCAAAAATGAGATGACATACTATTAAGACAGGAACATAAGCACCAAACTTCATCGGGAACTAATAATGCTTAGCTCTCCATACAAATTAAGCACCATTGGTGCAACGAAAACACGCCTACTGGGAAGCATTTATTTGCTACAAAGTGGTCAAATGGATGATCTAGCACTTTATTTCGATTTCTGTTTTTCCAAATCTCATTCACATCTTGAAATTGTGGCCTTCTGGATGAAAAACTCTGCAATAGTTAGCAACACATGCGCCCATGTTCTGGAATTCACTTGTGGTGGTGAAGGGAGAAGTATTCACCGAGAGGTGTTCTGCAACTCACTTTCACCCCATTTCATGCAATTTTTTCTCACCATGTTTTCCATTGTGAGAGCGCTGTGAGTTCTCATTTTTTGGAAAGAATAATTATTGTAATCACAAATTAACTGTGCCGTGACAAAATTTGTAATGTTTACTTCTTAATTACAAGTTTCTGTACGATAAAATAATCAAATTAAATAATAAATTAGGTTTTATAAAATAAGTCCAAAATTGCAACCAACTTTTTTTCTTTTGTGATGTGAGTAAGTGAGTTCTTGGCAAATCAGCTGATTTGGGTTGACTTCGAAAAATCAGAGATGCAAGATGTTTGTTAGTTTGAAATACAACCATTTTAATGGAGTAACCTCAAGGTTATTTGCATCGGATAACTTAATTTTGGTACAGAAATGTTATTCCATTTTAAAAATTTACTAAATTTAACAAAAATATAAGTAAAATAATTAAAATGATCGTCAATTTGCCTATTACGAACCGTGTGGCAACGCTACTTCTGCAAAGTGTCAAATGTTTGACGTCTATTAAAACGTAACAAAAACAACAAACATAAAACAATTAACACCAACTTGACAAAACAAAAAAACATAAAACAAAAATTGGACGGAAAATAACCAAAGGATTTAGATTTTACAAGATGTAAGTATGCTGAGTTTTTTGCTGAAGCTAATTGTTCAAATTCATTGCATTACTATCCTACAGGTCCCCACGAATAAATAGTTCTCACAATGAGATTTTCGTCCAGTTCATGGAGTTACACCCAGACTTGGCCATGGGCTACTCAAAGATGGATAAAGCAGAGCAGGATAAACTGTGGTCAGACCTGGCAACAAACCTTAATTCATGCGGACCTCAAAAAAGGACGGAACATTAAATCCAAGCTTACACATAACAAAAGGGAATGTCGGGCAACAGGTGGTGGCCAATATAATAAATATGTAATGACACCTTTGGAGGAACGTGTTGCTGTTTTGTGCGACCTTTATATGTGCGCGGATGGGATAAATAACACCCAGAAATTAGGTGGCCCCAATAAAGAAAATATTGACGCAGATGCACCATCTACATCGCATGCAAGTCGTATTAGGCCCAAAGAAACGTCAAGTGCAAAACCAGCAGAAAAACTTGCCACATCATCAGCTGCAAATACAGTGACTGCATCAAAGCGTGTACGCAGCCACTCTCCTGATTTCGGCGATATACCCGATTCGCCAATTGCCTCTCCCAACATTGAGCCACCCGCACCAAAGAGAAAGAAACCATCGGACGTGGAGTACTTAATGGAGGAGGAAACGAAAAATTTTAAGTGTGTTTCGGGTGGTATTAGTGCAATAAAGGAAGTGATGGTTGCCAATAGTCATACATTAATAAGCATTGAAAATAAGCATGAACTAGTCTCATTAAAAAAGGAGGAAATAAAAGAAAAGAAAAGGCACCACATACAAATGGAGAAGCATTTGCTCACCCGAAATGAGCTGAAATTGAAGTCCATCGAGCTGGAACAATTGAAGATGGGACTTTAAATTGACAATATAGTTAATAAATACATATATAACTAATTGATCTCATA
This sequence comes from Eudasyphora cyanicolor, assembly GCA_963930755.1. Classification (NCBI taxonomy): domain Eukaryota; kingdom Metazoa; phylum Arthropoda; class Insecta; order Diptera; family Muscidae; genus Eudasyphora; species Eudasyphora cyanicolor. Next base: position 63,564,865 of record OZ005737.1, read on the forward strand.
AAAGACTGCAGCAAATAAAATTTGTTTTGTATTTTTAGTTTATTCATTCTAAAGACTGTGTTTTATTGAACTATTGAACGTGCAATTTCGTCTCTTACTCGTGTGCCATCGGTACCACTACTTAATTGTTCCACATCTTCAATGTTGTCATCGTCAGGTATCGGAACTTCCGCATCCATAGGTAAATTAAAATGCTTGCAAATATTGTGCAGTGCGCAGCATGCATTAATAATACTGCTTACTTTTGCTGGTTCGTAGTGGAGGGTCGCTTGTAGGTATCGGAAACGAGATTTTATGTTGCCTATAGTCCTCTCAACAATGTTCCGTGCTGAGCAGTGTACTTTGTTGAATTTGTGTTCACTGTGTACAATTGGCGGCAGCATTTTTGAAGCACTGATTTCCGCCTGACTCATTTCCATATTAATCCATTGTGGACATATTTTGTCCTCAATAGCGTTTACCACTTTCCACATTATTTTGCACAATGTAGTCCTTCCCATGCTTATATTTATGTCGTTTGCTATAACACCTTGAAAAGCGCCTACCGCAAGAAATCTCAAAGCTGCCGCCAATTGTATTTTTTGTGGTATTGAGCCTGTGCTAATGTAGGGTGCAATTTGATCAAGGATCATTGAAAATCCGTCATTATTAAGCCGGTAAAAAGCTATAAAACATTTAAAGGCATAAATTATTATGTTAAACAGATTAACGACACTTAACTTACCTCGAATTTGGAATATCCATTGGATTTGAGTAGTCACGCAAGTGCCGCCTTTTGATACGTTCCTCAAGAACTGCATAAATCCCTAATGGCTAAGAGAAAAGCTATTGGCACATTTTTTATTGTGTTTTTGTATAAAATATGATTAATAAATCTTTAGATTTTCTTTTTTTAATTTCTTGTCGGATTCTTCGCGAGAATAAATTGTTTTGTTTACGTTTTTGTCTGCAAATTATGGCTTTGCAGACAAAAACATATGTTTCGATTTTTTTGAGCAGAAGTTCGAAAAAGAGAATTCACGTGAGAACCAGAACACCTCTCCATTCGTTTGGTGAAGTGAATTTGTGAAGTGAATTGAATATTTGGTGAGAGCCAGAACAGGGCTGATGGGCTTGGAATCCTGATTGTAACTTCGTAACTTACTAGAAAACCTAAAATTTGCATTTCTTTTATTAAAATAAAAAATAACTCTTGAAAACAAACATTTCTGCTGGAACAACTGATTTTATTTGCTGATTTATCAGAAAAAGACTTATGCTAGAATGACAAACATTGTTTGTAATTCCAGAAGTATTTTTTCTGTTAAATAATTGCAAACATGTTAGATAAAAAGACTGTTTTAGTTTTCTAAAGTAGCAGGAACATTTTTGTACTCAAATAGCAACCATGAGGTTTCTCTTTTCAGCAGACACAGACTGTTTTAACAACAAAAATTTTTGCTAATAATACTAAAACTAAGTACACACGATTGCCAGATCGGACAATATTGTCAGAAAAATGGAACGTACAAACGTGTACGTTCGCAGGGCTTTCAACGTTGGCAGAAATGTCATTGTGAGGTAATTTGCAGATTGTTAGATGTGCGAAGTTTATGCATGCGCATTGTCAGAAAAACATTTTATTTTCAACACTGTCTATACCTTTGCCCAACAATCTGTCATTGTCCGTACATTTGTAGCACTTTAACAGGGTTGATAACGATGTCCGATCTGGCAATCGTGTGTACTTAGCTTAAAGTTTGCCGTTCACTGGCATTACTACACTCAAAGAATGTTGTGAGTATCATTAGCAAAAATGTTTGTTGTTTCAACAGTCTGTGTCTGCTGAAAATGGGAAAGCAGACTTCGTCTGTTATTTTAGTAACCCTATGGTTGTTATTCTAGCACACAAATTTGCCTGCTACTATAGCAAACTAAAACAGTCGTTTTAACAAATAATGTTGCTATTATTTAACAGAAAAAAGCGGCTGGAAGAACAAACTATTTTTGTTATTCTAGTCTACGTCTTTTTCTTTTTTATTTTAATAAAAGAAATACAAATTTTATATTTTCCTGATATTTGAGAAAACCAACCTGAAGTTATTCAGCCCATGTATTGATAAGCGTTGCGAACTGTGAAATCTGTATGTACGCTTGATCTAAAAATATAAATAAAAATAAATCATTTAGTAAAATTGAATAGCAATAGGAGTATCTACAAACAATACTTACCGGTCACTGGCATTAACAATTTGTACGAAGGATAAATATAAAGAACATAAATCGTACGACATCGACGCGAACCCTGTCAATGTTGGCCTATGTGTTGGGTTCAACCCAAAAACAATATGTATAATTTAAGAAGACATTCCTTCCTGTAGCGAGTAGGTGTCAATTACGAACGAATAGGAATTTCATTTCAACGAGTAAGGTTTTTCGCGCATTTTCAGATCGATTTTCCTGAATTTTTTGTAATTGTCACAATTAAAATATTAATCGATAAGTGCAAAAAAAGTTTAAGCTATGTTCGCGGAAAACTGTTTTTTTTGCGTGTGACAATTCATTCCTATTCGTTCGTAACTGACGGATTTTGACATTTCGGCCTGAAGGAATGTCTTCTTATATTAATTTGTCTTTGGTTCAACCTAGAGACACGGTTATTGTACATGTCCAGAGCCAAATCATTGGGCAAAATTATCTTATCCATGGATTATATCCAAATTAGACTACATTATTCCGAGGTTTTTGGAGCCAAAAGGTTGCTTCGTGATTCGGATATTAGCGACCATCGTTGGAGCATATGGAGTAAAAAATCAATGTTGCCATTTCGTTAACGAATCACAAAAAGAAAAAAAATACTTACGAGTTGTTGCAGGTATTTTCATTAGGGTCACACATCCAAGAGGTGTATGCGATTTGGAAAAGTGGACAAGGAAATAAATTCACAAGTTCTCTGTGTGGACAGCAAATAATTGCTATAAATTTAAGATCATCTTTTGTAGCCGTATTTAAGTAGAGGGTTTTAATAGGACACTGCTTGCTGAGAATCGTGAAAACAACCAGAAATAAGCATTTCACAATCATAGTGATTTTAATTTGCAATTTGTGTACGCTTACCGCTGCTTTTTTAATTTCTTTTTTCAGTAAGTGCAGATTCACACGAGACAATTTTTTCCAAGCAAGTGTCAAAATTTGTAGGAGAGAGAGGCAGGCGGAAAAAATCTCTGCCTCTCTCTAGCAAACTATGACACTTGCTTGGAAAAAATTGTCTAATGTGAATCAGGACCAGAGAATGAAGCCGAGCTAAAATTGGTGGCGGCGGGGGCTAGTCGGCTAAGCCGACATAAAATTGACATACGGCGGCTCTATGATAGACATTTTAACATTTAAAATAATAGTTGAAACGTTAAGCTCTGGTAATTATTCTTAAATAATATATGTTTTAAAGTTAATTGTAAGATATTATGAGGTGAAAAATAATCGATTCCATGCCGCTAGGCGGCTCTATGATATATTCTATTTTCAAAGTACATATGTATTTATAGACGATTGTCAGATCGGACAACTTTATCAACCCTGTTAAAGTGCCGCAAATGTACGGACAATGACAGATTGTTAGGCAAAGGTGAAGACGATTGCAAGAAACCCTTACAATTTCATATATTTTGTAAATATTTATATGCAGGATTGCCAATAAAAATATTTTATAGACAGAGGCCAATAAAATTGTTTTCTGACAATGCCGCCATTCGTCTATAGCTTAAGTCGAAACAGGTTTTTTTCCAGGAGAGGCGAATCGACGTTTTAGTGAAATTTTAAATTTGTGTTTAATTACCTTGTGGACCTCTACTGTTTTGAGCTTAACTTGATTGGTTCTTTAGAATGGAGGTATTAATTTATATGTTATAATATTCTTTAATACTCCATTGATTTTTTTCCGAAAATATTTTTATCTCTATATGAACATAATCTAGTAATAAATAAAAATTAATAACCTTTAAAAGAGAATTTTTATAATTATTTTTCTATTACTATCAATATTATGATTTTTAAGACATGTTAAGCTCCCGCTTGTGACAATAAACGAATCAAAATGAAAATCACTCACTTCCATATCGTCCACCCAATAAATGAATGGTGTATAATTTATTTGTCGTTTCGAGAAAATCATATTTGAAGTTTTTGTGAAATTGAAACTCGATATTATTATTTATTAACGAACAATTTCAAACACCCAATAACCCAATTTGTTGAAGTAGAATTTCACCAGATATAGAACCAATTGCGTAGATTCTTAGAATGCAATAAAAAATAATAGTGTATATGCGTACACATTATTCTTCTATTAAGGGGACGATATATCTGCTATATAGCTATTTGCTTATCAAAAATGTAAATTGTACCTATACATATTTTAAAGTTTTTCTATGGAACGGCGGCTGTGTTTCGGCCGATTTTAGCCGCAAAGATCGGCGACGGCTTCGGCTGATGAAAAAAGGTCGGCGGCGGCTAAAATCAGCGGCTCGGCTCGGCGGCTTCATACTCTGATCAGGACTAATGAAGCATGTCTATGTCCCGATTCACGCGAGGCAATTCGGTGTTTGTAGAAGATCAAAGGCAGCAAAGTGCGAATAAAACACACAAAACGGTTTGCCAGTACAAGAATCTACTTTCCCCATTATCTTCCGCATGTCTCTCTCCTACAAACACCGAATTGACTTGGAAAATTGCCGCGTGTGTTGATGGGGTCTATGTTCTTCCCGCTTTACACGAGGCAATTTTATCAGCTGCTTAACGGTGTTTGTAGGGGTGGAAGTTGGAAAGGGAGGGAAAAACCTCCTTGGAATCAATCGGACGTTTTGTTTTTCATTCGCACTTTGAAACAACAACAATAAAATTAGGAATACCCGTGGGAACGCAAAGGCAAGTTTAAAAGAGAATTAGAGAATATAAAAATCGCCCTGCGTAAATCGACTTTTCATTTCAAACCGAAAATTTCACAAATATTTGCCGTCCTGTGGTCTTGTGTTTTTGCATACACAAGACGGAACGAGGCAATTTTTTCCAAGCAAGTGACCAAATTTGTAGGAGATAGAGGCTGGCGAAAGAGCTCTCTGCCACTCACTCCTACAAACTTTGACACTTTCTTAAAAAAAATTGTCTTGTGTGAATCAGGACTTTATAAACATTTTTACAAATCGCACTGATAATGTAATAGTAATGTTTAGCTTTGGGTTCATTAAAATATCAAACATTAGAAAGTAAAATCTAAACGCAATAGATTAATTTTAATTGTATGTCCGGTACTTAGATTTTGAAATCGCTCTATTTCCACGTCAAATCATATTCGTTATCGATTTGTGTTTTACTTTTTGCAGTTTTATTCGACTCCTATTTCCAATATTTATAAAATCCAATGAAAAAATAAAAATATTGAGAACCGTAACTCGGAAAATTGATATCGCCGACAAATTATTTAATTTTTTCAAAGTATACTTTTCTCCGCGCACGAATGACCTTAACCTTTTTGATTTTCAATGGTAGTTGAATTTTATCATGTAAATTATTGCAACTTTTGTCTTATTTTCACATATTTTGATTAACAGCAAACATTTTCAGCAAACTGCAAATTTTTCAGCAACTTTTGTCTTATTTTCACATATTTTGATTAACAGCAAACATTTTCAGCTAACTTCAAATTTTTCAGCAGTGCAAACTTTTTGCTATTACAGCAGAAAATTTGCTGTATTAGCAGAAAAAATGTTTGCTGAAAATTAGCAGATTGGGTGTATCTTATTTTTGCCCGAATGGTGATCTTGTCTGACGCATCGTACCCACGTATTGCGTGGTTGTCCTTGACGGCGATGTCCTTGTGGATTCCATTCTAACGTAACTTGCAATTTCTGATGTAGGCCGTCTGAGGGTATGGCCGATCCATTTTCTTTTACGTATTTCTAGAGAGACTGGACTGCAGTTCGCCATCAGAGGGACTGATTGGATACTCAGTTTGGCCAGTATATACGTAATATTTGTCTGAGGCATCGATTTAAAAAAGGCTGTACTTTGTTTTGCGTCGCTTTTGTGACGCTGCTATTGAATATCTTTATTTTCGTTTTCTTCGAGATTATATTGGCACGCCATATTTTGTGTAATTTAAGGAAAGCCACTCGCGCCTTTTTTATACGATCGGAAATCCAAGGTAATTAAACGATGAAACATCCTTTATACCGTCGATAGTGAGTGGAGTTGAAATTTCTGTACCAATTCGCATTAGTTTTGTTTTTCGAAAGTTTATTCGTAATCCTACCTTCTTTGCATTTTTAACTTAATTAATTTTTCTTCTTCGTTAAGATATTCTGTCATGTTCCACCGATACCGATAGGAGCTTCTGTATTTGTTTCTTCCATCACACAGTCCAAAAGGATGAAGAAAAGTGTGGGAGATAATACACATCCTTGTCTCACACCTGCGGTGGTACTAAAAGGGTTGCTTTCTTTATCGTTGGAACGGAATTTATTATTTATTTACATGAATTACAATAAAAAGTAATATTATATTCTAATTATAAGGTCCAGGGAAAGGTCGGGTTACAACAGGGTTACCATACGTCCTCCTTTCGGAGGACATGTCCTCCTTTTTCACCATTGCCCACCCTCCTTTTTGAAAAATGTGGGATTTGTCCACCTTTTGTTACTGCTTCAAATGTTTTTTTTATAGATCCACCAATCGTGGTTTTGGGTGGTCCTTTTCAACAATAATGAACCTCAACTGAAGTATACTTTCAACCACTGAATGTTTTTTTAGTTTTTTTGGCTTTACCAGCACAAACATCTGTGATTAACGCTCAATTGACATATGCATTGAACCGTCTAAAAATTGATTCTACAAAAACTGTAATTTGCACTAAATTTTGTTTCAAGAACTCGACTGCCCTCCTAAGAGGAAAGTCGTATCTCAATTTTAGTAGTTTTTAGAAATTTATCTTTTACGTTTTTAGACTTTCGCGCCTTCAGTTGTATGTTATGGTGGTAGCCGGTTTTACCAGCTCACATAGTCTAATCTAGGTTCCTAACCTAAACCTAATAGTAAGAGGCTTGAAATTTAAGAAACGTAAAAGCTAAATATCTCAATACTACTAAAATGGATGTGACTTTTTTCTTAGGAGGGCTGTACTCCTCTGTATAATTTTATATGTATTTGTCGGCGGCCGGAAATTGGACCCCAAGGAAATGCAGCCAAATTAAAAATGAAAGTGCACCCTAAATTTGGGGCCTATTTTTGTTACAAAAAGTGCTTTAGGAAATTACATCCCCATTCAAGAAAACAGAAAAGACCCATTCTAATTATAACTCTTTTTTTGCGAGGTCGGCCTACTCCTTTTGTTATATTTGCAAAATTTATTGTTAAAATTCTCAATACATACATACTATATGTAAAAATTTAGGACTATAGCGCTTTTTTAAAAAAAATAATATTTGATCAAAACAAAATGTATATCTCTTCAAATTACTGTTATTTAAAAAAATGCCCTCCGAAGGTTCCAAGGGCTCTTGTAAATATCACAAACGTCCACCTTTTCTAACACAAATGTCCTCCTATTCGAAAAATGTTTGAGGTAACCCTGGGTTATAAAGACCATATGGCTAAATGTTTGCAACAAAGTGGTCAAATGGATGATCTAGCACTTTATTTCGATTTATATTTTTCCAAATGCCATTCGGATCATAAGGTTAACTTTGCGGGCTGATTGGCGATAATATAATCTTGCTTGAGACTTCGTCGCCGCAGAAGATTTAGAACAAAGGATTGCGTTGTGGAGTTTCTTTCGATTTTGTATTTCATTCCAGGATTCAGGACTTATCCATGGTTTGGTATTTCGTGGTTTTATTCCAAGGACCGATTTAGCGGATGATTTGCCTGATTCTTTTATGTCTGATCAACTATTTTGACTATTTGCAGTAAGCTGTAAGCGTAGACTTTGGTTGTACAAATTGCTGGTTCGTTAAGGTGTGTGGCATTATATTGCTGGCTCGTTAAGGTGTGTGGAATTATATTTCTCAGTGTTTTTCTTATAGACTCATTAATTGCTGCTGGACGCAATAATCTGCTAACTAAGACATGGTCAATTTGTTACGTGTATTCCTATCAGGTGATTCCATTGCTAGGTCGTTAAGGTGTGTGGTATTATATTTCTATATTTTTCACTGTTTTTCTTAGACTCATTAATTGCTGCTGGACGCAATAATCTGCTAACTAAGACTTGGTCAATTTGTTACCTGTATTCCTATCAGGTGATTCCCAGGTATATTTATGGATGTTTCTGTGCGGTAATATTGTACCGATAAATAGGTGATTGCGTGCCTTATAATTGTCTCCATATGGTTCCGTCGGGGCGTAACATTGTATAGTAGAAATATTGCGAAATTTACATTTGAATCTGCCGTAATGATGCGATCTGATATTACTCTGATATGCACTCTGCGACTGGCATTGCAGGAGAAGATGAATGAGTATCCGGATGTCATTTTTTCTGTTCCACTGCCTGTCTGTCGCACTTCACTTAGACCCAATATGTCGATTTTATAAGTTGCCATTTCTTAACGGACTTGCTCAAGTCTCGCTGTTTCGGAGAGAGTTCTTACATTCCAGGTACCAATCATTTAAGATGGTAATTAATGAAATTTAAGATTGGTTAATTAAGCCAAAAGTCGTCATCATGGGATTATCGTTGTTTGAATTTGCTAACGTTTCTGTAATCGGGTTTGTTTAAGACGTGCGGCTGATTGGGGCACAGCATCTGATCCTAGGGTTGGTGCTGCCAACAAACTCTCTAGGCAGGGGTGCCTTCTCATTCTAGCTACCGACAAACAGTTGTTCGTACGGCATTACGAGGGGATACTTGATATAAAATCGGAAGAAGTGAGCTGCTTGGAAAATTCAACAAATGAATCGTTTCTGGCCTTTTCCAAGTGAATGGCAATCAGAGAACTTTCCGTACCGCTGTACACATTTGAGAATATTCCCATCCCCCAATGGTAAATACAAAGAACATAAATCATACGTCCTTTCGTTATATGTATTTTATGCTCTCCAATAACGTTCGATCAGTGACATCGGCGAGCACATATTTTAAATGTTGGCCAATTGGGATCAGCCCATAGACACAGTAATTGTACATGTCCAGCCCCATAGCATTGGGCATCGTACCATCCATTATGGCTGACAACTCGGAGCAATATTTTGGAGCCAAAAGATCACTCCGAGATGCTGATATTAACGACCATCGTTGGAGCATATGTTGTATCCAAAAAATCAATGCTAACATTTTCGGGCGGTAGAGAGGTGTAATTTATAAAACAAAATCACCAAAAAAAATAAACAAACAAAAAAGAAAATGACTTACGATATGTTGCAGAGTTTTTAATCCATAGGGCTACACATCTAAGAGGTGTATGCGATTTGGAAAAATAGAAATGGAAATAAAGTACTAGTCCATCCATGTGACCAGTACTCTGTAGCAAAAACATGCTGCCCAGTATGTATTTGCTATGAAATTTCAATCTTTTGTAGCCGTATTTAAGTCAAGGGGTTTAATAACACACTGCTTGCTGATAATCTTGAAAACAAACAGAAATAAGACTTTCATAATCATAATGAATTGGTAACGTGGTGCTTTTAGTCCCATCCCTCCTATATTTTCATTCCTGTGCTTTCGATCCTCCAGGCAACCATAAACAATTTCTCCAGATATGAAAATATTAAACTGAGCATTTGTCGCGAGCGTAAATAACCGCATCACATAACGATTGAAATAGTAAATAATAACTTACCCAATAGCTTATAATTTAATAGTATATAGTAAATCACATTTGTCGATAGCGTGTATCTTTTCAGCGAGATTTACATACCCACACCACAAATAATGTCCAGCACAAGTTTGCCTTTGAACAAATGCTGATTGTAGAAAATAACATCCTTGAATTTCTGCAAGCGAATTTTATACTTCAAGTATTGATTTATACGCGTGGCATTATACGACAATCGATTTCTTTTAACTACTTTTTATATCTTTAAACTAGCTAAAATAGTTTAAAGAATAAAAACTTTGAACTAAACTTTTTAAGGTTACTTTTAACGAAGCTGCGCGAGAATAAATATGTATTTGGCGAAACTATTCTATTGTAAAAATTAGCTTTATTCTTTTTCTTAAGGCTGCTAACACGATAAATTGCTACAGGTAATGTACAGCGAAAAGCTGATTTTCTATAACAAAGACTTACAACTTCATACAACAGGTTGACAATTGTCAACAAGCGTATTTCGACAATATACTCGTATTTTATATAGGGCAAGTGACTTATTTTTTAGCGAGGCAATTTTCCAAGCCAATTCGGGTTTTGTAGAAGATAGAGGCAGCAAAGTCCAAATGAAAAACACAAAACGGACTGCCAGTACCAGAATCTTTTTTCCCTCTATTCCCCCTGTCTCTCTCTCAAACAAACACCGAATTTAGTTCCGATTTACACTGGCTGAATGTTCAGCAGATTACACTATGCAACAAAAAAAAAAATTTTTGTGTCCTAGACCTAAAAATTATTTTTTTATATAGATTGTGGATTGTAAAATCAAAACCAAAAATTTTTTTATACCCTCCACCATAGGATGGGGGGTACATTCATTTTGTCACTCCGTTTGTAACACCTCTAAATATTGATCGGAGACCCCATAAAGTATATATATTCTTAATCGTCGTAAAATTCTAAGACGATTTAGCCATGTCCGTCCGTCTATCTATGGTAATCACGCTACAGTTCGCAATAATAAAGCTAGGTTGATCAAATTTGGTACAAATACTTCTTATAGTTGCAGGTTGTTTGGGATTGCAAATGGGCCATATCGGTCCATATTTAGATATTGATCCAATATAGCATCTAACTTGTTGTGATTCCTACTGTTCTCATCTACAAGGTGGCGCAAAAGTAATCCTTCTATCAGAAAATGCTATAAATTTTGCGATTGGCCCCTAATGTCAGTTCTGTTTTGACATTTGTTTAGTAAACACATGCGAAATACACGTTAATAAACAATGTTACACTACACTGCTCCAGAACGCGGAATATTGCTGACTATTTATTTGACCAATAATCGGTCGGTGACTTTGGCACAACGTGAATTTCGTCGCAGATTTCCTGGCCGTCCAACGCCTACTGGTGAAACACTGGGACGTTTAGCCGCCGCCTCGAAGAGACTGGCACAACACGAGATGCTGCCAGGCGTGGCAGACCCCGGAGTAGCCGTTCTGCAGAGAATATTGCTGCTGTAGCCGAGGATGTCATGGAAGCGCCGTCGACATCGACCAGACTACGTGCCACGCAAATGGGTATCAGTCGACGGTCTCTACAGCGAATTTTGGTACAAGATTTGAAGATGTTTCCGTACAAAGTCCAGACGGCTGGACTTGCGTTTAACAGCATTAGCTGTTACACGCAAAGAAAAAATTCGTTACTCCCAAACGAAAAATTAGACATACGAATTTCGTTTGTGGTCGCAAACGATTTATGTTTATCCCAAAACCCAAAGAAACGTTTATAGCAAACGGTTAGTGTACTTATCGTAAATGATTTACATTTATTACAAACCCTGTGAAACGTTTAGTGCAAACGGTTATTGTGTTTGTCACAAGCAATGCCTGTTTATCCCAAATCCTGTAAAACGTGTGTTGCAAACAATCATTGCGTTTGTCACAAGCAATGTCAGTTTAACAATAAATGAGAAAACGATTGTCACAAAAGAATAATTTGATTGAATTATGCTGAGTTTAGACGATTGCCAGATCGGCAAACATTATCAACCCTGTTAAAGTGATGCAAATATACGGGCAATGTCAGATTGTTAGGCAAAGGTGAATTGACAGTTCAGACGATTGCAAGAAAACCTTACAATTTCATATATTTACAATATATTTTGTAAATATTTATATGCAGGATTGCCATTAAAAATACATTATAGACAGTGTGCAAATAAAATGATTTTCTGGCAATGGCGCCGTTGTCACATGCATAAACTTCGCACATATAACAATCAGCAAATTATCTCGCAATGACTTTTCTGCTAACGTTGCAAAACAAAAATTGTATGTTCACACGGTTGTAAATTCACAGGGTTGCATTTTAAATTGTTAGAACATATTAAAAATGTAGTAGCCCATTGTAGGGATCAAAGCGAGATGTTATCTTACCATATATCAAACTTATTAGTCAAAAGTGAATTTTATAGGTCAATATTCTGACCCAAATGCTGACAATTCAAAAGTTTACACGTCCATGAATAGAATACTTTACTACATCAGAAAATAACATGAAAAACTTCGGGTGAAAAAACGTGTTGAAAATATCAGCAGTTTCCAGTTGTATTGTGCCTGAATAAATTTATTTCACAATTACCATTAGCAGCTTCAGTACCTAAACGTGTGATGATTGATTGTTAATGATTTTAATTTGCTTATTCACAATTTAAGGCGTGTGAAAAAATAACCAGTTAGTCGTTAACAAAAGCAATAGATGGTCTCAGTTTCTGTTAAAATCTATTGTTTTTGTTATTCCGGCTTTGCACAAAGTATTAAATATTTTCATCCAGTGCTCAATCCATTTTTTTGCTATTTACAATCTGGTTATTTTCCCACATGTCTTCACTTCATTTACCATTTACCTATAACATTAAAATGGAGTCCGCAGTATATTTGCGAGATATCGCACCTCCGATAATTTAGATTCTTTGATTTAATTAATTCTTTGAATAAAATCATTTTAAGTTAACTGATAAAAACATTTTTAATTTTGCCACACACGCGCACAAATACCGAACACCACAAGCGCCAGTACAAAACTAAAGGCCCACCAGCATACGACTCTACGCATGCTGAGTACGATTGCAAATGTTATGAAATTGTATAACAGTGCGGAGGGAGGGATGCAGATAACTAAATATCCACCACCGTCTGTTAATAAAGCAACGCGGACAAACATGTATGCAACGTTGCAACGTTTCTTTTTGTGTTTTGCAACGTCGCTTTTTGTGTTGTATACACACACATCTGCATCTTTTGAGTTCTTTACACATACATCTACACATATTATTCCGTCATATAAGTAATAAAAAAAGTTATAAAACCGCACTCTCACAAAATGAAAACAAGTTTAGCTCTTTGTTCTCTCAACTCTCTTTAATATATTCAATCATGTTTAAATACAATATGGTTCCGTAAACGTTTTTCGTTTACCATAAAATAAAGTACGAAAATTTTGGAATGAAAGAATGTTCGTTTACAGTAAGAGAAACTACGTTTACGATAAACTTTTGCATTCACCGCAAAAATTTCAACCGTTACGGGAAAAGTAGAGCGTTTGAGACAAAGAAAAATGTTTGCCATAAACGACGCCCAAACGTTTTTTTCTTTGCGTGTAGCTGTTGACCGCCAATCGCGTCTAACATACGCTCAAGCCATCCTTAATCACCACCAAGAGGAAGATGATTTTTCATCAAAAATAATCATGAGTGATGAGGCCCATTTCCATCTTAGCGGGTACGTAAATAAGCAAAATTTACGCTTCTGGGGCACTGAAAATCTGCGTGTAACCCACGAAGAGCCATTACACCCGCTCAAAGTCACTGTATGGTGTGCTGTTTTCGCTGGAGGAGTCATCGGACATTTTTTCTTCGAATACGTCGCGGGCCAAACGGTTACTTGTGAATGGTGAGCGCTACAGAGCAATGATCAACGAGTTCTTTTTGCCGCAACTTGATGAATTGGGATTGGAAAACATGTGGTTCCAACAGGACGGTGTAACGGCACACACTGAACGTGGCACAACCGATATGCTGAAGGATGCATTTCCCGGGCGCCTAATCTCCGGTTTTGGCGATTTGCACTGGCCAGCAAGATCGCCTTATTTGACCGCTCCAGACTTCTTTTTGTGGGGCTTTTTGAAGTCGCGGGTTTATGTCAACAAGCCTCAGAAAAATTAAAAGACCAAATAAAAATAATCCACAAGAAGAATCAAAGTTTTTCATTTTTTTAAATTACAGCCAAAAAACATCGAAAGGTTACTTTTGCGCCACCTTGTACTATATTTTTTGTGTTTTCGGTGTTATTTTCTTTAGGTTTGACTTATTTTGTGAGGTCACATGCTATCCATGGTGGAGGGTATATAAGATTCGGCATGGCCGAACTTAACGCTTTTACTTGTTATGGATAATTTTTTTGTTAAAAAATTTTTTATTAAGGGCCTGTTTCTGTAACTTATTTTCGTTCGTTTACGGAGAACGATCAAAAATCTCTCAACTATTACTTGAATTCTATAAAACGCAGGTTAAAAATATTTTAGGTACGAGCTCTTTACTTGCTTTTCTATAGACACACCGAATTATAAACTGCTGTGACTTATAGATTTCTCGGAATAATTGAGTGATCTTTGATCGTTCGCCGTAGACGAACGAAAATAAGTTACAGAAACAGGCCCTAAAAATACTATTATCGTCGAAGGTACCCTTAGTATTTGCATTATAATTTTTGGAGTATATGACCGATCAGGTCGACTTATACGTTAAATTGAAGCTATTAATGTGGGCTACCAATGTTAGAAATATCTCTTTCACTTAGAAACAGTGGTTTAGTAACAGTCATTAAACAAATTGGAAAAAGTAGATTTTTTCAACAAAAAAATCTTGGGACAAAAAAGCATAAAAAATAGAAAAAAAAATAAAAAAATATATAGCGAAGAAATTAATGCCTATTTGAAAAAAATCTATGGATAAATGTAGAAATTATAGCCCTTTTGAGTTTATTTACATGTACAAGTTTCATTAGAAGTAATTGTGAGTTCTTTGTTGATTTGGGAATCGGTTTCTCTAATGGTGAAACCTTTCGCCATGTTCGTCACTTACGTCGCCAAGATTCTCGGGGAAAAAGTTTAAATGAAAATGCAAGAAATTAATTTTGAGGGGCATATTTACATCTGTTGGAATACATAAGCGAAAAATAAGTTAAAAGAATACATACATATGTACATAAATATAGAAAAATATATTTCTTACCAATTTTTTCAACAAATCATTAATCATTGTTTCATATTGCGGGTCTTTATGAGATCCAAGGAAACTTGAAACTACAAGCTTAAACGACCTACATACTGCAATTTCATCTGACGTCAAATATGATTCGAAATTTACATCTTTCATCAGTTTCCTATTTTAGGCCCATCAAAAACGCCTTCTTCGATTTTTTGAAAAGAAAGACTTTTAAATAAACTTTTTAAATATGAGAGTGAATTGCCATCTTTCCTCAAGGCTTTTACAAAATTGTTAAAGAGCCCCAGCTTAATATGCTTTTAAATCGCAACAAATTTTCAAGTCATGTTGTTTATATTTTATGTATTTTATCAATTTAGCCATTGTTTCGTATGATTCCTTAGTGTTGACAGCATGATCAATGAGAATCGACGGTTTCTGATTTCCGTTGTGCAAATGTACTGCTTTCAAACTTTCTTTACTGCTGTCGACAAATAACCATCATTCCTTTGAATTGTATGTTTGATTAAGTTCCTCGAACAATCCGGGAATGTCCTTGCAAAAGCATACGTTATCCACAGTTGTATAAAATTGTTTGTAAGGTATATCACGGACTCTATAATATGATATGTTAATAACGGGGGCCAAAATATTGTACTGTTTCATCCGAGATGCAAGTAATTTTGCCTCATCTTTGGTCAGTTGCAAATCTCTCAATAGATCAATGAGTTAAAAGCGGTGACTTCTGACTCTAACTTGAATCGCTCAGAGTTGAGTACTCAGTTGAACTTGATGATGTTTCCGTAATTAGGCTGTTAGCTATACTTGGACACTTGGGAATTGGTATTGTTTCCGAATGTGCAACTGGCAAAGTGACAGATTTTACTTCAGCGTAATTCCAGCGAATGCTTTTTCCTACTCCAATCTGTTTACTTAGACAAAAATAGCAGTCCGTATCGTGAATGAATGGTTGTCTCCAAATCATTGGTATTCCAAGTTGCACGTGAAGTCTAAAATTAAAACGTTTTTTTCCCAAAACATTGTAATACATTAATGTTAAAGTACTTACCGCATTCTTCCACTAGTCCATCGAGTAAGATTTACATGGCACGAATTACACAAAATACTAGGTGTCCACGGTTCGTTCATATTTTGAACTCGTATACCAAGATATTACACATATATTTCTTCACACTGAATACAGTTTGGTTGCCTCAACCGAATTATTTGCCAACCGAATTTTGTAGTTATGTCTACTATCATGCGATTCTATCAGGACAACCAATATTTTAGTTGTGGTATACTTCTGTTTCCATGTTGACAACAATCATATTTGGTTGCGCCAACTACGAAAATGGAGGCTTAATTTATCTGTTGTAGTTGCCACAACCAACTGTTTTAAAAATTTTGTTGTTCTGGCAATTTGGCAGTCATATACTACCGCCAATTAATTAAAAACTGTTTTCATTCATTTTTATTTTATTTTTTGAACAAAAAACAAAACAATTCATAACAAAATTAAAAATCCCATATTACAAATTCAGCACTATTATATATTTGACACACATTTTAGTACACGAAAAAAACACAAAACTTTTATGCAAATATCGCTTAACCCTGTGCTTTCAAATTCTTGATTGTTGCTTTTATTTTTTATTTATGTAAAACATTTTGCACAACATATTCTGCATTCCACACATTATTATCCACACGAGATTATTTGTGATTACCTATACCATTCTTGAACAAAATGTTGAAGATTTTTTTATGTCGAGTAATTTTATTGTTTGTTTGTCATGTATCAGCAAAAGAACAGCAACCAATCTTTCGGTTGTATTTCCCAAACGATTATTTATTAATATTTTTTCTGTTGTAGTAACCAATTATTCGTTGCAATAATAATCTTTGGTCTATTGATACAATTTCTGTTGTCAAGAATAAAACATTGGTTGTCACAACCAAAAATCGATCATATGGTACTATAATGAAAATTTAAAATTGGTTACCACAACTAACCGAGTGTCAATGAAAAACAATCTTAATTCGATTGATACAACCATCGATTTAGTTGCAAGCATTTTCATTTGATCGTATCCATGTTATTATTGTTGTTTCAACTAATTATATATAAATACAACCGACAGACGGTGTAGGCAATATACTTTTTGTTGCTAGTAATATTATTTATTGTTACAATCGAATTCCAACCAATTATTTTCCTGGGTGTTCTATTATTTTACTAAACGCACGTCGATTTTTTTAATTACATATTTTCCGCAGATGTAGCAGAAATTGTCGGGATCATTTACACATTGAAAAGTTCTTTGCCTTTTACTCATACTTCGAAATATAACTTTGTAATATTTTTCAGAAAATCAACTTATCTCTCTAAGGCGCTGAATTAAACTAATTTATTAATAAGAAATTTCATTCATAAATTCCGGGTCTAAGGTTCATATGTTGCAGTACCTGTAGCTGGCATATAGTTTCTTCGAAAGTAGACACCCAATATTTTCAAGACTGCCGCGTACTACTTTGTATTGCGTACATATAATTTTACAACCTGTACATACGACTGGGATGTCCACTGAATGGAAACCTCATAAATAAAAAACCACAAATATTGTTGAGCGGATCTCATCCAATACAGCTCTCACATTGCATATCATGTTTTATGAAGGGTTACGAACGGCCATAAAACCTCGTCCTCTCTATAATTTTATAATGTCTGACATCAATCCTCATAAAATAAAATGCAAGTGCAATGTCTCTTATATGTCTCTATCACATATGGCGAATTCAATATAAGCAAAAACATCATTTAAAAACGAAAAAATATGAAACAAGATTTTTTGAATTTCCCTAACATTTGCAAAATGGCTCATAACTTTTACATCTATCCATATCTATAGATTTCAATAGACAGTGTTTTCTTCGTTAGCATGCTGGCTTTTTAAAAATGTGATAAAATAATTTTTTCTATTTTTTTCTGTTTTTTATGGCTTTTATTTTGTACCAGGAAAAAGTGTTTTTAAAAAAACCAAAAGATTCTACGCGAAAGCGATATTTGCAGCATATGTAGCCCTCATAATTCCCTTTAATTTGAGGCATAACAGACTTATACTTGAAAAAATACTGAATGTACTTTCCATGAAAGCTGGAATTAAAAAAAAAAATTTTACCATAAAAATTTTTTTTAATATTTTTTCAGTGTTTGTGACACCTAATTGCACCAAAAACTGTTATCCACTTCCCATGGACAAAAAATTTGTTGCATACTGTTATCGGCGTTTTTGCACGGCGCACTTTGAAACAACAACAATTCACACAGGAATATCCGAAACAAACCCTGCAGCCAAAATGACTAGTTTGTATATAGAAATATACTAGTTGCTTTTTACTTCAAACTAGTAACATATCTGTCCTTTTTATACCCTCACTTTAGTGTGACGAGGGTATATATCATTTCCTACGAAAAAAAGTGTAACACATCGAAGGAGTGATCTAAGACCATAAGTATGTTCGGCGGATATTCGTTTTGGGTCATTTTAAGTCGAATGATCAATGTCCGTCCGTCTGCCTGTCTGTCTGCTGGCTGGTGCGCACGATAACTCTCGAAAGGAGTAACCTCAAATTTGGTATGTGGTAATATTTTTTTCTATCTCCGGCTAAGTTCGAAGATGAGCCATATTGGTCCACTCCTTCTAGTACCTCCCCCACAAAGCGTTAAAATGTTGTGAAATATTGATTCTTTAATAACTGCTATACTTATTCGAATCTTTTGATATTCCACACATAGTATTAGCTTATTAGTCGCTATCAACTCGAGAAAAATGGACGAAGTCGCCACGTCCCTTTTGGTACCTCCCACACAAATGCACCATTTTGCACCAAAACTTAACAGCTTATAACATTAATAACAGTGTATAAAAATACTTGAAATTTTGTACAGTATTATGCTTTTATATTGCCTACAGTCCAGGGAAAAATGGGTGTTGTTGCCACGCCCCTTTTGGTACCTCCCACACAAAGGTACCTTTTTGCATCAACAGTTAGCAGCTTATAACATTAAAACCAGTGTATAAAAATACTTGAAATTTTGTACAGTGCAATGTTTTTATAGTGTCTATAGCCCTGTGAAAAATGGGCGTTATTGCCACGCCGCTTTTTGTACCTCCCACACAAAATGCCCAAATCATACCACAATTTAATGTCTCATAACGTTTATACCAGTGCACATAAATGCTTATAAGTCGGCACAGTGCAATGAATTTAAAGTATCTAATGTTCAGCGAAAAAAAGTGTATTTGATAAACCCCTTCTGGTACCACCCACACAAATTGACAGAATAATTCGAGTAATATTCAATATTACTGTTCAATCTCGCTGAACATTTCTTTAATTGTAATAGAAATTTAAGTTCACATTAAAATTTATATTTCCCAGCTCTGTAAAATATTGCTAAAACTTGGCTTAATTGTAATTGCCAATTTCATTTTGATCTCCGCCATTTCTGTTAAAAACCGAGGTTTCTCAAATAAACAAAACCTTGCATCTGCCTCTTTTATTCACGGCAGCCGAGGGAACCACATCTCAACTCTAAGGAAAGGTTTAATAAACACTTATAAAAACTTAACTTGGTCTCTTACTTTTTCTCCCGCATAGCATAAGGCAATCACTTCAACATTACGTGTTCGCTCGTGTAGTAGTTTTCACGAAACTACGTGCCTTCTCTCTCTCTCCAAGTTTAGGTTTTTCTCATTTACAGAAAGGGGGGAGTATGTTCAATCTCGCTGAACATTTCTTTAATTGTAATAGAAATTTAAGTTCACATTAAAATTTATATTTCCCAGCTCTGTAAAATATTGCTAAAACTTGGCTTAATTGTAATTGCCAATTTCATTTTGATCTCCGCAATTCTGTTAAAAACCGAGGTTTCTCAAATAAACAAAACCTTGCATCTGCCTCTTTTATTCACGGCAGCCGAGGGAACCACATCTCAACTCTAAGGAAAGGTTTAATAAGCACTTATAAAAACTTAACTTGGTCTCTTACTTTTTCTCCCGCATAGCATAAGGCAAACACTTCAACATTACGTGTTCGCTCGTGTAGTAGTTTTCACGAAACTACGTGCCTTCTCTCTCTCTCTCTCCAAGTTTAGGTTTTTCTCATTTACAGAAAGTGCAAACTACAACTTTCTTCATGGTCCTATCGAGCCTCCTTTGAAGCAGCACTGTGGAACACCCGCCTACTCTTATCATTTTTAATTCTTTCGCTGTCGTGGATAACTGAGCATATACCGAATAGGAGGTATATTATATTCTCTTTGTCTCTATACCGACTAACTAACTGGTATAGAACACCGCTCTACATACCGCATCGTATATGTAACAGGTACATATATTTAATTTACCTTAAAAACCAATTATTTATTTATACAGTCCATTTCACCAACTTACTAATCGCTTGCGACACCGCACGATCAAAACCAACTAAACACATCCAAAATCTCATCAGCAGATTAAAAAACATATGTTTCGCATACATATGTTCTCTCATCTCTCAGTGCAGTGAAACACACCAAATAATACTTATTTCGCTCAAAACACACAAATTATTCATACAATTCGTAAAAATAACAATAATTCGCTATTGTACGAAGAAAATTTGCTAAAAAATCGAAACCGTGCCAACAATTACAAGTTAATACGGCCACATCAATTTCCTTTTTCGTTTAAAATTGCTTAAATTGCATTATTAATCCAAAATAAATTTAAGAACGTGAAAAGTGCATTTCATAACATATTTTCCTTTGTGACCTTTCCCAGTTTCTTATTGTTTGCGATGAATGCAAGTTCCTCAAATATTATTTCTATATGTATAAAATCTGCAATATGTGCGCCAGTTTGCTAAGGTTTAAAATGCTAATTTTAACACAGCCTTCATGGTGCAGTGGTGTATTCCCTCGACTGTCATTATTATAATCGAGTGATCGATCCTCCATTCGTGCAAATAAATTTCCTTTTTTTTCCAGTTCAACTTAACGATCATAAATAAATGAGAGAGAGAAAGTGTTGCCTAATGTAAATAAATGTTCGCATATTTTCCGGTCTCTCATCCTCCTGAATTCTATATATAGAATTTACCATGTATTTACAAAAACACATAACATGCATATATATGTATAATATTTTCTTTTGTTATGTATTTACATACATATTTCCCAGCTCTGTAAAATATTGCTAAAACTTGGCTTAATTGTATTTGCCAATTTCATTTTGATCTCCGCCATTTCCGTTAAAAACCGAGGTTTCTCAAATAAACAAAACCTTGCATCTGCCTCTTTTATTCACAGCAGCCGAGGGAACCACATCTCTTCTCAAAAGGACAGGTTTAATAAATACTAATATAAAACTTAACTTGGTCTCTTTTTTTACCCCATAGTTAAGGCAATCACTTCAGCATTACGTGTTCGCTCGTGTAGTAGTTTTCACGAAACTACGTGCCTTCTCTCTCTCCAAGTCTAGGTTTTTTCTCATTCACAGAAAGTGCAAACTACAACTTTCTTCAATTACATTACTCACAAAGTGAGGGTATACTTTAGTCGGTTTACCCGACTGAAACTTTCTTACTTGTTTTATATAACGAACTATCGATTTTAACATTGGCTTGTCATAGGCACCCAACTAGTTCATTTGTTTACAATTCAGCACTAGTTAATATCTAGTTCAGTTATTACTATATTTGAGAATAAGAGAGTACAAGAGAACGGTGGTGCGAGAGAGACACATTTCAAATAACTTTTTAGTGTATGGAATTCCTTTTATGTTAACGCTCATTCAATTTTATTAAATATAGCTTAATTAGTTAAAAAAAAATGGAATTTAAATGCCCCCTGCTCGTTGATGCATGTGCGGCATCTTACAAAAAAGTTGTTCATTACTGCTTGTAGAGTTTATACAGGAATAGCCGCAATTGTTTCTCGAATGGATTGCTTTAGTTCATTCAAATTAGTTGGTTTTGCTTTGTAGACTTCCTGTTTGCGATAAACTCACAAGAAAAATGCAGGTGCAGTAAGGTCAAGCGACCTGGTAGGGCCAACGGAATGTGGAGTTTCTGAAAATCAGCTTATTGGGAAAATTTCGTCGCAATTCTGTCATAACAGGCCGGGCTATGTGAGGAGTTGCACCATCTTGCTGAAACCACACAGAGTTGAAAGAAATTCTCATTCGGCGTAATTCTGGATAAAAAAAACTCTCAACATTCTCAAGTAACGGTCACCAGTAACCGTAACGGTGTGAACGTTTTCTTCGAAAAAGTAGGGCCTGACAATGCAGCGTGATGAAACTGCACACCACACTGTGACACGAAGTGGATGCATTTCCATCTCATGGAGTATCTGTGGGTTGAAAGCACTCCATATTCGACAATTTTCTTTGTTTAAGTTGCCGTTTAAATCGAAATGGGACTCGTCAGACATGATATGATATTTCAACATGTTTCCGTCCTCTTCCACCATTTGAAGCATCTTCTGGCAAAATTCCAAGCGAATCGGGAAGTCTGCTGCTTTCAGTTTGTTGGCCATTTGAATTTTATTGGGAATAACTCCAAATCTTTGTGCATAATTGACTTCAATGACTGCTTATACCCATTTGAGCAGATAAGCTTCTTCTGGAAAATCTTAGATTATTTTGTATGGCAGCAGCTATTGTTTCCTCCGTCCGAACTGACGGAGGAAAGGGTTTCGATGGTAAGGTCTTCTTTTGACTGTCCCATGCTCGGCAAAATTGTTAACAAGTCTCATTATGGTCCATCTGCTGTGCGCCTATACTCTCTTTGAACCGAAACTACGGACTCTAGTGCGTGATAGCGGCGGACAATCTAAATTTTTGTTTCAGTGTCCCAGTTATCCATTTTCGTTAAATCTAAAAATCAATCTGCAAAATAAAAAAATATTAACCAGATTCAATAAATATAGAAAAAAAGTTAGTCCCCATTTACATGGTACTTTTTTTTAAGTAACTTATCGACTTATTCTCTTTTGAAAAAGTATTTACGTTCACACACGTACTTTTTTTTCAATACTTATACTTATTTTCATTTGTTTTGTTTCGGCTTTTAATGTGTGAATTGTTGTTGTTTCCAAGTGCGGCTTTCATCAGCCACCCTGTAGTTTAAACCCACTTGCCACGATAGTATTTCGAGATCTACAGAGAAACGCATTGTAAAATGTCTCATAGGGTGATTGGGATGCGAAAACTTTTGACTAATAGATTTTTAAACTATTTTAAAGTTTTTACTTTAACCCCCAATTTCACAAACTCTGGTTAGACTAACTCAAAAAATAACAAGTAAAAGCGTTAAGTTCGGCCATGCCGAATCTTATATACGCTCCACCATGGATAGCATGAAAACTCAAACCTACAAAATAACTCAAACCTAAAGAAAATAACACCGAAAACACAAAAAAATATAGTAGACGAGAACAGTAGGAATAACAACAAGTTAGATGATATATATGGGAACTATATCTAAATATGGACCGATATCGCCCATTTGCAATCCCAAACAACCTGCAACTATAAGAAGTATTTGTACCAAATTCGATCAACCTAGCTTTATTATTGCGGACTGTAGCGTGATTACCACAGACGGACGGACAGACGGACATGGCTAAATCGTCTTAGAATTTTACGACGATTAAGAATATATATACTTTATGGGGTCTCAGATCAATATTTAGAGGTGTTACAAACGGAGTGACAAAATGAATATACCCCCCATCCTATGGAGGAGGGTATACAAATTTCATACAGTTTGACAGCTATAACTGTAGGTTATCTCTAACAGTAGAATATCCGACGATTGTGGAATTGGCCGTAAATAGTTTTTTTGAGAATAAAAATGATAACAGAATCATGTATTTAATTACGTGTATTTATTGTGAAAGTTTACATGATTTTTGTTGTTGTATTTATCTGAATTTAATTGTCCACTACTTGTAGTTTTTGGGTATATTTTACTGTTCTAAACACTTAAATATGTTTGTTTTTTATGGTAATGTAAATATTTATTTCAAGTTTGTTTTTTCATTTTCGTCGACATTAATACTATTATTATGTTATTATTGGGTAGTTACAATTTTTAGCTTTTAAGTTAAATTTCTGGGGAGTTTCCGTTGTTATTTTCTAATTATGTTCTTCTTATAAGTAAATTTAACAAAACTCTGCTGAAGAGTATACACATAACACACACTTATTTTTATGGTTTAACTATTAAGTTCCTGTGCTTATTTCTTTAAATATATGTATGTTAATGAAATCATTTATTTATAATATTTTAATTTGTCTTGTCATATTTCTGGTTGTCTATGAGAGATACATATCCAAGTCCAAGAGACGGAAAGACAGAGTCAGATAGAGAAAATGTGTTTTTACTGTAAGTGAATGCTTTAATTTAATTATTTTTTAATTATTCTTATTTCTGTTGTCTTAAAGGAGTTGCATTTTATTTTTAAAAATCTCAATAAACATTCGTCTCATAAATCGATCGTATTATGTTTTAGGGTTGTTCTCGTTATTGTATGTTATGTTATGTATGCAATATATTAGTAACAATGTCCTTGAAAGATATCTTTTTGTTTTTATTTTTCTTCCTTTTCTTTTGATTACTTAGGCACTGTGTTCAATTTATTACAACTAAAGATTAATAATTTAAATATTGTAAATTTTTGTTAATGTTTCATGTATGTTATTTGTTCTTGTTCGTCATTATTTTTATTATTTGTTGTTGTGGTTTTGTTGTTGTTACCTTCTATTAGTTATTGTATAGCTTAAACGAGCGATTTTTAGTTTGTTTAACATTATCTTCCTATTTTTTGGTATCGTACTTTTTTTTGTAAAATTGTTGTTCAAAAAAGTTTTCATCTTTATTTTTGTTTGTTTTTAAATCCATATTTAACAACTTAATCAATGTGAAATTTTAAATGTTTAAAACCTAGAAATGCTATAAAACAGACCGTCATTATTATTATGTATTTCTCTGTGTGTGTGAGTCAGTGTGTAAATATTTTGTTTTTATTAATAATATTAAATGGCTTTGCTACCTGATTTTATTTTGAGTTCTTACTACATAACAGCTTAAGGTTTATTAAATTTCTTATATATCCATGTTCCTGAAAAAAGTTATTTAAATTTGACGAACCAACTAAAGGAAATCTACACAAACAAATGTTAATTTTGACATGATGTAACAGGCTTACGTCCAGAATTATCCTATGTATAGATAAATAACGTAACGCAAAAAAAAATCAAATCACAAATAACATGAAAGGAAAACCTGCAAGAACATTTTATAGAAAATTAAACCAAACAAATTTCATTTAATTCTGCCATATAGCATTTACTAAAGGAGGATTTGCACCATGTAGCAAATACATAAAGAGGTAATAATATACTTAAAGTTTGATGGATTATTAGAGGCATTCACGATCTGATGTACTTCTGATAACCTTTTACCATAAATACTATTTTGTACATCAAATCGTGAGCGCACATGTTGTAAATATGATATTCGAGTTAACCAATGTACACACAATTGCCAGATGGGATAATACGGGCAGAAAAATGGAGGATAAATGCAACCTTGCGAACGTACAACAGTGTAAACATACAATTTTTGTCTTGCAACGTTGGCAGAAAAGTCATTGTAAGACAATAATATTGGTAGACATCTGGCAATCGTGTAAACACACAATGTTGCCATTGTGAGATAATTTGCAGACACTTCTGATTGACAGCTGTGCGAAGTTTATGCATGTGACATTGGCGCCATTGCAAGAAAAACATTTTATTGGCAACTCATGCAATCGTCTGAACTGACAATTCACCTTTGCCTAACAATGTCATTGTCCGAACAAAAGCAGCACTTCAACAGGGTTGATAACGTTGTCCGATCTGGCAATCGTGTGTACTTAGCTTTAGTTTATTTTTCATTGTAACAACAAAATAGATTTTAAGCGGAGCGGTCACTGATATGTGTATGTATGCTTCTAATAGATCCTTCCAAATCTGAAACATACATAAGATCGAACGAAGTATTGCCCTTACACGTCTAAGAGCATCCTCCGATCCTCGTCTCAAGGGCAGCTTCCAAACACAAAATCTCCAGGAGGAAATAATACGAAAACAAAAAGAATCCATTGGTCTGGGACGCCTAAATCTTCGAAATGCATTCTCCATTTCAGGATTTTACTAACGACAAGCAGTTACTAAAACTGGTAAAACAGTTGATGATGATTAGAATTCTGCAAATAAATCTGCATCATTGAATAGTAGCTTCAACTAATATCATGCTCCATTTAATTACAACATAGATGTGGCAATCCCCTGGGTCCGAGGGAAGAAAATAATAGGCATCGATGATGAGAGATATTTTTGATTTACCATAAATAGTCTAATAAAATACGAGTTTAATTTAAAATCAGTTTTGTGATAGAGATTTGATCACGGTAAATAACTTATCCTGTCCTCCGCATTCTTCCCTCATGATGACTTTGTTAGTCCGTCTCCTACGAGAGTAAGAGAGGTTATAGAATATTGTAAAAGCACCGAAAAAGGTCTGATAAATGAGTCTCCACTGGAATATTTACTTGAAAAGTGGTTGATTCTTCATAACAGAGGTATGTACCACAATTTCGAGACCAGAAATAGGAAAGAGGTTTTAGACCAGACCTTTAGCATCGGTTATAATTAAGTTGTTGAAGACTGGAAAGTGTCCAGAGGAGTCGGTTTCTCGTAAATTGAGTTTAGGTCACAAATTTCAAAAATTATTTCGCTATCTTCTTTAGAAATCCAAGAAATACAAAATTTAGAAACTTCTTAAGAAAATCGTTCGCTTTTGGAGGTCTTCTGGAAAGCGCAGTATATATACGCAGTTTGGTAAGCACATTGGAGGAATGCTATGTGATTTTAAGAAATCATGCCCTATCAGTAGGCAGATAAACACAATCAAAAGAAAAAAATGGTGGAATCAATATCTTAGTAATGTAAGAAAGCAAGCTAGGAAAGCTTTTAAGGCGGCGAATCTTGGGAGGTCTATACAATTTGTCTTCCTGACATACAATAAAGAACTCATAACATCAGAAAGAGAGGATTTTTGCAACCTTATTGGAGAATTATCCAGTATTATGGACACCTCTAGATTTAGGAAATTGATGGCAAAGGAATCGCACTTCATGGATTGCATACAGGATGAATCGGGGTTTTGGACAAAAATCCCCTAACCATACACTGTCGCAACTTATGAGAGTACACTAGGGCGGGTCGATTTAAAAATCGCCCATTGCTCAGTGAAAATCATATTCTAGGGATCAAAATAAGAAACTTTGCCGA
Organism: Eudasyphora cyanicolor; assembly: GCA_963930755.1. Classification (NCBI taxonomy): domain Eukaryota; kingdom Metazoa; phylum Arthropoda; class Insecta; order Diptera; family Muscidae; genus Eudasyphora; species Eudasyphora cyanicolor. The sequence goes on from OZ005737.1 coordinate 63,592,302, forward strand.
AGGAACCATACCTCTAAAACGAATTCTGATGTCCCGGAAAAAATCCCACTTTGACCCATTTAGAGTGCTCCAATCGAGTCCAAATGTATGACCGATCCCCACTCAGTGAAGTGCTCAGTGAAAATCGTATTCTAGGGATCAAAATAAGAAACTTTGCCGAAGGAACCATACCTCTAAAACGAATTCTGATGTCCCGGAAAAAATCCCACTTTGACCCATTTAGAGGGCTCCAATCAAGTCCAAATGTATGGAACCCCCAGGGGGTCCAGGGGGTGTGCCACTGGCATGGGTGGGTCGGGCCTCCAAAGTTAGTGGGGGTCGGTCATACATTTAGACTCGATTGGAGCACTCTAAATGGGTCAAAGTGGGATTTTTCAAAATTTGCCCCTACCCAAAAGTTCGAACCAAATTCCGGGACATCAGAATTCGTTTTAGAGGTATGGTTCCTTCGGCAAAGTTTCTTATTTTGATCCCTAGAATACGATTTTCACTGAGCAATGGCGACTTTTGTTGCCCCCCCACAAATCGACCCGGCCTAGAGTACACATTCCAGGATGCGATTTAAAACAGCCTACAACTAGCTAATAGGTAAACAAAGGCCACTCTAACACACATGTTGTTAAAGGTCTAAACACCTATTAGTGTTGATTGGGCACTTCACACTATTGGACCCTTTTTATCCCCAGGCTTTGATGGAATTTATACTATAATGCTACAAAAGTCATTTGGGGTGATATCCGATTATAAAGTAGATTAAATCAGGGCTTGTCTGAGATAAGCGTACGTTCCTCAATCATGGAGCAAAGTAAAGGTAATTTACATACCACATCACCGCCACAGATTTTAGGCCTATTAGAATTCTAGATGAGTATATAAGAAGTAAGCTTGATATAGCCTTTATCTCTAGAAGTCAACATGTTTGCTTGAAAGGTTGATCGCTAGACTCAGCTCGACTCTGAGTGGTTCACCATATTGAAAAGCCCCTGGACTTTAAGGAGTTCCCTCTGGTAGCGTCCTTGAAATCGAAAGTGCTTTTAAATTGGCTTATGGCTATGTTGAATTTTAGAGAGCGACTAGGGGAACCACTTAAGTAGGAGTTATTGCACCTCTTTTGTGGACATTTTGGAGAATTCCCTATTGGAATTATCCTCCGGGGCAACTGGTTGCGGTTTAAATATTAACCCTACTAATACCTAATTCGGCAATATTTTTAGGTGTGATCCTAGATCGAAAGCTAAATTGGACAACAATGCCCAGATGAGTATTAAAACATCAAATTAACCACTGGCTCTACTCTGTGGTTGTAAGGCCTGTTGTGACATGGTTACCCCATACATGGTGGTCTATAACAGAGTATGATACACTCGTTAAAGCCTGAGTAAATTAAATAAAGTTGTACTCAGATCCCTTCAGATTATAACGTGTATTCGAACTACTGATTTATTTATTAAAGAACTGATCAACTGATCTCCACAGATTTGTCAGCAGGAGAACTTCCCAAGGGGGTGTTCTGTCTCCTCTGCTATGGAATCTCTCAATGAACAATATTCTGCTTTCTCTGGGATGGGTGTTAGCGTTGAGGCCTATACATATGACGTGGAAATATCTGTTAGAGGGATGTTTCCCTGTACTCTTAGATACATCCTACAGCAGGCCCTTCATGCAGCTTCAAGATGGGCTTCCGATGATGGTATCGGTGTTCACCAGGGGAAATAGGGTATCAACAGTTATACCTGTCTCCTTGGGGTATTGAAATTGCCTTCTCTGAAAGCGTAAAATACTTAGGCATTTTACTAAACAGGAATTCGAACTTCAAATCCAACATTCTGGAAAGAGAAAAGAAGGCGATGGTAGCGATATATACCTGTAAACAAGGTTCCGCGAATGGGTGCTTTATGTATCACTGGTGCTCTGAGAACGATCAAAAAGATCGTCAGAGATCTAGTGATTTTACAGTCTGATCTGCTTTACCATTTCTGATTTTCTAGATATTTGTAGAATAACTCTGATCTTATCGAGTAATTCGTATAAAGGGGGATATAGCGAGGATTCGGCTGTTGTGGCATCCATCGCCGATTCCCTTCGTGTGAGTTCGCCAGCTTTCTCATTTCCTGCAAGGTCGCAGTGTCCAGGGACCCAATATAGATAATCCCAATCGACAATCATTTACTAAATTGCACTTAATAACATTTGATTTCAGAGCAGCTTGACTGTCAGCATAGATTGTTATGCGCTCGTTTTGCCAGAGATTTTGTTGGTTTATTAAGCGTAGGGTTTCCAGTATAGCAAAGATTTTCGCTTGAAAAACACTGAAAGTGTCAGATAGTCTATTGAACCTACTTATACCAAGAGATTCACTAAAGATGCCTCCCACGTGTCTATACAATCGTTGCAGTCCTTCACAAAACCAATCGTTCTGGAGTGTGACATTATTTCGGATTTGGGAGAAAATTTTAGAACTGGTGACAAATAATCCGTTGGTCCAGTTAATAACCTAAAATTTGGCAAGGTTGATGCATCATTCAGAATGACCGAGTGATCCCAGGGAGGATTACGGCACATATGTGACTCGCGGAATCTCATGTCACACTTTGAAGCACCGTACTTTACAAATTGACTTATAGGTTGAAGGTTTAGTAGGATGTCGAGGGCCGTTTGTGGTGTGCTCTTTCTCGCACCGTTTATAAATACTGATTCGATTCTATGTACTCTCTGCAAAGCTTTGAGCTGGCCACGGAACCAATGGGTTGTACTTGACCTGAGGCCCCAACTCTTCCCTATGGAGTTTCTGCAGGAGTAGATTGAGCTCAGTTATTTTTTTTTTTACTTTTTCCTCTGTTTCTTTTGCAATTTAATTTCTGGTCGAGTATAACACCAAGGAATTTTGACTCAGAGGACAGTTTCAATTATACTCCATCCAGAATAGATTCGAGGAAAGGTGGGATCTTATTTTTCCTGATTTTTTGCCTTGAATAAGATCAGTAATGGCCGAGCGAAATCTGCCTACCACCATAATGACAACATCGGCGTAGGCTACAACTTTCACTCTTTCCTTCTCAAAAGATTTCTGTATCCCATTTACGACAAAAGTCTGTATTCCATTTACGACAAAGAGTTTTCAATACAGACGATGAAACCTGTCACTCTTAACCTAACCTAATCTATTGTTGCACCACTGTCCACATGCAAGCTTTGGCTTAGGAAAGAGACAGACATGCAGTCCAATGAGAAATGGACAGGTTAGGTAGACATATCTTGCCAAATTCATCCTAAGAAGGTAAAAATATTATCTCCTCCCACCAGAGAGGAAAAGACTTCTCCTTTAATGTCAGTTCTAACGGGACACTGCCTGATCGCCGAACGCGCCAGAAGGTTGAGAATTTAGTCCTATGACTTCTGCATCAGCTGTGGAGATGAGCAAGAAGTGGAGAACATTGAGAAAAACGACGTCTGGATATACTGGGCTCGGTCTTTCTAGGATGTCCGACAAATCTTGTTGGTTGCGATATTCGTATTATTGATAACTTTGTGTATCAAACAGGTAAGTTTCGAAGAGGGCCCACTGATCCCGTGGTATCTCTAGCGACCTCAATTGGTATATGCAAGCTGGAAACACCGGCTACCACCTTAAACTAAACAGTGTAATTAATAATTAATACTATTTATTGAAACATCATTGCATACAGAATTTCCTGTCTTAAAAATCGATCAATTCTAATTTAAATTAAAAAAACGTATCAAATTAATTCAAACTAAAAACACAGCGCTACATTAATTTCATGCAAACTTTATCGTCATTCTTTATAGAAAATACGATATATATTTACTTTGGAATGATGGTTGTTAATCGATTTAAATAAATCGAACTTAAATAAATTTGAAAATTTGTTGATTTCGAAACAATACAATAAGTTAATTACGAAACTTAAGACTTGTTTTCTCTATTATTAATAGTTAATAAATTTCCTGTGTTGTTTTTCACATTAAATTTTTCGTCATGTAAATATACGTATGTAGTTTAAGATTATGCCTAAATAATTAACAAACAATTTTGTGGAAACTATATACTCGTATGTATTCATGTATGTTTATCAGTTACTTATCGCTTATTATTATTATTATTTTGTTAGAGATTAGAGTGTGAGATTTCCTAAACACTGCTGGGGGAGATGTTAATTAATTGTTTATCCTTATCCTTATTTCGGTTTGTTATATGTGTATGTTGTTGTTGTATGTTTAAACTGTACTTGATTTGTTTCAAGATAGAGAGAGATATAGAGCTCATTTGAGTTAAATTTTCTTAAAAGTATCATATATTCAATAATTAAAATCAGTCCATATTATTAATAAATTAGAAACGAAATACATACTTCGGTTATATTTTTTCGTCTTCTTCTGTTTTGAGTTTACCAACTCCACTTTTTTTGTTTTTCTTACGTTACATTTTCGTTAAGTTTCGCGCGGCTACACATTTGCGTTTGTTTTTCGTGTTGTTTAATTGGTTATTATTATGTTGTTGTATATATGTGAATCGTACCTTTGTTGTTGTATGTACTGCAAAAATGACTTATTGGATATCTATTTTGACTTTCTCTTTTTTTTCGAAACAAAAAAATACTAACATTTCCCATCATTATGTAGCTGCTCAGCATCAGATTTTGTTAAATTTACATTACAGTTTTAGTGTTTTTTGCTTTATTTTTGTTCTATAAATGCTTGATGAAATTACACCGAATGAATGGAAAAAATAATGATCTTTGGGGTTCTAAAATTATTTTCTTTAAAGAAATAAGAGGCTTTTTCGTAGGTATTTTTTTTCATCTAGCTCTTAAAATATCTTTTTTATATTCTCCAATTTACTAATTTGAATTGTTATGTCTCTATGAATGTAAACTTTTTAGAAGTGAATATTAGACCGGGTCACCAAAAAAATTCCAATTGTTTTCGTTTTAAGTGTATACACTTATCTTCAAAAACAAAAGAAAGTATGTCGTACTCCTACTTGTCGAAATCAACGTTTTTCATTCGCACTTGGAAGCAGCAACAATTCACACAGGAAAAGCCGAAACAAAAAAATGAAAATAAGTATACGTATTGCAAAAAGTACGTGTGTGAACGTAAACACAAGTTCAAAAGAGAAAAAGTCGATAAGTTACTTAAAAAAAAGTATCGTGTAAATAGGGACAAACAACTAGGCTCAATTTACACGGCGCAACTTGTCCCTCCAACTATTTTGAATTCTCCTTTGAAATCCCTACGTAAATCGTTGCTCGTTAAGACGGTGAGCCTTTGTTTCAACAACCAAGGAACAAATTTGTGTTTTTATTCATTCACTCACATTTATTTTTCGTATTCAGTCACTCAAAGGAGAAATGTCAATTTGTCCCTTGAATTTTTATTTCGTGAAACTTTTTCTACACCGCAAGCTACACCCTTCGTAGCCTCATGTCGCAGGGACAAGTCGCACCATTTAAAACAGGACATACTTTCGAGATTAGTTGCACAAAAGGATCAGCGATGCGAAATCAAAATTTCGAATTGTCTAAACAGACTTTACAAATTGTATAGGGTGATCCAAGTAGAGATACTTTTTTCAATAGCCTTTTTTTGACAGATCACTTGTGAGTCGTGTCATGCTGTCATGTTATTTTTGTAAAGTATTGTTTGGCATTTCATCATGGAAAGACTTACTCCTGAACAACGTTTACAACGTTTTGACAACAAATTGACAGATTAATTAGTGTAATGTTATAACGGGTGATCCAAGTAGAGATACTTTTTTCTATAGACTTTTTTGACAGATCACGTGTGAGTCGTGTCATGCTATCATGTTATTTTTGTTAAGTATTGTTTGGCATTTCATCATGGAAAAACTTATGCCCGAACAACGTTTACGCGTGTCATTCGCCAGTTACCAGTCGAAATGCTCGAACGAGTCATCGAAAATTGGACTAAACGGATGGACCATCTGAGACGTAGACGCGGCCAACATTTGATAGACATAATCTTCAAAAAATAAATGCCAAAGAATGTTTTTCAAATGATAATAAACATTCCCCATTAAATTTGAATTTTCTGTGTTTTTTCTTTAAAAAAGTAGGGAACCTCGAAATGGATCACGCTATACTTTCTGAGCCTCCATTGTACCAACAACTTATTTCCTTAATTACGATATGGATTGACGTTTTTAGGATCGACCTTTTTTGCTCAAAATGTTTGTAGTTCATTTTTTAGAACCGTACACATTTTTATACGCAATTTTAATGGCATTTTCAAGGGACAAAAATTTTAAAAATATATATTTTTTAATATTGTCATTATCTTACTCATATTTTCTCAAATGGTGGTCAGCGGTCCATTGGGGCCGCGACGTCTTAGTAAAAGTTATGCTCACAACATGTTTTGATTGATTTTTTTTTAAATTCGAATCAAAGTCTGGGTACAGATAAATTGAATCCGGCTAATATTCAACAACTTATATTTTATTCACGAATATTGTTCCCATAAAGTAATCCCACTCAAATACAATAATTTCCTTAGATCGCTTTTTCCAATCCTTGAAACACTTCTGCTATGGGATTTTTGGTATGGCCTGATATTCTAAAGCTATGGTCAGACGATGTTCTGTTCTTAGAATATTGTCAGCAAAATGTCAAAAATGCAACCGTGTGAACTTAAAATTTTTTTCTTGAATCTTGAGCAAAAAAAAGTCTTTCATTGATATAAAAAATATTAACGAATTATATTAGTATTTATTTGGAAGATAAGCTGGATCAGCTTTTTCGTATGAAAGAATTTTTTACAAACGATCCATGATTTTTTAAATTTATGGCAACTTTTAAAACTAATTAATAACACAAATTTTTTCCGGAATCTGCAGTCAGCACCGCAAGTTATAGTTAAATATACGTAACTATTTTATTTTGCAATTCATTTTATGAAGTACGATTTATTCTTATTACTAGGCGTCATAAAATTTACTCAAGATGATTTACGCGTATTGTACAAGCTTGTGAAAAGTGCCACAATACAATTTATTCATTATAATAAAATAGCCAAAAAGCTAAAAAATACCTATTTGATTCCAAATTAACACCCTAGACAGGTGACATAAAATAGAAGAGTTTACCATAAAAATCTCGCTTTTGAAAAATTTAATAAAAGTTTTTGATATGTATGTATACAAATTCGAGAAAATTTATAAATTGTACCAAATGAGTCATTGGTGTACCATTGTACTTTTCAGGTCGTAATTGTACCAATTTTGATACTCCATTGTACCAACTTTCGCAGATGAACGGCGTTTGTTCTCTTTGTTTGTATTTCTTTCTCTGCGTAACATTTTGGTTTTTGAATAAAACTGTGTTGTGTACACCCAAAGCAAAATGCCCATGGTTTTTATATGGCTTATTTGTAGAAACTGCAGTAAGTGTGGTCTTCATTAGAAAGTGCCATTGTACATCATTCAGCGACATATATGAGGTAAATGTAGTTATCGTCTAGACCATCACAGAGATATAACGCAAACAAAAAATTGCGATAAATACACGATTTTGGGCCAATTTCAGTAGCTCGAAAAAATTAAAAAATGCAATTATCTCTAGATGATCTTTAATATTCCGTATCTGTGAGTTTTTTTTTCCAACTCGATTCATAGAAATAATTATCAAAGAGTTATATTTATTTGGCTGCTTGGACTGAAACGTGTATTCCAAAGCCTTCCATTTGAAATTCAACACCCACTTAACCAACCTCAATAATTTTCCAGCGACCTTTGTGGCCGAATATCTCGAAAACTGGAGCTATCTCAGAAAATATGATCCAAATATGTCTAGGGCCTCCTTTCTGTTACTTTTTGAACTAGCACAGTGTTATTATCTGCTCAATTATTAATGCGAATTCCGTAGAAGATTTCTGTTTTCCCTGTACACCTATTATGGATTAAAATCGGAAGAATTTGTCTCGCATACGTACTGTTCTATTCGAAATTTCGAAAAGGACAAAAACCTTTTCGCGGAATATACAGGTAGGTACAGTGCGTCAAGAAAGTGTTTTTTCATTGCAAAAAATTACCTTCTGATAAACTTTTTTGGAAAAACAAAATTTTGTATTATATATAAAAATATTTTCATTCGATATTTGTAAAAAATTTCAATATTTTCTATCAATAAGAAAGCAAAAACAAGAAAGTCTTTAAATTAATGTTCCATTTGTGTTCTTCTTCCAAACTTCATCGGGAACTAAAAATGCTTAAAAGTGCTTAGCTCCCCATACAAATTAAGCTCTTATGGTGTAACGAAAACAGGCCTAATGTAATTTTAAAAATTCAAATAAAATAAAAAAAAGTTTGTTTTAACCTGAAAAAATCGAATGTCAAAAAATCAACAAAATTTCGTTGAAATTGCATTTTTTGTTGAAAATTTCGTCGTGATAACATTTTTCTGGAAAATTTTGTTGAAAAGATCTGGAAAAATTTGTGAAAATTGCATTTCTCTGCAAATGAAATGAATTTTTTCTAAAAATTAATTTTGACAAAATTTTCTAGAAAAAAAACTAATTTTCAATAAAAATTAATTTTTGCTAAATTTAAAAACAAATTTTGAAGAAATTTTCTAGAATTATGCAATTTCAACGAAATTTTCTAGAAAAATTGAATTTTGTCATAATTTCTAGAAAAAACTAAATTTTCAAAAAATCTAATTTTGACGAAATTTTCTAGAATGCAATTTAGAAGAAATTTTATAGAAAAATGCAATTTCAACGACATTTTTTAGAAAAATTAAATTTTGACAAAAAAATTTTAAAAATACCAATTTAAAAAAAAATATTCTATACGAATCCGATTTCTATTAGATTTTGCTGAAATTTTCTGTAAAAATGCAACTTATCGCAATTTACACCTAATATGCAATTTATCTGAAATTTGCCAAATACAATTTTGAAGGACATAATTAAAAATGTGCAATTGGATGCAATTTTTTATAAAATTGAAATTTATCTGAAATTTTAAATAAAATCATATTCCGTCGAACTCTTCTAGGGCTGGAGCCTTAGTTTAACAGCATATCGTCGGCGTAATGCTATTTTGGCCCGCAAAGTTACACATTTTTTTATTCCATAGTGTTTATATGATTTTCATGTATTTCCGTTTAAAAATTAGCTAGTTACTTATTAAAATGTTTGTACGTGGTATTCTGGACTATATCCAATATTTTTTCGAATTTGTATTACAAGGACCACAAAGAGTGTCGGTATGGAAGGAGTGTAATTTACATATTCGCTCATATGGCGAATAACCGCCTGACCCACGGTGTCGACCGTTAATGTTCGAATGACTTATATGCCAACAGCAGCTCATTCGCTTTGTCGTTCTGATGTCATGCGAACGTTAATGTTCGACATCGTGGGTCAGGCGGTAAATTTGGATCACTTGGTTCGTGAATATTATCAATGTATGTGTTAGCGTGCAAAAATGTTCATTTTCCAATTAGAATTGCAGATGTGGGCTAAAGTGCTTTTTACGTCCCACAACCCTGATTTTTTTGAAAATTTGCACACCCCATCTAAATGACCCCAAAACCACGAAAATTGGGGCTTGGGCCCATGGGGCCCTTAAAATCTAAAAAAAGGACCCGGTCCCTCACTTAGTCAATACTATACTCAAACAAAAGAAAATGGCGAAGAGAACCGAAATTCGATCCACTAAATCGAATGGCATTAACCGTTTTATATACCCTCACTTTAGTGTAACGAGGGTATATATCATTAGCTACGGGCCAAAAGTGTAACACATCGAAGGAGTTTTGGTACATTTTAAGTCATTTGAACATTGTTCGTCCGTCTGCCTGCTGGCTGGTGCGCACGATAACTCTTGAAAAGGGTAACCGATTGACTTCGAATTTGGTATGAGGTAATATTTTTGTTCATTTCAGGCTAAGTTCGAAAATGGACCATATTGGTCCACTACTTCTAGTAACTCCTAGAAATATTGATTATCCAATAACTTCATACTACTTATTAGTATCGTCTGAAATTCCACATATAGTATAAGTTTATTGGTCGCTACCACCTTGAGAAAAATTTACCTCCTACACAAAGGTACCATTTTGTACAAAAAGTTAACTGCTTATAGCGTGAGTACCAAGGCACGAAAATAATACAAAATTTTGCACAGTGTGTAGCTTTTAAAGTTCCTATAGCCCTTTTTGTACCTCCCACACAAAAGGGCCAAATAATATCAGAATTGAATAGACATAACGCTAAAATAGCAGCGCACATATATATATATTTATTCCTTTAACTCCCACTGGAGCATTTTGCGCTCACAATAGCTGTCTTCCATCTGACTCGATTTTGGGCTATAAATCTAAGTTGATTCCATGTTAATACGATAGATCTCATTTCTGCATCGGGGGAACGTCTCCAAGTTGTTCGTGGTCCAACAACTCTTCTTCTTGTGGGGATAAACGGATTCCAATGCAACGCTTGCTTTGCTATATTATTATCCTCGCTGCGTAGAACATACCCGATCCACTGCCATTTAAGTTTTCGGATTTCGTCATCATCGATTGATTTTCTTGGCGTCGGAGACAACAATTTTCGGAAGGTTTGCAATCGATTAGTAACGAACACAATGGACCAAATGGTCTCCGAGTGAAGTGGTGCACGCCAGCAATGGTTGTGTGCCGCGCGTCCTTAACCTAACCTAACGCCACTGGTAACCTTCCAAGTCGTGCATCCGTATAACGGGATGGATTTAACGTTGAAATTGAATATTCTGAGCTTGGTCCGTAGGCTTAAGTTGTTGTTCTGCCAAATCGGCGCCAAAATTCCAAATGCTGTTCTTTCTGTACTGATCTTAGCTTTTACGTCTATCTCTGTGCCACCATCTGGTGCGACCATACATCCAAGATAACAGAGTTGGTTGACCATAGTATAATTTTGACCACCTGCAGTTATCTGTTGTAGAGTGTTTCCCTGGATAGTTAGGCATTTGGTTTTAGCTACATTTATTTTTAGGCCTGTGCCATTCAGGTTCCCTTGAAGGTTTGAAACAGACTATGTATGTCATCCGCATAGGCTAGGTAGTTTAAGAATGTGCCATCTATTAGCCATTGGATACATTTACGTTGGAACGAGGTTGAAGATAGTATGTCTTCGATGACAAGTAAGAATAGAAGAGGCGATAGTATACAGCCTTGGCGTACTTCACTCAATACTTGAAAAGGCTGACATAATTTTCCTTTATGCAGCACATAACAGTTTGCGCCGTTGTAGCTCTCTTTCATAAGGGTTATAAGCTTTGGCGGAGTACCTCTCCTATGTCGAATGCCCTTTCAAAATCGATGAAAAGTAAATGGAGGTTTGAATTAAATTCGACAATTTGTTCAATAATCAATCGTATGATGTTAATATGATCCGCACAGGAGAAGCCACTTCGGGAGCCGGCTTGTGCGGAGTCAATGGAATCCTCAAGATGATCTTTGACGCGATTAAGGATAATTTTTGCAATACGTTTCGATAGTGTCAGTAGTACGCAAATACCACTCCAGTTCCCACAGTCTCCTTCCTTTGCAATTTTCACTATTATGCCATATTTGCATTCGCCTCTTGCTTCCAATCGTCGGATATCGTAGAGAGAAGAATTTCAGCTATGAGGTTTATCGGGTCTGTTCTGTAATCACGGCGATTCGATATCACGGTGATTTTAAAATCCCCGGCGACTTTACATCACTTTTGGAGTTCGAAATCACCCGAAAATATTTTGAACAATCTTTTTTGGGATGCTATGAATAATAAACCGGGAGATTTCGAACTCCAGCAGTGAAGGTAAGTCGCCGGTGATTTTAAAATCACCGTGATTTCAAATCACCTTGCTACAGAACAGACCCGTATATCGGCCTTGTATATTTCGGCGGGTATAACATTGATACCGGCCGCTTTATCATTTGGCAGTTGTTTAATAGCAGGGGAGACTCACTCAAACTTGGCGTTGTTGACCGTATCCTTGTAGTGGTGGGGTCAAAAGGTAGTTGCTGTTGTATTGGATCGATTTCAGCATTCAGGAGATAAAAAAAGTGTTGTCTCCAACCGGAAAGTTGTTCATCATCGTTGTTGAGGAGATTGCCTAGTTCTTCCCTCACAGGTTGCTGAAGAGGTATGTTTCGATTACCCAGTTCTTTGGTGATATTAACAGTCCGAGTGTCACTACTGCACTTTCGGCCGCATTTGCCAACTAGTCGATATGGTTGCATTTATCCCTTCTGACGGAGCGTTGCATGACCTTGTGAAGAGATCGATATTCTAGCTCAAGTTGAGCTCTGATTCCAGGGCTTAGATTATCAGCTGAAGATAGTTTAGCCTTCATGTCAAGACGTTTTTGGATAATGATCCAGGTGTCGTATGTCATCTAAAGTTGTCTGCCTTCGGAGCCGTATTTTTGCCACTACCAAATTGTGATCTCTAGACTGAATAATATAAGAGCCACGCTTACTACGTCCAAAAGAACTCAGTTGGGGCGTAGCAATGTATGATAGTAACGTTTCTAACTTTAGATTTAAAGCGAGCGGTGATAATTCTATCCGAGACTGGTTTCCATGACATAAGACTTTTATACGATGCAATAGTAATCCTACGCCGGATTTATGGTTACTACCAATATTTTTGCCTGAGTAGAGGAATTTGGTGCTACCATTGGGAGCTATTCCAACGAACTTTACTGTGGCCCAATATCGAAATTCCAAATCCCAGCATTTCACGCTCAACTTACGAGTTAATATTCGGCATGGTGTTGTCGCTTTCCCTGAGCGTTCTCACATTTCACAATCCAATCATAGTCGATATACGATAGCCAAAAGTCGTAAAGAGCAATCTGGTTTATTTATGTAATTAATGATCCGCTCCGATATAATTTTTATTCTCGAGATCATTTCAGACCACAGGGTCTGATTTGATCGGCGATTTAGGAGCTAGAGTGCATTTCAAAAAGATCGTCCCTGATCTATATTCTGAATGTGTCCTGGATCGGAATTTCCGCTCGGAATCGAGTTTCTAAATTTGTTTATTCGAATGAAAAAATGAAGGCAATTGGAATTTACAGAAAATCTTCCAAAGACCTCAACCGAAAATCATGGGCAAGTTTGCGAACAAGATATTCGGGTTCAATCCGCTTTCGGAATACAGAACACAATTTCATTGCTGAAGTGAACGACTTTTTCTAGTTCCGGGAACTTTTTTGGGCTAATATCACTGTCCAACAAATTAAGCCTTTTTGATTGGAACAGAATAGCTACCTTATAATTCTGAAAGGGAATATTGAATATCTTTTTTGTAGAATAAACATACGGTCCGGCGTCCAGCTGGTCTGAGTTTTTTTACAAAACGCAAAAATTTCCCCTTTAATTTTAATGGTCTTCGAAATTAAATTTTAATATAATGCACACATGTGTGTACTTATTTTTCACTGTAATTAATAATTTGATTTTAATAAATCCAAATTGTTGTGCTAAAAAAGAATTCAGAACATGCATTTTGCGACTTGAAATCACAAAAATACTTCAATGAGCTATAATTCTCCCCACATTATTAGAATATGTATCGAATTCGTTCCTCAAGTGTGCCTAAAACTTACATCGAAGAGTTCGTCTGTTGCTGTTTATCTAAACATATCGTCATGTACATCTTAATTAGAATTTTAAGCAAGAAAAGTGAAATCCGATTATATTTTAATTCTTCTCATATATTCGAATAATATTTGCTTTGGCTAACATTAAGATCAAATCGGAGACAATAAAAAAATGTCCTACAAAATGTATGTTGCTGCTTAAACTTAAAACCTATAGTGAAACCACTATAATTATTTAGAAATCTAAAAGTTCTACGCCTATGAAAAAGCCCCTTTACTTTCAACTCAGGCATCTGGAAGGGCGTGGTGATGGTAGCTTAAAAAACTGAAGAAAAGTAAATAAAAAAATGGGTTGTTTAATTTTTTTTAATATATTTTTTCTTAAAAACGAAGAGTCAAAGAATGTTGAAAAATTATAATATTTGAAGAAAAAATATTCATTACTTTTTTTGTTGCAATAGTTTATATTTGTTGGTTGTATATACTTTGTTAGTTTGATAACATGTTGTTGTTGTTTTTGCGTGTGGGGTGGTGGTGTGTAATGAGAATAAAAAAATATGTAATTGTTATATAAATGAAAAAAGAAAAGAAAAACAAATAACTTTTGAAAATAAATTTAATGATGGTGGTGGAGGAATAAAAAGGGTAGGAGGAAGTTGCTATGTTTTACTGAGTTAATTGTATGTGGTTGGGGGGAGGAGTGTTTGTTGGTTTTTCTAATAAATGTATATTTGTTGTTGTTGTTGATTATATTATGTATTTATATATTTCATTAAAATATAACGTTAAATTTAAATCATAATCGTAGAGAATAAATTTGTTTAATTAATTTAAAGAAATTGTTTTACAATTAACAGTCAGTGTTGGTTGGTTTTCCATTTAAATTTAATTAATCCTGGTTAATTTTAAAATTTAATTTAATGTTTACTTTACTCATATTTGTTGTTTTGTTTACTCTCGTATAGAAATTAATGCTTACACCTTTATTTTACGTTACTTTTTAAATACGACGACGACGACGTTACGTTTGTTTTTTGTTTTAGATCTATAAAATAGTTTGTGGTAAAAAATATTAAATAAAAAAACAACGAAAGTAGGAGAAATTTAAATAAATTGTTAAATATGTTTTGTTTTTTAATTAAAGATGTTTGTGGGGTTCGTGATAAATCTAATTTTACGGTTAATATAAAAAAGAAAATTAAAAAGGTATCTTTTATGAAATATATAACGATGTTTTTCAGGTGTTTTGTGAGGCTAAAATGTTTAATGGTATTTAAACTACTTCTTTCTTGATTTTTCTTTTTTACTTTAAAGGGTTAAATATGTATATATTTATTTTGTGTATTTTTTCCTTGTTTTTTTTTTGTTTTGTATTGTTTAATATTACTTAGAACTTTTTAAAACTTAATCCATTATCTTTTTTGTTTACTTTTTTCCATTTTTTGTATTTTTGTTTATAATGTAATATAGGGGGTAAATATATAAGATTGTATGTGTAATTGTTTATAGTAGAATAGTACATATATAGATTAATGCATATAATATAATATGTATAAACTATTTATTTTCTTGTTGTTTTTTTTTCTTTCTTAATTAGTTCTTCTTATGTTTCATTTTTCATATTGTATGTTGCGCTTCCTACTGTTATTTTCTCTGTGTGTACTGTTGTTTTGCGATGTTTTCACCTTCGTTTTGAAGGATGTTAAAGAAAATCAGTGCTGTTGCTGCATTATTAAATTTGGGTTTTTTGTTTTTCGTATAAATCAAAAAATCACCAACAACTGGGAGGAGAGAGCTGCTGGTACCGTCGTAAACAACAAATACTTTTTAATTTTCAAAAAGACAGAAGCTTCTTCGAACAACTCTCATCCTGTGTGGATACATTTTTTTTGGCTGGGGAGTATCTTGGGATCTGCAAAATGTTTACAAATCGGAGTAAAATCCTGAACGGGTCGAGTTAGGTCGTCTCAATGTGATTTACTTATTTGGAAAAGTATTTTTTAAATCATTTTTTATTTTAATTCTAAAATTTTCCAACTAATAATATTTTTCATTTCAATTCTCCACACGTACCAAAATGTTGATCGATCTCTCTGAATGGCAGGAATTTATGCAATTCCAAGCTATCTTGTATAATATAAGTATTATAAAAAAAAGGACAGAAACAAACAAACAAAAAATTACATTCACATCAATCAATTGTCTAGAAATTCGTTAAATCTTTTTTTGAAAACGGTATATTTTATAAAAGTGTCAACAAAGAGAAGCAGCAGCATTCCCGACAATTTCCACATGTCAAGATTTGTTATAAAAGATACAACAGACAGCTCTTTTCACTCGTCATAAGTCAAAGGAAATATATTGTGTGGTGACATACTCTTCTCTTCCATAGATTACAGAACGAATATAATAAGTTAAACTTTAACACATTAAAATTATATGAAAATTGGGGTGGCTTTAGCGTTTCATTTTGTTTTGTAAAATATGAAACTATAACAATTTGCAACTATATATATTGCAAAGTTTTTACAAAAACTAATCAGGGGCTATTGTTAACCAGTAGCACTTTGTAAGAAGAGCTCATGAATGATAGATAATACGAACCGATTTATTGCTATTACCACATTTTTTTTTGTTTATTTCATCAAAAATTATATTTTATATCGAAATTATGATGTTAATCAAATTCGTCGGTATTCTTTCATTTTCCTTTAAATCATAGATATAATTAACTCAATTCGATTTTCTGTTTCTAAAAATTATTAGAAATCATGTTTATGCTTGCATACGAATTTAATTAATGTAATTAATTTGTTTAATGTGTAACCAACCTTTTTCACCCACAAATAATGGGGAAATTTTGCTTGAATAAATCAATAGCAATTATGATTTTATTTACTTTACCAAAAAGAAGAGAACAAAAGAAAAATAATGAAACAAAGAACAAGCATGCCTAAACACTAGTTTGTTTTTTCTATTTTAGGTAAAACGACGATTGTTTCCTCTTTTGTTTATTAATAATATATAAAAGGTATGTTCGTTATAATATGCTACAATTCACCAAAGAAAAAATTATAACATTAAATTATTTAAAAAAAATAAAACGTATGAAAATAGGGTTAATTTAAAAAAGCCTTAAGTTCTGAGTGAGGGGGTATGTAGGGTATTATAGGGTATTTAAATTGTAAACGACGACGTGCTTTTGCTTAGTTTTTTTGATTTTTCAATTTTTTCCGTTTAATGCTATTTGTAGGTTCCATTACTTTATGTTTGTTTTTGTTTTTACATATAAATATTTAATTTTAAATATTAACCTTTAAACTATATATGCAAATGTCTAACTGTACGGGTTCTTTAACTATATAATGAATATGTCTGTAGTAGTAGTAGTAATTTATATTAAATTTTTAAATGTAATCCATTTGTATTTTCTCGTATTTGTAAAATTCTAGGTCTAATAGTTTTACATGCAGACACATTGTTTTTGCAATTAACATTAAAAGTTATCTGGTAAAAGGAAAAGAGAACATTTTGCTTCGATAAAAAAATTAT
Organism: Eudasyphora cyanicolor; assembly: GCA_963930755.1. Lineage (NCBI taxonomy): Eukaryota > Metazoa > Arthropoda > Insecta > Diptera > Muscidae > Eudasyphora > Eudasyphora cyanicolor. The sequence continues at coordinate 63,609,478 of OZ005737.1, forward strand.
CATTTTTGAAATTAAACATAAAAATTCATATATAAAACTTATACACGTCCTGCTTTCTCGAACAAACAAAAAACTAAACAAAAAGAGAAATAATTCGTTCAGCTCACATTCACCCAAAGCTATCCCAGAAGAAGAGAGCACGGTCGCGTTTTTAAGAAACCAAAGATAACAAAATGTTAAGTCTGTTTTACAGCTCAGCTCAGCACTCACGTCGTCACCGGCATGTGTACTGTGATCTACCACTGTAAGTATTTCTCTTCGTTTTCTTTGTTAATCCTTTTCGTTTCTTACATATCACAACACCACCTCTATCGTCCTCATATGTGTAGAGAAGCTATAGATTAGCGGCTGAAAATTTCTCCTTTGGTTCAGGGACATGTCTACGCGTGTGTGTAAAAAGAGTAGTTGTAGAGTAACTAGTTGTAATCCTAATCTTGTTTCTCTTTAAACCCCTATTTAAATTGTGTTGTTTCTTTAACCTAAACATTCTTTTGTGTTTCTTTTGTTTTCAGTTTTCTTTTTTTTGCTTCTATAACTTTAGTTTGTTGTTTTTTTATCAGTTGGTTTACATCATAATTAACTAATTAGTTTCTTTTCGTATGTTAATTATATATAGATATATTAATTACTTGTTTAAATTACTCTCGTTTTTGCAACTGTTGTTTAGTTTAGTAGTAATAGTAGTTAAGAGTACATTTATATAAAATTGGTTGGTTGGTTGGTTTGTATCTTCTTCTCATCAGATGGTATTACTATATGTTATGTTCTTAAGAATTTCCGTTTCGTGTGTTTGGTTGCCTTTATATATATTTATATATATATATAAGTATGTATATAAACTTTTTTATAGTTTCATATATGCATATATATATATAGAGTTCAATATTTTTAAGATCTCTTTATAATTAATTATTAATTAGTTATCAATATTATAATAATATATATATAAAAAAATAATATTTAACAACTGAATTGTACTGTACGAAACAGACGACGCTATAGCTTCAAATATGTCCACCATTTGTGATATTGTTGATGTTTCTAATAATGTTGATGTTTCTAATTGATGTTGTAATAACAGTTATTACTATATATATGACTGACTGACGACTGTAGATCATAGATAGTTCTTGATGATGATGTTGTTGTCGTTATTTGTAGAGATATTTAGTTTGTTGTATGGTGTGGATTGAATGGGTGAGTTGTTGTCTAATCTTGTTGCTATTTTCTTCTTGTTGTTCAATTTTATTGGTTTATACAGGAATAACAGCATCAGCATTTTTAGCAGCAGGTAGGCAAACATGCTAATATTTATTGTGAAACATTTTTTAGACAGCTTGCGATGCAGCATATGGTGGCTGAGTAGAACTATCATTGCCATATGCTGATCGGGGACCCGCTCCGTAATTGGAGGCTCCACCTTCTTGTTTAACATAATTGCTGTAGTCATAATCATAACCAGAACCATAACCACCATAGTCATATTCAGAACCAGATTTTGAGGCAGAATTGCCAGGTCCTGTGCGTGGCATGCCACCGACGGGTCCAGTTGTTGAAGGACCACCAGCAGCCCAAGTCTGAGCTCGGGAATACATGTCAGTGGCTGTGCCAGCACCAGCGCCAGGGGCTCCTGTGGGCCCAGCGGAATTTGGTGGCATATTCCAAGCATTCCAACTACCACCACCCGATGGTCCAGAAGGTCCGCCGGTTGAGGTGGAATTATACATATCATAGCCGCCATATCCTTGTGTTTGTTGTGGTCCAGCATAGTTAGACCATTGTGGTGGGGGTCCCTGAGGTCCTGGTGGAGCACCCCAGCCTTGATATGAACCAGGTCCGCTATTGCCGTAGCCATAACCTCCCTGCTGTGGTGAGGTACCCCAGCCTTGATAACCGGGCATCATGTTGGGTGCGCCTAATGGCATATTCAATGGCGGTCCTCCCATTTGTCCATTCTGTCCTTGCATCATATTGATTGGAGCATGGGGTGGACCCCAGTGACTGGGGTCATTGCCAAGTTTGCCATAACCTCCACCGACAGAACTGTTATTAGCATTCTGAGAGTTGGAACCATCGCGAGGCTCAGCTTTCTTGATTTCAACCTAAAACAAATATAGAATAGAAATTGAATTATTATAAATGTGAAACGATGCGAATATAAAAAATAGGTAACTAATGTCGAGTTTGCTTTTGGAAAAAAACGTTGTCCCTCTACCTGAAATAGTAGAAAATATTTGCACATTTTAAGTCAAAATGATGCAGTCCCTCGAACTTAATCCAATTTTAAAATTTCCAAAATGTGTTAGAAAAGTGCAGATTTCGGTAAAAGGGCTAGGATAATACTGCACTTATTCCAGAATTGAAATCGCTATAAATCTCATTCGATTATAAAGACTGATGTATTACACCCTCACACACACGCTAGGTTTTCTGGAGGCAGAGAACTTTAAATTGGCAAATACTGTTTTAGGTGACATTTTTTTCACATCAGATCTCATATCCCAAAATAATATTCCAACAGTATTGCTTAGAAATTATTTTTTTAATAAATTCAATTTCATGTGTACATATTTAAAAAATTATTTCTTTGTTTTAATTCAATTTAAAGATCTCAGCCTATAAAATCGCCGGCGATCGAAAAGGTGATTTTAACTCTAAGAGTTTGAAATGGGCGCCCATAAACCGCACCAAACCATAATTTTTTCGGGATGCAATGATGACTCATGGAGTACGTGTGGATTGCTGTCTCACCAATAACGCATATTTTGTTTATAGACGAAGGCATTCAGCCAGAAATGAGCCTCATCGCTGAAGATGATGATGAAAATTAACCGCAATGATTATATAAGGGCTGAGGCCATCATGTATAAAAATAGTCCATCCCGAAAAGTAGATTGCTATATTCTTCCAAACTATACAACAATCTCCTTAACTTTTTATGCAATACAAACAAATCACGAAGAGAATCACAGTGGAACCGAAAGGCCTTTTAGAGAAGGTGAAGAATATGCACCAGCCTTCCCTACCTAGCAGAACAACATCGTATTTATTTAGATGACGAAAAAGGTGACTGTAATATAGTTTTTATTGGTTCCATGGCTGTGCTTTAGGGCATTTTTGAACAATGTTCCAACAATACACTAAGCTTATTTAATAATGAAAAAATGAAAAAGGGTCAATCATATTTTTTTTAAATGTTATAGGAGTAATTATTTAGTAAACTAAATAAAATTAAAAATCTTGGGAGTTTTCAGGATAAATTAATTCACACAAACATTGTTATAACTAGTTTTTGCAAATTGTGTGAAATATGCATTTTTAAGTAAGAAAAAAATAAATAACTTGTTATTCCGTTTTGGATTCTGTTAATAAATTAGCCATTTTTAATAGTATGGCGCTAAAAATTTGTCAGGATGTGAACAAATATCTAACAAAAACTAAATTTAGGACTTTTGGTTTATTGGCCCTTTTTCTTTTCTGATGGCGATATGTGATATGTATATCTAACGGTAGATATTGGACCAGATATGGTATAATTTTGTATATAGATTCATATATTAGACCGACCGTTAAAAACACAAACATGGAAAAAACATTAGCTGCAACTCCTCAATTTGGCTTCAAAGGAGGAATATGCTAAATTTGATTTAAATCGGACAACTTTAATAGCGATTTCGTTTCGGGAAAAAGTATAGCATTTCCTTTGCCTTTTTCCCCATAACTGCACTTTTTGGAGTTTGCAAATGTTTCTTGTATTTCAAGATGAAACATGAAATATTGATGTTTCCCTGGATGGGAAATGAACGGAATCCAAGTCTAATGCACTAACCACTGAGCTACCGAAGGCCACGCGTAAAAGTAAATGGTTTTTGTTCATTTTCGGTTGGATTATAAACTTTCAAACTTTAGTGAGTAGCAGGGTATAATGGTGTGCACGGAATTGTTTGGCGTAAGCTTGCATGGAGCCGCCGTTGGCACAGATCTTGGTGGTAGTAGCAAATAATCGAATGAGACCTTGGAGGACTGAAGTGGAGAAGTGTTTCGTGTCAACAGTGGTTGATCACGAGTTAGTCGGTGCTAAGTTCAAGGCGAAAGCCGAAATTTTACGTAATGTTGTGAATATCGCCGCTGTAAACGAAAGTGTGCAAGATCTACATTTATCGATTCGTCGCCGGTCGGATGATTTGGGGCTCTGTCCGTCCAGTGTGTGACATATTTTGTGCAAAGACCTTGGCTTACTCCCGTATAATATACAGCTGGTGCAGGAATTAGCACCACGATACCATCATGTGCGTTGTTCTTTCGCCGATTGTGCTCTACAGCAGTTGGCATTGTTTGTTAATAAACAAAATCGCCGCACATGGAGTGAGACCAAAACAACAGATCATATAGACCGCGTTACATTCAGAGAAATGCAGCAGTTTCTGTGGTTTACACGTTGGTGGCATCGGATCCGATTGCCGCAACATTATAAAGGATTTTCTGATGCAAATATGGATGGTTGCAACAGGATGGCGCTACGAGACATACGGCGCACGCAACCATAAAATTATTGATATCAAAATTGAGCGATAGCTTGACTTCGAGAAAAGGGACTCTTAATCGGCCTCTACGGCTCAGCCGATTTGACTCCTCTCAATTATTTCCTGAGGGGCTACGTGACGTTAGCGGATTATGCTGTTAACCAGCAACAATTGGAACCATGGACGCCAAAATTTTTCTTCTTATATGTGACATATAAGCAATGCTAGAAAAAGTAAAACAAAATTGGACATCCAGAATGAGCTTCGTCATGAACTGCCGCGGTGGCCGTAACACGAATTATTGTTCAAGCGTTGTATTGATCTTTAGAATAAATAAATTATTAGATACAAATTTAATTCTTTGTGTTATTTTTTACAATTTCAACAACCGTCAGGCTTAAAAAACGCTGTACTTATCAGAATCTCCTGCAATTCCACCCATGGTAATATTTTATTATTTGTCGCTATCACCTTACAAAAAATGGGACGAAGGGACGATTTTGTACAAAAAGTTATAACTTTAATAACAGTTCATATAGTTACTTGCAATTTTTGCAGTGTAATGTATTTACAGTACCTCCAGTTCAGAGAGAAATGAACGGTATGTCCACCACCTTTTTGGTACCTTCCACAATAAATGGACAAATCGTATCAAAATATAATTGCTAAAACGATAATACCAGTGCACATACACACAATTCTGTACACTGCAATGTCTTTGAAGTGCTATTTGCTATTCAGCGCAAAATAGGCTAAATGCGAAAAGCACACTGGTACCCCCGCGCCAAAACAAATTGAAGATTCAGTTGCACCGAACATCCCCATAACTTCTGTAACAATCATCTAAATGTTTTCTTATTGTTTGCAATATATAAAACTTTTGCAAAATGTTTCTACCTTTCCGACTTCAACTGAATTATTACATATATTCTACATGATATTACTCACAATGTGTGGGTATGTATGCCTTAGTCGGTTTACTCGACTGAAACTTGCATACTTGTTTTTTATTTGATATTATTACTACACTTACCTGTTTGCCATTAAGATTGATGTAACGCTCATTGGTAACATGTTCAACAGATGACTCTTCTTCAAACGATAAGAAACCGAAACCGCGTGATTTCTTCTTCTCTTGGTCGTACATGATAACAACTTCTGTTACTTTGCCATAGCGGCCAAAGAAGGTGCGCAAATCGGTTTCGGTAACATTGGAAGGTAAACCGCCCAAGAAGACCTTGAAACCACCGCCCTTTTTGGGCTTTTGCAATGTACGTGGATTACATGGTTTGGGATCAATGGTACGGCCATCCAAAGTATGGGGCCCACTCTGTAGGACATGTTGAACATTAGCCGGATCCGCAAATGTAACAAATCCGAAACCACGTGAACGACCACTTTCATTGTTTTTCATGACAACACAATCGATGATTTCGCCGAAACGGCAGAAGTAACGTGAAAGATTCTCTTGTGTGGTTTCCCAGGAAAGACCACCAACGAAAAGTTTGCCCCTCTCATCTTCCTCCATGGTTTTCTGAGGACTTTTCTTAATTGACGTAATTTTGAACCAAGAGTGGTTGGAGAAACTTCCGCTCAAGAAGAACTATTTCCGAAAAAAAAGTAATGTGGATGTTGATTTCTTTGTTTTTATCACTATAGTTATGTTTGGTTGTGTCCTGCAAAGAAGAAAAAAGAGAAAAGAATATAAAAATAATGAAAACAATGGTTTATTTATTTTACACCTCATGTAGATCTTCTGCTCTTTCTCAATGAAAATACATACATATGTACATACATACTCGTAGGTATATAAGTACGTTTTCTCACTATTTTGTTGGTAATATTATTGATGAAAAGCAAAGTTGAAACGTAGACACGTAACTTTCTAAATTTAAATAGCCATTCATACAATCAATCCACCAACTAACCAACCGCGATTGACCGAACGACACTCGTTCCATTTACACATAAAAAACAAAAGAAATAAACACAAGAACAATATCTAGTGACGACAAGAGACAAGACATTGTTTTAATGAATAATACCTTAAGGAACAAGAATGAGAACATAAAACGTATGAAAAAAAAGGTATGTGTGCGCCGTTTGTGGTTCTCATAAGCCTGTTATTGCGAATTGATAGAAATAATGAAGATTATAAAAGTGCAATAGGAAGTTTGGTGAAGTTCATTGTATGAAAAACATACATAGAAAACAAGTCCAAAAAATTTAAATTAAAATTTTTTTACATACCTACATAGGTTTTGTTTTATTAAATTTTTTATACTATTTACCACGTTCGCGTTTTTTTAGTATCTTTTCCTTTTTTGTTTTTGCGCAATAAGAGGGAACGAACTCTGTTGCTATTTGTTGTTTTTAACAACGCAGCAACAAAAGCAGTATGTCAAGATATAATGGAACAGCTAAGCAAAAAATATATGGTAAAATATATACTGCGAAAAAACATCAATCAGAGAGAGAATGAGCACAAAAAAGAAAAGAAATCCAAAAAAAAACGCCGGTTAATTATCTCGATAAAAACACAATCCACCACGGAAAATTTCTCACATTTTTCTTTCGTTGTTTGTTTTACGGCAAATTCAAACTCAACACTACTTGTGGAGCTGCCACAGTTTTAGCAGGCGCTAAATTGTTTATACAATACACAATTTTTTTTGTATTATTTCTGTAGGTCTTCTTTGTGGGAAAAAGACTGTAAGTAGGTATGTAACACACGCACGACACACATTAAATAGTGAGAGCATTGTGGTTAGGCTAAATCAAGTAGCAGACGTGTGGTGGTGGATATTACCAAAAGCAAAGTCAGTGGTATGTGACACGTTCATCGAAAGTGCACATGGAAGACATAAATACGTAACCGGTAGATATTTTCGAGCAACTTCAATGCGTTCGAAAAACCGGTCTTTAACATCGAAGAATACTTTTATTTAAAAAAATATGTAATTTACTTTCAATAAGGAAATCTTAGGCGAGCAAGTTTTATCCGCAAGTAGAGGTGGCCAAAACTAAAGCAACGAAGCAAAACATGCTCGACGAACTGTACAGGGGCTCATGAATACCACAAAAACAAATAAAAATTGGGAAGCCTAGTTAGTTTAAATTGAGCAAAACCATGCCCTAAAAATAATTATGGAGGATTCGAAATTCTTTGCTAATCTCAAAAAAATCTAGTTGTAGAGGAAACGCAAAAAATACGTCGTCATTCGCAGTGCACTTGATATTAGATGTGGGAAAAGTTACAAAATGTAAGTCACACCTAGAAATGACGTATACATATATGGATCCATACAGGTAAAAATCTCGAAAAATCCAAATTTTAGACTTACCCCCATTTTCACCATCCTTAGGTTAGGGTTTAGGATCAGATTTTTCAAGATTTCAAAATTCGTTACGATTTGTCAGCTGTACGTGTAGGTTAGCTCTAAGCGCCACCATGATTTATTTTAATTATTTGAGGGAAATCGTTTACTTATAAATTAATGACATCATGTGTCAGAATTGTATAGGTGTAAATCATACCGTTATACTAAATTTCAAAGTAATATAAATATATGTATGCATTATATATGCATTTAAACAAAAAATAATCACAAAAGAAAACATTTCCTCTAAATGTTTGTGATTGGCGCTTACGTCTTTTGGCGGTTAAGGATCGATATGGTCGTACGGTTAATAAGGAGTACTATCTTGAAGATATGCGCCGCTTGCGAGAAGCAATGCGAAAAAACGCCGGGAATTGTGGAGCATAATTCAAGGCTTTTGCATCACGATAATGCACCTGCTCACATACGAATGTTAATTTACAACCGGACAACATTAAGTAGATTAAAACAACAAAGGTTCCCGAGATAATCGTATATATACCGGAACTTAGTCTGTAATAGAAATATACTTAAGGATTATCAGCCAAGCGCCTTCAAGCTGCTACAACAACAACCAGCTCACTTGTCATTGCTTGTTCGTAATTTTTTGACCGAAAAACATACCGTATTCACAAGTTTTGGCCCCTGCGACGGCATTTTGCGATGATTGAGGAGATAAAAACCGAATCACTGAGAGAGCTCAAGCCATTCCAAAAAGTGCATATTAGAACTGCTTCGAGGATGAAAAAAAAGCTGGCACTAGTGTATTATATCTGAGGGGAATGCTTAGAAGGGGACGAAGTAGAAACTGATGCATAAATATTTTTGAGAAAAATTTTATTTCACCTTTTCTTTTGAACAGAACTCGTATATGTGGCAGGTGGTTCATTCAAAGCTAATTTATTTATTTTATTTATTCAATTCAGTTTCGTAATATAAATACCTTTTAGGCCAATACATCTATATTACACAGTAAATTTTGTCAATTTCACCCATGTCGTTAAAAAATGTGGCTTCTATAAATCTTACCTGTCAAAATGGGAGATTGGTGTACATGGGCTTATATCTACACCTGAATTGTTTTTCAGAAATTTCAATTTGGGAGCGATATGCCAAGATTCGTCATGATCCGATCATAAATATGACCCACACTCTGATTACGAGGTATGCTGAAATGGAAGCAGGAAGCGGTTCAAAGTCGACCCGATATAATGAATGATGGATCACCTCTAATCCGTTAAGGTGTACCACAGAATATGTATCTCAAAGACCGTGTCTAATTTCTAAGAGACATCTTTCCAAAAACTTTCAAAAGTTAAAAAATATATCGCGAAAATTCCTCCAACGTCATTCATATTCTTTGAAGACAGTGTTTCTCAGGGTTAGGAAGACAAATCCTTGAAATATTCTTCTCGTTACAATAAAAAAACGTTTACATCATTGTCCCGAAGGGACAATCCGCGATTTCCCTTGTAAAATTTGTTATTATGGAAAGACTTGCGTTTGCAGATTTAAACTATAATAACCGCAAAATATGGTATTGACCACAAAAAAAACAAGCATACATAGTCGAAAACCACATCGCACCGCACAACATTCCACAGATAAACAAACAAACGTGTGAATCTGGCAACTACAAATGAAGGAGAAGCGAGAAGAAATAAACAATTCACCACACATCAGTATTAGTGGAGAATAGCACACAAACAAACGAAAACATGTACCAAAAAAAAAAAACAAAATGGATGACGGACGAAGAATACAAATTGATCGCCTAAAAATATAAAAGAGCAACAATGGATATTTTAGAAGCATTTGCGAAGATATTTACATGGCTAAATTATAATAATTAAAAAATAAATTTGCCTAATTTTTAGCCACCATCAACGACCGCGAATTGGACAAAAACAACACAATTTTCGCCATTACGTGCAAACAACCAACACAGACATACTTTTTCTCTTCTTTCTCTGTTGTGTTGAACCAATAAATATTTACGCAGTACTTTTTTTAAATATCACGTAGACATTTTGACTTGTCATCATAATGAAAAGTGAATGACCAAAGGATGAAGTCAACCAAAATAAAAAAAATATATGAAAGAGCGGGCAGATGCTTCTAACTAAATCGAAGACGTATGGTGGGGATTATTGACAATTTATTGGAGCAGGCGGACGGCCGTACCGCAGCCAGACAGACATATATACATATAGCAAGCGGCACCACCAGTCACCAGCATAGTCTTGGGAACTTGCAATACAAACTCGTTGCGGCAGTGATGTTTGTGCGCGCTTCTTTATATGAGTAAAGCGTTTGCAAACATTGTTGTGTTGTATGTATTCGCCTCATTTTTTTAATAAGACGAATGATAAAACTGCGACTAGACTTCTTCTGCTGTGTACATTGTATATAAACCAATCTACAGTGTGGTTGTTTGTTATACATAGCATTTTGTATGTATAAAATGTGAAAAATTTTCACTTTTCACACACTTACATGAAGCATCAGAAAATCTGAAGCTTCTGTTTTATCGATTCAGAAAGATTCCACACATATGTTCATATCGGGAATGTGGGAAAACAACACCCAGAAACCAATCCATGTGTTTCGATTATTTCTCAAGACTTCATTTTGCCAGCAAAATTACACCAATTGTCTTCCAAAAGAAAACCATAACGAAACGCCAACCACATTGAGCAATTATCTCTTGTTTTTATTCATCCAACCAATACCACTAACCACAATTTTCTTATATTGCATACACAAAAATAAAACTTTGGATTTTCACGCATCCATTTGACCTAATACGACGACCGAGATACCGTGCGGTCGGTTTTTTTTGTTGAATTTCTTGTAGTTATGTAAATTAATATGTAAAATACAGGAAAATATAAAGAATTTTTATCTCACCGCTTTCGCCAGGTGTTCGTCTGAGGAAATCTCAAAAATGTTCGCACTGCAAATTCACTAAATTTAAGTTTTTCCTTAAAAAACTAGCTTATAAATAATTTTTATGAGTTGACGATATAACCTAACTTAACCATGATAAAATATGAATTTCGACAAATGCTCGATGCTCTAAAGCAGAGAACGAAGGCGATGCTGTTTCGGGATCGGCGGCGGCGTGGTATTTTAAATAGACGGCGTGAGCTGTAAAACGGATGTTTGTGAATAGAATATTGTATTGAATTTCAAATATGTTCAGATGCAAATAATGCAGCCAGAATACTCCATATTAATTATTCTAATAATACACATATGTTAACTGACAAAACGGTCAATATTTCCCATTAAAATTATGAGGATATCGAGCGATTCATGCAAATTTGACATTTCTTCGACCAATATATATTGAAATTGCGATCTTAGTATCCGCCTTGAAGTTAGTTCTTACTTCGTGTTTATTTCAAATAAAAGCAATCCTTAGTTGGAAATCAAAATGTGGAAATCCTGAAAACATTTTGCGAATTGTAGAGTCGTCTGAAGTATTGTAGAAAATGTATATACATTGAATGCATAATTTAGATTTATACCAAGAAATACCTGAATGTAGCGCCGGCAAATAATAAGCCGCGGATCAGATCACCGGCGTTTATCAACTGACTTCATACTCTACCGCAGTGGTGAAGTTGTATTTATATTGTAGGAGAGAAAGGGACGACTAGTAATTGGTTGTAAAAGTGCCTGTTCTCACACTTGGCAAATGTAAGAGGAAAAGAGCCGACAATCGTTAACTCATCCGTCAACCATGTGCTTTACGTTGACGGCACATTTTTCTTCAACGGCGTTTTATTTCGTTGACGTGGCAATAGTACCCATTGTGACTATTTGAAATTATTTTGAATTACGTTTACTTTCCCTCGCTGTTTAACCGTGATATGGTGAATACAAAAGTGGTGAAATTGTGAATGTTCTGTACGAGTGAAAGTGCCAACTAGTAGATTATTTTAGGTATATATTATCCAGATCCAACACAAGGTGAGTAAAGTACAACCATGTGTATATTTATTGAACGGCCCCCGTTTTTCCGTTGGCGACACTTTTTCACATTGACGCCCCTTTTTTTCGTTGACGTGGCATCCGGATCATTGTGAATTGTGTTTAAACGCCAATTCCCTCAACCAAAGTCAGAGCGCTTTTTCTTTAAATATATTCAAATGGATTGTATTGAATTGAGGCAAAAATTAATATCTCGATTTACATCGGAAGCAATAACTTTCAAACAGAGGGAAAATCATTATACAAATTGAAAAAAAGTTGTGAAAAATCGTGGAGCTGTTTGAAAATATAACATTACGTTTAATTTACAATATCCGTAGAACTATTTATTTCTTTTCGTTGTTGTTTTTGACCAGATGTACCTGCAGTTTTCTGTAATTATCTTTTATAAACCCTTAATGCGACCTTGTGTGACTTTTTTGACATTTTGATTGGCATACGTGATCCATACGTCATTAACACAAAAATGACGTAACACCTTTTAATATTTGCAAAAAGAGTGTAAACAATTGAACATAGAATAGTAAATTTATGTTTTATAAATATATTTCACGACTTTTTTTTGTCTGTTTCGCACTGTTCTTTCTTCGCAACTCATGACACCATTGCTACCAGATAGTGGTAATCCGCCACTTACTGCTTATGCGCCAGTTAGTGGAATAAAGTTGTTTTCGTTGCAAACTGCTAGACTAAAATCGCTAGCTTGTAATGAAAACATGTCTAGTAAATAATATCAGTTTAGGGCCGGTTTACATCTAAACGATCTGTCACGTGACTTTCCAGTGAGAACTTGCATTTGATCCTCTCCCGATTTTTTAAAAATCGCGCTTAAAATCGTTTTCGCAAAAGACAAAGTCGTACAACAAGCAGGGATGCAAAAATTTAGTACTTTATTATTTTTTTCAGTACATTTACACTTTCAAAAGAACCAACGTATCCTCACGACTATGTCAGTATTATTTTATTTGATCTATATATTGTTTAGAAATTATTTATATAGACAACTAGCTGGACCCGGTCCACTACGTTGCCCCAGACTTCGGATTTCCGATCCCGTCCATTTATCAAAACATGGCTCATGTAGATAGGGACAGTAGGAATCACTTAAAACATTGGCTTATATGGGCGGACCCACGCCCCCTCAACCAAGAACTTAAAAAGCCTATGTCACCCTCTAGGCTTATCTGAACATTCACTGAAAATTTCATCAAAACCGATCCAGCCGTTTTGGAGTCCATACGTAACATACAAACATCCATTTATATATAAAGGGTTTTCAACAGGGACGCTACTAAAGTAGACCGACAGGGACAGCAAACGACCCCATATTTTTTGCCGCTCTTTTGACGTTTCTCTTCAGTTAGGTTTGCCATTTCCTGATAGAAAGATATACGAGCCAACAACGAGTCGAAATTATTAAAATTTACTACCGAAATTCGGAGTCAGTGGCCTCAACGTTAAGAGCGCGAAAAATCGAAAAATCATCTTCAGCGATGAGGCTCATTTCTGGCTGAATGGCTTCGTCAATAAACAAAATATGGTTTTTTGGTCAACAGCAATCCACACGTACTTCATGAGTCATCAGTGCATCCCGAAAAAATTACGGTTTGGTGCGGTTTATGGGCCGGCGGCGTCATTGGGCCGTACTTCATCCGTGATGATCAAGACCGGCAAGTTACTGTGAATGGGAATCGCTACCGTTTAATGATAACCGAATATTTTTGGCCCAATTGGATGATATGGACTTGGAGGACATGTGGTTCCAACAGGACGGCGCCACAAGACACACAGCGGATGCCACAATCAATTTATTGGAAACCAAGTTTGTGTTATCTCACGAAATGGTCCAGTCGATTGGCCGCCTCGGTCGTGCGACAAGCCAGCGACGATTGTTGAACTTCGTACGAATATCGAACGTGAAATTGCAGCAGTATCGGCCGATTTATGCTTGAAAACCGTCGAATATTGGGTTCATACATAATGGCATCGAACGTACTTTCACAGGAATAAAGAATTTCATTGACATCCAAAACCGTTTTTGTTTTATTTAAAAAAACTTTTGTAGCGCATTTATTGACGGTCCCGATATATAGCTGGACCCGGTCCTCTTCGTTGTCCCAGATTTAGATTTCCGATCCCGTCCATTTTTAAACCAATCACGAATACTTCCACCAAAAACATCTCCATAGAATAAGAGCACTCTCGCTAAGAAATTGTGAAGATATCCCAATTTCAAAATTTGGCTTTGGCCCATTGGTCTGATCCCGCTCTTTTTTGGACTAATCACTTAGACTGCCACCAGATACATACAAACAGAATTACAGTACTATGGCTAACAAATTGTGCGAGATATCTCAAAATTGGCTTATATGGGCGGAGCCACGCCCTTTGGTCTGATCCCGCTTATTTTTAGACCAATCACATAAACTTCCACAAGACACATATACACAAAATAACAGCACTCTCGCAAATAGATTGTTCAAGATACCTCAAATTCAAAAGGTTGCTTACATGGGCTGGGCCACGCCCATTGATCTGATTCCGCCCAGTTTTCTACCAATCACGTAGACTACCACCAGATACATATGAACAAAATTACAGCACTCTCGCTAACAAAATGTGCAAGATAAGTCAATTTCAAACTTTGGTTTATATGGGCGGGGCCACGCCCATTGGTCCGATAAAAATAATTATAAAATAGTTAGTCATAGGCTAAAAAATATAAAAGCTGGTCCAACGGCATTTAAGGAAATATACCAAGTTATTGGAAATTAAAATCCACCTTTTTGCCAAAAATTACAGGTTAACAACCAAATCGTCACCAAGAGCTCAGAAAAAGAGGAGCATTTCCAAAACTATTACTCCTCACTATTTCGTTATACCCCTCCCTCTCAACCTATGGATGATCTCGAGGCCACAGTTTTATCGTGTGTCAATTCCATCCCTCGTCATATTTAATCCTTTGACGATAATTTCACCGCTGCAGAGAATAAAAAATGGAAAATGGAATTTCCAACTTTATTATAAAAAAATGGCAAGAATCATCCCACTGAAAAAGAAATCAGAAGACGAATAAACGGCAGATTTTCGACCAATTTCCCTCCTGTCTGATATAGGGAAACTTTTCGAACAAGTTCTAAAAGGAAAAAATGGAAAGCGAAATTATAATAAATCCAACGCTCATTCTACCCAACACGTCCTTCTAAAGTTCCACAGCGATATCGTCACGAACCTAAGGAGTCAAATATGCACCGTGGCAATATCATTAGATATAGATAAAGCATTTGACTCGGTATGCGGTACTGGAATCTTATACAAATTGGTAGAACTGGGAATTGACACTTACCTCATCAAAATTATGCACAGTTTCTTCCACTCTCGAAAATTCATGGTGCAAATTAGAGATTCAAACTCCTCCTCCGGGACGGTAAATAGTGGTGTATCGCAGGGAAGTGTACTGGCGCCATATCTATTCAACATATTCCTAAATGACTTTCCCCACACAAACAATGACTCGCTGGCTCTTCTCTATGCAGATGACTGCTTGATTTACGCTCACAGCTCCTCGCCTTCAAGCTCTGGACATAGCTGCAGCCCATCTCCGGCGCATAAACGGATATTACAAAGCATGGGGCATCAGAATAAACACTGCTAAATCCGAAGCAATATGCATTAGAAATGCCTCCGGAAAATGTCCCAGAATGGTGGTCCCTCAGAGTAAATCTCTTCGGCTGTCCCTGGACGGAATCGACATCCCCTTCAAAACTGCCATTCTTAAGGTAAGTACACGCGATTGTCAGATCGAACAACGTTATCAACCCTGTTAAAGTGCTGCAAATGTACGGACAATGACAGATTGTTAGGCAAACGTGATTGACAGTTCAGACTATTGCAAGAAAACCTTACAATGACATATATGTTGTAAATATTTATATGCAGGATTGCCAATAAACATATTTTGTAGACAGTGTTGCCAATAAAATGTTTTTCAGACAATGGCGCTGTTGTCACATGCATAAACTTCGCACATCTAACAATCTGCAAATTTTCTCGCAATGACTTTTCGGCTAACGTTGCAAAATAAAAATTGTATGTTCACACGGTTGTAAATTCACAGTGTTGCATTTTTCCGCCATTTTTGTGGCAATATTGTCCGATCTGCAAATCGTGTGTACTTAGCTTTAGTTTTCGAATTTCGTTGCTGATCATTCGCAGTGAACGGACGTGTTTATCACATAGCGGATATTTGCCAGTACCTATTACGCAATAGCAAAAATCTGTACAAAGTCCGTAAGGCCTACATCGTAGTACCTATTACGGTCTAATACAGACAAAATAAAAATAAAAAGTCATGTCCGACCGTCAAAACGGAAGCACAATGAGCATCGTGTAGCGCTCAGAGTTTTGACGAAGTTGGAGGCTGTTGAGGTTTCGACTCTTACCGAAAAACAAAAAGAGTCACTTACCTGGGCTAAAGGCGTCATAGATGCTTCTATGGCTCATTACCTCGATGTCCGTAGAGAAATGCCAGGCAAACCACCAATCTGCAACGACGCAGGATGGCATCAGGGGAGAGTAAAGCTCTTATATTTCGGTGATGCCAGATCAGTAGACCTGTATAAGGCTGCTCTGAGTCGAGCGGGTGAGGTGTGGCCGGGTGCCCAGTTGGATGTTGTCGAAAAAACAACACCCTAGAGCCATCACCTGGGTTACAGAAGAGCCCTCCAACCCGGCTGACATCTTAGAAATAATAAAAGATTCCAATCCTGGTCTGCCGGCCCATAATTGGAGAATCAGCAAGGTGGGTGAGGCGGATGGTAAAAAGCGGCAGGTCAATCTTATCCTAAACGCTGAATCCACCTCCCATATACAAAGTGCGAGTTCAACCCTACAATATGGCTTCGAGACTATAGTCTTGAAGATATACAATCAGGATATAGCTCCCACTGCAGAAGGTGAGTCGTCCACCGTGGCACTTTCTGGAAGTGCGGAGGTACCCACGCTTATTATTTCTGGTGACTCCAACTCTAACAGAAGATCTGTAACGTCCTTCTCTGAGGACAAAAGCTCTACTTCGGACACAGAGAGGCTGAGGGGAGTCTCCGGACTCTTAAACGCATCTGGCGGGGACATGCTTCTCGACGATACGGACGAAGAGTTCGATAACACCCTTGTCGGGGTGGATGTTAATCTGTCAATTACCAATGATGGTAAGAATTCTACAGATTAACCTTTATCACGCTAAAGCAGCCTCAGCGGTTCTATTGCTGCGCCTGTCCACAGGCGCAGTAGACATCGTCCTGATACAGGAGCCCTACGTAGTGGGAGGAAGGGTGTGCGGTATTAGGACACCCAACTTTAAACTGCTTGTGGCCAACTGTGAAGGCACTCCAAGAACCTGCATTTTGGCCAGGAAAGATCTAAGTATCTTTCTCCTGACTAATTTAAGTGGTAAAGACCAAACAGCTGCTAGCCTGGAGATCGGTAATCGCATATATTGGGTGGTCTCCAGCTACTTGCCTTATGAATCTGTAGTACCGACTGCTCTATTCAGGGAAGTAGTAGAAGAAGCAACGTCTGACGAGCTCGAGCTGATTATTGGCGCAGACACGAACGCTCATCATACTATCTGGGGTAGTACGGATATAAACAATAGGGGTGATTCGCTTCTTGACTTTATTCTAACTACCAACCTTAGTATTTGTAACATAGGTAATAAAACGACCTTTACAATTAAAGACAGACAAGAAGTACTCGACGTAACGTTTGCTACTGACCGGCTGTCAGACAAAATTATTGGGTGGAATGTATTGGACGACCACTCATTCTCAGATCACCATTATATTGAGTTCAAACTCGCGGAAAAAGCGCCTAAACCTGCCGTCCACAGAAATGTAAGGAAGACAAAGTGGCACCTGTATGAGAAGAATTTCAAGAAAGTTCTCAACTCTAAACTTCCGTACGAACCGAATGACAAAGCCGGTCTGGATAATCTGGTCGATGATATCACCATATCATTCAATAGATCCCTTGAAGAAGCCTGTCCCAAAACAAGGTACAAGGGTAAAACTAAACCCCAATGGTGGACTTCTGAGCTAACGGCTATGAAAAAGACCTGCAACAAGCTATTCAATAAGGCTAAATCTACTGGGGTCGCTAATGATTGGGATGCCTATAAAGAGCAACTCAAGTTCTATAAGAAGGAGCTTAGAAAGTCGCAAATGCGCTCTTGGTATACCTTCTGTGGTGAAGTGGAAAAGGTCTCCGACGCCGCTAGGCTGAGGAAGATATTATCTGCTTCACCCTGTACAGTGGGATATTTACAGGATGAGGCAAATAACTGGACCAAAAACAGCGAGCAATCGCTCAATGTACTGCTCGACACACATTTCCCGGGGAACTCTGTAACAGAACCCGAGGATCAGCAGGACCAACAAGAGTGCGAGTGGACTGCGAGCGTCGCTAGCTTCTTGACTGAGAGATCCAGAATAAGCTGGGCTATTAATAGCTTTGAGCCCTTCAAGTCACCTGGACCAGATGGCATCACTCCAGCAGAAATGCAGAAAATGTTAAAGTACATTATCCCCTGGCTGGAGAAAATGTATGTAGGTTGTATCAGGCTTTCATACGTCCCGAATCGATGGAGGGATACCAAAGTGGTATTCATACCTAAAGCGGGAAAGATATCACACACTAGGCCAAAAGACTTCAGACCAATTAGCCTATCCTCCTTCCTATTGAAAGGTCTGGAAAGACTTTTAGATCATTTCATTAGGGAAAACCTGGATACAAAACTCCTGTCGGGGAACCAACATGCATACATGCGAACTTGTGAGCACTATCGAATCGTCCCTGAATTTCAAGGAATTCACCATGGTGGCATTTCTTGACATAGAAGAACAGCATGTCTAGGGTCCACAACTCTAACAAGGTTTGTAAACAGAGGGACCCCGCAAGGAGGAGTACTGTCTCCACTAATTTGGAACCTAGCGGTGAATGAAATCCTGCTAGATCTAGAACGTTGTGGCTGCAAGGTCGTGGCATATGCGGACGACGTGGCAATCGCAGTGAGTGGCAAATTCGTAAACGTCCTCAGAGACATCCTACAGGTGGCTCTGAACAAGTTGGCTAGATGGGTCAGAAGCAGCGGTTTGGGCGTTAACCCCAACAAGACAGAATTGGTTCTCTTTACTAGGACGAATAATGTCCCACAAGTGGACCCTCCACCTCGGATAAATGGAACAGATCTAGTCTTTTCTGAAAGTGCAAAATTTTTAGGAATAATTCTAGATAGGAAAATGTTATTTAGACTTAGCGTATTGGAACGTGTAAGGAAGGCCAACGTCCCTTATATTCCTGCAAAAAGGCTGTAGGGTCGCGGTGGGGACTCTCTCCTAAAATCGTCCACTGGATATATATAGCAGTAGTTCGTCCAATACTGTTATACGGTATTGTGGTATGGTGGACGGCAACTGACAAACTAACCATCACCAACCTACTAACAAAGGTTCAGAGAACTGCCTGCCTGAGCATAAGCGGAGCCTTAAGGACAACAGCGACCGAGTCTCTACAAGAACTACTCCATATACTGCCGATTAATATTGTGGCGAGAGAAGTTGCAACCAAAGCGGCAATAAGATTAAACTGCCTATCAATGTGGAGGTACAAGAACTATGGTCACATGAGGATATCAAAGTGTAGTGCTATGGTAACCGACCGAGTGGACTATATACCAACTGTGTACACCTTCGAGAGAAATTACATCACTATGATTCCCGCCAGAGATGAATGGGTCGGCAGAATACCAGGTAATAGAAACCATCTCCACTTTTACACGGATTGTTCTAAGCTTGATGAAAAGGTTGGCTTCGGAGTACACTGTGAAGAACTTAGTCTGGATATAGCTCACAGACTACCAGATAGCTGCAGTGTCCATCAAGCCGAAATAATGGCAATATGGGAAGTCGCCAAGTGGCTGAGTCGCAACATAGTAACCTACACTGGCGTTTTCATCTGGAGGCAACATCCCTAAATTCACAAACAGCCCTCGACTGCCGCAGATCTCTTAACGAGATGGCTGAGCAGTTTAATATACACCTCATAGGGGTGCCTGGGCATAGGGGTATCCCGGGGAACTGCAAAGCCGATGAACTTGCTAGGAAAGGGACGACATTACAAATTCTCGAAGAATTTGCATATATTGGTGCGCCACTATCCACGTGCAAGCTTTGGCTTAGGCAAGAGGCAATCAGGCAGTCCAACGAAAGATGGACAGAAATCGGCACCTGCAGGGTAGCTAGACAAATCTGGCCAAGGTATGACCTGAGAAGGTCAAAATATCTCCTCGCACTAGAGAGGAAACGATTGTCTACGTTAGTACAGGTTCTGACGGGACACTGCTTGATCGACGAACACGCCAAAAGATTGGGTATTGACTCCAATGACTTCTGCCGAAGCTGTGGAGATGAGGAAGAAGTGGAGAGCATTGAGCACTTGCTTTGCGACTGTCCCGCTTTGATTAAACGACGACTGGACATACTGGGTTCGGCCTTTTTAGGCAGCCTAACAGATCTTTCCAGTACTGATATTCGTACTATCGATAAATTTATATATCAAACAGGTTGGTTTCGATGAGGGGCATTTCAGCCCGTGGTAACACTAGGGACTTAACTGCTCTATGTGAGCTTGTAAAAAAAAGACGGCTGCCACCCTAACCTAGCTTTAGTTATACACCATAACATTTCCTTTTGTTAAATTTGCAAGTTGCATACACATATATCTCACCGTGCATTAGAATAAGACGACAATAGTTCTACGTACACATGTAAAGCATTCGTAAAACATACTTTATGTCATCGAAAAGAAGAAGACTCATATAAAGATTACATACTTACTTTCACTTTGTCGTGCGATCCTCTCTCAGGGTCGGGCGGTCCTCGCTCAAAATCGCGCGATTCTCGTTTACACCTAAAAGACTAGTCGCCCAGGGATGTATTGTTGACAGATCGCGCGACTAAATCTCATAATGTAAACAGGCCCTAAACGATCTGTCACGTGACTTTCTAGTGAGAATTTGCATTTGATCCTATCCCGATTTTTTCATAATCGCACGTAAAATCCTTTTCGCAACAGACAAAAGGCATGTTTTCGTTACAAGCTAGCAATTTTAGTTTAGAACTTTGCAACGAAAACAACTGACTTCCACTAACTCGCATATAAGCAATAAGTGGCGGATTTTCACTATCTGGTAACAATGGTGTCATGAGTTGCGAAGAAAAAAACTGTGCGAAACAGACAAAAAATTCGTTGAAAGTATTTATAAAACATATATTTACTATTCTATGTTAAATTGTTTACACTCTTTTTGCAAATATTAAAATAATTTCCCATTTTTGTTCTTCTTCTTCGCGTTAATTCACAATAATTGATAACAATCTCTCCAAAAATGGGATGTCATACCCGATTAAGACATGAACACAAGCATCAAACTTCGTCGGGAACTAATAGTGCTTAAAAGTGCTTAGCTCCCCATACAGATTAAGTCCCCATTTACATGGTACTTTTTTTTAAGTAACTTATCGGCTTATTCTCTTTTGAAAAAGTATTTACGTTCACACACTTATTTTTTTCAATACTTATTTTCATTTGTTTTGTTTCGGCTTTTCCTGTGTGAATTGTTGTTGTTTCCAAGTGCGAACGAAAAACACAAAACGATGAGTACGATAAGTACGAGTACGGCATACTTTTCCCCCCCGTTTCCGACCCCCTCTCTCGCCCACAAAACGCCGATAAGTATACTTAATACTTAAAAAAAATATCATGTAAATGCAGACTAAGTCCAGATTTACACTAGGATATTTTTTTCAGCAGATTATCCGCTAATTCTCTTCTTTTAGGGCATCTCCTAAATACCGGTGAATGCGTCCTGCGTCTGTCAAACTCGATTTCAAATATATGAAAATGTACTACAGCTCCCGAAATACACACACGGATACGCCGGATAATTTCAAAAAATCCGAATTTGACAGTGCGCTTACACATACAAGGAAAGAAAACAAAACAACAACAAAAGAAAACATAAACACAAACAGATGACAAGCAGCATTTTATTTTATTATCTTCGAACAGTGCACGAAGTAGAAAAATATTATATGTTGAATTTACTGGAAATACTAAATACAAACCGGTAAGAATTTAATATTTTACTATTATAATTTATTTTAAAATGTGCTTTTCAGATTAACAGCGAAGAAACGATTGAAATAGCTGGGACACTGCCCACTTATGGAATACAAAGGAGCCTCTCCACAAATGTGTAAAAATCAAGAAGGGTACAGGGCATGCAATTTCTCTGGAGTTGTCAGCACCAAGTAAATTCCAAAACTTTAAAATATGTGCCAGTATTTTTGTCTTAATGTTTATTCATTCAATAGAAACGTGGGGAACCTATTCATGGTGCTTGGACGCAAGGAATCCATTTTCAAGAACACATTTTGATTCCGGTCGGATCGAACCCAAGAAAATTGTTAGTCCAGGTGTTTGTTCTTCCTACAATGAAGCATGTGACACGAGCTTGTTCCGAGTTTAGTTTTTATTTCCATAGCTTTACGATGCTGCATTTAAATTCCATGTTCAACGAGGACATTTGGAAATATCAATTGAAACTGGCCAATAAACAATTCTCTACTTTGAAGCATGATTATAAGATTTGATTTAATAGCGACACTATCATGTGATATAAAACACAATTAGTCCCTACATGGCAAGTGCCGACAGCTTCGATAGATTTGGTTGGCGTTTACAAAGTCAGGAGGAGAATTACAGGTCTTTATATTTTGCACAACCAATAAATAGTTTAAGAAACATAATTTGACTTCAGTGGACAAAACCAAATTCTTTAGATACTCCACGATATATTAGCAATGTTTCCGTTCTTCTCTGATGAAAAACAGCATCTTGCATAACAAACAAATGAAAACAAATAACTACAATGCTATGAAAATTTTGTAGTTAAAAAACGTTGTGTCATTGGGGTGCATACACAATAATACTGCTCGAATGCAAACTAACAAATTGCTTCAGTGCAGCTTCTACAATCTTTTCATACGAAAACTTAGTTAGAAAGTTGAGAAGACGAAGAAAAATGAATTGCTGTCGGAAAATGTTTAAAATTCGAATGCCTCCTGGTTTTGGAATATATTTCTATTCCTTATTCTTTGTGGTTTGTCCAGAATATTTTCAAAACATATAGATCATCCATAATATCGATATTGCTCTGAATATCCACTCCAAATGTAGAAAAACAAAATTTTTCTGAAATGGGGATGATAAATCAGCTGTTTTTTTTTTACTGCGTATTTCGGTACAGCGCGCGTTAAAAATTATCCATCATGCGTTTTTTTGACAGACGCTGACGCATTCACTGGTATTTAAGAGACACCCTTAAACTTACCTCTGCGTTTAGACACGTAATTTTGTTTCGGATATTTCTGTGTGAATTGTTGTTGTTTAAAAGAGCAAGTGAAAAACACAAAACGTTCAGCCCGAGCAAAGAAAGTAGATTTATAAAGAAGTTCCGTCGTGACTTTGTTTACATTTGCGTGAGTTATAAGGCGTTCACACCAACCCGTTTTGGCTCATTTGTTTTGGGAAAACATCTCACCGTTCACACATGTTGCCTGCTTAATTATGACATTTATTATGTTTTCAAATGGCATATGTCAACTTATTGTGTACAAACAACGTTAACTGAAAATATAAAAAAGAAACATGGAAAGTACCAAACATGGAAAGTACCAAAAATGCATTGTTAAATTATTTGGTGCTCACAAATCAACTATTCGATTTCATTTCAATTGTTGCTTCCATTTTTATTGTTGACAAAATTTGAAATGTATATGTTCAGTGTGCGACAGATTGACAACTTAAGGGGGTTCACATACTTCAACATGCAGTTTTGGGACGTGTTATTGAGAAAAACATGCCGATTGAGACGGTTTCAATTGACATTTCTATAAGGGGAAAGCAACTCGTTTTGGCTCGAAAACATCTCAATGAGCCAAAACGGGTTGGTGTGAACGCCTTATTACGAACGAATAGGAATGATTTTGAAACGCGAAAAAATAGTTTTCTGGAGTCTTTTTTTGAACTTTTTTGGTACTTAACGAACGATTTTAATTTTCTAAATATGATAATTACAAAAAAATCTCGAAAATCGGTCTTAAAATGTTAAAAAAAATCACTCGCCGAAATCAAATTTGTATTCGTTCGTCACTGATAGAATACTCGCTACGGGACGGAACTTCTTTATAAATCTACTTTCTTTGAGCCCGAGTACGGGAGAGTTTTTTCGCCCCTCTTGCCGACTGCCTCTCTCTCCTACAAAACGCCGATAATCTGCTGAACATTCAGCCAGTGTAAATCGGGACTAAGAACTTATGGTGTAACAACAAAACTGGGATACAACCCTATACATTATTTTCGTACAATAGCTTGTCAAAATAGGCAGCCGACTCGAACAGCTGACCAACAATTGGTTGTCAAATAAATTTTTTATTTGAAATTTGATTTTCTTTGAAAAGGATAATTTTTTCTGATATTTCAAACATACGTGCAATTACCCTTTAAAGTAAATCTGGTGACTGCAATTTTATTCAGTATAACAAGTTTTCTCTTGTATTGGGATACACACACAATGTAAGTCTTGTCTTTAAGGAACTATAAAATTTAAATAATTTCCTCATTTTAATCTCGGAAGGATAGTGTCATTATCCTTCATGGCACCCAGATGTTTTTGCTGTTACAGTATTGAGTAGCATTGATGATGGATGGCATATAATACAATACTTCCCGGTCGAGCTTTCCAACGATTTTACTTCTTTGGAATACATTTTTTAAAAGGTTTGTCTCTTCAGAGATTGTCCTTACAAATGAGTGGCGAGGCATAAGCTGAATGCGGCCATACGTGACACATATCACCCATATCAGTAAAAAGGCAGAACAGAAAAAATGGAGCAGTAAATTCATAAAATAAAAGACGGCCGGCCTCTCGTGCAATGGAATTAACTCAAAATGCCGACAGCAAGATCCTTTTGAGCAGAATGGGCCTCCTGATGAGGACTTTGGGTTGAAGAGCTACTCCTCATGTTAAAACCAATTTTCAGGTTGTATTTATTTTCTAGTTAGGAAATAAGTTTTTCATGTTATAAGAAAATACATACTCGTACATATGTATATGGACCATTTATTAAAAAATATGATTAACGAATAATGTAAAAAGAATTGAAAGTATTATGTATATTTTTTAATTTAATAACAAAGTTTGTCGTTGATACAAATAATAAGTTGTTAGCTGCAACATTGTTCAAGCTACATCTGTTGAATTGTCCATCAATTATTCAGTTTTATGAAAATGGGTGTTGTCTTCCGCCTAGTTTACCATTTGTTGATGAACAAAATTGAACAAACAAGAGTTCCAAGAACGTCCAATTCAAATCGAAAATCCAATTCAAGTTGCTGTTTGATGGGGATTTGGGGCTTACCAACTTCTTTTGAGCTGAATTGGATGATATGGCACTAACATGTGGTTCCAACAGGACGGCGCCATAGCCACACAACTCATGCTACATGGCATCGTCATCTCACGAGAAGGTGATGTGAACTGGCCTCCGAGATCGTGCGATGTGACCCAATTAGAATTGTTTGTGGAGTTTTGTTAAGTGGCACGTCTATGGGAACAATCTACAAACCATAACAGCCAACTCAACCCTTGACATCGGTAAAATTCAGCTTGTCTCATGCGCCAAAGTCATGGAAATTTCGAAATTACGGATTCGCGACTCTGCGAAACCGTGGCATACATTTGCAAGATATTATATTCCATTTATAATGACATCAATAGGACTAACGAAATTAATAAAGTTATGTGATATCACACATACACACTTTGCTTTATTTACATTTAAATATAGGAAATGTTAAATACAATTTACATTATTTTTAATTTGCGTGAATTTTGTTTCATTGTACACTATTTTTTAAAACGCTCCCAACCAAAAATAATGAATAATAAGATATGTCATCCCGGAGCGAGTAAGTTATCAGATACGAACGAATAAAAATTTCAACGAGTAGGACTTCAAAGAGTGAGATTTTCCGCGGATTTCGGACCGATTTTTCCGAATTTTTTGTAATTGTCACAATTATAAAATTAATATCAATCGATTAGTGCAAAAAAAGTTGAAATCACCTTCGCGGAAAAGTGTTTTTTCGCGTGTGACATTTCATTCCTATTCGTCCGTAACTGATAGATTTTGACAGTTCTCGGGATGACTTATCTTCATAATTTATAATTTTTGCTCCCAACAACAAAATGTAAACAAACAATCAAACGTCATCCATGAGTTTGACAGTTCATTGAGCTCTGAAAAAATGGCGAGAAAATCAGCTGTTCGCTGTACGCTACCTTGTTCAATATACCTTGGGTGTAACGAAAACACGCCTAATGTACAACAAGCAGCGATGGAAAAAGTTAGTACTTTATTACTTTTTTCAGTACCTTCACTTTCAAAAGTACCAACGTTTCCTCACGACCGTTTCAGTACTAATTTATTTGACCTATCCATTGTTTAGAAATTATTTATATAGACATTTTGTTTTCCTAATTCACACTCTCTCGGCGTACGTTTTCTATCACAATTAATTTAATTAATTTGAATATAATTTATGTCGATGGTAGCTAGGTGCGGGAGACAGCATTTTTAAAAATGTGTTTATTTTCCATTTTTATTTGTAAAGGGTGTCCCAAGAAGAGCGCAATTTTTAAATCTCGCAACATTCGAAGTGTCATTGTTTGACATTTGAATAATTGTTATTGTTTGTTAGTAGAAGGTACGAGGTTAGTAAAAATGGAGCGCTACACGAATGAACAACGCATTCTCATTGTGAAATTGTTTTACCAAAATGGTGAAAGTTTTGCGGCTACAGTTCGCAAATTGCGATCAATAATGCTCCAAAAGAGTCAACTGTAAAGAGATTAATGGATAAATTTGCCGAAACTGGGTCCGTTAGTGATGTAAAGACAACAACGCGCCATCGACCAGGTCGATCGACCGGTTTTTGGGTGGTTTTTGGGCTGGAGGAATCATTGGACCTTTTTTTATGAAAATGAGGCAGGTCAAGCGCAAACAGTCAATGGTGTTCGGTATCGTGAAATGATAACCAGTTTTATCTTGCCTAGAATTGAAGAAATGAATGTGGAGGGCATGTGGTTCCAACAAGACGGCGCCACATGTCATACTGCCAGAGAAACAATTCAATTGCTGCATCAGTCATTTCCCGGTCGTGTTATTTCGCGTTTTGGAGATCAGAATTGGCCGCCTAGATCGTGCGATTTAACACCATTAGATCTTTTTCTTTGGGGTTTTTTGAAGTCGATGGGTTACGCGAATAAGCCGACGACGACTCAAGCCTTAAAAGACGAAATTGGACGCTGCATTAATGAAATACCGCAGCATTCATGCAAAACGGTCATTGAAAATTTCATTAAAAGATCGCGTGCATGCCAGCAAAGCCGCGGCGGCCATCTGCTCGATATATTGTTCCATACATAACCTCATTCTGTCTACTTTACGATATAATAAAGTTTCACGATTTTTTCTTAAATATCTGTGTTTTATTTAAAATTAAAAAATTGCGCTCTTCTTGGGACACCCTTTATATATATATTTTTTTTTCCAGAACACATTCACTAATTTGAAGTATTCTTTTGGAATAGCGATCACAATTCCCTAAAATTATAATTGTTGTAATAGTATAAAAATGCAAAATCATCTAACATATCTTAAACATTTTCACGAAAAAAGAAGCAATTTCATAATTTAAAATTATGTACCTTAAATAAATATAATTAGTACCACTTGAGCTTAAAAAGCATTAGTTCAATACTTTCCGAAAAAAAATTTCCATCCCTGCTTGGAATTGGATGTCAATTTTGTCGTGCGATCCTCTCTCAAAATCGGGCGATCCTCGTTTGCAACTAAAAGAATAGTCGCCCAGGAATTTGTTTTTGACAGATCGCACGACGAAATCTCATGATGTACCCAGGCCCTTAGAAGACTAATCCGACTGATGACTACTCCATCAAAAATAGAAAATTCAATGTGTTTAACAATAGGCATGTTTTCGTTACAAGCTAGCAATTTTAGTTTAGCACTTTGCAACGAAAACAACTGACTGCCACTCTCTACTCCTCAGAAGATTTAAAGTTTATATCGGTAAGAATAAGGCGTTAAGTAAAAAACTTTCAGAACATTTGGCAATACGTTAAATAACAAAATATAACGTCGAAGGACAAAATATAAACGCCTGAAAAAGAAACAATGGACACTGATTTCTATAAATCAGAACAGGCCAGAACCGGTTTCACGAATGGTGGAGTATGTTCACGTTTAATTAAGCGCATACAAATAACGCATAACGTTATTCAACATAAGTCGAGATTCACACAAGACAATTTTTTCCAAGCAAGTGTCAAAGTTTGTAGGAGAGAGAGGAAGGCGGAAAGAGCTCTCTGCCTCTCTCTCCTACAAACTTTGACAGTTGCTTGGATTAAATTGCCTCGTGTGTTGTACGACTTAGCTGAATCAAATGTAAATTTGTGTCGAATCTTGCTGAATATACTTCCAAGCAGTACAGAAAGTTAGGCATAACAAGTGCAGAAGCTAGTCTTTGTTTCACAAAACGGGGAAGAGACATTGACTCTAGATACTATGTACACTGTTTATATGCAGCTCATAGCGTAATTTATCATCAAGTATTACACCCTGTACACCAAAGAACACGCTAATCTCCCACAACCGACAAAGAATATAGTTTGTTGATCAGGATACCATGGTCTACTCTATCGAATGCTTTCTCAAGATCAAGCGCCAATAACACACATACTTTGTTATTATCGAAGCTGCTACGTATGTATATTGTCTGTTAAGCCCAATAGTAAACTCGACGTGTTCCTTTTCGCTCTGAACCCACCCTGGGCATCGCGAAGGAGGCGACTACTCTCCAAATAATTGAGTATTTGTTTTTTTATCAGATGCTCAACAACTTTTGAGAGAATGGGCAGTACAGCAATGCCGAAACGCATTCAACCCCTGCATTCTATCTTTCTTAGCTAATGGAATAATTTTTGAGGTTTTCCAGCCACATAGGAAATTTGTTGCCATAAATATGGTATTAACCAAATGAATGAAATGTTGGCATATATAAGGAAATATTACCTTTAAAAATTTTAAAGAAAATCCATCAAGTTCAGCAGCATTTGATTTAATGAGTTTGAAAGCCTTTTCCACTTTCCAATGTTCCGCGCAGCGGAATGAGAAACCGTCATGAAACGGTACTGTAAAAGCATCGCTATTAACATGTGTGAGTCTATTTGATTTTCAATAAAAACTGTTCAAGTCTTCCACATCAACATCAATTGCAGTAGAATTGATTGTGGATACTCCTCTACCTTCATATATTAACAATATACTTTGTAAATATTTATATGCAGGATTGCCATTAAAATATTTTATTTATTTTATTTCCGACAATGGCGCCATTGTCAGATGCATACATCTTACAATGTCTTACAATTTTCTTGACAATATTGTAAGTTCTGACAACCGTGTGTACATAGCTTAACACCTCTTAATATTGATCTCAGACCCCATACAGTATATATCGTTAGCTACGCAATCAAATATGCTAAGTCCATTTTTATGGAAATTGAGATTTTGTTATAGAACGGTAGAACACTCACGAATACATCATCTAGAGAAAAGAAAATACCTTTATGTTGATTTTTCCCCTTTGTTTTGCAGTGGTATGCAAATATGCTAAGTCCAAAAGACAATATGCAAATATGCTAAGTCCACACAAAAATGAAAAATATGTAATGTTGTCGGAAAACAGTTAAATATGCTAATAATAATAAAGATAATTACAATTATAATACAGGGTGGCTGATGAATATTGCTACATTAAGAAACTCAAATAACTTTTTTCAGTGTATGGAATTCATTTTTATTTTATGCATAAAGCTCATTAAATTTTATTAAATATAGCTTAACTAGCTGGGTCCGGTCCACTTCGTTGCCCCAGATTGAGCTTTCCGATCCCGTCCATTTTTGAACCAATGACGAATCCTGCCACCAAATACATGTACTCAATATAACAGCACTCTCGCTAACAAATTGCGCAAGATATCTCAATGTAAAAATGTGGCTTACATGGGCGGGGCCACGCCCATTAGTCTGATCCCGCCCATTTTTGAACTAATCACGTAGACTGCCACCAGATACAGAATTACAGTACTATCACTACTAAATTGTGCAAGATAGCTCAAATTCGGGTTATACGGGCGGTGCCACGCCCTTTGGTCTGATACCGCTTATTTTTAGACCAATCACGTAGGCTTCCACCAGACTTATATGGGCGGGACTAGGCCAATTGGTCCGATTCTGTCCATTTTTTAAAAAAAATCACGTAGACTCCCACCAGAAACATATGCACAAACTCACAGCACTGCCGCTAACAAATTGTTCAAGATATCTCAATTTCAAAATTTTGCTTTTATGGGCAGAGCCACGCCCATTGTTCCGATTCCGTGCAAAATATATAAATTTCAAAATTAGGCTTATATGGGCGGTGCCAAGCCCATTGGTCCGATCCTGCCCATTTTTGGACCAATCACGAAGACTACACCGAGATACATATGCACAAAATTACAGCACTCTTCTAACAAATTTTGCAAGATATCTCAATTTCAAAATTTGGCTTATATGGGCGGGGCCACTCCCTTTGGTACGATCCCGGCTATTTTTGGAACAATCACGTATACTACCTCCAGATACATTTGTACAAAAGTACAGCACTCTCGCCAAAAAATTGTGCAAGATATCTAAATTTAAAAATTTGACATATATGGGCGGTGCCACGCCCAAGGTAGACTGCCACCAGATACATATGTACAACATTTGTGCACTCTAGCTCAAAAATTGTGCAAGATATATCAAATTTTGCGTATATGGGCGGTGCCACGCCCACTTGGTAGATCTAAAATTCAATATACCCTATTTTCACCACCCCCCATACATGTACATTCTGTGAAAATTTCAAGAAGATCGGTCCAGCCGTTTAGACGCCTACAAACAAACAAACAAACACACATTCTTCTTTATATACATATATAGATTACAACGCTCTCTGAAAAATATCTAAATTTCAAAATTTGGCTTATATGGGCGGTGCCACGCCCATTGGCCCGTTTCCGCCCATTTTTGGACCAATCACTACCACCAGATACATATGCGCAAAATTAAAGCACTCTCGCTAACAAATTATGAAAGATATGTCAATTTTAAAATTTGGCTTACATGGGCGGGGCCACGCCCATTAGTCCGATCCCGTCAATTTTTGGGCCAATTACGTAGACTCCCAACAAAAACATATGTACAAAATTACAGCACTGCCGCTAACAAATTGTGCAAGATATCTTAATTTCAACATTTAGCTTGTATGGGCGGGACCACGCCTATTGGTCCGATTCCGCCCATTTTTGAAAACGCTGTGCAAGCAAGTGTCGACTGGGGACGACTAAAGCACGTTCCGGGAATGATATGAATGACTTTATTCTAAATCCACCCCAATATTTAAAACAACATAAGCGTTAGTTTTAATAAATTGATATTTATTGATTTTATAAGAAAATATATTTTTTTTTGATTTGAAGTTGCCCACGTTACTCAGACGTAACGAGGCCAGTAATTATTTGGCCCATCCGAAGACTTAAAGGATGGCGATAAAAAAATTAAATTTTATTAAACATATTTGCAAATTTGGTTATTTCTCACTAAGCAAATCACGCCTAAATATTACCTCTGTTTTTCACTTAAGTATTTTTTCTTGAAATTCAGCACTTAAACCTAATGGTGGCAAAGCCTCCTTCAAATCCTTTCCGTTTAAATACGGCAAACTTTTATACATGACGTGTGCGGTTGAAGCATAATTTAAATTGACTTTTACATATGCTTACTTTTAAATAGTCGTAGACCGATTCCATTTCTATTGATCCCTGAAATAGGAAGTCGTCACGGGATTTTGCAATCACATTATCCTTCCCACTCGCAGACTGCCCGCCGAATCATCCAGAACTACGAACTGGTCATTAAAGGCCCAGTTAGCCATAACGTAGCCGTAGCGTAACGAATCAGTACCAACGTATCCGCAGTAAAGGCCGGGTTAGTCAAACGAAACCGTAATTTAACTTTAACGCAGCCGTAACGATGCTCGCTGGAGCAATTACCCAAAAACATGAAACTCTGACATTCTCAGCAAAAAATGTAACATCTTTGTTTTATTTCATATTTTCTTGCTCTCATTTTAACATTTTATTACTTATTACTTATTCAATTTCAAAAGTATCGCAAAAATGTCTTCTTTTTCGTTGTTTGCTGATTTTGTTTGCAAATTAAACGTTCCGTCCAAATAAAATTTCAGCGGATTCAGATGCCCGTTTACGTTTCGTTTTCTCTGGCTAATCGTTGACACTGATTTCCATATGTCAGATTGAACCAGCAGATTCTTTTCGCTACGGAGACGTTACGGTTACGTTCGGTTTACATCTAATCGATCTGTCACGTGACTTTCCAGTGAGAATTTGATCCTCTCCCGATTTTTTATAAATCCCACGTAAAATCCTATTCGAAACAAAAGTACCAACGTATCCTCACAACCGTTTCAGTACTATCCTATTTGATCTATCTATTGTTTAGAAATTATTTTATAGACAATAATCAAATTACATTTTGTTTCTTAATGCACACACTCGTACGTTTTCTATCACAATTAATTAAAATACAATTTATGTCGATGGTAACTAGGAACGGGAGACAGCATTTTCTAAAAATGTGTTTATTTCCCATGTTTATTTATATGAAAAGAATATGAACTGTTAGATTTTTATTATTTTGCAGAACACATTCACTAATTAGAAGTATTCTTTTGGAATAGCGATCATAATTCTCTAAAATTATATTTAAAAATGCTATAAGCGGAATGTCTAATTATAATTGTTGTAATAGTATAAAAACGTAAAATCATCTAACATATCTTAACTAATTTCACGAAAAAAAGAAACAATTTTATGCTTTGAAAATTATGTTCCTTAAACTAATTCAATTAGTACCACTTAAAAAGTATTAGTTTAGTACTTTACAAAAAATTTATTTTCCATCCCTGCTTGTAATTGTATGTCAATTTTGTCGTGCTATCCTCTCTCGGCGTCGTGCGATCCTCTCTCAAAATCGCGCGATCCTCGTTTACACCTAAAAAACTAGTCGCCCAGTAATGTATTTTTGACAGATCCTGACCCAGGCCCTGACCCAGCCTAAAATTGGACGTTCGGTTTACGTGCAATTTGGCAACTGCTGATCAGTGTTTAAATTATATTTCTTGGTTATTCATTTTTCACGTCTTTTTAAAACACAAATTGCCGAATTAAAAATCATCCACCTTACGGCGACAATAGACAAAACAATGCACTGATTTCGCTTACTTCGTCCTGTTTCACACTCGGCAACTGTCAAAGTTTGTTGGAGAGAGAGGCAGGCGGAAAGAGCTCTCTGCCTCTCCTACAAACTTTGACACTTGCTTGGAGTGTGAATCAGGACTTATGCGCCAGTTAGTAGAAGTAAGGGCCCGTTTACATCATAAGATCTGTCAGAAATACATCCCTGGGCGACTAGTCTTTTAGGTGTAAGGATGTCTCTTAAATACCAGTGAAATGCGTCCGACGTCTGTCAGTGTTGTTGCGTGCACAGAAAACAGTAGGATGAAATTTGAGTTTGACAGACGCCGGACGCGTTCACCGGTATTTAAGAGATGCCCTAAACGAGGATCGCGCGATTTTGAGAGAGGATCGCATGACAAATTTGACATCCAATTACAACCAGGGATGGAAAATAATATTTTTGGAAAGTACTAAACTAATACTTTTTAAACTCAAGTGGTATTAATTGGATTAATTTAAGGAACCTAATTTTCGAAGTATGAAATTGCTTCTTTTTTCGTGAAAATTAGATATGTTAGATGATTTTGCATTTTTATACTATTGCAACAATTATAACATTCCGCTTATAGAGTTTTTAAATATAATTTTATAGAATTGTAATCGTTATTCCAAAAGAAAACTTCAAATTAGTGAATGTGTTCTGCAAAATATAAATAAAAATGTTACACAAAAATAATAAAGTAATAAGATATGTCATCCCGGAGCGAGTAAGTTTCAGGTACGAACGAATAGGAATTTGATTCCAACGAGTGAGGTTTTTCGCGAATTTTCAGACCGATTTTCACAATTAATATTAATCGATAAATGTGGGTACTATGTTTTTTCGGCACGAAAAAATTTCGCAAAATGTTATTTCGAGTTGAAAATGGAACGCTTTTTTACTAAAGTTGCATTGCAGCTTGGAAGTGTGTGTGTCAAAGTGTCACTTTTATATGTATGTATGTGTGCATATGCATGTGCATTTTTTCTTTTTGCTAACATTCTTGAAAACAAGCAAAAGATAAAATTCGAATCAATAAACAATTAATTGGAATAATGCCGACTTAGAAAATAGATCATTTAAATGTCAGAAAGGAAATATTGTTGGAGATCATTGTGCTAATGTTATACATAAATTATTTATTTTGTGTTGTTGCGGTGGCGATGTTTGTGAGACATGAAAAGCCAGGGTAGTACAATGTTAAAAATAACGAAATAATTTCCTACTGTTGTACGAACATAAATAAATAAAATTATGTTTTGATTAATCGGAAAATATGTTTTATTATTATTATTTACCACAGGCACTGTACAATTCCATTGTCCTACTGCTTTAGAAGCGTTAGCCGTCCATAATGTTTCTCCTGGCTTTTGGACACAATTGTTCTAAACATACAAACATAAATGTACATATCTAATTACAAGACAAATTCCACATTATTACATTTAGTTACACGTCCTTCCAGAGTTTTACACATTTTGTTTGCTTTTGTACTGCAATCCAATTGGTTTATTCCATACACATAGTTATTTTTCCTATCACATCTTTGCATTCTTTTTCTTTAGGAAATTTTATTTCTAATATTGACAACAGCTGAGTTTCTTGCGGACAAAAATAAATATAAGTCCCCATTTACATGGTACTTTTTTTTAAGTAACTTATCGACTCATTCTCTTTTCAAAAAGTATTTACGTTCACACACGTACTTTTTTTTCAATACTTATACTTATTTTCATTTGTTTTGTTTCGGCTTTTCCTGTGTGAATTGTTGTTGTTTCCAAGTGCGAACGAAAAACACAAAACGATGAGTACGATAAGTACGAGTACGGCATACTTTTTTTCCCCCCGTTTCCGACTGCCTCTCTCGCGCACAAAACGCGGATAAGTATACTTAATACTTAAAAAAAAGTATCATGTAAATGCAGACTAAACAAATGTGACCGTGGCGGCATTAAATTTGTTGCGGCGTTCAATTTGTAACGGCGTTAAATTTGTGGTGGCGCAAAATGTTACTTTTTCGCGGTGAAATAAACATAGTACCACAAACGAAAAAATTTCGCAGTTTTTTTCGCGACTTTGTTTTTATATGGGATTTCAACGCGAAGAATGAACATAGTACCACGCTTAAGTTCAAAGGTTTTTCGCGGAAAGCTGTTTTTTCGCGAAAAAATTGCTGTGTGAATTAGGATAAAGTGCTAAACTAAAATCGCTAGCTTGTAAGTCGTGCTACACACGAGGCAATTTTTTCCAAGCAAGAGTCTTGTGTGAATCTCGATTTTACTTGCGTAAAGTCAATTGGTTTATAAACGCTTTTTTTCTCATTTTATAAAAACTCCTAACAAACTTTATTTTATGACTTTAATCAACTAATTTCACTTTTAATTTCTACTTTTAAGGTTTTTGGGTACGAATATTTGAAATATAAACAATGAATTTGACGAACAAAATGTCAAAATGGGCCAAAATAAAAAGAATTATAACCAGCTGTTCGGTTAACACTACCTTATGAATTATTATCATGGTGATTTGCGAACTTTTGTTTGCATTTTTAGTACATAACGGTGCAACTCTGTCATTAAACAAAACTGTGTGGCAACAACATTTTGGCAATTCGCATCGTCCCGTCCGTCGCGCGTTGGTTTGCAAAAGGACAAAATAATTTTCCATTTTCGTGAGCATGTTTCTGCAAACTTATTAATACACGAGAATATTGAACATTAAACGAAAATTAATTAGTATTAATTAAAAAAACAAATAACACTCTGAAAGTAATAACATGGTAAGGGCAGCGCTTGAATTGGATTACAGAGAATGGCCAAGAAAAAGTGTAATCGATTTTTTTTTGTATGGAGTCTTCTTTTTAACCCTTGTTTTGTTATACGAAAGGTTTTGGTTTTCTTCTCGGTTGTGCTTGTTATAGACAAAAGAAGAGTGGAGTAGAGATAAAAAAGTGTTTTGTGTTTGGATGAATTTAAGTGTTTTTTCGTTGTCGATGTAAAATGCAAATATTTATTTATTTCAGTCGAAGAAAATGTCTCGCTATCCCACTGACCGCAAAGTATATGTTGGCGACTTGGGCAATAGTGCTCGCAAAAATGAATTGGAATATGCATTCGGTGCTTACGGCCCACTACGCAGTGTATGGATAGCACGTTCACCGCCTGGCTTTGCCTTTGTTGAATTTGAAGATGCTCGTGATGCAGCGGACGCTGTCAGAGGTTTACATGGTCGAACAATATGTGGTCGTCGAGCTCGTGTAGAGTTATCTACCGGCAAAAGTACTAAACCAGGACGCAGTGGTGGCGGTAGTGGTGACCGTGGGGGCGGTGGTGGTGAGTAGAAATTATAGTACATATTACATACATAGAATTTGAAAACATTTATGTTTATGCCAAGATACATATACATATTTGCGAAATAATTAATACTTGATTATTATTGCTGCCCGCCACTTACAATGTTGTATGTGTGTAGGTGGTGATACCGATAGTGTTACATATCTGAGAACAGGAGAAGAATCCAGATTATGCTTCAGAAATAATTTGCAAATGTTTCGGATTTGATTTATGTTTTTTATTTTATATATTCTTACAGAATATGCCAGCATAAAAATGGGTTTCTCATATATCTATGTTTTCTATGAAATAACTACAAAAACGCGCCACAAGTTTTGTTTCACTTCAACAGCGATTTCCCACAAAAAAACGCTAGTGTAAATTGTTTTGTATATAAACCTATTTTCATTATTACATTGCGAAGACGATGTCGACATTGATGGTTATTTTTGCTCTTTCCACCACACAACTGTAGTTGTTGTTCTGGAAACGTCGGACGATAAGCCTTAAAAATCTTGTTGAAATTTAAGTTTAGACCTTCAATAGTCGTTGACACTTTCATTTAGATTCATTTAGATCAAAGCAGAGCTCTGGAGCGGTTTAATTGTTTGATCACTGAAAATCAAAAAACGATTCATTAGATGACCCGGTAGCGCATCCTTGGAAATGTCCATTCTCACACGAGCTGTTGGTGCAGTTCCATCGCTGAATTGGAAGCACAATTCATCAGTCAAAGCAACGAAGAAGTTCGTAAATATAAAGCAATCTTTACGAAAACTGGTACAGAGGCATTTCATAGACTAGGGACGATCCCTATTGAAAATGGAACATCTCGGTCCATGTTCAGGTGTAACCCCAAAATAAAGGTACCCACCGATGTAACTTCTTCTCTCTGGAGAACACATTTTTCAATTGATCTGGCTTAAATGTAACAATTTGTACTTTATATTGGGCATAATCGTCCCTAGTAAAAAAGATACATCGGTTAATGTTTAGGTATATCCCCCATATGATGGTCTCTCCCAAAGACACTTCTTGACTCTATGGAGAAAAAAATTTTTCAATTTATCAGGCTGTAATTTAATAGCTCATATTTTGAGCTAATCGTCCGTAGTAAAAATGGTGTACATCGATTCATGTTTCGGTATATCCCCCATATGAAGGTCCCTCCCAAAGATACTTCTTGGCTCTTTGGAGAATACATTTTTTGATCTGGCTGAAATTTAAGAATTAACACTTTATATTGCATTCCCCTAGTGAAAATATAAAGGCTCCTTCCGATTATACTTCTTGGAGGACGTATTTTTTTTAATATATCATGCTCAAATTTAAGTTTTTGTACTTCATATTAAAATCATAGTTTAAAAACAATGACTAAAGTTATACTTTATTCATTGGTTTTAATCAAATTTTTTTACTGTGTCGTCACAAAAAAACACAAAAATTTAAATTTTTTTAACTAATTAACTAATTTCTCAGTCACAAAACGACCGATAATTTATGTTTTCTGCCATCTTGGTCACATTTTGCATAAATTTAGCTGAATTTTGACGAAGAAACGTCGAGTCGACTTTCAAATTTGTTTTCCTTTTTTGTTATCAACACTTTCCGACGCAAATGGTAGGCGTTATGTTCATATCCTGCTATAATTTTAGGACACCTTATATATATAAGGATTTATTTTTAACAAGTATCTGGAATTCTTTTCTTGTGAATAATTGGAAAGTTTGTGCTATTAAAAAAATATTTTAATTTTTTTATAGTACGCAGTATGGGCGGTGGTGGACGAAATGGAGGAGGAGGTGGCGGTGGTGATCGTTATGGTGGCAGCGGACGAAATGGCGGTGGTGGTGGCGTCGGTGGCGGAGGTGCTGGCGGTGGTGACAGTAAGTGTTATGATTGCGGGGATCGGGGTCACTATGCCCGAGATTGTCATCGTCATGGACGTAGCAGGCGGCGGTAAGTACACATTATCATATTCAATATTAGAGTTTTATTACTGTTTTGAAGATAACTATATATATGTGATAATACGAAGAAAGCTGTATTAAGGATCAGGTGTCCTATACTGAAAATATTTTGATGGCATGACTTTGATCGTATTAAAAAAAAAACATTTGCCTTGGCAGAAAGCTTACACTATTTTCGGTAAAAAAAACTTCTCGTAGATGGACAAGCAAATCTTAAAAACTTGATTTATCTTCCTAAGAAGATATTGTAACACTGACTTGTAACAGATATTTTAGTAGATTATCAAATCTGGCGCATATATATTTACACCGTACAGCAACCACACTGTGGTATAGGGTATTATAGCTTTGTGCATTTGTACAGGCAAAAAATATTGGTCCGATCTCAACGAAACTTTGCACATTTCTTTCTTTTGGCCCAAGGACGATCCCTATTGGTTAAATTAAAATTTGTTTAAAGTCGGTTCAGATTTACATATAGCTTCCATATACATATATGTACCTCCGATTTGGCATATGGGTTAAATCCGAAAAAATGTATACCAAAAATGTAAAAAAATGCCAGGTGTTGAATGAAATCGTTATTTTGCGGTGCATTCTAATGATCCCACCATTGAAATGACACGCACAGCAGGGTCTTTAAAATATGAGATACAAGATTAAATACAAATTTCCACGGTGTATTGTCGTTTTAACGTAGTGAAATTGTTCTGTAACGTCCGCAACAGACGAATTTAAAGTTTATGGATGAATCAAGACGTGTTTAAATCTAATGAGAGCTATTTTAATATTCTTTTTTCTTTTATGTATTTCGACTTTTTTGATTACTAACAAACTTAGCATAAAAATATGCAAATTCACGTTTACTTCCAAACCTACTTCCATATGGGTGTTTCCAAAGTAACGGTCGTTACCGATTTTCGGAGATTTTTTAAATAAAATTCCAACCTAAGCAAATATGCCACGAGGATTGCTTAATTTTGGACTTACGAAAGTTCAAGCATCGGTAGCAACCGAAAGAATTCATAAAAAATGTAATTTCAGTAATTTTTTTGACCATTAAAAAAGTAACGGTCGTTACTTTATAAATGTGCTAATTTCAAATTTCGGAAACAAACATCATGTATTGTAAAATTTTGCAGGATGTGTCAAGTAAAAAAATCGGATTAAATTCTTTGAAATGTTTTGCTTAAGAAATGGGTTTATTTTCAAAGTAACGAAAATTAGTTAGTAAAATTTTTTTTTAAAGTAACGGTCGTTACATTATAAAAAGTTAAACGTTTTTTTGTTTTTTTTTTTTCACGAAATTTTCTTACGAGTTCGCGTTTGTTTTTTCGTTCCTGACTTTGGCGTTCGTCCGTCATCACCTTTTTTTGATCAAGTCTTCGTTTTTTGAACGCCCTCTCTCTTCTGCCAAGAAGCCTCATGCTTTCCTCCGCCGAACTGATGCAGTCCCTTGAATTAAACATAGCTCATTTTTCAAAATTCCAAAATGTTGTATAAAAGTCCAGTTTTAGGGAAAAGGGCAAAGAAAATGAAAAGAAATCGCCATAAGATTACTTCATATTTGCGACCTGGGATGTCGAATATAAAAAAGAACAGAACGCTAAACGTAGTGATGCTGTTAGTGTTCTGTGATAGTGATACTTTTCTATGAACCGTATGTTATCGTAGTGGTACCGTTCGTCGTGATCTAAGAACCGTACGTTATTGTAGTGGTAGAGTTCGCGAACAGTAACACTAAAAAAATGTTTAGTGTATTCTGTACTCTTGTAAGGGTAGCGTTACTGTTCTGTTCGCGACGAAAGAACGGTACAGAACGCTAACGAACCGTTCCATAGTGTTTTTTCCGAACTCTGTTTTATATCCGATCAGTACGAAATTCAGCAGAAATAGATTTCTTACTACAACGATTTCCATAAACATATCTTAAAATGCCATGGAAGCAAGACGAAAGTATGCGTATGTTAGATCTGTCAGTAACAGTAACAACTACTATACCGTAAATTATATTAGGCAATAGAAGCGAATGGGCCAACAGATATTTTATTCGAACTGGTATAATCACATTCACCCCCATTAACACAAAGCTAAATAACCGATCGTTAGAGCTAAAGAATGTTAAATTGTAAGAAAGTTGAGGTATAACCCATATTTAGCTCTAAAACTAATTTTATTTTCATATTGTAAATGGCCCTCGGACTACAGTTTTCTGAGAATAAGATTTATTTTAGAGCAAGTATGAGCAGTATGGTTGGTAAACTTAAACTTATCAAAGTCAAGGCACGCTAGATCATCCGTTGAAGTAATAACACTACTCTGCACAGTTATGTCGTGATTTACAATGGCCCTCTACGGAACATTACACATTTTGTCTTTTCGACATTAGCTCTTAAATGCTTTTAAATTAACATTTTGAAAATGTAACAGAAAGGAGACCTTATGGATACACCTATTTTGACCATGCTGAATCCAGTGGTATTAGCCGATTAGGGAACCTAGATTAAAGGGAACCTTTGGATAATTATTTCTCTTAAAACAATTATCCACGCTTCTCACCTCATACCCCTGAAAAATTGTAAATCAAATCTTACCATATGTCAAACGTCTTGCAAATCGTCGACATTTTTAGTTGATGTCTTTGAGAAAAATATTCCTATATCTCCATCCAAAAGTCCTACACATTGGTCAAAGAAATTTTAATCTAACGAACATATTAATTGAATATCATCTGCGTAAATACTTTGGAGTAATGGTTGATTTTCCCATATGTCTAAGGGTACTGACTTCATCTTTACAATACAATGTTTAAAAAGTCAGACTTCCATCTGCATGGAAAGTGGACCGTGTTGTCCCTATACCTATGTTTCGTGGTACATGCGCAGCAGAAGAGATGCGCCCTATTAGCATTCTTCCTTCACTTTCAAAAATTGTCTGATTTTTGTAGAATGCACGATATTGCTTAATAATTGTCAATATGGACTTAGGCGTGGTCATAGTACTACAACCCACTGAAACAACTAACAGAAACAATAAGAGAAGCAATTGATGATCTACTCTGTCTATTCGACAATTCTGAAACACGTTACATTTATAGTGGAGTTCCACAGGGGTCAGTTTTGGGTGCACTTCTGTTCATTCTGTATCTTAATGACTGTTTCAATAATCACTGCTCCGCGTTTTTGTATGGCGATGACATACATTTGTTGGTCCGCGATAGTTCGACAGATGTACTGGAAAATAACGTCAATTTCTTATTAGAATCT
Organism: Eudasyphora cyanicolor; assembly: GCA_963930755.1. Classification (NCBI taxonomy): domain Eukaryota; kingdom Metazoa; phylum Arthropoda; class Insecta; order Diptera; family Muscidae; genus Eudasyphora; species Eudasyphora cyanicolor. Next base: position 63,651,541 of record OZ005737.1, read on the forward strand.
GTGAGTAGATGGCTTATGAATAATAATCTTCCTACCAATGTAACCAAAACCAAAGTATTGTTGTTTGGGGATGTACGTAAGAATCATAACATCCACATTCATATAAATGAAACTGCAATTGTACCTGTAGAAGAAATTGAAGTGCTTAGGAGTTATTCTTGAACACAAGTTTGACTTCGCCAGTTATAAAGGGTTTTTCAACAGGGACGCTACAAAAGTAGACCGACAGGGACAGCAAACGACGCCATATTTTTTGCCGCTCTTTTGACATTTCTCTTCAGTAAGGTTTGTCATTTCATGATGGAAAGATACACGACCCAACAACGAGTCGAAATTATTAAAATTTACTACCGAAATTAGGAGTCAGTGGCCTCAACGTTAAGAGCGCGAAAAATCATCTTCAGCGATGAGGCTCATTTCTGGCTGAATGGCTTCGTCAATAAACAAAATATGCGTTATTGGTCAGACAGCAATCCACACTTACTCCATGAGTCATCATTGCATCCCGAAAAAATTACGGTTTGGTGCGGTTTATGGGCCGGCGGCGTCATTGGGCCGTACTTCTTCCGTGATGATCAAGACCGGCACGTTACTGTGAATGGGAATCGCTATGATAACCGAATATTTTTGGCCCCAATTGGATGATATGGACTTGGAGGACATATGGTTCCAACAGGACGGCGCCACAAGCCACACAGCGAATGCCACAATCAGTTTATTGGAAACCAAGTTTGGAGAACGTGTTATCTCACGAAATTGTCTAGTCGATTGGCCGCCTCGGTCGTGCGATTTAACGCCGTTCCTGTGGGCTACGTCAAGTCTATGGTCTATGCCAACAAGCCAGCGACGTTGATGAACTTCATACGAATATCGAACGTGAAATTGCAGCAGTATCGGCCGATTTATGCTTGAAAACCGTCGAAAATTGTATTTGATTTAACTCGTTTCGATCACATAACAGATCACACCATACAGTTTATTGGCGCCCCATTTTATATTTTTGTTAAACAACTTGTTTTGCAACAGCTTTATAAGATCTTTCGGTTAGGTTGTCCTGAATTGCTGCGTGAAAAATCTAATTTTTCTCGCTCAACTTGAAACCCCCAATTGGTGCTTCCCAGATTTTTTTACTTCTGCGTTTGAACGATCATTCGTTGTAAGAGTTACTAAAATATGAAACCGGCTTCCTAAGTGTTTGCGTACATTTTCATAGCATGCTCATATATTTAGGCGGACATATTTGGAATATGTTCTGCAGAGTCCTGATATGTATTTTGAAATACATGTAAGATGTGTGCATAATTTCTTGACCACATGATTCAGGCGTTATAAGTGAGGGTCTATATACATTCGTTAATACCATTTGTGTTCGGCTGGGGAGCCATTAATTTAATGTTAACTTAATATCATTTTATATTCTTTTCTGCGTTTTTAGTGGTTAGGTTTATTTATATATTTACTTTTGTTATTATTTAATTTAATAAATCTATCTATATATCGGCCTTTGTAGGCAGCCTAACAGATCTTTCCTGTACCGATATTCGTACTATCCATAAATTTGTATATCAAACAGGTTGGTTTCGATGAGGAGCATTTTAGCCCGTGGTAACACTAGGGACCTAAACTGGTCTATGTGAGATTGTAAAAAAATACGTCTGCCACACTAACCTAAAGCTAAATCTATATAAAGGGTTTTCCAACAAGAGGTGTTATTTTGGTATTCAAAGAAAAATTTTTGAAAATTTTTGGTATTCAAAGAAAAATTTTTTGAGATAAATAGTCGGATGTTTATATCATAATAAAGAGGAATTTATGCCGTTAATAATGAAAAAGAACATCAGCCAAATTGACATCACGACCACGCTTACAGGACCATATCCTTTTCATGAAATTTTCCATAACCAAATCGCAAAGTGGCTGCCCTATGTCCTCGATAGCCTCACGAATTGTATCTTTGAGGTCTTGAATCGACGATGGGCTGTTGGCGTAGACCTTATCTTTCACGTGGCCCCAAAGGAAGAAGTCGCAAGGTGTTAAATCACAAGACCTCGGTGGCCAATTGTGATCATAGAGAGATAACACGGTCCGGAAACTTTTCCCGTAACAGAGCAATGGTTTCGTTGCTTTTGTCGCACGTAGCGCCGTCTTGTTAAAAGTAAACGATCAATACCATCCAACTCCGACCATAAAAAATCGTTAATCATCTCTCGATAGCGCAATCCATTCACCGTAACTGTTGATCCAACCTCATTTTCGAAAAAGTAAGGTCCAATGACCCCGCCGGACCATAAACCGCACCAAACAGTCACACGTTGAGGATGGAGAGGCTTCTCAACAATAACTCTTGGGTTTTCCGAGCCCCAGATGCCACCGAGGTGGAAATGGACCTCATCAGTCAAGATGATTTTTCGATGATTTTCGAATTTTAATAATTTCAATGCGTTGTTGAATCGTGTATCGTTCCATTTTTAGTAATGGCGTAGTTTCTACTTGTCAAACTTGAATTTTTGATATATCAGGTGAGCGTGGAACCGCACATATGAGCCAAGTTTTGATATTAAGAAAAATTTAAGCTAGAGTGCTGAAATTTTGTGTGTATGCAGTTAGTGGCAGTTTATAAGTTTTGTCCAAAAATGGGGCGGCCAACCCATATTGGTCCAATCCCCGCCCATATAAACCAAACTTTGAAATTGAGATACCTTGAATAATTTGTTAGCGAGAGTGCTGTAATTTGTCAAAAAATGGGCGTGATCGGACCAATAGGTGTGGACCCGCCCATATAAGCCACAATTTGAAATTGCATTATCTTGCCCAATTTGTTAGCGAGATTGCTGTAAATTTGTATATATAGGGGTTTCTTATAGGGGCATAACAATTTTGTATCTTTATGTCAACGCACCCTCAAACATTTTTAATGATCTTTCAGCATCAAAGCGTTAGTCGAAGTCAACATTTTCATCATGGTAAAGTTCACTTAGGTGCAACGTTTTGAAATCAATAAAAAATAAATTCAGAGTCGGTGGTCGCAAATTTAAGAGCGCTTATTCAAATTTTCGGCCGTAATAATCGTCCCACCCGACATGTTGTGCGTGCTATTGTGGATAAATTTGAATACAAATTTTCACTTTTGGATATTCTGGCGCCAAAGAGATGCCGTACGGCTCGAAAATATCGCAGCCATAAGTGTATCCGTTCAAAATGAGCCAAATCAGCCGATTCCACATCGGAATTCTCAGGAACTGGGCACCTCTCAAACCACACTGTAGCGCATTTTGCGAAAATATCTTGGCCTTCATCCTTACAAGATCAAACTGACTCAAGAATTAAAGCCACTTGATCATTTGATACGCCGAAACTTCTCCGATTGGGCTCTGGCAAAGTTAATGTTATGTCCTTAATGCTAAACCCGATATATATCTCGTGGCAGTCTACGCGATTCGTCAAAAATGGGCGGAATCGGACCAATGGGCGTAGCCCCGCCAATTTAAACCAAATTTTGGAATTGAGATATCTTGCACGATTTGTTAGAGTGCTGTAATTTTGTGTATTTGTGTCTGGTGGCAGTTTACGTGATTGGTCTAAAATGGGCGGGATCGGACCAATTGGCCTGGCCAGCTGATGTGAGTCAAGTTTTGATATTGAAATATCTTGAACAATTTGCTGTAATTTTGTGTATATCGCACCTGTTCCACAAAAGGGTAAAAACTCAAAATTTATAAATTTTGTTTTTTTTTTGCAAGAAAACAACATCCAATGGCAATTTCTACCCTGTGTTTTCAGAATAACGTCTTTAGATTCAACTAAAGAGTTACATTTTGAATTGTCTCCAAGTGTTTAAGCAAATGGAAACGTTGATTTTATTATAATATTTTTAGTTGTGCCCTTTTCAACTTATAATCCGAGTAAGATTTTTCAGTTAAAAAGGTACAACTCAAAATAATACCACTATTTATACACAAACTTTTTTCAAGAAAAGAGTAACAACTCAAAAAGTTGTTATTTTCTATAATCAATAAAAAAACAAAAAAGAAAATAGCGTTATTATTTTTTCTATGATATTTTCATGTAACGACATATTTTTTTTTTTGTAATATGTCATTAATATTAATAGAAACAGTTTTTGGCCTCTACTGAATTTTTTTAAGTTTTGAGTTGTTACCCTTTTGTGGAACAGGTGCGATATGTATTTGGTGACAGTCCACGCGACTGGTCCAAAAATGGACGGTTCGGAAATCTAAAATCCGGAGCAACGAAGTGGGCCGGGTCCAGCTAATTTATTATATTTGTATGTAATACCACTTGGATGTACTTGGTTTGCAATACAGATACTTGGCCTTATTGGCTTTTGTGTTACAACGTATGAAATAAAATGAGAAATAGAGTTCAGAACTAACAACGGATGACCTGATATCATTAATGTCAAGCATGAATAATATAGGTCCTAATATCAGTCCCTGAGGAACTCCAGAACAAAGATCACGTAAATTGGAACTTCCCCTTTATTACACAAATTAAGAGCGCTCAGCCAGGAAGAATGAGATTAGGTTACAAGACGCATTTGAAAAATAAAATTGAGAAAACTGAACAGAGTGACTGTTTGTTCATGGATCTAGAAGCTATTCTCTGGCAAATTAATTAATGATCAGATGTAAAATACGACTTATATAGCGCATATATGCCAAATCGGGAGGAATATACATTGCAGCTAAATACAAATCGGTATCGATTTTCTAAAAAAAATATCAAATTGCAACTGATAAAATGAAAATAAAATGTATACATATGTATATAAATCGGGTGAAATATATTTACAAATGGGTGATTCCACGTAAACTGACCCCATCACACATAAAAAATAAACAGATTTTTGCAAAAAAAAAATACAATAAGGGACAGCACGAACAATTGAATTTTAGAAATTCAAGAAGAGTTGATAAAATTTAGGAATAGTTTTTTCCTACCAATGAGTTTATGTAGGTTATTATACAATTTTTGGATGTTCTACTTTTACTGTTGAACTGACACGAACATTTTTCGACATTTTTATTTTCTGAAATTTGTCTTTTGACTACAAGAAAGTACACATCCTTAAGTGTCGTCTAGTGTAAGACTCGTAAATTTTGGAAAGTATCTAGTGCCTGCAAACGGCTTTGTATCTTGGAGTGTTTTGTTTGACAGACCCGGTACGGAAATATACAAAAAGTTTAATTTAATACATTTTATGTAGATATGCATATATCATATTTTGTGTAAGATAGGACAAGGATATACAGTATAAAGTAAATCAAAATGTTTCAGTGTCATTACAATATTTACGCCAGAATTTGCATTCTAAGATTTGTCACACCCGATACGCAAACACCGTAAATAATTTTTTATCGATTTAAAAATATTGTAATTTTATTTTAAGTATGAAATTAAAAAATTGAAGATATATTTGTATAAGTTGAAAAAAAATATATGGTATAGGGGCAATCATTAAGAGAAAGATGTGTGCGGCAGTGAAGGTCATTTTTAATCAGCATATTCATTTTAGGTGGTTCTGGAATAAACAGCATAAGTATATTTCTCGAATGGTGCTAACAAATATCAATATATTTTAGAAAATAGGTGGAAAACTAAAAAAATCAAGAATAACAGACCTAAACATTATTTTGAAGAGAGTTCTGCTTATAATATTCTAGCAGGACGCACAGCGTATTCTAATTTAGAAATTATTTTTTTGTAGAAAATTAAAATAACATTGTCATAAGCAAAAGAGAAAGAGTTTTTTTAAGATGTCAAAACTTGTTTTTGGCCACGAATTTTGTATTTGTAAGTTTTTACTCTATGTGATAAAGGAAGTTGGCATTAAGAATATGATTTAGTAAATAAAACGACTTCAATCTTGTTTTTCACAGAAAAAACTAGTTTAATAGATGCTCTCCAGATTGAGATTATGTCACACCCGTTACATTGGTATGTCACACCCGTTACATATTAATATATTTACTACAAATTAAATAATAATTTAATTATTTGGAATGAAGTCTACAATATACACTATACTCTCGAGATAGCGAAAAAAACAATTTTGTTGGCAGTACATACAAACATTTATCAGTATGCAATAGAGAAAGCGGCTGATCAAGGTTTTATCATAACATAAGGTCACACACGTTACAGTGATATATCAACCATATTTTTATACCCTACACCACACTGTGGTATAGGGTATTATAAGTTTGTTTCACGGCAGATGTTTGTAACACCTGAAAATAACACAGATAGACCCACCTTAAAGTATACCGATCGACTCAGAACACTAGCTGAGTCGATTTAACCATGTCTGTCCGTCCGTCCGTCTGTCCATGCAAAGCTGTTCGTCGACTACAGGTCGCAATTTCACTCCGATCGTTTACAGTTTAGAGTATTTCGCAGCTGTAAAGATCCCTATTGAATTTGGTTGAAATCGGTTTAGATATAGCTGCCATATATATCTTTCGTCCGATTTGGCCCTTTAGTCCTATAGAAGCTGTATTTTACATCCAATCGTTTTGAAATTTAGAATGGTAGAGTTTCTTGATCCATGAACCAACACTACCGAATTTGAAGAAAATCGGTTAAGATATAGCTCCCATATATGTATATCTTTCGTCCGATTTGGCCCTTTAGTTCTATAGAAGCTGTATTTTACATCCAATCGTTTTGAAATTTAGAATGGTATAGTTTCTTGATCCATGAACCAACACTACCGAATTTGAAGAAAATCGGTTAATATTTATACATATCTTTCGTCCGATTTGACCCTTTAGTCCTATAGATGCTGTAGTTTAGATCCAATCGTTTTTATAACCTACACCACACTGTGGTACAGGGTATTATTTAAGTATAAAATGTCCCAAAAGTAAATTTATGTAAACAATTTATACATGAATTACAAAATTTATATATCAGAGTTATTCAATATTACGAGAGTGGTGTAGGGTATTATATAGTCGGCCCCGCCCGACTTTAGCCTTTCCTTACTGGTTTTTTTTATTAAAAATATTTAATTTCCTTGCAAGTCAGTAGGTAACACTTAAGTATATCAACGTAAACCATACTTTGTGAACTGTCGTTATAAATTTTATAGATCAAAATCAGGAATATACTCAGTAACAATGTCACACCGTTGGAATCAACCATATATATGGTGGGAGCTATATATTAATCTGAACAGATTTTCTTCAACTTGCCAGTATTCGTATCTGTACAAAGAAAATTCTCTCTGTTAAACTTTGTAAGGATACAATAATTACGACCTGTACTTTGATTAGAGGAATACGTGGACGTACAGACGACATAGATACATCGAATCAGAAAGTGATTCTAAGGGATTCACACAAACATGATTTATAACTTGTTTTTGCAAATTATGTAAAATTAAAAAAAATAATATTTTTTGTTAGGCCCTTTAGAATTCCATTAATATATTCGCCATTTGTAGTAGGCCGCTAAAAATTTGTCAGGATGTGTATGTTGAAGCAATGAACAATTACCTATCAATAACTCCATTTTGTATTTTTTTGTTTATTGGCCCTTTTTCGTTTCTGATGACAATATGTATATGGGGTAGATATCTAAATGTGGACCGATTTTCTTAAAAATATATCAGGGTTCCTTCTCGGATCAAGAAACAACCTTTTAGCAAACTTCAAAATGATCTAATGGAAAATACTATTACTGTTACTGATCATTCTTGGATCAATAAATATATATTTAAAAATATATATGTTGTCTAAATCTAAACCGAACCAAATTCAATACCGCTCCTTGATGCAAAAAAGATGTATTTACCAAATTTCATCATGGTTTGCCCAATATTGCGACATGCACTTTGAATCCAATATTTATGTACAACTTATTCCAAAATGAACACCATTGATAAATGGGTAAAATAGTTTATAACATAGAATAGCATCAAATTCGTTAGGATATGTAACTTAAAATATACACATATGCTCTCGATATAGCATACTCAATAAATTTTACAGTAAAATTGAATCTTCTGTTTCGATGTTCTATGTTTTCGATTTTCTAATATTAACCCATGTGATGATAATTGCATAAAAAGTAAAATATGTCAGCCATATGCGAAAGAAAATAAATATAAATTTAATTTTATATTTTGTAGACACTGCACTGCATATGTTGCTTTCCAAAAATTTTATCGGAAAGAGTTTCGAAAATGGTTATATATTTTTTTTCGGATATGAAACAAAATTTAAAAGTAGACGCAAATTTACGATTAGAGACATGAACTGCAATCTTATGTCTGCTATATCTAAAGAGTTCCTAATGAACAATTTTTAGAGATTTTATTTTCGATTTTCTGATGTTTCGATGAAATAATATGATATATATATAAATAAATATTTCGATGAATAAATATAAAAATTCTTGGACGCGATATTATTTTTCTTGTAGGTCATGTCGAGTAAAACAAGATTTGTTTTGCGAAATTTGCCGGACATCCCCAAAACCTAGACTTGCGGGTAAAAAAAGATAAAAAAAATATATACCTTTGGAACGATATATATACGTTGTTTATTTAAAGTTTTAGGAATATGTGTGTACTTTTCCAGCACCCCTATCGCGAATAAATGTTCACTCAAAATGTGTTCACTTTCCACCAAATTCCAATCGGCAATTTTGTTCCCTGAATAATTCCCTTGTTCGAAAAAATTCCCCCTATCGTGAATTATTTTTGTGTGTTGAATTTTTTCCCTTTTTACTTCGATTTGTTCACTTTATTTTTGCTAGCGAACAGAACTGACTCATCGTGATAGTGTTTATTTTTGTCTTCAAATATTGAATAAAACTAAAAAATATTTATTTTCAGGAAGGATCAGTTAGAAAATAACAAAGTGAACTTCATTCGTCCGTTCTATAATGTTTCGACATTTACCATGGACATAATTAAATTTCTGTTTGACAGACACCCCCAGGGTTGCCAGAACTGGAGTTTTGACCCCAATACTGGGGTTTAGTCAATGCAAATTGGGATAAAAAAAATAATTTGGGGATGGGGTTTTTATTAGGGGATTTTTGTAAATTTTGTTGGGGTTTCTTGGGGTTTATTTGATGCAATATACAGATTTTGCTAATCTTGTATGATATTTATCCAAAAATGAGCTCGAGGTCTATCTATTGTGTTTTTTTAAGTGTTTTTTTTATATTCATTCAATATTTCGTCTTTCGTCGAAAGACATCATCAGGATCAGAAAATATAACTGCGAAAAACCTTAAAATAATCCGTAAAAAATTAGTATGGACTCCCTTCGATGTTGTCTGTTGTCATACACATGACAACACGAAACACTTTCATTTTTTAACGAGTATTTTCTAAAATGATTTTACCAAATCTGAACTTCGTATTTAAAAATAGTACGAGACTTTGCACTATTAGGTATAAATTGTCATCAAATGAAAATCCGAACAATTAATTATAAGGATGTTTCTATATTCGATACGTGAAGCGGTTAAGAAGATATGACAATTTTAACAAATGGTATTTTTAGAAAAAAACCTGAGATCTGTGCCATACAAACTACAACAAATTTTGAAAAACTAAAAACGCCAAAAATCGTCCCTATTAGAGGAATGTTTAAAGTTAATCAAAAGAGTAATTTTTAATATGTTTGTTTTTGAATTCATTTCGTGTCTGCAGTTTTTTATATGTTTGACTTGTTTTCAATGAAAATAGTTTTATGTGGGGTTAAGTTGGGGATTTTCTTGTGATCATTTGGGGACAACATCAATTTTTTTCTGGCATCCCTGGACACCCCTATCGCGAATAAATGTCTCCTCAAAATGTGTTCACTTTCCACCAAATTCCAATCGGCAATTTTGTTCCCTGAATAATTCTCTTGTTCGAAAAAATTCCCCCTATCGTGAATTATTTTTGTGTATGGAATTTTTTCCCTTTTCACTTCGATTTGTTCACTTTATTTTTGCTAGCGAACAGAACGGACTCATCGTGAAATTGTTTATTTTTGTCTTCAAATATTGAATAAAACTAAAAAAATATTTATTTTACAGGAGTGGATCAGTTAGAAAAAAACAAAGTGATCTATTTTTAAGAACTCCATTTGTCCTTTCTATAATGTTTCGACATTTACCATGGACATAATTAAATTTCTGTTTGATAGAGCCAGCTGCAAGAGTTCTATATGGAACTAACAGTCAGGGCTCCAGTGGGTATCCGCCATGGTCTACAAATGTTGGTATGATATATGGCATACATATGTATGTATACGTATATATATTCTCACCTAATAACCACAATTTGCTTCCACTTTTTAAATAGTCTTGTTCCATTACATTTCTGAAATAACTCATACTCCACACAAAGGAATCGTGACAAGCTCCGTGATATGTCCTATTAACGTGTCGTATTCTCAGTTTACTATCGTTTATCTTTGAAACATATATTTGATTAAATCGGGGAATATAAAATAAAATGTGGGGCGTACGATTGTCACATTTAGCTAAACTATCTTTTTCTGTTAAAGTACAGCTGCTTATTTGTCTGTGGAGATAAGATTTTCACGTTTCAATACATCCAAGGACACCGGGTATTCCAAATTTAGTGCATAAATCTTGTGCTATAACATTCCCTTCCTCTTGAGTTCGATAAGTTATCCACTTGCGACAAATTCTCGATTCCAATAGAATCAACACATGGGAGAGTACATCACTGACTGAGCCATGCCTTCAGGATCTCTGCCAAATCTTTTCTGATACCCACCATCTGCAAATAACTGTAGACAGGCACTCAGTTTTACAATTGGAGTAATCGCAAATGATTTTTTTGTAGTACAGGGTTAGAATTTTTTCGAGTACATTCAAGAGGTATGTAAAAACGGCCTTGTTTACCCTGTAATGTTGAACAAATCTAAAAAACAATTTAGACAAAAAAACGTATGCTACTAAGGACAATTACAGTATATCAGGCAACTCCAAAGGATTTGATGCATCTCTCAAACTTCACCGCTCGTTGTTCTATACACCCTTCTTGTTCCTCTAATAGAAGAATAATTCTTTTTTTAAACATTTAAATAATATTTTAACCTTAACTTTGAAAACAAAATGCTTTTCAACTCTTCTTCTTGTTTTTTAAGCTCACTGTGCACTTATAATTTATTAGTTTTGAACAGCTGTTCGTTTTCGATACATCATACAGATTTGAAGTGAACAAACTGTTCCCTAATATTCACGATAGCATATTCCACTTCCCGTGAAGTGAAGAAATCTAGGGAACAAATATTCCTCTTATTATTTGCGATAGGGGTGAATATATTTTCCTTCAAATCGTTTTTCTAACATAACCATTTTTTGGTGAAAATGTTCCACTTGTTCATCGATGAGCTGGCCCAGGTTATCAGAAAAGAAGTCCAAATGCGAATGCTGAAAATTATTTTACACAGACGCACTTAAAAATACCTCAACAACCCTGATATAATCGGCACTTCTGTAAACTCCAAGTAAATTTTAGCATAGCTCAGCAAAACCCTTCCATGAACGTTATTATTAATGGCGAGGGAGATTGCACTGCCAATTTTCACCTTAATCAGGTGTAAAATACAGTTTATATAGCACTTAGTGCCAAATCATAAGAAACATATACATATATGGGGGATATATAAAAATCTGAACAGATTTTCGCTAAATTTACTAGTCTTTATTAATGACTGAAGAGACCTCCCGTTGCCAAGTTTCATATTGTTCGGGTATAATGATGTTGCCGTGGCTCTTAATATAATAACGTCAAAATGGGTTGGTGTTGATGGATGGTATTCCAGCACAATTTCTAAAATCTGCACCGATTTTCTTTAATCTTGCTAGTAATTGCTTTGGTATCAGGGGATTTCCCTTCGCTGAATTTCATATAGGTCGCTTAAAAAATGTGGTTTCTACAGCGCTTTAATTTCAAATCGGAGGAACATATACAGTATCGGACAATACATACTGGACTAACTTCACACTTCTGTTCATTCGCCAAAATCTGGAAAAATGTCAATGATATATTCCAAAAAATTTACGTAATATCTACAAAATTGATAAATTTACCAGAAAATAACAACTTGGCGGCTTCAATTATTTAAAACTAAAAATGTATTTCACAAAAAAAGTCGAAAATTCGCGCCCTAGAACTTTTGGCATCGCCACAGAACATAATGTCCATAATGCCAATTATTTTATAGAGGAGTCCATCCCATTTACCGGAAAAGGATCCCCAGACCATTACATTCCCGCCTCCATGTTCCACAGACCATTTACAGTACATATAATCCAATCTTTTACGAGTATTAATATGACGTGTATTCGAATGTTTCCCTCCAAATGTTTTATATTAAATTAAATTTAATACAAATCGAAAGGCTCTCTTAAATTTTGGTAAATAACACAACTGGTCCCAAACAAAAAAATGGATTAATAATTAACTAAGTTACAAGCTTATAAGTGCGGAAAGGTTCGAGAAACCGTTTTTACACATAAGTCCGGATTTTTACTCGATAAAACCTACAAGAAAAAGAATATCGTGTCCCAGAGTTTTTCAACTTTTTTCTTTTTGTAGCACTGTGTTTTTTTGTGATATAAGCCCAAAATATATTGAAAGCACATCAAAAAAGGTGGAAATAATTAATGATGTTGCATAGTGTTATCTGTAAAATTTTATATTTTCTACTTCTGGTAATAGCAATAATAATCCAAAAATAAATTGGTAATTTTTGTTGTTACTTTTGGACGACTTATCGTATTAAAATTAATTTGTTTTACATTATGTACTGCGTTAAGGTGGGTACTAAGATCCCATGTTCACGTGCAATTACTGCAAAGTTCTGTCAAATTTGTATGAAGATTTGTCAAGTTTTTCAACTTTTCATGCAAAATCCACCTGAACGTGTGATCTTAGTTAGTAGACACCTTTAAGCTAAGTACACACGATTTGCAGACGGACAATATTGCCAGAAAAATTGCGGAAAAATGCAACCCTGCGAATTGACAACCGTGTGAACATACAATTTTTGTCTTGCAATGTTAACAGAAAAGTCATTGCGAGATAATTTGCAGATTGTTAGATGTGCGGAGTTTATCCAAGTAACAACGGCGGCCCATTGTCAGAAAAACATTTTATTGGCAACACTGTCTATAAAATATTTTTTTTTGGCAATCCGTCATATACGGGCCTGTTCTGAAATCACGCGATTTGATATCACGGTGGTTTAGTATTATTACCGATTTTAAAATCACTCTTGGCTGGTTCGAAAATCGGCCGATTTTGGTATAATTGGTTTAAATTGATTGTTGTTTACTTTAAACAATAAATCGTACCATTTCCGAGTACCAATAACGATTTTAAAACCAGATCGTGTTTTGAAATCGCCGTGATATCAAATCGCGTGATTACAGAACAGGCCCGATAAATATTTAAAAAATATATTGTAGATATATGAAATTGTAAGGTTTTCTTGCAGTCGTCTGAACTGTCAATTCACCTTTGCATAAAAATCTGTCATTGTCCGTACATTTGCAGCACTTTAACAGGGTTGGTAACGTATTATATGTATTGGTAATAATATATCTGTGGCATTTTGACAAAAGAACCGATCTCAAAAACAAAAATTGTACAGGGAAATAACGGACACTTTTACGGGGCCACCACAACCTGGGAAGACACATTTTACCAAATATAGCATACCTACTTTATAGGGAATTCGTGTATCTTTATATTTCAAGTTATATCATTCTTCCAGCTACAGCGGTTGGCGAGAAAATTACGAAAAACTGTGGTGTAGTTTTTGTCGAAAATAATTTTGTTTTGAGATCGGTTGTTTTGTCAAAATGCTACAGATATGTATTTGCCAAATTTTATCCTGGGCAGTGTGACGGTCGTCATATCGCTTTATTTCCAGTTTTCGGCCGATATCAACTTTGAATAATTTTTTTTATCGTTTTATTCCCCTTATAAAATTAAACATTTTGAAATAAATCCATAAACGCAAAATGGTTGTTAATCACATTGCGATTGTTTGTATTGTTTATTTTATGTTTACAACATATTTTTAATAAATAAAAAATATAAGTATCATGTTGGACGATAAATGTAACGATGTGTAAAGGTAGTTTTATCAATTTATCGCCAACAGTGTTGATATTTTTCGTGTAAAAATATTTTGAACTGGCAATGCCCATCTGCAATTGACATCCAGAGGCCGCTTTGTTCGCTTACCAAAATGTCTGCTCACACGTGTTTTTTCTGCGCCTGCTTTCATTTTGGATTTTCAACGAAAGCGCGTGGACCTGTGAAATATTTTTCCACGGTGCATGTTGGGAAAAAAAATTAGAGAAAAATAAAAATTGTTGAATTAATTGTGTAAAGTGTGTAAAGTGCTAGCGAATTGTAGTGAACGCTGACTGTATCAAAACAAAAGCAACATGTTTGTGTTATACGAAACCCCGGCGGGTTACGCCATATTCAAACTAATGGACGAGAAAAAAGTCCAAGAAGTGGATAACCTCTATTTGGAATTCCAAACCCCAGAAAAGGCCAACAAACTGCTTAAATTGAAGCACTTTGAGAAATTCAACGATACCACAGAAGCTTTGGCTGCTGCGACGGCTGCCGTCGAGGGCAAAGTGTCGAAACCATTGAAGAAGACATTGAAAAAATTATTGAACGATGAGGTGCAGGAATCTCTGCTAGTAGCCGATGCCAAGTTGGGCAATGCCATCAAGGAAAAATTTTCCGTGCAATGTGTTTACAATACCGGAGTACAAGAACTGATGAGATGCATACGTCAACAGGCGGACAGTCTGCTTGGTGGTCTACCCAAAAAAGAAATGACAGCCATGGCCTTGGGTCTGGCTCACAGTCTGTCGCGTTACAAATTGAAATTTTCGCCCGATAAGATCGATACTATGATTGTGCAGGCACAATGTTTGCTGGATGACTTGGACAAAGAGTTAAATAATTATATGATGAGAGCCAGAGAATGGTACGGCTGGCATTTCCCTGAATTGGGTAAGATTATTACCGACAACATTGCCTTTGTGAAGACTATCAAATTGGTGGGCACGAGGGAAAATATGTCCGCCTCCGATTTGTCCGACATCCTACCCGAAGAGGTTGAAGAGAAAGTCAAGGAAGCTGCTGAAATTTCCATGGGTACTGAAATATCCGAGGAAGATATAATGAATATCCAATGTTTGTGCGATGAGATTCTATCCATCAATGACTACAGATCACATTTGTACGATTATTTGAAAACACGTATGATGGCTATGGCTCCCAATCTAACCGTTTTGGTGGGAGAAACAGTGGGAGCACGTCTGATAGCCCATGCAGGTTCCTTGATTAATTTGGCGAAACATCCCTCTTCTACTGTGCAAATTTTGGGTGCAGAAAAGGCTCTTTTCCGTGCTCTCAAAACCAAAAAGGACACGCCCAAATACGGTCTTATCTTCCATGCCCAGTTGGTGGGCCAAGCAAGTTTGAAAAACAAAGGCAAAATGTCACGTTCCTTGGCCGCTAAAGCGTCGTTGGCCACACGTGTTGATGCTTTTGGTGAGGAGGCTTCATTTGAACTCGGTGCCAGTCATAAAGTTAAATTGGAGGCTCGCCTTAGGTTATTGGAAGAAGGCAATTTACGTAAACTCTCAGGAACCGGCAAAGCCAAGGCCAAATTTGAGAAATATCAATCTAAAAGGTTAGTATTGCAAACATGTGAATTTTATTTCTGGTGCCTCCCCTCTTCCGTTAAATATATATGATGATACCTAAAAGGTTTCGCATTTGTCTGAAAATATTCTCAATGACGATAAACCTTGGCTGTCTGAAAAATACGGATAAAAGGGGAAGTAAACTGAAGGTCGAAAGTCTTAGGAAATAATGTTCAAATATACATTACTAATTGTTTCACTTTGCTTTATTACAGTGAGGTCTTTACTTATGAACCTGAAGCTGATAGCACTATGTCTGCGAAAAAACGTAAACATTCAGAATCTGCTGATGTGAGTACCCCCGTCAAATCTGCCAAAGTAGAAGCGGAGGAAGAAGATGAAGCCGTCGCTGCTGAAGAAGTCACAGAAGAAGTAAAATCGGAAAAGAAAAAGAAGAAGAAGAAGAACAAGAATAAGGATCAGGAAGCCCCTGAAGAGGTGCCAGAACCTGAAACGCCTACACCGTCAAAGAAGAAAAAGTCCAAAAAAGAAAAGGAACAATCTGACGACTAGGTTTAGGCTCCTTTTTGTTCACTACTACTTTTGTTAGCCATTTAAAATATATAGTTTTAATAATTTTACCCCAATTTAGAATTTAAGACCACTGAGCGCTTTTTTCAATCTGTACATTAGATTAATGTATTAATTTTTTATAAATGTAAATGTTTATTAAAACAGAAAGAAAAAAATTAAATGTTCATATATCCTACATATTTGAAAAGAAATATCTTATTTTTGATTTGATGTTGATATGGCATTGTTAGCCAAAGGAAGGTTGCTGTGATGTGAATCTTATAATTTTTCATTGGAAAAAGTTATTGATACATTTTTAATTTTTGGAGTTTTTATTTTTGGATTTTAAACATTTTAAATTCGGTATCACTGAGATTTCAAAACACCATCGATTCTAAAATCATTATTGGTGCTCGGAAACGGTACGATTTGTTGTTTAAAGTAAACAACAATCAATTTAAACCAACTATACCAAAATTGGACGATTTTTGAACCCTCCAAGAGTGAATTGAAAATCTATGATAATACTAAATCACCGTGATATCAAATCGCGTGATTTCAGAACAGGCCCGGTTGATTGATAATTTTGGGTTTATGTCAATTTTGAAAGAAATGTCATCATTATGATTGAATTTCATGGTGAAAACATAGATTTCCAAAATAGTGTAATTTGTTGGTTTTTGTGAGACATTTCGTCGGCTTAATGCTTTTTGGGCCATACACCATTTTTGCGTTAGGCGTTGATTATATAGGGTTTTCTAATAGGGACATAACAGTTTCGTATCTTTCGCCCATGTGATGGAAATCGCATTTCGCCTAAAATTGGCGATTGTGATTTCAAGTCGCAAAATGCATGTTCTGAATTCTTTATTAGCACAACAATCTGGATTTATTAAAATCAAATTACTAATTATATGTAGTGATAAATAACTACATTCATGTGTGAAATTTATTAAAATTTAATTTCGAAGACCATTAAAATTGAAGGGGAAATTTTTGCGATTTGAACTCACGCGATTGTCATCACATGTGTGTTTATGTCAATGCGCCCTCAACTTTTTTAATGTTCTTTCAGTGTCAAAACGAACGTTATTCGAATTATGATCCGGCGCCAAAGAGACGCCGTACCACTCGAAGCGACGATAATATCGTTCTCAGGAATTGAGCATCTCTCAAACCACACGAAAAAATGTTTCAAAAAATTTGATATGGATGTTAATAACTTTTTTTATTTTTGAAATTAATTCCATAAAAATTTATGAGAATCATCTAAACATTTTGCGGACACATTGTGAATAAAAACGTGTATAACTTTTCAGTCCTGTATTGAGCAAATTTTTTATTTTATTTTTTTTTTATTCAATATTTAACCGAGCCATAGGCCATATATGGTTATAAATACTACAGAAACAAGAAATAATAATAATGGATTAACATTTAAAAACTTAAAATAAACTTTAAATAAAAATGAATGTGAGGCTACTCAAACGGAACTACCTGTGTATAACTGACATTAGACTTGTGTTTAAGAGAATTACATAGAACATAAACAAATAAATATATAAACACTCAGTATAAATAAATAATCATTTTGTATAATTAAAAGTACTATATGCACTTAAAAGCAAGAATTAACGACTATTCTGCTGTATTAAAAACTTTAAGAAATATTATAAAATAAACTTGAAAGAAACATATAAGAAAAGGAGGGTACTTAATCGGAGCTACCTACATATAACTAACATTAGGCTTATAATTTAGGGGGCGGGAAATACAAAGAATATAAAAAACTAATATCTTATGGAATTAATTACATTCTGGGATAAATAATCGTACTATGTGCACTTAATAGCATGAGTTAAATTGAATACTACTCTGTAAATTTTAGTTTTTAATTTTATTCAAATAAATAGCATTAAGCCGACGATTTGTCAAAAATGTTAATGTGATACGAGGGTATATATCATTTGCTACGGGCCAAACGTGTAACACATCGAAGGAGTGATCTAAGACCCCAGATATGTTCGGCGGATATCCGTTTTTTAAGTCGAATGCTCATTGTCCGTCTGTCTGCTGGCTGGCGCGCACGCTAACTCTTGACAGGAGTAACCGATTGACTTCAAATTTGGTACGTTCTGCTTCGGCCGAATCGCGACATTCGGCATTTTTGTTCAAAATGTAGAGCCCGACCGAATGTTCGGCTTCGGCTACGGCCAAAACTCGACATTCGGCCACAAAATCAGTCGAAGTTGGCTGAAAAAATACAAAAAAATATAATTATATGACTAAACAAAATTCTATTACGGAAATCTTCATAGAAGTGTACAGAAGTGAACAATACTACAAAAATTATTTGAGAAAGGACACCAAAGGAAGAAGGACAAAGAAAAACATGACTCAGTTCCTCACCTAAAAGCTCTCGATCTAATGAAAGCATTCTTGTAAAGGTAGTACGAATAGATAATAATGAGCCATTGAGTCCAAGAATCATTAAAATTATTTAATACTGTAACTCGAGATGTTTCAAAAATTTGGAAATGGTGGCAGAAAAGTACTTGTACCCAAGTGTGCTAGAGAACAGTTGTTTATGCTGCTGGGCAGCTGTATTCAAATTAAGGAAATAGTATACAAGGTCTTAATGCAGAAAAATACTTTCTTTGTCTTTATAACATTAAGGTTTTTAATTTTATGTACTAATTAAATAAATACGTAAGCAGTAGACATAAACTGATTAAAAACACAATTTCTTGGTGCAAAATAAACAATTCTATAACAAATATAAAGGCTATATCCAGAAAGGCTGTCAAATTGAATTCTGATTTTCAAGATTGTACTATATATATTATACGACCTCATGTAGCGCAAATTCAAATTACTCGTACTTAACCTTTGAGATAGGCGTGTTGATAGGTGCTCAGTTTTGTATTATGCAGAGTGCCTTTGATGTGAAAGTCCAAAAATCTCTCCAGCGTTTTTAACAGAAGAGAGGAGAAGCTTATTGGTCTGTAGTTCTTGGGTTACACGTGGCCTTCGAGATAAAGACAACACCTTACATCCCGCCACTTCCTTGGAATAAAAGAATTTTGCAGGCACACCTTAAATATCTCAGACTGCAGTTTTATTAACTTTGGTCCTGCTCTTTTAAGTATCGCTGGGTTATTCTCATCTGGACCAGATAATTTATATTTTTTGTTAAAAAAATTATTTTTAACTATCTTCATTTCTTTAATTTTTCTTTCTTTTGCTTACAATACTTATATTTTTGAAGTCATTGTCCTTATTATTTCTCACATCAGAGAGGTTCAACCTTTCTTTTTTGCATATCGAGGCTTTAGCGATAACTAGATTAAATTCAAAGAAACAATCTTTACTTTTTCATATATGCAAATCGCCTGCAAAACCCTGCGTCGCAGCAAACAACTTTTTTGTTGAGCTGTGTAGATTTTGAAAATAAGTGTTTTCACAAATATTCTATTGAAATTTAAATAATTTTATAAAATACCTGCACTAATTTCTGCAAAACGACGCAGAGAGGTTCAACCTCTCTTTCTTGCATATCGCGGTTTTAGTGAGAACTAGATTTTGAAAATAAGTGTTTTCAGAAATATTCTATTGAAATTTATATAATTTTATAAAATACCTGGACTAATTTCTGCAAAATGACGCATATATTTTTAAACCACGCAAATTTTCATTTTCTCTCTCTCTCGTTAATAATTCATTGACATCCATTTATTACATTTTTTCTATAAGATTACTTAAAACAGCTGCGTGTATTTACAAAATTTTCCTAAAATATTTTTTCAAGTTTTTTACGATTTTCTTGTATTCATGTTCGCAGTGATTATATCAGCTATTGTTGCCACAGATTTCCGATCCCGTCCATTAAGACTGTCACCAAAAACATATACACAAAATTACAAATTGTTCAAGAAATATCAATTTCAAAACATGGCTCATACGCCCATTGGTCCGATCCCGTCTATTTATGGACAAATTACACAGCACACTCGCTAACAAATTAATCAACATATGGGCAAATCCCAGAAACAGTCCACCAACAAAAAAATTTTAAAATTGATCCAACTTAAAAAATATTTGTGGGTGTCCATTAATACAAAAAGTATTAAAAAATGGTTCCTCACATCATATCTCTTAATTTTATTAGAAAAAAATACTTTTTAAGGTGTTTTTATCATTATTTGTAGTGGTAAAATAGATAATCCATAACATTCATTCATAAACATATATTCATTCATAAATACATTTATAAATATAAAAAAATGTTTTACAAAATACTATTAAAAATAATGTAATTTGATTTGTTTAAATAAACAAAATTTCCACTATAAAAAGTTTGACTCGAAAAAATTTAGCGTGCGTCACATAGAGTTCAAGACCTTTGATAAAAAACTACAACAATTTTTGGCTGCAAATAATTTTTTTTAGAATTCTCTTATATTCATCTTTCTTATAGGTATTTCATTTTGGGTGCTTTTTTATGCAAAATTTGCTAAAAATTACGAAAACATACCTTAACCTTCAAAGCTACTTCCATTTTTTGTAGCGTGCGTCACAATAAATTGTGATAGATTTTTTCGCAACTTATACCTGTTACAAAAAATTTGTTTATGCCATTCGAAAGAACACTCATTCCACTAAACTCTATGTATAAGTTGAAGGTATCTCCTTTGAAAGACCAAAAAATTGTTATATTTTAATCCGAAAACGCGTACGAATGTAGCGTTCGTCACGCAGGGTTTGCCCATATCTCAATATCAAAACTTTCCTCACATGGGCGGGGCCAGGACCATTGTTCTGATCCCGTCCATTTTTTGACCAATCACGTTGATTGCCACCATATATGTATATGTATATACACAAAATTACAGCACTCTAGCTAACATATTTTCAATGACTCTTAGTCATAATTGAGGTTCGATGTGGTTAATGTGCCGAATTAACTCATCCTTTAGCTCTCGAATTGTTCTTGGCTTATTGACGTACACTTTTTCTTTTAAATATCCCCAAAGAAAGAAGTCCAACGGTATCAAATGATCATCGTGATGACATAATCGTGGCGGGCAATTAACATCGCTACAAGAGGTCTGTTATCATGTTTCCTTATCGTGGGTACGACGACGAATCGAGGTTAGTGGCTCTTCTGCCACACTATCGCGAACAGCATCTATGTTTTCTGCAGAACGAACTGGGCGGGCATGCACAGGTGTTTTCACATCTCTACAGACCTGGTTTGCTGAAATTTCCGCACAATTCTCCCGATTGTGAAAACCTTTAGTCGATCAACATTTTGCATCTTCAAATTGCTTTTCCTAAAAACAGAACTCTTTATTTTTTATTTCTACCAAAATGATAGGCAATTCACCTTATGCATTTTGCGCCACCTTATACATTAGGGAACAATGATCAAAGAAATACCAAAGCGTACCCTATGTTCGAATGCTACATGAAAATTTTACCGATATTAGACCAGTCAGTACTAAGACTGACTGTGCAATGTCCGTATCGTGCCAGTACTTCAAATATCTAAAAAAAAACAACATAATACTGAATAAATTGAATATTTAACATTTCTACCAATCATTTTTTTCTTACAGTCATTCACGCAGTCGTTCCCGTAGTGCATCAAGGGGCCGCCGATCTCACTCCAGATCCGCCTCACGTTCCCGCAGTCGTTCTGTTTCTGCCACCAGGGAAACCTCACGCAAAACCAGGGAAGCATATGTTGGACGATCACGAGAGAATGGACGTGAAAATGGAGACTCCTCCGCATACAGATACACCGAAGAAGAACGCAATGGTGGAGGCGGAGGCCCGACCGTTGCCGATTCGCCCTCACCAAAAAGACGTTATGAACATGATTCACCATCGCCCAAGCGTATCACTCATTCGAAGCGCAGCCGCACAGAGTCTTCGCGCAGACATGGCGGAGGTGGTTCCTCGATTTCACGTTCGCGCTCAAATTCACACAGAGATTAGCAATTATTGAGCAAAAATCAAGTGGCAGCATATATAAAGTGAAAATATTATACATATATATAATTAATTTCTCCTGTATTTTTTCGATAAACCGCCCACTCCCCCCTTTAACTACACCTTATACATAGCTGCTAACAAGGTATAGAAATTAGGAATTAGATGTTAATCTCGACACCGAACAACAAACAAAAACCATTCAAATACACTGTCGAAAAGTCTCAACACTTCGCTGTGTGGCAGTATTCAATGATGAAAAGACTTTACACATTTGCAAACACATTTTTTATAATTTTATTACAATTTTATATGATTTTTTGTATAAGTTTATTTCTAAACAATTTTTTTAAATTGATTACTATAATTCTGGACAAAGCTGTTTGAAGATTTTTTATTTATTGTTTATAAACAAAGTAAAATTCCACAAAAAGAACAGCAGCCTAGGCCA
Source organism: Eudasyphora cyanicolor (assembly GCA_963930755.1). NCBI lineage: Eukaryota > Metazoa > Arthropoda > Insecta > Diptera > Muscidae > Eudasyphora > Eudasyphora cyanicolor. The sequence goes on from OZ005737.1 coordinate 63,674,246, forward strand.
AATCAAAAAAGTCAAATCATTATAATATAAATAACAAAAGTCATTGCAAATAAATCTGAAATTGTTCATATGATAACCGCGCATTTGAATTAACTTACACTCCCACCACCCACCTTTTCCTCTTCAACATCAACACCTCCAACTCCAACATTACCATGACTTCCCTTTTTATTTTCTCCTCCATTTATCTTTGCACAAAATCTTCCCATTCTAAGCACTTCCATTTTGCAATTGAAGAAGGATATAAATATGAGTACACGAAAAACAAAATTATCTTTGACATTATTATCTCACAATGTTCGTGTATGTAGTAGGAGCGCAGACTAGCAGACTGACGAGAGAGTCGGAAAGTCTTCTTTGTAGTTAAAATTCCAATGAATGAATAAATCCCAAAACACACAAAAAACATTTTACATACACAAGATTATGGCAAAAGAATATTGTATTGTAATAAAAAAACATACATACGTATATAAAAAAATTACATATACATAAACTGAAATCGAACAAGATTATGGCAAAAGAAAATTGTATTGTAATAAAAAAAACATACGTATATAAAAAAATTGCATATAAACTGAAATCGATTTTCTTTAAATTTAAGTACATCCACATTTTTTTAACAAATCAATTACAAACGAATCATACATAAACTACCTATAATACATGATGAAAATTCATTTAATATAACCATATTACCGATAAATCCAGAATCAGTCAGCACACACACACACATACATTTCCTATAAATATTATCATTTTAATTTGAAATGAAAAAGTGTAAGCATTAAGCATAATTTCGATCAATAAAAGTATAAAAATGGATTTTGTTTTGTTTTATTAATATTATGAAATATAACTATTTGCTTGTTTTGTTCTGGGAAACACAATATGAGAATAAAGGAACGAGTAAAAGTGGCGTTAAGTTCGGTCATGGTTAATCTTATATACCCTCCAATATTGATCGCATGTGATTGGTTTCGGGTAAAAATTAACTCATATTACAATATTTTAGACGAATTCGTTGGGATTTGTGTTATTTGTACCGTTAATAAGTCGAATCTAGATATAAAGCTATGTACAGACGATTGCCAGATCGGACAATATTCTCAGAAAAATGCAACCCTGTGAACGTACAACCGTGTGGACATACAATTTTTATCTTGCAACGTTGGCAGAAAAGTGTAATTTGCAGATTGTTAGATGTGCGAAATTTATGACAATGACGCCATTTTCAGAGAAACATTTTATTGGCAACGCTGACTTTAAAATATTTTAATTGGCAATCCTGCATATAAATATTTACAAAATATATTGTAAATATATGAAATTGTAAGGTTTTCTTGGAATCGCCTAACAATCTGTCAATGTCCGTACATTTGCAGCATTTTAACAGGGTTGATAACGTTGTCCGTTCTGACAATCGTCTGTACACAGCTTAAGTATTCTTATGTCGTCAATTTTCAGCCTGATCAGTTGCAATTTGTGGTCTCTATAGGTGGGTACTAAGTTTTTTGTTTTAGGATTGCGAGGCAGGCGGCATTTCGCGCATGTTTTCGCGACTTTGCTTTTATGTGAGATTTCAACGCGAAATGGGAACATAGTACCATGCTTTAAGCAAACATTTTTGAGTTATGGATCTTTTTTGTTAAAAAATAATGATTAATTTTTAAAATGGCAATTTATGTAGCTGGCGATTAACATGTAGGCGATTTGGTTTTTGTCCCGCTGGCAATGATGCAGAAAATTCCAAAACTGACGACAGAATGCACCATTCGACATCCAGGTGCCGCTTCTCAAAGTGTCAAATGTCAGATTGTGAGCCGGCGGCGTCATGATTAACGGCGTTTATCTACGTGAAGAATGAGAGAACAAAGACGGAACACGATAAGAATGAGAGAACAAAGAAAGAACACGATAAGAATGAGAGAACAAAGAAAGAACACGATAAGAATGAGAGAACAAAGAAAGAACACGATAAGAATGAGAGAACAAAGAAAGAACACGATAAGAATGAGAGAACAAAGAAAGAACACGATAAGAATGAGAGAACAAAGAAAGAAAAATTACGATATGAATAAATAAATAACATAAAAATTTCATTCCAAAAAGTTTCTCGTAACGAAAGGGTCCGCGTTGTCAATTTTCAATTTTTGCAACAACAATTATTGCAACAACAGCAATAAAAAACACCACCACCACATCTACTGACAATAATAGTGAGACTTCTAAATAATATTTTTTGTATTAAAATAATAATATATTGCGTGGAAGTTGCGTTTCATAGTACGGGAAAGGGATAGAACCAAGTGGAAGCCGACTAAACTTTTTTTTAATAAGATAAGAACATCTTTTTTATTCGAACAAAGTTAAAAAAGAAAAAGCGTTCGTGTGAAAAGAGATTTGTGCGAATTTATTTCACGAGACAAGTCAAGCGACAACAGCGAGCGAGTGTGTTTTCATTTATTCAATATATCTGTATAGAAAAAAAGTGATAATTTAATTTATTGTTTCTAATTGATTCCTAACGTAGCAAGTGTCGTCGCCCGGTGAGAAAGAGATTGAGATTACATTTTAAACCAAACCTAAAAATGGAAGTTAAACGTTTGCCTCTATCAGAAAATTGCCAAAGACGGACTAGAAATTCCAATACGAAAAATCATAATATTCATGCCACAACCAAAACAACAACAAATAATGAATGCCACCACAATGAGTGCCTAGTAAAAAAGTGAAAAACGGAAAATCAATGGTGCCTCCTCCTCGATTTGGCTCTAACAAAAATCCTCTTTTAGGAAACAATTCCCCCCGCATAACATCTTCAGCGCCTACACGAGCCATCAACTCTTCCAAACTATTTATTCTGTCAAGGAACTCTTTACGTCGCGTTTGCATTCAATTGAGATAGGATAGTAGAGATAGTAGCGAAGAAGGTATCGAGAAGAGATCGGAAGCGCCTAAAATAAAAGCGGGGATATCGTTCATGAAACTGATGGAATGGAAATAGAGATGGAAACTATAGAATCGAGGCCTTCAAGATATTTAATGGAACTTAATTCCATGAATAGCAATGACGTCTTATCGATCGATTTCGACTTGATTGCAGGAGAAGATTTTAAAAGGTTTGTACAAAAGATGCATGATACTCCTATGTATGTACATAAAATAAATATACATACGTATGTATAAGTAATTTGCTTTAAATGATGATATGTAAAAGGTTTCGCATTTATCTGAAATATTGTATTCCCCGTGGTGATAAACCTTGGCTGTCTGATAAATAACATAAAAAGGTTGGAAACCTTTTGAAGAACTTATCAAAGTCAATAATTTAAAATTCCGTTTTGTTTTTGTTTAAAGCTCACGATGATGTACACGAAGAAACCGCCAAATGAGATAAAAGCATCATCGTGGACGGCGAAAACGAAAAAGATGTCCAGGCCTACAATCCAAAAAACATGGAGAGAGAGGATGTTATAACTATTAAAAGGTTAGTATTGCAAACGATTGATCTAAACATAAAGCTCTTAATATGATGATATGTAAAAGGTTTCGCATTTGTCTGAAATATATTCCCCTTGCTGATAAACCTTGGCTGTCTGATAAATAACATAAATAGATTGGAAACGTTTTAAAGATCTTATCAAAGTCAATAATTCAAAATTCCGTTTTGTTTTTTTTTTTAAGTTAATGATGATGAGATAAAAGCATCATCGAGGACGACCAAAAAGATGTCCAGGCCTACAATCCAAAAACATGGAGGGAGAGGATGTTATAATTATTAAAAGGTTAGTATTGTAAACGATTGAACTAAACATACTGCTCTTAATATGATGATATATAAAAGGTTTCGCATTTGTCTGAAATATATTCCCCATGCTGATAAACCTTGGCTGGCTGAAAAATAGGGGTTTTTGCAATTACAGTACAATGAAAATGGCACAACAAAAGTTTAAATAAAGGGTTTTCCAACAAGAGGTGTTTTTTTGGTATTCAAAGAAAAATTCAATTTTTTGAGATAAATGATCGGATGTTTATTTCAAAATAAAGAGGAAGGTATGCCATTAATAATGAATAACAACATCAGCCAAATGGCCACCACGACCACGTTTACAGGACCATATCCTTTTCATGAAAATTTCCATAACCAAATCACAAAGTGGCTGCCTATGTCCTCGATAGCCTAACGAATTCTATCGTTGAGGTCTTGAATCGACGTTGGGCTGTTGGCGTAGACCTTATCTTTCACGTGGCCACAAAGGAAGATGTCTTAAGGTGTTAAATCGCAAGATCTCGGTGGCCAATTGTGATCATTCGTTGCTTGTATGTGATTTCGTTGCTTGTATGTCACGTAGGCCCGTCTTGTTGAAAGTAAACGTCCAGATCAATACCATCCAACTCCGACCATAAAAAATCATTAATCATCTCTCGATAGCGCAATCCACTCACCGTAACTGTTGATCCAACCTCATTTTTGAAAAAGTAAGGTCCAATGACCCCGCCGTACCATAAACCGCACCAAACAGTCACACGTTAAGGATGGAGAGGCTTCTCAACAATAACTCTTGGGTTTTCCGAGCGCGAGATGCGACAATTTTGCATGTTGACGTAGCCGCCGAGGTGGAAATGGGCCTCATCAGTCAAGGTGATTTTTCGATGGAATTCCGGATCATTTTCATGCATTTCAAGGACTCATTCAGCAAAAACTCGCCGTTGTTGATGATCGGTTCTTGTGTTAACTGAACTTTATAAGCCTTAAGACCCAAGTCTTTATGCAAGATACGGTGTAATGACGTTTGTGGAATGCCCAAGTCCAAAGAACGGCAAGGAATGGACAAACCTGGGTTTTCTTCAACACTTTGGGCTACAGCAGCAATATTCTCAGTTGTTCTTGAGCGACGTGCACGGGTTTTATTCTTCACATCACTAACTTGTCCCAACAGCTCAAATTTCTCCACCAATTTCTGTATTGCGGTCTGACAAGGTGCTTCACGACCCAAAAATGCTTTAGTTTTGCGAACTGTGACAGCGAGATTTTCACCATTTTTGTAGTGAATTTTAATAATTTCAATGCGTTGCATGATTCAATTATACAAGGTTGTGTTACTAGCACAACAACAAAAAATCTACAACAACCACAAGGAGTTTTGTTGTTGGATTCGTAGTTGAAATGTCAGTGCCAGTTTATTTTGAAATATAAAAATATGTTGAAATCAAAGACAAATAGAATATAAGAAGACATTCCTTCAGGCCGAAACTTCAAAATCTATCAGTTACGAACGAATAGGAATGAACTGTCACACGCGAAAAAACAGTATTCCGCGAACATTGATTGAACTTTTTTTGCACTTATCGATTAATATTAATTTTTTAATTGTGACAATTACAAAAAATTCGGGGAAAACGGTCTGAAAATCCGCGAAAAACCTCACTCGATGGAATCAAATTCCTATTCGTTCGTAACTGACAATTACTCGCTACAGGAAGGAATGTCTTCTTATATTATATTTGTCTTTGGTTGAAATGTCGTATAATTTGTTTACAAATAAACAAAACAATTTAAATTATATATTTTGTGTCATATAAGTTAAAACTAATGATGAAATAGTGCAAATCCTCTCATACGAATGGACTAAATCTTACATTTGTGTACCATCACAGGAGCGTATATTATACACTTACAACGGATCAAAAATTAACACATAGAATAATCTACAACTGTTAATATGTTTGGGCGATATCCGTTTCAGGACAGTTAAGTCGCTTAAGCTATATCCATCCGTACGGGTTGTGCGGATGACAGCTCAAAAAGGAGTACATCCCACACACACGTACTAAATCGTAACAAAATGCAATAACTCATAACTTTAATACCAGGATAAATAAACCTTTAAACCCTGTTACAGAATAACTGAATTTAACAGTCTAAAAGTCCCAAATCGTTTCCCTATAACTTCTGTAGCAATCCTACTTCTCCAGTGACTATATACATATTTTCCATGGATGAGGAAAATGTGTCCACCGTTTTATTAATTTGGTAAATGTATCCACTTTATGTTCCAAGACGGACTGTATTGAATCGCCCTTATGGTACATCCTCCACAAACGATCAAATGATAACATTCATATAATTTCAAGGCAGTTAATTTTAAATGGGCTTTGAACCTGTCCTCTTATACTAAATTTTCAATAATGTAGAAGTAGACACATACAAACTGCATTTATCATGAGGAGGAAAACTCCTTTGATATCTATCGTTTTATTGTAGTTAATCATTTTATTCTGCACATATATTAAAAACTTTAATTTTACATTGAAATATATTTTAAACCACTTTTTTCACGCCACTTGTCAAAAAATCATCCCCACGTGGGTAGTATTTGGCAGAAATCGTCTCGGCAATTGGTATTCCATTTTTCGCCTTTCATCCTTCTGTTTATTAAATAACGGTCCTTTATCGCGTCCTTTCTATTTTCACAAATCTTAAACGTATTTTCTTTTTATTGACTTATTCAATAAATTTACCGAATAGATTTTAAAATATTTTTGACACACAAAATGTAAACAAAATACGAAATTCAAACTTTATAATGACATTTCAACATATTTTCTTTTTATTGACTTATTCAATAAATTTACCGAATAGATTTTAAAATATTTTTGACACAAAATGTAAACAAAATACGAAATTCAAACTTTATAATGACATTTCAACTACTATCAACATGAAAAAAATAGATAGACCACCTGCTAGTAACACAACCTTGTATAATTGAATCATGATGCGTTGTTGAATCGTGCGTCGTTTCATTTTTAGTAATGGCGTAGTTTCTACTTGTCAAATGTCAAAGAATAAAAGCTTCAAAAGTGACTTCTACGGTAATACCGGGTGATTCAAAACACCTCTTGTTGGAAAACCCTGTACATACAAAGTTGCATTAGAAAATGTGTATTTTGTTGTTGCATTAAATATTTCTAATATTTTGAACGCTACGATACCATTTTTGGCCTTGATTGTGAAAACCCTAATAACAAAGAACCGAAATCATATATGTATATTTTAAAGAACTTCTCAACCAATAATCTAATTTTGAAAATTTTCATTTGTTTTTAATTCAAGCTGATGATGATGTTGACGAAGGAAAGGAAATCAAATCAAAATGTATAAAATGTCCATACCCTAAGCGATAAAGGTGGGCCGAAAAACTACTAAAAGGTTGGTATTGCGTAGTGCAATTATTTAAATAAAATGTATCCCTCTTAATATGATGATATATAAAAGGTTTCGCATTTATCTGAAATATATTCCCCATGCTGATAAACCTTGGCTGTCTGAAGCAAAATAAGAGAGGAAAACATTATTTTAAAGGACATTTTTTAATTTTGTACTAATATTGTTTTATTTTTCTTATCATTTCAGAAAGTAATTTGTTTAATTTGCCTCTAATCAACGTGTCCTGTAAAAAACCAACAAAGAGTACCAAACTAGAGTTGCCCACAAAAAGATGATATGCTGGCGATTACCTTGAAGTAAACAAATTACTTTTGCTGCTACTCTTGAGTTTCATATAAAATTCACATGCGTAATTTACTCTTGATAGTAAAATAATAACAAAAAAATAAAGAATTAATGAATGAAATTGTACGTTGGAATAATCCCAAATATGGTTATTTGCTTATAACTACATTTCACTGAGATTAATTTATGGACATTTGTAAAATTCGCATTTCTGTAAGGCAACCTAAAAAATTTCAAATTTTGAGTTGTCACTATTGAAGTGAGCGGTATGTACATATAAATACATAAAATACAAAAGGGTAATTCATAATTTTTTAAAATTTTGATGAAGATTCGAGCAAGAGAGGAATCACGGCATAATCACGGGATCGGTTAACGAAATCGTTTTCGTGCCGAAAAATGCAATACATGTATAATTTGCCTTTATAGACTTCCTTTGTATTGATATTTGAAAATAAATAAAAAGAAAAAAAGTTATCGCAACAACGACTTTTTTCGATCACGAGAGTCGATCGACGATTTTGATTTTCTGTTATCATTTTGTGGGGTATGGCAATGTCAAATAGTGAAGAGGAAGACAAATAAAAACAAGTTGTGAACGGCAGATCGAACAACTTCAAGAAATAAGAATAAATATAATTGCAGTGAAGTTTATTTTAAACATCAAATATATCCATCGTTATTTTGAATTCCTTATCTCCGGATTCAGAGGAGAAATACAAAGCAGAGCATATTCGAATAAAAATAAGGAACAAAAATAACCCTTCGTCATTGTCTGGTCTGAAGCCGTGTAAATACTTCCTAAATATGTAAATTATGATTAAAAAAATAAGTTTTGCAGATTTAAAAGGCGTTTAAACTTTCAAAAGTGACTTTTAACTAGGTTTTATCTGAAATTAATTTCCCCGGCCATTCGCCAACCATTATTAAAACCAGACGCCACACAAAAATCATGGCAACCCATAGATTGTTCAAAACAACTAAGGAGTGCATTCCTACTTTCTATTAGATGTTGCATTTGTGTATAATTTTTAAGGAGTTTTTTCGCCAACGCTCGATCATAAAATCAGCTAGCATTAGTGTTTATTTCCCTTATTCCTGCAAAAATTAGTTAATCAAACATTATATTTTATACTAAATTCAATTCAAAAGTAACAAACAATTAGTTTTCGATGACAATTTTGTTGTCGAGAAATTTCTCGCAAATTTTTACTCGATAAAGGTTGCGGTCTTAACTATGGAATATGACATTGTTAAAAGGTCTGTCCGTTTTTCAAAACTGCCATATTGAACAAGCTGAATTCGAGCAAGCAGTTTATTGCGGCTCATTTGTACAGACCTTCGATTTCAAGTTTAGGCAAGCTTAAGTCTTCTAACAGTGCTGGCCCAGATGGTATACCGAGTATAATCCTGAAGCTATGTACTCAGGGTATTGCTGTCCCGCTCACATTGCTTTTCAATAATTCGTTAAAGTATGGATATTTCCCATTTATTTTGAGAAAATCTTTTATAACTCCGCTTCATAAATCTGGAAGCTTGATTGATGTTATGAATTATCGTGGAATTGCGAAATTAAGTATAATTCCAAAGGTACTTTCGACTATGACAAATTTGGTTCAATTTACCCCCCAGGTAATTGATGAGTTTGTTCGTGGTAATCAGACAGATGTGGTTTATACTGATTTTAGTAAAGCTTTTAATAGAGTTAATCATAAGCTCTTACTGTATAAACTGAATCGCATTGGTTTTAGTAATAACTTGTTGAGTTGGATATCCTCTTATCTTAACAGTCGTGTTCAGATTGTTAAATTTGGTAGTTACTTCTCAGGCCCGATTTTGGTTTCATCTGGGGTACCCCAAGGTAGTCATATTGGCCCTTTGCTGTTTCTACTATTTATAAATGACTTACCAGATTCAATTATTAGTTCTAGATTAATGATGTTTGCAGATGATGTTAAGATATTTTATTCTCGTAACACATCTGATGATTCTTTGTTTCTTCAAAATGACTTAGACAACTTTGGTTATTGGTGTGAAATTAATTGCATGGACCTTAATTTGAAGAAGTGTAAACATGTGTTTCTCTAGATCAAAATTGATTCCATCTACATTCAGTCTTCTTGGTTCCAATTTAGAAACTGTTGAAACCTTTTTAGATCTTGGTATATTAATGGATCCTAAAACTAACTTCAATAATCACATAATTACAATTGTGAACAAAGCTTATGGTGTCCTTGGCTTCATTAAGCGATGGGCGAAAGAATTCTCAGATCAATATGTAACGAAACAGTTGTATACTTCACTTGTTAGACCTATTCTAGAATATGGTTCTGTTGTATGGGACCCCCAATATGGAATTTATGTTGATAAAATTGAATCCGTTCAGAAACAATTTTTATTATTTGCTTTGAGGCACCTGCATTGGAATAGTGATTTTGTTCTTCCACCCTATACTAATAGGTTGAACTTGATAAGATTGCCTACTCTTAAGAGCAGACGTATTATGCTGAACACCACAATGATATTGAAGGTTATAAATTCTGATGCGCTTTCTGGATACATGCTTTCTAAGATAAGATTTAACGTACCATTCAGATATTACCAATTATTGCATATTGATTTTCAACGTACAAATTATGCATCTGCAGAGCCTATCCGTAGAATGTGCATAGACTTTAACACTTTATATGATATTATTGACTTTAATGTAGGAATAGATATAGTGAAATCTAGAATCATATCTTATTTAAATCAGTAGTGAAGTTCTGTTTTATGTGTGTTCTTTATTTAACTAAACAAAATTAGATACTTTTTATGCATGTAACGGGTTTTTCAACAGCTACAAAAGTAGACCGATAGGGACAGCAAACGACGCCATATTTTTTGCCGCTCTTTTGACATTTCTCTTCAGTAAGGTTTGCCATTTCATAATGGAAAGATATACGAGCCAACAACGAGTCGAAATTATTAAAATTTACTACCGAAATTCGGAGTCAGTGGCCTCAACGTTAAGAGCGCTACGTCTAATTTATGGTCGTCATAATCGTCCTAGCAGATCAACAATTGAGCGTCTAGTTGAAAAATTTGAATCCACAGGCACAGTACAAAATGTTCCCGTTCCAGTGAGACAAAGAAGTGGCTTTCACAGGAATAAAGAATTTCATTGATATCCAAAACCGTTTTTGTTTTATTTAAAAAACTTCTGTAGCGCTCTTATTGAAAAACCCGGCTGTTGATATACATTCTGTAGCTGGTATTCCACCCTCTACAATTAACCCGCCATGGTTCGGATCATGGTGTGTACGCAATCCCTACGTTATGGGGATGTGGCCCCCGCGGTCGGAAAGGGCGGGTAAGAGTGGCTGCGTTGGGAACGTTCGTTAAAAAAAAGGTCCATCATCTGATTTGGATCAATCACGTTTCGCGACGTCCAAGTTGTGCATCATTCACAGCGCACAGACATCTATCCAATCGGCTGACCTGTTCCAAGTCACGATCCACCTGTCTCCCTCGGACGTCCACGGTGAGAGACCACAATGGGTCGGTCATCACTCAGGCCACTTTCGTTACACACCCCTACCTAAACCCGTATGCAGTCATTGACGCACGTTTGCAGCCGTCACGTCAATGTCACTGACTCCATTAGGCCCGCCAAAGGTATATAATTCACTGGGCTCATTGATCGCCCCACGACATTTGTTATCATCCACTCGGTTAGCACCTCTCCTCGCATGTGGATCGGATTATTGGAATGCTATCCGCGAGCAGTATCAACGAATCCACCAACCCTAGATACGCCTCTAATTGAGCTCCGTATCTAGGGTTGGTGCTCCTGTCTGCCATCACCGCTCTCGACCGCTGGCAATTATGTTGCACAATAAAGAGCTCCATCTTAATGTCTTGCCCGTGCTCTCGTAGCCAACGTCGCGTATACCGGACAAATAGGGGACGTCATCATATGGTCCGCCTGGTACCCACGCTGCTCACAATTACGACATCTCGCAGGGTTGGGTCACGAGGACAGTAAGGGCCTGTTTCTGTAACTTATTTTCGTTCGTCTACGGCGAACGATCAAAAATCACTCAATTATTCTGAGAAATCTATAAGTCACAGCAGTTTATAATTCGGTGCGTCTATAGAAAAGCACGTAAAGAGCTCGTACCTAAAATATTTTTAACCTGCGTTTTATAGAATTCAAGTAATAGTTGAGAGATTTTTGATCGTTCTCCGTAAACGAACGAAAATAAGTTACAGAAACAGGCCCTAAATGTCCCCCCAAACCACAGCGCCGGCATATTGCCTCCTTCTGACGGCATTGACTTCATCTATGGTCAAAGTCATAGCACTTGTGACACGTCGTCACCTCATCCTGCAAGTCAACATAAAATCGGTACCATTAAACGTATGTTGACCATGTTGACACAGCCGCTCTGCAATCCTCGGCGTACTTCAAGTACCACATTTAGCTCAGACACGGGGTCACTCACCCAATCCTTCGACACCAACCTTCGACACCAACCGAACTCCATTCTGAAATTGTGGGACCTCCATAATTTCCTCAAAATTCAGCCGGATCAGGTCCGCCATGAAATCGTCCAATCCAATAACCACCTTCACATTCCGCACAATCACCCGTGGGCCCGGCTTGTCCATAATGGACACTTCTAAACCTGCCTGCGCAAATTTCGGGTTTTCCGCCATATTTGTCCTCTTCGCAACCGATGGGGTGCGTATGACAGCTCAACCATCACGGCATAATGCCATGGACTCTTACGCCAACAGTTGGCGCCACCTCCTCCACCACCTGTTTCACCACCTCCTTTCCGCTCGAATCTGGCTTCAGCACCACCAGGGACCGCGTCTCCACCGCCTTCGAGACGACCGGCGGAACAACAGCAGCAATAGCCGGAGCAGCAGCAGGTCGACCAGCAGCCACCACCACTCCAGGCTCATTTCGCCCCTTCAACCCATTCTCCATCAAAAGCTCGATCAGTAACAGCTCATAACCAGCAGCTACCTCGAGTACCTCGCTCATCACAGCCTCCGACGCGTTCTGCGCAAATATGATACCAATCATCTTCTGGGTCATATTTTTCATCGTGCGTACCGTCACCGCAGCGGATGATCCAGCAACATCGGCTCCAGCATCAACACTACCTCCAGCATAAGCACCATCATCAACTTCAGCACCAGCGTACGCATCAGCACCAGCATCAGCTCCAAATCGACTCACCAAATGTCGAGATACCAAGCACGGTAACCGCAACAACTCGAATCGCCACAAACTGATCTCAAAAAATGTCTGAATTCAATTAACTTTTAAAACACTGCCAATCACTTCAAAAGTCACTGATAACGTAATATCCAAGTATTTAATACGATATCTGGGGGTTAACACGGCATCCGTTAACGAAATTGTTTTCGTGTCGAAAAAGTTATCGCAGCAACGACTTCTTTGGATCACGGAAATCGATCGACAATTTAGATTTTTTGTTATGTTTGTGTGTGGCTACGACATTATTAAAAAAATAAGTTTTGCAGATTAAAAAGGCGTTTAAACATTCAAAATAGTACAGCGGAATCATGCTGCCATTTTGATGTTAGTGATCAACATTGCAATGACCAGTTAGCGTGTCTACAATTGCGCGAATATCCTTATCTGTAAATAGTATAGACGTTATTATAGAATTGGTGTGATCTGACTTCACAACTTTATCAGTTGTTTGTCACCCACAGCCATTTGGGACCCTTGGCGAAATCAAGGATTGCTCTCACGTCAACATTTGTAATAAAATATAGGGAATCGTTTGCGAAAGCTTCAAAATAGCGTCGTCTTCTTGCAGCGAGTGCAGGGCATTGGCATATAAGGTGGTCAATCGTTTCAATATCCTCTTCGTCTTCTTCGCACATGCAACAGTAGTGTGTGGTGTTGCCACATTCTTGTCATTTATTTCGCAGTGATCCGTCACAACGCCTATCATCAATCGCAAGTCTTTGAGGCATCCCGTAAAAAAAAATTAAAACTATAACAAAATTTCCCATGGATATGAACATTTGTAAGATGCTTTGTAATGTCCGCGATATTTGCAATGTTATTCTATAGCGAAATGTTGTAATCCCAAAATTTGACTTACACCGGAGATATGAAAAACGATTACAAAGGGTAGGGATTTACAATGTGTCAAATCAAAATATGCCTCATATAAGAGCATAAAAAAGTTTTAACACACTGTAAATCCTTACCAAATTACTATAAATTTTGTTGTTAAAGAAAAAGTTGTAGGCCTTTCGCTTATCTCCCAAACTTCCTTTGATCACTTTTTTCAAGAACTTACCGTACGCGAGATAATAGCATTATATAGTAAAATAATTCTGAACTTATTTTTTTTTTGTTCTAAATGTATTTGTCGAGGGATATTTATCGCGGAAATGCTGATATCAACCTATTCCTCAGAGATCATAGAACGCAAATATATTAATCTTATTAAATTTTGTATAATAATTTTGAAAAATTTGACGGTGTAAGCCGATTTTTTCCATTACACAAAATTAGCAAAATAAAAACATTGCAAATATCGCGGACGTTAAAAAGCGTCATACAAATTATCATATTTAAAGGAAAGCGTGTTACAGTTCCAAATTTCCGCGTTTTTCTTCACAAATCAATTACTTTGAGTAAAAGTACTGGACCAAATCACGGCATTCGATATCGAGAACTTTTCGATCGAAAAGCCATTTTAATTTTTGTTTATAAGAAAAAGTGGTAATTGAAATTAATTAAAAACTATCCAGATTAGCTAATAATTGGATAGTTTTTAATTAATAAAAAAATAAAAATTAATGAAAACTGAGGTGTGGAAATATTTGACACAAATTTTAGTACTTATGTAAAACATTTTGCACAATATATTCTGCATTCCACACATTAAATTCCACACGAGATTATTTTTGATTACCTATACCATTCTTGAACAAAATGTTGAAGATTTTTTATGTCGAGTAATTTTATTTTTTGTTTGTCATGTATCAGCAAAAGAACAGCAACCAATCTTTCGGCTGTATTTCCCAAAATACATTTAATTATTCTAAATTTGGGAAATGATTGGGATAACCAATAAACGATTATTTATTAATATTTTTTCTGTTGTAGTAACCAATTATTCGTTGCGATAATAATCTTTGGTCTATTGATACCATTTCTGTTGTCAAGAATAAAACATTGGTTGTCACAACTAAAAATCGATCATATGGTACTATAACGAAAATTTAAAATTGGTTACCACAAACAACCGAGTGTCAATGAAAAAAAACAATCTTAATTCGATTGATACAACCATCGATTTAGTTGCAAGCATTTTCATTTGATCGTATCCATGTTATTATTGTTGTTTCAGCTAATAATATATAAATACAACCGACAGACGGTGTAGGCAATATACTTTTTGTTGCTAGTACTATTTTTTATTGTTACAATCGAATTCCAACCAATTATTTTCCTGGCTGTGTGTACTTTCTTACACCATTCTTACGAAAATGGTGGTTTAAATTATCTGTTGTAGTTGCCACAACCAACTGTTTTAAAAAATTGGTTGTTCTGACAATTTGTCAGTCATATACTACCGACAATTAATTAAAAACAGTTTTCATTAATTTTTATTTTATTTATTGAACAAAAAACAAAACAATTCATAACAAAATTAAAAATCCCATATTACAAATTCATCACTATTATGAGATGTGGAAATATTGGACACAAATTTTAGTACACGAAAAACAAAACACAAAACTTTTAGACAAGTTTTAAGTTTAAGGTTTTATGGAGCCTTCTTTTAAATCGTTATAATTACTCCATTATTATTAGCTACATATTTTAAAGAGAACTTAAGACTATAATGTAATATCTTAAATTACTATAACAAATATGAAAAACAGCTCCATGCTTTTTAAATAGTACATATATAGTGAATTTAGTATTAAAATATTAATAATAGTGTGCATAAATGTCCTTGCTCCCGGGACTGCAGTGGCTTGAGAGTATAAAATTCTCATTTAAACTTAAAATCTAATAAATAAACAAAGAAAAGAGTAAAAAAAAAAATTAAAATTAAATTCCTAAGCATCTCGTACTACCCCCGGTGCATATTCGACAATGCTTTCTCATAGAATCCATGTCGAATACTGACGGAAATATCAAAATTCGCAAGGACTTCATTAATATAACCGATTGGCGACAAATAATTTGTATTCGACCAGTTAAAATGTTTCTGTATATCGTAAATGATAGAAACATACTCGTTATCGTGTTGGACAACTCTATCGACAAATTTTGAAAGTAGGTCGCAAACGTATAAACCAACTGGAGTAATTCTAGATTCACCATAAATTACTCTGTTCGAATACCGCCTACAACTTGATACATAGTGTTTACCAATGCAGTGACGTATTATTTTTCTTTCTAAAATTTCCATTTCTCTGATAACTGTGGGTGATATATTAAATCATATCGGGAAGCCATACAGAAATACTGGTCTTATACTCGTTTTATATAATAACAATTTGGTTCTAGCTGGGAGATTTTTATTTGAGAGTATCTTTGAAAATTTACAATGTTCATTAAATTTTATGAGATTGTTGAAATGTATTCCTAAATATTTTATATTTTTCCTAAATGGAATTTTAACGTTATCAATACTCATAGTCAATGTTTTACTCTGGGGAACAACAAATCGTTTACATTTGCCCGATGCTTTTCTAATACATATAGCCTCGCTTTTCGAAGCGTTAATCTTAATTCCCCAGAGATCATAAAAACGTTTGACCATGTCTAAGTGATTATTTAAGGAGATAAGAGGAGATTCATTTAAGGAGATAAGAGGAGATTCATAAGGCAATAAGAGGAGATTCATCATGAGTCGTCGGCGTACAGAATACCACATGAGTTGGAATCGATGTGCGGACTAAGCTATGAAACAATCTTATTATAGATGGTTCAAAGTTTGGTCCAACTCAACTTTGAACCATCTATAATAAGATTGTTTCATAGCTTAGTCCGCACATCGATTCCAACTCATGTGGTATTCTGTACGCCGTTTATACAAAATCCCTATGTGTGACGTGTGATCAAAAGCCTTCTCCACGTCAAGTGACACTGCCACTATGCACTGACGATTCCGCAAATTACAAATAATGTCATTATGAAACTTAAGCAGAGCATCTGTCGTTGAATGTCCATTCTTAAAACCAAACTGAAGGTTTGGAATATAAGACCCTGTCATCCCAATGTCCATCTTACAACGAATAACTTGCTCAAATAGTTTGCTTAAATTAGAAAGCATCGATATGGGTCTTAAGTTTGTAATCTCAGAATTATTTGGTTTCTTCCTAATGGGAACAATTTTCGAAACCTTCCATGCCACCGGGAAGTACGAATTGTTGATACAGTTATTAAATATAATAGTTAGGTATTCAAAAGCCTTCAGCGGAAACTTTCTTATCAAATAGTTCGATATATTATCTAATCCACAAGACAGTTTATTGTTAATATCCTTACTAAAGCTTATAACCTCATCCAACTATACAAAATTGTATAAGGGAGACACAGAAGAGACTGTTCCTTCCACAACAGCTGATATATCGGAGATATGCTCAAGTTGAACAGAATCACTACACCCAGGAAAATAATTGGTTGGAATTCGATTGTAACAATAAAAAAATAGTACTAGCAACAACAAGTATATTGCCTACACCGTCTGTCGGTTGTATTTATAAATAATTAGTTGAAACAACAATAAAAACATGGATACGATCAAATGAAAATGATTGCAACTAAATCGATGGTTGTATCAATCGAATTAAGATTGTTTTTTCATTGACACTCGGTTAGTTGTGGTAAGCGATTTAAAATTTTCATTATAGTACCATATGATCGATTTTTGGTTGTGACAACCAATGTTTTTTTCTTGACAACAGAAATTGTATCAATAGACCAAAGATTATTATTGCAATGAATAATTGGTTACTACAACAGAAAAAATATTAATAAATAATCGTTTATTGGTTATCCCAATCATTTCCCAAATGTATTTTGGGAAATACAACCGAAAGATTGGTTGCTGTTCTTTTGCTGATACATGACAAACAAAAAATAAAATTACTCGACATAAAAAAATCTTCAACATTTTGTTCAAGAACGGTATAGGTAATCAAAAATAATCTCGTGTGAATAATAATGTGTGGAATGCAGAATATGTTGTGCAAAATGTTTTACATAAATAAAAAATAAAAGCAACAATCATGAAATTGAAAGCACAGGGTTAAACGATATTTGCATAAAAGTTTTGTGTTTTTTTTCGTATACTAAAATGTGTGTCAAATATTTTCACATCTACTAATACACTCAAAGAATTTTGTGCGTATCATTAGCAAAAATGTTTGTTGTTTCAACAGTCTGTGTCTGCTGAAAAAGGGAAAGCAGACTTCGTCTGTTATTTTAGCAACCCTATGGTTGTTATTTTAGCACATAAATTTGCCTGCTACTGTAGCAAACTAGAACAGTCGTTTTAGCAAACATTTTTGCTATTATTTAACAGAAAAAAGCGGCTGGGAGAACAAACTATTTTTGTTATTCTAGCATACGTCTCTTTAATTTTTATTTCAATAAAAGAAATACAAATTTTATATTTTCCTGATATTTGAGAAGAGTATATCAACCAGAACTCCAACCTGAAGTTATTCAGCCCATGTATTGATAAGCGTTTCCAACTGTGAAATCTATGTATCTATGTATGTATGCTTGATCTGAAAATATAAATGAAAAATAAATCATTTAATAAAATTGAATAGCAATAGGAGTATCTACAAACAATACTTACCGGTCACTGGCATTAACAATTATCTTCTTTTTGTCCGAAGGATAATGTGTTGGGTTTACCCTATTGACACGGTATCTAATTGTACATGTCCAGAGCCATATCATTGGGCAAAATAATCTTATCCATGGATTACATCCAAATTAGACTAAATTATCCCGAGTTTGTTTTGGAGCCAAAAGGTTACATCGCTATGCTGATATTAGCAACCATCGTTGACGCATATGGTGTAAAAAAATTAATGTTGCCATTTCTGGTGATACAGGTGTAATTAATGAAATAAGTAAACAAATCGTAAAACAAATACTTACGTTGTTGCAGATATTTTCGTTAGGACCACACTTCTAAGAGGTCTATGAGTCTATGAGATTTGGAAAAGTAGATATGGAAAGAAATTGCTAGTCCATCGCTTTCACAAGCTCTTTGTATGGACAGCATATATTTAGTTTACTTTTGTAGCCGTATTAAAGTAGAGGGTCTTAATAGGACACTGCTTGCTGAGAATCATGAAAACAACCAGAAATAAGACTTTTACAATCATAGTGAAATTTGCAATTTGTGTACGCTTACCTGTTGCAACTTGATTAATTGATGCTCCAAGGCATACACAATTTCGCCTTTTTTCTTTAGCCATTTGTGTAGTCGGAGCTGTCCCGGAACCGTTTTACTCATTAAAATCATTTGCATTCTATTCGTTTCTTCATTGCCAAAAAGTTTACTTTACTCCAACCGCGGAAAGCTTTTGTAATGCGAATTAACAAACACAACGAACAGTTCATTTTTTTTTTTTGGAATACGTGTTCTCCCATCTGTTGGAGTTGTTGGTGGAATACTTGTATTCATATACCAGCTGTCAACTCAATTTGTTCGGCGTAAAATATTTTAGTCTTCAGGGTGTTACTTAAAAAGGCGTCGGCGCACGATATCTGTCAATGCTTGAATGCTAGTAAAAGTATATTACGTCTGTCAATATTTTTTGATATGCGAAATAAACATTTTATATGAGATTTTGTCATCTGCACAAATATGAATATATGTGTAACTTATCGCAAGCACATTTTAATGGAAAAAATTGGTTACAGTGGTAAGGAATATAAATTAAACGCCGCTTCTTTTTTAATTTTCTTTTTTCCGTCATAAAGCATGTCTATGTCCCGATTCACACGGGGCAATTCGGTGTTTGTTGGAAATAAAGGCAGCAAAGTGCGAATGAAAAACACAAAACGGATTGCCAGTACAAGAAACTACTTTCCCCATTGTCCAGATTCACACTCGGCAACTTTCCAAGCAAGTGTCAAAGTTTGACGGAAAGAGAGGCGCCGAATTACCGCGTGTGTTGAAGAGTCTATGTTCGTCCCAATTTTATCAGCGGTTTAATGGTGTTTGTAGGGGAGGCAGTTGGAAAGGGTGGGGAAAAAACTCTCGTACTCGATTGAACTTTTGGTTTTTCATTCGCACTTTGAAACAACAACAATACACACAGGAATAGCCGTGGAAACCGTATAAAAATCGTCTTTGCACAGGATGATACAATCTTGCGAAATTTTCTCTTAATACTCACCATAAGCCTTTAGGAATTCTCTCGTTTTTTAACTTTTTTTGCATACACAATACTTAGTCCTAGATCACACGAGGCAATTTCTTCCAAGCGGAAAGTGCTCTCTGTATCTCTCCTACACCCAAAAAAAAAAGTTTGCTGTTAATAACAAACAACGTCTGCTAATTTTCAGCAAACATTTTTTCTGCTAATACAGCAACTTTTCTGCTGTAATAGCAAAAAGTTTGCAGTTTTGCATTAGCAAACGCACTGCTGAAAAATTTGAAGTTTGCTGAAAATGTTTGCTGTTAATCAAAATATGTGAAAATAAGTTGCAATAATTTACATGGTAAAGTTCAACTACCATTGGAAAGCAAAAAGGTTAAGGTCAATCGTGCGCTGAAAAAAGTATATTTTGAAATAAATTAAATAATTTGTCGGCGATATCTATTTTGTTACGGTTCTCAATATTTTTATTTTTTCATTGGATTTTATAAATATTGGAAGTCGGAGTCGAATAAAACTGCAAAAAGTAAAACACAAATCGATAACGAATATGATTTGACGTGGAAATATAGCGATTTCAAAATCTAAGTACCGGACATACAATTAAAATTAATCTATTGCGTTTAGATATTTTTATTTTTTGTGCGATTGTAAAAATGTTTATAAAGTCCTGATTCACACCAGGCAATTATTTTCAAGCAAGTGTCAAAGTTTGTAGGAGACAGTGGCAGAGAGCTCTTTCCGCCAGCCTCTCTCTCCTACAAATTTGGTCACTTGCTTGGAAAAAATTGCCTCGTGGGATCCAGGACTAAGTCTTGTGTATGCAAAAACACAAGACCACGGGACGGCAAATACTTGTGAAATTTTCGGTTTGAAATGGAAAGTCCCGATTTACGCGGGGCGATTTTAAAAATTCTCTAATTCTCTTTTGAACTTGCCTTTGCGTTCCCACGGCTATTCCTAATTGTATTGTTGTTGTTTCAAAGTGCGAATGAAAAACAAAACGTCCGATTGATTCCAAGGAGTTTTCCCCCTCCCTTTCCAACTGCCACCCCTACAAACACCGTTAACCCGCTGATAAAATTGCCTCGTGTAAAGCGGGAAGAACATAGATCCCATCAACACACGCGGCAATTTTCCAAGGCAGTTCGGTGTTTGTAGGAGAGGCATGCGGAAGATAATGGGGAAGTAGATTCTTCTACTGGCAAACCGTTTTGTGTGTTTTATTCGCACTTTGCTGCTTTTAACTTCTACAAACACCGAATTGCCTCCCATGAATCGGGACATAGACATGCTCCATTAGTCCTGATTCACATTAGACAATTTTTTCAAAGCAAGTGTCATAGTTTGCTGGAGAGAGAGGCAGAGATTTTTTCCGCCTGCCTCTCTCTCCTACAAATTTTGACACTTGCTTGGAAAAAATTGTCTCGTGTGAATCTGTACGTACGGAAATAAGAAATAAAAAGAAGCGGAGTTTAATTTATATTCCTTACCATTGAAACCAATTTTTTCCATTAAAATGTGCTTGTGATAAGTTATACATATATTCATATTTGTGCAGATGACAAAATCTCATATTAAATGTTTATTTCGCATATCAATAAATATTGACAGACGTAATATGCTTTCACTAACATTCAAGAGTAGCACTCTTTGACAGACATCGTGCGCCGACTTCGGCTATTTAAGTACCACCCTTTAAACAGTAAAATATTTTACGCCGAATAATATAGAAATTTTCCTTGTGTTTGTTAATTCGCATTACAAAAGCATTCCGCTGGCGGAGTAAAGAAATCTTTTTGGCAAAGAGATCACATCCATCGAAGAAGATAATCAAATGATTTTAAAGAGTAAAACGATTCCGGGGGCAGCTTCGACCACGCTTACAAATGGCTAAAGAAAGAAAGGCGAAATTGTGTATGAACCACGTTATAAATTAATCAAGTCGCAACAAGTAAGCGTACACAAATTGCAAATTAAATTCACTATGATTGTGAAAGGCTTATTTCTGGTTGTTTTCACGATTCTCAGCAAGCAGTGTCCTATTAAAACCCTCTACTTAAATGCGGCTACAAAAGATGAACTTCAATTTCATAGCAAATATATGCTGTCCATACAGGGAACTTGTAAAAGCGATGGACTAGCAATTTATTTCCTTGTCCACTTTTCCAAATCGCATACACCTCTTGGAAGTGTGACCCTAATGAAAATACCTGCAACAACTCGTAAGTAATTTTTTTCATTTTGTTATTCGTTTAGCGAAATGGCAACATTGATTTTTTACTCCATATGCTCCAACGATGGTCGCTAATATCCGAATCACGAAGAAACCTTTTGGCTCCAAAAAACTTGGAATAATGTAGTATAATTCCGATGTAATCCATGGATAAGATAATTTTGCCCAATGATTTGGCTCTGGACATGTACAATTACCGTCTCTATAGGTTGAACCCAACACATTGGCCCACATTGACAGGGTTCGTGTCGATATCGTACGATTTATGTTCTTTATATTTATCCTTCGGACAAAAAGAAGATAATTGTTGATGCCAGTGACCGGTAAGTATTGTTTGTAGATACTCCTATTGCTATTCAATTTTACTAAATGATTTCTTTTTCATTTATATTTTTAGATCAAGCGTACATACATATTTCACAGTTCGAAACGCTTATCGATACATGGGCTGAATAACTTCAGGTTGGAATCCTGATTGATATACTCTTCTCAAATATCAGGAAGATATAAAATTTGTATTTCTTTTATTAAAATAAAAAAGAAAAAGACGTATGCTAGAATAACAAAAATAGTTTGTTCATCCAGCCGCTTTTTTCTGTTAAATAATAGCAAAATTATTTGTTAAAACGACTGTTTTAGTTTGCTATTGTAGCAGGCAAATTTGTGTGCTAGAATAACAACCATAGGGTTTCTAAAATAACAGACGAAGTCTGCTTTCCCTTTTTCAGCAGACACAGACTGTTGAAACAACAAACATTTTTGCTAATGATACTCACAAAATTCTTTGAGTGTACAAACTTTGACACTTGCTTGAAATAAAATTGCCCTGTGTGAATCAAACTTTATAAACATTTTTACAAATCGCACATAAAACATTAATGTTTAGCTTTGGTTTCATTAAAATATAAAAAATTAGAAACTAAAATCTAAACACAATAGATTAATTTTATTGTATGTCCGGAACTAAGATTTTGCAATCGTCAAATCATATTCGTTATCGATTTGTGTTTTACTTTTTGCACTTTTAATCGACTCCAATGAAAAAATAAAAATATTGAGAACCGTAACTCGGAAAATAAATATCGCCGAATAATTATTTAATTTTTTTAAATATACTTTTCTCATCGCACGAATGACCTTAACCTTTTTGATTTTCAATGGTAGTTGAACTTTATCATGTAAATTATTGCACCTTTTGACTTATTTTCACATATTTTGATTAACAGCAACAATTTTCAGCAAACTACAAATTTTTCAGCAGTGCGTTTGCTAATGCAAAACTGCAAACGTTTTGCTATTACAGCAGAAAATGTGCTGTATTAGCAGAAAAAATGTTTGCTAAAAATTAGCAGACGTTGTTTGTTATTAACAGCAAACAATTTTTTTTGGGTGTAGTGATGAATTTGTTATATGGGATTCTTAATCTTGTTATGAATTGCTTTGTTTTTTGTTCAATAAATAAAATAAAAATTAATGAAAACTGTTTTTAATTAATTGTCGGTAGTATATGACTGACAAATTGTCAGAACAACCAATTTTTTAAAACAGTTGGTTGTGGCAACTACAGCAGATAATTTAAGCCACCATTTCCGTAGTTGGCGCAACCAAATATGATTGTTGTCAACATGGAAGCAGATGTATACCACAACCAAAATATTGGTTGTCCTGATGGAATCGCATGATAGTAGACAGAACTACCAAAATTCGGTTGGCAAATAATTCGGTTGAGGCAACCAAACTGTATTCTGTGTGTATAAATATCTGAAAAATATCGTCTCAATCTTTCTATACCTACTGCCCCATCAACAATAATCCCGTTCTCTGACAATTTATCCAATTTCGATTTCCCCTTATAACCAATTATGTCATAAATTTGTCTATGTGACCTAGGACCAGGTTTTATCTTTCTCAACCTTTCCGCAAAAAACACAGATTGTTCAATATCAACTTGTCTCTATATAATTATATTCATCAACTGTACTTGTTTGGATAATAACCGGTATGTTGGGTTTGATCTATCTAAGGTCCTATTAAATATCTTTTTCATTTCCTTCTGCCAGCTATGCTTTACCTTAAAAAGTTTCCTCACTGCATCTGATGCAGTAAATCGTCTGTGTCCTACATCAATCTTCTCTGAATACATGTCGTGATTAAGATTCAAAGTGGTTGTAAATTCCTTGACATTGACATTGACATCTATCTCAACATTAGATAAATTCCGCGAAGAGTCTGGAAAGTGGAGTAATAATCTCCCTATAGTCTCATTTCTGAAATCGTCCCAATTCGTATTCCGATAAAACTTTTATGCAAATTTCGCTTAACCCTGTGCTTTCAATTTCATGATTGTTGCCTTTATTTGTTATTTATGTAAAACATTTTGCACAACATATTCTGCTTTCCATACATTATTATCCACACCAGATTATTTTTGATTACCTATACCTTGAACAAAATGTTGAAAATTTATTTATGTCGAGTAATTTTATTTTTTGTTTGTCATGTATCAGCAAAAGAACAGCAACCAATCTTTCGGTTGTATTTCCCAAAATACATTTAATTATTCTAAATTTGGGAAATGATTGGGACAACCAATAAACGATTATTTATTAATATTTTTTCTGTTGTAATAACCAATTATTCGTTGCAATATGTTCATAGTAGGTACAGTAATATTCTTCCTGTTAATAGTGGTGTTCCGCAGGGATCAGTGTTGGGGCCGTTGCTATTTATAATATACATAAACGACCTTTTCCCCCGTTTACAAAACTGGTATGTTCCTTATGCTTTTGCAGATGACATTCAGTTGCTGTTTAAAGGCCACCATCATTTTGCGGAGACTCTTCAGTCTAAAATTGATCTTGTTTTCGAAACATTAAGTGTTTGGATGTTGCATAATAAGCTTTGCATAAATCCCTTAAAAACCAAGGCACTATATTTTTCTTCCGTTTGCTACAATAATATTCAGTTAATATATAATAACACTCGAATTGAATTTGTCCGTCGCATGGAATGATCCAGTCCATTTTTTGACCAATCACGTTGATTGCCACCATATATATGTATATACACAAAATTACAGCACTCTCGCTAACATATTGTGCAAGACATCTCAATTTCAAAATTTGGTTTACAATTTTCAATGACTCTAGTCATTATTGAGGTTCGATGTGGTTAATGTGCCAAATTAACTCATCCTTTAGCTCTCGAATTGTTCTTGGCTTATTGACGTACACTTTTTCTTTTAAATATCCCCAAAGAAAGAAGTCCAACGGTATCAAATGATCATCGTGATGACATAATCGTGGCGGGCAATTAACATCGCTACAAGAGGTCTGTTATCATGTTTCCTTATCGTGGGAACGACGACGAATCGAGGTTAGTGGCTCTTCTGCCACACTATCGCGAACAGCATCTATGTTTTCTGCAGAACGAACTGGGCGGGCATGCACAGGTGTTTTCACATCTCTACAGACCTGGTTTGCTGAAATTTCCGCACAATTCTCCCGATTGTGGAAACCTTTAGTCGATCAACATTTTGCATCTTCAAATTTCTTTTCCTAAAAACAGAACTCTTTATTTTTTATTTCTACCAAAATGATAGGCAATTCACCTTATGCATTTTGCGCCACCTTATACATTAGTGAGGAACAATGATCAAAGAAAAACCAAAGCGTACCCTATGTTCGAATGCTACATGAAAATTTTACCGATATTAGACCAATCAGTACTAAGACTGACTGACTACTATGACTGTGCAATGTCCGTATCGTGCCAGTACTTCAAATATCTAAAAAAAACAACATAATACTGAATAAATTGAATATTTAACATTTCTACCAATCTTTTTTTTCTTACAGTCATTCACGCAGTCGTTCCCGTAGTGCATCAAGGGGCCGCCGATCTCACTCCAGATCCGCCTCACGTTCCCGCAGTCGTTCTGTTTCTGCCACCAGGGAAACCTCACGCAAAACCAGGGAAGCATATGTTGGACGATCACGAGAGAATGGACGTGAAAATGGAGACTCCTCCGCATACAGATACACCGAAGAAGAACGCAATGGTGGAGGCGGAGGCCCGACCGTTGCCGATTCGCCCTCACCAAAAAGACGTTATGAACATGATTCACCATCGCCCAAGCGTATCACTCATTCGAAGCGCAGCCGCACAGAGTCTTCGCGCAGACATGGCGGAGGTGGTTCCTCGATTTCACGTTCGCGCTCAAATTCACACAGAGATTAGCAATTATTGAGCAAAAATCAAGTGGCAGCATATATAAAGTGAAAATATTATACATATATATAATTAATTTCTCCTGTATTTTTTCGATAAACCGCCCACTCCCCCCTTTAACTACACCTTATACATAGCTGCTAACAAGGTATAGAAATTAGGAATTAGATGTTAATCTCGACACCGAACAACAAACAAAAACCATTCAAATACACTGTCGAAAAGTCTCAACACTTCGCTGTGTGGCAGTATTCAATGATGAAAAGACTTTACACATTTGCAAACACATTTTTTATAATTTTATTACAATTTTATATGATTTTTTGTATAAGTTTATTTCTAAACAATTTTTTTAAATTGATTACTATAATTCTGGACAAAGCTGTTTGAAGATTTTTTATTTATTGTTTATAAACAAATTGTTTTAAGTTTTTTATAATTTTAGTAGTAAAATTCCACAAAAAGAACAGCAGCCTAGGCCAAATCAAAAAAGTCAAATCATTATAATATAAATAACAAAAGTCATTGCAAATAAATCTGAAATTGTTCATATGATAACCGCGCATTTGAATTAACTTACACTCCCACCACCCACCTTTTCCTCTTCAACATCAACACCTCCAACTCCAACATTACCATGACTTCCCTTTTTATTTTCTCCTCCATTTATATTTGCACAAAATCTTCCCATTCTAAGCACTTCCATTTTGCAATTGAAGAAGGATATAAATATGAGTACACGAAAAACAAAATTATCTTTGACATTATTATCTCACAATGTTCGTGTATGTAGTAGGAGCGCAGACTGACGGGAGAGTCGGAAAGTCTTCTTTGTAGTTAAAATTCCAATGAATGAATAAATCCCAAAACACACAAAAAACATTTTACATATACAAGATTATGGCAAAAGAATATTGTATTGTAATAAAAAAACATACATACGTATATAAAAAAATTACATATACATAAACTGAAATCGAACAAGATTATGGCAAAAGAAAATTGTATTGTAATAAAAAAAACATACGTATATAAAAAAACTAGCTTACCCGGTGCGCTTCGCAGCCCCCATCTTTTATCTATTTTCTGTTTAGGGTACTGTAAAATAGCTATACCTCTTTCTTTCAAAATGACATGATTATTACATATGGTGCAAAATGAAGATGATTTGATTACTTTTATATATAAAATACGAACCCTCGTTTCATTTCTAGTTTATGTTCCAAGAGTTACCCTGACATGGTACAATATTAATCCCTTTTCCCACAGTACCTCTGGACGTTGAAAAACTATTTTTTTTGGTTCATACGTTAGCAACTTTCCCCTTGTTTATGTTCCAATACCTACATTCACACTCTCATACAATATAAAACCATGTTTGTCCCACTGTGTCTATAAAGGTACGAATTTAAAAATCTAAAGTAAATCGCTCCATTGTACCACATTTAACCTTTGGTGTGTCATAATTAACCACTTTGCACGATTGTACAATATTTTAAAATGATAATTGATATTTCAAGATCCAAATTCGCAAGCTTAGAACTTATTTCAACATTTTTGTCCCCTATCTGTGCCACGGTTTAGGTAGAAGAACCTATTTGGAAAAAACAATTTCTTAGCTTTGGTTTATGCAGTGAGAGCTACCTTTGCACTCAGGGACCACATTCAACACCTTTTGCACCACTGTTCCATATTAAACACTTTTTATTACACTGTGCTTCTAAAGTACGAATTTTTATACATATCTGGGACTATTTTGTTCCCTTTTTTCCCCACTTACCACTTTTAACCATTTTAACTCTTTTTGCTCCACTAAACCACATTTAACACATTCTTTCCCCTCTGTAACATGTTGAACAATTTTTGCTTGCCCCAACTGCATTTAACCTTTTTGCACAACAGTGCTACATAATTGCAGTGCATCATAATTTTAACCTTTTTTAAAGGCATACATTTAGAAGAAAAAAAAACATTCTTATTTCATATTTAACCCTCTCTCCCGCTTTTTGACCCACTGTGCTATATTTCACCTTTTGGGTCCACTGAATCAAATTTAACACCTTTTTGTCCTACTATATTTTGTCCACTATATTTAACCATTTTTGCCCCACTGTACCATAGTTAACACATTTTTTTTGCCCCACTGTTCCATAGTAAACGCTTTTTGCCCCACTGTACCATACTTAACACATTTTGTTCCACGTTACCATATTTTACTATTTGTGCCCACTGTAACCATTTTTGTCATACTGTACCATAATTAACCATTTGTGTCCACTGTACCATTCTAACACATTTTTTACCCCACTGTTCCATAGTTAAAACTTGTTGCCCCACTGTACCATATATAACCCATTTTGTCCCACTGTACTATAGTTAACCCTTTTTGCCCCACTGGGTCATATTAAACCCTTTGTTTCACTGTTCCATGTTTAACAGTTTTTGCCCCACAGTACCATATTTAACCCTCTTTGCTCCACTGTACAATATTTAACACAGTTATGCCATAGTTAACCATTTTTGTCACACTGTACCATATTTAACCCTTTTTGCCCCACTGTCCCATAGTTAACGCTTTTTGCCCCACTGTACCATTTTTAACCCATTTTGTTACACGTTACCATATTTTACTTTCTGTGCCCACTGTAACCATTTTTGTCATACTGTACCATATTTAACCATTTGTGTCCCACTGTACCATAGCTAACACATTTTTTCCCACTGTTCCATTGTTAAAGCTTTTTGCCCCACTGTACCATATTTAACCCATTTTGTCCCACGTTACCATGTACCATAGTTAACCCTTTTTGCCCCACTGTGTCATATTAAACGCTTTGTCTCACTGTACCATATTTAACAGTTTTTGCCCCACTGTACCATATTTAACCCTTTTTGCCCCACTGTATCATAGTAAATACATTTTTGCCCCACTGTTCAATAGTTAACGCTTTTTGCCCCACTGTACCATTTTTAACCCACTTGTCCCACTTTACCATATACATATAACTATTTTTAACCCACTGTACCATAGTTAACCCTTTTTGCACAACTGTGCCCCATTCAACTCTTTATCTCACTGTACAAAATGTTTACCCACTGTACCATATTTAACAAATTTTTGTCTCACTGTACCGTACTCGTTTTTAAAATGTGTCTCCTTGCTAGCGTATTTAAACCTTTTTCCCCGACTGTAACATATTTAATCATATTTTCTCCTCTCCACTATTTAACCGTTTTTGACCACAGTGCTCATAAAACCATATAAACTCTTCATATCTCATGTTTAAGTTCCAATTTTGGCAGATTGTTCCGTTTTTTCCCCATGCTCCATAATTAACTCGCCGTGTCCCACTGTGCCTCTTAAAGTTAGAATTACTAAAAATCACTTCCAATCTCTAGTTTATGTTCCAAAAGTTACCCTGGAACCATTGATCCATGTTTGACATTTTTAAGCCACTGTACCATATTTTACACTTTTTGCCCCATTTTGCCCCGAAAACTACGAATTCAAAAAAAAACTTAATACCCCGATCAGTTGTCATAAAGACACTCCTCGCTTCAATTTTCACCATTCTAATATTAGGCTTTAAATTTTGCGGTGGTACCATATTTATACCTTTCTGTCCCATTGTGCCTCTTAATTTTTAAAAAAAATCACTCCTTGTTCTTGCTTACGTCCCAAGAGCTACTCTCACACCAAATTTCACGATTCTAGGTCTTGCCATTTGGATTTGGCTGTTGTACCACATTTTTCCCTTTTTACCCCACTGTGTACGTAAATGTTGGAATTTCGAAAAATCCTGTCAATTTCAGAGTCTACCTCATAAGAGCTACCCTCACACCAAATTTCACGATTCTAGCTCTTGCCATTTGAATTTGGCTGTTGTACTACATTTATCCCATTTTTCCCTTTTTACCCCACTGTGTGCGTAAATGTTCGAATTACGAAAAATCCTGCCAATTTCAGAGTCTACCTCATAAGGGCTACCATCACACAATATTTCACGATTCTAGCTCTTGCCATTTGGATTTGGCTGATGAACCACATTTATCACTTTTTACCCCACTGTGTGCGTAAGTGTTCGAATTTCGAAAAATCCTGCTTATTTCTGAGTCTACCTCCTAAGGGCTACCCTCATACCAAATTTCAAGATTCTAGCTCATTTCGTTTAGATTTGGCGGTGGTACCATATTTATCCCTTTTTGCCCCATTGTGCGGATAATAGTACGAATTTCGAAAAATCCCGCCTTATTGCTCGTCTACGTCCCAAGGACTACCCTCCCACCAAATTTCATGATTCTAGCTTCAGCCGTTTGGCCTGGGCGATGATCAGTCAGTCAATCAGTCAGTCAGTCAGCCAGTCACGCAACAATTTTATATATATAGATTACATATAAACTGAAATCGATTTTCTTTAAATTTAAGTACATCCACATTTTTTTAACAAATCAATTACAAACGAATCATACATAAACTACCTATAATACATGATGAAAATTCATTTAATATAACCATATTACCGATAAATCCAGAATCAGTCAGCACACACACACACATACATTTCCTATAAATATTATCATTTTAATTTGAAATGAAAAAGTGTAAGCATTAAGCATAATTTCGATCAATAAAAGTATAAAAATGGATTTTGTTTTGTTTTATTAATATTATGAAATATAACTATTTGCTTGTTTTGTTCTGGGAAACACAATATGAGAATAAAGGAACGAGTAAAAGTGGCGTTAAGTTCGGTCATGGTTAATCTTATATACCCTCCAATATTGATCGCATGTGATTGGTTTCGGGTAAAAATTAACTCATATTACAATATTTTAGACGAATTCGTTGGGATTTGTGTTATTTGTACCGTTAATAAGTCGAATCTAGATATAAAGCTATGTACAGACGATTGCCAGATCGGACAATATTCTCAGAAAAATGCAACCCTGTGAACGTACAACCGTGTGGACATACAATTTTTATCTTGCAACGTTGGCAGAAAAGTGTAATTTGCAGATTGTTAGATGTGCGAAATTTATGACAATGACGCCATTTTCAGAGAAACATTTTATTGGCAACGCTGACTTTAAAATATTTTAATTGGCAATCCTGCATATAAATATTTACAAAATATATTGTAAATATATGAAATTGTAAGGTTTTCTTGGAATCGCCTAACAATCTGTCAATGTCCGTACATTTGCAGCATTTTAACAGGGTTGATAACGTTGTCCGTTCTGACAATCGTCTGTACACAGCTTAAGTATTCTTATGTCGTCAATTTTCAGCCTGATCAGTTGCAATTTGTGGTCTCTATAGGTGGGTACTAAGTTTTTTGTTTTAGGATTGCGAGGCAGGCGGCATTTCGCGCATGTTTTCGCGACTTTGCTTTTATGTGAGATTTCAACGCGAAATGGGAACATAGTACCATGCTTTAAGCAAACATTTTTGAGTTATGGATCTTTTTTGTTAAAAAATAATGATTAATTTTTAAAATGGCAATTTATGTAGCTGGCGATTAACATGTAGGCGATTTGGTTTTTGTCCCGCTGGCAATGATGCAGAAAATTCCAAAACTGACGACAGAATGCACCATTCGACATCCAGGTGCCGCTTCTCAAAGTGTCAAATGTCAGATTGTGAGCCGGCGGCGTCATGATTAACGGCGTTTATCTACGTGAAGAATGAGAGAACAAAGACGGAACACGATAAGAATGAGAGAACAAAGAAAGAACACGATAAGAATGAGAGAACAAAGAAAGAACACGATAAGAATGAGAGAACAAAGAAAGAACACGATAAGAATGAGAGAACAAAGAAAGAACACGATAAGAATGAGAGAACAAAGAAAGAACACGATAAGAATGAGAGAACAAAGAAAGAAAAATTACGATATGAATAAATAACATAAAAATTTCATTCCAAAAAGTTTCTCGTAACGAAAGGGTCCGCGTTGTCAATTTTCAATTTTTGCAACAACAATTATTGCAACAACAGCAATAAAAAACACCACCACCACATCTACTGACAATAATAGTGAGACTTCTAAATAATATTTTTTGTATTAAAATAATAATATATTGCGTGGAAGTTGCGTTTCATAGTACGGGAAAGGGATAGAACCAAGTGGAAGCCGACTAAACTTTTTTTTAATAAGATAAGAACATCTTTTTTATTCGAACAAAGTTAAAAAAGAAAAAGCGTTCGTGTGAAAAGAGATTTGTGCGAATTTATTTCACGAGACAAGTCAAGCGACAACAGCGAGCGAGTGTGTTTTCATTTATTCAATATATCTGTATAGAAAAAAAGTGATAATTTAATTTATTGTTTCTAATTGATTCCTAACGTAGCAAGTGTCGTCGCCCGGTGAGAAAGAGATTGAGATTACATTTTAAACCAAACCTAAAAATGGAAGTTAAACGTTTGCCTCTATCAGAAAATTGCCAAAGACGGACTAGAAATTCCAATACGAAAAATCATAATATTCATGCCACAACCAAAACAACAACAAATAATGAATGCCACCACAATGAGTGCCTAGTAAAAAAGTGAAAAACGGAAAATCAATGGTGCCTCCTCCTCGATTTGGCTCTAACAAAAATCCTCTTTTAGGAAACAATTCCCCCCGCATAACATCTTCAGCGCCTACACGAGCCATCAACTCTTCCAAACTATTTATTCTGTCAAGGAACTCTTTACGTCGCGTTTGCATTCAATTGAGATAGGATAGTAGAGATAGTAGCGAAGAAGGTATCGAGAAGAGATCGGAAGCGCCTAAAATAAAAGCGGGGATATCGTTCATGAAACTGATGGAATGGAAATAGAGATGGAAACTATAGAATCGAGGCCTTCAAGATATTTAATGGAACTTAATTCCATGAATAGCAATGACGTCTTATCGATCGATTTCGACTTGATTGCAGGAGAAGATTTTAAAAGGTTTGTACAAAAGATGCATGATACTCCTATGTATGTACATAAAATAAATATACATACGTATGTATAAGTAATTTGCTTTAAATGATGATATGTAAAAGGTTTCGCATTTATCTGAAATATTGTATTCCCCGTGGTGATAAACCTTGGCTGTCTGATAAATAACATAAAAAGGTTGGAAACCTTTTGAAGAACTTATCAAAGTCAATAATTTAAAATTCCGTTTTGTTTTTGTTTAAAGCTCACGATGATGTACACGAAGAAACCGCCAAATGAGATAAAAGCATCATCGTGGACGGCGAAAACGAAAAAGATGTCCAGGCCTACAATCCAAAAAACATGGAGAGAGAGGATGTTATAACTATTAAAAGGTTAGTATTGCAAACGATTGATCTAAACATAAAGCTCTTAATATGATGATATGTAAAAGGTTTCGCATTTGTCTGAAATATATTCCCCTTGCTGATAAACCTTGGCTGTCTGATAAATAACATAAATAGATTGGAAACGTTTTAAAGATCTTATCAAAGTCAATAATTCAAAATTCCGTTTTGTTTTTTTTTTTAAGTTAATGATGATGAGATAAAAGCATCATCGAGGACGACCAAAAAGATGTCCAGGCCTACAATCCAAAAACATGGAGGGAGAGGATGTTATAATTATTAAAAGGTTAGTATTGTAAACGATTGAACTAAACATACTGCTCTTAATATGATGATATATAAAAGGTTTCGCATTTGTCTGAAATATATTCCCCATGCTGATAAACCTTGGCTGGCTGAAAAATAGGGGTTTTTGCAATTACAGTACAATGAAAATGGCACAACAAAAGTTTAAATAAAGGGTTTTCCAACAAGAGGTGTTTTTTTGGTATTCAAAGAAAAATTCAATTTTTTGAGATAAATGATCGGATGTTTATTTCAAAATAAAGAGGAAGGTATGCCATTAATAATGAATAACAACATCAGCCAAATGGCCACCACGACCACGTTTACAGGA
This sequence comes from Eudasyphora cyanicolor, assembly GCA_963930755.1. Taxonomy (NCBI): domain Eukaryota; kingdom Metazoa; phylum Arthropoda; class Insecta; order Diptera; family Muscidae; genus Eudasyphora; species Eudasyphora cyanicolor. The sequence continues at coordinate 63,708,578 of OZ005737.1, forward strand.
CCATATCCTTTTCATGAAAATTTCCATAACCAAATCACAAAGTGGCTGCCTATGTCCTCGATAGCCTAACGAATTCTATCGTTGAGGTCTTGAATCGACGTTGGGCTGTTGGCGTAGACCTTATCTTTCACGTGGCCACAAAGGAAGATGTCTTAAGGTGTTAAATCGCAAGATCTCGGTGGCCAATTGTGATCATTCGTTGCTTGTATGTGATTTCGTTGCTTGTATGTCACGTAGGCCCGTCTTGTTGAAAGTAAACGTCCAGATCAATACCATCCAACTCCGACCATAAAAAATCATTAATCATCTCTCGATAGCGCAATCCACTCACCGTAACTGTTGATCCAACCTCATTTTTGAAAAAGTAAGGTCCAATGACCCCGCCGTACCATAAACCGCACCAAACAGTCACACGTTAAGGATGGAGAGGCTTCTCAACAATAACTCTTGGGTTTTCCGAGCGCGAGATGCGACAATTTTGCATGTTGACGTAGCCGCCGAGGTGGAAATGGGCCTCATCAGTCAAGGTGATTTTTCGATGGAATTCCGGATCATTTTCATGCATTTCAAGGACTCATTCAGCAAAAACTCGCCGTTGTTGATGATCGGTTCTTGTGTTAACTGAACTTTATAAGCCTTAAGACCCAAGTCTTTATGCAAGATACGGTGTAATGACGTTTGTGGAATGCCCAAGTCCAAAGAACGGCAAGGAATGGACAAACCTGGGTTTTCTTCAACACTTTGGGCTACAGCAGCAATATTCTCAGTTGTTCTTGAGCGACGTGCACGGGTTTTATTCTTCACATCACTAACTTGTCCCAACAGCTCAAATTTCTCCACCAATTTCTGTATTGCGGTCTGACAAGGTGCTTCACGACCCAAAAATGCTTTAGTTTTGCGAACTGTGACAGCGAGATTTTCACCATTTTTGTAGTGAATTTTAATAATTTCAATGCGTTGTTGAATCGTGCGTCGTTTCATTTTTAGTAATGGCGTAGTTTCTACTTGTCAAATGTCAAAGAATAAAAGCTTCAAAAGTGACTTCTACGGTAATACCGGGTGATTCAAAACACCTCTTGTTGGAAAACCCTGTACATACAAAGTTGCATTAGAAAATGTGTATTTTGTTGTTGCATTAAATATTTCTAATATTTTGAACGCTACGATACCATTTTTGGCCTTGATTGTGAAAACCCTAATAACAAAGAACCGAAATCATATATGTATATTTTAAAGAACTTCTCAACCAATAATCTAATTTTGAAAATTTTCATTTGTTTTTAATTCAAGCTGATGATGATGTTAACGAAGGAAAGGAAATCAAATCAAAATGTATAAAATGTCCATACCCTAAGCGATAAAGGTGGGCCGAAAAACTACTAAAAGGTTGGTATTGCGTAGTGCAATTATTTAAATAAAATGTATCCCTCTTAATATGATGATATATAAAAGGTTTCGCATTTATCTGAAATATATTCCCCATGCTGATAAACCTTGGCTGTCTGAAGCAAAATAAGAGAGGAAAACATTATTTTAATGGACATTTTTTAATTTTGTACTAATATTGTTTTATTTTTCTTATCATTTCAGAAAGTAATTTGTTTAATTTGCCTCTAATCAACATGTCCTGTAAAAAACCAACAAAGAGTACCAAACTAGAGTTGCCCACAAAAAGATGATATGCTGGCTATTACCTTGAAGTAAACAGATTACTTTTGCTGCTACTCTTGAGTTTCATATAAAATTCACATGCGTAATTTACTCTTGATAGTAAAATAATAACAAAAAAAATAAAGAATTAATGAATGAAATTGTACGTTGGAATAATCCCAAATATGGTTATTTGCTTATAACTACATTTCAATGAGATTAATTTATGGACATTTGTAAAATTCGCATTTTTTTTTTTTTTTTTTTTTTTATTTTTTTTCGTCGGAGTAACCGAGCCTATAAGGCCATATATGATTACAAAATACGACAATAAATATTCTACTCGAAAATCTTAAATATCTATAATCGGGTCTGTTCTGTAATCACGGCGATTTGAAATCACGGTGATTTTGAAATCACCGGCGACTTAACATCACTTTTGGAGTTCGAAATCACCCAAACATATGTCGAACAATCTTTTTTGGGAGTCTATGAATAATAAACCGGGCGATTTCGAACTCCAACAGTGATTGTAAGTCGCCGGTGATTTTAAAATCACCGTGATTTCAAATCACCTTGCTACAGAACAGACCCGAATGTATCAATAGACTTAATTATAAAATAATACAAAAAACAAGAGTTTTAAAAAAGCGTAACTAAATTCCTCCTAACTTTCACAGTATTTATAAGCAGTTATGCTGAAATCAACAATAGGAAAAACTACTCACTGTGAAAAAAAAATATATATATGCAAAACAACAACTCAAATTATTAACAAAAAAACATTAGACATAAAATACAAGCATAATAATTGAATGAAATAATAAAAGAAAATAAGGGAAAATAAAACAATTTTGAGGCGATTGAAGATAAGAAAACAAGAGTTCTAAATATCAGTCCTACTACTCACTCAAAACCTACTCTAACAGGTCATATCATCCATTTAGGCAATAATAACATTGCAACAATAAAAAAACAAAAACTAAAATGAATGAGAAAAAAAATTACAAAATCAAAATTCATGAAGCTGAACATATTGATAGAGCTTATCTTTGTATGTGCTAACTGAATAATTGAAAGTTTTAAGCGACACAGGCAGATTGTTGTATATACGTGCTACTCTCACAAGAAACGACCTCTCTAAAATTACAGCTAACCTTGGAATAACAATTTGTGTATTTCTTGTCGACCTACCAAAAGTGAAAAGGTCCAACATAAATTGCGGGGTTTGCAATCTGTGCACTTAATAGAAGTGCAAGAAACTTCTTATTTTAACGAAGTTAGCAAAGGTACAACCAAGAAAATCAGTTACACATTGCGAGATGTGATTATGCCACCTCACATTATATGCATATCGCATAACTTTGTGGAACAACAACCTCACCCTTTGCAAAATGTAACCAACACAACCTGAAAATACCTCAATACCATACAAAATAATAGGCATTATCAACGCATGAACAACACGCATCTTAATACTACGCGGCATAACCAAATCCAGGTTGTATAATTTTCGTAAAAGAAAGTTAACTCTGGATATTAATGAGTTTACATGCAACTCAAAAGATAAATTATTATCAAGGATTACACCCAGACACTTAAAATTGCTTACAACATCTATAGCTGTGCTACAGATGGAAACAGAAATAGCATCTGTAGGTATATTGCCGAAAAACATTACCTTGGTTTTAGAGGCATTAATTGACAGACCATTATTGCTCATCCAATTAACTAGCAAATTAACAGTGAAGTCAATTGTACTCTGCAAAACATCTAAAAACACAAAATCACCATTAAACAAGATCTGCAAATCATCAGCAAATGCATATGCAATACTATTTCTACCAACTATACGATTGAACAAGTCATTAACATACATAATAAATAACAAGGGACCCAAAACTGATCCCTGTGGAACTCCACTACTCACCGGAAGGACACTAGACGTACAATTCTTACCAGACACATACTGTTTCCTACCAGACAAATACGACTACATTAATCTGCAAGCTGTTGAGGAAAAGCCAAAGTGGCAGTAAAGCTTTTCAACTAATATGCTATGATCAACTCTGTCAAAGGCTTTTTCAAGATCCAGTGACAACAGCACACAACAGCCACCATCACTCACTCTCTTCCTAACATTATCAGTTAAACCAAGAAGTAGAGAAGTGGTGCTACGATTTCGTCCGAAACCAGACTGACTGTCATGCAATAGTGACATACCATCTAAATATCTGATCATCTGGATTTTCATTATGTGTTCAGCCATTTTTGACAAAATTGGCATAATAGAAATTGGCCTAAGATCACTACTATCTTTATTCTTCCGAATTGGCACAATTTTAGCCACCTTCCAATCCTCCGGAAAAACCGATGTAGTCAACAACGTATTAATAATATGAACCAAGTGAGTACCAATATATGGGAAGATAAGCTTTAAAAATCGCAGTTTAAACCCATCATAGCCCACAGCGGTTGACTTGATCATACCAAATGCTTCAACAACTTCAGAGTAATCAACAGCACGAAACGAAAAACCATCATGAACATTAACAGGTATATACGGAACACTCAAACTGCTATGCGTCTGATTCGCTACAAAATCACGATTTAACTGATCAACATCTACAACTTGGACTTCATCACTATCATCACACACGCCATTCCTATTGAGAACCGACCACATTTGCTTGGGAGACTTATCGGCGAAAAGGCTTTTATGTGCCAATCTTTTTAATCGCCTAATAACAGTTTTTGCACGATTTCGACACTTGCAGTAAGCTCTCCAGTTTTCCAAACTTTTTTCATGAATATAAGTTCTAAAAGCAAGGTCACGTAACGACATGTGATATCGAATTTCGGCAGACTTGAACCAATCACCTGTATCTATTTTACATGCACGTCTCTTAACAGGAATAGTGGAGTGTATTCGTTGAAGATTCATATTCAACACATTTAACTGCACATCAACATTGGAAGTTACATATATATCATGAAAACTACACAAATTTACAGCTTCTTCTAAGAAACCTGGAGTAAGGGAGTCATAATCCGGAAATTCATAATAATGACGAACATAACGACAGACAACTTCAAGAGACAAGAATATAAACGAATGGTCAGAAATACCTGGAGTGCAAAATTGATTAGAGAAGCGCAATAATTCTGGACATGACAATAAAAAAAAATCTAACAGTGAAGTTGATTCGTGGGCTACATCATAATGAGTGGGCATGGCGTTATGTACAATGCTGAGATTTAGCCTATTGCACATACTCCTTACCATAGCGCACTTAGTGATATCAAACAAGTTATTATTCAAGTCGCCCATAATAACAATATTATTGTACCTAACTGCTAATTCTGAAATTTGCTCCTCCATAGAAGAAATATCTCCATGAGGAAGATAAACCACTCCCACTAACAATGTTATTCCATTGAAAACCATCTGTAAGGCAACCTAAAAAATTTCAAATTTTGAGTTGTCACTATTGAAGTGAGCGGTATGTACATATAAATACATAAAATACAAAAGGGTAATTCATAATTTTTTAAAATTTTGATGAAGATTCGAGCAAGAGAGGAATCACGGCATAATCACGGGATCGGTTAACGAAATCGTTTTCGTGCCGAAAAATACAATACATGTATAATTTGCCTTTATAGGCTTCCTTTGTATTGATATTTGAAAATAAATAAAAAGAAAAAAAGTTATCGCAACAACGACTTTTTTCGATCACGAGAGTCGATCGACGATTTTGATTTTCTGTTATCATTTTGTGTGGTATGGCAATGTCAAATAGTGAAGAGGAAGACAAATAAAAACAAGTTGTGAACGGCAGATCGAACAACTTCAAGAAATAAGAATAAATATAATTGCAGTGAAGTTTATTTTAAACATCAAATATATCCATCGTTATTTTGAATTCCTTATCTCCGGATTCAGAGGAGAAATACAAAGCAGAGCATATTCGAATAAAAATAAGGAACAAAAATAACCCTTCGTCATTGTCTGGTCTGAAGCCGTGTAAATACTTCCTAAATATGTAAATTATGATTAAAAAAATAAGTTTTGCAGATTTAAAAGGCGTTTAAACTTTCAAAAGTGACTTTTAACTAGGTTTTATCTGAAACTAGCGGACCCGGCGAACTTCGCCTCGCCCCAATTTAACGCCTTCAGATAAACTCCAGAGTGATAATAAAACACAGATAGTTAAAATTTTAATGCGATTTGTTTAAAAGGAATCGAAATCAGTAGAGATAAATCGAATCAGATGATAAACAACGAAGACAGAAGACAGGCAACGTACAGATGACCGTGCGAAAAACAGGGAAATTCGAGATTAATTCCACAGACTTCCTACGATTGGTTTTGAGATTTTTTGATTGTCATCGCAAAAGCCAATCGTACAGGGAACTGAATCCGCTTGAATTGGAATGAAAGATCAGTTGGAATAATCGGAATTCGTGGGATAAGGACTTCCTCTCCTTTGAATTTTCCCTTGATGATCGTCGCCTGAATCACATTGTCCATCAGTTTCATAATGGACAACCGCGAACTATGCACAATTTCGGATGAGTCAGATTCCGCAACATGATTATGATCGATTCCACCTTCAGCTGTAAATTATGCGGCGGAGCTCCTGGCACATCAAGCGAGTTCGATTTTACTTTGAATAATAAAATTCATGCTATCGACGTCCTTATTCTTCGCTGCTAATATTGCCCATTCACTAATCTAATCGAGATTTGGAAACACTTTGGTGATGAGTTCCTCGTTCGACGATGTGAACTCGCAAAAATTTGCCGGGAACAATATCAATGCAGTGGAAACATCAATAGTAATTTGGCCATTGCCAAGCGCCAACAGTTGTTTCGAGAATTCAAGAGCCGATGAGTCGTTCTGCAACGCGACTCTCATGTTCGTGGTCAATTTCAACTTCTTGACATAACTTCTTGACATGCAGCCACAAAGACCACTATTTCAGGCATGCATTAATTTCATCGGCAGTAGATTTCAGGATGACGGGAAGCGTTTGACGAAAATCTCCGGAGAGCAATATCAGACTCACCAAATTGTCTCAAATCACGTCGTAAATCCTTCATCGTTCGGTCAATTGCCTTCAGAGCTCGTTTATGCGCCATCGTGCATTCATCCGAAATTATGATTTTGCAGTGCCCGCAATCCAATAAGATAACCTTACCTCTTATACTCAAACTTATTATCTGAAAAAATTTTCGAACTGATAAATATCGCGTTGAATTTTAATTGATCGTAATGCTTGTACCGTTTGTCGATGTGATACGCGAAATCAGTGTAACAATACGCAAAACTCGAATGAATTGCAGCAAGAAAAAATAGCACATACTCGTAGATATGTTTAATAGAAAACTTTTTTGTTTAATAGAAAATTAATAAAAAAAATTGGATTCAAAAAGAGAGCAGTAGATAGGAACAGTAGGAATCTCGCAAGAAATAGCAATTTTCGATTTTCCTAATTTTCCGACTTTTCCGGAGGGTTTTCCCAAAATTTTCTTTCGTACAAACCTTCTCCAGGCAAATACGAAGAACTGAAGAAAAAAATCATCCAAATCGCTCCAGCCGTTCTGACGTGATGCCATTACACAGATGGACCGTTTCATTTTTATATATATAGATAGATAGATTAATTTCCCCGGCCATTCGCCAACCATTATTAAACCCAGACGCCACACAAAAATCATGGCAACCCATAGATTGTTCAAAACAACTAAGGAGTGCATACCTACTTTCTATTAGAAGTTGCATTTGTGTATAATTTTTAAGGAGTTTTTTCGCCAACGCTCGATCATAAAATCAGCTAGCATTAGTGTTTATTTCCCCTTATTCCTGCAAAAATTAGTTAATCAAACATTATATTTTATACTAAATTCAATTCAAAAGTAACAAACAATTAGTTTTCGATGACAATTTTGTTGTCGAGAAATTTCTCGCAAATTTTTACTCGATAAAGGTTGCGGTCTTAACTATGGAATATGACATTGTTAAAAGGTCTGTCCGTTTTTCAAAACTGCCATATTGAACAAGCTGAATTCGAGCAAGCAGTTTATTGCGGCTCATTTGTACAGACCTTCGATTTCAAGTTTAGGCAAGCTTAAGTCTTCTAACAGTGCTGGCCCAGATGGTATACCGAGTATAATCCTGAAGCTATGTACTAAGGGTATTGCTGTCCCGCTCACATTGTTTTTCAATAATTCGTTAAAGTATGGATATTTCCCATTTATTTTGAGAAAATCTTTTATAACTCCGCTTCATAAATCTGGAAGCTTGATTGATGTTATGAATTATCGTGGAATTGCGAAATTAAGTATAATTCCAAAGGTACTTTCGACTATGACAAATTTGGTTCAATTTACCCCCCAGGTAATTGATGAGTTTGTTCTTGTTAATCAGACAGATGTGGTTTATACTGATTTTAGTAAAGCTTTTAATAGAGTTAATCATAAGCTCTTACTGTATAAACTGAATCGCATTGGTTTTAGTAATAACTTGTTGAGTTGGATATCCTCTTATCTTAACAGTCGTGTTCAGATTGTTAAATTTGGTAGTTACTTCTCAGGCCCGATTTTGGTTTCATCTGGGGTACCCCAAGGTAGTCATATTGGCCCTTTGCTGTTTCTACTATTTATAAATGACTTACCAGATTCAATTATTAGTTCTAGATTACTGATGTTTGCAGATGATGTTAAGATATTTTATTCTCGTAACGCATCTGATGATTCTTTGTTTCTTCAAAATGACTTAGACAACTTTGGTTATTGGTGTGAAATTAATTGCATGGACCTTAATTTGAAGAAGTGTAAACATATGTGTTTCTCTAGATCAAAATTGATTCCATCTACATTCAGTCTTCTTGGTTCCAATTTAGAAACTGTTGAAACCTTTTTAGATCTTGGTATATTAATGGATCCTAAAACTAACTTCAATAATCACATAATTACAATTGTGAACAAAGCTTATGGTGTCCTTGGCTTCATTAAGCGATGGGCGAAAGAATTCTCAGATCAATATGTAACGAAACAGTTGTATACTTCACTTGTTAGACCTATTCTAGAATATGGTTCTGTTGTATGGGACCCCCAATATGGAATTTATGTTGATAAAATTGAATCCGTTCAGAAACAATTTTTATTATTTGCTTTGAGGCACCTGCATTGGAATTGTGATTTTGTTCTTCCACCCTATACTAATAGGTTGAACTTGATAAGATTGCCTACTCTTAAGAGCAGACGTATTATGCTGAACACCACAATGATATTGAAGGTTGTAAATTCTGATGCGCTTTCTGGATACATGCTTTCTAAGATAAGATTTAACGTACCATTCAGATATTACCAATTATTGCATATTGATTTTCAACGTACAAATTATGCATCTGCAGAGCCTATCCGTAGAATGTGCATAGACTTTAACACTTTATATGATATTATTGACTTTAATGTAGGAATAGATATAGTGAAATCTAGAATCATATCTTATTTACATCAGTAGTGAAGTTCTGTTTTATGTGTGTTCTTTATTTAACTAAACAAAATTAGATACTTTTTATGCATGTAACGGGTTTTTCAACAGCTACAAAAGTAGACCGATAGGGACAGCAAACGACGCCATATTTTTTGCCGCTCTTTTGACATTTCTCTTCAGTAAGGTTTGCCATTTCATAATGGAAAGATATACGAGCCAACAACGAGTCGAAATTATTAAAATTTACTACCGAAATTCGGAGTCAGTGGCCTCAACGTTAAGAGCGCTACGTCTAATTTATGGTCGTCATAATCGTCCTAGCAGATCAACAATTGAGCGTCTAGTTGAAAAATTTGAATCCACAGGCACAGTACAAAATGTTCCCGTTCCAGTGAGACAAAGAAGTGGCTTTCACAGGAATAAAGAATTTCATTGATATCCAAAACCGTTTTTGTTTTATTTAAAAAACTTCTGTAGCGCTCTTATTGAAAAACCCGGCTGTTGATATATATTCTGTAGCTGGTATTCCACCCTCTACAATTAACCCGCCATGGTTCGGATCATGGTGTGTACGCAATCCCTACGTTATGGGGATGTGGCCCCCGCGGTCGGAAAGGGCGGGTAAGAGTGGCTGCGTTGGGAACGTTCGTTAAAAAAAGGTCCATCATCTGATTTGGATCAATCACGTTTCGCGACGTCCAAGTTGTGCATCATTCACAGCGCACAGACATCTATCCAATCGGCTGACCTGTTCCAAGTCACGATCCACCTGTCTCCCTAGGACGTCCACGGTGAGAGACCACAATGGGTCGGTCATCACTCAGGCCACTTTCGTTACACACCCCTACCTAAACCCGTATGCAGTCATTGACGCACGTTTGCAGCCGTCACGTCAATGTCACTGACTCCATTAGGCCCGCCAAAGGTATATAATTCACTGGGCTCATTGATCGCCCCACGACATTTGTTATCATCCACTCGGTTAGCACCTCTCCTCGCATGTGGATCGGATTATTGGAATGCTATCCGCGAGCAGTATCAACGAATCCACCAACCCTAGATACGCCTCTAATTGAGCTCCGTATCTAGGGTTGGTGCTCCTGTCTGCCATCACCGCTCTCGACCGCTGGCAATTATGTTGCACAATAAAGAGCTCCATCTTAATGTCTTGCCCGTGCTCTCGTAGCCAACGTCGCGTATACCGGACAAATAGGGGACGTCATCATATGGTCCGCCTGGTACCCACGCTGCTCACAATTACGACATCTCGCAGGGTTGGGTCACGAGGACAGTAAATGTCCCCCAAACCACAGCGCCGGCATATTGCCTCCTTCTGACGGCATTGACTTCATCTATGGTCAAAGTCATAGCACTTGTGACACGTCGTCACCTCATCCTGCAAGTCAACATAAAATCGGTACCATTAAACGTATGTTGACCATGTTGACACAGCCGCTCTGCAATCCTCGGCGTACTTCAAGTACCACATTTAGCTCAGACACGGGGTCACTCACCCAATCCTTCGACACCAACCTTCGACACCAACCGAACTCCATTCTGAAATTGTGGGACCTCCATAATTTCCTCAAAATTCAGCCGGATCAGGTCCGCCATGAAATCGTCCAATCCAATAACCACCTTCACATTCCGCACAATCACCCGTGGGCCCGGCTTGTCCATAATGGACACTTCTAAACCTGCCTGCGCAAATTTCGGGTTTTCCGCCATATTTGTCCTCTTCGCAACCGATGGGGTGCGTATGACAGCTCAACCATCATTCATCGGCATAATGCCATGGACTCTTACGCCAACAGTTGGCGCCACCTCCTCCACCACCTGTTTCACCACCTCCTTTCCGATCGAATCTGGCTTCAGCACCACCAGGGACCGCGTCTCCACCGCCTTCGAGACGACCGGCGGAACAACAGCAGCAATAGCCGGAGCAGCAGCAGGTCGACCAGCAGCCACCACCAGGCTCATTTCGCCCCTTCAACCCATTCTCCATCAAAAGCTCGATCAGTAACAGCTCATAACCAGCAGCTACCTCGAGTACCTCGCTCATCACAGCCTCCGACGCGTTCTGCGCAAATATGATACCAATCATCTTCTGGGTCATATTTTTCATCGTGCGTACCGTCACCGCAGCGGATGATCCAGCAACATCGGCTCCAGCATCAACACTACCTCCAGCATAAGCACCATCATCAACTTCAGCACCAGCGTACGCATCAGCACCAGCATCAGCTCCAAATCGACTCACCAAATGTCGAGATACCAAGCACGGTAACCGCAACAACTCGAATCGCCACAAACTGATCTCAAAAAATGTCTGAATTCAATTAACTTTTAAAACACTGCCAATCACTTCAAAAGTCACTGATAACGTAATATCCAAGTATTTAATACGATATCTGGGGGTTAACACGGCATCCGTTAACGAAATTGTTTTCGTGTCGAAAAAGTTATCGCAGCAACGACTTCTTTGGATCACGGAAATCGATCGACAATTTAGATTTTTTGTTATGTTTGTGTGTGGCTACGTCATTATTAAAAAAAATAAGTTTTGCAGATTAAAAAGGCGTTTAAACATTCAAAATAGTACAGCGGAATCATGCTGCCATTTTGATGTTAGTGATCAACATTGCAATGACCAGTTAGCGTGTCTACAATTGCGCGAATATCCTTATCTGTAAATAGTATAGACGTTATTATAGAATTGGTGTGATCTGACTTCACAACTTTATCAGTTGTTTGTCACCCACAGCCATTTGGGACCCTTGGCGAAATCAAGGATTGCTCTCACGTCAACATTTGTAATAAAATAAAGGGAATCGTTTGCGAAAGCTTCAAAATAGCGTCGTCTTCTTGCAGCGAGTGCAGGGCATTGGCATATAAGGTGGTCAATCGTTTCAATATCCTCTTCGTCTTCTTCGCACATGCAACAGTAGTGTGTGGTGTTGCCACATTCTTGTCATTTATTTCGCAGTGATCCGTCACAACGCCTATCATCAATCGCAAGTCTTTGAGGCATCCCGTAAAAAAAAAATTAAAACTATAACAAAATTTCCCATGGATATGAACATTTGTAAGATGCTTTGTAATGTCCGCGATATTTGCAATGTTATTCTATAGCGAAATGTTGTAATCCCAAAATTTGACTTACACCGGAGATATGAAAAACGATTACAAAGGGTAGGGATTTACAATGTGTCAAATCAAAATATGCCTCATATAAGAGCATAAAAAAGTTTTAACACACTGTAAATCCTTACCAAATTACTATAAATTTTGTTGTTAAAGAAAAAGTTGTAGGCCTTTCGCTTATCTCCCAAACTTCCTTTGATCACTTTTTTCAAGAACTTACCGTACGCGAGATAATAGCATTATATAGTAAAATAATTCTGAACTTATTTTTTTTTTGTTCTAAATGTATTTGTCGAGGGATATTTATCGCGGAAATGCTGATATCAACCTATTCCTCAGAGATCATAGAACGCAAATATATTAATCTTATTAAATTTTGTATAATAATTTTGAAAAATTTGACGGTGTAAGCCGATTTTTTCCATTACACAAAATTAGCAAAATAAAAACATTGCAAATATCGCGGACGTTAAAAAGCGTCATACAAATTATCATATTTAAAGGAAAGCGTGTTACAGTTCCAAATTTCCGCGTTTTTCTTCACAAATCAATTACTTTGAGTAAAAGTACTGGACCAAATCACGGCATTCGATATCGAGAACTTTTCGATCGAAAAGCCATTTTAATTTTTGTTTATAAGAAAAAGTGGTAATTGAAATTAATTAAAAACTATCCAGATTAGCTAATAATTGGATAGTTTTTAATTAATAAAAAAATAAAAATTAATGAAAACTGAGGTGTGGAAATATTTGACACAAATTTTAGTACTTATGTAAAACATTTTGCACAATATATTCTGCATTCCACACATTAAATTCCACACGAGATTATTTTTGATTACCTATACCATTCTTGAACAAAATGTTGAAGATTTTTTATGTCGAGTAATTTTATTTTTTGTTTGTCATGTATCAGCAAAAGAACAGCAACCAATCTTTCGGCTGTATTTCCCAAAATACATTTAATTATTCTAAATTTGGGAAATGATTGGGATAACCAATAAACGATTATTTATTAATATTTTTTCTGTTGTAGTAACCAATTATTCGTTGCGATAATAATCTTTGGTCTATTGATACCATTTCTGTTGTCAAGAATAAAACATTGGTTGTCACAACTAGAAATCGATCATATGGTACTATAACGAAAATTTAAAATTGGTTACCACAAACAACCGAGTGTCAATGAAAAAAACAATCTTAATTCGATTGATACAACCATCGATTTAGTTGCAAGCATTTTCATTTGATCGTATCCATGTTATTATTGTTGTTTCAGCTAATAATATATAAATACAACCGACAGACGGTGTAGGCAATATACTTTTTGTTGCTAGTACTATTTTTTATTGTTACAATCGAATTCCAACCAATTATTTTCCTGGGTGTGTGTACATTCTTACGAAAATGGTGGTTTAAATTATCTGTTGTAGTTGCCACAACCAACTGTTTTAAAAAATTGGTTGTTCTGACAATTTGTCAGTCATATACTACCGACAATTAATTAAAAACAGTTTTCATTAATTTTTATTTTATTTATTGAACAAAAAACAAAACAATTCATAACAAAATTAAAAATCCCATATTACAAATTCATCACTATTATGAGATGTGGAAATATAGGACACACATTTTAGTACACGAAAAAAAAACACAAAACTTTTATGCAAATATCGCTTAACCCTGTGCTTTCAATTTCATTATTGTTGCCTTTATTTGTTATTTATGTAAAACATTTTGCACAACATATTCTGCATTCCACACATTATATTCCACACGAGATTATTTTTGATTACCTATACCATTCTTGAACAAAATGTTAAAGATTTTTTATGTCGAGTAATTTTATTTTTTGTTTGTCATGTATCAGCAAAAGAACAGCAACCAATCTTTCGGTTGTATTTCCCAAAATACATTTAATTATTCTAAATTTGGGAAATGATTGGGGTAACCCATAAACGATTATTTATTAATATTTTTTCTGTTTTAGTAACCAATTATTCGTTGCGATAATAATCTTTGGTCTATTGATACCGTTTCTGTTATCAAGAATAAAACATTGGTTGTTACAACTAAAAATCGATCATATGGTACTATAATGAAAATTTAAAATTGGTTACCAAAACCAACCGAGTGTCAATGAAAAAAACAATCTTAATTCGATTGATACAACCATCGATTTAGTTGCAAGCATTTTCATTTGATCGTATCCATGTTATTATTGTTGTTTCAACTAATAATATATAAATACAACCGACAGACGGTGTAGGCAATATACTTTTTGTTGCTAGTAAATTTTTTTTATTGTTACAATCGAATTCCAACCAATTATTTTCCTGGCTGTGTGTACTTTCTTACACCATTCTTACGAAAATGGTGGTTTAAATTATCTGTTGTAGTTGCCACAACCAACTGTTTTAAAAAATTGGTTGTTCTGACAATTTGTCAGTCATATACTACCGACAATTAATTAAAAACAGTTTTCATTAATTTTTATTTTATTTATTGAACAAAAAACAAAACAATTCATAACAAAATTAAAAATCCCATACATATTACAAATTCATCACTATTATGAGATGTGGAAATATTGGACACAAATTTTAGTACACGAAAAACAAAACACAAAACTTTTAGACAAGTTTTAAGTTTAAGGTTTTATGGAGCCTTCTTTTAAATCGTTATAATTACTCCATTATTATTAGCTACATATTTTAAAGAGAACTTAAGACTATAATGTAATATCTTAAATTACTATAACAAATATGAAAAACAGCTCCATGCTTTTTAAATAGTACATATATAGTGAATTTAGTATTAAAATATTAATAATAGTGTGCATAAATGTCCTTGCTCCCGGGACTGCAGTGGCTTGAGAGTATAAAATTCTCATTTAAACTTAAAATATAATAAATAAACAAAGAAAAGAGTAAAAAAAAAATTAAAATTAAATTCCTAAGCATCTCGTACTACCCCCGGTGCATATTCGACAATGCTTTCTCATAGAATCCATGTCGAATACTGACGGAAATATCAAAATTCGCAAGGACTTCATTAATATAACCGATTGGCGACAAATAATTTGTATTCGACCAGTTAAAATGTTTCTGTATATCGTAAATGATAGAAACATACTCGTTATCGTGTTGGACAACTCTATCGACAAATTTTGAAAGTAGGTCGCAAACGTATAAACCAACTGGAGTAATTCTAGATTCACCATAAATTACTCTGTTCGAATACCGCCTACAACTTGATACATAGTGTTTACCAATGCAGTGACGTATTATTTTTCTTTCTAAAATTTCCATTTCTCTGATAACTGTGGGTGATATATTAAACCATATCGGGAAGCCATACAGAAATACTGGTCTTATACTCGTTTTATATAATAACAATTTGGTTCTAGCTGGGAGATTTTTATTTGAGAGTATCTTTGAAAATTTACAATGTTCATTAAATTTTATGAGATTGTTGAAATGTATTCCTAAATATTTTATATTTTTCCTAAATGGAATTTTAACGTTATCAATACTCATAGTCAATGTTTTACTCTGGGGAACAACAAATCGTTTACATTTGCCCGATGCTTTTCTAATACATATAGCCTCGCTTTTCGAAGCGTTAATCTTAATTCCCCAGAGATCATAAAAACGTTTGACCATGTCTAAGTGATTATTTAAGGAGATAAGAGGAGATTCATTTAAGGAGATAAGAGGAGATTCATAAGGCAATAAGAGGAGATTCATCATGAGCAGCGAGTCGTCGGCGTACAGAATACCACATGAGTTGGATTCGATGTGCGGACTAAGCTATGAAACAATCTTATTATAGATGGTTCAAAGTTGAGTTGGACCAGTTTATACAAAATCCCTATGTGTGACGTGTGATCAAAAGCCTTCTCCACGTCAAGTGACACTGCCACTATGCACTGACGATTCCGCAAATTACAAATAATGTCATTATGAAACTTAAGCAGAGCATCTGTCGTTGAATGTCCATTCTTAAAACCAAACTGAAGGTTTGGAATATAAGACCCTGTCATCCCAATGTCCATCTTACAACGAATAACTTGCTCAAATAGTTTGCTTAAATTAGAAAGCATCGATATGGGTCTTAAGTTTGTAATCTCAGAATTATTTGGTTTCTTCCTAATGGGAACAATTTTCGAAACCTTCCATGCCACCGGGAAGTACGAATTGTTGATACAGTTATTAAATATAATAGTTAGGTATTCAAAAGCCTTCAGCGGAAACTTTCTTATCAAATAGTTCGATATATTATCTAATCCACAAGACAGTTTATTGTTAATATCCTTACTAAAGCTTATAACCTCATCCAACTATACAAAATTGTATAAGGGAGACACAGAAGAGACTGTTCCTTCCACAACAGCTGATATATCGGAGATATGCTCAAGTTGAACAGAATCACTACACCCAGGAAAATAATTGGTTGGAATTCGATTGTAACAATAAAAAAATAGTACTAGCAACAACAAGTATATTGCCTACACCGTCTGTCGGTTGTATTTATAAATAATTAGTTGAAACATAAATAAAATAAAAACATGGATACGATCAAATGAAAATGATTGCAACTAAATCGATGGTTGTATCAATCGAATTAAGATTGTTTTTTCATTGACACTCGGTTAGTTGTGGTAAGCGATTTAAAATTTTCATTATAGTACCATATGATCGATTTTTGGTTGTGACAACCAATGTTTTTTTCTTGACAACAGAAATTGTATCAATAGACCAAAGATTATTATTGCAATGAATAATTGGTTACTACAACAGAAAAAATATTAATAAATAATCGTTTATTGGTTATCCCAATCATTTCCCAAATGTATTTTGGGAAATACAACCGAAAGATTGGTTGCTGTTCTTTTGCTGATACATGACAAACAAAAAATAAAATTACTCGACATAAAAAAATCTTCAACATTTTGTTCAAGAACGGTATAGGTAATCAAAAATAATCTCGTGTGAATAATAATGTGTGGAATGCAGAATATGTTGTGCAAAATGTTTTACATAAATAAAAAATAAAAGCAACAATCATGAAATTGAAAGCACAGGGTTAAGCGATATTTGCATAAAAGTTTTGTGTTTTTTTTCGTATACTAAAATGTGTGTCAAATATTTTCACATCTACTAATACACTCAAAGAATTTTGTGCGTATCATTAGCAAAAATGTTTGTTGTTTCAACAGTCTGTGTCTGCTGAAAAAGGGAAAGCAGACTTCGTCTGTTATTTTAGCAACCCTATGGTTGTTATTTTAGCACATAAATTTGCCTGCTACTGTAGCAAACTAGAACAGTCGTTTTAGCAAACATTTTTGCTATTATTTAACAGAAAAAAGCGGCTGGGAGAACAAACTATTTTTGTTATTCTAGCATACGTCTCTTTAATTTTTATTTCAATAAAAGAAATACAAATTTTATATTTTCCTGATATTTGAGAAGAGTATATCAACCAGAACTCCAACCTGAAGTTATTCAGCCCATGTATTGATAAGCGTTTCCAACTGTGAAATCTATGTATCTATGTATGTATGCTTGATCTGAAAATATAAATGAAAAATAAATCATTTAATAAAATTGAATAGCAATAGGAGTATCTACAAACAATACTTACCGGTCACTGGCATTAACAATTATCTTCTTTTTGTCCGAAGGATAATGTGTTGGGTTTACCCTATTGACACGGTATCTAATTGTACATGTCCAGAGCCATATCATTGGGCAAAATAATCTTATCCATGGATTACATCCAAATTAGACTAAATTATCCCGAGTTTGTTTTGGAGCCAAAAGGTTACATCGCTATGCTGATATTAGCAACCATCGTTGACGCATATGGTGTAAAAAAATTAATGTTGCCATTTCTGGTGATACAGGTGTAATTAATGAAATAAGTAAACAAATCGTAAAACAAATACTTACGTTGTTGCAGATATTTTCGTTAGGACCACACTTCTAAGAGGTCTATGAGTCTATGAGATTTGGAAAAGTAGATATGGAAAGAAATTGCTAGTCCTTCGCTTTCACAAGCTCTTTGTATGGACAGCATATATTTAGTTTACTTTTGTAGCCGTATTAAAGTAGAGGGTCTTAATAGGACACTGCTTGCTGAGAATCATGAAAACAACCAGAAATAAGACTTTTACAATCATAGTGAAATTTGCAATTTGTGTACGCTTACCTGTTGCAACTTGATTAATTGATGCTCCAAGGCATACACAATTTCGCCTTTTTTCTTTAGCCATTTGTGTAGTCGGAGCTGTCCCGGAACCGTTTTACTCATTAAAATCATTTGCATTCTATTCGTTTCTTCATTGCCAAAAAGTTTACTTTACTCCAACCGCGGAAAGCTTTTGTAATGCGAATTAACAAACACAACGAACAGTTCATTTTTTTTTTTTTTGGAATACGTGTCCTCCCATCTGTTGGAGTTGTTGGTGGAATACTTGTATTCATATACCAGCTGTCAACTCAATTTGTTCGGCGTAAAATATTTTAGTCTTCAGGGTGTTACTTAAAAAGGCGTCGGCGCACGATATCTGTCAATGCTTGAATGCTAGTAAAAGTATATTACGTCTGTCAATATTTTTTGATATGCGAAATAAACATTTTATATGAGATTTTGTCATCTGCACAAATATGAATATATGTGTAACTTATCGCAAGCACATTTTAATGGAAAAAATTGGTTACAGTGGTAAGGAATATAAATTAAACGCCGCTTCTTTTTTAATTTTCTTTTTTCCGTCATAAAGCATGTCTATGTCCCGATTCACACGGGGCAATTCGGTGTTTGTTGGAAATAAAGGCAGCAAAGTGCGAATGAAAAACACAAAACGGATTGCCAGTACAAGAAACTACTTTCCCCATTGTCCAGATTCACACTCGGCAACTTTCCAAGCAAGTGTCAAAGTTTGACGGAAAGAGAGGCGCCGAATTACCGCGTGTGTTGAAGAGTCTATGTTCGTCCCAATTTTATCAGCGGTTTAATGGTGTTTGTAGGGGAGGCAGTTGGAAAGGGTGGGGAAAAAACTCTCGTACTCGATTGAACTTTTGGTTTTTCATTCGCACTTTGAAACAACAACAATACACACAGGAATAGCCGTGGAAACCGTATAAAAATCGTCTTTGCACAGGATGATACAATCTTGCGAAATTTTCTCTTAATACTCACCATAAGCCTTTAGGAATTCTCTCGTTTTTTAACTTTTTTTGCATACACAATACTTAGTCCTAGATCACACGAGGCAATTTCTTCCAAGCGGAAAGTGCTCTCTGTATCTCTCCTACAAACTTTGACACTTGCTTGAAATAAAATTGCCCTGTGTGAATCAAACTTTATAAACATTTTTACAAATCGCACATAAAACATTAATGTTTAGCTTTGGTTTCATTAAAATATAAAAAATTAGAAACTAAAATCTAAACACAATAGATTAATTTTATTGTATGTCCGGAACTAAGATTTTGCAATCGTCAAATCATATTCGTTATCGATTTGTGTTTTACTTTTTGCACTTTTAATCGACTCCAATGAAAAAATAAAAATATTGAGAACCGTAACTCGGAAAATAAATATCGCCGAATAATTATTTAATTTTTTTAAATATACTTTTCTCATCGCACGAATGACCTTAACCTTTTTGATTTTCAATGGTAGTTGAACTTTATCATGTAAATTATTGCACCTTTTGACTTATTTTCACATATTTTGATTAACAGCAACAATTTTCAGCAAACTACAAATTTTTCAGCAGTGCGTTTGCTAATGCAAAACTGCAAACGTTTTGCTATTACAGCAGAAAATGTGCTGTATTAGCAGAAAAAATGTTTGCTAAAAATTAGCAGACGTTGTTTGTTATTAACAGCAAACAATTTTTTTTGGGTGTAGTGATGAATTTGTTATATGGGATTCTTAATCTTGTTATGAATTGCTTTGTTTTTTGTTCAATAAATAAAATAAAAATTAATGAAAACTGTTTTTAATTAATTGTCGGTAGTATATGACTGACAAATTGTCAGAACAACCAATTTTTTAAAACAGTTGGTTGTGGCAACTACATCAGATAATTTAAGCCACCATTTTCGTAGTTGGCGCAACCAAATATGATTGTTGTCAACATGGAAGCAGATGTATACCACAACATATTGGTTGTCCTGATGGAATCGCATGATAGTAGACAGAACTACCAAAATTCGGTTGGCAAATAATTCGGTTGAGGCAACCAAACTGTATTCTGTGTGTATAAATATCTGAAAAATATCGTCTCAATCTTTCTATACCTACTGCCCCATCAACAATAATCCCGTTCTCTGACAATTTATCCAATTTCGATTTCCCCTTATAACCAATTATGTCATAAATTTGTCTATGTGACCTAGGACCAGGTTTTATCTTTCTCAACCTTTCCGCAAAAAACACAGATTGTTCAATATCAACTTGTCTCTATATAATTATATTCATCAACTGTACTTGTTTGGATAATAACCGGTATGTTGGGTTTGATCTATCTAAGGTCCTATTAAATATCTTTTTCATTTCCTTCTGTCAGCTATGCTTTACCTTAAAAAGTTTCCTCACTGCATCTGATGCAGTAAATCGTCTGTGTCCTACATCAATCTTCTCTGAATACATGTCGTGAGTAAGATTCAAAGTGGTTGTAAATTCCTTGACATTGACATCTATCTCAACATTAGATAAATTCCCCGAAGAGTCTGGAAAGTGGAGTAATAATCTCTCTATAGTCTCATTTCTGAAATCGTCCCAATTCGTATTCCGATAAAACTTTTATGCAAATTTCGCTTAACCCTGTGCTTTCAATTTCATGATTGTTGCCTTTATTTGTTATTTATGTAAAACATTTTGCACAACATATTCTGCATTCCATACATTATTATCCACACCAGATTATTTTTGATTACCTATACCTTGAACAAAATGTTGAAAATTTATTTATGTCGAGTAATTTTATTTTTTGTTTGTCATGTATCAGCAAAAGAACAGCAACCAATCTTTCGGTTGTATTTCCCAAAATACATTTAATTATTCTAAATTTGGGAAATGATTGGGATAACCAATAAACGATTATTTATTAATATTTTTTCTGTTGTAATAACCAATTATTCGTTGCAATATGTTGATAGTAGGTACAGTAATATTCTTCCTGTTAATAGTGGTGTTCCGCAGGGATCAGTGTTGGGGTCGTTGCTATTTATAATATACATAAACGACCTTTTCCCCCGTTTACAAAACTGGTATGTTCCTTATGCTTTTGCAGATGACATTCAGTTGCTGTTTAAAGGCCACCATCATTTGGCGGAGACTCTTCAGTCTAAAATTGATCTTGTTTTCGAAACATTAAGTGTTTGGATGTTGCATAATAAGCTTTGCATAAATCCCTTAAAAACCAAGGCACTATATTTTTCTTCCGTTTGCTACAATAATATTCAGTTAATATATAATAACACTCGAATTGAATTTGTCCGTCGCATGGAATGCCTCGGAGTTCAGTTAGATGATAAGCTTTGTTTTGAACACCACATTAATATGGTAGTTTCGAGGGTGAATCTGACCTTAAAAAACCTGTATGGTACAGATTTATCTCTGCCACTTTTTGTTAGGGAGCGGCTTGTGCATGCCCTGGTTATGCCAACTGTTTTGTATTGTTTGGAGGTATACTCTGGGACTACACAGAGAAACATGAGTCTGATACATCTGACTATAAACAGAGCTGTGCGTTATGTGTACCGATTAAATCGACGAGTTCATATAACCCCTTATGTTGAAAAATTTCTAGGGTGTAGTTTCTCCACTTTTTGAAATTCCTGGTTATTAATTTTCTTCTACAAGCTGATTAGGAATCAGTGTCCGAGTTTCCTGGTGAGATCATTTGAGTTTTGTCACTCAACTAGAAGAAATCAGATATTAATACCTAGGGTATTTCACCTTTTGGATGATGCATTTCTT
Source organism: Eudasyphora cyanicolor (assembly GCA_963930755.1). NCBI lineage: Eukaryota > Metazoa > Arthropoda > Insecta > Diptera > Muscidae > Eudasyphora > Eudasyphora cyanicolor. The sequence continues at coordinate 63,730,874 of OZ005737.1, forward strand.
TTAAGAGTAGCACGTTTATACAATGCTTTACCTGCTGAATTAAAAAGCTTTAGTTTATCAATTACATCTTACTCTAATCGGCTTCTTCAACATCTTCAATAAATTTCTTATAAATTTTGTCTCTATTTTGATTATTTCCATATATGAGTAGTTATTTAATTATCCTAAATACTTTTCCGTATACCCAATCTGTACTCATATTATTTATTCCTTATTATTTATTCCTTATTATTTTACTTAGGTTTAAACAAATTATATACCACTGAGTATGCATATTGTAATTAATGTTTAATTGGCCAGACGGCTTTGAATTACAAGTTTGTACGAAATAAATAAAAAGAATAAAACATTGGTTGTCACAACCAAAAATCGATCATATGGTACTATAATGAAAATTTAAAATTGGTTACCACAACTAACCGAGTGGCAATGAAAAAAACAATCTTAATTCGATTGATACAACCATCGATTTAGTTGCAAGCATTTTCATTTGATCGTATCCATGTTATTATTGCTGTTTCAACTAATCTATATATGTATATAAAATTGTTGCGTGACTGGCTGACTGACTGATTGACTGACTGATCATCGCCCAGGCCAAACGGCTGAAGCTAGAATCATGAAATTTGGTGGGAGGGTAGTCCTTGGGACGTAGACGAGCAATAAGGCGGGATTTTTCGAAATTCGTACTATTATCCGCACAATGGGGCAAAAAGGGATAAATATGGTACCACCGCCAAATCTAAACGAAATGAGCTAGAATCTTGAAATTTGGTATGAGGGTAGCCCTTAGGAGGTAGACTCAGAAATAAGCAGGATTTTTCGAAATTCGAACATTTACGCACACAGTGGGGTAAAAAGTGATAAATGTGGTTCATCAGCCAAATCCAAATGGCAAGAGCTAGAATCGTGAAATATTGTGTGATGGTAGCCCTTATGAGGTAGACTCTGAAATTGGCAGGATTTTTCGTAATTCGAACATTTACGCACACAGTGGGGTAAAAAGGGAAAAATGGGATAAATGTAGTACAACAGCCAAATTCAAATGGCAAGAGCTAGAATCGTGAAATTTGGTGTGAGGGTAGCTCTTATGAGGTAGACTCTGAAATTGACAGGATTTTTCGAAATTCCAACATTTACGTACACAGTGGGGTAAAAAGGGAAAAATGTGGTACAACAGCCAAATCCAAATGGCAAGACCTAGAATCTTGAAATTTGGTGTGAGAGTAGCTCTTGGGACGTAAGCAAGAACAAGGAGTGATTTTTTTTAAAAATTAAGAGGCACAATGGGACAGAAAGGTATAAATATGGTACCACCGCAAAATTTAAAGCCTAATATTAGAATGGTGAAAATTGAAGCGAGGAGTGTCTTTATGACAACTGATCGGGGTATTAAGTTTTTTTTTGAATTCGTAGTTTTCGGGGCAAAATGGGGCAAAAAGTGTAAAATATGGTACAGTGGCTTAAAAATGTCAAACATGGATCAATGGTTCCAGGGTAACTTTTGGAACATAAACTAGAGATTGGAAGTGATTTTTAGTAATTCTAACTTTAAGAGGCACAGTGGGACACGGCGGGTTAATTATGGAGCATGGGGAAAAAACGGAACAATCTGCCAAAATTGGAACTTAAACATGAGATATGAAGAGTTTATATGGTTTTAGGAGCACTGTGGTCAAAAACGGTTAAATAGTGGAGAGGAGAAAATATGATTAAATATGTTACAGTCGGGGAAAAAGGTTTAAATACGCTAGCAAGGAGACACATTTTAAAAACGAGTACGGTACAGTGAGACAAAAATTTGTTAAATATGGTACAGTGGGTAAACATTTTGTACAGTGAGATAAAGAGTTGAATGGGGCACAGTTGTGCAAAACGGGTTAACTATGGTACAGTGGGTTAAAAATAGTTATATGTATATGGTAAAGTGGGACAAGTGAGTTAAAAATGGTACAGTGGGGCAAAAAGCGTTAACTATTGAACAGTGGGGCAAAAATGTATTTACTATGATACAGTGGGGCAAAAAGGGTTAAATATGGTACAGTGGGGCAAAAACTGTTAAATATGGTACAGTGAGACAAAGCGTTTAATATGACACAGTGGGGCAAAAAGGGTTAACTATGGTACATGGTAACGTGGGACAAAATGGGTTAAATATGGTACAGTGGGGCAAAAAGCTTTAACAATGGAACAGTGGGAAAAAATGTGTTAGCTATGGTACAGTGGGACACAAATGGTTAAATATGGTACAGTATGACAAAAATGGTTACAGTGGGCACAGAAAGTAAAATATGGTAACGTGTAACAAAATGGGTTAAAAATGGTACAGTGGGGCAAAAAGCGTTAACTATGGGACAGTGGGGCAAAAAGGGTTAAATATGGTACAGTGTGACAAAAATGGTTAACTATGGCATAACTGTGTTAAATATTGTACAGTGGAGCACAGAGGGTTAAATATGGTACTGTGGGGCAAAAACTGTTAAACATGGAACAGTGAAACAAAGGGTTTAATATGACCCAGTGGGGCAAAAAGGGTTAACTATAGTACAGTGGGACAAAATGGGTTATATATGGTACAGTGGGGCAACAAGTTTTAACTATGGAACAGTGGGGTAAAAAATGTGTTAGAATGGTACAGTGGACACAAATGGTTAATTATGGTACAGTATGACAAAAATGGTTACAGTGGGCACAAATAGTAAAATATGGTAACGTGGAACAAAATGTGTTAAGTATGGTACAGTGGGGCAAAAAGCGTTTACTATGGAACAGTGGGGCAAAAAAAATGTGTTAACTATGGTACAGTGGGGCAAAAATGGTTAAATATAGTGGACAAAATATAGTAGGACAAAAAGGTGTTAAATTTGATTCAGTGGACCCAAAAGGTGAAATATAGCACAGTGGGTCAAAAAGCGGGAGAGAGGGTTAAATATGAAATAAGAATGTTTTTTTTTTCTTCTAAATGTATGCCTTTAAAAAAGGTTAAAATTATGATGCACTGCAATTATGTAGCACTGTTGTGCAAAAAGGTTAAATGCAGTTGGGGCAAGCAAAAATTGTTCAACATGTTACAGAGGGGAAAGAATGTGTTAAATGTGGTTTAGTGGAGCAAAAAGAGTTAAAATGGTTAAAAGTGGTAAGTGGGGAAAAAGGGAACATAATAGTCCCAGATATGTATAAAAATTCGTACTTTAGAAGCACAGTGTAATAAAAAGTATTTAATATGGAACAGTGGTGCAAAAGGTGTTGAATGTGGTCCCTGAGTGCAAAGGTAGCTCTCACAGTATAAACCAAAGCTAAGAAATTGTTTTTTCCAAATAGGTTCTTCTACCTAAACCGTGGCACAGATAGGGGACAAAAATGTTGAAATAAGGTCTAAGCTTGCGAATTTGGATCTTGAAATATCAATTATCATTTTAAAATATTGTACAATCGTGCAAAGTGGTTAATTATGACACACCAAAGGTTAAATGTGGTACAATGGAGCGATTTACTTTAGATTTTTAAATTCGTACCTTTATAGACACAGTGGGACAAACATGGTTTTATATTGTATGAGAGTGTGAATGTAGGTATTGGAACATAAACAAGGGGAAAGTTGCTAACGTATGAACCAAAAAAAATAGTTTTTCAACGTCCAGAGGTACTGTGGGAAAAGGGATTAATATTGTACCATGTCAGGGTAACTCTTGGAACATAAACTAGAAATGAAACGAGGGTTCGTATTTTATATATAAAAGTAATCAAATCATCTTCATTTTGCACCATATGTAATAATCATGTCATTTTGAAAGAAAGAGGTATAGCTATTTTACAGTACCCTAAACAGAAAATAGATAAAAGATGGGGGCTGCGAAGCGCACCGGGTAAGCTAGTTATATATAAATATTTACAACCGACAGACTGTGTAGGCAATAGACTTTTTGTTGCTAGTACTATTTTTTATACCCTCCACCATAGGATGGGTGGTATATTCATTTTGTCACTCCGTTTGTAACACCTCTAAATTATGATCTGATATATATAGTATATATATTCTTAATCGTCTTAAAATTCTAAGACGATTTAGCCATGTCCGTCCGTCCATCCGTCCGTCTGTGGTAATCACGCTACAGTCCGCAATAATAGAGCTAGGTTGATCAAATTCGGTACAAATACTTCTTATAGTTGCAGGTTGTTTGGGATTGCAAATGGGCCATATCGATCAATGTTTTGATATAGCTCCCATATATAACATCTTACTTATTGTGATTCCTACTGTTCTCATCTACTATACATATACTACATTTTTATACCCTCCGCCATAGGATGGGGGTATATTAATTTTGTCACTCCGTTTGTAATCACGCTACAATCTGTAATACTTGAGCTAGGTGGCTGAAATTTGGTATAGATACTTCTTATAGCTGCAGGTAACTTGGGATTGAAAATGGGCGATATCTGTCCATATATAGATATAGCTCCCATATATAGCATGTAACTTGTTGTTCCTACTGTTCTCATCTACTATATTTTTATTGTGTTTTTGGTGTTATTATACCCTCCTCCATAGGATATTCATTTTGCCACTCCGTTTGTAACACCTCTAAATATTAATCTGAGACCCCATAAAGTATATATATTCTTATAATCGTCGTAAAATTCGAAGACGATTTAGCCATGTCCGTCTGTCCGTCCGTCCATCCGCCTGTCCGTCTGTTGTTATCACGCTACAGTCCGTAATAATAGAGCAAGGTTGATAAAATTTGGTATAAATATTTCTTATAGTTGCAGGTTGTTTGGGATTGCAAGTGGGCGATATCGGTCCATATTTATATATAGCATCTAACTTGTGATTCCTACTGTTCTCATTTGTGTTTTTCGGTGTTATTTTGTTTAGGTTTAAGTTATTTTGTGAGGTCACATGCTATCCATGGTGGAGGGTATATAAGATTCGGCATGGCCGAACTTAACGCTTTTACTTTTTTATTGTTACAATCGAATTCCAACCAATTATTTTCCTGGGTGTATTTAAACATTTTCTTCGAATTCAGACAGAAGCTATACTCGTTTAACGATAATAAACAACACATTTCGATCCTAACTCTTTTCTTAATGCCGTCCGTAGTCTAATTTTATCGAAGTTAGACTATGGATTAGTTGTATACGGCAAAGCTTCAAGGTCACAACTCAAAAAAATCATTCCAATATACAACTCTTCAATAAGAATCGCACTGGGTGCTTTGAAATCTACACCAATAAAGAACTTAATGGCAGAATCTGGACTACCTACATTGGAACAAAGATTTGAGATTCTCTCCTCCAATCTTATCACGAAAATTGTATTCCCCGCTGAAGAACACCTCCTAAAGCGCATAGCTCACATACCTTCACACTTACCACTTAGATTTCCATCAACTATATGCTTGGCCTTTAATCGTGCTAAAGAAATGGACATTAACACGAAACCACATAAACCGTATATCTCCACAGAACCACCATGGAAGCTAAGAACTGGAGCACTCATCGAGGATTTAATGAATATTCCAAAAATGTCAGCGCCTAACCAGCACTATATATCATTATTCAATGAAATATGCACAAATTACCAAACAAAAATTGGAAAATGTTATACACAGACGGATCAAAAACGGAAATATCTACCTCATTTGCTATTATCAATGAAAATCTCAAAACCGAATTTGTAGCAACTCTAGATCAAAATTCTTCGATTTTCACAGCTGAAGCAGCAGCCATTTACTATGCTCTTAACAAATACGCAAAAAACGAGGAAAATTCATTATATGCTCAGATTCTAAATCTGCTTTAACAGCTATAAAAAATATAAGAAATAAAAATATAGTTATCTCGAAAATAAGAGATATTTTAATAAAATATCACACAAAATTTAAAATCATGTGGGTTCCTAGCCATACTGGTATATTAGGAAACACCTTAGCAGACGAAGCAGTCAAATACGCTACAAACGCTCCTGTAATAATTTATTTTATACCTAACAGCAACGATCTTAAAAAGTTAATAGCAGCTAAATTTTAACAAAAAGAAATAGCCGATTGGACAGACTACCAATATTATTATAAACTATTTAACCCCAATAAAATCACGCTACAGTCCGTAATAATAGAGCAAGGTTGATAACATTTGGTATAAATATTTCTTATAGTTGCAGGTTGTTTGGGATTGCAAGTGGGCGATATCGGTCCATATTTATATATAGCATCTAACTTGTGATTCCTACTGTTCTCATTTGTGTTTTTCGGTGTTATTTTGTTTAGGTTTAAGTTATTTTGTGAGGTCACATGCTATCCATGGTGGAGGGTATATAAGATTCGGCATGGCCGAACTTAACGCTTTTACTTTTTTATTGTTACAATCGAATTCCAACCAATTATTTTCCTGGGTGTATTTAAACATTTTCTTCGAATTCAGACAGAAGCTATACTCGTTTAACGATAATAAACAACACATTTCGATCCTAACTCTTTTCTTAATGCCGTCCGTAGTCTAATTTTATCGAAGTTAGACTATGGATTAGTTGTATACGGCAAAGCTTCAAGGTCACAACTCAAAAAAATCATTCCAATATACAACTCTTCAATAAGAATCGCACTGGGTGCTTTGAAATCTACACCAATAAAGAACTTAATGGCAGAATCTGGACTACCTACATTGGAACAAAGATTTGAGATTCTCTCCTCCAATCTTATCACGAAAATTGTATTCCCCGCTGAAGAACACCTCCTAAAGCGCATAGCTCACATACCTTCACACTTACCACTTAGATTTCCATCAACTATATGCTTGGCCTTTAATCGTGCTAAAGAAATGGACATTAACACGAAACCACATAAACCGTATATCTCCACAGAACCACCATGGAAGCTAAGAACTGGAGCACTCATCGAGGATTTAATGAATATTCCAAAAATGTCAACGCCTAACCAGCACTATATATCATTATTCAATGAAATATGCACAAATTACCAAACAAAAATTGGAAAATGTTATACACAGACGGATCAAAAACGGAAATATCTACCTCATTTGCTATTATCAATGAAAATCTCAAAACCGAATTTGTAGCAACTCTAGATCAAAATTCTTCGATTTTCACAGCTGAAGCAGCAGCCATTTACTATGCTCTTAACAAATACGCAAAAAACGAGGAAAATTCATTATATGCTCAGATTCTAAATCTGCTTTAACAGCTATAAAAAATATAAGAAATAAAAATATAGTTATCTCGAAAATAAGAGATATTTTATTAAAATATCACACAAAATTTAAAATCATGTGGGTTCCTAGCCATACTGGTATATTAGGAAACACCTTAGCAGACGAAGCAGTCAAATACGCTACAAACGCTCCTGTAATAAGTTATTTTATACCTAACAGCAACGATCTTAAAAAGTTAATAGCAGCTAAATTTTAACAAAAAGAAATAGCCGATTGGACAGACTACCAATATTATTATAAACTATTTAACCCCAATAAAACTACTCCAAAATTCCCACCAGACACAGAGAGGAATAATCTACAAAAATACATCAGATTACGGCTAGGACACACATATCTAACACATCGTTATATCTTTAACCGCTTTGGACCTGAGACATGTCCACTATGCAATATTGAAAACCTAACCATACAACATCTTATCTTCAATTGCAGATCCATAAATGCAACACAGACCACTCTTTTTGGTAAACCGCTTTTACCAGAATTACTACGTAATATAAAAATAGACAATATAAATGCAGTCAAAAATCTCTTAAAATATTGTAATATTTAACAGCTTTAAAAAAAATATAAGAAATAAAAATATAGTTATCTCGAAAATAAGAGATATTTTAATAAAATATCACACAACATTTAAAATCATGTGGGTTCCTAGCCATACTGGTATATTAGGAAACACCTTAGCAGACGAAGCAGTCAAATACGCTACAAACGCTCCTGTAATAAGTTATTTTATACCTAACAGCAACGATCTTAAAAGGTTAATGGCAGCTAAATTTTAACAAAAAGAAATAGCCGATTGGACAGACTACCAACATTATTATAAACTATTTAACCCCAATAAAACTACTCCAAAATTCCCACCAGACACAGAGAGGAATAATCTACAAAAATACATCAGATTACGACTAGGACACACATATCTAACACATCGTTATATCTTTAACCGCTCTGGACCTGAGACATGTCCACTATGCAATATTGAAAACCTAACCATACAACATCTTATCTTCAAACACAGACCACTCTTTTTGGTAAACCGCTTTTACCAGAATTACTACGTAATATAAAAATAGACAATATAAATGCAGTCAAAAATCTCTTAAAATATTGTAATATTTTCCACCTAATATAATTTTACATACATATGTATATTTTGAATAGTTTAGGTCGAAAACCTTTGTCGTTAGTACCTAAAAAATAAACACTTATTCTCATAATTTATTATGTTAATAAAGATTTAATAATAATAATATAATATATAAACACATTTCGATCGTAAAGTACTCGATATCAAATGCCGTAATTTGGCCCCTGTTTTCGCGATAACTCGCGGAAGGGAGCAGATCCGATTTAGATATTAGATATTATGAGTCGAATAGAGGGAATGATTCTGAACAAAACCTCATTAGCGGTTTTTTGGCGTGAATCTAAGCCAACCTGCTATCCCTTAGGGCACGCAGTTCCTACAACACATAGGAGTTTTTCGCCGGAGCACTTGTATAGAGGGATACACATAGGAGTTTTTGGTAGCTTCGGAACCGATGAAGATAGCGCCAAATGCTTTGGTAGTCGTATGACCGCTAGGACTTTCTAATTGGACAATAATAAAAAATTCGAAAAATTACACATAGGAGATTTGACGGCGCACCGACAATGTATGATATAGTATACACGTTTATGAAAATCTTTGGGCCTTATTCATAAAAATTTAATGAAGGTTTGAAGAACGTTTTAACACTGCTAAAACGTTCTTCAAACCTTCATTAAATTTTTATGAATAAGGCCCAAAGATTTTCATAAACGTGTATACTATATCATACATTGTCGGTGCGCCGTCAAATCTCCTATGTGTAATTTTTCGAATTTTTTATTATTGTCCAATTAGAAAGTCCTAGCGGTCATACGACTACCAAAGCATTTGGCGCTATCTTCATCGGTTCCGAAGCTACCAAAAACTCCTATGTGTATCCCTCTATACAAGTGCTCCGGCGAAAAACTCCTATGTGTTGTAGGAACTGCGTGCCCTAAGGGATAGCAGGTTGGCTTAGATTCACGCCAAAAAACCGCTAATGAGGTTTTGTTCAGAATCATTCCCTCTATTCGACTCATAATATCTAATATCTAAATCGGATCTGCTCCCTTCCGCGAGTTATCGCGAAAACAGGGGCCAAATTACGGCATTTGATATCGAGTACTTTACGATCGAAATGTGTTTATATATTATATTATTATTATTAAATCTTTATTAACATAATAAATTATGAGAATAAGTGTTTATTTTTTAGGTACTAACGACAAAGGTTTTCGACCTAAACTATTCAAAATATACATATGTATGTAAAATTATATTAGGTGGAAAATATTACAATATTTTAAGAGATTTTTGACTGCATTTATATTGTCTATTTTTATATTACGTAGTAATTCTGGTAAAAGCGGTTTACCAAAAAGAGTGGTCTGTGTTTGAAGATAAGATGTTGTATGGTTAGGTTTTCAATATTGCATAGTGGACATGTCTCAGGTCCAGAGCGGTTAAAGATATAACGATGTGTTAGATATGTGTGTCCTAGTCGTAATCTGATGTATTTTTGTAGATTATTCCTCTCTGTGTCTGGTGGGAATTTTGGAGTAGTTTTATTGGGGTTAAATAGTTTATAATAATGTTGGTAGTCTGTCCAATCGGCTATTTCTTTTTGTTAAAATTTAGCTGCCATTAACCTTTTAAGATCGTTGCTGTTAGGTATAAAATAACTTATTACAGGAGCGTTTGTAGCGTATTTGACTGCTTCGTCTGCTAAGGTGTTTCCTAATATACCAGTATGGCTAGGAACCCACATGATTTTAAATTTTGTGTGATATTTTATTAAAATATCTCTTATTTTCGAGATAACTATATTTTTATTTCTTATATTTTTTTTAAAGCTGTTAAATATTACAATATTTTAAGAGATTTTTGACTGCATTTATATTGTCTATTTTTATATTACGTAGTAATTCTGGTAAAAGCGGTTTACCAAAAAGAGTGGTCTGTGTTGCATTTATGGATCTGCAATTGAAGATAAGATGTTGTATGGTTAGGTTTTCAATATTGCATAGTGGACATGTCTCAGGTCCAAAGCGGTTAAAGATATAACGATGTGTTAGATATGTGTGTCCTAGCCGTAATCTGATGTATTTTTGTAGATTATTCCTCTCTGTGTCTGGTGGGAATTTTGGAGTAGTTTTATTGGGGTTAAATAGTTTATAATAATGTTGGTAGTCTGTCCAATCGGCTATTTCTTTTTGTTAAAATTTAGCTGCCATTAACCTTTTAAGATCGTTGCTGTTAGGTATAAAATAACTTATTACAGGAGCGTTTGTAGCGTATTTGACTGCTTCGTCTGCTAAGGTGTTTCCTAATATACCAGTATGGCTAGGAACCCACATGATTTTAAATTTTGTGTGATATTTTATTAAAATATCTCTTATTTTCGAGATAACTATATTTTTATTTCTTATATTTTTTATAGCTGTTAAAGCAGATTTAGAATCTGAGCATATAATGAATTTTCCTCGTTTTTTGCGTATTTGTTAAGAGCATAGTAAATGGCTGCTGCTTCAGCTGTGAAAATCGAAGAATTTTGATCTAGAGTTGCTACAAATTCGGTTTTGAGATTTTCATTGATAATAGCAAATGAGGTAGATATTTCCGTTTTTGATCCGTCTGTGTATAACATTTTCCAATTTTTGTTTGGTAATTTGTGCATATTTCATTGAATAATGATATATAGTGCTGGTTAGGCGCTGACATTTTTGGAATATTCATTAAATCCTCGATGAGTGCTCCAGTTCTTAGCTTCCATGGTGGTTCTGTGGAGATATACGGTTTATGTGGTTTCGTGTTAATGTCCATTTCTTTAGCACGATTAAAGGCCAAGCATATAGTTGATGGAAATCTAAGTGGTAAGTGTGAAGGTATGTGAGCTATGCGCTTTAGGAGGTGTTCTTCAGCGGGGAATACAATTTTCGTGATAAGATTGGAGGAGAGAATCTCAAATCTTTGTTCCAATGTAGGTAGTCCAGATTCTGCCATTAAGTTCTTTATTGGTGTAGATTTCAAAGCACCCAGTGCGATTCTTATTGAAGAGTTGTATATTGGAATGATTTTTTTGAGTTGTGACCTTGAAGCTTTGCCGTATACAACTAATCCATAGTCTAACTTCGATAAAATTAGACTACGGACGGCATTAAGAAAAGAGTTAGGATCGAAATGTGTTGTTTATTATCGTTAAACGAGTATAGCTTCTGTCTGAATTCGAAGAAAATGTTTAAATACACCCAGGAAAATAATTGGTTGGAATTCGATTGTAACAATAAAAAAGTAAAAGCGTTAAGTTCGGCCATGCCGAATCTTATATACCCTCCACCATGGATAGCATGTGGTTTGAGGAACGTTTTAGCAGTGTTAAAACGTTCTTCAAACCTTCATTAAATTTTTATGAATAAGGGCCAAAGGCCCTTATTGGTAAGGTGTTATTAAACCCCTTATTAAAATGACAATAACAACTACTTATACGAGGGTTGTTATATATATAGCGTGATCCATTTCGAGGTTACCTACTTTTTTAAAGAAAAAAACACCGAAAATTCAAATTGAATGGGGAATGTTTATTATCATTTGAAAGAACATTCTTTGGCATTTATTTTTTGAAGATTATGTCTATCAAATTTTGGCCGCGGCTACGTCTCAGATGGTCCATCTGTTGAGTCCAATTTTCGATGACTCGTTCGAGCATTTCGACTGGTAAATGGCGAATGACACGCGTAAAGGTTGTTCAGGCGTAAGCCTTTCCATGATGAAATGCCAAACAATACTTAACAAAAATTACATGACAGCATGACACGACTCACACGTGACCTGTCAATAAAAGGCTATTGAACATTACACAAATTAATCTGTCAATTTGTTGTCAAAACGTTGTTCAGGCGTAAGTCTTTCCATGGTGAAATGCCAAACAATACTTAACAAAAATAGCATGACACGACTTACACGTGGTCTGTCAAAAAAGGCTATTGAAAAAAGTATCTCTACTTGGATTACCCTATATTTCTGGCCTAGGCAATACTAAGTGTTGTGACTTGAAAATTTGGCAAAAAAATGGAATTAACTCGTGAACATTTTCGTGCGATCATTTTTCACAAATCTTGGATCTATGCGTATGAGCCCGAAACAAAACTGCAATCGACCGTGTGGGTCTTCGAAGACGAACCTAATCCAACGAAAGTTGTTCGTGGAAGAAGCACTTCGAAGCAAATGGTCACCTGTTTCTTCGGCAAAACTGGTCATGTGGCGACTGTTCCGCTTGAGCAACGTAGGAGGTCAATTCTGAGTGGTACACAACAATTTGTTTGCCTGTAGTCTTCGGAGAAATTCGAAAAACGAACAAGAGAAGACGAATCATTGTGCCATGACAATGCGAGCTCTCACACATCGGCTCAAACCAGCGCCTTTTTGACCGGCCAAAACGTAGAATTGATGGGTCATCCGCCGTACAGCCCTGATTTTTCACCCAATGACTTCTTCTTATTCACTCACATGAAGAAAAAACTGCTTGGTCAACGTTTTTCGACGACTGAAGCAGCTATTGAAGCATTCAAAAACCATGGAGCTGAATTTTCAACACACTGTAACCAAAACATTCGCGCTCAAATGACAAAACGGTCTGAGTGAAGTTATGCTAAAAAATGTCTTACTTTCCAATGGAATTTCCAGTTTTCATCTAGCTGTTGCATTGCCAGGACCGAAATATAAATAGCAACTTTCGTATGTGGGTATTCGTAAGCGTAGGGGTAAGTAGTTATTTGTTAACTCTTTGTATGCTTGCATGGAAGTACTTTCCTCCAATATCATGCACATGTAATCTGAAGGGTGGCTAAACGTTAAGTCGTTATTGCTAAGGTGTTATTCAGCCCCTTATTAATAAGACAATAATAACTTCTTTTGTTATGTCGAAAATTTCTGTTTGAAAAACACAGCATGAGACTGAAAGATTGTCTAAAATCCAGATACTCACAGTTCACCCCAGTATCTCTCAAAATAATCATTATACAATCCACTTTCTATGTCTTTTTAATGTTATCTTTCCTACTGATTTATTTTCCTACTTCTTAATCTATCGAACACCTTTCCTGCATTTTTATCGTCATTCCCCTTTTCTTTATTATTATCCTATATATAGATCTTAATTACTTGACAGGACGAACACAATGGGCCAGAATTTGTCTCGGGGCGAAGTAGCGAACAGATGTTTGCTACGTGTCCTTTATAACCAAACCTATTAGAAAATCAATATTTCACTTAAAGCTAACCCTTTGTTAGTGAGGTACTAGAGAGAGTGGACCAATATGGCCCATCTCCGAACTTTACCAGGGATAGGTAAAAAATTTGAAGTCAATCGGTGGTTACCCCTTTCAAGATTTTCGTGCTTAACCACCTTGCAGGCAGACGACGTACATTGTTCATAGAACATCCTTTTCCGCCAAAGTCTAATATTTTGAGTTTTTTTTGTCTTAAAAAATATAACTTTTAATTTGGATTTTCTTCGGTGTCAAGAATAAAGAATGCGATTTTTTTAATCAGAATCCAGTTGACTTACCTTTTCATACGCCACGTTATACATATAAGAGAAAAAACATATCTCTTTCATTGTGAATCAAACAGTATTTTCATTTTAATTGAAATTATTTTTAAATATATATACTTAACGCAGGCAACAAATATCTATTTTGAATTATTTTTTTCTTGTTCTTATAAATATATTTTAAAAAATTACTTTCGTTAGCAACAGAGGAAACTGTTTCACATTTTGTTTATTTGTTTGTTTGCTTACAAAATTCCAGCATTGATTCATTATTTCACACATTATTTTGTTTTCTTCTTAATGCTGAATATTTTCGTTTTTAGTTAAACTAAATGTTGTTTATTTGCGACATTTTTTCCCATGCAGGATAAATATAGTAATGGACAAAAAAAAAGAAACGCCTTAAAACACATACTATGTATTTGCTATTGTTGTTTGTTACTTTTTTTTTTAAATATATAATGCTGATTTCAATTAATATCTAAACAAAATGGGGAGGGAGTGGTAGTGGTAAACAAGGATTTTGTTTAAGTAACCTTTAAATTCGTGTAAAAATTTAAATTTAAACATAAATATGTAAAAAGTAAACTTAAATAAGGGCAACAATGATAAAAAACAAACAAAATTAAAAAAATACAAACAAGATAGGCAGATTTTTAATCTCGAAAACACATTTTATTTTATTTTCTTATTACATATAAACTTCTAGTAAAAATATATAAGACACAAAATGTAAGGACTTTTAGAGTTTTAACTTAATGCTTTAAGAAAAAATTAACAAAAAAGGAGAATATATAATAAACTTTGTTTAAAAAGGAAACAAACAATTAGAAATAATTTAACATTACAACACTTACACGGGCACAACAAACGTCAATACTGTTAGTATTGGCAATGGGAAAGGAAAAAATGATTTTATAAAATTATTTGAATTTTTTTTTGCAAAATTTTATACTTCACGAACTTTGAAGGTTTTTAATTGAAGTAAAAAAAAACAATGATAAAATTGGAACTAATAAAGGAACAAAGGTTTGGTAATTAGATGTATTATTTTAGCTTAAATTTTAAAAATCTTCCACATATTCTAAATTAATAATATTATAGTTAATTAATCACTCAAGATGCACTGAATTTCTTAGACTTCAAGCTGACATGATAAGAATTACATAGGGAACAATATCACTTTGGACTAGCACCAAAAATGTAACAGAAAGTTGACCCTATGGATAGACCTGGATAACGTGGAGGCTAAAAACCGTTCTTTAGCCTAAATTAGTATGTTAATATACGGCTTTGTTAATTCGGATAGGCCTATTTCAACCATGCTTAAGTTAATGGTGTTTTTCTAGGTTAGCTTTTGGTTTAGGGATATTCGACCACAAAGTTTACTAGGAAGCCACTGAAGTTAAATATCCCGGTGGTGAATTTTAAGTGAAAGGCTTCGTAATACAAATACTTTATCTAGCGTTTGAAAAAAATGTCAAAACGTTCAAACGTTTTGAGATGTTATCCTTTTAGCACGAGTAGGTTGGGTATATTTTTTGTTGGCCAGTGTAAGTTTTACAAAATTATAGGTAATAGATAAATATGAACAAAAAAAAAATGCTGAAGCAGAAGGAAAAGAAAATCATAAAACAAAATTTAATAATTTTATTAAACAAACTAGGGATTTTTTTGAAGAATTGATAAATTTTTATAGCGTAAACCGATTCCATATGTTACACAGTACAACACGAAAATAATTACAGGGTTCTGACTGGTAGATCAGACCAAAACAAAATATACGTGTGTCAGCGTTTTGCAAGATCACATCAGAATTTTATTTTATGGGGGGGTAAAATATCCCGCCTTTGGCCTGTTTGTGCAGCATATCGATATACAAAACTATGTGTTTGACAAACGGTTTCTGGTATGGGAGACCAAAGAAAAATATATATGTGTCGGCGTTTTGAAAGTTCGTGCTGCATATCGATATATGAAACTATGTGTTCTTTACATTTGAGGTGTAGGGTGGGTTTAGTAACTTTGTAACAAATGTTAAGGCCAACATTTTTGTGGAACATATTAACCATCTAACTTCCCCACATAAAGGTAATTTTTCGCTATATTTTAACAAATCGTACAAACATCCCGAACAATGTGAAGGGCTGGGATGAAATGATCTACAAAAATGTTGGTCATACAATTTTACTGCATATGTCAGAACACACCAAAGCGCAAAATTTAACGCAAACAACAAAAAACAATCAAATTCCAGTCAAAACCCTCTTGATAGCTACAACTGTAGGTTAGCTCTAACTATCGTTAGCCCATTAGTTTGTTTAAATAAACTATTAATTGAAAATAAGATAAACGCAAAAATATGTATATAGATTAATTGTAAAAGAAATTAAGAAAATACAAAATAAAAATTTTAAAGATATTAATAATTCTAAACAAAATAATGCATAACAAATAGAAAGGAGGCATATAATTAATAATAACAAATGTTTGTTTGAACATTTTCGTTTTGATTTTTTTCTTTTTAGTAAATACATCATAATTTTCTGGTGTATGTATGTATGTATGCTTAAGTACACATTATAAGTAAATTTGTTGTTTTGCAAACACGTACAAATTTCAATTACTTTTCTTAGTTTGTTTACGGCTTTTTATAGATATAAAAAACGATTCTTGCTGTAGTTCTTCTTGTACGCAATGAGGTATTAAATTTGAAATTAGATATTACTTTAGTTTTTAAATTTGTATAACTAAAAAAAATTTACCACAAAATATTTGTCTGTGTGTGTGTTTGGTTTGTCTGTATCGTTAGATTTATGTGAGTTTTTTTTGATTATTAAATTTCGTTTGCATTTGCTTTTCTCAAGTAATTAATAAAAAGTACATAATCACAAATAATTTATTATTTAAATAACAAAAAAATTCTTGTAATAAAGAAGAGTTTTCTTTCGTTTTCTTCATAGGATTGCTTTGTTTGCTTTTTGTGGTGTTCATTATAAATATTGTATAGTTTTCTCGTTAGTGTTAGGACTTAATTAAATTATTTGATAAAGACGACTGACTTAACTCGTTGTGGGTGGAAGGAAAGAAGGAAGGAGAAGAAAGAGACAGCTAGAGATGAGTTGATTTTAGAGGCTAGGCTATGCCTGTTTTTGACGCGTCTGTTCTGTATTTCGAGAGCCCACAATAAGGTTTTCTAAAATAAAAATTCATCTTCTGACTATTTTCCCCATTACAAATCCGATTTGAATAAAACTGATTTTATTAAAATGTTCATGCAGAATTTTTAAATAGGATCTGCAAACCTTGAAAAAGTTGATTCGATCAATAACTTTTGACATATGATACAATTTGATTGCAATTTTTGAGGGGAAAGGTAATGAGAAGCGGGGACGGCTGTTTTGAGAAAAATAATTCTTAAATGATTCCCTTCATTTCGTTATTTGGACAGATGCTCGAATTCCGAAGTATTCCGCTTCAAAATCACCACCAAGATAAGTAACCTCTCTGATTTCCCAGTAAACTTTGTGGACGAATATCGCGAAATCTAGAGCTAACATAGACAAATGGTTACTACTATTGGTTTATTCCTAAGCGGTATTGCAGAGGATTACATCTAAAATATAATGGGTAATGTCCGAAGGACTTTACATAAAACAATCTTTGATGGGAACATAATACATACCTCTGTTGGAGGAAGAAACATATAAAATTGGCTTTTAGCGTATGCGCCGACACAAATATTATTTGGGCAGTAAACTGGGCTTAAAGCTTATTGCTGTAAACTAAACATACAATTTAACGTTGGATAACTCTTAAATTCTATCTTTCAACTATAAGATATTCTACTACGAAATCTAGTTAATTATTATCATCAATTGACAACGACAGACTTGTTCGTCATATCATTTCAATGGGTGGGGAATAATTGTTGTTTCCAACTGATGGAAATAATCAAATAAATTTCGATGTAGATGATCTCACAGTGGGAACGCAGTGTGAAGTTTGGTTACTACATTTTTTGCTTTAGGGGTGGTTAATCTGCTAAATTATATTAAATATTATATTTGTCAAGACTAAGTTCTCTTTTTTAATTTTTATGTATGTATGTCTTACATAAGTAATTAAATGCATTTGTTTCAATTTGATTACAAATGATATCATGGACAAGGAATTTTTTTTTTGGATGGGGAAAATAGATACACGTTGTTGACATAGGCACATGTAATTGAGTATTATAAAAATATAAAGGACGAAAGAAAGAACAATACACACATATTTTTTTGACATCTCTAGTACTCCCTTTCAAACACTCACCTCCCCCAACTTTCAATTTACTTTTTTTTTGTTATACTTTTCTTGTTTTTTGATTCTCTCTTTTTTAAGAATTAAATAAAAATATTTCTCTTTTAATAACTTTTAACATTACTAATTATACATATGTATAGAAGAAGATTAGAGAGTAAAGTAGATAGT
Organism: Eudasyphora cyanicolor; assembly: GCA_963930755.1. NCBI lineage: Eukaryota > Metazoa > Arthropoda > Insecta > Diptera > Muscidae > Eudasyphora > Eudasyphora cyanicolor. The sequence continues at coordinate 63,749,212 of OZ005737.1, forward strand.
GTAGATAGAAGAATATAAATATATATATACATTATATATATATATATATGTTTTTAAAATTAAATAATAGAAAGAAGGATTTTAAGTTTGAAGTGCATAACTGGTTTCTCTTTAAGTTTTCTTTTTGTTGGGACTTTTAATGATAATACAACATTATATAACTTAGGAAGTGTGTGGTTAACAGCAACCGGTACTGTTAAAGGGCTTCCTGTTATTTTGCATTGGTGTTATTAGTTTTGGGCAACAATGGTGTTGTGACCACATCATTGTTATTGGCCTTTTCACTAATGGCATTACCTGTATTACTATCAAGATTGTTGCTACGTGCTATATTATGGAAATCCGTGGCAGCGGCTTCCGAAGTCATTAGACTACTTAACGAAACGACATCGTTGATATCGCCGCTATTGCTGCCGGAATTTGGTGGATTGACGGCTGCCAATATGCTACGACTGTGCTGGGAAGAAAAGTCCTAGAGGAAATAGAGGGGTTTATTTTTTTATTCAGTATTCAGAAAAATAAATTTAATCAAGAAAAACTTACGTTAAAAGATGGCGAGGCTGTATTGCTACCCACCGCCGTTGATCCTTTACGTATACTATAATTGCTACGTATGTTATGAGGTCTATCATCTTCATGTATAGAGTGTAATAACTGAAAGAGGAAATACGTTTATTGATTTTATTATTATTTGTTTGGAGACTTTTAAACAGCTTAATTCGGGTAATCTTCTTTTATTAGACGTATTAAATAAAATTTGACCTCAAGCTTGTTCATTAATAAAAACAACTAAATTGTTTAAAAAAACTTGAGGTCTTCTTGTTCTCTTTTCATCTCAAAAAGTAGGAATTTCCCAAGTCCCGTCACTAGTTTATTTCTGTAACAGAGCGGGACTGAAAAAGATCTTCAGTAGCGCTGCTTTATAGTATAAGATGATGTTAAGCCATTCAATGAAACCACATTAATCCCACTGTATCCCTTTGTACCCCAAAAAAAAGATCGATTAGTCCGAAACAATTTCGTGCAACAACTTTAAAGCAAAGAGAATCGAATAACAATGAGTTACCCTGGAAATCAGTGAAAAAAAAAAATCTAATATTTTTTAATCGCATTTTCCTTTCTATACCCTCTACCATAGGATAGTGGTATACTAATGGTGATTTCGATACTGAAAAAAATGTTGCCCCGTCGATTCGAAATTCTGAAAAATATTTGCCCTTTTTGTGTGGAACATATGCAGTCCCTCGAAATAAACTTAGCTCCTATTTCAAAATTCCACAATATGGTATAAAACTCCAGATTTCGGGAAAAGGGCAACGGAAATGTTGCACTTTTTTCCAGAAAAGAAATCGCCATAAGTATGTCATTCCGCAATACCTCGATATACAGGGTTTTCCAACAAGAGGTGTTATTTTGAATCACCCGGTATTTCGGTAGCTGTCACTTTTGAAGTATTTCGGTAGCTGTCACTTTTTTATTCTTTGGCATTTGACAAGTAAGTTCGGCCATGCCGAATCTTATATACCCTCCACCATGGATAGCATGTGACCTCACAGAGAGAACAGTAGGAATCACAACAAGGTACATAGATGCTATATATGGGTGCTATATCTAAATATGGACCGATATCGCCCATTATCAATCCCAAGTTACTTGCAGCTATAAGAAGTATCTATACCAAATTTCAGCCACCTAGCTCAAGTATTATAGATTGTAGCGTGATTACAACAGACGGACGGACGGACGGACATGGCTAAATCGTCTTAGAATTTTACGACGATTAAGAATATATATACTTTATGGGGTCTCAGATCAATATTTAGAGGTGTTACAAACGGTAGTTCGTGAACCAAATGACCTCAGACCAATATCTATTCTTCCGGCACTTTCAAAAGTGGTAGAGCATATTATGAAGGACCAAATTTTGTTGTTTTGTTCAAATCTTATTAATGAATCGCAATATGATTTTCGACGTGGTCATAGCACTACTCATTTGCTTCTAAAACTTACAGATTCTGTTCGTGACGATATTAATGAGGATAAGTTGAGCGTTCTCGTTTCTCTTGATTTATCTAAGGCTTTTAATTCTATCAGCTATATTCAACTCATTACGAAGCTCAGGGATGAGTTCAGTTTTTCTAAAACTGCCTGTTTGCTTATATATTCGTATCTATGTGAAAGAACTCAGTTTGTTGTTTCTAGTGGTGTTGAATCTGATCTGCTTCCACTTTATTCTGGAGTGCCACAAGGGTCTGTGTTAGGCCCTCTTTTGTTCGTTCTTTATGTAAATGATCTTCAGCGATATACTAGTTCTAATATATGTAAAACATTATTATTTGCTGACGATATTTTCTTATTATTTAGTAGTAGTCAATCTTCTACAGAGACTTATGAAAGAGAAATAAATTCTTGCCTTCGTCGTTTCTTAAATTGGGCGTCAGTGAATTCGTTATCTGTGAATCCACTGAAGTCAAAGGCTTTAATGTTTGGTCCTGTAACCCGTGTCTTGCCAAATCTTAGTATATTTGCTAATCATTATCAAATTGAATTTGTAAGCCATCATAGGTGCCTAGGTGTGATCATTGACTGTGAACTTTCATTTAAAAGTCACATTGATGCATTATCGGGAAAAGTTTGGGCTTCACTGAGAAGGCTGTATGCATCCAAGCTCATGCCCTTTTGATGTCTCAGGTTTTGTATGGTCTTGAGGTTGTTTGTGGAACTATTGATCTAGTTTTGTTTAGACTAAAGCGAATTATAAATGCCATTGCACGTTTCATATACAGTATTCGCCGAAGAGACCATATATCTGAGTATGTTAAACGATTCCTTGGTTGCATTTTTAATAATTTTGTGATTTACCGTAATTTATCCCTATTTTATAGCGTGATTAAAAGTAGCACACCTTTGCAATTGGTAAGGACATTTACATTTTCGCGATCTACTAGAAATCCACAAATAACAATGCCTAGAATATGGAAGAATATTTATGCTAGATCATTCTTTGTTAGAATAGCACGAAAATGGAATAGATTGCCTCTTGAGTTACGTATTTTTTCACACTCTAATAATGTATTCCGATTAAAGCTTTTGGAATTTGTTGCTTCATAATCTCGATATTGACTTACATAAATAACATTTAAAATCATATACTTATATCATTATTAACATAAATAATGTAAATATTCCTATTTTCTGAAATGTCAATATTAATATATATACATACATGCATTTTTCTTTATTCTATAGTGAATAATCGTTTTATGCTCGAGTACAAATACATATATTTTTGTATGTTTTCATCAAATATCTGTTGTTCAAGTTGAGTTACTACGTACTAGGACATATTCTTTTATCTTTTTTATGGCTGGGGAGCCAAATGATAAATTGTTTTTGCTTTTTTTGGATTAATTATATTAGGTTAAGTTTCTAACTCAGGATTTTTTTGAACAATGTAATATAATTTATTGGCCTTATTGGCTTCATATTACTATAATGGATTTAATAAATAAATAAATAAATAAATAAATAAATAAATAACTATATTTTACAAGCAATTTTGGTAAAGCTTTGCAGTTTGCATTTTATTTTGGAAAAAATCGTCACAACATACATGGGTTCATATTTTGGTGTATCCCACCCATATAGAAGTCACCCTCCGATATTTTAGATAGAAGACAAAATTTTCCAGACGATTAGACGGAATTTTTCCTTTTTCGTTTTACCTCTACTAAAATCCAACGTAAAGAGGTCGCTCTTGAACATTTTTATCTAGCCGTATACCACAATTTTGACAAGAAACTTAAGTATTAAGTACGAATTTCGAAAACTGTTCTTTATGTTCCAAGAGCTATCCCCAGTTATGATATTTATCAATTTTGTCCCACTGTACCTTTATCAGTACGGATTTAAAAATCGCTTATCTTCCCAATTTGTCCCACTGTTATCCTACGAATTTCGACAGTTTAAATTGCAACAGCTGCTCTCGGTATCGTATTTATCACTGTTTGCACCATCTAAAAATAGGCATTTCAAAAAAACGCGTCTATCGCTATAAATTGCTTATGTATCCACGGCTACACTTCCAACCTTGTACCATATTTATATATTTGTTGCCCATTGTAACCCTAAAGCACGAAATTCGAAAAACCGCTTCTTATATCTAGCTAGTGTATGCTCAGGTAGAAGGGTCCGAGGGTACCTTACCCCACTTTATTGAAGAGATCATAAGCAGGAAAGGTTATTTCTTCAAAATGGCAATTTCAGTGGACCGTACGGTGGGATTTTGGTGTCAATAACACTATTTTTTTACCACTCAATTTCAAAAATCGAATGATTTAGTTTTGTAGATAAATGTTTAATTATGAAAAGTGAATTTAGGGCTTTTCGAAAAATTTAATTTTATTTTTGAAAAATTGAAGTAAAGTCCATGCAATTGTGCTGAATAAGACATGACTAATATTTTCATGCACTTCAGTGGTCCATATACATACGAGTATGTACAATTTCCTTGAAAATACCATTTGACTTTATGTCAAATGTCATATTTGTCCCTTTTTGACCCACTGTATCATAAAAATGTGAATTTCGAAAAATTGCTTCTGATCTTACGCCTAGTGCGCCTCATACCAAATTTAGCAATTATCAATTTATCCGTTTGGTCTGCGTATTGAAGATCTGTCTGTCAATCGGGCCATAGACGTACGATATATACAAATTCTGAAGATTTATAATTACACTAACGTGCATTTGTAGACAAAAAAACTACATACCTTTTCCACTTCATCATCGAACTCAGCACAGCTAGGTTCAGTACCAGATTTACGTGATTTCTCCAATAATGTAGCCTTTTTGGCTGTCAAATATAGATTACGTTTGACAGCTATATAAATGACATCAGCAACGGCACGTACTGAATAATCGGGCACAAATGTTTGTCGAACTTTAGAGTCTAAACTCAAGGACTGTAGGGAACCCATCTGTGAGGGGGAATCTGTAAAATGAATGAAAGCAACAACAAAAATGAATCTTAATAACAAAAAGGTAATACGAAAACGGTAGCACTTACCCACAACCACATTGGGTACTAAAGCTTGAGTACCAAAATAGGTGAAAGGACCACTTTCAAAGAGTAACGACTCTTTGCCAACTGTAACCTCAACCCGACCTTCCAAGATAAGTACAAAGAAGTCCACAGCCTTGTTCTGTTGGAATATGAAAAGACAGGGATCATCCTTTTCTTTACCTTTGCACTTAATGCTGTGAACAATATCTTGATTTAGTAAACGACGTAATATCTGTTCGGATATGACTTCCTTTTTGAAGGCATCAATTGCTGCAATATGAAAAACACATGTTTGAGACGTTTCTTAAGAAGTCCGATATTCAATTCCAACTTACATGTACTTAAGAATTGATACGTGGCCAATGTCAATTGCGGCGATATGCGTATGGTTTGATTTTCTCGTCGCTCAGCAAATACTGTGAAATCTTGTTTCTTATTACGATTACGTCTCACTTTAGTGCGATTATCCACGAATACATCGGTTTCATCTACAATTTCCGCTTGAATCAGCTCTTCGATGACATCTTCCAACGTAACCAAACCAATAGTCTCATAGAATGGATCACCATCACCTTCATTGTTCACCCGATGCACAAAGGCCAAATGACCAATTGTGCCGTCCTTAAATTGATTGAACATTACATCCAAGGTATAGTCTTCGAATACAAAATGAACGGGATTTTGATAGAATTCACAAAGGGTCTTGAGCGGGGTATTATCGTCAGGATCCACAAAGGCCAAATCTTTGATATACAGCAGAGTAAGAATATTTTTACGATCACCCTCGTAAACGGGTATGCGAGAGAAACCAGATTTCATAATTTCGGAAACAGTTTCAAAATCTAAGGTAGCATCTAGGGGTAACATAAAGGCATCGTCGATATGTGTCATAACATCGGCAACAGTTTTCTTGCGCAACTCCAAGGCACCCGAAATGATATTAACTTCATTTTTGTCCAAATCATTAATACCAGTGGTGACCTAAAATGAAATGAATATAAAAAAATTAACATGAAATAATTCTCAAAATTAACATGTATATATTACAAATTTAAAGATGTTTAAGGAACAAAGATTTTATTATGGATTATGATTATCTAAAGCAGAAGTAAAAAAAGCCTTCCGAGGAGGAAATCATTCATTACTGACTCAAAGTTCAAGTGTGCTTAAAGTAGGTCTTTTCAGTCGATTGAATATAATAAAGTATATCCTCACCTCCAGAGTTACCAAAATGCCTGGAACGATGTCGCCCTATCTTCTAAAGACGAGTTTGGGCTCAACGAATAATTATCTAATGGCAATGCTCCCATAATACCGTGCTAGCCCAAAAATGTAATAGAAAGGAGACCCAATGGATATACATATTTCGACCATGTTTAATATCCAGATTTCTTTTGAGCTGAACAAAATATATCTTGGAAAAGTGGGTATTTTGAACAACGTTAGTTCTACGACTTTTTTCGTAGATGTCATTTACCTAAGCTAGATGAAAAAAATATATGGTTGGTTCCTAACGGAAATGCAAAAAAGATCAAAACAAAATCGACATTATTTCAACATAGACAAACTACAGCGACAGTTACAACCAGCAGGATAATAGGGAATGCATTAACGAAACATACATAGTCAAAATTCTACAAAGTTGTTCCCCACGACATTTCGTTAGGGGTCGCATTAGACGCGGTAAACAACCCAAGTCATAGAGGTCAGTTTGGTCCCTATTAAAAGTTAAACATTGATGTGATCAATTTCGGCCTAGGACGGCGATTTGTCCCACTCATTGAGAGATTTTAATTGGTAGATTAATCGTTCACACCCTGATCTGTTCTTTTTGTTTTGTATTAAATAGAAATGGTCAAAACGTAAGAAAATGCCAGTCGAGTACTCCGAATAAGGTATACCCTCACTTTGCAAGTAATGGAATATGGTACTTTGTATGAGAGCCAGAAAGGTGGAAACATTTTACTCAGTCTATAGACTAAAATACAGAATTTGATAACACTTAGCTAGTTAGTCGCTGTCGTAGAGAATTGTGCTGGGTGCCAGGCCATATAGATATCCCGGGGAATAAAGAAACTGACGTATTAACATGTTTTACCACCTCTTTCTGAGGCCCTTATAAAAAAATAAGGGCCTCAGGATGGCACCCATGACGACACTCGTAGGAGCCAGACGTGGAAAAGAGATCTGGGGAATGTAGCATCCTACTGGGACATCGGAAACAATATCTATTACAACAAATTAGCATTTCTGCGGCGACTGCAGTTAAATTATAGGAAGGAGAAATATCTTAGGAAATAAAAATGTATGAAACAAACCTGGTCCAGTTTTTAGACACCACTGGTGTCTTCCTGCTATAACCTTACCTATAAGTGACAGTGTTTATTCTTTGATCAATAAACTTTTTTGTGCTAAATTTAATAATGGTGAGATGTTAAATACGACTATATAGCTTAGATGCCAAATCAGAAGGAACATATACTGTGAGCTTCCAAAGAAAGTCTACATGTTTATAAACCAGGTATATATTTCAGTGCTACATAATACTACTTCGTACAGCCAATTATGTTCTATGAATGATATATATATTTCAGTGCTACATAATACTACTTCGTACAGCCAATTATGTTCTATGAATGAGATACGATTTCGTTTCTGAAAAAATTGTTGCCCCGTCAAAGTGAAAAAAGAAGCGTAACATGCAAGAGTGAACTTTTTACAATTACTGGCTATTACCTTAAATAAAAATAGATTAAACAACTATAATCGTTACAAATAAAGCATCAAGTTTCGGTGGTCAGAAAACATATAACAACTTTTGTTTTTTTTGCTTGATAAATATATATATCGCAAATTGTTGCATTCGTCGTTTTGCCTTTCTTCTTTTGTTTACGTTTTACACATGGCTCCGTCAGCTAAAAGCGCAACAACATCACATGTGACAAATCCATTACAAAGAATGGAAGCGTTAAATGCCATATATGTATGTGAGAGATGGTTTCATCGTAAGAATTGTTGTCAAATTTCTGATGAATCCTGTGACATGTTGGTCAAGAAAAAGGATAGTCTTCTGTGGCATTGTAAAAATTGCGCATCCTTCAGCCCAGCTGTTGCCGGGGATGATAAATTGTGGGATTCCGTCAACAAATAGAGTAAGAAACTCGACGACCTAATTGTTTCGCTGTCTTCAACTATAAAGTCGGAGCTACAATCCAGCTTGTCTGCAGTAAAGGACTTAGTGGAGATGGAGAAAAATAAATCTGATGAGTATCGGCGGACGACTGACGAAAAGATTGCTCAGTTATTACACCAAAAGCATAAAATTGGGCAGCAGTTTTGTCACAACGATATCTTAATTAATAGTTTACCTACTAAATGTACTCCAATCGAAGTGGCTCTTAAAATTCCACAAGCTCTTGGTATTCAATTAAAAGCTGAAGAAGTAAACGCATGCTTTTGGATTGGTAAACATAAAAAGACCATGATTTTAAAGCTTTTTTCTACAATTAAACGTGATAATATTATGAAAAAATATATGGCTGGGAAAAACTTGCGACTGAATCAAATTATCACTACGGATATTGAATCCAGGGTATATCTAAATGATAATTTACCACCAGCGGCCATAAAAGTGAAAAATAGTTGTCGCAGTTTGATGATGGATAAGAAAATAAAAGGCTTTTGTGTTATACCGTCAATTTCAGCTGCAATTATTTTCAACATTAATGGAGTGAAGAAATTTTGTGACGTTAATAAGCTTAGTGAGCTTATGGATGGGCCGCCTACTATGATTAGAAGCCGAATTGGTCGTATGAGCACCTTGGTGGTAAGGGATAAGTTCGGCACTCCAACTAGTAGTGCGGTGGATGCAGAAGAGTGATTTATAATATTTATTAAGATATGGTAGGTGGGTGGTTTAGTATCGAACTACTTTGCATTTTGCAAAGTAGTTCGATGTCCCCGGAGTTATGCTTTAATTGCCTTTAAATACCAAAATAGCCAGAATTATAAAAACAATGAATTTTTTTTACAAATATGTAACGGGTGATCCAAGTAGAGATACTTTTTTCAATATCCCTTTTTGACAGATCACGTGTGAGTCGTGTCATGCTGTCATTTTATTTTTGTTAATTATTGTTTGGCATTTCATCATGGAAAGACTTACGCCTGAACAACGTTTACAAATCGTTCAACTTTATTACAAAAATTCACGTTCTGTGAGGAATGTGATTCGTGTACTTCGACGAATCGACTCTCCACCGTGGAGAGCCGATTCGGCGCCGTTCGGAGTATCTGGGACTGACGTATGGAACGACTTGGCGCATTTTACGTCGATATCTTAAATTGAAAGCATACAAAATACAGCTTGTGCAAGAACTGAAGCCGCCCGACCTTCCCAAGCGACATCGCTTCGCTTTATGGACTCTTGAAAAGTTCAAAGAAGATCCGACGTTTTCGAGCCAAATTTTGTTCAGCGATGAGGCCCATTTCTGGCTCAATGGGTATGTAAACAAGCAAAATTGCCGCATTTAGGACGAAGAGCAACCTGAAGAGATTCAAAAGCTGCCACTTCATCCAGAAAAAACAACGGTTTGGTGTGTTTGTGAGCCGGTGGAATCATCGGTCCATATTTCTTCAAAAATGATGCCGGTGGGAACGTAACCGTTAATGGCGACCGTTATCGTGCCATGATAACCGACTATTTTATGCCTGAAATTGAAGCTCGTGATCTCGGCGACATTTGGTTTCAACAAGACGGCGCCACTTCCCACACATCGCATCAATCAATGGATTTATTGAGAGAACATTTCGGTGAGCAGATAATTTCACGTTTTGGGCTGGTCGATTGGCCACCAAGATCGTGTGATATCACACCGTTAGACTTTTTCCTGTGGGGATATGTAAAGTTTAAAGTTTATGCGGACAAACCCGCTTCGATTCAGGCCTTGGAACAAAACATCACGCGTGTCATTCGCCAGTTACCAGGCGAAATGCTCGAACGAGTCATCGAAAATTGGACTTAACGGATGGACCATCTGAGACGTAGCCGCGGAATGTTCTTTCCAAATGCCAAAGAATGTTCTTTCAAATGATAATAAAAATTCCCCATTCAATTTGAATTTTATGTGTTTTTTCTTTAAAAAAGTAGGGAACCTCGAAATGGATCACGCTATAGTTGTACCTTTTAAGTCGAAATGTTGTAGTCCCTCGAGTTTAAAGTAACTCCAATTTTTATATTTCCAAAATGTTGTAGAAAAATTGAGTTTCCGGAAAAACTGCAAAGAAAATGCTGTACTTTTTCCAGAAACAAAGTCGCCATAAGAAGACACTTCAAGAAAGTTAGAAATAGCCTATTCTTGAATGTTTGAGGGGATACTGAAAAGTTTTTAATATTTTGCGGCAATAAATTACATAATCTAGCCACACGAATTGCAAAAGATCGCTCGAACATAGAGTACAAAAACGAGAATAACCATGTCTACAACGCCTACCATAAACGAATTTTATATTTTGAGATTTGCTGTTAATCCAGAAAACCATAGATATATGCACTTTCGTATGGATGTAGTGGTTAATGGAATTAATTTTTCTTGTTGCTTGGTATTATTTGTGATTGTTTTTTTTTTTTGAGAATGATTTCATTTCATCATTTGAGAGCCCTTTGCTATTCGAATAATTGAACTTACCTTAACCAATTCCTTAAGACGTTCACGATTATAAACATTGCCGATTTCTTCACCCAAAAGAAAGTCCAATACTTTTGATGTGGGATAGGATAATGGAAAGGTAACCAGCATAATAAATTTGGTTACATATATCGTTTTTGCACCGACAGCCAGACCGTGTCGTGAACAAATAGCCTAAATGGAAATATGGAAACAAAATGAAGAGAGAGAAGTACACATTAATTCAATATAACTTTTCTGAGTATATGAAATAACTAAAGTAATGTCAATTAACCTGTGGTGTAATTTCACCAAAAATAACGATGGCAAGGGTAGAGAACACCACAGCAATAAGGCCGGAAGTTAAGCCATCCAAGAGAATGGTAAATGTCGAGTTAACCAACACATTACCCAACAAGATACTGCACAACAGGTAATTACCTTGATCTCTCACTGGTTGGATTTTCTTGGCATATTCACGCTCCTTTTGCGAGCCAGTATTACGCAAAATCTGAAATAGAAGCAAATAATAAATGAATTAAATTAGTAAAAAGAAGCATTTGATTTAAAAATTACCTTTAATTCTGTACGATCAATAGCCATAAGACCTAAATTCAGCCCAGAAAATAGAGCCGAGAAGCACAAACATATCAAAATGATGAGTATGGAAGCCCACATTGGCAGTAGACCTTCGTGGCTGCGCATAACACACCATGTGTCTTGGCATTGATGCAATAGTGGCAATGGATTCGCAAGTCCATCACCGCGGAATGCATTCACATCGTTCTTAGCACAAATATAGAAATCTTTTTTCGATTTCGGCAAGACAGCCTCATAGAGGGCCGTATTATCATTTACGGAGCCGTTAACAACTTTGTGCAATAGCGTGGCCGGAAATTCACAATAGGTACCGGCATCATTGATTTCATTTGTAAAAGCTATCACAGTATTTTCGGTAATACCTGTGCCGAATATGCGCAACGTGAAGGTAGATTCACACATAACACTTGGTATACCATTATCATATTCCACCTCGTGACTGGTGGACTCTAAACGGAAGCCCGTAATTTCTAGTGGAGAGAAATTGCTGTAAGAAAAAATAAAAGGAAAAGAAAATTATTAATTGTGATTGTGAGAAAAGGAGTTGTTGTTGGAGGATGTTTTTTAAGGAAATTGTCATAAATCGTTGAGAATTTTTATATATTCGCCCTAATTTTGGGGGGCGGAACATACGCATATATTACTTGAGTGACGGATTTCCCTTATAATACATATATTTTGGGGGAAATCCGTTCCAGGATATTATATGTAAGTTGTTTTAACTATTGATAGTGGTGGTGGAAATTCGAAAAAATTGACGTAGTTCTGCTGTTTCTAAGCCAGTCGACAGACTGCGTTTTAGAAGAGGCACAGAGACTTATCTACGGGCTCTCCAGGAGGGACAACGTGTAACTTTTGTATTTTAACATTTATTTGATAGAATTTTGTTGTTTCCACGCACAATCATATTAAAATAGAGAACATTTCCACGATTTTATCCAGAAGTTTGTAACTGAGAAATCGTCTCGTGAATGTGATGAGAAGAAATTGAAATGTGTCACACATTTATTTAAAAAAAAAAAAAACGCAACACAGGAGTCGTAGTCAGTACCACACCCTCATTCTACTCCTCAACCAAACCTCAAGAGTAACAAAATAAATTGCTCCCGTCAATTCCAACATATTTTTTTCTTTTTTTTAGTATTACCTTCAAACATAAAAATACCCCAACCACAAAACAAATTTAATCATAAAAACAAATCTCGTTTCAATATATCTCTAAGAACGTGCAAAATATCTCAATGACGCTTTTATGACGTACGAAAAGTTTGTGTGCGAGTATATACTTTCAATCACATCGTAGCGCCAACACCTCACAGTGGGGAAATTTCGAAAAAAAGACGGATATAAATCAGCCGTTTCTTAACCAGTCAACCGATTGTAATGAAACTTGGGAAACTTATACAAGATGTACTAGGGAGCTTAAAATTTTTAAGAAATTACCATATTAGTCTATATACCAAATAAGGAAGGATCTATAGGGTCTCGAAGTGAACCATTTCTGGGAATAGAAAAATTAACAAGTAAAGACGGAAGTTCGGCTATTCCGAATCTTATATACCCTCTAACATGGAACGCATGTGAATTGTTTCGGGTGCAAATAAACTCATATTATCAAATTTCAGTCCAATTCGTTAAAATTTGAGGTTTTTATGGCGTAATGTATGGGGGCTATATCAAAACCTATGACTACCGTTGTTTGTGTAAAGGGTTCCTGGTGCAAAAAATCCCCAGCTACCAATTTTCAGCCCGATCAGTTGAAATTTGAGGTCTCTGTGGCGTTAAGAATTCAAGTCGGAGAATTCCCATCGGATTTATGGGGGCTATATCATAAAATGAACCGATATTGCCCATTTTCAATCCCAACATACCTGCAGATATACGAAGTACGTATATGTACCAAATTTCAGCCACCTAGCTCAAGTATTATACAGGATTTTCCAACAAGAGGTTATTTTGATTCACCCGGTATTTCGGTAGCTGTCACTTTTGAAGCTTTTATTCTTTGACATTTGACAAGTAGAAAGTACGCCATTACTAAAAATGGAACGATACACGATTCAACAACGCATTGAAATTATTAAAATTCACTACAAAAATGGTGAAAATATTGCAGTCAAAGTTCGCAAAACTAAAGCATTTTTGGGTCGTCGTGAAGCACCTTGTCGGACCGCAATACAGAAATTGGTGGAAAAATTCGAGCTGTTGGGACAAGTTAGTGATGTGAAGAATAAAACCCGTGCACGTCGCTCAAGAACAACTGAGAATATTGCTGCTGTAGCCCAAAGAGTTGAAGAAAACCCAGGATTGTCCATTCCTCGTCGTTCTTTGGAATTGGGCATTCCACAAACGTCATTACACCGTATCTTGCGACGACTTGGGTCTTAAGACTTATAAAGTTCAGTTAACACAAGAACTCAAGCCGGCCGATCATCAACAACGTCGTGTCTTAGCTGATTGGGTCCTTGAAATGCATGAAAATGATCCGGAATTCCATTGAAAAATGATCTTGAACAAAAATGAACAAGCAAAATTGTCGCATCTGGGACTCGGAAAACCCAAGAGTTATTGTTGAGAAGCCTCTCCATCCTCAACGTGTGACTGTTTGGTGCGGTTTATGGTCCGGCGGGATCATTGGACCTTACTTTTTCGATAATGAGGTTGGATCAAAAGTTACGGTGAATGGATTGCGCTGTCGAGAGATGATTAATGATTTTTTATGGTCGGAGTTGGAATGTATTGATCTGGACAACGTTTACTTTCAACAAGACGGCGCTACGTGCCACAAAACCATTGCTCCGTTACGGGAAAAGTTTCCGGACCGTGTTATCTCTAGAAGAGGTGATCGCAATTGGCCACCGAGATCTTGTGATTTAACACCTTGCGACTTCTTCAAAGATAGAATTCGTGAGGCTATCGAGGACATAGGGCAGCCACTTTGCGATTTGGTTATGGAAAATTGCATGAAAAAGATATGGTCCTGTAAGCATGGTCGTGGTGGCCATTTGGCTGATGTTGTTTTTCATTATTAACAGCATACCTTCCTCTTTATTATGAAATAAACATCCGATCATTTATCTAAAAAAAATGGATTTTTTCTTTGAATACAAAAATAACACCTGTTGTTGGAAAACCCTTTCGATTGTAGCGTGATTACAACAGACGGACATGGCTAAATCGTCTTAGAATTTTACGACGCTTAATAATAAATATACTTTATGGGGTCTTAGATCAATATATAGTGGTGTTACAAACTGAGTGACAAAATGAATATACCCCCCATCCTATGGTGGAGGGTATAAAAAGTTACACGATTTTCAAAATTGTGGGTACTTCGAGGCCCTGTAGCTACGTCTCTGTATGTCATACTAGGGTCATACCTAAAACGCAAGCTCCCTAAGCTGCTAAAAAAACTGCAAATGTATATCTTATTTATCCCGAATCCCCCACTGTGCGTCTGTCTATCGCTATACGAAGAAAATAACGAAGAATACGATTATTTCAAAACCTAAAACAGTTTATGAGCTCTAAAAAGCGATATGGACGCTTAGCGTAGTAGCTATGCGGGGTTGGCAGCGAGATTGATACCTCCCCCCCAGTAGCTAGTAGTATTTAGAGTGGCTATGACAACTGAAATCATAAAAATTCGCAACAAAACAAAAAAATGTACCCAGAAAAAATAGATTGATTTTAGGTGAGTGATAGATACGCCAACGCTAATGCCATCGCATTGTCAGTGATAAACATACCGGGTTTTAATAAAAATTCTGTTGAGGCAACAAACAAATTTAAAGTTTTGTTGCAGTAAATCTATACCTATACATGCATACATAAATGTATATCTATGTAAATGTATTTCTTGCGATTTGTTTGCTTTGAAAAATCAGAATGAAAAGCTTGTGGCTTCTATAGGAAATAAAGGGGAATCAAGATGGAAACTATTTTCCATTACAAACACCGAGCGAGATAATGCATAAATAAATAAAGCACAATGCAATAAAAAATTAAAAATCTTGTCTGGTGGATAAACATATATTTGTGTGTGTGTGTGGCCCATGATATTATTAGCCTTGTTCCTTTACGTAACTCTATTTGGAAGGGAATTTTAGCTATGACAACCGATATGGACCATATGGACCGATATGACCCATCACTAGAGACGATTAAATGCAATATAAACATTTAAATTTCAGCCAAATTGGTTGAACATTTTGTTATCCAGAGCGTCAAGAAGTCGAATCAAAGGAGAGACCTTTATATGGGGTCTATATTAAAACAAGGATTGACGGTAATTTTTGCACGAAAGGGTAAATGGCCAAATAATTTCAAAATAATTAGTTGTAAAAATAACTGAATTCGGAGGGGGGGCTTTTATACGGGGGCTATAAAAAACCTTGAGCCAATACTTATATATTATATATTTTCGTAGAGATCGGTTCATATTTGCGACACAGGGACCATTTTTTCGCATCAATGACTTAAAAAAATGTGAAAACAATTGTCAGAATTAGGGAAGTCTCATCGCGGATTGTGTGAACTCTTTCCCGAGTTTCTAGGATCCCTTAAAAAACAAGTGACAGATTCACTTCAGTCGTATCCATTTCAAAATATTTTATTTCATTTCAAATATTAATTTATGAGTTCTGAATTTGTTATTATACGGGTATATATAGGTTCCTGTTGTTCCTATGAGAAGCATAGGGCCTCAACGATTGCGATCCATTATTATAGGTCTGACGCTAACGGTTTCAGCTCATTCCACGACTTGTTAATTTTTGCTGCTTCTTATTTAGAATACTGATTTTTGAATTGATGAGGTCCGAATTTCAAATGGCATATCTGATTTTCTGCATTTCAACAATTGACGTGTTCTGAATAGAAATCCTAAATTTCCATTGACGTCTTTTGAATTTCAATAGACGGAAATTCTGAAGTTCAAGTGAATTTTCAGTATTTCAATTAAAGGGTTCTGAATTTAAGTTGATATTTTTACACTTGAAAAAAGAGTAGATTTTCGTTTCAGTATTTTTTAAAAAATTTTTATACAGAGAGAGAGAATTTTTGAATGTAACTTTTCTAATTTTGATTTACTCATAAATGTAAAGGAACAAACCTATTACCAGGTAGCAGTGTTGCCAGAAGTGACAATTTATAGCCATTTAAACGATTTTTGAGGCCAAAAATAGAAAATGACTACATGAAGTTTTTGGGCCTGAAATAACGATTTTCAATGAAATAAAAAACTAAATACCCGATATTTAGTTTTTTAATAAGAGCGCTACAAAAGTTTTTTTTAAATAAAACAAAAACGGTTTTGGATATCAATGAAATTCTTTATTCCTGTGAAAGTACGTTCGATGCCATACGTATGGAACTCGATTTCTTTTGCATGGCCACCACGGGCACGCTTGCAGAAGTCCAGACGCTGAACCCAATTTTCGACGGTTTTCAAGCATAAATCGGCCGATACTGCTGCAATTTCACGTTCGATATTCGTACGAAGTTCATCAATCGTCGCTGGCTTGTTGGCGTAGACTTGACGTAGCACCACAGGAAATAGTCTAACGGCGTCAAATCGCACGACCGAGGCGGCCAATCGACTGGACCATTTCGTGAGATAACACGTTCTCCAAACTTGGTTTCCAATAAATTGATTGTGGCATTCGCTGTGTGGCTTGTGGCGCCGTCCTGCTGGAACCACATGTCCTCCAAGTCCATATCATCCAATTGGGGCCAAAAATATTCGGTTATCATTGAACGGTAGCGATTCCCATTCACAGTAACGTGCCGGTCTTGATCATCACGGAAGAAGTACGGCCCAATGACGCCGCCGGCCCATAAACCGCACCAAACCCTAATTCTTTCGGGATGCAATGATGACTCATGGAGTACGTGTGGATTGCTGTCTGACCAATAACGCATATTTTGTTTATTGACGAAGCCATTCAGCCAGAAATGAGCCTCATCGATGAAGATGATTTTTCGCGCTCTTAACGTTGAGGCCACTGACTACGAATTTCGGTAGTACATTTTAATAATTTCGACTCGTTGGCTCGTATATCTATCCATCATGAAATGGCAAACCTTACTGAAGAAAAATGTCAAAAGAGCGGCAAAAAATATGGCGTCGTTTGCAGTCACTGTCGATCTACTTTTGTAGCGTCCCTGTTGAAAAACCCTTTACAAGTTAACATTTTAGGTTTATTATAATGGCTTTGCGAGATACTTAACATTTCCATTTGCCTTTTGGGTATACGAATTATACATCTTAAAACAAAATATCTAAACAGTGATCCTGATCAAGGATTAAAACAGGTAATAACTGTGCTAAGTTCGGTCGGGCCGATTGTTATTTACTCTGCACTATGGATCCCATTCAATGCCATAATATGAAAAGGGCTGTCCGATTCATAAAATAAATATTTCAGATATGAACAAGTAGCAATATCCCCAATCGATGGAGAGATATCAACGTGGTATTCATACCCAAGGCAGGAAAGTTATCACACAATAGGCCAAAGGACTTCAGGGTAATTATTTAGTCTATCCTCGTTCCCATTGAAAGGTCTAATAAGGCTCTTAGATTCTTTCCTTAAAGAAATTCTGGGTACAAAACTCGTGTCGCGGAACAAACATGCTTACAACAAGGGCAAGTCTGGCGAATTGGCCCTGCATGAAGGAATTCAATACACACAGAATACAGTTTGGTTGCCTCGACCGAATTATTTGCCAACCGAATTTTGGTAGTTCGGTCTACTGTCTCAGGACAACCAATATTTTGGTTATGGTATACTTCTGCTTCAATGTTGACAACAATCATATTTGGTTGCGCCAACTACGAAAATGGTGGCTAAAATTACCTGCTGTAGTTGCCACAACCAACTGTTTTAAAAAATTGGTTGTTCTGACAATTTGTCAGTCATATACTACCAATTAATTAAAAACAGTTTTCATAAATTTTTATTTTATTTATTGAACAAAAAACAAAGCAATTCATAACAAAATTAAGAATCCCATATTACAAATTCATCACTATTATGAGATGTGAAAATATTTGACACACATTTTAGTACACGAAAAAAAAACACAAACCTTTTATGCAAACATTGCTTAACCCTGTGCTTCCAATTTTATGATTGTTGCTTTTGTTTTTTATTTATGTAAAACATTTTACACACATATTCTGCATTCCACACATTATAATCCACACGAGATTATTTTTGATTACCTATACCTTGAACAAAATGTTGAAAATTTATTTATGTCGAGTAATTTTATTTTTTGTTTGTCATGTATCAGCAAAAGAACAGCAACCAATCTTTCGGTTGTATTTCCCAAAATACATTTAATTATTCTAAATTTGGGAAATGATTGGGATAACCAATAAACGATTATTTATTAATATTTTTTCTGATGTAGTAACCAATTATTCGTTGCAATAATAATCTTTGGCCTATTGATACAATTTCTGTTGTCAAGAATAAAACATTGATTGTCACAACCAATAATCGATCATATGGTACTACATATAATGAAAATTTTAAATTGGTTACCATAGCTAACCGAGTGTCAATGAAAAAAACAATATTAATTCGATTGATACAACCATCGATTTAGTTGCAAGCATTTTCATTTGATCGTATCCATGTTATTATTGTTGTTTCAATCATTTATTTATAAATACAACCGACAGACTGTGTAGGCAATATACTTTTTGTTGCTAGTAATATTTTTATACCCTCCACCATAGGATGGGGGGTATATTCATTTTGTTTGTAACACCTCTAAATATTGGTCTGAGACCTCATAAAGTATATATATTCTTAATCGTCGTAAAATTCTAAGACGATTTAGCCATGTCCGTCTTATGTGGTAATCACGCTACAGTCCGCAATAATAGAGCTAGGTTGATCAAATTTGGTATAAATATTTCTTATGGTTGCAGGCTGTTTGGGATTGCAAATGGGCCATATCGGTCAATGTTTTGATATAGTCCCCATATATAGCATCTAACTTGGTTTGATTCCTACTGTTCTCATCTACTATATGTTTCCTACTGTTCTCATCTACTATATTTTTTTTGTTATTTTCTTCAGTTTTGAGTTATTTTGTGAGGTCACATGCTATCCATGGTGGAGGGTATATAAGATTCGGCATGGCCGAACTTAACGCTTTTACTTGTTTTATTGTTACAATCGAATTTCAACCAATTATTTTCCTGGGTGTATGGTATGGAAAGGCTTTTAACAACATTCACCCAGATGTGGTAATTGCGGCGCTGTCGCATCTAAGGGTGAACTATAGCTTGATAAGACTAATTCAGCGTTTATAAGATACCTGTCGGAGAGGAATGGGTTGGCAGAATACCAGGAAGAAGAAACTATCTCCACTTCGAGATGATTCAAAGCTTGATGAGAAGGTTGGCTCACGGAATACAGATACTTGTAGTGTCCATCAAGCCGAGTCGCAATATAGTGAGCAACACCGTCGTCGTAATTTACACGGTCGGCCAGGCTGCCATTAAATCTCTGGAGGCTACTTTCCTAAATTTACAAATATCTCTCGACTGCCGCAGATCTCTAAACGAGATGGCTAAACAGTTTAACATATACCCCATATGGGTACCAAGCATAGGAATATCCTGTGAAATTGAAAAGCCGACGAACTTGCTGGAAATGGATGACATTAAAAATTCTCGAAGAATTTTGCATATATTGGTGCCTCACTGTCCACTCACTGGCTGGCTTAGGCAAGGGGAAGTCAGGCAGTCCAATGAGAGACGGACAGAAATCGACAGCTGAACGGTAGCTAGGCAGATTTGGCCAAGATACGACCTAAAAATCGCAAAATGTCTTCTCACACTAGGAAAACATGTCTACGTTAGAGTCAGTTCTGACGGGACATTGCCAGAACGGCGAACATGCCTCCTGGCATGAGTCCAATGACTTCTGCAGAACCTTGGGAGATGAATAGGAAGTGGAGAGCATTGAGCACTGATTTGTTACTGTTCTGCATTGAGTAGACGACGTCTGGATATACTGCTGTCGACCTTTCTATGATGTCTGACAGGTCTTGCAGGTACCGATATTCGTCTTATTGATAACTTTGTGTATCAAACAGGTTGGTTCCGATGAGGGACAACTGGGCCCGTAGTAGCACTAGGGACCTCAATTGGTTTATGTGAGCTGGTAACACCGGCTGCCAACCTTACCAATCTTAACCTAACAAGTAGCGATTTTTTCGATCCCTTTAAAAGGATTTAGCAGTTCTTTGTAATTGAATAAATTAAAAAATGTCTTTAAAATACAATCAGTTCAAGTCTCGATTACTGGATTCTGAAATTCGATATGGAGGCCATATGTTTTTGAAACATTTCAAAAAAACTCATTATCCAATTTTTGTTCTTTGATTTTGAGGACTTTTTTTTATCGAATTCATCTGGCAACACTCCCAGGTATAGCTATTACCTTATGATTTGATTTTTTTCATTCTTAGGCTATGTGTGAAATGGAAACTTTTTACTCGGCAAAAAAAAGCAAATTCCTGACAATTTATCTTATGTTTAAGTAACTATAATTACTCGGTGAATTTCCGAGTAAGATTTAGGTACGTGTGTTTCTCATTTCTCTTTTCTTTTTTGTCGTCTAGATTCATTAGTTGAAATAATACTAATGGGATGTTCGATAGTGGATGGATATGGGATGTGGAATATCTGTTAAATCGTTTTTCTCATATTTTATTTAAATTTTGTGGAGAAATAAGGAGCAATAAAGTGAATAGGAGGAAGAGATAACACAAAATATTTCAAACATTCTGTTAGAACACTCATCATTTTACTAATCTCTGTCTTCTAAGTTTAGTTAATTTTATATACTTATGTACATACTCCTATGTATATTATATGTATGTATTTCATTTTCGAAATTTATCATTTTGGTAAATATGTTACCTTTATAGCCGTGTTTTACTAACGCTTTAATAGCGTTCTATAAAATATATGGTTTGTGTCAATGCTATTTAAATCGAACATTAATAAACAATGGTTCTATCTTTTCCCGTTTTCGGGGTTACAAAGACATAACACTCTGTACCACAGTGTAGTGTATAGAGTTGGATAATTCTAAAACATTCTGCACCACTGTGTCCGAACTATTCGAGGGGTGAAGGGCAATTTAATGTGTTTTGGGGGAATATGTCAGTCATTATTTATTTTTAGCTGGGAATATATAACAAATTTAGTGTGAGAAATTAAATGACGCCCTTGACACATATGTGCATAAATTAAAGAGATTAAATGTCATGTTAAATAATTGAAAACTATTCCAAATTATTTTTCTTTTAACCGAAGCAAACAAACACCACACATGTACTTTAGACTGCTTATTAGAACTAATCAATTTCGGGTATTCTCTGTGTTTGTTCGCTCTCTTTAGTTAGAAAAGAAGATTATTCATTCATTCAATCATTCAATTGGGGTGATTCAGTTGAAGGTTAATTATTACAATAGATAGTAACGATAATTTTATTTGCATATTTTAACATATTTACTACACGAAGAGAATTTTTTCAAGATAAAATTCCCGAAGAAGCATTTCCTAAAATGTAATTTCTTAAAATTTTTAATGTAAAGTGAGTCAAAGTGATGTCTTCTGATCTGGAAATTTCAACGAAAATCGGTTAAGAACTGTCCGAGTTGGAGGGATTGACATTTTGGTCAAAAGCTCCCCCTTTTTCCCATCCATATATCTGTGGCAGCACCAAGACCGCCGTGTTCGAATGACAGACAATCTGGCAACTTGTTAACGAACCAGAGGAGGAGAAAACAACAGCTGATTCCAAGAGAAGTCTTCGCCGTCAACGGTAGCATTTTTTAGCAATACTTCGTAAGATTTTGTGAACTAGTATTAGTAATAATTAATAGATTTAAATAGTTGTTAAATGAAAATACGTACGTTTTATTACTACATCGGCAACTATATTGGTGACCCCGCTTTTCACGCACAATTTGAAGTGGTATTTTTTACATTGCTACAAAAACTTCTTGGAAGCAGAGCAGCGAAAAAAAAACTTCACAGCAGAACAGAAGCAGCACTTTTAAAATTTTTAACGTTTTTTCATGCATCATTTTGCCAAAATAGTCTACGTTTTTTGCTTATGCATTCCACACACAACTTGAGGCAACGAGAACACTCTAATTACAACGAAGATTCGCTCAGTGGCGACGACATGGAAATTTTCAACTGTAGCAACATGAACATGTCGGAAATGGAAAAATCTAATTCAGCGAATGGAGGCATTACAACGTGAAATACATTCTCTTCGAGAGTCACAAGGGAACGCAGATGATTAACAGCGATCGAACTTTCATAAGGTGCATATTCCTAAATTCAACAAAGAGCATCCGGAATTGGTTTTTGCTCAGGTTGAACGCTCTTTTGCTCTCTGTGGTGTTTCAACGGATGCGGACAAATTTGATGTTATTTCTGTGCACCTTGAAGACGACATACTCTTGTCGTTGAAGACCTCATAACAAATCCGCCGAAAGACGACAAATATTCTACATTGAAGGAGAGACTAATTTCGAAATTTGCTGAGTCTTCCGAGTCTAAATTGCGACGTTTATTGCAAGGTGGTGAGGCAACAGGTATGAAGCCGTCGGAAATGCTATCCCACATGAGACGTTTGGCACCTGGTAAAGGAAATGAAACAATTATTCGGACACTATTTCTCTGGCAAATGCCAGATTCGATTCGTCCTCTATTAACTGTGTGGGAAGAGGAAGATTTAGACAAACTTGCTAAAAGCGCAGAAAAAATATTGGATGCTATAGGAAATACTGTGTGTGCTGTCTGCGAGGCACCACCACGTTCTGATACCAACATTTCGGTTGACGCAATTAATTCGCCTGTGTCTTTAGCTGATATTTGCAAAACATTAACGGATCTTTCTGCTAAAGTGGACACCTTTCAAGCGAGCAATACAAGCAGATACGGTCTTCATCGATCCAGATCTCACAGTTATTCACGTTCAAATGATAGACCTCCTAACAACAAATTGCTTTGCTTGTATCATCAAAAGTTTGGAGATTCTGCCAAACATTGTAAACCGAATTGTCCCCGCTACAACTCTAGTTCGAGAAAACTAATAGAGCTGTCATCAGTTAACACGATTGGCGATAGCGGCAATGACAACCCAGTAAAGGAGTCTACATATCTACGACACATGTACAAAGTCTCGGTTTTTAATTGATTCCGGATCGGTGGTGTCAGTAGTACCCCCATCCTTAATCAGAACAACTCTAAAGCCGTCCGACATGAGACTTCTTGCTGCAAACAGCAGTGGAATACAAACTTATGGTTATTGTGTTCTTAAATTAGACCTAGGTCTACGTCGTGATCTCAAGTGGTTGTTTACCATTGCCGATGTCCAGTCGCCCATTTTGGGAGCAGATTTTTTAATTCATTATAATTTGATGATTGACTTAAAACGGAAATGCCTTATCGATAATACAACAAATTTAACAAGTCGTGGTGAAATTCGTAAGACCAAAGATTTTAGTATTTAAACATTACGAGGGCTGCTATATATATTTTTGGCCTAATAATGAAAATGCGAATATTTATCATCAATGGTTTTATTGTTTTTCAAAGTATTCTCCAGCATGATTTATACATGCGCTCAAACCAATTCTCGAAGCACTTTTTCCACTCCGATTGAGACACTTCCAAAACATGGCTTTTGAACGCTTCAACAGCATCTTCTGCTGACGAAAATCGTTGACCACGCATTTTTTCTTGATGTGCGGGAATAAAAAGAAGTATTGGGTGCCAAGTCAGGGCTGTACGGCGGATGACCCATCAATTCGACTTTTTGGCCGGTCAAAAAGGCGCTGGTTTGAGCCCATGTGTGAGAGGTCGCATTGTCATGGTGTGCAATGATTCGTCTTCTCTTGCTCGTTTTTCGGATATTCTACATTGAAGGAGAGACTAATTTCGAAATTTGCTGAGTCTTCCGAGTCTAAATTGCGACGTTTATTGCAAGGTGGTGAGGCAACAGGTATGAAGCCGTCGGAAATGCTATCCCACATGAGACGTTTGGCACCTGGTAAAGGAAATGAAACAATTATTCGGACACTATTTCTCTGGCAAATGCCAGATTCGATTCGTCCTCTATTAACTGTGTGGGAAGAGGAAGATTTAGACAAACTTGCTAAAAGCGCAGAAAAAATATTGGATGCTATAGGAAATACTGTGTGTGCTGTCTGCGAGGCACCACCACGTTCTGATACCAACATTTCGGTTGACGCAATTAATTCGCCTGTGTCTTTAGCTGATATTTGCAAAACATTAACGGATCTTTCTGCTAAAGTGGACACCTTTCAAGCGAGCAATACAAGCAGATACGGTCTTCATCGATCCAGATCTCACAGTTATTCACGTTCAAATGATAGACCTCCTAACAACAAATTGCTTTGCTTGTATCATCAAAAGTTTGGAGATTCTGCCAAACATTGTAAACCGAATTGTCCCCGCTACAACTCTAGTTCGAGAAAACTAATAGAGCTGTCATCAGTTAACACGATTGGCGATAGCGGCAATGACAACCCAGTAAAGGAGTCTACATATCTACGACACATGTACAAAGTCTCGGTTTTTAATTGATTCCGGATCGGTGGTGTCAGTAGTACCCCCATCCTTAATCAGAACAACTCTAAAGCCGTCCGACATGAGACTTCTTGCTGCAAACAGCAGTGGAATACAAACTTATGGTTATTGTGTTCTTAAATTAGACCTAGGTCTACGTCGTGATCTCAAGTGGTTGTTTACCATTGCCGATGTCCAGTCGCCCATTTTGGGAGCAGATTTTTTAATTCATTATAATTTGATGATTGACTTAAAACGGAAATGCCTTATCGATAATACAACAAATTTAACAAGTCGTGGTGAAATTCGTAAGACCAAAGATTTTAGTATTTAAACATTACGAGGGCTGCTATATATATTTTTGGCCTAATAATGAAAATGCGAATATTTATCATCAATGGTTTTATTGTTTTTCAAAGTATTCTCCAGCATGATTTATACATGCGCTCAAACCAATTCTCGAAGCACTTTTTCCACTCCGATTGAGACACTTCCAAAACATGGCTTTTGAACGCTTCAACAGCATCTTCTGCTGACGAAAATCGTTGACCACGCATTTTTTCTTGATGTGCGGGAATAAAAAGAAGTATTGGGTGCCAAGTCAGGGCTGTACGGCGGATGACCCATCAATTCGACTTTTTGGCCGGTCAAAAAGGCGCTGGTTTGAGCCCATGTGTGAGAGGTCGCATTGTCATGGTGTGCAATGATTCGTCTTCTCTTGCTCGTTTTTCGAATTTCTCCGAAGACTTCAGGCAAACAAATTGTGGTTTACCACTCTGAATTGACCGTCCTACGTTGATCAAGCGGAACAGTCGCCACATGACCAGTTTTGCCGAAGAAACAGGCGACAATTTGCTTCGAAGTGCTTCTTCCACGAACAACTTTCGTTGGATTTGGCTCGTCTTCGAAGAAACACACGGTCGATTGCTGTTTTGTTTCGGGCTCATACGCATAGATCCAGGATTCGTCACCTGTGACGATCTTATAAATGTCTTTTGAAGCACCGCGATCGCATTTTTTTAAAATTTCTTTGCACCAATCGACATGAGCCTTTTTTTGAACGATTGTCAAATTGTGCGGGATCCAACGAGAACAAACCTTTTTTACGGCCAGGTGTTCATGCAATATCGAATGTATGCTGGTGGAAGAAATGCCCAAGGATGCCTCTATCTCACGGTATGTCACATGACGATCTTGCATTATCAGTTCACGCACGGCATCAATGTTCTCTGGCACAACGGCCGTTTTTGGAAGACCTTCACGACCTTCGTCTTTGAGCGAGCGTCGGCCACGATTGAATTCATTAAACCAGTTTTTCACAGTGCTATAGGATGGTGCTTCATCGCCATACAAAGATCTAAGTTCATCGATGCACACTTGTCGTGATAATCCACGTCGAAAGTTGTGAAAAATGATCGCACGAAAATGTTGACGAGTTAATTCCATTTTTTTGCCAAATTGATTTTTTCAATTCACTGTAAACAACACAAATGATGGTCGTACGTCAAAACGTTCTGAGTACGTTTATGCTAAAAAATGTCTAACGTATATATAGCAACCCTCGTATTCCCCTGGCTCTAGACCATTTTTGCCTCTATTATGTATTATACAGGGTGTTTTTAGGCGTGTGGTTTACAATCTGGCAATACTTTGGTCTTTTTGACAGCTGTCGCTTGATTTATGCTCAGTTTGGTTTGTCATTTCATAATGAATAGACTTACATGGGGTTACTTTTGTGGGATTATGTGAAGTCGCTTGTCTACGCAGATAAGCCCGACACGATTGACGCCTTGGAAGAGAATATTCAGCGCGTTATTGCTGACATACAGCCCCAAATGCTGCAAAAAGTGGTCCTCTCGGCAGTGTTGCCAGACGAATTTGACCGAAAATCGTCAAAATGGGGGTACAAAAATGGTCAAATCGTCAAAATAAATTTTCGAAATCCGCAAAAAATCGTCAACACAAAAATCTACCAGCACGTACAGCTTTTGAATTTTTTTATGACGAAGGACATGTTTCGGAAATAGATATGTATTAATTGGTACTCTCAAATGATTTTTGGGGTTCCTCAAAGTGAACTTAAAATGAATTTTGTTGGCGGATCACACATTCTTGAACTACATTAATAAATAAATCTGGCGGAAACATATATCGTACATATTAATTTCATACGTTTGAAAAGAGTCTTGCTCATATATTATTTATTTCTTTACGTCATGAAAGCCACTAGCTTTAACTTATTGGGACAAAGTTTGACAAAATGCATATTACCATTGTTTTATACAGCCCCCATATGAAGGTTGCATTAGATTCAACTTCTTGACATATTAGAAATCACTAGTATCAACCGATTAGACTGAATTTTGACAATTTAATATTATCTAGAACAGCTCAAAGGGAGACTGAAATTTGGTTATTTGTGTTTACTTTTACCCATAATTATTCATACGATTACTGACTTCATTGGTCAACATTTTGGTATAGCTCCCACGCAATGTGACTTTTTAGCGCGTTAGAAACCACAAATTCCAATCGATTGGGCTAAAATTCGGCAATTTGTATTTTGACGTAGCCCTTACTTTACCTAAAAAATGTCACTGTATTTTCTCTGCCAATTTTACAACATAACAAAACTTTAGAGATTTTTCTTGTTATGTTATTGAGTGCGGTCCATAATATTTTAGAAATTTTTTAACATTTCTGATTTTTATTTTAAAAAGATAAATGGGAGTGTAAATATATCCCGAAAGAATTATAAAAAAATCTGTAATATAAGAACAATTTGTGAAGTTTTTCTTACTTTTTTCTTATAAAAAATCGTCATTTTGGGCCAAAAATCGTCATGTCCTATTTTTTGGCTCTGAAAATCGTCAAAATGACGATAAATCGTCATTTCTGGCAACACTGCCACTCGGCCTGAACTTATTCGAGACAGCCGCGGCGGTCACTTGTCCGAAGTCATTTTTAAAACATAATGGCAAACCCTTATCTTTAATGAGAGCTGCAATAGCTCTCAGAGAGCAATCGAAAACTATTTATGACTTTAGTGAACGAGAAACACATCAAAGGGGTGACCTAAATCCGTTTAAGGACATTTTAGGTAATTTAAGCAATGTCCGTCCGTTCGTCTGGCTGGTGGGCACGATAACTCTCGAAAGGAGTAACCGATTGACTTAAAATTTTGTATGATAAAATATTTTATTTCCTATCTCAGGCTAAGATTTAGTACCTTCCCCAACAAAGGGTTAACATTTATTGATTTCTCAAATTTATTGAAATATTGATTCTCTAATAACTGCTGCACTATCTATCCGAACTAGGGTAATCAAAAACCGCACCGGTTAACCGGTTAATCGGTTTCTCTTTAAAAACCGCCTATCGGTTTTCGGTTTTTCTACATTTTCGAATAACTCGAACCGTCGGTTTTTTCAACTCGGTTTATTCGACTTTTCAGTTTTTTGAAACCATTATGAAATGATAATGAAAATATTATTTTTGAAACAGGAACCTACCTAATATTTTGAAAACATCAATATAAAAACCGTTGACATCATTTGTGCATATCCATCGATTTCAAAATTCAGTTTTGTATGTATTTATACCGTTTACATTGCTAACTTCCCTATAGACTTCGTCTGCATATTTGATCAAGGGTCTAGGTCAATCAATTTCAATCCTTTCTAATTGAAATGTAGGTATAAATAAAAATACATATGTCCAGTTTCACATTTCGACAGTAGTATGCTCAAGTCAGAATCCGCTACTACTGATAATATATGTATATAATCGGTTTGCCATTTGAGCCATTCATATGATGGTAAAAGCTAAGATTTTGCTGATATTTACTATTAGTCAAGTTTTATAAAAATCATAATAAATTTTTTTTAAAGAAATCTTTTTAAAAGTTGAACATATATATTATAAATATTGCAGAGATTATAATATATATATATCATAAATGAAATCGGAACAATTACATATTATAAATAAAACAAGTAAGAAAGTTTCAGTCGGGTAAACCGACTAAGGTATACCCTCACTTTGTGAGTAATGTAATATGGAATATTAAACGAATTATTCTGTCAATTTGTATGGGATGTACCAGAATGTTTTTAACAAATACAACCAATTTTTCGCTGAATAGTAGATTCTTTAAATACATTACACTGCGCCGAATTATAAACGTTTTTTGCACTGGTATATTAACGTTATGAAATATTAAATTTTGGTATGATTTGGCC
Organism: Eudasyphora cyanicolor; assembly: GCA_963930755.1. NCBI lineage: Eukaryota > Metazoa > Arthropoda > Insecta > Diptera > Muscidae > Eudasyphora > Eudasyphora cyanicolor. The sequence continues at coordinate 63,778,427 of OZ005737.1, forward strand.
ATTTTGTGTGGGAGGTACAAAAAGGGGCGTGGTGATAACGGCCATTTTTTACAGGGCTATAGGGACTTCAAAAGCGTTACACTGTGCAAAATGTTGTTGCATTTTCGTGCATTGGTACTCATGCTGTGAGCCCTTAACTTTTTGTGCAAAATGGTACCTTTGTGTGGGAGGTACAAAAAGGGGCGTGGAAATAGCGTCCATTTTTCACAGTGCAAAAGACACAATAAAAGCATTACACTGTAAAAAATTTCAAGTATTTTTATACACTGGTATTAATGTTATAAGCTGTTATCTTTTGGTGCAAAATGGTACCTTTGTGTAAGAGGTTCCAAAAGGGGCGTGAATATGACACCCATTTTTCACTGGACTGTAGGCACTATGAAAGCATTACACTATACAAAATTTCAAGTATTTTTATGCACTGGTATTAATGTTATAAGCTGTTAACTTTTGGTGCAAAATGGTGCATTTGTGTGGGAGGTACCAAAAGGGGCGTAGCAACATGGCCCATTTTTCTTGAGTTTATAGCGACTAATAAACTAATGCTATGTGTGTAATTTCAGAAGATTCGAATAAGTAGTATAGCAGTTATTAAAGATTCAATATTTCACAACATTTTAACACTTTGTGGGGGAGGTACTAGAAGGAGTAGACCAATATGGCCCATCTTCGAACTTAGCCGGAGATAGAAAAAAATATTTCCGCGTACCAAATTTGAACTTAATCGGTTACTCCTTTCGAGAGTTATCGTGCGCACCAGCCAGCAGACAGACAGACAGATAGACAGACAGACAGACAGACAGACAGACAGACGGACGGACATTGCTCATTCGTCTTAAAATGACCCAAAACGAATATCCGCCGAACATACTTAGGGTCTTAGATCACTCCTTCGATGCGTTACACTTTTTTTCGTAGCAAATGATATATACCCTCGTCACACTAAAGTGAGGGTATAAATATGAAGTGTTTACAATACAATTTTCAAATAAATCTTAATATAATTGGAATATGGTTGCGAATTGAATTTGCACTACGCTTCTTTTACGTCATCTAACAAAATTTTAAGCATTATTTATGCATTTCTATTAAAAAAGAAAAAACCGAAAACAACCGGTTCACCGGTTTTTTATTTTCGGTTAAACCGAAAACCGGTTTTAGAGTTAACTTAATTTTCGAAGAAACCGAAAACCGTATTTTCAAAATAACCGGCTTTTTGATCACCCTAATCCGAACCCTCTGTAATTCGCTATCACTTTAAGAAAAATGGGCGAAGTTGCCCGCCCCTTTTGGTTCTTCCCACACAAAGAGAACATTTTGTACAAAAAGTTAACTGCTTATAACTGCTCATTAAATACTTCAAACTTTGTGCAGTATAAAGCTTTTACAGTATCTATAGTCGTGTGAAAAATGAGCGTTAATAGCTCATAACTTTAATCATCATCATCATCTTACAGCATTACAGCTTGTGTGAACTTTAGCTTGATCCTATATTTTCGCCATTCCGGTTTATTTTCTGCTATCTGTTGGCAGTTACGAATACCCATTGTTTTTAAGTCAACTTTAATACCGGTGCAAATAATCACTCAGATTTGTTTTATACCCTGGCCATTTGGCTGATGTTGTTTTTCATTATTAACGGCATACCTTCCTCTTTATTATGAAATAAACATCCGATTATTTATATCCAAAATTGGAATTTTTCTTTGAATACCAAAATGACACCTCTTGTTGGAAAACCCTTTATAAACTTATATGTACTAAACTTATTCCGATTTTGCCTCTAAGGCTATGTAATCCGCTTTTTTAACATAACATAATAAAATTTTGCAGATATAGCGCTATAAAATAAAATTGTTTTGACAAATCATTACCATTAGGAAAACAACATACATAGATACATCTTGACAATATTTCTTCTTATTTTGCTCCGCTAGGGTGTTTTAGGGTGGTATAGTATCGTATAGTCGACTTCACCCGAATTTAGACTGTTTCCTTACTGTTTGTCAGATAGATTTTTGTCGCCGTGTGTAACCAGTTCAACAAAGTTTGTTATTTTTCTTCAGTGAGTGTATGTTTTGATCCAACACAAATTATGTGGCAACAAATTAATTATGAGGATGACGATAATGATGAATAGAATTGTAATGTTTATTATTACAATTAACAAAATTGTGTAATAGTTTCGTTTTCGTAGACAAATTCATTTATTTATTTATTTCTCCGCCATCTCCCCCTGTCTACACCTCCTCTCCCCCTCAGCAAACACTTACGTTTTCTTTTGTTCTCACTCTCGCCGTTGCTTAATATTAAAAAGAACAAATTGAAATTAATTGTCTTTAATACTTTTGTGTGGACATTTTTCAATTTACTTTGTAATGAATTCTGAGCGAGTGAGTATGCGAGATTGCGAGTAATCGCAATCGTTTTGTTATGTTTTTGTTTTGTGGAGAATTATCATTGCTTTTATGAGACAAATAACAATGAGATATGTACCCCGCACACACACACACACACACACACACACACATGTGAAGGGATGCTCCTCCACCCAACAAAACGATTAACTCTGTTGATAGAAAAAAAAAACAAAAATTAAGAGAATTTATGAAATTATCATTTCAATAAGATAATAATATAATTTTTCTGAAATTACGATTTCTACAGTGGCAGGTTTCAGAATTTGACAATTTTGCAAAATATCATAAAAAAGCATTTAGTCTGTTTGGCTTGTGAATCTCTATTTATTAACAACAAATTGTTCGATATTCTATTTAATTTGTCGAAATTATTATTGCTAAATTTTAAGATTAAAAATTTGAAAATTTATAAGTCACTTAATCTGTTTTAAATAACATTTAATCCTTTTTTTAAAAACAAATTACAACTGAGAAGCCACGGCTCCCAATGGGGCTGTAGCGATCTTCCAAGGGAGCCGTAACAGAAATTTAAAAAACATATTATTATTTGTTGTGAATGTTATGTTTAAAATATTTTAATTGGTATTTTTTATGGGAATTTTTTACTTTTGAAATTGTCTTAAAGTTACTTGAGAAGGTCGAAAAAGAAAGGAGTTAATCGTTTCCAATGGAAATTGTGCAATTTAAAAAAAAAATAAAAACTATTCAAGACACAGTTTTTAAACATTTCTTCAATTTTTTTTAAGATATTTTTTTAAATTTCAAAACAATAATTTTCTAGAGAAATTAAATTCAATAATTTTTACTAGAAAAATTCAACATTTGTTAGAAAAATGCAAATTAGAAGGATTTTTTTTTTAAAAAGCTATTTAAATATATTTTTTTAGAAAAATTATGATGTTTTCTATAAAATTACAATTTTCATTAAATTTTCTATAAAAATGCAATTTTAAGGAATTTTTGTAAAGTAATGCAGTTTTGACAAAATTTTCTAGAGAAATGCAATTTTAAGGAATTTTTGTAAAGTAATACAGTTTTGACAAAATTTTCTAGAGAAATGCAATATAACGATTTTTCTGGAAAATTTCAATTTCAACTAAATTTTCTAGAACAAGTAAGAAAGTTCAGTCGGGTAAACCGACTTATGAATCCCCTCACCTTGAGTGCCAAAAGAATATTAGTACATTTATTTATTTTTTGTTTTAATTAAACTAATATCAATTTAAATTGCATTTAATTACTCTAAAATATGTACTGGTATTAAAGTTATAAGCTGTTGCCTTTAGCTGTAAAATGGTCCATTTGTGTGGGAGGTACCAAAAGGGGAGTGCCAATAACGGCCTCTTTTCTCTGGACTCTTGGTACTGTAAAAGCATTGCACTGTACGAAATTTCAAGTATGTATTTGTATACATTGGTATTAAAGATAAAATATGTTAATTTTTGGTATAGAAAGGTCCATTTGTGTGGGAGGTACCAAAAGGGAAGTGCCAATAACGCCCATTTTTCTCTGGACTCTTGGTACTATAAAATCATTACACTGTACAAAATTTCAAGTATTTGTATGCACTGGTATTAAAGTTATAAGCTGGGAACTTTTGGTACAAAATGGTCCATTTGTGTGAGAAGTACCAAAAGGAGCGTGGCAATAATGCCAATTGTTCACTGTATTGTAGGTACCATTAAACCATTACACTGTACAAAATTGCAAGTATTTGTATGAACTGATATTAAAGCCATAAGCAGTTAACTTTTGGTGCAAAATGGTCCATTTGAGTGGGAGGTACCAAAAAGGGAGTGACCACTTCGCCCATTTTTCTTGGCGTGTTAGCGACTAGCAAACTAATACTTTGTGTGAAATTTCAGAAGATTCGAGGAAGTAGTATAGAAGGTATTAAAGAATCAATTTTTCACTAAAAGTTAACCCGCATACCAAATCTGAAGTCAATCGGTTACTCCTTTCGAGAGTTATCGTGCGCACCAGCCAGCAGACAGACAGACGGACGGACATTTCTCAAATGACTTAAAAAGACCCAAAACGGATTTCCGCCGAACATACTTAGGGTTTTAGGTCACTCCTTCGATGTGTTACACTTTTGGCTCGTAGCAAATGATATATAACCTCCTCTCTAAGGTGAGGGGATAACAAATTCGAAGATTTTGCAATGTCAACAATTTTTTTTAGAAAAATACATCAAGAAAATTGAAATTTGAATTTTTATAGAAAAATTTAACTATGATGAACATTTCTAAAAAATTGAATTTTCTAGAAAACTGTAAAAATATTTAAACGAAATTTTTAGAAAAATGCAGTTTTGAGGAAAATTTTTAAGAAAAAAAAAAAAAAACAATCTAAACGAAATTTTATTTTATTAAATAAAATAAAAAAATAATATAATTTGGGATAATTTTTTTTGGGAAGGGGGCATGAAGATTTTTTACATCGGTGCTCTATGGTTGGAAGGGTTGTGAAGCCCTGATTTAATGATTGCTAAATTGTCAGATTAAAAATTATTAATTTAGAAAAATCATACAATTACATCTATTCTGTTTGGCTAGTAAATGGCTCACGTGATCTCTTTTTATTTATTATAAAAATGCCCTTATAAATGTTTTTACTTTTCGAAAAACTCATTTAACCTGTTTGTCTTGTGATCTCTTTTTATTTATAATAAATTTTTTTGAAAATATGCAGATTACACATTTATCAATTTTACACAAATCATAAAATGGCATTGGCTTGTGAATGGCTCACGTTATCTCTGTTCATATTGTCGAAAATCTCTCTTTAATGATTGCTAAATTGACATTATAAATATTAGACAATTAAACAAAAATCATAAGAAACGCATTTGAATTTTACAAAAATTATAAAAAGCACATTTCCTCTGTTTGGCTTGTGCTTGCCTCACGTGATCTTTTTTATGTTGTCGAAAATCTGTCTTTAATGATTGCTAAACTGACAATTTTCTAAAAATCATAAAAAAACGCATTTAATCTTTTAGGCTTGTGAATGACTCACGTGATCTTTTATGTTATTTATAATCATCGATTCTTTGTATGTATGATTGATGTTTGCGCATTACGAGTGGATCATGGAGATTTCATTGGATTTATTTAGATTTGCCAATTACTAAATCGGTTAAATAAATTTGTTATTGTCAACAATACATGTATTGAAATCGATAAGTGATCGGCTAACATTTTGATAGAAATAATGGGCAAAGTTCATTTTTTCAATTATGTGTGTGTGAAGCTTTGCGATCAGAAATAGTATTCGATTTATTAATATTTTTCTGTTATACGTTAGATTAAGATTTGTGAAACCACAAGATGTTGAACCACAACAAGTAATATTTTAAACTCTTTATCTGAGACTCTGTAAGGAGTGACTTTTTATTTTTGATGTAAAATGTAATGCTTTATTCTTGTTATATTATTGGCATTTCTTTTTAGTTAAAACATTTTGAACAAATATGAAATCCATATATTTATACCCTCACTTTAGTGATTGAGGGTATACATTGATCTGTTTTTTTTTAGCGCTAAAAAGTTTCGTTACTGATATGTAATACAATACTTTCACTTTGTGGGCTAGCTGAAGTCATAGCCATTTCAAAGGGCTATACATACATCGCATATTGACGAAAAATTTGATGATGAGAAAGCTATGGACAAGATGGGTGCCGCGTTTGCTCACAATCAAGACAATGTACCAGATCACAAATCCAATATTGTGATGGCCAAAATGAATTTGATTTTTTTTGGTGACCCGATCTAGGGTTTAACTTACTCCGTTTACTTAACCGTTTTTTGGGTCTCGACTTCCGACTAATTTTTTCGAATTATGAAAAACCATTTTAAAAAATTACTACTTTGAGTCCAATTTGTAATGTCTATGCGACAGCCACAATCGGCGGGGTTCTGACTACCGGGAAAAGTTATATCGGTCAAAAACGCGACCCGGCGTTTCGCTAGGTAGAAACCCTTTTTTAGGAGATTTTCTAAATATTTATTGGTGTTATTGGAAATTTTTGGGCGGTACTTACGACTTACGTAGACATACATATTTATCCCCTCACCTTAGAGAGGAGGGTATATATCATTTGCTACGAGCCAAAGGTGTAACACATCGAAGGAGTGACCTAAGACCCTAAGTATGTTCGGCGGATATCCGTTTTGGGTCATTTTAAGTCGAATGAGCAATGTCCGTCCGTCCGTTCGTCTGTCTGCTGGCTGGTGCGCACGATAACTCTTGAAAGGGGTAATCGATTAACTTCAAATTTGGTATGTGGTAATATTTTCTTCTATCTCCGGCTAAGTTCGAAGATGCGCCATGTTGGTCCACTACTTCTAGTACCTCCCCCACAAAGCGTTAACATTTAGTGAAATATTGATTATTTAATAGAGCCCGACCGAATGTTCGGCTACGGCCAAAACTCGACATTCGGCCACAAAATCAGCGGAAGTTGGCCGAAGGCCGGTTTTTGTTCAAAAAGTACAATAAAATATATAATTATATGACTTTTTAAAGAAAATTCTATTGTGGAAATCTTCATAGAAGTGTACAGAAGTGAACGATACTACAAAAATAATTTAAGAAAGGACACCAAAGGAACAAGGACAAAGAAAAACATGACTCAGTTCCTCACCTAAAAGCTTTCCAAGTAGTGAAAGCATTCTTGTAAAAGTAGTACGAATAGATGATAATAATGAGCCATTGAGTCCAAGAATCATTAACATTTTTTAATACTGTAACTCGAGATGTTTCAAAAATTTGGAAATGGTGGCAGAAGTATGCTAGAGAGCAGTTGTTTATGCTGCTGGGGAGCTGTATTCAAATTAAGGAAATAGTATACAAGGTCGTAATGCAGAAAAAAGTAAATAAATACGTAAGCAGTAGACATAAACTGATTAAAAACACAATTTTTTGGTGCAAAGTAAACAATTCTTTAACAAATATAAAACATTCGGCTTCGGCTACGGCTTCGGCCGAAGTTTGTAAATTTAACCGAAGTTCGGCTACGGCTTCGGCCTTAAAATCCGACTTCGTTCGGGCTCTATTATTTAATAACATCTATACTATTTATTTGAATCCTCTCAAGTCCTACACATAGAATTAGTTTATTAGTCACTATTACCTCGAGAAAAATGGGCCAAGCTGCCACGCCCGTTTTGGTATCTCCCACACAAATGGGCTATTTTGAACAAAAAGTTAATGGCTTTTAACTTTATTACCAGTGCTTACAAACACCAGAAACTTTGTACAGTGTAATGGATTAATAGTACCTATATTGCAGTGAAAAATGGGAATTATTGCCACGCTCCTTTTGGTACCTCCCACACAAGTGGACCATTTTGTACCAAAACTTAATCGCTTATAACTTTATTACCAGTGCATACAAAGAGGCGAAGTTTTATTCAGTGTAATGGTCTAATAGTACATACTATACAGTGAAAAATTGGAATTATTACCACGCCCCTTTTGGTACCTCCCAACTAATTGGACCATTTTCTACGAAAACTTAATCGCTTATAACTTTATTACCAGTGCATACAAAGACGCGAAGTTTTGTACAGTGTAATGGTTTAACAATACCTACAATACAGTGAAAAATGGTCATTATTGCTACCCTCCTTTTGGTACCTCTCACACAAATGGACTATTTTGTACCATAAGTTACCAGCTTATAACTTTAATACAAGTGCATAAAAATAGTTGAAATTTCGTACAGTGCAATGCTTTTATAGTACCTAGAGTCTAGAGAAAAGTGGCCGCTATTGGCACGGCCCTTTTGGTACCCCCACATAAATGGACCATTTTACACCAAAAGTTAACAACTTACAACTTTAATACCAATACATATTTTAAGGTTATTAAATGCAATTTAAATTGATTATAATTAAATTAAAAGAAAATAATAAATAAATTTACTAATATTTTTTTTGGGACTCAGTGTGAGGAATTCATAAGTCGTTTTACCTGACTGAACTTTCTTACTTGTCTTGATATCATCTTAATATAAAAATATATATTTTAAGTCTATCGATCACATGAATAACATTGTATTATATATATCAAGTGTTTAATCACGTTATCAATATGCCCCCACCATTCCTTATTAATATATTATTATTAATATTTTTTTAGATTTTTTCTCATAACATATACAATGTATTTCTCTTATCATTATCAGTCGTTATATACAATATACTCGTATTTTATTTTAAATTTATGTAATACATATATATATGATCCATTGGTTATCTTTAAACAAAAAATTAGTACATAAAATATGATAGCCGGAGACGGCGAACAAATTTATAAAACAAACATGAACAAAATGCGAAATTAAGTTAACACATCTCTCGAGACCTGTTTTTTTTTGTCGTTGTTGTTGATAAAATAAAATTCGTAATTGCTCTTATACTTGTGAACATTTTACATTTTGAATTTTGATTCTTTGAAATTGTTGTTCATTTGTTAAAATCAACAACAGCAAAACACATTGTACCGTGTATATTATTAATTTTTTCGGGGGGTATTTGTAATGATAACTCGTGATTTATGTGACAAATTATTTTATGTTTTAATGGTACACATTTTTCGCTTTGTTTTCACCAATTCAATTAAATGTTTACATTTTAGATTCCCCTCCGTGAACCACAAAATTTGGGTAAATATGACACACACACGCCACGCCAAAATAAATGTCAAATTAAAAAATAAAGACAGCCAATAAACAAATGCTGATTATTGTTGAGTTCAACCGAAAAAAGAATTTTCTTTGTGATAATGATAAAAAAAAATCGGCAATAAAAACTTTCGGCCGAAACCGAGACTCAAGGGGCCAAATCACGGCATACCATGTCGAGTACTTCACGATCGAAAAGTGATTTTAATTAAGGTTTCTTTTTTCTTAAACCAACTAATTAAAATGGATTATCGATCGGAAAGTTATCAATGTCGAATATAGTGGTTACGCCGCAGATTACACTAAGCATCAACAAAAATTAGCCATTATATTTTTTTTCGATGCGTTATCGCTGCCGTATTACAAAATTAATTAAAATTTTAAAATATTTTTGTTTTGTAAAAATTTAGGTGTTAAAAATAATTTTCCACGTAACTTGAGAACAATTATGTAATTACATTATGGATATAAATTATTTTAATTTATTTATATGAATTACAATACAAAGTCAATGTATATTGTAGTTTAGTCCAGGGGATAGCCGGGTTACAAAGACCATGTGGCAAGTTTTAGCAGTAACCGCCCGGAGTCTTTAGTGGGAATCGAACCCCACAACCCCCAAACTCATACGTGAGTTAGTAGCGAGCTCGCGCTGGGGCGCGAAAATGGCAAAAAAATCGAATTCCCATCAAATAACTTATGTACATTAGTTATTCTATACTATCAAATAGTTATGTACATTATTTTTGTATAGCTGCCTCGCTTACTTTTATAGGGCATTTTGTGTACTTAAGTGAAAAATGCACTAATGCGGTATTCACCTATTCACAAACCAAAAGAAACTGCAGTTAATCGCCCAATCGCGTGAGTTCAAATCGCAAAACGCAAACAATTTCCACTTCAATTTTAACGGTCTTCATAATTAAATTTTAATAAAATGCGCACTTGGGTGTAGTTATTTTTCACTATAATTAATAATTTGTTTTAAATAAATCCAAATTGTTGTGCTAAAGAAGTATTCAGAACACGCATTTTGCGACTTGAAATCACAATCGCCAATTTTAGGGGAAATGGGATTGCCATCACATGGGCAAATAACTGTCGGAAAAAATTTGTTTTTTTTTTTTTCAAAAAATCGTTTTTTGCTGCCACGAAACGTTAAAATAGAAAAAAAATCGCAAACAAAAGTTTGTTCCTTTTTTAAGATGGCATTCCAACGAAGAAAACAATACCTTCCTAAAAAGCTATTGATAAATATAGAATTACTTATATAGCTCTTTAGGTACAAATAAGAGAATTTCAACAAAATCATGTTTTCTCCTCTATTGTGAACATGAGAAATTTTACTTAGGAGTGACCTAAGAGACTCCTAGAATATTTGGCGGAAATCTGTTTTGGGCCATTGTAAGTCATTTGAGCAATGTTCGTCCGTCCGTCGGTCAGGATGGAGCGAACCATAACTTTCGATAGGAGTAACCGATTGACTTCAAATTTAATATGTGTTAATATTTTTTTCTATCTCAGGCTAAGTTCGAAGATAGGCCATATTGGTCCACACCTTCGAGTACCTTGCCCACAAATTCTAAACATTTAGTGAAACATTGTTTCTTTTATTACTTTTATACTATTTATCCGAATCTTCTGTAATTCCGCACATAGTAACAGTTTGTCTGTCGTTATCACCTTGAGAAAAATTGGCGAAGTTGCCACGCCCTATAAGTACCTTTCATACAAATGGACCATTTGCAGAATAAGTTAATGGCTTATAACTTTAATTCCAGCGCATATAAACACTTAAAATTTTGTACAGTGTAATGATTTTATAGTACCCACAGTCCATTGAAAAATGGGCGTTATTGCCACGCCCCACTTCCACTTTACTATTATCGTTATTGCTTCGACCACTGGTTCGTATGAGTATTAATTAATGTTATTTATACGACATAGTGGATAGTGGGTTTTCACTAATTTTTTGGTGATTGTGTTAATTTTTGGGCTTTTCTTGTTCTGACATCTTTATATAGGGAGATCTAAGTAGAGATACTTTTTTAATAGCCTTTTTTTGACAGATCACGTGTGAGTCGTGTCATGCTGTCATGTTATTTTTCTTAAGTATTGTTTGGCATTTCATCATGGAAATACTTACGCCTGAAGAACGTTTACAAATTATTCAGTTTTATTATCAAAATAATCGTTCGTAAAGTTTATGCGGACAAGCCCGCTTCGATTCAGGCTTTGGAGCAAAACATCACTCGTGTCATTCGTCAGTCGAAATGCTAGAACGAGTCATCGAAAATTGGACTCAACGGATGGACCATCTGAGACGTAGCCACATTTGATAGACATAATCTTCAAAAAATAAATGCCAAAGAATGTCCTTTCAAATGATAATAAACATTCCCCATTCTATTTGAATTTTCTGTGTTTTTTCTTTAAAAAAGTCTTCAACCTTTTAATTGAAGACGAATAAAATTTTCAAATTTATTGTATTTAACTTATTAATGTATGATGATTAATGCAATTAATATCTCAATTGATTTAATCAATTTTTTTAAGTTGGAATTTTTATTAATTGATTTATTATTTTATTAATTGATTTCAATGGAACCGCTGAAGAGGTAGCCCTGCAAACACCTAGAGAAGGTCAGTGGAGGCGGAAGCAGCAAGTTAGGTTCGAAGCTGGAGTAAAATAGAGCATTTAGCTTTAAATAGATCTGAATGGAATAACCTTGTTGTGGTCCTATGCTCCTCTCAGGAGTAAAAATAAATAATAATATTTTTTTTATACATTTTATAATTTATTTATTCAATAAAATTTATTGGAGTGTTAATCACTTTACTTAAAAAATTTTTTGATCCAATTATATTTTTAATTAATGCAATTATTATATTAATTGATTCAATCATTATACCCTCACTTTAGTGTGACGAGGGTATATATCATTTGCTACGAAAAAAAGTGTAACACATCGAAGGAGTGATCTAAGACCCTTAGTATGTTCGGCGGATATTCGTTTTGGGTCATTTTAAGTCGAATGAGCAATGTCCGTCCGTCTGTCTGTCTGTCTGTCTGTCTGCTGGCTGGTGCGCACGATAACTCTCGAAAGAAGTAACCGATTGACTTCAAATTTGGTACGTGGTAATATTTTTTTCTATCTCCGGCTAAGTTCGAAGATGGGCCATATTGGTCCACTCCTTCTAGTACCTCCCCCACAAAGTGTTAAAATGTTGTGAAATATTGAATCTTTAATAACTGCTATACTACCTATTCGAATCTTCTGAAATTCCACACATAGCATTAGTTTATTAGTCGCTATCAACTCGAGAAAAATGGGCCATGTTGCTACGCCCCTTTTGGTACCTCCCACACAAATGCACCATTTTGCACCAAAAGTTAACAGCTTATAACATTAATACCAGTGCAAAAAAATACTTGCAATTTTGTACAGTGTAATGCTTTCATAGTGCCTACAGTCCAGTGAAAAATGGGTGTCATATTCACGCCCCTTTTGGTACCTCTTACACAAAGGTACCATTTTGCACCAAAAGATAACAGCTTATAACATTAATACCAGTGTATAAAAGCACTTGAAATTTTGTACAGTGTAATGCTTTTATAGTGTCTTTTGCACTGTGAAAAATGGGCGCTATTGCCACGCCCCTTTTTGTACCTCCCACACAAAGGTACCATTTTGCACAAAAAGTTAAGAGCTCACAGCATGAGTACCAATGCACGAAAATGCAACAACATTTTGCACATAGTAACGCTTTTGAAGCGCCCTGTAAAAAATGGCCGTTATCACCACGCCCCTTTTTGTACCTCCCACACAAAATGGCCAAATCATACCAAATTTAATATCTCATAACGTTAATATACCAGTGCAAAAAACGCTTATAATTCGGCGCAGTGCAATGTATTTAAAGAATCTACTATTCAGAAAAAAATAGGTGTATTTGTTAAAAACATTCTGGTACCTCCCATACAAATTGACAGAATAATTCGTTTAATATTCCATATTACATTACTCACAAAGTGAGGGTATACCTTAGTCGGTTTACCCGACTGAAACTTTCTTACTTGTTTTTAATTAAAGACGAATACAAAATTCTATTACATTAATTGTATTTAACATATTAATGCTGGTTCATGATTGGTTCAATTAAAATCTTAAGTGATTTCATCAATTATTTAATTTGGTATTATTATTTTATTAATTGATTTCATTAATTGTTTAATTGAAGGTGGACATGGAATTCATACAATAACTAATCTTCAGCTAAAAAATTACTTGATCCAATTATTTTTTTAACTTATGATATTAATTTAGTCAATTTTTGTTTTAATTTAATACGAATACAATTTTCATTCCGATTAATTGGATTTAATATATAACATTATATTTATGTTAGCACTTTTTGAATCTTATTTTTCAACAACTAAAGATAAAATTAAAAATATTATAAATGTTTCCCAAAAATTTTCTTATCCAAATACGGTTACATCGGAAAAAATTGGTCATAATTTGAAGATAATGTGACTGTTACAAAATGTAAACAAATTTTTATTTATACAGATGATTTCATCTTAAAGAAAACAGCCATTTTCGGACGCATAACGATTACTCACTCATGCCAAATATAAATGATTAGCATTTCTTTTATTAAAAAATAAATAAAAATGTGTCACAATCTTTATAATACCTAAATAACATTTCACTTAGTTTTGAGATAACGAGAGTGTATGAAGATTTATTTCGAAGGGTTGTTATTATAAAAGTAAATACTGTGGACATGTGTTAATTTTAAAAGGTGCCGAAAATTGAAGATTTCAAATAACCAACGTTATTTTCGTCAAATGAAATGCAAAAAAGCTTAACCAAGAAAACCGAATTTAGTTGATTTGTAAAACATTTGAAATATGAAATATAACGTGAACCAAAGATGTCCCAATCTTTATAACTAGGACATTTCCCACTCAAAATTAAGACCAAAGACGTTATAATATTTAAAATGTGCAGAATTCATACCTAGCATTTGAAAAATTTACCAAATATTAAGGAAATTGTCTTAATTTCAATTCCGAAATATACTTGTATTAATGATTAGAAAATCTTTGGTAGAAAATGCAATTAAAACATTTATTAATTTTAAAGATTTTTGCTCCAAAACAAACGCAATTCACACGTAGCTTTATTAAGCTAAGCTGCACATTTTAAATATTATAACGTCTTTGGAATAAAATATTTAAAATTAGATGGATTATTTTATTTAAACCTCCTTCAAAGATTTCTTTAAATTTAAAATAGACATTTGGTACTTGAAATTAAGACCGTTTCCTTTATATTAGGTAAAATTTACTAATTTTGTAACAAATCTTAAAACTAATAGCCAGTTTCTCTATGTCGAACGAACACTTTCGTTCGTTTTCTAAGCGAATGAAAACCAATTTGGTGCAAAAGCCAACGCATACGACAAGTGGAAAGAAAACGTAAACGTTTTCATACAAATTTAGGTTTGTTTACCTTTTGGGTTTCTGTATTTCTTGGGTTTCTGTATCTCCTTATCTTGCTATTTCTTACGCTTACTTTTTCGTTCGACGTCTTGAAAGCGGCTATAAGTAAATTTTTATTTCAGTGCATGTTATATGTATATCCCCATCCTTAAATGTATGACAGACTAACTTTAGACTAAACATACATTTTACCTAGCTCCTCCGTTGAACCTATTTTATTGCTTTAGAAAGCTTAAGAGTTAACGGATTTTACCATCAGTAAAGCAACTAACTCTACAATGAAAAGAGAGCCCAGGGTAGCTTTTCGCCTTGTAGAGAAGGCGTGGCAAATACACAGATTGTATTGTATTATTTCCTCCTTATCGTCGTCTCCACAGCTTCCAATAATGACAGACACACGGTCTCAAGGCTTTGCAGCTTAGGTGGGGCCACATTAGCATGGAATGTATGCAGTTTGTGGCTAGTAACCACCTGCAATTTATTGACGTAAGGGCGCTATCTCTCAAGAAGAGCTTAAAGGTCGATAGAGGCATGTTCCCTAGAGCGTGTACGGTATTTCCTAGTCTTGCAAGTTCATTTTCTTGATGAACTTGGCTGAACTGTTAAGCCACCTCGTTAAGAGGTCTGCGACAGTCGAGGCCAGTTTTTGAACTCAGAAGTACAGTTTCCAAGAACTTGATAGCAGCTTGACTATCAGCGAAAATATTTATACCGACTTTGGTCAGCGCATTACTTTTCGGCCATTCTGCTACCTCTTTAATAGCTAAGATTTCGGCCTGATAAACGCTACAGTGACTCGGCACCCATAGCAGATGAATATTGAACTGTTCAGCCATCTCGTTAAGAGATCTTCGACAGTCGAGGACAGTTTTGGAACTCAAAAATACAGTTTCCAAAGACTTTATAACAACCTCACTACCAGAGAAAAATAGCTTAGATTCCTGCCTCTTTTGGATGGATAGCTTCTTTTTGCAATGTATCGCCCAAGATCCTCAGAAAATACATGAAAGCACACATGGTTGTTGAGTTTATAACTGTTCACGAATCTCCTATGCCCTGTGATACGATCATTACATTCTGATTTGTCAGGCATAAGTCATAGTAATCTGTGGCCGAGAGGTCAGGCATTGTGTCTAGAATGACACTATGTCAGTAGCCATTTCCTGACCAGAGGGACATATTCCCTAAGTCTAATAGCACTATGTGCGGCATATAGCATTGCTATAATGTTTCAGTTAGGTCGCAGATGGCACATTTTCTAAACAATTTAGCCGAAAATTTACCGCTTTCGTTTTATTTTTAAAATAATTAGCTACAATAACAAAAATGCATCGCTTCAGCATTCGCTTCTTTTCCACTTCAAATTATGGAGTGAAACAAATCATAATTGTGACTAAAGAGTTGTCCGCACAAAAAAAAACTAATTCAATCGCAACAATCAAATCTCAAATTAATTGAATCAATTTTAATTACATTATTCTATTATTTTCCTAACTGATGGTGTTAACAATTGATATAAATTGACAGACAGACGACTGTGAAATTAATGTTGTTCTCAGCCTAAATGGAGAAAGAATCCACACGCAGTGTGGGAGCAAAACGCATTTACTCGTATTTCTTGAACTGAATCAATTAAAACGTTGATTGATATTAGACACTTTTATTATTTATTGAATAAAATTGAGTAATTCCAAAGCAAATTAATTGGAAAAACACACATTCAATGCCTTTTTTGATCTACATAACATTTTCTGGTATAATTTGGTATACTAAACAAGAAAACAATATCAACATCATGTCGCATGAGCATCATAACCTTCAGAGATATATAACGGGTGATCCAAGTACATATACTTTTTCAGATCACGTGTGAGTCGTGTCATGCTGTCATGTTATTTTTGTTAAGTATTGTTTGGCATTTCATCATGGAAAGACTTACGCCTGAACAACGTTTATAAATCGTTCAACTTTATTACGAAAATTCAAGTTCTGTGAGGAATGTGTTTCGTGCACTTCGCTCAACTTATGGTCAACATAATCGGCCTACTGAGCGTACTATTCGCAACACCATCACCCATCTTGAGACCCAGTCGAATATTATCCTTATTGGATAATATTCGACCGAATATACCACGTCCAGCACGCAGTGAAGAAAATGTAGCGGCCGTAGCTGAGAGTGTACACGAAGACCGCGGAGAGTCGATTCGGCGCCGTTCACAACAACTCGGACTGACGTATGGAACGACTTGGCGCATTTTACGTCGAGATCTTAAATTGAAAGCATAAACATACAGCTTGTGCAACAACTGAAGCCGTCCGACCATCCCAAGCGAAATCGCTTCGCTCTATGGGCTCTTGAAAAGTTCCAAGAAGACCCATTTCTGTAAAAAAGCAAAATAGCCGCATTTGGGACGAAGAGCAACCTGATTCAAGGGCTGCTACTTCATCGAGAAAAAACAACGAAAACAAATTTTTCCTGTGGGGATATGTAAAGTCTAAAGTTTATGCGGACAAACCCGCTTTGATTCAGGCCTTGGAGCAAAACATCGCGCGTGTCATTCGCCAGTTACAAGTCGAAATGCTCGAACGAGTCATCGAAAATTGGACGCAACGGATGGACCATCTGTTTGAATTGAATTTTCTGTGTTTTTTTTCTTTAAAAAAGTAGGGAACCTCGAAATGGATCACCCATTACAAACATTCGTTGTCAGAATATAGTCACTGCAAAAGTAATCTAAATCTGCCGAATTTTAAAATACTTTGATAATTGTAATACAATTTAGGAGTAAATGATTTTTGTACAAATTAGTATATTTGTGTGACAGTTACCAAAATCGGCATTTATAAATACGTAATATTTTTCATTGGACAGTAGCCACTTTAAAAGTATTACACTGTACCAAAGTGTTTTTGTGCATTCGTTAAAATTATGGTCTCTAAAATTTTTAAAAAAATTTGGTCCCTTTGTTATGGTTTTGGGTTATGAATACGAGTATCCACAACTAAGTCTTAAGGTCCCGAAGTTATGTTTAAATAATTACCTTAAATATGGTACATTGTTTCAAATGGAAAAAGTGTTAAACACTCACCTGAAAATAAAATAAAAAAACAAAATTTTATTAAAATAAATTTGAAAGTTATGTATTGATTAGCAATTTTGTGTGGCAAAAAACATTTAAGGTAAAATATGGATATTCATCCTGAAACTAGTATGTCATGTTGGTCTTTTTGTATTTATACCCTAAACTCCACACTGTGGTATAGGTAGGGATGGTGATCGGGGAATCCCGTAAATAATATATATCTGCTATTAAATCCATATTAAGAGATGGAATAAATATGTCTCTTCGTAAAATAATGCATGAGCGTAGAACAATATATTCGAGTCCTCTAAATTAGAATCCAAATTTAAAATGTGGTTTGGATAATGATTTAAATATAAGCAAATCCTGTGTTGCGGACGCTACCTTGGTACGCATTTTGTTTATTAATTTAAATCCCGTTGACGTTCTAAATGCAATATTTTCATATAACCTTAAGCAAACAACAATTATTTGGGAGCTCTTTGAAATGACATTTAAATATTTACCGATATATTGTTGAAGAATGCAATATTCGCGAAGAAAGTTCAGCTGCGGACGTTACAAATGGAAGTAGATTTGGAGGTTAAGGTGAATTTACATTTCTTATAGCTAATTTTGCATAGTAATAGAAAAATCGAAATACATAAAAGAAAGAGAAATATTGAAGGATATAAAATAGCTCTCATTATAATTATATATTTTTGGTTCATCCAAAAATTCGTCTGTTGCGGCCGTTACAGTTCGTTAAAACCACAATATCCTATGGAAAATTTTATTTAATGTCGTATTTTATAGACCCTGCCGTACGTGGGATCATTAGAAGTGACCGCAAAATAATGATTTCACTTCACATCAGGCATATTTTTTACATTTTTCGGATTTACTCATATGCTCCTTATTAATTCCGAACTATAAACTTTACATCTGCCATTGTAAAATGAATATTGAGTCTAACGATTCATATTAAGTCTAACGATTACTCAAGTGAGGAATTATAAACTTGCGGAAATATATCCATAGCAAAAAGGCTAAACGATGCTGTAGATAAGTGCAGAAGTCCAATCAATGCAATGACAAGCTCAATGATGATAAATAATTTTTGTTTTCTTATTTTTTGCGAAGTAAAAATTTAATCTAAAGAAATAATAATACACCCAGGAAAATAATTGGTTGGAATTCGATTGTTACAATAAAAAAATAGAACTAGCAACAAAAAGTATATTGCCTACATCGTGTGTCGGTTGTATTTCTATATAAATAGTTGAAACAACAATAGTAACATGGATACGATCAAATGAAAATGCTTGCAACTAAATCGATGGTTGTATCAATCGAATTAAGATTGTTTTTTCATTGACACTCGGTTGGTTGTGGTAAACAATTTTATTTATAGTACCATATGATCGATTTTTGGTTGTGACAACCAATGTTTTATTCTGGACAACAGAAATTGTATCAAAGATTATTATTGCAACGAATAATTGGTTACTACAACAGAACAAATATTAATAAATAATCGTTTATTGGTTATCCCAATCATTTCCCAAATTTAAAATAATTAAATGTATTTTGGGAAATACAACCGAAAGATTGGTTGCTGTTCTTTTGCTGATACATGACAAACAAAAAATAAAATTACTCGACATAAAAATCTTCAAAATTTTGTTCAAAAACGGTACGGTATAAGTAATCAAAAATAATCTCGTGTGGATAATAATGTGTGGAATGCAGAATATGTTGTGCAAAATGTTTTACATAAATAAAAAATAAAAGCAACAATCATGAAATTGAAAGCACAGGGTTAAGCGATATTTGCATAAATGTTTTGTTTTTTTTCGTGTACTATTTTTGTCAAATATTTCCACATCTCATAATAGTGATAATTTTTTGTAATATGGGATTTTTAATTTTGTTATGAATTGTTTTGTTTTTTGATCAATAAATAAAATAAAAATTAATGAAAACTGTTTTTAATTAATTGTCGGTAGTATATGACTGACAAATTGTCAAAACAACCAATTTTTTAAAACAGTTGGTTGTGGCAACTACAGCATATAATTTAACCCACCATTTTCGTAGTTGGCGCAACCAAATATTATTGTTGTTAACATGGAAGCAGAAGTATACCACAACCAAAATATTGGTTGTCCTGATGGAATCGCATGATAGTAGACAGAACTACCAAAATTCGGTTGGCAAATAATTCGGTTGAGGCAACCAAACTGTATTCTGTGTGTATATAAGTGCAAAAGTCCAATCAATGCAATGACAAGCTCAATGATGATAAATATTTTTTGTCTCAATAATTTTTGCGAAGTAAAAATTTATTTTAAAGAAATAATAATAGAGTATAAAATCCCGAAAAACCTCGAAATCATAATTTTCTCAATCATGAATTCCGGAATTTCCGAAACTCAGTCCCGATCGACATCCCTGCAGGGTATTATAACATTGTGCATTTTCTCAGTAATTTTTTTCATCCTATCTCTCGTATTGCGGATTGTAGCGTCATTTCACCAGGCAGACGGAAGGACATGGCCTCTTCAAAACAGTGCAATAAAAATTTTGGTGACAGTGTGTCAAAGCATAGATAATATCAATTCAGGTATTTATTTTTGTTGGTGCTAAAGGGGTAAAACTATTATGACGTGACTCTGAATGACACAAACCTTAATGAACATAAATGATATACCAATTTTATTGATTCAATACTTTTAGATTTGTTCTAGTATATTTTTAGGTACAATGAAATAAGTCCGAAATATAAAATGAAATAAGTCCCTAAAAATTACCATGTAAAATCTTTAATCTCGGCCGAAAGCCGATCACGAACGAGGCTTTTACATTACTTTTGTCATTGCGAGTTATTTCTCATTTTTAAGTTCAGTGTAAAATAACTTCAAAATATCGGTACTTATTTCATCGGTCTCTTTGGAAGTTAGTCCACTCTTTAAAATTGAGAATTAATTCCTTTTTATTGGGACCTACTTCAATGGGACTTCCAAAAACTGCCCTAATCTTAAAGAAAATTACATTTATTTGGAGCCTAAGAAATGACATAAGGACCTTTCATACTTAAACTAAAGATAATACTAATTAAATTACCTAAAATTTACTGTTGTCTTTGGCCACAAATCAATGCCAACGTCTTTAATATTTTATGAAGTGCACGTGTTGATTTGTTTTATTTTTTCATCAAATTAAAAAATGTACTAATCTCACATATCAAAACAAAATCCTCACCCTCAAATTGCTATACCTATGTAATCCCAAAATTAATTGGATTTTTTAAATTTAATTAAATTCATAAAATTACTTGTTTTTTTTTTAGATCATATATCATCGTATTTTTACATTGATTTGTTATATTGCAATTATTTTTTTTTGTATTTGTAGCAGATTTTAATACCTCTTCAAAATATATCTCATGATAATTTATATAACCATTTTATCTGTATAAAGAAGAAATGAGTAAATTTTCTTGACACATAATATATTCCTGCTTATTGTCGTACTTACCGTAGCATTCAAACATTCACTTAAAAAGTCATTCTATTTTAATTTTATTTAAACAGTGGTGTGCAATTAAAGAGCTCAACAAGGCAAGCTCTTCCGTTTACACCATTTTCAACTTAATTGGAAATGTAATTTAAAAATTCCACTGAGAGTGGGAATGAGAGTGTGTAAATAAAACGTATTACCAACATAAATTCACAATAACTTCGGGTAAATGAAAATTTTTTCGAAATCGATTTTATAACATATTCTGACAGCTGAAATTCTAACAGAATATATAAAAAACTCAATTTTCTTGTTAAATTCAATTTACTGCTTTCATAAGTATTTCAGCTGATTTAAGTTAAATACCTACATTATTGCTATTGAATTCTGAAGATGATAGAGTGGTGTCTATTGAAACTGCAGTCAATTCTAGCAAGGAATTAAAACTCTCTACCAGTTTTTGTATTTGTTTCTATTCTTTTTTTGCAATAGACAGAAAGTAACAAAAACATATGGTCTCAAACCAAAATAAATTCAGACTGAATAAAAAAAAAATTAAAATTGTCTGATTGTCTGAATTCAGCTGATTGGTTGGCTCAGCTGATTGTTTTGAATTTCGGGACTTCACTGATTTGCCCTTAACTTCTGCATTTTTAGTCGGTTTTTATTATATTATATCATTTTTGTTTGTAAAAGTTTTTTTCTATTAACTAAATTCCCAAAAATATTTAAGAAACTAAAAAAATTGGGATTCGGTTGACTAGTTAAGAAACGTAATTAACGTAACAATTCGTTTGCGTCACTAATGCTGCAGTAATTGTTTACACAGATTTGCTTTAGACCCAAAAAACAGCCGCTTGGTTGGATCAGCTGATTATTTAGAATTCCCGGACTTTACTGATTTGCCCTTAACTTATTTAGTTTTCGTTGGATTTTCTTAGGCTACACCATGCTTTCTTTGTAAACAAATTGTTTAAACCAAAAATTTAAATATTTCGAATAAAAACCCCAATTACCAAAAGTATTCCACGAAAATGCCATAAATTTCGTTTGACAGAATAAGAAACAAAATTCTCTGACGTTTAACGCAACAATACGTTTGTCGCACTTAAGCTGCAATAATTGCTTACACAGACTTACATTGGATAAAAGAAACTGGTGATTAGGTGTCTGAGCAGATTGTTTGGAATTTTCGGATATACCGTTTTTGGTATTTTTTTATAAACCAAAAATTTCCAATCTGCGGATGCAATCTTCCAATTCTCAAAAATATAAGGAAATCCCAAATTTTAACTTCGTTTTTCGTCACTAATGCTGCAATAATGGATTGCATAGATTTGCACAATAATCGGCTGATTGGTTGGCTCGGCTGAACTTTTGGGACTTCACTGATTTGCCAATAATTTCTGAATTTTTAGTCAGATTTTCTTAAACTATATCTTTGTTTTATTAACCAAAATTTAAAATTCTCAAATTCACAAAAATATTGAAAAACTCTAAAAATTGTGATCCGGTTGACTGGTTAAGAAACGTAAAAGTACGTTTGTGCCACTAATTCTGCAATAATAACTTGCTGCTGTATCTGATTACATAGATTTGTATTAGACACAACACATTCAGCTGATTGGTTGGCTCAGCAAATTATTTGGAATTTGCTTATGCAGTTTTAGTCGGATTTTCTTAACCATGCATCCTTTGTGAACGTTTTTCTGTAAACCCAAAAGTTTAAAATTACAGGCGATTGTGCTCCAATTCCCAAAAATATTTTAGAAAATCCAAAAATGTGACTGGTTAAGAAATGTAACTAAGGTAAAAGTACGTTTGTGTCACTAATGCTGCAGTAATTGTTTACACAGATATACATTAGACACAAGAAACAGCTGATTGGTTGAATCAGCTGATAATTTAGAATTTCGGAACATCGCAGTTTTAAATGGATTTTCGTAAACTATACCTTGATTTCTTTGTAAAATATTTGTATAAACCAAAAATTTTAATACTGCTGATACAATCCCCAATTCTTAAAAATATTTAAGAAAATTTCAAAAATGGGATTCGGTTGACTGGATAAGAAAATTAATTATAATAATAAAAATATTTAATAATGTCCAAATATTGGATTTGATTGATTGTGGATGTCAATCAAATCCAAAATTGGGATTCGGCTGACTGGTAAAGGAACGTAATTAACGTAACAACAATAATTGACTACACAGATTTACATTAGACACACGAAACTGCAGACTGGTTGGGTCTTAACTTAACTGATTTTCCCTTAACTTCTGCATTCTTAGTCCGCTTACTTTGCAAAAGATTTTTATAATCCAAAAATTTGAATATTGTGGATTCAATCCAAATATTCCCAAAAATATTGAAGAAATTTCCAAAAATGGGATTCATTTGATAAGTTTTGAAACGAAATTATCCGACGTTTAACGCAACAAAACGTTTGTCCCACTAAAGCTGCAATCACTGATTACAAAGATTTATAATATGCCTAATAGGCTACGATTATGTTACTCTTACGTTTGTCTAATGCAACTTTTATTTATTTTTTTTATTTATTAAATATCAATACATAGAAAGCCCAAGAGGCCAATTATACATGTACTGTGAGATTAATACTATGTATAAAAATAACTAAATTCAAATATATTAAAAATTATTAATAAATAAGAGTAATACTTTTTAACAAATTAAATTGATTGCTACTTTTGTGATCTCAAATGTTCAAACTAAATGACATATTTTACTATATTTACCAGAGACAATCATGAAACGAAAAAACAAAACTCTATAAAAGGCAATCTTTTACCGATAAGAACAATTCTGAGTAGTCTTAAGCAATCAAAGGTGTAGTCTTCCGCTATTTGTGGTTTACAATATAATTGACAGTTGGGGATTATAAAAAGCAAAGCGAGGTGCATGGAAGAAAAAAAATAAATCACAAAATTGTAGTGTATAGATAGATAACTTGAAAATAATAGCTGAGTTAGGTGTTACCTATTTTTTCCACAAGAAAGATTTCTTATCTTTGGCCGACCAAAAATAGAAAATTGAGGCAATTGTGCAACAATTACTGAACCATTATAACCAACCAACCAACCCAAGCAGTCAATAGCCTCCATTGAGCTTAGCCAACACCAAAACTGCCACCACTTGTTTCAAAGGAATAACATCATTCAAAGGAAATTTTGCATGAAATTGTCGAATGACGTTGTGTTCATACTTAAAACGTGAGAGGGAATTTAATATATAGTGATGAGAAGTTGCCAGAAGGGGATTTTTTTGACAAATGCGGGATATTTTTCCGTAATATTATTGAAATGACTTTAGATTACAATCAATTGAGTTGTTAAAAAAATTAGTATTAAGTCAAATATACTCGGAATTTTGCTCAAAAAGCAAAAATATACATACTCGTATATTTTCACCTTCAGTGCGGCAATCTATTGCCAGGCCTAAAAGATAAATGATAATTTCGACTGGAATTTGGAAACAGCTGATTAAAAGTGAGGTTATAATGAAAATATAATCAGAAAAAGAGTATACATACATACATACTTTGAAAAATAGTATTTTATATATAGGAATAATAGGAAATAATATATGTACGTCTACATGTGCCTCATTTATAGCTGATTAAAAAGTGAGGCTATAATATTAGTACAAAAAAGTGAAAACAATTAAATTTATGCAAAATGACTGCAGTAAAAATAACAAATTAATAATACTGATGCAAACAATTAAACAAAATAATATTTGAGCGTCGTTTCGATTGTTTACAATAATTGTTTTAAATGTCTGCTGCATCATATGACACGTTTTTCATAGTTTGCTATGGCTATGGCAACGTTGAATTACACTACGGAGAAAGTGTAATACACAGAAAGAAATTTTTTCCACTAATGATATCTTAAAAATTTTATTGCGCGTAAGAACTAAAAATATTTAAGAAAATACCAAAGTTGTTCTTTAAGTTGTTATGAAACGTAATTAACGTAGCAATACATTTAAGGCACTTATGCTACAATAGCGGATTACACCGATTTACATTAGACACAACAATCAGCTGATTGATTGACTCAGCTAATTAATTGGCTCAGCTGATCCTCAAAACAGTTGAACTTCACAGACTTGCTCATAACTTCTGCAAAATTGGGAGGATCCCGTTTGAGAGTTCAGAAATATATAATTTATAAATGTTGTTTATTGTTGGTCTATTATTTTTGTTATTAAGCTGATCCTCAAAGCAGCTGAACTTCACAGACTTGTTCATAACTTCTGCAAAATTAGGATGATCCCGTTTGAGAGTTCAAAAATATATAATTAATAAATGTTGTTGTTGTTTATTGTTGGTCTGTGTTTTTGTTATTCAGTAAGAATTTATTTCATATGTTTCAATTACATTCTGTTTATTTGCAAAAACGTAGTAGAAACAAATACAAAAAATGGTAGACAGTTTTAATTGTTTGGTAGAATTGACTGCAGTTTCGATAGACAACACTTCAGAATTCATCGAAACTTTTTTCGTGCCAGCAAAAACCATTTTTTTTAACAAAGATCTTTTTATTTCTTATCGTTTTTACAAAAGCTACTAAACTTCTGTTTCTACGTGAAAATGATGTTTTCAATAGTTGTAGCCCTCATAATTTGCTTTAAATAATATCTATGCTTTATCGAGCTTATACTTCAAAAACTAGGGTCCAATTAATAAAGGCGCTTTCCAAGAAAATCAGAATTAAAAAAAAAACCATATAATTTTTTTTAAATATTTTTTTCGTGTTTTGGCCGTTAACCCGTCGAATTGTAGGTGTTGAATTCTCTCTGGTTTATCGGCATAGACGAGTGACTCTACATAACCCCTAAGATCCAATGGGGTTAAATTTTGTTAGCCAATTAACAGGACCATTACGCTCCAGCCGTGGGGGCCACATAGCCCAAATCATATTTAAACATTAATGGCATAAAATTATCTGTTTTGCTGTTCTGCATCCATAGAAACTTCTACATTATTTTAAAGAACATTTTCTTTATTCTAAAGTAATTTATATTTATTAATTGGAATAAAAAAATGTTATTTAAAATGAATACGTTTCTTTGACTGAAAACTATGAAATATTCAATGAATCAAAGAAATTCTTCTTTTTTGAAAAAAAAATGTTTCTGTGTATACAAGCGATTTTTTCACCGTATGTAATAAATAACAATCTTGAAGCGATTTTTTATTTGTACCAATTAAAATTTCATTAAAAACTATACGAGTGTGAGCATGTTTCGTTGTAATAAAGCATCGAAAAAAATCGGTTCTATAGTATTCCTGCAAATATACTATACAAACGATTTTTTTCATTGTTATTCTGGAAAATGTCAAACTAATTTTGAAAAGAGAGATATTAAAAGAATTGCAGTCGATTTGTTATTACACCATTTTTGAAATTTTGTTAATATTTTAGAGGATTCCGGGATTTCAGTTTTAGCCAGATTTTCTTAAACCCTGCATACTTTAAATATGTTTTCTCTATAAAAGCAAAAATTTCAAAATTTATGACACAAGCCTGCAATTCCAAGAAATGTATAAGAAAATCCGAAACTATGCTGCAATAATTGACTACAAAGATTTGAATTAGACCCAACAACCAGCTGATTTGTTGGCTTAGGTGATTGTTTGAAATCAACTTCTGCAGTTTAAGTCGGATTTTATTAAGCTATACTTAGCTTTCTTTGTATTTTTTTTTGTTAAATAAAACTACAATTTTTTTGTATTCGTTTCAATCACATTTTTGTAATAGACATAATGTAACTGGAAAATATGGTCTTGAGCCGAATAAATTCTGACTGATTAAATAAAATCCCAAAATTGTGATTCGGTTAAGAAACATAACTAACGAAACAATACGTTTGTGTCACTAATGTCGCAGTAATTCATTACAGAGGTTTGAAATGGACAAACAAATCAGTTGTTTTTTTTTGAATTTTGGAACTTCACAGATTTAAACCCAGCTTTCTTAATAAAAGTTTTTTCTATTAACTAAAAATATGAAATTTAAGGATACAATCTTCCACTTCCTTAAAATATTTAAGAAAATCCCAAAATTGTGATTAGGTGATCAATTAACGTTCTGCAATTCCTAAAAATGTTTAAGAAAATCCCAAAATTGATTAGTAATTAATTCTGCAGTAATTGATTACACCGATTTACAGTAGAGACAACAATCAGCTGTAATTGTAATTTGTAATTTCGGAACTTCACAGTTTTTAACCCAGCTTTCTTTATGAACGTTTTTCTATTAAACAAAACCAATTCCTAAAAATATTTAAGAAAATCCCCAACTTGTGGTTAGATGACTAATTAACGTAACAATACGTTTCTGCCGCTAATGCTGCAGTAATTGTTTATACAGCTTTTCGCTAGACACATGAAACAGCTGATTGTTTGGAATTCAGTTTTAGTTGGATGTTTTTTATACTATACACCGCTTTCCTTGTAAAATATTTTTATACACCATAAAATGTAAATACTGCTTATACAATCCCTCAAATCCCAAAAATATTGAAGACAATTCCAAAATAGGATTCGTTTGACAGTTTAGGAAACAATATACGTTTCTCCCACTAAAGTTGCAATAACTGATTACACAGATTTACATTAGACCTGATTGGTTATTACGATTGATTACGTTTCTCTTACGTTTGTCTATCAGTGAACATAAGATATAAGCCAAATGGTATACGCTTGAAATTGCATCAGATTTAAAGTTAAACGTCGTTTCATTTTGTGATCCGGCTTCCTTTTTAAAGGAAATCAACATTTTAAAGGATACATTTAATATTTCTTCAACTGTACCCATTGCCCGAAATCAAACTTGGCACCAAATGAAAGAGGAGAATCATGGCTCATTTTCTTTGATTATTTGCAGCCAGGGTTTTGAAACGGTTTTGATTTCGTTTGTAAAATTATTACACTCCGCAAATGCAAAAATATCACATTTTTCACACTCCGCCCAGTCCACGGTGTGGGGTGTTGCACCGTCAAAAAGCAGACTTCAGAACCAAACCTAAATGAAAGCGTACATTCTTAATGCACTACCAAATAACTGCGCAATAATTGTTCGATAGTGTACATGCAAAATACGAAATTAGCAGAGGGTGCAGGGAGAATTTTTAAAATGTCGCAACATGATGTTGTGACATTATTTTTCAGAAACGAGATCACCATAAGAGGAGGTTAGTTTAGGTTAAGATTGGCAGCCTGTATTACAGTCTCACTTGGACTATGTAGTCCATTGTGCTATCACAGGGGCGTAAAGGAAAACATAAGTTTTCCCTAGCCCCTCCCGTGGGACCAAATTGATTGTTTTAAAATGCTCAAAAATGTGCGTATTTCAGATCAGCCTAGTGAGCTAAGTTCCTAAAGAAAAGGGTTGCATGCTGCCTTCTAGAGAGAGCGGGCAAAGACACAGAAGGTATAAGGATATTAATATTCTACAAATTTTTGACCCTTTGAGTGGAAGGTACCGGAAGGACATAGCCTAGGAAAGAAAATATTTTATATCAAGCCAATTGGTTTCTCCCTTTGAGAGTTATCGCTGAACCTACTTGAGGTCAAGAACTTTTTATAAATATAAAGAAGCATCTACATATGAAGAATTTGTAACGCAACGTTTTTCTTAGATTCAATGAACTTAATTTTTTCAGTCTAGTCAGATCTGGCCAACAATTCTGCATACTTGCATAGCACAATAAAGTAAATTTCCTAAATTTTTCCATTTTCTTGAAGCTTTGAAATTCCCCAATCAGTTAAAAAAAACTATATCTGGCAACTCTTGGCTTTTGCCAAATAAACAAACTATTTTTTGTGCATTTTGCGTTAGAAATCCACTTGGGAGGGGATTTCTTTTTCTGCTACCAATGCTGCCGCCGCTTTCGTACAGTTCAGTTTTTAGCGTGCTTTTTGGACTTTTGCTTCTTATGACATCATTTTAAACAGAAATGTAAAATAGCAAGCAAAATTCTTAACATCTACATATGTATGTATGTACCAATATACTCGTACATACATATGTATGTGTGCAATAACATATAAGTATCATTCGGTTTTGCAAGGTTACCAAAATGTTTATTATGAATGGAATTGATGGTTGGGATAGTGGTGGCGCTGATGGTGTCGGTTGGTTCCACCACGACGACGACGTATGGTGCAAAAAATCTAAAATAGAAAATACATTTGTAGAATAGGTATAGAAAAGAAAACGTAGACCAAATGAAAAACTTTCTATATTTTACACTTATCAAAATTTTAAAACAAATATGATAGGGACGGAAAGGATGTGTATGTTAGACACGAAATTCTCGTGATTCCCGCGTGATCGAGCTTTTAATTCCAAAGGTCTAGAACGGGTTGAAAATAGTCTTCATCTTAATATACAAGATTTAAGAGAATCTTAAATCTTAATATTTAAGATTTTGTCATAAACTATTCGAAAAAGTTCATAGAAAATAAGAACAGCAGATTTTCATTGAATTAATGAAAAATTAAAATTGTTGTTTATATTCAATCGACCAATATCACTGAATTGATAAAAACAAATTGCTTCATAAATATTATACAGGGTGGCTGATATGTATTGCAACCAACTTCTGGTTGCTATCATTTCTAAACCGCTAGTCTGATAGCTGACAGATTTATTTCAGTGACAGTTTATTTTATTCAGAATTGCATTCAGAAAAAAAGTTATTCGTGATGGAATTCAAGCGTGATTGCTTTATATTTGGTTGGAAAAACACAAGTGGCTATCGTTAGAGCCCTCCAGCATTTAAATGTGAATAAATCTTTTGTTTCTCGTATCATTGCTCGTTACCGTGATACTGGCAGTGTTGCATCGCGTTCAAAAAGTGGACGAAAAAAAACGGTAACAACACCAGAAATGGTCCGAAAAGTGAAGGCCAGATTTGATCGAAATCCACGCCGCAGTGGTAGAAAAATTGCTCGTGAGCTGAACATATCGCAAGAACGGATACAACACATATTAAAAAATGAGCTTGGACTAAAGCCATTGAAGTTCCAAAAAGTGCAAGAGCTCACCGATGCACAAAAAAAGTTAGACTGGAAAGAGCCAAGGAGTTGCTTCGCTTGCACGAAAGTGGCCAGTTACCGAATTTGGTTTTCTCCGATGAGAAGCCATTCCAAATTGAGCAGTTTGTGAACAAACAAAATGATCGGGTTTACTTGCCAAAGAGGTCAGCTGAAAATGTACACCTTCATTGGCCACCAGAACTCAAGCGCCGCCGATGGTAATGATGTGGGCCGCCGTAAGGGCCGATGGTCGCTCCCCGCTCGTATTCGTCGACCATGGGGTCAAAATAAATGCCGAACATTATCGGGAAAATGTCCTAAAGACAAATTGAGCAGTTTGTGAAGAAACAAAATGATCGGGTTTACTTGCCAAAGAGGTCAGCTGAAAATTTACACCTTCGATTGGCCACCAGAACTCAAGCGCCGCCGATGGTAATGATGTGGGCCGCCGTAAGGGCCGATGGTCGCTCCCCGCTCGTATTCGTCGACCATGGGGTCAAAATAAATGCCGAACATTATCGGGAAAATGTCCTAAAGACAGTATTGAAGCCCTGGGCAGACAAACATTTCGGCCGCAGACCATGGACATTCCAAGAGAACAGGAATGGCTTAAAAAAGAGGTTCCTCGCTTCATTTCTACCGCACAATGGCCACCAAGATCTCCGGATCTCAATCCGTTGGACTTTTGCGCCTGGGGCATTTTAGAGAGTAAGGTTCGCACTAAAAAATACCAAAGTATAGATCATCTCAAGACGGCGCTTCGCCGGGAATGGGCCAAAATACCGCAGAGCCACTTTCGTCCAGCGTGTGATGGCTTTGTCGGCCGTTTGAAGGCCATAATTCGTGTCAAAGGTGGCCAATTCGAAAAAATCTAAACTGTTTCTAAAATTTTATGTTATTTCCGACATTTTTTTGCTTTTAAACAATAAAATGTAAAAAAAAACAGTAAAGAAAGGCTAAAGTCGGGCGGGGCCGACTATATAATACCCTACACCACTCTCGAAATATTGAATAACTCTGATATATAAATTTTGTAATTCATGTATAAATTGTTTACATAAATTTACTTTTGGGACATGTTATACTTAAATAATACCCTGTACCACAGTGTGGTGTAGGGTATAAAATCGATTGGATCTAAAGAGCCAAATCGGATGAAACATATATATGGGAGCTATAGCTAAATCTTTACCGATTTTCTTCAAATTCAACAATGTTGGTTCATGGATCAAGAAACTCTACCATTCTAAATTTCAAAACGATTGGATGTAAAATACATCTTCTATAGAACTAAAGGGCCAAATCGGACGAAACATATAAATGGGAGCTATAGCTAAATATTAACCGATTTTCTTCAAATTCGGTAGTGTTGGTTCATGGATCAAGAAACTCTACCATTCTAAATTTCAAAATGATTGGATGTAAAATACAGCTTCTACAGGACTAAAGAGCAAAATCGGACGAAACATATATATGGGAGCTATAATCTTAACCGATTTTCTTCAAATTCGGCAATGTTAGTTCATGGATCAAGAAACTCTACCATTCTAAATTTGAAAACGATTGGATGTAAAATACAGCTTTTATAGGACTAAAGGGCCAAATCGGACGAAACATATATATGGGAGCTATAGCTAAATCTTAACCGATTTTCTTCAAATTCGGTAGTGTTGGTTCATGGATCAAGAAACTCTACCATTCTAAATTTCAAAATGATTGGATGTAAAATACAGCTTCTACAGGACTAAAGAGCAAAATCGGACGAAACATATATATGGGAGCTATAGCTAAATCTTAACCGATTTTCTTCAAATTCGGCAATGTTGGTTCATGGATCAAGAAACTCTACCATTCTAAATTTTAAAAGGATTGGATGTAAAATACAGCTTCTATAGGACTAAAGGGCCAAATCGGACAAAATATATATATGGGAGCTATATCTAAATCTTAACCGATTTCAACCAAATTCGATAGCGATCTTAACAGCTACGAAATACTCTAAACAGCAAAATTTCAGAACGATCGGAGTGAAATTGCGACCTGTAGTCGACGAACAACTTTACATGGACAGACGGACGGACGGACGGACAGACATGCTTAAATCGACTCAGCTAGTGATTCTGAGTCGATCGGTATACTTTAAGGTGGGTCTAGCTGTGTTATTTTCAGGTGTTACAAACATCTGCCGTGAAACAAACTTATAATACCCTGTACCACAGTGTGGTGTAGGGTATAATTAAAAAAATATAGCGCTTTACTTTGTTGCATTACATATCAGCCACCCTGTAAATGTTAATTATTTCAGTTTAGGTAGTATTTATAATATTTAAATAGCATTAATTCCTTACAATAGGATTTGGTGCTTGGTAGGCTTAAAAATCGCATAGTACTAACAAAATTCACAAAAAATTTGTTAAAATTGCCCCAAAGAAATTCCTTTAAAAATTTGCCAAATATAATTGTATTGTATAATTTCCTTGTTTTCATTAATAGTGTAAATTTGTATATTTTTTTAGATAAGTGATGCAAACTAATTTGATTGTATTTTGAAATATGCAAAATTTGTATACGATATGTTTTCAATCTGAACAAAAAAAAACAAACAATGTTAATAATGAGCAAAAACGAAAACAACGTATATGTGTATATATAAAAAAAATCTTATATGTATATTGAACAGGTGTATACAGTGGCTTACACCTTAATCGTTAATAATATACAATAAATAAAATACATAAAATACATAAAATAAATAAAATAAATAAAATAAATAAAATAAATAAAATAAATAAAATAAATAAAATAAATAAAATAAATAAAATAAATAAAATAAATAAAATAAATAAAATAAATAAAATAAATAAAATAAATA
The DNA here is from genome assembly GCA_963930755.1 of Eudasyphora cyanicolor. Lineage (NCBI taxonomy): Eukaryota > Metazoa > Arthropoda > Insecta > Diptera > Muscidae > Eudasyphora > Eudasyphora cyanicolor. The sequence continues at coordinate 63,811,585 of OZ005737.1, forward strand.
AAATAAATAAAATAAATAAAATAAATAAAATAAATAAAATAAATAAAATAAATAAAATAAATAAAATAAATAAAATAAATAAAATAAATAAAATAAATAAAATAAATAAAATAAATAAAATAAATAAAATAAATAAAATAAATAAAATAAATAAAATAAATAAAATAAATAAAATAAATAAAATAAATAAAATAAATAAAATAAATAAAATAAATAAAATAAATAAAATAAATAAAATAAATAAAATAAATAAAATAAATAAAATAAATAAAATAAATAAAATAAATAAAATAAATAAAATAAATAAAATAAATAAAATAAATAAAATAAATAAAATAAATAAAATAAATAAAATAAATAAAATAAATAAAATAAATAAAATAAATAAAATAAATAAAATAAATAAAATAAATAAAATAAATAAAATAAATAAAATAAATAAAATAAATAAAATAAATAAAATAAATAAAATAAATAAAATAAATAAAATAAATAAAATAAATAAAATAAATAAAATAAATAAAATAAATAAAATAAATAAAATAAATAAAATAAATAAAATAAATAAAATAAATAAAATAAATAAAATAAATAAAATAAATAAAATAAATAAAATAAATAAAATAAATAAAATAAATAAAATAAATAAAATAAATAAAATAAATAAAATAAATAAAATAAATAAAATAAATAAAATAAATAAAATAAATAAAATAAATAAAATAAATAAAATAAATAAAATAAATAAAATAAATAAAATAAATAAAATAAATAAAATAAATAAAATAAATAAAATAAATAAAATAAATAAAATAAATAAAATAAATAAAATAAATAAAATAAATAAAATAAATAAAATAAATAAAATAAATAAAATAAATAAAATAAATAAAATAAATAAAATAAATAAAATAAATAAAATAAATAAAATAAATAAAATAAATAAAATAAATAAAATAAATAAAATAAATAAAATAAATAAAATAAATAAAATAAATAAAATAAAATGGATAAGTTACAGCTGTCGAAAGAGGTTTTTAAGGTTAAGAATTGATGTTTGAATAAATACCTTACTTTAGATAAAAGAAAACCTTGTTATACACTCACCTGAAAATAAAAAAGAAAACAAAATTTTATAAAAAATTTTAAATAAATCACACTAACTAATAATTGAATGTACCCCCATCCTATGGCAAAGGTATAAAAATGCTAGTTAATAATAATGTTTATTTTGTAACAACTTTAAGACCACTCTGTCAATTACCAAAACTTTCCTAATCGTTTACACCTGGTCACAATACAATTCAGATAAATTGCAATAGTTTATTTCGAATTGTTCGAGCCTGGAGGCGGAAATATGCAGAACTTAGTAGGCCTGATATTAGGCCTTCTTTCGGTGCGCTAGCTCTGGTAGTTGCATACCATCTTCGTACCTTTTTTGTGAGACATTGGGAGGTTAGGCCGTACGAGTACATCTAGTGAAACACCCCAAATGAATGCTTTCTACAGAAGAATTAATAATTTTAGATCCAAATTAAGGGCCGATACAAGGGCATAAAAATATACAATACAAAAAATAGGAGATGTTGCGAATGAATTCGAAATAATCCGGAATTTCATCGAAAAATCATCTTGAGTGATGAGGCCTATTTTCACTTCGAAGGCCACGTTAACAAGCAAAAATGTCGAATTTGGGGCTAGAAGAATCCAAGAATTATTATTAAAAAGGCTCTCCATCCTCAACTTTTGACAGTTTGGTGCGGTTTTTGACTTGGCGGGTTATTAGATTGCCGGAATTGGAAGATATTGATGCTTATTTTCAAGAAGACGTCGCTACGTGCCGCACAAGCAACAATACCATCGCTATTTTGCGTGAAAAGTTTCCTGACAGTGTGATTTCTCGAAGAAGAGATTACAATTGACCACCGAGGTATTGTGATTTAACACCTTTAGACTTTTTTCTTTGGGGCTCGGAGTATGATAAGGTCTATGCCATTGTCCACAATCGATTCAAGACCTTAAAAATGGAATTCTTGAAGTTATGGAGAACGTTTAGCCGCAAATGTGAGAATTTGCGACGGAAAATTTCATGAAAATATTTTATGGTCCTGCCAGCGTAGCCGTTGTGGCCATTTGAATGTTATTGTTTTCCATTATGAATAGAAATGGCTCATCTCCTTAAAATGAAATAAACATGTGATGACTCCATAGTATCCTTGCATTTTTCGTTAACAGCCTGGTTCTCCATGTCGAACGAAAGCGATGCGAACGAAAAACAGCTGATTTTAGACCTACTAAAAGGTATAAGAACGACAAGGCGAATGCAAACATACTGGCTAATGTCAGTTTGTAGGTCTAAAGTCAGCTGTTTTTCGTTCGCATCGCTGTCTTTCGACATAGAGAAACAGGCTGTAAATCTTTGCCCCGCTGTCTTAGTGAAGGCATGTAGTATGTTTGATTAAAGACGGAAGAACGATGTACAATTACTATTTTTATAAGCGATTGGTACACTTCCATAAGCAAGAAATGCGTACATGCGATAAGGTGTTAGAAAGCCTACTATCAGGCCTGATTCGGGAAGGCCTAGGCGATTTTTCCACTATTCCACCACTTTTGTTTTGTACACACATATTTCCAAGCGATTGTATACAAATGTTTGTTTATATATACATACATACATATGTATGTATACGAAAGAAAGCATGTTTGTGTTTTTGAAAGCCCAAACAAAAATTTGCAATTTACTTTTCCATTAAATACTCAACGTCGCCGTCGCAGCCCTCTTCGTCGTCGTCATCATAACAAATGAACAAAATTTTTAGACCTTGAGTCGGCAAACCACATCTCACACATCGTGTCGGTCTTTCAAGGATATAACGCATTAAATGCTGAAAGTTTTCACTTTCTCACATTTTAAGTTAATTATTAATCCAATTAGTTAGTACGTACGCATTGCTCAACGTCTGTTAGTGAAATAAGGACGCAGTAAATGACGTTACGTACTCTAAGTGAGAGGCCTACCGAACACTTACCGTTTTACTACGTAGAGGTAGGCTCTTTCTGCCAGTTTTTATATATGCCCGAGTATGTGTGAGAGAATGTGTCACTGTGCGGATGTCGTGAGTGTGGGGGAGTGGGGAAACGTATCGTGTGCGAGTATTGATTTTTGTTTGTTCTTATACTCACATAGAAATAACAAGAAATTTGAACTGACGCAAAGTAAACATCTCAAAAAAATTGAGGGATATGCGCAAAGCGTTGCCAGATTATTGCACACAGAGATAGATTACTACTACTTTGATTTAGCCAATTATTTAATTTTAATTAATAAATCTAGTTATCGTGTATGATTTATTTTTGTTTAAAAACTACGGGCCTTATTCATAAAAAGTTAAAGAAGTTTTGAGGAACGTTTTAGAAGTGTTAAAACGTTCTTCAAACCTTCATTAAATTTTTATGAATAAGGGCCTACTTTTTTCACACAATATTTCTTTTCGTAATAATGGGTCTTCCAATAAGAGGTTTCATGTTGATATTAAAAAAAGAATATTTTTTCGGAATTTCATCGAAATTAATCTTGAGTGATAGGCAGATTTTCACCTCGGAGTCTAGGTTAACAATCAGAATTGTGACATTTGGGGATCGGAAAATCCAAGAAATATTGTTCAAAAGCCTCCACATCCTTAACGTGTGACTGTTTGGTGGGATTTTTGGTCTGAAGGGGGCTGGACCAAATGCTACGGGAGTGGATTGCGCTATCTAACAATGATTAATGATTTTGTATGACCGGAATTAGAAGATATTGACGTGGACTACGTTTATTTTCGACATACCGGCGCAACGTGCAACACAATCAACAATACTATCGGCAATCACAATTGGTCACCGAGATCTTGTGATTTAACACCATTATACTTGTATCTATGGGGCTCCGTGAATGGTAAGGTCTATTTGAATATCCCACAATCGATTTATGACCTCAAAGAAGGAATTTGTGATGTTATGGAGGACATATAACCGAAAATATGCGAATTGGTGATGGCAAACTTCATGAAATGAGTATTGTCCTGCAATCGTAGCCGTGCTGGTCATTTCACTAGTATTGTTTTCCATTATTAATGGCAATAGCCTCTTTACTTACAATGAAATAAACATCCGATGATTTCCATTAAAAAATACTCCTTAAATATCAAAATTAGACCTCTTATTGGAATACCCTTTACATCTGAGCAATTTAGAGGCGTTCTTGCAATGTTTGTCTTTTCGTGATGAATTGTCAAACACTGAATAAAAATACGATGACACTCTTTGACAAGAAGTACCAAAAATTGATATACAGGGTTTTCCAACAAGAGGTGTTATTTTTTATAACCCGGTATTTCGGTAGCTGTCACTTTTGAAGCTTTTATTCTTTGACATTTGACAAGTAGAAACTACGCCATTACTAAAAATGGAATATTAAAATTAGAAAATCATCGAAAAATCATCTTGACTGATGAGGCCCATTTCCACCTCGGTGGCTACGTCAACAAGCAAAATTGTCGCATCTGGGGCTCGGAAAACCCAAGAGTTATTGCTGAGAAGCCTCTCCGTCCTCAACGTGTGACTGTTTGGTGCGGTTTATGGTCCGGCGGGGTCATTGGACCTTACTTTTTCGAAAATGAGGTTGGATTAACAGTTACGGTGAATGGATTGCGCTATCGAGAAATGATTAATGATTTTTTATGGTCGGAGTTGCATGGTATTGATCTGGACAACGTTTACTTTTAACAAGACGGCGCTACGTGCCACACAAGCAACGAAACCATTGCTCTGTTACGGGAAAAGTTTCCGGGACGTGTTATCTCTCGAAGAGGTGATCACAATTGGCCACCGAGATTTTGTGATTTAACACCTTGCGAGTTCTTCCTTTGGGGCCACGTGAAATATAAGGTCTACGCCAACAGCCCAGCGTCGATTCAAGACCTCAAAGATAGAATTCGTAAGGCTATCGAGGACATAGGGCAGCCACTTTGCGATTTGGTTGTGGTAAATTTCATGAAAAGGGTATGGTCCTGTAAGCGTGGTCGTGGTGGCCATTTGGCTGATGTTGTTTTTCATTATTAACGGCTTACCTTCCTCTTTATTATGAAATAAACATCTCAAAAAATGGTATTTTTCTTTGAATACCAAAATAACACCTCTTGTTGGAAAACCCTTTATATTTAGTCCCGATTCACACGAGGTAAATTTAGTTGCCCCGTTTGAATCTGGTCATACCGTACAGGTATGCATGGAAATGCCACAATCTGAGTGGTAGGAAATGTGTGAACTTCTATACTCTGATCTTAATCGTAGGGTTGGCCCCGAGGTCTACTAGAAATACCTATGTAAATTTATAGTGGTAGGCTGCCTGATCAATGCAGTATTACCAGGTTGTCGCTATAAAGGAGAATAGCTGAGCTGTAACATTTTGAAAACTTGTGGAATAAATGTATTCTCCAATAGGCAGACTGCTATTAAATCCTGGACTCTGTATTTCTAAATTTAAGAAAAGCCCTCAACAGCCGCAGCTTTCTTAATGAGATGGCTGATCGAAATCCTGTTAAAAATCCACCTGAGCTTTGGCTGCCGGATCAAAGGGATATTCCAGGGAACTACAATGCACATTATACTAAGAACTACCTTACACAATCCAAGGGAACTGGGATATGTGGGCATGCCTCTAGCGACCTGCAAGCTCTTTTTGAGAGATAGTGCCCTAATGGCAACAAAAGACAGGTGGTCACTAGAAGGGCACTGTATACATGCCAAGAAGAAGAAATTGCACGAGCAATTGCTAATGATACCGCTACAGTCGTCCTGCACCGAAGCCATTCGCGTTAATGTCCGTGAACGTTTCCAGAAGGGACCCGACTATGAGTCAAATCGACCAAGTTTATACAGAAATAGATATCGTGTTTGGGCTCCGTTCTCTCTAGAAGACGGCAGACTATCCTAGGTACACATTTTTTTGGCAAGTTAGCTTATTTGGCTGATGTTACATTAAGCTAACTCTTGATGTCACATTAAAGCCCCAGAGTTGGTTCAACGGTGTTATTTTTCATTCCTGCCTAAACTCGAAACGGATCAACGTCCTGCAGTTGTTATTGGTACAGGACATCTTACTTATCGTGACTGTCATGTTGGGTCAATGTCTTATTGAACGGAACGTAGTGATACTTTAAAAAGTATTGATAAAAAAAACTTTGCAGAAGCTGCAGTGACGAATATGAGTAGGAGTATAACATATTCTATGTATGTGCCCCGATATCTTTAGAAGGATGCAGACTGTCCTAGGCTTTATTAGTTTGGGGAGTTAGTAAATTTTAACGTCAGTATTAGCCATCTTGGGATTTGGTTAAGCGGTAGAGACTACGAAAATATCATATTTTTCCTTTCCGCCTTGTAGTATCACAATGGACCAAATAGTCTAAGTGAGCCTAACATACAGGTTACTACTTTAAAATATCATAACCTACATGAATAGTTGGTAAATTTGATATATCTTTTTAGTTTATTAATAATTTTTTTAAAATATGGCTTATGCTTTTCCTAACAGATCTTAATTTTCAATACAATATGAACAACTGAAACGCCCCTTTTTTAAAGAAAATATATTAAAATATTGTTAAAACAAAAATATATTTTTAGATATCTCCGATACCGCTAAAAGGATTAATAACAATTTTAGAAATATTTAAAGGCAATTTAATTTTATTTTTTTATAAAGCGTGATCCATTTCGAGGTTCCCTACTTTTTTTGAAGAAAAAAACACAGAAAATTCAAATTGAATGGGGAATGTTTATTATCATTTGAAAGAACAATCTTTGGCATTTATTTTTTGAAGATTATGTCTATCAAATGTTGGCCTTGGCTACGTCTCAGATGGTCCATCCGTTGAGTCCAATTTTCGATGACTCTTTCGAGCATTTCGACTGGTAACTGGCGAATGACGCGTGATGTTTTGATCCAAGGCCTGAATCGATGCGGGTTTGTCCGCATAAACTTTAGACTTTACATATCCCCACAGGAAAAAGTCTAACGGCCACACGATCTTGGTGGCCAATCGACCGGCCCAAAACGTGAAATTATCTGCTCACCGAAGTGTTCTCTCAATAAATCCATTGATTGATGCGATGTGTGGGAAGTGGCGCCGGCTGTTGAAACCAAATGTCGCCGAGATCACGAGCTTCAATTTCAGGCATCAAAAAGTCGGTTATCATGGCACGATAACGGTCGCCATTGACGGTTACGTTCTCACCGGCATCATTTTTGAATAAATATAGACCGATGATTCCACCGGCCCACAAACCACACCAAACCGTTGTTTTTTCTCGATGAAGTAGCAGCCCTTGAATCTCTACAGGTTGCTCTTCGTCCCAAATGCGGCTATTTTGCTTTTTTACATACCCATTGAGCCAGAAATGGGTCTTCTTGGAACTTTTCAAGAGCCCATAGAGCGAAGCGATTTCGCTTGGGATGGTCGGACGGCTTCAGTTGTTGCATACGTCAGTCCGAGTTGCTGCGAACGGCGCCGAATCGACTCTCCACGGTCTTCTTCGTGTACACTCTCAGCTACGGCCGCTACATTTTCTTCACTGCGTGCTGGTCGTGGTCTATTCGGTCAAATATTATCCAATAATGATGGGTGATGGTGTTGCGAATAGTACGATCAGTAGGCCGATTATGCTGACCATAAGTTGAGCGAAGTGCACGAAACACATTCCTCACAGAACGTGAGGAATTTTCGTAAAAAAGTTGAACGCTTTTTAAACGTTGTTCAGGCGTAAGTCTTTCCATGATGAAATGCCAAACAATACTTACCAAAAATAACATGACAGCTTTACATGAATCACACGTGATCTGTCAAAAAAAGGCTATTGAAAAAAGTATCTCTACTTGGATCACCTGTTACTTATACATTTATTGAATACATCTTCTTTGAGCTTATTAATCATTTTTAAAGAACCCTACGGGAAATTGGACTGGTACAATACAATATACGTGTTAGGTCCATTAAGGGCAGGAATGGGTCCGCAGATTGTTTCTTTTATATGAAAACAACCGGTAACTTTAACATGTTTTTGTCATTGGAGGTGATGAATAGGCACCTAAGAGCATTTACTGAGAAATAGATAACCCCATTTGTCATCAACTTAGGACCAAATAACCAAACTGACCATCTATTAAGGATTATATAATCCAAATTGTCGCCACTAGGACTAGAAAACCCAACTGGAGGTCTACTAAACAGTAGATAAACCAACTGACATTTTACTAAGTGGCAGTTAACAGAACTGGTTCTCTAGTTAGGAGTATATAACCGAACTGGTCTTCAACTAGGTATATGACAACTCTGCTTGGTATTTACTGCGGAGTAGATAATCCAACTGGTCCTCCACTAAGGGGTAGATTTCTTTTATGTAACATGATGGCATACCACATCCAGCAATGTTATTTAACCCCAATTAACTGATACCAATCATTCCCTACGTGACCAGTTAAGTGCCAATTTAACAAGTACTGAGAACAGCAGACTCTGGTAAATTGGAACTTCATTTCCCGTAGGGACAAATTGGCAGTTTTTAAACTGGGGATCATAACACATCGAAATATATACCTTTTTACCTTTGGCTTTTTTATTTTGTTGCCTAGAGTAATAGTGTTATTCGAAACTGTGGCAACATTCAGTTATTCTGCCGAGGCTTATTAAACTACGTCTTAGCTTTCATTAGCCATGTTCAAATGCTGCTCCTGGGCTGAGTACGTACCCCCACTTAAAAACTGCGTAAAGAATGTTGGCATCATTTGCCAAAAATAAACATCAAAAGTGAAAAAGCAACGACCTAAGCAAAAAACCTCAAAAGTTTCATGTATATATGTGCGAATATGTATGTCTGTAGATACAAGCACTCTATTAAAAATGTCTTACAAGGTTTTGTTTACATTTCGGTTTCGAAATAAAAATAAATCTTAAAGGCAACAACAGCAACAAAAATCAAGATGAATGAAGAACAAGAATTCACAAATCATGACAAAAATCATAACAGGATGTCACAATGTTTTTTAAAAAAATAAAAACAAATACCAAAGAAAATGAAAGCGAAAATGTTCATTGGATATTAGTTTACTCATGCGCGTATACAGCGGGGATCAAAAGTAAAGTCTTATGTAAGTAAAATAAAATCAAAAGTAGTCTTATGTAAGTAAAATAAAATATTGTAAAAAATTCCACAACAGAAAAACAACCTTATTTGGTGTATGTCTAAAAACAAGTAAGAAAATGTCAGTCGTGTAAACCGACTAAGGTTTAATTACGGCTGCTATCACTGCCGATAGATATTATAGCAGTGCAATATGCCGCATTTACTGCAATTCGGAATTAGGGACCTGTCACTATGGTCAGGAAATGACTACGGACATTCTAGACACAATGCCTGATCTTCCGGGTCTTGTTTATTTTTCGTCATCGGACAGGAACATTTTTTAGAAGGACCAAAAGAAAAGTTTACTGATTATTTGGCTCTAACGGCTATATGAGACGTCATAGAGATACATTATTAATTGTGCTGTCAAGGGGACATTGTGATTAAGGTCGAGCCAATAGGATTTAATTAAAAGTGTTAAACAAAAATGTTGAACCAAAAAACCCTCTGGGAATTTTCGGGAAACTATTTACCAATTTACAGGATTACCAATTACTTTACTGCTCACATTGGGATTGATTGGTATCAACTAATTACAATTAAATGGATCAAAAAAAATTGTTAATAGTCATCATACGACTGCATCTGAGAAATCTACTCCTTAATATACGACAAGATGGGTTATCTACTCCTAGTAGAGGACCAGTAGGGTTATCTATATCCGACTAGAGAATCAATTGGGATATCTACACCTTATTTAAATACCATACGACGATCAGTTTGGTTACCTACTTCCTAGTAGATGACCAGTTGGGTTATATTCTTCATTCTTCCCAGCTGACCTCTGTTTGTGTTATATACTCTTTAGTTGACGACTACTCCTTAGTGGGCGATCAGTTGGGTTATCTACTCCTTACATTAGATCATCTACTCCTTATATGGCGACCAGTTGGGTTATCTTCTTCTTAGTTGATGACCAGTTGGATTATCTACTCCTTAGTGAACGATCAGTTGGGCTATCTACCCCATTTCTTGACGATCACCTGGGTTATCTATTCCTTAGTTGACGACCAGTTGGGTTATCTTCTTCTTAGTTGATGACTTGTTGGGTTATCTACTCCTTAGTTGACACTAGGGTAATCAAAAACCGCACCGGTTAACCGGTTAATCGGTTTCTCTTTAAAAACCGACTATCGGTTTCCGGTTTTTCTACTTTTTCGAATAACTCGAACCGTCGGTTTTTTCAACTCGGTTTATTCGACTTTTCGGTTTTTTGAAACCATTATAAAATGATAAAGAAAATATTATTTTTGAAACAGGAACCTACCAAAAATTTTGAAAACATCAATATAAAAACCGTTGACATCATTTGTGCATATCCATCGATTTCAAAATACAGTATTTATACTGTTTACATTGCTAACTTCTCTATTGACTTCGTCTGCATATTTTATCAAGGGTCTTATTGCGGTATAGAAATTAATTAACAATCCATTCTAATTGAAATGTAGGTATAAATAAAATACATATGTTCAGTTTCACATTTCGACAAGTTTCCATCTCTATAGTATGCTCAAGGCAGAATCCGCTACTTCTGATAATATATGTATATAATCGGTTTGCCATTGCTAAAAGCTAAGATTTTGCCGATCTTCACTATTAGTCAAGTTTGATAAAAATCATAATCAATTTTTTTGAAAGAAATCTCTTTAAAAATTGAACATAAATATTACAAATATTGCAGAGATTATAATATTATACCATAAATAAAATTGGAACAATTACCTATTATAAATAAAACTATGAAGTGTTTAAAATAAAATTTTCAAATAAATCTTAATTTAATTGGAATATGGTTACATATTGAATTTGCACTACGCTTATTTTACGTCATCTAACAAAATGTTGAGCATTATTTATGCATCTTTATTAAAAAGGAAAAACCGAAAACAACCGGTTTTTTATTTTCGGTTAAACCGAAAACCGGTTTTAGAGTTAACTTAATTTTCGAAGAAACCGAAACCCGTATTTTCAAAATAACCGGTTTTTTGATCACCCTAGTTGACACCCAGTTGGATTTTCTACTCCTTAGTGAACGATCAGTTGGGCTATCTAATCCTTACTTGACGATCAGCCGGGTTATCTACTCCTCAATAGGCGACCAGTTGGGTTATCTGCTCCTTCCAAATGTGACTTATCCTGTGTCTGACATGGAAGGGTCTGGTACTACATGTATTCGTTTACATCAGTACTTTGATATGCCTTAGTATACGTCTAGATAGGCTACCTACTCCTTAGACGACGACTAGTTGGGCTATATACTCCTTAGTTGACGTCCAGTTGGGTTACCTACTCTTTAGTTGGCGACCAGTAGGGTTATCTAAACCATAACAGACAACCCATTAGTTATCTACTTCTTACACTGATAGAAAAAGCTTCGTCATGACGACGAATTTGTACATCATCACGATTATTTTTTCGTCAAAAGTCAGCTAACGTACGGAATAATCCTCTTGATGAATTTGTTCGTCACCATGACGTTTCCAAAAACTTTCGTCCTCAGGATGATCCATTCATCACCACGACGAACCCCATTCATCATCATGACGAACCCCATTCATCATCACGACGAATAGTATTCATTACCACGACGACCTCTATTCATCACCTTGCTGAACTTCATTCATCACCACGACGAATTCCATTCGTCACCACGACGAATCCCATTCATCATCACGACGAATTCCATTCGTCACCACGACGAATCCCATTCATTATCACGACGAATCCCATTCATCACCACGACGAATTCATGCCCACGACTATTTAAATTTTAAAAATTCCAATAAATGTTCTTCTAGTTTTAAACCATTTAAAATGGTATGGAAAATAAAATTATTTGACTGCATTGCTAGGTTCAGTTGTGAATATTTGTTTCGAGACGCAGTTCTTATCAGGTAAGGCTGAAATCAAACAAACGAGAAGTATTCAGTACTTCTGCTATTTTAAATCAAAAATAATCACATCAAGTAATGTATTTGCCAACAGACCACTAGCACAAATGTTTTACACTTATACAGCTTGTCGAGCTGAATGACGAGTATGCATGTGTTTGATGTTTTGTTAAACAAACATCAGTTACGCCGTACCAGTGCGGTTTGTTTGAACCAATCGGTGCTGCGTGGAACACACACGTGGACGAACATAACAACGTCGCATGTCTTACTTTGTTTTGCTGTAGGAGTTGACGTTGCCGTAAAGGGCGAATAAGTCGATCGTTCTCATGATGAATGGATAATCTTATTGACGAACGGTGTTCGTCATTAATTATTAGATTTTTTAAATTGATCTTTTACAACAAATTATTTAACTAAGGTAATCAGAACGCATATAGAACAGTACATTTAAGCAGAAAGTATAATTTGATTGCTTCGTTTGATCATATTTTCAGCAAAATGGCCAAATAAATCTTTTCGTCGTGGGAATGAAACCTTATCGTTCTCTCGACGAATTTCGAAATCACCAAAAACATGACTTGATGATCGTGTTCGTTCTATTGACGTACAAAAACATCGAATGTACGAAACTTTTCGTCACCAGTACGAAGATATATTGACGAAACTGATTCGTCATGGTGACGAACGGTTTTTCAAAAGTTCAATGATTAAACAGTAAAAAATTAGCAGATCTCAAATGTGACTTATGCTTTGACTGGCATTGAAGGTTCTGGTTCTGTAGGTATTCTTTTAGATAATAACTTGTCTATTGCACAAAGTGGCAATTCACAACCTCCAACGAAAAGCTCGTGTTAAAGATACCAGTTATTTTCGTATAAAAGGCACAACTTGCGAACCGATCCCTGTCCTTAATGGACCTCTCACACGTTTGGATTTGTACCGGTCCAATTTCCCGTAGGGAATATTCGGGTTCGGCAAGACAAATTTCTGCACCCTGAACTACAGCGTGCAGTTGTCAAAAATGTCACAGGATCTAAAATGTGTAATGATTTTTGCAACAAATGCTATTTTTATTTCGATTTTATTTTTTTTTTTGGCTCCAGATTAAAAATGTTATGATCATATTTTTTACTAAAAATATGTATCCACTTGAAACATAAAAGTTTGAATATAATGTTGCAATGAGATTTGTTTTCTGAAAATGTCTGGAAATCTTAATCCCAGTATTTCGGGATTTGGAATTACGCGAACGACTTGTCTAATTGTAATTAACATTAATCATACCACATGATCTGCTTATTTCCCGTATCGAATGAAATATTTTCGTATCGCCTAATTTTTAATCTGAAATTAAATGTATTTTTCTAATGATTTTTTTTTGTTATTTTATAAAATATTAAACAAAACACAATTACTAATATTTCGTTTCTGAAAAAATAAAGTAACCACATCATGTTGCGACATTTTAAAAATTCCGGGCTGAGTGTGGAAAATGTGATATTTTCGCATTTGAGGAGTGTAATAATTTTACAAACGAAATCAAAACCCGTTCAAACGGCTGCACCATTTTTAGAAACGAACCTAAAAATGCGGTTTCAGTGTAAAATGTAGAAACAATTTTACATTTTTTTGCACAAACGAAATCACCATTAGACTTTTATCACTCACTGTATACAAAAATACATATGTATAAGTCCTTACGTCAATTATTCCTATCGTAGACAAAAAGAATTTATTTAAATGTTCTATGTGAGTGGACATTTTTCCCATCATTTCACTTTTTTTGGTGTGTGCTATAAAACACATGCCAATTGCAGACGACACTGCATTAAATCAATAGAGGCCGGCGACGACGCTATGCGTACCATACAATATATTTTAGAAGTTACACTGAAAAAAAGTTTCCTCATATTCATGAAAAGCATTGATTTAGCGCTAAAGACAATAAAAAATTAATATAAAAACATATCATACTTAAGTAAAAGAAAATTTACCTAATACCTAATTATATTATCTTAAATTTTAACGCAAAATTTACTTTGTTTAAGTTTTTTTATTTTTGGCGCCAAATCAAAATCCACATTTTTCAGTGTAAGTATTTAAATGTGGACACGATGTGCAAACTGTTTTTTTATTTTTGCTCTCAATGAATATGGGAGAAATTTTTCAATGAAAATTTTGCTTATCTCATTCAAATTGCAAAATCTTTAAAAAATTCCAATACAAAACAGTAAGAGAGGTGAAAACGGCAAATTAATGTGAGGGGAGTGAAGGTAATACGTATATCTATATATGTACCATATATACATATAGATTTTTAGCGCGAATTTGTTCTGCTAAATATTAAAGAAAAATCAATGACAAATAATATTTTTGGAAAAATGTTGATTAGAAAAACATGTTGCAATCTGGTGATATAAATCCCAAATTTCAAGGCGATTGATGCAATGGGGCTGGGCGGGTCCATACCCACTGACTCGATATCGTCCATTTTAAGTCGGTTGGTGCAATGACACCCGCCTATACCACTATTAAAAAAATATGTGGAATGGGCGGGGCTAAGAGCAGTGATCCTATCACGACCGTTTTTTGGACACGGTCTTTGGACGCAGACCTGTACGATCCCAAACGCGTGATATGTTCATTAAGAACATGTATCGGGCGTAGATTGCCCTTTTATATAAAAATAATCGGTAACTTTAACATGTCTTTGCCATTGAAGGTGGTGAATTACCGCCCTTGTGTCCAATACCTGTACCATAAATGGCGGACAGCAACAAGTCACATTTGAAACCAATTAAATATTTTCTGCTTATTCTTTGAAATTCGAAAGCAGGTCCAATTTGTAGTCATCTAATGATAAGAAACCTCAACTGATCCTCTTCTAAGGAAGAGATAATCCAACTGGCCATTTACTAAGGAGTAGATAACGTAACTAATCGTTTACTAAGGAATAGCTAACCTAATATGTTGTCAAATAAGGAGTAGATAACCTAACTTGTGGTCGACTAATGGTCAGATAACCCAATATGTCGTCAACTAAGGAGTAGATAACCCAACTGACTATCTACTAAGGAGTAGATAACCCAATTCTTCATCTACTAAGGAATTTATAACACAAGTCGTAGTGACAAAGGAGTAGATAACCCGACTCACCCTTTACTAACCCAAGTCGTCGTTTACTAGGGAGTAAATAACCCAAGTCGTCGTTTACTAAGGATAATATAACCCAACTGGCCCTCTAGCAAGGATAAGATAACCCAAGTCTTCTTTTGCTAAGGAGTAGATAACGTAATTGTCCCTCTACTAAGCAGTATATAACCCAATCTGTCGTCAACTAAGTAGTAGATAACCCAACCTGTCGTCAACTAAGGGCATATAACCCAATTTGTCGTCTACTAAGGAGTAGATAACCCAAATTGTGATCTACTAAGGAGTACGAGGTATATTTAATAGGAAAGGTGAATTTTGAAATTCCTCGGGCTATGTGCATTCGATTAGAGATTTTATATGATGATGATTTTTCCAATCCTCGGAGCACTTCAAATAATCATTTTTTGTGATCTTGTTCAGCTCCTCCTTCGATGCCGTCTTTATCTCCTCAATCGCGGCGTAGCGTCGTCATTTCATGGGCCTTTTCAGTTTTGGGAACAAAAAATCATGGTGCAAAAGCCAGTTCTTGTTCTTCCACAAATCCCGGCCTTTTTGGCGGATTGCTTCGCGCAATTTGCGCATAACTTGCAGGTAATATTCTTTATTGACCGTACGTACTACCCTGTGGCAAGAACTCATAATGCACCACGCCCCTGCAATCAAAGAAAACAGTGAGCAAAAAAAAAAACTGGCGTCCGGCACGCTGTTCGTCCTTCGCATCTTCTCGGCCCCCTAAGAACATTTTGTACCACCGATAAACGTAGCTTTGGTCCAAGGTAGTTGCACCATATGCCACAGTCAACATTTGGAATGCGTCAGCGCACTTTATTCTTTTTTTCACACAAAATTTGATGCAGAAAAAAATGTGATCCATTTTCTGAAATAGATAAAAATCGAAGACAATTTAAAACACATCCAAGCACAACAGCTGTAAAAAATAACAGCAATTTTGGAAAAACTTCGCTGTCACACGATTCTTGGCCAAAATTTCCGAAAAAAAATTGGCCCTCTACTAAGGAGTTTATAACCGAACTGATCCTCTACTAGATAACCAAATTCGTCGTTTATTCAAGAGTCAACTAAGAAATTGATAACCCAACTGGTCATCTACTAAGGAGTAGATAACCCAATTTGTCGTCAACTAAGGAGCAGATAACCCAATTTGTCGTTTGCTAAGGAGTAGATAACCCATGTCGACCTTTACTAAGGAGTAGATATCCCAAGACGTCGTTTACTAAGGATTAAATAATTCAAGTGACCCTCTACTAAGAAGTAGATAACCCAAATGACCCTCTACTAATGAGTATATAAGCCAGTTTGTCGTCAACTAAGGAGTAGGTAACACAGCTGGCCCTCTTCTAAGGAATATATAACATAATTTGTCGTCAACAGATGAGTAGATATCCCAATACGTCGTTTACTAAGCAGTTGATACCCAATTAACATTTTACTAAGTAGTAGATAACGCAACTGCCCCCCTACTAAGGAGTTTATAACCGAATTGTTCTTCTATTAAGAAGTATATAATGCAACTTGTAGTGTACTAAGGATGATATAATCTAACTGATCGCCAAATAAGAGTAGATTTATCTTATGCAGTTGTACGATGACATACCTCATCCTGCAATATTGTTTGGTGCATTTAACCGTAGTTAACTGGCGCCGATCATTGCCTACAGCGGTCAGTGATAGGTCCCAATTTAACCAGTACTGGGATCAGCAGACTCAGGTAAATAGACACTTAATTTCCCTTAGGTAAAATGAAGTGACTTCTACCTATTCCTCATCCATTGAGGCCGGTAAAAAATAATTTAGACCTCCCAAAGAACATAGCGATGTGGCTTCGGAGATGCTGAGCAAATTCATCAAATTATCCTTTTAAGAATGAGATCTTAAAAAAGAGGAGAATAATGATGCGGAGCCACCTTATTCTAAAATAGCAACAACAAAAAACACTACCGAGACAATCATAATTGATAGCAGTAGCGCGTCTAGCAAAATACCCGATGACAAAAATAATAATTTCGAATATTTGGTTTATACGAGGGCAGACTTTAGTTTTTCAATTTCGGATTGTATGGGAAATCCGTTAATTGCTCATTGAAATATAGAATTTTTCTCCGTGAACTAAAAATATTTTTTCAAATCTATAACTGTAACAAAACAGGGAAAACATTTTTCATATTTCTTAAAAATGGCCGAAGTGGGTACGTCGTAGTGATACTGTTCTTTTGAACAGAACACTAACAGTATCACTACGTTTAGCGTTCCGTTCTTTTTTATATTCGACACCACAGGTCGCAAATATGAAGCAATCTTAATGAAAATTGGTACAGAGTTATTTCTCGTAGTGTACCGTTCGTCGTGTTCTAAGAACGGTACGTTATCGTAGTGGTACCGTTCGCGAACAGTAACACTAAAATGTTTAGTGTATTCTGTTCTCGTGTAAGGGTACAGAACGCTAAGGAACCGTTCCTTAGTGTTTTTTTCCGAACTCTGATTAAAATGTGCTCAGAAGGAAAAAAAAAAAAACGAGTCGTGTTGTGTTATTCAAAGTGTGCATTGTTAATATTGTTAATGTGTGTATTGTTAATATTTTTAACAATAACAACTAAACGCAAAAAAAAATCTCTAAAAAAAACAAGTGCATTGCTCATTTCGCATTGCATTTGCAATTGCACTAACGGTCCAGTAAGTGCATTCGCCTACTACAACAACAAATCCCTCACGTTTTGCATCGAGAATGAATGCAAACAGTGATGATGATGGAAGTACCAGTGGTTCTGGTGACGACAATCTATTGAACTGGCAGTGTGTTACAACAAAACGCAAAAAGATTTGTAAAGAAACAAGTATTCCAAAAAAACAGAAAAACAATGATGGTCCAAGCTGCTCAAGTGTAAATAAATTTGCTGATCTTGCGGATGATGATGATGATGAAGACAAGACTGATAAAAATGCTGACGCTACAGCTGCAAATAATTCAAAACCGCCACCTCTTTTCGTAGATAATGTAACCAATATCAGTAAAATGATTAAGTGCGTAAGTAGTGTGATTGGCAGTGACGAATTTAATTATAAAGGTTTATTTGATGGTCAAGTCAAACTCAATCTTAAGTCAATAGATTCATACCGTAAACTAACTAAGTATTTAGACGCAAACAAATTTAGTTATCATACCTATCAACTTAAGGCAGAACGCGCTTTTAGATTTGTTATTAAAGGTCTTCACAACACCACCGATATAATGGATATTAAGGCTGAACTTATCTCTAAAGGTCATTTAGTTAGATACATAACAAATGTAAAAAGTAAATTTACTAAGCAGCCATTACCAATGTTTTACGTTGATATCGATCCAGGTCCTAATAATAAATCTGTATTTGAAATACGTGAAATTGATCATTGCATCGTTCAAATCGAAGCTCCCCTAACTAAAGAAGATATTGTGCAGTGTTACCGTTGCCAGGAATATGGGCACACAAAAACTTACTGCAAAAAACCGTTTGTATGCGTTAAATGTGGTCTTGATCACCCAACTTCTAGTTGTCAAAAAGATAGGACAACGCCACCTAAATGTGTTCACTGTTTAGAAAACCACACTGCAAGTTATAAAGGATGCCAAGTATACCAATCTCTTCTAAGGAAGAAAATCAGCGACCAATTACATACCCACAATTTTCCATGAAGAAAAGTGACTTTCCTAATGTGAATCCTAATTTCCAAAACAACAACAACAATTTTAACACATCATACAATAACATTAATGCTAGTAATATATATGCAAATGTTGGAAATTTTCATGAAAATAGTAATATTATGAAAAATATTGAACAACTTTTACATAAGCAAATTGAGCTAACAAATACGCTTATGAATATGATGTCCCTTCTTATTAACAAACTATGCAAATAGATCTAAGAATAGCTGTTTGGAATGCGAACGGAATTTCAAAAAAAATAAATGAAATAGAGTATTTTATGAATACAAAATACATAGATATTTTCCTTATCTCGGAAACCCACTGTACATCTAAGACTCATATTAAAGTAAGAGGTTACGATTTTGTCTTCACTAATCACCCTGATGAAAAAACTCATGCTGGAGCTGGTTTATTTATTAAGTCTACAATAAAGTACGAACTTGCGAAAGAATATCAGAAAAACTATATACAAGCTGTTGGAGTAAAACTGATCTGCAACAATAGCCCAATAACAATTTATTCGATATATTTTCCTCCAAGGCACAATGTAAAATTCGATGAATATGAACAATTTTTCAAAAGTTTAGGTCCTCGTTTTTTCGTTGCCGGGGATTTCAATGCAAAACATACTTGGTGGGGCTCTAGACTAACTAACCCCAAAGGAAGACAGTTATACAAATGTATATGCCAAAACAATTATAATGTCTTATCAGGAGGGAAACCAACATACTGGCCTTCTGATCCTACTAAAATACCAGACCTCCTTGATTTTGTTGTATATAGCGGTATTTCCAGGCAGTTACTCGACATTTTAAATGAAGATTATTTAAATTCTGATCATACTCCATTTCTGGTGAACTACAATGTTAGTGTCGAGTTAAATCCAAAACCACATAAACTTATTAGCCACAAAACAAATATGAGCTTATACTGCGAACATATAGAAAATAATTTGGATTTGAATGTGCAAATTAAATCTGCAGATGACTTGGATGATGCTATCGAACAACTAAATATGTTGATACACGATGCGGCAAGAATATCTACCCCAATTGCAGAACCATGCCATGAAATAGGACACAAAGTTCGGACATCTGCTGCTGCTAGAGATTTGATTAGACAATCCAGACGTTTACGAAGAGTTTGGCACCGTACTAGAAACCCTAGAGATAAAGCTAACTGGAATCTAGCTATTAAACTTTGCTCTGAGTTCCTGGCAAAAGAGAGAAACCAATTTACTGCAAGTTATCTTGTGAAACTAAAGCCTCAAAATAAAAACAAAGATAAAGACCTTTATAGTGCAACTAAGTACCTTAAGAGACCAACAAAACGAAATGTACCAATTAAAAAAGCCGACGGGTCTTGGTGTAGAACAGACTTACAAAAGTCATTTGCTTTTGCTGAACACTTGGAAACTACTTTTAAACCTCACAATATCAGTAAAAACCATAATGAAATTTTTAATTTTTTGGACATAGCATGCCAGATGGATTTACCAATAACTCATATTAAGCCTAAAGAAACCAAAGCAGAGATAATCTGCTTAAATAACAAAAAGTCTGCAGGATATGACAATATTGATACCAAGGCCATCAAATCGTTACCACCCAAAGGTATATTGTTTTTAACGTTGTTATTTAACTCAATTTTACGACTCGGACATTTCCCATCTCAATGGAAGTGTGCGGAAATTATTATGGTCTAGAAACCCGGTAAACCTGAAAATGCAACCACATCATACAGACCAATCAGCTTACTGCCTACATTCTCTAAAATATTCGAACGACTACTGCTTAAACGTTTACTACCTATTATTGAAGCAAACAACATTATTCCTGAATATCAATTTGGGTTTCGTCACAAACACGGAACTCCAGAACAATGTCATCGAATAGTTAAGGAAATAACTGATGCTTTAGAAAATAAAAAGTACTGTTCTGCGGTGTTCCTGGACATACAACAGGCTTTTGATAAGGTTTGGCATACCGGATTGCTTTATAAGTTGAAAAATATTCTCCCAACTCCTTTTTATAAATTTTTCGTGTCCTATTTAAAAAACAGAACTTTTTATGCTAAAGTTAATAATGATTGTTCGGATATTCATCAAATAGAAGCAGGTATTCCTCAAGGCAGCGTACTTGGCCCTGTATTGTACACGCTCTATACTTATGATATGCCAACCAACAACAATGTTACAGTTGCAACATATGCCGATGATACGGCATTTTTATGTTCTAACCATTCACCAAATGAAGCATCTAGAATACTGCAACTACAACTCAGCAATATCGAAGTTTGGCTTTCAAAATGGAACATTGTAGTCAACACAACTAAGTCAAGCCACATTACATTCACATTACGGAAACTGAACTGCCCGCCTGTATTTCTGAATGGTAATGAAATTCCTACCAAAGATAATGTTAAATATTTAGGACTACATATGGATCGTCGTCTAAGGTGGAAAACGCATTTACTTGCGAAGAGAAAACAACTCGATTTACAATTTAAAAAGATGTACTGGCTGTTAGCACCTAAGTCGAAACTCTCAGAGATTCCAAAGCAAGACCTTAAGGTCAATAACTGCTGCTCCTTTTTATATAACAAATAAAGCGCTACACAAAGACTTAAATATCCCATTTGTTAAAAACGAAATAATAAATTTTGCCTGTAATTATTTGCAAAAATTAAGCTACCACTCTAATACATTGGCCATCGCACTACTAGACGACACTGATGAAATTAAAAGACTCAAAAGAAATCATGTACTTGATCTTCCGTTCTTGTAGTATTCCATACCAGTTAATTTTATGTAATATATCATAAATAATAAGTTTATTTTATCTCATGTATTTCAAGTCAACACTATACATTCATTCGTATGTATGTATATCTAATATTATTGTTTCCAATGGGAACCAATAGATATGTAAGTTTTTTAATTGATCACATTTGCTTATTATTGTAAAATAGATTGCAAATAAAAATATATCGAAAAAAAAAAAAAAAAAAAAAAAAAAAAAAAATGGAAAAAAGACTAAATTTTTCAAAAATTTTATTTTTACAGTTCTCTATATTTCGGTTAGTTGAAAAAAATAGATATATAAATCGGATTTGAGAGTTTAAAAAAATCGAAAAAAAATATTGCTTGAAAAAAAAAAGAAGAAAAAAATGGAAGAAAAGACTAAATTTTTCAAAAATTTTATTTTTACAGTTCTCTATATTTCGGTTAGTTGAAAAAAATAGATATATAAATCGGATTTGAGAGTTTAAAAAAATCGAAAAAAAATATTGCTTGAAAAAACTAAAAAAAGACTAAATTTTTCAAAAATTTTATTTTTACAGTTCTCTATATTTCGGTTAGTTGAAAAAAATAGATATATAAATCGGATTTGAGAGTTTAAAAAAATCGAAAAAAAGTATTGCTTGAAAAAACATATAAATAAAAGTAATATGTTTTAACTGTTACTAAGGCAGTTATCGATAACTAAAAACGTCGATTTTTTGTTCTAAATTTCGATTTTTTTATTTTTTTATTTTTCGATTGGAACGAAAGAAAGATCGATCTTTTCAAACTTCAAACAACTGGATAACTCAATTTAATTTTTCAGATTTTAAAATTTAAAAAAATCGAGAAAGATTACAATGTAAAATAATTTATTTGATAACTTAAAACGTTATTGAATTCTTTCGATATTTTTCTTCTAATTTTCGATTTGACCCCATTGGAAAAAGTTTTATTTCTGTCAAGTTTAAAAATCGATAACTGAGCGAGATATCGACTAAACGAGAAAATTTATTATTATATTTCGATACCTAAGACAGTTATCGAGAAATATAATTTTACTTATTTTCCTTTTTAAGCTAATTTTAATGTACAAATGATTTTTTTAAACTTTAAAATCATTTTTTAACCATTAACGTCCGATAACTCTATAGCTAAGCAAGATATCGATAACACAAAAAATTTATTTTTTTTTCGATTTTTAATTTCGATAACTAAGGTAGTTATCGAATAATTTAATTTTACTTTTTTAATTTTGAGCTCATTTTGATATAAATGATTTTTTAAATTCTTTTAAACTTAAACTTCCGTTAAAATGAATTTTTTTAACCTTTAACGACTCGATAACAAAGCAAAATATCGATAAATCGAAAAAAAAATGGAAAAAAGTAAGACTAAATTTTTCAAAAAATTTATTTTTTACAGTTCTCTATATTTCGCTTAGTTGAAAAAAATAGATATATAAATCGGATTTTACTTTTCCTATTGCATTGTTCCATGTTTTGTAACTTTTATAACGGGTGATCCAAGTGGAGATACTTTTTTCAATAGCCTTTTTTTGACAGATCACGTGTAAGTCGTGTCATGCTGTCATGTTATTTTTGTTAAGTATTGTTATTTTTGTTAAGTATTGTTTTTTTTGTTAAGTATCGTTGAACTTTATTACGAAAATTCACGTTCTGTAAGGAATGTGTTTCGTGCACTTCGCTCAACTTATGGTCAACATAATCGGCCTACTGAGCGTACTATTCGTACCACCATCACCCATCTTGAGACCCAGCATTCATTATTGGATAATATTCGACCGAATAGACCACGTCCAGCACGCAGTGAAGAAAATGTAGCGGCCGTAGCTGAGAGTGTACAAGAAGACCGTGGAGAGTCGATTCGGCGCCGTTCGCAGCAACTCGGACTGACGTATGGAACGACTTGGCGCATTTTACGTCGAGATCTTAAATTGAAAGCATACAAAATACAGCTTGTGCAAGAACTGAAGCCGCCCGACCTTCCCAAGCGACAACGCTTCGGTCTATGGGCTCTTGAAAAGTTCCAAGAAGAAGTTTTCGAGCCAAATTTTGTTCAGCGATGAGGCTTATTTCTGGCTCAATAAGTATGTAAACAAGCAAAATTGCCGCATTTGGGACGAAGAGCAACATGAAGGGCCTGTTTCTGTAAATTATTTTCGTTCGTCTACGGCGAACGATCAAAATTCTCTCAGCTATTACTTGAATTCTATAAAACGCAGGTTAGAAATATTTTAGGAACAAGCTTTTTACATGATTTTCTACAGACACAACGAATTATAAACTTCTGTGACTTATAGATTTCTCGGAATAACTGAGTGATTTTTGATCGTTCGCAGTAGACGAACGAAAAAAAGTTACAGATACAGGCCCGAAGAGATTCAAGAGCTGCCACTTCATCCAGAAAAAACAACGGTTTGGTGTGGTTTGTGGGCCATCGGTGGAATCATCGGCCCATATTTCTTCAAAAATGATGCCGGTGAGAACGTAATCGTCAATGGCGACCGTTATCCTGCCATGATAACCCACTATTTGATGCCTGAAATTGAAGCTCGTGATCTCGGCGACATTTGGTTTCAACAAGACGGCGCCACTTCCCACACATCGCATCAATCACTGGATTTATTGAGAGAACACTTCGGTCGATTGGCCACCAAGATCGTGTGATATCACACCGTCAGAATTTTTCCTGTGGGGTTATGTAAAGTCTAAAGTTTATGCGGACAAACCCGCTTCGATTCAGGCCTTGGAGCAAAACATCACGCGTGTCATTCGCCAGTTACCAGTCGAAATGATCGAACGAGTCATCGGAAATTGGACTCAACGGATGGACCATCTGAGACGTAGTCGCGGCTAATATTTGATAGACATAATCTTCAAAAAATAAATGCCGAAGAATGTTCTTTCAAATGATAATAAACATTCCGCATTCAATTTGAATTTTCTGTGTTTTTTCTTTAAAAAAGTGGGGAACCTGGAAATGGACCACGCTATATAATCCGAACCTTAAAAAAAAAAATTTCATGCAGATCTGAATTTTCACGGAGAGTTGAAGGAGAAACAGTCGTATTGATATCATTGCTGAAATTCTGCATAAATTATATGCTACAATTTAGAAAAGCAATCGTTCAAATCGTTTTTAATATTTTTATGAACCCTTCAATTTACTTATGACCATTTTAGGGTAAATAGATAGAAGATTATTCTTTCTATATTCGCGAAATGGTCTCTTTCTATCAATAATATATACACAAAAATAATAAATATGTCTGCCTTACATTTTAAAATCTACATAAAATACAGTATACTCTGTCCAAACACTCTTATTTTTTAAATTTATTTATAGAATTATTAAAATTTATCTCTAAGGAAAAAACATTAATGATAATTTTAAAAACCCCACAAACCGAAATGTGTTTTTACGATGACGACAGTTTGGTGATTCTGAACAAATATATATACAGAAATATACAACATATAAAATACATACAAAAAAATACGTGGATTTACACACATCGATTGACCGTAGAGACATAAGCAATACATCAGTCAGTACTATACGATTTCGTAAAATATTGCTTATTTTATTCTACACCAAGAAAATTTATGATAAAAATCTAGGACACGTGAGTGAGTGCCTGAGTGAAAAACAACAAGTATTATATAATAATAATAAATATTTTCTAGTACGAGTGAGTATATACGAGTATTATCAAAAGTGACCATTGAATTGAATATTTGCGTCATTTTCACGTAATTCACTTATTATTTATCAAAATCGGCGATTATCATGTTGTTGAATCATCAGATAAGTTTTTGACAGAGTTATTGAAATATTCAGACCGGCATATCTACTACGTTGTCGTGCGTTGAAGTGGATACTTTTATTTTTTTAACAGTAAAACGTGTGAAATGCGAAGGACAGATTTAAAATTTTCAATTGATATGATAAAGAAGCAGATGTTTTCAAGTGAAAACCGGTAATAGTCGGGTAATAAAGTTTGTTTTTCTTCAAAACTTAATATCTTTATCAGCACAACGCTTAAAACTGAGGAAAATATTGAAATCTAATCATACAGTAAGTAATACGTGTATATCCCTCCCTTTAAGTCTGAAGGTTTTATTTTGATCTAAATTATTGTTTTGGGCGAAAAACGTGGTTGAAAGAAAAACAACGGCGGCCAACAATTTGAATTTGTTTTATGTTTTCAGGTTACACTAAGCAACAAAATTGCTTTTGTTTCCAAGGCCTAAAAACAGTTTGTTGTGAAGATTGAGGGATATAATTCCATAAAATCAAAACCTTTAGCATTTTGACTATACAGACTAAACTGGTATTTCTTGGAGTGTAAGCCTGATATAGCCGGAATACGCGTTAAATTTGAGGTTAGCATTTAGAAAACATTTGGTTTTTTTTAAAAAAAAAAACAATGTTCTTGTTGAAAAACTAGAAAAAAATGCAAACATGATTTTTATTCAATTTTTCATTTCTCCTAAAGAGAAAAACAATTCCAACTAAAAAAAATCTATGATTATAAGTAAGAGAATTTCAACAAAATCATGTTTTTATATCCTCATTATTTGAACGAGGGTTTATACAAATTTGGGAAAATTGTTCTTTATTTCTCAACATACGGGCCAGTTGTGTAATTACGCGATTTGATATCACGGTGATTTCAAAACACCATCGATTTTAAAATCATTCGGGTCTGTTTTGTAGCAAGGTGATTTGAAATCACGGCGATTTTAAAATCACCGGCGTCTTACAATCACTGTTTCTCCTCCCAAAAAAGATTGTTCGAAATATGTTCGGGTGATTTCGAACTCCAAAAGTGATGTTAAGTCGCCGGTGATTTTAAAATCACCGTGATATCAAATCGCCGTGATTACAGAACAGACACGATTATTTGTATTCGGAAATAGTACGATTTATTGTTTAGAGTAAACAACAATCAATTTAAACCAACTATACCAAAATCGGCCGATTTCCGAACTCTCCAATAGTGATTTTAAAATCGGCGATAATACTAAACCGCTGTGAAATCAAATAGCATGCTTTCAGAACAGGCCCGATAATCTTCTTTTAGCTCGATACACTTTTTCCAGCGATTTTCAATAATTTCGATACCCTGTTTATAGTAAGAACTGCCTAGCTCCTGAAAATAGCCAGCTCCATCTCTTCATTGCAAATATTTTTCGTCGAGCCATTTTTTCATGTTTGAAAACAAAAAATAATCCGAAAAGCTAAATCTAGCGAATACGTTGCGCGCTGAAGCAATTCGAACTTTAATTCACTGATTTTAGACATCGCAATAGTGGATGTGTAAACTGGTGCATTGTCTTGATTGTGAGCAAACGCGGCACCCATCTTGCGCAAAGCTTTTTCATCATCATATTTTCCGTCAATATGCGATGTTTAGCACTTTTTAAAATGCCTATGACTACAGCTAGCTCACGAATCTTCAACAGACAGTCATCCAATACTATTTGTGGATCTTTTAACCATATCTGGCGTGGGCACCTCAATTGGTCGAACACTGCGGTGTTCGTCTTGGCAGCTCGTACGGCCCCGTTAAAACTATGTCACCCAATATTTTACAGTTGTAAACAAAGGAGCAGACTCCCCCAATGTAGCTCGGTTTTAATACAGTTTGGACCGAGACCTTTCAAATAAAAGTATTGTATTGCATATTGATGACCAATTTTTTCCATATTTACAATTCGCCGAGATTTACGATTCACTGAAGTCATTTACTTTTACTTTGAAGCTTAAAAAATATGCTTTCACGAAAGTATTTGTTTAACTACTACCATCTATATGTCAGATCGTCTAATTTTGGGACCGCCCTCGAAAAAATACTTGAGCGACACTGTAGGTGGAGAGGTAGCGTGCTCGCCTGTTATGCTGTTGTTAGTAACTACAGTCCAGCAAAAAAAAAATGGGCTCATTATTGCCTCTCCCCTTTTGGTCATTGAAGCAAGCCACTTCTGGTACTCCCCACACAAATTGACCGATTTATTCGAACACCACATTCCCATAACTTCTGCAGCAATCATTTAACTGTTTTCGTATTTTGTATTTTTGACAACATTTCCAGTGACTAAAGTATGAAAACGTATTTTCAACGTTCATGCATCTTCTATCCATCATATTACATTACGTTAAAGTAAGGGTATACCTTAGTCGGTTTAGCCGACTGATGATATCTTACTAGTTTTTAAATATTTGATGGCGTTATTACCCTAACAGAAATTGGACCGGTACAAAACCAACGAGCGATAGGTTCATTTAGGTTAGGGGTCGGTTCGCAGATTGCCTCTTTTATACAAAAACCATCGGTAACTTTAATATAACTTTGTCTTCGAAGGTGGTGAATTGCACATTGTGGCATATCCAAGTACTCGTCTAAAAGAATACCTACAGTATCAGACATTTCAGTCTTAGTCACAGCGTAAATCACGTTGGAATCAATTAAATCATTGCGGTTCGAAAACAGGACCAAACTTTTGCAGCACTAAGGAGTTGATAAGCCGACGAATAAGGAGTAGATACCCCAACAGGTATTTTACTATGAAGTAGATAACCCAAGTTGTCATATATTAAAGAATAAATAACTCAACTGGAATTCAACTAAGGAGTGATTAACTCAACTGGTCCTCTCCTAAGGATTAGATAACCCCACTTGACCGCAACTAAGGGGTTGATAAATAAACCAACTGGAGTAGACTCTCGTAACCCAACTGGTCCTCTACAGGGAGTACATAACCCAACTCGTATTTTACTATGGAGTAGATAACCATATGTTGGGTTATATTATATTAAAGAGTAGGTAACCCAACTGGACCTCAACTAAGGAGAGGATAACTCAACTGGCCCTCCACTAAAGAGTAGATAACACAACTAGTTGAATACTAAAGAGTAGATAATCCAACTTGTCCACGTATTAAAGAATAGATAACCCAACCGGACCTCTACTAAAGCGAGGATAACCAAACTAGTCCTCCACAAAAGAGTAGATAACACATATAGTCCCCTACTAAAGAGTAGATAACCCAACTGTTCTTCAAATAAAACAGTGGATAACCCAACCGGACCTCAACTATGGAGAGGATATCCAAACTGGTTCTCCACTAAAGGCTCATTTCCGCATACACCGTAATCGGCGTCGAAAACGATATTCCAAAAAAAAACTTGTTTTCGGTGCAAATGAATGGAAATGAAATGAGCCTTAAAGAGGAGATAACGCAACTGGTCCTCTACTAAGGAGTAGATTACCCAACTGGTCCTCTACTAAGTAGTAGATAACCCCACTGGACCTCAACCAAGAGGTTAATAAACCAACTGGAGTAGACACTCGTAACGTACTAAGGAGAAGACAATCCTACTTGTCATAGATAACCTAGTTTGACGTGTATTAAGTAAAGGGTTTTCCAACAAGAGGTATTATTTTGGGATTCAAATAAAAATTCATTTTTTTGAGATAAATGATCGAATGTTTATTTCATAATAAAGAGGAAGGTATGCCGTTAATAATGAAAAACAACATCAGCCAAATGACCACCACGCTTACAGGACCATATCCTTTTTATGAAATTTTCCATAACCAAATCGCAAAGTGGCTGCCCTATGTCCTCGATAGCCTCACGAATTCTATCTTTGAGGTCTTGAATCGACGCTGGGCTTTTGGCGTAGACCTTATCTTTCACGTGGAACCAAAGGAAGAAGTCGCAAGGTGTTAAATCACAACATCTCGGTGGCCAATTGTGATCACCTCTTCGAGAGATAACACGGTCCGGAAACTTTTTCCGTAACAGAGCAATGGTTTCGTTGCTTCTGTGGCACATAGCGCCGTCTTGTTGTAAATAAACGATGTCCAGATCTATACCATCCAACTCCGACCATAAAAAATCATTAATCATCTCTCGATAGCGCAAACCATTCACCGTAACTGTTGATCCAACCTCATTTTCGAAAAAGTAAGGTCCAATGATCCCGCCGGACCATAAACCGCACCAAACAGTCACACGTTGAGGATGGAGAGGCTTCTCAACAATAACTCTTGGGTTTTCCGAGCCCCAGATGCGACAATTATTTTTTCAACAATAAGTCTTGGGTTTTCCGAGCCCCAGATGCTACAATTTTGCTTGTTGGGGTATAGAACGAGGTGGAAATGGGCCTCATCAGTCAAGATGATTTTAAATTTTTCGATTTTTAATAATTTCAATGCATTGTTGAATCGTGTATCGTTCCATTTTTAGTAATGGCGTAGTTTCTACTTGTCAAATGTCAAAGAATAAAAGCTTCAAAAGTGACAGCTACCGAAATACCAGGCGATTGAAAATGACACCTCTTGTTGGAAAACCCTGTATGAATCGATTTTCCTCAAAATGTTTTTGTATGCAGAAACTCCTCTCAATCTAAAATTCAGATTATTTTATTCTTTAGGTCAATTACATATAAATTGGTTAAAAATGTAGGCTTATATCTCGCTTAGATGTCAAATCGGAGATAAATATATATTGAGAATATATCAAAATCTAAACCAAATTAAATAGCTATTTATAAAGGGTCCGCCAAATAACTTTTTTTTTTGAAAATGCTATAAAAAAACTACTGAATATTTTCTCAAATTTCTTTTTTTATTTGAAAGTACAATCCTTCCGGTTAATAATGGAAAATTATTTCATTCAAATGGCTGCCTCGGCTGGCCATGCAGTAGCCTACACGATCGGTCCAATTTGTAAGCACATTATCTATTGCGTGCAGCTGTATTTCACCAATGGCTTCACGAATATTGTCCTTTAAAGCGTCAATTGTCTCTGGCTTGTCGGCGGAACACTTATCTTTGAGGGCACCCCACAAATAATAGTCCAACGGTGTCAAATCGCAGCTCCGAGGTGGCCAAACGACATCAGCTCTGCGGCTTATAATGCGATCTTCAAAAACAGGGCGCAAAACATCGAGTGTAGCTTCGCCGTCCTGTTGAAACCAAATGTTGCCAATATCCTCCTCTTACATTTTTGTGAACAAAAATTCGTTCAACATGGCCCGATAACGATCGCCTTTGATTGTAACGGCCACTCCTTGCACATTTTCAAAGAAAAATGGCCCAATTATGCCTCCGGACCAAAATCCGCACCAAACAGTGACTCGTTTTGGGTGTATCGGCTTTTCAATGTATGCGTGCGGGTTTTCTGTGCCCCAAATGCGACAATTTTGCTTGTTTACATACCCGCCAAGATCAAAATGAGCTTCATCTGAAAAGATGATTTTTTTTTGGCAAAATCGGCATCTTCTGTAAGTCGATCGCAGGACCACTTAGCGAAGCGAAAACGCATAGGATAGTCAGTTGGTTCAAGCGTATACACAACCATATTCGTTCAGCGGAAGGATAAAACTAATTATCTGTCAAATCAGACATGAGCTAAGTGTTACCATTCACGAAATAAGCACTAATTGAAAAAAAAAAAACGTTAGATGGCGGACCCTTTATTTGAGTCCATGAGCAAAAATAAGTTCCCGACCAATTTGGTAATTTTCGGAGTGTAATTACGACAAACAGAAGGACATTGCCAGACCGAGGCAGAAAGTGATTCGACGGATCAGTATAATAACCAATGGGCATAAGGGCGGGTCAGAAATAAAATATCGCTGTTGTCCACATCTCAGATGAAAGCTTGTTTTGTTTAGTGAATATCCCCAAAATATTACGGCTATGTCTTGAGCCGCCAGTGAGCTAGAGCGATATTACATAACATCTAAAACTCATGTTTTTCTGGCAAATATCGGACACATTAGACTAAAGCACGACATTTTTCGTCTGTGCAGCTGGAACTCGCTATTCTGCTCATAACAGCACCAAGGTTGTGATTCTCGCTCTGATAGAACCGAAGTTATTCACGATTTGAGGGCGTAATTTTGCATGAAAGAAGCTGAGTCAACCATCATTTCTCTGAAATCTCATTTGCAGAGAAGAAATTGTCTCTTCCATTTAGAGAAATTCTGACTCATGAGTTCATCGAACTCGAATATTATTTGTCGTTGGACTGAGATTTCGATTTTAAATTTCAGTTACAAAAAAATTGATTGTATTGAAAACAGGTCTTTAAATCGCAAAATCGATATTAAGCGATGTGGAGATGAACATACAAAAAAATTATTTATTCTCAATGAAATATTGAATAGTAAACCAACCCAATCTGGCCCTGCAGACCAATTGCCAATTTTCTGTTTCATTAATTAGTGGCCACTTAACTATTCATTACTGATATCCTTACACTAACACAATAATCCGTATGAAAATATACATGAATTCTATGACATGTGTCATTATTTTAGTAATTTAAACATAGAAATTATTTCGAACATCTATTTCGGATTTTTATTCACTAAAAGAACTTGAGAGTAGTCTTTAATTCCATTTATTCAATTCAGTTGGTATAGTTTAAATGTTTATTTATACGTTTATTCAGTGTTAAAAAAAATTTTGTGTTATATTATATATTTACATTTTTATCTGAATTTTTAAATATTTGATTAGTTTCAATTCCTCCTTATTTATAGATAGTTTTTATCATATTGTTTATGTCTATATGTAGTAGCCTATTTAACCATATATGGCCATAAGGCTTGGTTATAATTTTGAATAAAATAAAATAATAAATAAAAATAAAATGGGTGTACGTTTTCTAATTTATTCCCGCCAATCCCTATGAAGAGTTTGTAGTATAAAGATTTCATTTCTGATGCTTTCGTTCTTCTCTTCACATACATATCGCTCATTTAGAAAAAGATCGTCACAACTCAAAATAATTTGTCTTTGAGTTGGTCATACTAAATTGTTCTACATTTCAATATCTATGAGCTGATCCATTATTGGGCTGATTCCAGAGGAAGACAACAATATTTGGCGCACTTCAGAAGTCATGTCATCCCATTTTACCAAATAGTTATTTTTGTATAGATCATTTAAATCAAACTTAAGTGAAATGTCATATTTTGAGTTGTCGCGTTCTTTTTCTAAATGAGCGATATATAGAAAGTATGCCTCATATTACAAAGTAAGAATTTTTTCTTACATATTTTGCAAATTCCGATTTCCTTTTGCCGAGTGTTTTTTTGTTTATCAGCCGGAGAAGAAAACAAAACACAAAAGAAAAACAAAACATAGAGTGCAAAAATGCAAATAAAAAACAATTTGTGATTGGGCAAATGAAATATGATCCAATTTGAATGAATAATATAAGACGTAAACAAAAAATTCCTGATATTTTTGTGGTTTGTAGGCACACAGACTGGGTGGGTAGGGGGGATAGGAAAATCAAATGAAAACAACTTGTACGAATTAACAACAAAATATAACATGGGACTATGTATATCATGGTATTTATATGTAAGTATGTGGGTATGTACTAGAATATGTTGGAATGTCTTCTAAAAGAAGTTCTGAAAAACTAATAAATATATCAATATGAAAAATGTATGAGATGCAGCAATATGGGGGGCGTGAAACATAAAATATTGAAATTGTAAGCTATAATGGTAAAGCATGAGATTATTTAGCCATGTATACTAGTAGTAATAAAATAAAATTGCACCAGTCACCCCAGGATACAAAGAACCTGTTGTAGGATGTCTATAAGTTTACTCGGAAACTCCCCTCCAACAGCTATAGCCACGTCATCTTCATAAGCAATAATCTTAACACGTATCTTCTCCAAAGAATGCTAAATATTGTTTATGTAGAGATTTCATAGCAGATGAAGCAAAACATCCCCTTGGGCCGTTCCCCTGCTGACAAATCTATGGAGGTCAGTGGACCCTAAGTTAGCAGAAATGCGTCTCTTAATCAGAAGGTTATGAATGAACCGTCAGAGTTGCTAACGCCGTAATTATAACGGCTGGATTTATGTTATTATCAACTAAAAAATATAAGATGGTCAAGGCCCTAAAGATTGCTCATCGCTGAGAATGGGATAAAATACCATCAGGACAGAAAGACATGTTACCACTATCCAGGCTTAAAGTGGCTAAAATGAACAATAAAATATTTTTCATAAAATGTAAATGTTTTTAAGTTATACTGAAGATTCTTAAATAAAAAAATAATACAAATTGTCAAAATTACAACATTTTTAATTGGTAACACTTCAAGCGCCGATCTCTGTATTGTTTTTACTTCATTAATAACACATACTCGTAGTAACAACAAATCCCAATGAACTAAAAAATGGAAAAAATAAAATATTATTAATGAAAAAAAAGAACAAATACATAAAAATATGAATCATCCAGGGAGAGAACAGAGCGTGATTAATTTAAAGCTTATAATTGCCATGAGAAACAAGTCATACATACGAGTTGTTTTTTATGATAAATTCTCAGAAAGCAAAATGTTTCGACAATGTAGAATGAACCACAGACCTTAAATTATACAGATGTGCCGTCAGCCCGAAACGTCAAAATCTATCAGTTACGAACGAATAGGATTGAAATGTCACCCGCGAAAAACAGCTTTCCGCGAACATAGTTTGAACTTTTTTTGCACTAATCGATCAATATTAATTTTTTAATTGTGACAATTACAAAAAATTCAGGAAAATCGTTTCGAAATCCGCGGAAAACCTCGCTCCGGGATGACATATCTTATTATTTTTGGAATGAACATTGTCCGATCTATGTATGTATTTCCGTAATTCGTTAAAAGTTGTGATATTTTTCTGTTTGACATGTCCCTGAAGATCTGTAAATATTCAATTTAACTAAAAACGACTCAAACCAAACTAAGCCTCCATCTAATACAATTTATGTACATAAATTTGAATTTCAGATGGATTTTTTGAAATTTAATTGATATTTTTTGAATTACACTTGAAAATGGTGCAGTGTTATACCAGAGACCTAAAAACAATAAAGACACAACAAAATTCATATTCCCGTAAAAAAAGTTAACATCATGATGGTGTTACAACAGACTGCAGATTAATACATTCTGTAAAGAGCTATCTCATGGAATATAAATGACCCTATCAGTGAGTGTAACAATGTTAAATGAGCGAAGAAAAGAAACAAGCAACATAATTGACATTTATATTTGACAACAAACATTTAAACAATGAATGTGTAGTAGTCTATAAAATAAACGTTTTGGTTATACAGGGTTTTCCAACAAGAGGTGTTATTTTGAATCACCCGGTATTTCGGTAGCTGTCACTTTTGAAGCTTTTATTCTTTGACGTTTGACAAGTAGAAACTACGCCATTACTAAAAATGGAACAATACACGATTCAACAACGCATTAAAATTAACTACAAAAATGGTGAAAATCTTGCAGTCACAGTTCGCAAAACTAAAGCATTTTTGGGTCGTCGTAAAGCACCTTGTCGGACCGCAATACAGAAATTGATGGAAAAATTCGAGCTGCTGGGACAAGTTAGTGATGAACAAGAACAACTGAACAATATTGCTGCTGTAGCCCAAAGTGTTGAAGAAAACACAGTTTTGTCTATTCCTCGTCGTTCTTTGGAATTGGGCATTCCACAAACGTCATTACACCGTATCTTGCATAAAGACTTGGGTCTTAAGGCTTATAAAGTCCAGTTAACACAAGAACTCAAGCCGGCCGATCATCAACAACGTCGTGTCTTTGCTGATTGGGTCCTTGAAATGCATGAAAATGATCCGGAATTCCATCTTGACTGATGAGGCCCACTTTCCACCTACGTCAACAAGCAAAATTGTCGCATGTGGGGCTCGGAAAACCCAAGAGTTATTGTTGAGAAGCCTCTCCATCCTCAACGTGTGACTGTTTGGCGCGGTTTATGGTGTCATATGGGGTCATTGGACCTTACTTTTTCGAAAATGAGGTTGGATCAACAGTTACAGTGAATGGATTGCGCTATCGAGAAATGATTAATGATTTTTTATGGTCGGAGTTGGATGGTATTGATCTGGACAACGTTTACTTTCAACAAGACGGCGCTACGTGCCACACAAGCAACGAAACCATTGCTCTGTTACGGGAAAAGTTTCCGGGCCGTGTTATCTCTCGAAGAGATGATCGCAATTGGCCACCGAGATCTTGTGATTTAACACCTTGCGACTTCTTCCTTTGGGGCCACGTGAAAGATAAGGTCTACGCCAACAGCCCAGCGTCGATTTAAGACCTCAAAGATAGAATTCGTGAGGCTATCGAGGACATACGGCAGCCACTTTGCGATTTGGCTATGGAAAATTTAATGAAAAGGATATGGTCCTGTAAGCGTGGTCGTGGTGGCCATTTGGCTGATGTTGTTTCTCTTTATTATGAAATAAACAACCGATCATTTATGTAAAAAAATGGCATTTTTCTTTGAATACCAAAATAACACCTCTTGTTGGAAAACCCTTTACTATGTTCATATATGTGAGCTTGTTCTGCTCTACCAAGGTGGTAGAGCATATAGTCTACTCAGCCTGATTTTAGTCTTTCATTACATGTTTGTATTTTCCCACTTAAAAGGGTAAGGCGCCTTAATGCTTATATTTACTCAAATATGAAAAAAGAACATACATATACTCGTATATGTATGAGTGAATGTGTGTATTTATACCAATACCAAAACAAAGGAATAGGAGGAGTATTGGACGATAGAAAATTTGGCTAGCCAAATAAGCAAATTACACAAAAGAAACCTAATAAATTAAGTATTCTGGAATATTTTAATAATAATAAAAAACAACCCACTCCCTCCCCAAATACCAAAAAAAAGTTGCCGCCAATTGCCAGACGAGCGACGACCGTGATGATGACGACTCTTTTTATTTCTTTTTACAACAATGTCTACGTCACACTGACCTTAACACAATAAAAATTTGCCAGAAAGCCGAAAAACACACCAGCAAATCGAATATAAATACGAATGGAAAGCCGGGCGTGCGCCACATGCGAGAGTAAACAGCGGCAGCAGCAATAAGATTGGGGAAGAGTCAAACAGGCCCCCCAACCCCAAACGAAACAGTAGCGCCTCACAATGAGGAGCTACAGACTGGCTACTCATTCTAAAAGTTAGTGGG
The DNA here is from genome assembly GCA_963930755.1 of Eudasyphora cyanicolor. Lineage (NCBI taxonomy): Eukaryota > Metazoa > Arthropoda > Insecta > Diptera > Muscidae > Eudasyphora > Eudasyphora cyanicolor. The sequence goes on from OZ005737.1 coordinate 63,848,426, forward strand.
TGGAGGTCTCGGTCGGTCGCCTCTGGGTTGAAGGACGTGCAGAGCGGCCAGGCATTTTGGCAGTCGTTACATATGTATAAACAAATGTACATACATAGTCATACTCGTACATATGTACACACATTTGATGATGGCGAGAGAACATCAAACAGCTGGCTTCTGCTTGTCTGTCATCGTTCATCGAATGCATGCTAAATACCCCTCCCCACCTCATTAACCTCCCTTCCTCCCACACCAAATGATTTATGAAATTGCAAAAATTCTTTATTTTGTTGTTTTTGGCACACAGTGCAGACGATAACATAGTAATTTCTTTGACAATATAGCGGCGGGTGGCACAAAGATTCGTCGTCGTTGGAAAGATCAGCAACAACAATGTGAAGGTGCTATTAGAATGACGACAGCGATGGCGGCGGCTGCGACAACAATAGTAAAGAGTCTGGCCATAGAATCTATTTTTAAAAAAATTAATTTGTGAGAGCTAAGCACCAAAAAATGACACTATCCGTTGAGGACTTTTTATATTGTATTGCCAAAGATAAATAAACATGTATGTACAATAGAAAGTAGCAAAAAGAAGAAGAGTAAAAAACAGAAATATTTTTAACAATTCTTTGTTTTGTCTTGGGAATGATTTAAAAAAAATCTATAGAAAATTACTCGAAATACACATATTAATGAAAAATAAATATATAAGGTATATTTGTTAGATACTACATAGTCTGGCTATGTAACGGCTAAATCTGTCTATAAAGTCTGGTCAATTGAGACTATTTCTATATATGTAAAAGACCAAAAGTGATGAAACAACATAGAAAAAAACCACCAGGCAACAGAAATGTTTTTCATGAAGCTGTGACCCATTTTAATACCCTACACCAGCCTGTGGTAAAGCTCAGTACGAATTTGTGCATTTATTTGCAACACCTAGAAGTAGATGTCATAGAACCATTTATTATACAGATCTAGTTAGTAACACTGTCCGAGTCGGTTTAGTTATGTTCACCCGAATGGCTGTACAAGTATTCTTGCAATCAAATGTCGCAATTCTGTGTTTTTCTGGAATTACCGCTCATCTCAAAAACACACTGTTTCAGGATAGAAATAACATGCATAGCTATCAATCTTATAAAGGGCGTATCACGAAAAAGTTTGCGTTTGAAAATTGTTATAAAAAAAGATGGATAAATAATTTTCAATGATTTTGCTTTATTAAAATACCTCAACATTCCGGTTAATGATGGAACACCACTTCATTTAGATGGCTACCGCGGCTGGCCATGCAGTATCCCATTCTGTGTCGACCCAATTTTAAAACATATTTTCGAATAGTTGGCCCTATATGGCTGCAATTTCGTATTTCAAGTCATGAATCGTCTCTGGATAAAAATTAGTTATTTCCTTTAAGAGATTGAGTTATATTCGAGGGATGCGAAAAGTTTATCAATCAAAATAAAGATAATCCTTTAAAAAAAATTGAAGTTCAGTCATATATTTTAGCATAACTGGAGAACCATTTATCGTACTTAGTTCTGGCTTTCTGTAAGTACTACAAAATTAAGGACCATTCATCTTTTTCTAGTATAATTTCTTCATCCTTTCAGAGTTTTCAAAGATATCTTAAAAGATATTGTAAAAATATACTATTTTTTTGAGATCATTTTAATAATTTTTTAAAATGAAACCTTTTAAAAACAGAAGGATTCACAATTATTATATTTTTATTATTTCATCATAAAGTCTGATCGGCCATATTTCGTTTTTGGTACGTCAATGTCATCAAAAACCACATTGGTTAAATTAGCTCGATCGACCAGTTACATACATATCTAAATACATATCTTAACATATCTAAATATATCAAAAATTTCCATGAAAATTTACGTTCTTACAAAAAAAAAAACAATTACTAGGAAGTCGGTGATGACCCACATTAAGTTTAGAATCACAAGAAGACTTAAGGAACTCTTAGCCATTAATGGGAAACATGACAGTGGCTGAAAAAGGTTGGTTTTCAGATCCATACAAGTTAAGAAAATAATAGAAATTTTGAAAAAGAAGCCAAATATTTCGGGAAGAAGTATATGACATATTGCTCGGAGACTTGTAAAAAAAAATGTAAAAAGGGACTCATCAGAAGACGTACATCTGCAAATGGTGCGAGATAGAAATTTAAGGAAGAATTGTAAAGCAATACTTAGAGTTCGAAAATTACAAAGGTATTTTCTGTCAGAGTATGATTTCTGAATCATAGAAGAGGAGATTTACGTGCTGTCTGATTTTTGCTATTATAATGGCCGGAGTTTTACATTGCTGATAGTAGGGGTACTATTGCGAAAGAGTTCCGTGCACAAAATAAGTCAAACTATCCCAACAAGTTTTTAGTATAGCTTATAGGGGTATTTAGGGAGCCATAAACACTGAATGGTATCCAAAGAATGTCTACCAAAGGGGTTACTTCTAAGTTTTTCTAGTGCGATCTCTCCTCTTGTATTTACAGCAAAAGGGCTATTGAGTGATACCAGCCGAATAATACTTATTTGTACGAAAGGATGCTAATCCACCTAAATGCTCGGAAGTACATCCAAACCAAATATATTCGGACGTAGTTAGAAGGACATGCCGCAAAAAGAGGAGCAAATTATGCCAATCAGTTGAGAAGAATGTGTGCCACATGCGCCAAAAAGGACCAAACACCACTACTGTAGAACTGATGGCAGGGATTTATGCAAAACCCAAATTTTTTCTGAATAAAAAGTTAATAAATGTAACTCAAAATTTATAACAAAAATACGCCTACTTTTATGTTATGATGATGCTATGTAAAAAACATAATGTTACGTTTCTTTTGGTATTTTTTTGATAACCTGTGGGGTGGGGTTGGTCGATTTGCAAAATTGGCTAAAACTTTTTAAATTATGCTTCGATTTTATTTACAATAGTCTAATTATATTTATGACAGGTTAGACTTTACGATAAAACAATAAAGATGTAATAATTGTGAATTCAGCTGTAAATTTTAATTAAAAAATATTTAAATTTAACCAAATTGTTTGGATCACAGTAGATGTCGAACAATCGAATATTATTTAAATGATAAAATTTTATCAAAAAATTGGATTTTTCCCAATTTACTATCCTTGGATCCGCTGGTTGGAGGTAGAAATTATATTAGAAGATGATGAAGGCTCCTTAGATCTACATTATTTAAAGCTATACAGAACCAATTACGATAAATGGTTCTACAGTTGTGCTAAAATACGTAAATATATGGTTGAACCTCAATTTTTTAGAGGCTTATCTTTATTTTGGTAGATAAACTTTTCGCATCCCACTTTCAAAAAGCTCTTAAAGGAAATGACCAAAGCTTAGCTCATTTCCTTTTACCAAAAAAAATCAAAAATTACAGTATGGGTTTGATAGATAAACAGTTCGCATCTCACTATCAAAAAGCGCTTAAAGGAAATGACCTAAAGCTTTCTTTCTAAAATTACAATATGGGTTTTTACAAAAATGCCAAAAATTAGTTTTAATTTCCCAAAAAAAATCGTTTTGATATCTTTCTATTTTCATAAAAAGATTTAACAATATTCTACTTAATTGATTTGCAATTGCGTTTATGTAAATTATTTTGCTCTTATAATAGTTATTCTATTCAGAATTAATAAAAATCGCGTTAATACTCCATTACTTTTTAATTACATTAACATTTTAACACTGCTCTGTTAACCCTTTTACAGTATTATGTACAAATGTTAGTTTGTGTCTTTGCTAGATAGGTATATTAATATTTACTTTCACGGACATCAAATTTAAATTTATACATTAAGTCTATGCGCGAAGAGACATTAAAATAATTCAAAAGGTGGTGTTGTGAATGTTCTTAGAATACCTATTATGACATTAGTAGTTACTAAATAGTAGCGGATAGTGTGCGATAATCAGATTTCATTAATCCCCTCGTAATGCTACACAAATCATCATTTGTGGGTTTTCCCAATGTGAACACTAGAATAACATCAAATCCATGATACAAAATGCAAGTATGAATACCCAAAACAATCCCTTTGATACTCCTCCCCATCCAAAAAAGGAAAAGGGACATAATAGAAATAGTTACAATATAGGTTATTGGATATTTCAAAATCTTACCTGATTTGCGATTCTGCCGATTTGGGCAGTAGTAAACTATGAGTATCGTTCAGCTTCTGATTATTGTTGGGTTTATTATTTAACGAATTTACTATTTTTGTTGACGACGTGGTTGTTGTTGGGTCTTCAACACTTGTATGCGGTTGATTTATTAATGAATCACCGCCGCTGTTAACGGAACAATTACCAAAATTGATCGCATTCGTAAAGATTAGGAAAATCAAAGCATTCAAGACGAGAGGGGTGCAAACGCGACGTAAAGAGCTCCTTGACAGAATAAATAGTTTGGAAGGGTTGATGGCTCGTGTAGGCGCTGAAGATTTTATGCGGGGGGAATTGTTTCCTAAAAGAGGATTTTTGTTAGAGCCAATTCGAGGAGGAGGCACCATTGATTTTCCGTTTTTCACTTTTTTACTAGGCACCTCATTGTGGTGGCATTCATTATTTGTTGTTGTTTTGGTTGTGGCATGAATATTATGATTTTTCGTATTGGAATTTCTAGTCCGTCTTTGGCAATTTTCTGATAGAGGCAAACGTTTAACTTCCATTTTTAGGTTTGGTTTAAAATGTAATCTCAATCTCTTTCTCACCGGGCGACGACACTTGCTACGTTAGGAATCAATTAGAAACAATAAATTAAATTATCACTTTTTTTCTATAGATATATTGAATAAATGAAAACACACTCGCGCTGTTGTCGCTTGACTTGTCTCGTGAAATAAATTCGCACAAATCTCTTTTCACACGAACGCTTTTTCTTTTTTAACTTTGTTCGAATAAAAAAGATGTTCTTATCTTATTAAAAAAAAGTTTAGTCGGCTTCCACTTGGTTCTATCCCTTTCCCGTACTATGAAACGCAACTTCCACGCAATATATTATTATTTTAATACAAAAAATATTATTTAGAAGTCTCACTATTATTGTCAGTAGATGTGGTGTATTGTTTTTTATTGCTGTTGTTGCAATAATTGTTGTTGCAAAAATTGAAAATTGACAACGCGGACCCTTTCGTTACGAGAAACTTTTTGGAATGAAATTTTTATGTTATTTATTCATATCGTAATTTTTCTTTCTTTGTTCTCTCATTCTTATCGTGTTCCGTCTTTGTTCTCTCATTCTTTCCTCTCTCTCCACAATCTGTCCAGTGTTGGGAAAGTACCGAGTACTCAATTGAAAAGTATCGATTAGTGCCTAACCGCCGAAGTCGACGATATTTTCTGGCGACGCCACGATATTTCTGAACTTACCGGCGGCCTATTCATTATAGGCCGGGTATACCAAAGAAAGTAGATTTATAAAGAAGTTCCGTCCAGTAGCGAGTATTCTATCAGTGACGAACGAATAAAAATTTGATTTCGGCGAGTGATTTTTTTTAACATTTTAAGACCGATTTTCGAGATTTTTTTGTAATTATCATATTTAGAAAATTAATATCAGAAACACCAGAAAACTTTTTTTTTCGCGTTTCAAAATTATTCCTATTCGTTCGTAACTCACGCAAATGTAAACAAAGTCACGACGGAACTTCTTTATAAATCTACTTTCTTTGGGGTATACTTCATTCGTAAGTTAGTGCGACACGTATCGCGTTTGAGGAATCAGCTATTAATAATGGAAGTAAAGCTATGTATAGACGATTGCCAGATCGGACAATATTGTCTGAAAAATGCAACTCTGTGAACGTACAACTGTGTGAACATACAATTTTTGTCTTGCAACGTTGGCAGAAAAGTCATTGTGAGAAAATTTGCTGATTGGTTAGGCCTGTTTACTTCATGAGAATTCGCGCGCGATATGTCAAAAAAATGTCCCTGGGCGACTAGTCTTTTAGGTGTAAACGAGGCTCGCGCGATTTTGAGAGAGTTTCGCACGACCCCGAGAAAGGATCGCATGACTAAATTTACATCTAATTACAAGCAGGGATGGAAAATTAATTTCTTGGAATGTGCTAAAATAATACTTTTTAAGCTCAGGGTGTACTAATTAAATTAATTTAAGGAACATAATTTTCAAAGTATGAAATTGCTTCTTTTTTTGTGAAAATTTTTAAGATATAAGATTGTGTTGCTTTTTTATACTAATACAACAATTATAATTAGGCATTCCGCTTATCATCTTTTAAATATAATTTTAGAGAATTGTGATCGCTATTCCAAAAGAATACTTCAAATTAGGGAATGTGTTCTGCAAAATATTAATAAAAATCTTACAGTTCATATCCTCTTCATATAAATACAAATGGAAAATAAACACATTTTTAGAAAATGCTTTCTTCCGAAACATGTTACCATCGACATAAATTGAATTTAAATTAATTGTTATAGAAAACGTACGCCGAGAGTGTTGAATTAGGAAAACATTGATTTTTGTCTATATAAATAGTTTCTAAACAATAGATTAAATAAAATAGTACTGAAACGGTCGTGAAGCTTAATACACACGATTGCCAGATCAGGCAATATTGTCAGAAAAATGGCGGAAAAATGCCACTCCTTCAACCATGTGAACATACAATTTTTGTCTCGCAACGTTGTCAAAAAAGTCCTTGCGAAATAATTTGCAAATTGTTAGATATGCGAAGTTTATGCATGTGACAACGGCGCCATTGCCGGAAAAACATTTTATTGGCAACACTAGGCGTGTTTTCGTTACACCATAGGTGCTTAATTTGTATGGTGAGCTAAGCACCTTTAAGCATTCGTAGTTCCCGAAGAAGTTTATATATACCAACATATTATATATTATACTCGATATTTTTCTTAAGCAAAAATAATATGCAAAAACTGCTTTTCTAAAGCCCCTGTGACTTTCAAAGAAAAGTATTGCATTTACAAAAAGAAATGAAAATCGCGCGATTTTTGTTTTAATCTTCGCTTGTGGCGCTTTTCTACAACAAACATGTGCTTATCGGTATAATCAATGCAATAATTATAACACTTAAATATTTATACACCGCCTGACTCACATTGTCGAACTTTGATGTTCGCTTATTTACGAAAAAAGAAAAGGAAGTATGTTTTCATTCACTTTGTCGTTCTGATGCCTTTTTGTAGGTCACAAATAACCTGTTTTTCGCATGGTAGTCATGCGAACGTTAACGTTTGACATCGTGGGGCAGGCGGTTAGTCTATTTATTAACTTAATTTACATATATTGTGTTATTTTATATTAAAATAACATTAAAAGTAGCAAAATAAATAGTGTCCAACCTTTTTTTGACCTACAAAGAAATTTTTCTTTCGTATAAATCACGGACTTTTTTGAAGTAATAGCACAAAAATACATTATGTCTATGTATTACCTTAATTTACATATTTTGTGCCATTTTATATTTAAGTAACATTAAAATTAGCAAAATCTTGGAGTATAATATTGATTTTCTACACTTGGGCTCCAATTTTATTGGGCCTCAGAGGATCAACTTTTTATAATTTTTTTTCATATTTAGGCTGTATTCGACATTTCCTTTCGTTTGAGTATAATATTGATTTTGGGGTCCCAAGTCCCCGAAAATATAGGACCCTAGGGCCAATGGATCCATTTTTTACATGTTTTCTTTCATATTTCGGCTATATTCAACATTTCCTTTCGTTTAAGTACTGATACTGATTTTTGGTCCCAAGTTCCCAAAAATGTTGGACCGTAGGGGCCTACTGGATCCACTTTTTACATATTTTTATATATTTAGGCTCTACAGGGCATTACCTTTAGTTTGAGTATAATGTTGACTACGTCGGGGACCTAAGGGTCCCATGGGTCCGAGCCCCAAATTTCGAACCCATTTTCGTATTCCTGGGGTCATTTAGAGGAGAGTCAATTTTTTTTTTGGCGATGCGCCCGCTAATGTGTACTTTTGCCCCCTTGCCTTCGACACTAGGCAAACTCCTTTTGTTTTGGGAATTCCATAACCTCTTCGAAATTCAACCTGATCAATTTCGACATGAAATCGTCCGTTCCAATCACCGATTTCACATTCCGCACAATCACCCGTGGGCCCAAACTATCCATAGTGGACACTTCTAGACCCGCCTGCGCAAACTTCGGGTTCTCCGCCATCTTCGTCCTCTTCGCCACCGATGATGTGCGTATGACAAAATTGGGGCTCGGACCCAAAAAATGGACCCGGTCCCCGACATAGTCAACATTATACTCAAACGAAGGGTAATTCAATGTAGAGCCTAAATATGAAAAATATATGTGAAAAGTGGATCCAGTAGGCCCCTTGGGTCCAATATTTTGGGGGCCTTGGGCCCCCAGAACCAATTTTTTACTCAAACGAAAGGAAATGACGAGCAGACTCCTAATAATGCAATACAATTATCCGTTAGGCCCATATGACCCAGTTAGGCCCATATACTCGATATTTTTCTTAAGCAAAAATAATATGCAAAAACAGCTTTTCTAAAGACCCTGTGACTTTCAAGGAAAAGTATTGCATTTACAAAAAGAAATGACAATCGCGCGATTTTTTTTTTAATTTTCGCTTGCGGCGCTTTTCTACAACAAACATGTGCTTATCGGTATAATCAATGCAATTAATATAACACTTCAATATTTATACACCGCCTGACTCACGTTGTCGAACTTTGATGTTCGCTTATTTACGAAAAAAGAAAAGGAAGTATGTTTTCATTCACTTCATTCATTTTCATTCACAATAAGCTGTTGTTCGCATGGTAGTCATGTGAACGTTAACGTTTGACATCGTTGGGTAGGCGGTTAGTCTATTTATTAACTTAATTTACATATATTGTGTTATTTTATATTAAAATAACATTAAAAGTAGCAAAATAAATTGTGTCCAACTTTTTTTGACCTACAAATACAAAGAAATTTTTCTTTCGTAAAAAACTCGGACTTTTTTGAAGTAATAGCACTAAAATACATTATGTCTATGTATTACCTTAATTTACATATTTTGTGCCATTTTATATTTAAGTAACATTAAAATTAGCAAAATCTTGGAGTATAATAGGCGTGTTTTCGTTACACCATAAGTGCTTAATTTGTATGGGGAGCTAAGCACTTTTAAGCACTATTAGTTCCCGATGAAGTTTGGTGCTTGTGTTCATGTCTTAATCGAGTATGATGTTGCCAGATTGGGCACCCTGTATTTAGCAATATGGCATCCCATTTTTGGAGAGATTTTATCAATTATTGTGAATTAACGGGAATAAGAAGAACAAAAATGGGATATTATTTTAATATTTGCAAAAACAGTGTAAACAATTGAACATAGAATAGTAAATATATGTTTTAAAAATACTTTTCACGAATTTTTTGTCTGTTTCGCACTGTTCTTTCTTCGCAAGTCATGACACCATTGCTACCAGATAGTGAAAATCCGCCACTTATTGCTTATGTGCCAGTTAGTGGAAGTCAGTTGTTTTCGTTGCAAAGTGCTAAACTAAAAGTGCTAGCTTGTAACGAAAACATGCCTAATATTGATTTTCTACACTTGGGCTCCAATTTTATTGGGCCTCAGAGGATCAACTTTTTATAATTTTTTTTCATATTTAGGCTATATTCGACATTTCCTTTCGTTTGAGTATAATATTGATTTTGGGGTCCCAAGTCCCCGAAAATATAGGACCCTAGGGCCAATGGATTCAACATTTCCTTTCGTTTAAGTACTGATACTGATTTTTGGTCCCAAGTTCCCAAAAATGTTGGACCCTAGGGGCCTACTGGATCCACTTTTTACATATTTTTATATATTTACGCTCTACATGGCATTACCTTTAGTTTGAGTATCATGTTTACTATGTCGGGGACCTGAGGGTCCGAGCCCCAAATTTCGACCCCATTTTCGTATTCCTGGGGTCATTTAGAGGAGAGTCAACATTTTTTTTGGCTATGCGCCCGCTAATGTGCACTTTTGCCCCCTTGCCTTCGACACTAGGCGAACTCCTTTTGTTTTGGGAATTCCATAACCTCTTCGAAATTCAACCTGATCAATTTCGACATGAAATCGTCCGTTCCAATCACCGATTTCACATTCCGCACAATCACCCGTGGGCCCAAACTATCCATAGTGGACACTTCTAGACCCGCCTGCGCAAACTTCGGGTTCTCCGCCATCTTCGTCCTCTCCGCCACCGATGATGTGCGTATGACAACTCCGGCATCTTTCATCGGCAGAATGCCATGGACTCTTACGCCTAGAGTTGGCGCCAACTTTCTGCTCGACCCTGGCTTCCACACCACCAGGGACCATGTCTCAACAGTCGGAGCAGCATCAGCATCAGGTCGCCCAGCAGCCATCATCTCTCCAGGCTCCTTTTGTACCTTTAAACGTTCATTTTCCAGCAAAAGCTCAATCAAGTACGTTTGGAAACCAACAGTTACCTCCATCACCTCGCAAATACGATACCCAACAGCCTCTGAGTCATATATTTTATCATGCGCCCAACACCGCAACCGAAGACCCTTCCGTGGTCGGCCCACCATCAACACCAGCTCCATCATCAACACTACCTCCAGCATAAGCACCATCATTAACTTTAGCACCATCATTAACACCAGCATTTGCACCAGATCAGCTTCATCATCAGCCTCCATTCCAACAACCTTCTGTCTCTTCAGCTCTCAACATCCACCATCCGACGAGCTGCCCGCCCATCTTCACCTTATCCTAATGACACACCTCGCTGTCCGTGGTCATACCTCCGTCATCCGCACCCACATCATCCCAGTTTTCTCCGCCACCGTCTCTTCAGTCTTACGACCCTTCTCCTTGCCGCGACGATCACGGATCTCTTCGCCTTCTTCTCCTTCATCAGCCCCTTCTCAACCTCAATACGCGGTGGCATTCCACCCTCCGTATCGACAAATCCTCACAACAAATAGTCCAAATCCAAAGTCCAAATCACACCGTCAAAACCAAGGTCAAACTCAGTCCGATAGCAAAAACCTACTAACTTTTAAAAACACTGCCAAAAACTTCAAAAGTCACTGACAAAGTAATCACCAAGTATTTATTACGATATCTGGGGGCTAATCACGGCATCCATTAACGAAATCGACTTCTTTGGACCACGGTAATCGATCGAAAATTTTTATTTTTTTATCATTTTGTGTGGAATGGCTACGTCAAATAGTGAAGAAGAATAATATACACAAGTTGTGAACGGCGGAACGAACAACTTAATGAAATAAGAATAAGTATAATTGCAGTGAAGTTTATTTTAAACATTAAATAGATCCAATGTTATTTTGTATTCTTCATCTTCGGACTCAGTTCAATTCATTCAATACAAAGCACAGCCTATTCGAATAGAAATAAGGGACAAAAGTAATCCTTCGTCATTGTCTGAAGACGCAAATTCTTCCAAAAATGTAAATTATTATTAAAAAATAAGTTTTGCAGATTTAAAAGGCGTTTAAACTTGCAAAAGGGTTTTCAACTAAGTTTTATCTGAAATAAATTTCCCCGGCCATTCGCCAACGTTCGTTCTATTATTATAAAAACTAGACGCCACGCAAAATCTTCTGGCCGGTGGTGGTTACGATGTTGGAAATGATGCTCGGTCCTAAATCAGCTACCATTAGTGTTTATTTCCCATTAATTCAGCTAACATTAGTTAATAAAACATTATAAAGGGTCATGTCTTATTTGACAGAAAATTAGTTTTATCCTTTCACTGAACGAATATGGTTGTGTATACGCTTGAACAAAGCTGGAAATATTGCGACATTACTTTGAAAATTTTGATTTTGACTTTTTTTCATTTTTGATTTTCATTTGATTTTTTCATTTTGATCTTGGCGGGTATGTAAACAAGCAAAATTGTCGCCTTTTTCGGCACAGAAAACCCGCACGCAGAACTGATGTCGTTTGGCCACCTCGGAGCTGCGATTTGACGCCGTTGGACTATTATTTGTGGGGTGCCCTCAAAGATAAGTGTTACGCGGACAAGCCAGAGACAATTGACGCTTTAAAGGACAATATTCGTGAAGCCATTGGTGAAGCTGCACACAATCGATAATGTGCTTAAAAATTGGACCGATCGTTAGGCTACTGCATGGCCGGCCGAGGCAGCCATTTGAATGAAATTATTTTCCATTATTAACCGGAAGGATTGTACTTTCAAATAAAAAAAGAAATTTGAGAAAATGTTCAGTAGTTTTTTTATAGCATTTTTAAAAAAATAAGTTATTTGGCGGACCCTTTATTTTATACTAAAATGGCACAGAAAACTTACAATTGTTTTTTTTCTAAAAAACGCCAAATTCCACTCAAGATCAATAAAAAATTAGTTTTTGATGGCAATTTTGTTGTCGAGAAATTTCTGGCAAATTTTTTCTCGATAACGGTTGCGGTGATCCAAAACTTAAAGATTACGATCGAAACTTGTGGATAACGGATGCCGTGATTAGGCCCCTGATTAGTCGTGAATCACACAAGGATATTAGTCCAGATGTACACTAGTATATTTTTTTCAGCAGCTTATCTGCTAATTCTCTTTTAAACTTGCCTCTGCGTTTAGACACATAATTTTGTTTCGGATATTTCTATGTGAATTGTTGTTGTTTCAAAGGCCGAGTGAAAAACAGAGAACGTTCAGACCGATAAGCCCGAGTACGGGAGACTTTTTTCCCCCCTCTTGCCGACTGCCTCTCTCTCCTACAAAACGCCGATAATCTGCTGAACATTCAGCCAATGTAAATAGGGACTTACAATTGGTTTTGCGTTCGTACAAATTCCACTCAAAATCAATAAAAAAATAGTTTTCGATGACAATTTGCGTTTGCGTTCGCACGACGTACTTTTGTTCGGCTTCACGTACTTTTGCTTCGGCTTTTCCTGGGTGAATTGCTGTTGTTTCAATGTGCGAATGAAAAACACAAAAGGTTGAGCCCGAGAAGTCCGATTACGGGATAGTTTTTTCTCCCCCCCCCCCTTTCTGACTGCTACACCCAAAAAAAGTTTGCTGTTAATAACAAATACCATCTGCTTATTTTCTGCTAGTACAGCAAATTTTCTGCTGCAACGGCAAAAAGTTTGCAGTTTTGCATTAGCAAATACACTGCTGAAAAATTTGCAGTTTGCTAAAAATGTTTGCTGTTAAAAATAACACAAATGTTGCAATAATTTACATTTATATATTTTGTAAATACTGGAAATAGGAGCCCAATAAAACTGAAAAAAGTAAAAAACAAACGATAATGATTTGACGTAGATTTAGAGCGATATTAATATTTTATATCTATGTTTAATATTTGTATAAACAAAAGCGTTATGATTTGACGTAGATTTAGAACGATATTAATATTTTATATCTATGTTTAATATTTGTATAAACAAAAACGTTATTAACGGCGGGTACTAAGCGAAGATTTCGCAAGATTTCTGTGACAACGATGATTTTTTAGTTGTGCTACACAGCTTGTAAGAGAGAGAGACAGAAAGCTCTTTCCTTTGCTGTTAATAAAAATAAGTAAAATTTTGCAATAATTTACATAATAAAGTTCAGCCATTGAAAATCAAAAATGTTAAGTTTATTCGTGTGAGGAGAAAAGTATATTTTGGAAAAAATTAAATATATTGTCGGTGCGATACGGTTCTCAATATGTTTAATTTTTTCATTGGATTTTATAAATGTTGGAAATAGGAGTTGAATAAAACTTCAAGATAATAACTTGAATGTCTGAAATGCCAAATCGAATAACTCCATAAAAAATGAGAAATCCAATGGACCCTATATGATGCCACGATTGAGATCAAGAACAGACTATGGAACGAATGGTCCTTGGAATAAGAGGCCCCTTGAAGAAGCCTTGTTTACATGGAATAGCCATACAACCATACAATGATAGTGGAGAAACCTTAGCTAGAATGAAGAAAAAAACCCTCGCCAATGTGCACTGCCTGCAATGCTGTTGTCACCACCCCACATTCTACTATTCTGTTCTTAATATACTGATATGAGAACTCAAATTGCAAGTGTGAATATGAACAATTCTGTGGGGGAAAATTGCAGGTGTGAATATTGACTTAGCAAAAGGCGAATTATCAGACGATTGCAAGAAAAACTTAACATTTCATATATTTTGTAAATAAATATTTATATATTTGTGAATGCTCTATCTGATGGTGTTAAATCAAATAGAGTTTGATATTTTTTAAAAATAAGTTGTTAATCAGTAAACATCGCGGACTATGAAATCTAAATAAAATAAATAATTAATACACAAATAAAATGATAGAAAAACTAAACGAAATTGTTCCAGATTATTTTTTTTTTTAAGATTTTGTTGCTGATTTTGTCAAATGCACGTAAACGTTCCGTTCACGCTACGTTTTCCTTGGCTAATCTCGTTTGCACTAATTTTCATATGTCAGACTGAATCAGCTGATTCATTACGCTGCGGCGGCGTTATGGTTACGGTTGTTTAACCAGCCTTTGAGAATTTCCACTATACGTTTTTATTCGAAAAGTGCAAAATTAAAAGAGTAGGCATTCTCTTTTAATGACAACAGAAAACCAGAGAACCTCTGCCGACAATTAAAAATCAAGTCCTTTAAGAAAATCGAAAATGTCGACGTTTTTGTGCATTATTTGCTCGGAAGAGTTCATGGGCACAGATTATATTGTGACCACAGTCTGTGGTCATTTGTATCATGTTTCCTGCCTATCCAGATGGAAAGCTCGGTAAGTATCAACGCTCACATAAAATCTTTCATTGAACCCTACATGAAGTACTGGCATGGCTGCAGCCATGGAAGGATTCAAAGCTACATATAAACACACATGTAATCTAGAGTCGGTCGAGGTTAGGCTGAATGACACCCAGCCACAAAGTCGAATGGGAAAGACACTTAATTTGGGGGCTATCAAAACGTGAACCCATATGGCCGATTCCTACAGGGAATGTTTGTAGATAAACTCTAGAATATAAATTTAAGTAAGATCAGTCGATATAAAAAAAACATCACAAGTTGAAGCAATGAAAAAATCGGGAGATACCACTTTTCAGCACGATCAGTTAAAATTTTTGGTCTCTATGGCCTGAAGAAGTTAAATCGGGGAGATGCTTTATATGGGGGCTATATCAAACAATGGGCTGATACAATTATTATTTGCTTTTGTACCCTTGTACATAGGATGGTGAGGGTCCGCCCGTCTCTTGGAGCCCCCAGTTTTTATGTAGCCCTATTGTATATCATCTCTATATAAAGAGCAAACATTTCAACTTATCGGGCTGAAAGTTGATAACCTAAGTATATTTATACCAAACACACTTCACACGTATAACGCAAAGGTCTATATTTTGATATAGCCCCCATATAAAGCACCTTTACGATTTGACTTTTTAACGAAATTTGGTAATTTGGTCCAATCCTCCTTAATTTGAATATTTCATACAATTGTATTTACTCATGGTAAAGTGTAATAAGATTCGTATTGGCCGAACTTATGTGTTTTTATTCGATTTTCGACAAAATACTTATGTACTCATATAGTACCCGAAATATCGTATAAATAATAGAGATTCATTCCATTGTCAATAATTATAGATTTAAGCAAGTTAAAGCGGCGTTATGTCCAAGAAGGCCTAATCTTATGTACCCTCTGCCTTGGATTGCATTCCACAGTATAATAACACAAATAGAAATTAAATTATATAAAATATTCAAAAAATTTACAATCTTTTTTTATATGGATTTGAGCAAAATAAGCGGGAGGGATATATTGTAGTGGAAGTCTATATATGCAACGTATGGACTCCTAAACGGCTGGACCGATTTTGATGAAATTTTCAGGGAATCTTCAGATTAGCCCAGCGGTTGACAGGCCACATTAGTTCTTGATTGAGTGGGTGTGACCCCGCACAAATAAGCCAATTTGGAATTATTATTTTTTTAGTGATTCATACTATGCGTACCTACGAATGGATTAATGAGATTCCTATTGTCCCATGATTGAGACTGGACCGTGATCCCAGATGGGCCACCAGTCCTGGGCTTTCTGGGGTCCAACTGGAAGTAACTCGGAGTATACGTGATTGTTCCAAAAGTGGGCGGGATCGGACCAATGACCGTGGCTCCGCCCATATAAGCCATAATTTCAAATGGAAATATCTTGGAACAATTTGTTAGCGAGAATGCTGTAATTTTGTGTATATGGATTTGGTGACAGTCTACGTGATTAGTCCAAAAATGGTCGTTGTGTCCTATTTTAAAATAATATATACATACATTTTTGGAATATGGGTCGAAAAATATGCGGAGACCATATCAAAACGAGGATATTAGGTATTTTTACTAGGAATGGCTATAATAAATATGTAATGGGTTTTCTACTAGGGACATAACAATTTCGTATCTTTATGTCAACGTACCCTCTAACATTTTTAATGATCTTTCAGTGTCAAAACGTTATTCAAAGTCAACATTTTCATCAGAAAATAGTTTACCTGTCGGAATACATATACTTTTTGCCTATCGGATAATATAGCCATCACATATGTTTGTGTCAAACGGGATTTTTCGTAGAAATAATTGAGATCTTGTAACGGAAAAAATCACATTTCTTTTTGAATTCGGATTGCAGAATGTCATTAATTCGGATTGTAGAGTATGTAGTGCATTGGATAACGAATTCGGATTACTGGATTATTCGGATTAACGAAGTTGGATTACCGAGGTGTTACTGTCGTAATTTAAAAAGTAAAGCTTCGTACACACGGTTGTCGAATCACAATGTTGTCAGTAAAATGTGAACAAATGTCTTACAACCGTGTGAACTTATGGTGAAGGGTCAATGCACGCGTCATGCGGCGCGGTGCGAATTCAGAATTGCCCGTACAAACAACTTGTGGATTTTTTCAATAAAAGTTGAACAAGAAATTATGTCAGTTTGAGAATAATTTAATCTGGCAATGCCAAAACAAACGGCGGGCGCAGAAGTTGACAAATTTTAACTTTTCTGACACGCCGCATTCCGCTTGCATTGGCCCTTCACCATTACATTTTTGTCTTGCAACGTTGTCAGAAAAGGCATTGTCATTACATTGTAAGACAATAATATTGTCAGACATCTGACAATCGTTTGAACGCATTACGTTGTCATTTTATGGTAACTGTCAGATAGTTTTTCTTGTCAGATGTGCGAAGTTCATGCATCTTACAATGGCGCCATTATCAGAGAAATATTTGTATTGGCAACACTGTCTGAACTTTTAAGGCTTTCTTGCTATCGCCTGAACTGATAATTAAAATTTTGCAAACAATTCTTATTTGTCAGTACATTACCAGGCCATTGCCAAAACTGACAACCGTGTGTAAATACGAGCTTAAGTATAAGCTCGTACATTGCTTAACAGGGAATATTCGGTTTAGTAGTATGATCTTTGATGATTTTATGGTTTTTTTTGATAACGTTTGCGTTCTGTAGATTTAATAAATTAGCTGCAACTTTTTTAATTATGCATCGATTTTCTTCGGAATTGTCTCATTTTGTTCATAACCGATCAGACTTTACGATAAAGTAATATAAATACTATAAGAGGTTTTTATTTAAAAAATTAATAAAATGTTCTCAATAAATTTGATTTATTCGAAATATCTTGTAAGATAACTTTGAAAGCGATGATGGGATGAAAAAGTTATATTAGAATAAGATGAAGGCCAATTTATTTTGAAATAATCTTAAAAAAGCTTTCCTGAACAGATTACAATAAATTGTTTACCTGTAATGCTAAAATATATTATTTTTAAATATTTTTCTTTATTTTGATAGATAAATAAGACCCATCCCACTAATAGATCACAAATTTGAGCTTAAGTTTTTAAAGGAAAGCGCCTAAGCGCTTTCTTTTGATAACAAAATAAAAATAAATATACATTTTTTTGGCAAAAATGTTAAAAGAAAGTTTTCATTTCGCAAAAAAATCCTAAAAAAATATTTTTGTTAATTTCTTAAAAAGATTGAAGAAAAATTTATCGAAAACCCTTAGGGCAAAATTTTCTAAATACAATCGGTAATTAGTTGTAAGGTTGGGAAAAAATGGACGTTTGATCAACATTTCAAAATTCAACAACCTCCAATACGGACAGTCCATAACCGATCTCGTTTAAATTTTGTGCCATAAGTACTTCCAGTAGGGGACTAAACATGTTGCAAACTATTTCCCGATTAGAAGGCATCAATTTTAAAAATTGCCTCACTAGACATGAAATCCCCTATATGTATATTATAAATATCCTCCGAGTTACCATCCAATCGCTATAAAACTATTTTACATGTGATTATTATGAATTTTGGCATAAAGGTTCCAATAACGAGCACTGCAAAATTTAAAGAAAATCGGTAGACATTTAAAATTGGGTTGCCATATAACAAACGTTACAGTAGACCCAATTTCGGACCAATCCTTACGAAGCATAAACGAGAGCAGGGGCCAAGTCACCGATTTCGATTGAAAAGCCATTTTAATAATAGTTATTAGGAAAAAGTAAACTACGGAAATGATTAAGATAAGCTATATAAGCATTTATTAAACAATCTACTTAAATTCCACAAAAGTTGATGCTATTTTAACGACAATAGAAAACCCATTTCGATTGTAATGTACATGATTTGGGCCCCAGTTTGTTGATCCAAGAACGAACTCTGTGAATTATAAGGTAATCAGTTCAGATTTTTATGTGTTTTTTCATATAGTCGGCTCCGGCGGATTTTAACTTTTTCTTTCTGCGTTATATATGTCTATATAGATATTCACATGTAATATTTAAGTGTTATATAGAAGAAAGATTAATTTTTATCTGATCTTCGTCGAATTTCGAATCGAGTTTAAAGAAAATCGTTTCAGATAATGATGTAGCACTTACACTTGTATGAATGGCGTCTGTTATACGAATAGGTTACTAAATCGATATCGATAACATTTTACAGTATTCCATAAGTCTGCTGTTTTAATATGATCTGGGTAGGGTAGGGTAACATATAGCCAACTCTATCGACTCCAACGTTTATCTACTTGTAATCTATAAATAATTGTCTTATTTTCTTATAGCGAAAATACATGTCCTCAGTGTCGAAAATCTGCTCCATTATGCATCAAACTCTATACGAGTGTAAGTCAAGAGAGACCTGGTGCTGTTGCTAATCGCGAGGTGGAGGCCCGTTTGAACAGTGCTTTACAACGAATTGCTGAGCTAGAGCAGCAGCTGAAAAGTTCCGAGGCAAATGTCATGGCTATTCAGGCACATTATACGGAGTGCGATGAAGTAAATAGAGCGCTGCGTCAAATACTGCATATTAAAAGGAAATTGGTACTTGTGAAGACAACAGCAACAACTGACCAGATTTCGCAGAGCTCTTGCGTCATAAAGAAAAAACGGGAAACTTGAGAGGTAAACAGTTTAGTTTGTTATCCTTGTTACTTTTTGGTAGAACTGTTACTTAACCCTCCGCCACCGTTATATTGAAGTGGAGTATGATTTTGTTTTTTCTCAATTTTATGAATAGCCTAATTTTATTTAACTAAGCTGGATGATTTTAGTTCGTCTCGACAAATATGTATATAACTTTATTCTTCCGAAATTATTCAATATATTTATATTAATAATAAAACAATCTTTGAATTATATTGTTTTGTTTACTATAAACATAAGCGAATTTTATTACGATATGGCATATAATTTAGTTACAACTTTTTTTTGGGAGGAGTTAGCGTTAAGCTGAGTATAGACGATTGCCAGATCGGCAAACGTTATCAACCCTGTTAAAGTGCTGCAAATATACGGACAATGACAGATTGTTAGGCAAAGGTGAATTGACAGTTCAAACGATTGCAAGAAAACATTACAATTTCATATATTTACAATATATTTTGTAAAAATTTATATGCAGGATTGCCAATAAAACTACATTATAGACAGTGTTGCAAATAAAATGTTTTTCTGGCAATGGCGCCGTTGTCACATGCATAAACTTCGCACATATAACAATCTGCAAATTATCTCGCAATGACTTTTCTGCTAACGTTGCAAAACAAAAATTTTGTGTTCACACGGTTGTAAATTCACAGGGTTGCATTTTTCCGCCATTTTTCTGGCAATGTTGTCCGATCTGCAAATCGTGTGTACTTACCTTTAGTCAAAATACTTTCATTTTCCTAATCTACAATGAGTAATGAGTGAGTGTATGGATCAATATGAAATAGGTCAACATTATTTGCAATATCTAAACATGTATACAATACAAAATAGAAATACAATACAAAAATTTGTCGTTAGTCATTTACAAAACAGGGAACCGTTTAAAACAATTGTATACTATTGGGTGTTATGTGTAATTTAACTTCGATTTCTTCCACATTTGAGGCAGCATTATCCGACAAAGCGGAATCGTCATCATTTAGAATTACCGAAAAACGTTTCATAAGACAACTTTTAGCATCGCACAGACTGAGGGATAAATCCAGTTTCACATCCTCTCGTGCTATATTCACATTGGCCATATCGATACGTTGCAGTAGCAGATCAAACTTGCCATCAGTTAAAGAGCCGCGTGTATTTAAAGATTTCAAAGCGGTATTAGCGCTATTAAGACTCCATTTTTGTGGCGCCTCGGCAGTGAATTTTAGCTTTTCATCTAATGTTACCGACACAAGCAATTTCAATTGCTTACATTTGGTTAAGGGCATATGTTTGAAGATTTCCAAACCGGTACGAATCGGTCCATCTATGACACATTCATCATCTCCAGGACACCAGGGAAATTTCAAGGGAAATTGTTGAGCTATTGAGGTTTGCATATCGACGCATATCAATTGATGATTATTGGTATCGGATATAAGTAGATATTGGCCCGTGGCATCAAAGCACAAACCAGCTGGTTCATTGAAGTATTGCGGAGCATCACCATCCTGCCGCAAAATCTTACAAGTTTCAATGGTACTGTTCTCGACATCGATTACTTTGATTTTATGATTATAAGTGTCGGCCACATAGACTTGTTCATTAACGTGATTGTAGCAAACCGAAAGGGGATGTTGTAATTTCGCCGAGAATTGTTTGCCATCCTCATCACCGAAAGCGAAAAGATTCTGAAAGGGGAAAATACGTTATTTTAATGATAATTTATAAATATTTCGAATAAGAAGAAGCAAGAACATTTCAGACAAGTAAACCGACTAAGGTAAACCAGTAAGGTGGCCCTGCAGGCAAGAGTATAATTTCCGAGGCCCCTTGATCTATGTATCTACATATTTGGATATAACAATTCATATAACTATTGAGTTGTCGAAATGTCCAAAGTGTTTTTGTGCGGTTTACAGGTGTATGTCCAAAGACTGTTACGCGGAAAAAAGGCGTAACAAGAAAAATGGAAATTCAGTTTTTGATGGAATTTTTAGCGACCTACATACTATCAAAAATGGCGAATTTATTAACGAAATTCAAAAGGGCCCAACAACAAATTATTTCTTTTTCATAGTTAAATTTCTATTTCACGCAATTTTCATAAACAAGTTATAAATCATGTTTGTGTGAATTTATATATACATCGTTATGCATAGGTATTATCCTGAAACCCCCGCTTTTCTAACGACACCATTTTTATTTTTTTTACACTTTTTTTTCTCCTGTAAAGTTTTCAAATATGGTGATACGCCCTTTCTCGTTTCTGATGACGATATGTAGTTACAGAAGATTCGAGTAAGTAATTAGAAGTTACGGGATTCTCGGGGATGGTACCAGAAGAAGTGCCTTCGAATCTACCCCGAAATAGGCGACAATATTACCACATAAACAAATTGAAATCAATCGATCACAACTTTCGAGAGTTGGTCGGCATTGTCCCCAAAAAAATCCTCCAATTATATTTATACCCTACACTACTCGGTGGTACAGGTTATTACAAGTTTGTATTGGACCATGTATTTGTAACACACTTAAAGTGGATTCAATGTGTTTAAATATCTTTAATCATGTTTCCTATTAAAATAATATTTTCTGCTATAGACCATTACGAGCAACAGCAGATACGTAAATTACGATGACTATCGCGGATTACTTTAGAGTTAGAATTAATATTTTGTCAACTTTTGCATCCAACTCTATTGTAGATAGCTGGAAATAATAAAAGATTGAAAAAAGAAACGGCACGAGATGTTTTTTAAAAAATAAAAATATTCTGACAAGTCACGATATTCATTTTGAATGAAATTACGATTTGTTAAAACATATGTATGGCCAGCCTTACTGTATGCGGTGGAGACATGGACCATAAAATCATCAAGAGGCCTTGGAAATGTGGATTTACAGACGAATTCTGAAAATACCCTAGCTAAAGCGTTTACCAACAAGAGGTGTTATTTTGGTATTCAAAGAAAAATTCCATTTTTTGAGATAAATGATAGGATGTTTATTTCATAATAAAGAGGAAGGTACGCCGTTAATAATGAAAAACAATAATGGCGTAGTTTCTACTTGTCAAATGTCAAAGAATAAAAGCTTCAAAAGTGACAGCTGCCGAAATACCGGGTGATTCAAAATAACACCCCCTTTTGGAAAACTCTATATATATATCAAATGCCGAAGTGTTGAAAAAGATGCGCACCGCTCTAAAATGAGCGAAAATTGAAAGAAAATCTGTTAGATGCAAAAAAGAAACAACATGGATTGATAATATTCAGGTATAGACTGGCATCAATGATACGGACAGACAGCAAGAGACAGAATGCTTTTGCAGAGGAGCTGAAGAATATATAAGATCACTTTCTGAAATATAAAATACGTAAAAATCTATAATTATATTGGTCGCTAAACGTCGAAGAACGAATTAGCAAATAAAGAAGGAGAATAAGATTTTAAGACCTGTGTAGAGTGGGTGATAACCCCAGCATCAAATGGACACATGGGAAGATGTGATGTTATACCGCTAGAACTGAACCATAACAGTTCAATATTTAATACAGCGCACTGATCTGGCAGAAATGTATGATTTTTAATGTTTAGAACCATATCTAATAAAAAATGAAATGAAATTAATAATAACTATGGAACTGAATTTCTATTCAATTAATAATAATTATGGAACTGAATTTCTATAATTATGGAACTGAATTTTTATTCAGTGGCATAATTTAAAAATCATACATTTCTGCCAGATCAGTGCGCTGTATTAAATATTGAACTGTTATGGTTCAGTTCTACCGGTAAAACATCACATCTTCCCAATAAATAAATGGTAGTAATTGTATTTTTACCACGTCGTTTTAACAATAGGATGTTATAATAATGTCGAACTGGAAAAATTAAAATATCCTAGTGCCAATAATAAAGGCCGATAAAAAAAAAGAAAAGCTACAAATTTTCTTTTTTTCTCCAGAAAACCGAGAAAATATCAATCTAAGATAACTGAATTCATACTCAGTTTCTCACGCAGCTAAATTATAAAAATTGCAACTGTAATATATTTAAGGATTTATACATAACTCACCTGCGGATTGCGGTCTCCTCCCACTACTGCTAACACCTTTCCGTCCACCATAGATGCTTTACGTATACTGGAACTTTCACTATCGGCTATAAAGAGGAAATCCTTGGCCATTGCCAATCCCGATGGCTGAGCAAATGCTGCATTTTGAGGATATGAGTTATTACGATTCTCTTCCATGCCATTGCCAATGAGAGATACACATGTGCGTGGTTCGAATTTGCGGAATTTCCACCATATCATGCCCTCGGGAAAATAACCCCATATCTGATGGGTACCGGCCATTGAGCACAGTATTATTGTCTTCTCGGGTACATTTTGTTCATCCAAATGGAAAGACATGTCCATGTCGCGCGTACGATATACAGCTACATCCCAGGGCGAAGAAATTTGCTGCAATGGTCCCACCTTGCCGCCCGTACGATCATGACCCTGCTGTCCAGTACCAGCCAAAGTTTCCACCATTTGTGTGGTTAAATTAACCTGACGTATGGCATGATTTTCCGTATCGGCCACAATGAGTGTTTCTTTGTTGAGGAACACAACACCTTGAGGACAATTAAAGCGGGCCATACTGATGTGGCCATCGACTAAGCCAGACGAACCACAGCCAATTTTCTGCAAAACGTCGCCCTGAATATTGAAGATAACAATGCGATGATTTCCAGCATCCGCTATGGCAAATCGCCCATCTTCACTTCTGGCTATTTTTGCTGGAAATTTAAGTTTGGATGCCGGCAACAAATCCAACGACGGTCTTATGGGAACTGCGAAATCTTTCAGTTCCTGCTTCTGGGCGAAAAAGCGCAACGCCTGCTCAGTAAAACGTTCCAAGAACACGCCATGGCCTTCACCCATTAGCATTAATAGAGGAGCTCCCGTGGGAGCCAACACTATTAAGGTAGGCCAACAACGTACACCTATACTACGCCACAACGACATAGTAGGATCATTAACAATGGGATGCTCAATGTTATAACGTTGTACTGCAGCCAAAATATTTACAGCATCCTTCTCATTCTCGAACTTGGGACTGTGGACTCCAACCACCACCAGACCCCTTTCGACCGGGTACAATTTCTCCAAATTATTAAGCTCTGGCAGTATATGCATACAATTTATGCAACAATAGGTAAAGAAATCCAAAACCAGCAACTTTCCCCTTAATCCCTCCAACGTCAAATGATGACTCACATTGAACCAATCGAGATCTGAAAGGACGAGCACACAGCACCGTACAATGAATGCAACGACAATTATTACTGAATTACTAATCTTCTTACCTTTTTCGAATTCAAACTTTTGTTTCCTCAGGACGTCCAGAGCGGTATCGCCCTCCCACCGCTTCAGAAAATCTTGAAAGATTTGCGATTGAGCCACAACATCCGTTGTTGCCTGATAACGCGTCTGCAATTCCTCTGTAATGTAGCATAGAAGATCACTGGGCTCTACGTCGTCGGTTTCCATATCTTTAGAACTGAATAATTTTTGTAGGAATTCTTTAGATTTTTTAAAAAACTTCATAAAAAGCTATTTTTAGGTGTTTTCCTGCTTTCACTGTATTTAGTTTAGTTTTCAGCTGTCAAAATTGGCCAGGGTTGCCAATGAAAGCTTTTGCTGCGTTTATTGGTGTTGCAATCAGCGTTACCGTTGGAAAATTTCAAAAAGGGGCACAAAAAGGGATTTTTTTCGAAAAAAGGGGCAACTGATCTTTAAAAAAGGGGGAACAATTTTAAGGTTTTTATCATGATTCAATTATACAAGGTTGAGTTACTAGCACAACAACAACAATTCAACAACAACCACAAGGAATTTTGTTGTTGGATTCGTAGTTGAAATGTCAATGTCGATAGAATTTTTAAATATAAATAAAATATTGAAATGTCTAATATTTGTTTACAAATAAACAAAATCTCAATTATACTTTTTCAAGTTTGTGTTTATATTATGAAAATTTGCAATTGCTCTCAACCAATTCTACGGAATGTTTAATTTGTAAATCCTCTCTTAAGTGAATGAGGAATTATATAATTTGATATTGGTTTTATAACTTTTTAAGTCATTTAAGCTGTATCAGTACTACTGCCTGGCTGTTGCGCATGACAATAGGAGTAGCTGCCGCACAAAGGGACTAAATATTGCCAACATTTATAGCTCATAAGTTGAACACCAGTCCATACCTTT
The DNA here is from genome assembly GCA_963930755.1 of Eudasyphora cyanicolor. Taxonomy (NCBI): domain Eukaryota; kingdom Metazoa; phylum Arthropoda; class Insecta; order Diptera; family Muscidae; genus Eudasyphora; species Eudasyphora cyanicolor. The sequence continues at coordinate 63,874,217 of OZ005737.1, forward strand.
AACATTTGGGGCAGATTGGGCGAATTTGTCATGTTCCATAACATCCGCAGCAATTACCAAAATTGCTATGTATGTATGTATGTATATTCCGACAAAGAAAGCCCTATATTTCCACGTTTTTATTCATTTGATAATATTTTTTCCAAATATAGTTTATAGCCCCTAAGTTAGTTTTTGAATCCGCAAGAATTTTGCGGATTCGGGTTTGGCAAATTGTCTTTTTTCTCGTAAATCACGCCGATTTCGGATTTAAAATTTTTTATAATGACACATTCTATTAGGGCTAACAACAGAAAAAACATCGAAGTCGGAAACTTCATGGAGATAGCGAAATTCGTAACATTAAAAATTCGTGGATTTACGAAAGTGCAAACCAGCATGAGGCGTATGTTTGAACCACGACAACGTTTAATCTCCTATCAATTTGATAAATACAAACTGCATTTTTTATGAGGATATTATATATTGATATTTAACATTCTATTTTAACATGAAATTCTGCACACAATTTTCGATATAATATGTATTTTTGAGCCTTTTTCGTGCCACTGCTAAAAAATAATTCTCACATACACAGCCTCCAGCAAAAAATTGTAACGATTGATGTTCCATTCTGCCTTCATCGTTCATCTTTCGAGATACTAAAGAACAAACTTTTCCGCATCCCTCCTTTTTCGCAAAATTATTCTTATTGGCTATTTGAAATCTAACCGAATTAAATTTCTAACTTTTTTGACAAATAAAATATAAACAAAGTTTGAAATTCAAACATTAACATGACATTTCAACTACTATCAAAATGAAAAAAATATAAAGACCACCTGCTAGTAACACAACCTTGTATAATTGAATCATGGTTTTTATTTAAAGAAAACAACAATAAAAAAACAAAGCTTAACATAAAAAATAAGTAGGTAACATTAAAAAATTCAATGTTATAGAAAACTTCTTATGATGTATACTAAATATATTTTATCACATACATTTCTTTATTTATAGTTACTTTTTTGTAAGTTATTTTTTATACTTTCTAATTAGATCTGTGCTTGGGACAGATGTGTTTTGTATTGAGTTTTTTTGATCTCACAATAAATCAGTTTAGAAAAAAACTTTTATGTTTATGTACATCAACCTAATGAAAAATACTGATCCATATTTATATTTGTTACATTTAAGAAACCACAAGCAAAACAAATTGGATTTTTTTATAAACGCCGATTGATTCGAAAAAAACAATTTTCACCATATATTGTTACATTTAAGAAATCACTCAAATTATTTGTATTGTTGCCTAGACGCCGACCTATTCTCAGAATTTTCACCAATAAGATGAAACGGTGGAAATAAATTCTCATGTGCATACACATACAAAAGATAAATGTAAATCGTTTTAGCATATGCGTACATATATCCCATTAAATAACCTAATTCAGAAAGTAGCGCGTGAGGCATTTCCGTACGTTAGTTAGTACGAAAGTGTTTTTATAAGAGTATAAAAAGCTGATTTTTTACAAAAGCCAAAAAGTGGCACAAAAAATCGAAAAGGGGCACATTTAGTATCAAAAAATAAAAGGGGCGCGAAAGTAGCACAGGGCAAATATGCCACTTTAGTCGCACAACGGTAACGCTGGTTGCAATACAAATTGCCTATGAATAATCGGTATTCGATTACGAATGTAGTTTACAGCTGTTTTAAAATGTACCGTTATAGAAAATTTACAGTAATATGTGCATTTAAACAAAAAAATCTTCTAATGTAAATTTGGCGCTTACGTCTTTTTGGCGATTATGGGGGTCGATATCATACAATGAAGGCTGTGTACCGTTAACAGATGATTTTATTTTTTTCGAGGGTGTCTCATTGGTCGGCACGCGGTGATCCTGAAAGACTTGGGTAATGATATTTGCATAAACTGCGGCAACGAATAGGAGAAAGAATCTGTAAAACATATTCTGCAGATGTTCTCCCGATTCTCTTTAAGGCGGCAGACTACGCTAGACTCTATTTCTTTGGGGAGATAGCATATTTGCTTGATCATCCTCCAAGTCCTGACATTTACAAATCAATCAAATTGGTTCATACATATTTATCTTTCCGTCCCCGTAGTATCACAATGGACTACATATTCTAAGTGAGCCTGACATGCAGGCTGCCACTCAAGCGAAACCTATTATCTTCTCTAATGTTATGTTCATATGTATGTATGTCAATTCATTTTCAAATATTACATATTTGAAAATAATACATTTGTTATGTCTATCAATAGAAAAATAATCAAAATGGCTGCAGATCTCTTCCAATTTCTAGTAATTTTGTCAGTCGCCATACTGGTCCTTACTTTCATAAGGTGTTTGCTAACTCGTGATCGAGGTCATGTCATTGTAAGTGTTGTGCAAGCATTATTTAAAGCTAAAAACTTAAAAAAAATAAAAAATTTATTTGTAGTATATGAATAGTAAAGCTAATCTGAAGAGACATCTAGATTCACCCATTCTAATTGAAGTCTTTTATGGAGCTTTGGATAAGGACAGTGAGGAATTTATAATTAAACAGCTCAAGCCCACGTATGAATTGACATCTGATATTATGGACGTTGTATTAGTTCCTTTTGGCACAACAAAGATGATGAAAGGTAACTTTGGCAGTTATGATTTTGAATGTGTCCAAAGACCCACTGCGTGTGAAGCCAATCTTTTGCATGCTTGTATTGTGGACGAACTGAAGGCGGATACGCATCTGCAGTTATCTTTAATTGTGTGTATGTGGGAGCAGGAGAGTGAAGTTACACCTCGAGAGGCTTTTATGAAGGTAAACGATTAATTAGACGTAACCATTGAACTTAAGCAGAGGCCATACATTTTTAAATCAATAGCACATTATTTAAAAAAAAGTTATAAAATATTTTTAAATGTTCGTAAGGTAGGTGTGGTTCGTATCAATTTTTTAAATGTTATATCCCATAATGGACAATATGGGCTTTGTAATTGAGGGATTAGTGCGTTAGTCGTGGAAACGGAAGGGGCCAGGCATGCCACAGGCAAAATATAACATATAAATTCGAATTTTTTCAGATTAAAATAACCTATCTCAAAACACATCTACAAAAACAAGGAAATAGCAACGACATATCGTCATCAGAAACGAAAAAGGGCCTATCATCATGTTGGAAAATTTTACAGGAGAAGCAAAAAACTAAATAAAATTAAAAGTGCTGTCGTCATAAAAACGGTGTTTTCAGGATAATATCTAAACATAATAATGAATATATAAAATCACACAAACATGATTTATAACTTGTTTGTGAAAATTGCGTGAAATAGCATTTTTTAACTATGAAAAAAGAAGTAATTTGTTGTTAGGGCCTTTTGAATTTCGTTAATAAATTCGCCATTTTTAATATTACGCAGCTAAAAATTTGTCAGGATGTGTATTTTGATGCAGTGTACCGAAATCCATCAAAAACTTAATTTCCATTTTTCTTGTTGTTGCGACCTTATTCATTTCTGATAACGATATATCATCATACGTACATCCAAAAATATGTTCGTCTATTATAGCAACAAATCATCTGCTGTCGCTGCAGATCGTCAGATTTTTTTGAATATCAGAAATCTTTAGATTAGGTTAATCTGGAACAGGCTCACTATGTAGACCACTATAAACCATACGTGGGTTCAGACCCCAGCATTTTCCTATTACCATTTTACAGTTGTTTAGCTCCACCATAACCTTTTTTATTCTTTCCGGAATGTTGGGTTTAAATTTAACTTCCTATCTAGTAAAGTACCTAAGTATTTTTCGCTTTTAGAGAAGGAAATTTCAATAACAAAAGTTATGACAAAGTAAGTGATTAGGCGCTAACAAAATATTAGGATATAAGGACATTTCATTCATAAAGTACGGACAATTAATTGCCAATACTAATTGAATTATCTAAAATTTGAATAAAAATAGCCAATGTATGGATATTGCTTACGTTAATTAAATGTGAAAGCTTTTTTCTCTTACTTCAAATTTATTTTGAAATATAGTGTTCCTCATATAGCGGCGCTTTGCCTAACGTATCATCGTCATCAATTGTGGAATGTCTGGATAGTGCTCGAGGCATGGATTTGTTACACAGAAATGGAGAACTGACAAAGGCTTCGAATAAAAGACGCCTTGACCTTCCGTTTGTAATTTTTAATGGTTCTCGTAAAATAGAAACAAAAAAAATTGTAAATCTCCACAAGGAAATTTGTCAACTGGCTAGCAAGGCAGAGGGCTCAAAGAAAATTTGTAATGATGTGAAAATTTCTTAAAAATTTGTACATTCAAAATTGAAATAAACGCGATCTCGAATGTTTTTTCTTGTGACAACCAAAAGCTGTTAAATTTCTGAGAGAAACTTTCAGAAACTACTTTTTTGAAACAGTATCCTTATACAATTTGATGGCCATATCGCGGACAACAATTTGTGATCCACCAAAACGGTGGGAGGGATAAGACTTTGTTATTATTAATAGCGTAAATATTGGAGTGCTTTTGCACCAAATGTCTTGAAATTAGTGTGGGTCCATAATATGCGTGACCTGACAAAAAAATGTGCTATTATTGTATTAAAAGGAATGGTTCCACCTACATTGCTTCATTATTAAAAATTGTACAACTGTAGAACCATTGCAGAAAATGTTTATTTTTCTACAAATTATTTACAGCTAGTAAATAAAGAAAAAAACATAACATAACATACATTTATTAAATTTTTTAATATTAATTAAATACTGATTTTATTTCCCTTTTTTCCCGGTTACTTTTTTGAACCAATTGTATTCACGTCGCGACAAGCGCTTGATTTTCAGAAAACAATTTCCTTTGAGACTAACGAATCCAAGGAGGAGGTTTATGTATTTATTTATTTATGATATGTTGATTTTATATATCATATACTTATATATAATGCAATCTATACATAGTCAAGTTAGGTGGATGTTTTTTTTTGTGTTATTCCTTGAGACTCCCTTAGCTCATGTGAAACAGTTTTCTAGAAAATCCAAAACCTGCGTCATTTTTTAATTTACTTTTTTCTTATAAATTACACAAATAATAGTTTTTGCATTTTTTACTTTTAAATAAGACTTTGTTTTGACCAGAAATAAGTTGTTCTAAAAAATATACCATCTTTGGATTTAGGCTTATTCAGGATAGGCGTTTGTTTTATCGATGATGAGAAAAGCGTATTTTGTCATAAAGTAAAAATAAATGCCTGATTGCCGTCAGCTTTTTTCAGCTGCCGCTTCTGGCAGCATTTATCGGAATTGCTAACAAAGTTTTTGTGAATGTAATTAATATCTGTTTATGAACTGATGTGATGTTGTTGCTCATAGATGTTTGCGGCAGATTTCCTCAGCCTTATCATTGTCACCGGCAATTTTGCAGATTTCCGCTAGAAGATTTTTCAAAATTAAAGCTTGTTTTCCCTGAGAGCCGTCTAGGGTAATGGTGGGTATGAATGTAATCGACGGACGAAGAGCATGCGTCATATCGCCATTTAGCTTAAGTAGCTCACTTCCATGAGAACTGTCAAAACACTTTTGTATGAGATCAACATTGTCGATGTTGTTCTGTTTGGCGCACTGAAATTAAAAAAAAATAAATATTAAAAAATCGGATTTGCAGCAAAGCAGTGATGCAAAATCTTATTATTTTTTGAAGCTGCGGTATTCTAGAACTGTATACATATAGCTCAACCTGTGCGTTTAGTGATTTCTCTACATTTTCTACAACCATTGCTTCTTAGGTGGTATGATTTCTTTTATCACTGCACCACCTCGCCCGTTAACACATGACCAACCAACCTTATGTAAAGCTTCCTTCGGCAAACGATTATCACGTATCATGCAGGCTATCATATCAAGACGCGACTGCGCATCTTGAACCGCCTCTATGGTACAGGCATGAAAGGTATTGGCTTCACACTCCACTTGGCCATGTTGACAATTAAAACGATATGTACCATCGGGATTTGTCATTGTGGCAGCTTTGCCATAGGGTACCATCATTATGTCTATCAGTGGAGAAGCTTCCCTAAAGGCTGGTACCAGTTGCTTCGTTACAAAATGTTTACTATCGGGACATAACGCTTCATAGAACACTGTGACTAATACGGGGGCACCCGGGGCTCGTCGATAACTTTGTTGATCCTAAAAATAAAATTGTTATTTTTCGTCTATTAATCACATTACAAATTATTAGTTGGAAAAAGCATGAAGTAACCTACGTGGCTGCTCGCTTGTAGAGGAGATATCACAACGTTCTGTGCGGGGAGAATACTAATACTTGCCTCTAAAGATCCACTAAAAAGGAAGTAGCGCACCAGGAGAAAGAGTATAACCAACAAGCCCAGCAGTATCAGTATTCGTTTACGCGTTTGCGAAACCATTTTTTTTAATTATTTGAATAGTAAAATTATTGTTTAAAATTTGCAGTTAATTTTTGTTTTTCTTCGTTTGTCGTTAAAAATGTTGTTGGCTGCCCATGTTTTCATTGGTTTATATAGCTTTTCCCCAATTCGTACAACAACAAAACCTTCAATGTCAGTGTTGAGGATTATCTGTCAAAAGAAGTAGTTTGCCGAATAATCGGTTATCCAATGTTCTTTGAAATACACACAGAGAAAAAAAGTGTAAAAACATCGATTAAATGTAGCAAATAAATAGCGGCAAACTTATTTCATAATAGCTGACTAGCACAAAAAAAAAAAGAAGTTTATCTGTGAATTTGGGATTATTTTACAGGGTTAACAATACGTTTCCACTAGAAATAATCTTCTTTGAAATCTAGTCGGTTATTTTTATCAGCTGGCGGCGATAATCCGCCTATAATTTAAATGAAATGTCGAAGAAGTCTCTCGTAAGTCAACGTGTGACACTTGATTGGAAAAAATTGCCTCGTGTGTACCACGACTTATCAACTGATTTTCCGACGACTTCAACTGAGATTCCGATTTTCAAAACTTCATCACACTGTGGTACAGGGTATTATAAGTTTGTTTCGTGGCATATGTTTGTAACGCTTAAAAATACTGGAACTAAATATACCTCAGAATAAATAAATGATTCTATTTCTCTTATGATTTAAAAAACCGAGTGGACGACAAACATGGCTAAATAGTAGTATAGATACAACCTTAACTAAGCTGGACGATTAGCTGCTTTGAGCCGTTCAAATCACCTCAACTAGACGGTATTTCTCCAATAGAAATGCATAAAATGATGAAATGCAGGGGTTTCCAACAAGAGGTGTTATTTTGAATCACCCAGTATTTCGGTAGCTGTCACTTTTGAAGCTTTTTTCTTTGATATTTAAGAATTAGAAACTACGCCATTACGAAAAATGGAACGATAACGTTCATCGAACGATAAACAAAACATCTTGACTGATGAGACCCATTTCCACCTCGGTGGCTACGTCAACAAGCAAAATTGTCGCATCTGGGGCTCGGAAAACCCAAGAGTTATTGTTGAGAAGCCTCTCCATCCTCAACGTGTGACTGTTTGGTGCAGTTTATGGTTCGGCGGGGTCATTGCACCTGAGGTTGGATCAACAGTTACGGTGAATGGATTGCGCTATCGAGAGATGATTAATTATTTTTTATGGTCGGAGTTGGATGGTATTGATCTGGACAACGTTTACTTTCAACAAGACGGCGCTACGTGCCACAACAGCTTGCGACTTCTTCCTTTGGAGCCACGTGAATGATAAGGTCTGCGCCAACAGCCCAGCGTCGATTCAAGACCTCAACGACAGAATTCGTGAGGCTATCGAGGAAGGATATGGTCCTATAAGCGTGGTGGTGGTGGCCATTTGGATGATGTTGTTTTTCATTATTAACGGCATACCTTCCTCTTTATTATGAAATAAACATATCTTTATACCTCTCTCTCCTACAAATTTTGACACTTGGTTGCAAAAAAAATTGCCCCGTATGATTCAGGACGAATGAAAAACACATAACGGGTTTACCAGTATGAGAAACTCCCCCTCTATTCTGCCTACCTCTCTCTCTTACAAACACCGAATTGCCATGTATACAAATTGTCTCGTGTACAAGTGCTGCATCACATCCGACAATTTTTGACAAACAAGTGTCATATTTTGTAAGAGAGAGGGGTAGAGAGTTCTTTCCGCCTGCCGCCCCTATCTCCTACAATTTTTGACACTTGCATGAAAAAATTGCCTCATGTGACGCAAGACTAAATATTTTTTTAAATGAACGACAAATCTGATAATGGGAACAGATTCGCACATTCGAAATGTCAATATCATCCCAAACACTAGAATCTTTTTTTCGAGTGTAATTACAAGCTGTCAGTAATTTTGACATTTCTCGTGAACACATGCTTGCAACTGTTGAAAGGTTTAATACATTTGTGATTATTTTAAATATACTGCAGAATATTTAGCTATAGGAGACAGAAATCAATGCGTAATGGCTAAACGACTGCAAGAATACGTAAAATATACAGTCAAAGAATTGAATGAATATGCGGCAACAGAGGGTTCCTGTGTGCGCAAAGTAAATACTAATTTACATTTGTCAATGGGACCATTTTGTTTGGCCGACTTCAAACACGTACTCATGGCCCACATTGTAAGAAACAAAGTGGGCAGCTATGATCTCCAGATGGACGGCATTGTCTTGGATGTAAAGAAAGTGAAAGTACTTGGTGATACTGGGGCTATGCGTGCCGATGACCCTCGGATACATGTCAACATTAATGCTGATGCTTATGTATTCAAACCAGAAGAGGGAGCTGTGCTCACGGGAGTGGTGAAACACATCGGAGCCCATCATGTGGGAGTGGTGTTATACCGGGTCTTCAATGCAAATCTAAGAGTATGCCATAAAGTGGATAAAGATGCGATACAAATGGATCAGGAGGTGAAGTTTCGCATAAACAACTATAACCTGCAAAATGTATTCCCTTACATTGATGGAGAACTGCTGACAGCAGAAGGACTAAGTATACCTCATAAAGGAGTAAGTATTACAAAGAAGGATAACTTGAAATATAATTAATAAAAATATTCTCTTTAACAGAAGAAAATCAAATTCAAAGGCAACGAAAACGAAAATGACAATACAGATTCGGGCATAGAAGAAAAAGAAGGCATACAGGAGCTGGATGAGCTATTGTCCATTATTAAAACGGAAGAACCCGATGAATACGAAGCGGCCACAAATCAAAAGAAATCTTCAAAAAGCGCTAAAAATGCCTCTGCTGATAGTGCTTCGTCCAATGAGTCTGCCCCTCCTGCCAAAAAGACCAGTAAAAAACGAAAAAGTTCGGCATCTCTACCAGCTTCTGTCACCACCGACAGCTCCGAGGAAATCGCCACTTTACTAACACCTAAAAAGATCAAAAAGGATAAAGTTAAAAGCGAAAATGAAGAATCCCCTCCTAAAAAGGTGAAAAAGGATAAGTCTGGCAAAAAGAAAACAAAAACCAAATTTGCTTTGGACGAAGAAGTGGACATAAAAAAGGAAATATCCCATGAGGATGATGACTGATATGTTATGAATTGCGGGAAGTGCTTCCTTAGTAATATAGAGATTCTGTTTAGATTGATTTTTAACTTTAAGCTTACAGCGGGCAAATGTTTTAACAGTTTTTTACAATTAGCATTGAATACCAATGTATACCACGGTAGTGGATTTATTTTGTTGTAGTCATGCGATTGGCGAAAAGATTTTTATAAATATATGCTTTTAAGAAAATGAAAATAATCTACGTTGCTTTAATTGACGATTGGATTATTCTCGGTGCTAAATTCAGTAAGCAATATCACTTACATACATAAGTAATCAACTTTACAGAAATAATCAACGTTTTAATAGATATGATTTTTAACCCTTCTGGTCCAATGTCCCATGTACACAAAGTCACGCGATTCGCACGAATAAGGTATATTTGGGAATTTTATGAATTTCTAATGGAATAGCCTGAATTTATTGCATTAGTGATCATTCAAAACGTGTCAACATAAGTAAAAAATACATTTGACATTAAAAAAATTCAAATGGAATCATTTGAATTTCAAATATAATTTTTAACACCAAATTTGTAGAATTCTTTATATTCTCCATAGAATTAATAAACTGAGACATAAAGCCCCCCACAGACGAGTACTGCCGCAGGAACGGCAATATGTGTGTATTGGTGAATTTGACACAACATGAGAATGTATTGGTTGCAGTATGAACACATATCAATTAGATGAATTTTATTCATCATTATATGCCAGATTATTGGAAATTTTAATATAAGTATGTAAACAGCGAAAATTTAAAATAGTTTTGTGTGAAAAGTGAAAAAAATTGATAAATTAAATTTTGATTGATATGTGTGTATGGAAAATGTCAATCACACACGTACACAAGGGGTTCATCGGCATGAACTGCGGCAGTACTCGTCTATGGGCGCCTTAAGACATTGAAACAATGTAGTGTTTAGTAGAGCATGATTTTGTTATCTTATTGGACGTATCAAAAAATGTGAGAAAAGCACTTTTTTAACAAAAAAGATAGATTTTTTTAAACAAACAAAAGCACACAAATTTCCTAACCACTAATATTTTCCACTTTTATTATAGAGTCAAAAATTTTATGAAATAAATGAAAATCTATCTAATTTAAATTAATAAGGTTTGGTCATATTAGCAATTCTTCTCCAGCCATGTGTCTTCTATCCGTTGAAATTACAAATCCCCCTCCTTCAATTGGCAAAAATTTAGTCCAAAGTAAGAAAAACTGGAAAAAGGCTAGAAATATAAACTAGCAAAGAAAACTAAAGTCGGACGGAACCGACTGTTTGATACCCTACAGCATCTTGATAGATAGAGCAGAGTAAGCAGGCAAATAGTTGATCTAAATTTGAAATGACTGACTACCTTTATTACATTATGTCCGTGAAGATAAATATCGATTTGAAAAAGAAATATTAGCCAAGACACAAACCACCTTATATTAACAGAGCGCTGTTATGTGCCTAACAGAGCGTCCACTGTGGCTAAACAAAAAAAGATGGAGTATTCCGGTTTTCAGAAAAAACTCTAAACGAATTTAACAAAAAAATCCCAGAATTTGAGTTGTTCGGAATTTTTAGTTAAATTCTTTTCTTTTTTAAATCGCCCACTGTGGCTAAATAAAAAAGATGGGAGTATTCCGGTATTCAGGAAAAACTCCAAATTCGGTGCTGAATCTAAATAAGTAAATGAATTTAACGAAAAAACCGCAAAATTCGAGTTATTCAGAATATTAAGTTAAATACTTATTTTTGAAAATCGCCCACTGTGGCTAAACAAAAAAAGATGGAGTATTCCGGTTTTTAGGAAAAACTCCAAATTCGGCGCTGAATCTAAATATGAATATTCTATTTTTTATTTTTCATTTCTACATGTACGAGTATTATAAAAATAAAATTGATTTCAAATTTGTTGTAATATTCTGTAAAATGTTTATTGTAACATTAAATAACAATTTTAGTATACATATGAACATTTTTATTTTCTTATGTTATATTTGTATTATAAAACCAGTAAGGAAAGGCAGAAAGTCGGGCGGAGCCGACTATATAATACCCTACACCTCCCTAACAATGCGATAAGGGTCATTGCGATAATAATTTGGAATAATTGGTAAATAGGTAGGAACATATTATCTAATTCTAAACCGATAATCGCTAAATTTAGCAATATTCGTTCCTAAATTGGGAAACATCTTTCTTGACAATTTAAATGATCGGAAGTAAAGTACAACTTATATAGCGCTTTGACACCAAATCAGGAGGAACATATATATGGAGGTTATATTTAAATCTGAACCGATTTCCCTGAATACTCATTGATGTAAACAGACCTCTTTCTGTCGAATTTCGTTCTGATCAGATATAAAATACAGACACTGATCGGATATAAAATAACTGTTAATCCAGTATTCGAACTGGAGTGATTGATAGTTGGCTTGGCTACAATTGTGGAACATGTAGCGCGAAGCCGTTGCCTTTTTGTAAAAGAAAAGACGACTGTTCTATCTTCAAGAGTATGGTTTTATTAGGAGAGGGTTTGCAACCTTCTCCTTTGAGATCAAAGCTTATACTTAGTTGGAGCGGTCCACACGACCAACTCCTTTAAATGTAAAACCTTAACTAACTTAAAAACTAAAAATCATATTTTATGAAAACTATGATGTCCGTTAGTTTGAAAATACATAAAAATAAATAATGTTTTGGTTACAGTTCTTCGTGAACTATTCTAATAAATATGTAGAATTAAAATACTTAAGGTAAATAATGCATGTGAAGATGAAACAAAAGTAAAGTAAATACAGCTGATGCTCCTCAAGAGTGAGAGATAAATAAATACATTAAGAGAATGAAGCTCTTCTTAGCAGTTTCCTTATAAATAAAAATGAGTGTTTCGAGAACGAAAGCATTCAAAGCAAGGGGATGGTTTCCTTATGAAAAGCTGTTGAACTCGCGTCAACAATAACATTTTTACAGGGCTTATATGTCAAATCGGGGTAACTTATATATGGGGGCTATATCTAAATCTGAACCGATTTCTTTCAAATTTAAAAGTGTTCATTCATATAATATGAAACCTTTTTCTGCCGAATTTCATACTGATCGGATATAAAATGCAGTTTTTACAGTGCTTACATATCAAATCGGGGGTAACATATATATGGGGGCTATATCTAAATCTGATCTGATTTTCTCCAAATTTGGCAGTATTCCTTCACGTAATAAGAGACCTCTTTCTGCCGAATTTCGCACTGATCAGATATAAAATACAGTTTCTACAGCGCTTACATGTCAAATCGGGGGTTACATGTATATGGGGGCTATATCTAAATCTGAACCGATTTTCTCCGAATTTAGCAGTATTCCTTCATGTAATAAGAAACCTCTTTCTGCCGAATTTCATACTAATCGGATATAAAATAAAGTTTTTACAGCGCTTACATGTCAAATCGGGGCTAACATACATATACATGGGGTTCTATATCTAAATCTGAACCGATTTTAACCAAATTCAATAGGGATCGTCCTTGGGCCAAACAAATGATATGTGTAAAGTTTCGTCGCGATCGGACCATAATTGCGACCTGTACTTTGATTACAAGAATACATGCACAGACGGACATAGCTAAATCAACTCAGAAAGTGATTCTAAGTCGATCGGTATAATAAACGATGGGTCTATTTCTTCTCCTTTTGGGTGTTACAAACAAATGCACAAAGTTATAATACCCTGTACCACAGTGTGGTGTAGGGTATAAGAAGAACAGTGTAAGGAACTTATAATTTGCAACAAAAGGTAACGCAGTTTTGTATGACTTAAAATAAATATGTATAATATTAATTTGCATATAAAATAAATAAAACTAAAACATATTCGTAGTTTGCATAATCCTAAAAGCCTGTATGCAAAATAAAGAAAACGAAAACAAGTTCGTTGTTTTACAGAAAATATTTGCTAACATTTGTATATACATTTCTTCTAATTCCTGTGGCATTCATATTTAAGTAATTAATACTTAAATGTTCGAAGAAGTATTACTGTAAAATTAAATAAAAATGTATATGTATTTTGTATAAGGTGGCGCAAAAAAAGATGTTTTTTGGCTGTAATTAAAAAAAAAATGAAAAACTTTGATTCTTCTTGTGGATTATTTTTATTTGGTCTTTTAATTTTTTTTACATCAAGTCGAGAATATGATGTCATGTAAATGGCCGCCGCCACAGTTGATTGTCATTTGAGCCCTTTTTATGGCATTTTCCATCACTTTGGCCAAAACTTCCGGCGATAGGTCCTCACATTCTTGACGGATATTGTCTTTAAGAGCTGCAAGAGTCTGAGGCTTGTTGACATAAACCCGCGACTTCAAAAAGCCCCACAAAAAGAAGTCTGGAGCGGTCAAATCAGGCGATCTTGCTGGCCAGTGCAAATCGCCAAAACGGGAGATTAGGAGCCCGGGAAATGCATCCTTCAGCATATCGGTTGTGGCACGTGCAGTGTGTGCCGTTGCACCGTCCTGTTGGAACCACATGTTTTCCAATCCCAATTCATCAAGTTTCGGCAAAAAGAACTCGTTGATCATTGCTCTGTAGCTCTCATCATTCACAGTAACCGTTTGGCCCGCGACGTCTTCGAAGAAAAAAGGTCCGATGACTCCTCCAGCGAAAACAGCACACCATACAGTGACTTTGAGCGGGTGTAATGGCTCTTCGTGGGTTACACGCGGATTTTCAGTGCCCCAGAAGCGTAATATTTGCTTATTTACGTACTAGCTAAGATGGAAATGGGCCTCATCACTCATGATTATTTTTGATGAAAAAACATCTTCCTCTTGGTGGTGATTAAGGATGGCTTGAGCGTATGTTAGACGCGATTGGCGGTCAGCAGCTAACAGCTGATGCACCGTCTGGACTTTGTACGGAAACATCTTCAAATCTTGTACCAAAATTCGCTGTAGAGACCGTCGACTGATACCCATTTGCGTGGCACGTCGTCTGGTCGATGTCTACGGCGCTTCCATGAAATCCTCGGCTATAGCAGCAATATTCTCTGCAGAACGGCTACTCCGGGGTCTGCCACGCCTGGCAGCATCTCGTGTTGTGCCAGTCTCTTCGAGGCGAGCGGCCAAACGTCGCAGTGTTTCACCAGTAGGCGTTGGACGGCCAGGAAATCTGCGACAAATTCACGTTGTGCCAAAGTCACCGACCGATTATTGGTCAAATAAATAGTCAGCAATATTCCGCGTTCTGGAGCAGTGTAGCGTAACATTGTTTATTAACGTGTATTTCGCATGTGTTTACTACACAAATGTCAAAACTAGAGTTGAGTCGTTCCGGAACGAACTCGTTCAATTGAACGATTCCCTTGAAGGAACGATTGGAACTGGTTCCTGCTACGTCGTTCTTTTAGTTCCATCGTTCACTTCGGATCTTTTGCGGTTATTCATTTTTCGTTCATTCGCTCGTTCATTTTACCATTCTTTTCTTTTTCCGAACAATGATTTCACTAGTGCTATCCACTATATTTATAACAAAATTAAATGCGTCGTTCGGAGGTATTAATTTTTTACCTTCATCAGTCTTGTTCACAGGTGTGCCCAGAAATGCCAAATTACATACACATCACATGCGTTTAACAATTGTTATTTAACTAAAATCAGCAGAACATTATTAAATAAATTAAATATATATTTTCAATTTCCTTGTCTGGCAAAATTGTTTTTATGACGTTCATAAAAGAAGACTGAACGAGTAAACAAACAGCCGTTGTGATGTTTGACCGAATAAATGTCATTTGAACGAAGGAGCCAAAAGGAACGATGGAACGAAAAGACTGAACGAGTTCCTTTACCGGAACGGAACGAAAAGGACCGGTCCGTTCAGTGAACGATAGTGCCCAACACTAGTCAAAACAGAACTGACAGGGGCCAATCGCAAAATTTATAGCATTTTCTGATAGGTGGATTACTTTTGCGCCACCTTGTATTTTTATAATGTATGTATATATACATTATAAAAATCAATATTATTTCAAAGTTGTTACAACATTCTTTCGAATTTTTATTGTAAAATAAAATAAAAATTTAGTATTTCATATGAACATTTTATATTTTATTTGTATTATAAAAATCAAAAGGAACTTATAATTTAAACAAAAGGTAACGCAGTTTTGTATGACATAAAATTAATATATATTAATATATGTAAAATAATAATTTATATATAAAATAAATAAAACTGAAACAAATTCGTGGTTGTACATACACTTTTAGACATTTTAAATACAAGTTCTTTTTCTATTATTAAAAACATGTTGTCCCTTTAGATTTGAAAGAGTGTTAGCACAGTATATATTTTTCCGAAAATAAATGTAGAAACAACGTAACTATGGAGGGCCCATTAATATTTCTCTTATCAATACCATTGGATGACAATTCATGCAACAAGAATTTTAACGCCCGATTAGAAGAACAATGTTTGGAATTTCTTAACACTGAAACAACTTAACTGCAAATTTTATAAATGAACCAGTTCATTGCAGTCATCTAGAGAGTATAGTTCCGATCGATACATCGCTCAAAAGCTATGAAGATAATTGGAAACAACCAATAGGTACTTGGAAGCCGAAAGCGGAAGAAGTGCGATCTCGCGATAGAGATAAGGATAATTTCGTTGACTTGTACAAGATGTATAAAGAAAAAAATTAAATACCCTGGCCGCTGACTCAACGAATTTGTACCAATTGGAGCCGTTATATAAAAAGTCTTTTTAACGCAATTTTGGGTGAGTTCAATCGAGAGCATAATATTAGCACGCTGTGCAGTTCTTATGAAGTATGCGTGAATATAAAAAACAAAATTTTATAATTACTCGAATTTGTTGCGCACATTTAATGAAAATTGTACAAGTGCCAAATGTATGTCGTCTTAAATATCAGCAAAATTAACGATTTTCATGCTTGGATGGAAAATACTTTAAAAGTCACTCAGAATCACGCCAAAACTACAAACGTTGTAGTCCCAACAGCAGGATATACGATAACAGAAGAAGAACCACTCAGAAGCGTTATATAATAAGTCTTTTCTATAAACGGCACTTCAATGGTATAGAAATGCAGAGAAATATGATGTTGAAAAACGAGAAAGCAATCAACATTTTTCGCAATGATTCGAAGTAATACTTTTAAAAAAATATTCTCCATTTGCGCCATGGTAGACGAACATAATGGGAAACTTTGTTGATAAAAACGATACAAGCGTAGCCAACAATCCAGCAGAAGGATATTTTAATATAGTAAAGAATTAAAACTTAGGTGGGAGCAGAAATATACCTGTTTCAGATTAAATTAGAATATAGTATGCTTATTATATAGCTAAAGCTGTAGAAATAGACGACGAATATCTTGATGGAAAAAATCATCTAAGCAGCGTTGAGGAAACCTCTAAAACAGCCAAAAATCCGGACACAAACAGCACTCACATTAAAGATAATGGTAACACACATCCAAATAGCAAGCATTTAGAGAAGGGCAGAGAGAAGACAATTCGGCGAAAGAATGTGTTGAAACGCAGTCACCAAATAAGCAACATCATACGGATACAGATTTTTTAATATTATGATATGTAGAAGTTGTTAAAAACCTGTAATACTTTAGACAATGTAACATAGGTGTAACATAGTTTTGACATTCGAATGAGTTATATAAGGTCGATACAGAAGGAACGATATCTATTATTTTGTATGTATAGAGAGCATTTAGTTGCGAATATTTTAACAAGCTCAATATGTGCCGCTAACGGGTTTCATTAGAGTATGATCATCCAGTCTGTCTCGTTTGGTTCTCTACACACCAGCTTAACTAAAAAGTGTATATTTAATTAAATTTTACAACAAAAAATCCAAGATATTTTCCGAAGTTTTTAATACTTACTTTTTTTTACATCTGCATAATTCACTTTCATGTAATAAGGACGGCTCTTCTCCACGATAATAATATGCAAAGCATCCTGGGCAAGCTGGACGCCTGCATAAGCAACATAGAATTTTGTAGTGTTCCGACTCATCTCCACAGTGCAAACAAATATTTTCCATATCATCGGAGTTACTTATTAAAATGCCTCTTATTTCCTGCCAATAAATTGTGGGATCTAGGACTGTAAGGTCTTTGTCGTTCATTATTGCGTCGACATAATGGCAGACAAAAACTCCACAATTAACTCCGCATAATCCTTTTTACCAAGGCTCCATGTGTAAGCATTTTGTTTTCTCCGAAAAACTTTAAACAACGCTTCTCCAATTGATTCTTTCCTCACCAAAGGATTAAAGTAGAAGAATTGTCTGTTAGTCACATCTAAATACACTAAAGTGTAATGTGAGTTTCTTATTATTGGTATACAAATTTTTGAGTATGACCCCATTGGTAGTAGCAGTTCTATTGAATTCTTGTAAAAGAAATTGCATCCTTCTTCACCTGATACTGTGAAAGCGTTTATTTCTTCAGGAACTGATAAAATATTGCTTATGTAAATGTCAACTATTGAATTATACAACACTTCAAGTCCTTCTAGAGTTTTGTATCCTAGGATGTCCAGTGAAGGAGACAACGACGTAATGTATCCCAATTTTCTGTACATTTTTGAAATCTTTAGAATAATGAATTTCCGCTTACTTTTCACATATCTAGATAGATGGTTAACATTTTTTGACAGCTTTGCACAGCTCAGGATTTTGTTAAATTTATAATTAACTCTTTTTGGGGTTCTCTTCCAAATGTCTTCTTCAAATCTAATTTTTTTGCTTTCAAATTCAGTGTCGTCCATAATAGGAGAATCGTCTACATGTGATCGCTTGGTGGTTGGTTCTGCTGTAAGGTCTATTATGGATAGATTTGCCGCTTCAAGGGGATTTTTTATTTCAATGGACACATTTACTGACTGTGTTTCAACACATTTTTTCGCCGAATGGTCTTCATCTCCGTATATCACAGAATGTTTGCTATTTGGATGTTTGTTACCATTATCTTTAATGCGCGTGCTGTTTGTATCCGTGTTTTTGGCTGTTTGATAGGTTTCTTCAACGAAACTTAGATGATTTTTCCCATCAAGATATTTGTCGTCTAATTCTACAGCTTTCGCTGTAGAATAAGTATACGATATTCTTATGTAATCTGAAACACGTATATTTCTGCTCCCATCTAAGTTGTTGTTCTTCACTATGTTGAAATATCCCTCCGCTGGACTGTTGGCTATTCTAGTGTTCTGTTTATCTACAAAACGGCCCATATCATTCGTCCACAATGGGACAAACGGGGAATATTTTTTTAAAATTATTCCCCCGAAATCTGTAGAAAAGTAGGGGTTACGTTCTCCGTCTCCAACAGCATCTTTCTCTATCTTGCGGTACAATTGTACAATTGTTCTTTTATAAAATGGGCTTTTCTTGTACAAAGATTCTGAATGATTCGGCTTTTCTTCTTCTTCTGTTGTTGTGTATTCTGCGGCGGGGTCTATGTGTTCCATTTTTTTCAAATATTCTAATGCTTCCTTAACTTTTTTTGTTTTAGTGGGAAAACCTTTTCCATCCATGTATACAAGTGCTTGATGTCACTAATGTTTAAAGCGACAAACATTTGCCACTTGTAGAAATTGAAAGCGATTTTGTCAACCTTTACTTTTTTAAATCATTTACAATGATTTTCATAAAGTGCGCGCAACAAATTTGAATGATAACAAATTGGGGTTTTTGGTTTTCATGCATTGTTCATATGAACGTGTGATGTATTCAGAAAGCGTACATATATTATATTCTCTATTGAATACACTCAGAATTGCATTGATGAGTGCCAGACTCCAATCTGTACATATTCTTCGTGCTATGGGCCAGGAAATGTCGTTTTCTGCGCAAAATATTTTGATGGATAGAAGCCACCTCTCAATATCTGCGCTGTAGTGGCTGCATAAAAATCCCTCAGCAACTGGGAACAAAATTCCACTATTCGAATCCTTCTTTTTAATATGCATCACTATGGCGTATAGAAAACCTCTTTTCGTTTCAGGCTCAAATTTCTTTAAAATGCTTCCAGTTGCATCAATGAACAGAGTATTGCGACTTAATTTTAAAAGGTGCCTTTTTTGAACCTGCGTTGCCATTAGTTGCGTCTTTGAAAATAGGTATACTTCTTGTGGTATTTTTACACACTGTATACAATTTTTCCAGTTTTTGTCCTTATACATTTTGTATAAGTCCAGAAAATTGTCCTTGTCGCGATCAAGAGATCGCATTTCCTGTACTTTTAGAGGAAAGCAGCATCTCGAGATATAATTTCTTGATGATTGTTCACTCGCTTTAAAGATTTCGATCTACCACACAATTTCAAATCTCTCCATTTCGATGGTTTCATGTTACGAATTTCTTTTTTCGCTAACATTCGTCGTACTCCTCTAATCTGACGTTTTTTTTGTTTTTTTTTTAATGTACGATGCTTGACTCGCTTGCAAAAACCTTCACGTTAATGGGATCGTCATTTCGGTCTAAAATAAATTTGTATTTTTTGCACCCTTCTTTGTGATGTAGACATCGAGCGTATAAATCCAATATAGTGTTAGATTTCCTCCATGCATGGCTACAAAAATTTATTGGACAAACTACATTAAAGGTCTTAAACCTTTCTCGAACCAAGTCTTCAATAAATTTCAAATTCTTTTGGTCAAACATTTTTTTCACATTGGTGGTGTCAACATTGTCTAATAGAATTTCTGTGTATTTTGTATATGCACCAGAACTACGTTTTTTTGTTTGAATATTGAACAAGTTCGAGGGGGGTTGCGACGATTTTCCGCTCGAAACCAGTATAGAGAGGAATTGTTGTAGATTCCCACGAAAGCTGAGATTGGAGGAGTGGACTGTATTAGCAGGTGTTGTTGGCGAATTATTCCTCACGTGATGAGGAATGATTCGCATAAGTATGAGAAGAGAAATAAAAACGAAATAAATTAAGTCGGATGGATCTCCAGATACTGCCGATATAGGTCTTGAATTTAGAACTCCTTCGATTCGAGCGAGTAATGTTGCGAACTGTTCAAACGTAAAGCGATGCGATCCTGCTACTCGCTTGAAGTGATATTTGAAACTTTTCACGGCTGACTCCCAGAGACCGCCCATATGAGGCGCGTGTGGGGGTATGAATTGCCATTCGAATCCATGAGCTGAGTATTTGTTAGAAACGTCTGCGGATGCAGTACTGACAAAATGTCTATATTCTGTAAGAAGTTTTCTACTTGCGCCAAGGAAGTTTCTCCCATTATCTGAAACTACCCGATGTGGTAGTCCTCGCCTCCCCACGAACAGAGCGAATGTGGCTTCAAAGGCAGCTGATGACAGCTCTGAACAAGGTTCCAAATGTATAGCCTTTGTGGCGAAACATATAAAAAGGCAAACGTATTCTTTAATGACAGAAGCTTTCCGCAACATAGAATCTTTGAGTTCGAACGGACCGGCAAAGTCAATACCTGTCACGTGAAATGCCGGTGTAATTGTGCACCTTTCTGGAGGCAAAGGCGCCATTATTTGTACACACGGTTTTTGCTTGTAAAGTATGCATGTTTTGCATTTTCGTATTATTCTTTTAATTCTTGGTTTAAGCCGAGAAAGATAAAACACGGTTTGTACCATTCTACTCATCTGCGTACATTCAGCGTGGGCTAAGAATTTATGTAAATGTTCCAGATATAAGAGACAGAGACGCGAATTTCCTGGAAGAATTACAGGATAACGTTCGTTGTACGATAAAGGCGCATCTGCCAATCTTCCATTGACACGCAGTACACGGTTTGAATCCAGGAACGGATTTAAGTTCTTCAATGCGCTTTTTCCCGAAATAACCTCTAGCTTGGTTGTAAAAACGGAAGACATAAGAGATTACTCTTAATGCTCGTGCATAGGAGGAAAAGTTGATTAAAACGTCTGAATCATCAATATTTTCGTGCATGGTATGTACTTTTGAGCGTTTTCCAATTTCTGGCGCAACCAAAGGGTTTCTTTTAGGCCATTCTGTGGGAGGTTTGGTCAGCCAGCTTGGACCGTTAAACCATAAAGGATTGTTTATGAGATCTTGTGGCCTGCAGCCACGAGTGCCGAGGTCGGCCGGGTTATCATGAGAGGGCACATGTCTCCAAGTACCATTAGGTACAAGATCATGTATTTTAACTGTGCGATTGGCAACGTAGGTTTCCCATGTCCAAGGCGGTTTTGACAGCCAACCGAGGACAATTGAGGAATCTGTCCATAATGTTATATCGCTTATTTGGAAATCGCAGGTTGTTCTAACATAGTTAACCAAGATGGCAAGGAGATGCGCTCCACTGAGCTCTAAACGTGGTAAACATACTGGTTTAAGAGGAGCAACCTTGCTTTTAGCAATTAATAAATTCGAGAAGACTACTGATTTTTCGGTCTTACATCGCAAATAGAGGCATGCGCAGTATGCTGCCTGTGATGCATCGGAAAACCCATGAATTTCGATACTATCCGTGGGACAGTATTGAACCCATCTAGGTATTGAAATTGATCCTATGTGTGCCAGATCTGACACTAGTGTTCTCCACTTTTGTTGAGAATCAGGACTGAGGTTCTCATCCCATCCCAGTCCTTCTAGCCAAAGTTGTTGCATTAAACTTTTTGATCTTATAACAACTGGTGTGATCCACCCAGCTGGATCAAACAATTGTGCCACCATTGATAGAACCTGTCTTTTGGTTGTATTCTGTTCTTTTTGTATGGGTCCGAGAGAGTAGGTGAATGTATCAGTCAACGCGTTCCACTTAATTCCAAGCGTTTTTGTTGAACTGGCTTCATGTAAACGAAGAAACTCCGAATCGTAAAGATCTTCAGACGGTACATTAGCGAGAAGTTTCGGGTCATTTGCAGTAATTTTCTTAAGAGGGAATCCTGCACTTTTGAGCACCGTTATGAGGTCATTCTGAGCTTTTATGGTATCTTCGATGGAATATCCTCCGGACAAAATATCATCGACATATGTTTCGTTTCTGAGTATTTTTGAGACAAGCGGGTATTGGTTTTCAGAATCTGACGCTAATTGCAGCAGTGTGCGTATTGCAAGAAAAGGAGCGCAGTTGATTCCGAAAGTTACCGTCTTTAATTGATAGTCTTTTACTTGCCCTTCCGAATTTGGACGAAACAAAATTCTTTGGTAAGGTCTATCATGTGGATGTACTAGGATTTGGCGGTACATCTTTTGGATGTCTCCGCTAAAAACGTAGCGATATTTTCTCCAATTGAGTATTGTAGAGGTAAGATCCGACTGTAAGGTCGGCCCTATGACGCGTTAAAAACGATTCTTACTTTTGTTGTCTTATTCTCCGGGCGCACTACAGCGTGATGGGGCAGATAAAATGAATTGAACTTTCCTTCGAAACTTATTTCACGAGACGTTGTTTCTTCTGCGTGATCAAGCGCTAAATATTCGTTTAGCACGTTGTTATACTGGGTCTCTAACTCACTCCGGCTCGAAGGACCATGAACAAGTTCGAGGGGGGTTGCGACGATTTTCCGCTCGAAACCAGTATAGAGAGGAATTGTTGTAGATTCCCACGAAAGCTGAGATTGGAGGAGTGGACTGTATTAGCAGGTGTTGTTGGCGAATTATTCCTCACGTGATGAGGAATGATTCGCATAAGTATGAGAAGAGAAATAAAAACGAAATAAAAAGAAATCGGTAGGATTTCAGAAACGTTATAAATTTTATTGAGAGTAAATGTTAGGATGCTGAGAAGAGAGAATGAGATGCTCACCCGTGCCGGTTGGCTGCCAGAAGTAAGTGAACGAGCAAAAGGAATTTTGCTCGGCAAGAAACCTATCTTAACGAAACTTAAGCTAAGTTACAAATACATTGATACAATTCAGCTAACTTAATCTATTACAATGCATTGTTTGACATTTCTTATTATTCCAATACACTTAAAAAATAAATAGATATAATTCATAAATTAATGTTTTTTGAAATAAATTAAAAATTAAAGGAAAAATTTATAATTCATAAATATCAAATCAGTTTAATATAATATACAATCTAAATTCAAAATAAAGTTGGTACAAATTATTTCAAATTTGTCCAAATATTCTTAATTTTTACTTCTTGATTTGGTTCTGTTATGGTCTTAATTCTTTTTCGAAGAACATTTATATTCTTCCAAAAAACTTCGCTGTAACTTCAATAGCATTTTTTGTTGAACATAATTCAATGTTACTATCAAATGTTAATGTGGAATTGCCAAACACGATATTGTCGATAGTACACACACATCAGTATCAGCAGATGCATCCAACGTAACCCTCTTCTAATGGAACATTAATACATTTATTGGTGTATGTGTGGACAGATGGCGGCAATGAGATGTCCAGGGGACATACATTTTCGATGATTTGCTTTGAATTTAAAACATGCATTTGTGAGATCAAATGTTGTATTTTTGAGGAATTTATAGGTATGTCGGCACAAAAATCTGCATTTGGAGGTATTGAAGGGGATTCAATATTTGTTGGGATTGGTGATATCTTGTCATATGAAATAACGTCTGTAATCTCTGGATTGTTAAATTGTGATTCCTCAGGCGGAATAGTCTTGATTTGCATACTCAGGTCCAAAACGCATATTATTTCATTATAATATGGCACACGCTGAAAAAAAATAGCTTCTGTAGTATATTGTTCCAAACATATTCTGCTGGAAACATACATATGTTTAGGGTACACTCCAAATATATAATATTTGACACTCACGAATATTATATGTTTGTGAGGATGTTGTTCTAAACAAAATTATGTTTTCATCCTAATATTTTTTAATTTGGAAATAATATTTCCAAAACAATGATTAATTTATATTTTAGTATTTTGGCAATGTATCGATGCCTTAATTTAAAAGAAATTAGTTAGTGTTTTAGAAATTTTATATGTTTGAAAAATTTAATTCGTATAATTTTGGGTTACGACAAATAGCATTGATGGATTAAGAATTGGATTATATATATAATTAAAAATTAGTGATGTAAAACAAAAGAAAATTCTGCTTATGACATTTTTACCTATAAAGTGTAACACAAAATCGAGGAAAAAATAAAATTAAAAATTGCAAAGTCAACAAAGTTTTAAATTTTTTTTTTTAATATAATGTATTTGGATAAATTCTTAAACAATATCTTTGTTTGTTTGTAAACACATATTTTATTTGTGACAGTAAGTTCGTAAATATATTTTGTTGTAATATATTAATATATACGTTCCAAACAAAATTTCTTGATTTTCAAATAAAATATATTTGTTCAAAAATATATAATATTTAAAAAAATTGGTTCCAAGTATATTTTCTTTGAATTCAAACATATCAAAAATGACGATTTTCCTCCGTGCATGCTGTTGATTGATTGGAATTGTTCTTGAGCTTTTATTAAAAAGTCAGTAACATCTACATTTTTACTTTCCTGAAATGTAGATGTTGGTGCCATTATGAGCAAAATATATTTTTAATTCGAAGGAAAGCAACTGCGTTAGAGCAATTGTACACGCTGTAGTATATTGTCACAAACATATTCTGCTCGAAACATATATATATACTTATATATATTCAAGGCACAGTCCAAATACATAATAATACATACACATGGGGCCCAGTTTTTGATATGTTTGAATCGAAAGAAAATATATTCAATTCAATTTCAATTTCAATTACTTTATTTTTTCAAAATCGTTATAATATAAATTTTAATGCTAGATTGTAGATATTACATAATTGTTTTTGAAGCTATAAAGTATTTTTACGGCATGGTTTACATAAAAAACCGGCAGCCGGAAAATATATAGGGTTTTCAAATAGGGACAAAACAATTTCGTATCTTTATTTCATCGCACCCTCAAACATTTTTAATAATCTTTCAGTGTCAAAACGGTAGTCGAAGTCAACATTTTCATCATGGTTAAGTTCACAAACGTGCAACGTTTTTAAATCATTAAAAATTAAATTCGGTGGACGCAACTTTAAGAGTGCTTATTTCAATTTTCGGCCATAATAATCGTCCCACCGGACAGGCTGTGCGTGCTATAGTGGATACATTTGAAACCAAATTGTATGTACCCCTTTTTGTCTCATCGTCGTATGAGCCACCAATCGAAATATCCAGACAATTCATTTTCGACTACATGTGAAATATCGTCGCCGCTTACAGTTTGTTAGATGACACACACACTGCCGACAAACAGCCGCCGACATTGTTGCTATTACTGTAGAATTAAAAATGTCCACTCGCACAAGCGCACACAACCTTTCTCTGCAAACGCTCCACAAGAACTGATTCCAAAAAATTCCAAGCAAACTTCATTGTAACTCTCAGTATATTTCTCAATTTAGCGAACAAAAAGAGTCAAAATTTTCCTCTCGCAGTTAAAAATGGTTTCTTAACTTAAAAGATAACTAATTCTTAATTCAACGTTACCAAAAAACATGACAGAAAATTAAAGTTATATTGGCTTTTAAAACATGACATGAGAATTTCTACAATTTTAAGGAAAAAAATCTTACAAACTATTAAAATTTATACTTGAGCTAATGACAGTTGTACTACAATCAATTATTATTTCTTTAATTTTATTACGTAACGTTAAAGTCAACATGACATAGTGATATGGACATCTTATCATAGAAGTAAGGAATTTTACTTTAAACGAATAAAAATTTCTTTGAAATCAAGTAGATTTCCATAAATTTAAAGAAATGTATTCTTCAAACAAGACGTATTAAATTTTTGATTTAAGGGCAAAATTGTTTTTAATTTCAGGTCAATATTTTTTCAGTGCACTGTGGCGTATTTTGCGAAAATATCTTGGCCTTCATCCTTATAAGATCAAACTGACACAAGAACTAAAGCCACTTGATCATTTGAAACGCCGAAATTTATCCGATTCAGCTCTGGCAAAGCTCATGTTATGTCCTTAATGGAAAACCCGATATTTGTAAAACAAATTTTTAAATATAATACATTGCTGAGCAAATAAATTTTATTTGAAAATCAATAAAATGTATGTGGAACGCATATATTAATAAATTTGGTTATATAATAATTTGGTTATATACGTAAATGGTTTGTGTTGTATCAATTTTTATTGATGAATCTTTTTTTGTAGTGGGTTATTTTCCAGAATAAGTATTTAACATAATATTCTGAATAACTCGAATTCCGCGGTTTTTTCATTAAATTCATTTACATATTTAGATTCAGCACCGAATTTGGAGTTTTTCCTGAAAACCGGAATACTCCATCCTTTTTTTGTTTAGCCACAGTGGGCGATTTTCAAAAATAAGTATTTAACTTAATATTCTGAATAACTCGAATTCTGGGGTTTTTCGTTAAATTCGTTTACATATTTAGATTCAGCGCCGAATTTGGAGTTTTTCCTGAAAACCGGAATACTCGATCTTTTTTATTTACATTTGGTGCGTACAAAACATTGCGAGTTGAGTAACCTCTAGTTGTTAGATTTTGGCTTATTTATATACATATGGTTTATGTTACTTGTCATAATATTCGACTTCTACTTAATCTATGCGTGTGTTTTCATTATATTGCAGTAAAATAATTATTCGTATTTGCTAAAATTCGCATTTGTGTAAATATATTATCACTGTTAACATTTACCAGTGCTCTGTTAGCCGTTTAACAGCGTTCTGTTAGCCACATGAGAGCCTCTGTTAATATAAGATGGTTTGTGTCTTGGCTAATATTTATTTTATCGATATTTACCTTCACGGACATTATTACATTCTGCTACCCGCGAAAGGATCGAGAAATCACTTTTTTTAATGTATAAAATTATTTGGGAAATTTGGCCTTTAATCCAATGTCTTTCCAATTTAGAAGTATTTATTCGTAGGTCCAGTGACATTCGGCTTTCAATTGCCGTAACGAGGGACTCTAAAGTACAGCTTCTGTAGTGTATTGATGCCAAATCGAAAGGAATACATATATGGGGGCTATATCTAAATCTGAACCGATTTCCGTTTAATTAATTAGCCTTTTTTAATGGCTGAAAAAACTCCCTCTGTTAATTTTCATATTGATCTGGTGTAAAATACAGCTTCTACAGCACATTGATGCTAAATCGGAAGGAACATACACGAGGTCTGGTCAATACAAAAGGTAAATTTTGCAATTTCTACGAGCATTCGATTAGCGTTTTTGTTATGTTGACACACTTGTCTCAAACTTATGTTCTTTGTTTGTAAGAGACGTACGAGTAACAGTTAGACGTGTTTTGCTTGTTCCGCGATTCTCTGCTGTGGACAAAAATGAATCAACGAATTTGCATCAAATTTTGTGTATAAAATGAAATTAAGTGCACAGAAGCAACCGATTGTGACACGCTTGTATTAGACTATTTAAGTTTTAAATTCTCTGGGCAGAGATACCGGCCCTCAAAGATGGCCACCTAAATTATACATAATGTGTAAGCGCGTGTAACTTTTGTTTTTGTCGTCTTCGAATAAAGTTTTTTGTGTGCGTTCTACTAACTGAAATCTACAAAAGATTTTTTATAAATAAAATAAAAAATTTATAAAAAAATAAGGTTTAGGTTAGGGTGGCAGCCGTATTTTTTACCAGCTCACATAGACCAGTTTAGGTCCCCAGAAAGGCCAACCCCAGTATGTCCAGTCGTCGTTTACTCAGAGCGACGACTGGACATAGCAAGTGCTCAATGCTCTTCACTTCTTCCTCATCTCCACAGCTTCTGCAGAAGTCATTGGATTCAATACCAATTCTTTTGCCGTGTTCGCTGATCAAGCAGTGTCCCTTCAGAACTGATACTAACGTAGACAATCTTTGCCTCTCCAGTGCGAGGAGATATTTTGATCTTCTCAGGTCATATCTTGGCCAGATTTGTCTAGCTACCCTGCAGGTGCCGATTTCTGTCCATCTTTCGTTGGAATGCCTGATTGCCTCTTGCCTAAGCCAAAGCTTTCACGTGGATAGTGGCGCACCAATATATGAAAATTCTTCTAGAATTTGTAATGTATTGGTGTAGGCACCCATATAAGGTGTATATTAAACTGCTCAGCCATCTCGTTAAGAGATCTGCGGCAGTCGAGGGCTGTAAGCGGTGGGGTATAAAGCCAAGCGTATAAGTACTACGATGTAAGCCTTTCACACTTCGTACAGTTTTTTTGTGATTGCGTAATACTGGGTTTTCCAGTAAGAGTAATAAGATTTCTTTGAAAAAAAACACACTTATTGTTAAGGAAATTCAAAAGTTTTTTATTTAATGTAAAGTACAATCGATACAATCAAGTTCTAAATAAAACGTCATTCAAATGGCCTCCACGACTTCTTCTGCAGGAACGAATTCGATGAACCCCATTTTTTCAGCACTTTTTCCACTAAATCAAGTTGTATGTCATGAATGGCACGTTCAATATTGACTTGTACAGCTTGAAGAGAGTCTGGTTTATTTCGAAAGACCAGTGACTTCAAATAACCCCACAAGAAATAGTCTAATGGTGTTAAATCACAACTTCATGGCCATTCAATATCACAATTTCTTGAAATAATCGAAATCCAAACTTTTCTCGCAACAATTCAATTGTTTCATTTGCTGTGTGGCACGTATCCACAATCGGTCAGTGGCAAAAAGATAGCTCTTAACGAGAGCGAAAATATTGCTAATGGGTGTCAAGGTCGTAGGTCGACTCGAAAATGTTTTTTTTTTTATTTAAAAAAATGGATTTAGAGCACGAAACGTTGCAATTGGAGAACATTTATTTTGATAATAAAACTGAATAATTTGTAAACGTTGTTCCTGCGTATGACAAATTACAAATGGCCGAAACGTCACATCAAAATTATATCATCCCTATTGGAAAACCCGTTATATGTTTTGTCCGCTTTGGCCCTCCCTATAAAAGCTGTAGTTTTATCATTTTGAAATTTAGCACGGTAGACTTTCTTGATTTATGGACCAACATTGGTATACATTGGACTTCATGTTATCCAATCTTACAAGAGTGGTGTAGGGTATCATATAGTCGGCTACCCCCCGACTTTAGCCTTTCCGTACCAGTTTATACCCTGCATCATAGGATGGGGGTTTAGTCATCTTGTCACCTAGAAATATTTATCGTGGTCTATACATATTATGGGACTAAACTCAAGAGTAGTTATTGTTAGATGGTGACATTCAGAGAAATATTTGAAAACAATTACGATGGCTCCCTAAAGTATACAGTATTTTTCAATAATAATTCAAACATATAGAAACGAAGTTTTCCCAACGGATCCCTCTTGATAATATTAAATGTGTACACTCAAAGAATTTTGTGAGTATCATTAGCAAAAATGTTTGTTGTTTCAACAGTCTGTGTCTGCTGAAAAAGGGAAAGCAGACTTCGTCTGTTATTTTAGCAACCCTATGGTTGTTATTTTAGCACATAAATTTGCCTGCTACTGTAGCAAACTAGAACAGTCGTTTTAGCAAACAATTTCATTTCATTTCATTTTTATTTTATTAATGTAATTTAAAGCCAGAAGGCCAATTAAAGGTAAATTACAAAATTCTTCAAAAATAATTGGTTTATGCTATAATTTGACTTAATGTTTGATGTTTAAAGTTTCTACTACTTGTTTGATGTTTAAAGTTTCTACTATTATTTAACAGAAAAAAGCGGCTGGGAGAACAAACTATTTTTGTTATTCTAGCATACGTCTCTTTCTTTTTTTTTTATTTTAATAAAAGAAATACAAATTTTATATTTTCCTGATATTTGAGAAGAGTATATCAACCAGGACTCCAACCTGAAGTTATTCAGCCCATGTATTGATAAGCGTTTCGAACTGTGAAATCTGTATGTATGCTTGATCTAAAAATATACATCATTTAATAAGTATCTACAAACAATACTTACCGGTCACTGGCATTAACAATTATCTTCTTTTTGTCCGAAGGATAAATATAAAGAACATAAATCGTACGACATCGACGCGAACCCTGTCAATGTTGGCCAATGTGTTGGGTTCAACCTATAGACACGGTAATTGTACATGTCCAGAGCCAAATCATTGGGCAAAATTATCTTATCCATGGATTACATCCAAATTAGACTACATTATTCCGAGTTTTTTTTGGAGTCAAACGGTTGCTTCGTGATTCGGATATTAGCGACCATCGTTGGAGCATATGGAGTAAAAAATCAATGTTGCCATTTCGTTACACGGATCACAAAACGGAAAAAAAAATACTTACGAGTTGTTGCAGGTATTTTCATTAGGGTCACACTTCCAAGAGGTGTATGCGATTTGGAAAAGTGGGCAAGGTAATAAATTGCTAGTCCATCGCTTTCACAAGTTCTCTGTATGGACAGCATATATTTGCTATGAAATTTAAGTTCATCTTTTGTAGCCGTATTTAAGTAGAGGGTTTTAATAGGACACTGCTTGCTGAGAATCGTGAAAACAACCTGAAATAAGCCTTTCGCTTACCTGTTGCGACTTGATAAATTGATAACACGGTTCTTTATGTGCCACATCCCTTATGAATTTCATTAAGAAATCGTAAACACCCATCCACCGTTCAATATTTTCAGTCCTGTGTCTTCTATCCTCCAAGGCATAAACAATTTCGCCTTTTCGGGAAATATTAAACCGACTTCTTTCTTTAGCCATTTGTAAACATGGTCGAAGCTGTCCCCCGGAATAGTTTTACTCATTAAAATCATTTGCATTATCTTCTTTGATGGATGTGATCTCATTGCCAAAATGATTTCTTTACTACGCCAGCGGGACGCCTTTGTAATGCGAATTAACAAACAGAACGAAAATTTCAATTTTATTTGGCGTCAAATATTTTACACTTCAAAGGGTGCTACTTAAATAGCCGAAGTCGGCGCACGATGTCTATCAAAGAAGACTACTCTTGAATGTTAGTGAAAGCATATTACGTCTGTCAATATTTTTTGATATGCGAAATAAACATTTAATATGAGATTTTGTCATCTGCACAAATATGAATATATGTACAACTTATCACAAGCACATTTGAATGGAAAAAAATTGGTTTCAATGGCAAGTAATATAAATTAAACGCTGCTTCTTTTTTTAATTTATTTTTTCCGTAAGTCTAGATTCACACGAGACAATTTTTTCCAAGCAAGTGTCAAAATATGTAGGAGAGAGAGGCAGGCGTAAAAAATCTCTGCCTCTCTCTCCTGCAAACTATGACACTTGCTTGGAAAAAATTGTCTAATGTGAATCAGGACTAATGAAGCATGTCTATGTCCCGATTCACGCGAGGCAATTCGGTGTTTGTAGAAGATAAAGGCAGCAAAGTGCGAATAAAACACACAAAATGGTGTGCCAGTACAAGAATCAACTTTCCTCATCATTCAAACACCGAATTGCCTTGGAAAACTGCCGCGTGTGTTGATGGGGTTTATTTTCTTCCCGCTTTACGGGAGGCAATTTTATCAGCGTCTTAACGGTGTTTGTAGGAGTGGCAGTTGGAAAGGGAGGGGAAAAACCTCCTTGGAATCAATCGGTCGTTTTGGTTTTCATTCGCACTTTGAAACAACAACAACACAATTAGGAATAGCCGTGGGAACGCAAAGGCAAGTTCAAAAGAGAATTAGAGAATATAAAAATCGCCCCGCGTAAATCGGAACTTTCCATTTCAAACCGAAAATTTCACAAGTATTTGCCGTCCTGTGGTCTTGTGTATTTGCATACACAAGACTTAGTCCTGGATCCCACGTTGCAATTTTTTCCAAGCAAGTGACCAAATTTGTAGGAGAGAGAGGCTAGCGGAAAGAGCTCTCTGCCACTCTCTCTTACAAACTTTGACACGCTTGAAAAAAATTGCCTTTTGTGAAACAGGACTTTATAAACATTTTTACAAATCACACTGAAAATATTAATATTTAGCTTTGGGTTCATTCAAATATATAATATATGAAAGTAAAATCTAAACGCAATAGATTCATTTTAATTGTATGTCCGGTACTTAGATTTTGAAATTGCTCTATTTCCATATCAAATCATATTCGTTATCGATTTGTGTTTTACTTTTTGCAGTTTTATTCGACTCCTATTTCCAATATTTATAAAATCCAATAAAAAAATAAAAATATTGAGAACCGTAACTCGGAAAATAGATATCGCCGACAAATTATTTAATTTTTTTCAAAATATACTTTTCTCAGCGCACGAATGACCTTAACCTTTTTGATTTTCAATGGTAGTTGAACTTTATCATGTAAATGATTGCAACTTTTGTCTTATTTTCACATATTTTGATTACCAGCAAACATTTTCAGCAAACTACAAATTTTTCAGCAGTGCGTTTGCTAATGCAAAACTGCAAACTTTTTGCTATTACAGCAGAAAATTTGCTGTATTAGCAGAAAAAATGTTTGCTGAAAATTAGCAGACGTTGTTTTTTATTAACAGCAAACTTTTTTTTTGGGTGCAACATACCAAATGACTTGAGAATAATATTATAATAAGCTTACCAACAGAAGCATCAAGTTTGAAAGAGTTGAGAATCTATTGTAAAATGCTTGTGAAAGAATTGTAGAAAAATCAAAACGGATCCCTCTTGATAATATAAAATGTGTACACTTAAAGAATTTTGTGAGTATCATTAGCAAAAATGTTTGTTGTTTCAACAGTCTGTGTCTGCTGAAAAAGGGAAAGCAGACTTCGTCTGTTATTTTAGCAACCCTATGGAAGAATTAATATAAAGAACATAAATCGTACGACATCGACGAGAACTCTGTCAATATTGGCCAATGTGTTGGGTTTACCCTATAGACACGGTATCTAATTGTACATGTCCAGAGCCATATCATTGGGCAAAATGATCTTATCCATGGATTACATCCAAATTAGACTAAATTATCCTGAGTTTTTTGGAGCCAAAATGTTGCTTCGTGATTCGGATATTAGCGACCATCGTTGGAACATATAGAGTAAATAATCAATGTTGCCATTTCGGTAAACAAATCACAAAAAGGAAAAAAATACTTACGAGTTGTTGCAGGTATTATAATTGGGGTCACACTTCCAAGAGGTGTATGCGATTTGGAAAAGTAGACAGGGAAATAAATGGCTAGTCCATCCATGACACAAGTTATTTATACATAGTAGTTGCTACGAAATTTCAGATAATCTTTTATACTCGTATTTTAATAGGACACTGCTTGGTGAGAATCTTGAAAACAAACAGAAATAAGTCTTATAATCATAGTACATTTAATTTTCAGTTTGTGTACGCTTACCT
Source organism: Eudasyphora cyanicolor (assembly GCA_963930755.1). Taxonomy (NCBI): domain Eukaryota; kingdom Metazoa; phylum Arthropoda; class Insecta; order Diptera; family Muscidae; genus Eudasyphora; species Eudasyphora cyanicolor. Next base: position 63,908,111 of record OZ005737.1, read on the forward strand.
TTTGCGTCTTGATTAATTGATAACATGGTCCTTTATGTGCCTTTGTGTACGCTTGATCAAAAAATATAAATCAACTAGCAACTAGCTTATGACTGGTTCAATACGCAGCTAGAAATGATTTTAGCTGCAGAGATTTTACTCATTAAAATCATTTGCATTATCTTCGTTTCTTCATTGCCAAAAAGTTTACTTTACTCCGTCAGCGGAATGCCTTTGTAATGCGAATTAACAAACAGAACGCAAATTTCAATTCAATTCAATTGATTCGGCGTAAAATATTTTACTCTTCAAAGGGTGTTACTTAAATAGCCGGCGTCAGCGCACGATGTCTGTCAAAGAGGGCAACACTTGAATGCTAGTGAAAGCATATTACGTCTGTCAATATTTTTTGATATGCGAAATAAATTAATATGCCATTTTGTCATCTGCACAAATATGAATATATGTACAACTTATCGCAAGCACATTTTAATTGAAAAAATTGGTTTCAGTGGTAAGGAATATAAATTAAACGCCGCTTCTTTTTTAATTTTCTTCTTTCCGTCATAAAGCATGTCTATGTCCTGATTCACACGGGGCAATTCGGTGTTTGTTGGAAATTAAGGCAGCAAAGTGCGAATGAAAAACACAAAACGGGTTGCCAGTACAAGAAACTACTTTCCCCATTGTCCAGATTCACACTCGGCAACTTTTCCAAGCAAGTGTCAAAGTTTGTAGGAGAGAGCTCTTTCCGCCCGCCTCTCTCTCCATCAAACTTTGACACTTGCTTGGAAAAAGTTACCGAGTGTGAATCTGGACATTGTCTTCCGTATGCCTCTATGTCCAGATTTACACCCGGCAACTATTTCCAAGCAAGTGTCAAAGTTTGACGGAGAGGGAGTCGCCGAATTGCCGCGTGTGTTGAGGTGTCTATGTTCGTCCCAATTTACACGAGGCAATTTTATCAGCGGCTTAATGGTGTTTGTAGGGGAGGCAGTTGGAAAGAGAGGGGAAAAAACTCTCGTACTCGATTGAACGTTTTGTTTTTCATTCGCACTTTGAAACAACAACAATACACACAGGAATAGCAGTGGAAACCGTATAAAAATCGTCTTTGCACAGGATGATACAATCTTGCGAAATTTTCTCTTAATACTCACCCTAAGCCTTTAGGAATTCTCATGTTTTTTTAACTTTTTTAGCATACACAATACTTAGTCCTGGATCACACGAGGCAATTTCTTCCAAGCGGGAAGTGTTCTCTGTCTCTCTGTTCTACAAACTTAGGGCCTTATTCATAAAAAGTTAAAGAAGGTTTGAGGAACGCTTTAGCAGTGTAAAAGCGTTCTTCAAACCTTCATTAAATTTTTATGAATAAGCGCCTTAGACAGTTGCTTGAAATAAAATTGCCTTGTGTGAATCAGAATTTATAAACATTTTTACAAATCGCACATAAAATATTATTGTTTAGCTTTGGTTTCATTAAAATATAAACAATTAGAAACTAAAATCTAAACATAATAGATTAATTTTAATTGTATGTCCGGAACTAAGATTTTGAAATCGTCAAATCATATTCGTTATCAATTTGTGTTTTACTTTTTGCAGTTTTAATCGACTCCTATTTCCAATATTTTTTAAATCCAATGAAAAAATAAAAATATTGAGAACCGTAACTCGGAAAATAGATATCACCGAATAATTATTTAATTTTTTTTTAAATATACTTTTCTCATCGCACGAATGACCTTAACCTTTTTGATTTTCAATGGTAGTTGAACTTTATCATGTAAATTATTGCAACTGTTGTCTTATTTTCACATATTTTGATTAACAGCAAACATTTTCAGCAAACTGCAAATTTTTCAGCAGTGCGTTTGCTAATGCAAAACTGCAAACTTTTTGCTATTACAGCAGAAAATTTGCTGTATTAGCAGAAAAAATGTTTGCTAAAAATTAGCAGACGTTGTTTGTTATTAACAGCAAACGCTTACTATAAGCTTATCCTTGTAATTGTTGAATAAGGTTACGAAAATAATATTATGTTTTAGTATATTGTACTGTACTATATTTGTATATTGTATTGTATATTTATTAGGCATTTCTAATTATTTTATTAGAATATATTAACATAACAAAATTATACATGCACTCACTTTGCACTTAAACACGAAATGCAAAACACAAAACAAATTTCTTCAATAATGAAACGTGCTTTGTTGACAGTTTTCACCAAATCAAACAATAAAAGCAAAACACAAAACTAATTCGTCTAATCTCTTATATACTTAAGAAAAGGATGTGTGTAATAATAGTTCTTAAGCATAACTGTCAACAAGTTTTCGTGTGCATACTTGAGAAAAAAAATTGCGTATATAAGAGTTACTCAAGCGTTGTTAAAAACTGATTGTAAATCCACTATTTTTATAATATTTTTCTCAAGTTGTATTGCAGTTTTATTTCTATTTGGTATGTTGGGTTATTATAACTGTAAACACAGTACAGTGTTTGTTTATACAGCAATAATTTATACTTATTGTCTTGCAAAACTTTTTAGTTTTTGAATAAAACTGTACTTATACTCGTATACACCCAAAGCAAAATGTTCATGGTTTTTAAAGGGCTTTAATCCAATAAAAACAAGTGAAGACGGATTAAGTTCGGACATGCCGAATCTTATATACCCTCCACCATGGATCGCATGTAAATGGTTTCGGATACAAATAAACTCATTATACCAAATTCAGCCCATTTCGTTGAAATTTGAGGTTTTTGTGGCGTTGCGAAATCAAATCTACAGGAACCTTTGTATGGGGGATATATCAAAACCCTATGACTACCGTTGTTCGTGTGAAGGATTCCAGGTATAAATAAACTCAGCTAACAATTTTCCGCCCGATCAGTTGAAATTTGTGGTCTCTGAGGCGTTAAGAAGGCAAATCGGAGAGATGCTTTGTATGGGGGCTATATAAAAAAACTGGACTGGCGCAATTGGCGACCGATTACTTTGATAATAAAACTGAATAATTTGCAAACGTTGTTCAGGCGTAATTCTTTCCATGATGAAATGCCAAACAATACTTAACAAAAATAATGTGACACGACTCACACGTGATCTGTCAAAAAAAGGCTATTGATAAAAGTATCTCTACTTAGATCACCCTATATATGTTTCACCCGATTTGACATGTAAGCGCTGTAGAAACCGTATTTTACATCCGATCTGTACGAAAATCTGCAGAGAGAGTTTTCTTAATATGTGAACACTACCAAATTCTGTTCGAAAATCGGCAGAGAGAGTTATTTTATTACGTGAATGAATACTTCCAAATTCGGAAAAAAATCCGTTCAGATTTAGATATAGCCCCCATATATATGTTTCACCCGATTTGGCATGTACGCGATGTAGAAACCGTGTTTTATATCCGATCAGAACGAAATTCGGCAGGGAGTTTTCTTATTACATGTATGAACTCTGCAAATTCTTATCGCAATGCCCATTTTCGCATTGTTAGGGAGGTGTAGGTATTATATAGTCGGCCCCGCCCGACATTCTGTCCTTCCTTACTGGTCTTCATATTGATCTGGTGTAAAATACAGCATCTACAGCACATTGTTGCTATATCGGAAGGAACATACACGAGGTCTGGTCAATACAAAAGGTGAATTTTGCAATTTCTACGAGCATTCGATTAGCGTTTTTGTTATGTTGACACTAGGGCGGGTCGATTTAAAAATCGCCCATTGCTCAGTGAAAATCGTATTCTAGGGATCAAAATAAGAAACTTTGCCGAAGAAACCACACCACTAAAACGAATTCTGATGATCCGGAAAAAATTCCACTTAGACCCATTTAATTAATTAACGAATTTGCATAAAATTTTGTTTATAAAATGGAATTAAGGTCACAGAAGCAACCGATTGCGATATGCTTGTATTAGAAAATTTAAGTTATAAATTCTCTTGGCGGAGCTACTGGCCCTCAAAGTTGGCCATACAAAATGTTTAAACACGTATAATTTTTTCATCGTCATCGATTTAACCGAGTTCTACAAAAGATTTTTTATATCTGCGAAACTGGTAGATTTTTCTACTCTAAATATAGAAAATATGTGTGGGAGCTACATCTATCTATGAACCGATTTTCCCAAAACATATGGACCGATTTTCTTGGTCCAAAAAGATAACTTTTACGAAAATTCTGAAAAATCGGATTTTAAATAAGACGGGCAGAATAGCGATTTGATTAATACTCGTATTATAAGGATTATTTGTGTAATTTTTATAGTTTACTTCTACTACAAAAATATATCGGGTCCGTCAATAAGATCGCTACAAAAGTTTTTTTAAATAAAACAAAAACGGGTTTGGATATCAATGAAATTCTTTATTCCTGTGAAAGTACGTACGATGCCATTATGTATGGAACTCGATTTATTTTGCATTGCCACCACGGGCACGCTTGCAGAAGTCCAGACGCTGAACCCAATTTTCGACGGTTTTCAAGCATAAATCGGCCGATACTGCTGCAATTTCACGTTCGATATTCGTACGAAGTTCATCAATCGTCGCTGGCTTGTTAGCATAGACCATAGACTTGACGTAGCCCCACAGGAAATAGTCTAACGGCGTCAAATCGCACGAACGAGGCGACCAATCGACTGGACAATTTCGTGAGATAACACGTTCTCCAAACTTGGTTTCCAATAATTGTGGCATTCGCTGTGTGGCTTGTGGCACCGTCCTGTTGGAACCACATGTCCTCCAAGTCCATATCATCCAATTGGGGCCAAAAATATTCGGTTATCATTGAACGGTAGCGATTCCCATTCACAGTAACGTGCCGGTCTTGATCATCACGGAAGAAGTTCGGCCCAATGACGCCGCCGTCCCATAAACCGCACCAAACCGTAATTTTTTCGGGATGCAATGATGACTCATGGAGTACGTGTGGATTGCTGTCTGACCAATAACGCATATTTTGTTTATTGACAAAGCCATTCAGCCAGAAATGAGCCTCATCGCTGAAGATGATTTTTCGATTTTTCGCGCTCTTAACGTTGACTCCGAATTTCGGTAGTAAATTTTAATAATTTCGACTCGTTGTTGGCTCGTATATCTTTCCATCATGAAATGGCAAACATTACTGAAGAGAAATGTCAAAAGAGCGGCAAAAAATATGGCATCGTTTGCTGTTCCTGTCGGTCTACTTTTGTAGCGTCCCTGTTGAAAAACCCTGTAGTTAAACGCTTCTGCAGTTTATATGTAAATATAAGGATGGACAGATTATTTTTTTGTTTTTAATTTAAATTTTCTTTTATTATCAGTCGACGACCCACTCTGTAAAGTGCGTTAGTGCAAAACTTCAGCATTCAAAAAGTATTGCAGCCCACAATTTTATCGTATTTAAGTTGTTTTGGTTTCAATTCTAAAAAATTTGCCGGTTTTGTAGACTTTTACCGCAATGTTGACAGCAATATTTTTGAACTTGAATGGTCTGCATATTAAAAACGCGGCAACAAACAATCAAATAGATTTTAAACTACATTTTGTCAGCTTACTTTAACATCAAGATCACTGAAGTTGGCACGATATTCTGGGTTTTACACTGATTTCCACAAAGTTGGTTTTGGAGTCCCATAGTGCGATGCACGGTAACAGTATAAAAAATCTGGCTACACCAATTTATTTTCCAAGGAGTTATCTTGAAGATGGTCCGAACCGTAGGACTCTATTTCTATTTACCCTTATTTTCCCATTGTGCGCCATAGAGACCACAATTTTTTACTGACTAATTAAAACAACATGCGTTTTTATTTGGTTTCATATATCACTGATTTTTTATTATTATTATTTTTAATTATTTTATTAATTTTTCGATTTGTTGTGACCTTTATGTATGTATGTAGTTCGTTATGTGTGTATGTTTTGTATATATCAAATAAAATTCACACATAGAGACATTTTACACATTTTATTTTTTTTATTAATTTACGTTTTTTTTCTTTAATTTTTTATGATCCTTATTCTGACAATGGATTTTAGTTTGTATTTCATTCATTATATGTAGAATAGTATTTTTTGAAGAGGAAATTGCCTGAAACAATGAGTGGAGGAAAATTATGAGATGAATATTTTTTTGTAATTTAAAAAGCAAAGAGTTTTGTTTATTTCGATGACAAAATGAAATGAGAAATTTCGATGAAGTAGATAATGATATTACATACAATTGTAGTTGGTTATTCTTAAAATAAATGATTTTTTTTTATAAATAATATTTATATGTGTCGTTTATTTTTCATTAAAAATATTTTTTAATTTTATTTTTTTTTGGGTTGAAATTTATAATAGCTATAAGCTATACAGTGAAACGCAAAACTGAATGATTTTCTGGGCAATTTTTAGCAAGTCGAGGAATTAAAATTAATAAAACTTTTTCCTTTTAGTATTTAAGTTGTGTAGAAAATTTCTCAATTTTGTGTTTCACTGTTTTTATTTATAGTTTTGTGTCAATATTTTTTCCTGTTATATTTTTAATTTATTTTTTAAATTAGTTTATATTTTATTCTAATAACATTTACATACATACCAGTTACCTTACAAACACATATACTTATGTATGCAGGGCAGAATTTATTATATTATTTATATAGTATCTATATTTTGTCTATATTATATATATATATATATATGGAAATACATACATGCTTAAATATACAAAAAAATATTAATGTGTATAATTTAAACTAAAGAAACATATTCTTATGTTTTAATTTATTATTTTCTTTTAGTATTTTTCATAACTATTCTTTTGTTTTTTATTCATAATTTTTTTTGTTCATATTTTATTTTAACAAAAGGTACAACATTGAACCATAGAGTATTTTTCTTTTCTTATTTTTCAATTCAAATATAATAGTTATTTATTTATTTGAAAAAATAGATGTATTAAGTAAAGGTGAGTCCTCAAGGCAGATTTAAATTTATTCTCCATTTGGGATATAAATAAATCTTCTTGATTTTAATAACATTTGTATTGTTGTTGTTTTTTAACATAATATAAACTTTTGAAATATTTTAAAAAACATTAATAGTATGCATTTAGTTAAAGTATAGTTTTTGTTGAGAGAAACAATTTAAGAAAAAAAATACGTATATATTTTAAATCAAGTATATCTGGCTTATATTTAGTAAATAAGTATATTTTGATTTATTTAATTGTTAGTTTTTGATGTTGTTTTCTTTTTTTTTAATTTAAGTCTCTTGTTTTGATTTATTTCTTAATTATTTTAGTTATGTATAACAGAAGATTTTTAAATAACAACTGGTGTACTCGTATGCATTTTTATAAAAAATCAAATTAACAACATTTATACATTTACAATTTCAGTTTTGAGAGTGTTTCTAAGTTAATTGGAAAAAGGGTCAAGAAAGTAAATCGAAGTGATAATCGTCTTCCGAGTATAGTCGATTATTTCCATCGGCTGGCAACGAGATTTCATTTCAACGAGAACTTTCGTTGCCAACTGATGAAAATAATCTTCTAGATTTCGAAGCAGATTATGGAAACATACTGTTGGTAATGTGAGCGTTGCCAACCTGATTTTTTCTCATGGGAAAATATTGTTAAATTATTTTGGCAAATAACTGACATAAACATATAATTTTGTGCACAAAAGTACCGAAAAAGTATATTGGGATAACGTATATTTTTTTGTTCACTGACAATAGTCTTAGTGGCCTGTTCAAATATAAGGATTGATCGTATGCTTTTTTCGTACTGTTGGCAACGCCAATAAATCGTACCATCAATTTTCTACTACGTTTGTGCTATGAGATAATCTACTTTGAAATCTAGTAGATTATTTTTATCATTTTGGCAACAACAATTTCTGTACTCATTGAAAGTAAATGCCAAAAAAGTCGGTTGTTGTCAACTTCTGAATTCTATAAAGCCGCTATAAGTTATTATCAATAAATTACTAGCATTTTATTTTATAGTATCGCAGGAGATAATGGATGAATATTCCCTCAAATGATCGGTATCAACTTTGAGGGAATATCACAAATCCTACACCACTTACAAGTGAGGTTGGCATACTCACTTGCAAGTCGTGTACCCTGCCGATAACCAACTAGGCTTTGATGATAGATCATCGGCGGTAAAACCCTCCGAGTGGTGCAAAGGAAATGTTCACACAAAACTGCCTTCCTGTAGCAACCCTGGCTGCCCCATCCAGATCGGATGCAGAAGCTTAATCAGCTACTCATCGTAAAATCAATGATTACCAAGACCAAAACTAATGAAAATATACAGCTTAATGCGATGACGACCTGTAGCTTCAAACGACGACATGATTTGGATTATGGAAGGTACGATAGCTATTGGAGCAAACCAAGCTGGCTCAGCTCTGAAAAGAGATGAAAAACTATAAAAAATCTTGATTATGGGACTATGCAAAACCAGATGGGCTGATTCGGAAGATTTCAACATATCAGATGGCTTCACTCTCATACACCCTGGCAGGCCGTTAAATGAAACCAGAACCGGCGGCATCGGATTTCTTTTATCCAGGAATGCTCGTAACGCTCTAGTAGATTGGAAACCCTTCAACAACAGGGTTGCAAAGCTATATTCCGAACAAGAACATGAAATTGCAATAAAGAGCAGTGCTACGCCCCAACGAATGTGTTTATAGAAGAATTTTGTAGATAATAATCAATATCCCAAAAAAGGAAGAATGCAAAAACTGGAGAGGTGTAACCTTACCCAGTATGGTAAATAAAGTATTTGCAAACTTTCTACACAAGAGACTATCTGTAGTTCAGCAAGCAAGCATCATGCCTACGAAGTCTTGCATAGACCATATCAACAGCCTCCGCATAATTGTCGAACAATCGGTAGAGTGGCGATTTCTCTCTATGCAATCTTTATAGACCTCGAGAAAACTTTTGAAAATCTCCGATTTTCGGCAATTTGGGAAGAACTTTGATGAAAGGGAATTGTCGAGCAACGCCAGCTGTCGTATTAAAAACGAAGACGTCATAAGCGCCCCGATCAGTGCCAATATGGGTGTTCTTCTATTTAACTTAGTCATAGACGCAATACTGACGAAAGTTAAACCAGAACCAAGAGGCATCATATAGAAATGCAACATACATATTTAATTATACGGTATTATAAAGTCTAAATTGTTAACTCTCAACGACTACAATGGAGTAGCGAAAAGGCTCCCTAGACATCCATGGGTCCTCATTTAAGAAGTCCTATATGTGAGACAAAGATTTATGTACAAAGAATAATAATAATAGAAGTACACTACTACTCCCAAATCAATAGCCTATTAAGTTCCAGGAGAACTGTTAAACAACAAACAGAAGTCGGGTGATCTATCTAGTGCAGAATCTCTACTAAGTCGAGATTCACACAAGACAATTTTTTCCAAGCAAGTGCCAAAGTTTGTAGGAGAGAGAGGCAGGCGGAAAGAGGTCTCTGCCCCTCTCTCCTACAAGCTTTGACACTTGCATGGAAAAAATTGCCTCGTGTAGCACGACTAATAATCTGGTGAGTGACAAGTCAGTAGGAGAATCGTTAATTATATTCCCATTTTCTGGCAAATGTTATACGCAGCACAAGTGGATATTTTATTGAACACCCCGATAGTGACATGGTGATCATTCGACTGAAGCTTGAAAAACAATAAGGCGAGAAAACACGTAGAACTTCAATGGATCTGTTGACTTGAAATGGATGGTTGAGTGCCGACTGAAATAAGCCAAATATATGAGAGCGCATAATTGTGCAAACCGGGTTCTATTCTCTGATAAGTAGAAAAGCTTTTTAAGGAACTACTAGATAGCGACGCGAGGTGCTACAACATCGGATGCTTGAAAACCCCGAGGTAACTCACGATTTAAATATACAATTATATTTATGAGAGAGATCGCAGAATCCATACTTGTATACCTTTGCTTAGGCAAGAGGCAGTCCAAAGTGAGATGGACATATGTAAGTCGACACCTGTAGGGAAGCTAGACAAATCTGGCCAAAATACGGCATAAGAAGGTAAAAATATCAACTCGCACTTAAGAAAATATTTTATATGTTAGTGTCAGTTCTGACTTCTGCAGAAGCTGTGGGGATGATGTAGAAGTGTGAGAGCACCTTTTTCGTTACTGTCCCGTATTAGGAAGTCTGACAGCTCTTTCCGGTATCGATATTTGTATTATTGTTGATATTGAGGGACAACTGGGTCCGTGGTACCACTAGGGACCTCAATTGGTCTATATGATCTAGTAACTCCGGCTGCAACACTTGCCTAACATATCTATATTGGTTCTGTTGGAGCACAATAGTATATGGAACATATCTCAACTTTTGTACGAGAATTATTTATCTTAGAATGGAATGCTCGCATCCCAGGACATATGAGATTCCCAAACTTCTATACAGACGGTTCCAAACGGTGCCTCTAGCGACCTGCAAACTTTTCATGAGAGAAACAATTTGCAATTGCCATCAGGCAACAAATTAGGTGTAAACTAGTTATGAACACTAGTCATATCTTTCTGGCCGATGTGGACCCTGCCTAAATACCAAAGGCACTGTTGTCCTTATCGAGACCGCACGTCTCACTTATCGTGCCTGTCTGACGGGACACTGCCTTATTGGACGGCACCAGTCAGGAACTTCATATATTCCAAGTTGATGTGGCCCTGCCTAAACACCCACCGAACGCACCAACGCGATGTTGGCATTATCGAGACCTTATGTCTCACTTATCGTTGCAGCATGACGAGTTTTATTGGAAGGCACGAAGAGAGATTGAAGTTCTTGCGAAACTTACTTTGCAGAAGCTATGGGGACGATTAGGAGGAGAAGTCAATAGAACACCTTTTATGTCAATGCCCCGTTCTCTCTAGAAGGCGGCAGGTTAGCCTAGGCTCTTATTTCTCTGGGGAGTTAACAGATTTGGTTGACGTTAAAATCGGCTTTCTAAAGCAATCAAAGCTTATGTCTTTCCTAACGTCCCTGTGATAGCACAATAGATTGCGTAGCTTATATGAGCCTGACATACAGGCTGACACTCTTAACCTAAGCTAACAGACAGGAAGCGGAATCTTACGCTAGTTAAATTACACGTCGTCTACACAGCGAATATAGTACTTTTTTGGCTGGAATCTTTGCGATTTCCATGGCGGTCGAACTTATTTTCCGTTGAGCGAATATGCAGGAGCAACATCTGATTTTTCCTCGATAGGCCTTAAATGTTATACTTAGTACGAATATGATATCAAAGATGTATAGCCGCTGTTGCAGAGAATACAAGGTTCTCGAACAGCGTAACTTCTGTGCTCTGCTCGGCAATGAACAAGCTGGCGAACTTGTGAAGAAAGGAGCGAGATTGTAACGGATATATGTATAACCACATATATCGCTGATGATCTATATAAAAAAAAAAAACAGAAATATTAGGAACTTTGGTATCAACGCTGGAGCGTTGCTCGCTATAAACTGCGAGCAAACTAAGACTCTCTGGGACGAAAGGCTGCAACAGAACGTAGCTCATCTACCAGGAATGGATTACATATAGTGAAATTATAGTACTAATCTATATTCTCATATGAGATAATCTACTACGAAATCTACTCGGTTATTGTCATCAGGTGGCAACGACAGACTTGTTCGGTATTTCCTTTTAATGATAAAACGTAACCGTAGTATTAGGGAGAATCGTCCCTGCACGACAATGCTGACTCTTAAAAGTTTAAGCAAAGACAATTTAGTAACTAGACACCCCAAGGGCCTTTTTAGAAGTACATTCGCATCTGCAAACTCTAGATGGCTACGTAGAAATCTTCTCACTCGCATACAAACGTACGCGAAATTTACTTTTCCCCCATCTTGTGGGAAAAAGTTGCAAAAAACACTGGGGTGTCTATAGCCTAAATTGTCTTTGGTTGAAGTTTGAAAACAAAAACTACTAGTTGGCAACACTACATTATCTCCATGCCAAATTAAAGCTCGTGAAGCAAATACAATTACCGATCACTCTTTTAAGTTCGAGTGTAATGTACGAATTTTCAAAGGTCTTCTACGCAGAGCTTAGGTTTACACCCCTTCAATTACCACTGCTTCAATTCTCATTTTAAGCTTTATACACAAAGAAAACTTAAATGGCGTCCAATACATACAAGGAAGAGAAAAATATATAGGTGGTTACACAAATCAAACCTTAAAAAGAAAATTACCCTTTTACATTTGTTTGAGATTTGCTATGAAATACTTATAATTAGACAGAAATTTCTTGAATATGTACACGTTTCTTACCACCACCCGTCTGGGTGGCAGATGAGGTGCCCGCTTGACGTAAAATGCCACCACCGCCACCTCCTGCGGTTCCACTAGTTCCAGAAGAAGCCATAGCCTGCTGTTGTTGTTGTTGCTGCTGAAATTGTTGCATATTTTGAAATGATTTTGGTGGTGGCGGTGGTTCTGGTATATCATCATCTTGAGTTATATCATCATCTCTGGTCATCGAAACTTTTACAGCATTTTCGATATCTTTAAAAGACATCTGATCCGAAGACTGCACCGAAGCAAAATCATACTGATTTAATTGGCCCGCAGAACCAACGAAGGAGCCGCGTTTACTCTGTAAACCCGATGAGGTAGCATGTGAGGGATCCAAAATAAGACCTGTTGAACCACTAACCATGGCCGGTAATGGATTGTAGGTGGCCATTTCCATGGCACTAACCGCCATTAGATGTTCGTTGGGTTGTTCTGTGGTAATGGGTACAATATTGGAGGTCATGGTATAGCTTGGTTCCAATGGGAGATGATGTTTGGTTTTCAGCAGATCCAAAGTACTCGTAGAACAGGCCGCTACCCAATTGGAATCCATCATTTGTGAGGGCGGCAAATCGACCATTAATTTCTCATCTTTGGTCTGTACGGATTTCTCATCGTAACAACTGTATTCACCAAAGACCACAGTGGTCTTACCACTGACTCCGGCTCCACTGCCATTGAATGACCCTGTCTCACTGCCCAAAGCATTTAGTTTCAAGATACTAGAATTTTTACTTGTATCATTGTCTTGAAGCTCTTCTTTTGTTTTGGCATCCCGGGCACGTTTTTCTCGTTGATGGTAAATTCCCGCAAAGATTAGGATGTTAAGGATAAGCAGAAAACATCCGACAGCCACTGTTGCTACCAAAGCAGTAGTATAACTTTGAAATTGTTTGCCACTGAGACGTCTTAAGACTTCTAGATTACCTATGAGACCCGTTGATGCGGTGGCCATTTCTTTTTCCCGATTTTCAATAAACGAGCGATTGTCCGTTGGTGGTGCCGTAGTCATTTCGGCAACAAACATAGCACCATCAACGCCACACTCTGTAAACAAAGGGAGTTGCCATTAAAATTGCATGTTCCTTTGAAAGGAATACTGTTGCAATTCAACTCACCTGTTGTTCCACCACTCGGTTTTTGAGTTGTATTTGTCTCCAGTGTCGCTGTCGGAGGTGGTGCCGTTGTTGGTCTTCCCTTCGGTAGTAGTAAAGTTTCGTCATCATCGGCTGGTTTAATTTGGATTTGGGCTCGCACGATTCCTTTAAAAACGTAAGTTCCAGAAATTTGTGGATTTTTGTTATGTGAAGTTTGTTTACGTACCTTCATAGAGATTCATATTATTTAAATCATCCTGGAACTGATGATGCCTCATCGACTGATCGTTCATGTTTGCATGTCGATGAAGTTGGGGTATTAGATTCAACCACATTGAGAGCTTATGGCCGCGATAGTGACTTTGAATTTCAGCTTTGTTACCTGAAAAAAAGAAGGAAAACATTCGGTTCATGAGAGGGATAAAGGAATATTTTTGGGGGAATTGAGTCGGATTCAAACTCCCATGAGGCTTGATTGAGGTTGTCACAAATATGATATTGAATAACTAGCAGGTTCTCTGAGGGAATATAAACCGAGGATGAGCTCCATCATGGGATTTGAATTCCCATAAGAATCAAAGAGAATTGAAAGCATAGATTCCTGATCAGAACAGACTGCAATTCGAAAATACTCTTCCGTCCCACACAAACGACCGAGATCCTACATTTTCTGTCCATACTTGCAGTTGTGTTTGAAAATAGTAGGTCTTACAGGTGTTACATGTAGTCAGTCTATTAAAAAGTCCATGCATGGAAAACAGTCTAGGCTGGAACTAATTGGAATTGATTAATTGTGCCTTGCGATAATTGCCTAAAACGTATTTGGAGTGGATCATGGAGAGGGAATAATGTACAGAGATGATAAGTAGAGATGGATCAAGAATATTTCCAGCAGGATCAAGGGCGACTATAATCGAAAAAAGAATAACCGATCTACTTTGTTCCAGCAAAAATCTAATTTCTTCACTGCAAATACGACCCTTAAGCTATGTCGTCTGCTGTGATACCACAGGGACGTAATATGAGATTTTCCTAGTCCCTCCCTTTGACCCAAACCGATTTGATGTAAAAAGTCCAAGACAAATGCTAACATCAGCAAAGTTTGCTAACTCCCCAAATAAATGTAGGACTAAAGTAGCCTGCCATCTTCTATATAGAGCGAGGCATAGACACAGAGCAGGTATAATCTTCCTTTTTTCTTCAGTCTTTCCGCGATCTGTCCAATAAGGCAATGATCCGTCATTACCCAAATCATGTGAATATTGAACTGTTCAGCCATCTCGTTAATAGATCTGCGACAGTCGAGGACAGTTGTTGAATTTCGGAAGACAGGTTCCGGGGACTTCAACTTCTAGAGAGAGCGAGACATAGACACAGAGCGGATATATTCCTCCTCTTTTTCGTCACCGCACTCTCTCCAATAAGACAATGAACCGTCATTACAGATACGATAAATGAGACGTTCTTTTTCGATAACGAAAGCAGGGCGTTTGTGCGATTGGACTTTAGTTGTACCATATCAGCGTGGAATATATGCAGTTCATAACTGCCTGTCACTATCTCTCAAGAAGAGCTTGCAAGTCGCTACCAACCCAAATTATGTGAATATTGAACTGATTAGCCATCTCGTTAAGAGGTCTTCGATAATCGAGGACAATTCTTGAAGTTAGGGACCTCATAGCTTCCTGACTATCGGAACAATTATTGATACCTAGTCAGCCATTCTGCAACCTTTCTAATAGCTAAGATGTCTATATGGTAGACACTATGTATAGTGATCAAACAATTTTTAATGGATAGTCCTTGCTCCTAAGAAAAAACAACAGAGCTCACTTGATTGATAAATTTGGCCGTCGGTGGAGAAGTTAAAGAAACTTCTATATCCAGAGACACGGGCATTTAAAAAGTTAAAATCAGTCAAGTGATGATGATCCAGATGCCTTCTAGAGGGAGAGAGAGCAGGTACAGAAGGTGTTTTATATTCCTCCTTCTCTTTATCACGACAGCTTCTGCTGCCCGTCATGAGAGACACGATTTCCGGTATCGATAACGACAGCAGGGCTATGGTGCGTTTGGAGCTTGAGACAGGGCCATATCAGATTGGAATGTATGCAGTTATTGACTAGTGTTGACAGAACCATCCATCTCTCGATAAGATCTTGCTGGTCGCCACATTTTGCAGAGTCCCAGGACCATGTATGGTAGATCCTACTCTTGCAAGTTCACCTGCTTCGCACTTCCCGATATTTCCTTGTGACCCGTCGCTCAAATCTGGTGAGCCATCAGCTATAGTCGAGAATAGTTTTATAGTTCAGCAATATAATTTCCAGGTACTTTATAGCAGCCTGACTATTGATACTAACTTCGGTCAGAAAATTAATTTTCACCCCTTCTGCTGACTCTACGAATATAAGAGTGAGATACTTCTTGTCAAAAAGTGGTTCAGGTATAGCGTAATCAACAATGCCCGGAAGGTTAGAAATTGTGTCTAGAATGACACTGAGTCCAGAGCCTTGCTATAATGTCTAGTGATAACAAATGTAGTATAACATTTAGTCACTCAGTTGAAGTCGTTCTCAATGCACTAGTGATATTAGGTTTAGGTTTATCCTTTTTACCACCTCACATAGGCCAATTTAGATCTCTAGTTCTACCACGGGCTCAGATGTCCCTCATCAAAACCAATCTCTTTAATATACAAAGTTATCAATAGTACGAATATCGGTACCGCAAAGATCTGTTAAGTAGAAAGTCGAGAATGAATGTATAGATTCCTTATCAGAACCGACTGCCAAGGTAACAGCAAAACTCTCCGTAGATGACATTCGAAAATACTCTCCCGGTCGCACACAAACGACCGAGATCCTATATTTTCTATCCTTACATGCAGTTGTGTTTGATAAGAATAGGTCTTACAGGTGTTACATGCAGTCAGACTATTACAATGTCCATACATAGCAAAAATGTCTAGCCTCGAACTAAATGAATATGTTAGATAACGGCGTTGATCTGTTGTGCCCTGCGGCAGTTGCCTGATACGTATCTGGAGTGGATCATTTAGAGGGAATAATTTACAGATCAAGAATATTTCCAGCTGGAACAAGGGCGCCGATCTACTTTGTTCCAGCAAAAATCGAATTTCTTCACTGCAAATACGACCCACTCACTAAGCTATGACGGCTGCTGTGATACCACAGGGACCTAATATTAGATTTTCCTAGTCCCTCCCGTTGACCTAACCCGATTTGATATAAAAAGTCCAAGACGAATGCTAACATCAGCAAAGTTTGCTAACTTCCCACAGAAATGTAGACTACAGAGAACCAGCATTTCAGCCACTGCCTGTAGCTACGCCGGAGAGACATTGTTTGGTCCTGGCGAACGAGTACCACTGAGAGATTTCAATGCCATCTAGAACTTTAAGGTAACACGAGGCACAACTTTGGGGCAGCAGATAGGCAAATCCAGGTTCTGCATATGACGCTGGCTGGTATGTTAAATGACAACCTGTGGCATCGAGTCATTGTCAGTGGCCGAATCCGTTGTGTCTACAGGCGACCAATCTTAGCGACTTTAGAATTAGGAGTTAAGGGAATAAACTTAGAGACAAACAGATTGATTGAAAAATACTACAAATGTAATCGATTACTTTGACTGAACTCTCCTTTATCATTTTGTCCACTTTTGTATAATCTTGTTGGTCAAATACTTTCGCTGACATGATTTTGGAATTAATTAAGAAGTTGTTTGGTTTATAAGACACGAAGTATTTTCGGAAAACTATCTCTTCATAGACAATTTTTTAGATCATATGTGGTCTTTTGCAGCTAATAAAGCGTTTTTGATATTGTTCTGCCGTGCAGTTTCTGGCTCTTGTCTGTAAGAGAGCGAGAGTCAACGCACAATTAGCAGGAGACAGCCATCGAAATCGCGATCAAAGTACTCCCGTTAAGAATCAAACTAACGAACTCAATAATCTCTACAATTAGTAATGGTCAGCAGAAGCGAAATAATAGCGCCAAATCAAAATATTCTTGCAGCACTGAAACAACGAACCGAAGTATATTTAATCCTGCAACAACTCGACGAGAATAACAATGTTGGTATTTCATTAATAAGTATCTTTGAAATAGCGCTGAAGATCTCTTCTCTGAGTTCAAGCTAATCTCCTAGTCTTTACAGAGTTCTTTATTATAGCTCTCCCTCATATCACATTTTGAGCTTCAAAAATTTTCCAAAGTGATGTCTGATGGTAAGAACTGAGGATAATCTGGCGTTGATTGTCTCAACCCATTACTTTAACACTGAAAAGTCTGCCGAATGGTGTACCCAACTTTACCTGAATCTTTCAGGACTCGAGAAAGATTTCGACACGAGAAACAACAAAGGAATCTGGAGGTTTTATCAGATTTTACTTGTCAAGTTCATCGATGATAGGCACTAAACAATAAAATGGTATAGAACGACGTTTGTTAAGGATGCGTCTTAGCTTCTGCTTTTAAATATTGTCCTCGATGTCGTGATTATTCGAAATAGTGGAATAATGTGCCGATGAAATCTGCCTCCTTTCTCATAACCGGCATATTGAATGGAAAACTCTCTGCGCTACCAGAACTTCCAATAATATTCCCAAGAAAGAAGCCATGTGCATCAATTGCACTAACATGCTGATGCTATCTAACACGCCTATTGATACGATGCTCGATTTGGACAGTCTCATCAATATCATTGTATGTTCGGCCGAAGATATCCGATCAACAGTGCTGAGGCATCAGCTCACGAAACAAGACTTGGAGATCCGCAAATTATTTAAATTCTACCCAAAAGCCTACACGTCCTCTACGCGAATACGATTTCCAACCTCATAACGCGGTCGATCACATATAACAAACAATAATTTCGGAAATTCGACGAATATATGAGGATTGGCCATCATTCTTCCTAGCCGGGAAACGTATCGGACCTGCTTTATGTTGCCTGGTGTTGATTGAAAAGATATCAGAAATAAATTTTGCAGTACAGTTCGCTGCCAAATTGTTTTATTAATTTCTGCTTGGGTTTGACTTTATTCGGACCTTGTTGTCGGCATATTCTGGAAAGGAAGAGCGGAAATAAGCTCCGCAGGGCTGGAGCGGAACCGTTTTTTTCGAAAAAGGCTTATCAACTTTGACAAAATGGTCGGTTTATTCCGCTCTAATAAAAACTATTCTCAACCGTTCGCCAAATTATGCCAGCTTACATCCGATACGTATTACTGGACGGTAATACTCGGACAGTTCTGGGTTGGAATCCACAGAAATAGCGAGGGTAATATGCGAATACATCGAAGTGTCAGGTAGACGCCGATACTAGATAAACAGGTTACATATGGTGTGGTAAGATGGAATGAAAGTTACAGTCCCATGAACCTCCTAAGTTCTGGAATAAAAAAGTGTAAATGTATAAGGGAGAACCGCATATACAAATGTCCACTCTTTCGAAAGTAAAGAAGACACTTATCGAACTAGCCCGCCTAAGCCTTAGTAGAGCAGGGCCACACATCGAGGGGTTAGGTAGACGCCGATACTAAATATGCACGATATATGTTGCATGGTATGATGGAATATATTTGTCATGTTTGTTCCTCAAGGAGTGATCATATCTTTGGATCTTAGGGACAGTATACTCTTTATTGCTTTTTCTTATAATGTAACCTTCGAAATGTACTAAGAGAAAACGCCTGGTAGCCTATGAAGCTAAATATGCAGGATAAACTGGAATATATTTGTTACGGCCCCATGATCCTCCTAAGCCCTTGGAACTATGCGATAGACATGAGGACAATGTAAATGAAGTCGGGAATAATCGCAAATACAAATGCCTATCGACAGTAAAAATTTTTATATAAAAAATTCGAGACCCTGCTAAGCTTGAAAGGGAGTTTCTCAAGCAGTATCTCATATCTTTGCGTCTTCGACACAGCTTACTTTTTTATCTCTGCGGAATATCATATATTATATACCTATTTAAGTTGACTACAGGACTCATCGCTATCTGCGATCATTGTGATTAGGAACATGAAGCTCCAGTTTGGATTGTCATCTTATAGTGATGTAGGTTACTTACCCAATTCCATATACAATTGATTCACCACATCATAGGCATCCCAAAAAGGCATCTCATCCCCGTCCAATTTCCCACTGGATCCCAGAAAATAGCCCACTTCACTGCTACCGGAGCCACTGCCATTATGTGAATCCTCAGTGTTGCTGCGTGAGTGACGTTTGAAATAGGTTCTTTTCGTACGACGTTGATTATAGAGAACAGCCAGATTTAGAGCCTCCCTAGCGGCGGCGGATGCAACATCTTCTAGGGTGTGGGCGGTGGAATTGTTTGGTTGGCTGTTGCTGCTACCACTACTGGATGCGGACGATGATGGTGATAATGGCAAAGATGAAGTATTTACAATGTTGGCAGGAGTTTTGGGCAATGATGATCTTTTATACTTTTGATGATCCTCATTCGTTTGAGAGGATGCCACCGAAGATGGTGAGCCAATCAGTGTGGATGAGGATGGTAAAGGTGAAGAGAGCGATGACTGATTGGGATTACTTAAAATAAAAATATAGGACATTGAGATAAAACAAACATTTATTTTTGAATATAAAGATCAAACATACCCGGTTTTGGCGAAATTTGCTAAATATCTTAACATTAAGCGACTGATTTGTCTCTCCTGAGTTGTATAATTATGAGGAAATAATGGTGATATTGGAAGGCCCAACCAAAATGGTACATCTTCTCCTCTGACCGAGCCGGTACGCTGTGAATTAAAGATCATTTCTTTTTATAGAAAAAAACCTTATAGCTTTTTTAAGGTTCTACTCCATACCTGAGGATATTCTTCTTCCACTGTGCGATGTTTGAAATGTAGAAAATATCCCTTGCCTCCTCTCAGGCTATGCATATAACCCAATTTGATCAGAGATGAGGCCGTATGACCATCACTTAGAAATTGTAAAGTGGCATCACGTGAACTCAAAGGACTGCGTATGGCTTTCTCCCAGTCGGTGTATTCATTCTATAATATTTAGAAAAAATTAATCGAAATGGATTATATTCATTTATTAATTTTATTGGTTATGCTTACCTTCAATACCGCAAATATTTCATTTAAATGATAATGGAAGTTATTGCGTACATAGGTTCTGAGAATTCGATCTCTTCGCGTCTCATTAAAGCCAAATTCCAGATCTTGAGCGCTGAGATCTAAATGGGACTCCACAGAGGTTAGACAAAAGATGAGGTTACGTTTAGGAAAATTAGCGTATTCAATTCCTGATGTACTGTAATGAGTTAAACATAACGAAAATATTAGTGTTTATTTAAATATTACAAAATAAATCTAAGTAAGTTGGTGAAGTATGTCAAGTTTAAATGAATTCAAAGTCTAAAGAAGCCTAGACATGTCAAGTCCAAGCCCATTCTCCAATACATTATTCTTCAAGTTCCCATCCTTTATCTCACCTAACTATAGCTGAACCCATAGGCAGTGATAGTTTACCAATATAATCGGTATTTGGTGATATGACTGTACCGTCAATGAAAGGGGCAAAACCAACTAAAAATCTGAAGAGAAGAAATTTCAAATATTATTAACAGGAACTTAAAACATAACCTAGAAAACTTACCGGGGATGATCAATTTTAACTGCCAAAAGCTCTACCACCGACTTCGTACGCAGACATGGAGCCAAATCATCATAGAGCATATCGCCATGACAACCCGTCTGTTCGGCCACCCGACGTTTAACGAATAAGGGATTTTTCTGTATAGCCCAGGGCGACAAAGCCGATCCACTAACCAAGGCCACATGATGGATTAGATCTAGGATAAAATGTGGAATCATAGAGCACGTTTGGGAGATTATCATTTCATCATTGCTTACCACTCGCCACCGGTGACACCGCCAATATATTAGCCAATGATGCTCCAGTACCATGTCCCAATAACGTAATAGCTTGTGGATCTCCTCCAAAGGCTGGCAAATTCTCCTTAAGCCAATGTAGACCGGCCACCAGATCCATTAGACCAAAATTCCCTTGAGCACTTTCTTTGCCGCCAGTCTTGAGAAATCCAAAGATACCCAAACGGAAGTTTATGGTGACCACTATAACGTTGCCATGCGTCGCTAACTCGGAACCATCATAGGGATTTCCAGAATTCCATTCATAAGACTCCCCATGTAGAAACAGAATGGTAGGTAATAGAGGCTGATCGTGCATTTCCCCACTGTTTGTGGTGAAACCTGTAGGAGGGAGAAAAGAAAGGATAATTATTTTCTTAGACTTCATTACATTACATAATACATATTTGAGAAGAAAAAGAAAAATAAATTGTTTGAAACAGAGCCCGAAATTTTCATAAGGATTTCTATATTCTGAAGTAGCTCCTGTATGCAGGTCCATTCCGATTAGATTGTACCATCAGCTAAGTTTGCTAAATACCCAAAGAAATTAAAGTCTAGGTAGAATAGCATGCCGCCCTCTACAGAGTGCGAGGCATTTTCTTATGCTACCTCTCTAATCAGCCTGAAATGTAGGAAGTTTGTAACTTGTGACCATCTGAGAGTTCAGTACAGCTACTGCAAAAGACATATCGCAAGATCTTGAATATCTCTGCGTGCCGTTCAAAAAGCAGTGACATGTCATGACAGACAGCATTAGTGAAACAATAATGACAGCAGGGCATTAGTGCGTTTGGAAGGGACTTTATATCAGCTTGACTATCAGAGAAAATACTGATACTGAATTTGGTCAGAACATTCCTTTTCAGTCATTATGCTACCTCTCTAATAGCTAGTATTTCTGCCAGGTAAACACTACAGTGATCAGTCTTTTTGCGATGGATAGCTTAAGTTCCTCAGAAAAGACACCAAAGCCCACTTTGTTGTTGCGTTTGGAAATCATCTATACAGAAGTTCAAGATTGTCCTGTGTCCTGGGATATGATCACTCCATCCTGATCTATCAGGTAAAAGAGTAAAGTCACACATTGTGTCTAGACTGGCAATAAGTCCGAAGCCATTTCCAGACCAGAGTGACAATTCTCTATGTCTAATATCAGTATATGCGGCATACTGTCCTGCTATAATGTCTAGCGGCATTAAATATATAACATTTTATTCTTTAATTAGTGTCGATGCACAAGTGATACACATATCAGCCATTCTATGAACTGTATTTAGTATCGCGAAGATGGATTTCTGCAGAGCCCTAAACCAAATGACAAGGCCGTACAGCATTAACGGCCTGAATATTGTCGTATACAGCCAATAAACTGTACGCAGGTTCAGATCCAGCATTTTTCTATTGCCCTCTTACAAGTATATAGTGCTACCACGACCTTTTTTGCTCTTTCCAGAATGTTGGGTTTTAAGTTTATCTTCCTGTCTAGTAAAATGCCTAAGTAGTTTGCGCTTTCAGAGAAGGGAATTTCAATACCCCCCAAAGAGACAACTGCAACTGTTGGTACCTTATATCTCCTGCTGACAAGAACTAGTTCTGTCTTGGTGTGGTTCACACCCAGGCCATTATCAGAAGCCCATCTTCCAGTTTTATGTAGGGCCTGCTGTAGGATGTCTCTTAGAGTATCCAGAAACTTCCCTCTAACAGCTATTGCCACGTCATCTGCATAGGCAAAAACTTTGACACCCATCTCCAGAGAAAGTTAAATATTGTTGATATATAGTTTCAATAGCAGAGGAGACAAAACATCTGCTTAGCGCTTCTTCTGCTGCCAAATCTATGGAGGTCAGTTGACTCTAAGCTAGCTGAAATGCGTCTCTTACTAAGAAGGTTATGAATGAACCTTCGTATAAAACTATTAACCTCCAGGATTGCTAGAGCTGCAACTATAGCGGCTGGATTTAGGTTATCGAAGGCCCTCGACGCAGGCCCACCCATCTCCAGAGAAAGCAAAATATTGTTCATGGATAGATTCCATAGCAGAGGAGACAGAACACCTCCTTAGCGCTTCTTCTGCTGCCAAATCTATGGAGGTCAGTTGACTCTAAGCTAGCTGAAATGCGTCTCTTACTAAGAAGGTTATGAATGAACCTTCGTATAAAACTATTAACCTCCAGGATTGCTAGAGCTGCAACTATAGCGGCTGGATTTAGGTTATCGAAGGCCCTCGACGCAGGCCCACCCATCTCCAGAGAAAGCAAAATATTGTTCATGGATAGATTCCATAGCAGAGGAGACAGAACACCTCCTTGGCGCTTCTTCTGCTGCCAAATCTATGGAGGTCAGTTGACTCTAAGCTAGCTGAAATGCGACTTTCACTCAGAAGGTTATGAATGAACCTTCGTATAAAACTATTAACCTCCAGGATTGCTAGAGCTGTAACTATAGCGGCTGGATTTAGGTTATCGAAGGCCCTTGACGCAAAGGTGAGGTAGATACTATCCATAACAACTTGTATAGTGGGTTATCTACAGGTTCATGATAACAACTGGACAAAAAATAGCGAGTAGTTAGTGCACGTACTTCACACTTCCCCAAAAGAATTCGATGAACAGCAGGCCCGACG
Source organism: Eudasyphora cyanicolor (assembly GCA_963930755.1). Lineage (NCBI taxonomy): Eukaryota > Metazoa > Arthropoda > Insecta > Diptera > Muscidae > Eudasyphora > Eudasyphora cyanicolor. Next base: position 63,932,113 of record OZ005737.1, read on the forward strand.
AGAGAGTTTGTCTATCCGCGTTCCTATTAAAAGGTTTTAATATGCCATTCATTAGAGAAAACCTGAATACGAAAATCTTGTCGGGAATCCAACATGCATACAACAAGGTCACGTCTACAGAATCGGCCCTGCATGAACTGGTGGGCACTATCGGATCGACCCTACATTTGAAGTAGTTCACTATGGTAACCTATCTTGATATTGAAGCGAGTATGTGGACCCTACTCAGTTAAATAGAACTGAGCCAGTCTTTTCTGAAAGTACCAAATTTCTGTATACAATCATAGACAGGAAATTGTCCTTCAGACTTATATAAGATTACGTGCTGCCTCTATACTGAGCATAGGCTGTCTATAAGCTGTTTCCATTTCAGTCGGTGTGAGGCACGTTCTCTTAGTTCACCAATGTTTTTGTATGTTCTGCCAAGATTGTGTGCTATGGAATTAATCTCTGCCAATGTTGACCTCCTCCAGGTGTTTCTCGGCCTTCCACGTTTTCAACTTCCTTGTGGGTTGTATACTAAGGCATGAGGGCATATGTCTTCAGGTGCTTTGCGTAATGTGTGTCCAATCCAATCGAATTTTCTTTTACGGATTTCGTTGTTCGTGGCAGACATAATGTAATGAAAGGGTAAGGAAGACCAAAGTCGCCAATTCTGTCCTGTAGGAAAGCTGTAAGGGCACGCTGGGGCCTCTCTCCTAAAATCGTCCATTGGATAAACACAGCGGTAGTGTGCCCAATACTACTGTGCGGTATTGTGGTGTGGCAATGTTCAGAGAACTACTCGTACCTGCCTAAAAATAAGCGGAGCTTTAAGGGCTGCAGCGACAGAGTCCGACTCTACCTCCTGCCGATCGATATTATGGCTAGGGAAGTTGCAACCAGAGCTGCATTAAGATTATACTGTATATCAATGTGGATGTACGAGAACTACGGCCACGTGAGGATATCACACTGTAGCGCAATGATAAATGACCGAGTGGACTACATACCAATGGTGTACACCATCGAGGGGAATTAAGATTCCTGTCTGGGAGGACTGAGTTGGCTGAATACCAGGAAATAGAAAATAGAAACTCCACTTCTATACTGGTAGTTTGAAGTTTGAAAGCTAAAGAGCTTAGTTTTGATATAGCCTACAGACTACAAGTCTATCAAGCTGAAATAATGGAAATAAAGAAGTCGCCAAGTGGCTAAGTCGCAACATATTGACAGACATTGTCTGATTGTCGAACACACCAGGAGGTTGGGAATTGAGTCCAATGGAGCTGTGGAGATTAGGAAGAAGTGAAGAGCAATGAGCACCTGCTTTGTTACAATTCCGTATTTACTAAACGTCATCTGGGGTCGGCCTTTCTAGGAACTCTGACAGATGTTGCCGGTGCCGATGTTCGTTTCCTCTTCGCACTAGTGTGGGAAATACTGCCGTGTCAGTTCTAATGGGACATTGCCTGATCGGCAAACATGCCAAGAGGTTATGAATTCAGTTCAATGACTTCTGCAAAAGCTTTGGTGATGAGGAAGAAGTGAAAAGCATTAAAGCAGTAAACGACGTCTGGATAATCTGTGGTCGTCGGCCTTTATTCTGGCAGATCTTGCCAATACCGATGTTTGTATTATTGATAAATTTGTGTGTCAAGTAGGTTGGTTCCATCTGGACCCGAGGTAGCACTAGGGACCTCATTGGTCTATGTGAGGTGGTAGCTGCAGCTGCCACTTTAACCTAACAATCTATTAATCACTCCAGAAGAAGAAATAACGTAGACCAATCCGTTGGAAATCCTTAGCTACTGTGTTGGACGGCTTTCCCGCTTTTGAAATGAAAACAACCTTGGTTTCTCTTAATTTTGGTGGTATATATGCCTGATCTCTCTATCTGAGCCAGGCAGAAATGGTATCAGATACTATCTATAGCTCCGTAGGTGAAACCATGTCTGGCCTTGGCGTCTCGAAAGGTTTAATGCTTTTGATAGACCAGAGAATTCAGATTGGGTTACAGTATCGCTGGCGGACTCTGATAGCGTTATGCTACTAGTTTAACATATTTTTATGCCCTACACCGATATATCGATCGACTTAGAATCACTAGCTGAGTCGATTTAGCCATGTTGTTCGTTAAGTACAGATCACAATTTCACTGCGATCTTGATGAGATTTTGAAATAAGGACTCTTTCATACCTGGGAATAACAATATTGAAATTGGTCGAATTTCAATATTGTTATTCGAGTTTGAAGAAAATCGGTTCAGATTTCTATATATCCACCAAAATATATATGTTCCTTCCGATTTGATCTTATAGCGCTAAAGAAGCTGTATTTCACATCCAATCATTTTAAAATTTAGCAGGGTAGAGTTTCTTGATACAGGGATCCACAGTACCGAGTTCATATTCCCCATATATATGTCCCTTCGCATTTGATCTTTTAGCGCTAAAGAATCTGTATTTTACATCCAATCTTTTTGAAATTTTGCAGGTTAGATTTTTTTGTTCAAGGATGTTATCTCATGTTTGTTTTTGTAATATATAATTTCATTGCCAAACTTTTGGGAAATCTGTTCAGATTTGGATATATCCCCCATCTTCTAAACGCTAAAAGTCGAAATCGGAAGTAATATATTTTACTTTTAGCTTATAGAAGTTGTATGTCAAATGTAATCATTTTGAAATTCGCCCGGTTTTGCAGAGTTTCTTCATCCTAAGACCCACAATGCCAAATTTAAAAAAAAATAGTTCAGAGTTTGATAAGCCCAGGGTTTTTCAACAGGGACGCTACAAAAGTAGACCTACGGGGACAGCAAACGACGCCATATTTGTTGCCGCTCTTTTGACATTTCTCTTCAGTAAGGTTTGCCATTTCATGATGGAAAGATATACGAGCCAACAACGAGTCGAAATTATTAAAATTTACTACCGAAATTCGGAGTCAGTGGCCTCAACGTTAAGAGCGCGAAAAATCGAAAAATCATCTTCAGCGATGAGGCTCATTTCTGGCTGAATGGCTTCGTCAATAAACAAAATATGCGTTATTTGTCAGACAGCAATCCACACGTACTCCATGAGTCATCATTGCATCCCGAAAAAATTACGGTTTGGTGCGGTTTATGGGACGGCGGCGTCATTGGGCCGAACTTCTTCCGTGATGATCAAGACCGGCTCGTTACTGTGAATGGGAATCGCTACCGTTCAATGATAACCGAATATTTTTGGCCCCAATTGGATGATATGGACTTGGAGAACATGTGGTTCCAACAGGACGGCGCCACAAGCCACACAGCGAATGCCATAATCAATTTATTGGAAACCAAGTTTGGAGAACGTGTTATCTCACGAAATGGTCCAGTCGATTGGCCGCCTCGGTCGTGCGATTTGACGGCGTTAGACTATTTCCTGTGGGGCTACGTCAAGTCTATGGTCTATGCCAGCGACGATTGATGAACTTCGTACGAATATCGAACGTGAAATTGCAGCAGTATCGGCCGATTTATGCTTGAAACCCGTCGAAAATTGGGTTCAGCGTCTGGACTTCTGCATGCGTGCCCGTGGTGGCCATGCAAAAGAAATCGAGTTCCATACATAATGGCATCGAACGTACTTTCACAGGAATAAAGAATTCCATTGATATCCAAAACCGTTTTTGTTTTATTTAAAAAAACTTTTGCAGCGCTCTTATTGACGGACCCGATATTTATATCCCGATTGTGAATCTAAGCGTATAAAACAAATTTTTTTGACGTAAATATGGACAATATTTCTTCTTATTCTGCTCCGATAGGGTAGTGTTGGGTATCATATAGACGGTTCCGCCCGACTTTAGCCCTTTCTTCCTGATTTAAAATTAAAAAAGGGTCTAAAATTGTCTGTGTCCTAAAAAAATGTCGCCCTATGTTGTTATAAGTTAAGTTTATAACATCTGTGTCATGTTTAAGATATATCGAAATATCATAATACTCTGTAAGTTAAGTCGATGACTTTTAGGGCCTGTTTCTGTAACTTATTTTCGTTCGTCTACGGCGAACGATCAAAATTCTCTCAGCTTTTACTTGAATTCTATAAAACGCAGGATAGAAATATTTTAGGAACAAGCTTTTTACATGATTTTCTACAGACACAACGAATTATAAACTTCTGTGATTTATAGATTTCTCGGAATAATTGCGTGATTTTTGATCATTCGCAGTAGACGAACGGAAAATAGTTACAGAAACAGGCCCTTACATTATTTTCTCATGTTTGTTATTGTAATATATAAATACACTTTGTCTCGAACCACAGAGTAGCTTCACCTGGTTGTTGAATGATTTTACTATAAAATCATCATTTCCACAATGCTTGCAGTAATTTCATAACTTGACAAACTGCAATGCACTACGGAATTGAAGATTTCAAAGCTATTTTGATTTTGTAAAAAAAAAACACTAAAAGTTCACTTCTTACATCTAAGAAAAAAAATTAAAAATTTTAATAAATTTTTTACTTACGTCTATGTCGGCGATTTTCATATGGTACATAGATATTTAAATATAGACAGTCTTCCGATTGATTGCTAAGCAATGGCAATAGACGACGCAGCTGAGCCAAACGCGCCCGGGGTACTTCGAGCAAAGCTTCAGGGCCATTGGGTGGTATTGGTACCGTCTGAGGACAGACGGCTGAAAAACGATCAGCATTGCGTACATTTTTCCAAGTTGATGGTGTGATGGGTGGCATAAATCTAGATAGAGGGGGAAATAATCAAATTTTTTTTTTAAAAATCAATCATCAAAAGTGGTATCATAAATATTGACATAAATATATGAATGTTAGTATGTCCCTAGACGATTTTATTGATATTTGTCTGAAAGTTTTCGAAATAGTCATCAAAATCCCAAGTAATCAATCAAAATACTGAATTACTCTTAAAAAATAAATTTTGATTGATTTGTTTTGTGTATTTATGGCCCACAAATGCTGTCGTAGTCGTTGTCGCTATTCTTGTGGTTTAAATCCGTGTGATTTGAAACCATTCATGCGGAATACGAGTATCATGGGAATGTTTATGAGTCAATTTCGTCAATTGGTCAAGTTCTATTTGAAGTGAGTGAATACACAAACATTTTTATGTATGTATGTATGTACATATGTTCGTATATGTACACTCTGTACATGTACGAATATCGCATCAATTCAATTCTAATCGTTCAATGATCAAAATAATTAGTGGAAGTGAATTTATGACATTTTATTTGGTTCATTTGCTCGTTGAAGCCTGTTATCGTCCGTCGTCAGTTGACATTATGGTTTTCCAATTCAATCCAATCCAATTCGATTCATACGATTTTCTCGTTGTTTTTATTGTCACGGAAGGGGTCATAAACGAAACTAAGTGTGGACATACGAGTAGAAGATTTTTTAGTTGGTCAGTTTAGTTTGATTTTTACTGACACTATAGATATGTCAAATTGCTTTTTTTATGTGCCTTTTTTGATATTGGATGACAGATTTTATGGATCCAAATTTTGTGAATAAATGTTTTAGGATTTATATGTTTTACTAAATCGTGGACTTTGACGAAGAGCAATTAGGCTGTAGATACAAAGTGTATGCAGATATTGGACAAGGAAGTTATGTTACATTTTATTTCATGATATTCTGTAGTATCCAAAGATAAATGGTTCATCTCTTCTCATGGAAAATTGGTTCGGAGTAAAATTTTCTTATGAAAAATTTCTTCGTGCAATAAGGTTTCGAATTTTAAAAAAAGCTTTTCTTGCTAAATATTTATTTGAAGTTAACTTTTCTTACCGAAAGCTGAGTTTGTAGCCAGAATTTCTGATAGAAAATGTATTCCGAATCAAACTTTCCTTAATAAGAATAGATTTTGAAGCGAACCTTTCGTATAGAAGAATTTTTTCAAAGTTCGCAGACTTTTGAACTCCATATTTTTAATAGAAATCTTGTTCCGGGTAAACTTTTCGTATAGAAAAGTATTTCAGAGACAAATTTTCTTTTAGAAAAAAATTTTTGGTTCTTATAAAAATATTTCGAAATCAAACTTTCTTGTAGAGAAAATGAAAATAAAATATTTTGGAGTTTTCCTCTCTCCTTGAAAGAATTTTTGGAGTCAAATTTTCATATTGGAAAATTTTCGGAGTTCACTTTTTATACAATTTCTTCATACAGTGTTTAATATTTATACCCTAAACCACACTGTGGTACAGGGTATTATGACTTTGTGCATTTGTTTGTAACACCCAAAAGGAGAAGAGATAGACCCATTGTTTATTACACCGATCGACTTGTAATCACTTTCTGAGTCGATTTAGCTATGTCCGTCTGTCTGTCTGTCTGTAGATGTATTCTTGTAATCAAAGTACAGGTCGCAATTATGGTCCGATCTCAATGAAACTTTGCACATATCTTTATTTAGGCCCACTATTGACGATCCCTATTGAATTTGGTTAAAATCGGTTCAGATTTACATATAGCTCCCATATATATGAACCTCCGATTTGGCATATATGCACTGTATAAACAACATTTTTGAACCGATTTGTACAAAAATTGACAGAGAGTAGTCTCGTGATACACTTAGAGACAATACAAAATTTGGGGGAAATCGGTTCAGATTTAGATATAGCCCCCATACATTGACATGTAAGCGCTGTAGAAACTGTATTTTATATCCGATCAGTACGAAATTCGGCAGAAAGAGATTTCTTATTACATGATGGAATACTGCCAAATTCGGAGAAAATCGGTCCATATATATGTTGCCCCCGATTTGAAATTCAAGCACTGTATAAACTGTATTTTATATCCGATCACAGCGAAATTCGGCAGAAAGAGGTTTCTTATTACATGAAGGAATACTGCCAAATTCGGAGAAAATCGGTTCAGATTTAGATATAGCCCCCATATATATGTTAGCCCCGATTTGACATCTAAGCGCTGTAGAGACTGTATTTTATATTCGATCAGTACGAAATTCAACGGAAAGAGGTTTCTATTTTACATGAATGAATGAGTATTCAGGGAAAATCGATTCAGATTAATATATAACCTCCATATATATGTTCCTCCTGATTTGCTTACAAAGCGCTATAGAAGTTGTACTTTACTTCCGATCATTACAAAATTCTCCAGAAAGATGTTTCTCAATTTAGGAACGAATATTGCTTAATTTTTATACCCTACACCACACTGTGGTACAGGGTATTATAAGTTTGTTTCACGGCAGATGTTTGTAACACCTGAAAATAACACAGCTAGACCCACCTTAAAGTACACCGATCGACTCAGAATCACTAGCTGAGTCGATTTAACGATGTCTGTCCGTCCGTCCGTCCGTCCGTCTGTCCATGTAAAGTTGTTCGTCGACTACACCTCGCAATTTCACTCCGATCGCTCTGAAATTTTGCAGTTTAGAGTATTTCGCGGCTGTTAAGATCGCTATTGAATTTGGTTGAAATCGGTTCAGATTTAGATATAGCTCCCATATATATCTTTCGTCCGATTTGGCCCTTTAGTCCTATAGAAGCTGTATTTTACATCCGATCGTTTTGAAATTTAGAATGGTAGAGTTTCTTGATCCTTGAACCAACATTGCCGAATTTGAAGAAAATCGGTTAGGATTTAGCTATAGCTCCCATATATATGTTTCGTCCGATTTGGCCCTTTAGTCCTATAGAAGCTGTATTTTACATCCGATCGTTTTGAAATTTAGAATGGTAGAGTTTCTTGATCCATGAACCAACATTGCCGAATTTGAAGAAAATCGGTTCAGATTTAGATATAGCTCCCATATATATCTTTCGTCCGATTTGGTCCTTTAGTCCTATAGAAGCCGTATTTTACATCCGATCGTTTTGAAATTTAGAATGGTAGAGTTTCTTGATCCATGACCCAACACTGCCGAATTTGAAGAAAATCGGTTAAGATTTAGCTATAGCTCCCATATATATGTTTCGTCCGATTTGGCCCTTTAGTCCTATAGAAGCTGTATTTTACATCCGATCGTTTTGAAATTAAGAATGGTAGAGTTTCTTGATCCATGAACCAACATTGCCGAATTTGAAGAAAATCGGTTAAGATTTAGCTATAGCTCCCATATATATGTTTCGTCCGATTTGGCCCTTTAGTCCTATAGAAGCTGTATTTTACATCCAATCGTTTTGAAATTTAGAATGGTAAAGTTTCTTGATCCATGAACCAACATTGCCGAATTTGAAGTAAATCGGTTAAGATTTAGCTATAGCTCCCATATATATGTTTCGTCCGATTTTGCTCTTTAGTCCTGTAGAAGCTGTATTTTACAATCAATCATTTTGAAATTTAGAATGGTAGAGTTTCTTGATCCATGAACCAACACTACCGAATTTGAAGAAAATCGGTTAAGATTTAGCTATAGCTCCCATATATATGTTTCGTCCGATTTGGCAATTTAGTCCTATAAAAGCTGTATTTTACATCCAATCGTTTTGAAATTTAGAATGGTGGAGTTCCTTGATCCATGAACCAACATTGCCGAATTTGAAGAAAATCGGTTAAGATTTAGCTATAGCTCCCATATATATGTTTCGTCCGATTTTGCTCTTTAGTCCTGTAGAAGCTGTATTTTACATCCAATCATTTTGAAATTTAGAATGGTAGAGTTTCTTGATCCATGAACCAACATTGCCGAATTTGAAGAAAATCGGTTAAGATTTAGCTATAGCTCCCATATATATGTTTCGTCCGATTTGGCCCTTTAGTCCTATAGAAGCTGTATTTTACATCCGATCGTTTTGAAATTTAGAATGGTAGAGTTTCTTGATCCATGAACCAACATTGCCGAATTTGAAGCAAATCGGTTAAGATTTAGCTATAGCTCCCATATATATGTTTCGTCCGATTTTGCTCTTTAGTCCTGTAGAAGCTGTATTTTACATCCAATCATTTTGAAATTTAGAATGGTAGAGTTTCTTGATCCATGAACCAACATTGCCGAATTTGAAGAAAATCGGTTAAGATTTAGCTATAGCTCCCATATATATGTTTCGTCCGATTTGGCCCTTTAGTCCTATAGAAGCTGTATTTTACATCCGATCGTTTTGAAATTTAGAATGGTAGAGTTTCTTGATCCATGAACCAACATTGCCGAATTTGAAGCAAATCGGTTCAGACTTAGATATAGCTCCCATATATATCTTTCGTCCGATTTTGTCCTTTAGTCCTATAGAAGCTGTATCTGACATCCGATCGTTTTGAAATTTAGAATGGTAGAGTTTCTTGATCCATGAACCAACATTGCCGAATTTGAAGAAAATCGGTTAAGATTTAGCTATAGCTCCCATATATATGTTTCGTCCGATTTGGCCCTTTAGTCCTATAGAAGCTGTATTTTACATCCGATCGTTTTGAAATTTAGAATGGTAAAGTTTCTTGATCCATGAACCAACATTGCCGAATTTGAAGAAAATCGGTTAAGATTTAGCTATAGCTCCCATATATATGTTTCGTCCGATTTGGACCTTTAGTTCTATAGAAGCTGTATTTTACATCCAATCGTTTTGAAATTTAGAATGGTAGAGTTTCTTGATCCATGAACCAACACTACCGAATTTGAAGAAAATCGGTTAAGATTTAGCTATAGCTCCCATATATATGTTTCGTCCGATTTGGCCCTTTAGTCCTGTAGAAGCTGTATTTTACATCCAATCGTTTTGAAATTTAGAATGGTAGAGTTTCTTGATCCATGAACCAACACTACTGAATTTGAAGAAAATCGGTTAAGATTTAGCTATAGGTCCCATATATATGTTTCGTCCGATTTGGCCCTTTAGTCCTATAAAAGCTGTATTTTACATCCAATCGTTTTGAAATTTGGAATGGTAGAGTTTCTTTATTCATGAACCAACATTGCCGAATTTGAAGAAAATCGGTAAAGATTTAGCTATAGCTCCCATATAGATGTTTCATCCGATTTGGCTCTTTAGATCCAATCGTTTTTATACCCTACACCACACAGTGGTACAGGGTATTATTTAAGTATAAAATGTCCCAAAAGTAAATTTATGTAAACAATTTATACATGAATTACAAAATTTATATATCAGAGTTATTCAATATTACGAGAGTGGTGTAGGGTATTATATAGTCGGCACCGCCCGACTTTAGCCTTTCCTTACTGGTTTTCTTTAGGTTTGAGTTATTTTGTGAGGTCACATGCTATCCATGGTGGAGGGTATATAAGATTCGGCATGGCCGAACTTAACGCTTTTACTTGTTATATGTATAAATTTATAAAATATAATCGGAGTTACTTGGTTCTTCAGCTGTAGCTACATTTCTTATAAAAGAAATGTTCGTAGTAAACTTTCTAATAAGAAGTTTGCTTGGAATCAACATTCCTTAAAATAAAGATTCTGCAGTCTACTATTCTTATTAAATAGTTTTCCCAGTTTGTTTTTATATAGCAGATTTTCGGACTCCTTATTTATCATATAAATAATGTTCGCATTCAACTTTTCTTATATAAGTAGAGATAAGTTTAAATAATTTTTTTAACTGTTTTTATTATTAAATTTCGAAATGTAACTTTCTTATATAAACTTAGAAATAAAAAAAAAATAAAAGTAAAAATATTTGTAGTAAGCTTTTCTCCCAAGAATATTTTTCTTCATATTAAAGATTTTTCGGAATCATCTTTTTATGTGAAAGTTTTCCTTTAAACCTTTATTTTCAAAAAAAATGGTTTGTAGTTAAAATTTCATAAAGAAAAATAGTTCAGAGTCAATATTATTTATGGAAAATCAGTTTGGAGATGCATTTTCTTTTAGAATAGTTTTCCGGTGTGAACTTTTCGTATAGAAATGTTGTTCGGAATTAACCATTATTGTATAAACGACATTCGGAATCAAATTTGCTTATAAAACGATTTTTTAGTAACACTTTTTTTATTGATGTCTTTATCTGATTCCACCTTTCTGATAGACAATCTTTTCGAAGATTTCTTTTCTTTGTAGTTACTTTTTCTTCAAAAAGTGTTTCGGAGTCAATTTTTCTTTATGAAAAATAGTTCGGATTTAGAAAAGTTTTATTTAGAAATGTTGTTCGGAGTCAACTTTCGTATATAAAAAGTTTTTCTCTTATAAAAAGGTTTTTTGATTCAAATTTACTTATTTAAGTCAAATATTCTTATTACAGAGTTGTCGGAGTTAACTTTTTATTTAACAGATTTCCGAACTCTACATTTCTTATATAAATATTTTTCGGAATAAACTTTTCTTATAGGAAGTAGAATAGAAACAATTTTCTTTAAGAAAAAACTGTTCTTATAATAAAATTTCGAAATTTAACTTTCTTATAGAAAATTAGAAATTAAAAAATAGAAATACAATTATTTGGAATTAATTTTTCTCCTAAAATATATTTTTGGAGTCAAATGTTCATATTGAAGAGTTTTTCTGAATCATCTTTTTATATGAAAGTTTTTCAGATTAAACCTTTTTAATTGAAAAGTTCTTCGGATTCACATTTTTTTTCAAAAAAAAAAAAAATGTTTCGGAGTTATCCTAGCGCTTCGGATAAAAATTTTCTTTAAGAAACATTTTTCGGAATATTCTTTTCGTATAGAAATATTGGTTGGAATCAATCATTCTTATAGAAAAGTCCTTCGGAATAAGATTTGTTTAAACACATTTTTTTGAATTATTGTGAATTGGGTCTTCCAAGGTGTTCGGACCTTGGAAGACCTAATTAACAATATTGTGGCTGAAATTGGCAGAATTCCAGTCGATATGCTTGTTAGAGTTCATGAAAACTTCAGATGGAAATATTCTTCGGAGTCACTTTTTCACAAAAGTAGTTCGGGTTAGCTTTTATAAAAGAAAAAAGTTCGGAGTAAATTATATTTATGGAAAAGCAGTTTGGAGATGAATTTCGGAAACAGCTTTTAGAGAGAAATTGATCAGAGAAAACATTTCTTATTAAGTAGGAAGGAACAATTTTCTTTTATACGAGTAAGATGTTTTAAGTCTCTTTTTCTATAGAATATTTTTCGGAGCCAACTGTTCTTATAGAGAAGCTATTCGGAGAAAATTATATTGCAAATTTATTTGTATTCAACTATAGTAAAATTTTATTATAAAATAGATTTTTGAGTGAATTTTTCTTGCAAGAAAGTTATTCAGAATCAACTATCCCTAAAGAAACATTATTCGCATTCAACTATTCTTTAAAGAAATGATACAAGAAATCCTCGTTTCTTACAGATCAAGATTTTTGTAGTAAAATTTTCTGATTGAAATGGTTTTCGGGGTTCACCTTTTATATACAAGGCGTTCGGAGTTAAATATTTATATATAAAATATAATCGGAGTTAATTGTTCCTACAAAATAGCTACTCGTAGCCAACGTTTCTAATAATATAGATTTTCGGAGCACAATTTTTTATAGAAAATTTGTTGGGAGCGAACTTTTCTTAAAAGTACAGATTTTTGGCAACACTTTTTTTGGCAGCTCAGCTGTTTTCGTGTTTTCATCTTTAAACATAGAATTATATAGACCGTTCTATCGACTCAAATAAACGGTGATAGGAGTAATTATTCCTTTGAAAATTTGGCGAATAAAATTTTTTTGCGCATCAGTTTCTTATTGAATAATTGCATGGAATATGTTATACATAAAGAAACAATTTCTGAAACAACTTTTTGTAGAGATGTTAATTGGAGTAAATATTTATTATACATAAAATCGAAGTAAAATTTTGTGTTATTCGTAGTCAAGTTTTCATACACAAAATTTTTCGTAATCAACTTTTGTAATGGACAATCAGTACATAGTCAATTGTTCGTGCAGAACAGCTATTCGGCGTCTACTTTTTTTAGAGTACGTATTTCGAGTGGAATTTTGATTATTTAAGGGTTGTTTGAAATAAATTTTCTTTACAGATACGTTTTTCGGAGTCTTAATTTCTTATAGAGAATTCGTTCGGAAAAAACAAACGAGTAAAAACTTCATTGTATTAAAATTTTCTACTGGTAAAGTAGTTCCTGATTAACTTTTCTTCTACAATATTTTTCGTGGTCACTTTTGTAATGACACAGCAATTAGGAGTAAATTGTTCATACAGAATATCTACTCGGAATAAATTGTTCTTGTATATAGCTTATTCGTAAAGCAAAATTTTTTATAGAAAACTTGTTTCGGAGTCACCTGTTCCCACAGAATTGTTATTCGGAGTCTACTTTTATTCCAGAATACGTATCATATTTTATAGATAAATTTTAGGATTTAATTTTTTGTCACAGAAAATGAATTCAGAGTTAACGCTTTTTTCAGAAATGTTTTTTCGGAGTTTAATTTTTCTGACAGCAGCTCTCTTCTGAGATGTTCGGCGATTAAGATTTTTATAACCATGTTTTTCGGATTTCGATTTTCTGTTAGAAAAGTATTTCGGAGCCAATTGTTTCTTTAGATAATTCGTCTGAAAAGTTATTCGGAGTGACCAATTCGTTATCTTTACTAAAGAAAAATTGTTTCGGAGTCAATTGAACCTACAGAATTGTTATTCGGAGTCTATTTATACCCTACACCACACTGTGGTACAGGGTATTATAAGTTTGTTTCACGGCAGATGTTTGTAACACCTGAAAATAACACAGCTAGACCCACCTTAAAGTATACCGATCGACTCAGAATCACTAGCTGAGTCGATTTAACGATGTCCGTCCGTCTGTCCATGTAAAGTTGTTCGTCGACTACAGGTCGCAATTTCACTCCGATCGCTCTGAAATTTTGCAGTTTAGAGTATTTCGCGGCTTTAAGATCGCCATTGAATTTGGTTGAAATCGGTTCAGATTTAGATATAGCTCCCATATATATCTTTCATCCGATTTGGCCCATTAGTAATATAGAAGCTGTATTTTACATCCAATCGTTTTGAAATTTAGAATGGTAGAGTTTCTTGATCCATGAACCAACATTGCTGAATTAGAAGAAAATCGGTTAAGATTTATCTATAGCTCCCATATATATGTTTCGTCCGATTTGGCCCTTTAGTCCTATAGAAGCTGTATTTTACATCCGATCGTTTTGAAATTTAGAATGGTAGAGTTTCTTGATCCATGAACCAACATTGCCGAATTTGAAGAAAATCGGTTAAGATTTAGCTATAGCTCCCATATATATGTTTCGTCCGATTTTGCTCTTTAGTCCTGAAGAAGCTGTATTTTACATCCAATCATTTTGAAATTTAGAATGGTAGAGTTTCTTGATCCATGAACCAACACTACCGAATTTGAAGAAAATCGGTTAAGATTTAGCTATAGCTCCCATATATATGTTTCGTCCAATTTGGCCCTTTAGTTCTATAGAAGCTGTATTTTACATCCAATCGTTTTGAAATGAACCAACTTGATTCATGAACCAACATTGCCGAATTTGAAGAAAATCGGTTAAGATTTAGCTATAGCTCCCATATACATGTTTCGTCCGATTTGGCCCTTTAGTCCTGTAATAGCTGTATTTTACATCCAATCGTTTTGAAATTTAGAATGGTAGAGTTTCTTGATCCATGAACCAACATTGCCGAATTTGAAGGAAATCGGTTAAGATTTAGCTATAGCTCCCATATATATGTTTCGTTCGATTTGGCCCGTTAGTTCTATAGAAGCTTTATTTTACATCCAATCGTTTTGAAATTTAGAATGGTAGAGTTTCTTGATTCATGAACCAACATTGCCGAATTTGAAGAAAATCGGTTAAGATTTAGCTATAGATCCCATATATATGTTTCGTCCGATTTGGCCATTTAGTCCTATAAAAGCTGTATTTTACATCCAATAGTTTTGAAATTTAGAATGGTAGAGTTTCTTGATCCATGAACCAACACTACCGAATTTGAAGAAAATCGGTTAAGATTTAGCTATAGCTCCCATATACATGTTTCGTCTGATTTGGCCCTTTAGTCCTGTAATAGCTGTATTTTACATCCAATCGTTTTGAAATTTAGAATGGTAGAGTTTCTTGATCCATGAACCAACATTGCCGAATTTGAAGAAAATCGGTTAAGATTTAGCTATAGCTCTCATATATATGTTTCATCCGATTTGGCTCTTTAGATCCAATCGTTTTTATACCCTACACCACACTGTGGTACAGGGTATTATTTAAGTATAAAATGTCCCAAAAGTAAATTTATGTAAACAATTTATACATGAATTACAAAATTTATATATCAGAGTTATTCAATATTACGAGAGTGGTGTAGGGTATTATATAGTCGGCACCGCCCGACTTTAGCCTTTCCTTACTGGTTTTATTTTAGAATACTTATTCGGACACAAAATTTATTCATAGTTAATGTTTCTTTCAGAAATGTTTCTTCGGAGTTTAGTTTTTCTGATAGAGCGGTTTGCACTGAAAACATTTTTCACGTAGAACAGTAGTTTGGGGATGTAGTTTCTTATAAATGAGATTTTCGGATTCCGATTTTCTGTTAGAAAAGTATTTTAGAGTAAATTGTTTCTTGGGATAATTCGTCTGAAAAGTAATTCGGAGCGACAAATCCTTATAGGATTTGAGCGCATGTTTTTTTCGTTTTCTTTATTATAGAAAAGTTGTTTCTGAGTCAACTGAAACTACATAATGGTTATTCGGAGTCTACTTTTATTCTAGAATACTTATTCCGAGTAATTTTTTTTATAGAAACATTTTTAGGATTTATCTTTTTGTCACAGCAAATTTGTTAGAAGTTAATGCTTCATTCAGAAAAAAAAATCGGAGTCTAATATTTCTGATAATGCGCGTGTTCTGAGAAAATTTTTCAGTAGAGGGGAATTGAGAGAGCAAACGTGTAATTTGATACTATTTGGCCACTTCGTGGGTGGTCTGATGACGTCATGATGACGTCATCGTCCATTTTATGTGTATGTATGTGTGAATTCGTACGTCTGTGTCAATTTTATGAGTATGTATGTGTGAATTCTGACGTCGTCGTCGATTTTATGTGTTTATATTCCAATGTAATTTGATACTATTTGGCCACTTCGTTGGTGGTCGCCAGATGTTCTGTAGGTCTGAATCAGTGTTTATGTTTATGTATGTGTGAGTTCATTGAACTTGGCTTTGAAGTAACCTTGAGATCAGCATGACTCATTGGTATGTGCGTCCGCAGCTGGGCTTTGCTGTACATCTAGGTATGGTTGATTCTAGAATCACATTGTGAGTCCGCAGCTGGGCTTTGCTGTATATCTATGTATGGTTGATTGTCGAATCACAAATACACACATGGTATGTGTGTATGTGTGTCAACGGTTCCCCACCAGTCCGTCTTTTGTGTCAGTCTGTCTGGAAACTAGAACCAAACGGTAGGATCATGCAATTGAACTTGAATTGATTCCTTTGTGACATATCCAGAGCACAATGTGTGTGTGTGTAGTTCTGAGTATCCAGAACTTCACACCAAATCCGCAAAGACTTTTAGGTAAACAAACATATTTTTGTGGTTGTTTCATATTCGTGGCAAATTAAGAATTGGTATGAATTGATAAGGAATGAATGCCCTATAAACGAAGAGATGGAAAACAAACATAATTTTGCGATCTTCTGATATTCGATGCAAATAATTATGAAATACGCATTAAATATTTGCTGACTAGGGATACTATGAAAAATTCATTTATTAAAAATTCGTTTAAAATTTTTATAACAAAAAATGAATCCGACATTATGAAATTTCCATATATAAAGAAAAGTATTGTGAGGACAACTACAGTCCACAGTAGCAGTCCACATATTCCAAAGTGCTAGAATAAACCTTTATCCTTGAAAATGATGTCTATGGCGGATTTCGAGATGGAGGAGTTAAAAAAACTCAATGTCCATAGTTGGTCGGATGATCAATTCAGTTGCGTTCACCCAAAGGATCCGATCATTGAAAAGGAGTTGGCAGATTTAGAATCACTGGACATTATGAATTGGACAGATGAGGATATTCCAGTTGATGGCTCATCGACAGATCAGGAGGACCATGATGATAACGATGATCAAAACGTAACTCCATCAGTCTTGGAAAGCCTAGACCTTTTCCCGAATGGAGAGACCGAACCGTTTGATTTTGATCCGGAGGACCATGATGATAACGATGATCAAAACGTAACTCCATCAGTCTTGGAAAGCCTAGACCTTTTCCCGAATGGAGAGACCGAACCGTTTGATTTTGAATATGGACAACGCTTATCCCAAATCCTAGAGGATGAGGAATCATATCCAAGTGAATTGGGTGAGCGCCCAGTTATTACATCAAATATATTACTTCAGCCTGGGAAACCTATGGTTGAGCCACAGGTTAACAATTCTCAGACTGTAATACAAACTATTTTAATGGCATACATTGATAAATATCCTGAAACATTGGATGCTTTTATGGATATAATCAATGAAGAAGAAGCTCAATATATTTTAGATTTAATTAATTATTAAAAATATACTATTTATAAGATTTTTTGTTCTATTATTCACGTTACATTTCATTCATAAAATTTTAAATAAAACATAAATATAATATTAAATAAAATATATTTTTATTTTGCAAGGCTTGGGTTTGTTAAGAGCTTTCATCCTCTTTTTACTTTAGAGGGAGAGGGGATACATAAATTGAGGTTTTCAAATAGATATAAATAGGTGCAGATTTTTATGAAGACTACAGTCGAAATTTTAAAATTAACAAGATGACATCGAATACTGAGGTTATTAAATCATTCAACAGTATGAATTTCAAAAAAATTCTAAGTATTAAGGATATGACTCCAGACATGGAATATGCTGTAAGAGGAGCCTACAAGACTGTTGGTACATATGGAGAAAAAATCGTGTTAAGGCTGGACAACTACATTTTGTATTTACCATCGAGATTTCTCTCTCTGGGAGATGAAGCAATAAAACGACTCTGCGATGGAGTGTTTTCTGTAGTTAAAACACCATTACGAGAAGGATCAGATTTATGTAAATTAGAATTAAGACAAATAATTGCCACAGATGCATTTTACTCTTTATTTTAAGTTAAAATCAATTTTAGCTTTCATATTAACATTACTATATCAGTTCCATTATAATATTCTAAAATAAAAGTTGTTTTTAAATTTTCAAATTAAAAAGCTCTTGTGTTTTCATTTGAATCTGATAGTTGTGGGTGTTTTATATAAAAGAGAGTCGATATGTCATCTCAGAAAGTAATTAAGTAACAGACGTTTATAAGGAAACATGATTCCTTTAGAAATGGATATCTTAAAACCACGCTACGTTATGGACGATCGATTTCATCGTGAGGATAAACGTTTGCAAACGTTTGGTTTGTGGCCACTAAAGTATATTAATCCTAAGGTGATGGCTATGATAGGCTTCTTTTATACTGGTGAAAATGACAAAGCAAAATGTTATTTTTGTGAGGTTGAAATATATTCTTGGGAACGTACAGATTCCCCGGTTTCGGAACATATGCGATGGTCGAAGAATTGTCCATTGATGAGACGCTACATTACTAACAATGAACCCATAAATTTAAAAGAATTAGATCGACTGCTTCCAAAGTTAAGTTTTGATGTGTGTGGAGTTTATAACAGTGGAACTGAACTACGACATTGTACTTTCAAAACACCATATCAGAGATCAGGATCCAATGCTTTACAAATACGAGAGAAGCGACCAAAAGATTCACCATTTTCAACATTACCAGAGGAGAAAACGACCGATTCATTACTTCCAAAGTTTTTAATATTTATGTTTACAATATTTGTTTTTAAAGGAATACATTCAATTTTGAAGAAATAAAAACACATGTTACGATTTGTTTTTGTTCTTAGTACTTTATTTCATTTATAACAGATTCTTGTATTTTATTATAATTGTTCTCTACAAATATATATAGTTTAAACAAGTTATTTAGTGCACATCTAAATTTATTGTCTGGATGTAACGGACATATATATTTCGAATAATAGTTTTCGCATTTCTTTAAACTTATTTTATTTTCCAAATTTATGACAGATGTTGTAACATAATTTAATAAAAAATCTTGTTTTGCTTTACCAACAACAAAAATATATTTATAATTATTTAGGGGTGATAGAAAATCACCTACACAGCTGTAATCTACTGATCCCATTGACCAATCCAGTCCATTAACAAATTTCTTGCAGTAGGTGTTTGTTCTTAGTCCTTCATAACTTAATTCTCGAATATCGAATGGTTCCTTGAATACAACGTAATTCGGAGCGATTGATGAGCCAGCCATATATGCCAATTCTTTCATATAAATGCTGTTGCCATTGCCATGACAATATTGAAAATCCAATAACGCAATCTCAGACCTGTTGATTTTGAACATTTTGCAAGAATTTAGCTGATGAACTAAAAACGTTGAATTTTGCTGCTGAACTGAAAACGTTTTAATATTTCAGTTACTTTATATACGATTTTCGATGACATTGTGGTGTTTTATTGAATTGTAGCAAATATTTTAAACATAAATGCCCACAGTTGAAAGAATTAAATTTCTGTTTTCGTTTGTAATTATAATTTATATTAGCTCCCAAGTATTGCAATATTTCCAATGGTGGTTGGAGATTGCCATAGCTATCAAAATATTCATTTTTCTCATTGTTTTTGAAATATGCCACCCAATGAGTTCCAGGACCTTTATGTGAGTCAAGGTTAACAATTCCGCACTCTTTAATACGGGGCTTTTTGGGGAGTTTGTCTCGCATAAAAACTCCTCTAAAATAGGGAATGTGTTTTTTACCAAATATTTTTAAATCAATGTCTGTTAAAGGCCTGTTGGGTAGCTGGTCTATTAGTTTTTTGTCAAAGTTTTATTATTGTTGTTATTGTACACAATGCCCATTCCTTTCTTATATGGCTTTAGGTAAATCCCCTTACCCACTGCAATATCCTCCATAGCCTTATTATGACGAATATTTTCCTCAAGTTGTTTTTTAGCATTCTTAGTCGAGTTTACTGCTTTTGCTATTGATGCTCCACCCGTGGCTAACGCTCCCATAGCGCTAAGTGCTGTTAGAATTGGTATTATGGGTAGGAAACCACCAATTTTAGGTACTCTTATAACCCTAGGTATAACAACTTTAGATTTTTTTCCTCTGAAGGATTTACCAATCGATTTTTGTGCAATCTTTATAGCTGTGGTTATGTCTTCTGGTTTTTGTTTCTTCAGAACCGAGGTAGCATTCTTCACCGCTGATGAAAACAGTTTTTTCCCACATACACCATTCTTGGATATACCCACCCCCAATTTTGCTTTAGCCTTCATAGCGTTGGTGACAAAATATGCGTTTAGTTTTTCTCCCCAGCTGTTATCTTTAGCTTTAACTCGTCCCCAAGCTTTTTCTGCTAAGTCTTTATCTGCTCTATTTCGTTCTTTTATATTTTCAGTTTTGGAATAAGCTATATCATGAATTTTGCAAGCCTCGTCTAAACCATTTATTCCTTTATCATTTCTATCCAATCGTTTCTTCAGTTTTGTCCCAGGCCCACAAAAATTATAACCGGGTAAATGCAGTTCAAATGGCAATGAAGTAATTAAATTATTCAACAATCCTCTCCCTTTGACGTCCCTTTTGGTATTAATGTTGTTTTTCGAATAAATTATCACTTTATACGTTTTTCACCTAAAGGTTTAAATAATATAAAATTGAGTGAAACAAATTATTAATTCAGTCGCAAAAATGCGGTTAATAAAGCAGGATACGAATATTGATGTTAGAAATTTCGATTTCACACAAACAAAATCTCAGAAAATCAGACATAGCTCTTTGTTACCGAATTCAATACGAGCTATAATAGTGGGTCCTTCCAATTGTGGGAAAACTAATATTATGATAAGCTTGATTGAAAGTCCAAACGGATTGAAATTTGAAAATATATATTTATACTCAAAGTCGTTACATCAACCAAAATATGAATATTTAAAGAAGCTCATTTCAACCGTAAAAGGCATGGGGTTTTACACATTTTCTGAAAATACTACTGTCATACCACCCGATAAAGCGAAAATGAATTCCATAATGATATTTGATGATGTCGCCTGCGAAAAACAAAATAATATTCGTGCTTATTTTTGTATGGGTAGACATAATAATATAGATTCATTTTATTTATGTCAAACATACACACGCATCCCGAAACATTTAATACGTGATAATGCTAACATAATTATTATTTTCAAGCAAGACGTAATGAATATGAAACATATTTTCAGTGACCACGTTGGAAATGATATGACATTTAATAATTTTATGGATATATGTCGAACATGTTGGAAAGAAAAATATGGTTTTTTAGTTATAAGTAAGGATAGCGATATTACTGATGGACGGTATAGAAAAGGATTTGATGTATTTATTTACATTTAGTAAATGATAATATCTCAACTGAAACAGATGGTACAATTATAGTACCGGTTGAATGCTATTAACCTTACAAAAAAAAATCATTGAAAACACAAATAACAGCCTCACTCAAAAATCCAACAGACCAGTTTACAAAGAAAACAGCTCTATCTATATATATAAAAATGAAACGGTCCATCTGTGTAATGGCATCACGTCAGAACGGCTGGAGCGATTTGGATGATTTTTTTTTTATTCGATTCTAAATTTTCACGAGATGGTTTATATAGAAAAAAAAAATTAATTGGACAAAGGGGCGTGGTACCTCCCATACAAATCGCAGGTTAAAAATCCGATATTTCTGCTCCTATTATAGGTATAGTGCTGAAATTTTGTTTGTATGCATTTAATGGCAGATTATGTGAATTTTCCAAAAATGGGCGGAATCGGACCAATGGGCGTGGCCCCGCCCATATAAGCCAAATTTTGAAATTGAGATATTTTGCACAATTTGTTAGCGAGAGTGCTGGAATTTTGTGTATACGTAAACGGTGGCAGTCTACGTGATTGGTCCAAAAATGGGCGGGATCGGACCAATGGGCGTGGCCCGCCCACATAGACAAAATTTTGATATCTTGCACAATTTGCTAGCGGGAGTGCTGCAATGTTGCGTATATGTATCTGGTGGCATTCTACGTAACTGGTGAAAAAATGGGCGGGACCGGACCAATGGGCGTGGCCCCGCCCATATAAGCCAAATTTTGAAATTGAGATATTTTGCACAATTTGTTAGCGAGAGTGCTGGAATTTTGTGTATATGTAAACGGTGGCAGTCTACGTGATTGATCCAAAAACGGGCGGGATCGAACCAATAAGCGTGGCACCGCCCATATAAGCCAAATTTAAAAAATGTGATATCTTGCACAATTTGTTAGCGAGAGACCTGGAATTTTGTGTATATATATCCGTTGGCGATCTACGTGATTGGTCCAAAAATGGGCGGGTTCGGACCAATAGGCGTGGCCCCGCCCACAATGACCAAATTTTGAAATTGATATTACTTGCACAATTTTTTATCTAGAGTGCTGTCATGTTGTAGATATGTATCTGGTGACAGTCCACGTGATTGGTCCAAAAATTGGCGGGATCTGACCAATGGGCGGGCCACCGCCCATATAAGCCAAATTTTGAAATTGAATTATCTTGCTCATTTTGTTAGCGAGAGTGTTGAAATTTTGCGTATATGTATCTGGTAGCTGTCTACGTGATTGGCTTTCAAATGGGCGGAATAGGACCAGTGGGCGTGGCTGCAGCTGCTCACTCCAATACAATCGCAATATGATAATGTGATGCAATATCAATGAAACAAGAATTTGGAAATTTTATAAGTATACATTTCTATTTTCTGGACTTTCCACTGAATTCGGTATTTTTTCATTCAGTGAATTTATTACTAATACCAGTAAGGAAAGGCAGAAAGTCGGGCGGGGCCGACTATATAATACCCTACACCTCCCTAACAATGCGATAAGGGTCATTGCGATAATAATTTGGAATAATTGGTAAATGTATTTTGAACCGATAATCGCAAAATTAAGCAATATTCGTTCCTAAATTGAGAAAAATCTTTCTGGAGAACTTTGTAATGATCGGAAGTAAAGTAGAACTTCTATAGCGCTTTGTAACCAAATCTGGAGGAACATATATATGGAGGTTATATATAAATCTGAATCGATTTTCCTAGAATACTCATTCATGTAAAATAGAAACCTGTTTCTGTCGAATTTCGTACTGATGGGATATAAAACACAGTCTCTACAGCGCTTACATGTCAAATTGGGGGTAACATATATATATGGGGGCTATATCTAAATCTGAACTGATTTTCTCCGAATTTTGCGGCATTCCTTCATGTAATAAGAAACCTCTTTCTGCCGAATTTCTTACTGATCGGATATAAAATACAGTTTCTACAGCGCTTGAATTTCAAATCGGGGGTAACATATATATGGGGACTATATCTAAATCTGAACCGATTTTCTCCGAATTTGGCAGTATTCCTTCATGTAATAACAAACCTCTTTCTGCCGAATTTCGTACTGATCGGATATAAAATACAGTTTCTACAGCGCGAATTTTGACATGGGCAGCGAAGCGCACCGGGCTCAGCTAGTTTGAAATAAAAACAGATCCATTTTGTAAACTCAACTGGTCGGTTTTAAATATTAACAGACCAGTTCAAAATATGAACAGGTCAGTTCAAAATATCAACAGATCAGTTCAAAATATTAAACAGAAACACATATCGTGTTGTTACGCTCTTTAAAATGAATGAAGGCATTGTGAAGGAACTTATTAAATCTAGAAATATCTTGAAAAAGAAATTTCAAAGCATTAAATTAGGTGAAAATGAAATGACAAGTCATTTAGAGAGTACATTCAAACCTATAACAACACAACTAAAAAATATTATAAAATCACCCCACGAAAGCATCACCCCCAAAAAAGAATTTCAAAAGGATAATGATTTCGAGGGTTTCAGAAATAAAAAGAAATTGAAAATTGAATTTGATACCGAGAATCGAAACGAAGATGAAACAAATGATGAACAGTTTTATTCACAATCAGAAGAAGAAGAAGAAGAACAGCAAGAGGGTGTTATTAACTTAAACTCTTTACATAGAAATAAGAAACTTGATACAATATATGGACCACACAAAGACGAAAATGGTGTTTGGAAATTTGGCGCAAGCGATCTAAGTTTAAACGAGCATAAAATAATAATTGGAAATCAAACATGGGCATTCACACCGGGTTTATATGAACTTTTATTCCACAAAAATCCTAAGAATTATGACTCATATGAATTGGATATCTATAGAAAGATTTTAGTGAATACGAATGCACACAGAAGAAATTATAGTCCCAATGAACAAATAAAGGGAAATAAAGGCTTGAAGTACACAACAATAATAAAAAAATTATTTCAAACAACTCATACAGGTGAAGGTTTAATGAGTGTTAATCTTCAGAAACCAAACTATATATACTGTGATGATCCTAACGAATTAGTTGAACGTCTAAAACTTTTAATCGCGTCAAAAAATGCTGGGCATAGTAACCAAAACAATGAAATAGTATCCATTATCGAAGAATTAAGAGAAGCAAATATAATACATTGATTTTGGGGTAAACAATCAATTACAACATGAGTGTCGACAAGTTCGGTCACTTTTCCAACTCTGATGCATTAAGGAGAAATGCTCAAAAAATTTTGGGAATTGGTTTTGACCGGCATTATAACCTCGATATCCAAAATAAGAAAATCAAGAATTTGGCCCCACCGTCGGAAAATACAGACGCAATCAACAAAGCTTACCTACAAACACAAATCATACATTCACAAGAAATATTAAAAAGAGATTTAAGTAGGCAATTTGTAATCATAAACAATGAAATATCTCAATTAAAAAACAATATTAAGGATTTACACAATGTTTTAAGTAGAATGTCAAGTACTCGTACAATAATTTATAACGATCATAACTAAATCATGGAAAGACGAACAATTATCAATGAGCTACACGCTCAAGCTCGCAAAAATTTTCCTCGACGGAGAGTAATTATGAAAGGCATCGACGATTTATGGCAAGCGGATTTGGTTGAAATGGGGAATTATTCTACAATAAATAAAGGACATAGATATTTGCTAACAGTAATTGATACCTTCTCAAAATTTGCATGGGCAGAAGCAACTAAATCAAAAAATGCCAGCGACGTTTCCACAGCATTTAAAAAAATATTGGATAAAGGTAGAATACCAAAAAATTTACAAACAGACGATGGAAAAGAATTTTTTAACCAAGAATTTTATAATCTAATGAAAATGTATTCTATTAACCACTATTCAACGTATAGTGTAATGAAAGCATCAATCGTTGAACGATTTAACCGAACACTAAAATCATTAATGTTTCGAGAATTTTCTTACAACGGTTCCTACCATTGGCTTGATATATACAAAAATTTGATTGATTTCTACAATAAGAAAAAACATCGAACAATAAATATGCCCCCCATTGAAGTAAATTCTAAAAATGAAAAAAGGTTACTCTCGACGGTGTACAGTCATCTCAAAATGTTCCCACCGTCAAAATACCATGTGGGGGATTACGTACGTATAAGCAAATATAAAAATATATTTGAGAAGGGGTATACACCGAATTATAGCACAGAGATATTTCGTATAAAATCTATACAGATTACAAATCCTGTTACGTTTATCTTAGAAGACTATCAAGGAAACCCAATCAAAGGCGGGTTTTATAAAGAGGAAATTCAACGCACACGCTTCCCCAACACATACCTCGTTGAAAAGGTTTTGAAAACTAAGGGCGACAAAGTATACGTTAAGTGGTTAGGATTCTCTAAAGATCACAATTCATGGATAAACAAAAGCAATATGCTCTAGTGAAAACATAAATAAAAACAAATAAAATAATGAAAATAGTTTTCATTTACTTGTCAGCTTTCACTATGTCAATAACATTAGCCCTAAGCGGAAGATCTTCGGTTCTAACATCCAATTACTTTCCACCAATTCAATTAACCGAAGACTATGAATGCGCTCTGGTAGATTTTCATTCATATAATTCCATTCCAAACGTAGACCATGATAATAACTTGTTTCATATTGATGATCGAGTAATTGAAATTCCTATTGGTTCTTACGAACTGGAAGATATAGTTGACTATATTAAACTAGCCTATGGTAAACAAGACGGTCTCAAGACAATAGAAATCGTTGCAAACAATAATACCTTACAAATAGAGATATTTTCATCTCATGATGATATTGATTTTAACAAAGAACGGTCTATAGGAACCCTGTTGGGATTCAATGGAGGAATTTTGAAAGCAAATACGAAACATACGTCATATCTTCCCGTAAACATTATGAAAGTAAACGCAATACAAATACAATGTAATATAACATCAGGATCTTACATGAATAATCTATCTGTACATACTATTCATGAATTTGGTATAAATGTATCTCCAGGATATAAATTGGATGAAATAACAAGGAATTTAATTTATTTACCAGTAAACGTCAAAGAAATCAGTTCACTGAAAGTTTGGATAGTAGATCAAGAACAACGATTAATAAATTTTCGTGGAGAAGAGATTACACTTAGGCTACATCTGAGATCAAAAGCAAAATGATTATTTATAATAAATATAGTCCTAAAAAGACCTTTCCAAACATTCCAATTAAAGCAGTCAAACCCAAAAGGTTGCCACTAACAAAGGAAAATAAAATTTTTTTAAAATCTTTAAAATTACGTTTAAAACAAAATGTCTGAAATACTAAATGTTCTTGAAAAACCATTCACCGATGACAATATAATCAAAAAAGACTACCACAGCTACGTACCATATATAAATTCATTTAAAAATAATGATGAAATAAGAATAACCATTCAAAATCAAGATTTATATGTATTGCCAAGCGAGAGTTATATTTACATAGAAGGTTCTGTAACAGTAGAGGGCGGCGAAAAAACATCAAATGCTCGTTTACGCAATAATTGTATAGCTCACATGTTCGATGAAATTCGTTATGAAATTAATGGTGTTGAAATCGATCGCACTCGGTATTTAGGTGTATCGAGTACCATCAAGAACTTTGTGTCCCTTACTGATTTTGAGAGTAATATGATGAGAAATGCTGGATGGAATAATGGCGCCGACTTAAACATGAGTGTGTTTAACTTTTATGTACCCCTTAAGATGCTGTTGGGATTTGCCGAAGATTTCACCAAAGTTATATTACATAGTAAACATGATCTTATTTTGCTCCGAAGCTCCAGTGACCAGAACGCATGTTATTCCTCGGAGTCAAATGAAACTGCAAATTTAACAATTACGAATATCACGTGGAGAATTCCGCATGTGCACTTGTCTGACACATCCAAATTACAAATTATGAAGACGATAAAGAGTGGAACATCGCTACCGATTACATTTCGTAGTTGGGATTGTCATTTTAACCCAACATTTAATGGCGCAACCAAATGTAATTGGAATGTGAAACTGTCTATGAACAGAGAAAGACCACGTTTCGTACTATTTGCTCTTGAAAAAGATGGAAAGTTTGTTCACAGTAATTTAACAAACATTAAAGTCCATCTTAACTCGGATACTTATCCATACGATGACTTAAATTTAAAATTCGAAGAGAATCGATATGCTGTACTTTATGATATGTATACTAAATTTCAACAAAGTTACTTTTTGAGGGAGTCACAACCAATTATTTCATGTGAGAAATTCAAGGAGTCACCAATAGCTGTAATTGATGTCAGCCATCAAAACGAAATTGTTAAAAGCGGACCAATTGATATCAAAATCGAATTTGAGACCTCTAAATCCATTCCTGAAAACACTAATGTTTATTGTTTACTACTTCACGAACGTTTGCTAGAATACACACCTTTAACTGGAATCGTCCGAAAAATTATTTAAGTATTAATAATGAAATGTTTTTTTTTTGTATTTCCATATAAAAATTAATAAATAAAAAAAAACACACAAGTATTGTATTCCAAATCAAAATACATTTGTCTTTATTGATGAAAGAAAGCATAAAAAATATACGGTAAACAATAATGTACATTATTTCTTAATTATAGGTTAAGATCATGAAGTTCATCCCAATTTGCGAGATTTGAATTATCAATTTCATTAAAACATACATCCATTGGAATTGTAGAATATAGGTCTGATTCATTAACTCTTTCTAAATCATCTGATTTATTCTCAATATTCAAATCTAGAATTTCATTTAAAGCCGAAATTTCCAAGCTATTAATTTCGTTAAGGCTTACATCAAGTTCCATCGGATTAATAGAGTTTAGGTCAATATTTATATTATATAAATCACAATCAAGCCTGTAATGACCCCACGCATACGTATTTATACCATCGGGTCTTACTTTTCTCTTATCATCGTCATAGCTTAGACATATTTTATTTATCTTATCTGTATAAATAACATGTTTTCTAGATCTAAATGTAAACATATCGTCATAATATTTTTGTCTTTTAATTAAACATTCTCGATATGTATCTATAGTACATTTTTTTAGCACAGATTTTTTTACACCCTTAGACTTTTTAATGTCTTTACTTCCTTCCACTTTAATTGCGTACATCTTAGGTCTAAGTCCCACAAATTCGGTCATAGCCATACCACAATTTTCATCCTTCATCATCCCAATCACCTTCTTATTTACAAGAGGGATACCATATTTATTATCTGGTGGAAAGTCTGAAGTGTCAAACCTTGTTTTTAACTCATCTGGAGTAAGTTCTTTAAAAAGATCTCTACCATAAAAAGTTAGAATAAATGAATCAGTATCTATATAATTTACACAAAAATCGTTTTGAAACTTAATTTTCAAAAAGTCATAGAGGAAGTCATACATAACCCATTTAGAAAGATCCAAAACACAAAAGCCTAAATAAATTGGTTTGTTGTATAATACGTTTACACGGTTCAGTTGAATGGCAACCATATCCTCTGAAAATTGTGATAAGCTATTGAAATTTGGTTTTGCAATTAAATCTCTCGCTCCCAGCCTGTTTCTGTTTGTTCTATCCCAAGTCTTTACTATTTTAACATCTTTTCTTTTATCCACATTTTCCATAGTTTTACCATATACAGCATTGTTTAAAAGTTTGTAAAAATCTTTTTCAAAAGAATTTTTTGCTTTTGCTCTCATCTCATTATTTTTTAGTATATATTTTTCCAACCATTTTGATTGAGAGAAAGAAAGGATGCTGTGTACTTTTTTTAGTATTAATTTATGCTTTAGACACTGCTGCAATAGTTTGTAATGGATCTTGTATGTTCGTTTTTCGGAAAAGTCTGTAATTAATTTTTTATATTTAGACCCTCCAACAGTTTTACTCTCCGCACAGAAGGGTAAATCATTGTGAAGATCATGCAAATCTTTTGGATACTCTAAATCAACACAAAATATGTAGCCTGTTGGCGAATCGTCGGGTATTGATTTTATTTCCTCTTCATTTGTATATTTTCCAAAATCTGTTCCCTCAAGCCATCTAAAGTTATTTACTGGGAGATATTGTGTCATAGCTTTACCATACAAATTATTCACATCTAGGTAGTATATATTTACAATTGGTTTATTTTTATCATAACCTTGCGTACCCTCTGTGTTCGCTACTGAGTGTCTTTTGGAACATTGAACTATACCACCTCGTATGGCATTCTTACAGAAGTTGTACATGTTAATATCAGTGAGAAGTTGTAATTCAACTTTTGTACATAAGAGCATCGCATCCCAAGAAAGAGATGGGGCGGTATAATATTGACAGGGATCCAATTTGTGCACATCTATACATAATGTTCTAAAATTTTCAAAAACGTCAGTCAACAATAGAACATCCGTTTTTAAATACAATTCCATGTAATCTTTCAGATTTGTACAACCAAAATTTGTCCATACATTCTGTGCATGTTTGTAATCCTCTGACGAACACTCGGTGTCCGTCATTTTATTATAAAAGTATTTCTTCGGAGGAAGTTGTTTCTCAAAAAATTTTTGAAATGATGATATATAATCATACGGAAATACCCCCTTTTTATTCATGAGTCTAAAATCTTTATTGTTTGGAAAATGTGTACGTACTGTCTGAAGATCCTTTTCAGGTAAATTTCGGGCCAGAGAATCTAAGCTGGCAGCCATGAATCGAAAACTGTCTAGAAATCGCAACTCTAGTCTGTTTTTATCATTCATTGGAAGAAAATGAGACATAGATATATATAATTCCTTATTTAATGGAATTACTTTAGTTTCTCCTTCATAGTCAATAAGATCTTTAATGAAAAGGTGACAATCGTAGGATGAAAAATTATGAAAAAATATTGGAATAAATGTTGCTATCTGATGCTGAAGATTACATTGATTATGCGCTGCCCCCCTGTATTTCCCAGTTAAATGACAGTGATCCCTTACCCTATCGTTACCTAAAGTTTTGTCACATATGTGACAATTTTCAGAAGTTACAAAATTTACTTCCTCCAAGGGTGTTAAACTAATCATTGGTTTCTTTACAGTCAAATAATTATTGTAAATAAATTTACAATCCCTAACGAGATTTTCCAAAAATTTTTTAGAGGCGTCCTCACCTGTATATATACAAAACTTATTTAAACTAGAATTATAACTACACTTAATGTTATAACTAAAAGCACAAGGTGTGTGCTTTTGTATCATGCTGGTTTTTGTGGTATTTGCGCTCACCACATCCTCTAATACACATTCAAAATCTGCGTATACTACGAAGGGTACTTTCAATTGACGCTCGTAGTGAGTAAATTTTAATATTGCTTTATCTTCCGAGGGCAAGCGAGTTACAATACCCCCGCATTCCTGTTTGTGTTGCGCAAATTTATCTGTCGAATGGAAGTGTTGGACACATCCATTACAAATAAAAACAGCTCCGTTATGATTTGATAATTGATGGCTCAAAAGACTGTAAAGAAAAAAATATTTTTAAATATATCATATATAAATTTCATTTTTCGTATATTACTTTGACATTCGCTTTATCCAAATGTAATGGAAATTATCGCCTTCGTGAAGCAGCATCAAATTGATGTGGTATTTTTTCTCTTTCTTTGTTATGTGATAGGGTCCAACAATTTGGTCTCCTTCATAACCAAAGACATTGATGCTTATGTCATCATTGTTTGCTTCGAACACTTTAACATGTTTTATGGCTAAGGGAAATTGAAGCCCTTGGAAGTTTAGCGTGATACCACTTTGCAATGTTATCGTATCACGTGCGATGTCAACATTATAGGAAGATGTGTCACAAGGCTTATGGGAGGGTTTATTTTCCAATGCTGCCACCAAACTCCATTTGAAACAATATTCATCATTCAAATTGTTTATGTTGAGACATGCATTCTTTTTTGCCAATGACTTTGGTGTTTTAATGAATTTTGAGCCTTTGGTGAGATCAGCCTTGTTAATATTAATGTCAAGTTTTAGAATTTTTTGTAATGCCCAACCTGAATCACGCTCTTGAAATTCGAACATCTTGTGCATTATGGCATTAGTGTGGTCATCAAACAAATTATTAATGTTATCTCCCAGAGTTAACAGAGTCATTTTAGATACGTGGTTGAAAATCTTGGGTGTAGTTAAGGAATCGGGATCGGGGATTCTACCTCTAGAAGTTGATGGTCCATCACTCATATTTAGATCATTATCTGCTCTGGGTTTAACATATTCACCTTGAAGTTCTATGTTGAACTTCAAAATTGTGTGCTCCACCAAACTGAGCTTGAGCAACTTCAGGAGTGACTCTTTTGTCTCACAAAGAAAATTTTCAGGTAACAGAGTTCCATTTGAATTATTATATTCGTATGTTATAATACGTTTATTGAATGAACTCTTTATGACTGTTATATCCCCATCAATGTTCCTTCTAACAGTATCCTTATGTCCATTGGTACGAACGTGGTTACGCATGGATACCACTTGTACATAACAGTCTTTACAAAAGTACGTATTCTTAGTATTTTTTACAGCTTCAGGAGCATTTTGATTATAATACTGATACTGCTCATTTAACGTCGGCCACTGTTTTTCATGTTGTGTTTGTAAAACTCCTGTATGTTGTTGGTATTGTGTGGGTGAAATCAATCCTAGATGTTGAATTGAAGGATCTTTCTGTAGATCATGACGTAGTTTGTGATCTCCATTTATAGAAAATATTTTTAGTTTTCCCGAATCTGCTTCATATTTTTTATTAATCAACATCGATTCACTTAAATTTGTATTATTATGAAACACTTTTTGATGATGTTTCATTACATAAATGTTTTTGAATAGTTTTCCACATACAAGACAATGATGTTTCATATGTCTTGTAAAATCTCTCTTAGCTTGAAAAGACTCATTACAAAATACACAGGTATTGAGAGACATTCTGCACTTAAAATTTTTATTTTATACAATTAAGATTTGAAACTGAATGCTTTACAAGCTGTAGCTTTAATCAAACTGACTTTCCAAATCATTTCTCTTCGTTTATAGAGCATTCATCCCTTTTCAATTCATATCAACGTTGACCATGGACAGGAAATATTTTTCTCTTTACAAATGCATTCCCTCCCAACTGTTTACATACGATTTGATCGTATTTCATAATAATTTGTATCGAATATGAAACAACCACAAAAATATGTTTGTTTACCTAAAAGTCTTTGCGGATTTGGTGTGAAGTTCTGGATATTCAGAACTACACACACACACACATTGTGCTCTGGATATGTCACAAAGGAATCAATTCAAGTTCAATTGTATGGTCCGTCCGTTTGGTTCTAGTTTCCGATAGACAGACGGGCAACCAAACAATTCAATAGCATGATCTGACTGTTTGGCGCTAGTGTCCGACAGACAGACGGACAACCAAACACATAGCATGACGCACTCATGATGTGGATAATGAATGCTGAGTTTTTTAATTAGTATATTCAGATTACAAGTGCCACAACTTTGTTTGCATAATGTTATTATACTTATATGCTACAATGTTGTGCTGCGTAAAGAACTCGGTAGGGCTTTAAATTTTTTTGGATGCCGCTGATCTTAAAAGTCTTTACGGATTTGGTGTGAAGTTTTGGATAGTCAGAACTACACACACACACACACACACACATTGTGCTCTGGATATGTCACAAAGGAATCAATTCAAGTTCAATTGCATGGTCCGTCCGTTTGGTTCTACTTTCCGATAGACAAACGAACAACCAAACAATTCAATAGCATGAACTGACTGTTTGGCGCTAGTGTCCGACAGCCAGACGAACAACCAAACACATAGCATGACGCACTCATGATGTGGATAATGAATGCTGAGTTTTTTAATTAGTATATTCAGATTACAAGTGCCACAACTTTGTTTGCATAATGTTATTATACTTATATGCTACAATGTTGTGCTGCGTAAAGAACTCGGTATGGCTTTAAATTTTTTTTGGACGCCGCTGATCTTAAAAGTCGTTGCGGATTTGGTGTGAAGTTTTGGATACTCAGAACTACACACACACACATTGTGCTCTGGATATGTCACAAAGGAATCAATTCAAGTTCAATTGCATGGTCCGTCCGTTTGGTTCTAGTTTCCGATAGACAGACGGACAACCAAACAATTCAATAGCATGAACTGACTGTTTGGCGCTAGTGTCCGACAGACAGACGGACAACCAAACACATAGCATGACGCGCTCATGATGTGGATAATGAATGCTGAGTTTTTTAATTAGTATATTCAGATTACAATTTTTGGACGCCGCTGATCTACTTGACTGGCGGACTTACTGATCGTTTTACGACCACTTTGTTTGTTTGTTTTGAAAAGGCAAAAATTTGCAGATCGCCAAAAAAAAATTCATTGGATCGCCAGTCGATCACTCTCAATTTGTTATTGGCTTGGCTTGGGCAGACGGATTGCTTGGAAAGACCATTGAATAAAACTAAGATGTGGACACACAAACCAATAGCCTAACATGGACAGACATACTATCACAAAAGATGGACTGGTGGGGAACTGTTTACACGCATACATGCATACCATGTGTGTATGAAAGACGGACTGGTGGGGAACCGTTGACACACATACCATGTGTTTATTTGTGATTCGACAATCAACCATACCTAGATATACAGCAAATCCCAGCTGCGGACTCACAATGTGATTCTAGAATCAACCATACCTAGATGTACAGCAAAGCCTAGCTGCAGACGCACATACCAATGAGTCATGCTGATCTCAAGTACATAAACATAAACACTGATTCA
The DNA here is from genome assembly GCA_963930755.1 of Eudasyphora cyanicolor. Taxonomy (NCBI): domain Eukaryota; kingdom Metazoa; phylum Arthropoda; class Insecta; order Diptera; family Muscidae; genus Eudasyphora; species Eudasyphora cyanicolor. The sequence goes on from OZ005737.1 coordinate 63,966,383, forward strand.
GACCTACAGAACATCTGGCGACCACCAACGAAGTGGCCAAATAGTATCAAATTACATTGGAATATAAACACATAAAATCGACGACGACGTCAGAATTCACACATACATACACATAAAATTGACACAGACGTACGAATTCACACATACATACACATAAAATGGACGATGACGTCATCATGACGTCATCAGACCACCCACGAAGTGGCCAAATAGTATCAAATTACACGTTTGCTCTCTCAATTCCCCTCTACTTTTTTCACTTAGAAAAGTTGTTCGGAGATTCCTTATTTTACAAACAAGTTTTTCTTATACCGATTTTCTGTTAGAGAAGTATTTCAGAGCCAATTGATCCTTTCGATAATTCGTGTGAAGAGTTATTCGGAGTGACCAATTCTTATAGGTTTAGGGAGCATATTTTCTTTCGAAGACGAATTTTATTATGGTACAGTAAATAGGTGTTAACTTTTTTAACTTCTGCTGGTACTTAATGTGCTTCTAAAAGAGTGATGTAAATACGAGGTAATATGGCGGTTAATTATACTTAATGTACGCTCATATATATGAATAGTTTGGAAAAAGGTTTCTGTATCTGCTTTGTTTAAGAGTCCTGAATCGCCGTAGTTAGTTGTTTGCCACCCAAGAAAAAAAAATATGTTTCCCAAGAGAATTACTCCGAAAAGGTCATAACTTTTAAATGTTATGTTCTGTTCTTGGTCGATAAGCAGTTCTTATCCTATTGGCCATGAATGAATGTATATTATATGAAAATCCTTTATATTCGTGCCATTTCTTATGGTTCATTCGTTCTTTCATTTAATTTTTTGCTCTTATTCTCCATAAAGATGATGCAATTTCTTAAGGTTTAATATAATTTTACCTTTTTTCCCCGTTTACTTCTCAGTTTGGCTGCTTATTAAAGAAGCAGCAAACATAAAGTCGTTAAGATATCAAATCGATTTTTCTTATCGCCAACATCACCATCCATAACAACAACAAAGAAACAACGACAACTAACTAAATAGCAGTCAAGGCAATCTCGTTGGACGAGTGGGAGTAGAAAATAAAATGTTGGAAAAATATGAAGTCGGATGGGGGGAGGCAGGACGAGGATGACTTTTGTTAGAGTACCTATCCTCTCATTCATTCATCCATTGGGAAAATAACAATAATATAAAATGCATTAAGATTTTAAATATTCAGATAGAGTAGAACGACGCAAGGATCCTAACCCAAAAAATAGAGATACTACAATTCCAAAACGCCACTCAGCAGCAGTGGTTGTGCCAGTTGACAGCAGAAGGAAGAATGCTCGCTCGTCCTCGTCCACCCGCTCATAGAAATGGCATCAGTGATATTTAATAACAACAATTGTTGTAATAAAACGCCAAAAATGCCAGCGAAGAAAAAAATGTTGACAACAAAAGACTCGATATTTTGCACAATAATGAAATAATAATAATAGTAATAAAATAAAAAGAGAAAAAACCACGATGCTGTTTGGACTAAATAATGGTAGCGTGAATGGAAGGACAGTAACTACAGTGGAAGAGATGGTTTAAATACTGCTTAATGTAGTTGTGCACCTGCCTACGGCAGCATGTAGGGCCACTATATATATGTGTGTTCTTGGAATTTACCCAAGCCACCAAACCAGGGATTTGGAGCGGTGGAGAGACCGAGCAGAGCATAGAGAGGATTGTAGCGGTTCTGCCAGTGCAGAACGGGTTTCTTAATTTTTTACGGAGTTGGACGTTTATTAGGCTTATTTTGCCGAATTAGTGATGAAAGCAGCGGATGGAACCAGAGCGGATAAAAGCTCCAGAACGCTGGAGCTGACTGTTCTCCCCGATCCGACTATATGACTTGTATCCGAAGAAGTAATGTTACTTCGCATACAAGTGTAACGACTGACAGCTTCCGTAGTGCACCTTGGGTAACGCTAAAAGCTCTGCCCAGTAGGGGTTGTACTTAAAACAATCTCCTCTAAGTCCGAAGTGTTATGCGTACCGTGCTCATTGGACTTGTCTGTTCGCAGTTAAAAGTTACCGTAGATTGTGTTTTGAAGGCTGCCTTTACCGATACATGGACGCCGCAGCATCGACTCAGTCCTCGTCATGTTTTTGGGGACTATGAAGTGATAGACAACTAATACACGAGGATCTAAACCTAGGTCTGACAACAAGTTTAGTGATCCAAAGACCTCTTCTAAGGCGGCAGCACTACCTGGCACTTCGGTTTCTATGGCAAGCATACCCGTCCTTCATGTAATGAGAAAGTCGACCCTGCATCTCTGACCAACAAGCAGAGAGAATCCCTAAAGTGGGCACGGATTATTTCTGAAGAATAGGATACTGCGTCGACTTTCAAGGCTGCGCTCCCCAGATGAACCGCCGACTTCCAAGAGGACCGAAGTGTTCAGTGGTAACGCTCCTTTTTAGCATAAACGTACTCAGAACGTTTCGACGTACGACCATCATTTGTGTTGTTTACAGTGACTTGAAAAAATCAATTTGGCAATAAAATGGAAATAACTCTTAAACATTTTCGTGCGATAATTTTTCACAACTTTCGACGTGGATTATCACGACAAGAGTGCATTGATGAACTTAAATCTTTGTATGGCGGTGAAGCACCATCCTATAGCACATTGATACCGTGCGTCAACTGATAATGCAAGATCGTCATGTGACATACCGTGAGATAGAGGCATCCTTGGGCATTTCTTCCACCAGCATACATTCGCTATTGCATGAACACCTGGCCGTAAAAAAGCTTTGTTCTCGTTGGATCCCGCACAATTTGACAATCGCTGAAAAAAAGGCTCGATTGGTGCAAAGAAATTTTGAAAAAATACGATCGCGGTGCTTCAAAATACGTTTGTAAGATCGTCACAGGTGACGAATCTATGCGTATGAGTCCAAAACAAAACAGCAATCGACCGTGTGGGTTTTCGAAGACGAGCCAAATCCAACGAAAGTTGTTCGTGGAAGAAGCACTTCGAAGGAAATGGTTGCCTGTTTCTCCGGCAAAACTGCTCATGTGGCCACTGTTCCGTTTGACAACGTAGGACGGTCAATTCTGAGGGGTACACCACAATTTGTTTGCCTGAAGTCTTCGGAGAAATTCGAAAAACAAACAAGAGAAGACGAATCATTGTGCACCATGACAATGCGATCTCTCATAAATCGGCTTAAACCAGCGCCTTTTTGACCGACCAAAACGTCGAATTGATGGGTCATCCGCCGTACAGCCCTGATTTGACACCCAATGACTTATTCTTATTCACTCACATCAAGAAAAAACTGCTTGGTCAACGTTTTTCGACGTCTGAAGCAGCTGTCGAAGCGTTCAAAAACCATGTTTTGGAGGTGAATTTTCAACACACTGTAACCAAAACAATTCGCGCTCAAATGACAAAACGGTCTGAGTGAAGTTATGCTAAAAAATGTCATACTTTCCAATGAAAGCTCCAGTTTTCATTTGGCAACACCAGCATTGCCAGGACCGAAATATAAATAGCAACCCTCGTAGTTTGGGAATTCATAGCTTCATCTTCCCTAAAATGCTAGAGCTGAAGTGAGAAAACTTGTTTTGCAACCAGCTGTTGTTTTCTCCTCCTCTGGTTCGTTACCAAGTTGCCAGATTGTTTTTCATTCGAACACGGCGGTCTTGGTGCTGCCACAAATTAAATATTCACACAACAAACAGTTTATAGCGTATTATTTCCCGATTAAACTGGGAATGGTAATTAGTATTAGAGGAACGGCGGGTGAATTAGAGTGTCTACCTTAGTATTTAAATAAGAAAGTTTATAACCTATCATTTCCCGATTCAACCTCGAAAGTTCATTAGAATTTGAGGAACCGCAGGTGATTTAGAGTGCCTACAAAGCAATCCTTCTGAATGTGCTCTTTGAAGAGTTCCCAACATTGGGCTGATCTTAGCAAATATTTAATTATAATAGTTTTAAATATATTTTCTCTGGATTTGCAAGCGATGTCAACTGTATAACCTAAAAAGGTGGCTAGCCAACCGTTTCCTCTACCGACCGTAGGATTTATGATGAAGGGTTAAGTGACAATGACTTTCAAGTTACCTGCTGCTAATGACAACTGCAAAAATTATACAGAATTATAGATTTTTCACTAGGTTCTAGACCATCTTTGCCTCTATTATGTATTATAGAGGCAAAGGTGGTATTGAGCCAGGTCAGTAGCCAAATGAAAAATCAATAACGATTTAAAGACCGAAATAAAAAACAAACAAAAATACGATTATACAGAATTGCGAATTTAAAATAAACCAGTTGCCAACTCTTATTGTCTGAGGTGAGTTTCCAGCGGATTTATTTATGTATGGATCTGTTAATTGATTCACAATTAAATCTTTGGGCATATGTTACAATTGTGCCATCATCTGTAATAATTTCTTTAGTTTGGCTACACTTTATTGAAATTTAAAACACTTTTGTTAAAAATGTGTTAATCACAGTTTTTGGATACCTTGATGAAAATTCGAAGTGGACTCTAACAATATTTTATCTCTCTTTTAACCACTGTGCTAGTGGGCAGATATCGTTCGGTAGGACCTTTAAAGCTTTCAACAAAACGCTATATGTACGAGCAAAATCTCAAGAATTTTCGAAAGATTGCAAGAGATGGAGAGCAAGCGATAAGAATGAAGCATGGGAATGGAAATAAAAATCTAAAAATAATTACCTTAAACTTCCGACAGGTGGCGATGCATACGGTATGCCCAGATAAGCTTCAACTAATGGCGATGAACGCACAACAATGCCACGCACCAGACCGTATTTCGTTTTTATAGTGTTCGTGCTCAATTTGACGCTGCCATGAAATGCCTCGGATGTGTGCCACATGGATGACAATAGCAACAGCAGCAGCAACAATAATGTGGTGGTGTTGCCGCCATTGCTGCTGCTGGTGAGTGGCAACGCAGAGCAGGGCAATTTTATGTGGAAATTTGAATGATGATAATGATCACAATATAGGGATGACGGCGGAGACGTCGGTGTCCTACTTGGTCTGAATATTGCAAAGAATGATGAGGAGTATGATGATGACGACGACGATGACGTTGGTGTCAGTAGATGGCTGGCTGCTTCTTCACTTTGAGTGAATGGCAACGATGCTGCGTCTGACGTTCTCTTAAGATTTTTCTTGGCCCAAGACATTTTGGCATTTCGGTAAACTTCATCGGGATTTCTTGGCTGTAATAAATCAGTTGGGTAACCCAACTGACGAACAGCGTCCTGGCCATGCTTTACCCTGCCAACATTATCAGAGCCATTATCATGCGCTATACATAGTGGAAGTGTGGCGGAATTTCTCTTCTCGTTGCTGCTGCTGTTGTCTGTAGCACGGAACGTACGCTCCGTTAGGTCTAGGAGATATTTGAAAATTTCTTTTGACACTAACGGAAATCCGCATATCTGCCAAGAACATCTAGCAACAAACAGGATGTGCTGGTACTTGTGCTCCTGGTGGTGTGACTCCGTGCGTTTTGGTTGATGTCGGTGCTGCTGCCTATAATGGCGCGTTTGTTCTACGAAATATTTTTGGTGTTCATTTTGCGGTTGCTCATAAACAAGATAATGTTTATTATTACGACGATAATGCCTCGTTGGAAGCTGAATGACTTCTTTTGCTCCTTCTTGTCTCACTCGTTCTAGTGTTGTCACTTCCTTGTGCTCTTTGGGCTTTGTTTTGACTTCCTTTTCGCTTCCCATGTTGGTTGGCAGTTTAGGAGCGTTCGCTCGTTCTTGCGTTGTTAACAACTTTAAACATGTCCCTTTAAGAGTTGCCAAATCGGGATAATAATTTGCGGTGTCTTCTTCGTTCTGTTTGGCAGATCCTGCTAGAGTTGTTACTACAAGTTTTTCTACTTTCTTTTGGCATTTATTGTCTTTATTTGGGAATTCATTGTCTTGCATTGATAATCGTTTTAAAATAGACAATTTAAAACGGTTAATTTCTTTGGTAAGAAGAAGAAGAATTCTTAGTTCATCTTTCACGTGACAGAACTCTTTAGGATTTACAGCTGTTTTTTCTTCTCCGAGTTTGTTCTGTTGTGTTTGTAGTGGTAATAACGCATTTGAAGGTGTTACTGTAGTTACTGTTACCAACCCTTGCGCGGAAAAATATGAATTTGTTGCGTCTGTATTAGGAGTTGACAACTCTTGATTAACAGGTTCATATTTTCTTATGGATAGCAGAAGTGTTGAGTCTACTTGCGTCGTTTCAACATCTTCAGTTTGTCTTAATTGCTCTTTGTACAACAGAAACATGTCTGAACATGGTTTGTTTGGAGTTGCCAACCCCTGTTTAATACAGATAATCTGTAGTAAATTTTGTTCTTTCTTGCCTAAGAATGTTCTTTGTTCTTCTGATGCATGGATCTTTTGCTTAATCTTGACTATTTCAAGGAAAGTTTGCAGATCCTCTGAATAGCGCTTATATAGAGTTGCCAACTGTCTGTCACATGAATTCTGCTTATAATTGCTCATGAGTATACTCTTTAGTTTACCATAGGCGCGTGTTTGCTCCTCTGAAGGTGTCTTTTGAAGTGTTGCCAATTGAAACATGTCTGAAAATGTCTTATTTGGAGTTGCCAATCCATTTTCAAATTTGATTATCTCTAGTAAATTTGGTTCATTCTTGTATAAGATTAACAGAGTCCGTTTTTCTACGACATGGCTTTGTTCTTTTGACGGATGAGTGGAACATTGGAACGTTTTTGGAGTTGCCAACTGTTGGTAAACGTTTATTCTCTCAGCTAAACTTTGCTCAGTTTTGCTTAGTAGTAATGTTTTTAGCAATACATTGACTTTTGTATGTTCTGGCGACAGCTGGAACTCTGAATATTGTTTAAATGGCGTTGCCAACTGCCAATTAACGTTTACTCTCTCAGCTAAAATGTGCGCGTTGTAATTTAAGAGTAATGTTTTTAGCCCTCGATAGACGTGTATTTGTTCTGCAGGTAGTCGAACTTTTGAATACAGCTTATTTAGAGTTGCCAACTGTTGGTAAGAATTCTTGTTCTCAGCGCAACTTTGCTCATTGTAGTTTAAAAGTAATGGCTTTAGCCCTCCACTGACTTGTATTTGGTCCTGCAACAGCCGGACCTCTGAATATCGCTTATTTACTCTCTCACTGGAATTCTGTTTACAATTGCACGAGATTATACTTCTTTTGATGTCTTGTGCAAGCAAAGCCTTGAAATGTGGCCTTTTAAGAGTTGCCAACTCGTTTGCAACATTTCCTATCTCAGCTGATCCCAGATTATATTTGGTAAAGAATAAAGATTTTAAATTTTCACCTATTTGAGCTTGATCTTGTGAGGGAAATTCTTCAGAACATAGTTTTTGAAGAGTTGTCAATTGCTTGGGAAGTGGCCTTTTAGGAGTTGCCAACTTTCGGTTAACATTTTCTAACTCAGCTGATCCCTGCTGATGGTTGGTAAAGAGTTGAGTTTGCTCAAGTGACAGCAACTTCGGTGAATATGCATTTTGAAGAGTTGCCAACTGCTTTGACCTTGTCAAAACCAACTTATCCTTTGTATATAGCGGAACCACAAACGCTGGTTTTATTTCCAAAGATATTACAGCTATTTTGTCGTTTATTCTCAGAGTTGCCAACTCTCTTTCGCGGTTGAATGCTAATTCGAGTTCTCCTCCACCTTGCTCCTCTTCCTGTCCTCTGTATAGTTTGAGATGATTTTTAGGAATTTGTTGTTGTTGTTGTGGTAATCTTTTTAGTGATATCAGTCTTATAGGGCAAATTCCTAAAATGCGTCTTAAATGTACAATTACACTTAGAGCTAAATTGTTGTGCTTGAATGCATTCAAAAAGTACGAGCTAACAATAGAGATGGTGGCAATGCTTTCCGTTATGCATTTGACAACCGGCCACCGACAGCGTAGCCAACTATATGCGTTGACAGTCCACGTGGAGATTTTTTTCAAAAGTTGCAGATAATTGAAATGGGCTCTAATCTCTTTAATTTTATGCAATTTCTTTAGAATTTTTTTTATAATACATTTATAATGTGAATGACGGCGGATGAGTGGTGGTGGCTGGAAGTGCTGATTTGGCAAATGTTTGGATGATTTTAATACTGCCGCCGTAAACCATAAACTAAGTCTTATTATTAATAGGTGAATAAATTTTGATTTCGTTTTATGTTTTCTCCCACTTTTGATTTCTTTCTGTGTATGCGTTTCTGCTGTTGTTTCATTTCGCTCCGTTTGTCTATGCTGCGGAGACATTTCCAAATTGTTCTCTGTGTTCTCTGTGTTCTCTGCGTTCTCTGTGAGCCTAGCTCCTTTGACTGTTGCTGTTGTTGTTCTTGGGCTTGGGGTTGTCTTTTTCTTTTCACATGACATCTCCAATTGATCCTGTTTTTCATTTTCACTGCTGTCGTACTGTTTTTTAGACATCTCATTGTTGTTGTTCGGATAAACATTTTGTTGTCTTAATGTATTGATGGCAAATATTATACAATTGGTAATGCACTTTTTTTCTTGCTATCTTTGCTTACACGATGCCTTAGCTGTGGCGGTTCTGTTGTGTCTTTCTGGCTCTGCTGTTGAACCTGCTGCTGTTGTTGTTGTTGTTGAGCTGTCTAAAGCTGTTATGGCTGCTGCAGCTGCTGCTACTTGCAGGGCTGGGCTGGGGATATGGTTTCCTTGATTTTGCTGCTGATGACGTGGGCCAAGAGGAGAGGAAACGTTGAGCTCCTTCTCCTGCTGGTGTCTGGGTACCTCTGTGCTTTCAGGTCACACACACAACGGGGGATATTGCTGATTCTGCAAAGAGATAGATAGAAAGAGAGAGAGAGAGAGGGGGGTTGAATAAAAGTTAAAGGAAGCAGATGAAATACTAGTAGATAAAAACCCATGGAGACTTTAAAATATTTGCCATTAAGTATGTGTGTTTTTGTTAAAAATGTATCAATTTCCATTGGGAAGAATGTGAATGTACATTGTATACTTATATAGACTACTCGTATTATGGGAATTCTTAGCAATTGAATCCAATTTTTGCTCGTTCTTTATGTATGTATTTGTTAGGTGACGTTATAGGCCAAACGGCCCAATAAAGTCAAAGGTCATTATATAGAAATGACCAATAAAAAGAGAAAAAGCACAAGTACATCTTTGCCCCTTAACATTTCAGCTACCGGGAAAGGGCAAGCACAAGCACAAGATGTAGAAAAACACTTCTATTGTTGTTCTGCTATGACCTGTTGTTTTTGTGGTCGTGGCGGGCTACAGTGTTGTAATTGTCATGACATATTGTTAGGTTCTATTTGTATCGTTAGCACACAATGGCTTTGCCAACTGTCATTGTGTGTTTCTTTGTATGTGTGTGTGAGTGTGTGGCCAACACGTGTTCTTTTCAATTTCAATTATCAATGACTAAATTAAATCTCAAAGGATTTTAAAATAATTCGTTTTCTATTGTTCCCTTGAGTGTGCGAGAGAGAATGTGACGAAATGATGAAAAAGCTAATTGAATTTATTCATTACATTTCAAATAAATAACAGGTGGCGCAAAAGTAACCTTTCGATGTTTTGTGCCAAAGTCACCGACCGATTATTGGTCAAATAAATAGTCAGCAATATTCCGCGTTCTGGAGCAGTGTAGCGTAACATTGTTTATTAACGTGTATTTCGCATGTGTTTACTACACAAATGTCAAAACAGAACTGACATTAGGGGCCAATCGCAAAATTTATAGCATTTTCTGATAGGAGGATTACTTTTGCGCCATTTATAGCATTTTCTGATAGAAGGATTACTTTTGCGCCACCTTGTACATATACCAAATTGTGAGAAATAATATAATATTCCTCATACTTTATCTTAGATAGGATTTAGAGAACTGAAGAATTTGAAGAATGTGTATGTGAAGTAGAATCGAAGTCTGAGGTCTTTTAATATGATAATGATCCAATTGTCGACCACTAAGGTCGACTATACCAGTTTAGACCATTAAGGTCTCAAGCAATACTTGGGTTGATTAAGTCTTCCCCAAGTGTAAATAGATCACTGAGATCCTTCTATATATTATACTGGATATCTGATCTGTACCAGATTCGATCATTGTGGTATCCATCTATACAAGAGTCGAACTCAATGGTCCTGCAGGAGTTGAACACTGAGTTTTTCCTCTATGCAGACGCAACCACAGATTTCTTCATCTATGACAGGCTCGATCAGAGATGGCAAATATTAAAAAGGAAACAATAAAGTGGAGTTTATCTACCGAATTTAGAGCACATGTCATGTCGAATACCAAGTTTGAACATGCTGGTATTCCTAAAGTCAACCACTGAGGTGGACTATACCAGATTAGATCATTGATGTCTGAATCTATACTAGTATTGATTAGGTCTTATAATCGTACATCGTACATACTTGTACATTGATCACTGAGAACTTTCTCTATATTATAAGTAGAGTGTAAACTGGGGGGTTTCCCTGCTGGAGTTGATTCTCCTAAATCAATCACTAAGATTTTTCTCTATATTAGAGTGAATCGCTGAGGCTTTTTTATAATTAGAGGCTTTTCTCTATATTAGCGTCGACCAATCCGGTCTACCTTCATATAATAAAGTCAAGTACTGAGGTCCTGCTCTGTACAAGAGTCGAACTATGAGGTCTTAATGATTTTCTGAAGATCGAGGTTTTCCTCTTTGCAGACGCAACCACGGAGTTCTTCATCTATGTTAGGATCAAGCACAGATGTGCAAAATTATAACGGAAATAACAAAGTGGAATTTATCTATAGAATTTAGAGTGTATGTCACATACATAAATTGATGACTAAGGTCTTTCAATGTGCTAATGTTCCTAAAGTCAACCACCGAGTTCTACTATATCAGATTAGATCATTGAGGCCTTAATATATACTCGTACTAGGATTGATGCTAATGTTCCTAATGTCAACCACCGAGTTCTACTATATCAGATTTTAATATATACCAGTATTACATTTGATTAGGACCTCCTCATGCGTAATTCGATCGCTGAGATCCTTCTATATATTAGACTGGATCTCTGAGGTTTTCCTCTATGTTAGTGTGGACTACTGAGGTCTGCCTTCATTTAGGAGGATCTGCTCTGATGTCTTAATTTGAAGAAGAGTCGATTATTCTATCTACACAAGAGACGAACTCTGTGGTCTTTCTTTTTCACTGAAGTTACTTACATAAGCTAGATCTACAACCTGTTGAGGTCTTAATCAATACTAGGATTGATTCGGTCTTCCCCATTCGGAAATAAATCACTGAATATAGTTCTCTATATTACAATGGATACCTGAGGGTATCCCCCACATTAGGGGGACCACGGTGGTCTGCCTTTATATATAAGTATACGAGTATTAGGATTGATTAGGACTTCCTCATGCGTAAATCGATCACTGAGATCCTTCTCTATATTAGTCTCTGAGGGTTTTCTCTATGTTTGTATGGACCACTGAGATCTGCCTTCATTTACTACCTACGACCACTGAGGACCTGCCCTGATGTCTTAATTTTAAGTAGTGTCGATTATTGGGGCACTTGTCTACACATGAGACGAACTCTGTGGTCTTTCGTTTTCACTGGAGTTACTTACTTACTTAAGCTGAATCTACAACCTGTTAAGGTCTTAATCAATACTAGGATTGATTCGGTCTTCCACATGCTGAAATTGATTACTGAGATTTCCGCATGTGGAATACCTGAGGGTCTTCCCACATTAGAGGGACCACAGTGGTCTGCCATCATATACATACTACAGTAGACTACTGAGCTCTGCTCTGTACCAAAGTCGATCGCTAATGTCTTCATTTGAAGTAGAGTCGATCAAAGAGGTATTAATCTTGATTTTTTTTCACTGGAGTTGACAACTGATTTTTTCCTCTATAAAGACGCGACCACAGAATTCTTTACCTATGCTCGACCAAATATGACCTATATTGTAACAGAAAACTAGATTACCTATTGAATTTAAAGTACATTTATGTGATACTAAATAGAAGTTTTGTATGTGAAACGAAGACAGAAGTCTTCCCATATGCTAGTGTTCCAAATGTCGACTATACCAGATTAGATCATTGAGGTTCCAATCTATATTAAGATTGATTAGGTAATAGATAGGCTAAGGTCTTTCAATAGGCTAGTCTTCGTAAAGTCAAACACTGAGGTCGAATATACCGAATTAAATCATTATGGTTTAAATCTATATTAGGATTGATTAGGTCTTCCTCATGCGTAAATCGATCACTGATGTCTTTCTCTATATTAGACTGGATCTAGGAGGGTTTTCTCTATATAAGAACACTGAGGTCTGCCTTCGTCGACCAGTGAGGTCCTGATCTGAAACAAAGTTGACAATTCATGTCTTAATTTGAAGTAGAGGCGGTCTTTGGAATATTTAGCTACACAAGAGTTGAACCCTGTGATCTTGCTTTTTACTGTACTTGGACACACAGTTTTTTCTCTATGCAGACTCGGCCACAGAGTTCTTCGCCAATGCTTGGCTGGCAGAGGCAGCAAATAAAGTATGTATTATATTTAGTGCATCAAGACTGGTCATTCTTGGACCTTACTCAGTATATACAGAACGTCGATTTTCAGAGTCAGATATTTCTCTATATTAGAGTTGATCACTAAGGGTTTTCTCTATATCACATGTCACATACATGAATCGAAGACTAAGGTCTTTAAATAAGGCAGTGTTCAAAATGTCAATCACTGAGGTTTACTAAACCATATTAGATCTTTGAGGTCTTATTCTATACTAGGAAAGATTAAGTCTTTCCCATGCAAAAAGCGATTACTGAGATTTTCTCTATATTAGCGTGGATCGCAGAAGCTTTTCTCTACATTTGGATGCTCCACTGAGCTCTGACCTCACATATTAGAGCTGAACACTTTTTCCCTATATACCAGAGTCGGCACTGAGGACCTGCTCTGTATCAGAGTCGATCATTTAGAGTAGATCAATGGGGTATTTAACTACACAAGAGGCGAACTCTGAGGGGTTGCTGTTTTATTGGAGTTTAATATTGAGTTTTTCCTCTACAGAGACGCATCCACAAAGTTCTTCACCTATTCTAGGATCTGTACCACAGTCGATCAGTCATGTCTTCATTTGAAGTAGAGTTGATCATTGGGGTATTCATCTACGCAGAATCGACAGAGTCACCTATGCTATGTTCGACCAAAGATGGCTTCATCTATTTATCTACCTTCATCCATAGCAGTGTTGAACACCAGTGAAGCATGCCGATACCAATTGTTGCCAATGACAACTGGCCAGAGAAGCATGCAGTTGGCCATCGGCTTGCTTCACTAGTGCCCACTGACTTCTTCCTAAGTGCCAGACTCGAGGACTGAATAACTTTAGTTGACCTCAGGGATATTCATATAAAGGGTTTTCCAACAAGAGGTGTTATTTTGGTATTTAAAGGTATTTTTGAGATAAATGATCGGATGTTTATTTCATAATAAAGAGGAAGGTAAGCCGTTAATACTGAAAAACAACATCAGCCAAATGGCCACCACGACCACGCTTACATGACCATATCCTTTTCATGAAATTTTCCATAACCAAATCGCAAAGTGGCTGCCCTAGCTCGATAGCCTCACGAATTCTATCTTTGAGGTCTTGGATCGACACTGGGCTATTGGCGTGGACCTTATCTTTCACGTGGAAGAAGTCGCAATGTGTTAAATCACAAGATCTCGGTGGCCAATTGTGATCACATCTTCAAGAGATAACACGGTCCGGAAACTTTTCCCGTAACAGAGCAATGGTTTCGTTGCTTGTGTAGCACGTAGCGCAGTCTTGTTGAAAGTAAACGTTGTCCAGATCAATACCACCCAACTCCGACCATAAAAAATGATTAATCATCTCTCGATAGCGCAATCCATTTACCGTAACTGTTGATCCAACCTCATTTTCGAAAAGTAGGTCCAATGACACCGCCGGACTATAAACCGCGCCAAACAGTCACACGTTGAGGATGGAGAGGCTTCTCAACAATAACTCTTGGGTTTTCCGAGCCCCAGATCTGACAATTTTGCTTCTTGACGTAGCCACCGTGGTGGAAATAGGCCTCATCAGTCAAGATGATTTTTCGATGGAATTCCGGAATTTTGTGTATAGTGAATTTTAATAATTTCAACGCGTTGTTGAATTGTGTATCGTTCCATTTTTAGTAATGGCGCAGTTTCTTCTTGTCAAATGCTACCGAAATACCGGGTGATTCAAAATAACACCTCTTGTTGGAAAACCCTGTATAATTGAGTCGAGTACAGAGTTCTTCATCAATGCCGTCTTCCTCTTTCTATCTACCTTTATCTATACTAGAGTCGACCACAGAGATGCTTGAGTCGACCAATGAGATAGCTTAGGTTAGGTTTAATTGGTAGGCTCACTTAGTCTATGTTAAAAAATATGATATTTCCTAATCCATTCAGTTGATTTAACCTGATAGATTTAGAAAGCCCAAGGGTTAGCGAACGCTAAAATCAGTCAAGTTTGCCAGTTCTCCAAAGAAATGCGAGCCTTGGGTAACCCGCCGCATTATAGAGAGAGTGGATCAAAAATACAAAATGTGTTCTTCAATTTCTTCCTTCTCTTCGTCACCGCAGAAGTCATTTATCAAGACTTTACGCCTCTCTGTGTGCCGTTCAATAAAGCCGTGATCTGCCATGACAGACACGATAAGTGAGATGTCATGTCTCATCTGAGATGTCATGTCTCATCTGTTGATGGATCAGCCATGGAACTACCAGGAAGGTGACAAGGCAAGAATTTTCCTTAGTCTAGAGGCATCGGGTCTTACGTTCACATTATTACATACGCTAATTCAGAAGTTATTATGAGCCTTCCTCATACACTCAGTTCCTTAGCTTATGTTCTGAAGAAGTCTGTAATAGAAAAGTCTTAAGGAAAAAATTATCCTATATCCGAAGTCCATATTTCGAAGTACGTCATGATCTACAGATTAAATGTTCTATAATCGGTCTAGTTTGGCAGACTTGTCCCTTCGTTGTTATGATAGAATGTTCCATATTCCTTGCCGAATCACAAATATGTGGCCATTAGTATTATGGTAATGAGGAAGACGATTTGTTTAGTCTGTAGATCATTGCTGTATTGAATATTGCGTTCTGAGGATTCTCCCTGTATTTGTTTACAGTTTCTTGATAAGTTATTTTATTTTCATTTGTTTTTATTACGGTCTTTAAATCGTTATAGATTTGTCACTAGGATATTCTCTTGGGTTTAGACTATCTTTGCCTCTTATAAATATAATGCAAAGTTTTTTATAAACGGTGAAGCTAAACTTTCAGCGTACTAAAGCGCCATACACCAGTGCCGAATTTGTATCATGGTTCTGGGATGATATCCGCTAGATAAATATATGGCCTTCGGGCAACTATGCAGTTCGACATAATTTGTTGATCTTATATTCCTTGCCGAAAGAGGAATATATCATCTTTATCTAATGACGACAAGGAAGACGAATTGTTTATCCAGTAGATCTTCTGGTACCCAATGCAGCAGTGGTAGCAGGGCTTTTCTTGTGTAGACTCGAGACATTGTAGATTATTGTCCACAGACAAATTTTAGTAGCACTGCGATAGAGTAAGACATTGAGAAGACGTAAACAGCTGTGTTCGCAGGGTTTTCTGGAGTCGAATGGATGCATCGAGGACGTTCATCATCCACAAGCAGACATTTAGCAGCACTGCTTTAAAGCAAAACTTTGATAAGACGAAAAAAAATTAAGCAGGGTCGAAAGTCTCGACTTTGCTTACAACTAAAATTACTTCAGAGGTAGCATACAGAAAGTTACTAATTAACCTTAAGTAATATTACTTAAATTCAGAAGTCCTGAACATTTTTTTGTTAAAATGTTTCCCTTATTCGCGATGCTATACCATAATTTTATGCTTTGTAGCCCTCATCAAAAATATTGTTTTAGATAAATCGGAGACATTAGCATAATGATGGTGACCTTGTGACAGCTTAGGAAGATCTAAAATAATTACACTTTCGCTGTAAGGCAATGTATTAAATATAGACTTATCCGAAAAAACAGTTTTGGCAGTTTTTCCCCACAGTACCCAAAAATAACAAATATTCAAAAAGGAACAAAAGTGCCGCAAGATTCTTTTGCAAGTAGCAAAGGCTGTACATAATTATGATGATTAAGGAAAATTTTCCAGAAAACACGAAATTCTCGCCGTCATCTCTTTCTCCTTCTCCATCCAGTCCAGTTGCTGAGGGCGGCGACTGCTCTGTCAATTAAGCTTAAGTTGATAATTTTCATGTCGGTTGCCCGTTATTATTTCGGTCTATAATTTTCTTTACTTTTTTTATTTACCCACCGAAGGACATGCAATGTCCAAAGCAGAGGACAGGAACACAGATGGCGAAAATGTTTTACTTTGTCAAGGCTTGTTTGCAACATGAAGTTGCAGGCTCAAAAAAAAAAAAACAATGACACAGACAATTTGCAACAGACTTTTTGCAGGAGTCAAGGATAGAGGCATAATTTCTGCATTGATGTCAACGAAGTGTGGAAAATGTGGAAAAATGAGCAATAAGTAAAGAAAGTTTAATATAGGAAGAGTAATGGTGGTTGGAACAAGTAAACGAATGGTTGGATAATTAAGTAACTAAGTCATAAGGCAATCAGAAAAACGGCATTTTTGATCTGCCAGAATATATCTGATTCGTCGCCGTAGATTCTCTTCCTCAGATGGCAGTTTTGGAGCATTTTCTCCGAGAATTAAATTCACTTGATGGTTGTTTATGCTGCTACAACTCGTGCATATATCTTACACCTGCTCAGATTTATACCTCTCTATCTAGTCCATGAAGATCCTTTTGCCTGTCTGGGCGAAGGGATCTTATTCGTAAGAAGGTGATTCGGTTGGCTTTTCGAAGTTAACATCTAAAAAGGTACTGTTTGGATAACATAAAAGTACCTCTGCAGCTTTTGATATATTTCGTTCTGGACATTTATCTACTTCGTCTTACACACATTAGTCAACACGATTGAGGCTGCATATTTTATACTGGCCTCCGTATGGATTTGCATGTGGTCAACAACGTGTTTTGTCCGTACTCAAGTACTACCGGAAACTTGACTGAAAAACTGAAGGACAGTTTATACGCCTCGTTGGCATAAACCTTAGGAATTGGTATCTTCCTACAGGGAATTCGATTTCTGTTCCGCAGATACAAATTGATATAAGTACTATCTAAAGTATATGCTATTCTAAAGGTCATAGCACTCTGGTTGGTAGGAATAATCCAATTGGAGCACGCGGACTATTGTCGATTTTAAAACATTACCAGTTTTTGAAAGGTCACCAAGGAAACCAATACATACACGCGGTTTCCAACTTATCACTACCCGTACATTGAAGAAGATTTCTAATCTACGATAGCAAGTCTATATCAACTTATTCCGATCAAAGCTGGTTAGAACCGATCATGCCGTAACCAAGATCTGAAGATCTGTGATGGCAGGGTGAGGATCCCAGAATCTCTTGCCACACGTGGTACAAGAAAAATTACCTTTGGTCAGATTTTCGTAACCGAGTTACTAAGAGATTTTGCTTCCATGTGCCTTGGAGCTGGTGACCCCATGCAGCAAAGAGTTCCTCAAAGAAACCCAACAAATCGGCATGGAATTGCAGAGATTGGAGACGTATGTATAGCTTAAACACTGACGTAAAATCACTTCACCTTGGAAATCCTTTCACTTCAACGTTTCAATCTCGGTGATAGGGGCGTATTTGCGATGTCCCCTATCAGAAGTGATTCTGGTTGAGGTCGCGGTTTTACGGCAAACAAAGTAGTAGTGGTTCTGTGGTTCTTCCGGAATACCTTCTGATGATACGCATTTGGGAAATTTCGATTGAGTCTCGGGAGGAGTAATGCCTCAAGTGTCTTCGCTACAGGATAGAGAAAAAAATATGCGATATACGATTTGTCTTTAGCGTGCCGTTCCACCGCTGGCTCTACGCTGAACAACAATTCGGCACGTTGCACTAAATTCAAGCTCAGTATCAATTTAGGTGGCTAGACTATAAGCATCTCAACTATGCCAGAATATATATTTTTGTCGCGCCATTCTCTTCTCATCAAATGTCACATTTGCTCCACGGTCTACATTCATTCTTCGACATATCTTGGGCCTGCTCGCAATGCCTACTGATTTACAGGCTCTTTTTTATATTGTTGGACCTTTCTCTCTAGATCATGAAGATATCCCATACCCGTCTGAGCGTAGCGAGTCAATCCATTTGATGGTGGTTCGAATAGCTGGGACAATAAAAAACAATCTGATGCTGATTGGATATGATATAAGTAAGTAATCGTGGCCCGTGCGGAGATCTTCTCCTTGTTCCACAAGGAGATTAGTTCATCGATGGCACGATATAGCGCCCTGTGACTATGCGCAGGGCTGCTTTCTGATTGGTCAGGATATTTATCCTCTGCGTATGCTCGATACCAACTAGTGTTATATTGGTGTATAACCTTTTCTTATTGATGCCCCTTTTACCCATGGCGATGTCGTCGAAGTCCGAATTGGGAAAATTCTACAGAGTCTTGGAAATGCGTACAGAAAAATAGGAATGATCTTTGTGGAAGGATATACGAGTATAATATTTGTCGTGGACGACAACGCTTCGCGTGTTTAGCGTGGGTGAGGTGTCGCGTGGATGTACATGAGATTTTGGACCGTATCTGTCGGACGAAAAGTATAAAATCGCCCGGTGTAGACTGTTTCATTAGACAGTAGACAGTGAGTATTTCGTGGTCTAGACCCAAATCGTGGAAAGAGCGAAAGCTCGATATGAAGTTGCATTGTCAAGCAGATGTCATGACCCCTAGAATTGTAGGTGTTTTATTTAGGCTCCTTAACAAAAGGCGAAGACATGTTCAATTACATGAATTCGAATTGGTACTCATATCGATACATCCATTCTAAAACATGCTAAGTCGACTTAGCATGTTTTTAGGGAGATTGCATTTTTAATCTCTAAATATTCCAAATTAAATTCAGTCAACATTTGTTGTCTATCCGTCAACTCAATCAAAAGTTATCCACAAAACAGTACAGGTCATTCGATTCCCATTACAAAGGAATTTCACACAAATTTAAAAAAAATCATCAAGCTTTGATCGCCTCTCCTGAAAAACTTGCCTTTTGCACTTAGTATAGTTTATAATGGAGGTATCGATATGGCATTCTGCCATATGTGGGGGTTGACACGTAGTATTCAGCCGGTGTTGAGAGTCTAGAGTGGTTGGACCAGGGCGGCAGGTAAATACTCTAATCTCGAGCACCTAGTTCCTTCGGTATTGGCTAGTGAGGAGAAATAAATCGATCAGGTTTAAGGTGTATCCATAGTAACGCGAGGATGAGCTGATTCAGTTACGCTGGACCCTTAACCGCATGCAAGGCAGATACGACCCTTAACCGCATGCAAGGCAGATACGAGTATTCATGTTCAAGATGATTTTAAGCTGCCGAACCGTACGGTTCTCAGCTGTACAAGAATAGATCTAACTCGTCGATGCAGACTCTCTTTCTCAGATGCATCTTTGGAGAATGTTCTCTATGAAATACCTCTCAGAACAGCTCGATACGCCTGTTGTTCTCTTATATCGTTGGACCCTTCACTTTATGCCATGAAGATCTCCCGTTACAGTGTGGACGTAGGTAGTCTGGATAATATAAGACTATACATCCGAAAACAGATATTTCATCATCATCACTGATATTGATTCA
Source organism: Eudasyphora cyanicolor (assembly GCA_963930755.1). Taxonomy (NCBI): domain Eukaryota; kingdom Metazoa; phylum Arthropoda; class Insecta; order Diptera; family Muscidae; genus Eudasyphora; species Eudasyphora cyanicolor. The sequence goes on from OZ005737.1 coordinate 63,986,221, forward strand.
CGGAGGACATGCATCGTATTGTTATTCACAGGGCGTGAATCTGACAGTTCAGCATATCTCTTCACTGTGTATCATTCACATTTAATTTTGATATAGCTCACAGACTACCAGATACTTCCAGTCTATCAAGCTGAATTAATGGCAAGAAGAGAAATCGCCAAGTGGCAGAGTCGCATCATAGTGACCAACACTGGTGTTGTCAACTGCTAGAACAGCCAGGCTGCCATTAAATCTCTGGAGATTACATCCCTAAATTCACAAACAGTCTTCCACTGTCGCAGATCTTTTATTGATATGTCTGTGCCTCATATACCTCATATGGGGAACTGTTACGCCGATTTACTTGCTAAGAAAAAGGAATACATTAGAAATGTTCAAAGAGTTTGCAAATATTGGTGCGACGCATACCACATGCAAACTTTGGCTTAGACAAGAGGCAGACAGACAAGAGATATGGACAGCAATCAACACCAGTAGGGTAGCTAGACAAATCTGGCCAAGATAAGATCTGAGATGGCCAAAATATCTCCTCGCACTGGAGAAGAAAAGACTGTCTATGTTAGTGTCTGTTCTGACAGAACGTAGTGTTCTGGTTGGTGAACACACCGGAAGGTTAGGAATTGAGTCCAATGAATTTTGCAGAAAGTGTCGAGATTAGGAAGAAGTATTGATTATTTGTTACTGTTCCGCATTGAGTCAACATCGTCTGGCTATACTGGGGTCGGCCTTTCTAGGAAGTCTGACATATCTTGCCGGTACCGATATCAGTATTATTGATAACTTTGTGTATCAAACAGTTTGGCTTTGATGAGGATAGCCGATGGTAGAACTTGGAATTCCGAAGAGGTTGAGGTTAAACATTACCGGAGTACACCACCATTTGTAGAACATTCTGTTTAACTCTATGGTCCCATGATTGACTTGTCATGACTCGACGGAACACATATAAAGTTTTACAGCCCAGTGTTTCAATCTCGGTGGGGGAGTAACATGTTTTCGATGCATTCAAAGCTGGTGTGATTTGGAAAGGTCGATAGCCATGGGGAGCTACCTGTAGCAGGACCTGCTTTGTTTTTAGGCCGCGTCATAAATGCGTGGTTATGGCGTGTGAAGTAGTGGTGGTACTGTGCAGCTTCCCAAATCCGTATTGAACATCCGCGCGTGAAAAATTGCTCTCAAGAAATTATTCAACCAATCAGCCATGTAATCAAAGGGTCGAGTAACTAGGAAATCAACTAATCTAGTAACCAAACAGTTAATTAACTAATTGAATAACCAAGTAAATAAGCAATCACTTAATTAATTCATTAACTAATTAAACAAGCCATAACAATTCCAAATATATTGGTTTCATTTCTATTTCACAATTTAAATTTGGCTTTGCTATAAAAAGTCAACAAGAAAATCTTTTAAAGCATGAAAAGTAACTTCACTTTCCATACCATTGAACAAATATTTATTCACCAAATATTTCCTCGAGGGTTTGTGTGTATGTGCGTTCGTATTTGTTTATTATTTAAAATAAATATGTATTTTGAAACAAAAGTATTCATGTCAGCCGATTGAATGAAAAGCCTGCGCATCGAATTTTCGGACAGAGGTGGTGCCGTACGTACACACACACACACATAGTGTTAAAGACAGTTGATTGTTTATTTATGTGAAAGTCAATATCCTTCAGATATTTTTCAGGAACTGATTGTGTGATGCAAGCGGAGGAGATGAATGGAAAATAATTGGAATTTTCGAGTGGGTCTTTAATATAATTTTTCATTGCGTATAAACTTATGTATACAGGAAATATAAGTGTATAGCGATTGCAGATCGTGGCAAAAATATGTAATGTTATATGAATGTTCATTTCTTGTTTATATCTCAATACAAATTTATTCTTGGAAAAAAGTTTCGCATTGAACATTTTTAACATCAAAGTTCTCAGAATTTAAGTTTGAATTAAACCAGTAAGGAAAGACAGAAAGTCGGGCGGGGCCGACTATATAATACCCTACACCTACCTACCAATGCGAAAATGGGCATTGCGATAAGAATTTGGCAGTGTTCATACATGTAATAAGCAAACTCTCTCTGCCGATTTTCGTACTGATCGGATATAAAACACGGTTTCTACAGTGCTTACATGTCAAATCGGGTGTAACATATATATTGGGACTATGTTTAAATCTGAACCGATTTTCCCCGAATTTGGCAGTGTTCATACATGTAATAAGAAAACTCTCTCTGTTAAATTTCGTACTGATCGGATATAAAACACGATTTCTACAGCGCTTAAATTTTAAATCGGGTGGAACATATATATGGGGGCTATATCTAAATCTGAACCGATTTTCCCCGAATTGCGCAGTGTTTTTTCATGTAATAAGAGAACTTTCTCTGCCGAATTTCGTACAGGTCGGATGTAAAATACGGTTCCTACAGCGCTTTCATGTCAAATCGGGTGAAACATATATATGGGGACTATATCTAAATCTGAACCGATTTTCCCCGAATTTGGCAGTGTTTATTCATGTAATAAGAGAACTCTCTCTGCCAAATTTCGTACTGATCTGATTTAAAATACAGTTCCTACAGCGCTTACAAGTCAAATCGGGTGAAACATATATATGGGGGCTATATCTAAATCTGAACGGATTTTCTCCGAATTTGGTAGTGTTCATTCGCGTAATAATAAAACTCTCTCTGCCGAATTTCATAAAGATCGGATGTAAAATGTGGTTTCTACAGCGATTACATGTCAAATCGGGTGAAACATATATATGGGGACTATATCCAAATCTGAACCGATTTTAAACAATTTCAATGGGGATCGTCCTTGGGCCAAAAAAGAGCACTATGCTAAATTTCATCACAATCGGACCATAAATACGACCTGCACTTTGATTACAAGAATACATGGACAGACAGACGGACATGGCTAAATCGACTCAGAAAGTGATTCTGAGTCGATCGGTATAATAAACAATGGGTCTATCTCTTCTCCTTTTAGGTGTTACAAACAAATGCACAAAGTCATAATACCATGTACCACAGTGTGGTATAGGATATAAAAAAAGGATTGACTTAATTTAAGTTGTATAACATATCCTGGCGTATATCAAGAGCTAAGGACAGTAATAATGGACCAATCGAAATATATTATTATTTTTGTATTAAAAAAACAGTTTTTTTTTTAAAAACGTTATTCTTTAGTCCTTTATATTCCAAAAAATTTCCAAAATATCTTACATTGAATCCAAGTTATGAGCCCGAGCAAAATTTGCAAAAATGACACCGAGGCCCCAAATCTTTGGGCAAAACTGGGAGACACCGTTATTTTTGGTCTTTTATCACGTAGTGGTGTCCGTATATGGTTATATTTTTTCATGTTGCACTGTGTTATTAATTGAGCCAACTTGAGTAAGCTTATTAGGCAGAACTTCTTATTTTTTGGGGCTACTTTCACGCCCAATTCTCAGAATTGAGTCCCAAAATCATGTGTTGTACTGTGTAATTAACAATAATATAGGCGTTTTTTTTCCTCTTTTATCACTTGAAAAATTACACACAGTGTAATTTAATGGCCATACGAATTTTTTGCTCAATGTGGATATTTACACTTTTTCTATATTCTAACACGGTTATATCTCGGTATACCGTACGGAATATCTCCTTTGTGTTTGAAGCAAAGTTGTAGATATTGAATAGGAGAAAAACAGAACAAAACTAGCCGAAAAAAGTGAATCCAGTGCCTTAAAATTCCCAAAAATTCCCTTTTTTAACCCCATATTTCAATCTTCTCTTCTTCAGACTCTTCTTTCCAAATTCGAGATTAAAAAACAATTTTAGAGATTAAAAATCGGTTAATAATTAACAATGTTATAAGGGAAAAAAGCAAGAAAATTGTGTTTTTTTTACCCGTAAATCCGGATTTTGGGGGCGTTCGGGGAATTTAAAAAATAAATATTCTTGTTTTACTGGACAAGACTTACAGAAAAAATAATAACGCGTCTTTTGTGTAATCATTTCATTTGTAATATTTTCTATAGTGCTTATGATTTTTAAATGCAATACATAGTATCCGGCATATCCAACCCGCAGAAAGTTAGTAAATAATTGAGATTTCTAATTTCAGAGTAACGAACAACTGTTTTCTGCGTCACGGATAAAACGGATAAATTTATCCATTTTATCCACTTTATCCGAAATGTTTAAAAATGAAAGATATACACATTTGTACTACATCTAATACTTTAACTTTATTATAAGACCACCATAAGGCATAGTATAGATGTAATACATCTAATCCGTCACATCCAATCAGCGGAAAATCAATTAATTATTGATTTATTAAACATCAGTGCACCGAATAACCGAAATGTGCCGAATAGATGTAATACATCTTATTATTTATTTATTTCTATGACTTACAATACAAAGTAAATGTACATATATATATATATTGCAAAGACCATGTGGCTAGATTTTTGAAGCGACAGACCAGAGCCTCTGGAGCGAATCGAACCTACGACCCCCAAACTCATAGGCGAGCACGCTAACTACTCACCTACTGGGTCGCTCGTAATACATCTTATTCTTCATATCCATACCCAAAAAATGAGTAAATAATTGATGTTTTAAACATCAATGTATTGAATAACTATTTCCTCTATCACGGATAAAACGGATCTAATTTATCAATTTTATCCACCTTATCCGAAATATTTCATAACAAAAGATAACCACATTTATACTATATATAAAACTTTAACTTTGCTATATGATCTCCGGAAGGTATATTATAGATGCAATACATCTTATCCGCCATACCCAATCCGCGAAAAATTAATTAATAATTGATATTTTAAATTTTAGTGCACCGAATAAGAATAACTGTTTTCTGTATCACGGCTAAAACGGATATAGTTTATCCGAAATGTTTAAAAACGAAACAAGCACATTTGATATATATATAATCCTTTAACTTTGTTATATGACCGTCGGAAACGATAATAGGGTTGAAACAAAAAGGAAAATTGATTTCATTATTACTGCATTTAGAAAACATTCCTCTGGATTAAGAGTTAAAACTAAGAACAGTTACATGAGTATTTTGATATTTGTTATTCAAACTATTCACAATTATTCCAATGCTAGCTATTCGGGATGAAGAAAATGTAAAAAATCGGAAATGTATATAGTCACAGGTTTCTCTATCTGCCCAATAGTTTCAATGATATTTTCCACTCAAAACTTTGGAATTTTAAAGAAAAATTTACAAAATTAGGACACAATTAGAGCAGGCTAACAAAAATCTGAATGGTTTTCTATTTTTTTTCTTTAGTAACAAAAAATATTCATTTTACTATTTTCGTTACTTTCTATCCACTTTTATCCAACATTTTTAAATATGAAAAATAACGAAATATTTGCTAGATCCAATCCTGTAACCGGTTACAAGGCCATCCGGAAGTATTGCTGCGTTAGGAAATTTGAATTAAGTTTCAGCAAAATAAATAAAATTTCATTTCACCATATAAGTTCGTATTTTTTAAGGAAAGTTTATATTTTTATAAAGAGATTAAATAGAAAAAATATACATTTTACTATTTTCGGGAATGATTTATTTTATTTTTTTTAAGGAAAGTTTATATTTTTATAAAGAGATTAAATAGAAAAAATATACATTTTACTATATTCGGGAATGATTTATTTTTATTTTTCTGCAAGTGATATTACTCGTTACTGCGAATCTTAAACGATCTGAATATAATATAATTTTTGTCCATTATCCTTTTTTGTATTAAATACTTTTGTTACTTAGGTAAAGCCTATACATTTTGTTCAATGTATGTGTAAAACGTACACATTTTTATTAAACAGACAAATTAAAATTATGCATATATACATGTAATATATATTTTACTATTTTCGGGAAAGATTTATTTTTATTTTTCAAGTGATATTAATTCATAATCTTCAATGATCTGAATCAAATATAATTTTTGCCCATTATCCTTTTCTGTACTAAATACTTTTGTTACTTAGGTAAAGCCTATATATTTTGTTCATCTTTAAATAAAGGTGAATTTAAATTGTTTCCATTAATAGGCTTTATCCAGAGGATGTATCTATCGCCAAATCACATTATTATTATTTGCAACGACGCAGATCTGTTAAAATGACAGTTTTGGTCAAATGGATAAATTTTATCCACTTTATCCGAATGGCCAAAAATGAGGTTTTTCACTATTACATTCAAAAATAAAATATTAGGAAGGATTTTCTATTTTTTTTTTCAAATTATCCATATAATTTGATTGATTTCATCTTCATTATCAATAATCCCTTAGTTGTTGTAATGGTCGATCATCATAAAAAGCAACATATTTTTATACCCTACACCACACTGTGGTACAGGGTATTATGACTTTGTGCATTTGTTTGTAACACTCAAAAGGAGAAGAGATAGACCCATTGTTTATTATACCGATCGACTTGTAATCACTTTCTGAGTCGATTTAGCTATGTCCGTCTGTAGACGTATTCTTGTAATCAAAGTACAGGTCGCAATTATGGTCCGATCTCAACGAAACTTTGCACATATCTTTTGTTAGGCCCAAGGACGACCCCTATTGAATTTGGTTAAAATCGGTTCAGATTTACATATAGCTCCCATATGTATGTACCTCCGATTTGGCATATATGCACTGTATAATCAACATTTTGTAACCGATTTGTACAAAAATTGACAGAGAGTAGTCTCGTGATACACTTAGATACAATACAAAATTTGGGGGAAATCGGTTCAGATTTATATATAGCCCCCATATATATGTTGCACCCGATTTGACATGTAAGCGCTGTAGAAACTGTATTTTATATCCAATCAGTACGAAATTCGGCAGAAAGAAGTTTCTTATTACATGAAGGGAATACTGCCAAATTCGGAGAAAATCGGTTCAGATTTAGATATATATATGTTACCCCCGATTTGAAATTCAATAGCTGTAGAAACTGTATTTTATATCCGATCGCAGCGAAATTCGGCAGAAAGAGGTTTCTTATTACACGAAGGAATACTGCCAAATTTGGAGAAAATCGGTTCAGAGTTAGATATAGCCCCCATATATATGTTAGCACCGATTTGACATTCAAGCGCTGTAGAGACTGTATTTTATATCCGATCAGAACGAAATTCGACAGAAAGAGGTTTCAATTTTACATGAATGAGTATTCAGGGAAAATCGATTCAGATTTATATATAAGCTCCATATATATGTTCCTCCTGATTTGGTTACAAAGCGCTATATATACTTTACTTCCGATCATTACAAAATTCTCCAGAAAGATGTTTCTCAATTTAGGAACGAATATTGCTTAATTTAGCAATTATCGGTTCAGAATTAGATATATCCGCATATATATGTTCTTACCCTTGAGCGCCCCAGTAGGCGAGTTGGTAGCGTACTCGCCTATGAGTTTGGGGGTCGTGGGTTCGATCCCCACCAGAGGCTCTGGTCTGTCACTGCAAAATCTAGCCACATGGTCTTTGTAACCCGGCAATTTCCCTGGACCTTAAAATTAGAATATAAATTTACTTTGTATTGTAATTCATGTAAATAAATAAATAAATAAATAAATAAATAAATAAATGTTCTTACCCATTTACCAATTATTTCAAATTATTATCGCAATAACCCTTATCGCATTGTTAGGGAGGTGTAGGGTATTATATAGTCGGCCCGCCCGACTTTCTGCCTTTTCTTACTGGTTTATGAATCGCGTAAAAATACAAATACTGATAAATTGTATCCATTGTATCCGAGTAATCAAAAATGGTTTTATTTCATTGTACATTAAAAAATAAAACGTTAATAATAATTTTTATCATATTTTTTAATTAATTTCCTATACTATATGAAACATTTAAAGGAGACATTTTAAATAGAGTCAAATTTGAATTATTTTCATTAAGGAACTAAATGGAAAGGAAATCATGTTATTTTAATTTTTTTTATGGTTCCTAGGCGTTTAAATATCGATTTTTGTCACCCTTATAAAAGGGATACATTTTATACATTTTATCCGAATGGTCAAAAATTAATATATTTCAATCTTACATTGAAAAATAAAGCATGACGAATATGTGAACATTTATCCAAATAATCAAAAACGTTTTTTTTCACTACACATTAAAAAAATAAAACATTAATAATAATATTTATCAAATTTTTTAATTAATTTCCCATACAACATGGAAACATTTAAAGGAGACAATTTAAATAAAGTCAAATTTGAATTATTTCCATTAACGAACTTTATCCGAATGGTGTAAATACCGCGAAATCATGTTATTTTTATTTTTATGAGTCCTAGGCGTTCAAATATCAATCATTGTCAAGCGGATAAAACGGATACATTTTATCCATTTTATCCTAAGGGCCAAAAATTGATATATTCCACTCTTACATTGAAAAATAAAGCATTACGAACATTTTCTCTCAGAATTCAACGCAGAAATGCTTAAGTGACTATGATTTCATTAATTAAGAATGAAAGTATTATACATTTTTGCTTTTAAATACGATATGTGCAATTAATTTCCTTTAGATCATAATTGAATCATTTAGAATTCGTGATGATTTTTTTAGAGATTCTAAAAATCAAATCAATTATCCCTTAGTTGAATTGGCTGCCACAAGTATCATCACAATAATGTACAAGTCATCTCTTTAGTACGCATCGTTTAACAACTTCCGCTACACAAAAACTGGCGAACAATATAATTGAAAAAAATAGTTTCAATGTTTCCATTTTTTGCAGCTTGTTTTTTTTTGTCAAAATATTCCAACTTTCCCTCCCATTCCTCCTCCCAACTTAATTTAATTTGAACGGAAACGGAAAATCAGTAAAGAATTCACGTAAACCAAATCAAAGAACACACAAAACTGTTGCTTCATGACAAACCCGGAAAACAGGAGATACTTATCTCTACGAGTATGATACTGCGAGCGATACTATGGCTTTCCAAACCACTGAATTTGAAAAGCAGACATAACTAAGGTAAGCAGCAGCCAAATTGCGATGGAAAAAAAGACTCACGGTATGCAACAAGAGATAACGGTGGCGTTTTTTCTTATTTGATTCTATTCTATTTTTCAAAATTGAGTTTTTTGGCCAAAAACCCACTTTAGTCGAGTCTTTGGCGGTGTTGGTGGTGTCAACTTCAATTTGGGGTAGGATTTGTATTTTTTGCCAGGTTCCTTTTGTTTGGTGTTTTTTAATCAACCAATTTTTGGCAATCACTTATTTTTGTATTAGATGTTCTGCAGCCAACTTTCTCCGTATTAGATTAAGATTTATTTGTTTTTTTTTTTGTTTTTTATGATTATTTCTTTTGCAGCCCCCACATTCAATTTGGAAAACGTTTAGAGCAGTTACCCAAGTTTTCTTTTTGACAAATTATGAAACTCTTGTTTTGACATTATTTGGGGAAATTTTTGTGTTGTTATGTTTGCAAAAAACATAAGAGGGTAGGGAGAACTTGGATTGTTGGAACAGGAAAAAATGATTTATAATGTTTTGTCATAGAAAATCTGAGCTCATATATCAAATTTTATTTCAAATATGTAATAACACACTAGTACACGCACACACACACACCCGCAAGTAATTCAAAAAGTAAGTATTTCGTATTTTGCATGCACAAGAATTCATGTTTATTTCCGCTACACAAATACATAAGTAAGTTCGGAGGATTTTTGCTCCCCCAAAAAAGCAAAGTGAATTCATATAAATATTTTTTTTGGCATTTTAGCTTCTTAATAAATCACTTGTGTATTTCCTTTTCGAATTTGTTTTTTCCTTCTTCCACTAAGTCTGAGAAGTTAGTTTGGGTTATGGATTAAAAGTAAATTGTAGTTCTGCTGCGGCTCTTACTTTTTCATGCCACTTGAGTTTCCGTTTCAAAAGTTGCGCTTCAACTGTTCGCACAGTGATTAGTTACACAATCTTAAATAGCCTTCTTTGCCGCATCCGTATCCGTTGAAAATCCGTTCATAGGCACACACACACATATTTGGTTAGCCACAAACATATTTAGTATCTCTTTTTTCCCAAGTAGCATCCTTTTTGTGTACTTTCATTCAGATACTGCAATAGAAAAATTGTTATACAAAAAATGGCATAAAGCGTTGCAGTACTGCAAAAGAAATCTCCACTTGCAGTTTATGTTTTGCGAGAGCTTTTTTCCCAAAGCCATGCCGCCACCATTACCGGATAGATGGGTGGATGAATGGTTGCTTATTTTCTGTTTGTCAATGGAAGTTCATCAATATTCACATGATGGCACGCTATCGCCTGCAGGAGAAATGTGTTGACGTGTTTAACTTCTAGATTTTTTCAAAGTTTTGAATATGTCTTTTCGGAAAGTTTATGATATAATACACCGAAAAAAGTCATGTTCATTGCCAAAGAAATTTTTCTTAAAAACAAAGAATTACTTCTGTATATGTAAGAAATTTGCTTCTTTGGAATAAAGTAATAATTTATTTAATTCAAAGAAATATTTCATTTTATTGAAATTTATTCTTTCTACTAACATGTTCCTGAATAGGTATTGGAGTAATTTATAATCCTTTAATAATGTATTTGAATTCCGTCCATTAAAGAGCTTTATCCGAAGGGTTTAAATATCGCAAAATCACATTATTATTGGTTTTTATGACTCAGGGGGGTTTAAATGCAGATTTTTGGCATACGGATAAAACGGATAAATTTTATCCACTTTATCCGAATGGTCGTAAAATGATTATTTTTGATATTACTTTCAAAAGTAAAACATTTGCTTTTCAGGTGTTCACTCAAAAAGGCTTTAAAGTGTACGGTTCTCTAATTGTTGCACCGAAATGGTCCCATTAGTGCTTTTGATTATGGATGGTAGTGTTATAGTTAATTCTTAATGAATTTTGACATATAATATGAGCTCTTAGTTAGAATTTTTTATTATTTTCCTGAACTTCGAGAAATGATGCACCTTTATTAGTGTTGTATTTCAATTCTTTCGATTAACAAGCTTTATCCGAAGGGTGTAAATATCGCAAAATCACATTATATTTGTTTTTTATGACTCATGGGAGTTTAATAGCAAATTTTTGGCAAGCGGATAAAACGGATAAATTTATCCACCTTATCCGAATGATCGTAAAATTATAATTTTTGCTATTACATTCAAAAGTAAAGAATTTGCTTTTCAGATTTTCATTCAGTAAGGCTTAAATTTGTTTGATTCTATTAATTTGGTTCAACATTATTGCTTCTCATTATGGATAATGGTCTATAATTAATTCCTACTGACTTTCGTTAACAGAAGTACTTCTAAAATGTATCTTCACCAATGAATTTAGCATGGGATTGTGACGCCGGGATGCCATTCTTGTTCAGTATATTTGCATCAGTGCTTATAAAGTAAAATATGTGTTATTTTTATGCGCTTAGTATGTAAACATATTAGATAAAAAATTGGATATTTTTCTTATTTAAATGTAAAGTGATTGTTTTCTGCTTAGCCCTGTCTTGAACCCGGGTTTCATATCACCGCCGCTGCATAACATCACATATTAACGCTCTCGGTCATAAACGAGTTCACTGTTTTATCTGAGAATTATTAAATTGGGTTTTAATCAAGGTTTATACAATGGCACCTTTCTGAGGCATAGAGGGAGCCTTCAACAATTTAATACCAGTAGCAATATGCAACGCTCGGACGACAGCATACCTAGGTTTATTCTAGCTTAGAATCAAGGGACATGTATAGATTTGTCGGTACAACAACGCCTCGATGGGCTGTACTGTCTCTTCTGCTATGTAATCTATCCATGAACAGTATTCTGTTTTCACTGACGTGACAATAACGGTTACAGAGAGTTTCCAACTAATAATTATACCCCCGCAAAGGGGCTTCTGATAACGAGCTTGGTGTTAATGCGTCAACAATTTTTGGACGGATATTGGATTCTTTTTAAATCATTTATTTTTTGACAGTGGCAACTCTTTCCCGCCCGAAATCTTGACGGAAAGTCTATATCGAATATTCTGAGGAACGAAATTAATCGCTTAACGCTGAGCAACGTAGGGAAATAATGGAAACTTTTTTGCTTGCTGAACGCACTTATTTGCTTTCTGTGCGTAAAAAATTCGTGAGACTGGCATGCTAGTGGGCAACACTCACTGCACCCGTCGTCGTAATGTGAGCATTGACGGAAATGCGGCGGCCGTAGCCGAGAGTGTGCCCCTCAGTCGTGGAACATTGACTCGCCATCTTTCTTAACAACTCCACATTTCACGCACCGGCCTTGTATTATTCGCTAACAAGGCCTAATTGACTCAGCAATTCAGTTTGGGCCTTAGAGCAGCTCGAATTTCTTAAGAGTTCGAATGGCTTAAGATAACTCACGGTCCTCGTCGTCGTACGGTGTGCACTGGCGAGAATGTGGCTGCTGTAGCCGAGAGTTTGCGACTGAGTCCTAGAACATCGACTTATCTCAGCGTATCACGCACCTGCCTGATACGAAGTTTCCACTAAGACCTCTCAGTATACAGGTTCTCAATTTCGGCCTTAGAGCAGGTTCATCTTGGCGGCTATGTTAACAAGCAAAACTACCGCATATGCGGATTGGAAAAGTAGCACGTGATCGTCGAGAAGCCTTTGCATCATCAGAAAGTGACTGTCTGCTTCGGTTGTATCTTTAGTCCCCTTTTTTTTAAATGTGGACCTGTCTATATTACAAACGCCAACTGCCTGCTGTCTTTATCAAGACTGGACATCTATCGGCACACATAGCAACATAAAGTCTGTAGACATGACTTTTGCAGAAACTGCGATGACGAAGAACAGATGGAATCAATAGAACAGCTTCTGTGTGCCTGGTACAATTTTTGTAGAATGCGGCAAGCTATCCTAGGCTCAGTTTTCTTTGGGGAATTAGCAAACCTGACTGATGTTAACTACCTTTGATTTTAATCAAAGCAAAGACAATTTTATTTTTTCCTTGGGTCACTGTGGTCTCGCGATGGACTATATTGTATAAGAGAGTCTAACATGCAGGGTGTCACTATAACCTTTTGTCCTCTGGGCCATTTGTCAGGATTATATAGGGCAGAACTGCAAGATTTCAGCCGGTTCGGCTGTAAAATGTGGCTTCTAGAACATAAAGAATCCAAATTGGAAACGACCTGGCACGAGAAGGATAATTTCTATAAAATTCGCAGCTACTACTACAAATATTTCGTAACATTAATAAAGGGGTTTCCAACACGATGTGTTATTTTGGTATTCAAATGTCATTTTTTGAGATAAATGATCGGATGTTTATTTCATAATATCAGTCTTGTGCTTTTGCTTGTCGAATTGAGACGTGATTTTCGCAACATTGCAAATTCAATACAAAAACAAAAGTATATCACAACAGTTATTTCACAAATATCATAAAAAAAACGAAAATTAAGCGCTCTCGTGCAGAGGACAGCGTTTCTCATGGGCACAACATGAGTAAAAAAAACAAACCATCCGGCTCTCATAGAGAGAGCCAAAACTATTTTCATCCTCTACAAACTGTGGATGAAACTGAAGATGAGATCGTTATCGATAAAGAAAAAGTGATGCCAAAGCTGAAAGTGCCACCGATAACTTTACTCAAATGCAAAGTTGAATAGTTGCATGAAATGTGTAGGATCTTGAGTGTAAAAGACTACTCAATAAGAAAAATGTCGATAGGACTAAAATTATTCTGCAACAACATGAAGGACTTCGAAATGATTTGTGAGAAAGCAACAGCTAAATTTTCCTTCGAGTATTTTACATATGGTACTAAATACGATAGGCCATATAAAGCCATTCTTCTAGGTCTAGATAAGCATGACCCGCAAAAAATAAAAAAACAGCTTATTGAAAAAGGTCTAAAATGCATCGACGTCAAAATTATTGTACGGAAATCTGAAAACAGAGAAGAGCAGATAATATACGTTGTATATTTCGAGCGGAAATCCATAACTCTAAAAGAATTGAGGGAAAATCACTCTTCCTTGGAATATATGAAGGTAAAGTGGGAGTACCAAAAACCAGGTCAAAATAAATTGACTCAATGCCACAACTGCCAGATGTTCGGCCATGGCTCCAGCAGGTGTAAAGTCAAGACGTTTTGCGCCCATTGTGCTGGAAATCACCAAACTTCTTCATGTAAGGAAAATTTTGTGAAATGTGCCAATTGTGGTGGTGAACACAAGTCAATATCTGAACATTGTCCAAGTAGAGTTAAATACCTTGAAATGAGGGAACGAGTAAAACCAAAAAGGGTCGCCCGCAACTATCCTACTTATGCTCCAATGCAACAACAAAATTATAACCAAAACTTCCCAAATCCCTTAAATTCGGAAACACATGAAGCAAATTCAGGTCAAATGTAAAACAAGCTGCACCAAACAACAATAATTTATTTTCTCCTGAAGAACTACAAAATTTAACTTTTGAATTAATTTCTAAGCTTAGAAATTGTAAAACTAAATTAGATCAGTTTGAAGTAATCACTGGTCTCGCATTCAAGTTTTTAAATTGAACGAAAATACGAAAATAATTTCTTGGAATGCAAGAGGTATACGAAACAAGTCAGAAGAGTTATTTCAACTTTTGGATACACAGCATATTGATATTTGCCTTTTATGTGAAACTTGGCTCAATCCAACCATTTAAATAAGAAACCAAAATTTTTGCTGCTACCGTTGCGATCGCCGAGATAGACGGGGAGGAGGTGTTGCTGTGCTTATTAGGAAGACAATTAGGCATAAATTCATGGGCTCCAAAAAAACGAAACATATAGAAAATATATATAAATGACGATACCATTGACATATACGCATGCTACTTCCCCGGAGGTTCTGCCAGAAAAGATACCCAATATAAAGAAGAGTTCGTATCAGACCTTCATAAAATGACTTCATCAAAAAATTTTGTTCTTGGAGGAGATTTCAACTGCAGACACGATTTTTGGGGTTGCCATAGAAACAATGTTTGGGGAAATACGTTGTTTGATAAACTACAAACCAATCACTACGATATAATGTTTCCTGTTGAACATACGTATATACCTTCAGATCCGAAAAGACAATCGTCGACGCTAGACTTTTTCTTAACAGATATCCATCATCAGCTAAGTTCTGTGAAAATTTTAAACAATCTCTCATCTGATCATCTCCCGATAACCACTGAGATAAACTTAAAATGTGATATTTCAGAAAATTGGTTTTATGATTTTAGTAAAGCGAATTGGAAGCTCTTCAAGAGACATATCACAAGAAATGCAAGATTGTCCTATGAAGAAGATTTATCGGTAAATTTTATAAACCACATGGTTGATGAATTCAGGAACTTAATAAATGCTGCAGTCGATGTCAGCGTTCCAAAACGAAGAGTCCTGCCTAAAATAACTTCAATACCACAAAATATTAAAGAACTTATTCAGTTCAGAAACCTATTTAAAAGAAATTGGAAGCGATATCGAGATGCCAGTGATAGAGTGCACATGAACTTGCTAAACAAAAAAATTTCGGAAGAACTTTCTATTTACCGTAACAGAAAATGGAACAATATGCTGTCCTCACTGGACAAGGCTTCGTCTCCCTTTTGGAAAATAACAAAAGTTCTGAAAAAAGGTCTAAAGTAATACCTCCACTGGTATGTAATAACACCACATACTATTCTTCGGTCGACAAATGTAAAATACTTGCGCAAAATTTTCTCTCAAACCATAACATTTCCTCTAAGCTCAGTGATGAGACTACAGTTAATGCGGTAAACAATTATGTTGACAGCATTCCAGGTATTCCAGAAAATGTACCAACAGTTTCAATTGAAAAAATATCAAACATAATCAAAAAACTTAAAAATAAAAAGGCTCCAGGCGCAGATGGTATAAGCAATAAGTGCCTAAAAATGTTACCTAAAAAGGGTAAAATTTTACTAACTTTTTTGATAAATGCTTGCCTTAAACTATGCTATTTTCCACGAGAATGGAAATGCTCAAAAACAATAGTCATACCAAAACCAAATAAACCTCATCACGACCCAGACCTATCAGCTTACTTTCGTCTGTAAGCAAAATTTTGGAGAAAGTTATCCAGGAGCGATTGACAGAATTTATAGAAAATAAAAACATATTGCCTAAGCAACAGTTTGGGTTCAGAACTGAGCACAATACTTGTCAGCCCCTCCTGAAAATAAAGAAGATAGTGCATGAAAATTTCAACAAATCGCTTTCAACTGGCATGGTTCTACTCGATATTAAAGCAGCTTTTGACAGTGTGTGGCATAACGGTTTGATCTTTAAATTGCATAAATTATAAAACTTATTCAAAGTTTTCTTTGTGAAAGGAAGTTCAGCGTACACATTGGTAAAACAAATTCACAACAAATGGATATTCCCAATGGATGCCCCCAAGGATCCTGTTTATCCCCTATATTATATAATATATTCACAGCCGATATTCCTGTTTTAAATAACTGTACAATTTCATTATTTGCAGATGACACTTCACTATTAACCTCCAATAAATATCCCACTGACATAGCAAAAAATCTGGAAGAAGGCCTGGTTAAATTAAGCGAATATTTTAACAAGTGGAATATATCAGTTAATCCAGAAAAAACCCAGGCTATATATTTTACGAGAAAGCGTAAATCATGTTGTCCAGAACAAACTACTTAAAATGATATTTAATCTACCATGGCATTATTCCACTCATCGACTACACTCTTTATCCGGGTTTCAACTCATTAAAGATAGACTTGAAAAAGTCAGTTCAAATTTTAAGGCGAGATGTTCATCATCACGTTATGATCATATCAATGAATTAGTTTCATCATAATTTTAGTTTTTAAGTAATCATCCAAATCTAGTCATCAAAGTTTTAAAAGGTTTTTATATAAATTTTTCCTTTACTATCAAAAACTATAATGTAAATACATAACTCACAATGACAAAAACGTTTTTAATTTAATTAAGTAGAAAAGGAACTATTTTTTCCTAAACTCTTTATAAGTAGAATAATAATGTAAAATACGAAATGTTGTAAAATAAAGAATTGAATTGAATTGAAAATTTCATAATAAGGAGGAAGGTATGCCGTTAATAATGAAAAACAACATCAGCCAAATGGCCACCACGACCACGCTTACAGGACCATATCCTTTTCATGAAATTTTCCATAACCAAATCGCAAAGTGGTTGCCCTATGTCCTCGATAGCCTCACGAATTCTATCTTTGAGGTCTTGAATCGACGCTGGGCTGTTGGCGTAGACGCAAGTCGCAAGGTGTTATATCACAAGACCTCGGTGGCCAATTGTGATCACCTCTTCGAGAGATAACACGGTCCGGAAACTTTTCCCGTAACAGAGCAATGGTTTCGTTGCTTGTGTGGCACGTAGCGCCGTTTTGTTGAAAGTAAACGTTGTCCAGATCAATACCATCTAACTCCGACCATAAAAAATCGTTTATCATCTCTCGATAGCGCAATCCATTCACCGTAACTGTTTATCCAACCTCATTTTCGAAAAAGTAAGGTCCAATGACCCCGCCGGATTATAAACCCGCACCAAACAGTCACACGTTAAAGATGGAGAGGCTTCTCAACAATAACTCTTGGGTTTTCCGAGCCCCAGATGCGACAATTTTGCTTGTTGACGTAGCCACCGAGGTGGAAATGGGCCTCATCAGTCAAGATGATTTTGTATCGTTCTTATCGTTTTTTTGTTCGATCGTTTTGTATCGTTCGATGATCGTGTATCGTTCCATTTTTAGTATTGCCGTAGTTTCAACTTGTCAAATGTCAAAGAATAAAAGCTTCAAAAGTGACAGCTACTGAAATACCGGGTGATTCAAAATAACACCTCTTGTTGGAAAACTCTGTACTAGGCAGTGATGATATGCTTTTCACCTGCGGAGTTAAATGCATTTTTTATGTCCAGGATTATTATGGGGCAATGTTTTTTGTATTTTCCTTTGCCATGTATTCCATTCTTGGCATTTCCAATCACCAAATCTAATAGCATCAATTGTTGATTTCTCTTTGCGAAACTCATATTCCATATAGTCATTCCAACATACCTTCCTTCTTCTCTACAGTTTTCAGCTGTCTATCGTATATTATCCTTTCAAGACATTTGCCCATTGTATTTAGGAGACATATAGGTATATACATACATATGTTTCGGGTTTTTAAAGCACTTTAGCTGGCTTAGCTATAAGAATTAATTTCCGTTTTTTCCAGATGTCTGGGAATATACCATGAATAGTTGAGCAAAACCCATTGGTCTTGTCATAAGTGTGGCCTTGAGAGCTTTAGTGGGAATGACTTTGTTTTGGCCAATTTTTGAACAGAGGTTTGCCATTTTTTCCACCGATATATCTACGGGCATTTCTTCATGATGGTTGGAGGCGGGACCATTGTCTATATATTGTTCTCCTTCTGGGAATAATACCCTCACAAAAATATTTATAAGAATTGGGAATGTTATTTGTGAAGACGTTTTTCCCTTTAAACGTGACATTAAAAATTGGTATGCCTTTCCCCAGGAATTGGAGTCAGCTTCGTTACAGAACTAGAAAGATAGATAGTTGGGTTTACCTCTACTTCTCCTATATTTTAAACATTCTCCACAAAACGCGGCAATTTCATCGTTCCACCAGTAGTTTTGTGGTCTGGTTGGACCTATGCGTCTTTTTGGCATTGATGCGTCACAAGATCCCTGGGGGCTATACAAATTGTTTGTGCCATTCTTCGACCGTGTTGTCTTCGATATTATGGTGAGAGAACGACTCAGCGAATGCGTCGACGTTGAATTTATCCTTCGTCCATCCTTGGTATGTAAGTTTGTTTGAGGATAGCCTTGCTGATCCTCTGGCATTTAAATATTATGGCCAGGTGGTCACTATGAGTTTACTCTTTGCTGAGGTGTCACTCCATATCTTTGGCTAAGATCGTACTGAAAAGTGTGAGATCTACTATGTAGACTGTTCCGGCTCTCCTAAATATATGTAAGCCCACTTTGTTTGCAAGGACCACGTCGTGCTGTAAGAAAGCATCAATCGTTTCGTTTGTCCTTTGACTTCACCAATCCGCAACACAAGTATTGAAGTCTTCCCCATAACATATGGCCTGTGGTTGATGGTATCCCTACAATGTTGTCAGTTATTTTCTCGAACTCGGTGAGATATAGCAGCTTTACAAAAATATACCTCCGATTTTAGCTTTGGCGAATCCATATTGTGGTTGTTTCATACCTTCCTCGATAGCCATATTTCCCCACGCTCTGACTGCTGATCTATTTGAAGAGCCATTTCCTTTACTTTTTCTTCCAGGCTTCTATGCTATTCGCATAGCAGCATCAATGTTCTGTTGGCAGATAGTCTGCTTTATAAGATCTTGAGCTGCCGTACAATGATTTGTACTAGACTTATCCATTGCAAAAAAAACTGCTGATCTTTGTAGTGTGCATCACGTAGAATATTACCTATTAATATTTTAATCGGTAGTCAGGTTACTTTATAGCATCCCTGGAAACTGTCTTCCTGAATTCAAGAATTGTCATCAACTGTTGCAATTCTCTTCAACTGATTTGGTGCCGGTAAACAGGGAAATCCTATGGAAATGCAAAACAGCTGAACTTGCATTACTGGAGAACTGTAACATGTGGAAATGCCTCTAGCGACATGTAAGCACTTCTTGAGAGATTGTGTCCTTATGGCAACAAGTGACATGTGATCAGTTGTCAGGAACTGCAAAGATTTAACGTTCATGTGGCCCTGCTTAAACTCCAAACGCACAACATGATCCAGGAGAACTGTAACATGTGGAAATGCCTCTAGCGACATGTAAGCACTTCTTGAGAGATTGTGTCCTTATGGCAACAAGTGACATGTGATCAGTTGTCAGGAACTGCAAAGATTTAATGTTCATGTGGCCCTGCTTAAACTCCAAACGCACAAATGCCCTGCTGGCGTTATCATGGCCCGAAGTTTCACTTATCTTGTCTTATATCTTCTCTAGAATGCGGCAAGCTGCTGTAGACTCACATTTCTTTGGAGAGTTAACAAACATTACTAATTTTAACATCTGCCAACTCTTGCGGTTTTTTACACCAATAAACTTAGTCCAATGAGAGGGGCTAGGAATTTGTGGACTTTACTTGGCAATGCAATGTACTACATAGTCTAAGTGTACCTGACTTATAGGTTGCCACTCTAACCTAACCCATAAACCATTTTCCATTACAAATAAAATACCAACTGCAAAATTTCAGCTGGATCGGTTGTAAAATGTGGCTTCCAGCTCATAGGTTTAAGTTTAGGTTAGGGTGGCAGCCAGCTTTGCTAGATCACATAGACCAATATAGGTGATACCACGGGCCAAATTCCCGAAACCAACCTGTTTGATAAACAAATTTATCAATTGTACGACCGTCGGTACCGGAAAGCTCTGTCAGACTTCCTAGAAAGGCCGACCTCAGTATATCTTGACGTCATCTAATGTGGGACAGTTACAAAGCAAGTGCTCAATGCTATCCACTTCCTCCTCATCACAACAGCTGCAGAAGTCGTTGGACGCAATACTCAACATTCTAGCGTGTACACCGATGAGACAGTGTCCCGTCAGAACTGACAACAACGTAGACAGTAGACCATTTATTATTTTTTCGGTACTGATTTCCGGGCCGAAAATGTTTCCATTTGACCTACAAACCTCCAATAAAAAATTTGGTGCCGATTGGATAACGCTAAGGTCCGCCAAAAGTTGTTTGAAAACACAAAACTCACTTTACATGAACAAAATTTGGGTTTTTATCAAATGTCACATGTTCAAGTAATTAAAAAATATTTTATTAGCATGAAAAGTTTTTAAATGATCTTTGAATAAAATTTTCTTTCGTACAAGTCGTAAACAATCAAAATCGACCGAGAAACGAAAAAGTTACAGCAGTTTTCATTTGAATTTTAGTCATGACAGGGCATGCATGAACACCGACATGGCCTCTATGCAATCACAATAAAAAATAGATCATGCTTGTGCATGCATGAAAAAAAACAACGGATTTGCATGATAGTTGATTTTTTGCATCAGTCTGACATTTTTCTACTGGTCAAATAAGAAAACATAAGCAGAACTTTGCAGCGCGCTATACGGCCATGCAACAGGGTCGTTTACAGAACGCGCTCTGCCTCCAGTCTAAGTGAATTGAGAAAGGGACAGCTTCGCACAAAATTTAATTTTAGTCATAGTCTTATTTGTCTCCTGACCGACCACATCCAAAATGGTTACTAGATCCAGTGATAAATTTCCCACCGTAGAATCAGTTGGGCATGTATCACATACAATATCTGGAGCCAAACTGCCGTCAAACAGACAGATATTTCATGATGTGATAACTGTAATGTATAATGCTGCAACGCCGACCACTGTTGGTGAGCTTGTGATTAATCGATCTACACATCAACATTTTTGGGCGCCCCCAAAATCCCGGCTGGTACTGGAGAAAAGATGGCCAAAGTTGTTCATGATACACTCATCAAATACAGGTCAAAACACTGGATCGTGCATTTTGTTGCAGAACAAATTAGATCGAAAATTAATCATGTTTCCATGTTCTCATCACATGATGGAGATAGTATTGAAACATGTGTTTGAGGTTAAACTTCGGCGACTTGTGGTCCTGAAGTGCCTATTTTTAATCGTTTTGCTGCCGTTTGGGTAAGTCTCGACCACAAATCGTTTAAAAACGGACTCGAAGATCCAACTGTACGCTCAAAAATAAGTAATGCTGACTGCGAAGTCATTAAGAAATTCTGCATTAAACAGCTAAATGAAACACAAATCCGAGCTGATTACAAGGAACTATTACAATTAACAATAATGTTTCTTGGTGGTGTCGGCGATAACTTCCGAACACCTGGTCCAACATCCCACGCAAGGTTCATGGGAAAAGGCATTTATGCCTTAAAAATATACCTATTTCTAGAGCAGTTTGCATTGACAAAACGAGAGTCCAGTGGGCGTGGTTTACATGCAAAATGCAATACGAGCACCAAATCAAGATATACACTTGTTGAAAGACAAGATGTGTCTGAAGCGGTTTTGAAGAAATGGAAAAATCATTTGTGGTATTTGGCCCTAGAATCAATGGCTTTGGCATTTTTCGATTCGGATGTTTCACTCGAAGAGAAACGAAAAATGGTTAGGCATCTGCAATCAACAGAGCCCGTCGTAAATCTGGAAAACGATCGAAAATTCTCCGACCCGAAACTATTGCTGTGTAATAATTTGAGCGATTTCGTCTCATACAAAACCAAACATTTTTTCGGTGCTTTTGGATTGAGTACTGAATTTTTAAAGCATGACACATCCATTTGGGAAGATTATCAAGATACTCTCGATGTTTGTCGTAATCTGTTTGTTGTTAACGACACTGCTGTACGCGGTGTACAATTTATGAATGATTACAACAGAATACTTACGAAAGACGAAGAACAAAATCAATTTATATTACAGTGCATTGAAGAATATCGTAGAAAATGTCCCTCACATAACAAGTCAGAACTAATATAATATTGAATTAATTGTATTTTTGTTTTTTTTTCACCGATCTTAATATTTAAAAACTATTTATTAATTAATAATACAAAGAAATGTAATTTTACTTATTTAAACATACGATTTTTGAATAAAAAAAATTATTTCCCCTATAAAGTGTGTTCTAAATTTTCAATGAACTTTGGGCAGACCCTAGGGTTATCCGATCGGCACAAACATTTTTATGGAAGTCTTGTAGGCCAAATGGAAACTTTTTCGGTCCGGAAATCAAAGATCGCAGCAACTTTCACATTTTGCATCATGTGCTATAAACGGTCTAGTAGACAGTATTTTGCTCTGCAGTGCGACGAGATACTTTGACCTTCTCAGGTCATATCTTGACAAGATCAGTCTAGCTATACTTCAGGTACCGATTTCTGTCCATCTTTCATTGTAATGCCTGATTGCCTCCTGCCTAAGCTAAAGCTTACATGTGGAGAGTGGCGTACCAATATATGTAAATTCTTCGAGAATTTATAATGTGGTCCCTTTTCTAGCAAGTTCATCAGATTTGCAGTTCCCCGGAATATCCCTTTGCACAGGTAGCCATATGATGTGTATGTTAAACTGCTCAGCCATCTCGTGAAGAGATCTGCGGCATTCGAGGGCTGTTTGTGAATTTAGAGATGATTGATGACAGTCTGACTGTCCGAGTAAATGACAATGCCATTGTTGGTCACTATGTTGCAACTCCGCCACTTGGTGACTTCTCTTATTGCCATTATTTCGGATTGATATACACTGTGAGCTATATCCAGACTTACTTCCCTACAGTGTACTTCGATGCCAACCTTTTCATCAAGCTTCGAACCATCGGTGTAGAAGTGGAGCTGGTTTTTGTTTCCTGGTATTCGGCCAACCCATTCCTCTCTGGCAGGTATCTTAGTGGCGAAGTTGCTCTCGAAGATGTATACCGTTGGTATATAGTCCACACGGTCGATTAACATAATATTGCCTTGTGATATCCTCATGTGGCCGTAGTTCTTATACCTCCACATTGATAGACTGTTCAATCGTAGTGTCGCTCTGGTGACTACCTCTCTTGCAACAGTATCAATGGGCATTAAAAGGAAGTAGGACTTGTATAGACTCAGTCGCCGTAGTCCTTATGCATATGCAAGAAGTTCTCTGAACCTTTGATAATTGGATTGTTTCTAGAACATATCTGATCTGATTCCAAAAGGTCCTATCTGCATAATTTTGTTAAATTCGGGACATAGCTATTTGTGAGGTGGACTTTGGTCATGAACATGGCTAAGTCGAATTCCAAAGTGAATCTAAAGGCGATTTCGTTTCTGGAAAAAGTCCAGCATTTTCTCTGCCTCTCCAGAAAACTGCACTTTTCTAACATATTTTTGAAGATTGTAATTAGGATTTAATTTAAATAGGAGGTACTGCATTATTACGATTTAAAAAGTGAAAATATTTTCTTGTATGTCACGTCGACGGAGAACAATTTTTTCAGAAACGAAATCGCTATAAATCGGCCCCAATGGAACATGTTGGTCCAATATGTTCTTCCTATGGACATCTCACAATGCTTCATGTTAATAAAAGTCAGTCGCAGACTCTTAAAGAGCTAAAAAATCCCACTATTACTTTTAATAGGAATTTTTGTCCCAAGAAATGATTTTAATTAAACCATGTGTGTTTGCATCATAAGACAATATCTTCAAATGATTGGGCAAAAAGCCTTGCCGTGGAGTCAAAAAGGTTTTAACATAAAAACCGTTATCTCAGTTTTATAATGTAATATGTTAGTTCACTATTTACCTAAACAGATGTTATATTAAAACAATGCACTTTCCACATCATTATTTAAACTGGGATGGGTATTATATCAGCTCATCATCATCATCATATCCTTGTCAACCAACTTAATAAAGGATTTATTACCATATGAAGGGTACATTGGGAGTCGGTCCTAACCACACAAACAGACACCCATATCTACTCACACTCATTTATAAACACGTCAATGATGTTTTGAGGCTGTCACACCCGTGTTTTGATGCTGATGGCTTATGTTTGTGTTTTTGTGTTGTTTTTGGGCTAAAAGAAAATAAAGCCGTGACTATCTTTTCAGATGAAAAATCTTTCTTTTATGATTCTCTGGTCTTCTGTACGCATATGTGTGCACACATCCATATGGATGTGTGTAAATGGGTATTTGTGTGACAACAACGAGGACTAAGAAGTAGTAGTTGTTGGTTTAATATTTTTTGCATACATATGTTTGTGTGTGGGGGCAGAGTGTTTCCGTTATTTTCTTTTTCACTAGAATCGAGAGCTATTGAATGACATGTAAATATACGTATGTATTTGAAAGCTGCTGCTTCGTCATATACAAAACGACAAGATACGACACGATTTAAGTAAATATTGTAACTCTTTTCTGTTTAGTTTTGTGCCATCGTTCGTTGGGCTTTCTGGTTTCTTGTTATTTTGTTGTCCTCCTTCTTTTATTTTGTTGTTGTTGCTTTGGGTAAACACGGAAAACTGAAATGGTTGGCGGGAGATGCAGAAAAAAATAACAGCTGAAACAACAACATTTACAATAAACCAGAACAACAGCAGCAGCAGCAGAAACGATGGAGACCTCTCACAGATACAGATAAAAATACAGATTCATCTGGAGATTTTACCCACTGTTTTGAGACTGTGTGTATTTCTGTGAATGAAAAACAGGAAATCACTCGCATTTATGTGAAACGATTAAAAGCGGAAATCTTTATATTTGTGTGTGATATGTCCTGCACGAGCACAAATGCACACACACACGCTCATATAACCACACACACACACACAGATATTCTCATGCAATCCAGACGTGCAGATATGCTTAATACAGGCTTATATCCGTATTGTAACTATTCATCCTATAGATAAAATCGAGGAGATATTAGAGTGAAGTGAAAAACTGCAATGACTTCGAGTAAAATTTATGTTGGGTTTAGATTAAGGTGGCCCAGCTTTGTCAGCTCACATAGAGCAATGTAGGTCCCTAGTGATACCACGGGCACCTATGCCCCTCATCGAAACCAACCTGTTTGATAAACAAAGTTATTAATAGTACGAATATCGGTACCGCAAAGATCTGTCAGTTTCCCAAAAAAATCCCAATTCCAGTATATACAGACGAGGCGTCCTTTTTTTCATGACGGGCAGTAGCATAGCAGGTTTTCAATGTTCTCCACTTCTTCCTCATAATTTCAGCTCCTACAGAAGTCATTAAACTCAATACCTAAACTTCTGTCGTATTCGCCGATCAGGCAGTGCTCCATCATAACTGACACTAATGTAGACAGTCTATAGTCTCTAGTGCGAGAAGACATTTTGACCTTCTCAGTTTGTATCTTTGCCAGATTTGTCTAGCTAACCTACACACGCAAAGAAAAATTCGTTTCTACGAAACGAAATTTTAGGCAACTACAATTCTCGTTTACGAGGACTGAAATTTCTTTTGGTCAGAACAAAAAATTGTTTACCCAAAATTTGTTTCTGTCACAACAAACGAAATTTCAGTTCCTGCAAACGAGATTTATAGTTGTCTATAATTTCGTTTCACAGAAACGAATTCTTTTCTTTGCGTACAGGTGCCGATATCTATTCACCTTTCATTGGGTTGCTTGATTTCCCACTGCCTAAGCCAAAGCTTGTAGGCGCACCACCAATATATGCAAATTCTTAGATAATTTGTAATGCAGTCCCTTTCCTAGAAAGCTCATGAAATTTCAGTTCCTGCACACGAGATTTATAGTTGTCTATAATTTCGTTTCACAGAAACGAATTCTTTTTTTTGCGTGCAGGAGCCAATATCTGTCCATCATTCATTGGGCTGCTTGATTTCCCCCTGCCTAAGCCAAGCTTGTATGTGGACAGTGGCGCGCCAATATATGCAAATTCTTAGATAATTTGTAATGTAGTCCCTTTCCTAGCAATCTCAACAGCTTTGCAGTTCCCCGGGATATCCTATGAGGTGTATGTTAAACAGCTCAGCCATCTCGTTAAGAGATCTACGGCAGTCGAATTTAGGAGGCCAGTGTTGGTTTATATGTTGCGACTTAGCCATTTGGCGACTTCCCATATTGTAGTTATTTCGGCTTGATAGACACTGCGGGTATCTGGTAGTCTGTGAGCTATATCCAGACTAAGTTCTTTAAAATGTACTCCGAACCTTTTACCTTTTCTTCAAGCTTCGAACCATTCGCATAGAAGTGGAGATGGTTTCTATTACCTGCTATTCAGCCAGCCCATTCTTTTCTCTGAACCTTTGATAGTAGGTTGGTGATGGTTAGTTTGTCAGATGCCGTCCACCATACCACAATGCCGTATAACAGTATTGGCCTAACTACTACTGTAATATATATCCAATGGACGAATTTAGGAGAGAGGCCCCACCGTGACCCAAGGCGGCGTTGGCCTTCCTTATACGTTCCCGTATGTTAAGTCTAAATAAGAGTTTCCTATCTAGAATCCTATCTTCCTTACACGTTCCAGTAGCTTATGTCTGAATAACAGTTTTCTATCTAAAATTATTCCAAGAAATTTTGCACTTTCAGAAAAGACTGGATCTGCTCCATTTATCCGAGGAGGAGGGTCATGTTATTATTCATTATTCATCCTAAGAAAGAGAACCAATTCTGTCTTGTTTGGAACCGCTGCTTCTAAAATGTATCTGAGGACGTTTTAGAATTTGCAACTTACTGCGATTGCCACGTCGTCATAATAAGCCACGAACTTACAACGTTCCAGACAAAGCAGCCTGACTGTCTGAATAAATGACAACGCTGTGTTGGTCACTACGTTGCGACTCAGCCACTTGACGACTTCCCTTATTGTCATTATTTCGGATTGATAGATGTTACAGGTATCTGGTAGTTTAAGAACTGTATCAAGACTGGGTTCTTTACAGCGCACCGCGAAGCCAACCTTATCGTCAAGCTTCGAGCCGTCTGTGTAGAAGTGGAGATGTTTCTTGGCGTTCTGCCAACCCAATCTTCTCTGGATGGTCTCTTAGTGGTGAAGTTCCTCCCCTCCTTCGGTATATAGTTCACTCTGTCAGCACTACATTGTGATATCCTTATGCGGCCGTAGTTCTTATACCTGCACATTGATAGACAGTTCAATCGCAATGCCGCTCTGGTGGCAACTTCTTTCGCCACAATATCAATGGGCAGTATATGGAGTACGGTTCGTAGAGACTCAGCCGCTGTAGAATTCAATACACCGCTTATGCATAGGCAAGCGGTTCTCTGAACCTATGTTGGGTTAGGTTTGGTTAAGGGTGGCAGTCTGTCTTACAGGCTCACTTATGCCGATTTCGTTTCTGGAAAAGTGCAGCATTTTTCTTACCATTTCACGGAAAACTGCTCTTTTTTAACATAATTTGTAAATTTGAGGGACTACATCAATTCGACTTAAAAGGTGCAAATATTTTTTAGTATTTCACATCGACGGGGCAACATTTTTTCCAGAAAAGAAATCGCCATTAGACTACATACTCCATTGTGCTACCACGGAGAGGTAAGAAAAAACATACGTTTTTTTCTAGCCCCTCCCTTTGAACCAATTGTATTGATTTGAAAAGCTCAAAGGTTGACGGATTGTAACATCGGCCAAGTTTTCTAACTCCCCAGGGAAATGGGAGTTTAGTATAGTGACGTCAAGCATCTCACTAGCGCAGCAAGCCGCATGACGCATTTATAGTAGAGAGAGCGGGACACATTTACAGAATGTCTCTATTGATTCGACCTCATCTTCCTCTCCACATATTCTGCAAAAGTCATTTACCAATACCTTAAATCTCTCTGCGTGCCGTTCAATAAGGCAGTAACCCATCATAACAGACAATGTAAGTGAGACGTCCGGTATCGATAACGTCAGTAGGACGTTGTTGCGTTTGGAGTTTAGGCAGGGCCACATTAGCTTGGAATGTATGTATTTTCTGGCTACTGATCACCTGTCATTTGTTGTCATAAAGGCACTATCTCTCAAGAACAGCTTGCAGATCGCTAGAGGTCTGCCACTGGATCATGTAAATTAATTCCTAGTGGTGCATATTCATTTGCTACGCAGATGAATATTGAACTGGTCAGCAATCTCGTTAAGAATTCTGCGACAGTCGAGGGCAGTTTTTGAATTAAATTTTCAGGGACTTTATACCAACCGCAATATCTGAGATAATATTAATACCGACTTTAGTCAGACCATTAATTGTCAGCCATTCTGCTACCTCTAATAGCTAAGATTTCTGCTTGGTACACACTACAGTGCTTAGGAAGTCTTTTTGCAATGAAATACTCAAGTTCCTCCGAAGAGATACCAGAGCCACTTGGCTGTTGAGTTTGGAACCATCTGTACTATATAAGTTCACGAATCCCTTATGTCCTGGGGTAAGACCATTCCATCATAATCTATCAGGTATAAAAATGAGATACTTCTTGTAAAAAAGTGGTTCAAAAATAGTGTAATAATCAATTCTCGGAAGATCAGGCATTGTGTTCAGAATGATAATATCTTCAGAGCCATTTCCTGATCAGTGCAACAATTCTCTAAGTCAAGAATGTTAGGTTTGATGTTATTTTTAGGTTTTGAATTATTTTTTCCTTTCAGAGAAGGGAATTTCAGTACCTCCAAGGAGGCAACAGTAGGTACCATATTTATCCTGCTGGAAAGGAATAGTTCTGTCTTGGTCCAAGTGATTCAACTCGTTATCATATTTATCCTGCTGGAAAGGAATAGTTCTGTCTTGGTCCAATTGATTCAACTCGTTATCCCTGCTGGTCCAATATCCGAGATGCGACCAATTTTCCCAGCAGAAGTAGTGAGACAGGAAGATAAGCTTCGTTGCTGACCCTAGAATCAAAGAATTGGATCTAGAGATTAGTAGAATGACCAACGAATACAAGCGGCATAAATCGGCTGGATCATTTGAAACAATGTAACTTAAGTTGTGGTATAGAAAGGCGAACGAATACAAGCGGCATAAAGCGGCTGGATCATTTGATGCAATGTAACTTAAGTTCTGGTATTGATAAATTGTGGGTCATGGTTAAATCGCTTTAGAACCTGTCCAAAAGGCTGCAGTCTCGCCATTATTTTAACTGACATTTTATATATCACCAAGAGTGAAAAGGGCGAAAATGAAAGACATTCGTCGTATGCATTCTATCCGAGTCGACGAAGTACCACTACAATTTGCCCATGTCATCCACCATTGCTTAAAGATGGGTGGCTATTACTCTACTTGGCGACCAGTTTGGTTTATTGTGTTTGTCCTACCTAGATTTATAGATACAGAGGTTTTAATTAAATTCTTTTGAAGAAATGAGAAGTAGAACAATTGACAGAGACATGGTGTAGATTGCAAATCCCGAGGGTGTTCATGCCACTTTTAATATATTTATTTATTTATATGAATTACAATACAAAGTAAATTTATATTTTAATTTTACGGTCCAGGGAAAAACCGGGTTACAAAGACCATGTGGCTAGATTTTGCAGTGACAGACCAGAGCCTCTGGTGGGAATCGAACCCACAACCCCCAATCTCATAAGCGAGCCCACATAGTGGGGCGCTTGCTTTTAATATATATATATTCCTTTTACTCCTATAAGGAGCATAGTGCCGTAACAATTGAATTCCTATTATGCCTATTTATTGCACGTAATTTTAATTCATTAAGACTTAAGTTAAGGTATGGACTAACCATCCCCATTGACGTCTTCGCATTTCAAGATAGATAGATAGGCTGCTGCTGTGTTTCTGATCATAGACTATTTGTTACTTTTTCGGGGCCAGTATATTCGGAGTATTTTACGAAGACAGGTGTTTGCGAATGTCTGTACGGATTGAATGTGACGCGCAGCAGTATTCCAGGACGCACATCCATAGAGAAAAGTCGATTTCAAATTAGCCTCTTGTAATTCGCAGGATTTTATCAATATCTTTCTCTAGACATTGTGAATAATAGTTACCTAGAAAGCGATGTATGATCCAAGATAAAGAAGGGTAGTGAGTAAATAATAATTTCTGGGCCTCACAGTGTCGAGAGTATTCCGTATATTCCCCTTCACACTTTGTTGTCAGCGACCTGTCACCGCCGTGGCCGGTCAAAATTCATATCATCTAGTGCATCTCCTTTTATTAAGGTCCAAAAATGTATAGTTCCTTGATGATCCCGAGGTGGCTAGCTACAGGGGTATAGAAGCTTTGTACTCTGCCTTGCATGTTCAGATTCAGTTTGTTAGTTCGCTCTAGTCCTTTATAATCGACAATTTCTGTAATTTCCTTAATTGGTTTGGGAGTGTACCACTCGATCACTCTGCCATTGAAGGAAAACAGAACAGGATTGGCGACTGGAAGTCCATTGGTAGTCTGGTAGTCAGCCTTGCAATCGTTCTAGCCTGCCCAGATTCGGTTTGTCAGTTCAGTTCCCTATACTGAAACTGTGGCACAATGTAGGATTAATAGGTTTTTAAGTGTACCATCAGATCACTCTACCCTTAAAGTAAAACAGAACAGGATTGGCGACAGATAGTCCTGTAAATCTGCCATATATATAAATAGAGATATTTGGCAGGTTGTGTTTGACTCATCCATCGATGTTTCTTTTTCGGTTAAGTCGCTAGACTTGATTACTTGACTTAATGCTATCAATATATTTCGTTTCCTAGAAAGGTTTCAGTTCTACATATTCTACAATTGGTCTATATTTTGCTTTCGGGAAACAGGACAAATTTAGTTCATTCCTAAACTATTGGATTTAGAAGAAATATAGTTGCCTATAATTAGAATAAGATCATCGGCATAGGTAGCTAATATAGCTATGTGTCGGTAGTTTGAATCTAACATTGCCTAAAATCTGTCTATTTTATGTACGAGTGTCACATTTCAATTACAAATTGCATTGCAATAAAATCTGATTCATTACACCTTATTTTATTATGATAAGTTTGCTTGACAACCATATTGTACTCGCTCCACCTTGTTATTACGAGTAAGTACCACTTATGCCAGAGGTGAGTTGATAGCATTCTTTATGTGTGTGTTTATGTCAATGTGGCCGCTTCTGGAGGATTTTGGTATCTGAGTGAGAATGTGTGTGCGTGTGTATGTGTAAGCTCGCCACAATCCTTAAGAGTGACTGCTGATGCTGACTCTGCTGCCGTTTCGACTGCCACCGCTCCTGGAAGTTTAACATCCTGGACAGTTGTTTAAACAACAGGATATTGAACTTTATTGTGTGTTATTTTTCCACATGGCATAATCACTTAAGATGATAAAAAATGGTTTTAATTCTATGAAAAGAGAAAAACACAAACATGTTTGTATGTCGCCTCTGCCCTTACATATATACGAGTACATTCAGAGGCTAACAAACCAAGGCTGGCGTCCTTAACGTTTTTTTGGGGCAAATATGAAAACATATTTCCTTCCGCTTTCCAATGGCTTCCGCTTCTTTAGTGTTCGGTTCGTTGTTCAGCTTGGGGGAGGGATGGACGGGGTCATAGGCATTTATGAAATCTTAAATTGACACTAGAGCGATCTCAATCAATTGATGAAGACTTCAGATAGAGACACTGTAGATAGTCGATAACATAAACGAGCAGATGTTTCCATAGATAAGGCATAACATCACGGAGCGATGACAAATAACATACATACTTATATAATTGAGGGAGTTGGGAATATGCATACGCACACGATTTGTAGGACACATTAATTTTAATGATGTTATTATTTCTTATCTGCAAGTGGATCGATGGTATTAACTTAACCATTTTATGGTTGTGCAAAATGGAATGTGGTGTAGTTTCAATCATTTTCACCATGGCTATTGACAAACGTCTCGAAACGGAGGATGACTCAGATATAGACGACGACATTTTTAAAACTCCTAAAGAGAAGAGGATATATTTGTAAAGGATACATAAATGTTACCAGTTCTTCAGGTCAGGAGGTGAAGTCGAGAATCGGAAGCGGAGAATTGAATAAGGAGACTTTCGATAAGTACACCCAGGAAAATAATTGGTTGTAATTCGATTGTAATAATAAAAAAATAGTACTAGCAACAAAATGTATATTGCCTACACCGTGTGTCGGTTGTATTTATATAAATAGTTGAAACAACAATAATAACATGGATACGATCAAATAAAAATGCTTGCAACTAAATCGATGGTTGTATCAATCGAATTAAGATTGTTTTTTCATTGAGACTCGGTTAGTTGTGGTAACCAATTTTAAACTTTCATTGTACTACCATATGATCGATGTTTGGTTGTTACAACGAATGTTTTATTCTTGACAACAGAATTTGTATCAATAGACCAAAGATTATTATTGGAACGAATAATTGGTTGCTATAATAGAAAAATAATAAAAAATCGTTTTTTGGTTATCCCAATAATTTCCCAAATTTAGAATAATTAAATGTATTTTGGGAAATACAACCGAAAGATTGGTTGCTGTTCTTTAGCTGATTCATGACAATCAAAAAATAAAATTACTCGACATAAATAAATCTTCAACATTTTGTTCAAGAGCGGTATATGTATAATAATGTGTGGAATGTAGAATATGTTGTGTAAAATGTTTTACATAAATAAAAAATAAAAGCAACAATCATGAAATTGAAAGCACAGGGTTAAGCAATATTTGCATACAAGTTTTGTGTTTTTTTTTCGTGTACTAAAAAGTATGCCACAACCAAAATGTTGGTTGTCCTGATGGAATAGCATGATAGTAGACAGAACAACCGAAATTCGGTTGAGGCAACCAAACTGTATTCCTTGTGTAATCAGAGTATCATATTAGTAGCCACAAAGCGGAAGAACACTCAACCAGTCGTAGCTCACTGGTAAGTGAGTTTGTCTTGGAAGACGGAGGTTCGATTCACAACCAGGGCACTGGTAGAATTTAAAGATTTTCATTTGCATTTAGAAAACAAACTGGTTAGCTTATTTAAGTAAGTTGAACCGAGTATCTGGAGAGATGAAGAAACAAAAATGAAAATTATCTGTAGAACTAAGAACACATCCACTATCTAAAGTTTTAAATTTGAACTACTTAGACGAGAAGACTTTTATCACGACACCTCTTTACAGATACAAATGATAGCACACCTAAAAGCTAGGGGCGAGTTCATATGTTGGCCGAACAGAGGTTTTGATGCCTTCATGTCTAGGAGGATTAACCGATACAGCTTTTCCAAAAGAAGGTGCAAATATGATGTTTTGGTTGAATGCAGCATGAGAAATGCTGTTGACTGAGAGGGGAGTCGAGCTAAACCCTGTTATCTTTTTTAAGGAAGTAGAGTATCTGGAAAAAAGAAAATTATCTGTAGAAAGAAAGAAAAATATCTGTAGAACTAAGAACGCATCTGCTATCATAACTATAGTTCTTAATTTGGACTACTTAGACAAGAAGACTTTTATTACGACACCTCTTTACAGATAAAAATTATAGCACACCTAAAAGGCAAGTTCATATGTTGGCCGAACAAAGGTTTTGATGCCTACAAGCTTAGAAGGATGCAAATACAACACACAAAAATAGTTGCTGGTGGAATGATAGTATAAATATAGTATGGAAATAGTTCCAGCAGTCCATATAGGAAATTGAATTTTTTGTGTAACAACATTATAGCTTAATGAATGGAATGCAGAATCTGCACAAAGAATTCATAGATAGTAAAAGAATTACCTGCGGAACGTCAGAATACTCATATTTCCTCAAAGAAACCTTGTCTGAAGTCAAAACATCTTAATGATTCTAAGAAGGTATTATGAAGGTATTAATGATTCTAAGAAATTGCTCAGAGATCTATACGATTATACCAGGGGAGGTTTTTTGCATTTCCTTACTCAGAAAAAAGTTACGATAAGAACAAGAGGACAATTTCCGTTAAAAGTCTATAGCAGGAGCAAAGTTACTGGTTGATCGATATCACATGTAGAGTGTATGAAGAATAGAGTCGGCTGGACTTCCTAACAAAGACAGAGAGAGAGAGATACCTGCCACCAAGGTAGAAAAACTTACACAAAGCTCCAGCAGTATTAACCTAGATTTTATTAAAGAGTAACCTGGTTTATTTCTTATTATACAGAAATAACCCTTTTTTATTACCTCGATTTCCTGAAGGCAATAAAATAAGCTTTTTTCAAAGATAGCCGGTGTAAACTCTATCTGCGAGTATTTACGAATTTTGCCAATAGAAAAAGTAACACAAAGTGAAGTCCTAAAAATGTGATGCACAACTATAGATGTTATGTTCACGGGATTCTATGACAAACCCAACTGATCACTAAACGTGGGGATTATGTGAAATCTACAGAGTACCTCTGCGTAACAACTGAATGGCTTAGCTCCGATACAGACGATGGATTGAATAGAGAATGACAGCCATACTTCAAGCGCTATTTACCTTGTCTTAGCAGCATATAGTTTGTAGCACATTTCCTACAAATGAAAATGATTGAGTTCTTTTGATAGAAATAATTTCTGCACTCGAATTAACCTACACACTTCCTAAATGTTCCACTTGAAAAGGTTGAATTTGCAATTAAACTGCAATGTTACTCTAACGAATGTTAATCTTATCATACACCATTGACTGAATGAATACGAGGGTAGACTTTTATATTTTGCAAAAATTGTAGATATTTTGCTAATTAAGCAGAAATCATGGATAAAATCCATGAAACTATATTGACCGATAGGATACGAAAATTGATGAGCTACCTGAGGCTTGATGAATCTCAAAAGAAGGGTTAAATCAAATAATACATGAATACCTGAAAAGGCTAGCTGCGCAATGTTTGATGCGATGTCTTATACTCAACCAAAAGCGCAACCGTGTGACCACTTCACAGGAGTTTTTGGCAATTTTCTCCGTTTCGTAACCGTCGGTGTGGACATTTTCGCGTGAACGTGTACCATAGCAGGACACTCAATCTTACAAGAACATCTGCAACGCAGAGGGCAGGCAGATAAGGACGAATGCAGGACAAGCAGGGAAAATATCGAAACGATGGAACATTTATTGTACCAAAGCCCAGCCTTCGCACATACAACGTCCCGATACTTCGGGTCCGACAAATTACCAGATCTGAAATTAGTGTCTAGTACCGATTCATATAACTCCTGAGGGTAAACAGGTCATAAATAAGCAGCACACAACAGGCCGATCCACTGGGCATACACTTACTCCATGGACGATAGAACGTCTCCTCTCTTTCAACCTAACCTAAGCCTACAACAAAATGCTAGCTTAGGATCAACCGACCACGATAGAGTTGTCAGCAGAGAAACTCTTCAAGGGCGGTCTGTGTCCTCTGCTAAGGCAGCTCTGCTTGAATCACTCTGGAGAAGAATTAAGGTTTAAGGTTATTTTATATGCAGATGTCGTGGAAATAGCGGTCACAGTGAAGTTTGCAGGTAGTATGACTTTAACCATAGGTTCTTCATACCACCACCGGAAGGGCTTACGTTAGTTGACTGTGGGAATAGCGTTATCCATTTCAAAACTACTGCCTGATCACTTTAGTCTTTAATATGCAGATGTTTTAGCAAATTGAGGTGTAGCAGAATGCTTGAGAATTAATGTTCTGACTAAAGTCGCTAACAATATTTTTTCTGATAGTCAGGCTGCTACAAAGTCTCTTGAGACTGTCATCCTGAATTCAGGAACTGTCCTCGACTGTGACAGATATCTGAACGAGATGGCTGCAGTGTTCAGTATTCACCTGATTTGGCTGCCGAACTGCACGTGAATTTACTAGTGAACTGCAAAGCAGGTGAACGTGTAAGACTAGGATCTACCTTACATGCTCCGGGGGAACTAGAATGTGTGGACATGCCTCTAGCGACCTGCAAGCTATTCTTGAGAGATAGTACCATTACGACAACAACATACAGGTGGTAACTAGTGAGGAACTGTATAGATTCCGAGTTGATGTGATCCTGCCTAAACTCCAAACCCACCAACGCCCTGCTGTCTTTATCTAGAAGAACGTCCCACTTATCGTGTCTGTCACGACGGGCCACGGGCTTGTTGGACGGCACGCAGAGAGACTTGAAGTCTTGCGGCGATGTAAAGAGGTCGACACGATAGAACGACTTTTGTGTCTGGATCCAGCTTCCTAACTAGCAGGCGGCATATAGCGACCTGCAAGGCATTCTGGAGAGATAGTTCCTTTATGCCAACAAATGACAGGTAGTTCAGGAACTGCTGCTGTCGTTACGAGACAGGATGTCTCACTTATCTTATCTGCATCTGAAGGCATGCAGAGAGACTTGAGGTCGTGTGATATGATTTTCGCAGGAGATGTAGTGATGGATGAATCTGTGTCCCTTATTTTCAAGAAGGCGACATGCTACCCTAGACCTTAATTTCTTTTGGGGAGTTAGCAAACTTTGCGGATATTTTGTAGGGTTTTGTAAGGCAAACGGGTTCAACAGGAGTGACTAGGGATATCACATATTTGTCCTTTTGTCGCTGTGGTATCACAATTGACTACATATTTGCTTCACTAATCTAATCCAACCTTGGGATCCATTGACCTCGAGAATTTTGACGAAGTCATACTGATGAATTGTGTTTGGGTCGTTCGAACGTTCAGATTTGTTACGCCTGAAATCGTCTGAAAAATTCATGGAATGATACGTGACAGTTGAGCTGATATCTGTAGCCTCAGCAACTACAACGAATCTTACCTATTTCTACCTATTTTATATAATTACTTCGACATTAAAAGATAGCCACGCAATGGATTGTGCTATATTAAAGGATTTTGCCAATTCGCAAAACATAAAAGGCCATCCTCGTATATCCACTCTAAAGGTGATACACAATAGTAATTTACCTACAATTCTACCGCACTGAATGTTAACCTCATCATACTCAATTCAGTCATAGAAGCTTCAGGCAAATTGGTTTAATTGGCCAAGGTTAATCGATTGCGAATATCTATGTATGTACTCGTACGTATCAGTGCCAGTCATCAATGCCTCACCTTACCAGCACAAAATTCGATGCAGGATTCTGTGAATACTTTTCGAATGTTTCGAATTTATTTGGCCAACGCCTCTTTTGAACACTGTGAAAGGTTGTTGATCTTGTGTGTTCTTGCTTCGACAATTACCAGCATCAAATGTTCAGTTTACAATTTGTCTGTCAATTGGTCTGTCCGTCCGTACATTTGTATTCACTGCATAGACTTGGTTGTTGTAGGTCCCGGTTCCTCCGTATGTCCTCCCGACTGCCCGCCCACCTTGCAAAACTTTTGAATGTAATGAACATTTTAATCCCCTCATTAAGCCTCCGCTACACATGGCATTAAGTTGTATCAATTGAAGGGGTATTGGATTTTAATTCCAAGGAAAACAATGAGAGACAGACGGACCAACTGGCAGACAGAGAGACATTCAGCTACATAGTTTGTAACCTGCGTTTGAGGTTTAAGGAATTTGTGTAAACTGAGGCTGTTGGGTAGCGTTACATGCCTATGTTTGTCTGTCTGTCCGTCTGTCTGGCTTTAAGCCCCACATGATTAGGGCTGACTTGGCGAACCCCTAATGTACGTCATGGGCGCCGGTCGCTCTAACATGCCTGTGCATGGCTGAGTGTAGTACGGGTGGGTACGTTGTACTCTGTCTAATACTTACACATGTCGGTAAATATTAAAAGGATAAATTGTTGTGTAAACACCATAGGGATTTTCATCAAAAGGTGATTTACTTGTCATAGCAACCGCCCAAAAATTCGACTCGCACTGTTGGAGGTTCAGCGTTGTGTCTAAACAACAATCACACCTGTGATTTTTCGCTCAGTGTTCCGGCTGTTTGGAATAAATGAAAATTGATATGAAATGTTGAACAAATTTGTTCAATCAAACCAGTAAGAAAGGGCTAACTCGTACTCGTATTTTTTATCAGCTACTCTCTCTTCCAATTTTCGTAATGAACGGATGTAAAATAGAGCTTCTATAGCGCTTAGATACCAACATATATATGGGGCCTACATATATGCAAATCTGAACCTATTCCCACGGAATTTAGTAGTGTTTATTCATGGATTATGGGACTTCTCTTTGTCAATTTTCATATTGATGGAGTGTAAACTACAGATTATATAGCCGCATGGCAGCGGCAGATACTATCCACTACTCACTGTACAGTGGGTTACCTGCAGGATGAGGTCAGCAACTGGACAAAATACAGTCAGCAGTCGCTGAAACTACTACTCGACACACATTTCCCGGCGAACCCACCGACAGAACTCGAGGAACAGCAGAACCAAAAAGATAGCGAATGGAATGTAGGTTGATGATTGAGAAACCTAGAATCAGCTGGGCGATTAATAGCTTTGAGCCCTTTAAATCACCTGGACCAGACGGCAGAAACGCAGAATTACATTATCCCTGGCTGGAGAAAATGTATGAACGCTATATCAGGCTCTCATATATCGCCAATCGATAGAGGGTTAGCAAAGTGGTAATCATACTCAAAGCGGGAAAGTTATCGCGCACGAGTCCAAAGGATTTCAGGCCAATTAACCTATCCTTCTTCTTGTTGAAAGGTCCAGAAAGACTTTCAGATTCTTTCATTGGAGAATACTAAAATCCCGTCAGGAAACCAAGTAGCTTAAGACAGGAAAGGGAAAGTCTACAGAATCTGCCCTGCAAGAACTTGTGGTCACCATCGAATCTTTCGTACATTTCAAGAAATTCACTACCGTGGCCTTTCTTGACATAGATGGGGCTTTTAACAACATTTACTTAGACGCAGTAATTACGGCGCTGCCACATCTAAGGATGAACTCTAGCTTGATGAGATTAATTCGAAGCCTGCTCAACAGTAGACGCATAATAGCTAGGCTTAGGTCTCCAAACCTTAAAAAGATTTGTAAACAGAGATACCCAATAAGGAGGAGTAGAGTCTACACTAAGTTGGAACCTAGCGGTGAATGGAATCATGTTAGATCCAGAACGTTGTGGCTGCAAGGTCGTGGAATATGTGGACGATGTGGCAATCGCAGTAACTGGCAAATTCCACAGCGTCCTCGGAGACATCCTGCAGGTGGTACTAAACAAACCCAATAATACAGAATTGGTTCTCTCTACTAGGAAGAATAAGGTCCCACATGTGGATCCTCCTCGAATAAATGGAACAGAGCTAGTCTTTTCTGAAAGTGCAAAATTTCTAGGAATAATTCCAGATAGGAAATTGTTCTTCAGACTTAATATACTGAAACTGATGTAAGGAATGCCAACGTCGCGTTATATTCCTGCAGGAAACCTGCAGGGTTGCGTTGGAGCCTCTATCCTAAAATCGTCCATTAGATATATGTATATCTATAGCAATACATAGTTCGTCCAATACTGTTGTTCGACATTGTAGTGTGGTGATCGGCAACTGATAAACGATCCATTACCAATCAATTATCGAAGGTTCTGAGAAATGCCTGCCTATACATAAGCGAAGTTTTGAGGACTACGGGGACCGAGTCTCTCCAAGTCCTACTGCATCTACTCTCGACAGATGTTGTGGCGAGGAAGTTTCACCCAGAGCGGTATTACTTTTAAACTGCTTATCAATGTGAAGGTACAAGAACTACGGTCACATGAGTGTATCATAGAGTAGTGCTATGATAACCTTCGAAAGGAACTTTGCCACTAAGATACCCGCCAGAGAGGAATGGGTTGACAGAACACTAGGTATCCACTTCTACACAGTTGGTTCGAAGTTTGATGATAAGGTTGGCTTCGGAGTACAGTCGGAGAACTTAGTCTTTAAAATCTAAAAAATCTACTAAATCTCTGAAGCTTATAACCCTAAATTCACAAACAACCCTCCAGTAAGAGATCTTATCGTGATGGTTGAGCACTTAACATTCCGGTATCTGAACATAGACATATCCCGGAGAACTGCAAAGCCGATGAACTAGCTAGGAAAGGAACGACATTAAAAATTCTCAAGGAATTTGCATATATTGGGGTGTCACGTAAACTTTGGCTTAGGCAATAAGCCCGCCCAATGAGAGATGGACAGACACATGTAGGGTAGCTAATCAAATATTGCCACGGAACGGCATATAAATGTCAAAATATCTCTTCGTAATTGAGAGGAATAAACTATCTACTTTAGTGTCAGTTCCGATGGTAAACTGCCTTATCGGCGAACACGCAATTTTTTGAATGGTTTGGGTTGGAAATCGAGCCCAATGAATTCTGTAGAAGCTGTGGAGAAATAGAACATGTGGAGTGCATTCATCATCCTTTCTAGGAAGTCTGACAGATCTGGTCAGTATAGAAATTCTTATTGTAGATAATTGGGTGTATCAAACAGGATGGTTTTGATGAGGGGCACCGGAAACCGTGATAGCACATGGGACCTAATTTGCTTTATTTAGATGGGGATTCAGGCTAACCGAACCTAAACCAACCAATCGAAACCTTATTTTGCTGAAAATCGTTTGAGGTGAAAATCGTCGAAAGGCGTTTGCTTGAGTCGGCAAATAGTGCAGAACTTTAACCCGCTAAAAACACATCTTCCTTCAGGTATTACTTCCCCGGTTGGTGAAGATCTACACGATCACTAACTAACACACCTTCGTCGTAAGTTTTCTTGCTCACACAATTCGGACATAATGACCCTAATTAACATCGCTACACATTGCCAATTACTTTTTGAAGATAGCATATCCAACTAAGTTGGTCAGAGTCAAAACAGCTCCTAGCGATTCCTCCAACTACTGCCTCCGATTTATGTTTAGCATACTCCACAATGTATTCCCCACAATTTGGGCAAAACGGGTCTGTCTCTCGGCCTATGCGGTGTAGGTAATGTTTGAAGCTACCATGGCCACTCAGCATCTGCGACAAGAAGTAGTCCATTTCTCCATGTGATCAATTCAGACATACTCTTAGATTGGGGATAAGTCGACATGTCCATCGCCCATATGTTTTGCCAATCATGGATGGATTTTTCCCTCACAATTTGTTTGAGTCTCCTCATAGATCATATTTGCCTTCGTTGACTGCACATCGTTAGCATTTTTTTCTCACTAGAAGCAGATCAATCGGTATCATGCTAACCATCAGAACAGCTGCTGCATCCGAGGTAAATATACTCGTAGAGCCGCCAGCAAGGACACACAAGGTGTATACATGGGTGATTTTATCCCTGTATGATTTGTATTTCATCTAGTGGCACCACGCTGGAGCTGCATATAGGATTTTATTTCTGACAACCCCTACTAACAACCTCCGTTGGAAGTACTTTGTGACTCTAGTATTTGCCATCGAAACGTGATTGTGCAATAAAAGACGTTCCAGTCGTTTCATTAATGTAGGTCAGATGAGGTTAGAATGATAGTCTCATATCGATCAGCACTACAAGGTATTTTAGGAGCGTATCGAACAATTACCAACTGTAATGTTAATCTCCACCATTACTTTATTGATACTTATCAATAAGGCTTCCACCTTTGTTAAGCCAGAATTTACCGCTTGAATTCGTCTCCGTTTCTGCTTCTCGCAGGTATTTTGTCACTACGACTAGCGTAATATCACACTCGAAGCCCACAATCCTGGTATTGCCTGGTTTCCATAATAATGGTCCAAGTACCGATCTCTGGAGAACACCGCCTCTTATGTCAATGTTATAAGTCTCGGACACATGTCAATGTTATAAATCAGATATATATTTCTAAAATAGTCCTTGATAATTTCCACGAGATCTAACTTACCGTAACGTAGCATAACGTAACATAACGTAACATAACGTAACATAACGTAACATAACGTAACATAACGTAACATAACGTAACGTAACGTAACGTAACATAACGTAACATAACGTAACATAGCTTAACATAACGTAACGCAACGTATCGTAATCCATGTGGAATTTGTTTGTTCTTAATATTACGGAAAAAATTTTAGTGCATATGTCTATTCACTAACAAATCACTTCACTTTGAAATTACATTTATCTGCAGTAAACGAATTGGTATTGTAATGCAATAATTTACTTTGCCCTTTTAGCAATAAGGTAAGTTAACTCATTTAAATTGCAAATTTTAGCATATTCATTAATTCTCATATAAAACGTAAAAATAAGCAAATGTTCAAGACTTCAAAAATATCTCTTAATATTTATTTTGTCCAGAATATATCAATTAATATCAACTTTTGTGTGCGTTAACACATCATAAGCCATTATGACGGCGGAGACGGCCTCAAAAAAGGCAATTTCAATAATTGAATGGATATGGATTGACACTCTCGTGCATCACCCTTTCCCCCGTCAAATATTTAACAACTATGATCGAATTCTTTTATGAAGAACAAAAAAGAAAAATAAAAAAGATTCTCCAAAATGGTTCAATATATACATATATACTTTTTGGTTTCAAAGAATATTCGTACATCGATAGACGGTTGGTCATTCGGTCGGTCATTGCTGTCATCCGTATCACATCGTTTGCCACAGACCAAAAACAAAATGTCAAAATTTAATAAAGAATTTACAAAAAAAAAAGAAAAAACTCAATAAAAATTCCATAGTTTTTTTTTTCAACAAGAGACAGGAAAAGCGAACCAATGTGAAAACCAAGTGAACAACCCAAAAAAGGACATGCAGTCATCTAACCAGACAGACAGATGGACACCCGGACACACAGACAGACGGACGGATAGAGGACCACATACACAAAAACTGTGTGACAACAACATAAACCAACGATTTAATTTAATAGTCTTAAAATCTGTTTTGTGCACAAAAGTTGTCAACGCTTCAAGAAACAAAAAGAGGGACCCAGAGACACCAAAAGCATCAGAAGACTCATTCCACCATTCCAGCCCTCACCATCCGCATCGTTGTCACTCCTCAACGTAGTTTGACACTGTGACATGAACGTTTTGTTTTATGCAATTTCCATACGCAAAAAAAGTTGAAAAGATTCGTTTTTTTTTGTTCGTCAAAGAAAACAGACACACCTGTGTGCCTTCCTGCAAAAGATATCCTCTGTCAGCGTATATTTTGCAAAATATTCTGCGAAATTTCCATATGCAAACAGTTATCAGAATTTTTCAGTGACAACTATATGTTTTTTGTTTTCTTGAAGTGAAAAATCCTGACATTGCATAAAGTGTCTGTTAAGTCCTTCTTTTCAGATGAGGAATCATGTATTTTGATAACTCATCTCTGATTATATAGGGCGGTTTATGTACATATATGCTGGAATGACATTTTGCCCATCCCTGATTGGTACGGAGTGCAAAAAGTAATGATTATCATTTCTTTTAAACTGGACTGGATTGTGCACACAATGAAAAAACTAAATCTTGACAGCAACGAAATTATAGATAACTATACTCCACATCCGGTTAAGGTTAAGAGAGGCAGCATTTGTGACAGGATCACTTTGACTATTAAATCCATTGTGCAACCACAGGAACATAGTTTTTCCTTGCCCTTCCCGTTAAATCAATATGATTAATGTAGAATGTTCTA
The DNA here is from genome assembly GCA_963930755.1 of Eudasyphora cyanicolor. NCBI lineage: Eukaryota > Metazoa > Arthropoda > Insecta > Diptera > Muscidae > Eudasyphora > Eudasyphora cyanicolor. Next base: position 64,030,419 of record OZ005737.1, read on the forward strand.
AATTTAGCGGATTTTAAAATCAACCAATCCTGATATCTCCCCAAATCCTAACTCCCTAGAGAGAGCAAAGTACAGACACATAAAGTGTTGTATTGAATCCTCATTCACTCCGCAGCTTCTGCAAGTCTATTCGCAAGACCTAAATTCTATATGCGTGTCGACCAAAAAGGCAGTGACCCGTCGTGACAAACAAGTTTCACTGACTGGTCTCGAAAACGATAGCGCTGCGATGTATCGCTTTGAGTTTAGGCAGGGCCACATCAGAATGAAATATTCACAGTTCCCGTCTAGGGACCACCTGTTATGTTTTGCTATAAGAACACTATTTCTCAAGAAAAGCTGGTAGATCGCTGGAGGCTTGCCCACATATTTCAGTTCCTCTGTAGCTTTTAAGGTTTTTCGTAGACCTGCATGTTTCTCTGCTTTGCTATCCCCTAGTATGTCCCTGTGGCCTGGCACTCAGAGGTTAAGCTATCTCTTTAAGATATCTGCGACAGGCGCTTGCAGTTCTGGAGTTCATGAGTTCAGGAAGATAGTTCCCAGTAATTTTGTTGCAACCTGACTATCAAAGAAAATCTTTAGTCAGCACATCAATTCATAGCAATTCAGCCACCTATTGTTTCCTCGTCCTGTTCCTCTCCGCAGCCTCTGTAAAAGTCTTTTCGCAAGACCCTCAATATATCTGCGTGTCGACATAAGTGACAGTGACCCGCCATGACAGACATTAAAAGTGAATCGGCGGGTCTCGATAACGACAGCGCAGCGTTGTGTTGTTTGGAGTTTAGGCAGGGCCATATCAGCATGAAATGTTTGCAGTTCCCGAATAGAGACCATTTGTTAATTGTTCCCGTAAGGGCAATATTTCTCAAGAAATGCTTGTCGCTAGGGACATGCCCATATTTACCATTTAGCATTTAAGGTAGCAAGTTACTCTGCTTTGCTGTTCCCTTGTATGTCCCTGTGGCCCGACACCCAAATGTAAGTTATATATTGAATGGCTAAACTATCTCTTTAAGATATCCGTGACAGACTCTTGCAGTTCTTGAGTTCAGGAAGACAGTTCCCAGGTATTTTGTAGCAAGCTGACTATCAGAAAAAATATTGATACCGTCTCTAGTGACAACATTATTTGACAGTCATTCTGCTACCTATTGATTCCCCATCCTCTTCGTCTCCACAGCTTCAGCCAAATCATTTCGCAAGGTCTTCAATATATCTGCTCGCCGAGCAATGATGCGGTGAGTGTCCCGTCATGACACACATGATAAGTGAGACGACTGGTCTAGATAATAACAGCAGCGCGTTGGACCGTTTGGAGCAGGAAAAAATCAGCCTGGAATGTTTGCAGTTCCTGACTAGTGACAATTTGTTGCTATAAAGGCACTATCTCGCAAGATGTGCTTGAAGATCGCTAGGTAGTTCTCAGCAAGTTAATTTGCTTTGCAGATCCCTGGCATATAACCAAAACCCGCTTGGTTGTTTAGTTTGGAACCGTCTGTATAGAAAGAGGTTAACGAATCTGCTATGTCCTAGTATGCGATCGTTCCATTCTGATCTATCAGGTTTGAAAGGGATATACTTCTTGTCAAAAAGTGATTCAGACATAGTGTAATCAACAATGCCTTGAAGGTCGGGCACTGTGTCTAGAATGACACTATGTATGTCCTTAGTCATGTACTGACCAGAGGTATACATAGTTCCCTAAGTTTAATAGCAGTATGTCCAAGGAGGTCCACATGTGGAACCTTTTTCTTCCTACTAAAGAGAACCATTTCTGTCTTGTTTAGGTTAACGCCCAATCCGCTACTTCTGGCCCATTATAATTTGCCTGAAGTCCTTTGCCCAAGTGTGTGATATATTTCCTGTATTCCTGCTGAAGTAATGCCGTTTGGTCCAGGTGATTTAAAAGACTCTAAGCTGTTAGTCGCCCAGGGAATTGTGTGGAGAGCAGTAGTTTTAGCGACTGCTCACTGTTTTTTGTCAAGTTGTTGACCTGATCCTACAGGCATCCCACTGTACAGGGTGTAGCGCATAATATCTTAGAATAAAGTCAAGAAGTGTCACACCTCTACTGTTTGTATCCATGATACCCCAGATAGGATGATAAGCATTCGTGTCTGCGCCAATTATCATCTGCCACTAATCAGACGATGCTTCTTCTAATACTCCCCTGAAGAGAACTGTCGGTAGTACCACATCTTCATAAGGCAAGTAATTGGAGACTAGAGTTGTGTAGTTCGCGAACAAACTAGATCAACTGAAGGGGTTACGGGTTCTATAGTTCACCATGTCTTTTTTCTTCAACTAGGTCGTTTCGTTCCCTCTTCTCAGCTGTTATGTTTTGTTGCCACTTTTTGTGATATTATAAATGTAGGATTCTACCTAAATGAACCCGTTTGTGAATTGTGATGGGCTGATTTGAACTGGTGATCTACTGAACGAAATTAGCTGGTGAACTAGTGAGCTGATGAAGTAGGGAACTGGTTAACTAAAGTGAACTGGTGAACTAGTGAGCTAGTGAATTAAAGAAAACTGGTGAACTAAAGTGAGCTGATGAACTGCTGAACTTGTGAATTAGTGAGCTGGTGAAGTAAAGTGAGGTGGTGAACTAAAGTAAGCTGGTAAACTGCAGTGAGCTGACGAACTAATGACCTGGTGACCTAGTGAGCTTTGTTGTTGTTGTAGCAGCTTGGAGACGCTGAGTTGATAACTCTTAAGTTTACATCTATTAGAGACTTCGTTCCGGCATATGTATATCCGATTTCGCGTTGTTTTCATCTTCTCAATGTTGTCCGGTTGTAAATTAAATTCGTCTGTTAATTTCAGGGAATGGATGTCATTTGAGTGTTACAGTATCTATTCTCCGCTAGAAGCGCTGCATTTCTGTTAATAGTCGTCATGGTGTTATGTCTATTTTTGGCTTCCCTAAGGCCACCTAAAGTGAGCTGGTGAACTAAAGTGAGCTGGTAAACTACAGTGAGCTGGTGAATTAGTGAGCCGGTGAACTAGTAAGCCGGTGACTTAAACGAACGAACTAGTTCACTTAATTGAACAGAACTAAAATGAGCGATCCCTTAAAATAACTAAAGTGTCCAACTTTACTAGAGACCACTCAGAATATACGATTACATATTCTCTAGACTAGCTACCGTTTGGTCTTTAACACTGAAATTATTTAAGAGAACAGTGCTATATAATATTTACACCCCTAAAGTGTATAAATTTTGAAAAATCCTATATAATCACAGTTTTAGTTGGTAACTAGAACTCACATGTTAAATTTCACAGTTATAGTATTGCCTTTTGGGCCAGACAACCCTTGCAAAATAGATTTAATTTTCGGTTTTAAAAACTGTAGCTTTCAAAGATATTTAAAAAGATATTGTCACTGAGATTCGCACTCAAAATGAACTGTGATATTCTCAAGAGTTCTTTCCCATTCCTTTTTTCTCAATATTTTTGTAGTTTTGCGCGTCTGGGCGGTGCCACGGAGCTAACTTCTATCCAATGAAAGGATAAAGGTATCCACACGATTGGACATAAGTTGAGTTTTTCCTTGGCAAACCCTCTTCAATTAAAGTTTACGTGTTTCGCTTTAACGACTTCCCCCTCCGCCTCTCCTCATCAAGGTGGATCTGTACCTGAAATAAAGTCATTATTGATCCTAATCACTTAATGTGGTGTAAAGTCGCACGCAGATTATAGGAAGAAGGGACTATGTGTTTTTGCTTTCTCTCTGTCTTACACCCCTCCCCTTGCAAGTCCTAGCATCCTTGGTGACCCTAAGCAATATGGAGGTATATATAAATGTAAATATATAGATAGTGTGTGTGAGAGTACGATATTGCGTGTCTATGTACAGGATTTGTTCGAAACAAGAAAAAACAACTCCAATGAAATCGTTTGCTTAGACCACTACACAATACTCATATATACACACTTAGGCACACTCCATTCATTTGGAAACGCAGACAGGAAACCGGAAGAAGCAAAACAGAGTTCGCGCTTGCCGGAAATTTGAAGAAAAAACACGAATTGATACCAAAATCTCCTTAACAAAGTTGGTTGACAAGCAAAGTAAGAGAATGAAAAGAAATCGTAAAACTGAAATGAAGCGAAGTAAAGTACATAAGTGTACATCAAATGAAATGAAAAACTGTCCAAATGTACAAATGAAGTGAATGGGAACAAAAGCGACAAAAAAACACAAAAAAAATGAAACGAAATCTTGCACAAATTGGAGCGTGTGACAAAGTAAATTATGTTGGTGACACATACAATTGTCTTTAATGATTCGGACGGTCATACATGATGAACTATGTATGTCTGTATGTACATATCGTAAATGACAGGAACATGGGTTGGATGGACTACATTGGACAGGGACAAACGATGTTCATGATATGAACAGAATGTGATATCAAAGAATGTCATGGGATGGGGTGGGTACCTTTAGGGCAACAATTGGTAACGGAGCCTGAAAGTTGGTCATGGGCTTGTGTACTTTGAAGTACTTACTTGTATGTATGTATGTGAGTCAAACTTATAATTTATTGGGGCCTCGAATAAATACAAACTGTCGCGGTCGAATTTGTAAGAGTCTATACAATAATTGTTTATAAGCAAGAAAGAAAGTTGAATCTCGAGGTGTTAGTGACAGATAAACTGTTACCATGTGTGGAATTAAAAAAGATTTGGAACGAGAAGTATGGAAGGTATTAATATTTCACTAAATGTTAACCCTTTGTGTGGCAGAAGGACTGGACCAATTCGACATGTTTTCGTACTTTGCCTGAGAAAGAAAAATATTACCACATACCAAAATTGGCGTCTCCTTTCGAGAGTAATCGTGCGCACCAGATGGACAGACAGGCGGACGGACAGATATTGCTGAAACGACTTAATATGTTCTAAAACAGATTTCTACCAAACATACTTAGGGTGAGGGAGTATAAAAAGAGTAAACAGAAAACGAATTCTCATATAAATAATAAGCTGGGAGAGTACCATCTTCTCTAGACGATCAAGAAGTCACTTCGGAAGCGACCTCCATGTGACGGTTTACATTAAAATCTGGCTAATATGAAATATAAATTTCTCAATTTTAGCCGGATCGGCTTAAAAAATCTACCCTGCACGAACTTGTGAGCGCTATAGAATCGTCCCTACATTTCAAGGAGTTCAATACGTTTACTCAGATGCGGAAATTGCGGCGCTGCCACATCTAAAGGTGAACTCTGGCTTGATTATATTAATTCAATGCCTATACATAACATAACATAACATAACAGCAACTCTTGGGTCCAAAACTCTAACATATATTATATTCTCTTGACGGGATGCCCTTATGTTCCGATGGAGCGGGGTTTTCCAATTTCCCCCAGTACTCACAATAGGTGATGTGGGGAGTGGAAAACGTCACAGCTGATGAGTCGGCTGAAAGTGCCTCAAATCAGCTGTGATAACGGCTAATAAAGTCTCTCACCAAGCCCTTTAATGAAGTCTAGTGATGGCTGTTATAGACAGAAGTAGTGAGGATGGATCCATCCTCAAGGACAAATGGAGCCATGTACAATCAGTCATTATGGCTCATTACCTCGATGTCCGTAGAGAAATGCCGGGCAAACCACCAATCTACATCGATGCAGGATGGCATCAGGGGAGAGTAAAGGTCATATATTTCGGTGATGCCAGATCGGTAGACCTGATCTGAGTCGAGCGAATGAAGTGTGGCCGGGCGCCCAGCCCTAGAGCCATCACCTGGGTTACGGAAGAGCCCTCCAACCCGGCTGATATATTAGAGATAATAAAAGATTCGAATCCTGGTCTGCCGACTCGTAATTGGAGAATAAGCACGGTGGGTGAGGCGGATGGTAAAAAGCGGCAGGTCAATTTGATCCTTAACGCTGAATCCACCTCCCATATACATCGTGCAAGTGCAAACCTGCAATATGGTTTCGAGACTATAGTCTTGAAGATATACAAGCAGCATATAGCTCCCACTGAGGAAGGTGAGTCGTCCACCGTGGTTGATACACGGCTTTCTGCAAGTGCGGAGGTATCCACGCCCATTATTTCTGGTGACTCCAACTCTAACAGAAGATCTGTAACGTCCTTCTCTGAGGACGAAAGCTCTACTTCTGACACAGGGGGGCTGAGGGGAGTCTCCGGACTCTTTGACGCATCTGTCGGGGACACGCTTCTCGATGATACGGACGAAGAGTTCGATAACACCCTTGTCGGGGTGGATGTTAATCTGTCAATTAATTAATTAATCTGTTAATGATGGTAAAAATTCTACAGATTAACCTTCATCACGCTAAACCAGCCTCAGCGGCTCTATTGCTGCGCCTGTTTACAGGTGCAGTAGACATCGTCCTGATACAGGAGCTCTACGCAGTGGGAGGAAGGGTGTGCTGTATCAGGACACCCAGGTTAGGTTAGGTTGAAAGGGACGCCCGTCAGAATACAACTGACGAGTTCACTCGGGGCCGACAATTCGGTCCATTGTGTTTCCCATTAGGTAGAAAGGAAGGATAGAAGAAATAATTGGAGGTTGACAGATTAGGAAGATGGAGAAAAGGTTTCGGAAGAGGGAGGGGCGATTTAGGAAGGGGAGGAAGAAGATCTAATTGTTCTCGTTTGTCCTCGTGGCTTTACAGGACACCCAACTTTAAACCGCTTTTGGCCAACTGCGAAGGCACTCAAAGAACCTGCATTTTGGCTAGGAAATATCTAAGTATATTTCTCCTGACTAATTTATGTGGTAAAGACAAAACAGCTGCTAATCTGGAGATCGGTAATCACATATATTGGGTGGTCTCCAGTTACTTTCCTTATGAAGCTGCAATACCGACAGCTCTCTTCAGTGGAGTAGTAGAAGAAGCAACGTCTGACGGGCTCGAGCTGATTATTAGCGCAGACACGAAGGCTCATCATTCTATCTGGGGTAGTACGGATATAAACAATAGGCGTGATTCGCTTCTTGATTTTATTCTAACTACCAACCTAAGTATTTGTAACATAGGTAATAAACCGACTTTTACAATTAAAGACAGACAAGAAGTACTCGACGTAACGTTTGCTACTGATCGGCTGTCAGACAAAATTATTGGGTGGTATATACTGGACGACCACTCATTCTCCGATCACCATTATATAAAGTTCTAACTCGCTGAAAAAGCGCCTAAACCTGCCGTCTACAGAAATGTGAGGAAGACAAAGTGGCACCTTTATGAGAAGAATTTCAAGAAAATCCTCAACTCTATACTTCTGTAGGAACCGAATGACAAAGCCGGTTTGGATAATCTGGTCGAGCATATCACCACATCATTCAATAGTTTCCTTGGAGAATCCTGTCCAAAAAACTAGGTACAAGGGTAAAAGTAAACCTCAATGGTGGACTTCGGAGCTAACGACTAGCAAAAAGACCGGCAACAAGCTATTCAGGGCGAAATCTACTGGGGTCGCTAGTGATTGGGATGCCTATAAATATCAACGTATGGTAAATAAGAAGGAGCTTAGGAAGGCGCAAAGATGCCTTCAATAGTTCCCTTGAAGAATCCTGTCCAAAAACAAGGTACAAGGGTAAAACTAAACCTCAATGGTAGACTTCTGATCTAAAGGATAGGAAAAAGACTTGCAACAAGCTATTCAACAGAGCGAAATCTACTGAGGTCGCTAATGATTGGGATGCCAGTAAAGAGCAACTCAATATATATAACAAGGAGCTTAGGAAGGCGCAAAGACGCTCTTGCTATACATTCTGTGGCGAAGTGAAAAACGTCTCCGACGTCGCAAGACTGAGGAAAATACTATCAGCTTCGCACTGTACAGTGGCTTATTTGCAGGATGAGGCAAATAACTGTTAATGTACTGCTCGACATACATTTCCCGAGGAAACAGGACCAACCACCAACAGAACCCGAAGATCAGCAGCACCAATAAGAGTGCTAGTGGACTGCGAGCATCGCTAGCTTGTTGACTGAGAGATAGAGAATAATCTGGGCTATTAACAGATTTGAGCGGACGACATGGAAATCGCAGTGAGTGGCAACCATCCTCAGAGACATCCTACAGGTGGTTCGGATCAAGTTAGCTAGTAGGGCCAGAAGCAGCGGTTTGGGTGTTAACAACATGGAATTGGTCCTCTTTACTAGGATGAATAATGTCCCACATGTGGACGCTTCACCTCGGATAAATGGAACAGTTCTAATCTTTTCTCAAGAGCAAAATTTTGTAGGAATTATTCTAGATAGGAAACTGTTATTCAGACTTAACGTACTGGAACGTGTAAGGAAGGCCAACGTCCCCTTATATTCTTGCAGGAAGGATGTAGCGTAGCGGTAGAGGCCTCTGTCCTAAAATTGACCATTGGATATATATAGCAGTGGTTCGTCCAATACTGTTATGCGGCATTGTGGTATAGTGGACGGCAACTGATAAACTAACTATCAAAACTATTCAGAGAACTGCCTGCCTGAGCATAAGCGGAGCCTTAAAGACTACAGCGACCGAATCTCTACAAGCCCTACTCCATTAACTGCCGATTAATATTGTGGCGAGACAAGTTGCAACCAGAGAGGCACTAAGGTTAAACTGCCTATTAACATGGAGGTACAAGAACTACGGTCACGTGAGGATATCAAAGTGTAGTGCTATTGTAACCGACCGAGCGGACTATATACCAACTGTGTACACTTTCGAGAGGAACTACATCACTATGATTCCAGCCAGAGATTAATGGGTTGGCAGAATACCAGGTAAAAGAAACCATCTCCACTTCTATGCGGATGGTTCGAAGCTTGATGAAAAGGTTGGCTTCGCAATACACTGCTAAGAATATAGTCCGGATATAGCTCACAGACTACCAGATACCTGCAGTGTCAATCAAGCCGAAATATCGGAAGTCGCCAAGTGGCAGAGTCGCAACATAGTAACCAACATGGGCGTTGTTTTTTACTCGGACAGTCAGGCTGCCATAAATTCCCTGGAGGTCACATCCCTAAATTCACAAACTGCCCACGACTGCCGCAGATCTCTTAACGATATTGCTGAGCAGTTTAATATACACCTCATATGTGTGCTTGGGCATAGGGATATCCCGGGGAACTGCAAAGCCGATGAACTTGCTAGGAAAGGGACGACATTACAAATTCTCTAAGAATTTGCATATATTGGTGCGTCACTATCTACGTGCAAAGCTAGACAAACCAGGCCAAGGAATGACCTGAGAAGGTCAAAATATCTCCTCGCACTAGAGAGGCAAAGATTGTCTACGTTAGTATCAGTTCTGACGGGACATTGCTTGATCGGCGAACACGCTAAAAGATTGGGTATTGACTCCAATGAATAAATGACGACTGTACATACTGGGGTCGACCCTTTTAGGCAATCTAACAAATCTTTCCGGTACCGATATTCGTACTATTGATATATTTGTATATCAAACTGGTTGGTTTCGATGAGAGGCATTTCAGCCCGTGGTAACACTAGGGAACTAAACTGGTCTATGTGAGCTTGTATAAAGAAAATACGGCTGCCACCCTAACCTAAACCTAAAGCTGTCAACCTAACCTAAACCTTGCTCGTAATGATGAATGGTTACAATTATAACTCACTAATTGCAATAGTTCACTGTAGGATATACTAACTCTAACCGATAATAGTTTTCTATTCGATGTTTTCAAATCGTGGGCCCTGTCATTTCACCTATGTTGCCTCTAATCAGTTCTAATGCGACCCTGTACTCTTAAGGTCAAATATTAGGTACAATGCCCACGTCTTGTTGTTTTTCACACATTCATTATTCTGTTTTTCATTTCGGAGGACAGCTATCCATCTCCAGATTATGTATAGACTATGAGAAAAAATCTCTAATCATGGTAATTTAGATTGACACATTGGCCTTGACACTAGGCGCTGTGTTAGAGACACACAGTAGGGCGGCTGGTGAGAGGGGTTTGTTTATCTTAAGACACCTTCCTACCCGAGATGGACGAAAGCAAAATAAATATGGGGAGAAACCATTCTCGTAATACAGAGACAATCAGAGAACGAAACAAAATAATGGTAACAGGACAAGCAATGACAGCCTGTCCGAGCAGGACACAAATGAATGTTCACTATTTTTTTGCATTGGTTTGGGTGTTCAATTTAAACGAACACAATTTACACTGATAGTACAAATCAAATACTAACACGTGTAGGACATTTCCAGACTGACAGATACACAGCCATATACATATATATATATACCAGACATACGATTATGTATATACAACAACACTCTGGCACATCCTTAGTGTAAGGAGAAGAAAAAATCTCAAAAAAAAATATCTGGGAGTGTTAGACCTGTCATTTGGTGATAATGATGATGATGCGGAGGACTCTGATGGTGATGATAACAATGATGATAATCATTATTACTCGTATTCCAACGCTGATGATTCTGATGATGATGAAGGTCTTGATAAAATATTGATTGAATACTATTTGCCTTTTTCACAGGCAAAAGCTTCTTCCGCAAGGGTTTTTTTAAATGTCTCTATAATGTTTGCATTTTTTCGGGTTAGTCTAGTAGCTTCATTCTACCCAACCTTCCGCTTCCCACCTCCCACTTCACACCACATTCAGTCATTAAATAACCGAAAAATGGGCGATAAATCCCTTAAATGCTCAACTTGATACTTTCTAGTTTTTTCACTCGACTTTTTGTGGGTTGGTTTGGTTGAATGGTTCGATGTTCGATTGATCCGTTTGCCATGCCATGGTACGTATTGAATGGCTGCAGGAATAAAATGCTTCATCTAATGGATGAAAGGATGAGAGCGGATCAAAAGAGCAAATGAATCATTTTCTATGGAAATTCCAATATACATTCATACTTTTGCAAATACACAAACAAACCACACTCTTAAACACGCTTATCTACACGCACACACATACACGTATTCTATGTGCATACCTAGCGATGATTACATTTTTACCACCACTCTCAGATCCTTTGCTACAAACACGAGGATAAGCCATCATCATCGCATACCATTCACATACCACTGCTAATGTAAATAGCTATGTATAATAGGGTGTAGAGGAAAAATTGAATTCATATTTTTGGAGGAATTTAAAAAAATTTAAAGTACTATTAACACAAAACAAAATAACGATAGTTAAATTGTATGGAACTCATAACCCTAGCTTATTTATTTACTGTTAATGCCCCTAAGACGACTGAAGTCTATTCTCACTTTGTTAGAAATATAATATGCAATTTTATACATTGTGAGAACTGAGGACAAATTTTGCTCATTCTTTGTCAGACTTGGAAAAGTAGTCTAAAATTCAGAATATTAAGAAATTTCAATGACTGCTACAGAATTTATAGGGAATTAATTTGCGTATTATTTTTAACGAATTGTGTAGGATATAACTGAAGAGCTTGGCAAACACGCCCACTTTAAGCTGAACTGTGGGTACTTAAAAAACATTGCACCAAACCGGACTTCAATGGTCTTTGGTTGTACTGGTTTTAAAGTTATGAGGTTTTTAAATTTTCGTTTGGGTCCCTTTGTGTGGGAGGTACCAAAAAGGGTGTGCACATTTTTTTTCGAGTTGGTAGAAATGAATATACTGTAACAAAACAAAATCCGATCGCTTTTGGGGAGTATGACATCCGAGGCCTCGCCATTGGAAGACTTGGAAAGAACACTTCAAAATAAGAAGAAAATGAAGGGACGTTTATTTGCTTAGTTATCGAACGTTAAATTTTCAAAAAAGAATTTTTGTTTCGTTCTACTAGGCTCAAAATCGAAAATCACAAAAAACAATCGATAAATAAATTTCGATAACTTTTTTAGTTATCGATATATTTCGCACAAATCGATTTTTTTCGTACAATTAGTTCAAAATAGAAAAGTAGGAAAAATAAATAAATATTAGAAGCAAAATATCAATAACGTTTTTGGTTAACGGTAACTGCCTTATTTATCGATAACTTTCAAAATTATTCATTCCACGCAAACACACTTTGTTCCGCGTAGACGTCTGTGGACATACCCTAAAGGAGAATATCTTTGACCCCCTCCCGAAAGTCGGCCACGCAGAAACACTTTGGTCCGCCTAACTTTGGGCATTTCGATAACTTGTTAAATTTTGAAAAATGGATTTTTGTTTCGTACCAATAGGTTCAAAATCGAAAATTAAAAAAAAAACAATCGAGGAAAGATTGTCAACAGCTATTTTAGTTATCGATAACTTAGTTATCGGACGTTGAAGTTTGAATAAATCTTTTTTTATTTCATTCCAATCGGCTCAAAATAGAAGAAACAATCTATAACATTTTTTAGTTATCGGTAACTGTCTTAGTTATCTATTCCGATAACTCGTAAAATTTTGAAAAAAAAATGATTTTTGTTTCTTTTTGATAGGCTCGAAATAGAAAACTAGAAAAATAATCGAAAACAAATCTTCAATATCTATTGAGTAATCGCTTCTTTAGTTATCGATAACTATGTTATCGGACGTTGAAATTTGAATAAATCTATTTTTATTTCGTTCCAATCGGCTCAAAATATATAGAAGAAAAATCGATAACTGTTTTTAGTTATCGGTAACTGCCTTAATTATCGATTTCAATAAATCGTAAAATGCTAAAGTTTGAATAAATCGATTTTTTGTGTATCGTTCCAATCGGTTGTATATGGAAAATTAAAAAAAAAATAAATGCATGGCTCGGCAAAACATGGTGAGCCTTTTGACTCACCACAACTACACTTAGTGCAGTCAAAAACCATAAAAAGCTTTTCTGCATAGTGTGGTAATATTCCATTTGATGGAGCAAAATTAGCTTCTCATTGCACATGGCACCAGCCATGTGCAAGTTTTGTATTAACTTTGGTTAACAATTGTGTTTTGGAAGATTTTGGAGAAGTGTGGTTTCACAAAGATATCTCATTTGCTTGTGTTTAGAAGTCAAACATATAGAGCTCCGTTTCTCCCATACAATTGCAGCAGAACTGTTGATAACGAGTGTCACGGCTCAGAAATCATGATCCAGTATGTGTGCTGCCAATTTTTAATACATATTTATACACCGCCATGTATAAAATACTTGTTTCTATAATAATATAGAAACAAAATGGTCTTGAAGCCGGGAGAGTATCCTAGTTAGAATCACAAAGATTTGCAGACCGAATAAAAGCAAGCAAGCAACATATGTATAGGAAGAAAAAAAACTAAGAAAATCGATAACTTTTCAGTTATCGATAACTTCCATAATAATTTTTTCCACGCAAATACACTTTGTTTCAGGTAGCCGTCAGTGAACATACCACAGAAAAGAAAATCTTTAATCCCGGCCAAATGACGGCCAGGCTGAATACTTTGGTTCGCGTAACGATAACTCGTTAAATTTTGATTTTTTTCGTTTCAATAGGTTCAAAATCGAAAATTAAAAAAAAAATAAAAAAAATCGGTAATTTAGTTATTGAGTTATCGGACATTAAAGTTTGAATAAATCGATTTTTGTTTCGTTCCAATCGGATGAATATAGAAAATTAGAAAAATTTTATATATATAGGAAGAAAAAATCTTAAAAAATACGATAACTTTTTTAGTTATCGGTAACTACCTTAGTTATCGATAACTTCCTTAATTATTTATTCCACGCAAATACACTTTGTTCTGCGTAGCCGTCTGTGGACATACCCCAGAGAAGAAAATCTTAAATCCCTCGTATGATTTAAAAAAAATAATTTTTGATTCGTTTTTACTTATAGAATTTTCGGACGTTAAAGTTTAAATAAATTGATTTTCGTCCGCGTAGCTTAGGACATTTCAAAACTGGGAAGTTATAGAACACATTCAATTTAATGAAATTTAAATTTATATTAATCAAGTGAGCTAAAAATAGTGGAAAAACATTGTTTTAAATTTCGATAACTAAGTAAATTATCGAACAATTTTAATTCATTATTGAACATGTTTATTTAATTTTTTGCTTTTTTTCCTTAAAATGTGCAAAATAAAAAAAAATATTTTTTCAGTTTCTATAAATAAGGCCAGCGTAGCTTTGCACATTTCGATAACTCGACAGTTATATTTTTTTGTGTTGCATTCGTTTACTCAAATTTTTTTCATTAAAATTTTTTTATTTAATTAACGTCGTTTTAAATTGCTTTTTTTTCAAATGAGCTAAAAATAATAAAAAGGTAAAGAACGATTTTTTAATATCCATAACTAAGATCGGCGTAGCTTCGGATATTTCGCTAACTCGAAAGTTATTGGACATTTTTACCGGAATTGTTTGCGTTTTTTTTAAATTTAAATGAGCTAAATTGTTTGTGCTAATTTCATTCAAATGAGCTAAAAATAATAAAAAAGTAAAAAAAGATTTTTTAATTTCGATAACTAATAGGGTTTTCTTTTGTGCCAAAAAATGCTACATTTTTTATGACTTTCGCCCCAAAAATGCCTTTTTGTCTTCGATTGTAAAATAAATGCTGCACTGTGAAAGGGTTTCGTTTTCTTTTGTGAAAAATGTCGCACTTGCACGGGGAAAAATGCAACATTTCAGTCCTGTATTTAATCGAAGGGGTGGACGCTGCCCTACAAAACAGATGTTTTTTCGGTGTCGAGCGAATTGCCTAAATACCCGCGTGTGTCCGTGCGTGCTTTTTTATAATGAAGTTTGGTCAGATGCTTTATTTAGGCGGCGCCGTGGAGTATTCTTTGTTTTTAGATTACTTTTAGTGAGTTAGAAGGCTGGTTTTTCGCATTTTCGCTATCGATTCTGACTATAAAAAATGCGGCAGTACAGGAGGGCGTAGGCGACATTATTACTATGCTGCTCTCTGACAGGGCAAGATCTTTTTTTAGAAAAGAAAACACCATAAGATCCGCGTAGCTTCGGGCATTCCAATAACTCGAAATTAGTGAAATTATTTGTATCCGATTTTTTGTGTGCTAATTTCATTTAAATGAGCTAAAAGTAAACAGCTGTTTCTTTAAATTTCGATAACTAAGGCCCGCATAGCTTTGGACATTTCGATAACTCGAAAGTTATAAAACATGTTACCCCATTTTTTCCATTTTTCATTAAGACTTTATTGAACAATTTTAAGTTATTGTCGAACATTTTTCTTTCAAATGAGCAGAAAAATAATAAAAAAAAATATTTTTTATATATATTTTTTCTTCTCTCATTCAGTAGAATTTTGTTCTTAAAAATTTTTTTATTTAATTTTCTTAATTTTTAATCGTTTCTGTTTTTCTTCGTTTTTTTTCTATCTTTCAAATGAGTTAAAAATAATAAAAAAGTAAAAAAAGATTTTTTTTAATTTCGATAACTAAGATCCGCGTAGCTTCGGGCATTCCAATAACTTCCAATAAAATTAGTGGAATTACCGACGCTTTGGACGCTACGCCGTTTGAATATTTCGATAACTCAAAAGATATATAACATTTTTACTAGATTTTTTGTTCTAATTTCATTCAAATGAGCTAAAAATAAAAAACAATTTTTTTTATTTCGATAACTAAGGTCGTACATTTCGATAACTTGAAAGTTATCGAACATTATTACCCGATTTTTTTAGCTTTTCATTCTAATGATAAAAGGTTAATTTGTTGTTTTAATTTGCGATTATTTTTACAAAAAAATGCAATACTTTTTAGACTTGATAACTAGATATTGATAACTTTAATGATTTTTCCTTATTTTTAGGTGTTCCATGTGGTCAGATATCCGGGTCTCCGATAGCATTTTGTTGACAGATTGTAAGGCACCGCAACTATCAAATGAGGCGAAAAACCTGGGCATAATCCTTGACTCCAAGCTTATTTGGAAAAGATAATTGGATAAAGATGTTCAAATGGATCCTACTTCCGAGAAAGCTATATAGGAAGTAAACAACAATAGTTGAACCAATACACACTTAGGGGGGGATAGATTTGATGGAATGCGATGGACAAGAAATCATAACATAACAACCAGACTAAAACCAAACATGCAAACCATGTCTACATACAACGATGTACAATGAGGATCGTCTTAAGGATAAGGGAATCCAAGTATGTTGAAGTAGATAGATCCATTCTGGAAGCGATAGAAAATACTTTTTTTAGCACCAAGGACTCACACACACACAAGACTTTTAAAATACCTAGCAGAGAAAATTGGGCATATCACATGGAAATCTCGGTGTAAGAAATAACATTTTTTACGGATGACTCGAAGATAAAAAAGAGCAATGGTCTTCTCAGTGTCCCTTACCGTCAGGACCTCAACCCGACTTCCAAAAAAATGTACAGTGTTTAAGACAGAGATTTACGCCATAATGTAGCTGCAGGCGGCTCTGAAGACCATAATCTCCAGAAAGATAAAATCGAGATGTGTAATGAATTCATATCACAATTTCAGATACACGACATCATACTCGTACATACTTGGTCGGCCGAATGTGCCACAGCCGGATCTAAAGAAAATAGCGAATACTAAATCAGGAACTTAGGATAGATCAGGCGAAAATACCAGCTCACATACCCCAATTGAGATTTCTAGTGCTACCTGGGGCCCATTTGTGCTCCCATCGGAATATACATATCTATGTACAGCCAGATCTGTTAACTTTCTAGAAAGGCCTACCGCAGTATATCCAGATATCGGTTTTTCGTGCTCAATACTCTTAACTTCTTTCTCATCTCCACAGCTTCTTCAGCTCTCATGTTCGCCGATCAGGCAGTGTCCCGTCAGAACTGAGACTAACGGAGGTAGTATTTCCTAGTGCGAGAAGAATGTTGATCTTTTCAGGTCGTATCGTGGACAGATTTGCCTATTTACCCTTACCTGTTCCAAGACATTAAGTCTGAAAGAAAAATGTCTATCATTGATTAACAATTTAGCACTTTCAGAATATACTAGCTCATGGGACCTCCCAAAAAAATGCAATGGCGTCAAATAGTAGTCAAGTAAAAAAGATTTGGACTGGCATTGGTTTTATATTGCTCTATTCATTGTGTAAACTTTTGATATTAATTATAATAAAACCACATCTGGTTCGTTCCACCCTATTGTATCTGATATACGAGTATGTATATTGTTATGTCTGTTTGTGTATCTTTTGGCTTTGTTCAACATATGCTACAACTTTTTGTTACATTAACATACCGTTTATCTATTCAAAGAAGGCGAAAACAAAAACCTCTTATGGGGCGATGCCCACGACTTTCAATTGATCCATTTGGAATTTTTAAATTGTGTACCTTTCAAATTTCAGGCTGCGGATGTGTGTAACATCTTGTAATGTAAGATCACCGTTTCAAATTTCTATTTACCTTAAAGTCAAGGAATATACGTAGATGTAAAGAGAGTTCTATAGAATCAATTTTCTATATAAAATGGTTTCATAAATCCTCTATTAATTGTTACGAATAATAATTTCCTTTGTCAGATCTGCGTGACAGTCCATTTAATCTCTTCTTCTACAAGGTTCCATTGGTCGCTATGTATACATAGGTGTAACGGTGGTGCACCCTGGGTAACTCCAAATGGTCTGTCACTAGATGGTCTACTTAAAACAAACTCCTCTAAATTCGAGGTGTTATGTGAACTGTGCTCATCGGACTTGGCGGTTTGCATTTTGAGATTACCCTGGACTGTGTTTTGACGGCGGTCTTTGCTGATACCTGTACGCCGAAGCAACGATTCACGCAATTGCTCATCCTGTTCTAAGGCGTCACCACTACCTGTTACTTCGGATTCCTATGCCAAGCATACCGGGTTTTCAAAGAAGAAGTTTAATGATCGGTGAAAGGCTTTCAGGATTCTTCAGAGACTTGATAAAGCCGATATTGCACTTATGTACAACACACAGAGATAATCTGTAATGTTGGAATGGAGTACTTCTGTACCACTTGATAGTTTCTAAATTTGCATACAACAGACTGTTAAAGGGCTGCACTCTACTCTTCATATGAACCGCCGGCTTCCAAAAATGAAGAAAGTCCTTCAATCTGTCTGCTCTCGATCAGTTCCCCTAAGCCCACATGTTTTCCAATCCTTTTTTGTACCACACTTCATTTGTCCTTCAGTATACACGTCCTTCAGTCAGTTATTCAGTTCTGTTAACCAGTCAGTTTTTCAAACAGTCTTTCCTTCAGTTAATCCATCTCTCAATCTGTCGTCAAGTCAGTCCTTTAGTTAGTCTATCCTTCAGCCAGTCTGCACTGCAGGCAGTCTCCGCTTCAATCAGTATTCACTTCAATGAGTCTCTCTATCAATCAGTTGGCCAGGCAGAACTTGAGTTAGTCTATCCCTTAAAGAGTTTGTGCTTCGTTCAGCCTTTCCTTTAATCATTCTGTCCTTTAGAGAGTCTATCCTTCAGCCATTCTGACCTTCAGTCACTCTGTCCTTCAGCCAGTTTGTCGATTAGTCAATCTGTCCTTCAAGCAGTCGACCAGTCAGTCCTTGAGTTAGTGTGTCCTTTAGTGTGTCAATCCTTCAGTGAGGCCGTCTTTCAGTGAGTCTCTCCTTCAGTCAGTGTCTCCTGCAACCAGTCTAACCTTCAATCAGTCTGCACTTCAGTGAGTCTGTCCTAAATTCCTTTTGCGCTTCAATCAGTATCTTCTTCAATCAGTTTGTGCATCAGTCAATCTGTCCTTCAAGCAGTCGGCCAGTCAGTCTTTCAGTTAGTCTGTCCTTCAGCGAAGCCGTCTTTCAGTGAAGCTCTCCTTCAGCCAATCTCTCCTTGAATTATTATGCATTTCAGTGTGCACCAATCAGTCTCTCCTTCAATCAATTTGCCCTTTAGAGACTCTGTCCTTCATTCAGTGTCTGTCCTTAAATCTGTCTCAGTCCTTGAGTTAGTCTGTCTTTCATTAAGTCTGTCCTTTAGTCAGTCTGTCTTTCAGTCATTCTGCCCTTCATCCAATTTGAACTTCAGTCAGTCTATATTTCAGTCAGTCTGTCCTTCAGCCAGTCTGTCCTTTAGCCTGTCTCTCCTTCAATCAGTACTCGTATGCACTTCAGTAAGTCTGTGTTTCAATCTGTATTCAGTCATTCCTTGAGTTACTTTGTGCCTCAGTGAGTCTCTCCTAAATATCTGCCCTAAATTTCATCTGTGATTCAAGTAGTTTTTCCTTCAATCAGTTTGCCCTTCAGCCACTCTATCCTTCAGTGAGTCTGTCCTTCAGTCAGTACCTGTCCTTCAATCTGTCTTAGGCTTTAAGTTAGTATATCCTTCAGTGAGTCTGTCCTTCATCCAATTTGAACTTCCGTCAGTCCTTCAGTCAATCCGTCCTTCAATCAGACGGTCTGTCCTCTGCTTCAATCTCTCTGCATTTCCGTGAGGCTGCCCTAAATTTCGTCTGCGTTTCAATCAGTCATTCCTTCAATCAGTTTGCCCTTCAGTCACCCTATTCTTTTGTTAGTCGGTCCTTCAGCAAGAGTCTGTACTTCAATCTGTCTCAGGCCTTGAGTTAATCTATCCTTCAGAGAGCCTGTCCTTCAGTCAGTGTGCACTTAAGTCAGTCTGTCCTTCAGTCAATGTGTCCTTGAACTTCAGTCAATCCATACTTCAATCAGTCGGTCAGTGAGTCCTTGAGTTAGTCTGTCCTTCAGTCTCTCTTTATTTCAGTGAGTCTGCCCTAAATTTCTTATGTGCTTCAATCAGTTTAGCCTTCAGTTCTCTATCCTTCAGTGAGTCCGTAATTCAGTCAGTGTCTGTACTGCAATCTCTTTCTCGGGCCTTGAGTTAGTCTGCCCTTCAGTGAGTCTGTACTTCAGTCAGTCTCTCTTTAGTCTGTCCTTCAATCAGTTTTCAATCATTCTTTGAGTTAGTCTGTCCTTCAGAGAGTCCGTCCTTCAAGGAGTATCCCCTTCAATCACTCTGCCCTAAATTTTTCTTGTGCTTCAATTAGTCTCTCCTTCAATCAGTTTGCCCCTCAGCCACTCCATCCTACAGTGGGTCTGACCTTTAGTCAGTGTCTATCCTTCAATCTGTCTCAGGCCTTGAGTTAGACTATCCTTCAGTGAGTCTGTTCTTCATCTAATTTCAACTTCAGTCAGCCTGTTTTTCAGTCTGTCCTTCATTCACTCTTCTTCATCTAATTTCAACTTCAGTCAGCCTGTTTTTTCAGTCTGTCCTTCATTCACTCCATCCTTGAAGAATGTGCTTCAATCAATATCTCCTTCAATCAGTTAACCCTTCAGCTACTCTATCCTTCAGTAAGTATGTCCTTCAGTCAGTGTCTGTCCTTCAATCTGTCTCAGGCCTTGAGTTAGTCTGACTTTAATTGAGCCTGTCCTTTAGTCAGTCTGTCCTTCAGTGAGTCTACTCTTCAGCCAATTTGAACTTCAGCCAGCATTTTTCAGTCTGAACTTCAGTCAATCTCTCCTGAAATCAGTATGCACTTCTGCAAGACTATTCTAAATTCAGCCCGTCCTTCAATCAGTTTTCAGTCAGTCCTTGAGTTAGTCTGCCTTTCAGTGAGTCAGTCCTAAATTTCTTCTGTGCTTCAATCAGTTTGCCCTTCAGATAATCTGTCCTTCACTGAGTCTGTCCTTCAATCTGTCGATCAGTCATTGAGTCTGTCTTTCAGTGTGTCTGTTTACACGTTATTGTTATATTATATGGTGTAGTGTACCATACAGTCTGCTCCACTCATCTTTAGCCTTTTTTGGCTTCTCTAAAAATATTGGAAATTCAGAGTTTTTCTGTAATATAATTTTTTCCTTTTTGTTTTTTTTTTTAAATTTTATTTATTGGTCTTTAACTTAATTTCAATTTATTTTTTTGAATTGCATTTATGAATGCATGTAAAGTACACTGAGTGCTAATTAGTAATCTCATTTTAATTCGCATGCATTTATTGTCGACGGAACTGTGAAAGGTATTAGTAATTTAAATTTCAATTACGCTGACGGTGCACGTGCTTAAATATTAATTACTAATTTTATGAAAAATGTTCTTCACCTATTTGATTAGAAAAATTAATTAATTTTTTTGGATAATTTGTATTAAATTGACATTTTTAATGATTGGGAAAACTATAATTAATGCTGCTAATAACAACAATTAATTTGGTCGAAAAATTATTTTTGAGACTTTTCTGACACGTTTATTAGATTATTGAAATGAAATTTACTCATATTAATAAATAATAAAAATAAAATATAAATTTAATTATTCCATGAAATTACGCAATCTCCCATGTAAGAGTACATATTTTTTAATTAAAAAAGTCTTTATTTTTAGTATTGAATGCTTGCTATCTATTCTTATTTTTCTTAGAAATTTTTATTGGCAAATGCTGAAAAGCAATTGTAAATTTCTTTGAAAAGAGCTTGCATAAATTACATACCTCCTTCTCTGGGTAGTATTAGTAGTCTAATTTAAATTCATTGTCTGTTCCGTTCCTTTTGTGGTGTTAGTAATTTAAATTTAAATTGCTCTGACGACACACGTGTGTAAATATTAATTGTTCTTCCTCTGCTCTTTATGTCATAGGTATACAACAAAATGTTAAAGCTTTCTCAGAAAATTTCAAAAAAAAAATTGCAAGTGACAGTTTAAGCGATTCGCCAGAATTTGGGTTAAGTGAATTTCATTGGAAATTTTAAGTCAGAATAAAAATAGAGTAGAGCGTATTCATTTCATTTGAACTCCACAAGTACGCTCATATTTTAGGTGGAAATAATTCTGACGGACGACGAAACAAAGAACAATTGTTCATGGAATTTTCGATTTTCAATCGATCATGTATTTGGTAAATTCTACGAACGTTGAATAGAATACTCTTTGAAAAGAAAATTTTTCTCGTTTTCAAATGAGTTATATATTCTCGTATATATCACCTTGATACTTCTACATAGAAAAGAATGAAACCCGTGTGCGTACACTGGCTCGTATGACTTATTTAAACTATAGATATTTTTATACGTACGCTTGTTCGGTTAGTACTATAGGTCGTATATTTAATTTCATAAGAAGGTACCAACGCGAAATAAAAATTACATTAATATAGAATTGTGAAATTTGGTGAGACAATAAGTGATTTTTCGCAACATATATTTAAAGGCTTAAATGGGGACACAATATTGTAATTAGGAAAAAGGTACCACCGGCTATAACTGGAATCGTGAAATTTGGTTTGATGGTAGCCCTTGAGAAATTTCGTAATGTTTAGAGCGTTAAAAGGGAAATCTAAGAAGCTATCGCCTTATTAAGATGTCAATTGTAAAAATTGTGAAATTTGGTCTGAGAATAGAGCTTTAAATTAAGACTTGGGACAAGAAACAATTTTCCGAAATATATTAATTTAGAGTGATAAATAGGGTACAATGGGATAAAAGGAACAAACATGCCGCCACCGTCTTATCCCAATAGTTAGAACGGCGAAATTTGGTATGTGGGTAGCCCTTGAGACGCTGACTTGGAAAAATAAGTGATTTTCCGGAAATACCTACTTTTAGAGGCACAGTGCGGCAAAAGTGATATAAATGGTACCAGGGTGCGATTGTAGCAGAATTTAGCACATAAATCACCTTTTTTGAAATTCGTACTTTTAGGGAACTAATGGGCAAAAACTGTTTAATATGGGACTATTAAATATGCTCACCTTTAGGATGACAGTGAGGCAAAAAGAAAAAGCGTTTTTGTTTTCGAAGTTCTTATTTTTGGGCCCACAGTGGGGGCAAAAATTATTAAATATAGTTAAGTTCGACAAATAAGTTTAAGATATTCGTACATTTTGGGAGACAATGGGGCAAAAAGTTACATATTGTATGATTATTGAATGGTTAACACCGCCAATTTAAGATGACTAGCAGTATAACCTGAAATTTGTACACTTAGTATGTTGTACTTCTAGAGGGTTACTAATGGCACCAAGTGAATAAAAAAGGATAAATATAGGGTCAGTTACCAGAACTTGAATTGTGCAATTTGGAAGTTCTCGGGGGTTTAATATGACAAAATAAACAAAAACAAGTAAGAAAGTTCAGTCGGGTAAACCGACTAAACAATCCCCTCACCTTGAGTCTCAAAAAAATATTAGTAAATTAATTAATTTTTTTTCTTTATTTAAATTATTATCAATTTAAATTGCATTTAATAACTTTAAAGCATGTACTGGTATTAAAGTTATTAGCTGTTTACCTTTGGTACAAAATGCTCCATTTGTGTGGGAGGTACTAAAAGGAGCGTACCAATAATGCCCATTTTTCACTGTATTGTAGGTACTATTAAACCATTACTTTGTACAAAATCTCAAGTATTTGTATGTGCTGGTAATAAAGGTATAGGCTATTAACTTTTGGTTCAAAATTGTCCGTTTGTGTGGGAGGTACCAAGAGGGGCGTGGACACTTCGCCCATTTTTCTCGAGGTAATAGTGACCAATAAACTAAAACTATGTGTAGAATTTCAGAGGATTCAAGTAAGTAATATAGAAGTTATTAAATAATCAATATTTCACTAAATGTAAACCCTTTGTGGGGGAGATACTAGAAGGAGTAGAGCAATATGGCCAAGAAGATAGAAGAAAATATTACCACATACCAAATTTGAAGTCAATCGGTTACTCCTTTCGAGAGTTATCGTGTGCACCAGCCAGCAGCCAGACAGACAGACGGACGGACATTCGACTTAAAATGACTCAGAACGGATATCCGGCGAACATACTTAGGGTCTTAGGTCACTCCTTCGATGTGTTACACTTTTGGCTCGTAGCAAATGATATATACCCTCCTCTCTAAGGTGAGGGGATAAAAATGATAAAT
The DNA here is from genome assembly GCA_963930755.1 of Eudasyphora cyanicolor. NCBI lineage: Eukaryota > Metazoa > Arthropoda > Insecta > Diptera > Muscidae > Eudasyphora > Eudasyphora cyanicolor. The sequence goes on from OZ005737.1 coordinate 64,054,197, forward strand.
ATGGTACCACCGATATATCCAAATGGGCAGAGCTAGAATCGTGCAATTTGATTTAAGAGTAACACTTGGAGAGTAGTACTTCTATGAGGTCAATAATACCACATATGCGTAAAAAGTGATAATAACGGTACCACCAAAATTCATGAAATTTGGTTTGAGACTAGCCCATGGAATGTTGCAATTTTGCGAGGTTAGATATATCACAATGGGGATAAAGTGATAGATATGGTACCAACGCTGAAAGAAGATGGCCATTAAACTAAAGATACACAAACTTATGTAAATCTAATTTGCGAACTTGCCTTTAATTGAAGTAAAATTGTCATTAACACAGAACAATTTATTCCTGATCTAAAGTTATTTGTAATTGATTTAATGCTACATTAATCATTAATTTTTTATGCGCTTTATCTTTAAGTGGTTGCTTTAATTTGAATAACAAATCATTATTTTGATGACAAGCATATTTATTTTCAGTAAAACAATTATACGACTCTAAAAAAGAGAGTTAACAAATTGAAGACAGACATACTTCAATCAAACAGGCGACTTTGCCTTCAATTCAAGTAACATTTTTCATTAAAATAACGACGAATTATTTTTGATTTAAGGTTACATGTAATATTCGTCTTTAAATTATAGAAAAAAGTATTAGTTGTGTGTCAAGTTTTGTTTACTATTGTTAATATTTCAATCAACATTTCATGTCATTATTTCAAAGCCTTATCGAAATTAATTATCACTATGCCATTATGCCATATTTGAGGCAGTTAATTTAAGATTATGCAGCCTTTGAAAAAGAGTTTGATTTTGTAAAACATTTGTATGACAGATGTCAATATTTTTAAGAATATATGTATATCATATTAACTCTCTGCGAGTGAGAATTGAGAGGACGAGAGAATCAGAGTTCGTAGTCGTTTGAGTCTATAGTTATTATGAAAAGTTTGAAAGCTGATTACACTATGCAACAAATGAACACTTTTTGAAAAATACACAGACTTGACAGTATAGATTCGATTCTACTATCAAAGGGTTGTATAACCCTATAATCAGTCTGGAGAAATTGGTGACCAATTTTTTTAATGGGCCTCCAAATTTTTTGAAAATCAGTGTGTGGTGTCATCAGCTTTTGTCCAAAAACTAATTCAGACTTGGTGATACCGCTTAACTATATATGGCAATAATGTAGCTAAGAATATGCTGAACAAAGTTTCTTAAAAAAAAATTCCGGTAATTTTTTTGAAAAAGTGAGGAAAAAATATTTTTTTTTTCAATTTTTTCAGCATAACTTTCAGGGACTCGTAATTTTTCACTAACAATGTTTAGCAAACATAAAAAATTGACTTATGACTTATTTCTGGCATTTAGATTGAGTTTTGGAGTATTCAGTGATTTAGACTAGAATTTTATGGCAAATATTTGTGTGATACATTTTGACTCGCAAAACTCGAAATGACCAAAATGACCCCTACATTGAAGAGCTAGAGGGTTAAAATGTTCAACAAAAATATTTCTTGTAGTATTCTAAGTAATGTTGCTGAAGACATCCTAAACCTAAAATGTAAGGATCACACGGTTTCCCATGCCGATTCATCATAAGAATGTGCAAAAGGGGGATATATTGATCCCAATCGTTTTCCCGTGTAGTCTATGAATGAATATCTATAGCGATCGGTTTATACTCAATAACAAACAAGAGAATATATTTTTGCATTTTCTCTTCATAAAAATTGTATTCAAGTAAAAAACATACATAAAATATTTATTAAAATTTTCAGAATGCTCCGCATAATCTGAATGTTCTTCCGTCTAATGAACGAACTATTTCAATTGCAGCATAAAAATATGTCAGAATATAAATTAATTTCTCAGTAAAGACCTCCCATCCCACAGAAAACCATTTAAACAAAAATTAACAAAAAAACAAAAAATCCAATGCCCCATATGGAGTTCCGGTGTACAGGCAATCGACATTCAATGCACATTGTTGCTGATTTGGCCACATTTTTGAACGTTTTCAATTTTGATGCACAATCATCATCATCTTCATCAACATCCGAAAGGATCCGGGGGGAAAGTGCGATTTGGGTTTTTTCCAATGAAAAATAAAATTGAAGTATTCTTGGTTTCCTACACCCTTGGTTCCCTACACCCTTGGTTTCCTACACGAAACATGCACCTCCCCTCCACCTCCAAAACTCACAATTCTTTCCTTTGCAATTGAGCAAAGTGGTCGAAGAACTACAATTTTGTGTGTTTGAGTTTGAGTTTTTTTGTACATATATCCTTAAACCTATAAAGTATCTTTGAAAATAGTTTTTCTGGTTGGTAAGCATTTTGTGGTTTTTTCTTCGTTGCTCTGGTCACCAGCAGACCATACCTACAAGATTCGATGCAAAGCATAGGGGTTTGCCTGTAGGGGAATGAGGGAAGGGGAGTCTTCGACAAAGTGTGAGTTGGTATACATTTGACCAAGTAAATATTGCTGATAAAAATTTTCAATAAAGCGTCATTTGTTGGTGACGAGAGAGGTGAGGCTGGGAGACTGGGAGAGATGCAAATGCGTCCGTCAAAGGAATGTATTCTTTGATATTAACAAAAGTAGTTGAAAACCAATTATAAGCAGTATTGCAGAGGAGTGAGAGAGATAGAGAGGGTGAGTGTTAAATGGAATGGACAAATATCCTTAAAAGGAAACAATAGGAAATTGCAATGATGAGCACTTCAACATTTCTAATTATGTGTGACATTAAAGATTTTTTGTGTTCTTTACTTACTGTGAAGAATAACGACAGATTAAATTCGATGCAATTGAAATTGTTTAAAAAGCCACATGGAAAATTGGCTCTTTTTGATTAGATCAATATTTATTACTGGTGATAAATGTTTACGATAGATAGCAGACAAGGCAATGTACTTTTTTTTTAATATTAGCATACTAAATAATATTTTTAATTACAAATCAATAATCGTTATTTACTGTTATTTTTTAATGAAATATTAAGGATGGATAGACTGAAGTATAGACTGAGTGAATTGGAGATTGATTGAAGGTAAGAATATCAGTAGGACAGACTGCTTGAAGGTCAGACTGGTTGATGGGCAGAGTGACCGAAGGAAGATTGACATGGAGGACTGTCTGATTGAATGACAGAACGAGTAAAGGACAGACTGATTGTAGGACAGACTGAAAATGAATAAATTGACCAAAGGACAGACTGACTGAATAAGAGTGTGTGAACTGACTGACTAAAGGACATAATGACTGATAGAAGAACAGACAGACTGAAGAACCGAGAAATTGAAGGTCAGGCTCACTGTGAAAAGACAGACTCGAGGACTGAATGACTGGCTATAGAATAACAGATTAAAGGACGGATTGGCTGAAAACGGACATACTAAAGGACAAGTGAAGTACGGTCTAGCTGAAGTACAAAATGACTGAAGAATAGACTATCTGAAGGGTAGAGCGATTGAAGGAAATATTAATTTAAGGACACACTACAAGCTATAGAATAACAGATTAAAGGACGGATTGGCTGAAAACGGACAAAATAAAAGACAAGTGAAGTACGGACTAGCTGAAGGACAAAATGACTGAAGCATATACTAACTGAAGGGAAGAGGGATTGAAGGAAATATTAATTAAAGGACAGACTGAATGAAGTGAGACTGACTGAAGGACCGAGAAACTAAAAGTCTAGCTGACTGAAGAAAGGACTGAGTGAAGGGCCATCTGACTGAAGGACAGACTGATTGAAGAAAGGCAAACTGAATGACTGACTAACTGGCTATAGAATAGCAGAATAAAGGACGAATTGCCTAAAAACGGACATACTGAAGAGCACCTGAGGTACGGTCTAGCTGAAGGATAAAATTAATGAAGCATAGACTGACTGAAGGACTGACAGATTGAAGGAAAATTTGACTAAAGGACAAATAGAATGAGGAGAGACTGACCGAAGGAGCGAGAGACTAAAGGTCTGGCTGAGTGAAGGGCCATCTTACTGAAGACCAGATTGATTGAGAAAAGACAGACACAATGATTGACTGGACTGGCTAGAGAATAGCAGATTTTAAGAATGGATTGGCTAAAAACGGACATACTGAAGAACAACTGAAGTCAGGACAAGCTGAAGGACAAAATGACTGAAGAATAGATTGACTTAAGGTCTTAACAGGTTGAAGAAAATATTGGCTAAAAGACAGACAGAATGAAGGGTGACTGACTGAAGGAGCGAGAGACTAAAGGTCTGGCTGAATGAATGAAGGACTGAGTGGAGGACAGTCTGACTGAAGGACAGATTGATTGAGCAAAGACAGACTAAAGGACTGACTGACTGACTATAGAATAGCAGAAAAAAGGACGTAATGACTAAAAACGGACATAGTGAAGAACCACTTAAGTACGGACTAGCTGAAGGACAAAATAACGGACTAAAGGACGGATTGGCTAAAAACGGACATACTGAAGAACAAATGATGTACGGACTAGCTGAAAATTACTCAAGCATAGATTGACGGAAGGACAGATAGATTGAAGGAGATATTAGCTAAAGGACAGATTGAATAAAAAGAGACTGACAGAAGGACAGAGAGACTAACTTTCGAGGCCCGACCAACCCATGCCAGTGGCACACCCACTGGAACCCCCTGGGGGTTCCATACATTTGGACTCGATTGGAGCACTCTAAATGGGTCAAAGTGGGATTTTTTCCGGGACATCAGAATTCGTTTTAGAGATATGGTTCCTTCGGCAAAGTTTCTTATTTTGATCCCTAGAATACGATTTTCACTGAGCAATGGGCGACTTTTAAATCGACCCGCCCTAATACATATGTATCTATATATATAGAATTGTTGCGTGACTGGCTGTCTGACTGGCTGACTGACTGACTGATTGACTGACTGATTATCGCCCAGACCAAACGGCTGAAGCTAGAATCATGAAATTTGGTGGGAGGGTAGCCCTTGAGATGTAGACGAGCAATAAGACGGGATTTTTCGAAATTCGTTTTATTACCCGCACAATGGGGTACCACCGCCAAATCTAAACGGAATGAGCTAGAATCGTGGAATTTGGTGTAAGGGTAGCCCTTATGAGGTCGACCCAGAAATTGACTGGATTTTTTTAAAATCCGAACATTTACCCGCACAATGGGGCAAAAAGGTATAAAAGTGGTGCAGCAGCCAAATCCAAATGGCAAGAGATAGAATCGTGAAATTTCCTGTTAAAGTAGCTCTTGGGACGTAAACTAGAACAAGGAGCAATTTTTTTAAATTTTAGGGGCACAGTGGTACAGGAAGGGATAAATATGGTAGCACCGCCAGCTTTAACGTCTAGAATTAGAATGGTGAACCTTGAAGCGTGGGATGTCCTTAGGACAACGGATCGGGGTAGTCAGCTTTTTTTGTAATCATACTTTTCGGGGCACAGTGGGGCAAAAAGTGTAAAATAGGGTACAGTGGTTTAAAAATGTTAGATATGGTCCCATGGTTCTAGGGTAGCTTTTGTAACATAAACTAGAGATCGGAAGTGATTTTTGGAAATTCTAACTTTAAAAGGCACAGTGGGGTAAAACGGGTTAATTATGATTCTTTGGTGCAAAAATGAATCAATCTGGCAAAATTGGAGCTTAAACTTGAGATGTGGGTTAAAAATATTAAATAATGTATAGTGGGCAAAACTGGAACAGTTGATAAAATGTGATTAAATATGGTACAGTTAAGGGTTAAGTATGGTAGATTGGGGACAAATTTTAAATATGGAACAGTGAGACAAAAATTGTTAAATATGGAACAGTGAGACAAAAAGGGTTATGTATGTATGGTACAGTGGGGCAAAAATAGTTAAATATGGTAAAGTAGGACAAAATGGATTAAATATAGTACAGTGGGGCAAAAATTAATTAACTATGATACAGTGGGCCAAAAAGGGATTAAATATGATACAGTGACAAAAATGGTTAACTATGGTACAGTGACCCACTGTAAAAGGTGTTAAATATGATACAGTGGGGCAAAAAGTATTAAATATGTTACAGGGAGACAAAGTGTTTAATATTGCACAATGGGACAAAAAAGGTATAACCATAGTACAGCGGGGAAAATATAGTTAAAAATGGTAAAGTGAGACAAAATGGGTTAAATATGGTACAGTGGGCCAAAAAGCGTCACCTTGGAAATAGTGAGCCAAAAATGTGTTAACTATAGTACAGAGGGACAAAAATGATTAAATATGGTACAATGTGACAAAAAGGTTGACTATTGTTCAGTGGGTCAAAAAGGGTTAAATATGGTACAGTGGGGAAAAAATGGTTAAAAATGATACAGTAGGACAATAATGGTTAAATATGGTACTGTAATACAAAAAGGTGCTAACTATGGGCAAAATCATGGATCTAGGGAGAGAGAGCAACATCTGGAACATACATATTAGATAAGAAGTCCTTTTTTCAAATGTTATGATTTTAGTTATAGTTTACTGTTATGGTGCAGAGTGGGTAAAAAGTGTTAAATAGGGTTGAGTATAGCAAAAAGGGTTAATTGTGGTACAGTGAAGCAAGAAGGGTTAAATATGGTACAGTGGGGTAAAAAATTGTTAAATACGGTAAAGTGTGGCAAAATGGTAAATGTGGTAAGTGGGGAAAAAGTGTTATATATTGTACCAGATATGTATACAATTTCATACTTTAGAAGGACAGTGGAATAATAAAATATTGAATTAAGTTAAGTAGTGTAGTGATTCATAACCAGAGTGAGATGTTTTTATGTAAACCGTGGAAAAAAAATAAATAATGCACGGTATGGTAAAAAGTTAAACGTGTCACAGATAGGGGACATAAAGGGTAAAATACGGCATAAGTTTGCGAATATGGCTCTTGGAATATAAACTATGATTTCTCTAAATGCACACTTTTAGTGGCACTGTTGGGGCAAAAACGATTAAATGTTGTACAGTGGTGCAAAAATGGTAAATTATGACACATTGGGTTGAATGAATGGAGCGAAAATGATTAAATGTGATCACAATGGCAATTGTAAGTCTCGCAAATTAAACTAGGCATTCATTTTAGCTTTTTTAATTAAAACTTTTAAAGACACGGTGGGGCAAACACTTTTTTGTTTATTGTATCAGGGTGTGAATGTAGCTATTGGAACATAAACTAGGAGAAAGAGGTTAAATATGGTCCAAAAAATAGTTTTTGACGTTTAGAGGCACAGAAGGGAAAAGAGATAAATATTGTACCTTGAAATTGAATCGTTTTTTAAAAGATGGGGGGTATAATCATTTTGTCACTCCGTTCGTAACACCTCTAAATATTGATCTGATACCCCATAAAGTATATATATTCTTAATCATTGTAAAATTTTAAGACGATTTAGTCATGTCCGCCGGTCTGTCTGTCTGTCCATCCGTTCGTCTGTTGTAATCACGCTACAGTCTACAATAATTGAGTAGATGGCTGAAATTTGGTATAGATACTTCTTATAGCTGCAGATAGCTTGGGATTGAAAATGGTCAATATCGGTCCATTTTTAATATAGCCCCCATATATAGCATCTCCCCGATTTGATTTCATAACGTCATAGAGACCACAAATGTCGACTGATCGGTCTGACAATTGTAAATAGTAACTGTCATTTATTTATACCCGGAATCCTTCACACGAACAATGGTAGTGATAGGTCCATGTTTTTATATAGCCCCTATACATAGGTACCTCTAGATTTGACTTCGTAACGACACAAAAACCTCAAATTTTAATGAATTGGGTTGCATTTTGTTATAATTAGTTTATTATATATAAAATAAATAAAATTCTGAGAACTGGACGTGAAAGTAGTCCCAAAACTAAGAACTTCTGTATCATTCGTTAGGTCAAGTTGGCCCAATTAATAATTTAATGGCGATAAGTTTTTTTAGCTGAAGGTGGATTTTTAGCACCTTTTCTATATTTTTTTCTGTCTGAAGCAAAATTGTAGATATTGAATAGGAGCAAAAAGGCGGCACACTCATATCCAAAAAAGTGCTTCCAGTTCCATGCCTATGTATATGTATTACGTATACGTATTTTTCAATATTTTACTGACAGATATTTTATGACTTTGTGGGTATTGTTGCGATTTTTAAGGCACTGGATGCACTTTTTTCGGGCAGGTTTGTTCCGTATTTTTTCCTCCTATTCAATATCTACAACTTTGCTTCAGACACAAAAGCGATATACCGTATGGTATACCGAGAAAATATTAGAAAAAGCGCAAAAAATCCACCTTAAGTAAAACCAGTAAGGAAAGGCAGAAAGTCGGGCGGGGCCGACTATATAATACCCTACACCTCCCTAACAATGCGATAAAGGTCATTGCGATAATAATTTGGAATAATTGGTATGTAGGCAGGAACATATTATCTAATTCTGAGCCGATAATCGCTAAATTAAGCAATATTCGTTCCTAAATTGAGAAACATCTTTCCGGAAAATATTAATGATCGGAAGTAAAGTACAATTTCTATAGCGCTTTGATACCAAATCAGGAGGAACATATATATGGAGGTTATATATTAATCTGAACCGATATTCCCTGAATACTCATTCATGTAAAAAGACTTCTTTCTGTAGAATTTCGTACTGATCGGATATAAAATACAGTCTCTACAGCGCTTACATGTCAAATCGGTGGTAATATATGGGGGCTATATCTAAATCTGAACCGATTTTCTCCGAATTTGGCAGTATTCCTTCGAGTAATAAGAAACCTCTTTCTGCCGAATTTCGCACTGATCGGATATAAAATAACATTTTTACAGCGCTTACATGTCAAATCGGGGGTAACATATATATGGGGGATATATCTAAATCTGAACCAATTTCTTCCAAATTTAAAAGTGTTCATTCATATAATAGGAAACCTCTTTTAGCCAAACTTCATACTGATCGGATATAAAATACAGTTTTTACAGCACTTCCATGTAAAATCGGGGGTAACATATATATGGGGGCTATATCTAAATCTGAACCGATTTTCTCCGAATTTGGCAGTATTCCTTCATGTAATAAGAAACCTCTTTCTGCCGAATTTCACACTGATCGGTTATAAAATATTTTTTTACGGCGCTTACATGTGAAATCTGGGGTAACGTATATATGAGGGCTATATCTAAATCTGAACCGATTTGTTCCAAATTTAACAGTGTTCATTCATATAATAAGAGACCTCTTTCTGCTGAATTTCATACTGATCGGATATAAAATAAAGTTTTTACAGCGCTTACATGTCAAATCGGGGCTAACATATATATGGGGGCTATATCCAAATCTGAACCGATTTTAACCAAATTAAATACGGATTGTCCTTGGGCCAAAAAAAAGATATGTGTAAAGTTTCGTCAAGATCGGGCCATAATTGCGACCTGTACTTTGATTACAAAAATACATCTACAGACGGACATAGCTAAATCGACTCAGAAAGTGATTACAAGTCGATCGGTATAATAAACAATGGATCTATCTCTTCTCCTTTTGGGTGTTACAAACAAATTCACAAAGTCATAATACCCTGTACCACAGTGTGGTGTAGGGTATAAAAATCGTATTTCCATTAAATTATTAATTGAGACAACGTGACTAAACGAATGTGATGATGTAGATGATCCTATTTTTGTAGCTACTTTCACGTGCACTTCTCAGAATTGAGTCCCAAAATCATGTGTTGTACTGTGTAAGATTCGGCATGGCCGAACTTTATCCGTCTTTACTTATTATATGTAGTAATGTGTTACACCGTAAACAACAAAGGATTTTTGAACCCGGCTTTAAGTATAAAAGATTTTGTGGAAAACTGAAAAAAATCCGTTTTTGGGAATTTTAGAATTTATTTTGGGAATTCTGAGATTATCCTTTACAAATGCATTATTGTTAGAATTAGCCTCATTTTGGTGTCAACAAATTACAAAAAAAAATGAAATACATATATTAATTTTAAATATTATACGGATTTATCAATTTTCTGTTTGCTTTTGAAGTTGTTATGTACCGATTCCCTTCTCATTATCTTTCTGGAGAGTCAAGAAAATTTTGAATATGATGAAAAAATATTGCCATCAGATATATCCACCGAGACAAAAAGTTATGTTCATTTGAAATTATACTTTCCAAAAAAGATTTTTTTGTTAAAATAATAAATAATTATTTAATGATTCTTATGTAATAATCTTTTACATTGTAGTTGCTAACTTCAATTCTCATATAAGTACAAATACTTCTTCTTACTTACCAATTACTTATATATCCCTACAGCTATAGAATCCTGAAAATAAATAAATGAAAACAAGTGTTAAGAAAACAATTGATTTATGGGAATACTCGTCTACGAGTATAAAATATTTATTAAATTGTTATTATTGGAAATATTACTAGTTGAAGTAGTTACCTTTTCTTTATTAAAAGATCTTTCGAATTATTAATACCTTAGATTTTCTAGCGAAATATAATTCAATCAAAACTAAATTAATCATTATTATAAGAATTTTATTAGACCATTTAAGTTGTTGTTGTTGCTATGCTGTGGTTTTTTGCCTGCTTGAATTCGGGTGCTATAACAAAAATTTATATATTCAGAAATAAATAACAATATATCCCGCATTTGTCTCTATGGCAATCCACTGCCGAACTCTTACTAAGTGGAATAAATACATATATGTATGTATAAGTATTGGTTCACCTATATACTATACATAGCGGTAGCGGCGTTCGTAGGTAAATTGAATTAAATTGAAATGAATAATTTGTAGCCCATGGCGCATGATTAATATTAATTACTACATATTAATCATACGTGAAGGTGTACCCTGAAGAAAACCAAAGAAGAACATGGAGTTTTTCACTCGAAAACGAAAATGCCCAGAAAAACAAAAGTGACCACAAGAAGTATGAAGAAAGCGAAAAGAAAATTGCTTCATAAATAAATTCCATGGAAAGATGGTCACAGCATACGTAATTAAGAACGCCACTTAATTATAGGATTATTTGGATTTTCTTTACGACCTGACCACAATCCAGTAGAGACACTGAACAGAAGGCAAAACACAAAAAATAATTCAAAGAAAATTGCCTCAAGAAAACAGCCAAAAGAAACACCGGAAGAAGGAAGGATAATTTAAAGATAGAAAAGAGAAATGCTATGGGCTAAGAAGCTAAATGCTAAATAAATTCATTTGAGGATTTTCTAGTAATATTTAGCGAGGTTTTCTGCCTACAAATTTTGTTGCTTAATCTAATAAGTCTGCATAAATAAATATGCTACCAACTGATTAAAGTATACTGCTAAGAAATCAAAGAATTCTGTAGTATATAAAAAATGTTTGCTTTAAGGGTCTTCTTTGCTACTTTGTCAATTAGTTGTGATTACCTTATTTGACTCACGTAGCGTATGATAAATATAAACTAATTAATAGTAATCACACGCACTATGGGACAGGGAGGGAAAGGGAAATAAAATGTTATTACTCAGTGCAATTACGTTAGTTAGCTAAGCAGGCAGTAAAACTATTGTGAAGAGAGAAGCATAATTGATATTTTGGTTAAGGGTGGTCCATATAGTGGTTTATTTGTTTCGGCCTACTGCGATTTTGCTATTTTGTGGGGTACCGTGAAGGACCGATGTTATGCTAACTATTCAGGTTCTTAAGGTGAATATAGAGCAAGCCAGATATTAAAGTCCTGGAAAATTGTGTTGACAGGTTGCGCTACTGCGAAGCCAGCCGAGGCCACCACATGCATGGAAACTTTCGAATAAATAAATAATATAAGAATAAACAAAAAATAGATTTTTATTATTTTTTTTATTTTTAAAAATAAACGTTTAACAACACCACCCTTTATACCTCCTACATACATGAAATATTTGGGGAAATTAATGTGTTTGTAATTAATTTAAAAATGACAAGTAGTCGTAGTTATGATTTGAAATATGATACATTGTTGTAGAAACTTAAATATTCTGTAAACTTCTCTAATTGATGTCAGAATATTTTTGCTAATTGGCAGGTAACAACAAAGAGTTCATTCAATCTTTTATATTTTGTAATAGAAACCGAAATTGATACCAAGAAAACCAAAGATTATTGGAGAGAGAAAAACTCAAAGAAGAAAAATACTTAATATGTTAATAAAATATAAATAAAAACCAATAAGGGAAGGCTAAAGTCGGGCGGTGTCGAATATAAGATACCCTACACCACTCTAGTAAGGTTGGATAGCAATGAAATATGAATACTTTAACTAACATTTTGTAGATTGTAGAAAATCGGACGAAACATATATACGGTGGATATAGCTAAATCTGATCCGATTTTCTTCAAATTCGGCAATGTAGGTCCACGGATCAATGAACTCTACGGTGCTAAATTGCTAAACAATTGGGTGTAAAATACAGTTTCTATAGTGCTAATGGGCCAAATCCGACGAAAAATATATATGAACTGATTTCTTTCAAATTCGGCAATGTTGGTTCATGGATCAAGAAACCATTCTAAATTGCAAAATAATTGTATGTATAATACAGCTTCTATGGACTAAAGGGCCAAATCGGACGAAACATATACAGGGTTTTCCAATATAAGTGATATGATTTCTTTAAAAAAAAAACACTTTTTGTTAAGGAAATTCAAAAGTTTTTTATTTAATGTGAAGTACAATCGGTACAATTAAGTTCTAAATAAAACGTCATTCAAATGGCCTCCACGACTTCTTCTGCAGGAACGAATTCGATGAACCCAATTTTGGAGCACTTTTTCCACTAAATCAATTCGAAAGTCATGAATGGCACGTTCAATATTGACTTGTAAAGCTTGAAGAGAGTCTGGTTTGTTTCGAAGGACCAATGACTTCAAATAACCCCACAGGAAATAATAATGGTGTTAAATCACAACATCTTGGAGGCCATTCAATATCACAATTTCTTGAAATAATCGAATCTCCGAACTGTTCGCGCAACAATTCAATTGTTTCATTTGCTGTGTGGCACGTAGCCACAATCGGTCAATGGCAAAAAGATAGCTCTTAACGAGAGCTAAAATATTGCTCATGGGTGTTAAGGTCGTAAGTCGACTGGAAAGTGGATTTTTTTGGATTTTAAGAAATGGACTTAGCGCACGAAATGTTGCAATTAGAGAACGATTATTTTGCTAATAAAACTGAATAATTTCTAAACGATGTTCTTGCGTATATCTCTCCATGATGAAATTGTAATTATGATATATTAAAAATGGCCGAAACGTCACTTCAAAATCATATCATCCCTATCGGAAAACCCTTATATATGGGAGCAAAAACTAAGTCTGAACCGATTTTCTTAAAATTCGGCAATGTTGGTCCATGGATCAAGAAACTCTACCATGCTAAATTGCAAATCAATTTGGGTGTGAAATACAGGGCCAAATCGGACGAAACATATATATTATGGAGAAATTTTTAAATCTAAAACGATTTTCTTTAAATTCAATAGGCTTCTTTCCTGGTGAGAAAGACTTATAACTGCAAAATTTCAGCACGGTCGGATTGAAATTGCGACCTTTATTCAACGCACAACTTTAGATGGACAGACAGACGGACGGACAGAAATGGTTAAATCGACTCAGCTAGTGATTCCGAGTCGATCGGTATACTTTGTGGGGGCTCTAGCTGTAGTATATCTAGTTATTACAAACATTTACCGTGAAAAAAACTTATAATACCCTGTACCACAGTGTGGTATAGGGTATAAACCGAAAAAAAAGAAATAACAAATCAAGACAGAACATGCGAAAGTCGAGCCGAATCTTATATGGATCGCTTTCCACAGTATAAAAAAACTTCAAATTATATAAAATATTTAAAACGTCGAAGGTCTTTTTTAGCTCCTTGATTTGGGACTCAATTCTGAGAATTAAATGTGAAACTAGCCCCAAAAATGAGAACTTCTGCATCATTTAGTCAAGTTAGCTCAATTAATAATTTAATGGCCATACGAATTTTTTTGCTCAATTTGGAGTTTTAGCACTTTTTTCTTTCTTTTTCACGTACGGAATATCTATCTGGAATATCTTTGTTCACCTTTTGGCTCAATAACTGTATTAAAAATCCCCAAATATGCGTTTTTTTATAAACTTTATTTTGCATGAAAATAAAAATTCCGATTCATATTACAACTATTCTTAGACAGAAAATATGAGATTTCGCATTCATCGGCACTTGTTGAATGACAAAAATCCATCAATGAACACCTAGAAATACTACGTATTTTTCAATATTTTCCTGACATGTACTTATCATTATTTATCAATTTGTTCACGCACGTCTGCGTTGTTAAATTTTTAAAAACTTTCCAAAAAATTAGGACTCATAAATGTGAGAGGAACTTCTGCAGAAAACTCATTCATTACAGGTAGTCAACGGAAAAACACACATCAATAAATAAGATCAACTTCCCTTTTCTCCCTTTAATTGACTGTGAACGGATTAGGTATCAGGAAGGAACAAGAAGAGTAATTCAGAGCGTTTATGCATTTGTGTTTCTATGTTCTGCATATTCATTTCCGATCCGGCCAAAAACGGGCCGGATCGGAGAAGTGGTCCTGACCCCCCGCCCGTATGAAAATTTTTGAAAACGATGTACATATCCAGAGGATCATTACACCATTTGTCATGAAATTTTGGTGTAAATGCATTTGACAGGACCGTGCGTGAAGGATATCGGATAGAGCGGACGTGGACCCGCGTTTGGCAGGACTGTGAGTGACTCAATACAAAAAATTAATTTATCGTACACGTGGGAGTGGACTCACCCACACTACCCATATGACAGCACTGTGCTTTGTTCAACACAAAATTGCTAATATAGGAACGGTGCAAAGCCCTACATACGATTCTATTATTAAAAACCAGTAAGGAAAGGCTAAAGTCGGGCGGTGCCGACTATATAATACCCTACACCACTCTCATAATATTGAATAACTCTGATATATAAATTTTGTAATTCATGTATAAATTGTTTACATAAATTTACTTTTGGGACATTTTATACTTAAATAATACCCTGTACCACAGTGTGGTGTAGGGTATAAAAACGATTGGATCTAATAAGCCAAATCGGATGAAACATATATATGGGAGCTATAGCTAAATCTTTACCGATTTTCTTCAAATTCGGCAATGTTGGTTCATGAATCAAGAAACTCTACCATTCTAAATTTCAAAACGATTGGATGTAAAATATAGCTTCTATAGAACTAAAGGGCCAAATCGGACGAAACATATATATGGGAGCTATAGCTAAATCTTAACCGATTTTCTTCAAATTCGGTAGTGTTGGTTCATGGATCAAGAAACTCTACCATTCTAAATTTCAAAATGATTGGATGTAAAATACAGCTTCTTCAGGACTAAAGAGCAAAATCGGACGAAACATATATATGGGAGCTATAGCTAAATCTTAACCGATTTTCTTTAAATTTGGCAATGTTGGTTCATGGATCAAGAAACTCTACCATTCTAAATTTCAAAACGATTGGATGTAAAATATAGCTTCTATAGAACTAAAGGGCCAAATCGGACGAAACATATATATGGGAGCTATAGCTAAATCTTAACCGATTTTCTTCAAATTAGGTAGTGTTGGTTCATGGATCAAGAAACTCTACCATTCTAAATTTCAAAATGATTGGATGTAAAATACAGCTTCTTCAGGACTAAAGAGCAAAATCGGACGAAACATATATATGGGAGCTATAGCTAAATCTTAACCGATTTTCTTTAAATTTGGCAATGTTGGTTCATGGATCAAGAAACTCTACCATTCTAAATTTCAAAACGATTGGATGTAAAATATAGCTTCTATAGAACTAAAGGGCCAAATCGGACGAAACATATATATGGGAGCTATAGCTAAATCTTAACCGATTTTCTTCAAATTCGGTAGTGTTGGTTCATGGATCAAGAAACTCTACCATTCTAAATTTCAAAATGATTGGATGTAAAATACAGCTTCTACAGGACTAAAGAGCAAAATCGGACGAAACATATATATGGGAGCTATAGCTAAATCTTAACCGATTTTCTTCAAATTCGGTAGTGTTGGTTCATGGATCAAGAAACTCTACCATTCTAAATTTCAAAATGATTGGATCTAAAATACAGCTTTTACAGGACTAAAGAGCAAAATCGGACGAAACATATATATGGGAGCTATAGCTAAATCTTAACCGATTTTCTTCAAATTCGGTAGTGTTGGTTCATGGATCAAGAAACTCTACCATTCTAAATTTCAAAATGATTGGATGTAAAATACAGCGTCTACAGGACTAAAGAGCAAAATCGGACGAAAGATATATATGGGAGCTATATCTAAATCTGAACCGATTTCAACCAAATTCAATAGCGATCTTAACAGCCGCGAAATACTCTAAACTACAATACTCAGAACGATCGGAGTGAAATTGCGACCTGTAGTCGACGAACAACTTTACATGGACAGACGGACATCGTTAAATCGACTCAGCTAGTGATTCTGAGTCGATCGGTATACTTTAAGGTGGGTCTAGCTGTGTTTTTTTCAGGTGTTACAAACATCTGCCGCGAAACAAACTTATAATACCCTGTACCACAGTGTGGTGTAGGGTATAATGAATTATCTAGAGAACAAAATCATCATCAGATATTTGGCCACGTCGGCAAGTCGACGTGTACCCGCACATACCAATCCATTACACTAGTTTACAAAATTTTTGTTGAAGGGCTGTACATAACATTTTCTGATGTAAGGTGTCATAAACACGAACAAAATAGGTAAAAATAAAACAAATGTGTCAATGGTTTTTGGAAATTGTGCGATTTTGGAAATTTATATTTTGTTCGGTGCAGAATCGGAAAAAAAGTAAAACAATTTGAAAAGTTTTGCAAAAATAAAATTTTCCGCGAAATATGGCCGAGACACTTTTTTTCGAGTGTATTTATTGGACCGATTCGACTGAAATTTGCACATGGGTTCAAAATCAATTTAATTATTAAGATTTATACACATTTAAAATTTTTATCGGACTTTTTGAAAATATTGCAAAATATTCTGGAGCAAAAATTCGGCAAAATACGGGTTTGATTTAAGTTAAAGATATACACTATTGCTACTGAATTCTGAAGATGATAGTGTGGTGTCTATCGAAACTGCAGTCAACTCTACCAAGCAATTAAAACTCTCTACCAATTTTTGTATTTGTTCCTATTCCTTTTTTGTAATAGACTGAAAGTAACTGAAACATATGGTCTCAAACCAAAAATTCTGACTGAAATTTTACTTATATTGTGATGAATCATTAATAGAAAAAAAATTTGGTAGATCGCGGCCTCTTAGACGCTACATTGATTTTATTAAGATAATTTTTTGCAATAAACCATTACTCTATGAAACAAAATTAAACTTTTTCGAAAATAAGAAAGTTCTGACAACGGATTCTGATAAAGAGTGTAAAAAAAAGAATATACATACGTGTATCGGCGTTTTGATAGTTTACGTATGCAGTCATTTTTAGAGGTGGATAATTATTAACACTTTTGCACTTTCTTATTATGAATCGGCCGTGTGATTCTTACATTTTAGTTATAGGATATGTTCAGCAATATTGCTTAGAACACTACGAAAAATATTTTAGTTGAACATTTTAACCCTATAGCTCGTCAATATAGCGGTCTTTTTGGTCCCTTTTGTGGAAAAGGGTAAAAATCGCCCCTAAAACAGAAGTTTAACACGTCAAAATGTTCTACAAAATTATTAGCCATAAAATCTACTACGTATAAGTCTCTTAATACGCCAAACCTCAAAATCAACTTAAATGCCAGAAATAAGTCGAAATATTAAATCTAGTTGTAGGTTTAGAAGCAACTGGAAAAAGTGCGAAATTCATTTTAAGTTTTGACTTATTTCTGGCATTTATGTTGAGTTTTGGCGTATTAAGAAAGTTATGGTAGATTTTTATGGCAAATATTTTTGTAGAACATTTTGAATCGTTAAACTTCTGTTTTAGGGGCGATTTTTACCCATCTCCAAAACAGGGTCCAAAAAGTCCGCTAGATTGAACATAAGTATTCGATAGAACCAATTAAATTGAAATTGCAGGATATCATTACACAAATAATATGGCCACTTACTTTCCTCCATTCGCAAATGATTTTACTCCTTTAAATCTCAGCAAATGATTGCCTGTCTCTCGCCCTATGCAAATTCAGGCATTTGCATTACAGTATCTGTGAGCATATCCTGCATTTGTGAATGCCTTTTGTACGTATGAGAATGAGTATGTGTGTGTGTGGTTTTATATAAATGCGACAACCCTAAAAACCCTTACACAAAGATGCAACCATAATGCAAAACTATGCACACATTTACACAAGTGCAACTCCCCGACCATATCCATTTTGATGGAGTGCATATTTATCGGTTTTTACAGATTTCACAGATTTTACATGAGAATATGAAAGGAATCGGAATCAGAATAACAAACACACCATCACCATCACCACCAGAACCAGTATCAGCACCAGCATCAGCCGTTGCAGCAATAGCTGCAGAGCAGAAAAAACAACACGAACAGAAAATTGTAAAATCGGAAACTCAAACCGGATGAAGACCGCAGAGCAAAGCAAAAAAGGCTCTGCAGGACATACGCCTGAAAGTGCTTGTACCAACAACAACAATTGTTACTTGTCTACGCAATTGTGTGACAAATGCTTTTCACACCAATTCTATGTGACTCCGTGTGTCTGTGTGTTCCACTGCTATTCTATTCTGAAAAAACTGCAGAGAAAACATAAAACATCTACAAAAGAAAGAAAAAGCGATGGAACCAAATTTTATGTTAAATTTAATCTCTGCAATAAAATCGCTACAAAAGGATTCTCGACTCGATGATTGCATATTTTTCCTGAGCTTTTGTTTTAATTTTTATGGTCATAAAAAAATCACACAAAATTACATTCGACAAAAGTACAATTCCATAAATTGTTGCAAAACTAAGTAAAATACAAGCCACACAAGTGCTATCGGATTTATGCACACTCAGATGCCTCAGGGGGACACACATTTACTTTTAAACAGTATCCGGACTGCTGAATTGTGAACAGTAATCTATTTTAGTGTATTGACAGTATTGCGTTTTATTTAGATAACTGTGACAGAGTTAAGGACAATTCTTATAAGTGTTGTGAGAGAGTTTGCTATGCAGAGCGGGACTTTGGTTTGGAAAATAATTTGGTAATTTGGATGTTAGTTTTGAAATTTGGCCCTCCTGTATCATACAGGGATGGAACTATCGTGCCTCGAAGTTGGCCACATCGGAGGGAGAAAATAATTTAGTAATGGGGATCTTAGATTTAAAATTCGGGTCACCTATATCATACAGGAACGCAGCTATAGGACCTCAATGTGGGCCACATCGGATATACTATAGATACTAGTCGATGCCGAAAAGAATTCACAAACACTTATAGTACCCTGTACCACAGTGTGGTGTAGGGTGTAAATATTGTTGGGAGGATATTTAGAAAGGCTATATCTCAGTTTGGACCGTTTTCTACAAGGTTTATTGTTGAATCAACAAATTACTTTGTGTCATATACGGCTTCTGTAGCGCTTAGCTGTCATATCGGAACGAACATAAATCAATACCTTCATTCCAAAGTTTGCTAAGTCGACTTAGTATTTTTAGAGGAATATTTCATTTGTATACTCTATATATCAAAATTTAAATTTTAAACCTTAAAGGTTTTTATTCGTTACTAAATAAACTATCGGCCCAAGAAGGGTTGTTAACAGAATACTGTATAAATTTCCTTCTCAGGAGAAGTTACTTATTTTTTACTTAAAACCTCCTTCTCGGAATAGTCCTCTACTCTATTATATGGAGAAAACCTTCTCAGAAAGGGTTATGCACTCATTTCTATAGAGGAAAGACCTTCTGAGAAGGAGTTCTGCACTGTATACTGTAGAGGCTATTTTCTCAGAAGGTGTTCTGCACTGTATACTATAGAGAAGATTTTCTTAGGAAAAGTTCTGTACTGACTTCCTGAAGCTATATATGGAGAATTCCACGACAAATCGATGGTTTTGAAAAAATTTTGGTTTTAATTTTCCCATTTGTTTATATTTTTTAAACGCTGTGTGCAACTTTTTGAGATATTTCCGATAACTACTTCAGAAGTTGTCGATATTTAGAAAATCGTTTAGATATCACTCTGTGCATCTGGTTTTTGGTCATAACTTGTTAAGTTATTGTCCGATTTTAAAAATCTTTTTTTTAATTTTTTGTATTTTAAACTTCTATTAATTCTCTTTTAAAAAAAATCCCTGCGCTTTTGGCTTGAAGGCTTCGGCATAGATGTTCCACGCTAAAGAACAAAATAAAGAGACACTTCAGTAAGTATTTCTTCCAAAACACCAGCCACCCCCACAGATCCCCTTACCCCTGATAATCTCCCTACAAAAATAACTATATATCTAAAGTAGTACAAATCGAGGGATTTTTTAGTATTCGCCAAAAGATGATTTGTATATAATTCACTTTTATGGCAACTCAACGTTTTTTTTAACATTATCATATTTATTGCTTGTTTTTGAAAGGAACATTTCATGACCAAACAAAACTCAATAAAAACCAATAAATACGTTACATAAAAAAACCGTTGAATTGCCATAAAAGTGTATTGTGGGCACCTATACTGATTTTTTTGTCGAATACTTCACCTAAAAAATCCATCGATTTATATAAAGTTTTGATATAAAGTTATTTTTGTAGGGAGATTATCAGGGGTACGGGGATAGGCGGGGGTGGTGGGTGTTTTGGAAGAAATACTTCCTGACGTGTCTCCTTTATTTTGTTCTTTGACGTGGAACATCTATTCCGAAGCCTTCAAGCTGCAAGAAAGGTGGCTAGCACCAAATTTTTTTTTAACAATTTTAAACAAATTTAAAAAAATATAAATGATTTTAGGCCCACTTCCATTCAAAGCCTATATGTTAGAGAATTAATGGAAGTTTAAAATATAAAAAATTCACAAAAATCTAAGAGTACAAACAATTTAAAAAATTACATTTAAATAGTATAACCTTAAAGTCAAACACAAAAAAAATTTTAATATTTTAATATTGCAAAAAAAGATTTTTAAAATCGAACCATAACTTAAGATGTTATGACCAAAAACCCGATACACAGAGTGATATCTTAAAGATTTTTATACCCTACACCACACTGTGGTACAGGATATTATGACTTTGTGCATTTGTTTGTAACACACAAAAGGAGAAGAGATAGATCCATTGTTTATTATACCGATCGACTTGTAATCACTATCTGAGTCGATTTAGCTATGTCCGTCTGTCCGTATGTCCGTCTGTCTGTAGATGTATTCTTGTAATCAAAGTACAGGTCGCAATTATGGCCCGATCTTGACGAAACTTTACACATATCTTTTTTTTGGCCCAAGGACGATCCATATTTAATTTGGTTAAAATCGGTTCAGATTTGGATATAGCCCCCATATATATGTTAGCCCCGATTTGACATGTACGCGCTGTAAAAACTTTATTTTACATCCGATCAGTATGAAATTCAGCAGAAAGAGGTCTCTTATTATATGAATGAACTCTGTTAAATTTGGAAGAAATCGGTTCACATTTAGATATAGACCCCATATATACGTTACCCGCAATTTCACATGTAAGCGCCGTAAACAATTTATTTTATAACCGATCAGTGTAAAATTCGGCAGAAAGAGGTTTCTTATTACATGAAGGAATACTGCCAACTTCGGAGAAAATCGGTTCTGATTTAGATATAGCCCCCATATATATGTTACCCCCGATTTTACATGTAAGCGCTGTAAAAAGTGTATTTTTAATCCGATCAAAACGAAATTCGGCAGAAAGAGGTTTCTTGTTACATGAATTAATACTGCCAAATTTGAGGGAAATCGGTTGAGATTTAGATATAGGCCACATACATATGTTACCCCCGATTTGACATGTAAGCGCTGTATAAACTGTATTTTATATCCGATCAGTAAAAAAATTGGCAGAAAGAGGTTTCTCATTACGTGAATTAACACTGCCAAATTTGAGGGTAATCGGTTCAGATTTCGATATAGCCCCCATATATATGTTACCACCGATTTGACATGTAAGCGCTATAGAAGTTGTACTTTACTTCCGATCATTAATATTTTCAGGAAAAATGTTTCTTAATTTAGGAACGAATATTGCTTAATTTAGCGATTATCGGCTCAGAATTAGATAATATGTTCCTGCCTACTTACTAATTATTCCAAATTATTATCGCAATGACCTTTATCGCATTGTTAGGGAGGTGTAGGGTATTATATAGTCGGCCCCGCCCGACTTTGTGCCTTTCCTTACTTTTTGCCGAATTTCGCACAAATCGGGGTTAAGGTATATATGGGGGCTATATCTAAATCTGAACCGATTTTAACCAAATTCAATAGGGATCGTCCTTGGGCCAATAAAAAGATATGTGTAAAGTTTTGTCGAGATGGGACCATAATTGCGACCTGTACTTTGATTACAAGACTAGATCAGAAAGTGATTCTAAGTCGAGTCAAAATCGAAATTTTTTTGAAACCGTCGATTTGTCGTGGAATTCCCTGTTTACAATTTGGTGGCTATATATACAATCTGCTCAGGAGTAGTTCTGTATCCTGTTCTGCTTAGACGACCTCCTAATGAAGAGTTGTGTTCTCTATATTATAGAGACAACCTTCACAGGAGTAGTTTTATACTATAAGTATACTCGTATACTTTATATACAACTTGCTCAGAAAGAGTTCTGTACTAAATTCTAAAGAGACGACCTGCTCAGGAAGAGCTCTGTACTCTATATAATAGGGACGAACTTCTCAGAAGGAGTTCTGTACTCTATACTATAGAGATGACTTCCTACGGAGAATGTCTGTATTTTATACGGGTTTTCCAACAAGAAGTGTTATTTTGAATCACCCGGTATTTCGGTAGCTGTCACTTTTGAAACTTTTATTCTTTGACATTTGACAAGAAGAAACTACGCCATTACTAAAAATGGAAAGATGCACGATTCAACAACACATTGAAATTATTAAAATTCATTTTTGGGTCGTCGTGAAGCACATTGTCGGACCGCAATACAGAAATTGGTGGAAACATTCGAGCTGTTGGGACAAGTTAGTGATGTGAAGAATAAAACCCGTGAACGTCGCTCAAGAACAACTGACAATATTGCTGCTGTAGCCCAAAGTGTTGAAGAAAACCCAGGTTTGTCCATTCCTCGTCGTTCTTTGGAATAGGGCATTCCACAAACGTCATTACACCGTATCTTGCATAAAGACTTGGGTCTTAAGGCTTATAAAGTTCAGTTAACACAAGAACTCAAACCAGCCGAAAATGCATGAAAATGATCCGGAATTCCATCGAAAAATCATCTTGACTGATGAGGCCCATTTCCACCTCGGTGGCTATGTCAACAAGCAAAATTGTCGCATCTGGGTCTCGGAAAACCCAAGAGTTATTGTTGAGATGCCTCTCCATCCTCAACCTGTGACTGTTTGGTGCGGTTTATGGTCCGGCGGGGTCATTGGTCCTTACTTTTTCGAAAATGAGGTTGGATCACCAGTTACGATGAATGGATTGCGCTATCGAGAGATGATTAATGCTTTTTTATGGTCGGAGTTGGATGGTATTGATCTGGACAACGTTTATTTTCAACAAAACGGCGCTACGTGCCACACAAGCAACGAAACCATTGCTCTGTTACGGGAAAAGTTTCCGGACCGTGTTATCTCTCGAAGAGGTGATAACAATTGGCCACAGAGATTTTGTGATTTAACACCTTGCGACTTCTTCCTTTGGGGCCACGTGAAAGATAAGGTCTACGCCAACAGCCCAGTGTCGATTCTAGACCTCAAAAATAGAATTCGTGAGGCTATCGAGGACATAGGGTAGCCACTTTGCGATTTGGTTATGGAAAATTTCATGAAAAGGATATGGTCCTGTAAGCGTGGTCGTGGTGGCCATTTGGCTGATGTTGTCTTTCATTATTAAGGGCATAGCTTCCTCTTTATTATGAAATAAACATCCGATCATTTATCTCAAAAAATTGCATTTTTCTTTGAATATCAAAATAACACCTCTTGTTGGAAAACCCTTTACTATAAGTATATACTTTATATACAACTTGCTCAGAAAGAGTTCTGTACTAAATTCTATAGAGACGACCTGCTCAGGAAGAGCTCTGTACTCTATATAATAGGGACGAACTTCTCAGGAGGAGTTCTGTACTCTATACTATAGAGATGACTTGCTACGGAGAATGTCTGTATTTTATACTATAGAGACGACGAAGTGGAGTTCTGGAGACAACTATAGATACAACCAGCTCAGGAGTAACTCTATATACCACAAATGAGCTCAAGAGGAGGCGCAGGTTCGACCTGCTTAGGAGGAGTTCTGCACTCTGCACTATAGTCTTCGGAGAAGAAGGTCTACAGAGAAGGTCTGTACTATAGATACGACGAAATATTAATATAGTCCCTGATACAAAGGTCCCACGCTTTTTCACCCTGTTGGACCTTAGAAACAACAAATAACAACCAATTGGCCTAAAATTCGGCTATTTGCGTAATTTTTTAATGAAATTCCTTTTTATTGTATTTTTATCCCCAAACGATGAAAGGAAATATCAAGAATCTCACGAAGGAATTATGAAAAGATTAAATATGTACAACAAGTAAGAAAATTCCAGTCGTGTAAATCGGTTAAGGTCAACCTTCATTTTGTGAGTAATGTAATAATGTTATATAATATGGAATCTGGTACACGGGACAAAATCGCCTTTTTTGATATGTTTGCATCGAAAGAAAATATATTTGGAACACAAATTTTGAAATGCTTTATATTTCTGAGTAAATAAATTTTATTTGAAAATCAATAAAATTTACGTGGAACGCATATATTAATATATTACAACAAAATATATTTGCAAACTAATTTTCTCAAATAAAATATGTATTTATATACCAATAAAATTATTGTTTAGGAATATCTTCAAATATATATAATTTAAGAAAGATTTTCAAAACTTTGGTGAATTTTTCTAATTTCATATTTAATTTTTCCTTCGTTTCGAATTATTTATCCCAGTCAAAAATACCATTAGCAGCATTGCATTCTGTTTTAAGGGACTCATTTTAAATTTCTGGGTATTTCATGTCAGCATTTTTTTCAATCCTTCGAGTAAATTAATTTTATCAAATATTATACGATTTCAATTAAAAATTTCTAAAAAATTATCATTAAATTACTGAAAAACTTAACACAATTAAGGTTCGATCTTTTCGGAATACTTAAATTTAAATACATTTTTGTTTCGGAATTAAAATCCCAAGTAAAAGGTATTAGGGTGAAAACAAGGATTTGTTTAGAACAACATCTTCCCAAAATATATAATTTTTGTGTGTACCAAATATTATATATTTAGAGTGTACCATAAAGATATATATGCTTCAAGCCGAATATGTTTGGGACAATATACTACAGAAGCGATTTTTTTTCAGCGTGTATTTTGGAGCGGTGATTCTGGAGCGGTGATGTCATTATGTTTATTCTTTGTGAGTTTATAGTCATTTGAAATGTTTTCTAAAATACTTAGTACGAAAATATTTTAATGGCTGCATAGAAGTAATGGGAAAATCGTTTTCGGATGAATTTGTCAATTTGTGTGGGGGATATCATAATGAGTTTGACAAATACACCTATTTTTGGCTGAACAGTAGATACTTTAAAGACATTACACTGTACCGAATTGTAAATGTTTATGCGCACTAGTATTAATGTTATGAGTCGTTTAATTTTGGTATGATTTGGCCATTTTGTGTTGGAGGCACCAAAAGAGGTCTACAATAATGCCAATTTTTTTATCGGACTGCAGGTACTATAAAAGCAAAAACTGTACCCGATTTCAAGTAGTTATATGACCTGGTATTAAAGTTGTAAGCAGTTAATATGGTGTACAAAATTGTGCCTTTGTGTGGGATGTACCAAAATGGGCGAGGCCACTTCGACAATTGTTTCTAGGCGATATAAACAGGTAAACTATTACTATATGTTGAATTACAGAGCATTTGGAGACGTAGAATAGAAGTTATTAGGGAATGAATATTTCATTACATTTTACGCTTTTGTGAGGGAGGTAGTGGAAGGAGTTGTCCAATATCGCCCATATCCGAACTTAAGTAGTCTACGGGTTTTTTCATATAATTATAAATCGTGATTTTTGGCAAAAATCTACAAAAAATGTAAATTTCTATGTTGGTCTCAGTTGTTTTCCGACTTGTGGCTTACTTATGTAGAAATACGGTGATCTAATGGAATGCTGTGATTGACAGCCAAATTTAAAGTAGTCACAATTTTTTAAATTGGTATTTGGTAATACTTACAAATTGTCACTTTCCTCCTAAGGACATTGTATGACATTTGACATAACATAAAACAAAAAAAAAACGAATGTAATATTTCATATAATACATAATAACCAGACATATTTTGCAATCCTTTGATCTCACTTAACATTTCAATGTGAATAACAATAATTTCCTGCTAACCAAAAGGATTTTTATTTCTGCAGAGAATAAAATAAAACAATAATATGTGGTAACTTTACGTTTATTCTGGGGCATAACGCAGAGAGAGATAATCCTTTGACCGCATATTGTACAATTTAACCACCTACACATATACATAGAGATACATATTATTCATCATACTCGTGCATTGGGAGTTGTGGTCGAGACCACCGCATGCACTCGTTCATACATACATGAATGTTCTTGTATTAACATATAAACATTCGCACATATTTGCCGAACATAAAACATTTGTGAACATGAAATGCTTATGGTAAATTGACACTCTCTATGGTAAACTA
Source organism: Eudasyphora cyanicolor (assembly GCA_963930755.1). Taxonomy (NCBI): domain Eukaryota; kingdom Metazoa; phylum Arthropoda; class Insecta; order Diptera; family Muscidae; genus Eudasyphora; species Eudasyphora cyanicolor. The sequence continues at coordinate 64,081,192 of OZ005737.1, forward strand.
CATTCTATCGCTCTCACTCTCACTTGTGTACCAAATATTATATATTTAGAGTGTACCATAAAGATATATATGCTTCAAGCCGAATATGTTTGGGACAATATACTACAGAAGCGATTTTTTTTCAGCGTGTATTTTGGAGCGGTGATTCTGGAGCGGTGATGTCATTATGTTTATTCTTTGTGAGTTTATAGTCATTTGAAATGTTTTCTAAAATACTTAGTACGAAAATATTTTAATGGCTGCATAGAAGTAATGGGAAAATCGTTTTCGGATGAATTTGTCAATTTGTGTGGGGGATATCATAATGAGTTTGACAAATACACCTATTTTTGGCTGAACAGTAGATACTTTAAAGACATTACACTGTACCGAATTGTAAATGTTTATGCGCACTAGTATTAATGTTATGAGTCGTTTAATTTTGGTATGATTTGGCCATTTTGTGTTGGAGGCACCAAAAGAGGTCTACAATAATGCCAATTTTTTTATCGGACTGCAGGTACTATAAAAGCAAAAACTGTACCCGATTTCAAGTAGTTATATGACCTGGTATTAAAGTTGTAAGCAGTTAATATGGTGTACAAAATTGTGCCTTTGTGTGGGATGTACCAAAATGGGCGAGGCCACTTCGACAATTGTTTCTAGGCGATATAAACAGGTAAACTATTACTATATGTTGAATTACAGAGCATTTGGAGACGTAGAATAGAAGTTATTAGGGAATGAATATTTCATTACATTTTACGCTTTTGTGAGGGAGGTAGTGGAAGGAGTTGTCCAATATCGCCCATATCCGAACTTAAGTAGTCTACGGGTTTTTTCATATAATTATAAATCGTGATTTTTGGCAAAAATCTACAAAAAATGTAAATTTCTATGTTGGTCTCAGTTGTTTTCCGACTTGTGGCTTACTTATGTAGAAATACGGTGATCTAATGGAATGCTGTGATTGACAGCCAAATTTAAAGTAGTCACAATTTTTTAAATTGGTATTTGGTAATACTTACAAATTGTCACTTTCCTCCTAAGGACATTGTATGACATTTGACATAACATAAAACAAAAAAAAAACGAATGTAATATTTCATATAATACATAATAACCAGACATATTTTGCAATCCTTTGATCTCACTTAACATTTCAATGTGAATAACAATAATTTCCTGCTAACCAAAAGGATTTTTATTTCTGCAGAGAATAAAATAAAACAATAATATGTGGTAACTTTACGTTTATTCTGGGGCATAACGCAGAGAGAGATAATCCTTTGACCGCATATTGTACAATTTAACCACCTACACATATACATAGAGATACATATTATTCATCATACTCGTGCATTGGGAGTTGTGGTCGAGACCACCGCATGCACTCGTTCATACATACATGAATGTTCTTGTATTAACATATAAACATTCGCACATATTTGCCGAACATAAAACATTTGTGAACATGAAATGCTTATGGTAAATTGACACTCTCTATGGTAAACTACATTCTATCGCTCTCACTCTCACTCTTGTTTGGTTCACTACACCCACCACACTTATTACCAGCAATTACACAGAGACAACAATAACGACAACAATAACAAAAAATAACACAACTGAAATGCAAACAACACAAAAACAAAAGCAACAATGCCGAAACCATAGCCATGGCCAACGCCATCACCATTAGCATCGACGATAGCAAGTACCAACAACCACATCGACAACCGCATCAACATAAAATAAATGACAGGATTCTCAGTTAAGTGTACTCACACACACACACACACTTGTATGTATGCAGGATAAATTGATCAAGTAAATTTTGATAAAAAAAAAACATTTTGTAGAAATTTCAATTAAAATTTTAAGAGATTTCTATTATAGAAGACGTTGACAAAAATATTTATAATGAAATTGTGAAAAACCCAAAACATTAAATTTCGATAGTAAAAGTTTGTTAAAAATGGACTTGATCAGTTTCTGCTATATATCGACGATATATATAACTATTGTCGTTTGTGGCCAAATTGCTATGTGTCAATGGAAATGAGATGAGTTGTGAGAGAAAGTACATTGAGGATAACAAATACGAGTATATGCCAAATTTCAGAGTGTTGAGTATGATACGAGTATGATGTGGGACGTGATTTAGGCATTGGGTCGGATCGATATGAAAATCCTCTCTCTATACAATGAAAACAAATGCTCTTAACTTTAAATATTTTCTTCAAATGTCGTAATAGTTTTTAAATTGAAGACATTTTATATAGGGGTCAGCGCTTTCAGTGTTACAAGTAAAAAATGCAGTAATTTCCTCGATGTTGGTTTTTTATTTAAAAACTTTAAAATATGGTTACACAATTTTAATAAAAAAAACAAGTAAGAAAATTTTAGTTGGGTAAGAGACTAAGTACATTTTTGAGAAATATAAGAAATATATACTTTATGCGCAAGCCAAAAGGTGGAAATATTTTGCTTAGTCTATAAATGATTGCTTCAGAAGGTATGGGGAAGTTGTGTTCGATTGAATCTAACAATTTGTGTGAAGGGTACCAGACTGATCTTGCAAAATACGTATGTTTTGCGTTGAACAGTGGATACATACTTCAAAGACATAGCATTGTCAGTGAATTAAGACCCGCGTCTATGCACACTTATTACAAAAAATGTTTTCTCAAATTTCAAAATCAGGAAATAATTCAAAACTGATACGGTTTCGAGTATCAGTAATTACATCAGTAGGTTTTTGATCGCAAAGTAAAATATAATTAATTAATTGTAACAAGTTCAGCATCCCCCAAATCGTAGTGGGATGAGCATTTGCTGCAAAAAAAGTGACTAAACCTACTGTGCAGTGTTTTGCAAAAACAGACGAAAATTTTCAGGCTAGTCTTGGTATTTCGTCCATTACTTTTACAAATATTGAGTCTCACAAAAATTTTTTACTGTCCTGGATTTGTAAGAGTGCGAATATTCTGTGAAAATTTGAAGAAAATCGAGGGGGGAGCATTTTTTTCTACAAAGGTTTTAAAAAAAAAACATTGGTAAACATTTTTTTTTACAAAATTTTCAAAAAATTTAAAAGAAATGGCGCATTGTGTCCTCTTTTGAGAGCAAACATTTAAAATTGCCGTTCGAGAGCAATTTTAAATTTCGTAATACACAAAAACTCATTTATTTTTGATTTCTTTAAAAATTAAAATGCCAATAAAATTTAAAAAAAAAAATTATAGCGAGAACATGAATGATCAACCCTCATTTTGTGAGTACTTAGTCTAGAAATGATTGCTTCAGAAGGTATAGGAAAGTTGTGTTCGATTGAATCTTAAAATTTGTGTGAAAGGTTCCAGAAGGATCTTGAAAAATACATATATTTTGCGTTGAACAGTAGATACATACTTCAAAGACATAGCATTGTCCGAATTTTAAGTGCTGATGTGTGGGCTTTAAAATGCCCAAAACTTCAAGTATTTCTATGTTCTAGTTTCAAGGTTATTAGCTGGCAACTTTTTGTTACCAGGAAATTTCGCCCATCTCCAGGTGATTGCGACAGATAAACTATTACTATGTTTGGAATTACAGAAAATTCGGACCATTAGTTTATAAGTTATTAGAGATTTTATATTTTAACTAAATGTTATCACTTTGTGGGAGAGGTACTGAACTTAACTTGAGATAGAAAAAAATATTACTACATACCAAAATTGAAATTAATCCGTTACTACTTTCGAGAGTTATCGTGCGCACCAATCAGACAGACAGACGGACGGACGGATATTTCTCAAATGACTTCATATGTCCTTAAGCGAATTTCCGCCGAACATATATGGGGTCTTAAGTCACAGCTTTGACGTGTTACACTTTTGACCCGTAGAAAATACGATTATATCTCTTCCACTAAAGTAAGTGTATAATAAGTTGTACCTATAAGTTGTATCTACTCTACGGGAAATTAAGTGCCAATTTGGTTGCATATTTCTTAGCAGACGACCAGTTGGGTTATCTATTCCTTAGTAGAAGACCAGTTGGGTTAATTACTCCTTATTAGGCGACCAGTTGGGTTATCTACTCCTTAGTAGAGGACCAGGTGGGTTATTTAGTTCATTACAGATTGGTAGTTGTTGGTAGGTAGGATTATTTACTAGTTAGTAGACGACCAGTATGGTTATCTAGTCGTTAGTATAGGACCAGTTGGTTTATTTATTCGTTGGTAGAACCCCAATTTAGTTATTTACTCCAAAGTAGGTGGTTAGTTGGGTTATATATTTCATTGTAGGCGACTGGTTGTGTTATCTACTACTTAATAAAATACAATTTCCTTTATCTACTCCTTAGTAGGTATCGTATATATTATCTATTCATTAGTTGAGGACCGGTTTAGTTATTTACGCCTTTGTAAGGTGATTCATTAATAGAGGACCAGTTGGGTTATTTACGCCTTAGAAGGCGGTCAGTTGGATTATTTATTCCTTAGTAGAATACCATATGTGTTATCAACTCTTTAGTAAAGGACCAGATTTGATATTTACTCCTTATGTTATCCTTCATAGGGTTATCTAATCCTTAGCAAAGGACCAGTTTAGTTTTCACGTCTTTGTAGGTGGCCAATTGGGTTATCTTTTCCTCAGTAGAGTACCAGTTTAGTTATGTACTCTTCAGTATGCTGGCAGTTGGGTTATCTATTCCATAGCAAAGGACCAATTGGGTAATTTACTACTTATCTATTCCTTAGAAGAGGACCATATGAGTTATCAATCCTTTGTAAAGGAACAGATAAAAATTGCTATATCCAAAAAGATAAAATACTTGGGAGTAATCTTGGATCAGAAACTGAATTGGAAAGATCACATTGAAGAAAGAGTTACCAAGGCCCACAAATGTTGGTCGTTGTGCAGAATAGCTATAGGTTTAAAATGGGGACTATGTCCAAATATGACACACCGGCTTTACATGAACGTGATTAGATCAGTAATAACCTACACCTCTGTAGTGTGGTGGACATTCATGGCAATGAGGCATAAGCGGGGCAATTAGAACCGCACCAACAAGATGGTTGGAGACTCTACTGCACATCCAATCAATAGATATCCGTATAAAGGCTTACAGCTACATGTGATTTTTGTGTCAGACAGACGCTCGTGGTAAAACGGAACACTAGCTAATGTACCAGTGGGAACAAGCTGCTACACGGATCGGTCCAAGCTAGGAGGGAGGACGGGTCTGAGACTATTTATTGATGAACCAGAAGTCGAACTCTACTTCAGCCTCTCAGACCATAACACGGTATTTCAAACAGAAGTTCGAGCAATCACGGAGTATGTGAACTGGCTCAGTAATACCACAAAGCCTAAATATGCCAACATATTCACAGACAGCCAAATGGCGATCAAAGAAATAGCTTCGGAAAGGTGCAATTCCAGAGCTGTGCAAGTCAAATGCGTATTTTCTGGTTACCAGGACACAACGGAGTGATTCAAAATGAGCGGGCAAACAGTTTGGCTTCAAAGGACCGAGAACTTCAAGTAATAAACTTAGGAAATTGGAAATTTTTCGTAGCCACGAAGGATGAGTTGAAGCACTGTGCATTGATGGCTTATAAAACAGTGTGGAATAGAGAAACAGTAGGAGCAACTGCAAAGATACTGCGGGTTGACCCAAATGAGAAGAAAATAAGAAGTTTTCTGAAACTAAACAAGATCGAGATTAGTAAGATGATAAGTGTTCTTAAGGGTCATTCAAGCTTATAAGCACATCTTCATTGCATAGGAATAGCAGAAAACGACCAATGCAGGGCGTGTAGGGAACAGGCAATGAAGCCGACCAAAATTTTCGGCGGCGGCAGCGCATTGAAAAATACAGATCGGCGGCGGCGGCTCATCGGCTGAGCCGATCAAATTTCGACAATTGGCTGAGTCGATAAAGTTCTAACAAACGATGTCGCACGAATGTCATTCTCAGGCAAAGATGGCGCTTTAAGATATTTACAATCAGATGAAAAAACTTAAAATTAACACAAAAAATTTAAAAAAAGATATAGAAGTTTTGATGTAATGTCCAAAATCGGTTCAATAAATATTTACTTATTAGACTTTTTTGTGAAAGAGAATTTATTTTAAATGACATACTGCCTGTTGCTTTCTCTTTAAAACGACGTAGAGTTTGAACAAATTGCTTCGGTCGCTGAAGAGCTATTGTAATTTAAGTAAAAACCAAAAACGCATTTTTCTATTTCAAGATCCATTTAGAAACTTTTTATAAATTTCTACTCACAAATTAACTTCATTAAAAAATCGGACTCTATTTTATTACCTAGTAGTCACTTTCATACTTTTCATGGTTGTATAAAATAAATCTTGTTGACTCACTAAATAAAGTTCGGCGGCTGAGTTTCAGCCAATGTGAGCCGCTATCAATCCGGCCTTATATGCATATACAGTGTATATTATACACATATGTGTGTGTGTTTGAGTGGGCGTATGTTTGTGAGCCATTACCATAATGAAAATTATTGTAAGCCCAACCACTGCTGACTGTTGTACTCATATGTATACATTTAAATTTAAACTACATTGAATAGATGCAGAGTTTGCATATTTAATTTTTGTATTTTTTAATTAAATTGTCAAAAAAGTTTCATCATTTTGCTTTGCCATATTATTTGCGACTTCCTTTGTTTCAGCAGCAACAACATAATCATCATAATCAAATCGTAATAGTTCTGTATATATTTTCTATGTCATTTTCTATTTGTATGATTTGCTATGAATATTAAAATTGTTTCCACTTTATTCAGTCAAACCATTCGAGGCAGCCAGGGACATTTATTTGAATAATAAGGTGGCTTACATGTGCTGGTATTAAATAATTTATTATTATAATGATAATTTATTAAATTTTTATATTAAATTTCCATTAGATGATAATCAGACATAAATATTTAAATTATATTTTCTATGAAAATAGTTTTATATGAATTATTTCGTTTTTTACATTTATATGAAACACTCCCTATTGATTAACTCTTCAATTTGACTTTATACCTCTTTTATTTAGATAGCTTTTTTTCGCTTAACACTCTAATATTCATAGCTATTTGAAAAATAAATGGAAAAAGTGGTAAATCACATTTGTTTTAACTTTATCCGTAAGTAATCAAGCAGAAAATGAATATTATATGAATGTTTTGTATTAAATTACCCATAAAACTTTTGTTAAACTCTTTCCAAAAAATAATGCAAAAATATGTAATGTAATTCATCACCATCTGTTGTGCTTTTTGCAGACCTGTTTGTGGTAAAAAACGTCAATTTAAATATTTAAAAATGTCAGAAAAAAGGTATAAATAGAAAAACAAATAAATGGATGATGATGAAAAACTACCTTTGTAAATAGAAATATATATCAAATATCAACAATTTAAACTTTTAAAGAGGAGCACTTTAATCTTGTTTTACCACACGGATGAAAGGAAAAACCTAGCCACTCCCGTTAAACCAATTTGATTGCTTTATAATGCTCAAAAGTTTGCGGATTTTACCATCAGTCAAGTTAGCTAACTCTCCAAGGAAATGGGTACCAAAATTAGTGGAACTGATATATAGATGGCGGTAGTATTTAAAAAAAAATACTTTCATGAGCTAGCTGAAGTCATAGGCATCTCAAAAAATGCTATACATCGCATATTGACAGGCATTTGATGATGAGAAAGCTGTGGGCAAGATGGGTGCCGCGTTGGCTCACAATCAAGACAATGCACCAGGTCACACATCCACTATTTCGATGCTAATAACACTGTACAACAATTTCAAACTTTTTTCAAAATAACAGGGTTCTGTCAGTGGATTCTGGTAGGGGAGACCAAAAAAATATATACGTATATCGGCGTTTTGAAAGATCACATCGGAATTTTATTTTAGGGGGGTTAAAGTTTCCCCCCTTTGCTAGTTCGTGCAGAATATCGGTATATAAAACTATGTGTTCTGTTCATCTAAGGTGTAGGGTATCTTCAGCAACTTTGTAGCAAATGTTAAGGCCTATATTATTGTGGAATATATTAACCCTCTAGCTTCCACCCATAACGGTAATTTTTGCTTATATTTTAACAAATCGTAAAAAACTTCCCTCAAAATGGGTGGGCGGTTCTACAAAAATGATGGCCATAAAATTTTACTATATATGTCAGAACACACCAAAGCCCACAACTTAACACAAACACAAAAAAACCGTCAAAATTCAAGATTGCCTGTTAAGGGTTAATTTAGATATTATATAGTGTTAGTACCAAAAAGGGGTTGATGTGAGAGATGCAAAACGCCGATATACGTATATATTTTTTTGGTCTCCTCTACCATAATCCATTGACAGAACCCTGTTATTTTTTTTTTGTGTTGTACTGTGTAATCAATGAGTTGATGTTCGAATTGCTTCAGCACGCACCTTATTCGCCATATTTAGCTCCCTCGTATTATTTTTTGTTTTCAAACTTCAAAAAATGGCTGGATTGATTCCACCTCTTTGTCTCCACAGCTTGTGCAAAAGTCATATTGCAATAACTTCAATATCTCTGGGTGCCGACCAGTCATGACAGACACTGTAAGTGAGACGTCCGGTCTCGACAACGACAGCGTTTTTGGTGAGTTTTGAGTTTAAGTCGGGCCACATCAGTCTGCAATGAATGCGCTCTAGAGCTTGAAGGTCAATCAAGCAGATACTGCTTCGACAGCAACAAATTGTGTCGTCGCACGGATATGATCTGCGTTTCCTCAGCCATCTCGTTGAGATTTCTGCAATGCAGCTTTATTCAGGGATATAGTTTCCAGGGACTTAAAAGCAGCCTGACTATCAGAGCAAAAATTGATACCGACTTTGGTTAGAACATTAATGTTCAGCCATTCAGCTACCTCTTTAATAGCTAGATTTCTGTCTGGTAAACACTACAGTGGCCTGATAACTGTAGTGTTTAGTCTTTTTGCCATTGATAGCTCAAGTTCCTCAGAAAAGACACCAAAGCCTACTTGGCTGTTTGGTTTTGAACCTTCTGTGTAGATGTTAACGAATCTCCTACGACCTGGGATAGGACCATTCCATTCTCAACTATAACAGTGAAAAATTGGCTCAGTCATAGTATAATAAACTGTGCCCGGAAGGTCAGGCATTCTGTCTAGAATGACACTATACCCGTAGCTATTTGTTGAACGTAGTGATAGATCCCTAGGTCTAATTGCAGTACATGCGGCACATTGCTTAAGGATAATTTACGATAGACTAATTGGCCGGAAAATCTTAGATTTCAGTATGGGATGGCTTCCCCGCTTTTGGGATGAAAACAACCTTGGTTTCTCTCCATTTTGTTGGTATATAAGCCTGATTGATACAACATGTGTCGATATCTCTGAGCCAGGGAGCAATTGTATCAGCCACTGGCTGTAGCTCCGCCGGCGAGACTTTGTCTAGTCCAGGCGACCTAAATGGTTTAAAGCTTTTTATAGTCCTTAGAATTCTAGAATCGGAAACAGTCTCGCTGGCGACCTCTGATGGCTGCACTTCAAAGGAATTTCCCAAATGAAGTATTCAATGACTCTTCAGAGTTTCCCGGGAAATTTGGGAATGGACTTGGACTCCAAGCGATTTCTCAATGGACATGGTCCAAGAACTATCAACTTTCATTGTATACACAATAGTTCAAGGAGTTAGGCTAAACTGTTCCGTATATTTGAGGCTTTGGTTTAGCTTTCTACGCCACTATCGAAATCTTCCGAATCTATACAGGATTTATTTTGAGCCTTTCTCAACTCTTTTTGGAACCGCTTGTGTTCTTCTTTATGGAAAAAGTCGCATCAAAATCTCGACATATCACCTGGTATCTAAATGGGCGTCTAGAGGACGTAGACTACGCAGACGACATATACGTTCTGGCACATCGATTTAGCGATATGCAGTCTACAGTGAAGGACATGGAAGCTGAAGCAGTAAGATGTGGCTTGAAAATTAATATTGCAAAAACTAAAGCAATGCGAATCAACGTAACGAACTCGAAATAATTTATATTGCAACAGCAACATATAGAAAACGTCGAGGATTACTGCTACCTAGGCAGCATAATAGCAAAAAACGTAAGATCTATAGAGGGTGTGAAGAACCGTATTAACAAAGCGAGACAAGTCTATGGTCGACTGCGAACCGTTTAGAAATCCAACCAAATTTTTACAAAGCACCAAAATTACAATATTTAATAGCTGTGTGAAATCCATCGCTATGTACGACAGCGAGTCCTGGAATGCAGCTAATTGCGATTTTACCGCTATGTAGGTGTTTATAAAATGATACATACGCCACATACTAAGCATATTCTGGCCAAACACAACGGGGCAAACTTCGGTAAAAATCGACATTAGCATGCTGAAATGATCATGATCTACGACGAAACTAAACAGACATAACGAGCAATGCTTTAGAATGGAACCCACCATGCAGTCGCAGAAGAGGCAGGCCAAGTCACACCTGGCGTCAACAAATTATATAGAAGTAACTACCATTATCAAAACGTGGAATGAAAAAAAAAAGCTTAGCAGCAGATAGACGAGAGTGGGACTCTCTCGTTGTGGCCCTATGTTCCTCATAGGAACAACAGGAAAATTTATATATACATTAATTTCTCCCTTGTATGTGTCCCAGTCCTATGGGGCTCTAGTGATCTTTGCCCAGAGCTTCCTACAGCACTTCCTCAGCATGACTAATTTAGACGACCACCATTGCGGTCGCTGTTTGCCCCATGGCTTCTGTTTGGGCATGCGGTTTGTAAGGAGTCGTTAAGAGTTAGAGTTTGCATCCTTATTTCAGAACTTTATGGGGTGGGAAGATGGTATTAGTAGGCTTCGGATTCATGCAGAAGCGAATATATCTATGGTCGGAAAATATATGTGTGTCCAAAACTTTCCAATCAGAGATCCTTCCACTTAAATTCTCAGAGGTAATGGTGACATCGAACACCTCCTGTCCGTTTCTAGTAATGAAGGTAGGTCCATGCCCACTATTACAAATCCCAAGGTAACTACTTATAACACAATAAATACTCGATAAGTAATTCGCCCTATCGTTGATGTCAGTACTACCCCACATAAAATGGTGAGTATTGACATCATTACACAAAATTATCTCTTGTTCTTTCCTTTGTGCTCCTACCAGTGATTTCATAGCAAATGTGGTGTCTAAGTTTCACGTGCCTTATAAACGGAGGCGAACCAAACATTGGACTTTTCTACCTCAAGGCTTGCTGATAATATGTCTTCACTACTAAAAGAAGGAAGAAAGTGGATATAATATCGTCGTTCTTGACAAGTATATAGGCTCTACGTCTTCCATTACCTGTACCTTGAAGCAGCTTAAACCCTGGCTTCCTAAGCCCTCAAACCATATCTCCATTTTACCATGGTTCCTGGATTAGGACCAGGCCAGCCTCTCCTTGCATCAGGAGGGCTTTTAAAGCAGCTGGTGCAGCCTTAGAGTGGTTGAGGTTTATCATTAGGAACTGGACAATTATCAATTCTAAGGTGTCTGCCTCGACGTCTGTGTCCGCTAGAAGCTCAGTCTGACCGGATTCATCCCCACAGGATTCTTCCGATCCCGTGATGAAAAGCTTCTCGACGCATCCAAGCACATCTATAAAGGGTGAAACGCAAGTTCCCGCCTGATGCATCTCTTCCCTCGCGAAGCGGGAGGTTCATCTTTAGATACTACACCACTGTTATCTGGAGGGGTATTTATCGAATTTCCTCGCCCTCGCTCTTCTAAACCTTAAGTCGGATTTTGCTGAATCCATATGAAACCATGCCATCGGACTTGACGAGGTGGGGTAGAGACTTGACATTCAGTATAAGCACTGCGTGCTTCCGAAGCCCATCCGCCATATCCAATCAGCCGACCTTCCAGTTGGCTGTTTGAAGCCTGGTATTGAAAACCTTCAGCATTTTAGTCATGGATTCCATATCGGCTGGTATAGTCGGAATCCATACATGTGCCCTGTGCCGAGACGGAATGTCTTCCTTGTTGAGTCGCACCCGGCCAGGTTTAATCAATTTCCTTCATATCGCAGCGGTAGCACTGAACAGAGCGCATATGACTTAACGTATTAAATTTATGCGGCCTGCGTCGACACAATCGGGAGCCGGAACCGGCAGCTCTTCAATAATATCGAAGAAAATAGAGCATAGTGCGTAATCTATCTCACTCCACCTGCTCTTGATGGTGTTGCCGTCTTCTTCTCCCCTGGTGATGACTGCCAGTATCAAGCTGTCCTTAGTAATGTCAGCGAAAGACCGAGGAACTATGTGTCAGAACACACCAAAGCCCAAAACTTGACACAAAAACCAAAAAAATGGTAAAATTCCAGTAAAAAACGCTCTTTACTTGTATCGTTATTGCTTCGACCACTAGGTCGTATGATTAACATAGCTGCACGAACTGGCCAAGAAGGGGTTTTGACTGGACTTTGACGGTTTTTTTTTTGTTTTTGTGTTATGTTTTGGACTTTGGTGTGTTCTGACACATATAGTAAAATTTTATGGCCAACATTTTTGTAGGAGATTTCATCCCCGCCGTCCCTATTTCTAGGGGTGTTTTTAAAGATTTGTTAAAATATTTCTAAAAATTTCTAAAAAAGTTCCACAAAAATATTGGCCATAATATTTTCTATAAAGTTGCTAAACATAACCTACACCAAAAAAATATGTTTGTTACAAAATAATGACATACTAAAATTTTTGGAGTACAATATAGTATTTTTCAGCTATTTAGGGTGCCTACACTGAAAAAAAAATTGTCATAAATTTAAAGAAATGCTCCAAAGACGTCATTAGTTTTTAAAATAAGTACATTTTTTACTTAAAATATAGAAAATTTCAATAATATTAAGTAATTTACTTAATTTTAAGTACATTTTCTTAATTTTAAGTACAAAAAGTACTTATTTTGAAAACTACGGACGTCTTTGGAGCATTTCTTTAATTTTATGAAATATTTTTTTCAGTGTATACACATTTAGATTGTGTTGATATGTTCACATAGGTTAATCAGATTGACCGTGGCTACAATTTTGCCAAATATTTTTTGTGAAAAATTATGAGTCCCTGTAAGTTATGATGAAAAAAGAGAAAACATTTTTGTTCCTTTTTTAAAAAAAGTGGGTAAAAAAACTTTTTTCCATAAAATGTTAACAATTTTTTTCACAATATTCTTAGCTACATTATTGCCAAATATATTAATTGGTTGTTGGAGAAAAGCTGATGACACATTTTTCGAGGGGCCCACTGATTTTCAGAATCATTTAAGGCCCATAAAAAAAATTGGTCATAAATTTCGGTAAACCGAGATTAGGGCCATACTACCCTTTGGTAGTAGAATCGAACCTATACTGTCAAGTCCGTGTATTTTTCAAAAAGTGTTGATTTGTGGCATAGTTTTTTTCCAAAAATATATCTGCTTTAAAATGATTCTATATCGTGTTGCTACGAGTATTATTTCCACAACAGCTGTATACTATTACTTTGCAGGCACCTTTCATTTATAGAATGCCTGAAAGCATCATTCTTGGGAAATTAGAAATTCCAATTAAAGTGTTACTTTGGAAGTACTTATGCTGTGGAATGACTTTTCTCCCCCAGCTCTCTCTTTGTTTTGGCTTTCAAGCTGAATCTGATTGAAATTATTTGTTCTAATTGAAACTCAAACGATTAAACACAGCTGCTACAAACGACCACATAGAATTAAATTTCAACTAATACTTTTTCAAAACGGATATTGAAAAATAATCTGCCAAAGCAATGCAATGGAAATGAAACGCATTGAAATGCAATGGAAATATGAAATTAGAAAAAAAAAATACAAAATAAGCGTAAATCGAGAAACGCATACAATGAGTTCGTAAGTGAGTGAGTGGTAAAATCCATTTATTTTTTGATTATAATCACAAATTTATACATAAGTATGTACGAGTATATGTATGTATACATAAAATAAATGTATGTTAGTAGTCGTATGTTGTTGTTTTGTAAGTGTATTGATTTTACGATTTAATTTCAGTGCTAGTGGTGAGTTGATTGAGTTGCCACACAATGGCAAATACATATACATATGTACAAACATGCTCGTAAACATATACTAGCACATCTACATATATACGTCTACAACAGACCGGATGTGAAAATCCCGATTCACAACTCAATTGGATTTGCAAATTTTATAGCATTTAGAGTTGGATTTTTAATTAAATATTAATTTGAGTTGTTGCTGCAGTTGCTGTTGTAGTGCTGTCGGTCAGTGTCGGACAATAAACAAACAGAAATGTGTTATGTATTTTGTCCAGCTTCTGCAGGCCAGCTCTGTAATGTTTTCCATAGAGCTCAGCTGGGAATTTGTAACTTAATTTTGATTTTGACTGTCGATTGGCTGAATAATTAATGTTATTATTGTCTGTGTTGCAATCGATTGTTTTGTTTGTTTTGTTTTTCTTCCCTTAACAATAACAATATTCTCATATTAGTTGCAGCAATAATAACACTTACTAAATAACCAAAATGAAAACAAAGCAAAAAATCACAAAATCAATTGTTGATTTACTGAATGTTATACTCTCGTATTAATGATTTTGTTTTTCAAAATTAATTGCAATTGAATCAGCCATTTAGTGGCAAATGATACTTTACCATAATAAGCTTGGGGTGCTGTGTGTAACCAATTTTTGCGCTAATGAGCTAATATTTTATTTAGCCATATATTTAATTGGTTTTAGAAAAACGAAAACATCATTCAGTGTTTAGTAAACAATGATGAAGTGTTGTTGATGCAGGAAACCTGTGAAATGTTTAGTTACAAATAATTAAATAGATACGAAAGAGATATATTAATTCATATTTTTTAAGATTTATGGATAATTTAATATCAGTTCAAAATATAAATAACAAAACAAAATACGTAATTGAGTAGTTAAATGAAACAAAATTTTACGAAATTTAATCAAACTGTGCAAAAATTCTCATATTACATTCGAATTTCGCATTTTATTTTTTAAATACCAAATTTTATGCTTTTCTTCTTGGCATTGAACATTATTAATTATTTGAGTAGATTATTTAAGTTCTCACAATTATATTAACATCCATATCTCTCTTGTAAGAGATTCAGAATTTTAGCTATTCCCATTTTTGTCAGTCAATAAGGAATTAATAATAGTCATACGCACCATTGTCCCAAAACATTTTTATACCCTACACCACACTGTGGTACAGGGTATTATAACTTTGTGCATTTGTTTGTAACACCCAAATTAAATTTGGAAGAAATCGGTTCAGATTTAGATATAGCCCCCATATATATGTTACCTCCGATTTGACATGTAAGCGCTGTAGAAACTGTATTTTATATCCGATCAGTGCAAAATTCGGCAGAAAGAGGCTTCTTATTACTCAAAGGAATACTGCCAGATTCGGAGAAAATCTGTTCAAATTTAGATATAGACCCCATATACATACATGTTACCCCCGATTTGACATGTAAGCGCTGTAGAGACTGTTTTTTATATCCGATCAGTACGAAATTCGACAGAAAGAGGTCTTTTACATGAATGAGTATTCAGGGAAAATCTGTTCAGATTTATATATAACCTCCATATATATGTATGTTCCTCCTGATTTGGTATCAAAGCGCTATAGAAGTTGTACATTACTTCCGATCATTAAAATTTTCCAAAAAGATGTTTCTCAATTTAGACCACGTTTATAGTAATTTGAGTTGTGGAATAAATATAGATGACATTGAGTGTGATATAACTGACCATAATTTACTGTTTTGCCAATTATATTCAATTACTAAGAAAGATGCTTATATAGAAACTGTGCAGCGTCATTGCAATTATGAAAGAGCAAAATACTTGATTAGTCAAAATCTGCAATGGTCGAGTTTTAATGGAGATTCATCTGATGATATGGCTATTTATTTGCATGTGTTTCAGATGCTGTTTCGTCTTCCACAGTTGAAAAAAGGAAAAAACGATTACAGAGCTATGAATTAACTCCATGGATAAACAGAAATTTGGAAGCTCTTATAGAATACAAGAAGAAATTGCTGAAAGCAAGGAAAAAAACTAAATTCGTTCAAATTGAAGAAGTGTTAAAAAGAATAAGCAAAGTCATAACAATAGCCTCAAAGCGGTCAATGTTTTCTTACTTCCATGAAAACTTGCATCAAATACAGCACCAACCAAAAAAATGTTGGCAATTTCTGAATAAGCATCTCGGAAGAAATTTGAAATCGGATATAATCGTTAAAGATGATAATGATGAATATATATCTTCGGATATTGTTAAGGCTGTTAAGTTTAATAAATTTTTCATTGACTCCGTAAATGAGTTGAAGCTGCAAATTCAACAAAACCATGTTGATCACTTCAATGCACTCAGGACACTTCGTAGACATGACAGTAGTTTCAAACTTCAATTTATTACAGAATTGGAAATGCGAAACATAATCCTTGGTATGGAAAAGAACAAAAGTAGTGGCCATGATGATATAACTCCTGCAACAATGATCCATTGCGCAAATGTATTAAGTCCATTTTTAGCACATATCTTTAATATGTCGGTTAACACGTCCAAGTATCCAGATACACTAAAGATACAGAAGATAATTCCAATTCCTAAGGAGATAAGATCGAACTCTTTTGAGCAGTATCGGCCGATTGCCATCCTATCAGTTGTGGATAAAATCTTTGAGAAAATTATATATTCTCAGCTTTCGATGTTTTTGACCCGAGAACGTTTATTATTCGATAACCAGTATGGTTTCCAAAAGGGATGTGGAACAGAGGAAGCAGTTGTCAATGTCGTGAATTTTATTTGTGATGGGTTAGATGGCGGATCATCAGGAGTTGGTGGTATATTTTACGATTTTTCAAAGGCATTTGATTTGGTTGACCACGACATCCTGTGCAAAAAATGACATATTACGGTATTCGAGGAAAAGATTTGAAATTGTTTTGCAGCTACTTAAAAAATAGAAAGCAATTTGTTCAAATAAATATAACTAGAAGCTCTTTTTCGGATGTTGTTTATGGTGTCCCACAAGGAAGCGTTTTGGGACCATTGCTGTTCAAACTATATGTAAATGATATCAGTAATCTTGAGTTGCATGGGAAGTTGTTCATGTATGCTGATGACATTTGTTTATTCTACCCTTATAAACACAGTTTGGTTTTGAAAACGTATGCGGAACATGACGCAGCATTAATATGTGAATATGCAAGAATAAACAAACTGGTACTGAATGCAAATAAGACAAAATTAATTCGATTTAGGCCTAAGCAACATCGGTCTGAAGTTCAATGTAATATTTTTGTTGATGGCAAATTAATTTCAGAAGTGGACAATATCAGATACTTGGGTATAAACCTTCAAAGTAATTTAAGTTGGAAATCGCACATACAACACATAAAAAGCAAACTTACACCAGTCTTGGGTATTCTGTACAAATTCAGGAATAAAATGGACCAGCAAGTGAAATATGTTATCTAGCAGTCCCTCATACAAAGTCACCTAAACTACCTGGCGCTTATATATGGTTTCAAAAGGAACATTGATTTATAATTATTGCAAATTATTCAGAATAAAGCCTTGAAAATAGTCTACAATTTACCGGAGAGATATTCTACTTTGCTGCTATACAAAGATGTCGTCCAAAATATTATATGTATATAATAATATATGTATATAAAGTATTAAGAAATATTGGACATCACACAATACATTTTCGAACGAATGATCATATAATAAATACCAGAAATAATTGGAATCTAAGGATGGTTAGACGTCGATTAGAAAAAACTAAGCAACGAATAGAATATGCGGGATGTTTAGAGTACAATAATTTGCCACAGCAACTAAAAGAAAGCTGCTCAATCTCTATTTTTAAAAAAAGATTAAAAGAATATTTATTGCACAATGTGGAAATGCTTCTAATATAAACAAATATACCATGTAACAAAATAATGATATTTTGAATTAAATAATTGCAACTATATTGCACTCTTCTTAAACTATGTACAAACTCGAAAGTGGTTTGCTAGCTAGTATATCAATAATGCCCTAGAGGCGCTGAGACAATATATTGAACTGTATTTATAGTATTTTTGTACATAATAAATAAAAAGAAAAAAAAATTAGGAACGAATATTGCTTAATTTAGCGATTATCTGTTCAGAATTAGATAATATGTTCCTACCCATTTACCAATTATTCCAAATTATTATCGCAATGACCCTTATCGCATTGCTAGGGAGGTGTAGGGTATTATATAGTCGGCCCCGCCCGACTTTCTGCCTTTCCTTACTGGTTTTAATGTAGCTAATGTATCACGACAATTTGGAAGTTCTTTGTGTTTATTCTATATTCAAGTTTTTACAGCATCAAAACTCGGTGGTTTTCTAGAAGAAAAAGACATATCAAAAAATTTAAATGTTCAGGAGATCCAAACTTCTTTTTATCTGGCAGTACATTTGATACTATATATACACAGTTGAGCATTGGAAAAAGTGTTCGTAAATTGGACTTAGTAGTGTCAGATATCGATCGATTGATAATGCTTAGCTGAACACATTAATGCAAAAATCCTGAAATTGAAAATGTTTTACATTGGCTGTTATTTCAGAAAACCACCGATATCTCTTTAGATTTGTCAATTAATACTGGACTGACTTTCCTTCCACAGTACCACATTTTTCAACTCATTGATATGGGACTCAATTCTGAGAATGTGAAGTGAAAGTAGCCCCAAAAATAAGAACTCCTACATCATTCGATCAGTCAATTTGGTCCAGTTAATAAATTAATGGCCATACGAATTGTTTTGCTCAAGGTGGATTTTTAACACTTTTGCTATTTTTTTGTAGAATTTGTAGATTTTTGTAGAATTTTACAAAGAATACACGTTTCAAGTTTCAATTTGTAATGAATGTATTTGTATACCCTACACCACTCTGTGGTACAGATTATTAAACATGTGTTTTGTCCCAGATGATTGTAACGCTCTAATATATTGGAGCTAGGCCCACCTTAAAGTAAAGATAAACATCTAAAAAATATAGGTTGAACCACATATTTGAGCATAACTTGAGATACATTTATACTTATTGGTTCAGGAAAGCTTTAAATAATCCTAAATTAAGTACCATTCATCTTCTTTAAATATAATGTTTTCATCCCATCAGCGATTTCAAATATATCTTACAAGATATTGCGAAAAATCCCGTTTATGAGAAAATTTTAATAATCATTGAACTAAAACCATCGAAAAATTCACAATTACAGTATAACCTCTCTAATCCGGACAGATATAGTTTCGACCTTTGTCCGGATTACTGAATTGTCCGGACTACAGTACAAAACTCGAAAGTGGGTTATATTTTCATATTTTATTAAGAAACGCGTTTCTTAAAAAGAAAAAGATAAATAATAAATACAATCGACTCTTTTACACTTATCTTTTTGCAGTTTTCTTTCTGTGTAATCCTCCGTGTTGATTTCATTTTCTTGTGATGGAGCCTTGCCCAATAACTGAAGTGCTATCAGCGGCTTCTTAGCATTTATCAGAAATTTCTTCAATCTTCAAAAACGGAAGTCGATATCCAGCCTTTTTTGGTAGACTTATATACAAAAGAAGGTTAAAATTGTTTTAACGCTCATGGATTTTCAGGCTTACTTATTAAAAGTAAAGGCAACGTATGAGATCCAGGCTCGTTACCATGAAGGAAAATCTATCTGCTGACATTTTTCTGCCTGGAGCTGAATTAAAAAAGTTGTTGTTGGAAGAGCCCTCAAAAATAGAGCAGAGTCAAGTTCCACTTCTTCGAAAATAATGCAGCAGAAATATCACTATATAAATTTTCGCCTCATATTTCCAAGCACCAATTTCATTACAAATTTTGAACTTTAGCAACCACCGGTTATTTTGAAAAAAATTATCATTTCCCAGAACCACTACGAGTACATAATTATTGTTTTTGGCTAAAGGTATAATAACGATAAAAAACTTAAAAACAAACACAATAACATATTGATGTCCGGACTACAGAGGTAAAATTTCGAAATTGTCCTAATCATTGAGCTGTCCGGATTACTGGATAGTTCGGACTATCGAGTGTCCGGATTAGAGAGGTTATACTGTATTATATTTTTATTATGTTATTGTCTGATCGGTCATGAATATAAGGTTTAAAGCTCTTGGTAGCATAAAGAATTATGAATTCGGTTACAATCTCGCTGGCGACCTCTGAGAAATCCGACGTCAAAGGAATCCCCAATTAAAGTATTCAATGTATATCCAGGAGCACTCCCATCGATTCCTATATCATATGTCGTGATGTACCCAATAGTACAAGTTGTTGAGTCTAAAATATTATGTTACATTAAGAATTCGGATGCGTTTTTTACGCCATTACAGAAATCTATCCAGGATTTATTTTAAGTTTCTTGGCATTACATATTACTGATTATTATAGTAGACGTAATGAATTCCCAAAATTGTATAAATGGTACTATATTCCTTCTTAGAGATAAGGAATTTGAGCTATATTCAGTTATGTCGGCCAATAATGAATTAATAATAGTCATACGCACCATAGTCCCAAAATAACATATTTAATATTTGAATTTCATAGATAAGATAGAGTTTAATGGATAATGCTAATTTTTTAATAATTTGCCCTTTCAATATATTTATCTCACTACTAGGACTTTAAAAACCAAAACTCTCTTTAGTTTTGTCAGATACGAGTAATACTGTAGAGACTTTCGTTTTACTGAAACTATAAAATTTTTAATGGCAATTGTATAAGGGCAATTTTCAATTATTGAAAAATTTGTTCCATGTAGTGTTAAAATTATATAAGCGATTCTAAATCTCTTCACTCTGATTCAGAATCTGAGCTAACCATTGATTGTTTAAGAGTTTTGGGATTTGATTTAAAATAAAAAACACATAGAATTTAGAGAAATGTATAAAAACTTTAGTTGAGTCGATTGATCGGTCTATATAATTCAATGTTTAAAGATGATTTGATGTAAATGTTGACCGCATCTGCGCTTGATATGGTTCATTTGCTGGTTCCAATTTTGGCAAACTCTCCCCAAAATTTCGGCCGATATCTCACGAACAAATTCTTCAATATTGGCTTCAGGTGCATCAACCGTTGGGGGCCAGTCCAAATAGACACAAGCCTTGACATGATCGTACGATCTAGGCGGCAAATTGACCGGCCCCAAACGTGAAATAAACTATTCACCGAGCTCCTCTCTCCATTGGGCATGTTTCGCGTGATGTGTGACATGTGGCACCGTCTTGTTGAAATCACATGACAGCCAAGTCCAGCTCTTCCATTTCGGGGAAAAACAATGACGCACGGGCTCGTCATTCACATTAACGTTTTTGCCTTCGTCGGCTTTGAAAAAGTACTGTCCAATGATGTCAACGGGGTTATTTTCCTCAGTACGCACTCTACGTATGCGTGTTGGTGGTTTAATATCCAATAATGTAAATTTGGTAGGAAATTTAGTCACAAGACTGCGAATAGCCGCCTCAGAAGGTCCCCAAGCTGACCATAAAATGGAAGAGCTGAACGGATATTGCATTTTGATAATAAAACTCAATAATCCGCAAGCGTTGTTCGTTGGTAATTCGATTCATGGTTAAACTATACACGAAAACAGCTGAGCTGCCAAAAACAGTGTTGTCAAAATGGAAGTTGCAAAAAAATCACCCATTACATTCAGTTTGGTCAGTCAATAAGGAATTTATAATAATCATACGCACCATATTCCCAATGGAAACTCTCTAGTAATGTTAGTCTAGATTTACACTAGCCAAGTTTTTTCAGCAGCTTATCATCAAATTCTCTTTTGAACTTGCGCGAAGAACTCAAAACGTTCAGGGAGAGTTTTTTCCCCCTCTTGCCGACTGTCTCTCTCTCCTCCAAAACGCCGATAATCTGCTGAATATTCAGTCAGTGTAAATCGGGACTTAGAGTTTCAAAGGTAATGAAACATTATAATGTTTAAGTTCCATGTTTTTCAATATCATCAAAATTTACAAATTTTAGTGCTTATAAGACTAAAACTTTTTTAATTTCTTCACTTAATATGTACAGCATCGACTTAAAAATTTTAATCTGCAATGATTTTCCTATAATTCTATTAAACATTTGTTTTTTTTGGAAAAATGTTTCCACCGTTTTGAAAATAATTACGTCGGATTTGTATTTTACTATAAATAGCTTAAATTACCGTTTATTGACTTTGATTGTAATTAATTATTTTGCTAATGAGCAATATATATTTAATTGTTGTTGGCAAAAATGCTAATTGGGGTTTAGTAATTAGAAACCATAATGAAGAGTTATTGATGTTGGAATGACACATGCAGTTAATTACTTTAATAAACACCAAAAACGTATTTAAATTAACATTTTTCATGTTCCACGTAATTTAAAGCAACTATCAAATAGATAAACTAAAGTTTGAATTCATTAATTAAGCATTTAACTTTACATAAAATTAAAAACTATATGTATTTAAACTGTACAAATATACAGAGACACATGGAAATCTTTATTTCCAAGTATGCTAAGTTGACATAGCATTTGTATAGGGATATTTCATTTATAATTTTATATACAGAGTGGCAGATGAAAGCTGCTACCAAAAAAAATGTTATAACTTTTTTCTATTTAATGAATCTGGGTAATTTTTATTTTATTTTGCAGATTGATTTTTAGATTTAACAAAAATGAATAACTGGGACACTGAAACAAGAGAGAGTATAGGGGCACTTTTGGCGGCAATCTCCGAGCAGATGGACCATAAAGAGACTTGTTAAAAATTTTTCCGAGCATGGGACAGTCAACAGAAGACCTCACCATCGAAACCCTTTAGTTCGGACGGAGGAAACAATCGCTGCTGTAGCTGATGCCATACAAAATAATCCAAGAGTTTCGACAAGAACCTTATCTGCTCAAATGGGTATAAGCAGACAGTCATGCACAAAGATTTGGAGTTATTCGCATATAAAATTCAAATGGCCAACAAAGTGAACTCAGCAGACTTCCCGATTCGCTTGGAATTTTGCCAGAAGATGCTTCAAATGGTGGAAGAGGACGGAAACATGTTGAACTGTCTTTTCATGTCTGACGAGGCCCCCCAGGTCGCCTGACCTTACTGCACCTGACTTTTTCTTGTGGGGTTATTGCAAACGGGAAGTCTACAAAGCAAAACCAACAAATTTGAATCAACTAAAGCAATCCATTCGAGAAACAATTGCGGCCATTCCCGTCTCAACTCTCCAAGCAGTAATGAACAACTTTTTGGTAAGATGCCGCACATGCATCAACGAGCAGGGGGCATTTAAATTCCATTCTTTTTAAAACTAATTAAGCTATATTTAATTAAATTCAATGAGCTTTAACATGAATAAAAGAAAACTGAATGCCATACACTGAATGTTATTTGAGTTTCTTAATGTAGCAATATTCATCAGCCACCCTGTATATTCCACATTATATTCGGTCAAAAATCGATGTTTATTTCCTGATCCAATCAATAGTTATGTTCAAAATAGTTGATGTCATTCGATTTACTTTAAAAAGCAAATCATATATATTTAAGAATTTCCTAAAACTTTGGTCGCCTCTCCTGAAAATCTACCTGTTTGGACTTAGCATACTTTGGCATAGAGGTATCGATATTAATCAATATTTATCATTGAATAGATTTTTAAAATATTTGCATTTTTTATATTTATTTAACAATTTTTGAAATTTCTTTTCTTGACAATGAACATTATAAATTGAATTAGTTATTAAAATTATATCAACATCTCTAACTCTCTCCCAAGAGCTTCGAAATCATAGCTATAATCAGTTTTGTAAGTCAATATTATTAATAATAATAATAATCATACGCACTATATTCCCCAAATAAGTTTACTAGATTATGAGTCTTCAGATGTGTTGATTAGTAGATACGAGTATTTAATAGTAAAAAATGCAAAAAACAAAACATATTCAATAATCACAACAGAGTTCGAAAATACTACAACTCTACGACAACTTGTAAAGAATATACGATTTTATAAGGATTTAACCGTAACTCAAGAATGATTTATCGGACTTTAAAGTTCAACATAGCAAGCTTGAGTTCCGGTATATATACGAGTGGGTGAGATCAGTGGTCAGCTTTCCCTAAACTAAATTCTCGTCAATACATTTTTCAAAATGTTGCCAATGTGCAAATGTACATTTTTGCCCAAGGAGGGCATTTTTTCTGTATCTATGTTACTTTCTCCTTTTTAAATAACTAGCCTAGAAGTCTGACGGGTTTGTACGTAAATAATTAAATTTAAATAATTAAAAGTTAATAAACACACCAAACAAATATTATATTAAAATGTTCTATTTTTTGTATTTATTGGCATTTTGAAGTGATTTTTTCTTTATTGCATTGAGTATTGTTGTATATAGGCGTTATGAATCCTCAGAATTATGTGAACATCCCTATCTCTCAACTATGATGTATAGAAATTGAGCTATATTCTATTTGCTCTGTCAATAAGGTATTAATAATAATCATACGTACCATGTGTCCAAAATAATTTTCTAAATGAATCGTAAATATGTAAAATTTTATTAAACTTAAGGGAAAACTGCAATCATTTATATTATGCCTTGTTTTGATTCCTTGGTAAATAAACTGTATACTGTATACATGGACATTTGAATTATCTGTTTATATTATACAAAGACTTAAATTATTAATTACAGTAACTTCTCGGAATAATTTATTAAACATTATGAAATATATTTGAAATTAAACATAAATTCAAATCCCATACATATACGAGTATCTATTGCTTGGCTTTACAGTACAACACATGATTTTGAGACTCAATACTGAGAATTGGACGTGAAAGTAGCCCCAAAAATTAGAACTTCTGCATCATTTGTTTAGAGTCACTTTCGTTACATCCCTAGAACAAACCTTAAAAATTGCAATAGGTATACGTATTACCTATTACCTATTACATATTACGTATATGTACTTTTCAATATTTTACTGACAGATATTTTATGAATTTGTGGGCATTTTTCTCCTAAAAAAATTTAGAAATAGTGCAAAAAATCCACATTGAGCAACAAAAAAACGTATGGCCATTAAATTATTAAGTGAGCCAACTTCACTAAACGAATGATGCAGAAGTTCTTATTTTTGGGGCTACTTCCAATTCTTAGAATTGTTGTACTGTGTTATAACCAAAAAATGAACTAAAATTTGGAACTTGGAAGTCAGACCCATCGGTGTATAAAAATTCAGGATACAAATTTTTGTTAATTAAAACAAAATAACGGTTACAGAAGAATCAAACTGAATTATTTTACGAATGAAAAAAGATTGACAAAAAAATGTTTTTTGTATTTTTCGTTTTAAAATATTTCTCCAAGAAAACTCGCCTTAGAAAATATTTCGAACTGAATTGTCCCCACATTACTCCCCCTCCAATAAAGGGCTCATTGCAACAATTCGTTAGCAACGTATGCTGGCTTCACTCTGTCGATAGAAATTGTTTTTGGGGAACCTTTTATGTCGATTGTAACATGCTTGCAAGTTCGACTTAACACTCTAAATGGGCCATCGTATGGGGGTTGAAGAGACTTTCGAATGCAATCCTGTCGGACAAAAACATAATTGCAAGTGGAAAGATCTTTATGAATGAAAATTGTATCTCGTGATTTGTTTTTTACGTCCCTCGGCTTAAGAAGTTGCATATCTGTTTTTAATTTGTGCACGAAATCATTTATAGGAATATTTTCAGTACTTTGCTGTAAAAATTCACCAGGTATTCTAACTGTTTGACCATATACCATGTCGGAAGGAGTTGCGTCAATGTCACTTCTTAAGCTACCACGAAAGCCAAGTAGAATTGTGGGCAACACGTCCATCCATCTTTCAGTATTATGGCACATAATTGCAGCCTTGAGGGTCCTATGTAGCCGCTCTACCATTCCATTAGAGCAGGGATGATAAGGAGTAGTTCGTATTCGTTCACAACCAAGTAATTTAGTTAGTTCTTTGAAAAGATTAGATTCGAATTGACGACCTTGATCGGTTGTAATCTTTTCTGGAACTCCAAATCTAGCAATCCAACCGGAGAAAAAAGTTTTTGCAACTGTTTCAGCTCGTATGTCGGACATTGGAAGCGCCTCAGGCCATCTTGTAAAACGATCTACACATGTTAGTAGATACGACATTCCTAGAGAAGATGGTAGTGGACCAACAATATCGACATGAATGTGAGCAAAACGACGAGTTACTTGAGGAAAGGATCCAACTTCGCTGTGAGTATGTCGGTGAACTTTGGAGCGTTGACAATGTAGACACTGTTGGGCCCAGATTTTTATTTCTTTCTTCATGTTCGGCCACACAAATCGTTTTTGAATTGTTTGAATTGTTGACTTTACTCCGTTATGCGACAGATTATGAATACAGTCAAAAACTAAACGGCGAAAATCTTCAGGAATGAACGGTCTAACATTTTCGGTAGATACGTCGCAATATACAGATTTTTTATTCGGAAATATTGCAAAGGGTTTCAAACTTAAGGATGTCTGTTGTTCATTTCTGAGAAAAGATTGTAATTCCATATCAGTTTCTTGACTTTTTGCTAGTTTCTCGTAATCAATGACTGATGGACACGAAATTGTTGAGATTCGTGATAGAGAATCAGCGACTATATTGTCTTGTCCGCTTATATGTCGTATATCAGATGTAAATTGTGCCAAAAAATCGAGTTGACGGATTTGGCGTGGTGTAGCATTATCAGAAGATTTCGTGAATGCAAACGTGAGTGGTTTATGATCCGTAAATATTACAAAATCGCGTCCCTCTAGCATATGGCGATAATATTTAACAACGGTATAAGCAGCAAGTAGTTCTCTATCATACGTTGAATATTTTTTTTGGGTATCATCCAACTTACGTTAGAAAAAGCTGAGTGGTTGCCATCCTTTAGGAGTGAGCTGTTGAAGTACGCCGCCGATTGCTGAATCAGATGCATCAACCATGACACAAATTTTAAGATCTTCCGAAGGAAATGCAAGAAAGGCGCAGTTGGCTAGATCACGTTTGCATTTTTGGAAAGCTTTATTTGCTTCATTCGTCCAAATAATAGGTGTATTGTCGTTCTTTTTGTTGCCTTTTTGGAACTCTATGAGAGGAATCTGAATCGAAGCTGCATCTCTTAAGAATCTTCTATAAAAATTTACCATAGCAAGGAACCTTCTAACTTCTTTAACGGTTTGTGGTTTAGGGAAGTCCATAATTACTTTAACCATGTCAGGAAGTGGACGTATTCCTCTATTGCTAACAAGGTGTCCAAGAAATGAAAGTTCCTGTTGGCCAAAAACACATTTATTCACATTGATAACCACGCCATAATCGTTTAGTCGTTGAAACAGAATTTTGAGGTGTATGAAATGTTCCTTTTCGTCTTTGGATGCAACTAGAACGTCATCTAGGTAGACGATCTCCAGTCCATGTAAAACTTGATGCATGAACCTTTGAAAAGTTTGAGCAGCGTTTCTTAAGCCAAAAGTCATGGACGTGAATTCAAATAATCCGAATGGTGTGATTATAGCGGTTTTTGGTACGTCGTCCTTCGCGACAGGTATTTGGTTATAGGCACGAACAAGATCAACTGTTGAAAAAATAGATTTGCCACTCAAACCATGACCAAAATCGTGTATGTGTGGAATTGGATAACAATCGGGAATAGTTTGAGTATTAAGTCGGCGATAGTCTCCACATGGTCTCCAATCTCCATTTTTCTTTGGCACCATGTGTAGTGGACTCGACCAACAACTTTTTGAAGGACGGCAAAGGCCTTGTTCCATCATGAATTGGAATTCCTTTTTAGCTATGTCCAATTTATCTGGGGGTAAACGTCGTGGCTTAGCTGCTACTGGAGGACCTTTGGTCTCGATTACATGTTCAACTGTATGTTTTGCTTTTTTAAACGATGTTGGATTGGTGAGCTCAGGAAATTTGGATAATAATTCATGGTACGGTGATGATTTTAGAAGTGTTTTAATTTCTGAGTATCGGGCCATATTTGAGAGTTTACCTTGAACTTCTAAGTGATTTTCGCTATCAATAAGCTTCTTCTGTTTAAGATCGACGAGAAGTCCGAAATGTTTCAAAAAATCAGCTCCGATGATAGGATGGTTGACGTCGGCAACTAAAAATCTCCATTTGAATGACTTTTGCAGTCCAAATGATGGGATAAGTAAAATATCGCCATACGTATTGATTGTTGATCCATTTGCCGCGAAAAGTTTGAATTGTGATAGTTTTGATTTATTTTGTAAATTAGAAGAAGGATAAACGGAAACGTCAGCGCCGGTGTCAACCAGAAAGTTTATTTTTAGATATTTGTCGTAAACGAATAGACGACTTGTTTTAGCTTCCCGATTACTTGCGCCTTCTAGTGACCGGGTAGTATGTTTCCCGAGTTATTTCGGAAATTGCAGGGTGATCTACACTTACGAGCATTTACACCAAACCGTGTGTGGAAATAACAATAACCAGCAGTTGGCGAATTGTTCTGGTCTCTACGAGAACCACTCTTCACTGTAGATTGCTTGATTTTGATTTCATCGACAATGGTGGTTAGTTCCAAAATTTTCTGATGAAGGTGTTCCATCTGTGAAAGGGTCTGTGTAGCGGAGATGGCAGCAGCATATGTTTGCGTTGTGTCAGAAATACGGTCAGCCATCTTAGCGAGCTCTTCTAAAGACCCTGAGGATACGGTGAGTACCGCTTGCATCTGTGTAGGGAGTCGTTGTAGCCAAATTGTTTTCAAAAAATCATCGGTAACATCACTTTTGGCAAGAACTCGCATTTCACGTAGTAACTGGGACGGCATTTTATCGCCTATTTCCGTATATGACATAAGTTCTTTAATGCGATTTTCTTGCGACACAGCAAAATGATCAATTAATCTTTCTTTTAGTTGTTTGTAAGCGGTTGCAGATGGATTTAAAACTATGTCACTTACTATTGTTAAAATATCCTCATCCATTTCTACAATGACAGCGAAAAGTTTTGCTGATTCTGTAGCAATTCCATGTTGTGCTAATTGTGCCTCTGCTAGAACAAACCATAGCGCGGCATTTCGTTTCCAGAATTTTGGTAATTTAATAGGATTTGAAGCTGCTGTTGATAACGATGCTCTTGGTGTGTCTGATGTTGATCTTGTCGTCGGCATTTTTAAGAACGTTCGGGGTCACCAATTATAAAAATTCAGGATACAAATTTTTATTAATTAAAACAAAATAACGGTTACAGAAGAATCAAACTGAATTATTTTACGAATGAAAAAAGATTGACAAAAAAATGTTTTTTGTATTTTTCGTTTTAAAATATTTCTCCAAGAAAACTCGCCTTAGAAAATATTTCGAACTGAATTGTCCCCACAGGTGTAATAAATATTTCTTATTATGTTTAAGTTCTGTACTATTTGTCCGTCTCTGGAATTTAATTTTGTCTCGTCTACGTTTTGTGGAGTAAATCTCTACTCAGATTTTAGGATATTATTATTTTATTAGCAGTAATCATACGCACCCTGTTCCAGTAGTTAAAAGTTAATAATTAACATAAATCATTCGCACCAAATATGCAATAACTCATACGCTACATGGAACAATATACAACTTATTCCTACGCAATCAAATCAATTACACCCGTGCAAACTTAAATTTATTATCAACATATATATAGTAAATACGTCAGCATAATAACAATAAATATGAATTATAATAAAAGATCAATGACCTAAAATTCAAAATCACTTCATCCCAGCCACTAGTAAATATAATCTCTCAGAACCAACAGCTATACACTTTATAATAAAGAAATCTCTATAATGCTTGACACCAAAATGAACTAATGATTAAAGAGCGAAGCCCTTTCCGAATTGAAGGAGGTGACAGAGATGCAACGAAAGGATACAGAAGAGGAGGAGCAGGAGAAGGTGGAGAAGGAGGTGAACGGGTATGGACTGAATAAACATATTCAGTATTATTAGCATGTGCTGTATCATCAGCATTTATGTCACATACGTACGATAACGCTGAACCTGAATGACATGTAAAAAAATATCGTCCACAGATTGTATGTAATAAATCAAACAAAAATAAAAAGCAACATCTAGCCAATAACCGAAGAAAGTGGAAAGGGATAACCGGAGACACATTAATCCAATAATCTGAAGAGGAAACATAAAAAATGGAAACGTGTATCCTTTAGTCCATATCACTCGTCGTACATACGTAAAGAAGGGAAAACAAAAAAGTGGGTATTTTTTTATTTTAAATATATTCTCCATAAAACGGTGCGCTGCATATTTATTTATTTTTGATTGGAAAATGAACTGTAATGTACGTGTCGATTAAGTTATTACCAGTAAGTCATTTGACATTTATAAAGGAGACAGATTCTTGGAAATATACCCAATAAAAATAAATAATATTTGACATTTACATGTCATACTGATATCGAATACAGTTGTATTCGAGAACTCGTTCTTTGTTAACAGCCATGGTTTTTTACTTGTTACACGTGTAAATTTTACTCTTGCTAGAGTTCGTTTTGAGACAATATTTTCACAAGTTGTGAAATTTATTGATCCAATTAAGGAGGAATTTTACTGAAATTTCAACTTAGTACGAGTACTTTATTTTAGCTAAACTATAGGGGCTAAAAATGAATTGTCGAAAGAACAAAATGTCTAATTTTTTCATTATGAAAATTTTTATTGCTTGTAAATATACTTACATTAACCAAGTCAAAAGGATTGGATTTTCGATGAAAAATATGAATTTTGTAGTTTGTACTTACTAGAAATATGAGGCGTATGAGTGGTATTAATTTACAATGAATTTGAAATGGCTTCGAAATTGTTTGTTCAAGATAAATGTTTCAAAAGAAAACATCACTTGTGTCTATTTAGAAAACTATATGAATTACAATTGATCTAGTCAGAGTTCGCTTTCGAGAACATTTTTTGATAAATCGGCATATTTATAGATCAAATTTATACGGTTTCACCGAAATTTAAAGTCAATATTATTTTTTCTAAACAATAAGAAATTAAAAGTTAATTGTCTGAAGACGAAAATGTCTAATTTTTAAATACTTGTTTTCCAATTTTTATTTTACGTTAGAATTAGTAGTTACAAAGATGAT
This sequence comes from Eudasyphora cyanicolor, assembly GCA_963930755.1. Classification (NCBI taxonomy): domain Eukaryota; kingdom Metazoa; phylum Arthropoda; class Insecta; order Diptera; family Muscidae; genus Eudasyphora; species Eudasyphora cyanicolor. The sequence continues at coordinate 64,112,517 of OZ005737.1, forward strand.
ATTGATGGGAATATCAAGAAAAAAACAAGTAAATACGGATTAAGCGCGGCCATGCCGAATCCTATATACCCTCCACCATGGATCGCATGGGAATGGTTTCAGATACAAATAAACTTACTATACCAAACTTTAGGCCAATTCGTTGAAATTTGAGGTTTTTGTGGCGTTACTGAGTCAAAACTTGAGAGACCTTGTATGGGGGCTATATCAAAACATGGACTTATGACAACCGTTGTTCGTCTGAAGGATTTCGGGTATAAATAAACCCCAGTTACCAACTTTCAGTCCGATCAGTTGTCATTTGTGGTCTATATGACGTTAAGAAGTCAAATCGGGCAGATGGCATATATGGGAGCTATATTCAAAATTGGACCGATATTGCCCATTTTCAATCCCAACATACCTGCAGATATTAGAGGTATATGTACCAAATTTAAGCCACCTAGCTCAAGTATTATAGATTGTATATTGATTACAACAGACGGACATGGCTAAATCATCTTAGAATTTTACGGCGATTAATAAGATATATATGTACTTTATAGGGTCTCAGATCAATATTTAGTGGTGTTACAAACGGAGTGGCAAAATGAATATACCCCCATCCTATGGTGGAGGATATAATTATGAATTGTAACGTTTATATTTATAAGGACAATGGGGCGTATGAGTGATATTAATGTATAATGAATTTGAAGTAGCTCCGAAATTGTTTGCTCTAGAGAGAACGGACCAAAATGTTTCAAAAGAAAATGTCATCTGTGTATATTTTAAGACTATAAGAACTACAATGACAGTAGAAAACGTTGTACAGATACAAAATATAATTTCTCCTCAAGCATCTAATAAACTAGTAAGAATGTTCAGTCGGGTAAAGCGCCTTACGAATCCCCTCACCTTCGGTCCCAAAAAGTACCAAAAAGACCGTGCCAATGACGCCCATTTTTCAATGGACTGTAAGTTGTTACACCGTTCAAAATTTCAAGTATTTGTATATACCGATATTAAAGTTGTAAGCAGTCAACTTTTGATGTAAACTGGTCCATTTGTGTTAGAGGTACCAAAAGGGGCAAGCCAATAACGCCCACTTTTCTCTGTATTATACAAAATTTTAAGTGTTTTTGTGAACTGATATTAACACTATAAACAGTTAACATTTTGTGCAAGATGGTCCATTTCTGTGATAGGTACCAAAAGGGGCTTGGCAACATCGTCCATTTTCCTCGAGGTCTATACTCGTAGCGGCTAATAAACTAATAGTATGTGTGGAATTTCAGAGATTCGAAAAAATAGTGTATACGTTATTAAAGAATAAATATTTCACTAAATGTTAACCCTTTATGGGGGACGTACTACCATCTTCGATCTTAGTCGGAGATAGAGCAAAATATTATCGCATACTAAATTTTAAGTCAATCGGTTAATCCTTTCGAGAGCTATCGTGCGCACCAGCCACCAGACAGACAGAGAAACGGACGGACATTGCATTGCATCCATATTTGGATATATCCCCTATATAACTGTACCTTTCGATTTGCATTCTTCTCGTTCTAGAAGCAACTCTATTCAAGCGATTTGTCTGAAATTTGGCAGTTTATGTTTTTTATAGCCCTAACAATTCCTGGAAAAATGGGCCAAATCAGGTCATATTATGTTTTATTATGCCCTTAACTATTCCGGGACAAAATGGGTCAAACCGGTTTATGTTTGGATATATCTCCAATTGACTTACCTTCCGTTTTGACTTCTTCATGTTCTAGAAGTCACTCTATACAAGCGATCTCGTTTAAATCTTGGTAGTTTAGGTTATTTTATGCCTTCAACTATTCCTAGAAAAAATAGATTAAATCGGTTCATTGTTTAATACGGCTATTATATAACGGAACTTTCTGATTTGACTTCATTACATTCTAGAACACACATTGTACAATGATGAGAATTTTCTGCCTGTATTTTATATTATCCTAAAGCATTCCTATAGTCCAAATCAGTTAATATTTGTATATATCCTCAATATAGATATACCTTTCCCATTATAACGGGTGATCCAAGTAGAGATACTTTTTTCAATAGCCTTTTTCGACAGATCACGTGTGAGTCGTGTCATGCTGTCATGTTATTTTTGTTAAGTATTGTTTGGCATTTCATCATGGATAGACTTACGCCTGAACAACGTTTACAAATAGTTCAACTTTATTACGAAAATTCACGTTCTGTGAGGAATGTGTTTAGTGCACTTCGCTCAACTTATGGTCAACATAATCGGCCTACTGAGCGTACTATTCGCAACACCATCACCCATCTTGAGACCCAGCATTAATTATTGGATAATATTCGACCGAATAGACCACGTCTAGCACGCAGTGAAGAAAATGTAGCGGCCGTAGCTGAGAGTGTACACGAAGACCGTGGAGTGTCGATTCAGCGCCGTTCGCAGCAACTCGGACTGACGTATGGAACGACTTGGCGCATTTTACTTCGAGATCTTAAATTGAAAGCATGCAAAATACAGCTTGTGCAAGAACTGAAGCCGCCCGACAATGGCGACGGTTATCGTGCCATGATAACGGACTATGAAGCTCGTGATCTCGGCGACATTTGGTTTCTACAAGACGGCGGCACTTCTCACACATCGCATCAATCAATGGATTTATTGAGGGTACACTTCGGTAAGCAGATAATTTCACGTTTTGGGCCGGTCGATTGGCCACCAAGATCGTGTGATGTCACACCGTTAGTCTTTTTCCTGTGGGGACATGTAAAGTCTAAAGTTTATGCGGACAAACCCGCATCGATTCAGGCCTTGGAGCAAAACATCACGCGTGTCATTTGCCAGTTACCAGGCGAAATCCTCGAACGAGTCATCGAAAATTGGACTCAACGGATGGAACATCTGAGACGTAGCCGCGGCCAATATTTGATAGACATAATCTTCAAAAAATAAATGCCAAAGAATGTTCTTTCAAATGAAAATAAACATTCCCCATTCAATTTGAATTTTCCGTGTTTTGTTATTTAAAAAAGTAGGGAACCTCGAAATGGATCACGCTATATATTCAAGAAGCCACTTTTTACAACAGATTATGCGTATTATATTTTTTTCTGGAAATTATTTTTGAAATATTTGAGACGGTTTAACTTTTAGTATGCAGATCCATATCAATTTAAATCTTTGTGCTCTAGAAATAGCAGAAGAAAACGTACCACTAATTTATAGGTAAGTATCACTTGCAGGAAAAATAGGCATCACAATACTGGTATAGGGTTCGTTTAAGACAGAGTTTCCTAATCCTTTCAACCACACGGCAAACATGTAAAAAATCTTCAAGCTCCATTTTTACAAAAAAATATTGTAGATTATATTTCTATTTTAAAATAACTAATTAAATTGTAATTTTTCTTGAAAATTTCCTTGAAATTTCAGTTTTCTGCAAAATTTTGTTGGAACTGCATTTTGTTTTATAAAATTAAATGAAATTTAATCGCAATTGCGCTTTTCTACAAAATTAGTTGAAATTGAATTTTTCTTGAAAAATCGTTGAATTGTATTGCTTAGAAAATTTTCTTAAAATTGCATTTCTCTACAAATTTCTTGAAAATTATGTTGAAATTTCAAAGGTCGATGAGCTAGTTAAGCACCACTGAACGGATTAAAGATCGAAGAGCGTATTAATGGCCACTGGACTCATTAAAGATCTAAAAGTCGTTTAAAGGACGATGACTTCTGATTAGAGGCCATTCCCCGGATTAAAGGTCATTGACATATTAAAACTTTGTAAAGGCCCTATACACCACTAAGAGTTAAATTGAAAAAAGAAGACTTTATTAAAGGCCGGAAATGAAGGACATTTTCTAGAAAAATTTAATTTCGAAGACATTTTTAAGAAAAAAATGAATGTAAACGACATTTTCTAAAAAAAAATAATTTTGACATAATTTTCTAGAAAAAAACAACATTATCAATAAAATATATTTTCAAAAATATAAAGGGTCCGCTAAATAACTTTTTTTTTAAAATGCTATAAAAAAAACTACTAAATATTTTCTCAAATTTCTTTTTTTATTTGAAAGTACAATCCTTCCGGTTAATAATGGAAAATAATTTCATTCAAATGGCTGCCTTGGCTGGCCATGCAGTAGCCTACACGATCGGTCCAATTTTTAAGCACATTATCGATTGTGTGCAGCTGTATTTCACCAATGGCTTCACGAATATTGTCCTTTAAAGCGTCAATTGTCTCTGGCTTGTCGGCGTAACACTTATCTTTGAGGGCACCCCACACATAATAGTCCAACGGTGTCAAATCGCAGCTCCGAGGTGGCCAAACGACATAAGCTCTGCGGCTGATAATGCGATCTTCAAAAACAGGGCGCAAAACATCGAGTGTAGCTTCGGCTGTGTGGCACGTAGCGCCGTCCTGTTGAAACCAAATGTTGCCAATATCCCCCTCTTCAATTTTCGTGAACAAAAATTCGTTCAACATGCCCCGATAACGATCGCCATTGACTGTAACGGCCACTCCTTGCTCATTTTCGAAGAAAAATGGCCCAATTATGCCTCTGGACCAAAATCCGCACCAAACAAACTCGTTTTGGGTGAACGTTACATGGCCGACCCTTTATATTCTGATTACAATTTCTAGAAAAATTAAATTTTATAGAAAAATTACATATTCAATGTTTTTTAGAAAAATTCAACTTGGACGATTGTTTTTAAGAATACCAATTTTGACAAAATTTTCTATAAAAATTCGATTTCTATTAGATTCTTTCTGGAATTTTCTATAAAAATGCAACATCCACTAAATTCACAACAAATATGCAATTTTTTAAGGAAATTTGCAAGAAAATATTAATTTAGAAAAGATTATCTAGAAAAATAAAATTTCGTAAATTTTGAAGGACATAATTATTGCCTCTATTATAGAAAGCAAAGTTTTTTAAAAACGGTGAAGCAAATACATTTACTTGACAGCTCAGCTCCACGTATAGCTATTTCACGAATGCTACTGGTTTAGCTGTGATTATTCGGTCGATAATCCAGCTCCAAGAGGCATATCGTCTTCCAAACGAATACTAAGAATTATTACCTCACTTCCGTTATGCATTCCATAATAAATAGTATATGAGGCAAAAGATGTTCTAAAGCCAGGAGAATATCCTAGTGATAATCCGTTATGTTGTCTAAAAGTTGCAAAATTTCAATTAGAAACGATTCATTATTTTACTTTTTCGTTAGAGCTTGTTAAAACTACCAGTTAAAAAATATTTTAAATAAAACTTTAACAAAAAATATTAATATATATATTTTAAATTTACTTATGAAAAATATCTCCTGGGAAATCTATACGGCCATCTGGGGAGCGGCGCCGCCCCGGTTGGTAAGTTCCGACCTAGGATTATCTTTCTTTTTTAGCACATTTATTATTGTTATTAATAATATTCATTCGCACCATATCCCAAATTAATACTACTCATACGTAGAGGTGTCTGGTGGGATTTTCATTGTATCGAGTTCCGAATTAATTTCGTATTTACACATTTTATATGTTTAAAGGTTACATTTTTCTTTAGTAGTTTATTTTATAATATTTTTTTCGATTCGCTTTTAACTTTTTTCTTTTGTCCTGTTTGCATTTTTTTTTCTCAAAACGAACAGTCTATTCTATTCATATTTCATTTTGTAAAACAAACTTCACTACATTCTTTCAGCATTTCTACTTTTTTTGTCATCAAAGAAAGTTTGCGGTTATTCCCTTTAGATTGATACGTCTGTGATTTTAACTTTATAAAACATAGTTTTTTTGCTTTCACTTATTATAAGTTTACTAAGTTGTTTGCATGTTAGAGCAATATTCCAGCGTTTCTTGAAGCAAATGTTTCTGTTGAAACTAAGTTTTATTTATGGAGGTAAAATTTGCACATTAAATTGATGAGGAGAAACAATTGTTGAATACAAAAGAAGTTCAACTTTTCTTTGAATGTATTAATTAATGTAGTTGTAAATTTAAAAAACACTTAATCAATATACATTTTCTGAACATTTTAGATCTTAAGCAATATTTTTTGTTATATAGATTATTATTAATCATATGTTAATATTAATCATATGTACCCCTAATTATAGTTGTACTCGTATTTAGGAGAACAAATGTCATAGTTGTTGGACATAATTTCGATTTATAGCCTACAATATTTTTGCAATGTATTATTTACATTAAATAAGCGCTTTATTAATCATTCGCGTTTTAGTTCATTAAAAAATAATTCATATAATTATAATGAACATTAAAAATACAAATGTCAAGTGAATATTATTAATTGACCACATTTTTGGCTTATATCAACCATAATCTCTGTGGCGTATGATGGATTTCAAGTGCACTGCTAATGATTAATATTAAAAACCATAATGTTATTAATCATTTGCTTTTTGGCTCATTTAAATAATTCAAAAGGAAAATAAAGTAATCTATGTAATTTATAAACGATTTAAATCGTATTATTTCTCCATACTGATGAATCGAAGTCAAGGCAAAAAAAGGAATTTAAAGTATTTTCAATTTCAAATAGGTTTCTGTTAAAAAATATATTTTTAGGAAAATATGAAATTTAAATTTTAGTCATTATCGTTAATTGTTATATAGTTATTTTTGGTTTATAATAGTGAAAAATATGTATATGGAAGAATATAAATTATATTAAATAAACAAAAGCAATATTCATAACATTTCTTTTTAAATGCATAGTAAACATATTTATTCATATAAATGCGAAAAGTAATAAAGTCCACTTCATTAACCGCTCACCGAAATCACTTTATCGCTCAAAAGTCCATTATTTGTTTTGCAAACTTTTATGAAAACTCAGTTAATTGTCATTAATCAAAAATACTCCACAAATCATCATAACAATTGTATTCCCATAACAATTGTATTCCCTTAGGAACTGTTAGATTCTTTTGTAATATAAATTGGTCTCTTGAAGGCAAAAAATTCCTCAAAAGTCATTGTTGTAATTTTTAAATGTCTGTTTATGACAAACATTATCAGAATAGCGTATGATTAATAATATAGAAAAATCAAATAATAAATACAAGTGTGTAGACGGAGAAGCCTCAGACCAGGGAATTTGATGAATATAGAAATAAGTCTGCAATTAATTGTGTTCTTCAGACTGGGTTGTTTTGTAAAATATCTGTTATGAAGTAAATAAAACTAATTTATATTTCGTATTACATTTAAAGTTTCGCGGACTTTATTTCAACTTCATCAGATGTAATTATTGAAAATTAACTTGTTAATTTAATTTTTTCAATATTAAATATTACTAAAAACAAGAGATAATGGTACAAAATTTATAATAATAATTAATAAAAAATCAATAAGGAAACACAACTGTCGGGCGGACTCGTCTATATAATACCCTACATCACTCTGATAGATCAATATTTAGATCTGAAACCATAAATTTACAGCTCGCAGTATTTTTCCATTGATACTCGTATCTAGAAAAAAGCTCATAGACGTGTTTGCAAATGAATCAAAAACACCGTTCTGTCAAATTTCATAAAGATCGGATGTAAAACACAGTTTGAATAGAAACAGATATATTTGGGACCGATTTTCTTCAAATTTGCTTCTTCTTGATCCAAGCTATAAAATACATATTCTATAAGTTAAATCGATCATCAAAAATACGAAAAGAAATATTTTTTTTAAAAAAAAAATACATTTATGTTAACACAAAAAAGTCCATAAAAAATAGAAAAAAAATCGTAAAAAAATGTAATTCCATATTATAACAGCTAGCATGTTAACGGAGAAAACAATCGGGGTAGCATTTTTTGAAAACATCCTAAAATAATTTTTTTTCGAATTTTTTTGATGAAAATAGGAATATGGATTTGGGACGTATCCAGTTTGTGTAGTTTAGATATGTAGAAGATATGCCTCGTTGGTCTGCTTGCGACACTTTCTCTATTTTCCCGCCGATCTACTCAACAGATTACGCTAATATTTGGCATGTACATCGAGAATAATAGAGAGATTTTTAAGATGGCTTTTTTTTTCAATCCTTTGGAAAAAAATTTATAAGGTTTCTCTCTCTAAAAAATTTTATTTTGAAATACAAAATGTTATTATTCTGTAGACTATTATTTGTCATTAAATATTTAGATTCTGCGTAAAGTCTACTTCTGATAACGGGTGATCCAAGTAGAGATACTTTTTTCAATAGCCTTTTTTTGACAGATCATGTGTGAGTCGTGTTATGCAGTCATGTTATTTTTGTAAAATATTGTTTTGCATTTCATCATGGAAAGACTTACGCCTAAACAACGTTTACAAATCGTTCAACTTTATTACGAAAATTCACGTTCTGTGAGGAATGTGTTTCGTGCCATTCGCTCAACTTATGGTCAACATAATCGGCCTACTGAGTGTACTATTCGCAACATCATCACCCATCTTGAGACCCAGCATTCATTATTGGATAATATTCGACCGAATAGACCGCGTCCAGCACGCAGTGAAGAAAAAGTAGCGGCCGTAGCTGAGAGTGTACACGAAGGCCGTGGAGAGTCGATTCGGCGCCGTTCGCAGCAACTCGGACTGACGTATGGAACGACTTGGCGCATTTTACGTCGAGATCTTAAATTGAAAGCATACAAAATACAGCTTGTGCAAGAACTGAAGTCGCCCGACCTTCCCAAGCGACATCGCTTCGCTCTATGGGCTCTTGAAAAGTTCCAAGAAGATCCGACGTTTTCGAGCCAAATTTTATTCAGCGATGAGGCCCATTTCTGGCTCAATGGGTATGTAAACAAGCAAAATTGCCGCATGTGGGACGAAGAGCAACCTGAAGTGATTCAAGGGCTGCCGCTTCATCCAGAAAAAACAACGGTTTGGTGTGGTTTGTGGGCCGGTGGAATCATCGGTCCATATTTCTTCAAAAATGATGCCGGTGAGAACGTAACCGTCAATGCCGACCGTTATCGTGCCATGATAACAGACTATTTGAAGCTGGTGATCTTGAAGCTCGTGATCTCCGCGACATTTGGTTTCAACAAGACGGCGCCACTTCCCACACATCGCATCAATCAATGGATTTATTGAGAGAACACTTCGGTGAGCAGATAATTTCACGTTTTTGGCCGGTCGATTGGCCACCAAGATCGTGTGATGTCACACCGTTAGTCTTTTTCCTGTGGGGACATGTAAAGTCTAAAGTTTATGCGGACAAACCCGCATCGATTCAGGCCTTGGAGCAAAACATCACGCGTGTCATTTGCCAGTTACCAGGCGAAATCCTCGAACGAGTCATCGAAAATTGGACTCAACGGATGGAACATCTGAGACGTAGCCGCGGCCAATATTTGATAGACATAATCTTCAAAAAATAAATGCCAAAGAATGTTCTTTCAAATGATAATAAACATTCCCCATTCAATTTGAATTATCTGTGTTTATACCCTACACCACACTGTGGTACAGGGTATTATAACTTGGTGCATTTGTTTGTAACACCCAAAAGGAGAAGAAATAGACCCATCGTTTATTATACCGATCGACTTAGAATCACTTTCTGAGTCGATTTAGCTATGTCCGTCTGTCCGTCTGTCTGTCTGTCTGTCCGTCTGTGCATGTATTCTTGTAATCAAAGTACAGGTCGCAATTATGGTCCGATCTCGACGAAACTTTACACATATCTTTTTTTTGGCCCAAGGACGATCCCTATTGAATTTGGTTAAAATCGGTTCAGATTTAGATATAGCCCCCATATATATGTTAGCCCCGATTTGACATGCATGTAAGCGCTGTAAAAACTTTATTTTATATCCGATCAGTATGAAATTCGGCAGGAAAAGGTTTCTTATTACATGAATGAACTCTGTTAAATTTGGAAGAAATCGGTTCAGATTTAGATATAGCCCCCATATATACATTACCCCCGATTTGACATATAAGCGCTGTAAAAATGTTATTTTATATCCGATCAGTGCGAAATTTGGCAGAAAGAGGTTTCTTATTACATGAAGGAATACTGCTAAATTCGGAGAAAATCGGTTCAGGTTTAGATATAGCCCCCATATATACGTTACCCCCGATTTGACTTGTAAGCGCTGTAAAAATGTTATTTTATATCCGATCAGTATGAAATTCGGCAGAAAGAGGTTTCTTATTATATGAATGAACACTGTTAAATTTGGAAGAAATCGGTTTAGATTTAGATATAGCCCCCATATATACGTTACCCCCGATTTGACATGTAGGCGCTGTAGAGACTGTATTTTATATGCGATCAGTACGAAATTCGACAGAAGGAGGTCTTTTTACATGAATGAGTATTCAGGGAAGATCGGTTCGGATTTATATTGATTGTACCTCCTGATTTGGTATCAAACCGCTATAGAAGTTGTATTTTACTTCCGATCATTAAAATTTTCCAGAAAGATGTTTCTCAATTTAGGAACGAATATTGCTTAATTTAGCGATTATCGTTTCAGAATTAGATAATATGTTTCTATCCATTTACCAATTATTCCAAATTATTATGGCAATGACCCTTATCGCATTGTTAAGGAGGTGTAGGGTATTATATAGTCGGCCCCGCCCGACTTTCTGCCTTTCCTTACTGGTTTTTTCTTTAAAAAAGTAGGGAACCTCGAAATGGATCACGCGTTACATCCAATACAGCGAAAAATTAGTTTTTAACTTATTTTTGCATTTTCGCGAATAATTTGCACATTTTTATTCAACCTCCTTAGAGCTCGTTTAAGAAACCGTAAGAATCATGTATCAGAAGTAGATTTTACGCAGAATCTAAACATTTAATGACAAATAGTCTACAAAATAATAACGTTTGTATCTCAAAACATATTTTTTTTTGAGAGAGAATTTTTATAAATTTCTTCCCAACAAATGGGAAAAAACTCCATCTTGAAAATCTGCACACATATGGAGGAAAATCTTCTTTTGAATCTAAAAATATTTCGAAAAAATGAAATGGGTCCGAATCCGCGAAAATTAAGTTTTTGTGTTTATTTTCGCGTTATTGAGGTAAATTTTTTGCGGAAAACGATTAAATCATTCGAATGCTAGTGAAAAAGCCCTCAATATTCCTATAACAAAATATTGTTATATTCAGTGGTTAAAGCACAAAAAATACTCAAACATCATACCCTAGGCTTGAAGAGTCAATATACTACCACCGCCCAAGCAGCCAATATTCAGCGGTAATTCCCAAACTTGGCAGATATATTAATTGGGTATAGCGTCAGTCATACACAAAGTTTGAACCAATTCGGGCAATAAAAAAATTTTAGGCAGGACATTTTTCATGAATTTCACACTATGACTAAAAAATGTAACCGAATATAAACAAGTAAAAGCGTTAAGTTCGGCCTTGCCGAATCTTTATATATACCCTCCACCATGGAGAGCATGTGAATGGTTTCGGGCACAAATAATGTCATATTGTCAAGTTTCAGCCCGATTCGTTGAAATTTGTGGTTTTTGTTGCGTTAATAAGTCAAATCTAAGGGGACCTTTGTATGGGGGCTATATAAAAACATGGACCTATGACTATCGTTGTTCGTGTGAAGGATTCAGGTTTTAAATAAAGCCTACCTACAAATTTTCAGCCCGATTAGTTGACATTTGTGATATATACGACGTTAAGAAATCAAATCAGGGATATATTGGGGCTATATCCAAAAATGGAGTGATATTGCCCATTTTCAATCCCAACATACCTGCAGATATAAGAGTATATGTCCCAAATTTCAGTCACCTATCTCAAGTATTATAGATTGTAGCATGATTACAACGGACGGACAGACGGACATGGATAAATCGTCTTAGAATTTTACGGCGATTAATAATAAATATTCTTTATGTGGTCTCAGATCAATATTAAGTGGTGTTACAAACAGAGTGACAAAATGAATATACCTCCCATCCTATGGTGGAGGGTATAAAAAGAGGTAGCAGCCTCTCACAAATCCATAAGAGAAAATGGATTTTTGGGACCCAACTTTTGTAAAAGTTATGGACGAAATACTAAGGTAGGTCTGGTAATTCAGGATACTTTTACACCCTCACTTTTGGGATACGAGGGTATATATCATTTGCTACGGACCAAAAGTATAACACATGTGACCTATATTCGTTTTGGGTTATTTTAAGTCGAATAAGCAATGCCCGCCCGTCCGTATGTATGTCTGCTGGCTGCTGCGCACTATAACTCTCGAAAGGAGTAACCGATTGACTTCAAATTTGGTATGCGGTAATATTTTTATCTCCGGCTAAGTTCTAAGATAGGCCATATTGGTCCATTCCTTCTAGTACATCCCCCACAAAGGGTTAACATTTGGTGAAATATTGATTCTTTAATAACATCTATACTACTTGCTCGAATCGTCTGAAATTCCACACATAGGTTAGGTTAGGTTGAAGAGAGGAGCCGTTTAAACGTTTCATTTCCGTGGACATACACTTAAGCCAGTGGTTTAGTTTCAGAAGACTTCTTGTTTTCTTTTCATTTGGGTCACCCCACAGTATCTTTGCAGTTGCTCCTACTGTTGCGCTGTTCCACACAGTTTTGTGAGCCATCACTGCCCAGTGCTTCAACTCATTTTTCGTGGCTTCGAAAGGTTTCCAATTTTCCAAGTTTATTACTCGAAGTTCTCTGCCCTTTGAAGCCAAGCTGTTTGCCCGTTCATTTCCAATCACTCCGTTGTGTCCTGGTACCCAGCAAATACGCAGTTCATCATGCACTGAGTAATTATTTATCGTTCTTTTACAGTTTAACACCGTTCTGGATTTGACCCTTTCCGATGTTATTGCTTAAATCGCCATTTGGCTATCTGTGAAGTTGTTGGCATATTTAGGCTTTGTGGAGTTACTGAGCCAGTTCACACACTTCGTGATTGCGCGAACTTCTGCTTGAAATACCGTGTAATGGTCAGGGAGGCGGAAGTGAAGTTCGACTTCTGGTTCATCAATAAAAAGTCTCAGACCCGTCCTTCCTCCTCGCTTGGACCCATCCGTGTAGCAGCTGGTTCCCACTGGCACACGGGCCAAAGTTCCATTTTCCCAGGAGCGTCTGTCTGGCACAAACGAATCACCGGTAGCAGTAAGCCGCACTTCAGGAATGCGGTCGGAGATATCTGGCGTTTGAATGTGACCCACAAGAGATTCTAAAATTTTCTGATGATACGACTTGTGGTCTCGATTTATCCATTCACCCATCACTTGTAGACTTCTTGCTGTTAGGGCTGCCTCATACTTTATACGGATGTCTATTGATTGGATGTGCAGTATAGGCTCCAACGCTTTTGTTGGTGCAGTTCTAAATGCCCCTCTTATGCCTAGACAGCACATACGTTGAATTTTTTGCAAAGGTATTACGTTGCACTTCTTGTCCATTGATGTCCACCACACTACACAGGCGTAGGTGATTATTGGTCTAATCACGCTCATGTAAAGCCAGTGAGTCATATTTGGACGTAGTCCCCAATTTGAACCTATAGCTCTTCTGCACAACGACAAACATCTGTGGGCCTTTGTAACTCTTTCTTCGATATGATCTTTCCAGTACAGTTTCTGATCCAAGATTACTCCCAAGTATTTTACCTTTTTAGTTATAGCAATTGTCTTATTCAGGAATCGAGGTCGGGTAAAACGTGGGATCTTCGTTTTCCTTGTTATTAGACATATTTCTGTTTTGTCTGGGTTAACATTTAATCCCCTTGGTTGTGTCCAGTTATATGGTATGTTAAGTACCTCTTCAGCTCTTCTGCATAATAGATTTGGACGAAAGCCCCTTAGAAGTATTACCAGGTCGTCTGCATAACAGACTGGTTTAAGTCCTTCATTGTTGAGGGCTTTTAGGAGACTGTGTATCGTCGTAACCCATAGAAGAGGCGATAAAATGCCCCCCCTGAGGTATACCACGATTTACCATGTCTCTAATTTTTACGTCATATGACCCACAAATAATCCAACTATTCCTTAGCATATTGTTGATCCAGTTTTTCAGCGCCCGATCAACCTGAAACTCGTCTAAGGACTGGATAAGTGTATCGATCTGTACATTGTTAAATCCGCCCTCAATGTCTATGCAAACAGCAAGTGTATACATTTCATTACTGAACGACTCTTCTATGTTCTGCCTTTGACATAGGCGTGTTGTTTGAATTTTAGCCTGTCATCCGCTATTCTACTTTTGACCATGTCATCAATTATTCGCTCTATTGTTTTTAACAGGAAAGAAGTTAGGCTAATGGGTCGATAGGCCTTTGGGGTCGTATAACTCGCATTGCCAGGCTTTGGTATGAAGACCACCCTTGATTCCTGCCAGTTTTTTGGGGTATAAGAATGGGTTAGGCATGCAGTGAATACTCCAGCAAGATGAGTTGATACCAGATCCACTTCATTCTGCAGAAGTGCTGGAAATATTCCATCCGGTCCCGCAGCCTTAAAGGAAGAGAAACTTTTTATCGCTTCTTTAACCATACCATCTGTTATATCCGTAATAGGTACTTGATGCAATACATTTTCATTCTGTAACTGTTCCTCTGTTGGTCCAGCATTACCAGTCGGAAAATGAGTTTTCACCAAGAGCCTTACGGTCTCCTCTATAGTTTCCATCCTTTTACCCGTGTCATCCACCAATGTTTCGGTTTGGACATGAGTTTTTGAGAGGAACTTTTTCCACACATAGTATTAGTTTATTAGTAGATATCACCTCGAGAAAAATGGGCGAAGTTGTTACACCCCTTTTAGTACCTCCCACACAAATGGATCATTTTGCACCAAAAGTTAACAGCTTATAACATTTATACCTGTGCATAAAAATAAATGAAAATTTGGCCAGTGTTATGATTTTATAGCGCCTATAGTCAAGTGTTAATTTAATTGATTACAGCGTGAGTACCAATGCACGAAAATACAACAACATTTTGCAAAGTGTAACGATTTTAAAGTACCTCTAGCCTTGTGATAAATCGGCGTTATCACCACGCCCATTTTTGTACCTCCCACACAAAATGGCCAAATAATACCACTTCACATTTTTTCACATATGATTTTAAAATTCCTTTGAATGAAATTTTACTCGTAGTGTTTTTTTGAAACAGAAGAAAAGTGTCCAAAATTGCCAGACCTACCTTAGTATTTCGTTCATAACATTTACAAATATTTAGGCCACAATTGTGGCATATTCTGTGTAATTTTAGAAAAAAATCGAAGGTTGGTACCCCTTTTTAACCCTCCACTATAGGATGGGGCTATACAAACTTTGTCATTCCGTTTGCAACACCTTGATCTGCGACTCCATAAAGTATACATATTGTTGATCGTCGTGAACTTGTAAGACGATTTAGCCATGTCCGTCTGTCTGTCTGTCAGTCCGTCTGTCTGTTTGGTTAAAATACTTCTTACAGATGCAGGTCGTTTGGAATTGCAAATGAGCCATATGGGTCAATGTTTTGATATAGCTTCCCTATTGAGGTCGTTCCAAAATACGGTTTTTGAACCATAGATACCAAATTTTTAAAGCAATTTAGGTGAAACCTTGCAGTTTGTTATCTATTTTGACAAGAATTTATCACAACAAAAATTTTACAAATCGGTTTTCTAAGCAATTTTGCTAAAACTTCGCAGGTGGTATACTACTTTGGAAAGAATTCATCTTATAAAAATTTATACAAATCAGTTTATGTTTGGTAATTCGAGTCGTCCCCGTGTAGAGCTAGCTCTCAAATATGCTAATTTAAGCTATAAATACGAAATTTGTCTCGGCCGAACTTAACGCTTTTGCTGGTCTTTAATGTCAGTTATATCAATTAAATTCAATACTTTTTGGTGTTTGTTTAACGCTCATTAAGTGGCAAATGATTATATGCGACTTATTAGACTCTGACTATGTGTCGTATGATTAATTGTAATTTCGTTGCGAATGATTAATTTTAAATGTTCTACAATATAAATCATTCGCTTTTGAACACTTTGAACTTCTTGGAAATATCAATCACTTTTATATGAATCTTAATAAAATTAACTTAATTTATAACTTATGGAAATCACATTATACTGCGCAATTATTGTAAAATTCGGATGAAATGGTTATTAATATGAAATGTGCACAAGTAATAGTATCTATTCTTAGCTCTTATTAAAATTACTATTCATGAAAGTCACAAACATTTTAAAGTTTAATTAACATTTAAATTGCATTGAAAACATTCCTATTGAAATATTTCTAAATTTTCTTGGTAATAGTTGCAACTCATTAATCCCAAATATACTCGAATAAGCAATAAATCACCATAATGAATTACATATGCATTCCCTTTGACGTCCATTCAACTTTCTTTCCATTACAAAATGTACTCTCTATTGACTCTTTCTTTCTGTCTAAAAGCACAAATTGCAATTTAAGTCAATATTATTTGTTGAACTGTAATTGTTTTTTCCAACTCGTATTGTGGTTTTTACCTTAAATAAATATTTATACGTTTATCGAACATGATGCAATTATTGTACATTTTATATGTCTTTAATTATTGATTTCAATACATCAACAAATAAACAAACTCTCTGGTGAAGCAAAAAAAAAGGTATAGTAGTTGGACCATAAACTCAATTCTTTGCAATAACATTCGTTTCCAAGGAAAATGTATTGACATACAAGTATCAACATATTGGCAAATGTACGAGTACGATTAAGAGTATATATAATATATACATGGAACATAAATAAATTATGACCGAAAATAGTGATGTTTATTTGCCAAACATCATTGGGCAGCAGAAGTTGATGGAGCACAGTGGCCCAAAACAAAATAAAAATAGTAATGAAATGTCGAGACCATTCATAAGTAGAAATGTTGTGAATTGAAAGGAATAAATACGTAAAGAAAAAAATCATCCGATAATGATTCTATTAAATAAAGCAGGAAAACTCATAGCTAATCGATTCGAGTCAAATAATAATTAAAACAAGTAAAAGCGTTAAGATCGGCTATGTCGTATTTTATATACCCTCCACCATGGATAGCATGTGACCTCACAAAATAACTCAAACCTAAAGAAAATAACACCGAAAAACAAAAAATATAGTAGATGAGAACAGTAGGAAACATATAGTAGATGAGAACAGTAGGAATCACAGCAAGTTAGATGCTATATATGGGGTCTATATCAAAACATTGACCGATATGGCCCATTTGCAATCCCAAACAACCTGCAACTATAAGAAATATTTATACCTAATTTGATCAACCTAGCTCTATTATTGCGGACTGTAGCGTGATTACCACAGACGGACGGACGGACGGACAGACGGACATGGCTAAATCGTCATTTTATACCCCCATCCTATGGTGTAGGGTATAAAAATTTCGAATTAGTTTTCAGATCAAATTTCCAGATCAGTTTTCAGATAAAATTTTCCTTTGAATTTTCACAATACAATTTCGCTTATAGTTTAAAATTGAAAAAAAAAACGATGTAATTGAATTAAGTTATCCATTTTTTGTTTTCATGAAATAAATAATTTTAAAGATGTTCTTTTGCACTTTAAACTATAATAACAGTTTTTGCCAGATAGCGGAATTTATCATTTATCAGAATTAAATCGGCACTTTTAGTACTTAAAATAATGTTGAAAATATTTTTTGGGCCACTGTGCGTTTTATTAAAAAACTGTATTTATTTTCATGGATAAAAGTCTTTGCAAATACCAATATACATACGATTACTTGTATACATATTTTATATGAAGTATGTACGTATATAAATAGACGTCATGTGTAGTTAGTTATTTTTGGTCAGAATGTAATACAGCATGAGTATACAAGGTTTCAATCTACAAAAAATATTTGCCAAATAAAGTGTTCATCAGAGTGGGTAACATTTGAATTTAATTGTTTAAAAAAATCTTTGTATTACTGGAGGAAGTTTATTTCCAGCAACTCGGAAATTTCTTCAATAACTGATTAATTAGAATGTTTTAATGTTTTTAGCATTTTGAAAAATTGATTTTAATATGGTGATGTATTTCAATTTTGATGTTTTTAGTATATCCTAAACTTTAGTGAAAAAGAGTGTACGAGTAAATAGTAACACACCGAAGAAGTACCCTTAGAGTCTTAGTACACGGAGGAAAATCGCATTTTTTAATATGTTTGAATTCAAAGAAAATATACTTGTAACCAAATTTTTTAAATATTATATATTTTTGAACAAATATATTTTATTTGAAAATCAACAAAATTAGTTTCGAACGCATATATTAATATATTACAACAAAATATATTTGCGAACTGACTGTAACAAATAAAATATGTGTTTGGACACAAACAAAGATATTGTTTAAGAATTCATCCAAATACATTACAAAAAAATATTTTAACTTTGCTGACTTTGTCAATTTTTAATTTTATTTTTTCCCAAATTTCGTGTTATACTCTATAAATATATAAATATACGAATTCGTATATATAAATAGTCCAATTGTCAATCCATCAATGCTATTTTTCGTTACCAAAGATTATACGATTTAAATTTTAATAGAATTTTACAAACATATAAAATTTCAAAAAAATTAACCTTTAATTTCTAAAAAAAAAAATAAATTAAGGCATCTATACATTGCCAAAATATTTAAATACAAATTAATCATTGTTTCGGAAATATTATATTCATATAAAAAAAATATAAGGATGAAAACATAATTTTGTTTAGAACAACATCCTCCCAAACATATAATATTTGTGAGTGTCAAATATTATATATTTGGACTGTACCCTAAACATATTCATGTTTCCAGCAGAATATGTTTGGAACAATATACTACAGAAGCGATTTTTTTTCAGCGTGTATGTTCTTCGGAAATTCGTTTTGGGATATATTAAGTCATTTGATGTCCGTTCCTCCGTCCGTCTTTCTGTCTCGTGCTTGTGCGCACGATAACTCTCGTAAGAAGTAACCGATTGACTTAAATTTTTGAATGTGGTAATATTTATACCCTACACCACACTGTGGTACAGGGTATAAATATTATCTCTTATCTTTTTGTTTGTAACACCCAAAAGCATAAGAGATAGATCCATTGTTTATTATACCGATCGACTTGTAATCACATTCTGAGTCGATTTAGCTATGTCCGTCTGTCTGTCTGTAGAAGTATTATTGTAATCAAAGTACAGGTCGCAATTATGGTCCGATCTTAACGAAACTTTGCACATATCTTTCTTTAGGCCCAAGGACGATTCCTATTGAATTTGGTTAAAATCGGTTCAGATTTCTATATATGTACCTCCGATTTGGCATATATGCACTGTATAAGCAACATTTTTGAACCGATTTATACAAAAATTGACAGAGAGTAGTCTTATGATACACTTAGAGACAATACAAAATTTGGGAAAAATCGGTTCAGATTTAGATAGAGTCCCCATATATATGTTACCCTCGATTTGAAATTCAAGCGCTGTAGAAACTGTATTTTATATCCGATCACAGCGAAATTCTGCAGAAAGAGGTTTCTTATTACATGAAGGAATACTGCCAAATTCGGAGAAAATCGGTTCATATTTAGATATATCCCCCATATATATGTTAGTCCAGATTTGACATCTAAGCGCTGTAGAAACTGTATTTTATATCCGATCAGTATGAAATTCGACAGAAAGAGGTTTCTATTTTACATGAATGAGTATTCAAGGAAAATCGATTCAGATTTATATATAACCTCCATATATATGTTCTTCCTGATTTGGTTACAAAGCGCTATAGAAGTTGTACTTTAATTCCGATCATTACAAAATTCTCCAGAAAGATGTTTCTCAATTTAGGAACGAATATTTATTCCAAATTATTATCGCAATGACCCTTATCGCATTGTTAGGGAGGTGTAGGGTATTATATAGTCGGCCCCGCCCGATTTTCTGCTTTTCCTTACTGGTTTTTCTCTATCTCTGACCACGTCTGAAGATGGGCGATATTGATTCACGCCTTCTAGAACCACCTTCACCACAAAGTGTTCAAATTTAGTGAAATATTAAATTTAGTGACATCTCTAATAACTTTTATAC
Organism: Eudasyphora cyanicolor; assembly: GCA_963930755.1. Lineage (NCBI taxonomy): Eukaryota > Metazoa > Arthropoda > Insecta > Diptera > Muscidae > Eudasyphora > Eudasyphora cyanicolor. The sequence goes on from OZ005737.1 coordinate 64,132,621, forward strand.
TTTTTATCGGAATCTTAAAATATTTTGCACTATTTTCTATTCCTCATTCAATTTCAACGAGATCGGTTAAGGACTGCCTGAGTTGGAGTTTTTTATTTCCCGGACTTTTTCAATTCCCGGGAAAGCGGGATATTTTTAACCGTTCCCGGGATCCCGCATAATGAAGGTACAAAATGTGTATTTTGTATATATAAAATTACTTTAAGACATATATTCAAAACAAACATAAAACATAGAAGAACTCTATTTATTTTTTATTAAATAAATATATATTTTTAAATTGAAGTGTGTTTAGATGAAAAACGTATGTACGAAAAAATACATTGTTAAATTAAAATAAGTAAAAGCGTTAAGTTCGGCCATGTCGAATATTATATACCCTCCACCATGGATTCCACTCAATTCTATTACTGGAAAAATCTTTTGGATATGGAGCAAATCATGAAACGATCCGTTTTGTTTAAGCAAATTATTAAGAAAACCAGTAAGGAAAGACAGAATGTCGGGCGGGGCCGACTATATAATGCCCTACACCTCGCTAGCAATATTTTCGCATTTTGCGATAAGAATATGGCAGTGTTCATACATGTAATAAGAAAACTCTCTCTGCCGAATTTCGTACTGATCTGATACAAAATACAGTTTCTACAGCGCTTACATGCCAAATCGGGTGGCTATATCTAAATCTGTACCGACTTTGACTGATTTCAATATCAATAGGGCGCGTCCTTTGGCCAAAAAGAGCTAAATTTCATCACAATCGGACCATTAGTACGACCTGCAATTTGATTACAACGATACATCTATATACATACGGACGGACTGACGGACGGACAGACGGGCATGGTTAAATCGACTCAGAAAGTGATTCCAAGTCGATGGGTATAATAAACGATGGGTGTTACAAACAAATGCACAAACTCATAATACCATGGACCACAGTGTGATTTAGGGGATAAAAACGAACGCTGAAAATGCCGTATTTATGGCTTAAATTAGCATATTTGAGAACTAGATCTACAAGGGGACCACAACAATATAAAAACTGATTTTTATAAATTTTATTGAGAGGAATTCTTGCCAAAATAGAATACAAACTGCAAAGTTTCAGCTAAATTTCTTAGAAAATTTGGTTTTTATGGCTTGAATAAGCCTTTTTGGAAGCGACATCTATAGGTGGACTATAACAAAATATGAACTGATTTAAAAAAAATTACTGCGATGTATTCTTGTCTTAATTAAATACAAACCGCAAAGATTCAGTTCAAATGCTTAGAAAATATGGTATTTATGGCTTTAATACATATATTTTGGAGCGGCCTCTATAGGGTGACTATAACAAAATATGAACGGATTTGTACAATTTTTGCTGTGATGAATTCTTGTCAATAATACAATACAAACTGCAAAGTTCCTGCTAAATTGCTTTAAAAATGTGGTATCTATGGCTCAAAACCCGTATCATAGAGCGGCCTCTATTGGGGAGCTATATCAAAACATTGACCGATATGGCCCATTTGCAATCCCAAACTACCTGTAACTATAAGAAGTATTTCTACCAAATTTGTTCATCCTAGCTCTATTTCTACGGACTGTAGCGTAGACCGGGTCACCAAAAAAGTCAAATGCGAGGCGGAATATTAAAGGCGACCTCGAGACAAGTGCAAAAACATTTTTTAAAATTTTTTCCGAGCCCGCGGAATCGGCCCAAAATCGTTTTTTTATTGTATCGGGTCACCAAACAAGTTATCGAAAATCCATTTTTTAAAATTTTTTCCGAGCCCGCGGAATCGGCCCATAATCGTTTTTTTATCGTACCTTTTTTGTTTGTAGCTCGATGTCACATGCGATATATCAATGTGTTGGTCTCGACGAGTACTACATTGCCTCATAGATGTCTTTTTTGTTTTTGAATAAAAGAGTGTACACCCAAAGCTAAATGTTCATGGTTTTTAAAAAGCTTTAATCCTATAGAAAAATATTTTTAAATTTTAGGGGTAGAAAATGCAGTAAGTGGAGTTTTTATTAGAAAATAACTTTGTACATCAGCGTCGTCTATGAGGAAAATCTAGTACTTATTGAGACCAACACATTAATGTATCGCATGTAAAAATCGAGCTACAAACAAAAAGTTATGATAAAAAAACGATTTTGGGCCGATTCCGCGGGCTCCGAAAAAATTGAAAAAAATGTTTTTGTGATTGTCTCGAGGTAAGCTATCATATTCCACCTCGCATTCGGGAACTTTTTTTTGTTACATGGAGGCCAACCCGGTTTACTGTAGCGTGATTATACCAGACGGATGGACGGAAATACATAGCGAAATCGTCTTAGCATTTTACGACGATTAAGAATATATATGCCTAATGGGAACTCGGATCAATATTTAGAGGTGTCCCAAACGGGGTGACAATATAAATATATCCCCATCCTATGGTGGCGGGTTTAATTAACTTAACGTATTCTATAGAAGGCAAATTTGGATTTCATTCCAATTCCGAACGGAATTGAACTGTGTGACAGGACCCTAAATCTGAACCGATTTCCCCCAAATTTGGCAGTGTTCATTCATGTAAAAAGAAACCTCTTTCTGCTGAATTTCGTACTGATTGGATTTAAAATACAGCTGCTACAGCGCTTACATATTAAATCTGGTGTAGGTTTAGCTTTAGGTTAGGGTGGCAGCCGTTTTCTTATTTTTCTTCAGCTCATATAGACCAGTTTAGGTGCCTAGCGGAACCACGGGCTAGAATGCCCTACATCGAAACCAACCTGTTTGATATACAATGTATCGATAGCACTAATATTGGTACTGGAAAGATCTGTTAGGCTGCCTAGAAAGGCCTACCCCAGTAGGTCCAATCGTCGTTTACTCAAAGCGGGACATTCGCATAGAAAGTGCTCAATGCTCTCCACTTCTTCCTCATCTCCACAGCTTCTGCAGAAGTCATTAGAGTTAATACCCAATCTTCTGCAGAAGTCATTGGAGTTAATACCCAATTTGCTGGCGTGTTCGCCGATCAGGCAGTGTCCCGTCAGAACTTATACTAACGTAGACAATATTTTCCTTTCTAGTGCGAGAAGATATTTTGACCTTCTTACCTTGACCAGATTTGTCAAGCTACCCTACAGGTGCCGATTTGTGTCTATCTTTCGTTGTACTGCCTGATTGCCTCTTGCCTAAGCCAAAACTTGCACGTGGATAGTGGCGCACCAATATATGCAAATTCTTCAAGAATTTGTAAAGTCGTCCCTTTCTTAGCAAGTTCATCGGCTTTGCAGTTCCCCGGGATATCTCTATGCCCAGGCACCCATATGAGGTGTATATTCAACTGTTCAGCCATCTCGTTAAGAGATCTGCGGCAGTCGAGGGCTATTTGTGAATTTAGGGATGTGGCCTCCAGAGAATTGATGGCAGCCTGGCTGTCCGAGTAAATGACAACGCCAGTGTTGGTTACTATGTTCCGACTCAGCGACTTCCCATATTGTCATTATTTCGGCAAGGTATCTGGTAGTCTGTGACTTATATCCAAATTAAGTTCTTCACAGTGTACTCCGAAGCCAACGTATTCATCAAACTTCGAACCTTCCGTATAGAAGTGGAGATGGTTTCTATTTCCGGGTATTCAGCCATCCCAATCTGGGGTAACATATATGTATATGGTGGCTATATCAAAATCTGATCTAAGTCTATCTAGAGTCTTCTATCTATCAATTTATGTACAGATCGGCTAAAAATGTTGCTTCCCAGAACATTTCTGCCAAATCGGAGGTACTTATATATGGGAGCTATATGTAAATCTGAACCGATTTCACCAAATTCAATAGGGATCGTCGTTGGGCCAAAATAATAAACTCAGAAAGTATAGTAAACAATGGGTTTCATTGTTTACTATACAATTTCTTATCATTTTGGGTGTTACAAACAAATGCACAAAGTTATAATACATATATGAAATAGGAAATTTTTATATTTTACTGCGAAAATGTAGTTTTTGGAGATATAGAGGAAATTATAACCAGTAAGGAAAGGCAGAAAGTCGGGCGGGGCCGACTATATAATACCCTACACCTCCCTAATAATGCTATAAGGGTCATTGCGATAATAATTTGGAATAATTGGTAAATGGGTAGGAACATATTATCTAAGTCTGAACCGATAATCGCTAAATTAAGCAATATTCGTTCCTAAATTGAGAAACATATTTCTGGAAAATTTTAATGATCGGAAGTAAAGTACAACTTTTATAGCGCTTTGATACCAAATCAGGAGCAACATATGTATGGATGTTATATATAAATCTGAACCGATTTTCCCTGAATACTCATTCATGTAAAAATACATCTTTCTGTCGAATTTCGTACTGATCGGATATAAAATACAATCTCTACAGCGCTTACATGTCGAATCGGGAGTAACATATATATGGGGCTATATCTAAATCTGAACCGATTTTCTCCGAATTTGGCAGTATTCCTTCATGTACAAAGAAACCTCTTTTTGCCGACTTTCGCATTGATCGGATATAAAATAACATTTTTACAGCGCTCACATGTCAAATCGGGGGTAACGTATATATGGGGGCTATATATCTAAATCTGAACAGATTTCTTCCAAATTTAAAAGTGTTCATTCATATAATAGGAAACCTCTTTCTGACGAATTTCATACTGATCGGATATAAAATACAGTTTTTACAGCGCTTACATGTGAAATCGGGGGTAACATATATATGGGGGTTATATCTAAATCCGAACCGATTTTCTCCGAATTTGGCAGTGTTCCTTCATGTAATAAGAAACCTCTTTCTGCCGAATTTCGCACTGATCGGATATAAAATACAGATTTTACAGCGCTTACATGTGAAATGCTATAAGGGTCATTGCGATAATAATTTGGAATAATTGGTAAATGGGTAGGAACATATTATCTAAGTCTGAACCGATAATCGCTAAATTAAGCAATATTCGTTCCTAAATTGAGAAACATATTTCTGGAAAATTTTAATGATCGGAAGTAAAGTACAACTTTTATAGCGCTTTGATACCAAATCAGGAGCAACATATGTATGGATGTTATATATAAATCTGAACCGATTTTCCCTGAATACTCATTCATGTAAAAAGACATCTTTCTGTCGAATTTCGTACTGATCGGATATAAAATACAATCTCTACAGCGCTTACATGTCGAATCGGGAGTAACATATATATGGGGCTATATCTAAATCTGAACCGATTTTCTCCGAATTTGGCAGTATTCCTTCATGTACAAAGAAACCTCTTTTTGCCGACTTTCGCATTGATCGGATATAAAATAACATTTTTACAGCGCTCACATGTCAAATCGGGGGTAACGTATATATGGGGGCTATATATCTAAATCTGAACAGATTTCTTCCAAATTTAAAAGTGTTCATTCATATAATAGGAAACCTCTTTCTGACGAATTTCATACTGATCGGATATAAAATACAGTTTTTACAGCGCTTACATGTGAAATCGGGGGTAACATATATATGGGGGTTATATCTAAATCCGAACCGATTTTCTCCGAATTTGGCAGTGTTCCTTCATGTAATAAGAAACCTCTTTCTGCCGAATTTCGCACTGATCGGATATAAAATACAGATTTTACAGCGCTTACATGTGAAATCGGAGGTAACATATATATGGGGGCTATATCTAAATATGAACCGATTTATTCCAAATTTAACAGTGTTCATTCATATGATAAGAAACCTCTTTCTGCCGAATTTCAGACTGATCGGATATAAAATAAAGTTTTTACAGCGCTTACATGTCAAATCGGGCCTAACATATATATGGGGGCTATATCTAAATCTGAACCGATTTTAACCAAATTCAATAGGGATCGTCCTTGGGCCAAAAAAAAGATATGTGTAAAGTTCCGTCGAGATCGGACCATAATTGCGACATGTACTTTGATTACAATAATACATGCACAGACGGACAGACAGACGGACAGACAGACAGACAGACAGACAGACGGACCGACGGACATAGCTAAATCAACTCAGAAAGTGATTCTAAGTCGATCGGTATAATAAACGATGGGTCTATTTCTTCTCCTTTTGGGTGTTACAAACAAATGCACAAAGTTATAATACCCTGTACCACAGTATGGTGTAGGGTATAATGATAAATAATGTATTAATCGAGCTTAAATCAAGTATTGATTAAACTTAAAACAGGTACTGACCAGTCTTAAATCAAGTACTGATCAGGTTTAAATCTGGTAGGATTCAGGCTTAAATCAATCCAAATATTCTACATTGTTATTGCTATATGTTATTACTCATTTTGACAGATTTAAAGACAATGATATTTTAAGTGAATTTACCCTTTCAATATTTGCCCATAAACTATAACTCTGATTTAAAATACTTATCAATTTTATTGAAATATCATAAATTTTAACAAATATCAATCTGATGGAAACTCACGCTTTTCCCTTAACTCTACGACCCACTCTAGGTTATACTATAATTAAATATTGAAATAATTTCATCAAAAGTCGATGTGTTATGAAACTCAGAGAGAATGACAGAAGACAGACAAACAGACAGACAATAACATCAAAATTTCACTGTTTATTTGTTGATTTAATTATTTCTTTATTATAGTACATGTTGTTGCTGACGTCGTTGTCGTTGCTGTCTTTGCTCAGACATTGTCGTTGTTGTTATTGTCGTCCACATCAATTTAGTTACATTTGATATTTGAACGTGTAATTAACAATTTACACAAAAGCACAAAATATTTTGCTACATTGTAATGTAAATGAATGAATGAATGAATGGATGGAAGAGTAAATGAATGAATGACTGCATTCAAATTATAAATTACAAAACAACCAAATGTCCTTTTCTCTCTGACCAAATGGTCCGTCCGTTCGTCCGTCCTTCTTTGGTTTTTGTCATTTTTCCATTCTGCAAATAGAGATAGGCCAATAAGTTTCTTTTGTATTTGTTTCTCTAATGATAACTTTAGATAAATTAAGACAAATATTATTTACATAAATTGCCATTTTAATGACCACAATGGTTTTATTATTTGTTCTGGATTCTTTAGATTTTTCTATTGGCTTTTTTTCTTGCTGTATGATGGCAGGAATGTTTATTTGATTTATGGTCAAGTCTGAGAAAGTTTGACATGTCATTTTGTTCACAAAATATACCAACAATATGTGACACAAATGAAAACGAATAACAACTAAATTTGGGAAATAGGAAATGAAAGTTTGTATGACACTTTTCAGTTGTTTTAAAAAACAGTGGAGAATTTGGCTAAATTGGAAGGTATTTGTAGTTAGAATAAATGTTATAATGACATTAATTTGGAATTTGTAAATGTTTCTTTTAACATAGTTTGGCATTGTTTGCATCATTAAAACTTTTGTCTGTAAACAATTTCATAGTTAAATTTTTGGAAGTAGTCCTGCAAAGAGATGGTTACTACATGAGAGTACAGTGGAAGCTAAAAAGGGAGAAAAATCAATTTTTTTGGTCCAAATTTGGTCTTTGGGCTCTGAATCCAACCACATCCACGAAGAACCTTCATGCTCCAGTGGCTAAGGTCAATCTTCTGATTTCCGTCCGCTAGAATAAGTCAAAGCCGAACAAATGAATTGTGGTGAAAATGCCCCACCAGTACTCATATCCTACCATCAAAACGGTAGCGCAATGAGCACCAGATAGCACTCAGCGTTTTGACGAAGTTGGAGCCCTTTGAAGTTTCGACTCTTACAGAAAAACAAAGTGAGTAACTTATATGGGCCAAGGGCGTCATAGTTGCTTCCAAAGCCATTGAGTTGGCTTAAAAGTCACAACTTTAGCTATGTTTACAACTCGTAATAAAGTCTAAAGACTCAGATCACCTGATGAACCCCTGCCATCGAAAAAGGCAAGAGGGCATAATCTATCCTTTCACAGGACACTCACGAAGCCCTTCAATGAAGTGGCGAAATAGAGTCTAGTGATGGCTGAAATAGACAGAAGTAGTGAGGATAGTACCATCTCCAAAGATTGATCGGCCAGGATCGATCCTGCGATATGGCTTCGAGACTATAGTTTTGAAGGTACACAAGCAGGGGAAGTGGTCCTCGATGATTCGGACGATGAGTTCGATAACACCCTTGTTGGGGTGGAAATTAATCTGTCGTTTACTAATGATTGTAAGAATTATACAGAATAACCCACATCACGCTTAAGCAGCCTTAGCCGTTCTTTTTCTACGCCTGTCCGCAGGTGCAGTAGACATAGTCCTGATACCATAGCCACACGTAGTAGAAGGAAATGTGTGTGCTATGACGACACCCTACATTAAGCTGCATCTGGCCAACAGTAAAAGTACTCCAAGAACCTGCATTTTAGCCAGGAAGGATCTAAGCATCTTTCTCTTGACAAATTTTAGTGGTAAAGACCAAACAGCCGCTAGTCTGGAGATAGGTAATCGCATATATTAGGTGGTCTCCAGTTACTTGCATCATGATGAGGTAGTACCGACAGCTCTCTTCAGGGAAGTAGTAGAAGAAGTAACGTCTGATGAGCTCGAGCTGATTATTGGCGCAGACACGAACGCTCATCATACTATCAGGGGTAGTACGGATATAAGCAATAGGGGCGATTCGCTTCTTGACTTTATTCTAACTACCAACTTAACTATTTATAACGTAGGCAATAATCCGACCTTTACAATTAAAGACAGACAAGAAGTACTCGACGTAACGTTTGCTACTGATCGGCTGTTAGACAAAATTATTGGGTGGTATATACTGGACGACCACTCATTCTCCGGTCACCATTATATAGAGTTCTAACTCGCTGAAAAAGCGCCTAAACCTGCCGTCCACAGAAATGTGTGGAAGACAATGTGGCACCTGTATGAGAAGAATTTCAAGAAAGTCCTCCACTCTAAACTTCTGTATGAACCGAATGACAAAGCCGGTCTTGATAATCTGGTCGAGCATATCACCACATTATTCAATAGTTCCCTTGAAGTAGCCTGTCCAAAAACAAGGTACAAGGGTACAACTAAACCTCAATGGTGGACTTCTGACTAACGGCTAGGAAAAAGACCTGCAACAAGCTATTCAACAGCCAGAAATCTACTGGGGTCGCTAATGTTTGGGATGCCTATAAAGAGCAACTCAAGATCTATAAGAAGGATCTTAGAAAGGCGCAAAGACGCTCTTGGTATACATTCTGTGGCGCAGTGGGAAAGGTCTCCGATGCCGCAAGGCTGAGGAAAATACTATCAGCTTTACCCTGCACAATGGGTTACTTGCAGGATTAGGCAAATAACTGGACAAAAAACAGCGAGCAGTCGCTGAATATACTGGTCGACACACATTTCCAGGGGAACTCTCTAACAGAACCAGAGGATCAGCAGGACCAACAAGAGTGCGAGTGGACTGCGAGTGTCGCTAGCTTGTTGACTGAGAGATCCATAATAAGCTGGGCTATTAATAGCTTTGAGACCTTCAAGTCACATGGACCAGACGGCATCACTCCAGCAGAAAATGTTGAAGTACATTATCCCCTGGCTGGATAACATTTATGTTGGTTGTATCATGCTTTTTTACATCCCGAATCGGTGGACGGATATCAAAGTGGTATTCATACCCAAAGCGGAAAAGATGTCGCACACTAGGCCAAAAGACTTCAGACCAATTAGCCTATCCTCCTTCCTATTGAAAGGTCTGGAAAGACTTTTAGATTATTTCATTAGGGTTAACCTGGATACAAAACTCCTGTCGGTGAACCAACATGCTTACAATAAGGGGAAGTCTACAGAATCAGCCCAGCACGAACTTGTAAGCACTATCGAATAGTCCCTGCATTTCAAGGAATTCACCATGGTGGCATTTCTTGACATAGAAGTGGCTTTTAACAACATTCACTCAAATGCAGTAATTGCGGCACTGTCACATCTAAAAGTTAACTCTAGTTTTATTAGACTAATTCAAAGTCTGCTCAACAGAAGACGCATAACAGCATGTCTTGGGTCCACAACTCTAACAAGGTTTGTAAACAGAGGGACCCCACAAGGAGGAGTACTGTCTCCACTAATTTGGAACCTAGCGGTGAATGAAATCCTGCTAGATCTAGAACGTTGTGGCTGCAAGGTCGTGGCATATGCGGACGAAATGTCAATCGCAGTGAGTGGCAAATTTGAAAACGTCCTCAGAGACATCCTACAGGTGGCTCTGAACAATTTGGCTAGATGGACCAGAAGCAGCGGTTTGGGCGTTAACCCAAACAAGACAGAATTGATTCTCTTTAACAGGATGAATAATGTCCCACATGTAGACCCCCCGCCTCGTATAAATGGAACTGATCTAGTCTTTTCTGAAAGTGCAAAATTTTTAGGAATAATTCTAGATAGGAAACTGTTATTCAGACTTAACGTATTGGAACGTGTAAGGAAGGCAAACGTCGCCTTATATTCCTGCAAAAAGGCTGTAGGGTCGCGGTGGGGCCCCTCTCCTAAAATCGTCCACTGGATGTATATAGCAGTAGTTCGTCCAATACTGTTATACGGCATTGTGGTATGGTGGACATCAACTGACAAACTAACATCACCAACCTACTAAAAAAGAGATTCAAAGAACTGCCTGCCTGTACACAAGCGGAGTCTTAAGGACTACAGCGACTGAGTCTCTACAAGCCCTACTCCACATACTGCCGATTAATATTGTGGCGAGAGAAGTTGCAACCAGAGTGGCAATAGATTAAATTGCCTATCAATGTGGATGTACATGAACTACGGTCACATGAGGATATCAAAGTGTAGTGCTATGGCAACCGACCGAGTGGACTATATACCAACGGTGTACACCTTCGAGAGAAATTACAACACTATGATTCCCGCCAGAGGTGAATGGGTTGGCAGAATACCAGGTTATAGAAACCAGCTCCACTTTTACACGGATGGTTCGAAGCTTGATGAAAAGGTTGGCTTCGGAGTACACTGTGAAGAAATTAGTTTGGATATATCTCACAGACTACCAGATACCTGCAGTATCTATCAAGCCGAAATAATGGCAATATGGGAAGTCGCCAAGTGGCTGAGTCGCGACATAGTAACCACCACTGGAGTTGTCATTTACTCGGACAGCCAGGCTGCCATCAATTCTCTGGAGGCAACATCCCTAAATTCACAAACAGCCCTCGACTACCGCAGATCTCTTAACGATATGGCTGATCAGTTTAATATACACCTCATATGGGTGCCTGGGCAAAGGGATATCTCGGGGAACTGCAAAGCAGATGAACTTGATAGGAAAGAGGACATAACAAATTCTCGAGGAATTTGCATATATTGGTGCGCCACTATCCACGTGCAAGCTTTGTCTTAGGCAAAAGGTAATCAGGCAGTCCAACGAAAGATGGACACAAATCGGCACCTGTAGGGTAGCTAGACAAATCTGGCCAAGGTATGACCTGAGAAGGTCAAAATATCTCCTCGCACTAGAAAGGAAAAGATTGTCTACGTTAGTATCAGTTCTGACGGGACACTGCCTGATCGGCGAACAAGCCAGTAGATTGGGTATTAACTCCAATGACTTCTGCAGAAGCTGTGGAGATGAGGAAGAAGTGGAGAGCATTGAGCACTTGCTATGCGACTGTCCCGCTTTGAGTAAACGACGACTGGACCTACTGGGGTCGGCCTTTCTAGGCAGCTTGACAGATCTTTCCAGTACCAATATTCGTGCTATCGATACATTTGTATATCAAACAGGTTGGTTTCGCTGAAGGGTATTTTAGCCCGTGGTACCACTAGGGACCTAAACTGGTCTATGTGAGCTGAAGAAAAAAAAGAAAGAAAATGGCTGCCACCCTAACCTAAACCTAAGCCCTTATCAATTCTCAATATTTATTTAGATTTGATTTAGATTTTTATTCTCATGACTTACATCTATGACGTTCAAACATTAAAGTATAATAATGTATCATTATCAATATAGACATGTTTCTCATACAAAATTTTACTGTCAAGAGGAGGTATACGTAAAAGCGGCCAGACCCATTTGTGTTTTTCTATATCATATAACCCTCCGATGTAATCATACCAAATTTTGTCGTTATAGCACCTAATTAATTTGGGCATCCTAAAATTACAAAAAATCCACTATGCAGGGCAATAAGGGAAGTCGGCAAGTCTTGATATAGCTCGCAGACTAACACATACTTGCAGTGTTTACCAAGCCGAAATAATGGAAATTAGGGAAGTCGCCGAGTGGCTGTCAAAATCATTCTTCTAAACGAGATGGCCATAATGAGATGGGCTCTAGCGGGGAACTGCAAAGCCGGCGAACTAGCTTGGAAAGGCACGACAAATCTGGACAAAATACGACCTAAGAGGTCAAAATATTTCTTAGCACTAGAGAGGAAAAGACTGTCTACGCTAGTCTCAGTTCTGGTGGAACATTGCCTATTCGGCGAAAACGCCACGAGGTTGAGAATTTATTCCAATGATTTCTGCAGAAGCTGTCCAGCTGAGAGGGAAGTGGAAAGCATGTAGTGCCTGCTTTATTACTATCCCGCATTGAGTAACCGACATCTGGATGTACTGGGGTCGGCCTATCTAGGAAGTCTGACAGAACTTGCCGGTACCGTATTAATGATAACTTTGAACATCGTTGTTCCTATAGGAGGTAACTGGGACCGTTGTAGCACTAGGGACCTCAATTAGTATAAAACTGAATCTATATTGACCATCTACGAGTATTTAGTAAAGCTGATAGCATAATTTACAACTTGACTTTCATTCGCCTAAACAAGTTCTTCGCGAACGTTTAACTGAAGGCTAATCCTCCTTTAGCTGCATTAATCACTATTAATTTTGCAATATGTCTTAATAACATTTGAAAATTTCAATTGAGATTAATTTACTCTCATGTCACTTGACTATTTATTATTCATCGTTCATCGTTCATCTAATTCCTTTTAAATCCTTTGATAAATATCGAAAAATGTTTTTTTTTTTCATTTCATCATGTGAAGGGTTGCAACAAGTCCCCTCCAATCAAAAACAAATCATTCATCTATTGACTAAATGAATATTTTATCAACTTTCACAGAACACAGAAAACAGAATGAATGAATGACTGTGTGCACTTTCTCTAGTGACTTTGGACTTAATGTCTTTATGATCTACTCACGTACGAATTTTGATATATCTCCCTTTATTCCACACACACGCACACACGCAAGTTCTGTCGCACGTTCGTTACATGAATGCAGTCGCAAGACAAATAAACAACAAATTATTATTGTTTTATAGAAAGACGTCGGGAAATTTCTAAGGGGAGTGAAAGTTTCTTAGAGAAGATTATTTCTGTTTCCCTTTCAAGATTGAGAAATTTTGATAATATAGTTTGCTGCTTTGAGTACAGACTCGGTGACGGATAAGTGATTGTTTGCCCCCTTTCGGGCGGAAGTCAATCATACGCTTCCTTAAACTTTTCATTAAAGTTAATCACACGCTCCCTTACACTTTAGATTCGATTTAAACATCTCATTTTATGCATTTCCAGTTCTGGGCCATCATTAACACGTCTTGCAGTGGATAATTTTGCAAAAATGATTTTTCGTTGGAATATACTGTTTGCAGAAATTATAAGATAAACTATGAAAAATATAAGAAAATTAAAATCTTTAGAAAGCAAACAACTAAGCAAAGGATAAATATGATGATGTCCTAAAATGTTGGAAAACACGTTTAAGGATTTAGAATTAAGTTTTGAAATTAAATTTAACTTTTGAATATTTGATGAACAAACTGCTGAAAATGTAATTCGTTCATCTAGAGTCTTGTCCATAGACGGAAGCTATTTTCGATGTCTCTGCAGAAGACAGAAACAGACGACAGACGAGAGTCACACTCATAGCTACTAAATTTATGCACAACTCAAATTAAGATGCTTAAACATTTACTAAGTTTGTCCGAGGTGTGCTCCACCCGGTAGTGGCAGTGGCGTTGTTCTTGGCCACCGTGGCACATTTCTGTGGCAGTTACTGTTGGTTAGACGAAAAGTTTTCGTTGTTCATGTTGGCGGCTAGCTAAACCATACAAAGAAGGTTGCAAGCTGACCACATACAGTCCTCGCCAAAGTTAAAGAGTACTTGGCTAATGCGGCGATAGCGGCGAAGCGGTGAAAAGAATTTTTTGCAGAGCTTTGTCTGGCATAAAAACTTTCATGTCAAAATGTCCTTCGCGTGTCTTCTTTGTCTGGGTGATTGCTATAAATGATGTTATAAGTTAAAGTGAAATAATAAATGTTAAGGAATTCATTAGGTTTTTCGTTCATCTTTTTTAGATTAATTCTACTTTCGAAGCAAACAAATTACAAAGTGGTGTGAAACATGGATGGTTCGGAACGAATTTCAAGAAATTATTAATCATAGATGATTATTCTGTAAGTCATGGATATGTTTGTTTTCGAAGAAAACTTTTGCGACATTTTCACCCAACATAATTTTTTGTAGATTATTTGAAAGTAAAGGTCATTGAATTGCAAATGATGGAATTACTTAAACCATTTGTCATAAATAAATAGTCTTTATAATTTATTATGTGCGATTTCAGTTAATTTAAACGATTTTCTGATAACTTAAGAACATTTAGATATTTAACACAGCGAAGGAGAAACCAAAAACCTAAGGTTTGATTGAAGGAAATCAATTTCATGACATAACCAGTAAGGAAAGGCAGAAAGACTATATAATACCCTACACCTCCCTAACAATGCGATAAGGGTTATTGCGATAATAATTTGAAATAATTTGTAAATGGGTAAGAACATATATATGCGGATATATCTAATTCTGAACCTATAATCGCTAAATTAAGCAATATTCGTTCCTAAATTGAGAAACATCTTTCTGGAGAATTTTGTAATGATCGGAAGTAAAGTACAACTTCTATAGCGCTTTGTAACCAAATCAGGAGGAACATATATATGGAGCTTATATATAAATCTGAATCGATTTTCCCTGAATACTCATTCATGTAAAATAGAAACCTCTTTCTGTCGAATTTCATACTGATCAGATATAAAATACAGTCTCTACAGCGCTTGAATGTCAAATCGGTACTAACATATATATGGGGGCTATATCTAAATCTGAACCGATTTTCTCCAAATTTGGCAGTATTCCTTCGTGTAATAAGAAACCTCTTTCTGCCGAATTTCGCTGTGATCGGATATAAAATACAGTTTCTACAGCTATTGAATTTCAAATCGGGGGTAACATATATATGGGGGCTATATCTAAATCTGAACCGATTTTCTCCGAATTTGGCAGTATTCCTTCATGTAATAAGAAACCTCTTTCTGCCGAATTTCGTACTGATTGGATATAAAATACAGTTTCTATAGCGCTTACATGTCAAATCGGGTGCAACATATATATGGGGGCTATATATAAATCTGAACCGATTTCCCCCAAATTTTGTATTGTATCTAAGTGTATCACGAGACTACTCTCTGTCAATTTTTGTACAAATCGGTTACAAAATGTTGCTTATACAGTGCATATATGCCAATTCGGAGGTACATATATATGGGAGCTATATGTAAATCTGAACCGATTTTAACCAAATTCAATAGGGATCGTCATTGGGCTTAAAGAAAGATATGTGCAAAGTTTCGTTGAGATCGGACCATAATTGCGACCTGTACTTTGATTACAAGAATACATCTGCAGACAGACAGACGGACATAGCTAAATCGACTCAGAAAGTGATTACAAGTCGATCGGTATAATAAACAATGGGTCTATCTCTTCTCCTTTTGGGTGTTACAAACAAATGCACAAAGTCATAATACCCTGTACCACAGTGTGGTGTAGGGTATAAAAATATATTAGAATTATGTTCGCCCATTCGTCTTGCTGGCCGAAGCGCAAGAAAGGGTGACTAACGGCCAATTTGACAATCTCCGGTTATCCTACAGTTATAGCTGTCAAATTGTATGGAATTTTTATTTTTTAATTGTGAGTTAGCTTTTACCGGAGGTTGTAAAATTGGGGGTAAATTACAAAAATCTTACTCCAAGCTAAGTTTAAGCTTGATGTAGGTTTATATCGCTCAACCATTTCTACCACAAAATGATCAGAAGTCTATAAAATTAAAATAATATTTTTTAACTTCTATAAAATTGATTTTTGCAACATCAATAACAGTTAACAGAATGTTATGTACTTACACACTTAGTAATAGTTTTTCTTCAATATCAACTTCACACACACACCTATTTTAAGCGATTTATACGACAAATTAGTTTGCTCATAACTTCATTCGGTACTACTTAATTCCTTTAAGAAACCACAGTTCAGTAAGAGACAAAATTCACAACAAAACTGCAAAGTTTTAGCTAAATGTGTGTTTTATGGCTAAAGAAAAATATTTTGGACATGTCTTTATAGGTATTATCTGATACGGCTTATTTTCAATCACTATAAAAAATATTTTTGCCAAATTTCATTAACCCAGCTCTATTATTACAGACGATCAAGAATACAACTATTATATGTAGATGCTTTAAAATTTGCAAAACCATTCAATACAATGTCCAACAACAAATACAATGCCCATAAAGGTTAAGGGGGCCAAAAAACCTAGGTGATTGTATAGTATTATTTTATTTTGATTATTTTACACAATTTTCTTCACTGAGATTTAATTAGTCTTAGCCATAGCGCACTGGAAAATTTGCAAAAGTTTGTTAGAGGTGAATTGAAAATATTGATCTTCATATTTTCTTGGGACATGTCTAGTTTTGTTAAGAACTGATATACATGCATTTATTATAAAGTTGTTAATTAAAAAACGTTCGTTATGGTTGTTTCTGCATTATTATTCTCACAAATCATTTTATAACCTACACCACACTGTGATAAAGGGTATTATAAGTTTATTTTTGTGTCAGATGTTTGCAACTCCTAACTAGAAATTCTACAGCTAAGTAGACTACAAGCTAACAAGATTTCACTATGTCTGTTCGTCTGTCCATCTTAAGTTGTTCGTGAAGTACAGGTCGCAACGTAACTCCGATCTTGCTGAGGTTTGACAATAGTAACACTAGTACATCAGTACATAACCCTATTGAAATTTGTCAAAATCGGTTCAGATTTAGATATAGTCCCACATAAGTGTTCCTTGCGATTTGACCTATTAGTGCTATAGAATCTGTATTTCAAATTCAATCACATTAAAATTTATCAGGGTGGAGTTTCTTGATGCAGGGATCCACATTGCCGAGTTTGAAGAAGATCGTTTTAGATTTACATATAGTCCCCATACATATATAGAACGTGAATTTTCGTAATAATGTTGAACGTTTTGTAAACGTTGTTCAGGCGTAAGTCTTTCCATGATGAAATGCCAAACAATACTTAACAAAAATAACATGACAGCATGACACGACTCACACGTGATCTGTCAAAAAAAGGCAATTGAAAAAAGTATCTCTACTTGGATCACCCTATATGTGTTCCTTCCGTTTTGACTTTTTAGCGCTACAGAAGCTGTATTTTACATCCAATCATTTTGAAATTTAACGGGGTAGAGTTTCTTTATCCAAGGACCAACATTGCTGAATTTGAGTTCAATAGATATAGCCTCTATATGTATATACGTTCTTCCGATTTGGTCTTTTAGCTCTTTAGTTGTATTTCACATCTCATCATTTTGAATGTACCAAAAGTAAATTTATGTAAACAATTTGTATCTGAAGTAAAGTAAACCATAATGCACGATTGCGTGCCAATAAAGGCCACTTTTCTGTAGACTCTAGGTACTATAAAAGCATTCCACGGTACGAAATTTTAAGTATTTGTATGCACTGGTATTAAAGTTAAAAGCTGTTAACTTTTGGTACAAAAAGGTCCATTTGTGTGGGAGGTACCAAAAGGGGCGTGTTAATAACGCCTTTAGCATAAGATTTAAAAGCGGAATATAGTTATAAATAGAGGGTGTATCTAAATCTAATCCGATATTTGCCAGGTATCGTCGTTGGTTCGTGAAACTGTAACAATTTTTAAAGTTGACCATGGACATTCCTTTTGGAATGTCCATGGTCTGCGGCCGAAATGTTTGTCTGCCCAGGGCTTCAATACTGTCTTTAGGACATTTTCCCGATAATAATCGGCATTTTTTTTTTGACCCTATGGTCGATGAATGCGAGCGGGGAGCGACCATCGGCCGTTACGGCGGCCCACACCATTACCATCGGCGGGGCTTGAGTTCTGGTGGCCAATCGAAGGTGTACATTTTCAGCTGACCTCTTTGGCAAGTAAATCCGATCATTTTGTTTGTTCACAAACTGCTCAATTTGGAATGGCTTCTAACCGGAGAAAACCAAATTCGGTAACTGGCCACTTTCGTGCAAGCGAAGCAACTCCTTGGCTCTTTCCAGTCTAACTTTTTTTTGTGCATCGGTGAGCTCTTGCACTTTTTGGAACTTCAATGGCTTTAGTCCAAGCTCATTTTTTAATATGTGTTGTATCCGTTCTCGCGATATGTTCAGCTCACGAGCAATTTTTCTACCACTGCGGCGTGGATTTCGATCAAATCTGGCCTTCACTTTTCGGATCATTTCTGGTGTTGTTACCGTTTTTTTTTCGTCCATTTTTTGGACGCGATGCAACACTGCCAGTATCACGGTAACGAGCAATGGTACGAGAAACAAAAGATTTATTCACATTTAAATGCTGGAGGGCTCTAACGATAGCCACTTGTGTTTCTCCACCCAAATATAAAGCAATCACACTATCACGCTTGAATTCCATCACGAATAACTTTTTTTCTGAATGCAATAGATCAAAATGCTTTTGTAACCTTGTAAACAATAAAATGAACTGTCACTGAAATAAATCTGTCAGCTATCAGACTAGCGGTTTAGAAATGATAGCAACCTGAAGTTGGTTGCAATACATATCAGCCACCCTGTATGTGGGTCATCTTTAAATCGGAGCTAACAACTATTCTTTTCGGAGCTAACAACTATTCTGTATCAAATTTTCTAAAGATTTGAGGCAAAATATGGCTTCTGTATCGTAAGGATGCCAAATCGGGATGTACATACCCAGTAAAAAATTACTGGTTATATTTGTAACTGACTCGCTCAGAAATACTTTTAGTTTCGTTTGCCAAGATTTAATTAAACATTGCTCTCTGCATTCTATTGAAGTAGCTATAGAACTGGTACCAAGACATTAATTCTTCACTGTATTTTTTCCTTCCGGAATATAATGTGCTATATTTTTTTCTGTATTTTCTAATGGAGAACTTAATTCCAAAAATCCGCAAAAGTAAGCGAGGCTTGCGAATAAATCTTGTTTCCTTAAATACTTAGTACAATTTAGC
Organism: Eudasyphora cyanicolor; assembly: GCA_963930755.1. Classification (NCBI taxonomy): domain Eukaryota; kingdom Metazoa; phylum Arthropoda; class Insecta; order Diptera; family Muscidae; genus Eudasyphora; species Eudasyphora cyanicolor. The sequence goes on from OZ005737.1 coordinate 64,152,019, forward strand.
GTTGATGAGTGCGAGACCTTTGGTGGTGTAGAAAGCTAGCATTAACTGTTTTGAAGCAAGTAACCCGGGTTCAAATCCACGTCGGATCGAAATAAAAAATAAATCTATATATATAAAAATGAATCGAGGTTTGTTCGACTGCTTAAAACTTGAAAACTACTGAACCAAATTGGATACTTTCTTCTGCGAATTTGTTCGTAGTTGCTCCGCGAAGGTTTAGGAAAAATAAAAGTCGCAAAATTCTCAACAGGTGGTGCTGACCACTCCACCGCTGAGGCTTCTGTAAGAGATAGAAAGCTGAAATGTTGCACAATCTTAGACCAGAGTGTTGTATAAACAACTGACTTTTCTCGTAAAATGTTTTGCACTGTAGTCAGTTCTAGCGCTATCAAAAACTTGAGTATTGTGTTTGTCCTTTCAGAAACATCTTATAAGATCAAAAGCTACATCTTTGTAAATATGAAGTACTATACACAACAAATATAAACTCGGAAAATAATTTTGAATTCTCTGACTGTGGAGTCTTATTATAAAGGTAAGTGCAAGTGCTTTTGCCAGCGGTCTTGGCTACTGACATCTCCTGACCAAATTTTAATATTGTTTCTTCGTTTTTCACTATGAAAACACCAACCTAAAAATTCATACAATATATGTATATGTACATTCCTTGTAGTTTGTGTGTATTTATCGTTATTTTTCGTCTTCTACAAATCAAATATTTCATAGAGTTTTGTTATCCTACAAAGTTTCCACGAAATCGGAGATGGTGATTTAAAAGAGGTGTTCGGAATGATCGATGTACGACATATATACAGAGGTATGCTTTCCAGTACATTTTCAGGCAGACGTAAATAGTTATTATGTGTCAGAAAGTGATTCTAAGTCGATCGAATAATAAACGATCAGGTCGATCTCTTTTGGCTGTTATAAACAAATTCACAAAGTCATAATATCTTGTACTTGTAGGATGTAGGATATCAATATTGTGGTTAGGAGAGCTCTTTTTTGTTCTTTCACAGTATTTTTAGATTTTCGTAATTTATTCTGATGCTTTCACACAGATTTATCTCCACTTTTTAAGTATCTATTTTCCATGATAAGTGAACCGCAGTCCTATGATTATATTTTAAAAATTACAGAAAAGGCTCAACTTCATTTCGATTAAACAGTATTTTATGCATTGTTCATCATCTAAAATCGAGATTTTTTTGAAATATTGAAATAAACTTTAGTAAAGGGTTTTTAAATGTTTTTTGCCAAACATGCCATTCATGCAACAGTTTTTGTTTTTAATATTTGTGCTTAGATAGACAATAGCTGGATACTTAGCGCCACTAAGTTACTTCAAAGCCGATTATGCATATATGTTGCATGTGTTCCACAACAGGCCACAATTTGGCAATGACCTCAAAATGAACTATTCTCAGCTCGGAACAATCCCAAACCACATAAGCACAAGCCCCTCCCCCAGGCCAGCAAGAGTATTTCAACATTGTTTGGCGAATATTTAGCCAAAACGCCAAAATGCCAACACTGACACCCACACCCACTTTTGGAACAATGTCAGTAGTATTTGGGAAAATTAGAGAAAATTCCTGGTGTCTGATGGTGGTGGCTAGTTCTGTTGCTACTGGTGCTGTTGCTGATGGTGGTTTATTACACAAATCTGTCTGCAGTTTATGTTCCACATAATGTGGTAACCGCACATAAACCAGTCATCAGTCCCACCACCAGATTCCTCCAATCTCTCTCCAGCCATCTTCTCCATTCTCTCTCCACTCACTTGTTGCTTGACTTGGACGTCATTGCAATGCCAGCGCAGCAAAAATTATGTAATGCACATTGACTGTGTACGGCTGTGTGCGATGTGTATGAGCGTGTGTGCGAATGTGACGAAGGATATAGTTGGCGATGTGCATTTTTATGTGGGCCACATCCTTCTGTGTGATTTGATGTAACAACAACAATAACAAGAGCGTCGACAACATCATTGCCACAATTTATCTAGAATTTGCAAAATGTGATTAATCAACAACTTGTGAAAGTATTCTTGCACCCCTCCCCCCTCTGCAAACGACTTGTCAACAATTCATCCTTCACAAAATGAAATAGTTTTGCACAATTCTGGCAGGCATTAGAGTGGGACGATGTCAGTTTATTTAAATTTCTGATCTAAAAAAAATTGAGAAGAGCAAAAAAAGTTGGCACAACTTTTCCATTTCACAAAACTATAACAAATAGTTATGAAAAAACGATAACAAAATTTGGGAAAATACATTATTGTTGTGGATACCATAGAGTGGGTATACTAGTTGGGAAGTCTATATACATATATCTACATTCCAAAGAATGCAGTCATCTTCTATACCAGAGTCGAGGTTTTCCTCTATAACAGAGTCGAGGTCTTCCTGTACACCAGAGTAGACCTCTTAGATCTTCCTCTATACCGACGTCGAATTTTGTGGTATACCACTGTACTAGAGTCGACCTCTGAGGTCTTCTTGTATACTAAAGTCGACCTCTAAGGTCTTCCCCAATACTAAAGTCGACCTCTGAGGACTTTCTCTATACTAGAGTCGACCTATGAGGTCTTCCTCAATACTACAGTCGACCTCTCAAGACTTCCTCTATACTACAGTCGACCTCTCAAGTCTTCCTCTATACTAGAGTCGACCTCTGAGGCCTTCCTCTTTTCTAGAGTCGACTTCTGAGGTTTCCGTCTATACTAGAGTCGACCTCTGAGGTCTTATTCTATACTAGAGTCGACTTCTACGGTCTTCCTCAATACTAGAGTAGACCTCTGTGGCCTTCCTCCGTACCAGAGTCGACCTCTGAGGTCTTCATCTATACCAGAGTCGACCTCTGAGGTCTTCTTCTGTACCAGAGTCGACCTCTGAGATCTTCATCTATGCCAGAGTCGAGCTCTGAGATCTTCAACTATACCAGAGTCGACCTCTGAGATCTTCCTCTATACCAGAGTCGACCTCTGAGGTCTTTCTCTATACTAGGGTCGAGTTCTGAGATTTCCGTCTATGCCAGAGTCGACCTCTGAGGTCTTCATCTATACCAGAGTCGACCTCTGAGATCTTCTTCTGTACCAGAGTCGACCTCTGAGGTCTTCTTCTGTACCAGAGTCGACCTCTGAGGTCTTCTTCTGCACCAGAGTCGACCTCTGAGATCTTCCTCTATACCATAGTCGACCTCTGAGGTCTTTCTCTATACTAGGGTCGAGTTCTGAGATTTCCGTCTATACCAGAGTCGACCTCTGAGGTCTTCATCTATACTTTGTCTATACCAGAGTCGACCTGTGTGGTCTTCTTCTGTACCAGAGTCGACCTCTAAAATCTTCCTCTATACTAGAGTCGACCTCTGAGATCTTCCTCTATACCAGAGTCGACCTCTGAGGTCTTTATCTATACTAGAGTCGAGTTCTGAGATTTCCGTCTATACCAGAGTCGACCTCTGAGGTCTTCATCTATACCAGAGTCGGCCTCTGAGGTCATCTTCTGTACCAGAGACGACCTCTGTGATCTTCCTCTATACCAGAGACGACCTCTGAGGTCTTTATCTATACTAGAGTCGACTTCTGAGATTTCCGTCTACACTAGAGTCGACCACTGAGGACTTCGTCTACACTGGAGTCGACCTCTGAGGTCTTCTTCTGTACCAGGGTGACCTCTGAGATCTTCCTCTATACCAGAGTCGACTTCTTCGGTCTTCCTCTATACAAGAGTCGACCTCTGAGGTCTTCCTCTAAACTAGAGTCGACCTCTGAGGTCTTCCTCTATACAAGAGTCGACCTCTGAGGTCTTCCTCTATACTAAAGTCGACCTCTGAGGTCTTCCTCTATACTAAAGTCGACCTCTGAGGTCTTCCTCTATACTAAAGTCGACCTCTGAGGTCTTCCTCTATACTAAAGTCGACCTCTGAGGTCTTCCTCTATACTAAAGTCGACCTCTGAGGTCTTCCTCTATACTAAAGTCGACCTCGGAGGTCTTCCTCTATACTAAAGTCGACCTCTGAGGTCTTCCTCTATACTAAAGTCGACCTCTGAGGTCTTCCTCTAAACTAAAGTCGACCTCTGAGGTCTTCCTCTATACTAGAGTCCACCTCTGAAGTCGTCCTCTTTACTAGAGTCGAGCTCTGATGTCTTCCTCTGTGCTAGGATGACTTGATATTTATATACAAATTAGTTGACCCCAGCTAATAAACCACGAATATACTATAAAAACAATTTAAATAACTCTTTTTTTTGCAAATTGCCAACATGACAGGGATAAGAGCAAAGCGATTCATGTGAATTTTTGCAATTTATATTATGGCTGTGGCATTAAAAAGCAGCAAAGCGTTAAAAAACAACTCACATAAATTACACATGTTTTAATTACCAATTTAAAAATGAAAACTTGTAACAGACAAACTCGCCGAAAATCCAAAAATAAAATGAAAAGCAGAAAAAAACGAAAAAGGAAACTTTAAAAAATCGCTGATGAAGCTAATGATGACGTTGATAAAGGATAAAAGCCCAACAACTACAACAAATAAGTCAAAACCCGGCCAAACTTTGGGATAACTGAAAAAAGGACAAAAGCGTCTTCAAAATTGTTTTGATGGGTGAGAGTTGTGGTGTGGTTGGTTCCGAAAGCCCTCCCCCCAAAAAAGGCACATCAACTTAACTTTATTTCCATTCAGCAGTTTTGTGAAAGTTTTCCCTGAGAAAGCTGAAACTTTTCTTCCTTGTGTGTCCAACAACATCAACAAGAACTTTGGTAATTTACACTGATACACTGGGATCCCTCACAAAAGAGGGAGTGATCAGGCAAAAAAACCCATAACCAGCTTGAACATAAACTCTCTCCCCAAATAGGAAGAGTTGGAAGGCGGACAAAGAGACAAACAAAAAAATAGGCCACAGAATTTATAACCAAAATAAGAAAGAAAATCTTTTCATCTTCTAATATTTTCCAATTGGATACATTTCGGGTCTAGGAAAGTATCCCAACAACAGCAGTAGCAAAAAAATTACAACAAACTGCAAGATATTGCAAAAAGTATTGTCTTTAAAAACACAAACATAAATTCCAAACCCCCACAAAAATGTTCCTACATTTGTTGTGAGATATGGCAACAGTGGTGCCATGGTTGTCGACTGACGAGTGTTCCAAGAACAAATTTCTGGATTTGTAGGCAAAAAGGTCAAGCCTACACAAGAACCCTTGTGAATCGTATGCTTCACACATACATACACACCTATCCACAAGAAAAGGATTTGAATATGTGGCAAAAATGTGCCAAAAAATCGATAATCATTTTCCAGACAAAAAGGCAAGGACGAAAGTGAATATGTAGAATGTTGTATCCTACTTTTATGTATGCAACCATGACCGCCTTAATAGCGTGGGGAAAACAAGTCTGGGCCGGAGACCTAGATTATGAAGATTTCTTTAGAAAAGTGTCACTTTCTGTGCTATTGAAGAGTGATATGGATGACATATAACAGTCCCAAAGCAACTGCCTCCTCTATGCCAAGGGCGATTTACCTGGATGTACATACGTGAAAGAGGAAAATCCATCATATCTAATGACCGAAAATAAAAGGTATTCTAAGTGATGCAAATGTCTGTGGAAGAGAACAGGGGTTTGTAAGCAGTATTATGCCGAAACAACTACTAAAATGCAACTATAGGTAACAGACTAACTGATGTCATAATCCTCTTGAAACACTGGTCGGTCCAATCGATACAGATTGCAGCTACCGGAATAGCTGATGTCAAAGTTGTTGATACACCCAAAACAACCGGTAACTTGGTCACGGCTTTGGCATGATTTTGTCATTGGTGCGGGTGAATTGCCTCCTTGTGACGTATCCAAAACACTGGCCTAAAATAATACCTACAATGTCGTTCACAACTTAAGCATTTGAAACCAATGAAATTCAAAAACTGGACCTAATTGGTCCTTTACTAGCGTGTAGATAACCCAACGGGTCGCTTATTAAGGATTAAATAACTCAACGGTTCGTCAACTAAGAAGTAGATAGATAACTGGTCGTTAAAAAGAGTAGATAACCCAACTGGTCATTAACTTATGAATAGATAACCCCCTGATCGTCAAGTAATAAGTAGATAACCCAACGTGTCGCATTTTAAGGAATAAATAACTCAAAGCTTCGTCAACTAAGAAGTAGATAGATAACTGGTCGTTAAAAAAAGAGTAGATAACCCAACTGGTCGTTAACTAAAGGATAGTTAACCCCCTGATCGTCATTAAGGAAGTACATAACCCAACTGGTCGTCAATTAAGGAGAAGATAGCCCAAATGGTCGTCAACTAAGGAGTAGATAACTAAATTGGTCGTCATGTAGGGTCAAATATGTATAAGATAACTCAACTAAGGAGTACATAACCCCACTGATCTTCAACTAAGGATTAAATAAGGCAACTGGTCTTCAAGTAAGGAGTAGATAATCCAACTAGTCGTCAAATAAGGTGTAGATATCTCAACTAATGGGTAGATAACCCAACTGATCGTCAAATAAGGAGTAGATAATGCAACTGGTCGTCTACTAAGACGTGTATTTCTCAGATGTAGTCGTACGATGACATGCCACATCTGAGTGATCAGTTCAGTGACGGGTCCAAATTGAACTAGTACTAGGATCAGTAGACTCAGGTAAATTGGTTGGGTTATTAACTGGTCGTCAAATAGATAATATATATAACTCAAATAACCCAACTAGTTGTCAAATAAAAAGTAGATAACCCAAATGATCGTTAAAGAAGTAAGAGAAAACTCTACTAAGAAGAAGATAACGCAACTGGTCGTCAAGTAAGAAGAAAATAACCCAACTCTTCGCCATGTAAGTAGTAGATAACACTACCTGTCGGCAAATAAGTAGGAGAAAACTATACGTAGGAGTAGATAACACAACTGGTCGTCAACTAAGGAGAAGATAACCCAAGAGGTCTTCAAATAAGAATTAGATAACCCAACTGGTCGTCAAATAAGGTGTAGATAACTGAACTATGGAATGAATAACCCTACAGATCGTCAACTAAGGAGTAGATAATGCAACTGGTCGCCTAATAAGATGTATATTTCTCTGATGAATTCGTATGATGAACTGCCACATCCAATAATAGTGTTTGCTAAATAATTGATATTATTCAACCTCTACGTGATCAGGTCAATGAGCTAGTACTGGGATCAGTATACTCAGAAAAGATAACTGAGTCTAATTCATAAAAGATAATTGAGATAACTGAAGAAAATAACCCAACTGGTCGTCTTAAAAGTAGTCAACTAAGGAGTAGATAACCAAATTGGTCGTTAAGTAGGAAGTAAATACTCATTTGGTTGTCAAATATATATAAGATAACTCAACTAAGGAGTATATAACCCGACTGATCGTCAACTAAGGATTAGATAAGGCAACTGGTCTTCAAGTAAGGAGTAGATAATCCAACTAGTCGTCAAATAAGGTGTAGATATTTCAACTAATGGGTAGATAACCCAACTGATCGTCAAATAAGAATTAGATAACCCAAATGATCGCCAAAGAAGTAGGATAAAACTCTACTACGGAGTAGACAACGCAACTGGTCGACAAGTGAGGAGAAAATAACCTAACTGGTTGCCAAGTAAATAGTAGATAGCCCTAGTCGTCAAATATGTAGGAGAAAAATCTACTAAGAATAGATAACGCAACTGGTCGTCAACTAAGGAGAGGATAACCCAACTGGTAGGAAGTAGATAACCCAACCGGTCGTCAAATAAGGTGTAGATAACTCAACTATGGAGTAGATAACCCAGCTGATCCTCAACAAAGGATTAGATAATGCACCTGGTAATCTACTAAAATGTGTATTTTTTTTGATGCAATCGTTAGAAGACATGCCATACATCCAACAATAGTATTGATACCAATCAAACTCTACGTGATCAGTTCAGAGAGTGGTCCAAAATGAACTAGAACAGGGATCAGTAGACTCAGGTAAACTAGTTGGGTAATCAACTGGTCGTCAAATTCATAACTCAAATATGCTTTATTTTATCCAACTAGTTGTCAAATAAGAAGTAGATAACCCAAATGATCGTTAAAGAAGTAGGAGAAAACTCTACTAAGTAGTAGATAACGCAACTGGTCGTCAAGTAAGGAGAAGATAACCCAACGGGTCTTCAAGTAAGGAGTAGATAAACCAACTGGTCATCAAATATGGTGTAGATATCTCAACTAAGGGGTATATAACCCTACTAATCCTCAACTGAAGAGAAGATAACCCAACTGGTCTTCAAGTGAGGAGTAGTCAACCAAATTGGCATTCAAATAAGTGTCCCCTTTATTTTTTTATTGACATGGAGCATTTATTTTGATGCCTTATATAAAAATTTTGTGTCTACATCTACTAACCTCCTTGTTTACACAGCAAAATTTGTGGCTTCAGGTGATATGGGGAATTTAGTTCGAATGAATCTGTCAATTTGTGTGAGTGGTACTAGAAGGGGCTTGACATAGGCCTAGTTTATTATACCGAATTGCAGCATTTCAATTTCGGTTTGATTTGGCTATTTTGTGAGGGAGGTATCAAAGGGGGCGTGGAAACAACGTGTCTGATAAAAAATTGCCTGGTTCTTATTTTCCAATGATCGATTTCGGAAAAAAATAGCGCTGCCAATTTTATTGAAGAAAAACCTGATTTTTAGATGTTATTTCGATCGCGAAGAGCTCCTAATTGGGCAATCGCAGAAAAGAAATATTATACACGCTGAAAAATAATCGCTTCTGTAGTATATTGTCCCAAACATATTCGGCTTGAAATATACATATGTTTAGGGTACACTCCAAATATATAATATTTGACACACACAAATATTGTATGTTTGGGAGGATATTGTTCAAAACAAAAATATTCTCCCATTCAAATATTTTTTATTTGGAACTAGTATTTCCGAAAAAAGATTAATTTCTAATTATTTATTTTTTTTTCAATGTAATAATGTCTTAACTTAAAGGCAAGTTTTCTGTTTTTCAGATGTTCAAAGAGCATTTTTTTATAATTTTTATATGTTTGTAAAATTTTATTAAACTTAAATCTAATCTAATAATCTTTCGTAAATATAAGTTGCATTGATGGATTGACAAAAAGTGATGAATTGGAATATTTATAAATTAAATGACATTTTTGGCTATACATTTTAACACGAAAACTAGGAAAAACAAACTAATATTCGAACAAGTCAGCAAAGTTTTAAAAATCTTTTTAAGAAAAATATATTTGGAAAACTTCTTAAACAATAACATTGTTTGTGTGTAAACACATATTTTATTTGTGAAATTCGGTTTGCAAATAAATTATGTTCTAATATATTAATACATGCGTTCCAAACAAAATTTCTTGATTTTCAAATACAATTTATTTGTTAACAAATATATAATATTTAAAAAAATCGTTTCCAAGTATATTTTCTTTCAATTCAAACATATCAAAAATTACGATTTTCCTCCGTGTAAAAATATGCACAAAACATGCCAAATTTTCATATAAGCTTTGAACAAAGGCCATTCTGTTTTCAAGCCACTCTATTCTATAATACACTTGACTATTGAGAATTTTCTCTTTAGCTGATTCGAGCTCTTCCTTTATAACAGAGTCGACCGCCTCGTTTTCATATCTAAATTAAAAATTAAAATTAAAATATGCTGACCAATCTAACACCTAAAAAATTCTACAAAGCATTTGTGAATAATTTTTTATACCAGATCGCTTAATTCTTATCCTATTCTTATTCTAGTCTCGACTACGGAGAATTTCCTCTATAATAGAGTCAGCAACTGAGGTCTGGCTCTGTACTAAGATCGACCATTGATATCTTCCTATATACAATCGATCGCTGAGATTTACGAGTATACTCGTATACTACAATCGATCACTTCTTCTATGCTAGGGTCGACCTCTGAGGTCTTTCTTTATAATAGATTCGGCTACTGAAGTCTTGATCTAAACTATTGTCGACCACCGGAGTCTTACTCAATATTAGAGTTGTCATCGAGGTTTTGATGATAATAGATGAGTCTATCGTCGAGGTCTTCCTCAATAATAGAGTATTTCATTGAAGTCTTACTCAACTTCACGTCTTCCAGTAAACTTGAGTCGACTTTTGAGGTCTTCATCTTTACTAGGATTGATCGAGGTCTTCCTCTATGCTGGGGTCGACCACTGAAGTCTTCCTCTATATTAGAGATGACTAATAAGGTTGTCCTGTATACTTAAGTCGACAAATTAGGTCTTCCTCAATATTTAAGTCGACCACAATTCACTGAGGTTTTTTTTAAATTTCCCTCATCATTCCATTACCATTTGTACTAACCAAAAATGTTTAAAAACTGAATCATTGAGAAGAAAAGATAAAATCTGAACTCTCTATATCTGTAAATAACATTGTAAAGAAACCAATATATTATATAAATAAACGAATTGAATTGAAAAAAAAGTCGACCACTGATGTGTTTCTCTGTATTCGACTTGACCATTAAATTCTATCTCTCTAAAACAGACCACAGACAGCAGAGGTTTTACTCAGTACTACAGTTGCTATTCATCTATGCCAGAGCCTAATAGACTATTACGGTATATAATACTAGAGAGGGCCACTGAGTTAAGAGTAATGGAACTGCAAATTTGGAACATAATAATAATATTTTTTTCATTCTCAGGTTAAACACCTCTAGTACCTCCCTTACAAAGGGTTAAAATTTACAGGGTTGCCCATATTCGACGGACCCACGGACTCGTTGGGCCCATTCCATTCGACGAGGCTTGTCCGCAGGCAACAATCTTTGCGTCAATTGAATTTTGTACGGGAACAAATGCAAATCAACGCGAATAATCCGTTGTAAAGTGGACCGAGCCATGCCCAACTGCTGAGAACGGCGTTTTTGGGATGTTCTTGGGGACCTCTCAACACTGGCTCGTACGGCAGCGATATTCTCGGCCGATCGCCTTGGTCGACTTTTATTTGGCCTCTTCGGATTAGAAAGAGCCTCACCAGTCGAAAATTTTTCGTATAAACGCTTAATGGTGTTCTTAGAAGGCGCACTTCTCACATTTTTTAATGGAACAATACTCGCGTGGCGCGTATTGTTCCATGGTAAAAATCTGCTTGGACTGACGCTTCAAACGCGGTATGTCATTAAGCGATCTGACATCTCTGTCAAAAGTTATGGCGTTGCCAGATGGGTCCGTCGAATATGGGAGACCCTGTAGAGTAATATTGATTCTCTACTACAACGTTAATACCAGTCACCGTAACATATACAATTTGAAACATTGCAAAGTATACTTTAACGTTTAGGAGTATACTGTTTAGCGCACAATAGGCGTATTTGCAAGCCCTTTTTGGTACCCCAACACAAATTGACAGATTCATTTGAACTCAACATTCCCATAACTTTTTTGTATTTAAGACAAAATTTCCAATGACTATAGTCTGACTATAGTCTTACCATAATACATTACTCGCAAAGTGAAGGTGTACCTAAGTCAGTTTACCCGACTAAAATTTTCTTGTTTGTTTTATATCTTATTCGACAACTTAGATCTTATCCTATAGTAGAGACGTCCACTGAGATTTATGTCTAAACTTAAATCTATTATCGTCTTCCTCTATACAACAATCCAATCTCTATACAACCTCCTCTATGCTGGGATCCACCACTGAAACCCAGTAGTCCAGTTTGTTACGAACCTGTTCAGAACGATGTTTCTGGAGCTAGTAAATATACTCGTACATATTAACAATTGCATTTGTATATTTGTCTTTACGATATTTTTTCAACTGCAAATTACAATTTAATTCGTAAAATCCTTAACAAGCCTCCACACAATCCTATTTCAAATTTGTAGTATTTCTAAATTCCATAAAAGGCATGAGTATTTTATTTGTATATCTTAGGATTACTAAAATATAACACTTTGTAGGTCTTTTAATTTTTCTTGCAACAACCGACCATAGCCGACATCAAACTTCCCGCTGCTGACTCTCTGACTCCCCCAGCCAACCAACGCACCCCCAAGCGTACTTTCTTAACTTCGCAACTGGTTCAAGTAGTTCAAAGCCCATAATGTAAATCTAAATAGTGTTACAGGAGAAACAAACTTTTCGGGATTTTTCACTTAAACAAGTAAAACTTTTCGTTGCATTCGTTAGATTGCGAGGCGGAGCAGAGCTAACGAAAGGACGAATGAACGAACGAACGAGAGATAGAAGATGCGGCAGCAGCAGCAGCAAAACTTTCCAACTCCAAGTGTTGCACTTTTACGATCTTCATGAAAATTACAAAAAAAAATTATTTCGCGTATGCGAGTAGGTATGTATGTATGCACGAGTATGTGTGAATGTTTTCACTCTATTCATAGGGAAAATGAGAAAAGTAAATAAAGACAGAAAATGGCAGTAATGGTTCGCTGGATGTATAAGATGCTCAAAAACAACAGAGCCATTCGAATGAATGTCTTGGTGGTGCACCAGGAGTCAGGGGGCGGCGGGGGGAAGAATGTGGAATCTAGCGCTCCTTCCAAAGCATTGCATTGGGAGGAACCGAAAAATATAAAAGAATTGAAATCTTTGGAAAAGAGTAATGAAAATATATAAAATGTACGAATTTATGCGCAAATTGTAACAATTGAGAACACTGACACACTTATAAGGAACATTCCATAAAAATACCCATACAAATGCCCTGACACCCATACACTTAAGATTGCCTGGCATGTGAATGAGAAAGCATTCGTTCGGGTAACACTGTCCTACAGTGTTGGAGCACTTTGAAATAATGATCTAAGACCCTATAAGAAATCTAAGACCCTATAAGAAAATGTAATGTTCTAATACGATGTCTGTCTGTTGAAACTGGAATGTACTCAGTTCCTGACTAGTGACCGCCTGTCATTTGTTAAAGTAATCTTGCAAGTTAATCTGCTTTGCAGTTCACTGGTATGTCCTGTAAATCTCGTTAAGAGATCTGCTACAGTCGAGGTCAGTTTTTTTCAGGAATATAGTTTCCAGGTACTTGATAGCAGCCTGACTATCAGCGAAAGAATTGATACCGACTTTGGCCAGAAGATTAATTTTCAGCAGTTCCGTGGTAAACACTACAGTGGTCAGACAGTTTTTTTGCAACGGATAACTCAAATTGTACTGTTGTACTCAGTTGACAGTTCCCTACATCTAATAACAGTACATGCGACATATTGCGTTGCTATAATGTCTACACGGGGCAAAATCGCCTCTTTTGATATGTTTGAATCCAAAGAAAATATATTTGGAACACCAATTTTTATATATTATATATTTCTTACCAAATAAATTTTATTTGAAAATCAATAAAATATATTTTGAACGCATATATTAATAAATTACAACAAATTACATTTGCAAACTAAATTTCTCAAATAAAATATGTGTTTAAATACAAATAAAATTATTATTTAGGAATTTTTCCAAATATATTTTATTTAAAAAATATTTCCAAAACTTTTGCTGAGTTTTTCATATTTCAGTTTCAATTTTTCTTGGGTTTCGAATTGTACCTCCCAGTTATGATACCATATGCAGCATTACCTTCTGTTTTAAATCAATCATTTCAAATTTCTGAGTATTCCAAGCCATCATTAGTCGTCAATCCTCTAAGTACTTTATATTGATCCAAGATTATATGATTTCAATTATTATTTTTTACGAACATTAAAAATTTCTAAAAATTTAACTTTGAATTACTGAAAAATTTGAGACAATTTATGTATTTTATGAATACTTAAATGCAAATAAATATTTGTTTCGGAAATAATGGTCCCAAATAAAAACATATTGGAATGTAAACAAATATTTGTTTAGAACAACATCTTCCCAAATACACAATTTTTGTGTGTACCAAATATTACATGCTTAGAGTCTACCCCAAACATATATATGTTTCAAGCCGAATATGTTTGGGACAATATACTACAGAAGCGATTTTTTTTCAGCGTGTATAGGTATAAAAGGTAGTTTAATATTTAGTTTCTCAGTTGGTCGTTCTCAGCGCACCAGTGACACATACATATTCGTATAGCGGCCATTAGCTGAACATTGTTTAGGGCAGAAGATGGATTTCTGCAGAGCTGTCCTGTAGGCAGTAAACTTAAGACTCATCATCTCCAAATAGCAGAATATTTTTCATGGAAAGGAAAGAACAGAACATCCTCTTGTGGCGTTCCCCTGCTGATAAATCTATGGAGTTCAGATGACCCTTAGCTAGCAGAAATGCGTCTCTTAATCAGAAGGTTAAGAATGAACCTACACGGGGTAAAATAGACTGTTTTGATATGTTTGAATCGAAAGGAAATATATTTGTAACACAATTTTTTAAATATTATATATTTCTGAGCAAATAAATTTTATTTGAAAATCAATAAAATATATTTGGAAAGCATATATTAATACATTACAACAAAATATATTTACAAACTAAATTTCTCAAATAAAATATGTGTTTAAATACAAATAAACTTATTGTTTAGGAATGTACCCAAATATATTTTGTTTAAAAAAGATTTTCCAAACTTTTGCTGACTTTTTAGAATTTCAGTTTAAATTTTTACTTAGTTTCGAATTGTACCTCCCAGTTACAATACCATAGCAGCATTTACTTCTGTTTAAATCAATCATTTCAAAATTCTGATTTAGTATTCCAAGTCGTAATTTTTTGTCAATTCTCCAAGTAATTTGTTTTGATATTTATATTTTTACGAACATTAAAATTTTCTAAAAAAAACTTTGAATTAGTAAAAAATTGAACTCAACTAAAGAATTTTCTGAATTCTTAAGTGCAAATAAATATTTGTTTCGGAAATACATAATAGTCCCAAATAAAAACATATTGGGATGTAAACAAAGATTTGTATAGAATAATATTTTCCCAAATATATACGTTTTGTGTGTACCCGTATACCGTTTTGTGTTTAGGGTACACTCTAAACATATAATATATGTTTAGAGTGTACCCTAAACATATATATGTTTCAAGCCGAATATGTTTGGGACAATATACTACGGAAGCGATTTTTTTCAGCGTGTAGGTACACTGCTATTAACCCCCATGGTTTACAGCTCCGTAATATGTTATTTTTGTTATTGAAGGCCCCCTCTAGTATATCTAAGAAAGATACCATAGTATACGAGAGATCCTTCTATAAATCTGACTGGATCACGTAGGGCGGTTTCGGTGGATTTGCCTATGCTGTAGACATGCTGGACATGTGCGGACATTAGCCTGTGATCAATTTTAGCCCTAAGGTAACTATTTATTAATCTCTCCAGTGTTTTAAGCATAAATGACGATAGGCTTATCGGCCGGAAACCATTAGCTCCTGTATAGCACGGCTTTCCCGCTTTTGGAATGAAAACAATCTTGGTTTTTCTCTATTTTGTTGGTATATAGACCTGATTGATACAACGTGTGCTGATCACTATGCGACAGGGAGTCATTATATCAGCCACTCCATGTAGAATTCCGCCCAAAGAATTCTAGATTCGGTTTTAAACTCTCAATCCCCAATTGAAGTAATCTATGCCTCTTTAGACTTGCCCGGGAAATGTGTATCGAGGAGCACTCCCTGCGAACTATAACCTTTCTTGATGTACCCAATAGTACAAGTTCGCATGAGCTTTCTAGGCCACTACAGTAACCTGTCCAATAATTATTTCGAACCTTTCTCAACTCTTTTTATACCCTCCGCCATAGGATTTTGTCACTCCGGCTGTAACACCTCTAAATATTGATCTGAGACCCCATAAAGTATATAATCGTCGAAAAATTCTAAGACGATTTAGTGATGTCCGTCTGTCCGTCGGTCAGTTGTAACCACGCTACAGTCCGTAATAAATGAGCTAGGTTGATGAAATTTGGTGGAAATATTTCATATAGTTGCAGGTTGTTGTGATTGCAAATGGGCCATATCGGTCAATGTTTTGATATAGCTCCCCTATAGAGGTCGCTCCAAAATACGGTTTTTGAGCAATAGATACCAAATTTTTAATGCAATTACGCAGAAACTTTGCAGTTTATATTCTATTTTGACAAGAATTCATCACAGCAACAATTTTACAAATCAGTTCATATTTTGTTATAGTCACCCTATAGAGGTCGCTCCAAAATATAAACATATAAACTGAATTGCAGTTTGTATGCAATTAAGACAAGAATTCATCACAGTAAAACTTTTTTAAATCAGTTAATATTATTCCAAAGAGGCTTATTTAAGCCATAAACAACACATTTCCTAAGAAATTTAGCTGAAACTTTGCAGTTTGTATTCTTTTTTGCGGACTAAAAATTGCAGCGTTCGTTTTGCTTAAACAAAAAAAATCGTTTCATGATTTGCTCCATATCAAAAGATTTTTCCAGTACTGAAATTTAATGCAATCCGCGGTGGATGGTATACAAGATTCAATTTGGCTGAACTTAATGCTTTTATTTGTTTATTTTTATACCCTACACCACACTGTGGTACAGGGTATCCGTCTGTCCATGTAAAGTTCTTCGTCGACTACAGGTCGCAATTTCACTCCGATCGTTCTGAAATTTTGCAGTTTAGAGTATTTCGCGGCTGTTAAGATCGCTATTGAATTTGGTTGAAATCGGTTCAGATTTAGATATAGCTCCCATATATATATTTCGTCCGATTTGGCCCTTTAGTCCTATAGAAGCTGTATTTTACATCCGATCGTTTTGAAATTTAGAATGGTAGAGTTTCTTGATCCATGAAACAACATTGCTGAATTTGAAGAAAATCGGTGAAGATTTAGCTATAGCTCCCATATATATGTTTCGTCCGATTTGGCCCTTTAGTCCTATAGAAGCTGTATTTTACATCCGATCGTTTTGAAATTTAGAATGGTAGAGTTTCTTGATCCATGAACCAACATTGCCTAATTTGAAGAAAATCGGTTAAGATCTAGCTATAGCTCCCATATATATGTTTCGTCCGATTTGGCCCTTTAGTCCTATAGAAGCTGTATTTTACATCCGATCGTTTTGAAATTTAGAATGGTAGAGTTTCTTGATCCATGAACCAACATTGCCGAATTTGAAGAAAATCGGTGCAGATTTAGATATAGCTCCCATATATATCTTTCGTCTGATTTGGTCCGTTAGTCCTATAGAAGCTGTATTTTACATCCGATGGTTTTGAAATTTAGAATGGTAGAGTTTCTTGATCCATGAACCAACATTGCCGAATTTGAAGAAAATCGGTTAAGATTTAGCTATAGCTCCCATATATATGTTTCGTCCGATTTGGCCCTTTAGTCCTATAAAAGCTGTATTTTACATCCAATCGTGTTGAAATTTAGAATGGTAGAGTTTCTTGATCCATGAACCAACACTACCGAATTTGAAGAAAATCGGTTAAGATTTAGCTATAGCCATATATATGTTTCATCCGATTTGGCTCTTTAGATCCAATCGTTTTTATACCCTACACCACACTGTAGTACAGGGTATTATTTAAGTATAAAATGTCCCAAAAGTAAATTTATGTAAACAATTTATACATGTGTTACAAAATTTATATATCAGAGTTATTCAATATTACGAGAGTGGTGTAGGGTATTATATAGTCGGCACCGACCGACTTTAGCCTTTCCTTACTGGTTATTGATATGTTTTGAATTGAAAATTGTCAAATATTGTCATGATGGATTTATTGTAAAAAACTTGTAACTAAACACTTACAAAATATAAATTCCTCGAGAGGGTGAATGACACTTACCTGAAATGATATAATGGAAAGTATATAAAATTAGTTACGATTTATATATATAATAATATATAATAATATATACAAATATATTTTATAATATACAAAAAAAAATAAGAATATTTCTTCTTGTTCAAATAGCTTTCTTCAAGTGTACAAAGAAATTATACAGTATCTACACTAAGAACAAGTAAAAAAGTTCAGTCGGGTAAACCGACTTATGAATCCCCTCACCTTGAGTCCCAAAAAATATTAGTAAATTTATTATCCCCTCACCATAGAGAGGAGGGTATACTCGTATATCATTTGCTACGAGCCAAAAGTGTAACACATCGAAGGAGTGACTTAAGACCCCAAGTATGTTCTGCGTTTCGGGTAATTATACCCTCACTTTAGTGATACGAGGGTATATATCATTTGCTACGGAAAAAAGTGTAACACGTCGAAGGAGTGACCTAAGACCCCAAGTATGTTCGGAGGAAATCCGTTTTGGGTAATTTTAAGTCGAATGAGCAATGTCCGTCCGTCTGTCTGTCTGTGTGTCTGCTGGCTGGTGCGCACGATAACTCTCGAAAGGAGTAACCGATTGACCTCAAATTTGGTATGTGGTAATATTTTTTTCTATCTCCAGCTAAGTTCGAAGATGGGCCATATTGGTCCACTCCTTCTAGTACCTCCCCCACAAATGGTTAAAATGTTGTGAAATATTGATTGTTTAATAACTGCTATACTACTTATTCGAATCTTTTGAAATTCCACACATAGTATTAGCTTATTAGTCGCTATCAACTCGAGAAAAATGGGCGAAGTCGCCACGTCCCTTTTGGTACCTCCAACACAAAGGCACCATTTTGCACAAAAAGTCAACAGTTTATAACATTAATAGCAGTGTATAAAAATACTTGAAATTGTGTACAGTATTATGCTTTTATATTGCCTACAGTCCAGGGAAAAATGGGTGTTGTTGCCACGCCCCTTTTGGTACCTCCCACACAAAGGTACCTTTTTGCACCAAAAGTAAACAGCTTATAACATTAAAACCAGTGTATAAAAATACTTGAAATTTTGTACAGTGTAATGTTTTTATAGTGCCTATAGCCCTGTGAAAAATGGGCGTTATCGCCACACCCCTTTTTGTACCTCCCCCACAAAATGCCCAAATCATACCACAATTTAATATCTCATAACGTTTTTACCAGTGCACATAAATGCTTATAATTCGGCACAGTGCAATGAATTTAAAGTATCTAATGTTCAGCGAAAAATAGCTGTCTTTGTAAACCCCTTCTGGTACCTCCCACACAAATTGACAGAATAATTCGAGTAATATTCAATATTACATTACTCACAAAATGAGGGTATACCTTAGTCGGTTTACCCGACTGAAACTTTCTTACTTGTTTTAAGTCATTTGAGCAATGTCCGTCTGTCCGTCCGTCTGTGTGTCTGTCTGGCTGGTGCGCACGATAACTCTCGAAAGGGTTACCCGATTGACTTCAAATGTGTTATGCGGTAATATTTTAATCTATCTCCGGCTATGTTCGAAGATGGGCCATATTGGTCCCCTCCTTCTAGTACCTCCCCCACAAAGGGTTAACGTTTAGTGAAATATTGATTCCTTAATAACTTCTATATTACTTACGCGAATCTTCTGAAATTCCACACATAGTAATAGTTTATCCGTGGCTTATACCTCAAGAAAATTGGGTGAAGTTTTCACCAAAAGTAAACAGCTTATAACTTTAATACTTGTACATAAAAATATTTGAAATTTTTTACGGTGTAATTGTTTTACAGTGTCTACATTCCGGTAAAAAAATTGGCATTATTGTACGGCCCATTTTGGTACCTCCCACACAAATGGACCGTTTTACACCAAAAATTAAGTGCTTATAACGTTAATACCTATGCATACAAATACGTGAAATTTTGTACAGTGTAATTCTTTTATAGTGTCTACAGTTCAGTGAAAAATGGGCGTTATTGCGCCGCCCCTTTTGGTACCGCCCACACAAATGAACCATTCTGCACAAAAAGTTGACAGCTTATAACTTTAATACCAGTACATACAAATACTTCAAATTTTGTTCATAATAATGCGTAATGCTTTTATAGTATCTTTGAGTCCAGAGAAAAGTGGGCGTTATTGACACGCCTCTTTTGGTACCTCCCACACAAATGGACCATTTTGTAGCAAATGTAACCAGCTTTAAATTTAAATAAATAAATAAAGCTATTTAAATTGATAATAATTTAATTAAAACAAAAAAAAAACATTTTTCGAATATTTTTTTGGGACTCAATGTGAGGGGATCATAAGTCGGTTTACCCGACTGAACTTTCTTACTTGTTTTTAGTTCAGTTCCTTTTTGAGTGCTCGCATAAATCACTCTTCAAGATAAAAACAAGATCATCCCCCTTATAAATGTATGTACTACACAATAACAAGCAAAATAAATACAACATACAAGAAATATAGGTTTCTTGAATAAATGTAGACGCCGACGCGTCGGCGTCGCGACGTCAACGACAGAATAGCACACACATGCATATACATGAAATATTGAGTAATCGTCATTATTTTGCGCGACAATCTTGATCTTTCCCTTGTTGTTGATACTATGAATAAATGTAAACTATTTTTATATACAATTATATTTTTGTATTCTAGTATTTCATACATTATTACCACAATTTATTTTTAACACAATCACAGCACGCGTCTTAAAAACCACAACCTTTTTCGTACAACATTTCTCAAAGACTGATCATTCAAAAATAAACAAGCAATAGATTCTCTATTGTCTGAAACACAACCCACGTTTGCTATCTTTATAGACTGAAACGTTAACAGAAAAACCTTATGCTCAGAGAAGGAAAGAAAGAATATATATATAAGTAATTACTATGAGAGTCAATTTAAGTAGTGGACTTTAAATATTAATTTAACTTACAGAGCCGACTGTTTTGCATATTGATAATTAAGTCCGATACGGCTTTAAAGCTATTATTTCTCTACATCATTGTTTTAATGTAGAAAATCCTTAAAAGTACAATAGATTCTGTACTATCTGAAAAACAACCCTCATGCTATCTTTATAGACTAAAACATTGCCAGAAAAACTTTATGCTCAGAGAAGGAAAGAGAGAGTATAATTACTCTGGGAGTATAATTATTTCTGATTTAGAGTCAATTTAAGAAGTATTCTTCAAGGTACTTGAAACTGCCATTAATTGAACTTACAGAGCCGTCGATTTTGCATACTGATAATTACGTCAGATACGTCTTTAAAACTATTACTTGTCTACATCATCGTTTTAATTTAGAAAATCCTTCAACGTACTGAAATATTACTTAAAATATTGAAGCTTGTCACAAAAATAATCATGTTTTCTTCAATTTAAAAGTATACATTTAAAGAAGCGCGTGTACAAATCTAATGACTAGTGCGTCATTAAGGCATTAGTGGAATTGATGCCGAGGTCACATACTTAATTTAAGGATGCGTCGTCATTAATTTTATTACTATCTGTTTTTGTAATGCGAATACATGAAATATTGAGCAATTTGTTGTGTAAATTTTTGTATTCTAGCATTACATACATCATTACCACAATTTTATTTTAACACATTCACAGCGCGCGTCGTAGAAACCACAACCACCTGCTTATAGCATTTCTCAAAATCTGATCATTCAAAAATAAACAAACAACAGATACTCTATTGTCTGAAACACAATCCTCGGTTGCTATGTTTATAGATTTAAATGTTACCAGAAGAACCTTATGCTCAGAGAAGGAAAGATAGAGTATAATTAATGTTAGATTATAATTATCTCTCATATGGAGTTAATTTAAGAAGTATTCTTTAAAATACTGGCAACTGTCATTAAATTAACGTACTGAATTAACGTACAGCCCTCGATTGGAATCCACAGGGAAGCCGCAGAAGAGGAAGACCTGCAAATACGTGGAGACGCCTGGTAGACGCAGAAGGCACAGAGAAAGGTTACACATGGAATGAAATTAAAAACAAAGCTACGCAACTTCGGGAGTTCCTTCTGCGGAGTGGACTGTATATTAATGTTTTTGAAACTCCAGGAAGTTTGTAATAAGAAGAAGAGAAACAGAAAAAAAGGCACAGGGTTAATTTAGATGCAGAACAGATTTTATTTAGTATGGGTCGCCGCTGCTTACCGCTTCAATCGTTGAATCCAAAGTGAAATTGGCGGTGCAGAGCGAACAGAAACAAAACGATGGATTTTTAGAATTCAGCAAATCCATTGGAACAAAAGGAGAAGATGGCAGCCCTTTATCCATTTGAGTAAAAGCTTTTGCCTTCATGGCAGGGAAATGGATAGAGAGTTGCCATCTAAATGAGAATGAACAAAAACAGGGGAAAGTTCTTCGATAACAATTCATTTACTTAAACTAAAGTTGGAAATAATTCATTTGACAGAAATTGTAAGGGTAAGAAGAGTAGCTGTTGAACCGGGGTTCAACATACCGGCCGGCTTGCTATACTGCAACATTAGTAATGGCATGGGACGGAAATAGTCCATCCAAAAATCGTGATTTGCGCGATTGGCAGGCTGGAGGAGGTCTGGATGAGACCTGCGCGTAGCACTCTGGGAAGGTAGTCGTTCGCCAGCACTATTTCCACGTTGGATGGCTTCGAAAAATGAGGGTCTGCTAGATCCGGAATATGGTCATAAACAGTTTGAAGTTTTTTCTCACTAGTGGGTTTGGGTGTACCAGTCTGGAATTTCGTCTTCACCAGACCTACCACCTGGAGCTTTACCTCAGGATCGTGATATGACTGCAGATTGAGTGTGCAGTATTCTTTGTCGCTTCGTTTGGTTGTGGGAAGGTCTAGTCTCTCTACTAGGCTCTTCAGGATTAGTGTCTGTGATTCTCCGGAGCTCAACAGGATCCTCGACATCTGGGGACCGTTGGTAGTGAGGACTCGAGCCAGCGCTGTTGGAAGAAAAACGTGAGTTCGGGAGCGGCGACTGAGGCGATCGCTGAGGCGATCGCTGAGGCGTGAAGTCGGCCTGCTGGTGCTAGCGGTAGAGCTGGAGGCGTTAGACCTACGCCGTTGTGCTGGACGTGGAGGTCGCTCAGGAGACTCAGAGTGCTGTCTGGCTTCGGGACTTGGTGGAATATTAGGATGGGAAGGCCGGAGGCGATGTTGGATTCGGGATGTTCTCGATGTAGTGGGGGCTGATCAAGGACGCGACGAAGGTGTTCGTGTATCATCCACATGGATCATGGTGTGATGATTTCGCTCACACACGATACATTTGTTCCTCGAGGGACAAAAGTGTGAGCGGTACACAGGCAATTAAAACAGAAGCCCTTGTCCTTAATCGCCTCCCGCCTTTCCGCAACAGTCATGCGTTGGAATTCAGGGCAGGATCTTAGGAAATGCCTCTCCTGGCAGATACGGCACTTTGGTGTACTAGAAGCAGAGCTGAAAAGTGGAGTTAATCAAGATGCTGAACAGATTGGTATCAGATTGGTAACGGATTGCTAACAGATTGGTAACAGATTCTAGTCGTTTGGAAGAATACAAAGCTTGACAAGTGGACGGGTTACTACACCATTTTGGGTGCGAATTTCCGCGACACGGACATTAGAGTCTTTACCTGTGTAAACCTTAAGTACTCGATCTAGAAACCATTCGTTAGGGGGAAGATTATCTTCCTTGATTATGACAAAATCATTTTCCTTTAAATTGGTTTGTACCGTCTTCTACTTGTATCTTCTCTGTAGTTGGCAAACGTACTCATGTTTCCAACGCTTGGCGAATTGTATTTGTAACGTTTTGAGACGTTGCCAGCGATTCTGCAAGGATAAATGGTCAGAGTATTCCTCAGGGGTCGCGATTAAAGCAGCTCCACGTAACAGGTGACCAGGTGTTAAGGGTATCAGTTCTGATGGATCCTCGCTGATTGGGCACAGAGGCCGGGAGTTCAAGATGCTTTCAATTCTCACCAACAGGGTGGAGAATTCTTCGAAGGTGAATTTCAGATGTGAAGCAACTTTGCGCATGTGAGTCTTCATGCTCTTGACCGCAGCTTCCCACATTCCGCCCATGTGAGGAGTATGTGGCGGAATGTTCTTGTATTCCTGCGCAAGCGATCGACTAGCCCCGACAAAGTTGGTTCAATTGTCGGAGAAAATCTGATTGGGAAACCCTCTGCGCCCTACGAAGCGATTAAAAGCGGACAGAAATGCTTCCGTGATAAGGTCGGAACAGACTTCTAGGTGAACAGCCCTAGTCGACAGACAAACAAAGATAGCGGCATATCCTTTTTGGAGTTTAGCGTTTCGGAGCTTGGAGGTTTTTATCTCGAAAGGACCCGCAAAATCCAGTCCTGTATTGATGAAGGGCAGAGAAAATTTACATCTTTCGGGTGGCAAAGCAGCCATTATTTGGTTTCGCACTCTGTGTTTGTAGATAGTACAGTCTCTACAGTGTCCGATACAATGTTTAACAGCATTTTTTAGTCGGATGACGTAGAATTCTTGACGAATTGCTCGTAACATTACCTGGTGTTCAGCATGCAACAGTGTTTTGTGCGTGAACTCGATAAACAGTTTACAGAATCTGGAAGTTTCTGGTAAAATTATTGGGTGCCTTTCGTTGTAGCTCATATCCGAATTAGCTAAGCGGCCATTTACCCGCAATAACTGGTGTTCATCAAGAAATGGGTTCAAAGTTAGGAGTCTACTTTTCGGGCAGATCGCTTGTTACGCTTAGATAAAATGAAGTGGAATAATTTTGTTACGGCCCTATGTTCCCCTTAGGAACTATGGGAATATATATATATATATATATGTAACTGTCGTTAAATTAACCTACAGAGCCCACTTTTTTTTAAAGTCAATACAGTCTTTATTTTATTCCACAAATTTTGCATACTGATATTTAAGGCCGATACGGCTTTAAATCTATTCATCATTGTTCTAACGTCGAAAATCCTTAAAAGTATTGAAATATTAATTATATTATAATATTATATTTAGAGATGATAATGATACTCTCATACAGAGTCAATTTAAGAAGTATTCTTTAAAACACTGACAACAGTCATAACATTAAATTACAAGGTGCGACTTTTTTTATGTCAGCACAGTCTTAAATTTAGTACTCTAATTTTGCAAATCTAATGCTTAGTGTGCCATTAAGTCAATTGCAAGATACTTTAGATCAAGGAAAATTTGATAAGTTGTCATTATTTTAATGAAAATTTTGATTGATTTGAGCCGAGGTCGCATACTTAATTTAAGAATGTGTTGACATTAATTTAATTACTATATTTTTTTAGTGTGTGTTTTTAGGGCATGGCAACGAAAATACTGTACCAGAAACTATTGAGCGTAGATGAACAAAGTTTGCTAGGTATGCCGGTGGAGTTTCCATGAACAATATTATCCAAAATGTCCGGACTAACGGCCAATTTAACAATCTCCGGTTATCCTACAGTTAGAGCTAACTTACAGTTATAGCTGTCAAATTGTATGGAATTTTTATTTTTTAACTGGGAGTCAGCTCTAACCGGAGGTTGGGAAATTGGGGGTAAGTGTTATTGAGTGTGACAATAACTAAACATTTAATTTCTCAGAAAATATTACTTATTAATTGGAGTTGTTATAAGTAACTTCTCCAAAAATGTCTCCTGAATTTCTGTTGCCTAGTGCAAATAATACACATGAGAAGTTTTGTATGTTTTTGGTTATGGAGTGAGTCTTGAATGTGAGACCACTGCCAATGATATGGTTTCATATTTTCTGTGCATGTGAATCTGTGAATTTATTTTCCCTGTGTCTGTTTGTCCTGTGTTTGCTGCTCTATTCAAAATTGTGTTTGTGCACTGGAGAGTGAAAAAGTTTTGGTCGGTTTGTTGGAGTATTGTTCAAAAGTGTTCGTCTGTTCAGTTGGAGGAAAAACAAAATGCAAACAGATGAGAAACAGAAAAAAGACAAAGTGTGTCATAAAAACACACACACACAATAGAAGAGAAAAACGAATGAGTGTATGAGGAGAAACTTTATATTTTAAGGCAACAGTCGGTGGAAATTCGAAGTGATAATGATGATGATCATTATCATCACCAGCATCTTCTTCTTCAACTATAACTTCATCCTGAGAATTGAATTGTGCGCCTTATGTTGGTGTTTGTAACATTGGGTTGTGCTGAGAAGTCTCCCCTTCCGATGAGTTATCTTATGTAACTCATTCAGGTGAGTGGGTCTTAAAAGTATATTTTTGCTACCTGTATACTCGTACAAGTCTCGGCATCTCCGTCGATTTGTAGCGGGTATTTCTCCTTGGACTAAAGGTGTCTTCACTTCATTGTTGACCAATGTACGGATAATTGTTGGCAGTTGGCCAAGCAAGAATGAATGATGTTGAAAATGATAAATGATACTTGTATGCACTGACCGTTTCCTCATCTCAATCTCTGACATCTTTCTCCTTTTTTTGTTTTGTGGGGAATGCAAAGAGTAATCAAACTCCATTAGAGGTGATTCATATCTGTACAAGAATGTGGCCAACGAGCAAGGTCACTTCAACTCCTTGAGAAGAATGAATCTGTATGTGTGGAGGATATGAACAAATAAAACTAAACAAAATTGAAACTTAATACATGTAAAGGTGCACAAGAATACTTGACCAACTTATACTCATGTGTTCAACTATTTCGTAATAAACTTTAAAGGATACTCGTACTTATTTTGAGCTTGTAATGGTTGTAAGTTTAAGGGATAAGTACTGAGAGTTATTAGACTAATTCAGTGTAATGATTCCCATTTGACTATTATTTATAATTAAATTTATGTCTTACTTCAGTTTACTCTGCGGTAGATAGTTCAGATTAATTGGGAGTATTATAGAATTTGCTCACATGTAGTGTAAATGAAGAATATTCTAGTTAAAAAATTGAATTGATTTGAACAAAAAAATTAGACGAAAACCAATAAGGAAAGTATAAAGTCGGGCGTAGCCGATTACATGACACCTTACACCACATTGTTAGAGCAAAATATATGGAACGATTACATTGTAACTAAATGCGTTCGAAACTACTATTTTTCATCTATATATTGATACTTCCATTCCAAAGTATGCCAAGTTGAGTTAGCATGTTTTTACTGACATTGCATTTTTAAATACTAGATATTGCAAATTATAGTTTGTCAATATCACTATGCAACAAAATTTTTGACCAAGAGATGTGGATAACAGTTTCTGGTGCAAATAGGAGTCACAAAAACGAAAAAAATATTAAAATTTTTTTTATGGTTAAATTTTTTTTTAAAATTTTTTTTTTTTAAATTCCAGCTTTCATGGAAGATACATTCAATATTTGGACCATAATTTATCAAGTATAAGCCTGATTGAGCCGTGTCTCAAATTAAACGGCTATTATGAGGGCTACATATTCTGCAAATATCGCTTTCACGTAGAATCTTTGGTTTAGTAACAGTCGTCAAAAATATGAGAAAAAAATGATTTTTTAAAAAAAAAAATGATTTTTTAAAAAAAAACATTTTTTCCTGGTACTAAAAAAACCGTAAAAAATAGGAAAAAGTCACAAACATTTTTAAAAAGCCAGCATGCTAAAGAAGAAACACTGTCTATTTGAAAAAATCTATGGATAGGTGTAAAAGTTATGAGCCATTTTGTGTAAATGTTAGGGAAATTCAAAAAAAATCTTGTTTCATATTTTTTCGTTTTTAAATGATGTTTTTGCGTATATTGAATTCGCCATATGTGAGAGAGACATATAAGAGACATTGCACTTGCATTTTATTTTATGAGGATTGATGTCAGACATTATAAAATTATAGAGAGGACGAGGTTTTATGGCCGTTCGTAACCCTGCATAAAACATGATATGCAATGTGTGAGCTATATTGGATGAGATCTGCTCACATAGAGGGTCATTCAACAATAGTTGTGGTTTTAATTTATGAGGTTTCTATTCACTTACGCCTTTTAGGGGCATGGACAACCCAGTTGTATATACAGAGAGTAAAATTATATGTACGCAATACAAAGTAGTACGCGGCAGTCTTGAAAATATTGGGTTTCTACGTTCCAAGCAAACTACAGGGTGGCTGATATGTAATGCAACAAAGTAAAGCGCTATATTTTTTAAAATTTTTTTTTTATATTTTATTGTTCAATAGCAAAAAATGTCGGAAATAACATAAAATTTTAGAAACAGTTTAGATTTGTTCGAATTGGCCACCTTTGGCACGAATTATGGCCTTCAAACGGCCGACAAAGCCATCACACGCTACACGAAAGTGGCTCTGCGGTATTTTGGCCCATTCCCGGCGAAGCGCCGTCTTGAGATGATCGATACTTTGGTATTTTTTAGTGCGAACCTTACTCTCTAAAATGCCCCAGGCGCAAAAGTCCAACGGATTGAGATTCGGAGATCTTGGTGGCCATTGTGCGGTAGAAATGAAGCGAGGAACCTCCTTTTTAAAGCCATTCTTGGTTGACGCGTGCTGAGTGCGATGGTGCTGAGTCCTGTTGGAATGTCCATGGTCTGCGGCCGAAATGTTTGTCTGCCCAGGGCTTCAATACTGTCTTTAGGACATTTTCCCGATAATATTCGCCATTTATTTGGCCAATCGAAGGTGTATATTTTCAGCTGACCTCTTTGGCAAGTAAACTCGATCATTTTGTTTGTTCACAAACTGCTCAATTTGGAATGGCTTCTCATCGGAGAAAACCAAATTCGGTAACTGGACACTTTCGTGCAAGCGAAGCAACTCCTTGGCTCTTTCCAGTCTAACTTTTTTTTGTGCATCGGTGAGCTCTTGCACTTTTTGGAACTTCAATGGCTATAGTCCAAGCGCATTTTTTAATATGTGTTGTATCCGTTCTCGCGATATGTTCAGCTCACGAGCAATTTTTCTACCACTGCGGCGTGGATTTCGATCAGATCTGGCCTTCACGTTTTGGATCATTTCTGGTGTTGTTACCGTTTTTTTTCGTCCACTTTTTGGACGCGATGGAACACTGCCAGTATCACGGTAACGAGCAATGGTACGAGAAACAAAAGATTTATTCACATTTAAATGCTGGAGGGCTCTAACGATAGCCACTTGTGTTTTTCCACCCAAATATATAGCAATCACACTATCACGCTTGAATTCCATCACGAATAACTTTTTTCTGAATGCAATAGATCGAAATGCTTTTGTAAGCTTGTAAACAATAAAATGAACTGTCACTGAAATAAATGTGTCAGCTATCAAACTAGCGGTTTAGAAATGATAGCAACCTGAAGTTGGTTGCAATATATATCAGCCACCCTGAAAAATATTATAAAGTTATATTTCGAAGTATGAGTACACGGCAAAGATCTTTTCAATGTGTAAATGATCCCGACAATTTCTGCTACATCTGTCGAAAATATGTTATTAAAAAAATCGACGTGCGTTTAGTAAAATAATAGAAGAAATATATGTGCAATATTTTGGTATATTGTGTAATTCGTGCCATGTAAATCTTACTCGATTGCCTTAGTGGAAGCATGCGGTAAGTACTTTACAATTAATGTATTACAATGTTTTGTGAAATAAAACGTTTTAATTTTAGACTTCACGTGGAATTTGGAATGCCAATGATTTGGAGACAACCATTCATTCACGATACGGACAGCTATTTTTGTCTAAGTTAATAGATTGGAGTAGGAAGTGTCTAAGTATAGCTAACAGCCGAATAACGGAAACATCATCAAGTTCAACTGAGTACTCAACTCTGAGCGATTCAAGTTTGAGTCAGAAGTCATCGCTTTAACTCAGATTCAACTCATTGATCTAGTGAGAGATTTGGAACTGACCAAAGATAAGGCAGAACTACTTGCATCTGGGATGAAACAGTACAAAATTTGGCCCCAGATGTCCGTGATATACCTTACAAACAATTATATACAACTGTGGATGACAGATGCTTTTAAAAGGACATTCCCGGATTGTTCGAGGAACTTAATCAAACATACAATTCAAAGGAATGGCGGTTATTTGTTGACAGCAGTAAAGAAAGTTTGAAAGCAGTACTTTTGCACAACGATTCCCATTGCTCATGCCGTCAACACTAAGGAATCATACAAAACAATGGCTAAATTGATAAAATACATAAAATATGAACAACATGACTTGAAAATTTGTTGCGATTTAAAAGTAGTTGGGATGTTATGTGGAATGCAAGGCGGATATACAAAATATTCTGTTTTTTATGCCTCTGGAAATGGCCACCAAGAATACGCATTACATCGGGTGAAAACAACATAACATACACACCTCTCGTCCAAAAAGAAAACATTATTTTGCCACCACTGCATATTAAGCTGGGGCCCTTTAAAAATTTTGTAAAAGCCTTAAGGAAAGATGGAAATTCACTGTCATATTTAAAAGTCTTTCTTTTCAAAAAATCGAAGAAGGCGTTTTTGATGGGCCTAAAATAAGGAAACTGATGAAAGATGTAAATTTCGAATTATATTTGACGTCGGATGAAAGTGCAGCATGGAGGTCGTTTAAGCTTGTAGTTTCAAATTTCCTTGGATCCAATAAAATGAAACAATGATTAATGATTGGTTAAAAAATTATGAAAAAATTTTTAAGAAATATATTTTTTCTATATTTATGTATATAACACATATGTATGTATTCTTCCAACTCATTTTTCGCTTTATGTATTCCAACTGGTGTAAATATGTCCCTCAAAATTCATTTCTTGCATTCTTATTTAAACTTTTTCCCCGAGAATCTTGGCGACGTAAGTGACGAACATGGCGAAAGGATTCACCAAGAATTGAAGTCCATCGAGCGGCGTTACCAAGGGCACTGGGATGAAAGAATAATGGGAGATTATATTTGGTTCCTCATTAGAGAACCCGATTCCGAAATCTACAAACGTCAACAAAGAACTCATAATTACTTCTAATGAAACTTGTTCATGTTAATAAACTCAAATGTACATAATATAAATATAAGTAATAAATAAAATCGCTATTTAAACAGAAATTAAAAAAAAAGATTTTTTGAAATTCTCTTACCTCTACCAAAAGGGCTATAATTTCTACATTTATCCATAGATTTTTTTCATCGCTAGGATGCAAACTTTTAAAAAATAAAATATTTTTTTATTTTTATGTTTTTTTTTTGAAAAAATCTACTTTTTCCAATTTGTTTAATGACTGTTACTAAACCACTGTTTCTAAGTGAAAGAGATATTTCCAACATTGGTAGCCCAAATTAATAGCTTAAATTTAAAGTATAAATCGACCTGATCGGGCATATACTCCAAAAATTATAGTGCAAATACTAAGGGTACCTTCGACGAAAATAGTAATTTTAATAAAAAATTAAAAAAAAATGTATTCATAAACAAATTTTTGGTTTTGATTTTATATAACAGTATGCCACAATCTATACAAAAAAATATTTTTTAGGTCTAGGACACAAACAAAATTTTTTTTTTGGTTGCGTAGTGTTATCCGTAGTATGTATTATACATTTATTGAATTTTCTAATATTAATATAACAAACCCAATTTTTAGAAAAAGGAAGTGTTGTGTTTTGAATTTATCGTCGTAACTTGTATATGTACACGAATCATATTTTCTATGAATATTGAAATGGTTTCAGTGGCTTTAAAACAAATGATTCTTTAGTATGAGTGGCATTAGAATAAATACAATGTAAGGAATTTTAATTAACAGTATATGCTAATATCAAGGACATACATTTAAAATTTAATACGATAGTGTTTTAAATTTTATGATATTTTACTACGCATAAGCACGAGTCATACTTAAATTTACGCCAAATCGTGCTTATTTTAAGACCAAAGTTAATTAGTTTTATTACCAAATGTTCTTGATTATATGAATTGCATCATCAAAACAAGTACTATTCATGTTTTTGAATTTACTATAAAACATTATTATTTTTATAGCGATTGTCTTTGGCTCGAAATCATTGCCGAATTCTTAAACTTTACGACAAATTCTTTGATTTCCAGTACGCTTTTTTTTAGTGTAGTGACATTTTTCTATATCCCTAAATTAAAGGTTCAAGACTAAGAAGCTCTGTTCTACACCATTTTCAACTGTAATTAAAAAAAAACAATTGAAATTCGAAGATTCCATTTGAAATTCGAAACACATCAATTGAAATTCGAAACACATCATTTGAAATTTCAAAAACATCAATTGAAATTCGAAATACACCAATTGAAATTCGAAGAACATCGATTGAAATTCATAGCTTTTTATTTGAAATTCGAAAATGTTAACTAAATAAATGCGGTTTATTAATTGGGATAGCATTTAAGTGATAATCGCCCTTACTCCAGTTGGCGTCGTCGACGTCGATTCTTAGTCGACACTGTTTAGATTGACGACTTCATAAATTTTGAATTTTTTTAAATATTTTTATGTTATAAAAAGGGTTTTTGTTAGTTCATAGATACCAAAAACATTCGTTTTGGCGTAAAGATGACAAAGCTAGAACTTCATAGATATGACGAAAATGATGTGACGACGTCGACGACGCCAACTGGAATAAGGGTGAATATTTGTCTATTTGAAACCTTTAATATTAAAATATGTTTTGTTTTATAACTTTCAAGAATTTTTTAATAAATATTCATGAACGATAAAATCATCTCTATGTTTTCTTTTCGTCACATTATATGTTAAGATTTAGTCAGTCCTGATTCACACGAGGCAATTTTTTCCAAGCAAGTGTTAAAGTTTGTAGGAGAGAGAGGCAGGTGAAAATAGCTCTCTCCTTTATTTCCCCGTGTGAATTAGGAATCAGGAAATAATATTTCAATAAATTCTACCCAATCCAATGTACAGATTTGTTAAC
Source organism: Eudasyphora cyanicolor (assembly GCA_963930755.1). Taxonomy (NCBI): domain Eukaryota; kingdom Metazoa; phylum Arthropoda; class Insecta; order Diptera; family Muscidae; genus Eudasyphora; species Eudasyphora cyanicolor. The sequence goes on from OZ005737.1 coordinate 64,184,724, forward strand.
ATTTTCTAATTTCGATTGGTGTATTACAAAATTTAAAATGGAAATATTCGAATTTCAATTGATGTCTTTCGAATTTTAAATGATGTGAGTCGAATTTCAAGTGATGTGTTTTGAATTTCAAATGATGTGAGTCGAATTTAAAGTGATGAGTTTCGAATTTCAAATGATGTTTTTCGAATTGCAATTGATTTTTTTCGAATTTTAAATGATGATTTAAATGATTCAAGTGATGAGTTTCGAATTTCAAATGATGTGTTTCGATTTTCAATCGATTTTTTTCGAATTACAGGTAAAAAAGTTTTAATCAAGTATTGATCAGGCTAAAATCAAGTATTGATCATGCTTAAATCATGTTTGGTCAGGCTTAAACCAAGAAGTGATCAGACTTAGGGCCTGTTTCTGTAACTTATTTTCGTTCGTCTACGGCGAACGATCAAAAATCACTCCATTATTTCGAGAAATCTATAAGTCACAGAAGTTTATAATTTGTTGTGTCTATAGAAAAACACATAAAAAGTCCACACCTAAAATATTTCTAACCTGCGTTTTACAGAATTCAAGTAATAGTTGAGAGATTTTTGATCGTTCGCCGTAGACGAACGAAAATAAGTTACAGAAACAGGCCCTTAATTCAATTAAAATATTCTACTTTAAACCGAATCTAACTCAAATGTTAAGAATTCAGCACTAGAAAGTCTCGTACTTGAAACAAGTATTTTCTACTTGATTTAAGAAAATCCATACTTGCCGTGATTTTGACACCACTACGGTTTGCTTTAGATACTGATTACTCAATTTTTATTTTGAGTGGAGGTGAAAATTTCCAGTTTAGGATATAATCCAACCAAATACTTTTTCGTAATTTCCTTAGAAACATTAACTCCTAATCATTTCCATAGAAAAAGTTTACTTTTCTCTTTGGGTTTCTTTAATAATCCCTCTAATCTTTGACAAACCAGAACACAATCCAACATCTGTATATTCTCCTTTGCAACCATTGTGAAAATCGTCCTGTAAAACTTTCCGAACTACGCCCATGAATTTATAATTCAGCGAAGTTTGGCATTTTTTATCATCGTATCCTACTGCAACTAACTGGAGAAGCTGCGAGTACAAAATATGGTGCCCATCTAATTTGCCAATTCGAATGTGGGCCAGCCAAACATCAGTGCGTATCACACCGGATACAAGTGTGTAACTTTGTGTGTGTGTGTGCGAGTGTTTCAGGGTACAAGGAAATAAGTTTTTGGAAACGATAAAAATGGCAGCTTGACGACATTACCAACATTACCATCAGCACCACCACTACTCTGCCACAAAACAACAAGGAACGCATGGCGGAGGCAGCAACAGCGAATGGTGAATATTGTTGGATAGATAACATGCTGTTGCATGCCACAGCCATAGATCCAAGGATGACTTCCCCGTGTCTGTGTCTGTCGCTGCTGGTGTCGTAACGACTGCGCCAAATTGTCCCTAAAAATAGTGGCAAAGTAATTTAAGTCAAACTGACAGGAACCATAACATTCCAGTGTTATACTGCGACAAGTATCACAAAACGAAAATCACATTGATGAAGTTCACTATCACACAGACAGGATACCCAGCTACAGAGATACGGACACACCGACACACACACCCCGCCACTCGCACACTCCCATACACATAAACTGATAGGACACTCGTACATCTGCAAGGCTTGCAGCGATGTCTGACAGCGCGGAGACCATCAATATAGACGATGGTGAGGCCGAAGGACCAAATACAACCCAACTCAACCCTTCTCAACTCAACCGAACTCAACCCAACCCATAAATGATGTTAAGAGATGTACATCGAACAAACTTATCACGGCAATAAGTTTGAATGGAATTGACATTTTCCTCTGCAAAAACTGATGTTGAGCAATGATGCCGCTGTTGTTGTTGCTGTCGCTTTTGCTATTCCTCTTCTCCTGCTGTTTGCTGCTACTGATAGTTGTAGAGGCGATGGTTGTTTTTGCTGTCGCCGTTACTGCTACTATTGCTGCTGGGCGAATGAGTGGTAATTTTCTTTTTGCTGTCTGAGCAATGAAATTGCTGTGCTGTTGCTGCAATTGTTGCTAGTTAGATCGAAAGTAAAACATATGTATGTATATACGTATGCATCAGCATTCATGTATGGAACATTGCACTGAATGCTAAGCTAATACAACTGATATCTGATGACTTTGTTAATTAAACTTTAGTTCGTTTTAAAGATATGTGATTAGAATATTGTAAGAAAGACAAGCAGGGCGGTGGAAAATTCTTCTTGATCGAATCGTATATATTCTTCACTGTGGATTGCATTCAATTCTACAACCCATACATGAAGTGGAAAAGAAGCAAATCTTGAACCAATATTGTTTTTTGTAGCACATTCTTTAGAAATTGTTGAGAAAAAGTATAGCATATATAAGATATTTAAAGTGATCAAATAAAAGTAGCAAATTGTTGAGAAAATGTACCCAAGTTATTTAAGAGTGAGCGCCACAGTAGGTGCGTTGGTAGCCAGCTCGCCTATAAGTTTGGGGGTCGTGGGTTCGATTTCCACCAGAGGCTCTGGTCTGTCGCAACAAAAATTAACATGCAACATGGTCTTTGTCACCCGGCTGCTCACTAGATCGTAAAATTATAATATAAATTTACTTTGTATTGTAATTCATTTAAATAAATAAATATTAAAGAGTGACGTCTGTATGTGGACTATATCAAAACATAGACCGGTATGGCAAATTTTCATTGTGACGAATTTCTGTGTAAATAAAGCAGAAATTCCAGCCAAATCGACTGGAATATGTGGTCATAATGGCTGAAATAAAGATATTATGATATACACCTCATATGGGTGCCTGGGCATAGGGATATCCCGGGGAACTGCAAAGCCGATTAACTTGCTAGGAAAGGGACGACATTACAAATTCTCAAAGAATTTGCATATATTGGTGCGCCTCTATCCACGTGCAAGCTTTGGCTTAGGCAAGAGGCAATCAGGCAGTCCAACGAAAGATGGACAGAAATCGGCACCTGCAGGGTAGCTAGACAAATCTGGCCAAGGTATGACCTGAGAAGGTCAAAATATCTCCTCGCACTAGAGAGTAAACGATTGTCTACGTTAGTACAGGTTCTGACGGGACACTGCTTGATCGGCGAACACGCCAAAAGATTGGGTATTGACTCCAATGACTTCTGCCGAAGCTGTGGAGATGAGGAAGAAGTGGAGAGCATTGATCACTGGCTTTGCGACTGTCCCGCTTTGAGTAAACGACGACTGGACATACTGTGGTCGGCCTTTTTAGGCAGCCTAACAGATCTTTCCAGTACTGATATTCGTACTATCGATAAATTTATATATCAAACAGGTTGGTTTCGATGAGGGGCATTTCAGCCCGTGGTAAGACTAGGGACCTAAACTGGTCTATGTGAGCTTGTAAAAAAAAAATACGGCTGCCACCCTAACCTAAACCTAAACCTAAAGATATTTGAGAGGGACCTCTACATCGTTTCTTCATTCCGAAATATATTCAGCCTTTTTTAAGAGACATTAAACATTTAAATCCTAAATATTCCGGCCACATTTGGTGTTTCTTCGTCAACTTAATCCAATGTTATTCACAAAACAATACCGGCCATTCGATGTGCATTGTAAAGGAATTTCATACAAAATAAAAAATTTCTTAAGACTTTAATCTTCTCTCCAGTAAAACTACATTTTTTTGATCTACCATACATTGGAATGAAGGTATACATAGATGTGGGGATTACATCAAAACATGGGTCAGTGTGTTTTTTTGACTGTGAAGAATTCTTCTAAAAAATCTGAATAGTTTTATCCAAAGTATTTGACAAATGTTGCATATACGGGTTAGATAAATATATCTAAGGGCGACCTCCGCAGGAGAGGTGTACAACAAGTAAAAGCGTTATGTTCGACGAATCTTATATACCCTCCACCATGTATTGCATTCAATTTATTACTGGAAAAATCTTTGGATACAGAGCAAGTGCTGGAACCATCCTTTTTGTTTAAGCAAATTATATAAAAAAACGAACGCTGCAATTTTTAGCCAAAATTTAGGCTGCAAAGTCTTTAGCCAAACTCTTCACCTGAAAAATGTGATATTTATGTCTTAAAATAGCATATTTTCGAGCTACATCTATACGGGGACTACAGTAAAATAAAATTAGATTTGTATAAATTTTATTGAAATGAATTCTTGCCAAAATAGAATACTAACTGCAAAGTTTCAGCTAAATCTCTTGGTGTTTATGGCATAAATAAGCCTTTATGGGAGCGACATCTATAAGTGAACTATAACAAACTATAAACTGATTTAAAAACCAGTAAGGAAAGGCTAAAGTCGGGCTGGGCCGACTATATAATACCCTACACCACTCTCGTAATATTGAATAACTCTGAAATATAACTTTTGTAATTCATGTATAAATTGTTTACATAAATCTACTTATGGGACATTTTATACTTAAATAATACCATGTACCACAGTGTGGTGTAGGGTATAAAAACGATTGGATGTAAAATACAGGACTAAAGAACCACATCGGATGAAACATATATATGGGAGCTATAGCTAAATCTTAACCGATTTTCTTCCAATTCGGTAGTGTTGGGTCATGGATCAAGAAACTCTACCATTCTTAATTTCAAAACGATTGGATGTAAAATACAGCTTTTATAGGACTAAAGGGCCAAATCAGATGAAACATATATATGGGAGCTATAGCTAAAACTTAACCGATTTTCTTCAAATTTGGCAATGTTGGGTCATGGATCAAGAAACTCTACCATTCTAAATATCAAAACGATTGGATGTAAACTACAGCATCTATAGGACTAAAGGGTCAAATCGGACGAAAGATATGTATGGGAGCTGTATCTAAATATTAACCGATTTTCTTCAAATTCGGCAATGTTGGTTCATGCATCAAGAAACTCTACCATTCTAAATTTCAAAACGATTGGATGTAAAAGAAAGCTTCTATAGAACTAAAAGGCCAAATCGGACGAAACATATATATGGGAGCTATAGCTAAATCTTAACCGATTTTCTTCAAATTCGGTAGTGTTGGTTCATGGATCAAGAAACTCTGCCATTCTAAATTTCAAAATGATTGGATGTAAAATACAGCTTCTACAAGACTAAAGAGCAAAATCGGACGAAACATACATATATATGGGAGCTATAGCTAAATCTTAACCGATTTTCTTCAAATTCGGTAATGTTGATTCATGGATCAAGAAACTCTACCATTCTAAATTTCAAAACGATTGGATGTAAAATACAGCTTCTATGGGACTAAAGGGCCAAATCGGACGAAAGATATATATGGGAGCTATATCTAAATCTGAACCGATTTCAACCAAATTCAATAGGGATCTTAACAGCTGCGAAATACTCTATAGTGCAAAATTTCAGAACGATCGGAGTGAAATTTATACTTTACGTGGACAGACAGACGGACGGACGGACAGACATTTTAAATCGACTCAGCTAGTGATTCTGAGTCGATCGGTATACTTTAAGGTGGGTCTAGCTGTGTTATTTTCAGGTGTTACAAACATCTGCCGTGAAACAAACTTATAACACCCTGTACCACAGTGTGGTGTTGGGTATAAAAAATTACTGCGATGAATTCTTGTCTTAATTAAATACAAACTGCAAAGATTCAGTTAAAATGCTTAGATATTGTGGCATTTATGGCTAAAATACGTATGTTTTGGAGCGACCTCTAAGGGGAGCTATATCATAACATTGACTGTGGCATATGGTGAAGCTACCTTGGACCAAAGTAACGTTTATCGGTGGTACAAAATGTTCTTAGAGGGCCGAGAAGGACGAACAGCGTGCCGGACGCCCGAGCACGTCAACAACAGACGAAATTGATAAAGTGAATAAAATAATATTGGCCAATCGACGAATTACCATTAGAGAAGTTGTCGAATGATGCCATTCGATTTTAACCAATGATTTGGGCATGAGTCGGGTCGCCGTTAAATTCGTGCCAAAATTGCTCAATTTGGACCAAAAACAGCATCGCGTTAAAATTGCTCAGGAGATGTTGAACTCGGTCCGTGACGACCCAAATTTGCTGCAGAGGGTCATAACTGGTGACAAATCATGGGTTTATGGTTACGACGTGGAAACTAAAGCTCAATCATCCCAATGTAAGCTGGAGCATGAACCGAGACCGAAAAAAACGCGCCAAGTTCGGTCGAACGTGAAGGTGTTGCTCACAGTTTTCTTTGATTGCAGGGGCGTGGTGCATTATGAGTTCTTGCCACAGGGTAGTACGGTCAATAAAGAATATTACCTGCAAGTTATGCGCAAATTGCGCGAATATTTGGCCAAAACAACACAGTAATGGTGCCGCAGCCACCGTATTCCCCTGACCTAGCCCCCTGTGACTATTTTTTTGAAAAGGCCCATGAAAGGACGAAGCTACGCCACGATTGAGGAGATAAAGACGGCATCGAAGGACAAGATCACAAAAAATGATTAGTTGAAGTGCTTCGAGGATTGGAAAAAAACTTTGGCAGAAGTGTATTATATCCGAGAGGAATTACTTTGAAGGGGACAAAATAGAAATTCATGAATAAATAAATACTTTTTGAAAAAATATAAAATTGGCGATATTCTAACAAATCTGATCAACTTAGCTCTATTATTACGGACTGTAGCGCGATTACAACAGGCGGACATGGCTAAATCGTCTTAGAAGTTTACGACGATTAAAAATAGAATGGGTGATCCATTTCGAGGTTCCCTACTTTTTTACAGGAAAAAACACAGAAAATTAAATTGAATGGGGAATGTTTATTATCATTTGAAAGAACATTCTTTGGCATTTATTTTTTGAAGATTATGTCTATCAAATGTTGGCCGCGGTTACGTCTCAGATGGTCCATCCGTTGAGTCCAATTTTCGATGACTCGTTCGAGCATTTCGACTGGTAACTGGGGAATGACACGCGTGATGTTTTGCTCCAAGGCCTGAATCGAAGCGGGGTTGTCCGCATAAACTTTACTTATCCCCACAGGAAAAAGTCTAACGGTGTGATATCACACGGTGTGATATCACACGATCGACCGGCCCAAAACGTGAAATTATCTGCTCACTGAAGTCTTCTCTCAATAAATCCATTGATTGATGCGATGTGTGGGAAGTGGCGACGTCTGGTTGAAACCAAATGTCGCCGAGATCACGAGCTTCCATTTCAGGGAGTCGGTTATCATGGCACGATAAAAGTATCTCTGCTTAGATCACCCTATAAATACTTTTTGGGGCCTCAGATCAATATTTAGAGGTGTTACAAACGGAGTGGCAAAATGAATATACCCCACACCCTATGATAACATGTACCAATATGATACATTTTCGTTGTACAAAAATTAAGTATATTTAAACATAAACTGCAAATTTTCAGCCTAATCCTTTGAATAAATGACTTTGTTAAAACAAGTAAAAGCGGTTTTAAGTTTGACCATGCCGAATCTTATAAACAATTCACCATGGATCGCATGTGAATTTGTTTCGGGTACAAATAAATTCATTTAAAACAAGTAAGGTAAGACAGAAAGTCGGGCGGGGCCGACTATATAACACCCTACACCTCCCTTAGAGGTGTATAATAATTTGGAATAATGGTTTCGTTTCAGTTAACAAAGTACTTAGCTGCACCTCCTCATCAGGGCTTACTCCAAGGAGGAGTTGAAGATGTTGATCACAATAAACTAGATCTGATAAGATAACCTTGCTAGTAAGAAAGTTCAGTGGCTAAACCGAATGAAGAATCCCCTCACCTTCAGTCCCAAAAAAATTGTCGGTGCCCAATGGTCCATTTGTTAGGAAGGTACCAAAAGTTGACAATGCCCAATTGTCTCTAGACTCTAGGTACTAAAGGGTTTTCCAACAAGAGGTGTTATTTTGGTACGCTTTTGCTAAAAAATGTCAAACTTTCCAATGGAGATGACAGATGGTGCCAGGCAACTCTTAGTGTTGCCTAGGCCAGAAATATATATAGCAACCCTCGTAGTACAAAATTTCAAGTATTTGAATGAACTGACTTTACAGCCAAAAGCAGTTTAATTTTGGTGCAAAATAGTATGTTTATGCGTTAGGTACCAAAAGGGGCGTGACAACTTGGCCCATTTTTCCTGAAGTGTTAGCAACTAATAAACGAATACTATTTATGGAATTTAAGAAGATTCGAGTAAGTAGTATATGATATTAAAGAATCAATATTTCACTAATTTTAAACCTTTGTGGGGGACGTACTAGAAGGAGTAGACCAATATGGCCCATCTACGAAGTTAGCTGGAGATAGAAAAAAACAGCAAGTTTGAAGTCAATCGGTCAATCTATTCGAGAGTTATCGTGCGCAACAGCCAGCAGACAGACAGACGGACGGACATTGCTCACATGACTTAAAATGACCCAATTCCGCCAAACCTACTTAGGGTCTTAGGTCACTCTTTCGATGTGATACACTTTTGGTAAGGGGAAAAAGATAATGATTTAGCTTTATAGCATATAAACCGGTAGAATGGCTTTAAATTTAGTAAATTGTTATATTTTATATAAACTTTACCATAGCATGGGGATGATTTAAGGCTGGGTTAGGCAAACGTAACCGTAACGCCCCCGTAGCGTGGCTGATTCAATCGGACTTATGGAAATTAGTGTAAACGATTAGCCTACGGAAACGAAACGTTAGCGGACGGCTAATTCTGCTGAAATTTGACTTAGGCGGTACGTTTACGTGCATTTGCAAGCAAAGTTAGTAAAATAATGAAAAAAAAGATAAATTTATGAGAAAAGTAATGATAAATAATTAATAAAATGATAAAGTAGTAGAAAATAAATATAAAATAAAATAAATTAGTTGCTATTTTTGTTGTCAATGAGTTATACAGCACGTTTTTTAAGTTGTGTGTAATTGCTTCAGCGGGCAACGTTACGGCGGCGCTAAAGTTTAATTACGGTTAAGTTTTCCTTACCCGGCCTTTAGCCATCTCCGTCGGTCTGTCTGGTGTAATCACGCTACAGTCTACAAAAATTGAGATGGATGGCTGAAATTTGGTATAGATACTTCTTATAGCTACAGTTAACTTGGGATTGAAAATGGGCAATATCGGACCTCATTTGATTTAGCCCCCATATATAGCATCTCCCCAATTTGACTGCTTAATTGCGACCTCTTTTGATTTAGCCCCCATATATGTATAGCATCTCCCCGATTTGACTCCTTAATTGCATAGAGCCCATAAATGTCATCTGATCGGTCCCTCTAGATTTGACTTCGTAACGCCATAAAAAGCAAAATAAAAAAAAATTGGGCTAAATTTTGGTATAATTACTTTATTTGTTCACGAAACCATTCACCTTCGATCTATGGTGGAGGGAATATAAGGTACGGGATGGCCGAACTTAATCCGTCTTAACTTATTTTATATACCGAGCTAGGTTTAGGGTAACATGTATAGTACTTATTCGAACCTTCTGTAATTGCTACGTCTCTTTTTGGCAACGCCCAAAAAACGATAATTTTGTATCAAAAGGACATATTACATTTCTCACAAAGTGAGGGAATACTTAAGTAAACCGATTGAAATGTTCTCAGTTGTTTAAAATATTAAATTTTTATATGCCAATTTATTTTTTTAATTTTTCGTAGTATTTATTTGCTACATTGTGAAACTGAATGAACGTGGTTTTTTATTTGATATGATCTAATATAATCCCGATTTGGGTTTTTATTTCCTTGTAATCTTCATTCCTATATCATTCATTCCTTTTGTAACCTAAATACAGATTGTTACAAATATGACATATTTTGTAAAAACGCTCATCTATTTTTTCATCTATTCTATTGAATAATTTTCAATGGGATTTGGAGCAGAAAATTATTACAGGAATGAATAAATGTAGCTCTACCTGAAATGGGAAAACCTCTAAGGGAATAATTTGGAACAAAATAAAATCAGTGATTGATCAGTTCAATCTCTTGGGCAATGTCTCACATGAAGAACGTCCCATGGTTTTTACGACTGCAAATAACAACTGCACATGTGTGTCACCCCACAGTTCAGTAGAGCGGTGTGTTTTTATTCTATTGGAGGAAAATTCACAGGAAACTTTTTTAAACATAGCATTCCCTCCCTAGAAATAGGGACATGCAAAGGATAAACACACACACTCCCCCTTTCATTCCCTAAAACTCATATTGTATGAATGTGAAAAAGATGCTGTTGATGAAGAGCGCGGAGCCAGAGATTGAACGAATTGTAATTGTAGAGTAATGGGTGCTTCGACTGCAACTATGTCGAGTTTAATGGTACGCGTGTCGTCGTCATTTTCATCGCTTCAAGCTGGCGGCAACTACGAGTGTTGCTGATGTCTGAACTCAATTTGGGGGAATGGAAGATTTACGGAAGGAGCCAATACTGTGATATGCGCTGACGTTGTTGCTGTTGTACAATGTTCCCGCTCCGATGTAACTATGTACAAGTAATAAAATGAGCATTACTATGCACACTCATACTCCGGAACACACACACACGCACACATGTACACACTCATTCTTTGGTACGTATACAAATGTCATTCACGCCGGAGACAATCCATTTTTTATTGGCAATAAAATATGCATACGCTACACATTATTTTAAAGGGATATATGCACAAGTGCTTACACACACATGAGTATATTAGAGTAAGCCGTTACATGGATAATAACAAACAAAAAACTAAACTCACAAACAAAATCTAATCTAATCTAATCGGACCTAACTAACTAACATAGGTTAGGTTAGCTAGCCTAGGTTAGGTTAACTAGGCAACCTTGGTATTACTTGGACCTACACCAATGTAGGTCCAAGTAATACCACGGGGTCATATGTCCCTCACCGAAGCCAACCTGATTGATATACAAACTTATCAATAGTACGAATATCGGTACCGGAAAGTTCTGTCAAAATTCATAGAAAGGCCGACTCCGGTATATCCAGAAGTCGTTTACCTAAGATTTACAGTAGCAAAGCAGATGCTCAATGCTTTCCACTTCTTCCTCATCACCTCAGCTCCTGCATAATTCAATACCTAATCATTTGCCGTTTTCGCTGATCCGGTACTGTCCAGTCTCTAGTGTGAGGAGACGTTTTCACCTTCTCAGTTCATACCTCGGCTAGATTTGTCTGGCAACCCTACAGGTGCCAAATTCTGACTATCTTTCATTGGACTGTCTGATTACCTCTTCCCAAAGCCAAAGCTTGCATGTGGACAGTGACGCACTAATATGTATGTACATGCACATTCTTCTTGAATTTTTAATATCGTCCCTTTCCTAGCATGTTCATCAGCTTTGTAGTTCCCCGGGATATCCCTATGCCAATATACCCATTTGAGATGTATGTTAAACTGCTCAGCCGTCTAGTTAAGGAATCTGCGGCAGTCGAGGGTAGTTTGTGTATTTATGTATCTGAACTCCAGAGACTTGATGGAAGCCTGACTGTCCGAGTTAATGACAATGTCAGGCTTTGAATTAGTCTAATAAAGCTAGAGTTTTCCTTTATACGTGATCACCGCATCTGAGTGAATGTTGTTAAAAGTATAGTCTATCTTAAGTACGTATTCAATAGCGCCAACAAATTCCTGCTGGCTACTTTCTGCAGACTTACCCTTGTTCTAAGAATGCTGCTTTCCCGACAGTAGTTTTGTATCCAACTTTTCTCTAATGAAAGAATTAAAGAGTATTTCCAGAATATTCAGGAGGAAGAAGAATTGGATAATTGACCTTAAGTTCTTTGGTCTAGTGTGCGCTATCTTTACCGCTTTGGGTATGAATACCTCGCTGGTGTCCATCCATCGATTGGAGATATGTGAGAGCCTTATACAGGCTTCATAAATTTTTTCTAGCCATATGGCTGGAAATATGGCTGCTTCCACTGGTAGGGTCCAAGAGACCTGGGAACAAGTTGAGTAGGTTTGGCAGGGCAGTTAAAAAGGTGTAGTGTGTCGTGTGGTCCCTGGTTACAAGCTGGACATGTGTTCGACGCGGTGCCAACAATCCTTGCCCAGTATGAATTGAGGCGGCTACACCAGCCAGATCTTAATTGGGCCAAAAGTACTCGTATCTGTCGTGTTACTTATGGAGGGTGGTCTCCTGGCACGACATTGACTCTGTAATTATTCACGGCTTAAGCGACTGCGTCAGAGTGTATGTCAGCCATATCTTTGATCTAGAGGTTCTCTCTTGTAGCGTTGGACCTCGCGCTCTAGATCATGAAGGTATTTCCTGATCTGCCTGAGAGGTGGGCGCCTATCCACTAGATGGTGATTGGGATGGCTGGGACGGTAGCAACCAAGCAGATACTGCTTCGACAGCAAAAAATTGTGTCGTCGCACGGTAATGATCTTCGTCTCCTCATGTAGGTGGTCCGCAGAAGACATGAGGAGACACCCTGTCGCAGTTCAAAGGGCGGCATTTTGCCATGTCTGTATATTCTTTCACTGCGTCTCGCTCACATTCGGTGACCACACTGGTGCTGCATAGTTTACCACAGACCGACCTATCGCTTTGTAAGAGGTCAACAAGGTTTCTTTATCTGTGCCCCAAGTGCTGCCGGCTAGCGACTTGAGGACCTTGTTTCTACTTCCCATCTTATTGCAGATAGCTGTGTTAGACCTGAAGAGGCTATCAAATGTGACACCAAGAACCTTAGGGTAGTCGTGAGCCATCGACTATCACGTTGAGTTGCTCCTTCACTTGCGCTGTCCATGCAGTAAACAGTGTGGCCGATGATTTGGTGGAGGATATTCTCAGGTTCCTCTAAGCGAAGAAATTGGCAATCTCAGCCAGGTACATATTCAGCCTTCCACATATGTCATCGATCAGGGGGCCCGATCATCACCATATGATACGATTTCAACGCCGTCAGGTGGGGGTGGAATTGCAGAGAGGTAGAGGTTAAACAGTTCGAGATATCACCCCACCTTGAGGAACTCCCTGTTTCACTCTATGTACGGGGTTTGGACTTCTTGTTTCTGAATTCCACATACGACTGGCGCCCACACATGTAATTGGTGGTCCAACGTTTCAAACTGTTCGGGAGGGACGTGTTGGCGATGTCCTCAAAAAGCGTGTCGTGGCTGACGGTATCGAAGGCCTTCGATAGGTCTAGCGCCACGAGGACGGTCCTGTCACCGGGCTTGTTCTGGTTAAGACCGCAGGTCACATGCATGGATATGGCGTGTAAAGCAGTAGTCGTACTGTGCTGCTTTCGGAATCCGTGCTGATGATCAGAAATTGGAAAATGTCCAATCAGGCTCGGGAGGATTAACGCCTCAAGTGTCTTTGCTACTGGCGAGAGAAGGGAGATAGGCCTGTACGATTCTCCCTTGCTCGCATCTTTGCCCGGTTTCAGTAGCGGGACCACTCTGCCCATTTTCCAGTCTTCGGTTATTATAAGAGTGGTCAAGGACAGATTGAGGACCCTTGTCAGATACTCAACACCCGGTATGTCCAACTGCTTCAACATCAGCATCGAAATTCCGTCGGCCGTGGATGACTTAGCGCTACGGATGACATCTGCAACTTCTCCAACTGTACTCGTAAACTGTGGTGGTGCTTCTTCAGCTCGGAGAGCATGGATACGACGCATTACTATCCTTTTCGCTCTGTCACTCACGGGGTGCTCTATAAATTGTCGGTTAAAATAACGCGCGCACCTCTTCGGGTCAGTCACAGTGGTGGCACCAAATTTGACTGCCGCCGGTCGTCTATCCTGCCTGGATTCGAGAGTGACTTAACCGTTGCCCACAATTTACCAATACCGGAACTTAAGTTGCACTGCTTCAGTTGATCTAGCCATTTATTACGCTTATATTCGTCGACTTTCCTATTGATTTCTAGATTCAGTTCCTTGATTCTAGGATCAGCAGGATTACAACGACGAATTTCATCACGCACGTCTGCTAGTCCCGCTGCATCTGCTGGGAATTAGGTCGTATCTCGGATATTCGACCAGCAGGGATAAAGCAAGCGGCTGCTGCGTTGATGATGCCACGGAATTTCTTCTCAGATACCCGAACATCTGAGGGGATGGGTAGTTCACTGAAGCTGCGGTTGGTGAGTTCTCTGAGCCCGTTCCAGTCCGCTTTCCTTTGATTTAGGAAAGTACGGCGTTCAGAGATAATAAAATCGGCTGGTCTGTCTGTGAGAGGATTATGGGGAGGTGGTATGATCCCAATGAAATGACGAGCTGCCAGGTGACGTCATTTATCAGACCAGGCGACACGATGGTGATATGTGGCGAGCTGCTGCAATCACCCATAATCCGTGTGGGGGCGTCCTCATTCACTGTGCAGAACGTAGAGCCATCTATCTGCTCAACCAAAGCTATGCCTCTATGATCATTAGCTAGGAGAGAATGGCAAAGCTCATGATGGGCATTAAAGTCTCCTAGGACCACGCGATTATTGCCATGCAGTAACGGACTGATGTCCGGCATATAACGCGGAGAACAGGTATATATACGTTGTACAGCTCTATCTCGGCAGTCCCGGACTGAACTAGAGTCAAGCTCAGGCGAGATAGGTCTATATTGCACTGAATGGTGTAATAGGAAAGCCAATCCCCCACCTCCACTTCTAGTGCGATCCTTACGTAGCACATTGTAACCCTGAGATGCAACCATTCCATACATCGGGTACACCTTACTGATGTTGAGTTGCCATGTATAAGGTTGCCGCAGATGGAGCAGAAATAATGTTGTGGTCCGGGATTTTCTTCGGTCCCGGCACGGACCAGAAGAATTAGGAGCAGACACTGCGGGATGTGCCTCTCCCAAGGCGAAAAAATGGACGAAAATAAAACACGTAGTACTGAGATGGCAGCCCCTGGCCGAAGAATAGCTGCTTCGGGTCAATCCGGTACAAAGAACCGGCTGCCGTGGGACTGTCCGAATTCTGTCGGTGAGTTCACCGCGAAATGTGTGTCGAACAGTAGCTTCAGCGACTTCTCACTGTTTTTGTTCAGTTATTTCCCTCATTCTGATGATAACCCACTCTAGAGGGTGTAGCAGATAATATCTTACGCAGCCTTGCGCCATCCGAGACCTTTTACACTACTCCACAGAAGGTGTACCAGGAACGTCTTTGATTTGTTATTTATAGGCATAGCTGTCATTACGACCCCAGCAGATTTCACATTACCTCAGAAATCCACCATTGTGGTATAATTTTACCCTTGTACCTTGGTTTTGGACAGGTTTCTTCAAGGGAACTATTGAACGATCTTATAGATTTTGATTTGCTATTTATAGACATACCAGTCATTAGGACCACAGTAGATTGGACCTTACCTCAGAAATCCACTATTATGGTATAATTTAACCATTTAGTTGGTTTTGGACAGGTTTCTTCAAGAGAATTATTGAATGATGTAGTGATGAGCTTGACAAGATTATTCCGACCGGCTTTGTCATTCGGTTTGTACTGAACTTTCAAATTGAAAACTTTTTAAACTTTTTCTCATACATGAGCCACTTTGTCTTCCTCACATTGCTGTGGTGATCTGAGAATGGGTGGTCATCCAGTATATTCCAAACAATAATTTTATCTTGCAGGGAGTCAATAGTGAACGTGACGTCGAATAATTCCTGTCTGTCTCTATTTGTAAAGGTAGCTTTGTTGTCGTTGCTACAAATATTTAGGTTGGTAGTTAGAATAAAGTCAAGAAGTGACTCATTTCTATAGCTTGTATCCGGGCTACCCCAGCTAGGATGACGGACATTCGCGTCTGCGCCAATTATCAGCTCGTACTCATCAGACGATGATTCTTCTACTACTCTCCTGAAGAGAGCTTTTGTTATTATAACGTCTTCAAAAGGCAAGTAACTGGAGACCACCAAGTATATGATTACCTATCTCTAGACGCATAGCTGTTTGGTAAATTTCACTGAAATTACTTAAGAGAAAAATGCTCAGATCTTTCCTGGCCAAAAGGCATGTTCTGCAAGCAATTGTAATTGAGATTTTTATATTGTGGCCTCAGCTGTATTTGGGGGAATTATATTATAATGTGTAAAAAGGATTTATGATATTTTATATAATATTTTAATTATGTACAAAAAATATTTACTATCAAATAATTTCGCATATCAAATGTTATGTCCTAAAATTTCCTCGAATTTATTTAAATTAAACTTGTTTCGTAAGTCCCCCAACTTCCTTAGCTCTCCATTATAAATCCTTTAATTTAACATGTGCCTGGACCACGTACATTTGAATGTGACCATGTACATGTTGCAGTTGTTGTAAAAGTAATACTACATTATGTATGAGTTGTAAGCATAGGTCATAGTTCCACTTTATTTCAAATTTTCCTTTGGGAGTAAAATCCTACGACATCTTAGCCGTTTGAGTTGTTTTTTATTAGTCAAAGGCTTTAGTATACGAGACTTTCGTTCCGAAAAGTGACAAGATATTCTCAGCTACGTGACCTTTTGTGGTTGGGATTTTTGTTTTGTTTGGTGGGTTGATATGCAATTTTCTTAATGTGTTCTAAGTTCAAAGAGGAATTCCGACAACATAGAATATATATACATATTTTCTAAAATGTCCATTGATGTTTGAGATATGTAATCAATTGAAGTGATAATGGTGTGTGCGAGCGAGTAATATTATAGAGTTGTCGTAATAGTTGTGTATTGGAAGGATTGTAAGACATTTTATTCATAGATTTTTTTACTGTCGAACATTAAGGAAACTGTCAGGGGGGATTAAGTGTCAAAATTGACAAAGATATTTTTGCAAAGAACTGACATAATTTTTTTCCATTAAAGAAATTCGTATATTTTTATGAGATGTGACATGTTTGAGTTTTTATGGGAAAAATAACTCGTATTTTTATTGAAATATTATAATTTAATCGTAAAACAAGACAATAATTAATATGTGGGATATATATGCGTATGAATAATTTTAATTACTGAACATTACAGCGTATACGCTATACATACTATTATGTTGAAACTATTATTTATACGCACAGTTTACATGTTTCAAGAATTCCTATGTCAAGATTTACACTAGGCAAGTTTTTTCAGCAGCTTATTATCAAATTCTCTTTTGAACTTGCATGAAGAACTCAAAACGTTCAGGGAGAGTTTTTCCCCCTGTAGCCGACTGCCTCTCTCTCCTACAAAACGCCGATAAACTGCTGAACATTCAGCCAGTGTAAGAATTTTGAGTTTTTCCTCCCAGCGAACATTTTATTTTACATGATGACCAGGATTTCTTTTATTTAACGTTTATTCTCCCTCTCCTTACTTTAATCCAATAAAATTAAATTTAATTCTTAATTAGAATAACAAAAGTGGTTATAATATGTTTTAAATGGTACACGGACTTGCATTTCCAACAAGAACGAACGGATGGTATAAATAATTAAAATGTAAAACTATTGTATTACATATGCTGTACTGGAACAACAAACTCCATGTAAAAGCATTCCACATGCTTTACTCGTATAATAAACCGCATTTTAAAACACATATTAATTAGTATTTTTAATAAAGTAATCACAATACATTCTCTGTAGTTAATGTGTAGTGTAAACTTTGGTTTTGTTTCCATTGTGTATATTAGCAAAAGTATTTTTTTTCAGGTGAAACATTTTCGTTTAGAGCGGTTTATTTTTGTTGTGTTTTTCTAAATGCATATTCTGCAATGTATATAGGTAGTATTTAACATTTAAATTATTCCTCTGCAGAATATTCACTTTAAAATATACTGGACGACCACTCATTCTCAGAACACCATGACCTAGAGTTGAAACTAGCTGATAAAGCACCTAAACCTGCCGTCCACAGAAATTTGGGAAAGACAAAGTGGTACATGTATGCGAAAAATTAAAAAAATTATCAATTCTACACTTCTGTATGGACCGAATGACAAAGACGCTCTGGATAGTCTGGTCGACAACCTCACTACATCGTTGGACAGATCCCTTAAAGAAGCTTGTCCAAAACCAAGGTGCAAAGGCAGAACTAAGCCACAATTGTGGACTTCTGAGCTAAATATTATGAAAAATACCTGCAACTATCTGTTCAATAAGGCCAAATCTACTATGGTCACTTATGACCTGGAGCAACTCAAGATATATAAGAAGGAGCTTAGAGGTCAGCGAAATACACCACCTTTCAACTACAACTACTTTCACCGATTTTGAAAAGGCATTCGACAGCATTAATCGCAACTGCATCTGAAACGCATTGAAGAGGTATTCCGCCGAAGCTTATAACCCTTATGAAAGAGAGCTACAATGGCGCAAACTGTTATGTGCTGCATAAAGTAAAATTATCTCAGCCTTTTCGAGTATTGAGTGGAGTACGCCAAGGCTGCATACTATAGCCTCTTCTATTCTTATTTGACATCGACGAAGACGTACTCTCTTCAACCTCGTTCCAACGTAAAGATATCCAATGGTGAATAGATGATACATTCTTAAACTACCTACCCTATGCGGATGCAATTTGTATACTGTCAAACAAAGTGAGTGACATAGAACACTCTGTTTCAAACATTCAAGGTAATCTTAATGACACAGGCCTTAATATAAATGCAGCTAAAACAAATGCCAAACTATCCAGGCAAACACTCCATAACAGATAACTGCAGGTGGTCAAAACTATGCTATGGTCAACCAATTCTGTTATCTTGGAAGTATGGTCGCACCAGATGGTGGTACAAAGATAGACGAAGAAGCTAGGATCTGTAGAGCCAGAACAGCATTTGGAATTTTGGCGCCGCATTTGGAACGTGGCAGAACAGCATCTAGAACCTGGCAGAACAACATCTTAAGCCAACGGACGAAGCTCAGAATGTAGAGCTTCTCCGCCAAGCAAATCAAATGGATGTAGCTTCCGAAATCCGAAAAAGTGGAAAATACGCCGCGAGGATAATAATATAGCGAAGCAAGCGTTGCGTTGGAATCCGTTTACGCATGCAGGAAGAAGAGTTGGTAGACCACGGACAACTCGGAGACGATCCACAGAAGCCGAAATGAGATCTATAGGATTAACATGGAATCAACTTAGATATATGGAACAAAATCGAGTCAGATCGAAGACAGCTATTGTTAGCGCCCTATGCTCCAGTGGAAGTTAAAGGAATAAAAGTATACATATTAGGAAAGCGCAAAGACATTATTGGTATATGTTATGTGGGGAAGTGCAAAAGGTCTCAGTGGCCGCAAGGCTGAGAAAGATGCTATATACTACATGCTGTACAGTTTCCTGCAGGATAATGTCAACAACTGGATGATGTCAACAAAAGCTAGCAGTTGCTTAAAGCACTGCTCGACTTATATTTCCCGGGCAACTCTCTGACAAAACTCGGGGAACAGCAGGACCAATAATAGAGCGAGTGGACTGCAAGCGTCCCTAATTTGTTGAATGATTAATCCAGAATATGCTGGACGATTAACAGCTTTGAACCCTTTAAATCACCTAGACCAGACGGTATTGGCCCAGCGGAACTGCAGATACTGTTTGAATACTCTATCCCCTGGCTGGAAAAAATTTATGAAGGCTGCATCAGGCTCTCACATATCGCCAAAAGATGGAGGGATACCAACGTGGCAAAGAGAGAAAGAAAGTGCGCACTAGACCACAGGACTTCAGATCAATTAGCCTATCCTCCTTCCTATTGAAAGGCCTGGAAAGACTTTTAGATTATTTTATTAGAGAAAATCATGATACAAATCTCTTGTCGTGGAAGAAACATGCCTACAACAGGGGGAAATCTACGGAATCGGTCCTGCACGATCTTGTGGGCAATATCGAATCGTCTCTATAGTTCAAGAAATTCACCGAGTTGGCCCTTCTTGACATAGAAGGGGCTTTTAACAACATTCAGTTCACTCTTATATGTTATAACGGCGCTCTCACACCTTAGAGTGAACTCTAGCTTGATTAGACTAATCCAAAGCCTGCTCAATGGAAGACGCATAACAAGTCTTGCGTCCCACAAGAAGGAGTTCTGTCTCCACTAACTTGGAATCTAGCGGTGAATGGAAGATCTGTTAGATCTAGAACGTTGTGGCTACAAAGTCGTGGCATATGCGGATGACGTGGTAATCGCAGTATCCGACAAATTCGAACACATCCTCAGAGACATCCTACAGGTGGCCCGTCGACGTGAAATTCTGAAAAATATTTGCACTTTTTAGGTGGAACTGATGTAGTCCCTCGAATTAAACTTAGCTTCTACTTCAAAATTTCCAGTTATCGGGAAAAGGGCAACGAATATGTTGCTTTTTTTGCAGAAAAGAAATCGCCATAACCCAAAAAAGCCAGAATTGGTTCTCTTGCTTTAAAAAGCTCAAAAGTTGTTAGATTCCAAAATCAGCGAAGTTATCTATCTTCTAAAAGAAATAGGAGCCCAAGGTTGTATGCCGCCTTCTAGAGAGAGCGGGCACATACACAGCAGGTGTTCTATTGATTCATCCTCCTTTTTGACTTCACTGCTTCTGCAAAAGTCATTAAGCAAGATCTTCAATCTCTCTGCGTGCCGTCCAATAAGACAGTGGACCTGTCACGACAGACACGATAAGTGAGAAGTCCGTTCTCGACAACGACAGTAGTGTTTTTGTGCATTTTGGGTCTAGGCTTATCTACATCACCCTGGAATGTATGCAGTTCCTGACTAGTGTCCACCTGTCATTTGTTGCCGTAAGTGCACTATCTCTCAAGAGGAGCATGCAGAGGCATGCCCACATGCCCAGGCCCCCTGGAGCGTGTTAGCTAGTTCCTACTGTATCAAGTTCATCTGCCTTGCAGTTCCCTGGTAAATGCCTGCGGCCCGGCACCCATATCAGGTGAATATTGAACTGTTCAGCCATTTTGTTAAGAGATCAGCGATAGTCGAGGGCCGTTTTTTAATTCAGGAATATAGTTTCCAGGGCATAAAGTCCCTGCAGCCTGACTAACAGAGAAAATATTTATACCGACTTTGGTCAGCACATTCATTTTCAGCCATTCAGCTACCTCTGTAATAGCTAAAATTTCTGCCTGGGTAACACTAAAGTGATAAGGCAGTCTTTTTGCAAGTGATAGCTGAAGTTCCTCAGAAAAGACCCCAAAGCCCAATTAGTTATCTAGTTTAGAACCGTCTGTATAAAAATTAATGAATCTCCTCTGTCCTGGGATACGATAATTTCATTCTGATCTATCAGGTACTCGTATAAGAGTGAGATACTTTTTGTCAAAGAGTGGTTCAGTCATAGTGTAATCAACAGTGCCCGGAAGGTCAGGTATTCTGTCT
The DNA here is from genome assembly GCA_963930755.1 of Eudasyphora cyanicolor. Taxonomy (NCBI): domain Eukaryota; kingdom Metazoa; phylum Arthropoda; class Insecta; order Diptera; family Muscidae; genus Eudasyphora; species Eudasyphora cyanicolor. Next base: position 64,206,091 of record OZ005737.1, read on the forward strand.
AGAGTGACACTAGGTCCGTAGCCATTTCCTGACCATAGCGACAGTTCCCTGAGTCTAATCGCAGTACATGCGGCATATTGCACTGCTATAATATCTAGCGGCATTAAATGAAGTATAACATCTATTGTCGCAGTTGGTGTCGTTCTCAGCGCACCAGTGATACATATAACAGCCATTCGCTGAGCCTTATAGAAGCCCCTACAGACAAATCTATGGAGTTCAGTTGACCCTAAACTAGCTTAAATACGTCTCTTAATTATAACGGCTTTATTTATGTTACCGAAGGCTCCCTCTATATCTAAGAAATTCATACTTAATGTGGAATGTGTAGGATCGCGTTGGAGCCTATCCCCTAGAATCTTACATTGAATATATATGGCATTAGTCCACCCAAAACTGTTATACGGCATCGTAGAGTGGTGAAGAGCAACTAATAGCATATCCATTATAAACTAATTATCAAATGTTCACAGAACCGCCTACCTATGCATGAGCGAAGCGTTGAGAACTACAGCGACTGAGTCTCTACAAGCTCTTGTGGGAAAGAAGTTGCTACCATCGAGTTGACTACGAGTATATACCATATGTGTATACCTTCGGGAGGAACCTAAGCACTAAGATACCTGCCAAAGAGGAATGGGTTGGCAAAAAGCCAGGAAATAGATAACATCTCCACTTCTATACGGATTGTTCTAAGTTTGATGATAAAGTTGGCTTCGAAATGCACTATAAAAACTCAGTCTTGATAAAGCTCATAGAATTCAAGAAACCTGTAGTGTCTATAAAGCCGAAATAATTACTTTAAGTTGCTGAGTCGCAACGTAGTGACCAATACTGGCGTTGTCATTTAACCCGACAGTCAGGCGGCCATCAATTGTATGGAGGCCACATCCTTAAATTGACAAACAGCCGTCTACTGCCGAGATCAATTAGCAGTTGTCATTGTTTTTTTCGTTAGGATCCTGGCATTAAAAAATTTAATAAAACATTTTTTTTGCAATTTTCCTGGCTTTCATTGTGAATTTTTTCTATTATTTATGGCATTTTTCGGTCGAACAAAAACGATTTTTTTGAAATAAAATCAAATGTTTTCCAATTTTTTTGAATGACAGTTATCAAATCACTGTTTCCACGTGAAAGAGATATTTCCAATATTTGTAGCCCTCAAAATTTCCTTAAATTTAACGCTATTAAACGCTATCATACAAAAATCTATCTATGTATCCAGCAAATTCACTTTATCCAGCCTAATAAATTCCATAGCTTATCTGTTTATTAATAATCGACTTTTATAATAATGCACTCCTTTCTAATCTTGAAGTTGTTTTTAAACGAAAGATCACCCGCTGCGTATAAGTAATATTAATTATTCGACATTGTGACGTATACATAATATTACTACTTACAAAAATATTAATTATACGCCATTTTACTATGCAAGTGTTTAGGAGTAGCACAATTGAGTTTGTTCACCCTTTTTTTTAAGTCGCCTAAATCACACTCAAGTGTCATTTTCTTAATAAAATATTAACAAACTATATTTATAAATAAAATAAAGAAGTCCTTTGGTGCAGAACAAGTGGTCCTCATGGTCTTGCCAGTCATGTTCAAGACTTTTGTTAACAGCTCTGTGGAGAAGGACTGGTGAAAATCCATTGAATGTTTGCCTCTTCATAAATGTTAAACATGGCAAGAGCGCAGCAAAAAAACAGGAATTCACTATAATTTCCACCAGTCAAGTGCAAGTCGTCGACATGAAGTGCTCTGCTCACCCAATGGAGTGGCAAAGAAAACAATTTAATAATTCCGTCCGACACCACTGGACCAGATGACGTTTGCACAAAGGAAACCTGCTACACCGCACTCCGGCTACCGAGAAATGACCAAATTATTGGAGAAAAAGAAAACCTTAAATGAACTTTTTGGCTTTATACATACATTTATATAAATATATGTGTGTATATGTAAGTTAATGCATATGTATATAAGTACATTGTTGGATGCTAAGAATACCCTGTATAATATATTTTATATCCAACTGGGCACATTATAAATGTTTGTGTCACATGTCAACCCACTTTCAAGTGTTTCACAATTTCGCCATAATGCAAAGTTAAGTGTAATTGAAATTTTATCTTCTTTTTCTCTTCTCTAGCATTACTTCCACTGCTACTTGTTTTTGTGGGGTTTCGTTTTCATACGCTTGTGCTTCAGATCCTACATTTTGGTTGGCACTGCCGTTCCCATGCTAGTCCTGTTGCCACTGTTATTTATTCATTCAGTCGTCTCGTTGCTCTCGTTACAATTGTAAATCACACAGAATTGAAATGATGTGAAAGCAGATGATGAGAACGAAGAATAAATGAAAACGAAACTGAAACTGAAATCTCACAAGGCAAATGCATAAGGAATTTAATAAATTTTCATTTCGAGTACTTGACTTCCAAAAATAAAAAGCACTCCAAACGACTTAAGGGGCAGAGGAACAGTGATTCGAGTCATGACAAGAATTTCAAATAGAAGAAATGAAATGATTTTGAAAATTTTGTTAGCATAGGGAGTAGCTGATGTTATGTGGTTTGTAAAATATTTTTGACTGAAGCCTAATTCTAAATCGTAGCTTAGGTTTTAGTAATTGGATTTATTACACTATGCAGCAAAATTCCTGTCGAAGGGCTGTGCATAACATTTTCTGGTGTAATATAGTGTCCTAAACACGAAAAAAATGTTTAATGAAAAATTTCTTTAATATTCCTGTTTTCTTGGAAAGCGCCTTTAGTATTTGGAACATATTTTTTGAAGTATATGCTTGCAAAAGCCGGATACACTTTAAATTAAAATAAATTATAAGCACTACAAATATTAGCAATAACGCTTTCACATGGGAACAGAAGTTTAGTAAAAATTGATTTTTTTTTAAAAGTATCAAAAACTTGAGTGAATGTAAATCATTTAGTATTCGATATTTGTAACAATAATCTTTTTATTTCAATAGACGACACCCTTGGGATGGTCAACAACAAATTTACGGTGAAATAAAATAAAATGTTATTTTATTTTAACAATATAAATGTCCAATTAGTTAAAACGAATACATCAAAAATACAACAAATTATACATCAACAAAGTTTTTTGTTGGCACGAAAAACCATAAAATATAGGGAAAAAAATCGGAAAAATATGTTTGTTCCAATTTTTGAAAGCTAGCATTCTAGAAAACAATTCCTACTTAAAGGAAATCTATGGATAAATGTAGAAATTGTAGCACTTTTGGTAAAAATAACTGAATTTCATCATAATTCTGTTTTTATACCCCCACTATTGTGAACAAGGGTATACATCAAACACTGCGGGCCAAAAGTGTAACACATCGGTGGAGTGACCTAAGGGACCCCAAGAACATTTGGCGTAAATCCGTTTTGGGTCATTTTAAATCATATGATCAATATCCGTCAGCCTTTCTGTCTGGTTGGTGCGCACGATGACTTTCGAAAGGATTAACCGATTGACTTAAAATGAGGCATGTGTCAATAAATTATGCTATCTCAAGCTAAGGTCAAAGATGGACTATGTTGGCCCAGTCCTTCGAGTCTCTCCCCCACGAAGGTTCAAAATGTAATAAAATATTGATTATCTCATAAATTCTATACAACTACTCAGAATATTTCACAATTCCACACATAGTATTAGATGTGGAGTGTTAAGCCTTTACAGTACCTACATTCCCGTGAAAAATGGGCGTTATTTCCACGCCCTTTTTGGTGCTTCACATACAAACGGGCCAATTTGCACAAAAGGTTAATCGATGATAACTACGATTCTTGCGCAAACAAACTCTTGAAATTTTGTACAGTCTTGTGCTTTTATAGTACACATAGTCTATTGGAAAAATGGACATTATTGCCACGCCCTTTCGGTACCTCCCAAGCAATGTGGGCAAAATAAAAATATTAAAAACCAGTAGGGAAAATCTAAAGTCGAGCGGTGCCGACTATATTATATCCAACACCACTCTAGTAAGATTGGATAACAATGAAATATCCAATGTATACTTCAAGTAAAATTTGTTTAAACTATTTACATTTGGTACGTCTGTGCTTCTGTAACAAAATCGAACGAAACATATCCTAATAATATTATAAAATCGTTTGTTTGTTATACCCTCACTTTAGTGTGACGAAGGTATATATCATTTGCTACGGAAAAAAGTGTAACACATCGAAGGAGTGGCCTAAGACCCCAAGTATGTTCGGCGGAAATCCGTTTTGGGTCATTTTAAGTCGAATGAGCAATGTCCGTCCGTCTGTCTGTCTGTCTGTCTGTCTGTCTGTCTGTCTGTCTGTCTGTCTGTCTGCCTGTCTGTCTGTCTGTCTGCTGGCTAGTGCGCACGATAACTCTCGAAAGGAGTAAACGATTGACTTCAAATTTCGTATGTGGTAATATTTTTTTCCATCTCCGGCTAAGTTCGAAGATGGGCCATATTGGTCCACTCCTTCTGGTACCTCCCCCACAAAGGGTTAAAATGTTGTGAAATATTGATTCTTTAATAACTGCTATTATACGTATTCGAATCTTCTGAAATTCCACACATAGTATTAGTTTGTTAGTCGCTATCAACTCGAGGAAAATGGGCGAAATTGCCACGCCCCTTTTGGTACCTCCCACACAAATGCGCCATTTTGCACTACAAGTTAAAAGCTTATAACATTAATAACAGTGTTTAGAAATACTTGAAATTTTGTACAGTGTAATGCTTTTATAGTGCCTACAGTTCAGTGAAAAATGGGCGTTATTGCCGCGTCCCTTTTGGTACCTCCCACACAAATGCACCATTTTGCACCAAAAGTTAGCAGTTTATAACATTAATACCAGCGTATAAAAATACTTGAAATTTTGTACAGCGTAATGTTTTTATAGTGCCTACAGTCCATTGAAAAATTAGCGTTATTGTCACGTCCCTTTTGGTACCTCTCCCACAAAGGTACCATTTTGCACCAAAAGTTAACAGTTTATAACATTAATATCAGTGTATAGAATTACTTGAAATTTTGTACAGTGTAATGCTTTTATAATGCCTATAGTCCAGTGAAAAATGAGCGTTATCACCACGCCCCTTTTTGTACCTCCCACACAAAATGGCCAAATTATACCACAATTTAATATCTCTACGTTAATATACCAGTCCATATAAACGGTTACAATTCGGCACAGTGCAATGTATTTAAAGTATCTACTGTTCAGCGAAATATAGGTGTATTTCTTAAACCCCTTCTGGTACCTCCCACAAAAATTGACAGAATAATTTGTGTAATATTCAATATTACATTACTCACAAAGTGAGGGTATACCTTAGTCGGTTTACCCGACTGAAACTTTTTTACTTGTTTTTCTCTTTGTTTCTTTGTTCCATCACGCCTAAACGACTGAAACGATTTTATTGAAACTTGGTGGACAGATGGACCAATGCCTGAGAAGTGCTATAGGCTACATTTACATTGATTTTCGATTTTCCGTCAAATGATTTTCGACCAATTGCACACGCATAGATAACAGTGTTGTATGAACCACTGGCTACTCATGTAGTAATTTTTTTCTCAGTGGTCAGTTCTAGCGTTATGAAAAACTTGAGCATTATTTTTATTCTTTCAAATGCCTCTTTTAAGATACAACGTTAAAATTTATGCGCCAAAAATTAATTACAATAACCTGACTGTCGTCAGTGTAGCAGTGACCAGAGCAATTTTCATTATTTTAGAGCTCCTTAAGAGCTAAGAATATAAAAATGTATATGTACTTATACATACTGACCTCAAAAGATATGCGACAACAACATTTCGATGTCCAGCCTGAGGTCAAACGGGACATAAAACCGCGATTTAAAAATTCTAAACTTTTTTTAAAATATATCGGTCACCACTTACTGTGTTACATTTCTAGCGTTTTCAATTAGTTATCAGATTGTGGTCAGTGGAGCAGTGACAAAAGCAATTTTCACTATTTAGGAACTTATTCGGTTTGAGACCATATGTTTCAGTAACTGTCTGTCTATTGCAAAAAGAAACCAGTAAGGAAAGGCTAAAGTCGGGCGGGGCCGACTATATAATACCCTACACCACTCTCGTAATATTGAATAACTCTGATATATAAATTTTGTAATTCATGTATAAATTGTTTACATAAATTTACTTTTGGACATTTTATACATAAATAATATCATGTACCACAGTGTGGTGTAGGGTATAAAAACGATTGGATCTAAAGAGCCAAATCGGATGAAACATATATATGGGCAATGTTGGTTCATGGATCAAGAAACTCTACCATTCTAAATTTCAAAGCGATTGGATGTAAAATACAGCTTTTACAGGACTAAAGGGCCAAATCGGACGAAACATATATATGGGAGCTATAGCCAAATCTTAACCGATTTTCTTCAAATTCAGCAATGTTGGTTCATGGATAAAGAAACTCTACCATTCTAAATTTCAAAACGATTGGATGTAAAATACAGCTTCTATAGGACTAAAGGGCCAAATCGGACGAAACATATATATGGGAGCTATAGCTAAATCTTAACCGATTTTCTTCAAATTCGGCAATGTTGGTTCATGGATAAAGAAACTCTACCATTATAAATTTCAAAACGATTGGATGTAAAATGCAGCTTCTATAGGAATAAAGGGCCAAATCGGACGAAACATATATATGGGAGCTATAGCTAAATGTTAACCGATTTTCTTCAAGCCGATTTTCTTCAAGCAGCTAGACCTACCTTAAAGTATACCGATCGACTCAGAATCACTAGCTGAGTCGATTTAAGCATGTCTGTCCGTCCGTCCGTCTGTCTGTCCATGTAAAGTTGTGCGTCGACTACAGGTCGCAATTTCACTCCGACCGTTCTGAAATTTTGCAGTTTAGAGTATTTCGCAGCTGTAGAGATCCCTATTGAATTTGGTTGAAATCGGTTCAGATTTAGATATAGCTCCCATATATATCTTTTGTCCGATTTGGCCCTTTAGTCCTATAGAAGCTGTATTTTACATCCAATCTTTTTGAAATGTAGAATGGTAGAGTTTCTTGATCCATGAACCAACATTGCCGAATTTGAAGAAAATCGGTTAAAATTTAGCTATAGCTCCCATATATACATATGCTTCGTCCGATTTTGTTCTTTAGTCCTATAGAAGCTGTATTTTACACCCAATCATTTTGAAATTTAGAATGGTAGAGTTTCTTGATCCATGAACCAACACTACCGAATTTGAAGAAAATCGGTTAAGATTTAGCTATAGCTCCCATATATGTATATGTTTCGTCCGATTTGGCCCTTTAGTTCTATAGAAGCTGTATTTTACATCCAATCGTTTTGAAATTTAGAATGGTAGAGTTTCTTGATCCATGAACCAACATTGCCGAATTTGAAGAAAATCGGTTAATATTTAGATATAGCTCCCATACATATCTTTCGTCCGATTTGACCCTTTAGTCCTATAGATCATGTAGTTTACATCCAATCGTTTTGATATTTAGAATGGTAGAGTTTATTGATCCATGGACTAACATTGCCGAATTTGAAGAAAATCGGTTAGGATTCAGCTATAGCTCCCATATATATGTTTCATCCGATTTGGTTCTTTAGTCCTGTAGAAGCTGTATTTTACATCCAATCGTTTTTATACCCTACACCACACTGTGGTACAGGGTATTATTTTAGTATAAAATTTCACAAAAGTAAATTTATGTAAACAATTTATACATGAATTAAAAAATTTTTATTTCTACACCACTCTCGTAATATTGAATAACTCATATTACGAGAGTGGTGTAGGGTATTATATAGTCGGCCCCGCCCGACTTTAGCCTTCCCTTACTGGTTTGAATTATAAGATTGTGGTCAGTTTAGCAGTGCCCAAAGCATTTCCTTCTCTTACTGCATTTCAAAATTCTTTAAGAATTTTTTTTTCATTCTTCCATATAAAGCGTGATCCATTTCGAGGTTCCCTACTTTTTTAAAGAAAATAACACAGGAAATTCAAATTGAATGGTGAATGTTTATTATGATTTGAAAGAACATTCTTTTGCATTTATTTTTTGAAGATTATGTCTATCAAATGTTGGCCGCGGCTACGTCTCAGATGGTCCATCCGTTAAGTCCTATTTTCGATGACTCGTTCGAGCATTTCGACTGGTAAGTGGCGAATGACACGCGTGATGTTTTGCTCCAAGGCCTGAATCGAAGCGGGTTTGTCGCATAAAATTTAGACTTTACATATCCCAACAGGAAAAAGTCTAACGGTGTGATATCACACGATCTTGGTGGCCAATCGACCGGCCCAAAACGTGAAGTTATCTGCTCACCGAAGTGTTCTCTCAATAAATCTATTGAGTGATGCGATGTGTGGGAAGTGGCGTCGTCTTGTTGAAACCAAATGTCGCCGAGATCATGAGCTTCAATTTCAGGCATCAAATAGTCGGTTATCATGGCACGATAACGGTCGCCATTGACGGTTACTTTCTCAACGGCATCTTTTTTTAAGGAATATGGATCGATGATTCCACCGGCCGACAAACCACACCAAACCGCTGTTTTTTCTGGATGAAGTGGCAGCTCTTGAATCTCTTCAGGTTGATACTCGTCCCAAATGCGGCATTTTGCTTGTTTACATACCCATTGAGCCAGAAATGGGCCTCATCGCTGAACAAAATTTGGCTCGAAAACGTCGGATCTTCTTGGAACTTTTCAAGAGCCCATAGAGCGAAGCGATGTCGCTTGGGAAGGTCGGGCGGCTTCAGTTCATGCACAAGCTATATTTTGTATGCTTTCAATATAAGATCTCGACGTAAAATGCGCCAAGTCGTTCCATACGTCAGTCCGAGTTGCTGCGAACGACGCTTAATCGACTCTCCACGGTCTTCGTGTACACTCTCAGCTACGGTCGCTACATTTTCTTCTCTGCGTGCTGGACGTGGTCTATTCGGTCGAATATTATCCAATAATGAATGCTGGGTCTCAAGATGGGTGATGGTGTTGCGAATAGTACGCTCAGTAGGCCGATTATGTTGACCATAAGTTGAGCGAAGTGCACGAAACACATTCCTCACAGAACGTGAATTTTCGTAATAAAGTTGAACGATTTGTAAACGCTGTTCAGGCGTAAGTCTTTCCATGATGAAATGCCAAACAATACTTAACAAAAATAACATGACAGCATGATACGAGTCACACGTGATCTGTCAATAAAAGGCTATTGAAAAAAGTATATCTACTTGGATCACCCGTTATGTGTATATGCCAAACTTCACGGAAACGCGTTGTCCGACCTGATTAATGTGTACTTATCTACTATAACGACTATACCGATTAAATAGAAACTTGGAACGTAGATATCATTGTATAAAATATGCAATAGTATAATAAACCATTTCATTTTCCGAAGCCCGTTTTGCGACATATTGAGACTTAAAGTGTTTTCCAACGAGAGGTGTTATTTTGGTATTCAAAGAAAAATGCTATTTTTGGAGATATATTACCGGATGTTTATTTCATAATAAAGAGGAAGGTATGCCGTTAATAATGAAAAACAGCATCAGCCAAATGGCCACCACGACCACGCTTACAGGACCATATCCTTTTCATGAAATTTCCCATAACCAAATCGCAAAGTGGCTGCCCTATGTCCTCGATAGCCTCACGAATTCTATCTTTGAGGTCTTAAATCGGCGCTGGGCTGTTGGCGTAGACCTTATCTTTCACGTGGCATCAAAGGAAGAAGTCGCAAGGTGTTAAATCAGAAGATCTCAGTGGCCAATTGTGATCACCTCTTCGAGAGACAACACGGTCCGGAATCATTTCCCGTAACAGAGCATTGGTTTCGTTGCTTGTGTGGCACGTAGCGCCGTCTTGTTGAAAGTAAACGTTGTCCAGATCAATACCATCCAACTCCGACCACAAAAAATCATTAATCATCTCTCGATAGCGCAATCCATTCACCGTAACTGTTGATCCAACCTCATTTTCGAAAAAGTAAGGTCCAATGACCCCGACGGACCATAAACCGCACCAAACAGTCACACGTTGAGGATGGAGAGGCTTCTCAACTATAACTCTTGGGTTTTCCGAGCCCCAGATGCGACAATTTTACTTGTTGGCGTAGACACCGAGGTGGAAATGGGCCTCATCAGTCAAGATGATTTTCGATTTTTCGAATTTTAATAATTTCAATGAGTTGTTGAATCGTGCATCGTTCAAAGTCAAAGTATAAAAGCTTCAAAAGTGACAGGTACCGAATGATTCACCGGGTGATTCAAAATAACACCTCTTGTATATCCGATACGTATGAAATTCGGGAGAGAGAGGGTTTTCTTAGAACGTGTATGAACACTGCCAAATTCTTATCGCAATGTTTCGCATTGTTAGGGAGGTATAGTCGGCCCCGCCCGACTTTCTGTCTTTCCTTACTGGTTTTATATAGAAACATTTTTAGATTCATCAGTTGGACTAGGATTGCTCCTAAATTGCTTGACCGATTGATGTTAGCCTTACACATTATATATTTATGATCAAGTTGGGTAGATCTCCCTTGTTATGATCCGTTTTGTGGCGCTATATTCGTGTTATTAACAATTTCCATATTTATGGACCAAAATCACTCATATCCGCGGTTCAGGTTGACGAAAAAGAACTCTAAAGTATCGGTAACACAAAAACTACAAAGAGTTTGGAAAAACCAAAAATTCCAAATGGTTCATGCCAAAATTCGTTAAAATCAACAGTTACTTTTAAAATTTGTGTTTTTTGATACATTTGCTTTGAAATTGCCCAACTGCAATATATACATTAAATTTAAAAATGAATGTTGAATTGAATCTTAATCAATTTTTGATTCGCTTTGTATTCGCAAAAAAAAATTATTATTCGCTTTCGCAAAAATTCATATTTCACTATTCGCATTCGCAAGAAATATATTTCAATAATCGCTTTCGCTAAAGTCACTTTCGTTACATCCCTAATATTAACAGTAATATATGTGACACTATGGCGTATACATAATATTAACCTTTACAAAATATTATTCATTCACTACGAAATGTTTTCCCTTTCCCTAATACTTTTTCAAAGTTACTTACTTAATATATTTTTTTTTGCCAATTGGAACCAAAAACACTGTTCTGTCGACCGAGTGGGAACACATGTATTGCATTTAACTTTAATTTCTCTGGGTTACGGGCGCTTTGCTATGTGAATGTAGTCTTTTTTGAATTCGTTGTCGTTTCCTACTCGTTAACAGGCTCCAATGGAGGGGTGATGGGAGAGGAGAGTTTGCGGAATATGAGGAGCGAACAGATGGCAGCAATAGCAACAAATGCCAAATGAAATGAACATTAGAGAAGGTAATATGAGAAAGAATGAAATGATGCAGAGGGAGAACAGCAGTACCAATAGCCCAGCACCATCATCAGCATCAGCAGGCAACCAACGGAGCTATAGAAATGTTTTCGAGGAAACGGAAATATTGCTGGTGACGGCGGCTAAAATACTACAATATATCTCTCATACATATTCAACATATTTCATTTCAATTCATTTCATTTTTGTATGAATTATTGGGACGATAGTGCCATGGATATGTGTAAATGTTGCTGCGGCTCTGCAACGAGGGACATTGTGATGATTGTGGTGGACGAAAAGACAATAGGAGGCAAAGTTTGTCAGAAATGATGATTTGTATTAATTTTGAAGATTTTCAGAGCCAATAATAAGGAAATGACGTTTTGTCGATGTTTGCTTCAAAATTATGATTTTTGATAATATAAAAATAAGGAAAATTTCACAAATGTTTCTTATATTCATTATGGATTTTATATAATTCCTTCGGAATATAATTTGCGCTCCCATTTATATCTTTAAAATGAAAATTAGATATGCTAGAAAAATTCTCAAAAATTATTAATAACGGGAAAAATCTCTGTAATTTTGTTAAGTTGCAAAATCGGTAGAGGAAATTGCAGTGAATATTTTTAAGTAATGTAAGGGCTATGTCAAACATGGACCTAGGTTGTCGTTATTCGAAATTATCAAATGCCCCATCCGGGAAGTCAAATCGGATGGGCCTTTGTATGGTACTATGTCAAAATATGGACCAATGAGGTCACTTGCTCCTTGAAATGGTTCTGAATAAAATAAAATACAATTTGCAGATTTTTGTGTGGTTTCTTAAGCGTCAAAAAGTCGGATCTAGTGGTATCTTTGTATGGAGGCTACATAAAAAACATGGATCTACGCTGACCATTGTTCATCACAATCGGTTAAAATTTGTGGCTTCTATGACGTAAAGAAATTAAATCGATGACGATCCTTCTTTGAGTAGTATGGATCATTTTCAATTCTAAGAAACTAATATGCATAAGATATATTTCCACCAAATTTGATTATTATTGCGGTTCAAGAATTTGAGATCGGCCCACAAAATTGTTCAGGAACCGCAAAAATCATTTGAGAGTGCCTATTAATACATTATGTTTCAGAAACCTGCCCTTCGCCCGAAAAAAAACTCAAAAGATATATCGATACCTCCATTCTAAACTATGCTAAGTGCAAAAGGGTAGTTTTTCAGTAGAGGCGATCAAAGTTTGAGGAATTTTTTAAATTTGTGTGGAATTCCTTTGTAATGGAAATCGAATGACCTGTACTGTTTTGTGAATAACTTTTGATTGGGTTAACGGAAAAACACCAAATTTTGACTAAATGTAATTTGGAATATTAAGAAGTTAAAAATGCAATCTCCCTGAAAACATGCTAAGTCGACTTAGCATGTTTTAGAATGGAGGTGTCGATATGTAACTGGAGATTTTTGTGTTGACGATTTCCAAAATTTATTTTGACGATTTTTGTGGCACCTTTTTACAATTTTCAGTCAAATTCGTCTGGCAACACTGTTGTGAGGGAATATGCATAAAATAATGATAAAAGTCATGAAAATGTGTTGTTCTTTACATTAATTGGAGACGAATTCGCAATATTGTAATTTTAGAAATATTAATCATACGTCATGTGTTTTATTTAATATTTCTTCATATACAATTTATAATATATATATTTTGAAATAATTTCCCATATCTACCGATGATATTGGTGCTAAATTTAATTTATCTTTAAATTATCACACTACCCTCTTTTGATTTCATATGGCATGTGAGAATTTTCTGTCTCGTTTGTGTGAGTAAACACGTGTGATTGTCGGATTTTTGTATTGTATTCGCATTGTGAGCCATTCTGTGGTGTTGCACATGTATGACTGTGTGTGTATGTGTTGCTGCTGGTCTTGTTGGCACTTTCAATTTTTTCCTTCCTTCCCTTATGCTGCAATACGTTCACTACAAACTCTCAAACGTACACATATATATATATAGCCCACATATACTCACACATAGTAGAGCAAAGAGGCTCAGTAACAGGATCCGACACAAGCAAATATAACAACGAATACAACAACACAACACACTTTGTCTATAGACATAAATGGTATCGGTGCCTCTTTTTTGTAATTGGTGCCATTCCTCTTTCTTTTAGTCGTTCTTGATTTGAATTCCTCCTCTCGATATCATATTTTTTTCGGGAGAGAGAGAGGAATATTTATGATTACGACCAATGTCCTGGTTACCAATGTATATTTGTATAATGGGTGTATATGTATGTGTGTGACATTGTATTAATGAATTTGATCAAAACCATATAAATGTTATTTGTTATGGAGAAATTTACTTTAGTCTATTTTTAATTTGAAATTAATATAAATAATAATTTGGGATAATAGTAATTGAACTTTATATTGAAATGAAAGAAATAAGAAAATTTCAGTCGGGAAAACTGTCTTTGTCAGTAATGTTATATGAAATATTGCACCAATTAGTCTGTCAATTTGTGTGGGAGGTACCATTATGGGGTTTAACAAATACACCTATTTTTCGCTGAACAGTAGATACTTCAAATACATTGCACTGCACCGAATTGAAAGCGTTTATGTGTACTAATATTTCAACGTTATGAGCTATTTAAATTTCGCATGATTTGGTCATTTTTGGTGGGAGGTACCAAAAGGGGCGTGGTGATAACGCCCATCTCCCAAAGGACTGTAGTTACTATTTTTCATCAGTATACTGTGCAGAATTTTGTAGTATTTTCGTGCGTTGGTACTCACGCTATAAACTGTTAACTTTTTGTACAAAATGGTACCCTTGTGTGGGAGGTACCAAAAGGGGAGTGGCAATAATGTACCCTTTTCACTGGACTATAGGCTCTATAAAAACATTACACTGTATTTGCAATTTTATGTATTTTTATTTACTAAAGTTATAAGCTGTTAATTTTGGGAGCAAAATGATCCCCTTTCGGACGTAAAAGTAGCCCCAAAAATAAGAACTTCTGCATCATTCGTTTAGGCCAGTTGGCTGAATTAATAATTTAATGGCCATGCGATTTTTTGCTCAAGGTGGATATTTAGCACTATTTCTAAATTTTTCCTCGGCATATCGTGCGGAATATTTTTTTCTGAAGCAAAGTTGTAGATAATGAATAGAAGAAACCAGTAAGGAAAGGCAGAAAGTCGGGCGGGGCCGACTATATAATACCCTACACCTAACAATGCGATAAGGGTCATTGCCATAATAATTTGGAATAATTGGTAAATGGGTAGAAACATATTATCTAATTCTGAAACGATAATCGCTAAATTAAGCAATATTCGTTCCTAAATTGAGAAACATCTTTCTGGAAAATTTTAATGATCGGAAGTAAAATACAACTTCTATAGCGGTTTGATACCAAATCAGGAGGAACATATACATGGAGCTTTAATATGAATCTGAACCGATCTTCCCTGAATACTCATTCATGTAAAAAGACCTCCTTCTGTCGTACTGATCGGATATAAAATACAGTCTCTATGTACAGCGCTTACATGTCAAATCGGGGGTAACATATATATGGGTGTTATATCTAAATCTAAACCGAGTTTCTCCGAATTTGGCAGTATTCCTTCATGTAGAAAGAAGCCTCTTTTTGTCGACTTTCGCACTGATCGGATATAAAATAACATTTTTACAGCGCTCACATGTCAAATCGGGGGTAAGTATATATGGGGTCTATATCTAAATCTGAACCGATTTCTTCCAAATTTAAAAGTGTTCATGCATATAATAGGAAACCTCTTTCTGACGAATTTCATACTGATCGGATATAAAATACAGTTTTTACAGCGCTTACATGTCAAATCGGGGCTAACATATATGTGGGGGCTGTATCCAAATCTGAACAGATTTTAACCAAATTAAATAGGGATCGTCTTTGGGTCAAAAAAAAAAGATATGTGTAAAGTTTCGTCAAGATCGGGCCATAATTGCGACCTGTACTTTGATTACAAGAATACATCTACAGACAGACAGACGGACATAGCTAAACGGACATAGCTAAATCAACTCAGAAAGTGATTACAAGTCGAACGGTATAATAAACAATGGATCTATCTCTTCTCCTTTTGGGTGTTACAAACAAATGCACAAAGTCATAATACCCTGTACCACAGTGTGGTGTAGGGTATAAAAAATGCGGAACAAACCTACCCGAAAAAATGCATGAAGTAAAAAGGGATTTTATTAGAAAGATCCGCAGTTCCTGGATCCTCGAGGATTCCACTCAAGTGCCAAGTGCCATCCAAACTGATGGCGATTGTAGTTTGAACCGAAATTATTTTCGTGAAAAGTTGCAATATTCTAAAACATATTTTTTGGGCATTCTAAAGTAAACAATCTCTGCGAATTTGTAAACATGAACAGAATTGATCACCGATATGTAACACAATATTTTCATTTGAAAGGTCTCAGTGCAATCAATATTATAACCAAGCTAGATTCTACTTTGGGGGAGTCTGCCCCTTCGTTTGTAACTATAAAATTTTGGTTGGCAGAGTTTAAACGGGCCGTACGAGCTGCTATAACGAACACCGTATTGGTCGACCAATTGAGTTGTCCACGCCAGAAATGGTTAAAAAAAATCCACAAAATGCTTTCGGATGACTGTAGGTTGAAGGTTCGTGAGGTAGCTAAAGTCATCTATACAGCGTATATTGACGGAAATATGATGACAGGAAAGCTGTGCGCAAGAGGTGTGCCGCGTTTGCTCACAATCAAGACAACTCACCATTTCAAACATCCACTGTTGCGATGACCAAAATCAATGAATTATATAGTTCGAATTACTTCACCTAGTTCGCCAGATTTATCTCCATCGGATTATTTTTTTCCAAACTTGAAAAAATGGCTCGGCAGAAAAAGATTTGCCAGCAATGAAGAGGTGGAGGCTTCGGCTGATGGCTATTTTCAGGTTCCCGTTTATAGTTCTTACTATAAACAGGGTATGGAAACTATTGAAAATCGCTGGAAAAGGTATATCAATCTAAAAGAAGATTGATTATGTTGAGAAATAATGAAAATTTTGTACTAAATTTGTTGTGTTTTCTTTGTTATGTCGGTTAATCTTGGGACCGTCATGGTACTATCGATATATTTTTGGAGGGTTTGGCCGATCCACCTCCATTTCCTAATCTTTATGTGTTTAGTATGGGTATCCATTTGCAGGATGCATAGTTCTATGTTGCTTATGGTGTTAAGTCATATGATTCTGAGTCATTTGTTGCTGAATAGCATTTCCGGAATTATGTTTGACACAAACCAGATTTTACCGCCGTAAAATATCTGGATATACCTCGAGTTGGCTTGAGAGACTACATTTTATGCCTCTTCTAGAGTTTTCCAACAAGAGGTGTTATTTTGAATCACCCGGTATTTCGGTAGCTGTCACTTTTGAAGCTTTTATTCTTTGACATTCGACAAGTAGAAACTACGTCATTACTAAAAATGGAAAATACACGATTCAACAACGCATTGAAATGATTAAAATTCGAAAAATCGAAAGTTATCGAAAAATCATCTTGACTGATGAGGCCCATTTCCACTTCGGTGGCTACGTCAACAAGCAAAGTTTTCGCATCTGGGGCTCGGAAAACCCAAGAGTTATTATTGCGAAGCCTCTCCATCCTCAACGTGTGACTGTTTGGTGCGTTTATGGTGCGGCGGGGTCATTGGACCTTACTTTTTCGAAAATGGGTTTGGATCAACAGGTGAATGGATTGCGCTATCGAGAGATGATTAATGATTTTTTATGGTCGTAGTTGGATGGTTTTGATCTGGACAACGTTTACTTTCAACAAGACGGCGCTACGTGCCACACAAGCAAAGAAACCAATGCTCTCTTACGGGAAAAGTTTCCGGACCGTGTTATCTCTCGAAGAGGTGATCACAATTGGCCACCGAGATCTTGTGATTTAATACCTTGTGACTCCTTCCTTTGGGGCCATGTGAAAGATAAGGTCTACGCCAACAGCCCAGCGCCGATTTAAGACCTCAAAGATAGAATTCGTGAGGCTATCGAGGACATAGGGCAGCCACTTTGCGATTTGGTCATGGGAAATTTCATGAAAAGGATATGGTCCTGTAAGCGGGGTCGTTGTGGCCATTTGGCTGATGTTGCTTTTCATTATTAACGGCATACCTTCCTCTTTATTATGAAATAACCATCCGATCATTTATCTCAAAAAATTGAATTTTTCTTTGAATACCAAAATAACACCTCTTGTTGTTGTTTATGTGAATAGACTTCGCTCATGATTACATCCAGTACGATGGTGAATAGCTGAGGTGAATGTGGGCATCCTTGCTTTACTCCGGCGATAGTATGGAAAGGTTGGCTGATGTTCCCATTTTGAAGAACTGAAAGTTCTGCATCCTCGTACAACGCTCTTTTTATTCGACTTATTTTCGGGGCACTCCTTTTCTTCTCAATGCTTTCTTGATTTCGTCGAACATTAGGGGAGTACGCCATTCTAGTGATTGTTCGATTATGATGAGAAGCCACATTATACAACGGTTGTGGCTGAAAATTACTCTATTGTATTTTATTTTATCCTAAACCATTCATAGAAAATAATAGCAAGAAAAATGGTAATTTGAAAGTAGTTTTGATTTATTTGGATTCAAGAGGAGGCATGTCACAATCGATTCTGCAGTTTGTATGTATACATAAGACAACACACAGGAGTTCATGACTTACTGCATTTGTTTTTAACGCTCTAAAAAAGAATATATAGACTCATAGTTGTTTATACCGATTGACAGATAATCAATTTCTGAGTCGATTTAGACGTATCTGTTCTTAAAGTTTTGTAATCAAATTGCTGACCGCCATCTTTACAAAAATTGATGCAGCGGGATTTCTTAGGCCAGAGACGATTCCTATCGAAAATGGGGTACATCGGGGTATATATTAATTTTGTCACTCCGTTTGTAACACTTATAAATATATTGATAAATATTGATTGATCTGAGACCCCATAAAGTATACATGTATATTCTTAATCGTCGTAAAATTCTAAGACGAATTAGCCATGTCCGTCCCTCCGTCAGTCTGTTGTAATCACGTCTACAATAATTGAGCTAGATGACTGAAATTTGGTATAGATACTTCATATAACTGCAGGTAACTTGGGATGGCAAATGGGCAATATCGGTCCATTTTTATACCCTCCACATTATTTAATTATTAATCGTCGTAAAATTCTAAGACGATTAAGCCATGTGCGTTTGTCCGTCCGTCTACCCGTCTGTCCGATTGTTGTAATCACGCTACAATCTATAATATCTGAGCTAGGTATGTTGGGATTGAAAAAGGGCAATATCTCCACGATTTGACTTCTTAACGTCATAGAGACAACAAATAGTCGGCTCAATGCTATTTTGTTCCATACGCCATATTGTATGATCGGAGAAAAACGCAATTTATTGTTTGAGTAAAAACGGGACTGAAGAGTTACACAATTTTTATTTAATATGATTCCCAACAGTGTTTGTATGATTCTCATGCATTTCTATGCCATTACATCAGAAAATAAGCAAGTTATAAAATTTTTTGTACTTGGCATTTTGGTCCATATCCACTTTTATTTTAATATTTTTTCGTATTTGTATTACATGGACCACAAAAAGGGTCGGTATGGAAGGACACTAATTTACATATTGTGATCGAAAGAACGTAAAATACTGAGTGAAAAATATAGGGCGATAGAAAAATTGAGACATAGAACAAAAATATCGAAATTATTTCCCGTTATTCAGAGTAAAACAGATTTACCCTACCAATATCTCGAAAACTAGGCGAGATAGGAAAAAAATGATTGCGGATTCTGAAAGAGCATGCTTGGAACCCATATTATCAACTCCTAACTCAAAAAACACAAAAATGGCGTATGGACCAAAATAGCATTAAGCCGACGAAATGTATACTGATCGGGATGAAAATTGGTAAATAGGTTTTATTTCTACCCGTAGCATTTCACTTGATCCACGGTAGTGATGCTCCAAGTTTTGATATAGCCCCCATACAAGGGTCCCTCTAGATTTGACTTCTTAACGCCATAGAGAATACAATTTAAAACTGAAAGGGTTGAAAACTGGTAACTATGGTTTATTTATGTATACCCCGAATCCTTCACACGAACAACGGTAGTCACAGATACAAGTTTTGATATAGCCCCCATACAAGGGTCCTTCTAGATTTGATTTCATAACGCAGGAACAACCACAAATTTCAACGAATTGAGCTGGAATTTGTTATAATGAGTGTATTTGTACCCGAAGCCATTGCCATACGATCGACGTTGGAAGGTATATCAGAGTCGGCATGGCTGAAGTTAATCCGTCTGTACTTGTTTGCTATAGCCTCCATATAAAGGTCCCCTCTGATGACACCTTTTGACGCTCTGGAAAACACATTTCTCCATTGAGCTGGCAGAAATTTAAGCAGTTATACTTTATGCTGTACATTATCATCGCTTTTAAAAGCAGGGCTCATCGGTACATGTTTCGATATAGCACCCACATAATGGCCCCCTTTGATGTCACTTTTTGACGCTCTGGAAAACACATTTCTCCATTGATGTGGCTGAAATTTAAGTATTTATACTTTATATTGCACTGAATCGTACTCAGTGAAAATTGGACACGTCGCTCCATGCTTTGCTAGCGCCCCCATATGAACGTCACCGACGATTTTTACTTCTTGGCGGTATAGATCCTACCTTATTTAACCGATGTGCCTGCTATTTAGAAATGTACTCTATTTTTTACTCTATTTACTCGGCACAGCCTGATTTTAGTCTTTTCTTACTCGTTTTTTGTAAACTTTATTTATAAGAATTTTAAGCTACATCGGTCTTAGATGTAAGTAGAAGTGCAGGTTATCATATTATCGGTCCGTACCGACATTGCATTTTCCTTACTGGTTTGTCTTAAAGTTATGAGAAGACTTAGTCATGTCCATCCTTGAGTGCTTATCAGTCTACAGTATAAAATATTTGCGAAATTTGGTATAACTTGGCATAACTGCTCCTCACCTGGGATTGAAGATTTGGTACAATACTCTGCATAAATGTTTGTCACTTGGATTGGACGTTGGCAACATTGGGTCTATTTTTATACCATCAATCATAGGATCGTTTACAATTCTAATACAATACAATCCCCAGTCTGTGTGTCTGTTGTAAGCACACTTTTTTAATAACTATAGCAATTAAGATGACTGCAGTTTTCAGCTGCGAATCACTTGGGATGGAATAAAAGGCAATATCGTTCAAATGTTTTTTTTTTGCTTTAGCCTACATAAAAAAGACCCTCATCAATAGACTTCTTGACTCCAAAGAAACCACAAATTTTTAGATGATTGAACAGAAATTTGAATTTAATTTTACCCAAAACCTTTCTCAAGAGGCACAGTCGTCATAGGACCATGTTCTGATATTGCTCCTATATATCGTTCCAAGTTTTCAAACCGATTATTACACGCCGTGCAACAAACTAATCCCCTCTTCGTCATTTTACATGACTGAATGACATCTTAAATGGTAACAAACTAATCCCCCCGCCGTCATTTTACATGACTGAATGACAGCTTAAATGTCATTTGAAAATTTTAAACTCTTAGCTAAAGTATATTTGTACGAATTTAAACACAAAGTAAAACATAACATTTAATAAAAGTCGCCAACTCTTGTTGTTGAATGCCCCAAGGCACAGTAAATATTAGTATAGGTTAGCATTCTCTGCCATCTATTTTAGGGGAGAGCTGTAACGTGTTTTGACAAATCCCCTCGCACCCCAATACATTCTTAAATTATGGTTATTATAACAAATGTATATTTAATGAATTTGCCAAATCATAAAAATTTAATTAATTCGCCAAAAAACAATGAAATCTGAAGACATTTTACGCGACACTCGCTCACGTATATTCACCTAAGGACATGTATGTACACACATATATGTGTGCGTGCGAATAGTGCTCATATGTGTGTGTGTATGAGTTGATTACAAATTGCCATGGAGTGCTAACAACCTTGCAGAATGGTTTGCTTCTTTTCCGTACCTTCCGTTCGTTCGTCCATCAAATAATCAGATTTCAAAGTTTGTTTATGTTTCATCCTTCGTCCTGTTTAGCTATTTTCTTTTTGGGGGGAAAAGTTTGTTTTTCTTTCGTGTTAAATGTGTGAAATATGTTCAAATTTACGCAGTATAAATTCAAGGTAAAAGAGTAAGTAGTGGGACAGATGAAGATAAAACGAAGGTAAAATAAAACTAGGATAAGGATAAAAGGAATTGGATGTGTTTGGCATGTATGTGAATGAACATATTTTGATTGCAATAACTTTATTTTATTTATAAATGAACTAGAAATATATAGTTGTAAAACATGTACTATAAATCATTTCACAATATAAGCTTAATTTGGCAGTTTCAATACTAAAACGGAAAACAAACTTTGAAGTGGAAAATAAGATGGTCCGAATGTTTTCCAATAAGCGTGATATGATTTCTTTGAAAAAAAAACACACTTATTGTTAAGGAAATTCAAAAGTTTTTTATTTAATGTGAAGTACAATCGATACAATTAAGTTCTAAATAAAAAGTCATTCAAATATTCTCCACGACTCTTCTGCAGGAACGAATTCGATGAACACAATTTTCGAGCACTTTTTCCACTAAACCGAGTCATATGTCATGAATGGCACGTTCTATATTGACTTGTAAAGCTTGAAGAGAGTCTGGTGTATTTCGAAAGACCAATGACTTCAAATAACCCCACAAGAAATAGTCTAATGGTGTTAAATCAGAACTTCTTGGAGGCCATTCAATATCACAATTTCTTGAAACAATCGAATCTCCAAACTATTCTCGCAACAATTCAATTGTTTCATTTGCTGTGTGGCACGTAGCCACAATCGGTCAATAGCAAAAAGATAGCTCTTAACGAGAGCTAAAATATTGCTTATGGGTGTCAAGGTCGTAGGTTGCCTGGAAAGTGTTTTTTTTTTGATTTAACAAAAATGGACTTTGCATCATTTTTAAATGTGAACGGAAAGTTTATTTTTGCTCTAGCTCCTTAACGGCGCGTCGGATCGGGAATCGGTCAATGGCAAAAAGATAGCTCTTAACGAGAGCTAAAATAGTAGGGTGCCTGGAAAGTGTTTTCCTGGATTTAAAAATATGGACTTAGCGCACGAAAAGTTGCAATTGGAGAACGATTAGTTTGATAATAAAACTGAATAATTTGTAAACGTTGTTCTTGCGTATATCTCTCCATGATGAAATTGTAAACACTATATACAGCATCTGCCCGATTTGATTTCCTAACGGCACATAGACCTCAAATGGCAACTGATCGAGCAGAAAATTGGTAACTGGGGTTTATTTATAACCGGAATCCTTCACACGAACATCGGTAGTCATAGGTCCATGGTTTGATATATCGCCCATACGAAAGTCTCTCTAGATTTGACTTCGTAACGCTGAAATTTGATATAAATAGTTTATCTGTACCCGAAACCATTCACATGAGATTCATGGTGGAGGGATATAAGATTCAGCATGGCCGATCTTAATTCGTCTTTACTTCTTACTTGTTTAAACTGATTGTACTCTCCGATGTTTTATAACCTCCACCATGAAATTGGGGGTATATTAATTTTGTCACTCCGTTTACAACCCCCTCTAAATACACTGTCCAACAAATTAAGACTTTTTGATTGGAACAGAATAGCGACCCTATAATTCTGAAAGGGCATATTGAGCAGATAATTTTGTAGAATAAACTTATGGTGATCCAAGTAGAGATACTTTTTCTGATAGCCTTTTTTTTGACAGATCACGTGTGAGTCGTGTCATGCTGTCATGTTATTTTTGTTAAGTATTGTTGGCATTTCATCATGGAAAGACTTACGCCTGAACAACGTTTACAAATCGTTCAACTTTATTACGAAAATGCACGTTCTGTGAGGAATGTGTTTCGTGCACTTCGCTCAACTTATGGTCAACATAATCGGCCTACTGAGCGTACTATTCGCAACACCATCACCCATCTTGAGACCCAGCATTCATTATTGGATAAAATTCGACCGAATAGACCACGTCCAGCACGAAGAAAATGTAGCGGCCGTAGCTGAGAGTGTACACGAAGACCGTGGAGAGTCGATTCGGCGCCGTTCGCAGCAACTCGGACTGACGTATGGAACGTCTTGGCGCATTTTACGTCGAGATCTTAAATTGAAAGCATACAAAATACAGCTTGTGCAAGAACTGAAGCCACCCGACCTTCCTAAGCGACATCGCTTCGCTCTATGGGCTCTTGAAAAGTTTCAAGAGTCAAATTTTGTTCAGCGATGAACATGCTCGCATCAATCAGTGGATTTATTGAGGGAACACTTCGATGAGCAGATAATTTCACGGTTTGGGCCGGTCGATTGGCCACCAAGATCGTGTGATATCACACCGTTAGACTTTTTCCTGTGTGGATATGTAAAGTCTAAAGTTTATGCGGACAAACCCGCTTCGATTCAGGCCTTGGAACAAAACATCACGCGTGTCATTCGCCAGTTACCTGTCGAAAAGCTCGAACGAGTCATCGAAAATTGGACTCAACGGATGGACCTTCTGAGACGTAGCCGCGGCCAACATTTGATAGACATAACACAGTGCGACAATCCAAAAACCAAAAACAGCGATACTATTTTTCTTGTAGGTCTTGGCGAGTAGAACAACGTTTGTTCTACGAAATTTGTCGGACACCCACAAAATCCGGATTAACGGATAAAAAACCGGATTTCTTGCCTTTTTTCTTATAAAATATACTATTTATGTAAAATAATTAATCATACGGTCATCTCACAATATAATTGGTAAAAACGTTGCCTATACTAGAAAATGACGGACAAAAATTAAAAAATATTTTTCTAGGATAAATAAACCTATATTTCTACAGCTTCAAATAAACAATATACATCGATCGAAAGGTCTAGTTATCTTCTTTCCAAATTCTTTTAGAGATTGAAAATTGATTAATAATTAACAAAGTTATAGGCGTTCATGTGGAAAAAGGCAAGAAATTCGGTTTTTAACCCGTAAATCCGGATTTTGGGGGTGTCCGGGGAATTCCAAAAAGAGATTCGTGTTTTACTCGAAAAGACCTACAGGAAATTTAGTGTCGCGTCATTTGCTTCTCAACTTGAGTTTATTTTGTCGCACTGTGTAATCTTCAAAAAATAAATGCCAAAATGGATCACGCTATACATAATGAACTAAACCAAAAGTTAATGTCTGAGAGATTTCTTATTATCAGAGCTATATGTATAGTGGTTATATAAAAAATCTAAAAAAGTCCTTTCAAGAACGACTTTTAAGGATCAAAATATTCTGCGAAAATATTTGCCGGAAAATTTCAGTGGCGGTCGCCAAAGACACCAAAGTTGTAAATATAGCTCTTTACTCTTAATTGGCAAAATTACACTCTAACCTATACAAATAAAAAAACACAGTACAGCATATTTCAGGTCATTGATTTGGGACTAAATTCTGAGAACTGGACGTGAAAGTAGCCCCAAAAAATTTGAACTTCTGAATGGAAGTGGGACTAATAGGTAAATGATATAAGGTAAAGTGTAAGGGTAAGGAAGGTAAAGTCACATCGAAGGATTGATCTAAGATTCCCCTAGAATATTTGGTGGAAATCCGTTTTCGGCCATTTTATCCTATTTGAGCAGTGTCCGTCTCTCTGTCTGGCTGGTGAGTACGATAACTTTTGACAGGAGTAACCGATTGATTTCAAACTTGGTATGTATTAACATTTGTTATACCCTCCACCAAAGGATGGAGATCCCATAAAGTATATATCTTAATCGTCGTCAAATTCTAAGACGATTTAGCTATGCCCGTCTGTCCGTCCATCCATCCGTCTGCAGTAATCACGCTACAGTCCGTAATAATAAAGCTAAGTTGACCTAATTTGGTAGAAATATTTCTTATAGTTGCAGGTTGTCTGGGATTGAAAATGGGCCATATCGGTCAATGTTTTGTTATAGGTCCCCTATAGAGGGCACTCCAAAAATATGGGTTTTGAGCCCTAGATACCACATTTTTAAAGCAATTTAGCAGAAACTTTGCAATTTGTATTCTATTTTGACAAGAATTCATCACAGCAAAAATGTTACATATAGGTTCATATTTTGTTGTAGTCACCCTATAGAGGTCGCTCCAAAATATATGTATTTAAGCCATGAATACCATTTGTTCTAAGTATTTAAACTGAATCTTTGCAGTTTGTATTTTATTTTGACACGATTTCATCACAGTAAATATTTTTTAAAACAGTTTATATTTTGTTACAGTCCACCTATAGATGTCGCTCTCACAATGAGGCTTGTTTAAGCAATAAACACCAGTTTATATTTTATTGTAGTCCCTGTGTAGAGGTTGCTTTCAAATTCATAAATTCCACATTTTTCAGATGAAGAGTTTGGCTATAGAATTTGACCCTTAAATTTTGCAGCGTTCGTTTATTTAATAATTTGCTTAAACAGAAATGATCGTTCCATAATATCTCCATATTAAAAGATATTTCCAGTAATAGAATTGAATGCAATCCATGGGGAGAGGGTATATAAGAATCGGCATGGCCGAACTTAACGCTTTTACTTGTTTTTTTATAATTTTGTATTTGGATATTTGAATTTTGATTTTTGCTGAATACTGTTCAACTCAAAATGATAGTACTTGCCAAGGCCTTAATTGTACCCCCAAGAAAACTATGTATTTTCCACATAACTTCTGAAGCAATCACGTTATTGTCTCCAAATAAGATTAATTTTAAGTGATAAGTAATCGATTTACTCGAATGCAATTTTCCTTCTTGTTTTGCCTCAAATATTTAGACAAAATTACTCTGAACTAGAGTCATTCCCCCCAGTCTGCATTGTATAATTCAATAATATATTTAATTTGAATTTAATTAACACTTCACATGTCTCTTCTATAAAGTCCATTACAAATTCCACACAATACTAATGAATATTTCATTTCGATTTGTTTGGTGTCACAGCGACAGTGACTGTCAAATACTATCCCTAAATCCCAAATAACAAATTTCCAACTTAAAATATACAATGCATTTACATTAGTGGATCATGTAATTAAGTTGTCGACAATCCCAAATCACAATGTTTTCAATTTCGATAGGGTGAAAATCCAGAAATACCTAACACATCCTGTTTTGCCACCAAACCCAAACCCCCGCACCAAAAATCCTATCCTAGGTGGCAGGATGATCTTGTGTGTGTGTGTGGCCTGTCCAAAACATAAAATGCTCAACTAACGCTGGCGAACTTTTGAGGAAAAAAGTTTTCGGTGTTTTTGTGGTGCGGGGGGTTCAATTTGCCAAACTTTACTAAATGAAAGGCAAACAGATTTTGTTATAAAAGTCAACCAGAGTGAGCTCTCGGAACACCTGACCCGGGCCAAACAAACCTCATGGAATCACTTATTTTGCACAACACATTAATTACCCCCACCAGCAATCAGAGCTGACTGGTTGGTTGGTCGGTCGGTTGCTTTTTTGTGGCGGCCTCTGGACCTTATCACATCCCGTACTGCACTGCACCGCATCCGCCCGCCAACGGTCGAGACTGATGTTGTTGCCGTTGAATTTTTGGTTTTTATTTTATAGACCCGAAAAGCGGCCTCTCACTGTTCATTCGTGGCAATTTGGAGTGTTTCAAACTCATTAAAAAGCTGTCGGCTGGTTTATTTCGCTTATATTTGTTTTTGTTATATCCTTTGGCATTATTTTTTCTGCGGTGTTTGGCGGAGGATATGGTTGGTATGGAGGGAGCGACAGAGTAACAGCTTCATCAAAAATTGAAAATAACAACATCAACGAACAGCCGAGCCGACGACCAGCACCAGCTACGACAGCGGCAAGGATGAGGACAACGCTTCCGCCACAAAACTGGTGGATAAATTAATTCTCATTGGTCATGTATATTTAATTTAACAATTGCCGACACACACACACATTCACTCACGAGCACAAACCCACTTAGTCTCACTCACTCGGACACAGTATTTAATTCAACTGAGATTAAAATAATCACCTTCATATTATCAACTTCGGTCGGTGCCGTCTGTTTAAGTGACTGTATTCATTTGGGCGGTCGTTGTTGCAAAATATCCTTTTAATTTTCTTTTTTTTAGTGGCCACACTATACAATTCGTATATTTTTAAAAATAAATAAGTAAATGTAAATGAAGGCTGAATTAAAGGCAGTCTGAAAGGACGTGGCACTATATAATTACATTGGGCTCAATGGAGACGACACTGTGCTACAAATATTGTTTATAAACTGGTGACGAATTTGTATAATATACTTTTCATTTGGCACAATAATGATTTTTAAAATAATGACATTTCATGTATGTATAAATTATTCATTTATTAACCAGTAAGGAAGGGCAAAAGTCGGGCGAATCTGACCACAACACCTTATTAGTGTAGAATGAGAAAAAATATGTGAAGCTTGATCAATGTTTCTTTTTATACTTTACACCACACTGTGGTAAATGGTTTTATAAGTTAATTTCATGGCAGATGTTAGTAACCCCTAAAAATACTACAGCTAGACATATCTTAAAGTATAAGTATACCGATCGACTCAGAATCACCGCCCGTCTATCCGTCCGTCCGTCTGTCCATCTTATGTTGTTCGCTGATTACAGGTCGCAATTTCACTCCCATCGTGTTGAAATTTTGCACTTAGGAGTCATTCAAACACGGAAAAAATGATATTGGGGTTGGTTGAAATCGGTTCAGATTTAGATACAGCTCCCATATTAATGTTTCGTCTGATTTGGCCCTTTAGCTCTATAGAAGCTGTATTTGACAGCCAATTGTTTTGAAATTTAGAATGTTAGAGGTTATTGATCTACTGACCAACATTGCCAAATTTAAAAGAAAATCGGTTCAGATTTAGATATACCCCTCATATATATGTTACGTCCGATTTTGCACTTTAGCCCTACAAACTGTATTTTACATCCAATTGTTTTGAAATTTATCATGGTAGAATTTATTGGTCTATGTACCAACATTGCAGAATTTGAAGAAAATCGGTTCAAGTTTAGAAATAGCTCCCATATATATGTTTCGTCCGATTTGGCCCTTTAGCCCTATGGAAACTGTAGTTTACATCCAATCGTTTTGATATTTAGAATGGTAGAGTTTCTTGATCCATGGACTAACATTGCCGAATTTGAAGAAAATTTATACATGAATTACAAAGTTTATATTTCAGAGTTATTTAATATTACGAGAGTGGTGTAGGGTATTATATAGCCGGCCCCGCCCGACTTTAGCCTTTCCTTACTGGTTTTACTTTCGCATATCAATTATTTTGAAATTCGATTTTGTATACTCGTATTATGTTCTGAAAATTTTGTATTGCAAATTGAGTAATAAGTGCAGAATATTGGACTTTGCTTATGGAGAAATAAGTATTTAATATTAAAGATTTCGTATTACTTCTAGCATATTAAATTTTCTCTTCAAACGGCATATATATACAAGTATTTCCCCCAACATCTCTGTGTGTGTGTGGTCCCAAAATGTTGCCCCTTAACACTATACCAAAGGCAATCTATTTGATATCAAACAAACGTCAAACTGAAACAGTTTTCTTTGGGGGCCTTAAATATAATGTGAGCATGTGGACATTTGTGGAAAAAAACTTTCAGTTTTTCTACAGAATTGTCATGTTTTTCTTTTTTCTCGCTTGACGAGATATCCGTTGCGCACAAAACTTTCTTGCTGTATTTATTTGAAACTCCATACCTTTTCACACACACATACATATGTACGTACACATCCATACATATCTATTTTGTCAACGTCTGGTATTCCTGTCCCGTATCCTGTGTGAATGAGTCACTGAGGTGGTCAAACTTCATACAAACGCATTTGGTTTAAGCCGAGTGAAAAAAGTGGACAGTTTGGACTTTTTTTATTTCCGGTTATTTGCCA
Source organism: Eudasyphora cyanicolor (assembly GCA_963930755.1). Taxonomy (NCBI): domain Eukaryota; kingdom Metazoa; phylum Arthropoda; class Insecta; order Diptera; family Muscidae; genus Eudasyphora; species Eudasyphora cyanicolor. Next base: position 64,235,594 of record OZ005737.1, read on the forward strand.
AGCCAACAGAAGAAAAACTTCAGCTGAGATTCATACACTCACTATCCTCCGTGTGTCACACAGTCACCAGTCACTGGGGGGCTCACACTTGCACAATTTAACAAACGCAACGCATTTCATTTGGACAGTTATACACTGCCAACTACTTTTGAAAGGTGAAGGGCAAAGTAACGTTTCTAACAGAAGTTGAATGGGGAACGACTGCGAGCAAATTATATATATAGTCGTAACAATATGAAGTAAGGGCATAATAAATAAAAGCCGTAATAATTTCGACCGGTTCGAGTCTTATCTCCACCATGGATCGTATTCAATACAATAACAAGAAAAATCTCTGAAATTACATTAAGATCGGGAGAGAACATTTTAATTAAAAATGTTAAGTGAAATATAAAAATGATAGAATAATTGTTTTAAATGCCATGATTTTAAGTGGTAGTCAAATTTGGGGAAATTGATTGGTTTGTCCTGTTTCTATGGGATCCAGAAGTATATATATTATCTTTATCTCACCTATATTATGGAAGGCGACCAGTTTGTTTGCGTATTCTGTCTTATATGAACAGTTGGATCAGATACGCTACCGCAAGCGACAGACACATTGGTTTATTTACGCCATTATACTCAAGAAGTTGTTTTATCTACATTGAGAAAAATGGGATAAGAATAACTATTCCTTATAACCGATGTTTGTTTAACAGTTACGATTTATGTGAAAATCTGAAGCTGAATCGTTGGAACCATAATAATTGTCCGTTATAGCCGGCGTTCGTTATAAACTCGACTGTATATCCCAGATTACCTGATTGTTTATATGTCCAGCTGTAGACGATCAATATATATAATATTCTAGATGGCCCGTAGAACCACCTAATGTAGACGACATGTAGAATCATCTAAGATAGACGATAACTAGGATCATCTGAGGTAATCGCCCAGTAGGATCATCTTATGTAGTCGGCCAGTATGATCTTCTAAGCTGGATTATCAGTATCATCATATATGTTAGATGACCAGTAGGATCATATAAAGTAGATGATAAGTATGATCACCTAAGGTAGACGACTGATAGAAGAATCTAAGATAGGCGGCCAGGAGGATCATTTAAGTTAGACGACCAGTAGGATCAGCTAAGTTACACTATTAGTAGGATCATCAAATGTAGACGACCAATAGGACCATCAAAGATATACTAGAAGTAGGATCATCAAGACGACAAGTAGAATCTTCTAAGGTAGATGACAAGTGGGATCATCTAATCTACACAACCATTAGCATTGTCTAAGGTAGATGTCCAGTAGGATTATCTAAGGTAGACGGCAAGTAGGATCAACTAAGGTAGATGACCAATACGATCTTCTAAGTCTGACGACCATTAAGATAATTACAGTAGGATCACCTAAGTTAGTCGACTGGTAGGATCATTTAAGTTAGACGACTAGTAGGATCATCTAAGGTAGACGATTAGTAGGTTCATCAATGGTACACAACCAGTAGGACCATCAAAGTTATACTACCAGTAGGATCATCAAGGTTAGACGACCAGTAGAATCATCTAAGGTAGATGACCAGTAGGATCATCCAATGTATAAAACCATTAGGATTGTCTAAGGTAGATGCCCAGTAGGGTCATTTAAGGTAGAAGGCAAGAAGGATCAACTAAGGTAGTTGACCAATATGATATTCTAAGTCAAACGACCATTAGGATCATTACAGTAGAATCACCTATGGCAGACGACTGGCAGGAGGATCTAAGATAGGCGACCAGGGGGATCATTGAAGTTAGACGACCAGTAGGATCATCTAAGGTAGACGGCAAGTAGGATCAACTACGATAAATGCCCAATAGGATCTTATAAGTCAGACGACCATTAGGATCATTACAGTTAGGTAACCAGTAGACGACAAGTAAGATAATTTAAGCTATCAATTAGTAGGATCATATAAGGTAGACGACCAGTAGTATCATCTAAGCTAATTGACCAGTAGGATCATGAAAGGTGGGTGGCCCGTAGGATCATCGAAGCTAGACGGTTAGTAGTACCATCTAACTAGACAACCAGTAGGATATTCTAAGATAGACAATGGGTAGGATTATCTAAGGTAGGCGACCAGGAGGATCACCTAAGGTAGACGACTAGTAGGATCATATAAGGAAGGCGACCTGTAGGATCATCTAAGTTAAATCAATAGTATCATCTAAGGTAGACGACTAGTAGAATCATCTAAGCTAGATGACCAGTAGGCTTACCTATGGTAGACGACTGGCAGAATCACCTAAGGTAATCAACAGTAGGATCACCAAAAGTAGGCGACCAGTAGGATCATCTAAGGTATACGCCCAGTGGGATCATCTAAGCTAGACGACCAGTGGGATAATTTTAGTTAGAGGACTAGTAGGATCGTCAAAATTAGGATAACCGAAGGGAGACGGCCACAGGACTGCGGAGTCGAGCCAAATTTTAAAATGGTTCGACTCCGACTCCAGCTCTGACTCCGGCAGTTGAATAACATAAATTTCTGAAATTATATTTTTACTGAGATGTGAGATAATTTTATTGAAAATATGATATAGCTTTGTTAAAAAACCACAAAGCAGTAGGTATTAAATACCAGAAATTAAATAAAATTTTATTATTTATTTATCGACGCTTGACTTGCAGCTAATATGATTTGCACAATCCACAATAAATGGTACATTTTGCACAATCCATCTCGGAGTCGACCATAATTTTTCGACTCCGGACTCCGACTCCGGGAAAATATCCCAGACTCCGACTCCGGCTCCGACTCCACAGCCCTGGACGGCCAGTAGAATCATCTAAGATTTACGACCAGTATGATCATTTAATTTAGACGATAAGTAGGATCATCTAAGGTATACTACCATTAGGTCGACCTTTAGGGTCACCTAAGGTATACTACCAGTAGGTCGACCTTTAGGGTCACCTAAGGTATGCTACCAGAAGGACGACCATTAGGGTCACCTAAGGTATACTACCAGTAGGACGACCGTTAGGGTCACCTAAGGTATACTACCAGTATGATCATTTAAATTAGACGACCATTAGGGTCAACATTGTAGACGACCAGTTGGATCATCTAAGGTAGACGACCAGTAGGATCGTCTAAGCAAGGGGCTAGTAAGATAATCTAAGGTAAACGAGTAGTATCACCATATAATGTAAACGCTAGTAGGATCATCAAAGGTAGGAACTAGTAGGATCATCAAAGTTATACAACGAGTTGAGGACACTACTAATTTATACAATCAGTAGGGTCATTAGTTAGACAACCAGTAGGATCATCAGATGTAGATGCCCGATAGGATAATTTAAGGTACACGCCCAGTAGGATCATCAGATGTAGACGCCCGATAGGATAATTTAAGGTACACGCCCAGTAGAATCGTTTAAGGTACACGACCAGTAGAAAAATCTAAGGGAGACAACCAGCAGGATTATCTCATTAGACGACTGATAAGATCATCCAAGCTAGACGACCAGTGGGCTAATCTAAGGAAGACGACTAGTAGCACCATATAAGATATATGACCAATAGGAACATTGAAGTTAGACGATCGGTAGCATCATCTAATGGTAGAGGACCAGTAGGATCTAAGTTAGACGGCTAGTAGGATCACCAAATTTAGGATCATCGAAGTTACACGACCAGTCGGGTCGTATACGTCGGGTCATCTAAAATAGACAATAAGTAGGATCATACAAGGTAGGACCATTTAAGGTAGACCACCAGCAGGGTCTTTAAAGATACACGACCAGGATGATCTAAGGTACAAGACTAGTCGGATAATCTAAGGTATACGACCAGTAGTATCATCTAAGTTATAGGACCATTAGTGTCGTCTAAGGTAGACGACGACCAGTAAGTATCTAAAATAAACGATAAGTTGGATCATCTAAGGTAGAACCATTTATGTTAGACGACCAGCAGGGTCATTTAAGATACACGACAAGTATGGTCTAAGGTAGAAGATCAGTCGGATAATCTAGGGTATACGAAAAGTAGTGTCATTTTAGGTAGACGACCAGTATGATCATCTAAGGTAGTACCATTTAAGGTAGACGACCATTACGATAATTTTAGGGAAGAGACCAGTAGGATCTTTTAAGGTATATGACCAATAGGATCCTTAAAGTTAGACGACCAGTATGGTCATCATAAGTAGACGTCCTGTAGGATTTTCTTAAGTATACGACCAGTATGATCATCTTATATAGATTATATAGAACGGTAAGATCATTTAAGTTAGACGACCAGTAAGATAGACGATCAGTAGGATCAGCAAAGGCAGATATGATCAGTAGGATCATCTAAGGTAGACGACCAGTAGAATCATATATTATTTCATAGAATACCAATTGTATCATCCGCTATTTAACATTTACTCGCACAAGCAGTTGAGTCACTCTATTATAGACGGCCACGCTGACATATAATCTATCGTAAACTCCAGATCGACTTGATCTTAAACAAACATTTATCCAGTTCGTTGTGGTCAAATTATATTGATGTATGTTGATTTTCACACAGCATGCATGCATATAATTGTATCCCCATATGTGCACAGTCTGACCACGGTATAGTTCATATTTTTCTATGAGTGTAGGAACATAGTTCACTCCTACGATATGTTCCACTTTTAATCTGCAGCAAGTGACATATACCCTACTTGGATACAAGATTAAAAATCATAATAGTTCATTTTTTAATTCTTATGCAAAAAATATCTTATGTCGGAATCTAAATTTCTAACCTATTTCGATTTGCACCTTTTGGCTTTTGGCCCAATAAAATGTCCTCGTATATATCTGTCTTAACGTATATATGAATATATATATATAAATATGTATCTACGAGTTTTATGTATATGTATTGCATATGTATGTGATATAAACTTGTTTCTGACACTTGACATTTTGGCTTTTCTCTTCATACGTTTCATTTCGTTTTTTTGTTTGGGACATTTTGGGTGGCAAAATATGACAAATGTTTGCATTCGTATAAATTATGGTCGGCTTGGACGGTTGAATGGTACTTGTGTTTCATGCTGAAGGGGGAGGCTTAACTTCATATCACTGCAAAAGACGATAGTAATGAAGACGATGACGATGGGTTCATTATTCATGGTCATTTGTGGAATTATATACATAAATTGCCTATCCCTAGGTTCAATATTGTAGTTTTTCTCTATTTTGAGGAGTGACCATATCTGTACCCTTAAGAAAATATCATTAACTATTAGTAAGTATCGTTTAATAAATATTTTAAAACACATGTAAACATTTCAAAATCCTCAAAAGGTTGTCATAATTTTTCACTTGAGACTTGTGACCCGACGGAGTTCATGTTTCTATTCAACCGTCTGCCTAGAAGTATCCTTCGTTATTTCCAATATTGACAGTAAGAATTTTTTTCAAGTCTTTCCTATATTCAGTCTATATATGTATATATGCATCCAGACCATCATGAATGAGTATGTATGTATGTGACATGAAGCATATCGATTCTTTTGAATTACACTTGACAAGGGAGCAGAAACATCTTTGAAGTAACCTTTATCATATCCATTTTTAAGTGCACTGTAAACATGTAGACTTTTGAAGTATGAATATTTTTAAATTGTATCCCTTCTATAAGAGGATGTGGCGTTGGGTTCATCGAATTGTTGCATATTAAATATTTAAGGAACATTTTAAATATGCAATTTTTATAGGATGGCGGATATCGTATGGCATATCACATAATATTTACAATTGTTTCTGATAGACAATGTGTAAAAAAATCTCAATCAATTAAATGTAATAAGAAATTTAATATATAGTGGTATTTTAGTCTTCAATGGATCTCACACTTTCATAACTGAGATGTTGCTTTGTAGTTTTAGGTTAGGGTGGCAGCCAGCGTTGCCAAGTCATATTTCCAATCTAGGTAGTGATACCAAAGGCACACATGCCCCTCATCGAAACCAATCGGTTTGATAAACAAAGTTATCAATAGTACGATTATCTGTCAGACTTCCTAGAAAAGCCGACCACAGTATATCCAGACGTTGTTTACTTAATGAGGACGAGTAGAAAAGTAGATGGTCAATGTTCTACACTTTTTCCTCATCACCACAGCTCGCTCCTACAGAAGTCCATACCTAAACTTGTAGCGTTGTCGCCGATCAGGCATTGTCCGGTCAGAACTGACACTAACGTAGACTGTCTTTTGCTTTTCTACTGCGAGGAGACATTTTGACTTTCTCAGTTCGTATCTTGGCCAGATTTGTCTAGCTACCTACAGCTGTCCATCTTTCATTGGACTGCCTGATTGCCTCTTATCTAAGCCAAAGCTTGCGGGCAGTGGGGCACCAATATGTCAAAATTCGTAATGTCGTCCCTTTCCTAGCAAGTTCATCAGCTGTGCAGTTCCCCGGGATATCCCAGGTACCCATATGAGGTGTATGTAAACAGATCAGCCATCTCGTTAAGAGATCTGCGGCAGTCGAGGGCTGTTTTTGAATTTATGGATTTTCCTCCAGAGAATTGATGACAGACTGACTGTAAACGACAATGCCACTGTTGGTTACTACGTTGCGACTCAGCCACTTGGCGACTTTCCACATTTCCTTTATTTCTGCTTGATAGAGACTACAGGTATCTGGTAGTCTATGACCTATATCAATACTGAGTTTATCATAGCGCACTCCGAAACCAACCTTAACATCAAGTTTGGAACCATCTGTGTAGAAGTGTAAATATTTTCTATTTCCTGGCGTTATGACAACCCATTCCTCGCTGGCAGGTATCTTAGTGCTGATGTTCCTCATGAAGGTGTACACCATTGATATGATTCCCACGTCATCCGCATATGTTATGACTTTGCAAGGTTCTAGATCTAGCAGGATTCATTTCACCGCTCGGTTCCAAATTAGTGGCGACAGAGCTCTTCCCTATTAGATCATCTATTCTATGGCAGAATAAAATTTGGTTTATTTATGCTACCGTAGAAGAAAAATTAATATTCTTCTCTGTCATATGCGAGAACTTGAGTCATCTACTCTATCGTAGACAAGGAATTGTCTCATCTATCATATCGTAGGTGGTTCACATATCCTGTCTTAAAAGACCGGATTAATTGCATACTCTCTTGCAGCAGACTAGTTGGTTTACTTGCACAAATATGCTCGAGCAGTTGTTTTATCTACACTATCAGCTAGATTTTCTAATGATGATCAGTTGGTATATCTACACAGTTATAGACGAAAAGCTCTGACAAATTTAATCTATTGACTTTAATATACGAGCAGCCTTAGAAGATCATTTGGTTCATCTACTACATCATAGACAAGCTGTAGGTTCATATCGCTCACTCACTTCAAGAGTGACATAACTCAAAATTTAAAATTTTTGAGGTTGCCGTACAAAAATCCGATTTTTGCAAATGTCATTAAATTAATCTCAACGAAATTTGGTCTATAAGTAAACAACCATATTTCGGATTATTAAACGTCTTACTTCATGTTAGTTATCTTTTTATACGGACTTAAAGTTACACATCTTGGCAATTTTCAATTTTGAGTTATGTCACTCTTGAAGTGAGTGAGCGATATATTCCGTGGTATATGACCAATAGGTTCATATATTCTGTGCTTTATTACCAGTGGGTACATATATTTATTATATGGTATACGACTAGTTGAGCCAGATATTCTGTCACAGATTACCGACATGTTGGATTATGTACACTTTCATAGACCATAGTTGGATCATCTATTCTCTTGCAGAAGACTAGTTAGTTCACTTACACTATCATTGACAACCACTTGGTTTATCTAAACTATCGTGGAAGGAAAATTGGGTCATCTAATCCACTGTAGGATCATCTAATCAATCATAGTTACATGATCTAAGGTAGATGGCCAATTGGATCATCAATTCTATCATAGGTGACCAATATTATGTTTAAACCTATTGTAAACGATCAGATAAGCAGTTGGGTCTTATACTCCATTATAGAAGACCCGTTTGGAAATCTAATCTATATACCAATTGGGTCACCTAATCTACCATAGGCGATCTATCAGGTTATATAATATTTAGTAGGGGGCGAGTTGGGTGATCAAGTCGAATTATCATCACTTTCATACAACATTGATTTCTCTCGCAGACGACCACTTGATTTCTGTACACTATAGAAGACAACCAGTTAGGTTATCCACTCTACCACGGAGACCAGTTGTTTTATAGGCAAGCAGATCGGTAATCTACTCTATTATAGATGAAAATTTGTGACATATACGCTGTCGTAGACAATTAGATGGATCATAACTATATTCTGTCGTAGTAGATGGTGGTTCACATATTCCGCTGTATACGATCAGTTGATTCGCCTATATATTGCAAGCGACTATTTGGTTTTGTACTATAGTTTCCGGTCAGTTAGATCATTCAATCCATTGTAGCCTGACAGTCAGTATAATATATTATAGTTATATACTCTACGGTAGATGATAAGTTGGATGATATATTTTATCAGAGAGGACCCAATGGATCATCTAATGTACTGTAGGCGACCATTTAGGTCATCTACTCTGTGAATGGTCATTTACCCTCAGTTCATCTCAAGACCTCAATTGTATATCACCAGTTTGTTTCACAAACTCTATTGCAGTCTATTATTTGGTTTATTTACACTATTGAAATTGGTTTATATACACTTTCACGGACGACACTTAGGTTGTCTATTATATTGTAGACGGACATTTTAATCAAATAATCGATTTTAGGTATGTGACCAAAGGTATACAACAAGTTTGATCATCTAATCTATGATAGATGACAATTGAACCATATATAGAAGATTACCCATTGGATCATCTGCACTATCATAAAAGTGTCTACGTACTCCTATTCTGGAATTAAGTTATGTGCTATTTAATTTTGGTGCGATTTTCTTCTAGGGTAGACGTCCTGTTGGATCATCTACTCTGTTATGTCCGATACTATTCTAGATTATACGACTTGTTGGATCATCTACTCTGTTATGGGCGACCAGTTGTGTTATCTAATCTAAAATAGATTAATATCGATTATAGATTGTTACTCCAAACATATTAAGATCTAATGAACTAATATATGATCATAGCTATTAAAATTGTGTTACTTTCAACAACAAAAATTCGGTTGCCAAATTATTCTCCCTGAGCATACTAAATCGCAAACGAACGAGTAGTTGTATTAAGTATAGAATCAAAGACGCGGAGTTGAATCTTCTACTCTGTCGTAGATGCTAAGTTTGTTCATCTATTGCATCGTTGATGATAGAATTCTGTAGCCAAAAATTATTTTTTTTTTAAATTTGTGAAAAACTCGTATAATTGTTAGCAAAATATTAAACTTTTGTTCATATTTTGCTGAATGATAACGTTTTTCACTTTGCATATTCCATTCCACATAGTACACATAAATGTTTTTATTTATTATTTTTTCTGTCGTTTTTTTTTCGTTTTTTTGTAATGTATACATATGTATGATGTTATATTTTTCAATATATTCGTTGTACAACATAGATACATACATATGTATGTATGTTTATAGTTGTGATGAATTTCATTATCGATGGGTTGTAAAATTCGGCATAGACTCAATCCATCATTTCCCTGTTTATTTTTATAGCATTTAATTTATTGTATGTTTTTATATTACCCATTAACTAAAATATGAAAGTGAGTAGGCTACTTACAAAATCCAGATATGGTTGAGAGTACACTTACCTAGAAAGTTAAACAAGAAAATAGATTAAGAAAAATTCGAGTTTTGCAATGTTCAAGTATTTTATACAAAAAAAAAACAAATTTTTGGGAAACAGTTGCCGAATTTTAAAATAGGTAAATATTACTTAGACGATAGAGATACTAATCGCAGTCAAATATATTCGGTTTCGAATCATGGGTCATTACTCGGAGTTCATAAAAACACTGAGGAGTGGAAAAGTTTAGAAAAATTAATAAATGTCTTTCCATCGGATTACATAATTATACATTTTTTTAAATTACAAAGTACATTGCTTTTTATAAAAATTGTATGTTTAAAAAGACTTTCAGAAAAGTCACCTTTAAAAATCTGCTATTAAAGAAGATCAGACATCCTCCGTTCCTTTAACAAAAATCAGACCAGCGTCTTTAGAAAACACAAAAGGAAAAATTTAAAGAAAAGTCTTTAAGAAAAATCTGCAACTAAAGAAGACCACCACCCTCTGAAAAAATCTGTTATAGAAGAAGACCCACACCTTTAAGAAAACCGCTATATTCATGAAGTCCACCTTCTTCAGAATTAGTCGGATATTAAAGGAGATCAGCACCATTAAGAAAAATCTGCTATAGAAGAAAACCAGTAGCTTTAGGGAAAGTCTGAAGACGAGTACCTTGAGTAAAGGGATGTTATTAAAGAAGACATTCTCCTTTATAAAAGAAGACCTCCATCTTCATAAAACTGTATGTTATTAAAGTAGACTAGAAGAAAGAAAATTCTGGTATTAAAGAAGATTAGCGCCTTTAACAAAATTCTGTTTTTAAAGAAGACCACAAAAGTCTGCAGTTAAAGAAGACCAGCACATTTAAGAAAATTCTGTTTTTTAAGAAGACCTGCAACGTTAAGAATATTCTGTTATTAACGAAGACCAGAGCATTTAATAAAACCCCTACATTCAAGAAGACAACCTCCTTAGGAAAGAATCTGATATTAACGAAGACATCCTCCTGCTGGAAATGTCTGCTATTAAAGAAGACTTGAATAAAAGGTCGTTTTAGAAGAAACTGATATTACATTAGACACGAATATACTGGATATCTTTTTGAAGAAAAATAATAAAAGGAGACTAGTCCAGCTCCTTTAAAAAATAAGACGAGCACATCCTTCCGGAAAAGTCTGCTATAAGTGAATCAAATATTCAAGAAGACCATTTCCTTCTTGAAAATTCTGCTATTAGAGAAGATCGGCACCCTTAAGAAAAGCGGAATATTCAAAAGAACACCAATTTCTGGTAAATTGATCAATTAGTTAAGATAATTTCCTTCTGGAAAAGTCTTCTATTAGAGAAGATCAGAAAAGATAAGTCTGTTATTAGAGAAGATCAGCACCTTTAAGGAAAGCAGGATATTAAAAAGAACTCCAATTTCTGACAAAGTGACCAATTAGTTAAGATAATTTCCTTCTGGAAAAGTCTGCTATTAGAGAAGATCAGCGACTTTAACAAAAATCGGGTATTAAAGAAGAATGGCTACTTCAAGAGAATCCCGATATTCAGGAAGACCATTTCCTTATGGAAAAGTCTGCTAGTAGAGAATATCAGCGTCTTTATGATAAGTCTGATATTCAAGAAGACCACCTTCATTAGGAAAGTTTTGTTATTAAAGAAGATCTCCTCCAACTGGAAAAGTCTGATATTACACAAGATCTCCTCCCAATAGAAAAGTGTGATATTAAAGAAGACAAGCGGCTTCAAAACCTCAGCTATGAAAGGAAAAACCTCCCTAAGGAAAGGAGGTATAAAATATCGGCATAAAAGAAGACCAGCGCCAATTAGAAAAATCCCATATTTAAGAAGCTCAGCTCCAGTAATAAGTATCCCTTGTTCAAGGGATATTTATTTGGGAAAAGTATGATAGTAAAGAAGAGCTCTTCCTTTAGAAAAAACTGTTTATTCAGGTAGACTAGTGTCAAAATTTATATTGAAGAAGACCACCTTCATTAGGAAAAGTCTGATATTAAAGAAGACCACCTCCATTAGAAAAAGTCTGATATTAAAGAAGATCTCCTCCCACTGGAAAATTTTACTTCTATAGGAAAATTGTGTCATTAAAGAAGACCAGCATTTTTAAAAAAATCCGCTAACAAAGAACGCCAGAGCCTTTAATAAAATTCCGATATTAAAGTAGACAAACTTGATATCAAACTCGTCCTACATAGTTTGATATTAAAGAAGATCAGCGCCTCCAAAGAACATCTACTATAAGAGGAGAACAGACTCTTTAAGAAAATCATATTTTAGAAGACTATTTCCTTCAAGACAGCTATTAGAAAAGATAAGCGTCTTAAAAAAATTCGATTTTAAAAGTGACCAACAACTTTTGGAAAAGTCTGCTATTAGAAAAGACAAATCCCTTCTGGAAAAGTGTGCTATTATAGGAGACCTTTAAGAAAAATCTTCTTGAAAAAGGCTATCGACAAATCCAATTTTCAAGCAGACCACCCGCTTTAGGAGAAATCTGATATCGAAGAAGACAACCTCCTTTAGGAAAGTCTGCTGCTAAAGAATACCATATCATTTGGGAAAAGTCTGCAGTTATAGAAGACCACCTCCTTCGGGAAAAAGTCTGTCGCCTCGGCAAAGACAACCTCCGCTCGGTCAGTAGCCTTCGTAGAGATTGGTGTGCTAGACTTGCAATCCGAAGGTGCTGGGTTCGATTTCCAGCCGAGGCGCTGATAAAATTTAACATCAACATTTCATGTTTTCATCATAAATTCAAATTTCTGCTGCTAAAAATTAAAACTCAATATGTGGCATTACCACAACAACAAAAACAGCCGATTTCAAAGACAAGCGGGAATCTAAAAATAGCCCTAACACCACGTAGTGGAGAATAGTAATGGTAAACTCAAAATAGCATAGATACCCTAAGATAAACAGAAGAATGTTAATTAACATCCGGACAACGCTAATATGATGACGATAACATAAGGTTCCCACGATAAACGGATATATACCGTAACGAAATCTGTAGTAGAAAATAGACTTAAGGATTATCATCACAGCGTCTCCAAGCTGTTACAGCAACAACAACCTCTTATTGGGTAAAGTCTGTTATAAAATGCAGCCAATGTTTTTCGAATAAGTCGTCTGACTGTCTTGTTTTGATAGTTGAAACAGTTTTAAGATTTTTTTAGTAGTAATTCATAAAGTCCTCTTTTATGGGAGACCTGTTAAGAATTATAATGTCCTCTCTGTAAGAGGATTTCATGCACTGCAAAACCTAGTCCAGACATTTTCAATGGTAAATACAGAACCTCGATTTTGTCGGAAATAACCGGGTTTGCTGAACACCGTAGAGTCAATGCTCTGCATTATTCGAACTTTTATTAAAATTCACATCAGAGGTGGCAAATATTTGAACACTTGCTGGCAATGCTTGGTTTGCATTCAACTTTAGCGTGTAAATAAAAGCATGCTATATGTATGTGTGAATGTAAGTATGTGTATGTGTACATACATATGTATCGTGTGTGCTTGTGTGTTTATGAACCCAATAATGTTGAAACGTTGAATTGAATGCAATCCAAAATGATTGCTGACCATTGTTGCAGCAGATGTTTCCGCTCTTGATAGTGCTGTTGTTGCTATTCCAGCCCAACATCGGCCCATTTTGAGCCGGAGCTCATTGGCTTTAATTGACACTGATATTGATTACAGCCGCCGACGCCGCCGCCACCACCACTAATACTATCAGCATTATCAGCGTCAACACGCAACACGGCCACTTGTAGACGTGATTGCGGAGCTGGCTGTGTACGTGTTTGCTATGGCTCTCTAAGTGTGAGTATTTGAATGCCAGTACTTGTATATGTATGTACATATGTATGTACACGCATGTGTGGGAAAGTGAATTTTTGTCATTGCATATTGAAATGAAATTTGTGGCTGTTTGTTAAATACTTTGCCTTTAACCGCACAATATTGACATTATTAAGTTACCAAATGTCATTACCATTCATTGCTCTATATGTTGTCGTATGTATGTAGCTGTGTGCCGGAAGTTCCTCACATACTCAACGCATTGCATCGCAACTCAACACATGTACAATCACCTTGAAATCATTCATAATACCATCGAACGGAAAGCCACGAAAGCCACAATTTCAATATGTTTGGTCACGGTTGTTGCTTGGCCAAAAAAATGATAAGCGTTAATATATGACACCATCGGTGACTTTGAACACCCACACACACATGCACGTGTACACAACTATGTGGCACAGTGGGTTTTGGGGTCATTCAGAAATAATCTATTAAAGTTAGCTGATATAGAACTCCAAAGTTTTTTTTGAAAGTCTTATAATAAAGAGGACCAGAGCTTGTTTAGAAAGTTATTTAATAACGAAGACCACCTTTTTCAAAAAAAATCTAAAAAAAGACTATTGATTTTTTGAAAAGTCAAACGACCGCCAAATTTGAGAGAAGTCTGCTATTAACAAGTAAGAAAGTTCAGTCGGGTAAACCGACTAATGAATCCCCTCACCTTGAGTCTCAAAAAAATATTAGTAAATTTATTTATTTGTTTGTTTTATTTAATTTATTATCACTTTAAATTGCATTTAATAACTTTAAAGTATGTAGTGGTATTAAAGTTAAAAGATGTTTACTTTTGGTACAAAATGGTCCATTTGTGTGAGATGTACCAAAAAGGAAATTTTAAGTAATTGTAATTTAAAAGCTGGTAACTTTTGGTACAAAAACGTTCATTTGTGTGGGAGGTACCAAAAGGAGCGTGGCAATAATGCCCATTTTTCACTGTATTGTAGGTACTATTAAACGATTATACAGTACACAATTTCAAGACTTTGTATGCACAGGTAATAATGTTATAAGCTATTAACTTTTGATTAAAAATTTTCCATTTGTGTGGGAGGTACCAAACGGGGCGCGGCAGCTTTGCCCATTTTTCTCAAGGTAATAGTGACAAATAAACTAATACTATGTGTAGAATTTCAGAGATGTTATTAAATAATCAATATTTCACTAAATGTTAACCCTTTGTGGGGGAGGTACTAGAAGGAGTGGACCAATTTGGACCATCTTCGAACTTAGCCGGAGATAGAAGAAAATATTACCACATACCAAATTTGAAGTCAATCCGTTACTCCTTTCGAGAGTTATCGTGCGCACCAGACAGCAGACAGACAGACGGACAGACATTGCTCATTCGACTTAAAATGACCCAAAACGGATATCCGCGAACATACTTAGGGTCTTAGGTCACTCCATAGATGTGTTACACTTTTGGTTCGTAGCAAATAATATATAACCTCCTCTATAAGGTGAGGGGATAAAAAGGACTACCGCTTTTACGTAAAGTTTGATATTAAATGAGACCATTGCTTTTGAGAAAAGTTTAATATTACTGAAGACCATCGATTTTAAGAAAACTCTGATAATTCAGTCTGCTTATAAAGAAGACCATCACTTTTAAGAAAGCTCTGTTATTAAAGAAGGTCACGTTTATTTAAATAAAATGCTGCTGTTAAAGAAGACCACGGCTTTTAAGAAATATTTGCTATTAAAGAAGACAAACGCTTTTAAGAAAATAGTACTATTAAAAATAGGCCACCGCTTTTATTAAAGATCTGCTATTAAAGAAGAGAACCGGTTTTTAAAAAAAGTTTGCTACTAAAGAAGATCACCGCTTGCAAGAAAAAAAGAAGACCAAACCATAAAAGAAAAGTATATTTTTAAGAAAAGTCTTCTATTAAATACGCCCACTTTTTTTAGAGATGTTCTGCTATTAAAGATAACCACCGCTTTAATGAAAGTATAACGTTAAGAATACCAATGCCTTTAAACGATGTCTAACTTTAAGAAGACCAATGCCTTTAAGCAATGTCTGCTATTGAAAAGTACAATCGCTTGTAAGAAAATTTGCTGTTAAAGAAGACCGCAACATTTAAGGAAAATCTGCTAAGGAAACCTCTTAAAAAAATATGCTATCAGAGAAGCTTTTTAGATAATATGTACTACAATTGAAAAAAATCTGCGGCTTTAGAAATGTCTTCTATTATAGAAGACCACAGCTTTTATGATAGTACTACAATTGAAGTAACCTGCATCTTTAAAAAAGTCTGCTATTATAGAAGACCACCGCTTTTAATGAAAGTCTGCTATTGAAGAAGACCACCGCTTTTACTGAAAGTCACCTATTAAAGAAGACCACCGCTTTTACTGAAAGTCTGCAATTAAAGAAGGCCACTGCTTTTAAGAAAGAAGACCACCGCTTTTAAGAAAATTCTACTACTAAAGAAGACCACTGATTTTAAGATAAGTCTACTATTAAAGAAGATCACTGATTTTAAGATAAGTCTACTATTAAAGAAGATCACCACTTTCAAGAAAAGTCTGCTATTTAAGAAGACCAACGCTTTTACCAAAAGTCTGTATTAAAAAAGACCACCACTTTTAAGAAAAGTCTGTTATTAAAGGAGACCAGCAATTTTAAAAAAATTCTGCTCTTAAAAAGTGTACCGCTTTTAAGAAAAGTCTGCTATTAAATAAGACCACCACTTTGAACGAAAGTCTGATATTAAATAATACCACCGCTTTGAACGAAAGTCTGCTACCAAAGAAGACAACCGTCTTTATTAAAAGTCTGCTATTAAAGAAGACCACCGCTGTTAAGAAAAGTCTGCTATTAAAGACATTTCATGGTGGAATGACATTTCATATTGTTACAATGAAATGTCATACCACCGCTTTTAAGAAATGTCTGCTATTGAATAACACTACAGCTTTTAATGAAATTCTGCTATTAAAGAAGTCCACCGCTTTTAATGAAAGTCTGCTATTAAAGAAGTCCACCGCTTTTAATGAAAGTCTGTTACTAAAGAAGACAACTGCTTTTAATGAAAGTCTGCTATTGAAGAAGACCACCGCTTTTAATGAAAGTCTGCTATTAAAGAAGTCAACCGCTTTTAATGAAAGTGTGCTATTAAAGAAGACCAACACTTTTAATGAAAGTCTGCTATAAAAGAAGAGCACCGCTTTTAAAGAAAGTCCGCTATTACAGAAGATCACCGCTTCTTCGAAAATTCTGCTATTAGAAATAATCACCGCTCTTAAGAAAAGACTGCTATTTAAGAAAATGAAATTCTGCTAATGAAAGTCTGCTATTGAAGAAGACCACCGCTTTTAATGAAAGTCTGCTATTAAAGAAGTCAACCGCTTTTAATGAGAGTGTGCTATTAAAGAAGACCAACACTTTTAATGAAAGTCTGCTATAAAAGAAGACTAACACTTTTAATAAATGTCTGCTATAAAAGAAGACCACCGCTTTAATAAATGTCTGCTATTAAAGAAGACCACAACTTTTAATAAAAGTCTGCTATTAAAGAAGACAATCGCTTTAAATAAAAGTCAGCTATTAAAGAAGACCACCGTTTTTAAAGAAAATCTGCTATTAAAGAAGACCACCGTTTTTAAAGAAAATCTGCTATTAAAGAAGACCTCCGCTTTTAAGAAAAGTCTGTTACTAAAGAAGACCACCGCCTTTAAGAAAAAATTGCTGTTAAAGAAGACCACCGCTTTTAAAGAAAATCTGCTATTAAAGAAGACCTCCGCTTTTAAGAAAAGTCTGTTACTAAAGAGGACCACCGCCTTTAAGAAAAAATTGCTGTTAAAGAAGGCCAACGCTTATAAGAAATTCTGCTTTTAAAGAAGGCCAGCGCTTTTAAGAAAAGTCTGCTATTAAAGAAGAGCACCGCTTTTAAGGAAAGTCCGCTATTACAGACGATCACCGCTTCTTAGAAAATTCTGCTATTAGAAATAATCAACGCTCTTAAGAAAATACTGCTATTTAAGAAAAGTTCGCTGTTAAACAAAAGTCAGCTATTAAAGAAAATCTGACATTAAAGAAGAAAACTGTTTTAAAGAAAGTTTTGCTGTTCAATAAGACGACAACTTTACATAAGGGAAGAAACAGGAGACAACCCAATATATGCGATTACCGATCTCCAGGCTAGCAGCTATTTGGTCTTTACCACTGAAATTAGTCAGGAAAAATATTCTTATATCTTTCATGGCCAAAATGCAGGTTCTTGGAGTGCTTTCACAGTTGGCCACAAGTAGTTAAAAGTTTGGTTTCCTGATACCGCACACCCTTCCTCCTACAACGTAGGGCTCCTGTATCAGGTGTACTATGTCTACTGCACCTGTGGCGCAGCAATAGAGCCGCTGAGGCTGCGTTAGCGTGATGGAAGTTAATCTGTAGAATCGATAACAACCCGACAAGGGTGTTATCGATCTCTTCGTCCGTATCATCGAGGAGCATTTTTGGCGCCAGATGCGTCAAAGAGTCCGGAGATTCTCCTCAGCCCCTCAGTGTCCGAAGTAGTGCTTTCGTCCTCAGAGAAGGACGTTAAAGATCAGTTCGACTTGGAGTCACCAGAAATAATGGGCGTGGCTAAGTCCGCACTTCCAGAAAGCGGTGTATCAACCATGTTGGACGACTCGCCTTACACAGTGGGAGCTATATCCTGCTTGTACACCTTCAAGACTATAGTCTCGAAATCATATTGCAGGGTTGCACTTGCACGTTGTATATGGGAGGTAGATTCAGCGTTAAGGATTAAAATGACCTGGAGTTTTTTACCATCCGCCTCACCCACCTTGCTTATTCTCCAATTATATGTCGGCAGAGCAGGATTGAAATCATTTATTATCTCTAATATGTCTGCGGGGATTGAGGGATCTTCTGTAACCGTGGTGATGGCTCTAGGGTGACTAGGGATGTTGTTTTTTTCCACAACATCCAACTGGGCACCCGGCCACACCTCACCCGCTCGACTCAGAGCAGCCTTATACAGATCTACTGATCTGGTATCACAGAAATATAAGAGCTTTACTCTCCACTGATGCCATCCTGCATCGTTGGAGACTGGTGGTTTGCCTGGCATTTCTCTTTGGACATCGAGGTAATGAGCCATAATGGCGGATTGCACATGGCTCCATTTGTCCTTTAGGATGGATCCACCCTCACTACTTCTGTCTATAATAGCCATCACTAGACTCTCCTTCGCCACTTCATTGAAGGACTTGGTGAGTGTGCTGTTGATGGTGACATTAGGGCTTCTTGTCTTTTTCGAAGGCAGGGGGTTCATCAGATGATCCGATTCTTTTGACTTTATTCGCCGTTAACACAGCTGAATTTGTGGCTATTTCAGTCGACTCTTTGGCTTTAGAAACATCTATGACTATAAAGATACTGCTAAATAAAGATATCATCTTTTTTTAAAAAAAATTCTGCTTTTAAAGAAGAAGCCTTAAAAAGCCTGTAACAAAGTCAGCTGTTATAGAACAGCGCCGTTTTTAAGAAAAATCTGCAATTAAAGAAGACCAACGCTTTTAATAAAATTTAGCTATTAGAGAAAACCACCGCTTTTAATAAAAGTTTGATGTAAAAGAAGACTACAGCCTTTAATAAAATCTGCTACTAAACAAGACCATTGCATTTAAAAAAACATCAACTTTTTAGGAAGACATCAGTTGGTTCAAATGTCCTATACTATGAAAGTCATAAATATTTAAAAAACTCCTCCTGTTAGTATCTTTTGTTAGTCAACTGCTCTTCAGAATTTTCTACATTATAGAAAACTGCCTACTGTCTCATAAGTATGATGACCTCAAAGGAAATCTTTTATAAATAAAACCTCCTCCTTCAATTAGCAAACTGAACTTAACAAATACTTCAAACACTTATACTGTAATGTAAACATTTCCAAAAATAATAATAATACGAGTATAATATTAACATAAAATGTTTGCACTCAGATTTCTGAGAAAATTTCCTTTCAATGCACTCTCATATTGTTACAATGAAATGTCATACACAGCATCATTGTCAGGATTCATATCCTTCAGACACGGATGTACCTTTTTCAGAGCCAACAATATTGCAGAATGAAAAACTCAGCTCGGTTCGTGACTGAAAAATAAGTGATTTGTTGTCTCAACACTAATACCACCACCAACACTAACCACTGTGTTAAGCTCAGACGCTCTTGGTTGGTTGTAGTGTGTGTGGCTGAGGTGGACGGGTGTGATTAAAATCGTGTATGTGTGTGTCGTTAGTGGTGACTGTTATTAAATGAAAGAATATATTTTATCAATGTGGTTTGCTGCTGTTGTCATAATTCTCTACACATACTCGTGCACACATTTTCGTTTGCACACATTCTCAGTCAAATACAGTTGTATACAACTGTGTGCTTGTGTGTTCATGTCTAAGGACATCTTGGCCGGATAAAATCCCCGGTATAAACTATTGAACCAATACTTATCAATACCTACAATGGAATACGTGCTCAACCGGTTGATAATGCTGCTCAAAGGATATCTTTGTGGTCGACAGAGCGAGAGAGAGAGAGAGAGTAACTGTGTATCTGGGTATTTATGTAGTTGTTTACAAATGTGTATATGTGTGAGCTTAAGTTGGTCGCTTGTAAGCGTTTTAAATATGGTTGTTTGCGTTTGTTTACTTATTTACACGTTTCACATCGTTACGAAATGTCAAATTAAATAAAACTGTCAGGACCGGATAATATCGCGGCATAAAAATAAATTGAAACAACAAGAAGGATAACGTTGCTATGAATACCGCACGGTATTTCGTCACGAAAAGGAATATATTACAAATAATTATTATAAAAAGTGTATTTTTTTTTGTTTTGTAAAAAGAAAAACACAATGATGACCGCCGATTTTAGAATAGGCATCTATTATAGTCTATTGAAAAGTTTTCTATTGAAAGAAGGCTTTTTGAAAAAATTGCCTATTAAAAAAAAGAAAGAAAAGTTTTCTTTTAAAAAGCTTTTTTAAAAGCAATATGCAAAAAATTAACGCCGCATTTTTAAAAGCCTCCTATTAAAGAAGGTTTTCTGCAAGGACTTCTTTTAAAAAATACCTCAATTCTTTTGAGAATTAGAAATTAGAAAAGGTTCCATTGAAAACAACCCATACTTTTGATCCTTATTGAGAAACCAAAATAGCCTGTATGAAGAGTCTGGTGCTAAAGAAGATCACTATCTTTTTTGTAAAGTCTCCTATTAAAGAAACCCAATAAAGGTGCTACTAGTCCTATTTTCGACAAAGAGCGAAACACTGTTCCACCAAAAAATGGCATGATAAATATACAGCATACCATAACTCCTTTCACTCCATTCAATATCCATACAGTCCGCCAAAAGCAATCGAGATTTCCATAAAATCCAAACTTCAGTATTGAACTGAACTGCATGAAGTGCAAGAATCACAGGATGCATACTTGACTACTACTGCCTCCCTCTATCTCTCCCCCACCCAAAAAAGTTTGGCACGACTCTCAGTTTCAACTGTTTGTAAAGTAGTGGAGTTGTCGGTTATGATTGCCACCGATAATGTCGCCATCAAAACCATTCATTTATTTACTGATGATGGTCCTTTTACGGCCTGAATTATTGAAATATAAGAGAACGTTGCCATGATTATGTGGGTTTGGGGAGTTCCATGTAGTCAAGTGCACCTATTGTTTCTGATTTTATCGCTGGTCGTGATGGACGGATGAGCTCAAGCAACACTTGTATTGCCTTTATGGCAAATGTAAATCTTCAGTTGATATGTCCACTGAGTTGCGAAGCAAATTTTCGCCAACTGATAAGAATTTATTTTTAATAAAGATTCAAGAGTGACTAAGAGCGGGTTTCGTTGAAAATCAACAAAAGTGCAACTTTATTATTACTGCAAAAATTTAATTAAATTGATATTGACAACCAATGCACGGGAAAATATATATGGGCTATTTCAAAAATTTATTACTATGAATTTTTGTTGTTTAAATGGAGTAAATTTCTAAATTCCTAAACGTAGGAGTTACGCAGCAAAGAATTCAATTTCGCCTGTGACCTTCATAACGTGGTTATATAGAAACATAGGGCGATTTAATCCATTTCCACTAGGAGCGTTATAATGCAACATAAAGTATGCTAACAAGTTAGCATGATCGGTTAAAAAATGTGTTCCCTAAAGTGTGAAGAGGTGGCAGAACTAGATTTAAAAATTTAGTAATGTCTTTGTAAACTCCGAAGTCCATATCGTTCTAATGTAACAGTCATTTTAAGTTACCTGTTGTTGCTAGATGGTTCACATGGGAGCGACATTCTTTATTACTAATTAATAAAACGTTAACTAAAATAATAAAAAAACAGTAAGGAAAGACAGAAAGTCGGGCGGGGCCGACTATATAATACCCTACACCTACCTACCAATGCGACAATGGGCATTGCGATTAAAATTTGGCAGTGTTCATACATGTAATAAGCAAACTCTCTCTGCCGATTTTCGTACTGATCGGATATAAAACACGGTTTCTACAGTGCTTACATGTAAAATCGGGTGTAACATATATATTGGGACTATGTTTAAATCTGAACCGATTTTCCCCGAATTTGGCAGTGTTCATACATGTAATACGAAAACTCTCTCTGTTAAATTTCGTACTGATCGGATAAAAAACACGATTTCTACAGCGCTTAAATGTTAAATCGGGTGGAACATATATATGGGGGCTATATCTAAATCTGAACCGATTTTCCCCGAATTGCGCAGTGTTTTTTCATGTAATATGAGAACTTTCTCTGCCGAATTTCGTACAGGTCGGATGTAAAATACGGTTTCTACAGCGCTTTCATGTCAAATCGGGTGAAACATATATATGGGGACTATATCTAAATCTGAACCGATTTTCCCCGAATTTGGCAGTGTTTATTTATGTAATAAGAGAACTCTCTCTGCCAAATTTCGTACTGATCTGATTTAAAATACAGTTCCTACAGCGCTTACATGTCAAATAGTGTTATTCTAAATCAGAAAGTGATTCTGTGTCGATCGGTATAATAAACAATGGGTCTATCTCTTCTCCTTTTAGGTGTTACAAACAAATGCACAAAGTCATAATACCCTGTACCACAGTGTGGTGTAGGGTATAACAAGTAAGAAAGTTCAGTCGGGTAAACCGACTTATGAATCCCCTCACTATGAGTCCCAAAAAATATTAGTAAATAATTTTTTTGTTTTAATTAAATTGTTTAAATTGCATTTAGTAACTTTAAAGTATGTACTGGCATTAAAGTTAAAAGCTGTTTACATTTGGAACAAAATGGTCCATTTGTGTGGGAGGTACCAGAAGGAGCGTGCCAATAACGGCCACATTTCTCTAGACTCTAGGTACTATAAAAGCAATACACTGTACAAAATTTCAAGTAATTATATTCACTGGTGTTACAATCTGTTACCTTTTAGTACAAAATGGTCCACTTGTGTGGGAGGTACCAGAAGGAGCGTGCCAATAACGGCCACATTTCCTCTAGACTCTAGGTACTATAAAAGCATTACACTTTACAAAATTTCAAGCATTTGTATGCACTGATATTAAATTCTAAAGCTGATAACTTTTGGTACAAAAAGGTCCATTTGTGTGGGAGAAACCAAAAGGGGTGTGCCAATAACGCCCATTTTTCTCTGGACTCTACGTACTATAACAGCATTATATTGTACCAAATTTCAGGCATTTGTATGAACTGATATTAATGCTATAAGCAGTTAACTTTTTGGAGCAAAATGGTCCATTTGTGTGGGAGGTACCATAAACGGAGTGGCCACTTCGCCCATTTTTCTTGACATATTAGCGACAAACAAACTAATATTATGTGTGAATTTCAGAAGATTCAAACAAGTAGTATAGAACGTATTAAAGAATCAATATTTCACTCAAAGTTAACCCTTTGTGGGGGAGGTACTAGAGGGAGTGGACCAATATGGCCCATCTTCGAACTTAGCCGGGGATAGAAAAAATATTACCGCATACCAAATTTGAAGTCAATCGGTTACTCCTTTCGAGAGTTATCGTGCGCACCAGCCAGCAGACAGACACACATACAGACAGACGGACGGACGGACATTGCTCAAATGACTTAAAATGACCCAAAACGGATTTCCGCTAAACATACTTATGGTCTTAAGTCACTCCTTCGATGTGTTACACTTTTGGCTCGTAGCAAATGATATATACCGTCCTCTCTAAGGTGAGGGGATAAATACTCTGACGATACTAAATTATACAACAGACAGATTCAATTTACAATGGAGCAAAAAGAGGACTGCAAATTAACATACCTGGGTACAATTTATTGAAATTAAAAAGGCCGACAAATCGTTTTGTTCGATTCAAAATTTATTCAGATACAGACTAAAAACAAAAACTAAAAA
Organism: Eudasyphora cyanicolor; assembly: GCA_963930755.1. Taxonomy (NCBI): domain Eukaryota; kingdom Metazoa; phylum Arthropoda; class Insecta; order Diptera; family Muscidae; genus Eudasyphora; species Eudasyphora cyanicolor. The sequence continues at coordinate 64,259,663 of OZ005737.1, forward strand.
ATGTTCATTTCTTGACGTGACAATTTAGAAATACAAAAACAAAATTCAAAACGTTATTGATGAAATTTAACAAGTGAATGTATACTCAGCGTAGTTCAATACTCCTCCTCATTCACTTTAAATTACATTTTTCGCGGAGAGCAATATGTTTAGCCGCTGTTAGTGGTTTTGTTAAAATATCTGCAATCATCTCATCCGTTGGACAATAGCTGCACTTTACGATTCCTTTCTTCACTAAATTTTTCGTTAATTTATATTTCGTATCCATGTGTTTAGTTCGGAAGGAAAATTTGTCGTCATTTACTAACCGCAAACTGCTTTGATTGTCATTATAAATTTGAGTTGGTTCATTGCTCGGATGATGTATTTCTTCCAATAATTGTCTTAGCCACTTTGCTTCTTTAGCCGCTTCGGACAAGGAAATGTATTCAGCCTCACAGGTTGAAGATGCAACAAGTGTTTGTTTCTGGCAGGACCATCCAATTGTACCTCCATTATAAAAAAATATTCGTCCACTATTGGATTTTCTTTCAGTTCTTTCCTCCGCCCAGTTTGCATCTGCATATCCAATGAGACCTTGTTCATTTTCTTCATCGCTTAATTTTAGCTTTAATTTTGTTGTTGACTTAAGGTATTTCAAAACTCTTTTGCATTGAGACCAATCTTCCATTGTAGGCTTGGAAACGTTTTGAGCCAAAATATTAACTGAAGCTGAAATATCTGGTCTTGTGTTTATAGATACATATAAAAGATGTCCAATTAGTTTCCGATATTTTGTATTTGTCTCTAGAAATGTTGATCCTTCTCCTTTTCCATAACTCACGTCCATTGGTGTCCTCACAGTTTTTGAGTTTTGTAAACCATACTCGTTAACAATTCTTTCAATGTACGATGATTGGCATAGTTGAAAATTTCCCTTAATATCTTTTGATATTTCTATCCCAAGATAGTGTTTAATTTCGCCCAAGTTTGTGATAGTGAAATTCTTTGATAAAACATTCTCAATATACTTCAATTGTTCGGTTGTAGTGCATGCAAAAATAATATCGTCTACATAAACGAGAATATAGCACAGCATTCCATTAATAACTCCCCAGTAAAAGCATACATCATTTATGCATTGTGCGAAACCCAATTTTTCAAGAACTTCATGTAAAACAATATTCCAAGATCTGGCAGCTTGTTTCAGTCCATAAATACTTTTCTTCAACAGACAAACCTGGTCGTTTTCGTCACGAAATCCTGGAGGTGGTTTCATATATATGGTTTCAGAAAGCTTACCATTCAAAAATGCTGTCTTGACATCAAAATGATTTACAATGATTCTCTCCTTTCCTGCAATGGATAATAGGATTCGAAATGAGGTATGCGTCGCAACAGGGGCAAAAATCTCGTCAAAATCGATACCGAATTTCTGGGAAAACCCTTGAGCGACGAGTCGTGCCTTGAATCGACTTACATCACCATTGACATTGCGTTTTATTTTAAATACCCATTTACTTCCAATGGCTGTTCTTCCTTCTGGAGGTGTAACGTGTTCCCATACCTGATTGGTTTGCAGCGATTCTATTTCTTCTTGCATAGCCTCCATCCATTGCACTCCCTCTTCACTGTTAACAGCTTCTTCGTATGATTTTGGTTCCTTAATTTCATTAACAGTCCATATTTCTTCAATGAGCCTTCTCGCTGCAGCACCTTTAGTGGATCTTGTTGAAGTTCTAATTTCTTTTTGTCCCCCAGAATTGTTTGCGTGGAATTATCTTTTGATACATTGTCTCTGTTCACGGTATGGCTGTCTTCAGTTGGAATATTGATTGCCTTTTCCTCTATAACATTTCCTTCTGGTGTCTCCTCCTCAATCAATAATTCTTTGCAACTTGGGATCATTCTTGGATTTAAAGAAATTGACACATCACAATCTTCATCCTTAATATTATCTGTGAATATCACATCACGACTAATAACGACTTTCTTAGTATTCTTATCGTAGCAGCGAAAAGCCTTAGACTTCTCATCATAACCAAGAAAAATCATCTCGATTGCTTTGGTGTCGAGTTTACGTCTTTTCTCTGATGGGGTATGTACAAAACAAGTTGAACCAAAAATATGAAATTTTTCTAGACTTGGCTTTATACCAAACCATAATTCGTATGGAGTAGCATTGGTCGTCCTGGTAAAAACTCTATTCTGAATGAAATTTGCTGTTGCTACTGCTTCTCCCCAAAAGGTATGTGGTAAATTTGCCTCAATTAACAGACACCTTGCCATTTCTATCAAGGTCCTGTTCTTCCGTTCCGCCATTCCGTTCTGTTGTGGGGAATACGGAGCAGTCAACTGATGTTCAATACCTTCAGATCTAAAAAAATCCATAAATACTTTCCCAGTGTATTCTCCACCTCTGTCGGAACGAATTTTCTTTGGAATGCGACCAAATTTAGTACGGCAGAACATGACAAAATCCTTAAAAGTTTGTTCCACCTCTGACTTTTGAGATATTAATCTTACTATTGTAAAACCAGAGAAATCGTCTATAAATGTTACCATGAACCTTTTTCCAGAAGGCGTAGTGGTTTGCATTGGTCCACATACGTCACTATGGACTAACTCTAGAGGAGCTGTAGACTTAGAAATTGATTGCTTAGGAAATGGTCGACGAGTCATTTTACCCTTAACACAAGTTTCGCAAATTTGCTTTATACCACAATCCACTATTTTTAAATTTTCAGCCAGGTTCTCGGAAAACATTTTTCGAATTGCTTCAGAATCACGGTGTCCAAGCTTTCGATGCCATTGGTGAATGCAATTTTCATTATGTTCCAATACTGCATGAACAAAATCCGGTTGACGCAAAATATACATTTCACCATTGATGTCTGCCATTCCAACATTTTTATTTCTAAAATGTATGCAGCAGTTGCTATTTTTAAATGATACGTCGTATCCAGCCTTTGTTAGCTGTCTCACCGAGAGAATGTTACCAACCAAACACGGTGCATATAGTACTTCATTCACGATTAATGTATGTTGGTCACCAAATTCATCGCTTAATACTATCTCACCTGAGCCTATACCTTCAATAGCCACAGTCTGTCCATTTGCCAATTCGATTGAGTTTTATAACTTTCATTAAGTTCCTTGAAGAATTTTCTTTCACTTACTGCATGGCGCGTTGCTCCGGAATCCACAAGCCAACACAACCTCTTATTCTTGCCGAATTTGAATAGAAAATCTTCGCTCTGGGATGATTTATTTACCGTTTCTTCAACCGAATTGATTTTATTTGCGTTCTTCCCTGGACTTTGCTTATTTTTCCAGTTTTTATACTTGATGCAGTTCCTCTTTTGATGACCTGATTTCTTACAGAAATAGCATACACTGCTACTACTGGCCACTGCTCTCAAAACAGAATTATTTCCACCATTGGCGGCGTGTTGACGTCTTTCGTATTCTGCAATTACTCTTTGTTGCACTAAAGCAAATGTAACTTCTTCTTCCTTACGGGATTCTAGGGATGTTATAAGCGTATCGTATCCTTCAGGCAAGCTGCTCAAAAGCATGGCGGCACTCCATTTATCGGACAAACTTTCTTCGCCAACGTCTCGTAGTTTCGTAAATAAGTCATTCATTGAGTTTATGTAAGCAACCGCATCACCTCCTTCTTGAAGTTTTAAGCTACATATGGACCTCATTAGGTACACCTTATTTGTAAGCATATTTTTCTCATGATAATCTTTTAGTGCGTTCCAAGTATCCTTAGCTGTTTTGGCATTTCGGATGTGCCCAAGCTGGTCGTCCATAACAAGCAAGCCAATTGTTCCCCGTGCTTCATCGTCCTTTATTTCCCAATCGTTAATCTCAGACATATTGGTAACTGCATTATCCTGTCCTAATTTTCGTTCAGGACGAGATCCTTCAATGACATGCTTCCATAAATTATTTTTACGGAGTAATAGTTCCATCTTGAACTTCCAGTTAGCATAGTTCTCATAGCTCAGCTTTGCAAATTTTGGTTTTGCATCCGACATCTTTAGATTTCTGCTCCCGTACTTTAGTGAATGAATTCTTTGTGCGTCCTTACTGAATTCCTTTAAAATTCTTTATCACAATCCTTATCTTTTTATTTTTTCACAAAGGCCCATAACCTATTGAAATTAAAAAGGCCGACAAATCGTTTTGTTCGATTCAAAATTTATTCAGATACAGACTAAAAACAAAAACTAAAAAATGTTCATTTCTTGACGTGACAATTTAGAAATACAAAAACAAAATTCAAAACGTTATTGATGAAATTTAACAAGTGAATGTATACTCAGCGTAGTTCAATACAATTATACTTAGACGAGGCAACATATTAAAGTTAGAATGTTAACAACAGAAAACAGCCTCCGGACGTTGATCAAGTTTTACTCAAAACACCCTAGACGAATAAAAATCAACACGGCGATGAACTTCATTAGCAGAGTACTTATTATTAGTGACCCAATGTTTCATAAAACCAATAAAGATAAAATAAGAAACATTTTAGAAACGAATGATTTTCCGAGAAAAACGATCGATGAACTAATGAACCTCCCGAAATGTTTTAAACATAGGCATAAGCTATTTACAATTTTCAAAACCACTCAAAAAAAAATAAAACACGAAAAATATTTGGAAGGCAGTTAAAAAAAAACAATACAAAAGCGCAAAACATGGTAACAGTAAAAGTAATAACAACTAAAAACCAGTAAGGAAAGGCTAAGGTCGGGCGGGGACTATATAATACCCTACACCACTCTCGTAATATTGAATAACTCTGAAATATAAATTTTGTAATTCATGTATAAATTGTTTACATAAATTTTATATGTACATTTTATACTTAAATAATACCCTGTACCACAGTGTACCACTCTACCATTCTAAATATCAAAACGATTGGATGTAAAATACAGCTTCTACGGGACTAAAGAGCAAAATCGGACGAAACATATATATGGGAGCTATAGCTAAATCTTAACCGATTTTCTTCAAATTCGGCAGTGTTGCTTCATGGATCAAGAAACTCTAGCATTCTAAACTTCAAAACGATTAGATGTAAATTACAGCTTCTATAGGACTAAAGAGCCAAATCGGACGAAAGATATATATGGGAACTATATCTAAATCTGAACCGATTTCAACCAAATTCAATAGGTATACGGTATACTTTAAGCTGGGTCTAGCTGTGTTATTTTCAGGTGTTACAAACATCTGCCGTGAAACAAACTTATAATACCTTGCACCACAGTGTGGTGTAGGGTATAATAATGAGCACTATAAATATATATTAACAATGACACTTTCACGTGGAGACAGAAGCGTAGTAAGTGTCGTTAACAAAATTAGAAAATGATCGATTTTTTCACAAAAATTTTTTTATAGCTCGAAATAACATAAAAAATAGAAAAAAAACCCAAAAAATGCGTTTGTTAAAATTTTCGAATGCTAGCATCTTAGAGAAGAAAACAATGCCTATTTGAAGAAAATCTATCTCTAAATTTAAAAATTATAGCACCTTTGATAGAATAAGAGAATTTCAACATAATCCGGTTTTTATACCCCACTATTGTCAACGAGGTTATATCGGGTTTTCCAATAGGGATGATATGATTTTGTAGTGACGTTTCGGCCATTTGTAATATGTCATGATCTGTCATTTGTTTTTCATTGTATTCCGTAGTGTTTACAATTTCATCATGGAGAGATATACGCAAGAACAACGTTTACAAATTATTCGGTTTTATTATCAAAATAATAGTTCTCCAATTGCAACGTTTCGTGCGCTAAGTCTATTTTTTTTAAATCAAAAAAACACTTTCCAGTCGACCTACGACCTTGACTCTCGTTCAGAGGTATCTCTTTGCCATTGACTGATTCCCGATCCGACGTACCGCTATGGAGATACAGCAAAAATAAACTTTCCGTTCACATTTCAAAATGGTGCTAAGTCCATTTTTTTTAAATAAAGAGTTATCTCTCGTAAAGAGTTATCTTTGACCGATTGTGGCTACGTGCCACACAGCAAATGAAACAATTGAATTGTTGCGAGAAAATGTTGGAGATTCGATTATTTCAAGAAATTGTGATATTGAATTGCCTCCAAGAAGTTGTGATTTAGCACCATAACACTATTTCTTGTGGGGCTATTTGAAGTCGTTGGTCTTTCGAAATAAACCAGACTCTCTTCAAGCTTTACAAGTCAATATTGAACGTGCCATTCATGGCATACGACTTGATTTAGTGGAAAAAGTGCTCGAAAATTGGGTTCATCGAATTCGTTCCTGCAGAAGAAGTCGTGGAGGCCGATTGTACTTCACATTAAATAAAAAACTTTTGAATTTCTTTAACAATAAGTGTGTTTTTTTCAAAGAAATCATATCACTCTTATTGGAAAACCCTGTACTTTAAAGTGGTCCGTAAAAATGTAAATGTTTGCTCATCCGACTCAACCTAAAATATGGCGAAAAAATTTATTTTTGCTCATTTTTTAAATTAAGAAAAAAAATATTTTGTCCAATCCAAATATCAATATAGACAATTTAATTGTCATATTTAATACGCGAGTTTAGAGTCCACTAAAAAAAACTTGGATTGGACCAAATCTAGGTTTTTTTCTATATTATTCGAATTTTAAATTGTCTATAATTTCACTTCCTTCCAAATATTTGTATGATTCAGCAAACTCAAACATTTATGTCACCATTAAAAGGATCCCCACTTCACAAAATTGCCCGCACATGTGACAAAAAATAATTGGGAAGAATATTTGTTGGTTTTTTTATACCGTTCTCACCTTTTCTTGACCAACACTCGATTTCCATTGTTTGAAAACAATTTAACGAAAATTCTGCCATCAGTAAATCATTTTCTGGAAAAATTGTTTCTACCGCTCTCTCGACAATCGAAAATTGTTGGCTTGCTGACACAACCGTTTAATCGAAATTACGGCGAATGTTAACGTGGCTAAATTAATATTTAATACGTGTATATGTTTGGCAAAAAAGAACAATAACAAAAAAATTATGCCAGTTTTCTACTTAAATATTGCAGAGAGACTTTGAAGGAATTTCCATGTCCCGCATACCAAAGCGGCTTAAAACTTAGCGAAAGCAAAAACTCTAACATCCGCAGGATATACAATTTACAATGCGCTGCATGTGTGTGCCAACGTACACACATGAGTATAAGTATATTTGTGTTTGTGTATACATATATGCGAGTATGTCTGTATATATATTCGCAAAGAACTCTATTAAGAAACCCAGTCAAACAAAGAGTAATTAAAACCTATTCAAAACAAAACCCAAAAAGAGTTGAGGGAAGGTTAAGCTCTGTTTGTGTTTCCACGGGAACTGGGTAAATCTGCTTCAACATTTGAGGTAGGCCTCCTGCTTCAAGCCCCTTGCAATACACCAAGGTTTTAGTAACCCCTAGAGGATTTTCAGCAACACACACACACACCCATGCACGCATTCTTTCTTACAACATACACATGTTTGTTTTTAGTTTTGTGTATATGTAAGTAGGTAAATACGGCTTTTCTCCTATCCCCCGGTGGGGTGGATTTTAAATGAAATCTTAGCGGTTGTTTGTGTGTCATGCACCAGAAGTTTGCGAAAATTAATTCAGCGAATTCTTGTTTTCTTAGAAGAAATATTGAATATTAAGAATCCGTTAAGAATTCTTTATATTTTCGTTAAATATTTTGTAATTTATTAAAATTTTATGAGACAAAATGTTCTGCCGAACTTAAAATTAATTCTTATTCTTAATATGATTTAAGAATTATTCGCAATATATATATATATATATAAGTATATAAATATATTGCTCTTCCCGTAGAAAAATATATTAAAATAAAATCCTTTATTAGTGCCCTTGAAATTGCTAAGTTATTGACATATGCTGAAGTCACCAGCAAAATATTTAGCAAACAACGCCAAATTATCATTTCTATTTAAGAAGTTTACTTCGAACATATTTAAGTGTTGTTTATATGGTCTTCATATGTCCTATATTTTAGTCATACAATCAATCAATCAATTTTGCCATTTAGTTCATTTCTTATGCTAATTTCAAGTTAATTTCAAGTTATGACCCATAAATTGGTGAAAATATTTATTTTGTAAGATAGTAGTTATTATTCCATAGATCACAGACAAATGCAATGAATTATTGGCGAAAACCACAGAATGAATAGATTCTAAAGGTTCTCGATATATTTCATTTACAATAGTGGAGTCGTATGGGTTGAGCGACACCCAACTTTCCGATATCACCACTTTTCTCTTGAGTCACACACTGTGCTGTGAAATCAAGCCATACCAATTTTCAGTACAATTGATGCAATGGTTCTCCAGACACCTATGACTCCAGGAGTCATATGGACGGGGTGATGACCACATTTTTGAAATCTTAAATTTTCTGTTGAGTCACCACAGTGCGTTAACGACGATTGGTGAAATAGTTTTCCAGATATTTGTCCGAAGATTTTTGATATGTCCTTAGCCACTAATAGCTGTATATGCGGACTTTGATTTCTGGCATAGCCGTCCATCAGGCGACAAACCCATACAGCATTATTGGTCAACCGTATATGTAACGGGTTTTCCAATAGAGATGATATGATTTTGACGTTTTGGCCATTTGTAATATGTCATGATCTGTCATTTGTTTGTCATTGTATTCAGTAGTGTTTACAATTTCATCACGGAGAGATATACGCAAGAAAAATGTTTACAAATTATTCAGTTTTATTATCAAAATAACCGTTCTCCATTTTTTTAAATCCAAAAAAACACTTTCCAGTCAACCTACGACCTTGACACCCATGAGCAATTTTTTAGCTCTCGTTAAGAGCTATCTTTAATATTTTAGCCATTGACCGATTGTGCCTACCTGCCACACAGCAAATGAAACAATTGAATTGTTGCAAGAAATGTTTGGAGATTCGATTATTTCAAGAAATTGTGATATTGAATGGCCTCCAAGAAGTTGTGATTTAACACAATTAGACTATTTCTTGTGGGGTTTTTTGAAGTCATTGGTCTTTGGAATGGAACCAGACTCTCTTCAATCTTTACAAGTCAATATTGAAGGTGCCATTCATGACATTCGACTTGATTTAGTGGAAAAAGTGCTCGAAAATTGAGTTCATGGAATTCGTTCATGCAGAAGAAGTCGTGGAAGCCATTTGAATGACGTTTTATTTAGAACTTAATTGTATTGATTGTACTTTGCAATAAATAAAAAACTTTTGAATTTCCTTAACAATAAGTGTGTTTTTTTTTAAATAAAAAATATATATATATTACAATGAACTATACAAGGGTTCAGCGCTATCCTATTGCTATTCCAGGTACATAACGCTACACACGCCTTATAGCCTTTGGGTCAGAGTATTTAATATCGACATATGTACTTATAGTTCATTTTTGGATAAAATGTTTATAAACAGTTACAAATAGGCAAAATAAGAGCTCGCTACCATTTTTTTTCATTTTTTTAAATTATTGGCATTTTAAGTTCTGAAAAAAAAAAAATTAAAAAAAACCAGTAAGGAAAGGCTAAAGTCGGGCGGGGCCAACTATATAATACCCCACACCACTCTCGTAATATTGAATATAAATATTGTAATTCATGTCTAAATTGTTTACATATTTACATTTACTTTTGGGACATTTTATACTTAAATAATACCCTGTACCACAGTGTGGTGTAGGGTATAAAAACTATTGGATCTAAAGAGCCAAATCGGATGAAACATATATATGGGAGCTATAGCTAAATCTTTACCGATTTTCTTCAAATTCGGCAATGTTGGTTCATGGATCAAGAAACTCTACCATTCTAGATTTCAAAACGATTGGATGTAAAATATAGCTTCTATAGAACTAAAGGGCCGGTAGTGTTGGTTCATGGATCAAGAAACTCTACCATTCTAAATTTCAAAACGATTGGATGTAAAATACAGCTTCTATAGGACTAAAGGGCCAAATCGGACGAAAAATATATATGGGAGCTATATCTAAATCTGAACCGATTTCAACCAAATTCAATAGCGATCTTAACAGCTGCGAAATACTCTAAACTGCAAAATTTCAGAACGATCGGAGTGAAATTGCGACCTGTAGTCGACGAACAACTTTACATGGACAGACAGACGGACGGACAGACATGGTTAAATCGACTCAGCTAGTGATTCTGAGTCGATCGGTATACTTTAAGGTGGGTCTAGCTGTGTTATTTTCAGGTGTTACAAACATCTGCCGTGAAACAAACTTATAATACCCTGTACCACAGTGTGGTGTAGGGTATACAAATTTGTGGGTTTCGCGAAATTTTTAACTGCTCTCGTACGGCTGAATTGCTGTTTGCAAAGTTTACGTTGTTTTAAAGAGTACAAAAACTTCTTTCGTAAAAAAAATGTTACGAAAGTTTTTTTTTTTAAAAAAGCTTTCTAAAAAAATTGCTCCCCCTTCGATTTTTTTACACAGAATATGCGCCAGACTCTCACAAATCCAAAACAGTAATTGGATTTCTGGAGACTAAATATTTTTTAAAGTTATGGACGAAATACTAAGACTGGTCTGGCAATTTTTGACGTTTTACGAAAGAAAATTCCAATGCCAACGTTTTTGAGAAATATTAAATTTTTATGAAATTTTGTAAACACAATTATTTTAATGTATATTTCTAGAAAAATTTAAATTTTCAAAAAACTTACTAGCCAAACGAAATTTCCACGAAATTTTCAGGAAAAATGCAATTTTGATTTATATTCTAAGAACGTTTTTTGTAGAATAATGCAATTTCGACGAAATTTACAAGAAAAAATTAATTGTAAAGAATTTTCTAAAAGAAATGCAATCAAGAATAATAAAATGATTTCTTAAAAATTTTAATTTCAAAGAAATTTTTAGAAAAAATTCAATTCCAGCTCAATTTTTTAGAAAAAATAAATTTTGTAAAAAAGCAATTTTAGAAAAAATGAAATTTCCAAGAAATTTTCACGGAGTTATTGGAAATGAACGGGCAACGGGCTTGGCTTAAAAGGGCAGAGAACTTCGAGTAATAAACTTGGAAAATTGGAAACCTTTCGAAGCCACGAAAAATGAGTTGAAACACAGTTTGGCTCACAAAACTGTGTGGAATAGCGCAACAGTAGGAGCAACTGCAAAGATACTGTGGGGTGACCCAAATGAAAAGAAAACAAGAAGTCTTCTGAAACTAAACAAGATCGATATTAGTAAGATGATGAGTGTTCTAACGGGACACTCAAGCTTACAAGCACATCTTAATCGCATAGGATTAGCTGGAAACGACGAATGCAGGGCATGCAGAGAAAACATCGAAACGATGGAACATTTTCTGTGTCACTGTCCGGCTTTCACACATGCAAGATCCCAACATTTCGGGCCCGACAATTACCAGACTTGACTCATCTCAGAGAATATGACTGGAAGATACTGAGAAAATTCGTGTCTAGTACCGATTTTCTGTAACTCGTGAGGTATAAAAAGATCATAAATAAGGAGCGCACAACAGGCCGAACCACTGGCTTAAGTGTATGTCCATGGACATGAGACGTTTAAACGTCTCCTCTCTTTAACCTAACCTAACCTAACCTAAGAAATTTTCAAGAGATTTGCAATTTTGATAGATTTTCTAAAAAAACGATTTTGTAGGAAAATGCAATTTCTGTGGAATTGTCAAGAAATTTTTTGAAGAAAAATGCTATTGTGATATATTTTCCTAAAAAACGTTTTTGTAGAAAAATGTAATTTCACCATTAATTTTGATGAAATTTTGTAAAACAAAATTTTTAATGTAATTTTCTAGAAAAATAAAATATCGACGAGATTTCCTAGAAAAAATTAAATTTCCAAGAAATTTTCAAAAGAATTGCAATTTTGATAGATTTTCTAAAAAACGATTTTGAATGACCTACAGCCTAACTAAATACAGGGTTTTCCAACAAGAGGTGTTATTTTGAATCACCTGGTATTTCGGTAGCTTTTGAAGCTTTTATTCTTTGACATTTGACAAGTAGAAACTACGCCATTACTCAAAATGGAACGATACACGATCATCGAACGATACAAAACGATCAAAAAAAACATCGAACAAAAAACGATACGAACGATACAAAATCATCTTGACTGATGAGGCCCATTTCCACCTCGGTGGCTACGTCAACAAGCAAAATTGTGGCATCTGGGGCTCGGAAAACCCAAAAGTTGTTGTTGAGAAGCCTCTCCATCCTCAACGTGTGACTGTTTGGTGCGATTTATTGTCCGGCGGGGTCATTGGACCTTACTTTTTTGAAAATGAGGTTGGATCAACAGTTACGGTGAATGGATTGCGCTATCGAGATATGATTGATGATTTTTTATGGTCGGAGTTGGATGGTATTGATTTGGACAACGTTTACTTTCAACAAGACAGCGCTACGTGCCACGCAAGCAACGAAACCATTGTTGTGTTATCTCCCGAAGAGGTGATCACAATTGGCCACCGAGATCTTGTGATTTAACACCTTGCGACTTCTACCTTTGGGGCCACGCGAAAGATAGGGTGTACGCCAACAGCCCAGCGTCGATTCAAGACCTCAAAGATAGAATTCGTGAGGCTATCGAGGACATAGGGCAGCCACTTTGCGATTTGGTTGTGGAAAATTTCATGAAAAGGATATGGTCCTGTAAGCGTGGTCGTGGTGGCCGTTTGGCTGATGTTGTTTTTCATCATTAACGGCATACTTTCCTCTTTATTATGAAATAAACATCCGATCATTTATCTCAAAAAATGGCATTTTTCTTTGAATACCAAAATAACACCTCTTGTTGGAACCCTTTACAACAATATAAATTTCCAAGAAATTTTCAAAAGAAATGCAATTATGATAGATTTTCTAAAAAACGGTTTTGTAGGAAAATGCAATTTGCTGTGGAATTATTTACCTTTGGGCCTAACTAAATACAACAACATAAATTTCCAAAAGAAATGCAATTTTGATCGATTTTCTGAAAACGGTTTTGTAGGAAAATTCAATTTCTGTGGAGTTGTCAAGAAATTTTTTTAAGAAAAGTGCTATTTTGATATATTTTCTTAAAAAACGTTTTTGTAGAAAAATGTAATTTAAACAACAAACTGATGAAATTTTGTAAAAAAAAATTTCGATGTAATTTTATAAAAAAAAATAAAATTTCGGCAATATTTTCTAGAAAAACTGAAATTTCCAAGAAATTTTCAAAAGAAATGCAATTTTGATAGATTTTCTAAAAAATGATTTTGAATGTAATTTTGTAGAAAAAAAATAAAATATCGACAAAATTTTCTATAAAAAATTACATTTCCAAGAAATTTTCAAAAGAAATGCAATTTTGATAGATTAAAAAAAATTTGATTAATTTTCTAGAAAAAATAAAATATTGATGAAATATTCTAGAAAAAATGAAATTTCCAAACAAATAAAAGTGTTTTTTCTTTTATTTGTATGACCTACAGCCTAACTAAATACAACAACATAACTTTCCAAGAAATTTTCAAAAGAAATGCAATAGAAAAACGCAATTTCTGTGGAATTGTCAAGAAATTTTTTTAAGAGAAATGCTATTTTGATATATTTTGTAAAAACCGTTTTTGTAGAAAAATGTAATTTAAATCATTAATTTTGATGAAATTTTGTAAAAAAAAAATTCAGTGTAATTATCTAGAAAAAATAAAATTTCGAGGAAATTTTCTAGAAAAAAAGAAATTTTCAAGAGAAATGCAATTTTGATAGATTTTCGAAAAAACGATTTTGTAGGAAAATTCAATTTCTGTGGAATTGTCAAGAAAAATACAATTTCAACGAAATTTTCTACCGAAAGATGTCGCTTTATGCCCTCTTTAAAACAACGTAAACTTTGCAAAAATCGGTTCAGCGGTTCGAGAGCACTTACAAATTTCGTGAAACCCAAAAACATTTTTTAATTTTTTCTAAACTTAAAAATGATAGCCAGATCTTATTTTACCTATTTGTAACTGTTTATAAACATTTTAGCCAAAAATGAAGTACATAGGTCGATATTAAATATTTTGACCCCTTTTCTAGAATGTTATGTTTGAAGTTTCACTTCCTGTGTAGTAAAATACATAAATATTTTGCGCTTTCGGAGATGTGAGTGCTTAAAAGTGGAGGTGATGAAAGACCTACCGGATGTGTAGTTGCCAAAATCAACCTCAATATTTGTCTTCGTCTTTTTTTAGTAGCTAAGACATATCAGCATAGTAGCAGCAACTCCCCTGTTTGGTTAACTTGATACGCTACCCTGGCACTAAAATTACTTGTGGAAGCGGCAAACAAAATGAGCATGGACCTAGTCGTATGTGGTGATGTCAATACACATCATGATGTGTGGGAAGTATTGACATCAACGAAAGGGGTCGAAATACTAATCGTATATATTATAAGAAGAAGGGAGTTTCAATACTCCCAATATCCCATCCCATCTTTGTCGGCTTCACACAGAGACCTTTATCGGAAGACCATATTGCTGTGGTCTTAATGGCCTCTTGCAGGATACACCTAAGAGTACTGTGAATCTTCCCCTCAAACCATTATTTCTGCGTCATCTACATAGGCAAAAACCTTGACACTCATATTCTGTAGAGAAATTCTGAAAGCTGAGTCGATTTAACTATGTCCGTCCGTCCGTCTGTCCGTCTAAAGTTGTCCGTTGAATACAGGTCGCATTTTTACTCCGATCGTGCTGAAATTTTGTAGTTAGTAGTCTTTCATACCTGGAAAGAAGCCTATTGAATTTTAAGAACATCGGGTTAGATTTAGCTGTGCACGCAAAGAAAAAATTCGTTTCTGCGAAACGAAATATTAGACAACTACAATTCTCGTTTGCCGGAACTGAAATTTCGTTTGTTGTGACAGAAAATTATTTCGCGTAAGCGAAATTTCATTCGTCGTAAACGAGAATTGTAGTTGTCTAATATTTCGTTTCACAGAAACGAATTTTTTCTTTGCGTGTATCTCGTCGTTTCCTGACCCAAGGACCAAGGTTGCCGAATTTGGAAAAAAAATCGGTTCAGATTTTGTTACAGCTCCCATATATATGTTTCGTCCGATTTGGCTACAGAGGCATAGGAGACGTTCCAAATGTAAATTGTGTAAGCAAATTTGAGTTCAAGTATTTCATTGTTATATTCATTGTTATCCACTCTTACTAGAGTGGTCGGCACTGCCCGACTTTAGTCTTCCATACTGGTTTTAGCTTTGGGAATGTAGGATGTCCCAATATTTCTCCATTTTGATGGTACATATCGATACCTCCATTCTAACACATGCTAAGTCGACTTAGCATGCTTTTAGGGGGATTAGATTTTTAACTTTTAAATATTCCAAATTATATTCAGTCAAAATTTGGTGTTTATCCGTCAACCCAATTAAAAGTTATTTGCAAAACAGTACTGGTCATTCGATCTGCATTATAAAGGAATTCTACTTGATCGCCTCTCCTGAAAAACTACCTTTTTGAACTTAGCATAGTTTAGAATGGTGGTATCGATATATCTTCCTGAGCCAGTGAACCCATATATTGCTCGCAGGCGAAACATTTTATTTTCTACTTAAAGGGTTTAATCTTTTTATAGTAGACATAATTCTAGATTCCGTTAAAATCTCTCAGGTACCCGGGAAATGTGTAACCACGATCCTCTCCAGAGATTATTCACTGGGTGTAGTCCAAGAATTATCATATATCTCTTATTCAATATTGCAAAATGATGAGGGTAAAAATTTCAGTAATCTTGACGCTTTGGCCGATCTTTCTACACTATTTATGTTGAATATTCCTCAACTCTCTTTTGTACTGCTTGAGTTTCTCCTGGTAGATGTCTGAGTCCTGTGGGGCTTAGTTTTCTTAAAAAGCTTCCTGCAGCACTGCCTCAGCATAAATAGTTGTTACGTCCTACTTTAATTTTGGGACATTTATGGTACTTTCAAATTTTTAAACCCATGCATGCAAAAGTTAATATATCTATGGTCGGAATCAGAAATTTTTCGCTTAAATTCACAAAGAAAAAGTTGACATCGCTCATCTTTTTCCCGTTAATAGTAACGAGAAAAAATAAAAAAATATTCTGTGGATTGTGGGCATGATTTTCGGAATTGAATTTTTTTATATAAATTTGAATAACAAACAACTCGTTAAAATTTCTATATAATTATTATGGCTTTTTTTGATACATTTTTTCAAATATTTATTGGGTATATAAATAAAAAGAATATTTGAGAGATTAACTCGGTCGGTGCCATGACTCAGCAAAAGCACATACTCGTAGAGGTTGATAAGTATATAAAGCTGGGTCTTTTTTTATGCAAAATAGTCACGGTTGTTTCCATCCTTTGACTGTATCCAAACATTTCGACTATATACTCGTAACGGGTTTTCAAAATAATCGTTCTCCAATTGCAAATTTTCGTGCGCTAAGTCCATTTTTTTTAAATCCAAAAACTTTCCATTCCACCTACGACCTTGACACCTATGAGCAATCTTTTAGCTCTCGTTAAGAGCTATGTTTTTGCCATTGACCGATTTCCGATCCGACGGACCGTTAAGGAGCTTCTACGCTAACACAGGTACTCGTCCATAGACTTTTATTCTGTGGCATAAAAACTTATGCTATCTTTTCTCTCCAGAGTTGTCAACATCGGACGCAACTGTGCTGATGCAAGGTAATGAAAGTACTCGTATGTACCTGTCGTCAGTATACCTGCCTTTCGATGCGCCGATATTGCCACCTACATCGGAATTACAACGTCTGGCAAGGGAATCAAAAAATACAAGTAATGAGTTACTAGCTGGTTGTGATGCCAACTCACACCATATCGCTTGTGGTAGTAATGACACCAATAAAAGGGGACAATATATACTAATATATATAGAATACTAACGATATCCTAACTCTCAACATAGGGAACAAGGCGACTTTTGTTAACAAAATTAGGGAAGAAGTATTATTTATAACGATATGCTCAGAAAACCTCATTGATAAGATCCATGAGTGGAAGGTTTCGGATGAACACTCCTATTCAGACCACCGTTATATTAGGTTTAAAATTGCACGGCCACCGCCTGACCCAATAAGTTTCCGTAATAAGGCTAAAACCGACTGGACTAAATTCGGCAATCTACTTAGAAATCGATTGGGCCAGTCTAAACACGATTATCTAAGTACAGAAGACATTGATATCAATGTGAGGAGGATTACGGAGGCTCTTGTAAAATCATTCGAAGACAGTTGCCCGCTTCGAGATAGGAAATCTGCCTATGAGAAACCCTGGATGACTGGGCAAATTAGCTCGATTGGCAAGGATGTCCGCAGACTTTACAATAGAGCTCGACGTAAACAGCTATCAGTATATTGGGATGACTACCACAGAAGACTCAAAGAATACTATAAAATCATTAGACTGGCGAAACGTAACTCCTGGAGACTTTTCTGTGAGCAGGTAGACAGCGTTAACAGCATGTATAAAATAAAAAAGTTCTTCTCAAAAACTCATATCCAAACCGAAACACTGGTGGATGAAACGGGTAAAAGGATGGAAACTATAGATGATTCCGTAAGGCTTTTGATGAAATCTCATTTTCCGAGTGGTAATGCTGGACCAACAGAGGAACAGTTACAGAACGAAAATGTGATGCACCAAGTACCTACTACAGATGCTATGGTTAAAGAAGCAACTCATCTGGTTGGAGTTTTCACTGCATGCCTAACTCATGCATATACCTCAAAAATTGGCTGGAATTAAGGGTTGTCTTCATACCCAAGCCTGGCAAGACGTGTTATACGATCCCAAAGGCTTATCGACCTATTAGCCTAACTTCTTCCCTGGTTGTTTCAGGTTGGCCGGGCACTGATAAACTGGATCAACAATATGCTAAGGAATAGGTGGATTATTTGTGTGTCATATGACGTAAAAATCAGAGAGGGCATTTTATATCCTTAAAGCCCTCACCAATGAAGGACTTAAACCAGTCTGTTATGCAGACGACGTTATAATACTTCTAAGGGGCACACATCCAAACCATCTATGCAGAAGAGCTGAGGAGGCACCTAACATAGCATATAACTGGGCACACCCAAGGGCATTAAATGTCAACCCAGACAAAACAGAAATATGTCTATTTACAAGGAAAAGGAAGATTCATACTTTTACCGCGCCACAATTCCTGGGTAAGAATATTGCCATATCTAAAAAGGTAAAATACTTGGAAATAATCTTGGATCAGAAACTGATTTGGAAAGATCATATTGAAGAAAGAGTTACCAAGGCCCACAGATGTTAGTCGTTGTGCAGAAGAGCTATAGGTTCAAAATGGAGAGCGTGAGGGTGGCTTTACATGAGCGTGATTAGACCAATAATAACCTACGCCTGTGTAGTGTGGTGGACATCAATGGACAAGAAGTACAACGTAATACCATTGCAAAAAGTGCAACGTATGTGCTGTCTAGGCATAAGTGGGGCAATTAGAACCGCACAAACAAGAGCGTTGGAGACTATACAGCACTTCGAACCAATCGATATCCATATAAAGTATGAGGCAGCCCTCACAGTAAGACGTCTACAAGTGATGGGTGAATGGATAAATCAAGACCACAAGTCGTACCATCAGAAGATATTACAATAACTGGTCGGTCATATTCAAACAACGGAAATCTCCGATCGAATTCCTGAAGTGCGGCTTACAGCTACCTATGGTTCGTTCGTGCCAGACCGACGCTCCTGGGAAAACGGAACACTAGCTCATGTGCCATTGTGAACCAGCTGCTACACTGATGGGTCCAGGCTAGGAGAAAGGACGGGTCTGGGACTTTTTATTGATGAATCAGAAGTCGATCTTTACTTCCGCCTCCCAAACCATAACACAGTATTTCAAGCAGAAGTTCGAGCATTCAAGGAGTGTGTTAACTGGCTCAGTAATACCACAAAGCCTAAATATGCCAACATATTCACAGATAGCCAAATGGCGATCAAAGCAATAACATCGGAAAAGGTCAAATCCAGAACAGTGTTAGACTGTAAAAGAACGATAAATAATTACTCAGTCCATGGTCAACTGCGTATTTTCTGGGTACCGGGACACAATGGAGTGATTGGAAATGAACGAGCAAACAACTTGGCTTCAAAGGGCAGAGAACTTCGAGTAACAAACTTGGAAAATTGGAAACCTTTCGAAGCCACGAAGGATGAGTTGAAGCACTGGGCAGTGATGGCTCACAAAACTGTGTGGAATAGAGCAAATGTAGGAGCAACTGCAAAGATACTGTGGGGTGACCCAAATGAGAAGAAAACCAGTAGTTTTCTGAAACTAAACAAGATCGAGATTAGTAAGGTGATAAGTGTTCTAACGGGACACTCAAGCTTACAGGCACATTTTCATCGCATAGGACTAGTAGAAAACGACGAGTGCAGTGCATGCAGGGAAAACATCGAAACGATGGAAAATTTTCTGTATCACTGCCCAGCTTTCACACATGCAAGATCCCGATATTTGGGTTCCGACATATTGCCAGACTTGACTCATCTCAGAGGATATGACTGGAAGATACTGAGAAAATTCGTGTCTAGCACCGATTTTCTGTAACCCGTGGGGTATAAAAATCATAAGTAAGGAGCGCACAACAGGCCGAACCACTGGCTTAAGAGTATGTCCATGGACATGAGACGTTTAAACGTCTCCTTTATTCAACCTAACCTAACCGTTAAGGAGCTAGAGCAAAAATAAACTTTCAGTTAACATTTGCAAATGATGTTAAGTCCATTTTTTTTAAATAAAAAAAACAACACTTTCCAGTCGACTTACGACTTTGACACCCATGAGCAATATTTTAGCTCTCATTAAGAGCTATCTTTTTGCCATTGACCGATTGTGGCTACGTGCAAATGAAACAATTGAATTGTTGCGAGAAAAGTTTGGAGATTCGATTATTTCAGGAAATTGTGATATTGAATGGCCTCCAAGAAGTTGTGATTTAACACCATAAGTCTATTTCTTGTGGGGTTATTTGAAGTCATTGGTCTTTCGAAATAAACCAGACTCTCTTCAAGCTTGACAAGTCAATATCCGTGACATTGATCA
The DNA here is from genome assembly GCA_963930755.1 of Eudasyphora cyanicolor. Taxonomy (NCBI): domain Eukaryota; kingdom Metazoa; phylum Arthropoda; class Insecta; order Diptera; family Muscidae; genus Eudasyphora; species Eudasyphora cyanicolor. The sequence continues at coordinate 64,279,825 of OZ005737.1, forward strand.
TTCATGACATACGACTTGATTTAGTGGAAAAAGTGCTCTAAAATTGGGTTCATCGAATTCGTTCCTGCAGAAGAAGGCATGGGGGCCATTTGAATGACGTTTTATTTAGAACTTAATTGTATCGATTGTAATTCACATTAAATAAAATACTTTTGAATTTCCTTTACAATAAGTGTGTTTTTTCAAAGAAATCATATCACTCTTATGGGAAAATCCTATATGGGCTAGCACGTTTTTAAAAAATCTCATAAAACTGAATAAGCTTATATTTTAACTTGCTTTTGTTTTACCCCGCCCTAATGTACATCCATCAGTTTCCTTTTGTACTCTGGTTCAGAGCTGTTTTACGAAACGACTGCGAGAGTGTGTAAATCATCATAAAGTTATGATTAATGTTCTGCTTAAAACTTTCTCCGCAATTTCGGTAATTTGGATAAAATGTGGCAATTGCTTAAATTACAGTCATTTAGACTCATCCTCGATTTGTGGCACTCCACCTACTTTCCGGTCGCGTCTTCAATATTTCACTCATTCAGTTACTTACTCCTCTGTCGCATTTACCAAAGGTATGGGTTTAGGCTTCCCACTCACACCCCAACATTTCCGCATTGCCACGCTCATATTTAAAAATTTACGGTGAGAGAAGGTGAAACAATTTTTTAAGATTCATGCCATTTTCAGACATATTTTATGCATTCATAAAATGTATTTTCGCCTATACGACGAGTACACAAATATTGCCATCGCTTCGCTTCATTTTCCGTCTAAATTTTCATTTCATCCAAAGAGTCTGAATTTCTATAAAAATTTGCGTGTTAAACATATTTTAGCAACAAATTGAGTGGATGAGTAGGAACGACGATTTTTTTCGCCGGGGATTTGGAATGTGTACGTGCGCGGGTTAAATTTGGCGGTGAGGGAGTGGATGAGGATGGCAAATTTTTGAATATCTAATGTAACAAACTGTTAATATACATACATTACTGGGACATGCCTACCTGTGTAAATATTTCTAAGATAAAATGCAGTTTGACTTAAATCGAAAAACAATTGGAATGAAATTTATTAAACAAAACTTTTTCCAGTGCCTGAGTGAAGATAAACAAATATACTTATATCTTCCATACACTCATGGTAACTATATGGACACAAAAAAACTAATTAAACAATAAAAAGGCTACCTCTGGTCGCATACCAGTGGCAGATGAACTTGCAAGACTAGGGGCTACTTTACACGTTCCAGGAGAACTGGAACTGGAGAATATTTGGGGTATGCCTCTAGCGATCTGCATACTATTCTAGAGAGATAAGTTGTACCCCTATGGCAACAAATTACAGGTGGTCGTTGTCGGGAACTGCTTTCATTATAACCTGATGTGGCTCAGCCTTAACTCTAAACGCACCAACGCGCTACTGTCACTAACGAGACCGGGCGTCTCGCCTATCTAGTCAGACATGCCAGGCCACTGCTTTATTAGACGGCAAGCAGAGATACTGAAGGGAAATGACTTTCACATAAACTGCAGTGACGAAGAGTATCAGGAATCAATAGAACACCTACTGTTGTTGGGTGCGAAGGTTACCCTGGGATCATATTTCTGAGGAAGCAATAGAACACCTACTGTGTGTTAGGCGCGGGAGGTTACCCTGGGATCATATTTCTTTCAGGATTTGCAAGCGTTGTTAATTTTAACACCCGAAAACTCTTGCATTTTGTAAAGCAATTAAATGGTAAGAGAAAAATTTAAATTTTTCCCTATGGTATTATAAGTGACCATCCAGTCTATGTGAGCCCGGCATATATAATCTTATTCTCTTTGACTGAAAATTAATACAAAAAATAATTTGTGTGACTTTGCTTTTTAGCTAAATGATTAGAAGTCGTGAACTTTTATGTACTCGTGCAACATTTTAAAAATTCGGCTTTAAATAGCGACAGCATTACATTAAATCGAATGAAATGCCACCTCGCACTGAGCTAAATGTTCTTCTTGCAGCAACATAACGTTACACATTATACACATTTTTGGAAAATGTCAATATCATCACTGCACAGTGGTTGTCGGGGGGGAGTTTATGGGGAGGAATAGCGCTATGCAATGAAATGAAAACAAATAAGAAAATGGGTAGTTATTACTTCAATTCAGGCGAATGAAAATGAGACCAGGCGGAACCATATTATGTATTACTCGTACAGCAATGAAAACTTGATTTGACATTAAAGCAATTTCACTATCAAATTTGTACTAAAAATATTTTTGCTTTCATAATACTGTTCCATAATAATCTAGTTTTGCTATTTCCAATTATATTTTTATATCTGGTGTTTTCTTCTTTTATATACGCTAATTCGTGCGTATATAATTTATGATTTCATAAAAAAATATTAAAAAATATGCCATCGACAGCATTTATGCGGAAGCGTCTCGAAAAAAAGTTGAGTTGCGGTGCCCCTCATAACTCGATACCGGATCATCAGAAATAAAAAAAATAAATTTATTTATTTAGATAATGGTTATAGTTACGTAGGAGGCGCGGTTGCTTAGAATGCTGTATCTTTGTCAGTTTTTCTCCGATTCACATCAAATTTTTACACAATATTCTTGAAAAGTTCACTATTCAGAAAAAAATGAAACAAATTAAAAAAAAAATTTGCAAAAAAAAGTTTATAAACGTTGACCCCCCCTTTACGAAAATTTCATAAAAAACGAAGCATTGTAATTGTATAAGCCGTAAACGAGTTTAAAGGCCATTAGCTGAACATTTTTTACCTGAAAAAAAATCCATTTTGGCTTATATTGCGTATGAATAATATTATTTTCACGTATGTATCGTATGAGCAAAATTTGTACAAACGCATCAAGTAGACGCCTATTCCAATGATAGATGTGCTGGTGGAGATTTACGAGTAATTGGTTTTTATTAGAATATAGAACACATTACTTATATTTCCTTTTTAAAAATTCCTTTTAGAGCAGAACAACATGAAGTTTGTGGAAGACTTATAATTTAATATGTATAATTTCTCTAAGACTAATGATATTTAGGAAAATTGTCTGCACGTGAAAAGTATGCGAAAATATTCACAACAAATTCTGCGAAAAAAAATTCTTATAAGCACCCTAGCAAACTTAAGTTATAAGCTCATTATTATTCAGGAGACCAGATGTCTTTGAATATATCGAATATTTACCACGGGAATTCCGTACCAATTGAAGTTCGCCCCAAAAGAAGAAAATATTTTAGGTTGTATGTAAACTTAAACCAAATTTCATCAGCAAAGTTCCCCAACAATATGAACACGTGTATAGGTTAGGATAGTGAATGTTGATGTTTAAGCTGGGTTAAAGGTAAACATTGATTTGCTTATTATTGAAGCAATGTGTTAAACAATTTAAAAATTTGTGTTCCAAATATATTTTCTTTCGATTCAAACATATCAAAAACGGCGATTTTGCCCCGTGTATATGTGAACCAATGTTTTTAAATACTTATAACGCGTTGTGCAGGGATGATATGATTTTGAAGTGGCGTTTCGGCCATTTGTAATATGTTATGATCTGTCATTTGTTTTTCATTGCATTCAGTAGGGTTTACAATTTAATCATGGAGAGATATACGCAAGAACAACGTCTACAAAGTATTCAGTATTGTTTTCAAAATAATCGTCCAATTTCAACTTTTCGTGTGCTAAGCCCATTTTTTTAAAATAAAAAAAAACACTTTCCAGTCGACCTACGACCTTGATAACTTTTTTTGCCTTTTACCGATTCCCTATCCGACGTACCGTTAAGGAGCTAGATCAAAAATAAACTTTCCGTTCACATTTGAAAATGAGGCTAAGTCCATTTTTTTTAAATCCAAAAAACACAAAGTTTGGAGATTCGATTATTTCAAGAAATTGTGATATTGAATGGCCTCCAAGAAGTGCTGATTTAACACCATTAGACTAATTCTTGTGGGGTTATTTGAAGCCATTGGTCTTTCGAAATAAACCAGACTCTCTTCAAGCTTTAGGTTAGGTTAGGTTGAATAGAGGAGACGTTTAAACGTCTCATGTCCATGGACATACACTTAAGCCAGTGGTTCGGCCTGTTGTGCGCTCCTTATTTATGATTTTTATACCCCACACGTTACAGAAAATCGGTACAGTAATCTTCAAGCTTTACAAGTCAATATTGAACGTGCCATCCATGACATACGACTTGATTTAGTGGAAAAAGGGCTCGAAAATTGGGTTAATCGAATTCGTTCCTGCAGAAGAAGTCGTGGAGGCCATTTGAATGACGTTTTATTTATAACTTAATTGTATCGATTGTACTTCACATTAAATACAAAACTTTTGAATTTCCTTAACAATAAGTGTGTTTTTTCAAAGAAATCATATCACTCTTATTGGAAAACCCTATACATATCTTTTACTGTAGCCGTTTTTTTGAGTTCTTGCGTCCTGATTTTTGATTCAATAACGAAAATAATACTAAAGTTTCAATAGCACCAGAACTGACTACGGCCATGATTTTCTAAAGTAGCCAATATACAACGCTTTTTATCCCCTCACTTTAGAGAGGAGGGTATATATCATTTGCTATGAGTAACACATCGAAGGAGTGACCTAAGACCCTAAGTATGTTCGGCGGAAATCCGTTTTGGGTCTTTTTAAGTCGTTTGAGCAATGTCCGTCCGTATGTCTTTCTGTCTGTGAGTCTGTTTGTCTGTCTGCTGGCTGCTGCGAACGATAAATCTCGAAAGGATTAACCGATTGACTTCAAATTTGGCATGCGGTAATATTTTTTTTGAAGATGGACCATATTGGTCCACTCCTTCTAGTACCTCCCACACAAAGGGTTAACATTTAGCGAAATATTGATTTTTTTATAACTTCAATACTACTTACTCCAATCTTCTGAAATTCCACACATTGTATTAGTCGCTAAAACAACAAGAGGTACCTCCCACACAAATGGACGATTTTGTACCAAAAGTTAACGGTTTAGACGCCATAGTTGTAAGACGCCATAGTTGTAAATATTGCTCTTTGCGCTTAATTAGCAAAATTACACGCTACTTGTACAAGAAAATACCATAAGGTAAATTTAAAGCCGTGATATCTATGGAATAATTGGCGCAGAAGAGCCACTCTATAATTCTGAAAGGGAATTGTGAGTAGATTATTTTTGTAGAACAAACTTATGGTCCAGCTGGTCTGAGTTTTTTTTTACAGTGGATCAAAATTTTCAACTTTTGGTCGAAGGGAGTGCAAAATGTTATAAGTTAATGTAATGTAAAAAACTCCATCGATACTATACTGGTATTTTCCTCTTTTTAATCTTTACTAATTTCAGTTTACTCGGAAAAAGCATACTATTAAAAAAATTATGAAGATGTTAACAAATATTTTCCGTCATTTCTTAATAAAAGTTTTAGCAACCAGACTTCGTTAAACATATTTTAATTCATCACTACTTTAAATGATCTGTTTGTATTGAAGGTGGTGTAAACTGGCGATGTAACGAATATTCGCATTCGCATATGCGAACGCGAATTATTCGCATCATTTTAACATTCGCTTTCGCAGAAATATTTTTCAGTATTCGCTTCCATTTGTTAAAAGTGTTAAATCTCCTTATTCCCTTCACACAATATGAAGATATTAATACCAATTAAAACCTCTGCTACTTCTGGAAAATATGGAAAATATTATTAATACATACTTGAATATCCTGGAAAAGTATCAATTCAGTTCCTTAAATTTGTTGGTACTAAAGGTTCAAACTATTATTCGCATTCGCTTTCGCTAAAGTCGCTTTCCTTACATCCCTAATATAGATATATATTATAATTATAGGGTCGCTACTCTGTTCCAAAAATGCTGTTGGACAGTGTAATTTTATTAAAACAAAAAAATAATTAAATTTACGAATTTTTTTTGGGACTGATGGTGAGGGGATTCTTAAGTCGGTCTACCCGACTGAACTATCTTACTTGTTTTGGTATGTCTTGGCTCTATTTGTATGTGAGATAGTAAACTGGGTGTGCTAATAACTCCAACTTTTAACAGGACCGTAGGAATTTTAAAAACTTTACACTGTGCAAAAAATTTGTGTATTTATATGCGTTGGAATTTACGATATAAGATGTACAATTTGTACAAAATGGTACGTTTGTGTGGGAAGTACCAAAAAGGATGTCATAATAACGCCCCTTTTGGTACTGTAAAAACATTACACTTTGTATACACTAGTATTAACGTTATAAGTTTTTAATTTTCGTACAAAATCGTACCCTTATGCAGGAAGTACCAAAAAGGGCGTCATAATAACTCCCATTTTTCACTGGACTGTAGGTACTATAAAACCATTACACGGCAATATGTCACCATATGTGAACCCTTTGTGCAGGAGGTACTGTAAGGAGTGGACTAAAATGGTCCATCTTCGGTCTTAGCCTGAGATAGAAAAAATATTACCACATACTAAGTTTGACCAATATAATAGACTACCAAATACCTGATACCAAGCCGAAATAATGACAATATGGGAAGTCGCCAAGTGACTGAGTCGCGACAAACTGACCAACACTGGCGTTGTCATTTACTCTCTGGAGGTCACATTCCTAAATTCACAAACAGCTCTCGAAAGCCACAGATCTCTTAACTAGACGACTCATCTAGGTACACGAACATAGGAATATCCAGGGGAACTGCAATTCCGATGAAATTGTTAGGACAACATTACCAATTCTCGAAGAATTTACATATATTGGTGCACCGCTGTCCACACGGGGCAAAATCGCCTTTTTTGATATGTTTGAATCGAAAGAAAATATATTTGGAACACAAATTTTGAAATATTATATATTTCTGAGCAAATAAATTTTATTTGAAAATCAATAAAATATATTTGGAACCCATATATTAATATATTACAACAAAATGTATTTGCAAACTAAATTTCTCAAATAAAATATGTGTTTAAATACCAATAAAATTATTGATTAGGAATTTCTCCAAATATATTTTATTTAAAAAAATTTTCAAAATATTTACTGACTTTTTCGAATTTCAGTTTTAATTGTTCCTTGTTTTTGAATTGTACCTCCCAGTTATGATACCATATTAACTTCCGTTTTAAATTAATCATTTAAATTTTCTTAGTATTCCAAGCCATCATTAGTTGTCAACCCTTCAGTAATTTATTTTGATCCATGATTATACGATTTCAATTATTATTATTTTACGAACATTTAACATTTCTAAAAAATTAACTTTGAATTACTGAAAAATTTAATACAATTTTGATACTTTTCAAATACTTAAATGCAAATAAATATTTGTTTCGGAAATAATAGTCCCAAATAATAACCTATTGGGACGCAAACAAAGATTTGTTTAGAAGGACATCTTCTCAAATATATAATTTTTGTATGTAACAAATACTATATGTTTAGAGTGTACCCTAAACATATATATGTTTCAAGCCGAATATGTTTGGGACAATATACTACAGAAGCGATTTTTTTTCAGCGTGCACATGCAAGCTTTGGCTTGGGCACGAAACAATCCAATGAAACATGGAGTAGCTAGACAAATCTAGCCCAGATATGAAATGAGAAGGTAAAAATATCTCCTAGCACTAGAGGGGAAAAGATTGTCTACATTAGTGTAATTTCGGCATACACGACAGTTGGTTGGTTTATTGACTCCAATGACTTTTGCAGAAGTTGCGGTAAACGATGTCCTGATATACTGGGGTGGGCCTTTCTAGGAAGTTTAACAGATCTTTTCGGTACCGATATTCCTGAAGAAACAGATTGGTTTCGATGAGAAGCATCTGATCCCGTGGTATCACTAGGAAACTACAATGGTCTGAGTGAGATGCCTGCCAACATAACCTAAAACTAAACCTTCTTTTTCACTTGACTATTCAAAAATACCTTCCTTCACTTCACTTCCTCACTAGGGAAACATCAAAATAGAACGTCGCCACGAGTCAGGGCATCGTTATAGAATACTCACCGCATTGTTGCTTTAGTGCAGTACTCTACATTACTTTTAAATATACCACTAATACAGTGGAACAGAACGAAAGCTGTTGTTCGTGTAAACAAAGCATTTACCAACAATAAAAACAACTTTGAATTGTCGAGGGAAAAAGAACAAGACCGCAGGCGATTGACTTGAAATTACTCTTACTTGAAAACAATTCCTATATGTAAGTTTGGAATAACTTTCGTATAAGTAGAACTAATGACATGTGGACCGCAGGCCAAAAACAACATTACTGCATCCGAAGAGTTGACTAACCACCAACGAAACGTCATGCATTGGTTGATGTTGGATTTCAAGGTCGTTTTCTTTTTCACTTGACCATTCAAAAATACCTTCCTTCACTTTGATGGAATTCTTTGATCTTCAGCTCAACTCCACAGTGAGAAAAACCATAAAATAACCTAAAACGTAACCTTGCTTTTATTCGGTCTGCAAATCTTTGTGATTCTAACTAGGATACTCTCCCGGCTTCAAGACCATTTTGTTTCTATATTATTATAGAAACAAATATTTTATACATGGCGGTGTATAAATATGTATTAAAAATTGGCAGAACACATACTGGATCATGATTTCTGAGCCGTGACACTCGTTATCAACAGTTCTGCTGCAATAGTATGGGAGAAAACTCACCAAACCCCTCAGTGAAGTGGCGAAACAGACACGTGGAATCGTCACAATGGCCCACTACCTCACTGTCCTCGAGAGATACCGGACACACCACCAATCTGCAACAATGCAGGTGAGTAAAGTTCTTGGCTTTCGGTGATGCCAGATCAGTAGGCCTGTAAAAGGCTGCTCTAAGACGAGTGGGTGATGTCGTCACCGACATCCCCAGTCGCCCTACGACATCAGATGCGTTGATACTCTTCAACGCATCTGATGGCGACATGCTCCTAAATGATACGGAGGAGGAGTTCGATATCACCCTTGTATGTAAGAATTCTACAGATTAACCTCCATCACGCAAAAGCAGACTCATCGACTTTATTGCTGCGTCTGTCCACAGGTGTAGTAGATATCGTCCAGCTTCAGGAACCCTACGTAGTAGGAGCGAAGTTATGTGATGATGTTGCTTCGGGTCAACTATGAAGGCGAATCTGCATTGGTCTTTTGGTTATTGATTAGATGTGTCAACATCAGCTTCATCACTGAACTGAATATTGTGTGTAAAGAGTTTTTGTAGTACCAGTTGATTTTGTGTCCCATGACCGAACTTACGGGTCAAATGATGGTCATTCGACTTTTGGCTGCACAAGTTGGTTCTTACAAAGTCGTGTGCCGATATCTATTAGTAAAATGCAATTACAGCACGCTTTTGCGAATCGACTCATTTGGGTCCCACAGCAGCAATTGTTTACTTGGTGCGGATGCGAATTATATTTCATATTATACATGATAGGGAAATGAGGTATGGTTATTCGAATTAGTCGCTCGGATGGACGATTATGACAACCGTAAAATACATATAGCGCCGGTTAAAATTACCGAACTGAAGCATGATTTTCAAAATAAATTTGGAAAATTTACAATCGTAGTTCTGTCCTTTTGTTGATACATTTTTTTCATTATCGAATAATTAAAGCCCGCTGCTTTCACTCAATGACAGCTTCGTTTAAATGTATGTGCGGTTATGAGAATTGCGAGAATTTTTGTTGAAGGTCATGTTTTGGTCGAAAGAGAAGTTTAAAGTAGTTTTCGAAGAAAAGATTTGGCTTCCATTAATAACTGCTATAACATATTTCTTAAGAAACGTTTATCGTATCTTATATGTCAACAAAGAATGTTTCTTAGAACTTTTACTCATCGTTCATAAAAAACCCACTGTACATCGTTACGCATATTTTCACGAACCTTTCACTTAATTCATTCACCCTTTTGCCAAAGCCATTCCTCGCCTCAAAACTGGCGACTTTGTAAGGAACTGTCACAATGTAAGTCGCCAAATAATGCCCTGAACTCAGATCTAAGGTACGACAATTCATTTTTGAGAGACGTTGTGGTGGTGGTGTGCTGCGACATGACATGGCTGGAGAAGCACCAAAACCAAAGCCAACACCTTCATCGTCATCAGCATCAGCATCGTGGCGCATCATGGCATCACGCCTGGCAGCGAGTCATGTCGCCTGGCATTTGGTTTATTTCACCTTAATTTTCTTCGCCGGTGAGTAAAGTGTTGTACACGTGTCTCTGTCCTATGTGGCCGCACTGTATGACTCACCTTTTTTTCTAAAACTCAAGTTGTGTCAGGATCAACACATCCTGAAATTCGCAAACACCCACGTGTACACACACACACACCCACATCATCCTACATTCATATACACACCTTCTCCCAACCAAGCGAAGGAGGAAAAAAACTACTGCAAAAAAAGTTATGATGGCACAAAATCAGGCTTAACTAACCATAAAAGGTCAAAAAAGCATGTGATTACATTACGTTTACAAGTACTATTTAAGATGGCGATGACGATGACGATGGCTATGACGCCGGAGCTAAGGCTAAAGCTAAAGCTGGAAATGATACTGATGATGATGATGACGACAATGATGCTGATGGCTCTACTGTTCCGCCTGATGATACTCAAGCTTAAAATGTTGTAATATACCTGAAAGGACACAGGAGAACGTAGGATGCAGAACGTACGGCAGAACATTAATGTTAGCACTGCCCCGTAAGAGAACGCACAACTATAAAATATAAATTGTAACAACACCACTTTCTTTTTTACAAATTCCTACCGTGTTCCGTTTCCTTTTTCCACCTCAAAAAGTGCGGAATGAATAAGACAAATATAAAATATACGTGACCCAATGTTAAGGCATTTTTAAAATGTCGTTAGAGTTGCTGTGATGTGAATAGCCAACGGGAGATTGTTACAATTCGGAAGCTTCCGTTTACTTGTCTGGGGATTTACTCTGAAGTTAATTTTAAACTTCCTCAATTTAATGTCCATAAATATTTTGAAGAGGAGAATATAAATAACTTCTAAGTCAGCTCCTTAAGAACACAGCACACCTTTCATTCAGTTTAAAAAAAATGAGCAGTAAAATTATTTTTAACAGCATTATATTTTTCTATGCAAAAGTTTTGAAATTTAAAAATATTTATGACCATGCCCTATATGACAATATTCGCAATAAATGAAAAGAAACAGTTATAAAATTTATGTAGGAACCTACTGCTTAACGAAATCCTGATAAATCTTAACAGATAAGGCTCTAAAGTCTACCGTAGAGTATTGAAGTTATGGAACAATCACTGAAAAAGCTCTCAAGAAGGGGAACGGAGAATGAATTAGGTGTTCGTTCTAAATAAGCAGAGCTGGTTCTATTTACAAGAAAATATACGATAGCAAACTTCCAGCTCCCAAAACTAGTTGTTGAGACGTTGTAGCTATCAATGAAGGAAAATACTTGGTCGAAATCCTTGACTCCGAAAAAACACAAAGTGAAAGAACAGAGAGGAAAACTGAAGGAAGGAACAGGATAGAGGATCAGAGTCCTTAAACCTCAGGCTCTCAACTCGACTTCCCGGAAAATGTAGAGAGCAGAGATATATGTCATAACTATGGATGCAAAAAACATTATGTGAAAGGGGTTAACACTCTCGAAATTCAAATTATATGTAGACTGTGTACCGACTCTCAAGGCATTGCTTTCCGAGACCTCAAACTTCTTCTAACAAAGAAAACACAACAAATTTGGTACATTTTTCTTTATTTCTAAACATAATCTTCTTTAGCTCGATACTCTTTTTCCAACGATTTTCTATAGCTTTAATTAATAATAATATTTCAATAAATGTTAACCCATCTTGCGCAAATCTTTCTCATCATCAAATTTCCCATGAATATGCGATGTATATCACTTTTTGAAATGTCTATGACTTTAGCTAGCTCACGAACTTTAAACCGACGGTCACCCAATACCAGTTTTGATTTTTTTAACCATTTCTGACATGGAAACCTCAATTGGTAGACACCACCGTTGAGGTGTTCGTCTTGGCATCTCGTACGGCCCCATTAAAACTCTGCCACACAATATTTTACAGTTGTTATCGAACGAGCAGACTCCCCAAAGTATAATCTAGCTCGGTTTTAATATTAGTTGCACCAAGACCTTTCAAATGAAAGTATTGTATTATATATCGGTGACCAATTTTTTCCATGTTTACAAATTCACTGAGATCGTTTACTTTTGAGTGCTCAAAAAAAAACTAAACAATGTGGCGCCTTGAAACTTAAAATATATGTATGTTTTAGAAGGTTGACACTTTTTCCAAAGCAATTTTTGGAAATGACGGACAAATAAATGAGATATAGCTTGACACTGTACACATCTGTAGAATATGAGCATTACTCTGGCGTACGATAAGCAAAAACCTGTATGAGACTATATAATATCCTACACCTCCCTAACAATGCGATAAGAATTTGGAATAACTGGTTACAAAATTTAAACAGATTTTCATCTACTTAGATCAAAACGTAATTTCTGACAAATTACACTGAGGAACAAAATTAAACCTTTTCGAAAATAACAAGGTTCTTACAACGGATTCTAATAGAGGGGGTACAAATAATGTACGTGTATCAGCGTTTTGCAGGTTTACGTATGGTGGTCATTTAAAGGGGCATGCAATATTTTCCCCTTTTGCACATTTTTTAGATGAATTGGCATTGGAATCCTTGTGATCCTCAGATTTTAGGTATAGAATGTGTTTAGCATCATTACATAGAACACTATGAGGAAAACTTTTGTTGAACATTTTAACCCTCTGGCTACTAAATGTAGTGTTCTTTTTGGTCCCTTTTATACAAAATATTTGCCAGAAAATTCTACCGCCAGTCTGGCGTGGAGTTAAAAAAGAAAAACACAAATTTGTCTTTATTTTATTTAATTATTATGGCAGTGTGCCGTATTCGGAGCGGGGTGAGCAGATAACTAAAAAAATGCAACTCTGATGGCGTTGCCATCATGTAGTGGTTTCTGCGGCGTTGTGGTTTAACGAACGGTTCCAAATCCGTTGTAAGTGGCGATGAAGACGACTGTCAGCTGATGTGACTTCAACAAAGTCTCTGAAGAATCGAAAACTCGGAACTCAACCTTAATAGCAGAAATAAACCAAAACAGAGGGCCATTCTAAGGTTAATTTCGTACTTTTACGAACTGTGGCTAACCGTAAAAATTGAGTTTAAGTTTTGAATTATTTTTGGCATTTAAGTTGAGATTTGTTGTATTCAGTGACTTTTTGGCAAACATTTTTGTACAACATTTTGACTCGCTAAACACCGGTTGTAGGGTTGATTTGTAAACTTTTCCACAAAAGGGACCAAAAAGTCCCTTTTGTGTTAAAAAAATGTTCCTCATAGTGTTATAAGTAATGATGCAAAACTCATCCTATACCTAAAATATAAGGATCACACGGATTCCCTCTAAACAGACCTCCATACGCAAACTTTCAAAACGCTTATACACGTATATTATTTTTTACCCCCTCTATAGGAATCCGTTATCAGAACCTTGTTATTTTTTTGTGTTCCATTGTGTTATATAAAGATCGGACCAAAAATACACTTTCAATAGAGCTTAAACACTAAATCTGCTGGAACTATATTGGGGCTATATTTAAATCTGAACTTTTCCCCAAATTTAGCGTTATTAGTTCCTAAATTAAGAAACTACTTTCTGCCAAAATTTGGAATGATCGAAAGTAAAGTACAACTTCTACAGCGCTTTGATACCAAATCGTGAGGAACATACGGATAGATATGGGAGTAAACCTGAATCTGAACCAATTTCCCCCAAATTTAGTACTATTCGTTGCTAAATTAAGAATCTTCTCAAAAATCTGCTTAATTTTGTAATGATCGTATATAAAATACAACTTCTATAGCGCTTTGATGCAACATCGGGTACTATATCTAAATCTAAACCGATTTTCACCAATTCCAATAGTGCTCGTTCTTAGCCCTAACAAAATATACATGCCAAATCGTATCTCAATCAGAAAATAATTGCGACCTGTACTTTGTTTACTAGGATACATTGACAGACGGGCATAGCTAAATCGACTCATATATATATGAACTGATATTCACTAAATTTAATACACTTTATTATTGATTAAAGAGACTGGTTTCTGCCAATTTGTACCCCGATATGGTGTAAAATACATCTTCTTTAGCCCTAAGAAGCCCAACCGGAAGGAATGTATATATGGGGGCTATACGTATCAAAATCTGAACCGATTTCCACTAAATTTAGTCGTCACTATTAACGCGTAAAAAGACTTGTTTCTGCAAATTTTTACCTCGATCTGGTGTAAAATACACCTTCTATAGACCTTAGCAGCAAAATCGGAAGGAACATATATATTTTGGGGCTATATTTAAATCTGAACCGATTTCAACTAAATTGAGTAGTCGTTATTAATGGCAGAAGAGATTTCCTTCTGCCAATTTTTTTTCTTGATCTGATGTAAAATACAGCTTTTATAGCACTTAGATGTCAAATCGAAAGGAACATATACATTAGGGCGAGTCGATTTAAAAATCGCCCATTGCTCAGTGAAAATCGTATTCTAGGGATCAAAATAAGAAACTTTGCCGAAGGAACCATACCTCTAAAACGAATTCTGATGTCCCGGAAAAAAAACCCACTTTGACCCATTTAGAGTGCTCCAATCGAGTCCAAATGTATGACCGACCCCCACTCAGTGAAGTGCTCAGTGAAAATCGTATTCTAGGGATCAAAATAAGAAACTTTGCCGAAGGAACCATACCTCTAAAACGAATTCTGATGTCCCGGAAAAAATCCCACTTTGACCCAATTAGAGTGCTCCATTTGGACTCGATTGGAGCACTCTAAATGGGTCAAAGTGGGATTTTTCAAAATTTGCCCCTACCCAAAAGTTCGACCCAAATTCCGGGACATCAGAATTCGTTTTAGAGGTATGGTTCCTTCGGCAAAGTTTCTTATTTTGATCCCTAGAATACGATTTTCACTGAGCAATGACGACTTATTTTGCCTCCCCACAAATCGACCCGGCCTAATATACATATATGGGCGCTATATAAATCTTAATCGATTTTCACCAATTTCAATAGGGATCGTCCCTGGGCTTAAAAGTGGGCTCTGTTAAATTTCAGCACAATCCATAAACCATAATTACGACCTGCCCTATGATTACAAGGATACATCTATAGACGGACGTACGGACATGGTTAAATCGACTCAGGAAGTGATTCAAAGTCTATCGGTATAATAAACGATGGGTCTATCTTTTCTCCTTTTGGGTGTTACAATCAAATGCGATCTCAACGAAACTTTGCACATATATTTCTTTTGGCCCAAGGACGATTCTTATTGAATTGGGTTGAAATCGATTCAGATTTACATATAGCTCCCATATACGAGGTATGTTAAAAAAATATCGCGAATTTTTAATTTCCGCGGGCTACGTGTATTTGATTTTTGATATTTTTGTAGCGTTATGTTGGTACTCATGTCCCTTACTTATGCTGACAAGGTCGGCCATTTTGAATGTTTAGTTAATTATTGACAGCTGTTGTGCTTGGATGTGTTTTAACTTGTCTTCGATTTTTATATATTTCAGAAAATGGATCAAAGAATCTGCATCAGATTTTGTGTGAAAAACAAAATAAAGAGCGCTGACGGATTCCGAATGTTGACGGTGGCATATGGTGAAGCTACCTTGGACCAAAGCAACGTTTATCGGTGGTACAAAATGTTCTTAGAGGGCCGAGAAGATGCGAAGGACGAACAGCGTGCCGGACGCCCGAGCTCACAGTTTTCTTTGATTGCAGGGGCGTGGTGCATTATGAGTTCTTGCCACAGGGTAGTACGGTCAATAAAGAATATTACCTGCAAGTTATGCGCAAATTGTGCGAAGCAATCCTCCAAAAACGCCCGGATTTGTGGAATAACAAAAACTGGATTTTGCACAATGATAACGCCCCTGCTTGTGCGCGAATATTTGGCCAAAAACAAAACAGTAATGGTGCCGCAGCCACCGTATTCCCCTGACCAAGCCCCCTGTGACTATTTTTTGTTCCCAAAGCTGAAAAGGCCCGTTAAAGGACGACGCTACGCCACGATTGAGGCGATAAAGATGGCATCGAAGGAGGAGCTGAACAAGATCACAAAACATGATTATTTGAAGTGCTTCGAGGATAGAAAAAAACGTTGGCAGAAGTGTATTATATCCGAGGGGAATTACTTTGAAGGGGCCAAAATATATACTTCATTAATAAATAAATACTTTTTGAAAAAATACAAAATTCGCGATATTTTTTGAACATACCTCTTATGTCGTTCATTTAGAAAACCAGTAAGGAAAGGCATAAAGTCGGGCGGGGCCGACTATATAATACCTTACACCTCCCTAACAATGCGATAAGGGTCATTGGTAAATGGGTAGGAACATATTATCTAATTCTGAACCGATAATCGCTAAATTAAGCAATATTCGTTCCAAAATTGAGAAACATCTTTCTTGAAAATTTTAATGATCGGAAGTAGAGTACAACTTCTATAGCGCTTTGATACCAATTCAGGAGGGACATATATATGGAGGTTATATATAAATCTGATCCCTGAATTCATGTAAAAAGACCTCTTTCTTTCGAATTTCGTACTGATCGGATATAAAATACAATCTCACTGCTTACATATCAAATCGGGGGTAACATATATATGGGGGCTATATCTAAATCTGCCCAATTTCGCTGATCGGATATAAAATACAGTTTCTACAGCACTTACATGTCAAATCGGGGTAACATATATATGGGGTCTATATATAAATCTGAACCGATTTTCTCCGAATTTGGCAGTATTCCTTCATGTAGATGGAACCTCTTTTTTGCAGAATTTCGCACTGATCGGATATAAAATAACATTTTTGCTATATCTAAATCTGAACCGATTTTAACCAAATTCGATAGGGATCGTCATTGGCCCAAAAAAAAACGATATGTGTAAAGTTTCGTCGAGATCGGACCATAATTGCGACCTGTACTTTGATTACAAGAATACATGCACAGACGGACAGACAGACAGACGGACAAAGCTAAATCAACTCAGAAAGTGATTCTAAGTCGATCGGTATAATAAACGATAGGTATATTTCTTCTCCTTTTGGGTGTTACAAACAAATGCACAAAGTTATAATACACTGTACCACAGTGTGGTGTAGGGTATAAAGATCGTCACAACTCAAAATATGGCATTTTACTTTAGTTTGAGTTAATCGATCTATACAAAAATAACTATTTGCAATCAGTCCAATCATGGTTCAGCTTATAGATATTAAAATGTAGGACAATTTAATATGACCAACTCAAAAAAACAGACGATGTTCTTTTTCTAAATGAGCGGTAAGTACATCCGATTTGGCGTATTTGAACGGTATAAGCAACATTTATTAACCGATCTATACAAAAATTGACAGAAAGAAGTCTCTGGATACACTTAGAGACAATAAAAAAATTGAGAAAAATCTGTTCAGATTTATATAAATCCCCATATATATGTAACCCCCGATTTGATCTGGCTTAGTCGCTATCACTTTGAGAAAAATGGGCACGCACCTTGTGGTACCGCCCCACAAATGGGCCATTTTGCACCAAAAGTTAACAGCTTATAACTTTAATATTAATGCATAGTTTAAGGCTTATATTTCAACATTTTTACATGGTGTAAATTTTTAAAATCCTGTTTAAAATGGGAGTCCTGTTTAAAATGGGAGTTATTAGCACACCAGCTTTAATAATTGTTTTTTCCTCGAAAACTAAAGACATTAAATGTAATGTCCTCCCTCATAAATTTACCAAATAACATCGAGATTCAATGTATCAATGCCTACGCATATAATACCTTAAACTTTCGCAAATCACACAAAAATAACAATTTACCGCTCTCATTTTGTTAATCTCCACACAAATTATTCAATTCATACAATGAATGATTTTGCAATGGCTACAGTCCGTTGAGGAATTTTCCAAATTTCTTCATCCCTTATGGGACTTTCATACAAAAGACCTAATATTCTATAAAAACATAAACATATTGAACTTGTGATCTAAAATTTGTATATGATTTGTTTAGCTTATTTTATCTTGGAATTTCTGTAAACATATTAAATATATTCAATATGTTCCTTAGAAAACATTTTTCGTGACCATTTAAACTTCGTTAAATAAATTGACTTAAGTGTTCGAGTATATCTATGAAGTAGTATTTCAAGATGAAGAATATAAAGACTACTTCCAAAATAGACTCTATTACACAGCGAAAAAAAAGGAAAAAACTCTCGTCTTCACGTTTTGTGTTCATAATGTAATTATGTCAAAAATTACGATTTTGTCGCCAACTCTCAACTCAATTTCAATATGAAACTCACGTGCCCTCATTTGGCCCATTGAGGTTCTATACCTGACCTCCTAGCTGCCGTTTCAAGACATTTCTTTTACTTACAATATAAAAATGTGGTGGCAAAGTCAAAAGAAGAAAAAAGGAAAGACGATAAAGAGAACAGAAATATGAAATATAAGTAGACGAAAAGAAAAGTTTTGAATTTTTTATTTATCACAAGTTGACGATGACAACGAGAATGATGATGATGCTGGCGCTGAAGCTGTCGGTGATGGTGACGGTAACGGTAACGGTGATGGCGGAGGAAATGAGGACTCCTTTAGCCACTTGAACCAAATTTTGTGCAACTTAAGAACATAAAGTACAAACAAACAAATAAACAAACACTCAACCCAGTCAGTCATTCCGAGAATCTCGTAGTACCAGCAGAAAACAGAAATCAAATGAAAATGTCATGAAGTATTCGAGTACATGTACGAATACTATGTATATAAAAAGTATATAAAAAAATCCGAAAATGAAAATACAGAAACAACCAAAGGAGATTACAGTGAGTTAATTTTGACCAGACCGAATC
This sequence comes from Eudasyphora cyanicolor, assembly GCA_963930755.1. Classification (NCBI taxonomy): domain Eukaryota; kingdom Metazoa; phylum Arthropoda; class Insecta; order Diptera; family Muscidae; genus Eudasyphora; species Eudasyphora cyanicolor. Next base: position 64,298,853 of record OZ005737.1, read on the forward strand.
ACAAATACCCTCCATTCGATGGCGATGCGATGCGGAGATCTGGGATGACCATGGCAAGTGCATTACGCCGAGTCATCAGCCATAAATCCCCACTTGCAGTCGTCGGTCGTATCGGTTTCCCTCAAGTCATGCAATAAAATGAACTGAATGGGAAGTAGATTTCAATGTTATTTAAAGTGAATTATTCCGCTTCAATTCATTGCACAGAAAAACAATATTTGTTTTTTTTTGTTGAGTGCGTGCATGTGACTGATTGCAAATAAATTTAATTGAGAAAAAATTACTTTGCAAAATATGAAAGAAGTAAATAACAAAACCATAAGTGGGACAGGGCAACCTTTTGAACTTTTAAACAAAAGGAACCAACTCTATATAATTGTATGAGTATAAATGTTATTTTATTAGTTAAATGCATTTCTAAGAAAGGAATTGTGAAATGTATGTAAATTGTGATTGCTAATTCAGCATATTATTAATTTATGATCGAAAATTAATCATGAACAAAATATATAATGGGTCTTTTTATACCCTACACCTCACTGTGGTACAGGATTTGTTTCATGGCATATGTTTTTAACACATAGAAATAAGACAGTTAGACCCATTTAAAGTATACCGGTCGGCTCAGAATCCCTACCTGAGTCGATTTAACAATGTCTGTCCATCTTATGTTGTTCGTTGAGTACAGCTCACAATTTCCCACAGATCGTGCTGAAATTTTGCAGTTAATAGTCTTTCGTACCTGGATTTAGAAGAAGCCGTATTTTACAACCAATTTTCTTGAAATTTAGCACGGTAGAGTGTATTCGCCCTTATTCCAGTTGGCGTCGTCGACGTCGATTCTTAGTCGACACTGTTTAGATTGACGACTTCATAAATTTTGAAATTTTTTTTAAATATTTTAAGTTATAACCAGTAAGGAAAGGCCAAAGTCGGGCGGGGCCGACTATATAATACCCTACACCACTCTCGTAATATTGAATAACTCTGATATATACATTTTGTAATTCATGTATAAATTGTTTTCATAAATTTACTTTTGGAACATTTTATACTTAAATAATACCCAGTACCACAGTGTGGTGTAGGGTATAAAAACGATTGGATCTAAAGAACATAATATGGAGAACATATATTTCATCCGAACATATATATGGGAGCTATAGCTAAATCTTAACCGATTTTCTTCAAATTCGGTAGTGTTGGTTCATGGATCAATTAACTCTACCGTTCTAAATTTCAAAACGATTGGGTGTAAAATACAGCTTCTATAGAACTAAAGGGCCTAATCGGACGAAACATATATATGGGAGCTATAGCTAAATCTTAACCGATTTTCTTCAAATTCGGCAATGTTGGTTCATGGATCAAGAAACCCTACCATTCTAAATTTCAAAACGATCGGATGTAAAATACAGCTTCTATAGGACTAAAGGGCCAAATCGGACGAAACATATATATGGGAGCTATAGCTAAATCTTAACCGATTTTCTTCAAATTCGCCAATGTTGGTTCATGGATCAAGAAACTCTACCATTCTAAATTTCAAAACGATCGGATGTAAAATACAGCTTCTATAGGACTAAAGGGGCCAAATCGGACGAAACATATATATGGGAGCTGTAGCTAAATCTTAACCGATTTTCTTCAAATTCGGCAATGTTGGTTCATGGATCAAGAAACTCTACCATTCTAAATTTCAAAACGATTGGATGTAAAATACAGCTTCTATAGGACTAAAGGGCCAGCCAAATCGGACGAAAGATATATATGGGAGCTATATCTAAATCTGAACCGATTTTCTTCAAATTCGGCAATGTTGGTTCGTGGATCAAGAAACTCTACCATTCTAAATTTCAAAACGATTGGATGTAAAATACAGCTTCTATAGGACTAAAGGGCCAAATCGGACGAAAGATATATATGGGAGCTATATCTAAATCTGAACCGATTTCAACCAAATTCAATAGCGATCTTAACAGCCGCGAAATACTCTAAACTGCAAAATTTCAAAACGATCGGAGTGAAATTGCGACCTGTAGTCGACGAACAACTTTACATGGACAGACGGACGGACGGACGGACGGACGGACAGACATCGTTAAATCGACTCAGCTAGTGATTCTGAGTCGATCGGTATACTTTAAGGTGGGTCTCGCTGTGTTATTTTCAGGTGTTACAAACATCTGCCGTGAAACAAACTTATAATACCCTGTACCACAGTGTGGTGTAGGGTATAATAAGTAGATGTCATTTACCTAAGCTAGATGAAAAAAATATATGGTTGGTTCCTAACGGAAATGCAAAAAAGATCAAAACAAAATCGACATTATTTCAACATAGACATTTGACTTAAGAAACTACAGCGACAGTTACAACCAGCAGGATAATAGGGAATGCATTAACGAAACATACATAGTCAAAATTCTACAAAGTTGTTCCCCACGACATTTCGTTAGGGGTCGCATTAGACGCGGTAGTAAACAACCCAAGTCATAGAGGTCAGTTTGGTCCCTATTAAAAAAATGGTATGAAGAAATGCCAGCAAGTTAAACATTGATTCGGCAACCAACATTGCCGAATTTGAAGAAAATCGGTTCAGATTTAGATATAGCTCCCATATATATATTTCGTCCGATTTGGCCCTTTAGTCCTATAGAAGCTGTATTTTACATCCAATCTTTTTGAAATTTAGAATGGTAGAGTTTCTTGATCCATGAACCAACATTGCCGAATTTGAAGAAAATCGGTTAAGATTTAGCTATAGCTCCCATATATATGTTTCGTCCGATTTTGCTCTTTAGTCCTGAAGAAGCTGTATTTTACATCCAATCATTTTGAAATTTAGAATGGGTAGAGTTTCTTGATCCATGAACCAACACTACCGAATTTGAAGAAAATCGGTTAAGATTTAGCTATAGCTCCCATATATATGTTTCGTCCGATTTGGCCCTTTAGTTCTATAGAAGCTGTATTTTACATCCAATCGTTTTGAAATTTAGAATGGTAGAGTTTATTGATCCATGAACCAACATTGCCGAATTTGAAAAAAATCGGTTAAGATTTAGCTATAGCTCCCATATATATGTTTCGTCCGATTTGGCCCTTTAGTCCTATAGAAGCTGTATTTTACATCCGGTCGTTTTGAAATTTAGAATGGTAGAGTTTCTTGATCCACGAACCAACATTGCCGAATTTGAAGAAAATCGGTTAAGATTTAGCTATAGCACCCATATATATGTTTCATCCGATTTGGCTCTTTAGTCCTGTTGAAGCTGTATTTTACATCCAATCGTTTTACCTACACCACACTGTGGTGCAGGGTATTATTTAAGTATAAAATGACTCAAAAACAAATTTAAGTAAACAATTTATACATGAATTACAAAATTTATATTTCAGAGTTATTCAATATTACGAGAGTGGTGTAGGGTATTATATAGTCGGCCCCGCCCGACTTTAGCCTTTCCTTACTGGTTTAAGTATAAGACCGATAGGGCCGTGAAACCCTTTTTATACCCTACACCACACTGTGGTACAAGGTATTATAAGTTTGTTTCACGGCAGATGTTTGTAACACCTGAAAATAATACAGCTAGACCCACCTTAAAGTATACCGATCGACTCAGAATCACTAGCTGAGTCGATTTAACGATGTCTTTCCGTCCGTCCGTCCGTCCGTCTGTCCATGTGAAGTTGTTCGTCTACAGGTCGCAAATTCACTCCGATCGTTCTGAAATTTTGCAGTTTAGAGTATTTCGCGGCTGTTAAGATCGCTATTGAATTTGGTTGAAATCGGTTCAGATTTAGATATAGCTCCCATATATATCTTTCGTCCGATTTGGTCTTTTAGACCAAATCTACCGAATTTGAAGAAAATCGGTTAAGATTTAGCTATAGCTCCCATATATATGTTTCGTCCGATTTGGCCCTTTAGTTCTATAGAAGCTGTATTTTACATCCAATCGTTTTAAAATTTAGAATGGTAGAGTTTCTTGATCCATGAACCAACATTGCCGAATTTGAAGAAAATCGGTTAAGATTTAGCTATAGCTCCCATATATATGTTTCGTCCGATTTGGCCCTTTAGTCCTATAGAAGCTGTATTTTACATCCAATCTTTTTGAAATTTAGAATGGTAGAGTTTCTTGATCCATGAACCAACATTGCCGAATTTGAAGAAAATCGGTTAAGATTTAGCTATAGCTCCCATATATATGTTTCGTCCGATTTTGCTCTTTAGTCCTGAAGAAGCTGTATTTTACATCCAATCATTTTGAAATTTAGAATGGTAGAGTTTCTTGATCCATGAACCAACACTACCGAATTTGAAGAAAATCGGTTAAGATTTAGCTATAGCTCCCATATATATGTTTCGTCCGATTTGGCCCTTTAGTTCTATAGAAGCTGTATTTTACATCCAATCGTTTTTGAAATTTAGAATGGTAGAGTTTATTGATCCATGAACCAACATTGCCGAATTTGAAAAAAATCGGTTAAGATTTAGCTATAGCTCCCATATATATGTTTCGTCCGATTTGGCCCTTTAGTCCTATAGAAGCTGTATTTTACATCCGGTCGTTTTGAAATTTAGAATGGTAGAGTTTCTTGATCCTCGAACCAACATTGCCGAATTTGAAGAAAATCGGTTAAGATTTAGCTATAGCACCCATATATATGTTTCATCCGATTTGGCTCTTTAGTCCTGTAGAAGCTGTATTTTACATCCAATCGTTTTACCTACACCACACTGTGGTGCAGGGTATATTTAAGTATAAAATGACTCAAAAGCAAATTTATGTAAACAATTTATACATGAATTACAAAATTTATATTTCAGAGTTATTCAATATTACGAGAGTGGTGTAGGGTATTATATAGTCGGCCCCGCCCGACTTTAGCCTTTCCTTACTGGTTTAAGTATAAGACCGATAGGGCCGTGAAATGCTGTAAATATAACTTTCATGTAGAGAAAGTGGTTTAGAAATTGTCGTTAAAGAAATTAGAAAGAATTTTTATTTTATTTTCTTTTTATAAAAACCCTGTTTTGCTGGCGCGAAAAAATCATAAAAATATTAAAAAAATCGCAAAACGATAAAACCGTAAAAATATAAAAATTTGAAAACGAAAAAAACATAAAAAATATATAAAATTCGCCAACATTTTTTCTGTTACATTTCTGAAAGTTTAATTTATGGATAAATTATAATTATGACCCATATTGTTAAGGGAAATCCAAAAAAATTTATTTTAATTAGGACGAATATGCATATTTATCTTATGTAAGAACATTTTATTAAATGTGAAAAAACAAAGGAAAATTTCTCTTAGTTGCAGCAAATGATTCAATGAAATCTTCAATTTAAATTTTAAGACCAAAAATCGCACTAAGTCTTCTTAGATCAATGACAATTTACGAACACATTTTTAGAGTGTAGGAAAGCATTAATTTTGTTCGTCATTTAGAAATGTTATAATTAAAATTTTCTTCGAAAAAGACATTTTTATAAAGAAAATAAGGTGTTTACGCCACTTTCAAAACAAACAATTTTATTTAAAAAGTTTGTTTTGAAAGTGGCGTAACTACGAGTATATTCGCCACTTAAAGAGGTGAGTTAATATGACTCAAACGTGATAAATTGTACCCCATATAGAAACTTTCAAGTCTTGTCATAAGCTGTATATAATATTTAATTTAATAATAAGTAAGTGACATGTATAGTCAACTACAACAAAACATTAGTGTGAATTCTTTACATTGTAAAGACCCAAGAGAGTGAAAGTTGGTGCATGTACGAGGGATGTTGATTACTGATTGTCTTTTTTTGTAAAATCCCATATTACAAATGCATCGCTATTATGAGATGTGGAAATATTTGACACAAATTTTAGTACACGAATAAAAAACAAAACTTTTATGCAAATATCGCTTAACCCTGTGCTTTCAATTTCATAATTGTTGCTTTTATTTTTATTTATGTAAAACATTTTGCACAACATATTCTGCATTCCACACATTATTATCCACACGAGATTATTTTTGACTACATATACCATTCTTGAACAAAATGTTGAAGATATATTTATGTATGTCGAGTAATTTTATTTTTTGTTTGTCATATATCAGCAAAAGAACAGCAACCAATCTTTCGGTTGTACATATTTCCCAAAATACATTTAATTATTCTAAATTTGGGAAATTATTGGGATAACCAAAAAACGATTATTTATTAATATTATTTCTGTTGTAGTAACCAATTATTCGTTGCAATAATAATCTTTGGTCTATTGATACAATTTCTGTTGTCAAGAATAAAACATTGGTTGTCACAACAAAAAATCTATCATATGGTACTATAAAGAAAGTTTAAAATTGGTTACCAAAACTAATCGGGTGTCAATGAAAAAACAATCATAGTTCGATTGATACAACCATAAATACAACCGACACACGGTGTAGGCAATATATGTACTTTTTGTTGTTAGTACTATTTTGTTATTGTTACAATCGAATTCCAACCAATTATTTTCCTGGGTGTTGGACCTATTGGTCCATGTTCTCGTATAACCCCTCTTTATGCCGGCGGGGGCGTAGGGGAGCAAAAGAGTTTTTGCAACGAAAGGGAGAATAAGTGTCAAGAAAAAGAAAACGAATCGTTACTCGTTAAAATCTGCAAAGCTAATACTACAAAGATGTAGTAATGAGTAGTTGGCAGATTTTGACGAGTATGTATGCCCGATAAATTGGCGAATATATGCACCGAAAGAAATCATTGACATAAACGAAATTCAAAGAAACATTCTAACATAAACAACCCCCGGCGTCGTTGTTGTAGCAGCTTGGAGACACTGAGTTCTTAATCCTTAAGTCTATTTCTATTACATATATCCGATTATCGCGGGAACCTTTGTGTTGTTGTTCATCTACTCAATGTTGCCCGGTTGTAAATTTAAATTCGTCTGTTAATTTCCGGGAATGGTTTTTATTTGAATGTTACCGTTTCTATTCTCCACCTGCATTTCTGTTAAAAGTCGTCGTGGTGTTGCCTATTCTTAGCTTCCCTGTTGACTTGTGTGATCAGATGTTGTTGTATTGTATTGGTGCGCCCGGTGAGTTATTTTTTAGCTACAGAAACTCGAATTATGATGAAAACATGAAATGTTGATGTTCAATTTTTCCAGCGCCCTGGCTGGGAATCGAACCCAGTACCTTCGGGATCCAAGTCTAATGCACTAACCATTGAACTACCGAAGGCCACGCCGATGTCACTTCTTACTTCTTGACGCTCTAGAGAACACAATTTTTAAATTGGTCTGGCTGAAACTTAAGAATTTACACCTAATCTTTCCTATTAGAAATGTTGTAAAAATGTACCCACAGATGTCAGTTCCCGACGCTCTACAGCAAACATATTTATAATTGATCTTGTCAAAATTTAAGAATTTATACTTTATATTGCACTTAATCGTTCCTAGTGAAAATGGGGAACATCGGTCCATGTTTTGATATTGCTCTCATATAAAGGTACCTTCCTATTAGACTTCTTGGCGTTCTATGGTACGTATTTTTAACCCATCATGTGGAAATTTAAGATTTTGTACTTCTTATTGAATTATATCGTCTCTAGTGAAAATGGTGTATATCGGTCCATGTTTTTAAAGTTTAAGCCCCGTATGTAGTTTACGTTTTTTAATTTATGTGCCTGGAATTTAGAAATCTACTCTATTTAACCTGCAACTGTTCATAGTAATAATGGTGGAGGGTAGTATACAGTCGGCCCCGCCCGACTTTCTGCCTTTCCTTACTGGTTTTTATTTATAAAACCTCTTGAAAAATAAATTCTTTTCAAGATTATCCTTTTCGTTGGTAATATCAACTTCATGTTAACATGTGTATAATTTGAATGCAAACGCATCATTTTATTGAAGGTATGGCGGTAAATGTTAATATTTATGATTTTTACCGTAAACATTTTAAGCTATTGAATGATTGACTTAAATCCTCGCAGGTATGTCAATGTTAATATAAATCCAATACATTTTGACATTCGACAGAGAAATGTGGATTACTCGGAATCCGATTTACACACATATACTTATTTATCTTTTGATCAATATCCAAATACCGCTTCTCAAATTGTGGTATGGTTCTGTAGTGGACTTTGTGGCTTGTGTCCTTTTCCACACCCTGTTGTTACAAACGACATGACAAAAGGAATACCACCACCGCATTTGTGTTGTGTGGTGTGGTGTGCAGAATATACAAATAAATAGAGAAAACGAATAAGGAAACAAGGAATTTAACATTCGTCCTGGTTTACAACACAGCGTTCATCATTCAAAGCCAAAAGCCCAGAAAACCACAAAAATCATCATCAACAAAATATCACAACATCATAACACAGTCGCATTCACAGTCCGTAGTATCACAGCTGAGAGTGAGCTATGTGTGAATGAGAGGGGCCTGTGCGACGGCTGAGAGTTTGACATATATATACAAATACTCTTACATTCTGTCACACAGACACAAAGCCACATGTAGGACGTACTCAAAGGAATGCATGAATGAATGATGATGGAATGAATGAATGACTGACTGCATGGTTGAATGAACGGCTGGATGTTTGGAGCTGCTTGACTAAAGGGCTTGGAAACGGCTGTGCTTGGTTGGCATGAATGAAATGTATAATATTGTCAACACTTACTAATTGAATTTTGGTGTGAATTTTAAATCCAATTCTTTTATATTGTTCCCACTGCTGCTACTGCTTCCTTCTGCTCGTCTGTTCTCACTGCTTCTTGTTCCCGGTCTACTTATGTCCTGATTGTGTTTGCCCACAACGCAACACAACACAACAACAACAGCTCCTTCAATTACAAAAGTGTAAAGTAGAAATATCCTTCGGATCTGCCACTGGAATAGAGAAGAAAAGGCAAAACTCAGATTTAGTACATAAAGCTTAAGTGGAAAGCCTGAGAGACTCAGGGAAGGAGAAAGGAGGCTGGTGAGATGGAGGAGGTTTAGTGTTCGCTTGAATCAGAAGTGGTAATAAATCCTATTTGGACACTCTTGAGGTTACACAATTCATTTTATTTAATTAAATACTTTTTTTCTTTTTCTCGCTTTTTTCTTTGCTTCTAAAACAAACACTAGAGACCGCCGTCGCATTAGCGTTCACAGAGTGGCATAGAGTGAATGAAAGCACAAAAAAAAGTTGTAAATTTTCTTCCATCTCTTTTTTCTCTCGCCTAGTAAAATGGAAAATCATAAAGCATTTTATTACACACATTTTTCATTATTTTGTATAGAAATAAAGCTGCTAAGTGGTGGGGAAGAAAAATGGAGACGTTCAGGAATTTAATTGAATAAGAGTGGTATGTATAGTTTCGCATATAAGGGACTAGCTGAGCCCGGTGCGCTTCGCTGCCCATGTCAAAATTAGCGCTGTAGAAACTGTATTTTATATCCGATCAGTACGAAATTCGGCAGAAAGAGGTTTGTTATTACATGAAGGAATACTGCCAAATTCGGAGAAAATCGGTTCAGATTTAGATATAGCCCCCATATATATGTTACCCCCGATTTGAAATTCAAGCGCTGTAGAAACTGTATTTTATATCCGATCAGTAAGAAATTCGGCAGAAAGAGATTTCTTATTACATGAAGGAATACCGCAAAATTCGGAGAAAATCGGTTCAGATTTAGATATAGCCCCCATATATATGTTACCCCCAATTTGACATGTAAGCGCTGTAGATACTGTGTTTTATATCCGATCAGTACGAAATTCGACAGAAACAGGTTTCTATTTTACATGAATGAGTATTCAAGGAAAATCGATTCAGATTTATATATAACCTCCATATATATGTTCCTCCAGATTTGGTTACAAAGCGCTATAGAAGTTGTACTTTACTTCCGATCATTACAAAGTTCTCCAGAAAAATGTTTCTCAATTTGGGAACGAATATTGCTTAATTTAGCGATTATCGGTTCAAAATAAGATATACATACACACACACACACCACATTTACCAATTATACCAAATTATTATCGCAATGACCCTAATCGGCCCCGCCTGACTTTCTGCCTTTCCTTACTGGTATTAGTGATAAATTCACTGAATGAAAAAATACCGAATTCAGTGGAAAGTCCAGAAAATAGAAATGTATACTTATAAAATTTCCAAATTCTTGTTTCATTGGTCATGCATCACATTATCATATTGCGATTGTATTGGAGTGAGCAGCTGTAATTATCGCATACCGATCATTTATGTTCATGTATTTCCTATATAATACTTGCAAGATATATCAAAATATGGGCTGTGCCACGCTCACTGGTCCTATTCCGCCCATTTGTAAGCCAATCACGTAGACTGCTACCAGATACATATACGCAAAATTTCAACACTCTCGCTAACAAAATGAGCAAGATAATTCAATTTCAAAATTTGGCTTATATGGGCAGTGGCACGCCCATTGGTCAGATCCCGCGAATTTTTGGACCAATCACGTGGACTGTCATCAGATACATATGTACAACATTACAGCACTCTAGATAAAAAATTGTGCAAGATATATCAATTTCGAAATTTGGCTTATAAGGGCGGGGCCACGCCCACTGGTCCGATCCCGCCCATTTTCTGACCAATCACGCAGACTGCCACCATATACATATACACAAAATTCCAGCACTATCGCTAACATATTGTGCAAGATATATCAATTTCAAAATTTGGGTTAAGGGGGCGGGGCCAGGCGCATTGGTCCGCTCCCGCCCATTTTTGGAAAAATCACGTGGACTGCTACCAGATACATATACACAACATTGCAGCACTCTCGCTAGCAAATTGTGCAAGATATCGAAATTTCAAAATTTGGTCTATGTGGGCTGGGCGACGCCCATTGAGCCGATCCCGCCCATTTTTGGACCAATCACGCAGACTGCCACCATATACATATACACAAAATTCCAGGTCTCTCGGTATAAAATTGTGCAAGATATCACATTTTTAAAATTTGGCTTATATGGGCGGTGCCAGGCCCATTGGTCCGATCCCGCCCATTTTTGGAAAAATCACGTGGACTGCTACCAGATACATATACACAACATTGCAGCACTCTCGCTGGCAAATTGTGCAAGATATCTCAATTTAAAAATTTGGTCTATGTGGGCGGGGCCACGCCCATTGAGCCGATCCCGCCCATTTTTGGACCAATCACGGAGACTGTCACCAGATACATATAAAGAAAACTGCAGCACTCTTGATAATAAATTGTGCAAGATATCGAAATTTCAAAATTTGGTCTATGTGGGCGGGGCCACGCCCATTGGGCCGATCCCGCCAATTTTTGGGCCAATCACGTAGACTGTCACCAGATACATATACACAACATTGCAGCACTCTCGCTAGCAAATTGTTCAAGATATCGAAATTTCAAAATTTGGTCTATGTTGGCGGGGCCACGCCCATTGGGCCGATCCCGCCAATTTTTGGACCAATCACGTAGACTGTCACCAGATACATATACACTCAAATACAGAACTCTCTCTAATAAATTGTAGAAAATATTTGAATTTCAAAATTTGGCTTATATGGGCGGGGCCACGCCCATTGGTCCGACTCCGCCCATTTTTGGAAAATTCACATTATCTGCCACTAAATGCATACACAAAAAATTTCAGCACTCTAGCTAAAAAATTTTCTTAATATCAAAATTGGACCCCTATGGGCGGGTCCACGCCCACTTGATATATCGAAAATTCAAGTACCCTATTTTCAGCACCTCCTTCACAAGTACATTCTGTGAAAATTTCAAGATGATCGGTCTAGCCGTTTAGACGTCTATACGGAACAAACATACAAACATACAAACAAACCCACAAACAGACACTCTCTTTTATATAGATGAATGATGTAGGAGGTTTTATTACTATACGAAGAAAATGTTATCTATGCAAGTGAACGCAATTTTAGACAATCTAACTGTGGTAATCCGGCAATAGAAATAGCTTTAGCTATAAATAGGAGTTTTCACCTCACATAGACCAATTGAGTTACCTCAATAGGGCTGTTTGTGAATTTAAGGACGTGGTGTCCACCGAAATGATAGCAGCCTGATTGTCCAAGTAAATTACATCGCCAGTGTTGGTCACTATGTTGCGACTCAGCCACTTGGCGACTTTCCTTATTGCCATTGCCATTGGGATGATAGACATTGCATGTATGTATCTGGTAGTCTGTGGTACACTAAGTTCTTTACAGTGTAGCCACCCTTTTCATCATGCTTCGAACCATCTGTATAGAAGTTGAGATAGTTTATATTTCCTGGTTTTCTGCCAACCCAGTCCTCTCTGGCAGATATGTTAGCGGCAGAGTTCCTCTTGAAGATGTATATAGTCCACTTGGGTTGTTAACATTGCGCTACAGTGTGATATCCTCATTTTTTTCGTTTCTGCAAAAAGTGCATCATTTTTCACAAAAACTGGACTTTTATACCAAGTTTTGGAATTTTGAAATAGGTTCTATATTTGATTCGAGGGACTACATCATCCCCAACCAAAAGCTCCGCGTATGCTTAGGTAGGCAGTTATCCGAACATTCATTAATAGACAGGCAAGGGATTGCATATCAGTTTCCGTTAATGAACGTTCAGGGAACGTTGACTGGTAATTGATCACTGACTGGTAATTGATCACTTAGAAAAGAGGCCCCAATGTGCCACAAAGCTTTCCTACAGTAATATAAAGCGACGTTGGCCTACCCGTTCAAATACATTAAGTCTGAAGAAAAAATTTCTGTCTAGCATTACCCAGTACAGCATTTTTCAGTTCATTGATTTTGGACTCAATTCTGAGAATTGCACGTGAAAGTAACTCCAAAGAAGAACTTCTGCATCATTCGTTTAATCAAGTGTGCTCAATTAACAATTTAATGGCCATACGAATTTGATCTCTTTTGTGTCTGAAACAAAGTTGTAGATATTGAAAGGGAGAAAAAATGCCGAACAAATTTACCCGAAAAAGTGCCTTAAAAATCGCAAAAATGTTCTGTTCTTTTCTAATGTTCTGTTTTATACTTATACGTGTTTTTCAATATTGTACTGACAGATATTTTATGACTTTGTGGGTATTTTTGCGAATTTTATGGCACTGTTTGCACTTTTTCGGGTAGGTTGGTTCTGAATTTTTTCACCTATTCAATAAATACATCTTGAAAAGTTGAAAAAGTGAAAAAATCCATCTTGAGCAAAAAAATGCGTATGGCCATTAAATTATTAGTTTAGCCATCTTGAATTAACGAATGATGCAGAAGTTCTTATTTTGGGGCTACTTTCACGTGCAATCTCAGAATTGTGTCCCAAAATTATGTGTTGTACTGTGTTATACTTAGAAATTTTGCACTTTCAGAAAATAATGGTCCTAAGACCTACTGTTATAGTGAGCAAACGCAAAATTAATCTAAACAAGATATAGCTCTCCCTTAAATGCGATAGCGCTGCAATTACCGCTTCTGAGCGAAAGTTGTTACAAACCCTTTCTATGTCAAGAAAGGCCATCATAGTGAATTCCTTGAAATGTAGGGACGATTCTGTAGACTTTCACTTATTGGAAACATGTTGGTTCCCCGACAGGAATTTTGTATCCAGGTTTTCTCTAATGAAAGAATATTAAAATCTTTCTAGACCTTTGTATATGGAATAGGATAGACTAATTGACTTGAAGTCCTGTGGCGTATTATGTGATATCTTTCCCGTTCTATGTATGAATACCAGTTTGGTGACCCTCCATCAATTGGGGATGTATAAGAGCCTGATACAGCCTTCATAAATTCACTCCAGCCAGGGGATAATGTACTTCAACATTTTCTGCATTTCAGCTGGAATAATGCCTTCTGGTCCAGTTGATTTGAAGGGCTCTAAGCTGTTAATCGCCCATCTTATTCTGGATTTCTCAGTCAACAAGCTATCAACGCTACATAGCAGCCCACTGCTCTCTTGTGGGCCCTGTTGATCCTCGGGTTCTGTTGGTGATTTCTCTGGGAAATGTGTGTCGAACAGTACATTTGATGACTACTTGCAATTTTTTTATCCAGTTATTTGCCTCTTGTTGCAAATAATCCACTCTACAGGTTACATGTGCCACATCATTGCGACATTTTAAAAATTCCCCCTGCACCCTCTGCTAATTTCGCATTTTGCATTGGCACTATCGAACAAAAATCGTGCGGTCATACGGCTGCACCATTTTTAAAAAAGAAAATTAAAAACGAATTTTCAGCGTCAAATGTAGAAACAAATTTACATTTGTTTGCACAAACGAAATCACAATTACGCAGCCTTGCGGTCTCATATACATTTTCCACTGCTTTTTATAGGAATCCCAGTCATAAGTGACCCTAGTTGATTTGGCCTTGTTGAATAGCTTGTTGCAGGTCTTCTTCCTAGCCTTTAGCTCAGAAGTCCACTATTGTGGTTTAGTTTCGCCCTCTTACCTAGGTTTTGGACAGGCTTCTTCGTGGGAAGTATTGAATGATGAGGTGATACGCTCGACCAGATTAACCAGACCGACTTTTTAAAATTCTTCTCAAACAGATGCCACTTTGTCTTCCCCACATTTCTGTGTCTTCCTCAGGTTTATGTGCTTTTTCAGTGAGTTCGAAATCTACGAGGGCGGTTCCAAAATTGGCGATCTGACATATAGATGGCGGTTTGAATAAAATTACTTTTGTGAAAAGTGGCAACACTCTAAAACATATGTTTTAAGTTCCAAGGCGCCACGTTGTTTAGTAAACGATCTCATTGAATTTGTAAACATTGAAAAAAAAAGAAAGAAATTATAAGCGGTGCGCAAGATGTGTGCCGCGTTTGCTCAAAATTAAGACATTGCACCAGTTCACACATCCACTATTGCGATGGCCAAAATCAATGAACTATAATTCGAATTGCTTCAGCTTCGCATATTGACGGGATAATTGATGATGAGAAAGCTGTGCGCAAGATGGGTGCCGCGTTTGCTCACATTTAAAACAATGCGCCAGTTTACATATCCACTATTGCGTTGGCGAAAATTATCTTTAGCACGCCCCTTATTCGCCGGATTTAGCTCCAACGGATTATTTTTTGTTTCCAAATTTGAAAAATGGCTCGGCGGAAAAATATTTGCAGCAATAAAGAGGTGGAGCTTGTGCTTGATGGATATTTTTAGGAGCTAGATAATTCTTACTATAAACAGGGTATCGAATCTATTGAACATGCCTGGAAAAAGTGTATCGAGCTAAAAGGAGATTATGTCTTTTCATTTTAGGTCGGCTAATTTTGGGATTGCCCTCGTATTTAATGGTGATCTGAGAATGAGTGGTCGTCCAGTACTTTTTAGCCGATAACTTTGTCTGACAGGCAGTCAGTAGCGAACATTACGTCGAGTACTTCCTGTCTGTATTTATTTTTAAAGGTCAGTTTATCGCCTTTGTTACAAATTGATAGGTCGGTAGTTAGGGTCAAGAAGTGACCCTACTGTTTGTATCCGTAGTACCCCAGATAGGATGATGAGCCTTCGTATCAGCGACAATAATCATCTCGTGCTCGTCAGATGTTGCTTCTTCTACTACTTCCTTGAAAAGAGCATTCGGTACTACCACATCTACATAAGCCAAGTAACTGGAGACCACCCAATATCGTGGCCAAAATGCAGGATTATGGAGTACCCTCACAGTTGGCTAGAATCAGCTTGGGTGTCCTGATACCACACACCTTTCCTCCTACTACGTAGGACTAACCTACAACCCAACAGGGGTGTTATCGAACTCCTCGTTCGTATCATCGAACAACATGTCCCCGTCAGATGCGTCAACGGTTAAGAAACTGTCCTCAGCCCTTCAGTGTCCAAAGTCGTTCTCTCGTGTTACAAACTTTGTGTTAGTATCTGGGGCTCCAGAAATTATGTGCATGGGTAGCACTGCACTTCCGGAGGTCTGGATGTCAACCATGGTGGATAGCTCACGTTCCGCAATGGAAGCTATATCCTGCTTTTATACCACTCAGTAGCTATACAAGATAATTCTTAGGAGTAAAAAGAGTTTTGTAGAACTCGTTTAGAGAAGGGACGAAAGTTACGAGGCGGCCAACTTTGAGGTCCTGTAGCTCCGCCCCTGTATACCCTCGCGGTTCTATATTTAAAACTGATCTTCTCCAATAGTAATAGTCTTCTACAAGCATGTCAAGTTTTGTCTCAATAGGATGTCTTTATAAGAAACTACCCAATTATTTCCTTTTTTGAATTCTACACACTATGTGCCGCTAATCCATGCTGGAAGGAAAATAAAATTCAGCATGACCGATTCCATGGTCGTTTTCACTTGTTTTATATTCAAAACCTGACACATAATTTTAAATACTAATTTCCACAATTTAACAAAGTACATGAAAATTGCTGTTGACGTCAAACTACATTAAAATACCCGCATCAAGCTATCCTCGCCAAAAGGACTCTAACAGAGATATGGCAACAACTATTTCTTCAGCAGCAACAACAACAGCAATAATGAACAACAGGCAATTTTAATTTAATTTAATTTGTAAAAAAAAATCATAAGAAAAAACAAATGAGACGACTCTCATAGCGGCGAATGACAGAATGGCAGAGAAGGCATTCCCAACTCCAGTAATACTGGAGCATGGACGAGGACAACATTCATCACAGCGCAGTGGAAAAGTGGAATGTGCTGTGAAGTGGAGTGGACATACGAGAAATGACTGCACAAATTACTGCCACTTGGACAAATTATGACAATGCGGATGAAAACAAAAAAACTGTCATAAAGGACAATGCAAAAAGGATAACTAGAAGAAGGAGAATAAAGGCAGAGCTTGAGTGGCCATAGCCACACCAATAGCAGCAGCGACGGCAACAACAGCTCAGAGTTGGAAGGAATCCAATTAAATGTGTTTTTTCGAATGGAGATTGTGGTGGAGGTCTCTGCTCTCCAAGGATGCATCAAAATGACTCAGATGTTAGGGATTTATTGTGCGGTTTTTGTGCTGCTTCTTCTCGAATGGGACCAAGCCAAATCCGTATCCCGTAGTAAATCCAATGTGGTCGGAGATTTTTCAGTTAACATCAAACATTGATTTTGGGTAATGCATTAATGGTCAATGATACTCGGATGAGAAGGGGCGGAGGGTTTGTAAAAACACATTTACGAGTATATCAAGAAATTGAGGTTTGATGAGGGAGGAATGTTTACAAAAATTATGGATGCAGATTTTACAATATTTACCAAGAAGAACTTAATTCTGTTGACTTGGTTGCGGTTAATGAAGAACAAATGGGAACGCTTCTCCAAATCGTCATAAATTAAAATTCTATGACAGAAAATATGTGCAGTTTCAACTAAAAGTAATTTAGGGCAATATTTTAAGATTATATTTGACATAATCCTTCCAAAAATATACATATGTATTTACATATTTCATAAGAAATTGAATATTTTATTTCGGGTGGTAGAATTTTTTGTAAGTTTTCATAAAAAATGATACCATTTCTCCTCCACCCGGGGGGCTACTGTCACCACTAATTTGGAATTGTGCGGTGAAGGGAATCCTGTAAGATATGTAACGTTGTGGCTCCAAATCCATGGAAGATGCAGATAACGTTGCAACCGCAGTAATTGGAAAATTCCCCCACGTCCTCAGAGGCTTTGTACAGGTGGCTCAGAATTAATTGACCACATGGACCACATAGTAAGAACTGTCTAGCTTCAGAAAATAACTATTAACCGCAGCCTACACCTCTTCATTGCAGGCAAATATTTTTCCGCCGAGTCATTTTTTGAAGTTTGGAAACAAAGAATAATCCGAGGGGCTAAATTTGGCGAATAAAGTGAGGGCTCAAGCAATTCGATCATTTATTCATTGATGTTGGTCACCGCAATAGTGGATGTGTGAACTGGTGCGTTGGCTTGATTTTGAGCCAACGTGGCACCCATCTTGCGCACAGATTTCTCATAATCGATTGAATGTGCTATGTATAGTACTTTTTCAAATGCCTATCATTTCAACTATCTCACGCACTTTCAGCCGTCGGTCATCCAATACCATTTTGTGGATTTTTTAACCATTTCTGGCATGGTCACCTCAATTGGTCGAACACTAGGGTCTTTGTGTTGACAGCTCACACGGCCCCGTTTAAACTCTGGTACCCAATATTTCATAGTTGTAAACGAAGGAGCAGACAACCCCAAAGTATAATCTAGTTCGGTTTTAATATTGGTTGCATTAAAACCTTTCAAATGAAAGCATTGTATTACATATCGGTGACAAAATTGTTCCATGTTTACAAATTAACTGAGATCGTTTACTTTTGAGTGCTCAAAAAGGCTAATAAAGGCTCCTCATGTGGACTCTCCTTGGCTAAAAGGAAATGAGAAATTGTCCTTCAACTAAATGTATTGGAACTTGTAAGGAGGGTCAACGTCGGTTTATATTCTGGTAGTGTTGTAGGGGTAGGATGAGGCCTCTCTCCTAAAATCGGATATTTCGTCATCTGAAATGTGCAACGGCATTGTCCTCAAAAAAAAAAAATATCGTTTTTTGATTTATTATGTTCTCTATTTTGGTACGCTACATTCAGGGTTTTCCATAAAGAGTGATATGATTTCTTTGAAAAAAAAAACACACTTATTGTTAGGGAAATTCAAAAGATATTTATTTAATGTGAGGTACAATCGATACAATTCAGTTCTAAATAAAACGTCATTCAAATGTTCTCCACGAATCTTCTGCAGGAACGAATTCGATGAACACAATTTTCGAGCACTTTTTCCACTAAATCAAGTCGTATGTCATGAATGGCAGGTTCAATATTGACTTGTTAAGCTTGAAGAGAGTCTGGTTTATTTCGAAAGACCAATGACTTCAAATAACCCCACAAGAAATAGTCTCATGGTGTTAAATCACAACTTCTTGGAGGCCATTCAATATCACAATTTCTTGAAATAATCGAATCTCCAAACTTTTCTCGCAACAATTCAATTGTTTCATTTGCTGTGTGGCACGTAGCCACAATCGGTCAATGGCAAAAGGATAGCTCTTAACGAGAGCTAAAATATTGCTCATGGGTGTCAAGGTCGTAGGCCGACTGGAAAGTGTTTTTATACCCTACACCACACTGTGGTACAGGGTATTATGACTTTGTGCATTTGTTTGTAACACCCAAAAGGAGAAGAGATAGATCCATTGTTTATTATACCGATCGACTTGTAACCACTTTCTGAGTCGTTTTAGCTATGTCCGTCTTGACGAAACTTTACACATATCTTTTTTTTGGCCCAAGGACGATCCCTGTTTAATTTGGGTAAAATCGGTTCAGATTTGGATATAGCCTCCATATATATGTTAGCCCCGATTTGACATGTAAGCGCTGTAAAAACTTTATTTTATATCCGATCAGTATGAAATTCAGCAGAAAGAGGTCTCTTATTATATTAATGAACACTGTTAGATTTGGAAGAAATCGGTCCAGAATTAGATATAGCCTCCATATATACGTTACCCCAGATTTCACATGTAAGCGCCGTAAAAAATTTATTTTATAACCGATCATTGTGAAATTCGGCAGAGAGAGGTTTCTTATTACATGGAGGAATACTGCCAAATTCGGAGAAAATCGGTTCAGATTTAGATATAGCCCCCATATATATGTTACCCCCGATTTTACATGTAAGCGCAGTAAAAAGATTATTTTTAATCCGATCAGTACGAAATTCGGCAGAAAGAGGTTTCTTATTACATGAATTAATACTGCCAAATTTGAGGGAAATCGGTTGAGATTTAGATATAGCCCCTATATATACGTTACCCCCGATTTGACATGTAAGTGCTGTAAAAATGTTATTTTATATCCGATCAGTGCAAAATTCAGCAAAAAGAGGTATCTTATTACATGAAGGAATACTGCTAAATTCGGAGAAAATCAGTTCAGATTTGGATATAGACCCCATATATATGTAACCCCCGATTTGACATGTAAGCGCTGTAGAAACTGTATTTTATATCCGGTCAGTACGAAATTCTACAGAAAGAGGTCTTTTTATACGAATGAGTATTCAGGGAAAATCGGTTCAGATTTATATATAACCTCCATATATATATTCCTCCTGATTTGGTATCAAAGCGCTGTATCAGTTGTACTTTACTTCCGATCATTAATATTTTCTGGAAAGATGTTTCTCAATTTAGGAACGAATATTGCTTAATTTAGCGATTATCAGCTCAGAATTAGATAATATGTTCCTGCCTACTTACCAATTATTCCAAATTATTATCGCAATGACTTTTATCGCATTGTTAGGGAGGTGTAGGGTATTATATAGTCGGCCCCGCCCGACTTTCTGCCTTTCCTTACTGGTTTTTTTTGGATTTTAAAAAAAATGGACTTAGCATAATTTTCAAATGTAAACGGAAAGTTTATTTTTGCTCTAGCTCCTTAACGGTACGTCGGATCGGGAATCGCCCAATGGCAAAAGGATATCTCTTAACGAGAGCTAAAATATTGCTCATGGGTGTCAAGGTCGTAGGCCGACTGGAAAGTGTTTTTTTGGATTTAAAAAAATGGACTTAGCGCACGAAAAGTTGCAATTGGAGAACGATTATTTTGATAATAAAACTGAATAATTTGTAAACGTTGTTCTTGCGTATATCTCTCCATGATGAAATTGTAAACCCTACTGAATACAATGAAAAACAAATGACAGATCATGACATATTACAAATGGCCGAAACGTCAATTCAAAATCATATCTCCCTATTGGAAAACCCGTTATGAAAAAATACTGCCACTATTAAATTTCAGATCTAATTCAAGCCTTAATGAAGCGGTAGAGTTAAGTACTTTTTTTAACTGAAACACAACCAATTATTCCAAGTTATTATCGCAATGCCACTTTGCGCATTGTTAGGGATGTGTTATATAGAACGACATTCTTTCTTTCTTTGCTTACTGTTTTTTATAAAAAAATTAAGCAGTTTACCCAAATGGGTAAAGCGAATTGATTGCCATAAAAATGATCCTACATTCAAATATTTAGCTAGACCATTGGCAGTAGTACTCGACTTCAGTTCTGCATAAGAGTGGGCCAGGTTGACTTTATTACCGTATTTATACCCGACACCACACTGTGGTACAGGATATTATGACTTTGTACATATCGTCGGCTTAATGCTATTTTGGTCCACACGCCATTTTTGTGTTTTTTGAGTTAGGAATTGATAATATGGGTTTCAAGCATGCTCTTTCATAATCTGCAATAATTTTTTTCCTATCTCGTTTCGTTTTCGAGATATTGGCAGGGTCAATTTATTTAACTCTGAATAACGGGAAATAGTTTGGTATTTTTGTTCTATGTTTCCATTGTTCTATCACCCTATATTTTTACCCAATATTTTACGTTCTTTCGATCACAATATGTAAATTACTCTCCTTCCAAACCGATCATTTTTGTGGTCCATGTAATACAAGTACGAAAAAATATGAAAACAAAAGTGGATATGGACCAAAATGCCATGTACAAAAATTGCTATAACTTTCTTAATTTTGAATGTTATGGCATAGAAATGCATGAGAATCATACAAACACTGTTGGGAACCCTACGAAATAAAAAGTCTGTAACTCTTCATTCCCGTTTTTACTCAAACAATAAATTGCGTTTTTCTCCGATCATAAAAAATGGCGTATGGAACAAAATAGCATTGAGCCGACGATATGTTTGTAACGCTCAAAATACAAAGAGAAAACCCCATCGTTTATTATACCGATCGACATAGAATCACCTTTTGAGTCGATTTAGCCATGTCCTTCTGTCTGTCTGTCCGTCTGTCTTGTATTCTTGTTATCAAAGTGAAGATCGCATATATGGAGCAATCTTTACGAAAATTGGTACAGCGGCTTTCCTAGGTACGATCCCTATTGAAAATGGGGCTTATCGGTCCATGTTTTGATATAACCCCTATATAAAGGTCCCCACCGATGTCACTTCTTGACATTCTAGAGAGCACATTTTCCAACGAATCTGGCTGAAATTTTAGAATTTACACTTTATATTGGACCTACTCGTCCATAGTAAAAATGGAGCACATCGGTCCATGTTTTGGTATATCCCCCACATAAAGGTCCCCACCTATGTCACTTCTTGACCCTCTACAGAACGGATTCTTCAATTTATCTGGCTGAAATTAAAGAATTAATAGTAAATATTATACCTATTCGTCCCTAGTAATAGTGGGTAACATCAGTCCACGTGTAGGTATAGCCCCCATTTAAAGGGGGCTATACCTACACCTATGTCACTTCTTGACGCTCTAGAGAACGGATTCATCATTTGATCTGGCTGAAAACTGAGAATTAATACTTAATGTTGGACCTAATCGTCCCTAGTAAGAGTGGGAAACATCGGTCCGTGATTTGATATAGACGCCATAAAAAGGTCCCCACCGATGTCAGTTCTTGACAACAACTGTTCATATTTTGATATTGCTCCCATATAAAGGTCCCTTCTGATTGGCCTTCTTAGCGTTCTTGGAGACGCTTTATTTAACCCATCATGCGGAAATATAAGCTTTTGTACTTCATATTGAATTAAATCGTCTCTAGTGAAAATGGAGTGTATCGGTCCGTGTTTTGATAAATATAAGCCCCTCATGAAGGTCAAGTTTTTTAACATGTCGATAAACTATGCTAAGTGCAAAAAGGTAGTTTTTCAGGAGAGGCGATCAAAGTTTGATGAATTTTTAAAATTTGTGTGGAATTCCTTTATAATGCAAATCGAATGACTTGCACTGTTTTGTGAATTACTTTTGATTGGGTTGACGTATAAACACCAAATTTTGTCTGAATATTATTTAAAATATTTAAAAATTAAAAATGCAATCTCCCTAAAAACATGCTAAGTCGACCTAGCATGTTTTAGAATGGAGGTATCGATGTGTATCTGGAATTAAGAAATTTTCTCTATTTAACCTGCAACTGTTAGTAGTAATAATCGTTATCCGTGTATTTGTTGGATTTACATACAATGGTGGAGGGTATTATACAGTTGGCCCCGCCAGACCTTAGTCTTTCCTTACTGGTTCTTACTTGTTTTAATTTATTAGAATTTACAAATTTTATAGTGGCGTCTGCAAAAAGGCACATCTTCCTTCTCCAACCAACCTTCCAAATATCCAACCAATGATTTACATTTTATATTTGTTAAAAGCTTTCATAACCTTTAACATTAAACATTACCTTTTGACCAGAAGAATTGGGCAGCTGTTGGTCCATTTTATGTGGTGTTGTAATAAATGTTTTAACATTTAACCTTTTTGATGCTGTCTTCACATACACAAGTAAACACACACACACTCGCACACCCCCACCGTCCCAAAGGACAATGTCTTCAAATCAACTGCCAAAAATCATGACGACAAATTGTTTGCGAAACCTAAATGAATACACCAGCACCGTCATGGTGGTATTGTCCTTCATTGTGTCCCTACCCCTCTCCCTCCCCCAGGATGAACAAAATCATAATCCGGTCACGGCTAAGAACATTTTCCCTTCGCATTCTCAAATGATGACAATTACTCAACATGTTTTCATCATCTCTGGCATGTCGGAATAATTATGAAGAAGTCGACGAAGAAGTTTACCAGACAAACAAAAAACTTTCCCTTTCTGCTTTTGTTCTACGTAGAACTTTAAGGAATATTAAATAATTTCTGTTAAATACTTTGCCAGAGGATGGCCTGGAGCTTGGTGAATGAGTGGGATAAATGGCGAGGATGATGCAAAGGGATGGACAGATATTATTCATTTTATGGGATTATGGGACGGTACTATGTATGTATGTGTATACCACACATCCATAGTTATTTAAGTAAGCACAGCTTTTGTCTATTCCAGTTCCGGCTGTTAGAGCAGACCATCTCTAATTTTAATATCTCCAATTTTCTGGGGAATGGGAGTGGTACTGGTACTGATGAGCTGACATTACAGGTCATGGAGATGGTTTAAGTGCCAAGAGATTTATGGGCGGCTACAGTGTTTGGAGTCCACTAAATTAATTGTCAATTGTGCGACTATCTTAACAGCGTAACGGTATTACTAGTATTTTAGAGGTTTCATTTTCTGATAACGATTAAACGGAGATAAAATGACCACATCTGGCATCGCTATCAGTTGTGTTCACTTGACTGTGGCATTCCATCATGAACACCCTAACGACAGAACAACGTTTGCAAGTTTATTTAAAAAAATCATGGTTCAGTTCGGAAATACCACTGCTAAGTTTATTTTATGCCCTAAATAATCCTTTATCCCGTATTCGTACCACATACTACCACATATACGCTGGGTACATCTCCCAGCGCGCCGAAGAATCAATTACTTCTGTAGAGCGCAGTATTCCTCAAATGAGTCGATTTGGCATCTCGCCATCGACTTTGGAGTTTTGTCCATGCACATAATGATACATTTTCCGCAAAGATTTCGGCCTACGACGATCTTATAAGATTCCGCTGATGCGGGACTTCGTTTCTCTATGCGGGAAAGTATAAAGCAGGTGATCAATGCTCTCCATTTCTTCATCAAATCTGCCACAGCTTCTGCAGACGTCATTGGTCTCAATTCCCAACCTCATGGCGTTTTGGCCGTCATTGAGTATCCCGTCAGAACTGACAGTTATTTATTCAGTTTTCTTCTCTCTAGTGCGAAGAAATATTTTGACTTTCTCAGGTCGTATCCTGGCCAGATTTGTCTTGCTATTCTCATTGGACAGCCTGAGTGTTTCTTACCTATGCGAATGCTTGCAGGTTGTTAGTTGCCAACCAGCATATGTTAATTCTATACCACACCGACGTCAAAAATTATTCAAAATTTACATCTTTCATCAGTTTCAGTACTTTAGGCCCATCAAAAACCTTCTTCGATTTTTTGAAAAGAATGACTTTTAAATAAACTTTTTAAATATGAGAGTGAATTGCAATCTTTCTTTAAGGCTTATACAAAAATTTTAAAGAGCCCCAGCATAATATGCAGTGTTGGCAAAATAATGTTTTCTTTTTGGACGAGAGGTGTGTATTTTATGTTGTTTTCACCCAATGTAATGTGTATTCTTGTTGGCCATTTCTTTCCTCTGTAATGATCTTCGCGAGCACGGCTATCCCAGAGGCATAAACAGCTATATTTTGTATATCCGCCTTGCATTCCACATAACATCCCAACTACTTTTAAATCGCAACAAATTTTCCAGTCATGTTGTTCATATTTTATGTATTTTATCAATTTAGGCATTGTTTCGTATGATTCTTTAGTGTTGACAGCATGAGCAATGGGAATCGACGGTTTCTGATTTCCGTTGTGCAAAAGTACTGTTTTCAAACGTTCTGTACTGCTGTCAACAAATAACCACCATTCCTTTGAATTGTATGTTTGATTAAGTTCCTCGAACAATCCGGGAATATCCTTGCAAAGGCATATGTTATCCACAGTTGTATAAAATTGTTTGTAAGGTATATCACGGACTATATAATATGATATGTTAACATCTGGGGCCAAAATATTGTACTGTTTCATCCGAGATGCAAGTAGTTCTGCCTTATCTTTGGTCAGTTCCAAATCTCTCACTAGATCATTGAGTTGAAACTGTGTTAAAAGCGACGACTTCTGACTCAAACTTGAATCGCTCAGAGTTGAGTACTCAGTTGAACTTGCTCCCATCATTTCTTACTTGCTGATGTTTCCGTAATTAGGCTGTTAGCTATACTTTGACACTTGGGAATTGGTATTGTTTCCGAATGTGCAACTGGCAAAGTGACAGATTTTACTTCAGCGTAATTCCTGCGAATGCTCCTTCCTACTCCAATCTGTTTACTTAGACAAAAATAGCAGCCCGTATCGTGAATGAATGGTTGTCTTCAAATCATTGGCATTCCAAATTGCACGTGATGTCTAAAGTTAAAACAGTTTATTCCACAAAACATTGTAATATATTAATTATACCCTCACTTTAGTGTGACGAGGGTATATATCATTTGCTACGGAAAAAAGTGTAACACGTCGAAGGAGTGACCTACGACCCCAAGTATGTTCGGAGGAAATCCGTTTTGGGTCATTTTAAGTCGAATGAGCAATGTCCGTCCGTCTGTCTGTCTGTCTGTCTGTGTGTCTGTCTGTCTGCTGGCTGGTGCGCACGATAACTCTCGAAAGGAGTAACCGATTGACCTCAAATTTGGTATGTGGTAATATTTTTTTCTATCTCCGGCTAAGTTCGAAGATGGGCCATATTGGTCCACTCCTTCTAGTACCTCCCCCACAAAGGGTTAAAATGTTGTGAAATATTGATTCTTTAATAACTGCTATACTACTTATTCGAATCTTTTGAAATTTCACACATAGTATTAGCTTATTAGTCGCTATCAACTCGAGAAAAATGGGGGAAGTCGCCACCTCCCTTTTGGTACCTACCACACAAATGCACCATTTTGCACCAAAAGTTAACAGCTTATAACATTAATAACAGTGTATAAAAATACTTGAAATTTTGTACAGTATTATGCTTTTATATTGCCTACAGTCCAGGGAAAAATGGGTGTTGTTGCCACGCCCCTTTTGGTGCATCCCACACAAAGGTACCTTTTTGCACCAAAAGTTAACAGCTTATAACATTAAAACCAGTGTATAAAAATACTTGAAATTGTTTACAGTGTAATGTTTTTATAGTGTCTATAGCCCTGTGAAAAATGGGCGTTATTGCCACGCCCCTTTTTGTACCTCGCACACCTTCCTTCCCAAATCATACCACAATTTAATGTCTCATAACGTTTATACCAGTGCACATAAATGCTTATAAGTCGGCACAGTGCGATGAATTTGAAGTATCTAATGCTCAGCGAAAAAAAGGTGTATTATATAAACCCCTTCTGGTAACTCACACACAGATTGACAGAATAATTCGAGTAATATTCAATATTACATTACTCACAAAGTGAGGGTATCGGTTTACCCGACTGAAACTTTCTTACTTGTTGTAAAATACTTACCGCATGCTTCCTCTACTCCATCGAGTAAGATTTACATGGCAGGAATTAAACAAAATACTAGGTATCCACGGTTCGTTCATATTTTTAACTCGTATACCACAATATTGCACATATATTTCTTCTGTTATTTTACTAAACGCACGTCGATTTTTTAATTATATATTTTCAGAAGATGTAGCAGAAATTGTCGGGATCATTTACACATTGAAAAGTTCTTTGCCTTTTACTCATACTTCAAAATATAAATTTGTAATATTTTTCAGAAAATCGACTTATCTCTTTAAGGCGCTCAATTACACTAATTTATTAATAAGAAATTTCATTCATAAATTTCGGGTTTAAGGTTCATAAGTTGCAGTACCTGTAGCTGACATATAGTTTGCTTCGAAAGTAGACACCCAATATTTTCAAGATTGCCGCGTACTACTTTGTATTGCGTACATATAATTTTACTACCTGTATTTATGACTGGGATGTCCATGCCCCTAAAAGGCGTAAATGAATGGAAACCTCATAAATAAAAACCAGTAAGGAAAGGCTAAAGTCGGGCGGGGCCGACTATATAATACCCTACACCACTCTCGTAATATTGAATAACTCTGATATATAAATTTTGTAATTCATGTATAAATTGTTTACATAAATTTACTTTTGGGACATTTTATACTTAAATAATACCCTGTACCACAGTGTGGTGTAGGGTATAAAAACGATTGGATTTAAAGAGCCAAATCGGATGAAACATATATATGGGAGCTATAGCTAAATCTTAACCGATTTTCTTCAAATTCGGTAGTGTTGGTTCATGGATCAAGAAACTCTACCATTCTAAATTTCAAAATGATTGGATGTAAAATACAGCTTCTACAGGACTAATGAGCAAAATCGGACGAAACATATATATGGGAGCTATAGCTAAATCTTAACCGATTTTCAAATTCGGCAATGTTGGTTCATGGATCAAGAAACTATCATTCTAAATTTCAAAACGATTGGATGTAAAATACAGCTTCTATAAGACTAAACATTTACAAAATGGCTCATAACTTTTACATCTGTCAAATATACAGTGTTTGCTTCGTTAGCATGCTGGCTTTTTAAAAATGTGACAAAATATGTTTTTTCGACTTTTTTTTTCTATTTTTTATGTTTTTTTTTGTACCAGGAAAAAGTGTTTTTTCAAAGAAAAATAATTTTTTTCTCATATTTTTAACGACTGTTACTAAACCAAAGATTCTATGTGAATGTAATATTTGCAGCATATGTAGCCCTCATTATTCCCTTTAATTTAACGCATAACAAGGCCCAATCAGACTTATAATTGATGAATTATGGTCCAAATACTAAATGTACATTCCGTGAAAGTTGGAATTTAAAAAAAAATTCACCATTAAAAAACTTTTTTTAATATTTTTTTCGTGTTTGTCACACCAAAATACACCAGAAACTGTTATCCACATTCCTTGGACAAAATTTTTGTTGCATAGTGTAATTATTTGCTCATCAGGAACATCTTATATTGTATGAATTCGCTTGAAACCTTAATATATAACAAATAATGAATGGTTTTATTTTGAGGTTATGTAAATTTTGCAAAGTGCATAATTTGAACAATCACCTAAATAAAATGACGAGCCTTTGATTTCGGTATAGATCGTTAAAAATCCTTTTAATTCATATGAACTTCCGCCATATCTGTACCGCGCACTTGGTGTGCCTTGATGATCATCGCTGAGACATAAGTGTCTCGTTATTCGCGTATAAGACTTCAATCTTCAAGTACGTATCCAATGTTGTTAAGTGCACCTCAGCTGTACCCCCAAAGAACATAGAAATAAATTTAAGAACTTTATACTATAAAAATTGTCAAGAACAAAATTTACAATATTTGCAAAATTTTAAAAAGGTGAATAAAATGTCGGTGATTCATTATTTTGTTACGCGCCCCTGATTTTAGGATTCGCAATGTAAAAAACCTTCTGGGAAAATAAATTTAGATTAATCTATGTAAAACTGTCGATGTGCCCCGCGAAATACACTATCAAGAAAAAATTCACCCAAGTTTTACTAAGTTTTGGATAGCTCTAGCGTGGGTTTCATTTGGAGCACATCATCGAAACCTATATGGATTTGTAGGTACATACTTCCAGTCTCTATAATCGCTTCTTCGGTGATATGTCATTACATAGAGGGGTGCGATGACCGCGGTCAAAAAACAAAAAACACTTGAAATCGCATTTTCGAAAGTTATGAGCTATATTTATACCCCTATGTAAAAAAATTTGACTTTTGCCCATATACGCTCCATCCGATTTTGTATCAGCATACTACAGAACCTTTATTGCACATTCGATAATTTTGAGGTGTTTTTTTGAGCACTCAAAAATAAACGATTTCAGGGAGTTTATAAACATGGAAAAAATTGGTCACCGATGGGGTAGTCTGCTCCTTCATTTACAACTGTAAAATATTGGGTGGTAGAGTTTAAACGGGGCTGTACGAGCTGCCAAGACTAAAACCGTAGTGGTCGACCAAATGAGGTGTCCACGCCAGAAATGATTAACAAATCCTCAAAATGGTATTGGCTGATCGCCGGTTGAAGGTTCGTGAGCTAGCTGAAGTCATATGCATTTCAAAAAGTGCTATACATCATAACATGATGATGAGAAAGCTGTGCGCAAGATGGGTGCCGGGTTTTCTCACAATCAAGACAATGCACCCGTTCACACATCCACTATTGCAATGACCAAAATCATTGAATTAAAGTTCGAATAGCTTCGGTACGCAACTTATTCGCCAGATTTAGCTCCTTCAGATTATTTTTCATTTCCAAACTTGAAAAAATTGTTCGGCAAAAAGAGATTTGCTAGCAATGAAGAGATGGAGGCTGCGGTTGATGGCTATTTTTAGGAGCCAGACAGTTCATACTATAAACAGGGTATCGAAGCTATTGAAATTCGCTTGAAAAAGTGTATCGAGTTAAAAGAAGATTATGTTGAAAAATTAATGGCTCAAATGCTTAAATGATTAACTCCATTTTTTTTTCAAATTTTTAAATTCAAAGCAGATGATATATCCCACTTTTTTTACTATTCATAAATTTATTTCTCATTTTTTCATATATTTTTATGGAGTTTCCTTATTTAATGAAGAACATTTTTCTCAAATTTTTTGGGCCTTCTTTGTTAGGTGGTGCTACTATTTTTCATCAAATTTTCAGACAGCTTAAGACACCAAGGTATTGGTCAAAATCACTAGTTCTCCTATGTGACTTTGCAGCAGCAAGATCGAGTTACCACAGTTTGATTTTGCAAAAGAGTTCGAGTTACATTTTCCTGAGGTATATAAGGATAGTCATTGGTTAACTCCGCGCCAGAGTGGTGGGATTAAAAAAACACACAAATATTTGTTTATTTTTTATTTTAATTTTATTGTGGCAGTGTGCCGTATGCGGTGCATGTGAGTTGAGAACATACTAAAGCAACTCCGAGGGCGTTGCCATAACAATGAGGTTAGCGGCGTTGTGTCAAAGAACGGCGCCAAATCTGATGCGGGGGCAATGAAGTCGACTAACAGCTGTTGTGGCTTCAACATAATGCCCCCTTGCACGAGTGCAATGCACGTTGGTGTATGATACCGATGCATTTGATGTTGTCGTTGTTGTTTCCGCTGGTAATGTTTGATGTTGCATCCAGGTTATTATGTATTGTGAAGCATTTATTTTGTGATGTCATATCTCGTGATTTTTTGCGTTGACCGCCGTTGGCTCGTGATGAATCCATACAACGACGGAAAATGAAGCTGGTTCGTAAAACAATATCACAGAATGACACACAGTTCTTTCAATTCAAATATTTAATATTGAGAATCACAACACTTAAAACACCAGTCACTGGATCATTTTTGGTTCGAAGGACCATGTTTAACTTCGCCCCAGAGTTGCGGGAGTTAAAAAAAAGAAAATCACAAATATTTTATTTTAATTTTATTGTGGAGTGGGTGAGTTAAGTTGATAAGTTAGAGTTAACTCAAGCAACTCCGAGGGCGTTGTCATAACAGAAAGAGGTTAGCGACGTTGTGCCAAAGAACGGCGCCAAATCTGATGCGGGGGCGATGAAATCGGCTAACAGCTGTTGTTGTTAGTCATCATTTTTTTGTTCAATGCTTTGTATGCTCCCTTTATCTGAGCATTATAAGATTGAGGTTCGAATCCCGCAGCGGGTATTCTACTTTTTCTAAATGTATTTTTTTTTCAAACTTATTACATTTTAAAAAATATAGCATAACAACATTTGAATCTTCTTCTTTTAGATATATACAATTTTTCGTGCGTTTGTTTATAACGCATGATCTCCGAAATCGTAAGAGCAAACGTGCGAAAACTTACGCTATAGCTTCTGTTTGGTGTCATCGGTGTTTTAGAATTATTTTAAGCGCGATTACTGGCTATTGTGGTTAAGTTATTTTCATAACTCGAATTTCCAAAGCAATTTTACTGAAATTTAAAATGTATTTGAGGTCTTGAATAGATTCTATACGGTAGGTGACTTATGGCCAATATAAAGTTTCATTGTGATTTTGTCCTGTCAATTTCAATAGGCTTCAATTTTGACCTGAGTTAAAGTTTTCTTTTAAATTTCAACAAGATCGGATTAAAATTGCGACCTATACATACTTTGGATGAACTGGCAGACTAGCAAAGGTGGTTAACTATGACGTGGTTTTTTAAGAGCTTTCGGATTTGATTAAATCTTTATTTCAGTCGATAGAACGGTCTATATAATTCCATGTTTATATATGATTTAATGTAAAATGGTTCATACGCTGAACAAATTGGTTTATACGCTGGGTCCAATTTTGGTATACTCTCTCCAACATATAGGCCGGTATATCACAACTAAATTCTTCAATATTGGCTTCCAGTACGTCAACCATTGCGGGCTAGTCATGAGCCTTAACATAGTCCAAACGTGAAATAAACTGTTCACCGAAGTCAAAAAAAAATTCAATAATCTGCAAGCGTTGTTCGTTTGTAAGTCGATTCATGGTTAAATTATAGACCAAACTGAACATGTTTGACAGCAACATGTTACACGAAAACAGCTGAGCTACAAAAAACAGTGTTACCAAAAAAATAGCCCATTACAAATATCTAATGATTTTGTGGCGATCAAATTGTATAAATTTGAATAGACTACGTCATTGACCTGAAGCAAAGCTTGCTGTCAAATTTTATAAAGTTCGGATAGAAATTGCGTCCTGTACTTTGCACAGACTAACGGACAGACACACATGGCTAGATCGAATCATCCCGTGATTCAGAGTCACTCGGTATACGTTAAAACTGGTCTAGCTCCAAATTTATGGTCAAAATCGGTACCACAGTGTAGTTGAGGGTATACAAAACCGGATAATTATGACGATTTCCTACTAATTACTACCACTTGTACTCTGTATGGGATTACTGTGTAACACTGCCAATGCCTGATCCTTAAAATTCTCCAAATGAGTGATTGTTGAGTCAGCGTATACGTGTCAGTGCCAGAAACGAAGTGAGAGTTCGTCAGGACTCGTAAAGTGTGCATACATATGTACATATGTATGTAGGTCGCGAAATGTGTGTGACTTGTGTATGGGCGAACTTTATTGTTGTGAAAAGGTCCTTGATGTAGGCTAAGCCAGCCGAGGAATGAAAAGAAAAAAACGAATGAAAAAACTTTATTATTATTTCGGTTGTTTTTTGCAATTGTTGTTGGAGTGTGTTATTACTGGCGCTGTTGCTGATGCTGCGGCTTGGCGTGGTCGTTGTTTTCATAATACTCATGTATAATGCTATTAAAATATTTGTTAAAGTACTCTCCAAATGTAATCCATACAAAGGATCACATTCATACATACGTATAAATACACACACACAAAAACGCACATATTCGTCTATGTAACCATACTCTAAAAAGTATGTAGGCAGTTGAATGTATGTGTCTATCTGTGAGTGTGTGTAAGTATGCCAAAATATTTACATACCTTCAACTATAATTTAACAATACTTGCAAACATACAAATCCATATAAAACCACATTTACAGGCACACATAAATACTTATACATACATATATACGACGGCACTGGCATTCAATAGCATTTTACAAATTTCCGCTTTTTGTCTCGATGATTTTTGTGTCGAGGCATATTTTAAATATTTACAGCCTGTCATAATTTTATAGCTTTACTCACACTCATCGCACACACACTCGTACATTCGTGCGTTGTATTATTTTACCAATAATCTTTTGCAGGTGTAGATTGATAAGTTTAGTTACACCGTATGATTTGTATAATTGTTTCTGTGTAAATTTTTCCTAATTTCAAACCAGTAAGGAAAGACAGAAAGTCGGGCGGGGCCGACTATATAATACCCTACACCTACCTACCAATGCGAAAATGGGCATTGCGATAAGAATTTGGCAGTGTTCATACATGTAATAAGCAAACTCTCTCTGCCGATTTTCGTACTGATCGGATATAAAACACGATTTCTACAGCGCTTAAATGTTAAATCGGGTGTAACATATATATGGGGGTTTTTTCATGTAATAAGAGAACTTTCTCTGCCGAATTTCGTACAGGTCGGATGTAAAATACGGTTTCTACAGCGCTTTCATGTCAAATCGGGTGAAACATATATATGGGGACTATATCTAAATCTGAACCGATTTTCCCCGAATTTGGCAGTGTTTATTCATGTAATAAGAGAACTCTCTCTGCCAAATTTCGTACTGATCTGATTTAAAATACAGTTCCTACAGCGCTTACATGTCAAATCGGGTGAAACATATATATGGGGGCTATATCTAAATCTAAACGGATTTTCTCCGAATTTGGTAGTGTTCATTCACGTAATAATAAAACTCTCTCTGCCGAATTTAAAAAAGATCGGATGTAAAATGTGGCTTCTACAGCGCTTACATGTCAAATCGGGTGAAACATATATATGGGGACTATATCCAAATCTGAACCGATTTTAACCAATTTCAATAGGGATCGTCCTTGGGCTAAAAAAGAGCACTATGCTAAATTTCATCACGGACATGGCTAAAGAAAGTGATTCTGAGTCGATCGGTATAATAAACCAGTAAGGAAAGGCAGAAAGTCGGGCGGGGCCGGCTATATAATACCCTACACCTCCCTAACAATGCGATAAGGGTCATTGCCATAATAATTTGGAATAATTGGTAAATGGGTAGAAACGTATTCTAATTCTGAAACGATAATCGCTAAATTAAGCAATATTCGTTCCTAAAGTGAGAAACATCTTTCTGGAAAATTTTAATGATCGGAAGTAAAATACAACTTCTATAGCGGTTTGATACCAAATCAGGAGGAACATATATATGGAGCTTTACTGTAAATCTGAACCGATCTTCCCTGAATACTTATTCATGTAAAAAGACCTCCATCTGTCGAATTTCGTACTGATCGAATATAAAATACAGTCTCTACAGCGCTTACATGTCAAATCGGGGGTAACATATATATGGGAGCTATATCTAAATCTGAACCGATTTTCTCCAAATTTGGCAGTATTTCTTTATGTAATAAGAAACCTCTTTCTGCCGAATTTCGCACTGATCGGATATAAAATACAGTTTTTACAGCGCTTACAGGTCAAATCGGGGGTAACATATATATGGGGGCAATATCTAAATCTGAACCGATTTCTTCCAAATTTAATAGTGTTCATCCATATAATAAGAAACCTCTTTCTGCCGAATTTCATACTGATCGGATATCAAATAAAGTTTTTACAGCGCTTACATGTCAAATCGGGGGTAACGTATATATGGGGGCTATATCTAAATCTGAACCGATTTCTTCCAAATTTAATAGTGTTCATCCATATAATAAGAAACCTCTTTCTGCCGAATTTCATACTGATCGGATATAAAATAAAGTTTTTACAGCGCTTACATGTCAAATCGGGGCTAACATATATATGGGGGCTATATCTAAATCTGAACCGATTTTAACCAAATTCAATAGGGATCGTCCTTGGGCCAAAAAAAAGATGTGTGTAAAGTTTCGTCGAGATCGGACCATAATTGCGACCTGTACTTTGATTACAAGAATACATGCACAGACGGACAGACAGACAGACGGACAGACAGACAGACAGACAGACAGACAGACGGACAGACGGACATAGCTAAATCAACTCAGAAAGTGATTCTAAGTCGATCGGTATAATAAACGATGGGTCTATTTCTTCTCCTTTTGGGTGTTACAAACAAATGCACAAAGTTATAATACCCTGTACCACAGTGTGGTGTAGGGTATAACAATGGGTCTATCTCTTCTCCTTTTAGGTGTTACAAACAAATGCACAAAGTCATAATACCCTGTACCACAGCGTGGTGTAGGGTATAAAAATGACATATTTTAAAATTAAACTGTCTATGTCGGTTATGTATATACCCTACACCACACTGTGGTACAGGGTATTATAAGTTTGTTTCACGGCAGATGTTTGTAACACCTAAAAATAACACAGCTAGACCCACCTTAAGGTGTACCGATTGTAAGGACCAGACTACTTCCATATCTCTTCTGAACCAGTGCTACCTTTAATACCGGCCGTGCTCAGGGGTTGGGGTGGATTTTTGTTCCTCTGAGATACCTTAAAGCCCAATGCAGAAACCAAAACATAGGTAGCTTAAACCATGATAACTAATAATACGATAGGAATAATGGAAAAGATGTACGACTATGTGAAGAGGATAAAGCTGAGGATGGTTTTTGATTCTCTTATTGCGACACAAGATATATTTATGATAATCCATTACTTGCTATCGTTCCAAAATCAGACATTTTAAGCGCCATTCATAAACGCAAATGCTTTATGGTCCTTAGCGATATTTAAAATTAAATATATGCGGGAGATCAGTGAGAGCAAAAATCTCACTACCTAATTAAAATATTAGGAAAAATGATACATATCCAACGATAGTTTAAACACATTTTCCAACTTACCTCCCGATTGTTGCAAAAATTACTAGCCAAGATTTGATAAATAATAAGAAAGCTGGATAATAAGTTAACAATACTCTTTCATTAATTTGAAATCGTCTTTATAAAAATTCCAAACTTTTTCTTATGAACAATAGTTTATGACTTTCTTTGCAAACAAATTTTGTGTATTGAAAACTATTGTTATTTTCTACTAAGCCTACCTAAAATATTATATATGAGAAATCCAGCAAAATAAAGATAGTGTTCTGCAAATCAAACACCATTCCTCACACGATCGACTCAGAATCACTAGCTGAGTCGATTTAACCATGTCTGTCCGTCCGTCCGTCTGTCCATCTAAAGTTGTTCGTCGACTACAGGTCGCAATTTCACTCCGATCGTTCTGAAAGTTTGCAGTTTAGAGTATTTTGCAGCTGTAAAGATCCTTATTGAATTTGGTTGAAATCGGTTCAGATTTAGATATAGCTCCCATATATATCCTTCGTCCGATTTGGCCCTTTATTCCTATAGAAGCTGTATTTTACATCCAATCGTTTTGAAATTTAGAATGGTAGAGTTTCTTGATCCATGAACCAACAATACCGAATTTGAAGAAAATCGGTTAAGACTTAGCTATAGCTCCCATATATATGTTTCGTCAGATTTGGCCCTTCAGTTCTATAGAAGCTGTATTTTACATCCAATCGTTCTGAAATTTAGAATGGTAGAATTTCTTGATCCATGAACCAACACTACCGAATTTGAAGAAAATCGGTTAAGATTTAGCTATAGCTCCAATATATATGTTTCATCCGATTTGGCTCTTTTGATCCAATCGTTTTTATACCCTACACCACACTCTGGTACAGGGTATTATTTAAGTATAAAATGTCCCAAAAGTAAATTTATGTAAACAATTTATACATGAATTACAAAATTTAAATATCAGAGTTATTCAATATTACGAGAGTGGTGTAGGGTATTATATAGTCGGCCCCGCCCGACTTTGGGCTTTCCTTACTGGTTTTAAATTAGCGAGATTTACTTTTGCCCTGTAAATATGGATGTGATATGTGCTCAAAATATTAAACGACCTATGGTTCTCTCAGAACTCTGTTGAAAAGCTCCGAAGAGTGCTTTTATACAAATTTAATAATTTTTAATGTTTTCTTTTTTTCTTGAATATCACCACAGTGTGGTTCAGGATATGTAACCCAAACCACCCTTGGTGCTTTCTGATTCTACACTGAATATGGGATTATTAAGCATAGCTTTGGCTCGGAGCGACCAATGTTTAATTTGTCAATGTGGATTACTGTTTACGAGGCTTTCATCTTACATCATCTTACATCAATCAGAGGAGTAGTCAATCAGCGATAGTATTGTAGGGAAACTAGGAAAGTTGGGCGACAACTTTCGAACACAACAAATTATAGATATACATTTTGGTCAGGCTATACTGAAAAAAAATGTCATAAAATTAAAATATTTGCGCCAAAGACTTTAAACTTAAATTAAAAATTAAGTACATTTTCTTATTCAAAGACTATTTATTTCAAAGACTAATGGCGTCTTTGTCGCAAATCTTGAATTTAAAAAAAAAAATTGTGTGTAAGGAATTCCTTTTTAAAGGAATATTAAGAAGAGAAATATTGTATTTGCAACATTTGGGAAATTGGATTTTTACAGAAATCCCTCGATTAGCGTCCTAAACAAAGTGTTACCCTTTTATTCGATTTACTATTTGAATGAGAGATGAAATAAATTGAAATTAAGAAAATTTTGTATTTATCTTGGATCCCGAAAGATGTAAGTAAAAATGAATAGCAGTCTGAAGTATAATTTTAAATTTAATTTCATTAGAAAACGATGTCAGAGCCAATTTCTTTAGGGACAAATTATCAGAAATTAATGTTTATTAAGATAAAGGTGTCACATGGCTCATTTTCCTAAGCAAAACTTTTCAGAGGCCACTTCTAATTAAGTTTAAGTTGTCAGGTGTCACTATCTCCTAAGCAGATGTTGCCAGAGACTTATTTCCCATGAAAATGTAATCAGAGATTGCTTCTAATTAAGGTAACTTAATCAAAAACAATTTTTCAACATTTCTACATCTACAGATGTCACATTTTCTTTTTGCCAACCGAATTTTCGTAGTTCTGTCTACTATCATGCGATTCCATCAGGACAACCAATATTTTGGTTGTGGTATACATCTACTTCCATGTTGACAACAATCATATTTGGTTGCGCCAACTACGAATACAGTTTGGTTGCCTCAACCGAATTATTTGCCAGCCGAATTTTGGTAGTTCTGTCTACTATCATGCGATTCCATCAGGACAACCAATATTTTGGTTGTGGTAGACATCTGCTTTCATGTTGACAACAATCATATTTGGTTGCGCCAACTACGAAAATGGTGGCTTAAATTATCTGTTGCAGTTACCACAACCAACTGTTTAAAAAAAATGGTTGTTCTGACAATTTGTCAGTCATTTTCTACCGACAATTAATTAAAAACAGTTTTCATTAATTCTTATTTTTATTATTGAACAAAAAACAAAACAATTCATAACAAAATTAAAAATCTCATATTACAAATTCATCACTATTATGAGATGTGGAAATATTTGACACACATTTTAGTACACGAAAAAACAACACAAAACTTTTATGTAAATAGCGCTTGATCCTGTGCGTTCAATTTCATGATTGTTGCTTTATTTTTATATCCTACACTGTGGTACAGGGTATTATAACTTTGTGCATTTGTTTGTAACACCCAAAGGGAGAAGAAATAGACCCATCGTTTATTATACCGATCGACTAAGAATCACTTTCTGAGTTGATTTAGCTATGTCCGTCGGTTCGGATTTAGATATAGCCCCCATATATATGTTACCCCCGATTTGACCTGTAAGCGGAGGTCGGAGAAAATCGGTTCAGATTTAGATATAGCTCCCACATATATGTTACCCCCGATTTGACATGTAAGCGCTGTAAAAACTTTATTTTATATCCGATCAGTATGAAATTCGGCAGAAAGAGGTTTCTTATTATATGAATGAACACTGTTAAATTTGGAAGAAATCGGTTCAGATTAAGATATAGCCCCCATATATACGTTACCCCCGATTTGACATGTGAGCGCTGTAAAAATTTTATTTTATATCCGATCAGTGAGAAAGTCGGCAAAAAGAGGTTTCTTTCTACATGAAGGAATACTGCTAAATTCGGAGAAACTCGGTTTAGATTTGGATATAACACCCATATATATGTTACCCCCGATTTGACCTGTAAGCGGAGGTCGGAGAAAATCGGTTCAGATTTAGATATAGCTCCCATATATATGTTACCCCCGATTTGACATGTAAGCGCTGTAGAGACTGTATTTTATATCCGATCAGTACGAAATTCGACAGAAGGAGGTCTTTTTACATGAATGAGTATTCAGGGAAGATCGGTTAAGATTTATATTAAAGCTCCATATATATGTTCCTCCTGATTTGGTATCAAACCGCTATAGAAGTTGTATTTTACTTCCGATCATTAAAATTTTGCAGAAAGATGTTTCTCAATTTAGGAACGAATATTGCTTAAATTAGCGATTATCGTTTCAGAATTAGATAATATGTTTCTACCCATTTACAAATTATTCCAAATTATTAATAGCAATGACCCTTATCGCATTGTTAGGAAGGTGTAGGGTATTATATAGTCGGCCCCGCCCGACTTTCTGCCTTTCCTTACTGGTTTATTTATGTAAAACATTTTGCACAACATATTCTGCATTCCACACATTATTATCCACACGAGATTATTTTTGCTTACCTATACCGTTCTTGAAGAGTTTTTTATGTCGTGTAATTTTATTTTTTGCGGAAGAACAGCTACCAATCTTTCGGTTGTATTTCCCAAAATACATTTAATTATTCTAAATTTGGAAATTGATTGGAATAACCAATAAACGATTATTTATTAATATTTTTTCTATTGTAGTAACCAATTATTCGTTGCAATAATAATCTTTGATACAATTTCTGTTGTCAAGAATAAAACATTGGTTGTTACAACCAAAAATCGATTTTATG
Source organism: Eudasyphora cyanicolor (assembly GCA_963930755.1). Taxonomy (NCBI): domain Eukaryota; kingdom Metazoa; phylum Arthropoda; class Insecta; order Diptera; family Muscidae; genus Eudasyphora; species Eudasyphora cyanicolor. The sequence continues at coordinate 64,339,032 of OZ005737.1, forward strand.
GTATAATGGAAATTTAAAATTGGTTACCACAACTAACCGAGTGTCAATAAAAAATACAATCTTAATTCGATTGATACAACCATCGATTTAGTTGCAAGCATTTTCATTTGAACGTATCCATGTTATTATTGTTGGTTCAACTAATTATGTATATATAAATACAACCGACAGACGGTGTAGGCAATATACTTTTTGTTGCTAGTACTATTTTTTTATTGTTCCAAATCGAATTCCAACCAATTATTTTCCTGGGTGCAAGAAAAATTTCAAGGACCTAAGAAAAAGTGGTTGAAGAACATTTATTTAATTAAAACTAAAGTAAGAAGTATTCGTTCAGAATTACATCATTAAGGAAAGTTGTTAGACACTATATCCCATTAATTCAGTAATTATCCCCTCTTCTTACAGAGGAGGGTATATACACGCTGAATAAAATCGCTTCTGTAGTATATTGTCCCAAACATATTCCTGTTTAGGGTACACTCTAAACATAGAATATTTGGTACACACAAAATTTATACTTATATATTTGGGCAGATATTATTCTACACAAATTTTTGTTTACATCCCAATATGTTTTTATTTGCGACTATTATTTCCGAAACAAATACGAGTAATATTAAGTATTTAGAAAATACCCAAATTGTGTAAAATTTTTCAGTAATTTAAAGTAAAATTTTTAGAAATTTTTAATAATATTTATTAAATAATAATAGGGCCACACCCACAAGTTGTTAGATTTAAATTAAAAAAATTAAAATTTTTTATATATTGTTTTAAGGAGGTTTAAATTAAAACAAATATAAAAATTTGCTCAAAACTGTATTTTAAACAATATATTGTATGATATCTTTAACACCGCTGATGGGATGAATAAATGATGTCAAAAAACAAGATGAAGGATATTTAATTTAGAATTCACTAAAGCTTTCCTGAACCAATTATGATAAATGGTTCTCGATTTATGCTAAAATATGTGATTAAACCTTTATTTTTTAGATGTTTATATTTATTTTGATATAAAAGGTTTTTCAACAGGGACGCTACAAAAGTAGACCGACAGGGACAGCAAACGACGTCATATTTTTTCTTTTGACATTTCTCTTCAGTAAGGTTTGCCATTTCATGATGGAAAGATATACGAGCCAACAACGAGTCGAAATTTTTAAAATTTACTACCGAAATTCGGAGTCAGTGGCCTCAACGTTAAGAGCGCGAAAAATCGAAAAATCATCTTCAGCGATTAGGCTCATTTCTGGCTGAATGACTTCGTCAATAAACAAAATATGCGTAATTGGTCAGACAGTAATCCAAAAAATTACGGTTTGGTGCGGTTTATGGGCCGCCGGTGATGATCAAGACCGGCACGTTACTGTGAATGGGAATCGCTACCGTTCAATGATAACCGAATATTTTTGGCCATAATTGGATGATATGGACTTGGAGGACATGTGCTTCCAACAGGACGGCGCCACAAGTCACACAGCGAATGCCACAATAAATTTATTAGAAACCAAGTTTGGAGAACGTGTTATCTTACGAAATGGTCCAGTCGATTGGCAGCCTCGGTCGTGCGATTTGACGCCGTTAGACTATTTCCTGTGGGGCTACGTCAAGTCTGTGGTCTATGCCAACAAGCCAGCGACGATTGATGAACTTCATACGAATATCGAACATGAAAATGCAGCAGTATCGGCCGATTTATGCTTGAAAACCGTCGAAAATTGGGTTCAGCGTCTGGACTTCTGCAAGCGGGCCCGTGGTGGCTATGCAAAAGAAATCGAGTTCCATACATAATGGCATCGAACGTACTTTCACAGGAATAAAGAATTTCATTGATATCCAAAACCGTTTTTGTTTTATTTAAAAAAAACTTTTGTAGTGCTCTTATTGACGGACCCGATATAAACAAATCCCATCTCACTAATAGACCACAATAATCTTCATGGAAATGGCCTAAGCTTTAGTTTGAACAAAAAAATCAAAAATAAAACCAGGAAAGGGTTAAGTCGGGCGGTCAAAGCTGCGAAGAAAATAATTTTAAAGAATTATATATAAAATAAAATAAGAAGAAAATGAAAATATCAGAATGCTTAGCACGATATCAATTAATATTTAAGTTGTGCATTGACAGTTTGTAAAATTATGAAATATATATAATAAATGATATAATAAATGAAACTCGCGAACACAATATAAAGGGTTTTCCAACAAGAGGTGTTATTTTGAATCACCCGGTATTTCGGTAGCTGTCACTTTTGAAGCTTTTATTCTTTGACGTTTTACAAGTAGAAACTACGCCATTACTAAAAATGGAACAATACACGATTCAACAACGCATTGAAATTATTAAAATTCACTTCAAAAATGGTGAAAATCTTGCAGTCACAGTTCGCATGAGGCCCATTTCCACCTCGTTGGCTACGTCAACAAGCTAAATTGTCGCATCTGGGGCTCGGAAAACCCAAGAGTTATTGTCGAGAAGCCTCTTCATCCTCAACGTGTGACTGTTTGTTGCGGTTTATGGTCCGGCGGGGTCATTGGACCTTACTTTTTCGAAAATGAGGTTGGATCAACAGTAACGGTGAATGGATTGCGCTATCGAGAGATGATTAATGATTTTTAATGGTCGGAGTTGGATAGTATTGATCTGGACAACGTTTACTTTCAAAAAAAACGGCTCTACGTGCCACACAAGCAACGAAACCATTGCTCTGTTATGGGAAAAGTTTCCGGACCGTGTTATCTCTCGAAGTGGTGATCACAATTGGCCACCGAGATCTTGTGATTTAATACCTTGTGACTTCTTCCTTTTGGGCCACGTGAAAGATAAGGTCTACGCAAACAGCCCAGCGTCGATTGAAGACATCAAAGATAGAATTTGTGAGGCTATCGAGGACATAGGGCCTTCCTAGGAAGGACGGACAGACATTGCTAAGTCGACTCAGCTAGTGATTCTGAGTCGATATGTACAGGGTTTTCCAATAAGAGTGATATGATTTCCTTGAAAAAAAACACACTTATTGTTAAGGAAATTCATATGGTTTTTATTTAATGTGAAGTACAATCGATACAATTAAGTTCTAAATAAAACGTCATTCTAATGGCCTCCACAACATTTGCGCAGGAACGAATTCGATGAACCCAATTTTCGAGAGAGAGTCTGGTTCATATCGAAAGACCAATGACTTCAAATAACCCCACAAGAAATAGTCTAATGGTGTTAAATCACAACTTCTTGAAGGCCATTCAATATCACAATTTATTGAAATAATCGAATCTCCAAACTTTTCTCGCAACAATTCAATTGTTTTATTTGCTGTGTGGCACGTAGCCACAATCGGTCACTGGCAAAAAGATAGCTCTTAACGAGAGCTAAAATATTGCTCATGGGCGTCAAGGTCGTAGGTCGACTGGAAAGTGTCTTTTTTTAATTTAAAGAAAAAATAGACTTAGCTTCATTTTCAAATGTGAACGGAAAGATTATTTTTGCTCTAGCTCCTTAACGGTACGTCGGATCGGGAATCAGAAAAATGATGGCTGTTAACGAGAGCTAAAATATTGGTCATGGGTGTCAAGGTCGTAGGTCGACTGGAAAGTGCTTTTTTCGATTTAAAAAAATGGACTTAGCGCACGAAAAGTTGCAATTCGAAAACGACTATTTTGATAATAAATCTGAATAATTTGTCAAATCGCACGACCGAGGCGGCCAATCTACTGGACCATTTCGTGAGATAACACGTTCTCCAAACTTGGTTTCCAATAAATTGAATGTGGCATTCGCTGTGTGGCTTGTGGCGCCGTCCTGTTGGAACTACATGTCCTCCAAGTCCATATCATCCAATTGGGGCCAAAAATATTCGGTTATCATTGAACGGTAGCGATTCCCATTCTCAGTAACGTGCCGGTCTTGATCATCACGGAAGAAGTACGGCCCAATGACGCCGCCGGCCCATAAACCGCACAAAACCGTAATTTTTTCGGGATGCAATGATGACTCATGGAGTACGTGAGGATTGCTGTCTGACCAATAACGCATATTTTGTTTATTGACGAAGCCATTCAGCCAGAAATGAGCCTCATCGCTGAAGATGATTTTCGCGCTTAACGTTGAGGCCACTGACTCCGAATTTCGGTAGTAAATTTTAATAATTTCGAGTCGTTGTTGGCGCGTCTATCTTTCCATCATAAAATGGCAAACCTTACTGAAGAGAAATGTCAAAAGAGCGGCAAAAAATATGGCGTCGTTTGCTGTCCCTGTCGGTCTACTTTTGTAGCGTCCCTGTTGAAAAACCCTTTATAACTATTTAGCAATTCCGCACAAACACTTGGAGTCCTTAATAAAGATTTGATGTTGCAATGTCTACCGCACCCTTTTTGGTACCTACCATACAAATGTCGAAACCGTACCAAAATCTGTAACCAATTAACATAAAGAAAACTGTATGAGGTACATTTCACTGAAAATTGGCCTATTTATCAATCAATCCAGTTACCGCCCTCAGAAAGTGAGGGCATACTTTAATCGGTTTATTTGAGTTTTTCTTTATTTCTTGTTTTGAATCTTTTTTTTCGCCATACCATCACTTGACCAATTTCCTAACATCCTATCAAACCAACAAATTATCCCCTTTGTTAATCCTAAAAATTGCTTCTCCATATGAAACAGAGATTAGTGATATTTACCAATCTCTTACCAAAATTTTGCAACCCATTTCAAAATTTTCCGTAATTAAGCATTAGATGCCCAATATACGAATACACATATCATTTAAAAATGTTCCACATTTCCCATTGTCACTTTGTCTTTAACTTTTGGTTTTCCTTTCATTCTCTGTAATTTAAATGTAATTCATGTGATTCGAAGCTATTATCCATTTCCGTATAATTTGAAATGCCTGACAGCTTAGAATAGAATTAAATGTCATAAAGTCTGATGATGGCTCTGCTACTCTAACTACGTAAGTAGCACTTCCCATTACTTTGCATACTTCCGCAATGCGAGATCCTGTTTTCATTCAAACAACCAATATTCATTCATTCATTCATATGCCATTTTACAATGTATCCATTTGAATGCTTATGAATGTATGGGAAAGTGTGCGTATGCGTGTCGTTGAACGTGTGTGTGCGTGCGTGCCATCAAATATAATAAGTGTGAGAGACTATTCATGTATATTTTCACTTATTTATTATATTTGCAATATTTTATATTACACAACATTAAAAAAAACTTAACACACGCACACACAGGGAAATGTACGCACTCCCAAACGCACAGAGAACTTTGCATGCATTCAATTTAAATAACAACAGGAAGTTTATGAATTTAAATTTTGATGTAAAATTTATGTTTCATGGTTGATTTTGATGGCTTTTCTGAATTATATATATTTTTGCATTGGAGCATATTTTTCCACATAAATTTCCATTTTAGCGCGCAGGGGGCGGGTCATACACACATTGAGATCTACATCTACATTTACTTACGCACAACAATGTCACTGGCATTGCTAAGTATTTACATAAACACATTCGCATACTCGTACATACAGTTTTAGCAGCACTCCACCATCTATTGTCTCCATTTACGTACGCATATGCTCGGATATGACCCTGAGTTTTGTTGAATGTTTTTATATTCATATAAATATAAACATATCCACAAGTATGAGACACTTCATACAATATATACCGATATATTGTAATTTTAGAACAATCATAACAGATTCCTTTTTGTGGACAGTTAATGCCAAGAATTATGGCATTTATGTTCTATGACAGAACATAAACCGAAGATGACAAATTTTGGGGGATATATGAAAACGTGGACCTTGACTACCCCCTCCTGAATGGTCCAATGAACACAAATTACCAAATTCAATTCTATAAGTAAAAAATTTTGGTTTATATCGCGCTGAGAAGTAAATTCGTTACCGATAGTGCCCTATTTCAATCCCAAGTGAGCTGAAGCCATTAGAAGTATTTTTACCAATTTCAGTCATGTGGCCCAATTATTTTAGATGGTAGCGTGATTTCAATAGACGGATGGCCGAACAGTGCCTAATGTTACTAAGGGCTCAGATGCCTCTTATGGCAACCAATCTGTTTGATTTACAAAGTTATCAATAGTAAGAATACACTAGTTTACAAAATTGTTGTCGAAGTTCTGTGCATTAGAGTGGTGTCAAAAAAAAGTTCGCGTTGATCAAAGCTTATATTAAAATTTGGTTTGTGTTAAGTATATAAGCAAAATATTTCGTTTCTGCGATCGTGAACTTAGGGGCTATTTGCGGTTAAAATAACCTCTAAAAATCAGGTTTACCCTTAATAAAATTGTCAATTTGTATTACTTTTAGGAATTGACCACTGGACATTAAAATCAGGACCATTATTTATATGGCAACGTGAATTCCATTAAAAAAATTGCAATGTAAAGTTACTTTTTTGTCGATTTTATTGAAATTTTTAGTGCATTTTTTAAAAAATCTGAAACAATTTCCACGTCTTTGGTCCGATTTTCACTTTTCATGGCTTGTTATAGAACTGATGATCTCAAGATTTAATTTTTATAAAAAATTAACCCCATGAAGGCCGTAAACTTTTTATTTGATTGTTGGTCCCAAATGGTCCCAAGGAGTTGAGAAAATCCGAAAAATATTTATTTGTTTAAATTTTGAAAGCTAGCATCCTAACGAAGAAAACAATGCCTACTATTTGATATCTATGCACGCTGAAAAAAGAATTGCTTCTGTAGCATATTGTCCCAAACATATTCGGCTTGAAACATATATATGTTTAGGGTAGACTCTAAGCATGTAATATTTGGTACATACAAAAATTGTGTATTTGGGAAGATGTTGTTCTAAACAAATATTTGTTTACATCCCAATGTGACTGCTATTTGTGAAACAAATATTTATTTGCATTTAAATATTCATAAAATACATAAATTGTGTCAAATTTTTCAGTAATTCAAAGTTAAATTTTTAATGTTCGTAAAAAAATTAATAATTGAAATCATATAATCTTGGGTCAATATAAAGTACTACTTAGAGAATTGACAACTAATGATGGCTTGGAATACTCAGACATTTTAAATGATTGATTTAAAACAGAAGGTAATGCTGCATATGGTATCATAACTGGGAGGTACAATTCGAAACCAAGGAAAAATTGAAACTGAAATTTGAAAAACTTAGCAAAAGTTTTGGAAATCTTTTTAAATCAAATATATTTGGAAAAATTCCTAAATTATAATTTTATTTGTATTTAAACACATATTTTATTTGAGAAATTTAGTTTGCAAATATAATTTGTTGTAATATATTAATATATGCGTTCCAAATATATTTTATTGATTTTCAAATAAAATTTATTTGCTAAGAAATATAAAATATTTAAAAATTTGTGTTCCAAATATATTTTCTTTCGATTCAAACATATCAAAAAAGGCGATTTTGCCGTGTGGATAAGTGTTGAAATTATAGCCTTTTTGGTAGAAGTAAGGGAATTTCACATAATACGGTTTAAATACATCCACTATTGTGAACTATATAAGTGTATATATGATTGCTGCGGACCAAATAATGTGTAATACATCGAAGGACATACGAGACCCCAAATTTGGTATGTGTCAATATTTTTTATACGCTACACTACAGTGTGGTACACACTTGTAATACTAAAAAACGAAGAGATAGAGACCCATAGTTTATTATCGATCGATCGTCATAGAATAACTTTCTGAGTCGATTTAGATATATCCGTCTCTCTGCCCATCTGTCTGTCTGTCTGTGTATTATTGTGTACAAAGTGCAGGTCGCAAATATATTGCAATCTGTACGAAAATTGGTACAGAGGCAGTTCTTAGACTAGAGATGATCCCTATTGGAAATGGGGCATATTCGTCCATGTTTTGATGAAGCCCCTATATAAAGGTCCCCACCGATGTCATTTCTTGACACTCTAGAGAACACATTTTTCAATGGATCTGGCTTAAACTTTAGAATTTATACTTTATATTGAACCTAATCGTATATAGTAAAAATGTGGCACATCGGTCCATGTTTTGATATATCCCCCACGTAAAGGTCCCCACCGATGCCACTTCTTGACGCTCTAGAGAACGGATTCTCCAATTGATCTGGCTGAAATTTGAGCATTCATACTTTATATTGGACCTAATAGTTTCTATTAAAAATGGGAAACTTCGGTCCAGGTTTTGATATAGCCCCCATATAATGGTCCCCACCGATGTCACTTCTTGACGTTTTAGAAAACACATTTTACAATTCATCTGGCCGAAATGTAAGAATTTCCACTTTATATTGGACCATGTTTTGGTATAGTCCCCATATAAATGTTCCCATCGATGCTATTTCCTGATGCTATAGAGAACGGATTCTTCAATTGATCTGGCTGAACAACAATCTGACTGGATTTAACAATTTACATTTTATATTTGACCTAATCGTCCATAGTAGTACTGGGGTAGGAGTATGTTTTGTCCATGTTTGGTATAGCTCCCTTATAAAGGTCCCCACCGACAGCACTTCTTGACGCTCCAGAGAACAACATTTTCAATTTGGTCGAAATTTAAATTAATCGTTCCTAGTGGAAATGGGAAACATCGGTCCATATTTTGATATTGCTCCCATATTAAGGTCCCTTCCGATTAGACTTCTTGGCGTTCTAGGCAATACATTTTTTAAATCATATCAAATAGGCACTGTTTTCTTCGTTAGGATGCTAGCTTTCAAAAACTGAAACAAAAAATTGTTTTCGATTTTTTATATTTGTCATAATTTTTTCGCGTTTTTTTTAATATTTTTTTTCTAATTGTATTTACGACAGTTCCCAACATTTGTTGCCATCATAATTGTCTTTAATTTAGAGGATTTAAACCCACTGGACTTATATGGTCCAAATACTAAAGGTATGTTCCATGAAAATTTTAATTTTAAAGAACAATTTTTTAAAAAAATCTTTAACATAAAAAAATATTTCGTATTCTTTTCATAAAATAGTATGCCTCAATCTACACAAAAAAGCTTTTAGGCCTCAGAAACAACAAAAATGTTTTTGTTACATAGCTTTCCTTACAAGGTTCTGACAATCGATTCTGATAGAGAGGGTAAAAAAAGAATATATTTGTATCGGCGTTTAGAAAGTTGAAAAATTTTGGCCTGAAACTTAAAAGAAACACTAAAAAACTGCCAAATTCCAGTCAAACCCCTCTTTATATGTATCGCTATTGCCCCGACCACTATGACGTATGAGTAATTTTAAGTAATTTTATTCACACATTCATAGGTACACTTTTCTCTTGTAACGGGTTTTCCAATAGGGATGATATGATTTTGAAGTGACGTTTCGGTCATTTGTAATATGTCATGATCTGTCATTTGTTTTTCATTGTATTCAGTAGTGTTTATAATTTCAACATGGAAAGATATACGCAAGAACAACATTTACAAATTATTCAGTTTTATTATCAAAATAATCGTTCTCCAATTGCAACTTTTCGTGCTCTAAGTTAATTTTTTTAAATAAAAAAAAAAAACACTTTCCAGTCCACCTACGACCTTGACACCCATTAGCAATATTTTAGCTCTCGTTAGGAGCTATCCTTTTGCCATTGACCGATTGTGGCTAGGTGTCACACAGCAAATGAAACAATTGAATTGTTGCGAGAAAAGTTTGGAGATTCGATTATTTCAAGAAATTTTGATATTGAATTGGCTCCAAGAAGTTGTGATTTAACACCATTAGACTATATGTTGTGGGGTTATTTGAAGTCATTGGTCTTTCGAAACAAACCAGACTCTCTTCAAGACTTGTAGTCAATATTGAACGTGCCATTCATGACATACGACTTAATTTAGTGGAAAAAGTGCACGAAAATTGGGTTCATCGAATTCGTTTCCGCAGAAGAAGTCGTAGAGGCCATTTGAATGACGTTTTATTTAGAACTTAATTGTATCGATTGTACTTCACATTAAATAAAAAACTTTTGAATTTCCTTAACAATAAGTGTGTTTTGTTTTCAAAGAAATCATATCACTCTTATTGGAAAACCCGTTACATTTATATAATATTTAGTCACAATGGAGGCAATTGTTGTTCTTCTGTTAGGGGATTCCCCTTTGCTGAATTTGTTACAGTTCGGTTAACAAATTTGGTTTCTACGGTGCTATACAAGGGCTGAACTTTTTATGTTTTTTTATGAAATGCCTCATATTCATATTTCTATTTGTATTACGAGTAATATAATATATTTAGCTTCTGTGTGTGTATGTGCGTATTCATGACAGTGTATTTGTATACATTTTTAATATATAAATTCTTTTTTATATTTTTCTGCATAAAAGTCTTTAGCTTTTTTCTCTTGCTCGCTCGTTCTCTCCGTACGCGTGTGTGTGTCTTACTAAATTTATTGTTTCTAAATTGTCGTATTCACAGGATGTATATAAATTTTCATTTGTCGCTCGTTCAAGATGGATTAAAATTTTCTTTGCTCCACTCACACAGTGAGTGTGCGTGTGTAAGTGACAAGAAAATACGATTTTATGCTTCGCATGGAGATGTTTTGTTGTTGTTGTGTTGTTGCTGTTATTCATTCATGCTCTGACAAGTCTCTATTGTATGCTATTGCTATATATATATGCATGAGTGTACTGTCACTGGTGACAGCTGAAGTAATTAAGCTCTTTTGTTTATTAATACATTCTGAAAGACTTGCAAAATTTATTGGCAGAAAAAAATCTTTGATTGAAATTTAACAGAATTTTTTGTCGTCATGCATTGAGCAAAATATTCAAATGCATACTATTTTAAAAATTCAAAATAAAATGTAGTTGTAATTTTCTATATATGGATGGGTAAACATGAAACAAGTTTCTTAAAAAATTTTGGAAGGTGGAGATTTTTTAGAATTTTTTTAATAATCTGGATGAGAATTTGAAAAAAAAATAAAACAAAATTTTAATTTTTTCACACGATAATTCCGACTAAATTTTTTGGAGAGTACTTAGAAAATTTCCCGTTTTCCTTAAAATGCTAAGCCGATTCGACTGAAATTTCGCAATTACGTCCGAAAAACTTGCTTAATCCTATTTAAATCATTACACAGTACAACACATGATTTTAGGACTCCATTCTGAGAATTGGTCGTAAAAGTAGCCCCAAAAATAGCAACTTCTGCATCATTCGTTTAGTCAAGTTGTCTCAATTAATAGTTTAGCGGTCATACGAATTTTTTGCTGAAGTTGGATTTTTGGCACCATTTCTATATTTTAACATGGTTATATCTCGGTAATCCGTACGGAATATATATTTTGTGTCTGAAGCAAAGTTATAGATATTGAATAGGAGAAAAAAAGGCAAAACAAAAACAAAATCAAAACAACAAAAAACCTTCCAGTGCCTTAAAAATCGCAAAATAGCTATTTTTTTTAAATGTTTTCCCCATTTTTCAGCTCTTTTGCTCAATAGCTGGATTACAAAACCAGAAATATGCTGTTTTTTTTGGAAGTGACTATTTACAATACCGTAAGGACGTTTCGCCGATGTTCTATAGGAAATGGTATAATAAAAATGCAGAACATAGAAACACAGGAGCATAAACGCTCATAAATGTGCGTGGACGATGAATTGCTATTCCTTTTCCTCCGTTCAAAGTCAATTAAAACGGGAAAAGGGAAGTGGACTTTTTTATTGACGTGTGTTTTTCCGTTGGCTACCTGTGACTTTTCTACAGAAATTCCACCACATTTATGAGTCCTTAATTTTTTTTGTAAAGTTTTGATCATAAATTATGATAAGTAGCTGTCAATAAAATCTTAATAAATAAGTAGTATTTATAGGTGTTCATTGATCGATGTTTGTCATGCAACAAGTGACGACGAACACGAAAATTAGAATTTTAAATTTAGAGTGAACAACATTTTAAAAAGCAGAAAATCATTCAAAATCGAACCATTAAAACCACCTATGTGTATGGGACGCATTGAAACAGGTCATCGAAGTCGTTTTAGGAAAGAACCATGTACAGCGAGATGACACAAGGACACAAGTGGACAAATTGTTGTATTAATTTGAAAAAATCATTGCATACATGACGTTAAAATTGCATTTTATGCATTTCCACCTTAATACCTTTTTGGCACAATTACCTCAGGAATCGGACGAACAAGGAGAGAGGTTCCATCAGGTGACCATGCTAATGGAAAAGCGATTCAAAGGCAACAAATTAGATGTATTGCTTCTTGTGGTTTGTTGGTGGTCTTCTAAAATTATGCAGTTTGAAGATGAAAACACCGAAGATGACACTGAACTTGGTGAGTATGACACTGAAATTGCTTAAGGTGTTTATACCCTACACCACACTGTGGTACAGGGTATTATGGCTTTGTGCATTTGTTTGTAACACTCAAAAGGAGAAGAGATAGACCCATTGTTTATTATACCGATCGACTTGTCCGTCTGTCTGTCCGTCTGTCTGTCCGTCTGTAGATGTATTCTTGTAATCAAAGTACAGGTCGCAATTATGGAAAGATCTCAACGAAACTTTGCACATATCTTTTTTTAGGCCCAAGGACGATCCCTATTGAATTTGGTTAAAATCGGTTCAGATTTACATATAGCTCCCATATATATGTACCTCCGATTTGGCATATATGCACTGTATAAGCAACATTTTGTAACCGATTTGTACAAAAATTGACAGAGAGTAGTCTCGTGATACACTTAGATACAATACAAAATTTGGGGGAAATCGGTTCAGATTTAGATATAGCCCCCATATATATGTTGCACCCGATTTGACATGTAAGTGCTGTAGAAACTGTATTTTATATCCAATCAGTACGAAATTCGGCAGAAAGAGGTTTCTTATTACATGAAGGAATACTGCCAAATTCTGAGAAAATCGGTTCAGATTTAGATATAGCCCCCATATATATGTTACCCCCGATTTGAAATTCAATAGCTGTAGAAACTGTATTTTATATCCGATCACAGCGAAATTCGGCAGAAAGAGGTTTCTTATTACACGAAGGAATACTGCCAAATCTGGAGAAAATCGGTTCAGATTTAGATATAGCCCCCATATATATGTTAGCACCGATTTGACATTCAAGCGCTGTAGAGACTGTAATTTATATATATTTCGTATATCAGTACGAAATTCGACAGAAAGAGGTTTCTCAATTTAGGAACGAATATTGCTTAATTTAGCGATTATCGGTTCAGAATTAGATATATCCACATATATATGTTCTTACCCATTTACCAATTATTCCAAATTATTATCGCAATAACCCTTATCGCATTGTTAGGGAGGTGTAGGGTGTTATATAGTCGGCCCCGCCCGACTTTCTGCCTTTCCTTACTGATTTTTGTATTAATATAATCGTGAATTTTTACATCCACAGCACGACTCAATAACGCCTTTACCAAAAATATTCCACTTAGAACAAAAAAATTAAATTGACTCACGGGGGTTTAAGGACGACTCTTGTGTTGATTTTGTCGTTCATTTTGTTCAGATTGATCATAATCTTGACGGAGATACCGCAAATTATATGTATATCACCCGCGGCATTGGGAAATTTATCCGTCTAAACAAACTAAAGAGTTTTGGTACTCACAACTAATTAATTTGGATGTGGCATAAATTTCTACAAGATTAGAAAGGTCCTTGGTATCCGGCATTCATTTCCCCAAAATATTTTTTTGTTCTGTAACTTTTGACTGGGCGCAATCTACCAAAATGTATTTTCTGAGTATGGTGGACGTCGAACTAGGACGTATTCCACATATAATTAATTTCAAATCACAGCTCCAGAAAGTGAAATTATTTGCATGTGCAAAAAATAATTTGCAATATTTTCCGTATGATCAATTGCCAATTAAAGCTAATGAGTTATTTAGATTCTTGCAAGTGTTTCGGAAATAATTGCGTATTTTGCAATCGAATCGGTTTAATATTTCAAAAAAAATAAAATTTTCTAATTGCTTTATTTTTTCCTAATTCTCAACAAAATTATTAAAAAATTTCCAAAAAAAAATCTTGACCTTCCAAACATTTTTGACACACTTGTTCTGTTTGGTACGATACATATTTTTAATATGATGTGAAAGAGATTTTTCTAACGTCTTTAACCAAAAGTGTCAGAAATGCGAAATTTCAAAAATTGCCTTACATACAATTTTCCAAATTCACGGATTAATTCTTTGAAATTGAATATATGTATATCTCTTTTGAAATATTAAATTATTGGCCATCATAGGAAGCAAATAATCTCTGTGTATAAAAAAAATCTTTAATAAACATATAATTTTTCAATGTGTATCTTACAATGAAAATATGTTATAACATTCTATTCCTGAAATACACTGCATTAAATTGCGTTTGATGAGTGCTTGACAGATTTATAATTAAAATTTCTAATTCCATTTATGAGTTGTGCGAACCTATCAAGCATTTAGTTGTTTCTTTTAATTGAAATATAAATTAAATGTACGTATGTATGTAGATATCTATATATATAAAAATGAAACGGTCCATCTGTGTAATGGCATCACGTCAGAACGGCTGGAGCGATTTGGATGATTTTTTTTTTATTCGATTCTAAATTTTCACGAGATGGTTTATATAGAAATTATAAAAAAAATTAATTGGACAAAGGGGCGTGGTACCTCCCATACAAATCGCAGGTTAAAAATCCGATATTTCTGCTCCTATTATAGGTATAGTGCTGAAATTTTGTTTGTATGCATTTAATGGCAGATTATGTGAATTTTCCAAAAATGGGCGGAATCGGACCAATGGGCGTGGCCCCGCCCATATAAGCCAAATTTTGAAATTGAGATATTTTGCACAATTTGTTAGCGAGAGTGCTGGAATTTTGTGTATATGTAAACGGTGGCAGTCTACGTGATTGGTCCAAAAATGGGCGGGATCGGACCAATGGGCGTGGCCCCGCCCACATAGACAAAATTTTGATATCTTGCACAATTTGCTAGCGGGAGTGCTGCAATGTTGCGTATATGTATCTGGTGGCATTCTACGTAATTGGTGAAAAAATGGGCGGGACCGGACCAATGGGCGTGGCCCCGCCCATATAAGCCAAATTTTGAAATTGAGATATATTGCACAATTTGTTAGCGAGAGTGCTGGAATTTTGTGTATATGTAAACGGTGGCAGTCTACGTGATTGATCCAAAAACGGGCGGGATCGAACCAATGGGCGTGGCACCGCCTATATAAGCCAAATTTAAAAAATGTGATATCTTGCACAATTTGTTAGCGAGAGACCTGGAATTTTGTGTATATATATCCGTTGGCGATCTACGTGATTGGTCCAAAAATGGGCGGGTTCGGACCAATAGGCGTGGCCCCGCCCACAATGACCAAATTTTGAAATTTTTATATCTTGCACAATTTGCTATCGGGAGTGCTGCAATGTTGTGTATATGTATCTGGTGGCATTCTACGTAATTGGTCAGAAAATGGGCGGGATCGGACCAATGGGCGTGGCCCCGCCCTTATAAGCCAAATTTTGAAATTGATATAACTTGCACAATTTTTTATCTAGAGTGCAGTCATGTTGTAGATATGTATCTGGTGACAGTCCACGTGATTGGTCCAAAAATTGGCGGGATCTGACCAATGGGCGGGCCACCGCCCATATAAGCCAAATTTTGAAATTGATTTATCTTGCTCATTTTGTTAGCGAGAGTGTTGAAATTTTGCGTATATGTATCTGGTAGCAGTCTACGTGATTGGCTTTCAAATGGGCGGAATAGGACCAGTGGGCGTGGCCCAGCCCATATTTTGATATATCTTGCAAGTATTATATAGGAAATACATGAACAAAAATGCTCGGTATGCGATAATTACAGCTGCTCACTCCATACAATCGCAATATGATAATGTGATGCAATATCAATGAAACAAGAATTTGGAAATTTTATAAGTATACATTTCTATTTTCTGGACTTTCCACTGAATTCGGTATTTTTTCATTCAGTGAATTTATTACTAATACCAGTAAGGAAAGGCAGAAAGTCGGGCGGGGCCGACTATATAATACCCTACACCTCCCTAACAATGCGATAAGGGTCATTGCGATAATAATTTGGAATAATTGGTAAATGTATTTTGAACCGATAATCGCAAAATTAAGCAATATTCGTTCCTAAATTGAGAAAAATCTTTCTGGAGAACTTTGTAATGATCGGAAGTAAAGTACAACTTCTTTGTAACCAAATCTGGAGGAACATATATATGGAGGTTATATATAAATCTGAATCGATTTTCCTAGAATACTCATTCATGTAAAATAGAAACCTGTTTCTGTCGAATTTCGTACTGATCGGATATAAAACACAGTCTCTACAGCGCTTACATGTCAAATTGGGGGTAACATATATATATGGGGGCTATATCTAAATCTGAACTGATTTTCTCCGAATTTTGCGGCATTCCTTCATGTAATAAGAAACCTCTTTCTGCCGAATTTCTTACTGATCGGATATAAAATACAGTTTCTACAGCGCTTGAATTTCAAATCGGGGGTAACATATATATGGGGACTATATCTAAATCTGAACCGATTTTCTCCGAATTTGGCAGTATTCCTTCATGTAATAACAAACCTCTTTCTGCCGAATTTCGTACTGATCGGATATAAAATACAGTTTCTACAGCGCGAATTTTGACATGTGCAGCGAAGCGCACCGGGCTCAGCTAGTATTATAATATAAATATATAGGTCGGACGACAAAATCTTGTGAATAGATTTTGCTGCGACGGATCAAGGACTCTTGTGGGATTTGAGCTCAACTTCATAGTGAGTTTAATTATTCCACAGGCAATCACAATTTTGGTGGTAATGTCTACAATTCGAAAGCCCAGTAAAGAAAGGCCAAAGTCGGGCGGTGCCATCTATATGATACCCTACACCACTCTAGTAAGATTGGATAACAATGAAATATCCAGTGCATATTTCTACTAAAATTTTTTAACAAAATTTATATTTGAAACGTGTCTGTCTCTTTAGCCAAATCGGACGAAACATATATGTGGGGAATAAGCTAAATCTGAACCGATTTCCTTCAAATTCGGCAATGTAGATCCATGAATCAAGAAACTCTACCATGCTAAATTTCAAAACAATTGGATGTAAAATACAGCTTATATAGTGAAAAAGTGCACAAATCGGACGAAACATATATATATATATATATATATATATATGAGCGCCCCAGTAGGTGAGTTGGTAGCGAGCTCGCCTATGAGTTTGGGGGTCGTGGGTTCGATTCCCACCAGAGGCTCTGGTCTGTCGCAACAAAAATTAACAAGCAACATGGTCTTTGTCACCCTGCTTCTCCCTGGACCTTAAAATTAGAATATAAATTTACTTTGTATTGTAATTCATATAAATAAATAAATAAAAATATATATATATATGTATATGGGAGCTATAACTAAATCTGAACCGATGTTCTTCAAATTGAGCAATGTTGATCCATAGATAGACAAACTCTACCATGCTAAATTGCAAATCAATTGGGTGTAAAATCTAGTTTCTATAGGGCTAATGGGACAAATCGAACGAAATATATATAACTAACTAAATCTTATCCGTTTTTTCAAATTCGGCAATGTTAAGATGCTAAATTTTAAAGCGATTGGACTACAGCTTTTATAGGTCTAATTATGCTTTTTAACGCCAGTCGTAGCGAACGGACGTGTTATTGCAGAGTGGATAGTTTCTCAACTTATTACGAAGTACATATTCATCTACCTACTACGCAACGTGTGTTGTTAACGTGGGGGTTGAATTGGTTACATCGGTCTCAGGACAGACATTTCGGAAGAAGTCTGGAATGCCAACATCGACGTACCTATTACACTAGCCAACAGTCGTTTTGTTATTTGGTTCTAGCATAGTTTTTCTCATTGATTTTGACATACTGAACACGAAAATGAGTTTTAAAAATTTTTCTGTCGATTGGTTTTCGAGATACAAATTTTTGAACTTTTTTTTTAAATTTTTGGAGGTACACTTACAATTTTGAGCATATCTTTCGTCTTCTTTGACGTATTTGATCCTACTACTACTCAAATTAAAGCAAATTGAGCCGCCTACAACATATTCTCAGAAAATTTTCAAAGCGGGTGAGTAGTTTTGATGTTGGCGGCTTAAAAAGGTTAAAAAACTGCGTTTTTTTAGTAAAAATGTGGCAGAAAAATTCATATAAAAATTCATATAAAATATAAAACGCGATGCTAACAGCGATTTTGGTTTTTTTACGTATAGCTGTCATTTTTCCAAAGAAAATAAGCACTTACTTAACAAAATCTGACAACAAATGGCGGACTTATAATTTTTTTGGTAAAAGACCGAAATTCCGCTATTTCACGATATTTTGATTTTCATTATTTGCACAGACGAATAAATACATTTGAACTTAATTTAAAATAAACAAATTAGTCTTAGTATATTATTTTTTAATTTATTTAGAGCACTACATACTCAATGTATGGCACAATTAGAAATGGATGTGCCAGGTTAGCTAAACTAACGAAATTAACCAAATCAACGCCCAAAAAAAATGAGTAGGAACAAATATATAACTGTACATTTTATGCCATGTGGAAAAACAGCTGACTTCTTCTTTGTTTTTTGTATTCGCTGCAATTGGTCTCACGTATTAGGGTCCAAATGTAGTCACCCATCATAGCCGTGTCATAGATGCCCTGATAGCGTCGTTCCATAGCCTTCAATTCCTGATGAAAGCGCTCGCCGTGTTCGTCGCTCACGTCTCCTAAATTCTCAGGGAAAAAATCAAAATGAGAATGCAGAAAGTGTATTTTAAGTGACATGTGCACTCCTACCCAAAAATGAAAAAAAACGAGAATTAAAACGCTATTTAAATTAACATTTGTTTCAAAAAAAACCTACCCATTGCTTCATAGTTCTTTACCAGATCCTCAACTATGTCCTTATAATTATCGCTTTTGTTGTTTCCTAAAAAGTTTTCTACAACAAGCCTGAAGGAATTCCATGCTGCGGCTTCGATGGGTGATAACAGCTTCGGGAATGTTTCATCTTTCAACATTTTTTTTATCTCGGGTCCTGCGAAGACTCCTTCTTTAATTTTTGCCAGCGAAAGGTAAGGGAAAATTTACCGTAAATAGGCAAAAGCTTCACCTTCTTTGTCCAATTTTTTGGCAACATTTTTTATCAAACCCAATTTTATGTGCAGCGGCGGAAGTATTATATTTTCACGGTTCTCTATTAGTGGTTTGCGCTGAACATTCGCTTCTCCAACTACAGGTTTCGTTTGTTCCGGCCATTTTTTTGAATATAATGCTGATCATCAGCGCGGCTATTCCAAAGGCACAGAAAACAGCAATGTCGCGTATAGCCTCCTTGGAGTCCACACAGAATGGCCACAACTTTGAGGTCGGCGCATATTTTCTAATTATATTTGCTATACTCTATGCATTTCAGCAAAATGTTCATAGTTTCATAGTTCTCCTTTGAATGAACCGCATGAGCAATAGGAAGAGATGGCTTTTCATTCCCATTATGTAAGAGAACTGCCTTCAAGCTCTCTTTGTTGCTGTCAATAAACAACCTCCATTCATTGGGGTTGTGAATTTGGTGAAGCTCTTGGAACAAGCCGGAAATGTCGCTGCAAAAACATATTTCGTCTTTCTTTGTATAAAATTTTGCATACTGCTGGTGACGCTTCCTGTACGCTGTTACTTTCACTTCTGAATCCGCAAATCCACACTGTACCATCCGAGACGCAAAAAGTTCGGATTTCTCCTTAGTGAGACCAAAATCGCGCACCCAATCGTTTAGTTCGGCCTGTGACAGTAATTTTCGCTTTCTGCACGCCCCAAATTCGCTTGCACTTGACTCGGACTCTTGATCTGACGATTCTGCTTTTTGAAGAGATGCACCAGGGCACACTGGTTATGGTACATCATTCGAATGTGGTACTGGAAGTGCAAACGATCCCACTTGAGCGTAGTTCCATTTTAAAAATCTCCCTACCCCACTGTTTGTGGTGAGGCAAAAACAATAGTCTGTGGTATGGCATAGCGGCTTTTTCCACATCATTGGTGTATCGAATTTCATATGGCGCCTAAAATTAAAATAAATTACTATATTTTCTTTGCTTAATGTGTTTAAATAAAAATTCTTACCTTCCGCCAGCTGCCCAGTTGGTTAGGATTATATAGCAAAGATCACATAGCGACTTAGGTGTCCATGGTTCTGTGATATTTGGTGAAATACCAAAATAATTCAAATAGTGCAATTGCACTGCTGGAGTAAACGTGTGTGCGTGATTATTCTTTATAAACTCGCCACAAACATTGCAGAAATTGTCTGGATTGTTCAAACACTCGAACACACGTAGTCTTTTACTCATCGTCTTACTTGTTGGGTAGGTAGAAAAAGTTTCCAAATAATGTGGGGGAATTTCTGTAAAAAAATCCGATACAGGTAGCCATCGGGAAAACACACATCAATAAAAAAAGTGTAATTCCCTTTTTTCCCTTTAATTGACTGTTAACGGAGTAGCAGTCATAAAGGAACACGAAGAGCGTCCACGCACATTCAGAAGCGTATATTACTCTGCAACCACAATCATAAAAATTAAATAACTATTTGTGTATTACTTAATTTTTTTAATTCTGAGAATCATAAAAATTACGTAAACGTTTTTTCTAAACAATTTTGTACATGTAAAGTGGGTTTGCCAAAATTCGTATCGTAAAATGCACCTGTGTTTCTATGTTCTGCATTTTCATTATACCATTTTCGGCAAAACGTCCCTACGGTATTGTAAATAGGTTTTTTACAATTATGAAATATTTGTGTTATTAATATTAATTTAACATTTTTATCAAAACTGCAAAGTGCTGCGACATTTGAAAAAAATTTCCAAAAAAAAAATTGCTGATTTCACTAAATTTTTGAAATTTCACGTCCCTTGCCAGAACAGAAGACATTAACCCAGGGTGGTGAAATTTTGAACAGAAGTAACTTATGTATAGGAGCAACTGTTCCATTCTATTCCAAAAGGATTATAAAAAACTTGCTTTTTCGATCCCTCCTAGTAGGTTAGCTGTGCAAATAATGAAAATCAAAATATCGTGAAATAGCGGAATTTCGGTCTTATACCAAAAAAATTATAAGTCCGCCATTTGTTGTCAGATTTTGTTAAGTAAGTGCTTATTTTCTTTGGAAAAATGCCAGCTATACGTAAAAAAACCAAAATCGCTGTTAGCATCGCGTTTTATATTTTATATGAATTTTTCTGCCACATTTTTACTAAAAAAACGCAGTTTTTTAACCTTTTTAAGCCGCCAACATCAAAACTACTCACCCGATTTGAGAATGAGTTGTAGACGGCTCAGTTTGCTTTAATTTGAGTAGTAGTAGGATCAAATACGTCAAAGAAGACGAAAGATATGCTCAAAATTGTAAGTGTACCTCCAAAAGAAAAAGTATGCTAGAAACAAATAACAGAGTAAATTTTGTTATTTGTGACCTAGTGTTACGGGCAAATACTGGCTATGAGGGTCTCCCTCAAAAATGTATGATTAACCCAGATGAAGTAAATGATATTAGAGTGCAGGGAAAAATAAACCCAGTGCTGGCGGAAAGCGTTGATTTACTCGCGAGTCACGTGTCATCGTTATGAAACAATCGTGAGCAAGTAACTTCTACGTGGTTGGGTGCCTCGGATCCCTTAGTCGAAATAGATACAAGAGAGCAAATCTAGGCTTTGGCAAAAGAAACGATGAGGAAGATAAAGAAAACCCAAGCAACGCCAGCTTTTAAAAGCTAGTGGGAACTATGAGTCATCAAGTGATAACAATATTACTTTTGTTGAAAATCGGAAAAGACTGTCAGGGGCACAAAGAAGGAGACTGAATAAGGTGAACCGTCAGAAGATATTACAGGATGAATCTGACTTTTCTACATCTATTAAAAAAGTCAGAAGACCATAGCGATGATAATTCAATTAAGAAGAAAAAAGCTAATCGACGACTAGCACTTCGGAGAAACCTATTCAATGTACCAACAAAGGAGTCCCTTTTCAGAATCCGTTAATGGTGGGAGGTGAAGTTGATCCTGTTGTGGAGAAGGTGAGCAAGTCCACCAAACCATTCATAGAGGAGTGGGCCTCAAACAAGAAGTCCAACCCTAAAGGAAAAGCACGCTGGCTATCAAAAAGGGTAAGGAAGCGCCATCTTATTCTCAAATAGCCAAAAAAACATATCCAGAACGAACTATACTATGCCATAATTTATAGCAATAGTGCGTCTGGAAGAATTCCCGAAGAGCAAAAAAGTAACGAACAATCCAAGTAATGAGTTGCAAGTTTGAGATGGGCGTTTTGATGCTGAAACTGTCATCACAATGTCGCGCCGATGTCCTCGAAAAACCATTGGAGAGCATCCCCTCACCTTGGGACGGCGCAAAGCTGAAACTGGTACGGAAAAGCGACCTCCCTGTACTCATAAAACCATTTTTCCATGTCAGAGGATGGGCCAGTGTGGTACCGTCAGAGCGCATACTCAGTGTCATTGGCAAACGAGATTCGAACCTTAAAGTGGCGAAGTGGAAGTCTGAAATACTGACACCAATAAAAGGGGACAAGCACTTATAGAATTATTGAATACAAACAATCTTCTAACTCTCAATATAGGGAACACCGCGACCATTGTTAATTAAATTAGGGAAGAAGTATTAGATATAACTATATGCTCTGAAAATCTCTTTGATGAGATCCTTGAGTGGAGGGTTTAAGATGAACACTCCTATTCGGACAACCGTTATACAAGGTTTAAAATTGCACGGCCACCGCCTGTCCCAATAAGTTTCCGTAATAAGGCTAAAACCGACTGGACTAAATTCGGCAATCTAGTTAGAAATCGATTGGGGCAGCCTACACGCGATTATCCATGTGCAGAAGACATTGATATCAATGTGAAGAAGATTACCGAGGCTCTTGTTAAATAATTCGAAGATAGTTGCCCGCTTCGAGAAAGGAAATCTGCATATGAGAAACCCTGGGTGACAGGGCAAATAGCTCGATTGGCAAGGATGTCCGCAGAGTTTACAACAGAACTCGACGTAAAAAACAATCAATATATTGGGACGACTACCACAAATGACTCAAACGATACAATAAAATCATTACATCGGCGAAACGTAACTCCTGGAGGCTTTTCTGTGAGCAAATAGACGGCGTTAACTGCATGTCTCAAATAAAAAAGTTCCTCTCAAAAATTCATATCCAAACCGAAACACTGGTGGATGACACGGGTAAAAGGATGGAAAGTAAGGCTCTTGATTAAAACTCATTTTCCGACTGGTAATGCTGAGCCAACAGAGGAACAGTTACAGAACGAGAATGTGATGCATCAATTACCTATTACGGATATAACAGATGCTATGGTTAAGGAAGCAATAAAAAGCTTCTCTCCTTTCAAGGCTGCCGGACCGGACGGAATATTTCCAGTGCTTCTTCAGAATGAGGTGGATCTGGTATCAACTTATCTGTCTGGAGTTTTCACTGCATGTCTAACTCATGCATATACCCCAACAAATTGGTAGGAATCAAGGGTGGTCTTCATACCCAAGCCTAGTAAGGCGAGTTAAACGATCCCAAAGGCTTGTCGACCTGTTAGCCTAACACGACATGGTCAAAAGTAAGATAGCGGATGAAAAGCTAAAATTCAAGCAACACGCATATGTTTAGGGAGATTAGTTGAAACAACTCTACATGTTGTAGTCCACCGCATAGAACAGTCCTTCAGTGAAGAAATTTAGACTACTGCCGTTTGTATAGACATTGAAGGCGCTTTTAACAACATTCCGACCGATAAACTTATCCAGTCCCTAGACGAGTTTCAGGTTGACCGGGCGCTAAAAAACGGGCATATTGTTGCTAAGGAATAGGTGGATTATTTGTGGGTCATATGATGTAAAAATTAGAGCCAAGTTAAATCGTGGTATACCTCAGGGTGAATTTTATCGCCCCTCCTATGGATTACGACGATACACAGTCTCCTTAGAGCCCTCACTTACCAGTCTGTTATGCAGACGACGTTAAATTACTTTAAAGGGGCACACGTCCAAACCAACTGTGCAGAAGAGCTCAGGAGGCACTTAACATAGCATATAAGTGGACACAACCAACCAGAAATTAACCCAGAAATATGTCTATTTACAAGGAAAACGAAGAACCATTATTTTACCGTGCCTCGATTCCTGGATAAGAAAGATCATATTGAAGAAAGAGATACCAAGGCCCACAGAAGTTGGTCGCTGTGCAGAAGAGCTATAGGTTCACAATGGGGACTACGTCCAAATATGACACACTGTCTTTACATGAGCCTGATTAGACCAATAATAACTTACGCCTCTGTAGTGTGATGGACTTCAAATTCAATAGGCTTCTATCCAGGTTCCAAAGACTCCTATCTGCAAAATTTCTGCACGATCGGAGTGAAATTGCGACCTGTACTCAATGAACAATTTTAGATGAACAGACGGACGGAATTTTTCTGACGTGTTGGAAGCCTAAGCAACTTCTACTTTGCTGGCATGTTTTTTGGGTACTTAAGCGATGCGGCGACACGTCCATTCCAATCTATCTCTGCTACGAGCAACATCTAATCTAAACCTAATCTTAATCTAAACATTGTTAAAAAAAAACTTGAAATAAACTAAAGTGAGAACACAACAGAAAATGTAATGCTTTGACTGCATAACCTTACCACTAAACAGATAAGGCCTTTCTTGTAAACTAAACTAAAAATATTGAAAGTGAAAATAAAAGCTATTGTTAAAACTTAAATGCAAAGAAGTGTTTAATTTAGAGTTAACAAATGGCTAAGGGGAAAACTTACCACGCCGTCCTCCCCGGTAAACCATCAGCAGCCGTACGACGGACAGTCGAGACACCACCAACCAACTAAGCTCACCCAGGAGCCCTGCAAGCAGTTTCCAACGGCCAGAGGTCACCACAGCAAGACTCCAAGGAAGACCAAGACGACATCTCCACCGCAGTACCGGCATCCAATGACGAAGTACCAGCCTGTAAACATCTATACCGGTGAGATTCCGACTAACGAAGGTTCCAGCGAACACACCGCCAGCCCCCTTAGACACCAGAAGCCACAAGAGACCCTCTTCAGCGGGATCCTAGCTGAACACATACCCTGTACCACAGTGTGGGATTATAGTACTCAGACTCTAAAGTAACACCCAATTGTATTGGTTTTATATCTCATTCTTAAATCTTTCAA
The DNA here is from genome assembly GCA_963930755.1 of Eudasyphora cyanicolor. Taxonomy (NCBI): domain Eukaryota; kingdom Metazoa; phylum Arthropoda; class Insecta; order Diptera; family Muscidae; genus Eudasyphora; species Eudasyphora cyanicolor. The sequence continues at coordinate 64,364,389 of OZ005737.1, forward strand.
AAATGCACGTGTAACAATTTCTTAATTATATTTTCTTAAATCAATTTAAAGGAGTTTCTTCGCCTAGTAGCTCCAACTCTTGTTTGCGTCCAGTGATTTTAATTATGCATCTATTTATTACTTAGTTTTTGAAGTTTCTGTTTGTGATTTGCCAATCTTCCATCATTAAATATTAAATACAAAATTCATCGAACTCCTCAAGGACTACTTAGTGTTTCGTGTGCCTTCGTTGGCATATCCTCAGGAAATTTATTAAATAATCTTTCGAATACATCCGGGGGCGTTCGTTAATGACAAAATCATTCATACATATAAGCAAATTTTAAATTATCATCCAGAAGAAGATGACGACGAAGAGGAAGAAGAGTAAGTATTGACAAATTGCTCTGCATTTTATATGACAGCTGTAGATGTAAATTGAGTTATTATCCGAACAACAAAACATGTCCAAGCCCACGCGCCTTCTCTCCTTCTTATCCTACTCCACCACCCAACGACCACTTCATTCTTCACTCCCGTATAACGAAACTAACCTAATTGGCAAATTTGCCTGGAAGGTCATTTAGGTCATTAATGTTGTGTTAGACGAGAGGCAACATCATTTCAAACACATTTTAGATGTGTGACACCCCTGAGGCATATTTAGAGCAGTTTAAATAAAATCTCTTCTTAAAGTAATTTATCTTTTGTCCACATACTTAGGGTTCAGCATGTTCACACATAGCATATGAACATTTACTCGTACATTTTCTTTTTGGTTCAGGTATAAAATATGAATATACTCGTCGTATGGATGGGGTACATAATTTACATTGTATTGTGTTGTTGGAAATATCATTATAATAATATTATTTAAAATATTCTTAATGTATTCAATGTGCGTGAGATGTAAGTGAAGAATATTTAAGTCTAAGTTACGAAGATGATGACAGTGGTGGTAACCAACATGTTTACAACAAGGGCAAGTCTAAAGAGCCTACCCGACACGTACTATCGAATCGACCCTACATTTCCATGAATTCACTATGGTGGCCTTTCTGAGAATAGAGGGGTTTTTAACAACAGATTTAACTTAGATGCGGCAATTTCGACTCTTTCGAATCTACGTTTAACAGCAAGTCTCGGACCACAACTCTAACAAGGTGTAAACAGAGGGACCCCTCCAGGAGGAGTACTGTCTCCACTAATTTGGAATCTAGCGGATAATTCGTTAGATCTGTTAGATCTGCAACGTTGTTCTGTAAGTTCGTGACATACATAACACTATGCAACAAAAAAATGTGTATACACTACACCGCACTGTGGTACAGGGTATTATAAGTTTGTTTTAAATGTTTGTAACACATAGAAATACTTCAGCTAGACCAACCTTAAAGTATTCAGATCGATTCAGAATCACTAGCTGAATCGATTTAATCATGTCTGTCCGTCCGTCAGTCTATCTAAAGTTGTCGTTGAGTACTGGTCGTAATTTCACTCCGCTCGTGCTGAAATTGCAGTTGGGAGTCTTTCGTACCTAGAAAGAAGCCTATTGAATTTGAAGAAAATCGGTTTGGATTTAGATATAGCTCATGTTTCATCCGATTTGGCTCTTTAGCCCTATGAAAGGTGTATTTAACATTCAATTCTTTTGAAATTATGCATGGAACGAGGGTATATGAGTATTGTTAATCTATGGACCGAATTTGAAGCAAACCTGTTCAAATTTCGCTATAGCCCCCATATATATATTTCGTGTGATTTGGCTCTTTACCCCTATATAAACAGTAATTTATATCCAATTGTTCTGAAATTAGCGTGGTAGAGTTTGTTGATGTATGGACCAACATGGCTGAATTTGAAGAATATCGGTTCAGATGTAGCTATTGCCTCCATATATATGTATCGTCCGATTTGGCCCTTTAACCTTATAGAATCTGTATTTTACATTCAATTGTTTTGAAATTTAGCATGGCAGAGTTTATTGATCTATAGATCAATATTGTCAAATTTGAAGAAAATCTGTTCAGATATAGCTCCCATATACAGGGTGGCTGATATGCATTGCAACCAACTTCAGGTTGCTATCATTTCTAAACCGGTAGTCTGATAGCTGACAGATTTATTTCAGTGACAGTTCAGTTTATTGTTTACAAGCTTACAAAAGCATTTTGATCTATTGCATTCAGAAAAAAAGTTATTCGTGATGGAAATCAAGCGTGATAGTGTGATTGCTTTATATTTGGGTGGAAAAACACAAGTGGCTATCGTTAGAGCCCTCCAGCATTTAAATGTGAATAAATCTTTTGTTTCTCGTAACATTGCTCGTTACCGTGATACTGGCAGTGTTGCAAAAAGTGGACGAAAAAAACGGTAACAACACCAGAAATGATCAGAAAAGTGTAGGCCAGATTTGATCGAAATCCACGCCGAAGTGGTAGAAAAATTGCTCGTGAGCTGAACATATCGGATACAACACATATTAAAAAATGAGCTTGGACTAAAGCCATTGAAGTTCCAAAAAGTGCAAGAGCTCACCGATGCACAAAAAAAGTTAGACTGGAAAGAGCCAAGAAGTTGCTTCGCTAGCACGAAAGTGGCCAGTTACCACTTTCGTACAGCGTGTGATGGCTTTGTCGGCCGTTTGAAGGCCATAATTCGTGCCAAAGGTGGCAAATTCGAACAAATCTAAACTGTTTCTAAAATTTTATGTTATTTCCGACATTTTTTGCCTTTAAAAAAATAAAATTTAAAAAAAAATTTAAAAAATATAGCGCTTTACTTTGTTGCATTACATATCAGCCACCCTGTATGTGTTTCATCCGATTTAGCACTTTAGCCATATATATGCTGTATTTTGCATTCAATTGTTTTGAAATTTAGCATTGTACAGTTTATTGATATCTATGAGCCAATATTGCCGAATTTGAAAGAAATCGGTTTAGATTAAGCTATAGCCCCCCATATATATGTTTCGTTCCATTTGATCTTTTAGCCCTATAAAAGCTGTATTTTACGTCCAATTGTTTTGAAATATGAACCAACATTGCTGTAAAAAAAATCGGTTCAGGTTTAGTTATAACTTACATATATATATTTCGTCCGATTTGGCTACAGAGGCAGAGACGTACCAAATGTAAATTGTGTAAATAAATTTTACTTGAAATATACATTGGATATTTCATTGTAATTCACGAGTTAATAGAGTGGTGTATCATATACATAGTCGGCACCACAGATATAAGATATGAGATAATAAATATTTCAGAAAATTTTGACTCTTCGTGGTGGAGGTACTAGAGGGAATGAACCAACATAGCCCATCTTTAACACATACCAAATTTTAAGTCAATCTGTTACTCAAGTCGAAGTTATCGTGCGCACAAGCCAGACAAACAAACGGACATTGCTTAAATGCCCAAAACGGATTTCCGCCAAATATTCGCTCATTTACTCATATACCCTCGTTCCCAATAGTGGAGGATTATATTGAAATTCTCTCATTTCTACCAAAAGGGCTACAATTTCTGAATTGGAACAAACAAGTTTTGTGCGATTTTTTTAATATATTTTAAGGGTTTTCCGTGTCAGCACAAAACGATGTTTTGAAAAAAAAAATTGTAATTGTTTTAAAGACAATTACTAAACTTCTGTTTCCAGGTGAATGTGATATTTTCGTCTTTTTTGATCTCATAATTTCCTTTAACATAAAGGTATCCCGGCCTTATCGAGCGTTTATTTCATAAATGGTCCAACTACTAAAGGCACTTTTCAAGAAAAACTGAATTTTAAAGAAAAATTTAAAAACAAGTAAGAAAGATTCAGTCGGGTAAACCGACTAAGGTATACCCTCACTTTGTGAGTAATGTAATATATAACATTACACTAATTAATCTGTCAATTTGTGTGGTAGTTACCAGAAGGGGTATAACAAATGCACCTATTTTTCGGTTTACAGTATTTTCTATAAATACATTGCACTGTTCCGAACTATAAGCGTTTATGTGCACTGGTATATTAACGTCAAGAGCTATTAAATTTTGGTATGATTTGGTCATTTTGTATGGGAGGTACAAAAAGGGGTACGGTGATAACGCCCACTTTTCACAGGACTGTAGGCACAATAACAGCATTACACTGTACAAAATTGCAAGTATTTGTATGCACTGGTATTAAAGTAATAAACCTTCAACTTTTGGTATAAAACGGTCCAATTGTGTGGGAGGTACCAAAAGTGGCTGTACAATAATACCCATTTTTTTAGCGGCTAATAAAATAATACAATGTGAGATTTCAGAAGATTCTAATAAGTATATAGATGTTAAAGTATAGATGTTATTAAAGAATCAATATTTCATTAAAGTTAACCCTTTGTGTGGGAGGTACCAGAAGGAAAGGACCAATATAGCCCATCTTCGAACTTAGCCGGAGATAGAAAAAATATTACCGTATACCAAATTTGAAGTCAATCTGTTACTCCTTTTGAGAGTTATCCTGCGCACCAGCCAGCAGACAGACGGACCGATAGACGGACGGACGGACATTTCTCATTCGACTTAAAATTACCCAAAACCAATATCCGCCGAACATTCTTAGGGTCTTAGATCACTCCTTCGATGAGTTACACTTGTGGCCCGTAGCAAATGATATATTCCCTCGTATCACTAAAGTGAGGGTATAATGAAAACATACCAAATTTGAAGTCAATCGTTTACTCCTGTCGAAAGTTATCGTGCGCACCAGCCAGACAGACAGCAGACCAGGCTGACGGACGTTGCTCAAGTGGACCAACAGATATTGTATCGGGTCTCTTAGGTCACTCCTTCGATGTGTTACCCCTTTGACCCGCAGCAACTGATGTACGCGTAGACTCTTCTAAAACCCCAAGTATGTTCGGCGGATATTTGATTTGGGTCATTTTAAGTCCAATGAGCAATGTCCATCCGTCCGTCTGTTTGTCTGCTGGCTGGTCCGCACGATAACTCTCGAAGGGAGTAACCGATTAACTTCAAATTTGGCCGGCGGTAATATTTTGTCAATCTCCGCCTACGTTCGTAGATGTGGTTGGTCCACTCCTTCTAGTACCTCCCCCACAAAGGCTTAACATTTTGTGAAATATTGATTCTTTAATAAGTTCTATACTACTTATTCAACTCTTCTGAAATGCCACATATACGAGTATAACTTTGTTTTAATAGAAAGAAAATGTTACGCACAGAAAAAAGCATAATGAGTGACGAGGCACATTTTCATTTGAATGGATATGTGAATAAACAGAATAGTCGGTTCTGGGCAATGGAAACCCCTTAAATTATTCATCACTCTCCTTTCCATCCTTTAAAAGTGACAGTCTGGTGTGCAATTTGGTCAGGAGGAATCATTGGACTTTAATTCTATGAAAATGAAAACTGTCAATTGGGAGCGATATCGTGATATGATTGAAAACTTTTTAACGCCAGACTTGCATGCTTTGGGCTTGATTTACATGTGGTATCAACAAAACGGTGCCACATCGCATACAGCCAGGATTATAATGCAAACAAACAAAGTAGTATACCTTCCCGACGGACACCCTGCACCATTTTCTTCTTTCATTTCTGCCAATAGAGTTTTTCGAGTTGGCATTGTTGACGATAGCTTTTAAAAAATGAAATAAAATACAACAATTTTCTAAGGACTGCTACGTTTTTAATCCTCAAAACTTCCTTAATTTTAACGCTGTATCGGGATTATACTTCAAAAATATGATACAAATACTAAAGGTACCTTCCATGAAAATTGGAATTAAAACTACAAGTAAAGACGATGTTAAGTTCGGCCATACCGAATCTATATACCCTCCACCATTGATCGCATGTGAATGGTTTCGGCTACAAATACAGTCATATTACCAAATTTCAGCCAGATTCGTTGAAATTTGATGTTTTTGTTGCGTTAAGAAGTAAATTCTAGAGGGACCTTTGTATGGGGGGCTATATCAAAACCTATGTCGCCATTGTTCTTGTGAAGGGTTCTGGATACAAATATACCCAAAATACCAATTTTCAGCTCGATTAGTTGGGGGATGCTATATATGGGGGCTATATCAACAAATGTACCGATATTGCCCATTTTCAATCACAAGTTAACTGCGAGCACACAAATTTAGATTTTTCTCGCTTTTTTGTGGACTACATTAAATTCCACCCTTAAATTTTCACACCATTTTTGGCGATATTGCTGTTTTGGTTGTCTAAGGTCACGCCTTTGATGTGTTACTCTGCCGGTCCATAACAAATGATATATATCTTCTCCTGTTATGTGAGGTTATACAAATGTGGCAGCGAATGCCCTCATATACTATTCATGTATATATTCAAAATGTACTTTTTTGTAAATATGTGTATATTGTAGTCCAATAGATATATGGGATAGGTAAAATAGTTACGTATAACTTCTAACAGTTTCATGTACTTATTCATATACATGCGCATACATATTAATATACCTACTATCTATGTATATACATATGTATCTGCTAGATATTATTTATCTATTTTATGCAAAAATATGTACATACTTTAGTGGTGCTCAGCTAAGTATGGAGGAGACTGTTTTTTTCTATTTGCCTTAATATTTATGCGTCTCTAAAGATTTTCGAAATGTTGTTATGCCGTTTGATTTTTGTTGTTACTGCGGTTGTTGTTTCTGGTGTTGTACCTCAGAGTATCTGTATATTTGTTAAATGTATCCTTAACGTATCTGTATACACATTTCAGGCACGTTTAGCTCTAGGTTTATTTACTGTGTGCTGATGGCAATGCACAGTGGTCCTATTCGGAGAAAATACCAATACGAAGTCCGAAATAAAAAATAAGTTCTTTTTAGTCCTGATATCTAGGAAACAAACTGAGCGAGTGATTACTCATACAAGTGATCACAGTATTAGTAGATATTTATTATACATTTTTCTCATCCAGATATCTAAGAAGCTCACAGAGATAACGATAAAAGTAATCACATATATATTTATTTTATTAGAATATATGAATATTAGAATATATGCATATTCTTACAATCCAGAATATTCTTACAATCCATTATTAGTAAATATTTATTAGCACATTTGAAATTTTGTAGCTCATCTAGAAAAAGACTGAGCTCTGACTATTCGAAATTTCATTGAGATATTATCAACCTTTCAAAAGTTACAGAATTAATTGCAAAACAAATCTTTTGATTCCACTGTCTGTGAGTGCTGAAGGAAGGTGTGATCCATTTGTTTGGCCGAATGTATCTGTGGATGTGTAAGTGCTGCAAAATACAAAACATAATTTACATAATCCTAAAATCGGCTTCTTGTTGAATTTTTTTCTAGCCATCGTTAACTTGGAAAAATAGTAGAACTTTCTGGGCGTTGTTGTCACAACTAAGGAAAATTCATGGAAACTGCAAAATTTAAACGAAATTTGTATGCTTCCTTTGTCGGTGTGTAATAGCAATCAGTGTTGTTTGAGGTGGAGGTGGCTCACGTACCCTCAATTCTAATCAGACTAGACTATTCCATTGGGCATTAATTTAAAGAAGCATAATTGTGTCATTTCTTTCGTTAAGAGAACTTTAGGTAAATTGTATGAAAACCGAAATTTGTTTGAAGTGAATATTGTAGAAAAATGGATTTCGATTGCCTTATACTGAAAAAATGTCGCAATCAAATGCATTAAATTATCCAATAAAATAACTTGACACATTTCAGTAACTAAGCTGTATTATTATATTATTATTATTCTAAATTATCACTCTACAATATATAAGTACTTTTTTTTACTTATAATTAAGAAAATTTAATTAATTGTAATTAAATTATCTATATTTTAAGTACAAATTGTACTTATTTTAAAGACTAAGGACGTCTTTGGAGCCATTCTTTAATTTTGTGACGAATTTTTTTTTTCTGTGTTTATATTGTACGCCCAATTTTTAATATGGGTAATATGGTACTATGGGTACTATAAAACATTATACTGTACATAATTTTAAGTATTTGTATGGACTGGAATCAAAGTTATAAGCCGTTAACTTTTTCTGCAAAATGGTCCATTTGTATGTGAGGTACCAAAAGGGGCATGGAAACTTTGCCCATTTTTTACGGGACTTTAGGTACTATAAAAGAATTACACTCCACAAAAAATTTCAATGTTTGTATGTGCAGGAATTCAAGTTATAAGTCGTTAACTTTTTGTGCAAAATGGTCCATTTGTATGGGAGGTACCTAAAGGGGCGTGGCAATTACGGTCACTTTGTATGGGACTGTAAGTACTATGAAAGCATTACACCTCACAAAATTTCAAGTTTTTCTATGCACTGGAGTCAAAGTTATAAGCCGTTAACTTTTTGGGCAAAATGGTCCATTTGTATGGGAGGTACCAAAACAGGCGTGGCGACTCCGCCCATTTTTCTAATGATGATAGCGACTAATAAACTAATACTATGTGTGGAATTGTGAAAGATTCTGGGCATTAGTATAGAAGTTATGGGATAATCAATATTTTACTAAATTGTTAACCTTCGTGGGGGAGGTACACGAAGGAGTGGATCATCATAGTCCATCTTTGACTTTAGCCTGAGATAGAAACAAATATTCACACATACCAAATTTGAAGTCAATCGGTTAATCCTGGCGAAAGTTATCGTGGGCACTAACCAACCAGACAGACAAACGGACATTGCTAAAATGACTTAAAATGGCCCAAAACAGATTTCCGCCAAATATTCTTGAGGTCTCTCAAAGCGCTATAATTTCTACATTTATCCATAGATTTTCTTCAAATAGGCATTGTTTTCTTCGTTAGGATGCTAGCTTTCAAAATTAAAATAAACGATTTTTCTGCGATTTTTTTATGTTTTTTTTTGTGACAAAATAAAAAAAAACATTTTTTTTTTTAAATCTAATTTTTTCTCTTTGTTTTAACGACAGTTACTAAACTTCTGTATCCACTTGGAAGTGTCATTACTAACATTTGTAGTCCTCATAACATTCTTTTAATTTATCGAGCATATACTTTATAAAACGCTACAAAATAGGTTCCAAGTATTAAGGGCACCTTCCCAGAAAATTTAATTTTAAAGAAAAAATTAAAAAAAAAAAAACAAAAATGTACCATACATTTTTTTAATATTTTTTTCATGTTTAGGACTCGATATTACAACAGAAAATTGTATGCGCCGCCCTCCGACAAAAATATTGTTGTATAGCGTTATTAATACAATACCTCTAGTTACAAGCGTTAAGTTCGGCCATGCCGAATCTTATATACCCTCCACCATAGATTGCATTCAATTTTTATTACTGGAAAAATCTTTGGATATGGAGCAAATCATGAAACGATCCTTTTTGTTTAAGTAAATTATTAAAAAAACGAACGCTGCAATTTTTAGGCCGCAAATTCTTTAGCCAAACTCTTCACCTGAAAAATATGCCATTTATGGCTTTAAACAGCTTTTTTTGAGAGCTACATCCACACGGGGACTACAACAAAATAAAATATTATTTATATACATTTTATTGAGATGAATTCTTGCCAAAATATAATATAAACTGCAAAGTTTCAGCTAGATTTCTTAGAAAATTTTGTGTTTTTGGCTTAAATAAGCCTTTTACGGAGCGACCCTTATAGGGGGACTATAACAAAATATGAACTGATTTAAAAATTTTTACTGCGATGAATTCTTGTCTTAATTAACTGCAAAGATTCAGTTAAAATCTTTAGAAAATATAGTATTTATGGCTTAATACGTATATTTTGGAGCAACCTCTATAGTGTGACTATAACAAAATATGAACCGATTTGTAAAATTTTTGCTGTGATGAATTCTTGTCAAAATAGAATACAAACTGCAAAGTTTCTGCTAAATTGCTTTAAAAATGTGGTATCTATGGCTCAAAGCCCGTATTTTGGAGCGATCTCTATAGGGGAGCTATATCAAAACATTAGCCGATATGGCCCATTTGCAATCCCAAAGAACCTGCAACTATAAAAATATTTCTACCAAATTTGATCAACCTAGCTACATTATTACGGACTGTAGCGTGATTACAACAGACGGAATTTCAAACTCAAAAAGAGTAATTTATGTCTCTAGTGCTACCACTGGGCCAGTTGCTTCTGATCGTAACCAATCTGTTTGATACACAAATGTATCAATAATACGAATTTCGGTACCAGCCATAATACGAATATATAAACCGTTATATACTTAATGCAGAAGAGGAACAAAGCCACGTTATATACTCTACACCACTCTCTGTGACAGGGTATTACAAGTTTGCTTTTGCCAGGTGTGTGCAACGCCAAAAAATACTGGATTTGATTTGGTACAGAGCACTTATTTGCTTTAGGGAGAAAGCTTATTTAAATAGGTCAAAATCGGTTCAAATTTACATATATACAGATATATATATGTATACAGTCCTCTTAAATATGTAAATTCTGATTTGTCATTTGAGATGTATGTATGACTCTTTTATGCAGATCTCTATGAAATTTAGCGCACGGCCGTTTTATAAGGCAAATTTAATAAAAATCGGTATCAATTAGCAGTATTAATATGTAGTAGGACTTGTAGGTACCCTGTCGCTATACTCCCTAAGGCTACAGTGAATCAGTTCTCTGAACCTTCGTTAGTTGACTGGTGATGGATCGCTTGTCGGTCACCATCCACGACAGTACAATGCCGTACAAAAGTACTTCTCGATCAGTCCTACGAGGGCGGTTCCAAAATTATCCGACCTAATTTCTTTTTTAGGTCGGATAATTTTGGCATAACAAATTTGGGAACATTTTTCTTTATTTCTTAACACAATCTCCTTTTAGCTCGATACACATTTTCCAGCGATTTTCAATAGTTTCGATACCCTATTTATAGTAAGAACTGTCTAGCTCCTGAATGTTGCCATCACACGCAACCTCCACCTTTTCATTGCTGGTAAATCTTTTTCCGCCGAGCCATTTTTTCAAGTTTGGAAACAAAAAATATATACTAAAGAGCTAAATCTGGCGAATAAGTTGAGTGCTGAATCAATTCGAACTTTAATTCATTGATTTTGGCTATCGCAATAGTGGATATGTGAACTGGTGCATTGTCTTGTTGGTGAGCAACCGCGGCACCCATCTTGCTCACAGCTTTCTCATCATGAAATTTTCCGTTAATATGCGACGAATCTTTATGCGACAGACATCCATTTCTGGCGTGGACACCTCAATTGGTCGACAACTACGGTGTTCGTTTTGGCAGATCGTACGTTTAAACTCTGACATCCGATACTTTACACACGGAGCAAAATCGTTATATTTGAATAGAAAGAAAATATATTTAGAACACAAATGTTTAAATAAAAAATATTTTGGTGCAAACAATTTTATTTGAAAATCAATAAAATGTATTTGAAACGCATATCGTCGGTGCGCCGTCGAAAACTCCTATGTGTTTTTTACTAGTTTTCAGGAGAGACAAAAACGTCGCTATTTCGTCAAATCGCGATATATTTAATATCTCAGATTTTTTAATTTTTCTTTTAATTATTTACCACCAATATATCATAACAAAAGTCGTATATGTGAAAAGGCCATGACGAGGTAAATGGTTTTCAAGAAAATCGACATATAAGATATTTTGTTTGGAGCATTTTAAATATTTATAAAACCAAAAAAAAATTACACATAGGAGTTTTGGTCAAAAATTATAAATTATGAAGATAAGTCTTCCCGAGAACTGTCAAAATCTATCAGTTACGGACGAATAGGAATGAAATGTCACACGCGAAAAAACACTTTTCCGCGAAGGTGATTTCAACTTTTTTTTGCACTTATCGATTGATATTAATTTTTTAATTGTGACAATTACAAAAAATTCGGGAAAATCGGTCCGAAATGCGCGGAAAACCTCACTCTTTGAAGTCCTACTCGTTGAAATTTTTATTCGTTCGTATCTGATAACTTACTCGCTCCGGGATGACATATCTTATTATTCATTATTTTTGGTTTTGGTACTCGAACATTCACAGTGTGCCTCAAGTATACGATTGACGGCAAAAACGGCTAATGAGGTTTTGTTCAGAATCATGCCCTCTACTCAGATAAGAAGAGATCAAATTCTGATCTGCTTCCTTTTGCGAGTTATCCCGATAAAAACAATTTTTAACCAAAAAACCGAACTTAATCACATTGAATCGCGGAAATTTAAAACTATAACATAATTTCCCATAGATATGAACAATTGTAAGACGTTTTGGAATGCCCGCAATATATGCAATATAATTCTATAGCGAAATTTTTTTATCCAAAAACTCGACTTACACCGCTAAATTTGTACAAAAATATTATTGCAAATTTATTGAAATTAATATATTTACATTATATGATTTCTGAGGGATAGACCAGCACTTCCGCAATAAACATCCCGCGACGAAAAAATTCGAACAAAAAACATTTAAGTTCAAAATTATTTTACTATATAATGCTACTATTACGCGCATGGTCAGTCATAGAAAAAAGTTGTCAAAGAAAGTTTGGGAGATATGAAAAACGACTCTTATACAAAGGTTTTAACACACTGTAAATCCTTACCCAATTACTATAAGTTTTATTTGTTAAAGAAAAAGTTATAGGCCTTTCGCTTATCTCCTAAACTTCCTTTGACCACTTTTCTCTAGAACTGGTCATACGCGAGATAATAGCATTATACAGTAAAATAATTCCAAACAAAATTTTTTTTTGTAAAAAAATTATTCGTCGAGGTCTATTTTTCGCATTATTGCCGATATTAATCAATTTCTTCAGAGATCATAAAATGCAAATATATTAATTTTATTAAATTCGGTATAATAGTTTTGGAAAAATTTGGCGGTGTAAGTAGATTTTTTGGATTACACAAAATTTGCAATATAAAACCAGTAAGGAAAGGCTAAAGTCGGCCGGTGCCGACTATATAATACCCTACACCACTCTCGTAATATTGAATAACTCTGATATATAAATTTTGTAATTCATGTATAAATTGTTTACATAAATTTACTTTTGGGATTTTTTATACTTAAATAATATCCTGTACCACAGTGTGGAGTAGGCTATAACAACGATTGGATCTAAAGAGCCAAATCGGATGAAACATATATATGGGAGCTATAGCTAAATCTTTACCGATTTTCTTCAAATTCGGTAGTGTTGGTTCATGGATCAAGAAACTCTACCATTCTAAATTTCAAAATGATTGGATGTAAAATACAGCTTCTACAGGACTAAAGGGCCAAATCGGACGAAACATGTATATGGGAGCTATAGCTAAATCTTAACCGATTTTCTTCAAATTCGGTAGTGTTGGTTCATGGATCAGTAAACTCTACCATTCTAAATTTTAAAACGATTGGATGTAAAATACAGCTTCTATAGAACTAAAGGGCCAAATCGGACGAAACATATATATGGGAGCTATAGTTAAATCTTAACCGATTTTCTTTAAATTCGGCAGTGTTGGTTCATGGATAAAAAAACTCTACCATTCTAAATTTCAAAACGATTGGATGTAAAATACAGCTCCTATAGGACTAAAGGGCCAAATCAGACGAAAGATATAAATGGGAGCTATATCTAAATCTGAACCGATTTCAACCAAATTCAATAGCGATCTTAACAGCCGCGAAATACTCTAAACTGCAAAATTTCAGATTGATCGGAGTGAAATTGCGACCTGTAGTCGACGAACAACTTTACATGGATAGACGGACGGACGGACGGACGGACATCGTTAAATCGACTCAGCTAGTGATTCTGAGTCGATCGGTATACTTTAAGGTGGGTCTAGATGTGTTATTTTCAGGTGTTACAAACGTGAAACAAACTTATAATACCCTGTACCACAGTGTGGTGTAGGGTATAAACATTGCAAAAGTCGCTGACATTACAAAGCGTCTTACAAATAATCATATTTAAAGAAACTGTGTCACAGTTCTAAATTTCCGCGTTTTTCTTTAGAAATCAAAGCTATTTAGTTTGTTTTGAGCAAAAGTGCTGTTTTCGCGATAACTCGCGAATGGAAGCAAATTCAATTTTGATCTATTCATTGTCGAATAGAGGGGATGATTTTGAACAAAACCTCATTAGCCATTTTTTGGCGTGAATCTAAACCAACCTTATATCCCTTGGGACAGCTATGCCTACAACACATAGGAGGTTTTGTCGGAGCATTTATATTGAGGGAAACACATAGGATTTTTAGGTAACTTCTGAACCGGCGAAGATAGCGTAAAATGCTTTGGTGGGTATTCGTATGGCCGCTAGGACATTCTAATTCGACAATAAAAAAAATCGAAAAATTACAAATAGGAGTTTTCGTCGGCGCACCGACGATATATTAATATAGTACAACAAAATATATTTGCAAACTAATTTTCCAAATTAAAGTATGTGGTTATATACAAATAAAATTATTGTTTCGGAATTTCTCCAATTATATTTTATTTAAAAAACATTTTCAAAACTTTGCTGACTTTTCAAATTTCAATTTTAATTTTTCCGTGATTTCGAATTATATCTCCTAACTAAAAATTGCATATGAGTCATTCCATGCCTACCGTTACGAGTTTTGACATCACTAGCTTTAATTGCTTCGAAAGTTTGTGTATGTATACTTCTCTTAAAAATATTTTATATGTGATTCAAGAAAAAAATAAAAAAAATTTCAAAAGTTATGACCAATTCAAAGATGGCGGGATTCCGATTTTTTCAAAAAGGTTTGTTCATTCAGTCGCTTGTAACTCCTGAAATACTTGACCGATTTTAATGTACTATACCTCAATTTGAAGGTACTGTTATGTATTTTCAAAAAAAAGCTGTCTTGTAAAACCCTATAATACTTTTTAAACTTTTTAACATTTTAATCTTTTAGATTTGATTTCAAAAATGATTATACCAATTGATTTTTTTTTAAATTTTAAAGTCATGTTCTTAGACGTTTCAATTAGCGACTGTGTGAGTTTGGAATTGGTGAAATGATGAGATCTATTTTTTAAGATTTTTTATCAAAACAACTTCTAAACAAGTAAGAAAGTGCAGTCGGGTAAACCGACTTATGAATCACCTCACCTTGAGTCCTAAAAAATATTCGTACATTTTTGTTTGCTTCAATTACATTATTATCAATTTAAATTGCATTTCATAACTTAAAAGTAAGTACTGGTATTAAAGTTAAAATCTATTAACTTTTGGTACAAAAAGGTCCATTTGTGTGGATGTACCAAAAGGGCGTGCCTATAACGCCCACTTTCTGCGGTCTCTAGGTACTATAAAAGCATTACACTGTGCAAAATTGCAAGTATTTATATGCACTGGTATTAAAGTTAAAATCTGTTAACTTTTGATACAAAAAGGTCCATTTGTGTGGGAGATACCAAAAGGGGCCTGCCAATAACGCCCATTTTTCTCCGGACTCTAGGTACTATAAAAGCATTATACTGTACACAATTTCAAGTATTTCTTTGAACTGATATTAAAGCCATAGGCAGTTAACTTTTGTTGCAAAATGGTATATTTGGTTGGGAGGTAGCATAAGGGGTGTGCCAATAACGGGCACTTTTCTCCAGACTCTAGGTACTATAAAAGCATTGCACTGTACGTAATTTCAAGTTTTTTATGTACTTTTATGTTTTTTTGGTACACAAAGGTAAATTTGTGTGGGAGGTACCAAAATGGACCCTAGGTACTATAAAAGCATTATACTGTACAAAATTTCAAGTATTTGTATGCACTGGTATTAAAGTTATAAGCTGGTAACTTTTAGTACAAAATGGTCCATTTGTGTGAGAGGTACCAAAAGCGGCGTACCAATAACGGCCACTTTTCTCTAGACTCTAGGTACTATAAATGCATTACACTGTACGAAATTTCAAGTATTTGTATGCACTGATATTAAAGCTAAAATCTGTTAACTTTTGGTACAAAAACGTCCATTTGTGTGGGAGGTACCAAAAGGGGTATGACACTTCGCCCATTTTTCTTGACGTGTTAGCGAGGAACAAACTAATACTATGTGTGAAATTTCAGAAAATTCGAGTAAGTAGTATAGAAGGTTTTAACGAATCAATATTTCACTGAAAGTTAACCCCTTTGTGGGGGAGGTACTAGAAGGAGTGGACCAATATGGCCCATTTTCGAACTTAGCCGGAGATAGAGAAAAAATATTACCGCTTACAAAATTTTAAGTCAATCGGTTACTCCTTTCGAGAGTTATTGTGCACACCAGACAGACAGACAGATGGGCGGACGGACATTGCTCAAATGACAAAATGACCCAAAACAGATTTCCGCCTAGCATACATACTTAGGGTCTTAGGTCACTCCTTCGATGTGTTACACTTTTGGCTCGTAGCAAATGATATATACCCCCCTCTCTAAGGTGAGGGGATAAAAATCAATTGAAATTTCTGTGAATCTATATAAAATAGGGCAACATTTTTTGCGGCAAAGGGTTTTGCGGTCGACTTTGGTACGAGTATATATGATAATACAGATCTCAGGATAAAAATTAATTTTAAATTTCAAGAAGATCTGTCCATCCGTTTCGACTTCTATACGGTACAAACCATGTGTTTTGATTGGTACTATAGGGAAATGTGTCAATACAGCTCCACAAAAAGGACGATTTATACAATAATTTTTGTGATAGAGCTATTCTCATTCAAACAATCAATTTATTCCATTATTTTCATAATGTTGTGAGTTTCGTTTCCGGTGTTTTTAAACGTTTACTCCAGTTGATATGTATTTGCCCTAGTAAAATTGGTGTGGAAGTTTTAATCAATGTATTTGTTAAATTCGTTTATAGATATGTTTTTTCTCACAGTTTTATCTTCCGCTTCAGTGGAATTTTGAATTCATTCAATTGAATTACATATATTGGAAATCTTCATTAACATTTTTAATTAAATTAATACATTGTTTTAAAAAATGGTATGCATACACTTCATATATCCTGCAGTGTACATTTTTATCCTTTTATTAAGAAATGTCCTCGATTTTATTGGAGCTGCGAAAAGGAATCTTTTTTTAATTGACCTCAGTACTCATTCACTGCTTAACATTAACGAATCCTTGTCTTGTCTGTTCTTTTTGTTGTTTTTGTGTCCAGCCACGAACTATCACCACAATTTCCTTTCATACAACATTTTGTGCTTTAATTTAACGTGTCGCGATTGTCATCCTTTTCGTCCTTATTAATTTCTTTCGTTTTTTTTTGCTTTGGGTGCGTGTGCGTGCAAAAGAAGGAGAGGCAGAGAGAGAGTGTGTTGTGTTTAAATATGTTATCTGAGGACAACCATAATGATGAACATACACAGAAGGAAAATGAAGGAGGAGAAGAGAATTTTCATTTTTATTAAAAAACGATTTTTCACCATTAAAAATCATTACACCATAAATATCGGTTACTGGTCTCTTTAAAAGCGTGGAAGCAGCACTGAGGGCCAGAAGCGAAGAGGATTCTGAGTAGGGGGTGGATGGATACCCAATAAAAATGAAAAGAGCAATTTCTGAACTTTTCCATAAAGACATTCTTTTACGATGCATTCATTACTCCACAGCTTCGCTCGCAGCTTCATTCGCTTCTGATGTCGTTTTTATGATAATGCATTTTGGGAATTCGTGGGTGATGGTGGAGAGAGCTTCGAGGTTGTGGCATCGGCTGCGGCGGAGTGTCATATCCATTTTATGAAGTTCAAGGAAGAATCTGCCGGCAAGCAGAAACATTCATCCATCCATTCATATATATCGATGGATGAATGAATGGCTGGCTGGCTGCAGGAATGCGTGTGTGTGTTTGGGCCCGGATATGGTTGTGAATCTATAAAGTGGTTTATTATAAAACCATGAACAGAGGGCGGCAAATGTAAACAATTTTGGTGTTTATGTTCTTTCTTTTTAATGGCTCTATAAAATGGATAAATATGAATGGATTTGCGTTATGGGATCATGAACCATAGTTTGTTGTTTCCATTGATTTTTCTTTCGGCTTTACTCAGCTCCTCCTTCATTCATAAACGGATGTTTGTCTGTTTACATTTATTGTCATTTAAGGATTTGTCCTTTTTCGAGTTCAAAATATATTAACAATAACTTTTGGGGTTTCAGCAATAAATATTCTCGAATGAATTGGCAAAATGGGCTATAAATGTTTACGACTTTTAATTTTTAAGAAGACACCTTTTTTGAGCTGTTAAAATTTTAATCGTTGTTTGTTGAGGTTTTGGTATTTTGAAAAGTTTTCAAAATTGAACATAAATAGTTATAATTTGGCAGTAAACTTGTAAATAGAGTAGATTTAAAAGGCATTTTAATAGAAACACAATTTAACAGTTTGTGAAGGACAGATAATGTGAAGATGAGAGAAATAAGTTTGTGACTGTGTAGTAGAAGTCCTGTTAATTTCGCTAGAGATTATCAAATCACAAGTATTGAATATCTCGTTAAATTTTTAAGTTTTTTTTTACTTTATAGAGGGAATCGAGACTATCCTGTTTTATCAATATCGTCATACCCAATGAATACTGCACAGTGGAAAGAATTTAAAATGGGGAATAATTCGGTTTCTTAGCCAGACAAAGGATTGCGCCAAAATTTCAAAAAAATATACCTTCCAAAAAAATTTTTTGTCACCAAAAAGGGTGTGGCAACTTCGCCCATTTTTTTTTTGAGGTATTACCGACTAGTAAACTAATACTATGTGTGGAATTTCAGAAGATTCGAAGAAGTAGGACAGAAGTTATTAAAGAATCAATATTTCACTTTGTGGGGAGGTGCTGGAAGGAGTGGACCAATAAGGCCCATTTTCAAACTTAGCCGGAGGTAAAGAAACATATTACCACATACCAAATGTTAAGTCAATCGGTTACTCCTTCTTTATCATCCAGCAGACAGACACACAGACGGTCGGACGAACGGAAAAACATTGCTTAAATGGCTTAAAAACTCAGCTAGTGATTCTGAGTCGATCGGTGTACTTTAAGGTGGGTCTAGCTGTGTTATTTTCAGGTGTTACAAACATCTGCCGTGAAACAAACTTATAATACCCTGCACCACAGTGTGGTGTAGGGTATAAAAATTGAAGATATGCCTATCAGGATATTCAAGGATTAAAGACATTTTCGTCCTTTTGATGTCCTTAATAGACGGCACTTAATTACTTAATTTATAATTCTTAGAGAGGATGTTCAATACTTTCAAATGGTCCTTATATCATTCATATCGGATATTCCGTTCAAAAGTTATATAGACTTCAAAAATGCTAAATTTGTAAAAAAATTTGTAGTTGACCAATTTGGGCAGCCTATAAAATCAAAACCGTTTGAACAATCGGTAAAAGGTAGTAACTCTGCACGATCTTCTGGTATACGCGTGTAAAATATCATTGAAATCTAAATCCATATATATTCAGAGTAGGTCGGTTTCCTTTGGAATTACCCTAACTTGACTGATGTTGGAATCCGCCAACTTTTGAGCTTTTTAAAGCAATCAAACTGGTTCAACGGGAGGGACGAGGAATAACGTATGTTTTGCCTTACGTCCCTATGGTAACACAATGGACTGGACAGTCTAAGTCAGTCTGTTTTACAGGCTGCCACTCTTAACCTAACCTTACTTACACCTCCCTAAGAAAGCGAAATAGGCATTGAGATAATATTTTGGAATAATTGATTTTATTTCAGTAACAAAGGCTAAGTCAAAGAAGTAGTTGAAGATGTTGACCCTAATAAAGTAGATCTGAAACGGTAATCTTAATATGAGCAGTATTCTTTCATAGATCAAAAATTGGAAGGAACAAATTGATGGGACTATACATAATCTAAACAGATTTTCATCTATTTTCATCAAAATCCTCATTTCTGCCAAATAATATAATGATCGGACGTAAAATACAGTTGCTATAGCGCCTAAATACTAAATAGGCAGGCACATAGTATATATGTGGCTATATCTCAATCTGAACCACTTATCACCAATTTAAGCAGTATTCTTTCCTAAATAAAGAAACTTCTTTCTGCCAAATGTTGCAACGATCGAAAGTAAAGTACAACTTCTATACAGCTTTGATACCAACTCGTGGGAGCATACACACAGGCAAATAATTGGTTGGAATTCGATAGTAACAATAAAAAATAGTACGAGCAACTAAAAAATCTATTGCATACACCGTGTGCCGGTTGTATTTATATATAAATAGTTAAAACAACCATGCACGGAGGAAAATCGTCATTTTTGATATGTTTGAATTGAAAGAAAATATACTTGGAAATGATTTTTTTAAATATTTTATATTTGTTAACAAATAAATTTTATTTGAAAATCAAGAAATTTTGTTTGGAACGCTTGTATTAATATATTAGAACATAATTTATTTGCAAACCTAATTTCACAAATAAAATATGTGTTTACACACAAACAAAGTTATTGTTTAAGAAGTTTTCCAAATATTTTTTTCTTAAAAAGATTTTTAAAACTTTGCTTACTTGTTCGAATATTAGTTTGTTTTTCCTAGTTTTCGTGTTAAAATGTATAGCCAAAAATGTCGTTTAATTTATAAATATTCAAATTCATCACTTTTTGTCAATCCATCAATGCAACATATATTTAGGAAAGATTATTAGATTAGATTTAAGTTTAATAAAATTTTACAAACATATAAAAATTATAAAAAAATGCTCTTTGAACATCTGAAAAACAGAAAACTTGTCTTTAAGTTAAGACATTATTACATTGAAAAAAAATAAATAATTACAAATTAATCTTTGTTTCGGAAATACTAGTTCCAAATGAAAAATATTTGAATGGGAGCATATTTTTGTTTTGAACAATATCCTCCCAAACATACAATATTTGTGTGTGTCAAATATTGTATATTTGGAGTGTACCCTAAACATATGTATATTTCAAGCCGAATATGTTTGGGACAATATACTACAGAAGCGATTATTTTTCAGCGTGTGGTAGTGACAAGGAATGTTTTATTCGTGACAACAGAAATTGTATTAATAGACGAAAGATTACTATTGCAACGAATAATTGGTTACTATAACAGAAAAAAAAATATTTAAAAAAAATCGTTTTTTGGTTATCACAATTATTTCTCAAATTTAGAATAATTAAATATATTTTGGGAAATACAACCGAAAGCTTGGTTGCTGTTCTTTTGTTGATTCATGACAAACAAAAAATAAAATTATTCGACATAAATAAATCTTCAACCTTTCGTTCAAGAACGGTACATGTAGTCAATTATAAAATTCGTGTGGATTATAATGTGTGGAATGCAGAATATGTTGTGCAAAATGTTTTACATAAATAAAAAATAAAAGCAACAATCATGAAGTTGAAAGCACAAGGTTTAGCAATATTTTCATAAAAGTTTTGTTATGCATTGTACTCTCGTGTACTAAAATTTGTGTCAAATATTTCCAAATCTCCTAATAGCGATGAATTTGTAATATGGCATTTTTAATTTTGTTATGAATTGTTTGGTTTTTTTGTTCAATAGATAAAATCAAATTAAATAAAGCTGTTTATAGTGATACGAGGATATATATCATTTGCTACGGCCAAAAGTGTAACACATCGAAGGAGTGATCTAAGACCCTAAGTATGTTCGGAGGATATTCGTTTTAGGTCATTTTAAGTCGAATGAGAAATGTCCGTCTGTCTGTCTGTCTGCTGGCTACTGCACACAATAACTCCCGAAAGCAGTAACCGATTGACTTCAAATTTGGTATGTGATAATATTTTTTACTATCTCCGGCTAAGTTCGAAGATGGGCCATATTGGTCCACTCATTCTAGTACCTCCCCCACAAAGGGTTAACATTTAGTGAAATATTGATTATTTAATAACATCTACATATACTACTTATTTAAATCCTCTGAAATTCTACACGTAGTTTTAGTTTATTAGACACTATTACCTCAAGAAAAATGGGCGAAGTTGCCACGCCCCTTTTGGTACCTTCCACACAAATGGACAATGTTGAACCAAAAGTTAATAAAGGATGGTTAAATTGTAAGGGCCGATGTTGATTGTGAACCACACATAAACGTCATTTCGTTTGACATTTCTCAATTTCAGACTAACTCAATTTGAACCATGATACACAATCGAGCAACGCGTTAAAGTTTTTTAAGCCTTTTACGAAAATGGGCGTTCAAAGCAAAATGCATTTCGTCCACTTCGTGATGTTTTTTTGATCAGCCTGATCGATCAAATGAGTCCACAACCGGGAGAATTGTGCTCAAATTTCAGCAAACCGGGTCTGTAGGAGATGTGAAAACACCTGTACATTAGGGCGGGTTGATTTTTTTTCTTTTTAATCGTATAGCAAAAACGTAAACTACATAAAATTCTAAGAAAATTTTCCGAAGAAACCATGTATCTAAAATAAAATCCTAATCCGCGCCTCTCGACTTGAAAAATTATATGCCCGCCTTTGCCAAAAAAAAAATATTAGAAAAAATAGATTTTTCCAACAAGAAATATAATTTTCTGAATAAAATTGTTTAGTAAGGTAGTTCTTTTGTACTTTATATCTTTTCTACCCTCAAAATTTTTTTCATTAAAAAAATATTCACCCAAATAAAAAAGTTTTTATACAATTTTATATAATATATTTTATATTTTTATAAGGAACATAGATAAAAAAATTTTTCTTACAAATAAAATTGCACTAATATTTTTATAAGGAACATAGATAAAAAAATTTTTCTTACAAATAAAATTGCACTCAAAAAATTGTTTTCAAATTAAGGTTCAACTGTCTTTTTGATAATTGAATATTTTGATTAGTCTCAAGACAAAACCTGTATTGCATAAACAATAATATAACAAGTAAGAAAGTTTCAGTCGGGTAAACCGACTAAGGTATACCCTCACTTTGTGAGTACTGTAATATGAAATACACGAACTAATCTGTCAATTTATATGGGAGGTACCAGAGGGATTTAACAAATGCTCCTATTTTGCGCTAAACAGTAAACTTTAAATATATTCCACTGTATCGAATTGTAAGCGTTTATATGCACTGGTGTATTAAAGTTACGATCTATTCAATTTTGGTATGATTTGGCCATTTTGTGTGTTAGGTACCAAAGGGGGCGTGGCAACTTCGCCCATTTTTCACTGGATTGTAGGTACTATGAAACCATTGTACAAAATTTCAAGTATTTTTGTGCATAGGTATTAAAGTTATTAGCTCTTAACTATTGGAGCCAAATGTTCCATTTGTGTGGAAGGTACCAAAAGGGGCGAGGTAACTTCGACCATTTTTCTTGAGGTGATAGTGACTAATAAAATAATATTATGTGTAGAATTTCAGAGGATTCAAATAAGTAGTATAGAAGTTATTAAATAATCAATAACATTATTCAATAACAGTAATATTAACACTTTGTGGGGGAGGTACTAGAAGAAGTGGACAAATATGGCCCATCTTCGAACTTAGCCGGAGATAGACAAAAATATTACCGCATACCAAATTTGAAGTCAATCGGTTACTTCTTTCGAGAGTTATCGTGCGCACCAGCTAGCAGACGGACGGACATTGCTCATTCGACTTAAAACGACCTAAAACGGATATCCGCCAAACATACTTAGGGCCTTAGTCACTCCTTCAATGTGTTACACTTTTGGCCCGTAGCAAATGATATATACCCTCGTATCACTAAAGTAATAAAACATAATATATTTAAAAAAAAATAAAATAATTTAAGCGAAAGGAGAGGAAAATAATTTTTTCAAGTCGAGGGGCGCGGATTAAGTTTTGATTTTAGACCCATGGTTTCTTCGGAGAATTTTCTTAGAATTTAACGTAGATTACGTTTTTGCTATACGATTTTTAATTTTATTTTCATCCATACAAATCAACCCACCCTACTGTACATGTTCGCCCAGTTCGTTTGGTGCGGCTTATGGGCTGGCGACGTCATCGGGCCATACTTCTTCGAAATGAGGCCGGTCAGGCAGTTACTGTGAATGGTGTTCGCTACCGTGAGTTGATAACGAACTTTTTATGGCCCGAATTGGAAGATATGGATTTCAACAGGACGGTGCCACTTGCCACTTGCCACACAGCTAACGAAACAATGGCTCATTTGCGTAACAAATTCAATGGCCGTGTTATCTCACGTCGTGGCGATGTCAATTGCCCGCCAAGATCATGTGATTTGACACCGTTGGACTTCTTTCTTTGGGGTTATTTGAAAGAAAAGGTGTACGTCGATAAGCCAGCAACAATTCAAGAGCTAAAGGATGAGATAATTCGGCACATTAACGGCATATAACCTCAATTATGCCTCAGCGTCATCGAAAATTTGCCGAGGTCGCGGCGGCCATTTGGCCAATATTTTGTTCCATAAATAATTGAACCATACCAATATTATCATAATAAAAGAAATGACAATAATTTCCTAAATAATTTGTTTTTTATTCAAAATCAACATCGGCCCTTAAAATTTAACCACCCTTTATAATAACAACTTCAGGTATTTCAGTGCGATTCTAAAAGAAATTCTGTTAACAAAAGTATTTTAGAAATATTTTTTTTTTTGGAAAATATTTCCAAATTTGTGCTATTTTTAAAATATGTGGGGATTTTTAAATGTGAATATGGTAAAATTGGATAAATGTGTAAATTTTGTATTAAACTGCAGTATGTATGCTTACATATTCTGCAAAAACATTTTGCGATAAATAATTTTATTAAATAAATTGTAAAAACATTTCTTTAATATTTTTTTTGGTAAATTTAGATTTTTTGGAAGCTGCTTTTATTAGTATTTAGGCAATATTATTTGAAGTATAAGCTTGATAACACCCTTCAAATTAAAGGAAATTGTGGGAGCTACAAACATTGGAAATATTACATTCACGTAGATACAAAATTTAGTAACTGTCATTAAAAGAATTGGGGAAAAAATTATGTTTTTAAATCGTTTTTGCTCACTCGAAATAAACAGAAAAATAGAAGAAAAAATTCAAAATAATGGTCTTGTTCCAGTAGTGAAGAAGATGGGTATCTAAAAAAGATCTATTGATAAATGTAGAAGTTATTTGGCAGAAGTACGAGAATTTCCACAAAATCCTGTTTTATACCGCTACTATTGTGAACGAGGGGATATATAAGATGCTGCGGGCCAAAAGTATAATACAGAGAAGGAATGACCTAAGAAAAACCAATAATATTTGTCGGAAATCCGTTTTGGGTCATTTTAAGTCATTTGAGCAATGTCCGTCCGTCCGTGTGACTGGCTGGTGCGCACGATAATTTTCGATAGAAGCAACCGATTGACTTCACATTTGGTATGTGTTAATATTTTGTCCTATCTTAGCAAAGCTCAAAGATGGGCCATGTTGTGGGCGGTGCCAAGCCCCTTTGACCAATCATATATTTTCCTCCATAGTGTCCTTCCTAGACTAATGTTTTCATTAATATTGTTGTTGTTGGTAACACTTCGAGCGTCGACCTCTATAAATTCGGTTGTGGCACCAAATCTGTTTTCTCGGGTTAACTTCGATGAACCATCATTTTCAAACACGTTGTTGATTTACAATCCTGTTTTCATTCAAATTTCATAATTTTGAGTCTTATTATTCTTCTGACAATTCGTTATAAATTTTTCCATCACTTTTTCCAGCTAAAGTGTTGCTTAATATTTAATCATTTGGTAAAAGCGAATTAATGCGAGTACCTATTTAGGTATCTGCATGATTGTCAATATTCCTTTAGTTTCAATTTAATTAAATGAAAAACTAAGTGTAAACTTATACGACAAAATATTTAACTAGAATTGCATTAATAAAATTTTTTCCTAATTTTCGAGAAAAATTATCTATAATGAAAAATGTTGTATCCTTAGTATTCACTAACTTTAGTTTCAGCTTTAGGTTATGTAATAGCTTAATCTCAGAGTCTGAAGTACCTCTTCTTGGAAAACATTTCCAAAAGGCGTTTCAAAGTTTCTTTTTAATTTCTATAAGATGATTTCATGTATTTTGCTCACAATATAAAATAGTAAATATTTAAAGAAACACTTTCATTTCGTACATTCAATGCCACCGAAATGTTGCGACAGCGGCTGTGTATTTGTTGAAAACTTCTCGAGCTCCGCGAAACACTAATCCAATTAGAATGCAAATTAAAAATGCTTCGGCTTAAAAAGTTATAGTTTTTCAAAGTCAAAGTAAAATAAAGTTTTGTGCTCTTTGACATTATCGTATCGTAATTACACATTTCCTCAAAATATCATCGTCGTCTTCGGCGTCGTAGTCTTCGGTTTATGGAAATCCCCCAAAGAAGGAGGAAACCCGTAGGAAAAAAATGAGAAAACTTTTGCGATATCTTTGTGTGCGGATGGATATTCTTTTACTCTGGGGGGAGGAGAAGGAAATGTCGCAAGCGCCATTTGGCAACGCTAGAATGAAATGAAATGAAAAGTCAAGAAAACGGATGTCAAGGACTCCCTCTGGAGGTAATAACAATTTGTTGTTTTGTTTATTCGATGTTATTTATTTTCGTTTTATTTTCTTTTTTCTATTGCCGGCCAAAGGACACAAAGCTTTTAGAAAAAACAGAAAGTTATTACCAAAAAGTTATAATCTCTTGTTAGCGATTTTGTTTTGTCTTAAATTTTTTTCTTCTTTTTTGGTTGCAGCCATATTTTTCTTGGACTGTTTTGTCTTTGTTTTGGCCACGTTATCGTCATAATTGATTTTTGTTTGTTTTGCGAACAAATCAATTTGTTACAGATTAGAACCCTGGCTATCCCAAGAACCTTGGAGGTCCTGTTATTTGTTGTTGGCGGTGTTATGTCGTTTTGTGTCCTCTGTTCATTTGTTTTTGTCGCCGCACAAATCGGTGAGTAGCGCAATTATCTCTCGCTGTGATAAATATGATCCTGTTTAAGCTTTGTCCGCAAAATATGGCTTTCCTTATCATTTTAATGACACTCCTGGTGGCAATACAACCACTACTACTGTATTTCGCTATCGTACATCTCTGCATTACCAAGCTTCTTTTTGTCGGAGGACGCGTGTACGAGTTGGCATTTGGGGCATTCCACGGACAACACAAAGTGATTGTTAGATATTTTCTTTCAACATTTGAAAAGAAAAAGTTGAATTTACTAAATATTTTCCGTGATAAAGATACTTTAATTATGGAAGAATAGAGAAAAATTATATAGACTTATAAGGGATTAAATTATATGGCTGAAACGACTTATAATGTCCCGAAGTGGAATTTTTACAATCCTATAGTATAGTGTCCTCGGTCAATCTAATCTAATCTAATCTAATCTAATCTAATCTAATCTAATCTAATCTAATCTAATCTAATCTAATCTAATCTAATCTAATCTAATCTAATCTAATCTAATCTAATCTAATCTAATCTAATCTAATCTAATCTAATCTAATCTAATCTAATCTAATCTAATCTAATCTAATCTAATCTAATCTAATCTAATCTAATCTAATCTAATCTAATCTAATCTAATCTAATCTAATCTAATCTAATCTAATCTAATCTAATCTAATCTAATCTAATCTAATCTAATCTAATCTAATCTAATCTAATATAATCTAATCTAATCTAATCTAATCTAATCTAATCTAATCTAATCTAATCTAATCTAATCTAATCTAATCTAATCTAATCTAATCTAATCTAATCTAATATAATCTAATCTAATCTAATCTAATCTAATCTAATCTAATCTAATCTAATCTAATCTAATCTAATCTAATCTAATCTAATCTAATCTAATCTAATCTAATCTAATCTAATCTAATCTAATCTAATCTAATCTAATCTAATCTAATCTAATCTAATCTAATCTAATCTAATCTAATCTAATCTAATCTAATCTAATCTAATCTAATCTAATCTAATCTAATCTAATCTAATCTAATCTAATCTAATCTAATCTAATCTAATCTAATCTAATCTAATCTAATCTAATCTAATCTAATCTAATCTAATCTAATCTAATCTAATCTAATCTAATCTAATCTAATCTAATCTAATCTAATCTAATCTAATCTAATCTAATCTAATCTAATCTAATCTAATCTAATCTAATCTAATCTAATCTAATCTAATCTAATCTAATCTAATCTAATCTAATCTAATCTAATCTAATCTAATCTAATCTAATCTAATCTAATCTAATCTAATCTAATCTAATCTAATCTAATCTAATCTAATCTAATCTAATCTAATCTAATCTAATCTAATCTAATCTAATCTAATCTAATCTAATCTAATCTAATCTAATCTAATCTAATCTAATCTAATCTAATCTAATCTAATCTAATCTAATCTAATCTAATCTAATCTAATCTAATCTAATCTAATCTAATCTAATCTAATCTAATCTAATCTAATCTAATCTAATCTAATCTAATCTAATCTAATCTAATCTAATCTAATCTAATCTAATCTAATCTAATCTAATCTAATCTAATCTAATCTAATCTAATCTAATCTAATCTAATCTAATCTAATCTAATCTAATCTAATCTAATCTAATCTAATCTAATCTAATCTAATCTAATCTAATCTAATCTAATCTAATCTAATCTAATCTAATCTAATCTAATCTAATCTAATCTAATCTAATCTAATCTAATCTAATCTAATCTAATCTAATCTAATCTAATCTAATCTAATCTAATCTAATCTAATCTAATCTAATCTAATCTAATCTAATCTAATCTAATCTAATCTAATCTAATCTAATCTAATCTAATCTATTATGTATTCTACATAAACAAACGCGTTAGTGTATTCAACTCATTTCATTTATGTCCCAATCAGATTCCTTTAACAGCGGCTGATTTGAGCTGGTGATCTACTGAACGAAATGAGATGGTAAACTAAAGAGCTGTTGAACTAAAGTGAGCTGGTGAACTAAAATGAGATAAAGAGTTTGTGAGTTCAAGAGCTGGTGAGCTAAAGAGATGGTGAAATAAAGAGCTGTTGAACTGAAGTGATCTGATGAACTAAGGAGCTGGTGAACTAGTGAACGAACTATTCACTCACTTGAATTGATCTAAAATGAGCGATCACTTAAAAGAACTTAAAGGTCCAACTCTAGTATAAGTTGTTGTTGTCGTTGTAGCAGCTTGAAGACGCTGAGTTATTAATCCTTAAGTCTATTTTTATTACCGACTTCGTTCCGCGATATCCGATTATCGCGGGAACCTTATGTTGTTTTATCTTACTCAATATTTTCCGGATGTTAATTAACATTTGTCTGTTAATTTCATGGGGTGGATGTTATTTGAGTGTTGCCGTTTCTATTCTCCACTAGAGGCGCTGTCTTTCCCGTAATAGTCGTAATGGTGTTGTCTATTTTTAGCTTCCCTGTTGTCTTTGGCTATCAGATGTTATTGTAGTGGTAGTGTGCGTCCGGTGAGTTATTTGTTGCAGAAACTCGAATTATGATGAAAACATGAAATGTTGATGTTAACATTTTCCAGTGCCCTGTCTGGGAATCGAACCCAGTACCTTCGGAATCCAAGTCTAACACACTAACCACTGAGATACCGAAGGCCACAGTCTAAGGTAGTTCATCTCCTTTCCCTGGCATGTCCCCGTGCCCAGACATCTATATCAGGTGAATATTGAACTGATCAGCCGTTAAGAGATCTGCAACAGTTTAGGGCAGTTTTGCTTTCAGGAATATATTCCAAGGGACTTGATAGCAGCCTGACTATCAGAGAAAATATTGCTACCGACTTTGGTCAGAACATTGATTTCGAGGCACTCAGCTAAGATTTCTATCTGGAAAACCCTACAGTGATCAGGTAGTCTTTTGGCAATGGGTAGCTCAAGTTCCTCAGAAATGACACCAAAGCCTACTTGGTGGTTGAGTTTGGAACCGTCTGGAAATAACTTAACGAAGGGTTACCCAAATTTCAATATCCATGATAAGTTGATGGATCCATCTAACAAAAACATTATTTTTCCAACATAGCTGCCATTGTTGGAGATGTCTAATTCTTGAATATCCTTTACAGGCAACTCGCGGTATAACGAATACTCGGTTTAACGAAAATCCGCACGATCAAAATGTTTACATTGAGTACCTTATATTACGAACGACTTCAATTATTTGTACTCGATATAACGAACGATTGGAAAAAACTATTAAAATTAAAGGAAAAACTAAAATAAAAAATTTAAGAAGAAGAAAAAATACTCTAGATTCGTTGCAGTACCGTTAGTTTTTATTACTTGCTCATTTTTGACTCATACCTACCTACACACCGATAGCGAAATTTGTAATTTTACTTTTAACATAGCCGAAAGTGTATCATTAATTAGAATGGGCAGCAGAAACAGAATTTCCTTAAGTCAAAAAATTTAAATTTTTGATGAATGTTAGATTTCAGTGATTTCGAAGAAAAATGGGATTCCATATTACAATATTAAAGAAATGCTAAATTAAATGTTCTCTAATTTATAAGCAAATAAAAATGTATCAAAAATCGTCGAATTCTTAACAAAAGGTATATTCACAGATGGAAAAGAAACTACGAGTGGTTTCTTGATGTTCCAGTAAATAAAAAAGCACTAAAATTAAAGCCATAGAATTACAAAGGAGGCTACATGAAAGGGTTTTTTAAATATTTTATATAAAATGGAACAAAACTTTACAAATCTATGCCATTTTATATGTTAAAGCTAAACAATTTGTATAATCGTAAAATTCATTAAATGTTATGTTTAAAATCCAACGAAACACATCTAAAAAATCTTCGTGATATAACGAATTATTCGGTATAACGAATTGGTCTGACAATATATCGTTCGTTATACCGGGATTTGCCTGTATTTTGGTTTTATCTCTCCGCTCTGGTAGGTTTACAATTGTGATAAATTTAATGGTAGTTCATTCGTGAAGGAATATATCAATAGGTGAAATTTCAGCAAGAACGGATGAGGAATCGGCTAATACCGTTAGACATGCGGTTGTTATTGTGTAGTGCACACCTTCTGTTGACTTTTTCTAACCTATCCTAACCTAGGAGCTAAAGTTTATCGCACTGATTCCAAGCAATCTTTGAGGGAAGTTCTGAAGTCTTATTGTGTTTGTAGGTAATAGTATAAAACAGATAGATGACGGCACTCTTTAATAACAATGCGTTTCATATTTTCCTACTAGGACTGACAAAACGAACAAAGCCTGCTAAGTCAGCTGCTGTATATGTTCCAAAAATTATATGAGTATAGATCAGATAAATTTCTTCCGTAATGTCCCATATAGCTGGTATATGTGTATAATTTAATTCAATTCATCTACCGTCGTTGTCCTTTCATAAAGTAGATATGCTAGCGGTAGTAGTAGTATTGGCAGTAGAGAAATAACTGCAAAACCCTCCGGTGGTCTTAGTGTATTTATGTCCCTCGCTTTTTGTTGTCCTTATATGGTTGTGTGCAAGTGTAAGTGTGCAACATAAATCCTCCAACGCAAATTGTGAAATTAAAAAATAAATTATATAAATCTCACAAAGATGAAGTGAAAACTGAAACAGTAGCTAAAAGGGGAAAAGCTGAAAACTGTAAAGCTGAGCTACGAATGAAAAAACACCCGCTGGTTGGTTGGTTGGTTATATCTTGTCGACAATCTGAATTGTTTTTAAGCGGTGCCACTCTGATGAGATCTGGGGGAAGGGTGTTGCCGGTAAACATTCGTATAAGACTTCTTATAATCGTTAAAAAAATTATGTGAATGTTTTTGTTACATTTTCACAAGGTACTTAAGCTGGTTACTTCACCAAGCCCGACCCCGACCTACCTCCACTGCCAACGATTGGCAACATTTTGCTAAGGTAAAAGGGGGAAAAATAACATTCGAACGTTTTTTTCATATCCCTCTGCTTTCTCTGTTTCCACGGATATTTTTTACAATATTTTCTATATTTTTATATGTTTTCCTTGTTGAGAGTATTTATGCGTTTGCGAAGCTACGAATTGCTTCCGCAGAGTACAGAGTTGTTCAGGTGTTAATGGCGGCAGCACTGGCGTCGTTTCAGTGTGAAGTGAGTGGTAGATCGAATTTCATTTAATTTCCGCTGAATATTTCCACAATTTCCTGTTATTGCCGTTATGATTCGAAATGATGGTCATCGGTGGGAAAATTTGAAAAAAAAAATAAGGAAGTAGGGAAAGTGGAGTTAAGTAAGGTTTTCATATTAAATTATGGCAGTTATGAATATCGAGTGCTTTATTTTGCTCATGGCCACTTTCATCACTTCAGTAGAGTACTGAATTATTTATGAAATTGAAAATATATTAAGAGCATATTTCAAATTTAATTTAAAAAATTAATTCACAGACAGGCATGTGAAATTGCATTTAAATTAAAACAATACTCGTACATTAACAGCCTGTTTCTGTAACTTAAAAATTTGCTTTCGTGCGACTGCCAGACGACAAACTGCTGATTTGGGTTACACTAACTACCATCACAACGACAAGTCGCACGATAGTGATCTCGTACGAAAACGTAATAATTTCAGTGTAAATTTTGGTGTATCTATCTCTCTTTGCTGTCATCTGGGCGAACACAATGACGAAAGTGAGCGACTGGTTTTCGTTCGCAGAGAGATAGAAATACAGAAACAGACCGTTAATAACACAGTACAACACATGATTTTGGCACTCAATTCTGAGAATTGGACGTGAAAGTACCCCAAAAATAAGAACTTCTGCATCATTCATTTAGTCAAGATGGCCCAATTAATAATTTAATGGCCATACAATTTTCTTGTTCTTGGTATACCGTAAGGAATATCACTTTTGTGTCTAAAGCAAAGCTGTAGATATTGAATAGGAGAAAAAAAATGCGGAACAAAAAAAATTGCATCCAGTGTCTTAAAAATCTTCAATAAAATCACACCTATGGTAGGTCCATTAAGGATAGGGACCGGTCGTCATATTAACACTGTTATATGAAAACAACTGGTACCAAACGCGTGATATGTCTATTTAGGAATTGATCGGTCGGAGGATTGTCCCTCGGACCAAACAATTATTTGTCATTTGTTTGTGTCGTCATCAAAGGCGTATATAACCCAACTGACCTTCTACTGAGGAGTAGACAACCCAACTAGCCCTCTACTTAGGATTACTTGACCCAACAGGTCGTATGACCAGATAAGCAAACTAGTTATTTATTAAGGAGTTGATAATCTAACTGTATATCTACTAATAAGTAGAAAACTCAATTTGACGTTAACTAAGGCGTAGATAACCTACCTAACGTAGATAACTCAACTAACTAACACAACTAAGGAATAGATAACCCAACTTGTTGTTTACTAAGGAACGAATTTGATGTCAACTAAGAAGTAGACAATCAAATTGGCTGCCCACTTAGGAGTAGATTAACCAACAGCCCTCGACTGACACATATCTCTTAAGGAGATGGCTGAACAGTTTAACATCTAGCTCATATAAGTACCTGGTCATAGCGATATCCCAGGGAAGTGCAAAAATGATAGACTTTCTACGAAGAGCACGATATTACAAATACTCGAAGATTTTGCATATATTGGTGCGCCGCTGTCCACATGCAAGCTTTGGCTATGACAAGATGCAATTAGGCAGTCCTATGAAAGATGGACAGAAATCAACAACTGTAGAGGAGCTAGACAAATCTGGCCAAGATACGAACTCTGTTGTTCTGAAATTGTCTATGAATTATCTTTAAAAGTAGGGGTGTCCGCCTCAACTTTTCTTTGCGTGTGTGGGGACCGACCAGGCAATGAAGCCGACCAAAATTATAGGCAGCGGCGGCGCATGGAAATATACCGACCGGCGGCGGCGGCTGGTCGGCTGAGCCGTTCAAATTTCAACAATCGGCTGAGCCGATAAAGTTCCATCAAACGATGGCACACGAATGTCATTCTCAGGCAAAGATGGCGCTTTAAAATATTTACAATTATATGAAAAAACCAAATCTTCCATAACTTAAGAAAAGTTATGGAAGATTTGATGTAATGTCGAAAATCGGTTCAATATATCTTTTTTTAGTGAAAGAAAATTTATTGTGTATGACTAGACTTTGCAAAAATTGGTTCGGCCTCTCAAGAGCTATTGTAATTTCCGTAAAAACCAAAACCGCATTTTTCAATTTCGAATCCCATAAATTCTTTGTATTTTTTTGAAATAAATAGCGAGATCCATTTACAAACTTTTTATAAATTTTTACGCAAAAAGGGAACTTCATTTAAAATCCTGAATCTAATATATTACTTAGTATTCACTTTCTTAATTTTCATAGTTGTCGGCTTCAGAGCCTGGGACCGACCCATACTAGTGTGTTCTTACTGTAAGAAATATTAGAAGTCATTAATTGTTAGAAACTGCAAGCATTTCAAGCTAGCATGGCCCGTCAAACACGCTAATGCCCAGCTGTGGTTTTCGAGAACAATATTCTCCCTTATCGTTTCTGTCACCGCGGGTCACTGTCAAATTGAACGGCACGTAGATAGACTGAAGGTCTTGCGAACTGACTCTTACAGAAGCTGATAAAGAGGAGAAGGAATCAATAGAACAACTTCTGTGTCTGGTGCCCGCTACCTAGAGAAGGCGGTAGACTTGGTTGATGTTAATATCCGAAAACTCTTAAGATTTTTAAAGCAATCAAATAGGTTCTCTGCGAGGCGTTATAAGAAGCTTATATTATTATAAAGGGTGTCCCAAGAAGAGCGCAATTTTTAAATCTCGCAACATTCGAAGTGTCATTGTTTGACATTTGAATAATTGTTATTGTTTGTTAGTAGAAGGTACGAGGTTAGTAAAAATGGAGCGCTACACGAATGAACAACGCATTCTCATTGTGAAATTGTTTTACCAAAATGGTGAAAGTTTTGCGGCTACAGTTCGCAAATTGCGATCAATTTGGGGTCACAATAATGCTCCAAAAGAGTCAACTGTA
The DNA here is from genome assembly GCA_963930755.1 of Eudasyphora cyanicolor. NCBI lineage: Eukaryota > Metazoa > Arthropoda > Insecta > Diptera > Muscidae > Eudasyphora > Eudasyphora cyanicolor. Next base: position 64,399,382 of record OZ005737.1, read on the forward strand.
AAGAGATTAATGGATAAATTTGCCGAAACTGGGTCTGTTAGTGATGTAAAGACAACAACGCGCCATCGCCATGTGGTTTTTGGGCTGGAGGAATTATTGGACCTTTTTTTATGAAAATGAGGCAGGTCAAGCGCAAACAGTCAATGGTGTTCGGTATCGTGAAATGATAACCAGTTTTTTCTTGCCTAGAGTTGAGGAAATGAATGTGGAGGGCATGTGGTTCCAACAAGACGGCGCCACATGTCATACAGCCACAGAAACAATTCAATTGCTGCATCTGTCATTTCCCGGTCGTGTTATTTCGCGTTTTGGAGATCAGAATTGGCCGCCTAGATCGTGCGATTTAACACCATTAGATTTTTTTCTTTGGGGTTTTTTGAAGTCGATGGTTTACGCGAATAAGCCGACGACGACTCAAGCCTTAAAAGACGAAATTGGACGCTGCATTAATGAAATACCGCAGCATTCATGCAAAACGGTCATTGAAAATTTCATTAAAAGATCGCGTGCATGCCAGCAAAGCAGCGGCGGCCATCTGCACGATATATTGTTCCATACATAACCTCATTCTGTCTACTTTACGATATAATACAGTTTCACGATTTTTTCTTAAATATCTGTGTTTTATTTAAAATTAAAAAATTGCGCTCTTCTTGGGACACCCTTTACATAATTATAGAAAAACCTCAATGGTCGACTAAAGTACTGTGTATGATCTCAGAGATTAACTCTAATATAGAGGAGTCGATCTCTGTGGTCAGTGTTTCTAGTGTAAAGAAAGACCCAGGGGTCGAGTCTATTATAGAAGAAGCCCGATAGTTTAAGTGATGACTTATTAGTTGACTCTAGTTCAGAAGAAAACCGATAGTTTAAGTGAGGATTGATTAGTCGACATTAAAATAGAGGAAACCCTCAGAGGTTAACACTTGTTTAAGTTAGGACTCATTGGTCGAATCCAGTGTAGATGAAGATTTAGTGGTCGACTTTAGTATTGAGGAAAATTTCAGATGTAGACTCTAGTCTAAGTGAGGATTCATTAGACGACTATAGTGTAGATGAAAACCTCAGAGGTCGACTCTAGTTTAAATGTAGACTCAGTAGACGACTCTATTGTACAGGAATACCCAGGGGTCGACTGCAATATAGAGGAAAGCCCCACAGGTCGACTCAAGTTTAAGTGAGGACTCAGTGGTTGAAGCTATTGTAGAGTAAGACTCAGTGGTCGACTTAAGGAAAACCTCAAAGGTCTACTCTAGTTTAAGTGTAGACTCAGTAGACAATTCTACTACAGAGGAATACTCAGGGGTCGACTGTAGTATAGAGGAAGACCCCACAGGTCCACTCTAGTTTAAGTGAGGACTCAGTGGTCGACTCTATTGTAGAGTAAGACTCAGTGGTCGACAAAAGAAAAACGTCGGACTCTAGTATAAAGGAAAACCTCAGAGCCTCTGAGTAAGAGGTCGACTCTATTATAGAGGAAAACCTCAGAGGACGACTCTAGTGTGGAGGAAGATTCAGTGGTCGACAGTATAAAGGAAAACCTCCGACGTCGACTCTAGTTTAAGTGAGGACTCATTGGACGACTCTTGTAAAGAGGATAACTTCAGTGGTCGACTCTAGTATAGAGGAAAACCTCAGAGGTCAACTCTAGTTTAAGAGATTACGCATTGGTCGACTCTAGTTAAGGTTAGGATGCATTGATGTAGAGGAAACCCTCAGTGGTCGACTGTGGTGAAGGGTATGACATCGGATGTCGTCTCTAGTGAATAACTCTCTGGTCGGTTCTAATATAGAGAAAACCCTTTTTAAGTCGACTCTTGTGTAGAGGAGGACTCATTGGTCGACTATAAGAGATAACTTCGGTGGTACAGTTAAATATGGATATTCTTCTAAAGGACTGAAATCTAAATTTTTTCACTGATGTGTATATGTGTCATGAATGCACTAATCTGGTTCATTTGCGGCGATATATAGTCTGATATTTATTTTATCATTTCAATAGGTGTTTGAATAATGCCCGTAAGTGAATGAACAAAAAATGATATTAAATGAATTTTAAACGAAATGCAAGTAAACATAATATTTTCTAATAAAAGCGAACTAAGGTATAGCATGTTTTCCCTTTTGTGCAGATAAGGGAAAAAGGCACTTAAGTGCAATGCAGCTAAACGAAAAATAATATACTAATGATTAAAATGCTATTGCTTTGAGATCAATGTTGCTGGGAACATACGAGGGCAGTCTTGCGAATTAACCGACCTACATAATCTCTCAACAAAATCTTTTTTTAGTTCGATACATTTTTCATAGTAAGAACTGTCTAGCTCCAGAAAATAGCCATCAACCACAACATCCACCTCTTCATTGCTGGCAAATCTTTTTCGCCGAGCCATTTTTTCATGTTCTGAAACAATTCGAACTTTAATTCATTAATTTTGGCCATCGCAAAAAGTGGATGTGTGAACTAGTGCATTATCTTGATTGTGAGCAAACGCGGCACCCATCTTGCACACAATTTTCTTTTCCGCCAATCTCCGATGTATAACATTTTTTGAAATGCCATGACTTCAGATAGCTCTCAAACCTTCAACTGACTGTCATCCAATACCATTTTGGTTTTTTTAACCATTTCTGGCGTGCCCACCTCAATTAGTAGACCACAACGGTGTTGTTCTTGGCAGCTCGGACGGCCCGTTTAAACTCTACCACCCTATATTTTATAGTTGTATACGAAGGAGCAGACTGCCCCAAAGTAGAATATACTTCGGTTTTAATATTGGTTGGACTGAGACCTTTCAAATGAAAGTGTTGTATTACATATCGGTGAACAATTTTGTCCATGTTTACAAATTTGCTGAGATCGTTTACTTTTGAGTGCTCAACAAAAATAAACAACGTGGCGCCTTGAAACTTAAAGCATATGCTTTAGAAGGTTGCCACTTTTCACGAAAGTACTTTTTTTTCCAACTACTGCCTCCTTCCTCGTACATAAAAAGAACCACATTTTCGAATAGGCGTCAAACGCTCTCAATTATTTTTCCAAACAAAGCGTAACATCTTAAATTCTTATGTCTATTCAATATCATCATTTGGTATCTCAACATAACAATATCAATGAATAGTAAATTTACTATTGAAATTGCTTGAATGTATATTTACATGATTACAGTTTGAACCACCTATTGTCACGAATTGATCTTAAAAATTCTGATACTCAAACTGCACTGCCTTTTTTTTGCTATCCTCCTTTCATTAGTGACTGGCGAGTGCTAAAAACTGAAACTATGGCGACAGCCACAACCATTTAAACACAACCTCTCAACCACTCAGAAATGTCGAATATTTCGCGTGGCATTTTATCGCCAACTAACATTTTTGCCGAAAAACTGATTAATCTTTTTGATATTTCAAAGCTTTTTATAAAGTTTCAATTCGTAGTGAAATATTTCATTTAGTTTTTGGTTTTGAGTAGAATTCACGGTTCCAGACTATACGCCTCCATTGCCGATAGGTGGCATCCATTTACGTCGTCGGCAAACAGGAATGCCACGGCTGAGATGTCTAAAGGTGGGTGGTTGGTTGGTTGCCGCACATACACACCGTCAGTCAGGCAGTCAGTTAGTCGGTGTCGTAAATTACCTGAGCCGCACTCACTTGGAAAAAATGAGTTAAAGTACCACAAAGTCGTCAGGCAGCTGCAGCCACAGAAGTAGCAGCGGTGACAGCAATGGCAACAGCTTCAGCAACATCGCCAAGGATGAGTAGCATAAATATGTAGAACATGCGAAGCAAATGCTATTTGTGTTCAACATGACATACATTACGATTTTGCTAGCATTAGTTTTGCTGTTGCTGTTTTGGTGTTATGCAGCTAAATTTGTTGCTAAGTTGTGTCGTTGTCGTTGCACAGTGGTATAACAACTTTCCAAATCTTAATTACTTTATAACACTATAATAATTAGACTGTCCACCAGAAGTCATCTTTAACCTGTATACAATACAATACCGACAGCAGGGCGTTTATGCTTTATAGATAAGTCAGGGACACCTTCGGAGCGTTCCCCAGCAGTCAAACCTGTTTACGTCACTTGACCCAAATCAAGTTAAAATTCGTCTGTTAATCAGAAGGTTGCGGCACCCAGGCTTGCTAAAGCCGTAACTGTAGCTTCTGGAGTAATATTATTAAAGGCCTCATCTATATCTAAGAAGGCTATCATTGTATGTTAATTAACAGGGGATCCTAAAATAGAGCCGAATAGATAATGCATGGAGGTTTCGGTGGTCTTGCCCTTGCTGTAGGCATACTGTTTAGTGGACAGAAGCCTGTGAGCAGATTTAGTCCTAAGATAACTATCTATTAATCTCTCCACGGTTTTAAGAACAAATGACGATAGACTAATCGGCTGAAAATCCTTAGCTCGGGTATGTGACGGCCTTTCCGCTTTTGGGATGAAAACAACCTAGCCTTCTCTCCATCGTCTTGATATATGGATCTAGTTGATATAACAAGTACACATCTCTCTAAGCAAGGGATCAAGGATTATACATTTTTGGGAAAAATTTGCTTATAGAAAATATAATCGATATAATGTCCGAGAGGAATTGGGACATCCTTAATACATATCCCATTCCATACCCTATTTCTGTTTATACCCTACACCACACTGTGGCACACATAAGTTTGCTAGACCCACCTTAAAGTATACCGATCGACTCAGAATCACTAGCTGAGTCGATTTAACAATGTCTATCCGTCCGTCCGTCTGTCCATGTAAAGTTGTTCGTCGACTACAGGTCGCAATTTCACTCCGATCGTTCTGAAATTTTGCAGTTTAGAATATTTCGCAACTGTAAAGATCCCTATTGAATTTGGTTGAAATCGGTTCAGATTTAGATATAGCTCCCATATATATGTTTCGTCCGATTTTGCTCTTTAGTCCTGCAGAAGCTTTATTTTACATCCAATTATTTTGAAATTTAGAATGGTAGAGTTTCTTGAACCATCCATGAACCAACACTACCGAATTTGAAGAAAATCGGTTAAGATTTAGCTATAGCTCCAATATATATGTTTCGTCCGATTTGGCCTTTTAGTTCTATAGAAGCTGTATTTTACATCCAATCGTTTTGAAATTTAGAATGGTAGAGTTTCTTGATCCATGAACCAACACTACCGAATTTGAAGAAAATCGGTTAAGATTTAGCTATAGCTCCCATATATATGTTTCGTCCGATTTGGACTTTTAGTTCTATAGAAGCTGTATTTTACATCCAATCGTTTTGAAATTTAGAATGATAGAGTTTCTTGATCCATGAACCAACACTACCGAATTTGAAGAAAATCGGTTAAGATTTAGCTATAGCTCCAATATATATGTTTCGTCCGATTTGGCCTTTTAGTTCTATAGAAGCTGTATTTTATATCCAATCGTTTTGAAATTTAGAATAGTAGAGCTTCTTGATCCATGAACCAACATTGCCGTATTTGAAGAAAATCGGTTAAGATTTAGCTATGGCTCCCATATATATGTTTCGTCCGATTTGGCCCTTTAGTTCTATAGAAGCTATATTTGACATCCAATCGTTTTGAAATTTAGAATGGTAGCGTTTCTTGATCCATGAACCACCATTGCCGAATTTGAAGATAATCGGTTAAGATTTAGCTATAGCTCCCATATATACATATGTTTCATCCGATTTGGCTCTTTAGATCCAATCGTTTTTATACCCTACACCACACTGTGGTACAGGGTATTATTTAAGTATAAAATGTCCCAAAAGTAAATTTATGTAAACAGTTTATATATGAATTAGAAAATTTATATATCAGAGTTATTCAATATTACGAGAGTGGTGTAGGGTATTATATAGTCGGCCCCGCCCGACTTTCTGCCTTTCCTTACTGGTTTTAATTTTGCAAAGGTTTAATGCTACATACATACTTGTTAAGTTCAAGAGTTTGGTACTGATACATACCTGAAACGATAGAAGGGGAAAAATTAGATTATTATACATATCCACTATAAGAAATTTAATAAGTTATGAAATATAAATTTCAAATTTAAAATTGGCCTAAAATGGCAGCTTGCTAAGTCCATCTGTGGATTTTTTGTTCTTCCCCAAATCTAATCCAAATAAATCTTTTCACATTTTATTGCAATCACTACAAATTTATATTCCATCTGCAACCACTGTCTATCATTCCTGGTCGCAGAGAAAAGGATATATATGCAAGTGTAGAACGGTGTGTATTTGGATGTGTTGTATGTGTCAGTGATGTAGCCGGTGTGTCGTCGTGTTAGCGGTAAGAGGAAAACTAGCAACGGCAATGGTAAACTACAACTAAGACCGACAACAACTAAACTAAACTACATCATCCCAACCAGCCAACGAAAAACGAAAGAACCAACAACCATAAAATACTCCATAAATAATCATATGTACCATATTTTATTGCAAACACTGCAAGAAAACTACCAGTCTCAGGACTTGTAGTCTGTGCCACCTCTCTCTCTCACTCTCTGGTTGGTCATCATCAGTATGCAAAGTATGCGGTCCGGTCGAGTGTATTTGAATCCAGATGACCACTAAAAGCTCCATGATATCCAGGGCAAACCCATATCGAAAAACCTCAATTGCTTGTTGGGAACAAAATAGGAGTTGGAGTAGGACTAGGAATAGAGTCGACGGCGACAGACGACATATATTTGGGAAATCCACAAAAGTACTCGTACTTGTATGAGAACATAAAGATCTGGACAATGTGATGAGGTGTTCGTTTTGCTGTGGCTTCGAACGTTGGAGAAAGCGTAGATTTTTGGATCTGCAGGTGGTCGATGTGGTCCACCCGTGAAAGTGTAATTGGCCAACATAAAGAGACAAACTAAGTACCCTCAAAAGCTCTGGTTAATGTCTGTGGTTTGTCTGTGGCTGTGTTTGTTTGAGACGTGTCCTTATGGCAATGAGTTTTAAAATATTGTCAATTTTGGAAATAGATAGATAGATAGATAGTGCTCTTAATAAAGTATTTACAGAAATTGATATTTATATTTTATGAGAAAGATGAGAAATTCTTGCACAACATTCGAAGAAAAACCTTCTGTATTTGGGCAACCTCGGCCTTGACTAACTGTTGGTGAATGCGACTTTGAATCCTTAAACAATAATCAGATCACTTTTGTTACTGTAGAAAACGCGAAAATCTATGTAGGAAACTGAATAAGACTGAAGATGAAGCGGTCAAGGGTAGAGAATACTTGGAAAATTAAACGATGGATCTAACTATACTAACACCTCCAAACTGGTAAGAGATTCAGATCTTCAAAGAAACGACAAAAATTGTAAGACTTACCGACGGAAGAATAAATTTGAAGTAAGAAAAATAATGATCAACAGTTTTGTCAAAAACGCTACCGAGACTATTCTGCTACTCATTAATTGATAGCAGTAGCTATTCTGGCTCATCTAAGATCAACAGTGTATATAATGAATCACGTCGCCGCATACAAGGACGGTTCTTCAATCAAATAATTTGCTGTCATCAATACAAAGATAACTAATTGAGTTGCATGTTTGAAAAGGGAGATTTTGCATTGAAACTGACATTACAATATTTTGAGGGTACCCTTGAGAAGCTAATAGGGTGTATTCCTTCTCTATGGTTGGCGAAAAGCTGAAATTAGTTAGTATATGTCAAAAAGAGGAACAATCAATTCTCACCATAGAAATATGAAAGCGAAATTATTCTCGTGAATATGGAAAGTATTTCATTTAAAGAATGAATTAGAAGGTAATCATTTTGTGGCGACAGGACTATCCAGGGAGTTGTTAACTCAGAGTCTCCAGATAGTCTTGATGCAGGCGAAGGGTAGAGTATTATTCGTGTCCAAGATTGTATTTTTCTGTACATTTCAGGATAGTTAATGGAGCCAAGACAACGAAGAATCACCTGAAGTGGCCTACTAAGGTAGTGAGCTGCTTGTCCTCTTTCTGCCAAATAGAGAGAAGAGAGTGGCCGATAAAATCACCAACTTCCAAAAAATGGGAAGACGACCAATACCTAAAATGAAGACTGAAGCCTGACTAAAAATTCTAAAAATTTCCATGTAGACCAGTAACTGAAAGACAAATGATAGAAGTCCACCAGATTGTACTATAGGATCCGAACTCCTAGGATAGTATTATGAAGACGTAGGATAGGACTTCTTCGCATGCCAGACTGTTTCAAAATATTAGAGACTCCGTTGGCAGGGCAATCAAATCAAATCTAAACCCGAAGAAGTCAGCTGAAATTGCCAGCTCAGGTAGTGAACTCAAAAAGTGATAGTGACATACTGCCAAACAGGGAGTCTCGATTCTCTCATTCCAACTTTAAATTGGATGATAATATCATCAACTCCCAAAAAGACGGTTTACTAGAAGCAGGAATCGCTGGTAGTGGATAGAAGGAGAAGGGTTACTCACACCCAAAAACTGAGGATGCGCCCGCGATCCGTTTACTGTAAGGTTACTGATAAATATCATCGACATTAATCTCCCCCGGATCAAAAAGGCAAACAACGTTGTGATTCACATAATAAAATAAGGGTTGGACTCAAATTACTTTGATCCGGGAACCATGTACAACTGGTAACAGGGTAAGCGGATTCAACCGTATCAACTACCAGCCTTTTTGTGTTAACAAAGGGGCTCTTAGTTTACAATATTTCGTATTATAATACATATATGGTTCTTGGATCAAATTGCCTTGATCCACGAAACATGGACAACTCATAAGAAGGCAATCGGATTCAATAGGAACAACTGCCAGCCTTACTGTATTTAGTATTATAATACTTATGGTTATATAACATAATACTACATAGTATTATCGACGCTCATATCAGTAGGAAGATGGAATTATCAGACAATATACTAGATCGTCAACATGCATACCACAAGGGTCGCTCGTCAGATACGACACTACATGAAGTAGTTAGGACTATCTAGAAATAAACAATATACCTTAATATTTTCTTTGATATTGAGGCTGCATTCAACAATTGAAGAATTTGATCTTCAAGCTCAGTTCTTCTTTGATCTTCAAGCTCAGTTCTTCGACCTTAGATTAGACTATTGAGTTAGGAGTTAGGAGACATTTGATTCGACTATCGAGTGAGGAGTTGATCTTCGAGCTCAGAACTCAAACTAGAGCTCTGACCGGGGTGAATCGTGAATTGTGGGAGAAGATTTTATTCAACACAAAAACTAAATGTGCAGCTTTTAATCCGCATCCATAGTTTGGGCAAAAGATACCACTATCTAATCATGCTAACCGCATACACCTGGCATTTTTTTTTTACATTTTTGGTATACAATTTTTCTGATTTACCCATATAGCAGCCAGTGCTACCTGATTATTCGATTCAAGATTATTCCTCCTACTAAATAGGATTCGAGTATCAGGGCGACCTCCACTGCACTTGTAGACAAGCGCAACAATAGTGCCACCAGGTTGCTTTTGAGTGATGAAGGTTTATCTGTAATACTTTTATCATCATCAGCCGACAGGTAAACATCCACCAACACCAACAAGGGTGATCTGCCGCTTTTGACTATCCGTATGATCAATCTTGCCAATTCTCCATGAGCATGCAAACTCAGCAACTCGAGAATGTTAACCGAGTCAAATTCTCTAACCCAGATGTGAGTTTCTGGGGCGATATCGGTTTTCTCGACATCATCAGGCCAAACCTCATACACTCAGAGCAGCCATATACAGATCTACCAATCTGACATCAACACTCAGCATCGCAACAGGATGGGGGGTTTTATCGGACGCCTCGTCCGTAACTTCGAGGAGCATGTCTTCAGCAGGATATGCTCCTGACTCTAATTAGAGTTCAAGTTGATTTGCAAATTCTCCAATTATGGGTGGGCAGAGCATGACCAATGTATGTAGTTAGTCAGACGGCTCATCTATCGCTTAAATCAAACGATATTACATCAAAACTGGTGTGGCAATATGAAGAAGAACTTGCCAAAATATGTCATCTCTCTGAGGTTGAACTCATTTGATTCATAGGCCATAGGGTCTATATATAGCAGGGATGTAACGAATATTCGCATTCGCATATGCGAACGCGAATTATTCGCATCATTTTAACATTCGCATTCGCAAAAACCATCTTATCTCCTTATTCCCTTCACACAATTTGAAGATATTAATACCAATGAAAACCTCTGCCACTTCTCTTCAAAACAGTGGAAAACATATGTTTGTCCTTGTGGTAACAGGTGGTAAAAATATGGAAAACATTCTTATTACTTGAATATCCTGAAAAGTATCAATTCAATTCCTTAAATTTGATGGTACTAAAGGGTCAAACTATTATTCGCATTCGTTTTCGCAAAAATGCATATTTCACTATTCGCTTTCGCATTCGCAAGAAATATATTTCAATATTCGCTTTCGCTAAAGTCACTTTCGTTACATCCCTAATATATAGCAATAAAAGGGCAAATGAACTAGCTAGAGTAGGATCTTCTTGTAATCTTTATCAAACGACGCCAGGCACAACACCTATGGGAACCGTAAAAATAATGTCTTCCCGTACTATCTTAAACGAGCAAAGATGGGAGTAAAGATGGGATAAGACAGAAACATATTCAATACCCAGGAACACCTGATCAGAATACAATATTCAACGCACATGGTTCCTGATTAGCAAAAATCAATGAAACTTGTATAAACATATCGCGGGGCTGAATGCTTATTGCCAAGTCGGTTATCAGGATTTGCGGCTTAATCTACAGTACAATGCTAGTTCGTGAAAATAAGAAAGCGGAGAAGACAGTTGGGTTTCCAGATACGTCTTTATATTAGAACTCGAGAATGTCAGTAGAGTCATATCATTCTTCTGTAACCCAGATGAGTGTTTTGAGGCGAATAGGAAGTTTTCTTGACAACATCCAGCTTCGCCGCTGCTCAAACTCACCTACTCGACTCAGAGCTGCCTAATACAGATCTACCGATCTGATAACACCACGCTTCTTCTTTGCTGGTTGGGGGGTGTTATCGGACTCCTCGTCCGTATCTTAGAGGAGCATGTCCTTATCAGATGAGTCAAAGAGTCCGAAACTGCACTAAGTGTTTAAAGACATTTGTCCTCGATACTAATCGGCACTACCTTTGTATTCGAGCCTGAGGCTCCAGAATAATTGTCGTGAATGGCTCCACACTTCCAAATGAATGGCTGGCAACAACGATTGATACCGTTACGTACCTTTACAAGTTTAGTACGGAAACCATACCGCTAGGTTGCATTTGCCCGTTATACGTAAGGGATGTATTCGGTATTAAGGATCAAGTTGTTTTGCCGCTTTTGACTATCAGTCTAATCATTCTTGCCATTTCTTCAATTGTGGATGGGTAGACAACTATTGCAAACTCTTAGCAACTCGAGAGTTTCTGTCAAGTCGGATCGTTCTTCTGCAGCCCAGATGAGGGTTCTGGGGCGATTAGGGATGTCAGTTTTCTCACAATCGAACCGGGCACCCGGCCAGACATCACCTACTCAACTCAGAACAGCCTTATACAGGTGTCATCTACATCACTTCTGTCTACAACGGACATCACTTGACTCTCCTGTTGATGGTGACGTTATGTCTTCTACCTTTTTTGGGGACAGGACTTAATCGTGTGATCTTGTTCTTTTGACATTGTTACCATACGGTAAGACTGCCGAAGTTGTAACTATCTCAGCCAACTCAGTGGCTTTAGAAGGGTCCATGACGCTTTTAATCCAGGTAAGAGACTCATCACTAATCACCTTAAAAACAGCGAGACATTGGGCCATAGTCGCAGATTCCACTTGTCCTTAGGGATGGTGCCATCTACATCACTTCTGTCTCTAACGGACAACACTAGATTCTCATTCAATGAAGTGCTTGGTGTACGTCCTGCTTATGGTGACGTCATGTAGAAGCCATTTTTTAGAGGATAGTGCTTCATCGGGTGATCTTATTCTTTTGACATTATTACCAGCCGTTATCACTGCCGAAGTTGTTACTATCTCAGCCAAGTCAGTGACTTTAGAAGTGTCCACGACATTCTTAGTCCAGGTAGGTGACTCACCACTCTGCATCGTTGCAGGTTGGAGTTGTGTCTGTCATCTATCTAGGAACAGCGAGGCATTTGGCCATGGTGGTAGATTCCATATAACTCCACTGATAATTAGTGTTGGTGCCATCTACATCACTTCTAGCTACAAGGGCCATCATTAGGCTCTCCATTGCCACATTACTGCAGGACTTAATTGTCCTGTTTGTGGCGACGTTATGACCTCTAGCCTTTTTCCAAGGCAGGGGTTCATCTGGTAATCAAATTCTTTTGGCATTGTTACAAATCATTAATACATCCGAAATTGTAAGATTCTCATCCTACTCAGGATGAGAAACTTGACGATCTCAGCACAGATAAGAGACTCTTTTTATTTATTGGTAAGAGTCGAAACCTAAGAACTTTTCAAGTTCATCAAAACTCGGAGAGTTATCTGCTGCACAATGTGCCTACATTTTGACGTTCGATAATAACGATCCCCTTTTACTGTACCACTTATTATGAGTACTGCTGAGATTTTTTCACGAGTTTTGGTGTGAAGAACATGCTCCTTTGTTGCATGCGAGTTTATTGTGATGGATGCGGGTGGTTTCAGAGTCCAGAGACCACAGACCGCGCTTAGTTGGTTGATATACTGGACAAATACAGCAAAGCCCTCAATACTGTCCCAAGGACTAGGTGGCGAAAGAGCTGAGGCAACCAGATATCAGAAAGTAGTTAGAAGTAATTATGCAGTATCTTATTAAAGACATTAATGTTTGAAATAAAGTACGTATTAGTATATTATTGTAGTTTAAGAATCTTATTTCAAATTTATTGTTAGAAATATACTCTAATTTTCTCCGTGTATTCCCTGACAAAATATGCAAGCATAATGTGATGTTTGTGATTCAGCCTCACTTATATTTATGTTAGTGTTGTCGTCGTCGTTCGTAAGTCTGAAGTTGAAATTTATTTGGTTTTGTTTTTATTTAAGGAACCACAACAGAGACAACATAGGCAAACAAAAACAACAACAAATAAAGGACATGAGAGATATGAAAACAATTTTTTATACAATGCGTATGTGTAGGTGTGGAATACGAGTGTATACGTGCGTGGATGTGTATGAGAGTACTTTTATTCCTGGAAATTTATTCACACACAAAAAGGACACTATTCATGGGAAAAACTAATAATGTTTGCTCAAGTTGAAGATTGTTGTGCTTGTGTCGTTTGTTGATGCCAGGAAGGGAAGGGGAAATTGTGTATGGGGCGAGAGAGAGAGAGAAGGAAAAGGATGTGGTTGTGTGACTGTATGAATGTTGTCGTTACCGGTGTAGTTAGTGGTGCTGCTGTCCTCCTCCTGACTGTTGCCACTTTTATATGTTTTTTGCTTGTAATGAGAATAATGATGACGACTCTGACTACTATCGTCATAGTGAGACAGAGAGAGAGGCTAAGGACCGACTAGGTCTAATGTTGCCTGGATACAAGAAATAATACTTCTTCTTCCAGGCTAACAACGACAGGACGACACAGGAGCTGTAGCAACAACAGAAAAAAGCAAAATAAAGTTGCACATAAAAGAAGCCGTAACAAAACAGCAAAAAGTCGAAACAAAAGCGTAAGAATAAAAAAAATATGCTGAAACTAAAACAAAAACTTGTTTATTGCGTATGAAATCGTTCAGATTGTGCTTGAGAATCCTGTAAATGGTCCTGCTTTCATCACATGCGAAGGCAACACTCATTCACACATTACAGCATTGGATATGCAGACCCTCTTGAGAATATCTAAAGAAAGGAACGAAATATTCTCATCATCGTCAGCATCAACAAAAACAACAACAACAATAAGAACTACAACAACACCATCTGTATCAGAGAAAATATAGAATTGAATTGAAAGCAACATTTGTTTATATTTGCGTTTGAATAATTTATGACAAAAAGAGTTTTGAAAAGGAAGAAAACCAGAAATACTCTGCAAACACACACGCACATACTTATATAGGTATGCAAATACCTTCACACGCGCACAAGCTTATACACACACATGTGGACATGTATTCTTGTACGAGTATATGCTAAAACAAACTCATAAATACTAACGTACAAGAATAAATAAATACATTGCACTTTATGAGCACACGAGTCCAATGCGAGAGGTGTCCGGTCCAAAGTTCTTCAGAAACTATCAGGAACATGTGGTCCCTACTAAAGATCAATTGACGTTTATAAATATAAAAATTCTAGATATTTATATTCTATAAATATTCACGTAATATTTATATTCTATTATTTACAATTTCTCTAAATATAAAATTCTGGAGAATCGGACTTGAAAACACAGTATTGTGGAAAATTTAAATATTTTGCCCCCAAAAAATTAATTACACTAATTTACAAAATTTGTGTCAGAGGGCTATGCATAACATTTCCTGGTTTAATATGGTGTCCTAAACACAAAAAAAAATTCTCAAAACAAATTGAATGATGTTTTAAATTCCGCTTTTCTTTTTAGTTGTCTTTAGTATTTGGACAATATAAGTTTAGTAACTGCCTTTTAAACAATTAGAACAAATTTTTTTTAAATCATATTTTGATGGCAAGAAAAAACTATAACAAATATAAACCAGTAAGGAAAGACATAAAGCTGACTATATAATACCCTACACCTCCCTAACAATGAGAGAATAGACATTGTTATAATGATTTGAAATACTTTTTTCGTTTCAGTTAACAAAGTACTTCGTTCCAAAATTAAGAATCTTCTTTCTGCCAAATGTTGCAATGATCGGAAGTAAAGTACAACTTCTATAGCGCTTTGATACCAAATCGGGGGGACGTATATTTGGGGGCTACCGATTTCCCCCGAAATTGGCAGTGTTTATTCATATAATAAAAAAGTTAAAGCGTTAAGTTCGGCCATACCGAATCTTATATAACCTCCACCATTAATGGCATTCGTACACGGGGCAAAATAGCCTTTTGTGATATGTTTGAATCGAAAGAAAATATATTTGGTACACAAATTTTTAAATATTATATATTTCCTAGCAAATACATTTTATTTGAAAATCAACAAAATATATTTGAAACGCATATATTAATATATTACATTAATATATTACAAATTTGCAAACAAAAATTCTCAAATAAAATATGTGTTTAAATACAAATATAATTATTGTTTAGGAATTACTCCAAATATATTTTATTTAAAAAAAATTTCAAAGCTTTTGTTGACTTTTTCGAATTCCAGATAAAATTTTTCCTTGGTTCCGAGTTTAACCTCCCAGCATTACCTTATGTTCTTAATCAATAATGTTAATACAATTTATGAGTATTCTAAGCCATCATTAGTTGTCAATCCTCTAAGTAATTTATATTGATCCAATATTATACGATTTAAATAATTATTTCACAAACATTAACAATTTATAAAAAAGTAACATTGAATTACTGAAAAATTTAACATAACTTAGGTATTTTCTGAATACTTAAATGCAAATACATATTTATTTCGGAAATAATGGTCCCAAATAAAAATATATTGGGATATAAACAATGATTTGTTTAGAACAACATCTTCCCAAATATATAATTTTGGTGTGTATAAAATATTATATATTTAGAGTGTACCATAAACATATATATGTTTCAAGCCGAATATGTTTGGGCAATATACTACAGAAGCGATTTTGTTTCAGCGTGTATAAATTTTATTAAGATAAATTCTGGCCAAAATAGAATACAAACAGCAAAGTTTCAGCTAAATTTCTTATAAAATGTGGTGTTTTTGGCTTAAATAAGCCTTTTTGGGAGCGACATCTGTAGGTGGACTATAACAAAATATGAACAGATTTATGATATGGTTACTGCGATGAATTCTTGTCCTACTTAAATACAAACTGCAAAGATGCAGTTAAAATGCTTAGAAAATGTGGTATTTATGCCTTATACATATTATGCCTCTATAGGGTGACTATAACAAAATATGAACCGATTTGTAAAATTTTTGCTGTGATGAATTCTTGTCACAATAGAATAGATACTGCAAAGTTTCTGCTAAATTGCTTTAAAATTGTGGTATCTATGGCTCAAAAACCGTATTTTGGAGAGACCGATATAGGGGTGCTATATCAAAACATTGACCGATATAGCCCATTTGCAATCCCATGCAACCTGCACCTATAAGAAATATGTTTAAAAAATTTGATCAACCTAGCTCTATTATTACGGACTGTAGTGTGATTACAACAGACGGACCGACAGACAGACGGACGTGGCTAAATCGTCTTAGAATTTTACGACGATTAAGAATATATATACTTTATGGGGTCTCTTTATTAGTGGTGTTACAAACGGAATGACAAAATGAATATACCCCCCTTCCTATGTTGTAGGGTATAATCAAAACCTGTTTCCGATAGGATTTTATATAAATTGTATAATCTGAGGTGGCTGATATGTAACGCAACAAAGTAAAGCGCAATATTTTTTTAATTTTTTTTTAAATTTTATTGTTCAAAAGCAAAAAATTTCGGAAATAACATAAAATTTTAGAAACAGTTTAGATTTGTTCGAATTGGCCACCTTTGGCACGAATTATGGCCTTCAAACGGCCGACAAAGCCATCACACGCTGGTGCTGAGTCCTGTTGGAATGTCCATGGTCTGCGGCCGAAATGTTTGTCTGCCCAGGGCTTCAATACTGTCTTTAGGACATTTTCCCGATAATATTCGGCATTTATTTTGACCCCATGGTCGATGAATACGAGCTAGGAGGCCCACACTATTACCATCGGCGGAGCTTGAGTTCTGGTGGTCAATCGAAGGTGTAAATTTTCAGCTGACCTCTTTGGCAAGTAAACCCGATCATTTTGTTTGTTCACAAACTGCTCAATTTGGAATGGCTTCTCATGGAGAAAACCAAATTCGGTAACTGGCCACACTAAAAAAAAGCGTACTGAAAATCAATGAATTTTTCGTAAAGTTTAAGATTTCGGCAATGATTTCGAGCTAAAGACAATCGCTATAAAAATAAGAAGGTTTTATAGTTAATTTAAAGACGTGAAAAGTACTTATTTTGAGGATGCATTTCATAGAATTAAGAATTTTGGGTAATAAAACTAATTAAGTTTGATTTTAAAATAAACACATGTTTGCGTAAATGTAAGTATGGCGCGTGCTTATTTTTAGTAAAATATCATATAATTTAAAACATTATCGTAATAAAATTTAAAATGTTTGTCCTTGATACAGCCATGGTAATAAATATACTACCACAAGTCAATGTTGCTCTAAAAAGTCACCTATGCGCAAAAATGCAACTTTGTTTGTTAATATTTCTTTATTTACCTACAACATAAATTCCATCGGTTACATTGAACTTTTGAATGATGTCCTTATCTCCTTTTTGGACGATATTTATGAGTCGTCGATTATTTTTCAACAAGATTAAGCCCGAATACATAAAGCTAAAATTGTGACGGACTGGTTTAACACCAAAAATATACCACTGCTGCGATGACCTGCGTTAAGTATAGATCTAAATCCGATCGAAAACGTCCTAGGGAATATGGCAAATCAAATTTATGACAATTGGCGGCAATTCTCCAATCTAGGAGACCTCCGAGCAGCGATAAATAAAACTTGGAGTGGAATACCCACATCACTGCTTACAAACTTAATTTATTGCATATCATAATGACTTAAAGAAGTAATTATGGTGTCTGGCGCTAATACTCATTATAAAACAAATTATGTTTTCTAAAAAAAATGTATTGTTTCAAAATTGTTTAGTCTAAATTAATTTGGAAGTATATATTTTACCAATGAAGTACTTTTCATTTTTCTTTTAAAATTCGAATACTTTTAATAAATTGAAATGTCAACACATGTTTTGGTTAACAAATCATTTAAGAACAATCTTCCAATAAAAAGTTTTTCCAAAATATAAAAACACAATCGCATCGTCCTTTTTTTATGTGGTAGTATAATTATTACCATGGGTGTATAAGAATATACTGGTAATTAATTTAAGGCATACATGAATTTTAATACAGTTTTTTTAAATATGTACGGAAAATTCGTTACATTATATTGACCATTTACTACTCATAGAAAATTCAATAACACAACACTTTATCTTTCTAAATAAATATTTTATTTGTTATATTTTATATTGGAATATACAAAAAAATATAATACTTATTACGGATAACATTGAACATTTTATAATTTAAAACAATATGTAATTGTATAAAGACAAATCGGCCAACACACTATGAAGTTTGACTTTTATTCGAATATTGTATTGTTATGTATCGATTCTATAGCGGGATTCGTTTCTCTATTTGTTGTCCATGAACAATTTTTATCGGAACCGACCTTAATGATTTTTAACCTAGAATTTAAATAGAAATTATATAAAACAAATATTATATTATTATATCATATAGTTTGGATGCTCACTCATTTCCTGCAATTTGTAAATTTTTACTTCCCCACTGCATTTTTCATATATCCAAATAAAGTTCAATTGCGCGAACTAAAATAAAAATAATTTGAATAGAAATCAAACAGAATGATTTATATACGATAAAGTGTTAAAATAAATTTTATCATATAACTGTCACAAAATGTTGAAAGATAAGAGATATTAAAATCTTTGGAATATACTTACTTACACTGAAATATTTAGTCACTCTTCTACGACACAAATTCTCATAATAGATCCATAAAAAATTTGCTTTACTAAAAGTTAAAAAAAATATTTATGTAAGATATTATTAATAATAGAAACTAATTGTTTTGAAAGTGGCGAAAGTGAAATTTTTCATATAAATTGAGTTATCAAAAATAATATTCTTAAAAAAATCAATCGTGACTTAGATTTTAAAATCTTAAGTTTTGTTAGCAAACAAAACTACAAAAACTTATTAAAAATTACTTCTGTAAAACAAAAGCTAATGCTGCTTATGACATTATTAACCCTGGTGTTAGATTAGCAAATCTGCACGAATCCTAGATTAAGAGTCCATTTGGTCAACATTACATTTTTCATATAAAATAAATATGAAAGACAATATTTTACATTTATTTTTATTCAAATTCGTGAAAAGAAAGCAATTATCACTCTTCTCACAAAAGACCCATTCTAAAATTGTTTTACTAAAAAAATTAAAAAAGATAGTTATATGTATAACATATTATTAATAATAAATTTCTATATTGCCACAAATAATTTTACATTTCTGCATTATGCGCTGGTATTTTTAATAAATAAATACTTTCAATTAAAATGTATTTTGTTCATTTTGTAATTGCCAATAAGATGTTAATTTCAGGATAATAATATTATTTTTCACGTACCTAAAAATTTTCCCATTGTCTCTTTCAGTATTACAAAATCTATTACTCACATTTTTGTCATCCATTTGGCACAAATCTCTTCACAGGACTTACAAACAAGATCTCCTTCAAAAACGCATGTACATCGCCATAAATAACATACAGCAAAAATAACTATGACACACGCACTCGATGGTGACGCCGACGGCGTAACCACATGCATACACACATGTACACGACGGTTTCATTTGTTGTTGTTGCTATGCTTTAGCAAAAATAACTGCTAACAGCCCACATTAAAATTATTTTCGGTGCGATATGCACGTATGTATGCACGTATACTTACATATTCACAGCAATCAAATTTTTTCACAATCCGCGTTCCGAAAACAGACAACCGTTTCCTTCCATCGCTTGTAAATAACTGACGATTTAAAAGAAAACGAAGAACAGAACTGTTCTCTATTTTCTCTTCTAGCATTCCATAACAAATATTGATTAACACATTACCAAACAAAACTGATTCTCCGAGCGAGAGAGGGAGGGAGAGATTGTATAATTCTCTCGTATGTATTCTTAAAAATAATGACAATAGTCATAAAACTATGACATGTCTACGTCGTAGTGTTAATGTAGAAAATCCTTAAAAGTATTGAAATATTACTTAAAATAATGCGGATTGTCACAAAAATAATGATTTTTTTCTTTAATTTAAATGCGTACATTTAAAGAAGCGCGTACACAAAACTAATGATTGGATATACATTAATTCAAATACAAAAAACTTTATATTAAGGAAAATTTCGTAAAAAACGTGTAAATTTTCATTATTTTAATGAAAATTGTCATTGAATTGATGCCGAGGCAGCATACTTAATATAAGAATGTGTCATCATTAGTTTTATTACTATTTTTTTTTTCAGTGCACTTTCGTGCAAGCGAAGCAACTCCTTGGCTCTTTCCAGTCTAACTTTTTTTGTGCATCGGTGAGCTCTTGCACTTTTTGGAACTTCAATGGCTTTAGTCTCAGCTCATTTTTTAATATGTGTTGTATCCGTTCTCGCGATATGTTCAGCTCACGAGCAATTTTTCTACCACTGCGGCGTGAATTTCGATCAAATCTGGCCTTCACTTTTCGGATCATTTCTGGTGTTGTTACCGTTTTTTTTCGTCCACTTTTTGGACGCGATGCAACACTGCCAGTATCACGGTAACGAGCAATGGTACGAGAAACAAAAGATTTATTCACATTTAAATGCTGGAGGGCTCTAACGATAGCCACTTGTGTTTTTCCGCACAAATATAAAGCAATCACACTATCACGCTTGAATTCCATCACGAATAACTTTTTTCTGAATGCAGTAGATCGAAATGCCTTTGTAAGCTTGTAAACAATAAAATGAACTGTCACTGAAATAAATCTGTCAGCTATCAGACCAGCGGTTTAGAAATGATAGCAACCTGAAGTTGGTTGCAATACATATCAGCCACCCTGTATATCCGGCTGTATCTAAATCTGAAACGATTATCGCAAAATTAAGCAATATTCCTTTCCTAAATTCGTTCCTAAATTGAGAAACATCTTTCTGCCAAATTTTGTAATGAACGTAAGTAAAGTACAAGCGCTTTGATACCAAATCAGGAGGAACATATATATGGAGGTTATATCTCAATCTGAACCGATTTTCCCTGAATGTCATTCATGTAATAAGAAACCTCTTTCTGTCCAATTTCGTACTGATCGGATATAAAATACAGTCTCTATGTCGCTTACATGTTAAATCGGGGGTAACATATGTATATATGAGGGATATATCTAAATCTGAAACGATTTCCCTCAAAAAATTGGCCGTGTTAATTCATGTAATAAAAAATCTCTTTCTGCCAAATTTCGTACTGATCGGATATAAAATACAGATTCTACAGCGCTTACATGTTAATTCGGGCGTACATATACGAGGTATGTTCAAAAAATATCGCGAATTTTTAATTTCCGCGGGCTACGTGTATTTGATTTTTGATATTTTTATAGCGTTATGTTGGTACTCATGTCCCTTACTTATGCTGACAAGGTCGGCCATTTTGAATGTTTAGTTAATTTTTGACAGCTGTTGTGCTTGGATGTGTTTTAAATTGTCTTCGATTTTTATCTATTTCAGAAAATGGATCAAAGAATCTGCATCAAATTTTGTGTGAAAAACGAAATAAAGTGCGCTGACGGATTCCGAATGTTGACGGTGGCATATGGTGAAGCTACCTTCTGTGCTCTTAAAAGAACTTGTTTGTGTTTGCAAAATCTCTCCAAGATTACTTGTTACAATTTAAAGTGTTAAAATTGCAATGTTGTCCAAAAAGCTTAATTTTATCAGCTTTGCAGTTTTTTGCTATACTCTGAAGATAAAAATTCCTTGCACAGCGTATTTAAATGTTCGTCTTTTCTTATATAGAATTAAATATTCCTTTGCTTTGTTCAGCAATATCAACAAATATAAAGTTACAAGAATTTGTTTGTGTTTGCAAAATCTCTCCAAAATTACTTGTTACAAATTTAAGTGATAAGAATGCAAAGTTGTCCAAAAAGTTTTAATTTTATCAACTTTGCAGTTTTTGCTAAAATTCTGAAGATAAGAGTAGTATGTATGTAGACATGTATCATAATCTCACACATTTGCTCAATGAAATTTAAAATATAAGAAAATCTCAGTTAAGTTAACCAACTGAAGTTTACCCACACCGTCAATATTAAGATTTTGAAAAAAATTGGTACAGAAGTGACGGAAATTAGATTTTCGTATAAATTGGAACAATTGACTCCACTAACGACCAATTCCACAATCTCCGGTTATCCTACAGTTAAACCTAACCTACAGTTATAGCTGTCAAATTGTGTGAAATTTTTATTTTTTAACTGTGAGTTAGCTCTAACCGGAGGTTGTGAAACTGGAGGTAAATCTAAGTTCGAAGAAAGTATAGCTTTGTGCAAAATTAGAAAACATTCCGCCACTGCTTCAAAGGTTATCCTACGCGGGCGGCCCGATATTTTGATCTTCTCAGGTCATACCTTGGCCAGATTTGTCTAGCTACCCTGAAGGTGCCGATTTCTGTCCATCTTTCGTTGGACTGCCTGATTGCCTCTTGCCTAAGCCAAAGCTTTCACGTGGATAGTGGCGCACCGATATATGCAAATTATTCTAGAATTTGTAATGTTTTGGTGGAGGCACCCATATGAGGTGTATATTAAACTGTTCAGCCACCTCGTTACGAGATCTGCGGCAGTCGAGGGCTATTTAGGGATGTTGCCTCCAGAAAATTGATGACAGCCTGGCTGTCCGAGTAAATGACAACGCCAGTGTTGGTTACTATGTTGCGACTCAGCCACTTGGCGACTTCCCATATTGCCATTATTTTGGCTTGATAGGCACTGCAGGTACGAGTATCTGGTAGTTTGCGAGCTATATCCAAACTAAGTTCTTAACAGTGTACTCCGAAGCCAAACTTTTCATTAAGCTTCGAACCATCCGTATAGAAGTGGAAATGGTTTCTATTACCTGTTATTCTGCCAACCAATTCATCTCTGGCGGGAATCATAGTGATATAATTTCTCTCGAAGGTGTACGCAGTGGCTATATAGTCCACTCGGTCGGTTACCATAGCACTACACTTTGATATCCTCATGTGACCGTAGTTCTTGTACCTCCACATTGATAGGCATTTTAATCGTATTGCCGCTTTGGTTGCGTTATCTCTCGCCACAATATTAATCGGCAGTATATGGAGTAGGGCTTATAGAGACTCGGTAGTTGTAGTCCTTACAGCTCCGCTTATGCTCAGGCAGGCAGTTCTCTGAACCTTTGTTAGTAGGTTGGTGATGGTTAGTTTGTCAGTTGCCGTCCACAATACCACAATGCCGTATAACAGTATTTGATAAACTACTGCTATACTCGTATATATCCAATGGACGATTTTAGGAGAGAGGCCCCACCGCGACCCTACAGCATTCCTGCAGGAATATAAAGCGATGTTGGCTTTCCTTACACGTTTCAGTACGTTATGTCTGAATAACAGTTTCCCATCTAGAATTATTCTAAGAAATTTAGCACTTTCAGAAAATACTAGATCTCTTCCATTTATCTGAGAAGGAGGGTCCACATGTGGGAACTTATTCGTCCTAGTAAAGAGAACGAGTTCTGTTTTGTTTGGGTTAAAGCACAAACCGCTGATTCTGGCCAATCTAACCAATTTGTTCAGAGTCTCTAAGGACGTTTTCGAATTTCCCATTTATTGAGATTGCCACGTCGTCCGCATATGATACGAACTTGCAGCCACAACGATCTAGATCTAGCAGGATTTCATTCACCGCTAGGTTTCAAATTAGTGGAGACAGTACTTCTCCTTGTGTTTACAAACCTCATTAGAGTTGTGGACCAAAGACTTGCAGTTATGCGTCTACTGTTGAGCAGGTTTTCAGTTAGTCGCCTTTAGATGTGACAGATTCCCAATTACAGCATCTGAATGAATGTTGTTAAAAGCCCCTTCTATGTCAAGACATGACATAGCGAATTCCTTGAAATGTAGAGACAATTCGATAGTGACCTCAAGTTCGTGCAGGGCAGATTCTGTAGACTTTCCGTTGTTGTAAGTATATTGGTTCTCCGACAGTAGTTCTGTATACAGGTTTTCCCTAATGAAATAATCTAAAATTCTTTCCAGACTTTTCAATAGGAAGGAGGATAGGCTAATTTGTCTGAAGTCTTTTGGTATAGTGTGTGATATTTTTCCCGCTTTGGGTATGATTACCACTTTGGCATCTCTCCATCAATTGGGGATGTATGAGAGCCTTATACAGCCTTCATAAATTCTCTCCAGCGAGGAGATAATGTACCTCAACATGTTCTGCATTACAGCTGGAGTGATACTGTCTGATTCAGATGATTTGAAGGGCTCAAATCTGTTAATAGCCCAGCCGAATCTGGATTTTTCAGTCAACAAGCTGGCGTGGCTCGCATTTTTGTTGGTCTTGCTGATCTTCGGGTTCTGTTGGTGAGTTCCCCGGGAAATGTGTGTCGAGCAGTACATTAAGCTACTGCTCGCTGTTTTTTGTCCAGTAATTTGCCTCATCCTGCAAATAACCAACTGTACAGGGTGCACTGGATAATATTTAAAGCAGCCTTGCGCCATCCAAGACCTTTTCCACTTCTCCACAGAGGGTGTGTCAATAATGCCTTTGCGCATTACTAAACACCTTCTTACAGATTTTGAGTTGCTCTTTATAGGCATCCCAATCATTAGCGACCCCAGTAGATTTCGCCCTGTTGAATAGCTTGTTGCAGGTCTTTTTCCTAGCTGTTAGCTCAGAAGTCCACCTTTGAAGTTTAGTTTTACCATTGTAGCTTGTTTTTGGACAGGTTTCTTCGAGGGAATTTTAGAATGATGTGTTGATATGCTCGACCAAATTATCCAGACCGGCTTTGCCACTCGGTTCATACAGAATTTTAGAGTTGAGGACTTTTTCGAAATTCTTCTCATACAGGTGCCATTTTGTCTTCCTTACATTTCTGTGGACGGCTGGTTTGGGCAAAGACAAATAGACTAAGAAGACATTCCTTCCGGACGAAACGTCTAAATCTGTCAGGTACGAACGAATAGGAATGAACTGTCACACGCAGTTTTCCGCGAACATTGATTGAAGTTTTTTGCTCGTATCGATTAATATTAATTTTGTAATTGTGACAATTATAAAAAATTCGGGAAAATCGGTCTGAAAATCCGCAAAAAACCTCACTCGTTGAAATCAAACACCTATTCGTTCGTACCTGACACTTACTCGCTCCGGGATGACATATCTTATTACCTTGTTATTTTTGGGTTTGAGTGCTTTTTCAGCGAGTTTGAACTCTGTAGTACAGTACTTTCCACCCAATAATGTTGTCTGAAAGCCAGTCAGTAGCGAACGTTACGTCGACTACTTCCTCTCTACCTTTAATTGTAAAGGTCGGTTTATTGCCTTTGTTACAAGTAGTCAGGTTGGTGTTTAGAATAAAGTCAAGAAGTGGCTCACCATAATGTTTATATCCGTAAGAGTTCGTGTCTACCCCAATAATCAGCTCGAGCTCGTCAGATGTTGCTTCTTCTACTATTTCCCGTAAGAGATCTGTCAGAACTACATCTTCACAAGGCAAGTAACTGGAGACCAACCAAGATATGCCATTATTGATCTCCAGACTAGCAGATGTTTGGTCTTTACCACTGAAATTAGTCCATAGAAAGATGCTTAGATCTTTCCTGATCAACATGTAGGTTCTTGGAGTACCTTCGCAGTTGGCCAGAAGCAGTTTAAGGTTGGGTGTCCTGATACCACACACCATTCCTCCAACTAGGTAGGGCTCCTGTATCAGAATGATGTCTACTGCACCTGTGGAAAAGCGCAGCAATAGAGCCGCTCAGGCTGATTTAGCGTGATGGAAGTTAATTTGTAGAATTATTAACCATTGGTAATCGACAGATAAGCCTCTACGCCGACTAGGGTGTTGTCGGACTCCTTGTACGTAGTATCGAGGAGCATGTTAATAGGTGCATTAATAGTCCGGAGACTCCCCTCAACTTATCGGTGTCCGATGTAGAGCTGTCGTCCTCAGAGAAGGACGTTACAGATCTTCTGTTAGATTTGGAGTCACCAGAAATAATGGGCGTGGTTCCCTCCGCACTTCCAGAAAGCCGGGTATCAATCATTGTGGACGACTAACCTTCCGCAGTGGGAGCTATATCCTGCCATCGAGTATCATGTCCCCACCAGATAAAAGCCAATGAGTCCAGAAACACTCTTCAGACCCTCAGTGTCCAAAGTAGAGCTCTCGTCAGCAGATAAAGCTGTTACAGCGTTTGTGTTAGGATCTGAGGCTCCAGAAATTATGGGCATGTTTATCTCCGCACTTCCGGAGAGTTGGGTGTCGACCACGGTGGATACCTCACCTTCCACAATATGAGCTATATCCTGCTTGTATACCGTCAAAACTATAGTCCCGAAGCCATATCGCAGGGTTCCATT
This sequence comes from Eudasyphora cyanicolor, assembly GCA_963930755.1. Taxonomy (NCBI): domain Eukaryota; kingdom Metazoa; phylum Arthropoda; class Insecta; order Diptera; family Muscidae; genus Eudasyphora; species Eudasyphora cyanicolor. The sequence goes on from OZ005737.1 coordinate 64,425,866, forward strand.
TACCCGTTGTAAGTGGGGGTGGATTCAGCATTAAAAATCAAATTGTTCTCCCGTTTTTTACCATCTGCCTTACTATTCTTACTAATTCTCCATTTATGGATCGGCAGACCAGGATTGGAATTTATAAATTTTCTCAAGTATGTCAGCCGAGTTGGATGGTTCTTCTGTAACCCAGGGAAAATGTTGTTTTTTCGACAACATTCAAATGGTGCCATCCTACATCGTTGCAGATTGGAGGTGCGCCCGGCATCTCTACGAGGATAGCGAGCTATTGAGTCATAATGGCCGATCACACATGGCTAAAATTAGGTATGACTTCAAAATTTGGTATGTGTTAACATTTATACCCTATACCACACCGTACAGGGTATTATAACGTTGTGCATTTGTTTGTAACACCCAAAAGGAGAAGAAATATACCCATCGTTTATTATACCGATCCACTTAGAATCACTTTCTAAGTTGATTTAGCTATGTTTGTCTGTCTGTCTGTGTATGTATTCTTGTAATCAAAGTACAGGTCGTAATTATGGTCCGATCTCAACGAAACTAGTGTTGGGCATTATCGTTCACTGAACGGACCGGTCCTTTTCGTTCCGTTCCGGTAAAGGAACTCGTTCAGTCTTTTCGTTCCATCGTTCCTTTTGGCTCCTTCGTTCAAATGACATTCATTCGGTTAAACATCACAACAGCTGTTTGTTTACTCGTTCAGTCTTCTTTTATGAACGTGATAAAAACAATTTTGCCAGACAGGGAAATTGGAAATATATTTTTAATTTATTTAATTATGTTCTGCTGATTTTATTTAAATAACAATTGTTAAACGCATGTGATGTTTATGTAGTGTGACAATTCTGGGCACCACAGTAAAAAAGACTGATCAAGGTAAAAAATTAATACCTCCGAACGACACCAGCATTTAATATTGTTATAAATTTAGTGTGACAGCACTAGAGAAATCATTGTTCGGCAAATTTGGCAACAATTAAATAGCTATTCGAAAGAGAAGAATGGTAAAATGAACGAGCGAATGAACGAAAGATGAATAACAGCAAAAGATCCGAAGTGAACGATGGAACTAAAAGAACAACATAGCAGGAACCAGTTCCAATCGTTCCTTCAAGGGAATCGTTCAATTGAACGAGTTCGTTCCGGAACGACCCAACTCTAAACGAAACAAGGACAATCCCTATTGAATTTGATTAAAATCGGTTCAGATTTACATGTAGATCCCATATATATGTAGGGTTGACAGGAGGCGCTGCTGCGAATCCAGCGGAGGCAGTCATATGGTTGGCTCCTTTCTACTTTAGCTTTTCTCTAAGAATTTAGTTTTTATAAGATTATTTATTTAATTAAAGAATTAGCTAACCTCTTCAGTAGAAAAATGTTATTTTATCCTTCAGTATTTCATTCTCTCCACAACTTCATCGCTCCCCAATGCTGATGAAATTACTTTTCATTTCGTTTTGTTATTAACCCCTCAAAGCTGTCATAATATCCTTAACAACTATGCTTGAAATGTGCTCTAGTTTCCGTTTCCTTTAACTGAATATTACTGCAACAATTTTAAAGTTGTTCTCGGAAATTCGTAAGCTTTTCTCAGACCTCTCGCAAATGTCTTTGTAAAAGTTAGGAAGTGCATTGGTATAGGTGTAGCTGTAGCTGTTAGTGTTGGTGGGTGTGGGAATGTTCGCCATTGTATTTTGCTGAACTGAAAATGATTCTGTGAGAAGGTGTTTACCAAGTCAAAACAAAAGAGCACCGGTTTACTTTTCTAAAGACATTTCAAGTGACTCGAGTGCAGTGCAATGCGTCTGAGCGCTGTTTTCGTACACAAATCCTAACATTACAGTGTTTACATCTACATCTCCATTATAGTGCAGACCATCACCAAGAACACCACCGGCAGATCTAGAAATTCATAAACCACAAAATTATTTTTGAATAAATCTACAGCTTCGTCCCCTGCGAGTCTGAACAGTCTTTGTTGGCGTTTCATGATGGTCTTTGGCTCCTGTTGCTAATGCTAAAGTTGTTGCAGCCAGGGGTGGTCCTTTGTGACCACTATCCAGTGTATTCAACCCACTCCAGACCATTCCAAAATAAGTACCAAGAAACAGAAACTTGGCTAAAACAAAAAAGCTGCATTGTAATTGTGATATGAATAAAACACAAACGGCTATATTCTTATATATGTAAAGAGAGGGCAACAAAGTTTGCTGAGCTGCTTTACTTTTTTTGGTTCGAAGGGTGGGAGCTTGTCCAGTCTTCCAGTGGAAGGGTATCTGCGGCTGCTGCTGCTGCTGCCACTGGACCATCCAAAAGCCAACATAAACTTCCGCATAAACTCATGTCCAATATTGTATTCGTATCGCTGATTGTTTTATGAGAGTTCTTCTGTTTGAGTTGTACTTTTTGAATTATATTGTTTTTGTACTTTTTGCTGTACTTTTTTGTTTGTTTTCTTTTTTTATTTTGTTCGGGTATCATGACAGCTTTCATAAATCCCTCTTATAGCATTTGCAAATCCGTAAATTTACTTCCTGCCCAGGGGTTGAGCGCAAGAAATCGTTTGCTGCAAAAGTATGCATAACGTACATGTTGTAATTGTTGAGGTGTGAGAGGATTTTATTTGTACATGTGTATATTCCAATCGTAAACAATTTGCTTGGTACAATTGCTGGGATGTGGTTGCGAAACAGACGTGTATGTGGAGATATATTTAATGGATTTGTCCAATCCTATTTACATCAACATAGCAACAATATGTTGCACATGATGTAATACTTAGAATAAAGTGAAATATATTCAAGGCATTGGTAGTGTCCTTCACGGATGGGCAATGGTTTACAGAGTTATGTGCCGGACTGTCCGATTTGGATGAATAATTGATTCTAGTGATTTAATAACACTGTGTGTGCACCAACATGTAGCCTCGATGAAATCAACTTACCCCGTAAACAAAATCACTATAGGTCCCCACAATACACTCCTCTGTTATCCTTATCGTAGTATTAAAAATATAGATTTCTACGACTTTTGACCTATCATTATTTTTGGAAGGAGATATTCCGGGATAAGGGGATGAGTAGGGTTGTCGATTGTTTCGCAAAAAATACTTCCTGAAATGTCTTCTTTATTTTGTTAATTGACGTGGAACATATAGTCCGAAGACTTCTGCACTAAAATTGTACCTGAATATACTAACCCAGTGTTTACCTAGCAGACTTTCTGGATAAATACGATATATATATATAAAACAAACCACTTGGTTTACATTGAATTGCATTGTGGGGACCTTAATTACTTTTTACAAGGAATCTCTTTGTCAAATACATCATTCAAAAAATCCATCGATTTCTACCACTATTTAGTGGGGTATTTTCAAGGGTAAGGAGATGAGCGGGGGTGTTGGGGTTTTTGGGAGAAATACTTCTAAAAGTGTCTCCTATATTTTGTGCTTTGACACGCGGCATCTATTCCGAAGCCGTATAACTAAAATTGTGTCTGAATTTACTAAGCTCTTCGTTTATCCAGCAAACTTTGTGGATAAACACGGTATATACGAGGTATGTTAAAAAAATATCGCGAATTTTTAATTTCCGCGGGCTACATGTATTTGATTTTTGATATTTTTGTAGCGTTATGTTGGTACTCATGTCCCTTACTTATGCTGACAAGGTCGGCCATTTAGAATGTTTAGTTAATTTTTGACAGCTGTTGTGCTTGGATGTGTTTTAACTTGTCTTCGATTTTTATCTATTTCAGAAAATGGATCAAAGAATCTGCATCAAATTTTGTGTGAAAAACAAAATAAAGTGCGCTGACGCATTCCGAATGTTGACTGTGCCATATGGTGAAGCTACCTTGGACCAAAGCAACGTTTATCGTTCGTACAAAATATTCTTAGAGGGCCGAGAAGATGCGAAAGACGAACAGCGTGCCGGACGCCCGAGTTCGGTCGAACGTAAAGGTTTTGCTCACAGTTTTCTTTGATTGCAGGGGCGAGGTGCATTATGAGGGTAGTATGGTCAATAAAGAATATTACCTGCAAGTTATGCGCAAATTGCGCTAAGAAATCCGCCAAAAACCCGGATTAGTGGAAGAACAAAAACTGGCTTTTTCACCATGATAACGCCCCTGCACACACATCGTTGCTTGTGCGCAATATATGGCCAAAAACAACACAGTGATGGTGCCGCAGCCACCGTATTTCCCTGATCTAGCCCCCTGTGACTATTTTTTGTTCCCAAAACTGAAAAGGCCCATGAAAGGACGACGCTACGCCACGATTGAGGAGATAAAGACGGCATCGAAGGAGGAGCTGAACTACATCACAAAAAATGAATGATATTGTCAAATAAATCATTCAAAAAATCCATCGATTTCTACCACTATGAATATATATATATATATATATTATTTTTAGAGGGGGATTTTCAGGATTAATTGAATGGAGTCAAATAATTGGCTATAATTTGGAAATATCAGAGATAGACCTCAAAATATAATTGGCTTGACTCATTTCGTGATCAATATTGAATTGACAAATACCGTACCTTCAGGTCAGTACTTCCTCCGATAAAGCTACATTACATTTACCAGTTGTTTTCATATAAAAAAGCCAATCGGAGGAATATTTCCTAACCCTAAGGACCTATCACTAGCCTGATTTTTTGAGGGTGTAATTTCCTGGTACATGGAGTAAATCCAGTAATGGTGGTATGAGTTGGTCCACCCAAGTGTCATATGTAGCCTTCAGCCCGTCGTGAGCATACTGCTTTCACGGACTTTGTAACTTGAATTTCGTATTCAAAATATATAACACGAGCAAAATAAACAAGTAAAAGCGTTAAGTTCGGCCATGCCGGATCTTATATACCCTCCACCATGGATTGCATTTAATTATATTACTAGAATCTTGTTATTTCTTTGAATATGGGGCAAATCTGGGAACTCCTTCTTGTTTAAGCAAAGCCAATTTTGAGGCCTCATTGTCTTTAGCCAAATTCTTATTATTAGAATTTGTCTAAAGCATATACACGGGGACTACAACAAAATATAAACTGATTTGTATAAATTTTATTGAGATGAATTCATGCCAAAATAGAGTACAAACTGCAAAGTTTCAGTTAAATTGCTTATAATGTGATGTTTATGGCTTAAACAAGCATTTTTGGGAGCGACATCTATAGGTGGACTGTAACAAAATATAAACAGTTTAAAAAAATGTTTACTGTAATGAATTCTTGTCTAAATAAAATACAAACTGCAAAGATTCTGTTAAAATGCTTAAAAAATGTGGTATTTATGGCTTAAATAAGCGTATTTTGGAGCAACTTCTATGGGGTGACTATAACAAAATATGAAACGATTTGTAAAACTTTTGCTGTGATGAATTCTTGTTTAAATAGAATACAAACTACAAAGTTTCAGCTAAATTGTATTAAAAATTATATGATAATGATATGACCCATTTGCAATCCCAAACACCCTGCAAATACAAGAAGCATTTCTACCAAATTTGATGAAACTTGCTCTATTATTATGGACTGTAGCGTGATTTCAACAGACAGACGGACATGGCTAAATCATCTTAGAATTTTACGACGGTCAAGAATAAATATACGTTATGGGGTCGCAGATCAATATTTCAAGGTGTTGCAAACGGAATGACAAAGTTAGTTTAATCCCATCCTATAGTGGAGGGAAATAAAACGATAAATATAAGTTAGAACGCAGGACTAAAAACTAATTGGGACTCTAAACCTAAAGCCTCAAACAATGTTGTAACAATATTAATATTACCTAATTGTACCTATATCCGGACTTGTGAACCCAAGACCTTCCACTGATCTCATCCGAACTCATTCAACTGTGTCAATAGGCTTTATTACCACCAAACAATATAAAGGGTTTTCCAATAAGAGTGATATGATTTCTTTTAAAAAACACACTTATTGTTAAGGAAATTCAAAAGTTTTTTATATAATGTGACAATCGATACAATTAAGTTCTAAATAAAACGTCATTCAAATGGCCTCCACGACTTCTTCTGCAGGAACGAATTTGATGAACCCAATTTTCGACCACTTTTTCCACTAAATCAAGTCGTATGTCATGAATCAAATGGCCTCCACGACTTCTTCTGCAGGAACGAATATGATGAACCCAATTTTCGAGCACTTTTTCCACTAAATCAAGTCGTATGTCATGAATGGCACTTTCAATATTGACTTGTAAAGCTTGAAGAGAGTCTGGTTTATTTCGAAAGACCAATAACTTCACATAACCCCACAAGAAATAGTTTCTTATCATCAAATATTCCATCAATATGCGACGTATATCACTTTTTGAAATGCCCATGATTTCAGCTAGTTCACGAACCTTCAACCGAGGTCATATAATACCATTTTGTGGATTTTTTTTACCATTTCTGGCGTGGACACCTCAATTGGTCGACCACTACAGTGTTCGTCTTGGCATCTCGAACGGCCCCGTACTCTGCCACCCAATATTTTATAGTTGTAAACGAAGGAGCAGACTCCCCCAAAGTTGAATCTAGCTTGGTTTTATTATTGGTTGGACTGAGACCTTTCAAATTAAAGTATTGTATTACATATCGGTGACAATTTTTTTTCAGGTTTACAAATTTGCTGACACCGTTTACTTTTGATTGCTAAAAAAAAACTGAACAAAGTTGAAACATAAAACATATTTTTTAGAAAGTTTCCACTTTTTACGAATGTAATTTTTGTTTTAACTACATGTGTCAGGTCGGCTAATTTTGCGACCGCCCTCGTATTTATTATATACGTGTAGGTAAATCTGAGCTAAACTGCTTAATACACTACATATATATGCATTTAAAAATGCATTTTATCTTTGCTTTGAAGTGTCATATCTCACACATTTACCCATTTATTTTAAACTTCATCTGTCAAAGGAACTATGTAGATTTATCAAAGGCGATGGATTTTTGTCCCTGATTAATGAATGTGACAGACAGATACAGAAACGAAATTAATACATACCTTGAAGTTTCTTCATATTTATAATATAGAGAAATTTAATTAAAAATATTTCCTACTTGTTGACATTTCTGAGACGATTTAAAGCATGAAGAAAATTCCAGTCGGAAGAAAATGTCAGTCGGATTTTATGAGAATGGTTGTGATATTGAAATCTATAGAAAGTTTGAATTACATATTTAATAAACATATTTATCCACGACTCTTTTAACTTTCTGTTTAAGCTATGAAAAGTATATTTACACTGGTCAAGGATTTTTTCCTTGACCCGTGTAAATTGGACAAGGAAAAAAGCCATAACTTTTTAGCTAACGATAACACCGATACACCGGGCTGTTATGCGAACTCGTTCCCATCTTGCTGTTACCTGGCGCCTTAGCAAGGTGTTGTGCCAACCAGTCCTTGCCACAGTACCGGGGGCTATGTTATGGTGGACATGTTTCTCCCCTACAGTAGTGGTTTTACTTAAAACAAACTCCCCTTAGTCCTGAGTGTTAAGGTAAGTACACACGATTTGCTGATCGGACAACATTGCCAGAAAAATGGCGGAAAAATGCAACCCTGTGAATTTACAACCGTGTGAACACACAATTTTTGTTTTGCAACGTTAGCAGAAAAGTCATTGCGAGATAATTTGCAGATTGTTATATGTGCGAAGTTTCTGCATGTGACAACGGCGCCATTGCCAGAAAAACATTTTATTTGCAAAACTGATTTACAAAATATATTGTAAATATATAAAATTGTAATGTTTTCTTGCAATCGTCTGAACTGTCAATTCACCTTTGCCTAAAAATCTGTCATTGTCCGTATATTTGCAGCACTTTAACAGGATTGACAACGTTTGCCGATCTGGCAATCGTCTATACTCAGCTTTATGCCTACCGTGCTAATCGGACTTTTCGATTCGCAGTCAGAGGTTACCGTTATCTGTGTTTTGACGGCTGCCTTTGCTGATACCTGAACGCCTCAGCAACGACTCAGTCCGTATCACGTTTTTGTGGGCTATGACGTGATGGACCTACCCTACCCCCACACTCGTAGGACCTATATGATACCCTTTCAACTAACACATTGAAAATTGTAACCGAGTTTTTTATTTGGCTTGTTCATTCAAATGAGGTCTATAATAAAACTCGTTTGAATGAAATTCAATTGAAATTAAAAAAAATTTATTAAATAAGATAGTTATCAACTTTTGTTTTTGATAATTAAGGAAGTTATTTAATTTTATTTAATTTTGTTCTCATATTGAGCTCATAAAAAAAATATTCTTTTTTCGATTTTTTTTCAAAAAATTTACGTCCGCACGCTGAAAAAAATCGATTTTGTAGTATATAGCCCCAAACATATTCGGCTTGAAGCATATATATGTTTAGGGTACACTCTAAACATATAATATTTGCTACACACAAAAATTGTGTATTTGGGAAGATGTTGTTTTAAACAAATATTTGTTTACATCCCAATGCGACTGTTATTTCCGAAACAAATTTTTATTTAAGTATTCATAAAATACATAAATTATGTTAAATTTTTCAGTAGTTGTTAAATTTTTAGAAATTTTTAATGTTCGTAAAAATAATAAATAATAATTGAAATCGTATAATCTTGGATCAATATAAAGTACTTAGAGGATTAACAACTAATGATGGCTTTGAATACGTAGAAATTTGAAATGATTGATTTAAAGCAGAAGTTAATGCTGCATATGGTATCCTAACTGGGAGGTACAATTCAAATCCAAGGAAAAATTAAAACTGAAATTCGAAAAAGTCAGCAAAAGTTTTGGAATTTTTTTTTTAAATAAAATTAATTTGGAAACATTCCTAAATAGTAATTTTATTTGTATTTAAACAAATATTTTATTTGACAAAATTAGTTTGCAAATATAATTTGTTGTAATATATTAATATATGCTTTCCAAATATATTTTTTTGAATTTCAAATAAAATTTATTTGCCAAGAAATATATAATATTTGAAAATTAGTGTTCCAAATATATTTTCATTCGATTCAAACATATCAAGAAAGGCGATTTTGCCCCGTGCGATAACTCGATTCTAAGCGATAAATCGATAACATGCTTATTATTTTCTTCGTATTTTGAGAAGCTCTATCCAAATATGGCGTCGAATTTCATATACTTTCCCATTGGCATTTCGACGGCTTTATTAACAACCAAAACTGGGGATCGGAAAATCCACACTTGATCGTCGAGAAGCCCATACATCCTCATAAAGTGACAGTTTTAAAAAACCTTTTTTTGAACGGATATTGAGACCTGGACTTGGGCTATCTCTGTTTTCAGCTGGATGGTGGCCATGCAGCACATTCCAGGCCACAATAATCCTTTAGCGCGCCATTTTTGGAAATCGGTTATCAGCCGTCTCGGCTATGTCAATAGGCCTCCTCGGAGCTGGGATTTTTTGGAGGGGTACCCTGAAGGACCGAAGTTATGCTAACAATCCATTAATAATTCAAGCGCTTAAGACGAATATTGACCAAGTCATTCGTGCACACTGAAAAAATCGCTTCTGTAGTATATTGTACCAAACATATTCTGCTTGAAATATACATATGTTTAGGGTACACTCCAAATATATAATATTTAACACTTACAAATATTGTATATTTCGGAGTATATTGTTCTAAAGAAAAACATGTTCCCATTCTAATATTTTTATACCCTACACCACACTGTGGTACAGGGTATTATAACTTTGTGCATTTGTTTGTAACACCCAAAAGGAGAAGAAATAGACCCATCGTTTATTATACCGATCGACTTAGAATCACTTTCTGAGTTGATTCAGCTATGTCCGTCTGTCCGTCTGTCCGTCTGTCTGTCTGACTGTCTGTCTGTCCGTCTGTCTGTCTGTCTGTCCGTCTGTGCATGTATTCTTGTAATCAAAGTACAGGTCGCAATTATGGTCAGGTCGATATCGACGAAACTTTACACACATCTTTTTTTTGGCCCAAGGACGATCCCTATTGAATTTGGTTAAAATCGGTTCAGATTTAGATATAGCCCCCATATATATGTTAGCCCCGATTTGACATGTAAGCGCTGTAAAAGCTTTATTTTATATCCGATCAGTATGAAATTCAGCAGAAAGAGGTTTCTTATTATATGGATGAACACTATTAAATTTGGAAGAAATCGGTTCAGATTTAGATATAGCCCCCATATATACGTTACCACCGATTTGACATGTAAGCGCTGTAGAGACTGTATTTTATATCCGATCAGTACGAAATTCGACAGAAGGCGGTCTTTTTACATGAATAAGTATTCAGGGAAGTTCGGTTCAGATTTACATTAAAGCTCCATATATATGTTCCTCCTGATTTGGTATCAAACCGCTATAGAAGTTGTATTTTACTTCCGATCATTAAAATTTTCCAGAAAGATGTTTCTCACGTTAGGAACGAATATTGCTTAATTTAGCGATTATCGTTTCAGAATTAGAATACGTTTCTACCCATTTACCAATTATTCCAAATTATTATGGCAATGGCCCTTATCGCATTGTTAGGGAGGTGTAGGGTATTATATAGTCGGCCCCGCCCGACTTTCTGCCTTTCCTTACTGGTTTTATTTGGAACTAATATTTCCGAAACAAATATTAATTTGTATTTTGGAATTTTTTTATACATTTTGTATGTTTGTAAAATTCAATTACAACTTAAGTCGTATAATCTTTCGTAACTATAAATTGCATTGATGGATTGACAAAAAGTAATGAGTTGGAATATTTATAAACTAAAACCAGTAAGGAAAGGCAGAAAGTCGGCCGGGGCCGACTTTCTGCTGAATTTCATACTGATCGGATATAAAATAAAGTTTTTACAGCGCTTACATGTCAAATTGGGGCTAACATATATATGGGGGCTATATCCAAATCTGAACCGATTTTAACCAAATTAAATAGGGATCGTCCTTGGGCCAAAAAAAAAGATATGTGTAAAGTTTCGTCAAGATCGGGCCATAATTGCGACCTGTACTTTGATTACAAGAATACATCTACAGACGGACAGACGGACAGAGAGTAGTTTCGTGATTACAGAGAGTAGTCTCGTGATACACTTAGAGATAATACAAAATTTGGGGAAAATCGGTTCAGATTTGGATATAGCCCCCATATATATGTTGCCCCCGATTTGACATGTAAGCGCTGTAGAAACTGTATTTTATATCCGATCAGTACGAAATTCGACAGAAAGAGTTTTCTATTTTACATGAATGAGTATTCAGGGAAAATCAATTCAGATTTATATATAAAATCCATATACGAGTATATGTTCCTCCTGATTTGGTTACAAAGCGCTATAGAAGTTGTTGAAGTATGATATTTCGTTTTTGGGAATATGTCTTTGACTATATGTCGACATGCCAACTTTTGGATGTTCTCTGCATGTGAACACATTTGCACGAAACTTAGCGCTTGTTTTGTGATATTTTATATTTTTTTCGTAAAACATACATAAATAATTTCATGACCAATACAAAATACATAACTCGTTTGAAGTAAATGAAATTCAAAAATGTCTTCCTTGCAAATATTTCAAATGTGATTCCATAAGAAATTATCTTCCCATTTCCATGTTAAGGTTTAGCTCATATGGACCATTCTCTTCCCACCACTTCCCTTTAGATGACGACTTAAGTATGAGCTAAATTAGAAAATGTCGTGCTCCCCTTCCAGTTCCCTTCTCATTCACATAATTTGAATAGGCTAACACTATTCAAAAGACTTACATCGTAATGAAAAAATCGAATCCTGCTTCTATTTACGAATAGAAAATGCTCCCACACACCATTTGAATAGTTGTCCATTCTTTTTTTGCTGGTCACTTTAAATGAGTTTTTGTAGCCAAGACTAGATAGGACATGTTGTAAACCCCAAAGTAAAATCATTTTCTTTCCCATGCCGAAACATATTTGCCAATTTAAAAATCACATAAAGGCAATTGTTGGCCAAAATAATTGCAGCCATTAACAGTGCAACTACTACATCGGCTATCCAGAGAAAAAAGCCCATGAATTGCTTGCTTTAAGCCGAAGCTAAGCTACTTTCGAAGCCGTTTTGGACAAATAGAAAGTAAACAAAACGTTTAGAGAGATTTTATGGGACCACAAACACCCACATTTAGAAGAGATGGAGCCACAACCACATTCAGATTCACATTTAAACACATCAGCAAAAATTTCGTCTTTTATCAGTCAGTGGCTGGTCCAACTTGAATGGACCGGACCGGCTGGTGTTAGACCAATGATATGACCAATGAAATGACCAAAAAATGCAATAACCAACGCCTTTGGCCCCTCGCACGTACCCTTCCAGACAATAAACAAAAACATTGCCAAGGATGAAAAGGGCGAGGAGTGTAGACGAAGCAGTACTAGGCATTTGCTAATAGGGTAATGCTTACACACACACACCCATATTCGTACACATTGACATTAGAGTCCTTCCCGAAAAACAGGACAAAGGAAATGGCAAAGCAAAAATTGTTCTGTTTAATGATAAACGGATCTAAAATAGAACTGCACAACGCTTCGTTTGTAAACAACGATGAAGCTTGGGAGGACAATGATGATGAGCAGGATGATGAGGACGACAAGGAAGAGGATGAGGACAACGATGAAGCTGGCAGTAACAAAAATCACAAATGAATAGAGAAAGGCAAATACATGCATACAAATATAAATACAAATAGGAACACCAGGACACACCAACGCCCCACTGAAAGAAACAAGAACGGGGAGAGACGAAAAGGACAACTAGTTTCAGAGCATAAGCCACAGGAATAAATAGCAAAACAAAATCCAAAGGGGGAGAAAAGAACGCCGTTTGCAACCACACAAAAAAGGATGTGCCAAAAAAAATCTAACACAAAATAATGAGTTGATGTCTTCTACCGCTCGTTGTACCATTCATGGTGTCCCAGGCAATAAGGTTAGTTGCCACTGGATGGATGCATAGATCGCAAAACTGATATATGCCCATAAGTGGGGAGAAGATATGTTTTTTCCTATGTTGTTCCCGATGCTGCTATTACAGCTCTGTGGGCTTGGTTTGCTTGGCGTGGCTTGGCTTCGTATAGCCTCGCATCAACATTGTGGCAATGTTGGTGATAAACGTGTTGATGATTGTTCCTAACTAGTTATATAGAAAAGTGGCCAGAAGTTATATTTGGAACGAGGGCGGTGTGATGAGTTTTACGACTTCCCAATTTATACCGTTCGATTTAAAGAATATTATGTCTCCCACAAACAAACTAAACTAAAACAAACTCAACGTAGAACATATGGTCGAGACACGTGGGACCACATAAAAAAACGCTAAACGATTGCACGTAGCTCGAAAAATTTCAAAATTCACCTTTTCTATTGCACAGACCTCGTATATATGGGAGCTGCGTCTGAACCGATTTTGACCAATTTCCTTTGTGAAAAAAATTAGTCTGTACCAAATTTCATCAAGATCAGAGTTCTATTGCGACCTGTACTTTGCGTATAAACTTAAGATGGACGAATGGATGGACGGACGGACATACATACGTTATTAGGTCGATACTGTTAGTGATTCAGAGACTATCGGTATACTTTAAGGTGTCTGACTCCAATATATTAACCGTATGCCTCAATATACACAAAAAAGGTTTTTAGGTCTATTGTCTTGAGTAGGAAAGAAGTTAGGCTAATGGGTCGATAAGCCTTTGGCGTCGCATAACTCGCCTTGCCCGGCAGTTTTGTCAGAAATTACGATTTATCGTCATTTTGACGATTTTTAGAGCCAAAAAATAGGACATGACGATTTGAAGATTTTTGCCTCAAAATGAAGATTTTTATGGTATGAAGAAAAGAAGGAAAACTTAACATATTTTTCTTATATTTTTAATTTTTTTTACATTTCCTTCGGTATATAATTTGCGCTCTCCTTTAAATCTTTAAAACCAGTAGAGAAAGACAGAAAGTCGGGCGGGGCCACCTATATAATACCCTACACCTCCCTCAAAATGCGAAAATGGGCATTGCGACAATAATTTGGAATAATTAGTTTCTTTTCAGTTAACTAAGTACTTTGCTCCAGCTCCTCATCAAGGCTTATTCCAAGGAGGAGTTGATGATGTTGATCATAATAAACTAGATCTAATACGATGATCTTAAAATGCGCAGCATTCTTCCATAGATCTAGAATCGGAAGGAACAAATAGATGGGACTATACACAATCTAAACAAATCTAACTTGGATCCAAAACCTCCTTTCTGCCAAATAGTATAAAGATCGGACGTAAAATACAGTTTCAATAGCGCTTAAATGCTAGATAGGCAGAAACAGGGTACAGATGTGGCTATATCCAAATTTAAACCGATTATCCCCAATTTAAGCAGAATTAGTTCGAAAATTAAGAAATTTAATCTTGCAAATTTTGCAAAGATCGAAAGTAAAGTACAACTTCTATAGAGCTTTGATACCAAATCGGGAGGAACATATAATGTCACCATCACCAGGACACTCACCAAGCCCTTCAATGAAGTGGCGAAGGAGAGTCTAGTGATGGCTGTTACAGACAGAAGTAGTGAGGAAGAATCCATCCTCAAGGACAAATGGAGCCATGTGCAATCAGCCATTATGGCTCATTACCTCGATGTCCGTAGAGAAATGCCGGGCAAACCACCAATCTTCAACGATGCAGGATGGCATCAGGGGAGAGTAAAGCTCTTATATTTCGGTGATGCCAGATCAGTAGACCTGTATAAAGCTGCTCTGGGTCGAGCGGGTGAGGTGTGGCCGGGTGCCCAGTTGGATGTTGTCGAAAAAACAACATCCCTAGTCACCCTAGAGCCATCACCTGGGTTACAGAAGAGCCCTCCAACCCGGTTGACATATTAGAAATAATAAAAGATTCCAATCCTGGCCCATAATTGGAGAATCAGCAAGGTGGGTGAGGCTGAATCCACCTCCCATATACAACGTGCAAGTGCAACCCTACAATATGGCTTCGAGACTATAGTTTTGAAGGTATACAAGCAGGATATAGTTTCCACTGCGGAAGGTGAGTCGTCCACCGTGGTTGATACACGGCTTTCTGGAAATGCGGAGGTACCCACGCCCATTATTTCTGGTGACTCCAACAGAAGATCTGTAACGTCCTTCTCTGAGGACGAAAGTACGGATATAAACAATAGGGGTAATTCGTTTTTTGACTTTATTCAACTACCGCGGTCGAGTGTACACTCATTCTAAGTATTTGTAACATAGGCAATAAACCGACCTTTACAATTAGAGACAGACAAGAAGTACTCGCTGTAACGTTTGCTACTGACCGGCTGTCAGTCAAAATTAATGGGTGAAATGTACTGGACGACCACTCATTCTTAGATCACCATTATATTGAGTTCAAGCTCTTCAGCGAGCTTAAAGCGCATAAACCTGCCGTCCACACAAATGTGAGGAAGACAAAGTGGCTCCTATATGAGAAGAATTTCAAGAAAGTCCTTAACTCCAAACTTCTGTACGAACCGAATGACAAAGCCGGTCTGGATAATCTGGTCGAGCATATCACCACATCATTCAATAGTTGAAGAAGCCTGTACAAAAACAAGGTAAAAGGGTAAAACTAAACCCCAATGGTGGACTTCTGAGCTAACGGCTTGGAAAAACTCCTGCAACAAGCTATTTAACAATGCTAAATCTACTGGGATCGCTAATGTTTGGGATGCCTATAAAGAGCAACTCAAGATCTATAAGAAGGACCTTAGAAAGGCGCAAAGACGCTTTTGGTATATCTTCTGTGGCGAAGTTGAAAAGGTCTCCGACGCGCAAGACTGAGGAAAATTCTTGCAGAATGAGGCAAATAACTGGATAAAAAACAGCAAGCAGTCGCTGAATGTACTGCTCGACACACATTTCCCGGGGAACTCACCAACAGAACCCGAAGATCAACAGGACCAACAAGAATGCGAGTGGACTGCGAGCTTGTTGACTGAGAGATCCAGAATAAGCTGGGCAATTAACAGCTCTAAGCTCTTCAATTCACCTGGACCAGACGGCATCACTCCAGCAGAAATGCAGAAAATGTCAAAGTACATTATCCCCTGGCTGGAGAAAATTTATGTAGGCTGTATAAGGCTTTCATACATCCCGAATCGATGGAGGGATACCAAAGTGGTATTCATACCTAAAGCGGGGAAGATATCACACACTAGGCCAAAAGACTTCAGACCAATTAGCCTATCCTTCTTCCTATTAAAAGGTCTGGAAAGACTTTTAGATTATTTCATTAGGGAAAACCTGCATACAAAACTCTTGTCGGGGAACCAACATGCTTACAATAAGGGAAAGTCTACATAATCAGCCCTGCATGAACTTGTGAGCACTATCGAATCGTCCCTACATTTCAAGGAATTCACCATGATGGCATTCCTTGACATTGAAGGAGCTTTTAACAACATTCAATCAAATGCGGTAATTGCGGCACTGTCACATCTAAAGGTAAACTCTAGCTTGAATAGTCTAATACAAAGCCTGCTCAACAGAAGACACATAACAGCGTGTCTTGGGTCCACTACTCTAACAAGGTTTGTAAACAGAGGGATGAAAACGCCAGTGTTGGTTACTATGTTGCTCAGCGACAAGGAGGAGTTCTGTCTCCCCTAATTTGGAACCTAGCGGTGAATGAAATCCTGCTAGATCTAGAATGTTGTGGCTGTAAGGTCGTGGCATATGCGAACAACGTGGCAATCGCAGTGAGTGGCAAATTCGAAAACGTCCTCAGAGACCTCTTACAGGAGGCTCTGAACAATTTGGTTAGATGGACCATAAGCTACGGTTTGGGCGTTAACCCAAACAAGGTTCTCTTTACTAGGATGAACAATGTCCCACATGTGAACCTCCTCCTCGGATAAATGGAACAGATCTAGTCTTTTCTGAAAGTGCAAAATGTTTAGGAATAATTCTAGATAGGAAACGGTTATTCAGACTTAACGCACTGGAACGTGTAAGGAAGGCCAACGTCGCCTTATATTCGTGCAGGAAGGCTGTAGGGTCGCGGTGGGGCCTCTCTCCCAAAATTGTCCATCGGATATATATAGCAGTAGTTCGTCCAGTACTGTTATACGGCAACTGACAATCTAACCATCACCAACCTACTATCAGAGGTTCAGAGAACTGCCTGCCTGAGCATAAGCGGAGCCTTACCCTCCATATACTGACGATTAATATTGTGGCGAGAGAAGTTGCAACCAGAGTGACACTAAGATTAAACTGCCTATCAATGTGGAGGTACAAGAACTGCGGTCACATGAGGATATCAAAGTTTAGTAACGGACCGAGCTATAGCAACGGACCGAGCAGACTACATACCAACGGTGTACACCTTCGAGAGGGACTATATCACCAGCCAGAGATGAATGGGTTGACAGAATACCGGGTAATAAAAACCATCTCTACTTCTATACGGATGGCTCGAAGCTTGATGAAAAGGTTGGCTTCTTAGTACACTGTGAAGAACTTAGTTTGGATATAGCTCACAGACTACCAGATACCTGCAGTGCCTCTCAAGTCGAAATAATGGCAATATGGGACGTCGCCAAGTGGCTGAGTCGCAACATGGTAACCAACACTGGCGTTGTCATTTACTCGGACAGCCAGGCTGCCATCAATTCTCTGGAGGCCACATCCCTAAATTCACAAACAGCCCTCGACTGCCGCAGATCTCTTAACGAGAAACCATCTCGAGCAGTTGAATATATACTTCATATGGGTGCCTGGACATAGGGATATCCCGGGAACGGCAAAGCCGATGAACTTGATAGGAAAGAGACGACATTACAAATTCTCGATGCATTTGCATATATTGGTGCGCCACTATCCACGTGCAACCTTTGGGTAGGCAAGAAGCAATCAGGCAGTCCAACGAATGATGTACAGAAATCGGCAATCGAATAGGGTAGCTAGACAAATCTGGTCAAGATTTGACCTGAGAAGGTGAAAATATCTCCACACACTAGGTAGGAAAATATTGTCTACATTAGTATCAGTTCTGACGGCACAATGCGAACACGCCAGAAGAATGGGTATTGACTCCAATGACTTGGGCAGAAGCTGTGGAGAGATGAGGAAGAGATGCATTGTGCATTGAGCACTTACTACGCGAATGTCGCGCTTTGAGTAAACGACGACTGGACAGACTGGGGTCGACCTTTCTCGGCTGTCTAACATATCTTTCCGGTACCGATATTCGTACTATCGATACATTTGTAGATCAAACAGATTGGTTTCGAAGAGGGACATTTTAGCCCGTGGTAACACTAGGGACTTAAAATGGTCTATGTGAAATGAAAACGGCTGCCACCCTAACCTAATCTAAGCTAATTTCTGAGTGCTTTGAAATCGGGGGAACATATAAAGGGTTTTTTAATAGGGACGACATGATTTTGAAGTGACGTGTCGGCCATTTGTAATATGGCATGATCTGTCATTTGTTTTCATTGTATTCAGTAGTGTTTACAATTTCATCATGGAGAGATATACGCAAGAACAACGGTCCAAAATAATCGTTCTCCGATTGCAACTTTTCGTGCGCTAAGTCCATTAAAAAAAAACACTTTCCAGTCGACATACGACCTTGACACGCATTAGGAATATTTTAGCACTCGTTAAGAGCTATCTTTTTGCCATTGACCGATTCCCGGCCCGACGTCCCGTTAAGGAGCTAGAGTAAAAATAAACTTTTCCGTTCACATTTGAAAATGATGCTAAGTCCATTTTTTTTAAATCTAAAAAAACACTTTCCAGTCGACATACGACCTTGACACCCATGAGCAATATTTAAGCTCTCGTTAAGAGCTATCTTTTTGTCATTGACCGATTGTAGCTACGTGCGACACAGCAAGTGAAACAATTGAATTGATGCGAGAAAAGCTTGGAGATTCAAGAAATTGTGATATTGAATGGCCTCCAAGAAGTTGTGATTTAAGACCATTTGACTATTTCTTGTGGGGTTATTTGAAGTCATTGGTCTTTCGCAATAAACAAGACTCTCTTCAAGCTTTACATTGACTTGTAATTGAACGTGCCATTCATGACATACGACTTGATTTAGTCGAAAAAGGGCTCGAAAATTGGGTTCATCGAATTCGTTCCTGCAGAAGAAGTCGTGCAGGCCATTTGAATGACGTTTTATTTAGAACTTAATTGTATCGATTGTACTTCACATTAAATAAAAAACTTTTGAATTTCCTTAACAAGAAGTATTTTTTTAAAGAAATCATATCACTCTTATTGAAAAACCCTATATATGGGGGCTATATCTAATTCTGATCCGATTTTCCCCGAATTGACATTGTTCATACATGTAATAAAAAACCTCTATTTGCCAAATTTCGTACTGATCGGATATAAAATACAGTTTCTACAGCGATTACATGTGAAATCGGGGGGGACAAACATATGGGGGGCTATATCTAAATCTGAAACGATTTTCCTCAAATGTAGTGTTAACTGTAAGTGTATCAAGAACTTCTTTGCATCAATCTTTATTAAAATCAGTTAAATAATTTTGGTTATACTGTGCATATATGTTAAATCGGAGGTAAATATATATGGGAGCTATATATAAATCTGAACCGATTTTGAACAATTTTAATAGGTATCGTCCCTGGCCCAAAAATAGGAATGTGCTAAATTTCATCACAATCGGACCATATATACGACCTGAACTTTGATTACCACGATACATCTACAGACGAAAGGACGGACATGGTTAAATTCAGGAAGTGATTCCAAGTCGATCGGTATAATAAACGATGTCTATCTCTTCTCCTGGTACAAACAAATGCAGAAACGTATAATACCCTGAACCACAGTGTGGTGTATTTAAAATTCACCGTTTCTATTGTACAGACCTCGTATACATGGGAGATATATCTAAATCTGAACCGATTTTGTCCAAACTCAATAGGCTTCGTCTTTGGTGAGAGAAATTAGTCTGTACCAAATTTCATCAAGATCGGAGTTACGTCGATTCTGCTGGTGATTCTGAGCTGATCGGTATACTTAAAGTTGTCTACAAAAAAGGTTATAAGGTCTATTATTTTAAGCCTTTGGCGTCGCATAACTCTCCTTGCCAGGTAGTTTTGAACATGACGATTTGACGTTTTCTGCCTCAAAATTAAGATTTTTTTTGGACCTAAGATGTCATTATTCCAAATTATCAGTTTTCAGCCCAATAGGTAGAAATTTGTTTTTTTGGGGGACCAGGAAGTCAAATCGGTTGGCGGCTTTGTACAGGACTATGTCAGAATATGGACGAATGAGGTCACTGGCTCCTTGAATTGGTTCTGGAAAAAATAAAATACGTACAAATTGCGGAATTTTGTGGTTTCTAATGCGTCAAGAATCTTTGCTACATCAAACCATAGATCTTACACTGAAAATTGTTCGTGTGAATGTTTCTATGGATTTTGTCAAATTTCTTTCCATTTGTTTGAAATTTTTGGTTTCTATGATGTGAAAAAAATAAAATCTATGAGGATCCTTCTATGAAGACCATCATTGATGATCATTAGACATGTAGTGAAAACTCCAGCCAGATGAACAAATACCAAATCTACTTATATTTAAGGAGTGCCGGAAAGTGATTCGATCGTTATATTAAACGATGTATCTATCTCATCTTCTATTGAGTGTTACATAGAAATGCGCAAAGTTATAATACCCTGTTCCACAGAATGGTGTAGGGTATTAAAAGGGGTCCCTGCTAGTTTTCTTTTAGTTAAACAATGGACCAAAAAGTAACAAAATTTTGTATTTTATAACTTTAATACCAGTTCAAACAAGTGCTTGCATTTCGGTACAGTGAAGTACTTTTATGTAAATTTTATTTGGCTTACCTACCAAACGAATTGACGATTTAATATAAAAATTGCCCATATATTCCCATAATCTCGATAAAAAATCAACTACATGTATTCATATTATGTATAAAGGGTTTTCCAACAAGAGGTGTTATTTTTGTATTCAAAGAAAAATGCCATTTTTTGAGATAAATGACCGGATGTTTATTTCATAATAAAGAGGAAGGTATGCCGTTAATAATGAAAAACAACATCAGCCAAATGGCCACCACGACCACGCTTACAGGACCATATCCTTTTCATGAAATTTTCCATTACCAAATCGCAAAGTGGCTGCCCTATGTCCTCGATCCAACCTCATTTTCGAAAAAGTAAGATCCAATGACCCCGCCGGACCATAAACCTCACCAAACAGTCACACGTTGAGGATGGAGAGGATTCTCAACAATAATTCTTGGGTTTTCCGAGCCCCAGATGCGAAAATTTTGCTTGTTGACGTAGCCACCGAGGTGGAAATGGGCGTTATGCGAACTGTGACTGCAAGATTTCCACCATTTTTGTAGTGAATTTTAATAATTTCAATGCGCTGTTGAATCATGTATCGTTCCATTTTTATACCCTACACCACACTGTAGTACAGGGTATTCTGACTTTGTGCATTTGTTTGTAACACCCAAAAGGAGAAGAGATAGACCCATTGTTTCTTATACCGATCGACTTGTAATCACTTTCTGAGTCGATTTAGCTATGTCCGTCTGTGTGTCCGTCTATCTGTCTGTAGATGTATTCTTGTAATCAAAGTACAGGTCACAATTATGGTCCGATCTCAACGAAACTTTGCACATATCTTTTTTTAGGCCCAAGGACGAGCCCTATTGAATTTGGTTAAAATCGGTTCAGATTTACATATAGCTCCCATATATATGTACCTCCGATTTGGCATATATGCACTGTATAAGCAACATTTTGTAACTGATTTTTACACAAATTGACAGAGAGTAGTCTCGTGATACACTTAGATACAATACAAAATTTGGGGGAAATCGGTTCAGATTTAGATATAGCCCCCATATATATGTTGCACCCGATTTGACATGTAAGCGCTGTAGAAACTGTATTTTATATCCAATCAGTACGAAATTCGGCAGAAAGAGGTTTCTTATTACATGAAGGAATACTGCCAAATTCGGATAAAATCGGTTCAGATTTAGATATAGCCCCCATATATATCTATTTTACATGAATGAGTATTCAGGGAAAATCGATTCAGATTTATATAAGCTCCATATATATGTTCCTCCTGATTTGGTTACAAAGCGCTATAGAAGTTGTACTTTACTTCCGATCATTACAAAATTCTCCAGAAAGATGTTTCTCAATTTAGGAACGAATATTGCTTAATTTGGCGATTATCGGTTCAGAATTAGATATATCCACATATATATGTTCTTACCCATTTACCAATTATTCCAAATTATTATCGAAATAACCCTTATCGCATTGTTAGGGAGGTGTAGGGTATTATATAGTCGGCCCCGCCCGACTTTCTGCCTTTCCTTACTGGTTAGTAATGGCGTAGTTTCTACTTGTCAAATGTCAAAGACTAAAAGCTTCTAAAGTGACAGCTGACCGAAATACCGGGTGATTCAAAATTACACCTCTTGTTGGAAAACCTTTTCAATGACTGCAGTCTGACAAAGAATGAGCAAACTATTCTAAAGTGCGAAATTCCATATTTCACTTCATACAAAGTGAGAGCATTCTTCAGTCTGATTTGCTCGACTACAATTTTCTTATATATTTTACTTCTTTTTACCATCAATCTACTCAGTTTATAAAAATATGTGATAATTTGAACAAACTGTTGTTATTAATAATAAATTTTCAATTTCAAGTGACAACATATCTGTTGAACTGACTTTTCTCATATCTAAATAACCGACTTCTGTTTGGTTGCAATATACATACATACTTTATTAAAATTACCTCTATGACACTTGAATGTCTGTCAGCTCTTTAATCCTCATCAGTGGGAAAAAGTTTTTTAAATGTTTTTATACATTTCCCAACGAAGTCCTTTTTGTGTAAACGAGATCATATTTCCACCTCTCATTACACCACACCTTTTGTGGGTTAGTTAACTCACAACGCCACCATCAGCACCACCGCCGCTGCCACCACTACAATTGCAAAGAGTTGTTCGGTTACGGGACTGTTGCAGGGACGAATAAAAATGTCGAATAAAAAAATGAATCTCACACACAGAGATAAACTCTCAGTTATACTCACCCTCGCACTCACTAACCCAAAGATAAAGAATGTTGTCCGGATGGGAAGGGATGGGATGGGATGAGGTTTGATGCTTAGTTGGTGTGCGGTAATAATGGTCGTTGCAAATGGTTTGTACTTTGTTCTGTACAGTTTATAAAAAGAAATGTGAGCTCTGAAACACACACAAGAGAATGGTGTGAGAAATAGAGAGAAAGAGACAGAGAGGAGCAAAAGGCAAAACTCAACACAACAGAAAAAAGTACGAAATGAAACTAAACTGAAGTCAAAAAGGGAATATAAATTGCCACTTAAGTTTGTGTTGTTGTGGAAATTGTGAAAAATGTTGAATGTGCATGTGTAAGGCACGCATACACATACACACACATGCATAGACGTTCTCACGTACTCCTCTAACGCCCACAACAAAAAACACTGACATAGAAATGCATAAACAGCAAAAGCTCGCAAAAAAAATCTCACACAGATACAAATTCACACAAGACGAGTGATATGCAAAGCCTTACATGTACGATTAGATAAAACTTTCATACTTTAGACCCACTTTCACAGCATAGGGCAGCGGAGTGTATTAAGTTAATTACTCCGTTTGTAACACAATGGGGAATAATTTGGATTAAACTCAACGAATGATGGATGGATGATTGCCTAAACAAAAGTTTACAGACTAACTCACCTTACAGGAGTAGGGACGGGTCTTTCAAGTTGGTCTATCCTTCTCAATAGTGCTTTATTTCTTTTGACAGATCTCTTTTGTTTTTTCTTTTGACAGGTGTCAAGTAGAAAGTGTACAATTTACTAAATTGACTTCAATTTCACTCGTAAACCGTACAAAAACCAATTAAAATCCATTACCAAAATTTGTGATCGGTGAAAACCACATTTCTCAAAATTGTGGTCCACCAGCAAAATCAAGAATTCTTTAATTTCATGGAAGAACAATTGTATGATTAAGCTGAATAAAATAATTTTGTCAAATGAAGCTCATTTCCAGTTGGATAGGTAAGTCGTAAATTGTAAACAAATACAATTTCCGTATTTGAGCAATGGAAAATCCACTTCAATTCTTGAGAAGCCTTAACATTCCTCTTGTGTTACTGTTTGCTGCATATTGTGGCCTGTTGTTGTCATTGGGCCATTTTTCTTCAAAAATTCAGCTGGAGATGCGTTTATTGTCAAAGGATTACGATATTGTGGTATGTAAACAATTTTTCATAATGAATCCCTTACAAATATAAAGCTTAAAAAACTGAATAAGCTTAAGTTTAATATCCTTTATTAATGTATATGGGGATTTTATCTCATGTGAGTGATCTTTGAAACTGATGTCTTTTGATCGGGATGAATTTGCTTTGTTAGTCCCGATTCACACGAGACAACTTTAGTTACGATAATTCGGAAGTTCATAGGAGAGGGAGGCAGGAGGAATAGAATTTCCCCCTTCAGGAAATTTTCTCCTTCCTCTCTCTCATATGAACTTTCGATTTGCTGTGATTAAATTAGCCTCGTGTGAATCGGGAGAGGCATGAGGAATAGAAAGGTGTATGTCTCTCGCAAACAAACAAATTAAACACAAACAAACGCAACTAAGAACATATGTTCGAAACAAGTGTGCCAACATAAAAAACGCTAATCCAATGAACGTAGACCGAGAAATTTCAAATTGCACCTTTTCTATTGAACATACCTCGTATATGGGAGCTTTATGTAAATCTGAACCTATTTTAACCAAATTAAATAGGGAATTTGGCCAAAGAAACATTATGGTGAAACACAGTATGGTGTAGGGTTAAACAATATGTGTACACATTTCATCGTTAAAAAGTGATCTGGGTGATTTCTGTTTTGGTTGTGAAAACCGCTACACATGCTGAACAGAGATTTGTCTTGCAACGTTGGCAGAAATGTCACTGTCAGTACATTGTAAGATTTGCAAAGTATGTATAAGCATTTGAGAGATTGTCAGTACATTGGCAGTACTTTGACAGCATTGATAACATTGTAAGATTGTACAACCGTGTGAACAGCCTTAATGCTCGATTTTCCCGGGGAACTCTCCGACAGAAATCGAGGGATAGCAGAACCAACAAGAGAGCGATTGGACTGCCATCGTCGCTAGGTTGATGACTGAGAAGTCCAGAAATAGACGGACGATTAACAGCTTTGAGCCCCTTAAATCACCTGGACCAGACGTTGATGTACATTATCCCCTGGCTGGAAAATATTTGTGAAGGCTGTATCAGGATATACCAATCGATGGAAAGATAGTGAAGTGGTATCCATACCCAAAGCGGGAAGGATATCGCACACTAGGCTAAAGGACTCCAGGCCAATTATCCTATCCTCCTTCATATTGAAAGGTCTAGAAAGACTTAGATTATTTCATTAGAGAAAACCTGGATACAAAACTGTTGTCGGGGAACCAAAAAGCGTACAACAAGGACAAGTCTACAGAATCTGATCAACGCGAAATTGTGGAAACTATCGACTCGTCCCTACATTTCAAGAATTCTCTATGATGGCCTTTCATGGACTAGAAGGGGCTTATAACAACATTCACTCTGATGCGGTAATTGCGGCGCTGTCGCATCTAAGGCTGAACTCTAGCTTGATTAGACTAATTCAAAGCCTGCTCAACAGAAGACGAAAAACAGCTAGTCTTGGGACCACAACTTTAACATGGTTTGCAAACCGAGGTACCCCACAAGCAGGAGTACTGTCTCCACTAATTTGGAACATAGCGGTGATTGGAATACTGTTGGATCAAGAACTTTGCGGTTGCAAAGTCGTGGCATAGGCTTACGACGTGGCAATCACAGTAACTGGTAAATTCCCAACCGGCCTTAGAGATATCCTACCGGCGACTCTGAACATATTGGCTAGATGGGCCGGAAGCAGCGGTTTGGACTTTAACCCAAACAATACGCAATTGGTTCTCTTTACCAGGAAGTACAAGCTCCCACATGTGTACCCTCCTCGGATAAATGGAACAGAGCTAGTCTTTTCTGAAAGTGCAAAACTTCTCGAAATTGTCATTCAGACTTAATGTGGTTGAAGGTTTACGGAAGGCCAACGTCGCCTTATATGGCTGCAGAAATGCTGTAAAAAAACTTAGTCTTAATATAGCTCACAGACTACCAGATACCTGCAGTGCCTATAAAGCCGAAATAATGGTAATACGGGAAGTCGTCAAAGGGCTGAGTCGCAACGTTGTGATCAACACTGTCGTTGTCATTTACTCAGTCAGCCAGGATGCCATCAATTTTCTGGAGGCCACATCCTTAAATTCACACACAGGCAATGAAGCCGACCTAAATTATCGGCGGCGGCGGCGCATGGAAAAATACCGATCGGCGGCGGCGACTGATCAAATTTCAACAATCGGCTGAGTCGATAAATTTCTGACAAACGATGGCGCACGAATGTTTGGCGCTTTAAGATATTTACAATTAAATGAAAAATTTTAAAATTAACACAAAAATTTAAGAAAAGTTATGGAAGTTTCGATGTAATGTCGAAAATCGGTTCAATACCTATTAGTCTTTGTTGTGAAAGACTAAGTGCCTTTTGTAGATTTTGTAAAGATTGGATCGGCCGCTCAAGAGCTGTTGTTATTTCCGCAAAAACCAAAAAAGGCATTTTTCAATTTCAACTCCCATAAAGTTTTTGAATTTTTTTAAATAAATGACAGCGAGATCCATTTAGAAACGTTTTATAAATATTTACGCAAAAATTAACAAAAACAAAATAGACACTTTTTTAATTTTCATGGTTTCATAAAATACTTTTTTGACCCACTAAATAGAGTTCGGCGGCTGAGTTTCAGGCGATATGAACCGTTAAAATCGTCGGCGGCGCCGGCTGGAAAAAAATGGCCGGCGGTGGCGCGATTTGCGCCGCGTCGTCTTCATAGCCTGTTCACACACAGACCTCGACTGCCGCAGATCTCATTACGAGATGGCTGAGCAGTTTAACAGTTACCTCATATGGCTGCCTGGGCATAGAAATATTCCATATATAGGTGCGCCACTGTCCTCATGAATACTTAGTCTTAGGCAAGAGGCAGTCCTATGAGAGATGGACAGAAATCGACACCTGCAGGGTAGCGAGACAAATCTGACCAATATATGACCTGGGAAGGTCCCAATATTCCCTACCACTAGAGAGAAAAATACGTTATACGTTAGTGTCAGCTCTGACGGAACATTTCCTGATCGGGGAACACGACTGAATGTTGAGAATTGAGTCGAATGACCTCTGCAGAATCTATGGAGATGAGGAAGATGTGGAGAGCATTAAGCACCTTCTTTGTTACTGTCCCGCATTAAGTAAAAGAGGTCAGCATATACCGGGGTCGGCCTTTCTAGGTAGTCTGATAGATCTTGCTGCTAGCGATATTCGTCAGCAACTCTATTCAAAGCGGTTGGTTTCTATGAGGGGCATCTAGTGACCCCCATTGGTATACTCGTATATGTGCTAAATTTGCCACTATCTGCCATATTATAGTAAATTATAATTTTTTCATAACAGCAAAAAAACTTCACGGTTGCAACAACTATATAACATTTTTATAACAAACAAATAACTGAGAAATATTCAAATCGTTTGTGGTATATTGTAAGAAAATTGAAGAATTGTATACCAAATAGCAATTGTCTGATCGCAATTTAAATAATATTTATTGGAATTAAAAAACTTATATACTTCAATTCATGTTGTCCGTTAAGACATTCAAAAAGTATTATAGTGTACGGTGACCATAATTTGATGTGGCTGAACCACGGCTAATTTTGTTTAGATTCTCTCATTCTTCTGCTCTTCTTCAAACGTATGCTGTTGCTTTGTTAATGGTTTGTGCTTTTTGTTGTTGATGGATTTGTTTCCATTCATTTGGTTTTGTTACTAGTATTTCTTGTCTATCTTTTCGTTTAACCGCAATTTTTTATTCATCGTCTTTCTTTTGGTCAGCAGACTCCGAGTTAAAATCCATTTCCAATCTTCTTCGTTTTTAGTTTAGTTTTTGCATGTATGTGTACGTACGTACAAACAAACACACACAACTGAACTGATACACATGTCAAGCGGTTAAACTATCTTGAAAAATTCAACAGCAAAAAAGTTCTGCAAAATGTACTCTATATATGTTTCAACTTAGCCTCTATTCCAATTTATGTGTTTGAACTTGTTTTAAATATGTTTTGGATAATCCTGTATGTGTCGGTGTGTGTGTGTGTGTACATAAAGGACTCGTGTAATTGTGTGTAAGTGTTTATGAGTCAACCGTCGCAGCAGGAATAGCAATAAATAATAATAAAAATGCTGATGAGAAAAAATTCAATACACTACATTAGAAGAAATATTCAACAGAATTTGTTTTTATAATGTATTTTGATGAGGTAGCGCTATATACCTGGAAAAGGACAATATAAAAAGGCTGAGGTCTGAAGCCGCGTAAACATACATTGTTTATGGTAGTGGTTAGACCAATAATGCTTTACTCGTATGGTAGTGTCATATAGTGGACGGATCTACAGAAATCGACTTTCTGCGCGATGCTAAATACAGACTGAAGTAAACTTTTAAACCGTTAACTTTTTCTGTAAAATGATCCATTTGTTTGGGAGATGCCAAAAGAGACGCCGCAACTTGGGTTATTTTTCTCAAGATGATTGCGATGAAGAAACTAATACTATATGTGGAATTGTGGAAGATTGTGGCGTGGGGGTGGTACTCGCACCCTTAGCCCTACTCTACCATATTTAACCCCTTTTGCCATATCGTACCATATGGTGCACTACGGTACCATATTTAACCCTTTTTGCCCCACTGTGCCATATTTAACACATTTTTGACCCACTGCACAAATTTAATTTTTTTCCCCACCGTACCATATTTAGCACTTTTTGCCCCACTGTACCATATTAAACACAGTTTTTTCCAACTGCACAATATTTAATTTTTCCATCACTGTACCATACGTAACCTTAATCTTAACCATATTTAACCCAGGTTGCCACACAATATTAAACACATTTTTGTCCCACTGTGCCATATTTTACACATTTTTGTCCCACTGCACAAATTTAAAATATTTCCCCAACTGTACCATATATTTGCCCCACTGTGCCATATTAAACACATTTTTGACCAACTGCACAAATTTAAATTTTTCCCCCACTGTACCATATATTGCACTTTTTGCCCCACTGTACCATATCCAACATTGTTTTGTCCCACTGCATAATATTTATCATTTTTGCCTAAAAACTCCTTGTGTCTAGTCTACGTTCCAATGGCTACCCTCAAGCCAAATTAGACGATTCAAGCTCTTGCCATTTGGTGCCATATTTATCCCTTTTTGTCCCAATGTGCGCGTAAATTTTTTAATTTCGAAAAATTGTGATTCATACCTAATCTTTGCCCTATGCGCTACCCTCACACGAAATGTTGCAATTCTAGCTCCAGCCGTTTGTATTTCGCTGTGATACCATATTTTTTTCTTTTTTGACCCATAGTGCGCCCAAAATTTCAAAAAACCCTTCCATATTGCACGTCTACATAGCAAGGACTATGCCATTGGGCTGGGCGGTGATCAGTCGTAACTGACATTAAGTACAATTTTTTTCCCACAAAGTGACGTATCTGCATTGTTTATGAAAAACATGCATTATAATTAAATTTTTTTTATTTTTTGTTAATAATATTGAAAAAAAATGGAGTTAAGTACACAATGAGACAAGCAAACTGGAAATATAATAAATATTACGTCGTGGGGAAGAAGGAACATTGTCTCAAAAACAGAAAAACTGCTCTCCTGAACAATTTTGAAAATGTCAGTTACTGCAGTTGGTCATCCAAGCGACGATATAAGAGCGTATGAGTAATTTTTAGCAAAGTTGTGCAAAATTTGATTAATAAATAATATTTTAGTATTATAAATCTATTTGTTTACAATTGTTTTGCTATTTTTTCAAACGTATTACATTTTTTAAAACATATTTTCGCTAACAATATTTTATTTTTTTTTGATAAAATGTAAATATTTTCATGGCTACTGCAAAAGAACACATTTAGATGTGAAAAAAATCTCTAACTGCATCTTTGGAAGTACTTTAAATGTTATTTCTTAGGAATGACTTGCATATTTTTTGCTGGGTAAACACGCTTTTGTATATTCAACTCAATCCATTCGTGTTCCAGTCATTTTCCTATAATAGCGACTGATTTGAAATGGTGATCTACTGAACGAAATGAGCTGGTGAACTAAAGTGAGCCGATGAACTCGAGTGAATTGGCGAACTAGTGAGCAGGGAACTAATGAGCTGCTGAACTAATGAGCTGGTGAACAAGTGAGTTGATGAACTAGTGAGCTGATGAACTAAAGTGAGCTGGTGAACTAAAGTGAGCTGGCGAACTAAAGTGAACGAACTACTTCACTTAATTGAACTGAACTAAAATAAGTCATATCTTAAAAGATCTAAAGCTTTCCAATTCATTAATGGCGATTTTGCTTTT
The DNA here is from genome assembly GCA_963930755.1 of Eudasyphora cyanicolor. NCBI lineage: Eukaryota > Metazoa > Arthropoda > Insecta > Diptera > Muscidae > Eudasyphora > Eudasyphora cyanicolor. The sequence continues at coordinate 64,456,574 of OZ005737.1, forward strand.
GGCTCATCTAGCCAATTTAGTCAGAGCTTTATTTAAAATATCTATGAGCATTTTGGAGAATTTGGCTATTACTGCGATTGCTATTCACCGCTATAATTCAAATTAGTGGATAAAATACTCCTCCTTGTAGGGTTACACTGTTTAAAAAGCTCGTAAGAGTTGTCGCTCGAGACTTCTTCTACGTATATCAAGATTAAGATCATAGTGAACTCCTACCGACGATTCGATAGTGTCCGCAAGTTCATACAGGCAGATTCTGTAGATCTTCCTTTGTTGTAAGCAAAGTTGGCTTCCCCACATCGGTTTTTATCCAGGGTTTCCCCATTGAAAGGATTTAAAGGTCATTCATTCAAGACCATTCAGCATAAACGAGGTAAAACTAAGCCAGATACAATTGTAATAAGTTAAAAATATTTATACCTTTCACCACACTGTGGTGTAGGGTACACCCAGGAAAATAATTGGTCGAAATTCGATTGTAACAATAAAAAAATAGTACTAGCAATAAAAAGTATATTGCCTACACCGTCTGTCGGTTGTATTTATATATAATTAGTTGAAGCAACAATAATAACATGGATACGATCAAATGAAAATGCTTGCAACTAAATCGATGGTTGTATCAATCGAATTAAGGTTGTTTTTTTTTTCATTGACACTCCGTTAGTTGTGGTAACCAATTTTAAATTTTCATTATAGTACCAAATGATCGATTTCTGGTTGTGACAACCAATGTTTTATTCTTGACAACAGAAATTGTATCAATAAGCCAAAGATTATTATTGTAACGAATAATTGGTTACTACAACCGAAAAAATAATGATAAATAATCGTTGTTTCGTTAAATGTATTTTGGGAAATACAACCGAAAGATTGGTTGATGTTCTTTTGCTGATACATGACAAACAAAAAATAAAATTACTCGACATAAAAAAATCTTCAACATTTTGTTCAAGGACGGTATAGGTAATCAGAAATAATCTCGTGTGGATAATAATGTGTGGAATGCAGAATATGTTGTGCAAAATGATTTATATAAATAAAAAATAAAAGCAACAATCATGAAATTGAAAGCACATGGTTAAGCGATATTTGCATACAAGTTTTGTGTTTTTTTTTCGTGTGTACTAAAATGTGTGTCAAATATTTCCACATCTCATAATAGTGATGAATTTGTAATATGGAATTTTTAATTTTGTTATGAATTGTTTTGTTTTTTGTTAAATAAATAAAATAAAAATTAATGAAAACAGTTTTAAATTAATTGTCTGTAGTATATGACTGACAAATTGTAAGAACAACCAATTTTTTAAAACATTTGGTTGTGGCAACTACAACAGATAATTTAAGCCACCATTTTCGCAGTTGGCGCAACCAAATATGATTGTTGTCAACATGGAAGCAGAAGTATACCACAACCAAAATATTGGTTGTCCTGATGGACTCGCATGATAGTAGACAGAACTACCAAAATTCGGTTGGCAAATAATTCGGTTGAGGCAACCAAACTGTATTCTGTGTGTATAAATATTGGCATCATGGCACATGTTTGTACACCTAAAAATTCTACAGCTAGACCCACCTTAGAGTATACCGACCCACGCAGAATCACTAACTGTCGCTTTAACCATGTATGTATGTTCGTTCGTGCGTCTATCATATTTTGTTCGATAAGTACAGGTCTGAATTTCATCCCGATCATGCTGAAATTTTGCAGTTGGGAGTCTTTCGCATCTGTAAACAACCTTATTGAAATTGGTTGAAATAGGTTCAGAATTAATTATAGCTCTCATATATATATTTCGTCCGATTTGGCCCTTTAGCGCTGTAAAAGCTGTACTTTACATCCAATTGTTTTGAAAGGAAGCATGCAATAGTTTATTGATCTATTGACCTACATTGCCGAATTTGAAAGATATCGGTTCAGATTTAGATAACGCTCCCATATATATGTTTCGTCCGATTTGACCCTTTAGCACAATGGTTATGAAATTTAACATGGTAGAGTTTCTTTATACACGGACCAACATTGCCGAATTTGAAAAAAAATCGGTTCAGATTTAGCTATAGCCCCCATACATATGTTTCGTCCGATTTGGCTTCAGAGGCAGGGACGTACCAAATTGTGTAAACAAATTTTAGTTTGAAGTATACATTGGATATTTCATTGTTGCCCAATCGTATTAAAGTGGTGTTAGGTATCATGTAGTCAGAACCGCCCGAATTTAGCTTTTCCTTACTAGTTTTTTTTTATAAAAGAATAAACATTTTCCTGTGAAAATTATATTTTTGCATAATAATTTAATGTGAAAGCATAGAAATAATCACGTATTTAATACAGTTTAAAAAAGGGCGCTTAAAATAATGCCTGAACTCTGTTAAACATTTTTTAAATTTCTAAATAAATAAATTGTAAAATGATTTTATCATCCCACAAACTGATCACCCCATTGCAATCTTCTCGAATGGACTGTATACGTGGCCTACATGTGTCTGTGTTAACACATCCACATATATGAAAAAAATAAAGCAAAACATCTATAGTCGAATGTGTATATCTCTATGTACTAGTGTAGATCTAAAAAAAACGCACATAAACATACATTGATATGAGATTTTTTTCCTTATCCAATCTTCTTTGCCTTCATCTTCTTGAAGGCATTATAGCAGATTGTTTAAATGTATCTTTGCAATGGGTTTAATTTAGCAAACGAATGGAGTAAAAAAAGCAGTGAATGTGAAAAAGAAAAACCAGAAGGCAATCTGAAAAAAAATTACATAGGCAAAGGCGAATATGGAAAAAGAGAAGAAATAATAAAGTATACTTTTAAACGCTATTTATGCGTTAAGAAATAGTGTGAGGTTTTAGGCTTTGCGATTAGATTAAACAGTGATGTTTTTATGTACGTTTTTTCGTCTTCTTCTGTTGTTTCTTGGTTGTTATAAGCTCCAACACTAATGCCGAGATGGACCAAGTATTCAACGTCGATTTTTCTCCTTCTTAGCTACTCCTCCCAGTTAGGCTTACTGACATACCGTACCAAGCAACCCATCCAAATACAACACCCACTTCCCCACAAGACAACTCCCTTGAATGGAAGGGGAGGAGGACGAGAAGGAGGTGAAATAGGAAGACTGGGGTTACACCCAGATTTGACACACAATTTGGGTTTTATTAAGTAATTTCAGTTCATTTGCTTATCTTTGGCATCATAATGACGAAATGGAATGGCTCCTTTTTTGGGGTATTTGGCAATGACTTCCTGGGTTGGTTGTCTTGTCTTGATGAGCTGTCTTGCCAGCTATTATTTTGTTTGGCCGAAAAAATCCAAACAATGGGAACACGCCAGGCTGTCGTTAATCTACTAAATTCAGTTCCTCCCTTCAGAGACATTCGCGGCCGCCGCATTAAAACTTAAGGAAATGGAAAATGATTGTTTAAATTGATTGATATAAAGAACTTTGACGTTTATATCCATTCACTATCCCAAAGACTACCACAATGCGAAATGCTAAGTACTTAAATAGGAGCAATGGGCGAAATCCAAAGTATATAAATAGCTATGAATTGAAAGTCGAAATCAAGGAATGGATGGGACATTAATGCCAGAATGACCGTTGGATTTATACAACTTAAATGTGATTAGAGTGTTATTTGGGAAAAATCACATTTCAATGTATTCTGAGCCAATCTAATCTTCCGCAATATCGCCGAAAAATAAGGTCAAATAACATCTGCTCAATAAGTTTGTGAAATTTTTCGCAATTATATTCCAAATAGTTTATGAATAACATTTTATTTAAATTTACACTCATTTTACATATTGGAAATTGTATCCAAAAATTACAACTGATTTTGTAAAAAAATAGGTATTTTTCAAAGTTAAGAAAAAATTAGAAATATGAAATATTAGTTTTGTATGTATATTGTACTCACTGACTTTATTCAACTTAAGTGTGCGTTATTTGTGACACGTACCTGAAACAAAATATAAGTTATAAGGTTAACATTACTTTTCTCTACATTAAATTAATCATACTGAATGAAATAATATTATTATGTAAATATTTTGACGTGGAAAAATTAGTTTAATAAAATTTTGATGGAAAGGGTGAGATTTTGATAAAGGGGTGAAGGATGAGATTTGAAAGAAAATTACATAAATCCATAGTTATCAAATCAAAGAAAAAAGTTGTTATTTGTTATGGAGCGATATGGTTATTTTTGTTGCAGTCGAGTAAACCAAAAAGGTAACATACTTGGGAGTAATCTTGGATCAGAAACTGAAGAAAGAGTTGCAAAGGCCCACAGATGTTGGTCGTTGTGCAGAAGAGCTATAGGTTCAAAATGGGGACTACGTCCAAATATGACTCACTGGCTTTACATGAACGTGATTAGACCAATAATCACCTACGCCTGTGTAGTGTGATGGACATCAATGGACAAGAAGTGCAACGTAATACCTTTGCAAAAAATTCAACGTATGTGCTGTCTAGGCATAAATGGGACATTTAAACTGCACCAACAAAAGCGTTGGAGAATATACTGCACATCCAACCAATAGACATCCGTATAAAGTATGAGGCAGCCCTTACAGCAAGACGTCTACAAGTGATGGGTGAATGAATAAATCGAGACCACAAGTCGTACCATCGGAAGATTTTAGAATCTCTAGTTGCTCACAAGAAGTCTTCTGAAACTAAACAAGATCGATATTAGTAAGATGATGAGTGTTCTAACGGGACACTCAAGCTTACAGGCACATCTTCATCGCATAGGAGTAACAGGAAACGACGAATGGAGGGCATGCAGGGAAACATCGAAACGATGGAACATTTTCTGTGTCACTGCCTGGCTTTCACATATGCAAGATCCCAATATTTCGGGTCCGACATATTACCCGATTTCACTCATCTCAGAGAATATGACTGGAAGATACTGAGAAAATTCGTGTCTAGTACCGATTTTCTGTAACTCTTGAGGTATAAAAAGATCATAAATAAGGAGCGCACAACAGGCCGAACCACTGGCTTAAGTGTATGTCCATGGACATGAGACGTTTAAACGTCTCCTCTCTTCAACCTAACCTAAGTAGAGATACTTTATTCAATAGCCTTTTTGGAAAGATCACGTGTGAGTCGTGTCATGCTGTCATGTTATTTTTGTTAAGTATTGTTTGGCATTTCATCACGGAAAGACTTACGCCTGAACTACAAGAAGTCATAGTGTAATAATCAACAGTGCCCGGATGATCATGCATAGTGCCTAGAATGGCATTAATGGCATTGCTATCGTATAATGTCTAGCGGCATTAAATGTTGTATAACGTTTAGTGCATCAGTAGGTGTCGTTCTGAGCGCACTCGTAATAAATATTTAGAGCCAAGACTATAAAAGGAAGCCCATCTTGCGGTTCTATGAAGGGCCCACAGTAGGATGTCTCTAAGAGTACACGGAAACTTCCCTTTAACAGCTTTTGCTACATCATCGGCATATACCTTCAGACTCATAATCTCCATAATAAAGAATAAAGAAAATAAAGAATCATAATCTCCAGAGAAAATGGAACATTGTTTATGGAGATATTTTAGAGCCGAACACACTCTTTTGCCGTTCCCCTGCTGAGAAATCTATGGGGTCAGTTGACCCGAAGCATGTTGTAATGCATATCTTAATCAGAAGGTTATGAATGAACTTACGTATATTGCTATCAACCCCCAGGATTGCTAGAGCTGCAATTATAGCGGCTGGATTTATGTTATTGAAGGTCCCTTCTATATCAACCCAGAAAAATCTTGGTAAGTACATGTCATTACCACTGGCATTACCTAGTAATGACATCGTATTATCCTCTGCATTACTATTAAGTGATCAATCGCAATTATTATTATGCTATCTTTCTATGAAATGCAAGGTTGGTAGTGGTTATGCCCAGCAAAAACTCTCAAGAAATAATGACTTACCATTTAGCCACTCTTCAGATTATCTTACATGGGCATGACATTAGAGGAAAGTACTTCCATGCAAAAATACAAAGAGTTAACAAATAACTACTTACCCCCACGCTTGCGGATATCAAACATATAAGTAGTTATTATTGTCATATTAATAAGGGGTTGAATAACAACTTATCAATAATGATTTCCTTAACCATATATATGTACATCATCATCATTTCCGTTTCACTCCTAGCGGAATATCGGGCCTCTCGTTACCAGGTAACCTGGTAGGCAATCCAAATTTAAAAGAAAAAACGACCTAACGTTTAGCCAGCCTTCAAATTATTTTTCATGGGCATGATATTGGAGGAAAGAATTTCCATGTAAGCATACAAAGAGTCAACAAATAACTTCCTACCCCACGCTTACGAATATTCTATATATATATACACGCTGAAAAAAATCGCTTCTATAGTATATTATAAATCAAGACATATTAGCTATAAAGTTGTACTCGAAAACTATGAAAACTAACTAAAATTCGAATAAGTCAGCAAAGTTTAAAAAATCTTTTTAAATAAAAGATATTTGGAAAACTTCTTAAACAATAACTTTGTTTGTGTGTAAACACATATTTTATTTGTGAAATTCAGGTTGCAAATAAATTATGTTCTAATATATTAATATATGCGTTCCAAACAAACTTTCTTGATTTTCAAATAAAATTTATTTGTTAACAAATATATAATATTTAAAAAAATCGTTTCCAAGTATATTTTCTTTCAATTCAAACATATCAAATATTACGATTTTCCTCCGTGTACGACTTAAATTTACTTACAAATAAGTGTTTATTTATGTCAATATCAGTAAGTCATTATTTGTTGACTAAATCTAATGCCGAGGATAAGGATATGTCATTACTTGGTAATGCAAGGGGTAATGACATGTACTTACCAAGTTTTTGCTGGGTGATGCTAAACATGAAACCGTGAGGGCGCGAGCCCACTTCCCGGCAAATTACATATTTCTGCATACGAGACAACAATCGCTAATAACGCTTTTCTACTTTGCCACCACATTCCACCACAAATGGTGGTGAACAAGCAATAACAACTCGGAAATATCCAGTTGTTATTTTTCAGCTTGTGTTATGCTTGAGTGGAAGCAGTTTCCTCCAATGACATGTATGTGGAAAAATATTTCAATGGCTGGCTAAATTAATGGCAGCTACTACTTTTAATTAGCTCACATGTCAGGTTATTTAGTAATGGGAAATTTTACTTAGTAAGAAAGCTATCATAGTGTATTCCTTTACAGAGAGAGGTCCTCAATAAAGCTGGCAAGATCATGAAGGGCGTTTTCGGAGTACTTTCCCTTGCTGCAGGTATGCTGTAAATTGGACAGTAACCTGGGATAAATTTTATTCCCAAGGTAATTAGCTATTAATTTCTCCAGGATTTTATGGAGAAATGACGATAAGCTAATCAGCAGGACATTCTTAGCTCCTGTATGGGACGACTTTCCCGATTTTGGGATGAAAACCACCTTGTTTTCTCTCCACTTTTGTTGGTATATAGACCTGATTTATATAATGTAGATCTCTCTGAGCCAGGGAGATTTTGTGTCATACACAGCCTGTAGTTCCGCTGGCGGAACATTGTCTGTGACAGGCGACTTAAAAGGTTTAAAGCTTTTGAAAGTCCAAAGAATTCTAGATTTGGTAACAATCTCACTGGCGACATCTGATGACTGATGGTAATTGAAGCCAATTTACCAATACGGAATCCTGATTAAAAACCCCCCCTAGGTTCAACACATTTACGTTTATTAGACCCACATTTCTCATAGGGTGTGTTTATAGAATTATAGTGTTTCAAACATAACTTCACGTTTAACGTCATTGAGCCTCTAATTGATTACAATGATGTGGACATTTGGTTTATATTTCTTACCTTAATCACCCATGTTTAAAATGATATTTATGCGTCCTTTCTGAGATGTAGATTTGACTTGATTGATCTTGAAGATGGAACTATGTTTATGGCCTTATTGCATCCCTTTACCGCTGTATTTACATCCTACTCTTGAAGTATTTACATCCTAATACTCAAATTATTACAATTTTCATAGTGACAAATATCGAAATGTCAAAATTAATTTAGTCTCTTATGTAAAAAATTTTGCTTTGAAAACAACATTTTCTTGGAATCCAACAGTTGTGAAACTTTGTTTTAGGGATGTATCACTATGCAATGCTGTAGATTAAGAGCTAATGCTGCCACCATCAATACTAATGCAAAATATAATTGAAATTTGGTGTAGCAAATAATGTAAATGGAAATATTTGAAAAAAAGTCGTCACCCAAACAATAGCAACGCATAGGCCTTAGAGTAATCTCTAAGACTGGTAATGCTTTCGGCCTTGGTACATTAACATAATTCAAGAGAGAACAAAAAACACGTTCAACCAAGTGCCATAATAAATGACAACAAAATTGCAATTTCGTAAGTGGTTTTTTCATTTCCTTCCGTTTTTGTTCTAAATAACTCTGGGAAAACAGCGGTTGAATTTAAAATCTCAATGGTGGCATCAGCGGCTGAAGCTTGCATAAAATTACAATCACATTTACGCAACTTTAATATGAAAACAAATTGAAAATATTATTTTGCAAATTAGATGACGACAATCCATTAAACTGAGCCACTCACTGAACGATGACAGAGTGGAGGGAAATGCCAACATCAGACCATTCTACCACCAGCACCACTAGCAACATTACAAGGACCACCAATGGCAGCTACTTCCTGCTTGCCTCTTCTGGGACAAACACTAAATGGCCTATGACATGATTTCCATGTGCTTCATCGACCATAAAATTATGACTAAGTGACCTGATGAAATTCTGACACAAAACTTTACAATCCAAGTAATAAGACAAACTTTTTGTTGCTTTGATAAACATCGACAGCAACGCAGCTTCCATCGGACAATGTGATGTAAACTGGAAAATCCTGGAGTGAATCTAAAGTACTGGCTGACTTTCTAGCTACGTCTGTTGGTTGCTAATGCTACAGCTTTGTTGAAGTTATCGAACTAACATCCGCTTAATTAATTCCTTTCATCATTTTTTCACAACACGGCCAACTGTGATTAAACATCAAACGTTTGGCAAACGCAAGAAAGGAACGCAGATAGGAAACGGAAAGAATTGTGCACAGTGGTAGCAATGTTGGAAAAGTATGAGCTTTACTTATGCATAATTATTCATTTCCCGGAAGGAAGGAAATAATGGGATTACCCTAGACAGTGAATTTGTATAGAAAATACTTGTAAATGTTTAAAGTTATGTTTTAAGATAGATGAAATGACTAGTCTCGCATTTTACTCCTGTTTTGCTTCTGGGATGAATTTTGAACCTGAACCTGACGTTGAAATATGACTTCAATTTTGAAGAACAAAATAAACACATATTCTTGTCAGTTTGCCTCGCCACTTACCGGAAAAATTTCCCTGACTTAGGGCTTCCCAAGCATGTTACGGTTAAGCAACTCTTTCTATAGGATATTCGGCAATTTGTCACAGAAATTAACTCAAACTCCATTTCCCAGAAAATCTTAGTCAACTTAGAAAAACGGCTCTTTTATTGAAGGAGTTATAAACAAAAACTTGATATCATAGCAGAAGAGTGGCTGGGGTATCTACAACTTACTGAAGTATCAGGTGATTTATCTACAGCTTAGAAGACGTCCATTTGGGTTATCTGTAAATGAGTTATTAACTCATTAGTACAGGACCACTTGGGTTATCTACTTCCTGGTAGACTACCAGTTGGGTTATACACTCCTTAGTAGACGACGACTCCCTAGTATATGTTCTCTAGTGTAAGAGCAATAGGATTATCTATTCCATAGTAGATAGCCGGTTAAGTTATCTACAAATAGAAAAATACCAGTTGGTTTATCTACTGCTTAGATCGTGTCCAGTTGGGTTATCTACTCCCCAACAGATGACTGGATTATATACTACTTAGTAGATGATTAGTTCAGTTATTAACTCATGTTAGTTATTAGCTCAGGTTATCTGTTCCAAAGTAGAAATAACCTATTCCAAAGTAGAGGACCGGTTCGGTTATCCACTACCTAGTAAAATACATGGTAGTTTATCTACAGCTTAGCAGAGCGGCTCAGTAGGTGAGTTGGTAGCGAGCTCTATGAGCTTGGGGTCGTGGGTTCGATTCCCAGCAGAGGCTCTGGTCTGTCGCAACAAAAATATAACAAGCAACATGGTTTTGTCACCCGGCTTTTCCCTGGACCCTAAAATAAGAATATAAATTTACTGTGTTTTTAATTAATATAAATAAAATAAATAAATACACCTTAACAGACGTCCAGTTGGGATAACTACTCTTCAGTAGAGGACCGGCTGGGTTAGCAGACGATTAGTTGAGTTAATAACTTATTAGTAGATGACCAGTATAGTTACATACCCCCAAGTAGATGACCAGTTGGGTTATAAACTCCTTACTAACCGACTACCCCCTAGTATTCCTTAGTAGAAAACCGGTTGGATTACATACTACTTAAAAAAACAGTTGGTTTATCTACTGCTTAGAAGATGTCCAGTTGGGTTATCTATTCCTTTGTAGGTGACTAGTTAGGTTATCTACTACTTGGTATGCAATTAGTTGATTTAATAACTTAGTAGATGACAAGTTGGGTTATCTACTCCCTACTAGACTACTAGTTGGGTTATACACTCTTTAGTAGACCACTACTCCCTGGTATAGGGGCAGTAAGATTACCTATTTCTTAACAGATTACCGGTTGGATTATCTACTACTTAATAAAATACCATTTGGTTTATTTCTGCCTAGAAGTTGTCCAGATTGGTTATATATTCCATAGAAGGTGGCTAGTTAGGTTATCTCCTACTTAGTATACAACTAGTTGAGTTATAAACCTATTAGTAGATGACAAGTTGGGCTATATACTGCCTAGTAGACTACTAGTTGGGTTATACACTCATTAGTAGACGACTACTTCCTAGTATAGGAGCAGTAGGATTATCTTTTACTTACTAGAGTAAGGTTATCTAGGTGGATAGTTAGGTTTTTTAATTCCTAGTGGACGGCCAGTTGGTTTATAGTTACACTCCTTAGTACACGGCTACTCGCTAAATAGTGGGAGTGGGGTTATCTATTCCTTAGCGAAGGACAGGTTAGGTTATATACTACTTATACTTAGTAAAATACGTATTACTTTATCTAATGCTTAGAAGACGTCCATTTGGATTATCTACTCCTAAGTAGACGGTTAGTTTCGTTATAAAATCATTAGTAGACGACCATTTTGGTTATGCACTACTTTGTAGACGACTAACCTCTATATACACTCCATAGTATACGAGGAGTTGGGTTATCTCTTGCTTCGTAAAGTACCGGTTAGGTTATATACTGTTTAGTAAAATACCAGTTCGTTTATCTACTGCTTAGAAAACTTCCAGTTGGGTTGTCTTCATCCTAGTTTGGGTTGTCTTCTTCCTAGTTTGGTTATGTACTCCTTAGCACAAGACTACTTCCTATTATAGGAGAAGTGGAATTATCTATTCTGTAGTAGAGGACCTGTTGTGTTATCTACTCCTTCGTATACGGCCAATTGGGTTACCTACTTCATAGTATACGACCAGTTGGCTAATATACTTCTTAGTACTCCACTAGTCAGTAGTATAAGAGTAGTAGGGTTATCTGTTTCGTTATAAAAGACAGGTTAGTACTACCCACACCACCATATGTGGGGTAGTACTGATATCAACGACACGGGCGAATTACTTATCGAATGTAGCAGTAACCATGTGATTTCTAATAGAAGGTATGAACCTACCTTCATTACTCGAAACAGAAAGGAGGTGCTCGATGTCACCTTTGTCTCCGACAATTTTAGTGGAATGATTTTTTATTGAAAAATTTTGGATACCAGTTTATGCGTATCAGTTTATGCATAAATGCGAAACCTCGTTCTACCATCTTCCCATCCAATATTAAGAAGGCTAATAGGGAAAAAATTAGGCACATGTTCAACAGATCTCTTCCAAAAAGTCCTGAAATTAAATTGCAAACTATCCGGCTTATAGAAAAAACTTTAGAATGCAACTTTTTACGACTCGTTACAAGTCGCATGTCCCCAGCAGAAGCCAAAAGGCTTACAGCTATCGCAATGGTTTTCGTCCCTATTAGTTATGCTGAGGAAGTGCTGTAGCAAGCTCTTCAAAAGGGCAAAGGCCAAGAGCCCTACAGGACTGGGACACATATATAGGAGAACTCAAACGGTACAAAAAAGAGTTGAGAAAGGCTCAAAATAAATCCTGGATAGAATTGTGTAGTAGCGTAGAAAGCTCATCCGAAGCCTCAAGGTTACGGATAATTTTAGCCTCAACACTTTGTACTATTAGGTAAATCAAAAAATATTATAGTTCTTGGACTAAGTCCAGTGAGTAATTGCTGGGAGTGCTCCTGGATACACATTTCCCAGGCAACTCTTGACGAGGCAACTCTTGACGACTCTTCAGTTGGGAATACCCTTGAAGTGCAGCCATCAGGGGTTGCCAGCGAGATTGTAACCGAATCTAGAATTCTTTGGGCTATCAAAAGCTTTAAACCTTTTAAGTCGCCGGAACCAGACAAAGTCTCACCGGCGGAGCTACAACGACAGTGGCTGGTACAGTTGCTCCCTGGCTCAGAGAGATATACACATGTTGTATCAACATAACGGAAAGAAACCAAGGTTGTTTTCATCCCAAAAACACACTGCAGCTAAGGCTTGGTTTTCGGTCAATTTGTCTATGGTAATTTCTCCTTAAAACTATGGAGAGATTAATATATAGTTAACTAGGACTAAAATTGATCACAGACTATAGTCTACTCAACAGAATGCCTACAGCAAGGGCAAGTCCACCGAAACCGCCCTGCATGATCTAGTCAGCTTTATTGTAGGATCCCTTTCTGTTAAGGAGTATACATACTATGGTAGCTTTCTTAGATATAGATGGGGCCTTCAATAAAATAAATCCAGCCGCTATAACAACGGCTTTAGAAACCCTGGGGGTGTACAGTAGTATTCGAAGGTTCATTCATAACCTTTTAATTAAGAGACACATTTCAGCTAGTTTAGGGTGAACTGACCTCTGGAGAAGATGAGTGTTAAGGTTATTGTCTTTGCAGATGACGTGGCAATAGCTGTTAGAGGGAAGTTTCCGAGTACTCTTAGAGATCGGGCCCATCGTACCACCGCAATATTGGCTTCCGATAATGGTCTTGGTGTGAACTCGAACAAGACAGAGCTAGTTCTTTTCAGCGGGAGATATAAGGTTGCACCTGTCTCTTTGGGGTACTGAAATTCCCTTTTCTGAAAATTAAATAAATTAAAAGGGCATCGAAAGCGTAAAGCTATTTTCTCTGAAAGTTATTTTTCTAGACAAGAAGTTAAACTTCAAACCCAACACTCTGGAAAGATCAAAGAAGTAGAAGCTGTGGTAGCGATATATACATGTAAAGGGCAATAGGAATACGCCGGGTTTTGAACCCACGTATAGGTTATTGGGCTTATATGGGAGTAGTCTGGTGAACAGCTCTGCAGAAATCCATATACAAGGTTCCGAGAATGGCTGATATATGAATCACTGATGCCCGGAAAATTATACCGGCCCTATACTACATTTAATGCCGCTATCCTTGAAATATACTTAGGAAACTGCCGCCCTTACAGACAGATATTTTATGACTTTGTGGGCATTTTTGCCATTTTAAAGGCGCTGGGTGCACTTTTATCGGATAGGTTTGTTCCGCGTTTTGTTTCTCCTATTCAATATCTACAACTTTGCTTCAGACACAAAAGAGATATTCCGTACGGTATGTATACCGGGCAAAAAAATATAGAAAAAGTGCAAAAAAATCACCTTGAGCTAAAAAAATCGTATGGTCATTAAATTATTGATTGAGCGAACTTGACTAAACGAACGATGTAGAAGTTCTTATTTTTGGGACTACTTTCACGTCCAATTCTCAGAATTGAGTCCCAAAATCATGTGTTGTACTGTGTATTATAGCATTGCAATATGCCGCATGTACTGCGATAAGACTCAGGGAACTGTCACTATGGTCAGGAAATGGCTTCGGACATAGTGCAATTCTAGACTGAATGCCTGACTTTCCGGGCCCTGTTGATTACATTACGACTGAACCACTTTTTTACAAGAAGTATCTCACTCTTACATCTGATAGATCTAATTGGAATGGTCGTATCCCAGGACAAAGCTTAACTTCTATACAGACGGTTCCAAACTCAATAATAAAGTGGGCTTTGGTGCCTTATCTGAGGATCTTGCAAGAAGACTGCCTGATCACTGTAGAGTTTACCAGGCAAAAATCATAGCTATTAAAGAGGTAGTGAAATGGCTGGAAATTAATGTGCTGACCAAAGTCGGTATAGATATTTTCTCTGATAGTCAGTCTGCTAGCAAGTCCCTGGAAACTATATTCCTGAATTCAAAAACTGCCCTCGACTGTAGCAGATCTCTTAACGAGATGGCTGAACAGTTCAATATTCACCTGATATGGGTGCCGGGCCCCACGGACATACCAAGGAACTGTAAGGCAGATGAACTTGCAAGACTAGGAACTACCTTACTCGCTTCAGGTGATTTAGAACATGTGGGCATGCCTCTAGCGACCTGCAAGCTCCACTTGAGAGATAGTGCACTTACGGCAACAAATGACAGGTGATCACTAGTCAGGAACTGCATACACTGCTGTCGTTGTCGAGAACGGACGTTTCCCTTATCATGTCTGCATTGACAGGTCACAGTCTTACTGGACGGCACGCGAGAGATTAAAGGTCTTGCATAATGTCTTTTACAGAAGCTGTGGAGACGAAGTGGAGGAGAAATCAATAGAACACCTTATGTGTGTCCGGTCTCTCAAGAAGGCAGCATACAACCTTGGGCTCTTATTTCTTTGAGGAGTTAGCTTGGCTGTAACTTGGCTGAAGTTGGAATCCGCCAACTTTTGAGCTTTTATAGCAATTAAATTGGTTCAACGGCAGGGGCTAGGGATAACTTATATTTTCTCTTACGTCCCTGTGGTAACACAATGGACTGATAGTCTAAGTGAGTCTGTTTTACACTAAAATATCAGTTTGTTAATCTATAGCTTAGAAGACGTCCAGTTGGGTTATCTACTTCTTAGTAGATGGCCTGTTGGGTTCAATACTCATATCTAGATAACTAGTTGGGTCACCTGCTCCTTAGTAGAGGACCACTGGGGAACAGTTTTGGACGTTCAACGACTAAACAAATAAATTCAAAATATATTTTTGTGATTTTTTTTTAAAAGATTGGGGAAAATCTGACGAAAACACTTTGTGCAAAATTTTCTAAACATATAGTTATTTTTTTAAGAGATTTCGGACTTGATTAAAAAAACACATAAAATTTAGAGGAATGTATGAAATTTTTATTTGAGTCGACGGAACGGTCTATAAATTCAATGTTTAAATATGAAAAACAATATTTAAAGATGAAAACACGAAAACACCTGAGCTGCCAAAAAAGTCCATTACAATCGGTAACTTGTTATATATATCGGAAAAAGAGGAACGTTTGACCAGCATGTCAATATACAGCACCCACAAGCTCAGACAGACCTTAACCGATCTCGTGGAAATTGTGTGTCATAACTATTATCTAATAGGACTTAACTTGGTGCTAGTTTCATCACGATCAGAAGACATCGGTTTTAAAAATTCACTCATTTGAGCAGAAATCCCCTATTATTTTCCAAAAAAAAATTGCCCTGTCAGAGAGCAGCATCTTAATAATGTCTCCTACGCGAAAAATGATGCATATTGCACCGTGCGAGTGCGACACTTTTTACAAATGAAAACGAAACCCTTTCGCAGTGCAATATTATTTTACTAAGTAAAACAAAAAGCGTTTTTGGGGCGAAAGGTAATTTGTTTGGTGTTTACCACAAAAAAACACCATGAGTAACGTGGTCTTTTTCCTAGATAGTTCTTGGGATATGCAATTCCCAGGGATATTCATATACACATCCAGGAGTCCTCGCTTTCGCTTTCATTGACATATTTTGACATGTAATCGTTACATGTATGTATTAACTTTTCCCCCATTTGATATCACTGTGCAATATACCTATACAAGCTAAATATATTGGGTGGCAATTTAACGCCCCCTTTTTTAATTTCATATTTCAAAGTTGGTTATAAGTCATATAATGTAATTTTTGGTGTTGAAATTTTCAATATTTCCAAGTTTTGCACACACAAAAAGTTCAAAAGAACAAAACATTACCGGAGAAATATGGGCCACCTGATTTTAATAATCACAGCCGGTGCTGTCATAGGCAGTCAGTCAGTTAGTCAGTGACTGAGCCAGACGTCGGTGTGTTGTAGTTGTTGTTGCTGCTGTGTAGCTATGCTCTCCCTTGCTGGCCTTATTGTCCTTAACAACTTAAAGTTTCGCTGGTTTTTTTCATGTTGTTTCATAATATCCCCCAACTCTCTCTCTGAGGAATTTTACTCCTCTTTGATCTATGCACAACATAAAAACAAGAAAAAGCAGTCATAGCCATGGAATGCCTTATGAACGTGTCTCGTCCTTTTATCTCCTTCCGGAGGCTGGCTGGTGCTAAGACAGCATCTTCGACTCAAGAGTCAAGTTGTGCACGAAGGACGACGACGATGATGATGACGACTTCGAGAACGAAAGGAAGAGTTTGACATGCTTTGTTTGCAGTTTCTTTTTTAATTTGAATTCATTAAATAAATTATTAACTTTTAGCTTTTTTTGCTCATTTCGCTTTGTTTCAATTTGGTGTTCAAAGGAATGTCCGACAATAATTTTTTCTAAAGAGATGCGTAAATGGGGATAGATGGCCAAAAGGCATTCCAAAACGAGCGGATGATTGACACGGCGTGTGTGTGTTTCTGTCGAGAAGAGAAGTAGGGAAAGTGAAAGCATTCAAAAGGATAACGGAAACGAAATCATAAAACTTTGTCATTTATTTTATTTGAGAATTTGCCCCTTTTTTCGTCCGTTTCCTTCCTAAACACTTCAGGTGACATATTGCAACTTTCCGGATTTAGGACAGGTGAAAATGTCCCCAGGTTTTTTATTTCTCTCTTCTTGGGAATGGACACATTTGTTATTCTACCGGGAGTGGCCTCAAAGGTTGTGTAATCCCAAAAGTCACAGAAAAGGGGACATGACAGCCTGCTAAATGGTGGTCAGTTAGGCTAACAATGTTTTGTATATGAAGTGCCCCAAAATAAATGACAGGATGCTTTTAAATTTGTAATCATGTTTTAGGGAAAGGTACAGAATTCTAAATTGCCGCAGATATTGCGGACGAAACAATGTTTATGGGATGACAGTTCAGTTGAGGTATGTATTGTTAAAAATAAAACATGTGTGTTAAAAAATTTAAAGGTATACATTTTAAAATATATGTCTACAATTTTGGTACAGAAAAAAATTGATATTAGTGCAAAGATCATCTCATCTCTAAATAATGAATATTTAGACTCTGGATTAAGAAAAAAAGGTGTATTTAATATTAAGGAAATTTTCATAAGTTTAAATATTAATTATCTTTGTATTTATGCTTAGGAGTTTTGATGTTGAAAATTAGTAAGTAAAAACAAGTAAATAATTCCAGTTTGGTAAACCGAATAAGGTATACCATCACTTTGTGAGCGAGGTAAATATGCACTGGTATACACGGAGGAAAATCGTCATTTTTGATATGTTTGAAATGAAAGAAAATATACTTGGAAACGATTTTTTTAAATATTATATATTTGTTAACAAATAAATTTTATTTGAAAATCAAGAAATTTTGTTTGGAACGCATATATTAATATATTAGAACATATTTTATTTGCAAACTGAAGTTCACAAATAAAATATGTGTTTACACACAAACAAAGTTATTGTTTAAGAAGATTTCCAAATATGTTGCATTTAAAAAGATTCCTAAAACATTACTGACTTATTCGAATTTTAGTTAGTTTTTCCTAGTTTTCGTGTTAAACTTTATAGCTAAAAGTGTCCTTATTTATAAATATTCCTATATTCACTTTTTGTCAATCCATCAATGTCGTTTATATTTACGAAAAATTGTTCGATTTAAGTTTTGATTAAATTTTAGAAACATATAAAATTTATAAAAAAATTTCTCTTTGAAAATCTGATAAACAGAAAACTTGTCTTTAAGTTAAGGCATTTAATACATTACCAAAATAAATAATTACAAATGAATCCTTGTTTCGGAAATACTAGTTCCAAATAAAAAATATTTGAATGGGAGCATATTTTTGTTTAGAACAATATCCTCACAAACATATAATATTTGTGTGTGTAAAATATTATATATTTGGAGTGTACCCTAAACATATGTTTATTTCAAGCCGAGTATGTTTGGGACAATATACTACAGAAGCGATTTTTTTCAGCGTGTATGTACTAATACCCAGTAAAATTTCTCATTACCAAATAATCCGACGAGTAAGCAAAGTTCGATAATGGTAAGTACTTATTATTTAGCCACTTTTCTCATTATTTTAACATGGGAATGTCATTGGAGGAAAGTATTTCCCAAAAGCATACAATAAAGTAGCTTATTTGTAGCTCGATTTTATGTACTTGAATAATGCATTACCAATAAGTTATAAAATAAGTAGTACACTGAAAAAAAATAGTAATAAAACTAATGATGACACATTCTTATGTTAAGTATGCTACCTCGGCATCAATTAAAGGACAATTTTAATTAAATTATTGAAAATTTACACGTTTTTTACGAAATTTTCCTTGATATAAAGTTTTTGGAATTTGAATTAATGACTATCTAATCATTAGTTTTGTGTACGCGCTTCTTTAAATGTACGCATTTAAATTAAAGAAAAAAATCATTATTTTTGTAACAATCCGCATTATTTTAAGTAATATTTCAATACTTTTAAGGATTTTCTACATTAACACTATGACGTAGACATGTCATAGTTTTAATGCCGAATCGGACTTAATTAACAGTATGAGATATTTGAGTAATAAATTTAAGGCTATGCTCCCCTTAAAGGAAAGGCTGTCTTGGTAATAAATGTTATGACTATTGTCATTATTTTTAAGAATACATACGAGAGAATTATACAATCTCTCCCTCCCTCTCTCGCTCGGAGAATCAGTTTTGTTTGGTAATGTGTGAATGAATAATTGCTACGGAATGCTAGAAGAGAAAATAGAGAAAAGTTCTGTTGTTCGTTTTCTTTTAAATCGTCAGTTATTTACAAGCGATGGAAGGAAACGGTTGTCTGTTTTCGGGACGCGGATTGTGAAAAATTTGGTTGCTGTGAATATGTAAGTATACGTGCATATTGCACCGAAAATAATTTTAATATGGGCTGTTAAAAGTTATTTTTGCATAGCAACAACAACAAATGAAACCGTCGTGTACATGTGTGTATGCATGTGATTATGCCGTCGGCGTCACCATCGATCTCTGTGATAAGGGAGTGCGTGTGTCATAGTTATTTTTGCTGTATGTTATTTATGGCGATGTATGTACATGCGTTTTTGAAGGAGATCTTGTTTGTAAGTCCTGTGAAGAGATTTGTGCCAAATGGATGATAAAAATGTGAGTAATAGATTTTGTAATACTGAAAGAGACAATGGGAAAATGTTTAGGTACGTGAAAAATAATATTATTATCCTGAAATAAACATCTCATTGGCAATTACAAAATTAACAAAACACATTTTAATTGAAAGTATTTATTTATTAAAAATACCAGCGCATAATGCAGAAATGTAAAATTATTTGTGGCAATATAGAAATTTATTATTAATAATATGTTATACATATAACTATCTTTTTTTAATTTTTTTAGTAAAACAATTTTAGAATGGGTCTTTTGTAACAAGAGTGGCAAATTTTACAAAATATTTCAACGTAAGTATTATTTATGAACGGCTGAAATATTTCTTTCAGTTTTCAGCGTTTTCCAATTGTGATATGATACAATTTATTTGAATTTTTTTTTGTTTATAGATAATTTTATTTGATTTATTTTCAGAAAAAATTTAATTATTTTAACTTTAGATCACGCAATATTCGAAGATAAATTTAATGGATATATGAAAAATGCAGTGCTGAATGCCATTTATAAATTACAACAAATAAGTGAGATTGGGAAACAATAGATTTGGAAACAATATTTGTAAGTATTATGTATTTCAACATAGTTATATATTTTATTTGAAAATCAAGAAATTTAATTTGGAACGCATATATTAATGTATTAGAACAAAATATATTTGCGAACTGACGTTCACATACAAAATACGTGTTTTCACACAAACAAAGTTATTGTTAAAAAGTTTTCCAAATATAATTTATTTAAAAAGATGTTTTCCTTTTTTGAATTTTAGTTTAAATTTTTCCTTGATTTCGTGTTCATAATTGCTTCATAAGTACTTCATAATTAAACCTGCTGTTAGATTAGGCCCATCTGGTCTAATTTTTGTATCGTTTCCTTTATAAACGGTAATACAGGGTCCGCCATCTAACTTTTTTTCAAACTAGTGCTTATTTCGTGAATGGTAACACTTAGCTCATGTCTGATTTGACAGATAATTAGTTTTATCCTTCCGCTGAACGAATATGGTTGTGTATACGCTTGAACAACGCTGGGAAATATTGCGACATTACTTTGAAAATCATGGTAATGTTGCAGAATGTGTGCGAAAATTGCGTACGGATTTTGGAAGAAGAGAAGCACCGTCAGCTCCGTATGTTCGTTATCTTGTGAATAAAGTGAAAGAAACTGGCATCCTCATCGATAAACCAAAGCGTGAAAAGCCAAAAACAGTGCGTACACTCGAGAATATTGCTGCTGTGGCAGAAAGTGTGCGTGAAGCGCCATCAACATCAATTCACCGTCGTTCTCAGCAATTGAACATTTCGGAGTCATCATTGAGACGAATTTTGCATAAAGACCTTGGTATGACGCCATACAAAATTGAAGAGGAGGATATTGGCAACATTTGGTTTCAACAGGACGGCACTACGTGCCACACAGCCGAAGCTACCCTCGATGTTTTGCGCCCTGTTTTAGAAGATCGCATTATCAGCCGCAGAGCTGATGTCTTTTGGCCACCTCGGAGCTGCGATTTGACACCGTTGGACTATTATTTGTGGGGTGCCCTCAAAGATAAGTGTTACGCCGACAAGCCAGAGACAATTGACGCTTTAAAGGACAATATTCGTGAAGCCATTGGTGAAATACAGCTACATACATGCAAGGCTACTGCATGGCCAGCCGAGGCAGCCATTTGAATGAAATTATTTTCCGTTAATGGTGTATCGACCTTTGTGTAATTGTTATATAATTTTAATTAAAACGGGCTTTTAAGGTCTACGTTTTAATGCAAATAAAAGATTATTTATTTCATTGTTTGCATCCGACGTTTCGCTGGGATTTTTCCAGCATCTTCAGGGATGATTATTTTATTGGATCTGGCAACAACATAATATGACAACATAGTTAGAAAAGCGAATAACAATAAGTTTAGTGAACATAGAAATTGCACTTACATTTAATCTTTAACCTTTGTTTAGATTTACATTAATAAATTAGTGTCTTAGTAACACAAAAACTGCACAACATAAAACACAAAATTTAAAAATAATTGCAAAAATAATCAAAAACTTAAAAACTAATATCACAGAGCAATTGCCTACGTTCTATATCACATTTGAAATTCGACTAACTTAAACTAATGCTATGGTGTAAATTGCATTCGTGTTGTCTTTGTCTTCTTTGTGGTTTATTGCACTTTTTAGTTGTTGTTGTATGCGCAAGCTCTCCAGAGTAAATCTCTTATTCTCATGTTTCTCTCTATCTAATATTTTGACGTTCTGTGTGTTTGTTGTATGCCCATGTTCAATGCAATGTTGCGCAAGGGCCGTTGTTGTTTTTCGTTTTCGTATGTCTGTCTCATGTTCGTTTACTCTCGTACCTAAGCTCCTTTTTGTTGTTCCAATGTATACTTTGCCGCATGTTTCGTTGTCATTTCCTATGCATGTTATTTCGTAAACAACATTACTCTGCTCCATTTTCTCTATTTTTGTTTTTGTTTGTGTGAATAAGTTGGAGATGGTTTTGTTTGGTTTGTGTGCAAGTGTTATTTCTTTATCGTTGATTATTTCTTGTAGTTTGTTGTTGTCTGTCAGTTTAGGTATGTATGGAACACTGAAGAATTTGGTGTTGCCAGATGTTGATTTAGAGTCACTTTCGTCGGATCGTAATCTTATTGCATTTTCTATAAGTTTTGAAGTTATATATTTGGGGAAACTGTTGTTTGTGAGTATTTGTTTAATTTTGTCAATGTTCTTAGGAATAAATTTGTTGTGACTTAGAGTTAATATTCTCATTATTAAATTGTTCGCGGTATTGAGCTTTTGTTTCATCGGCTGTGTAGAGTGAAAATTTATTAGGCGACCAGATGCAATGCTTTTTGAATACCAGTCTGTTAAAATTTCTTCGTTGTCCCTGTGTATCATAATATCCAAGTATGGTAGGCAATTATTTTCTTCTTTTTCTATTGTAAATTTAAGTTTATTATGGTAATTGTTGAATGTTTTCAGAATAATCTCCTCGTCTTTTTTCTTTATTATGGCGAAAAGGTCATCTACATACTTGGTGATAAATTTTATTTTAATTCCGTCTTTCTCGAGTTCCTGTATGGTATGTTCCAGTAAAGTGTCCAGTATTATATCAGCAATAGTGGGGGATAACGGGTTTCCCATAGGCATTCCGTACGTTTGATGGTAGAAAGTTTTTCCGTAAACGAAATAATTGTTGTCGTTGAGACAAAATTGAAGTAATTTCAGGAATTGAGATTTAGGTACTTTCGTGAATTTTTGTAAGGAATTCCACCATGTCATAATGTTCTTAATCGCTAAGTGTATAGGTATGTTTGTAAATAACGATACCACGTCCAAAGAAATTAATACGTCATCGTCGTCCAAAGATACTTCTTCCAACCTGTTTTTCAATTGTAGTGAATTTTTAATGTTATATTTTTCCAATATAATATTTTTGTAGTATGTTCCCGATATGTTTGGACAAATTGTAGCATGGGACCTGGAATGATGATGATATAGGCCGTAGAGGCATATTTGGTTTATGAATTTTGGGTAAACCGTACAGTCTTGGTGCTGTTGCTGCATTAGACGTCAATTTTAATTTCTCATATTTTGTGATGTAGTTCAATTTAAATAGATCTGTTATCATTTTGTTATTTGTTCGTTGAAGTTTCTGTGTTGGGTCTTCTCTAATAGTTTTATAGGTTGTCTTATCTTCCAATAATTTTTCCATTCCTTGTTCGTAATCCTTTCTGTACATGATGACTGTTTTGTTCCCTTTGTCCGATTTTGTGATGACAATTTCGTCCTTGTGTCTTCGTAGGTATTTCTTCGTTTCTTCGTATATATTTATAATAAATTTTTCCTTTAGATTATTCCTATTCGTCCTTTTATGAGTAAGAATTCTATTGGATATCTTAGTTCTTGCTATATCCTTTTCCTTATCATCAGTTAACGTTTGAACCCATTGTTCGAGATCTGCTATAAGTTTTATTGTTGAAAAATTCTCCTTGTTTACCGGGATAGCGAATTTCGAACCGAGAGAAAGAAGCCATTTACTTTCATCGGTAAATGTAATATTAGTTTTGTTAACAAACCAGGTTGGATTAAATTTTAGGTTGTATTCTTCGAGTTTTCTCTTTTTTAAATTCTGTATCTTAGTGGAGTGTGTCAATTTAGTTGATGATATAATGTGTCTATATCTGTGATTTTGTTTTGTGATGAAGTCGTCATATTCCCTGTCATTGAGTGTCGAATTCAATTTTTGTTTAATGTTGTTAATTTCGTTTTTTGCGTTCCTGATGTTTAAATTGGTTTCTTTTATTTCCAGGTTTAAAAGTTTAGAGTGGAATTTTTGCTCAATTTTGTTTAGCTGTTGTGATATTATTGTGAATAATTGTTTTGCATGTTTTGTTGTGTTGAATAGATGTGTGGGTATTAGTCCAGTCTTACGGCAATTTAGTAAATATTTAAGTCTTTCATTATATTTTGCAAGTTTCTTCATTTCCCTACAGTATCTTTTTAATAGTAGGCAGATGTCATTGCCATGTTTTAGTTTGATGTGTTCAAAGAAGTTCCTCATTATGTTGTTTTGGTCAGTTCAATAATATTATTTTTCGGCGGGCCCTCCGAAGAATTTTATGTTAATGGTGTATCGACCTTTGTGTAATTGTTATATAATTTTAATTAAAACGGGCTTTTAAGGTCTACGTTTTAATGCAAATAAAAGATTATTTATTTCATTGTTTGCATCCGACGTTTCGCTGGGATTTTTCCAGCATCTTCAGGGATGATTATTTTATTGGATCTGGCAACAATTTTCCATTATTAACCGGAAGGATTGTACTTTCAAATAAAAAAAAGAAATTTGAGAAAATATTCAGTAGTTTTTTTATAGCATTTTCAAAAAAAAGTTATTTGGCGGACCCTTTATATGTATGTATAAATATTGCCTTATAATTTGGTCCAAGGGATATTTTTGTTTTACTAAAATCAAAATAATAAGCGTTTTTGCTCAAAAATAATTGTAAATAAGCTGCTTTCTTTTCACGAAGTATTGAATAAAAATAAATATAAAATATTGTCTTCCATATTCATTTTATATGAAAAATGTAATGTTGACCAAATGGACTCTTAAGCTAGGATAAGCAGCATTAGCTTTTGTTTTACAGAAGTAATTTTTAATAAGTTTTTGTAGTTTTGTTTGCTAACAAAACTTAAGATTTTAAAATCTAAGTCACGATTGATTTTTTTGAGAAAATTATTTTTGATAACTCAATTTATATGAAAAATGTCACTTTCGCACTTTCAAAACAATCAGTTTCTATTATTAATAATATCTTACATAAATATTTTTTTTAACTTTTAGTACAGCAAATTTTGTATGGATCTATTATGAGAATTTGTGTCGTAGAAGAGTGACTAAATATTTCAGTGAAAGTAAGTATATTCCAAAGATTTTAATATATCTCTTATTTTTCAACATTTTGTGACAGTTATATGATAAAATTTATTTTAATACTTTATCGTATATAAATCATTCTGTTTGATTTCTATTCAAATTATTTTTATTTCAGTTCGCGCAATTGAACTTTATTTGGATATACATATGAGAAATGCAGTGCGGAATTAAAAATTTACAAATTGCAGGAAATGAGTGAGCATACAAACTATATGATATAATAATATAATATTTGTTTTATATAATTTCTATTTAAATTCCAGCCAAATTCTAGGTTCAAAATCATTAAGGTCGGTTCCGATAAAAATTGTTCATGGACAACAAATAGAGAAACGAATCCCGCTATAGAATCGGTACATAACAATACAATATTCTAATAAAAGTCAAACTTCATAGTGTGTTGGCCGATTTGTCTTTATACAAATTATATTTTTTTGTATTTTCCAATATAAAATATAACAAATAAAATATTTATTTAGAAAGATAAAGTGTTGTGTTATTGAATTTTCTATGAATATTAAATGATTTCAAAGAAAATGATTTCTTTTAAATGAATTTTGAACATTATAATCAATATAATGTAACGAATTTTCCATACATATTAAAAAAAACTGTATTTAAATTCATGTATGCCTTAAATTAATTACCAGTAAAATTCTTATATCAAGGACAAATATTTTAAATTTTATTACGATAAGTACCTATTAGGGAAATAACAGATGCTATGGTTAAAGAACTACATGCCTAACTCATACATATACGCCAAAAAATTGGCAGGAATCTTCATACCCAAGCCTGGCAAGGCGAGTTATACGATCCCAAAGGCTTATCGACCTATTAGCCTAACTTCTTTCCTGTTAAAAACTGACATGGTCAAAAGAAAGATAGCAGATGACAAGCTAAAATTCAAACAACACGCCAATGTCAAAGGAAGATCAGTGGAAACAGCTCTACATGAGGTAGTGCACCACATAGAAGAGTCCTTCAGTAAAGAAATGTATACATTTGCTGTTTGCAAAGACATTGAGGGCGCATTGGACAATGTGCAGACCGATACACTTATCCAGACCTTAGACGATTTTCAGGGTGACGGGCACTGAAAAACTGGATCACCAATATGCTAAGGAATAGGTGGATTATTTGTGGGTCATATGACGTAAAAATTAGAGACAACGTAAATCGTGGTATACCTCAGAGGGGCATTTAGATATAGCCCCCATATATAAATTTTTACGTTACCCCCGATTTGATATGTAAGCGCTGTAAAAATGTTATTTTATATCCGATCAGTGCGAAATTCGGCAGAAAGAGGTTTCTTATTAAGTGAAGAAATACTGCCAAATATATACGTTACCCCCGATTTGACATGTACGCGCTGCAAAAAATGTTATTTTATATCCGATCAATGCGAAATTCGGCAAAAAGAGATTTCATTCTACATGAAGAAATACTGCCAAATTCGGAGAAAATCGGTTCAGATTTAGATATAGCCCCCATATATACGAATGAGAAGTATATATGGGGGCTATGTTACCCCCGATTTGACATGTAATCGCTGTAGAGACTGTATTTTATATCCGATCAGTACGAAATTCGACAGAAAGAGGTCTTTTTATATGAGTAAAGTATTCAGGGAAAATCAGTTCAGATTTATATTTAACCTCCATATATATGTTCCTACTGATTTGGTATGAAAGCACTATAGAACTTGTACTTTACTTCCGATCATTAAAATTTTCCAGAAAGATGTTTCTCAATTTAGGAAGGAATATTGCTTAATTTATTCCAAATTATTATCGCAATGACCCTTATCACATTGTTAGGGAGGTGTAGGGTATTATATAGTCGGCTCCGCCCGACTTTCTGCCTTTCCTTACTGGTTTTATTGAAGAAAACATGATTTTTAGAGATAGTAAATATTTCCTAATTGGAAAATCACAGAAGCGAAATATTTTGGGAATATGAATAAAATATACCAAATTTCCATATATGCTTTGGACATCGACAATTTTGCCAATTTTTATCATAATTCTACAAGAATTAGATACCAAATCGGAAGATACCTGTACACAGGGTTTTTTGTTTACAAGTCCACAAATTTCAGTTGGTAATAAAGATTTATTAATTACAATTATTTTTGCTTGCTTTATACTAATCTATAGATCTGTATCTCTAAAAACAAAATAAGTATTTCCACATACTCTAACCAGACAGACAGACGGACGGACGAACATAGCTTGAATGAATTTAAAATGTACTGATACGTAGTTCTGCATAGTTAGGGTCTCAGCGAAAGCATCAATTTTTATATACTCTCCTTCGCCAAAAATAAGATTGGAACATGTACACTTTTTAATGTTTTCTCATCGCACTTACTTGTTGGGCCATTCTAGATAACAGTTTATTTCACAATAATACGTCTTCCAACACAAATATTCTGCAACATGTCAAATAATCCAATACATAGTGTCCTTATGTACTGTTAATGGACCTACAGACCTTCTTTCAATTATTTACAGTTGATTTATTACTCTTTAACCTAAAATTCTTACAAAGAATTTTTCATAAACAGTAGAACAAATTAATTAAGTTAAACAACAATTCTTCTACTCAAAATTGTTCATTTTTAATTTACTCCTCTTGTCCTAAACAAAAACACATACTTGGAATTTTGTAAATGTTCAATACTTAATAGCACATCCTTTTTTCTCAGGGAATGTGAATGTGTAGCCCCGCACCATCTCCTTTTTACGATCCCTTAACTTCTGCTGGGTATCTTTGCAAATACAACTCAATAAACATATGCTAAAATTTACAATATTATCCTCAAATAACAAACATATGAGAGGATACGAGCGCAGCACCACCATTACCCATTACATGTTATCATTCTATTCTCTGTTATTTGCTCAGATTCCTATACTATAACTCAGACGCTCATGTGTATGTCTTGTTAGCGTTATCGTCCTTAGAAGGAAGCAAGAAAAAAGGAATCATGTCGATTTCATTTATTTTTTTGTAGCTTGTTTTATTATTGTTTTTTTGTTTTTTCTGATGTATCCATCGCTGTCTGATTCGGATGCCTGTTATTCTTGTTATTTAACTGCGTAAATTGTTATCGCCTTTATGCAGTCAAAGACAAAACGAGCGAAACTTTTGGAACACAGTGGGTTAGGAAAGGCTCTAATTTGAAACATGCCCAATACATATGTAAGTGATAACTAGGAGAGGGATTAAATCCTTCTTTGGACAAAATTCGAACGGAAACATTTGCTCACCACATGTATTAATTTTGAAAACAAAATGATTGATGACATTTTGTTATAAAGGGTGTCCCAAGAAGAGCGCAATTTTTAAATCTCGCAACATTCGAAGTGTCATTGTTTGACATTTGAATAATTGTTATTGTTTGTTAGTAGAAGGTACGAGGTTAGTAAAAATGGAGCGCTACACGAATGAACAACGCATTCTCATTGTGAAATTGTTTTACCAAAATGGTGAAAGTTTTGCGGCTACAGTTCGCAAATTGCGATCAATTTGGGGTCACAATAATGCTCCAAAAGAGTCAACTGTAAAGAGATTAATGGATAAATTTGCCGAAACTGGGTCTGTTAGTGATGTAAAGACAACAACGCGCCATCGACCAGGTCGATCGACCGAAAATGTCGCAGCTGTACGTGATGATGTCGCTCAAACTCCATCCACCTCAATTCGACACCGAGCTCAGCAAATTGGTATCTCCAAATCCACTTAACCAGTTTTTTCTTGCCTAGAATTGAAGAAATGAATGTGGAGGAGGGCATGTGGTTCCAACAAGACGGCGCCACATGTCATACAGCCAGAGAAACAATTCAATTGCTGCATCAGTCATTTCCCGGTCGTGTTATTTCTCGTTTTGGAGATCAGAATTGGCCGCCTAGATCGTGCGATTTAACACCATTAGATTTTTTTCTTTGGGGTTTTTTGAAGTCGATGGTTTACGCGAATAAGCCGACGACGACGACTCAAGCCTTAAAAGACGAAATTGGACGCTGCATTAATGAAATACCGCAGCATTCATGCAAAACGGTCATTGAAAATTTCATTAAAAGATCGCGTGCATGCCAGCAAAGCCGCGGCGGCCATCTGCACGATATATTGTTCCATACATAACCTCATTCTGTCTACTTTACGATATAATAAAGTTTCACGAATTTTTCTTAAATATCTGTGTTTTATTTAAAATTAAAAAATTGCGCTCTTCTTGGGACACCCTTTATTTGTGAATTAATGTTTTGCTAATCATCATAATTTAAAAATTTGTATATACTTAAAGAGCGAACATTTTTCTTTTACAGCAGAACATGCCTCTCCAACGAAAATTTAAAAAACTGCAGTAAATGAAATGTCATTATTGTCATATTAGTTTTCACATTTCAATTCACCTGATCTGAAGTACTTCCTATTCCAGTATATAAACATCCTAAAGAGGTTTTTGCAAAATAACTTAAATTAACTTATCCCATTTTCATTTTTAGAACATTCGTTCTGAGTGAAAATTGCTCGGAAATTCAGAAAATTTATTTGGTTATATTTCGAATAGATTCAATTAAAATGTCTTAACAAAAAAACATCAATTTTGGTAATCAATGAATGATTTGTATGACGACTTCTGCCGCAATATTTAAATTGACAAAGTAATCGGAAACATAACTAAATGCCATAAGCCTTAAAGGAGTTTTAGGTTTCCGTAACATACGAGTAAATGTATTTTTTAGAAATATTACCAACAATTTTTCAGGAAATTATGATTTTTATACCCTACACCACACTGTGGTACAGGGTATTATGACTTCGTGCATTTGTTTGTAACACCCAAAAGGAGGAGAGATAGATCCATTGTTTATTATACTGATCGACTTGTAATCACTTTCAGAGTCGATTTAGCTATGTCCGTCCGTCTGTCTGTCCGTCTGTCTGTCTGTAGATGTATTCTTGTAATCAAAGTACAGGTCGCAATTATGGCCCGATCTTGACGAAACTTTACACATATCAGTTTTTTTCAGGACGATCCCTATTTCATTTGGTTAAAATCGGTTCAGATTTGGATATAGCCCCCATATATATGTTAGCCCAGATTTGACATGTAAGCGCTGTAAAAACTTTATTTTATATCCGATCAGTATGAAATTCAGCAGAAAGAGGTCTCTTATTATATGAATGAACACTGTTAAATTTGGAAGAAATCGGTTCAGATTTAGATATAGCCCCCATATATACGTTACCCCCGATTCCACATGTAAGCGCCGTAAAAAATTTATTTTATAACCGATCAGTGTGAAATTCGGCAGAAAGAGGTTTCTTATTACATGAAGGAATACTGCCAAATTCGGAGAAAATCGGTTCAGATTTAGATATAGCCCCCATATATATGTTACCCCCGATTTTACATGTAGGCGCTGTAAAAATGTTATTTTATATTCGATCAGTGCGAAATTAGGCAAAAAGAGGTTTCTTTCTACATGAAGGAATACTGCCAAATTCGGAGAAAATCGGTTCAGATTTAGATATACCCCCTATATATATGTTACCCCCGATTTGACATGTAAATGCTGTAGAAACTATATTTTATATCCGATCAGTGCGAAATTCGGCAGAAAGAGGTTTCTTATTACTCGAAGGAATACTGCGAAATTCGGAGAAAATCGGTTCAGATTTAGATTTTAGATGATTTGACATGTAAGCGCTGTAGAGACTGTATTTTATATCCGATCAGTACGAAATTTTACAGAAAGAGGTCTTTTTACATGAATGAGTATTCAGGGAAAATCGGTTCAGATTTATATATAACCTCCATATATATGTTCCTCCTGACTTGGTATCTAAGCGCTATAGAAGTTGTATTTTACTTCCGATCGTTAAAATTTCCCAGAAAAATGTTTCTCAATTTAGGAACGAATATTGCTTAATTTAGCGTTTTATTGCTTAATGCTGAACCGATGCATTAGATAATATGTTCCTACCCATTTACCAATTATTCCAAATTATTATGGCAATGACCCTTATCGCATTGTTAGGGAGGTGTAGGGTATTATATAGTCGGCCCCGCCCGTCTTTCTGCCTTTCCTTACTGGTTTTATTTTGGTCCACATTACGTACGAACGGCATTAATCACTCCTACGAACTGATAGAATAGATATTTTTTAAAACTTCTATAACAGAAAAGTTTTTAAATATATCTCTCGAAATTGTGAATTGTTTACATTTGCCCACATTGGGAATAAATGATACAGGGTTTTCCAAAAAGAGTGATATGATTTCTTTGAAAAAAAACAAACACTTATTGTTAAGGAAATTCAAAAGATTTTTATTTAATGTGAAGTACAATCGATACAATTAAGTTTTAAATAAAACGTCATTCCAATGGCCTCCACGACTTCTTCTGCGCAAAAAGGTAGCTCTTAACGAAGCTAAAAAATTGCTCATGGGTGTCAAGGTCGACTGGAAGTTATTTTTTTGGGTTTTAAAAAAATGGACTTAGCTCACGAAAAGTTGCAATTGAAGAACGATTATTTTGATAATAAAACTGAATAATTTGTAAACGCTGTTCTTGCGTATATCTCTCCATGATGAAATTGTAAACACTACTGAATACAATGAAAAACAAATGACAGATCATGACATACATATTACAAATGGCCAACTCGTCACTTCAAAATAATATCACCTTATTGAAAACCCCGTTACTTAACCTTGCACATATGGGTATTTCAACGATCTATGTGGCCAAAATTATTTTTGAGCTTATTTCGGTTCTACATGATATAAATAAATAAAACAAAGACTCTTTTTGAAAATCAGATGTATTTATAGATAAAAGGAGATATTTATGGAAAAAGATAACAAAATAATCAATAGTCATGTTAAAAATATACGTCTTCAGATATCTGCTCCTCTTCGCTATCTAAAGAACTTTCTAATAGCTTTTTAGACATAATAGTTTCTGGTAAAAAAAAAACAATTAGCTTTTTTTCTTTTTATAGGCTCATGCTACTCAACAAAGGATCTGAACTCAGTAGTAGTCTATTGTAAATGTCTTGATTGCAGCTTTCTCTTGAATATTTTCTTGCAAATGTTTATTACCAATAGCTAGCAATGCATTTTTTATTATAACTGCATCATGCGTTAATATTTCATGCATTGTAGGAGTCATAGGATGCCAAGGGTACAAAGTGACATACAAACCGGCTGTTTCCACACGGGGAAAAATCGCCTTTTTTGATATGTTTGAATCGAAAGAAAATATATTTGGAACACAAATTTTTAAATGTTTTATATTTCTGAGTAAATAAATTTTATTTGAAAATCAATAAAATTTACTTGGATGCGTTAATATATTACAACAAAATATATTTGCAAACTAATTTTCTCAAATAAAATATGTATTTATATACCAATAAAATTATTGTTTAGGAATATCTTCAAATATATATAATTTAAGAAAGATTTTCAGAACTTTGGTGAATTTTTCTAATTTCATTTTTAATTTTTCCTTCGTTTCGAATTATTTCTCCCAGTCAAAAATACCATTATCAGAGTTGCATTCTGTTGTAAGGGACTCATTTTAAATTTCTGGGTATTTCATGTCAGCATTTTTTTCAATCCTTCGAGTAAATTAATGTTATCAAAAATTATACGATTTCAATTAAAAATTTCTAAAAAATTATCATTAAAATACTGAAGAACTTAACACAATTAAGGTTCGATATTTTCGGAATACTTAAATTTAAATACATTTTTGTTTCGGAATTAAAATCCCAAATAAAAGGTATTAGGGTGAAAACAAGGATTTGTTTAGAACAACATCTTCCCAAATATATAATTTTTGTGTGTATCAAATATTATATATTTAGAGTGTACCATAAACATATATATGCTTCAAGCCGAATATGTTTGGGACAATATACTACAGAAGCTATTTTTTTCAGCGTGCAGAGCATATTTGTCGTATTTTTCGGGATCAATTACATATATGTTCGCTTGAAATTGCTTCAAATATGACTTTTAATCTGTAAATTAGATCACAATTAATTCCTGTTTTTTCCGAAGCTAATTTCACGTCTTCAAAAAATCTTCTACTTGTATTGCTACATTGGAGTTTCCAAAGTTGGCTTTCGGGACATCCACCAATAAATCCATTAATTTACGAAACCTTTCTTGAATTAGTCGTTTTCGCTCTTTTTCGATTTCTTTTTCTGAATCTATTTTTCTTTATTTTTGTGTCTAAAATTTATATGATAAATGATGAAAGCTCTCAAATAATTGTATTCTGGCATGTAAAACTGAGAGACCAAATTCAACAGATTTGGGGTTTGCTTTTCCGTTATCCTCTAATTGATTAAATTCGTTAGAAGTTGCGGCACAAATGTAGCATTGGCTTGTGGAGGTCTTACAAGTAGCAGCATTGCAGATTTTGCCGTCTACCATTGCCATGATAAATAAATGTTGACAAGAAACTGTAATCCATTTATATCCACCCCTGGTTTGACTAGAGACTTTAAGCAATTGTTTAGGTTAGGTTAGGTTGAAGAGAGGAGACGTTTGAACGTCTCATGCTCATGGACATACACTTAAGCAGTGGTTCGACCTGTTATGCGCTCCTTATTTATTATCTTTTTATTCCTCACGAGTTACAGGATATCGGTACTAGTTGTTTATGTGGTTAATTTCTACCTCTGTAACGTCAGTGCTCTCTTTCACAAAACAGAATCTCATTGGTCGACAGTATCTGGGAGAACAAGGTGTCAGAATTTCCCACAATATTTTTTCATGTTCCCTGCCACAAACTAATCGAAGAGGCACGAAGCAGCTCTGAAATAAGTTCGCATCTGAATCGGCATAATTTTCTATTTTTTTTTGTTTGAATTTAAATTGTTTGGATCCATCGCATCCCCATTTATAAAAAACTTTATATTATCTCGTTCATTAGCCGTCAATGTTAATAGGACATCTATCAGAAATTCAGATAAACGTCTAACAGTAAGATCAATAAATGGTTGCATTCACTTTCTGCACTCATAATCGTCACTTTACATGCTTCTGCAGGTGGGTAACAAACTTTTGTTGCCTTTTGTACAACGCTATAACACGGAAATAACTTTTTATTAGTTTGTCTAAATCAGCATCCACGAACATCTGCAATGCTTAGTGATTTCCATAAGTATATTGGATGTATGCCGCTTTCCTATTTTCCTCAGCTGAACTTGTGCTGCATGAACAATAACAATCTTTTCTAAACTAGAGCATCTTTTTCGCCTTTTGCATCTTTCACTTGACTCTTCAAATAACTGGCTTGGTCGACCTGGCCGATTTTGCTTTTGAACTGGAATTTCGAAGGTCCCGTCCATCAATAAAATAGAAAGACGTCTTCCTTTTTATGAGTTTTTGTCCGGCTTTTCAAGCTCTCACATTTGTCTTCTGTGTACCCTGCACGCGATAAAAGTTTGTTTTTCAAAAAAAATCAGCTTTTCTTTCAAATTTGGCAAATGTTCACTCTTCCAAATTAGGCAAATTTTCATTCTTGATAAGGTCGAATAAGTATTTGCGGGTCACAATTCTTACTCCGGAAGTACTCACTGAACCTAGTATAAACAAGTATGAAAGTTTCAGTCGGGTAAACCCCCACTTCGTGAGTAATGTAATATATAACATTACACAAAGTAATCTGTCAATTTGTGTGGGAGGTACCAGAAGGGGTTTAACAAATACACCTATTTTTCGGTAAACAGTAGATTGCACTGTGCCGAACTATAAGCGTTTATGTGAACTGGTATATTAACGTTACGAGCAACTCAATTTTGGTATGATTTGGTCATTTTGTGTGGGAGGTACAAAAAGGGTCGTGGTGATAACGCCTACTTTACACATGACTGTAGGCACTATAACAGCATTACACTGTACAAAATGTCAGGTATTTGTACGCACTGGTATTAAAGTTATTTACCGTTATCTTTTGGTGTAAAACGGTCCATTTGTGTGGGAGGTACCAAAAGGGGCTGTAAAATAATGCCCATTTTTTAACGGACTATAGGCGCTACAAAAACATTATAATGTACAAAATTTCAAGTATTTTTATGCACTTGTATCAAAGTTGTAAGCAGTTCAATTTTGATGCAAAATTGTTCATTTGTGTGGGAGGTAAATTTTTCTCGAGGTGATAGCGACTAATAAAATAATACAATGTATGGAATTTCTAAAAATTCTAATAAGTAGTATAAATGTTATTAGAGAATCTATATTTCACTAAATTTTAACCCTTTGTGGACCGATATGGCCCATCTTCGAACTTAGTTGGAGATAGAATAAAATATTACCGTATTCCAAATTTAAAGTCAATCGGTTACTCCCTTCGAGATTTATCGGCGTAGCGTCATATATCGCCCAAAACCATGTATGTCATATCGCCCAAAAAAAAAACAATGTTAGTTGTTGTTGTGGAAAAATTTGGTTTTTGGGCAATATGACATCGACATTGGGCAATATGTCATTTTGAACAGCAGATCATTTTTTATTTTTTTTTCTCGCCCAAAATAAAAGTTATGTCATAACGCCCAAACGCGGATGCGGGGACCAATGTGATCTGCGGTACGAGGCCTTCGGCCGTAGTTCTTACATGGCCGGTATTAACGATTTTCTCCTCTGGGGTATGTCAAAAGACGGCTACGCGGACCAAACTGTCCCGACCGAAAGACGGCTACGCGGACCAAAGTGTAGTTGCGTGGCCGACCTTCGGCCGGAATTAAAGATTTTCTACTCTGGGGTATGTCAAAAGACGGCTACGCAGACCAAACAGTCGGTGCTTGGGCGGCCTTCGGCCGTGGTTAAAGATTTTCCACTCTGGCGTATGTTCAAAGACTGCTATGCTGATCAAGGTATCTTAGCAAAGGTACTTTAGTTCGCGTACCCGTCTTTGGACGTAACCCAGAGTGGAAATTCTTTAACCCGGCCAAAGGCCGGCCACACACTGACTATTTGGTCAGCGTAGCCGTCTTTTGACATACCCCAGAGGAGAAAATCATTAATCTCGGTCGAAGGCCTGCCACGCCATTACACTTTGGTCCGCGTAGCCGTCTTTGGTAAGGCAAATCAGTATGTGTTAGCGCTACATGATGAAGGTTTTTGTTACATTTCTTTTGTTACGCTAAGCTTTGCAACATTTTATATTTATTGAAATGTCATATCGCCCAAAAAAATAAACTTTGGGCTTTCTGGGCGATACGACATTTCCAGGTAACTATTTTGGACGATATGTCGCTTTTTGGGTGATATGACATACATGGTTTTGGGCGATATGACATTGGGCGATATGACGCTACGCCGAATTATCGTGCGCACCAACCAGTAGACAGACAGACGGACGGACATTTCTCAATCGACTTAAAATGACTTAAAACGAATATCCGCCGAACATACTTAGGGTCTTAGATCACTCCTTCGATGTGTTACACTTTTGGCCCGTAGCAAATGATATATACCCTCGTATCACTAAAGTGAGGATATAAAGAGGGCATATGTCTAAACATGGACACATGATGGTAATTATTTTTATTATTATTCGAAAAAATGCTTACAGTTAACATTAAAAATGTTGCTGCCCGTCCGTCCGACCGCCTGTCTGCTGGCTGGTGCGCACGATAACTCTCGAAAGGAGTAACCAATTGAATTCAAATTTGGTATGTGGTAATATTTTGTTCTATCTCCGGCTAAGTTCGAAGATGGACCATATTGGTCCACAAAAAAAAAACAATATTTTTGAGACAAGGTTAGGGGATTCATTAGTCTGTTTACCCGACTGAACTTTTTTACTTGTTTCAATACCTCCCCATTTGTGTGGGAGGTACCAAAGGGGCGTGCAAATACTTAGCGACTAACAAACTAATACGAGTGAGTAGTATAGAATGTATTAAAGAATCAATATTTCACAGTTAACCCTTTGTTCGGAAGGTACTAGAAGGAGTGGACCAATATGCCCCATCTTCGAACTTAGCCAGATATAGAGAAAAATATTACCGCGTACCAAATTTGAAGTCAATCGGTTACTCCTTTCGAGATTTATCGTGCGCACCAGCAGACAGACACACAGACGGACGGACATTGCTCAAATGACTTAAAATGACCCAAAACGAATTTCGCCCGAACATACTTAGGGTCTTAGGTCACTCCCTCGATGTGTTACACTTGTGACTCGTAGCAACTGATATATACCCTCGTCTCTAAGGTGAGGGGATAAAAATGTCAGGCCTATCGCTTGTTATTTATTGTTTCTAATATGTCAAGAAGCAAGATCGCGTTATAATTGTATGGGGCACATATTAAACTGTGGGCCAATGAGGCCCACAAGTACTGTGAATAGTACTGCATAACATTTTATAAAAATTGAAAAAGTCTGTCCAATCGGTGGTTTCTATAATATCAAGAACTCAAATCTTTTGGGGTTTTTGTATGATGTATCACGTATCTGCCATCGCATTTGTGGAAATAAATGATCTAAAGTAAAACTAAACAAATATTGTAACATTTTATACCAATCGTATAAAGTTTGTGGTTTCTATGACGTAAACAAATATTTACAATATGTCGGAACCCTTATATAACAACTATGTGTATCGAAATATGTACCAATACGGACGATTTGGAATCCTGGGCATCTCACATGTGTCAGAAATTGTAGCTTTTCGGTTGCCGGAAGTGAAAGCGTAACGTGACCTGGAAGGTCTATACCGCTGTGGGGCTATAAGCAACTTCAACCTTTCAACGCGAGTGGATACTCTGAATCATTATATGATTACAATATTACAATTGTACCAAACCCGAAGAGAGGAACCGATAGAATATAGCTCAGGATTAATCTGACTCTTTTACCTTTAAAACATCCATTGAGGCATAAACTATCTTTAATACAGGCGCTTGCTGTATCGCAAAGAAATCATCACAGATGTTTATACATTTCTATATAGAAATATTTGGGATTGGTATGTAATTTCTGCAGAACAATATTAGAAAAACAAAATTTATAAAATTTTAAGATATTTTGTAGTAGTCTGGTCTATCATGGCGATGTAGGGTATTAAATGGACATATTTGCTCGACATAAGCATTTCTGTACTTGTCTTAACTTCTCGACCTTTTATATAATATATCCCAATGTGCTACATGTTCTCAGCCTCCTCTAAAAAGCGCGTTCCAATGTACATTTTCTCCTCCCTCATACACACGTCATCTATCACGCACCCAGCCAGCCAACCAGCCGTTCTCTCATGTGATGACATATTACAAGGAATTGTATGAATTGGTTGTCCGTCTGTCCCTTTGTCTGTCTGTCAGTTGACTGGAGTGAAAGACAAAGGACACAAGAATCATAGGGTGTTGCTAATGGCGCGCTGGGAGGGAAGGCTGAAATTCGCCAGAGTGGTGAGGATAATTCGAAAAGAATTCAACGGAGTCATTTATCAACTAAATTGTGGGAAGAATGTTTGGCGCTCTAGAAGTGAAGCGGCAGCGGCAGCAAACGCACAACGCATCTCAGCGAAACGGAACTGAACGGAGCAACAACAGAAATACACATACGAGTACATATCCGCACTATGCGTTCGTTACTCGCAAACTGGTGACAGATTTTCTACCAATTCTTCTCCTTCCCCATCCTCGTTGTCCAACCAATTTAGCGGATTTTTTTGTGGCAGCAAGTGGTAGCAAGTGTTCCAGATTGTCCTCATTATTAGAGTGAAATTATGGCCTCATAATAAACCAACATTATTAGGTTTTCTCGAGCGAAGGATTTCGTTTCCTTTCATTTAGCCTGCAGATATGACCGGAGGGTTTGTAAATTGCAATAAATCGACAAACAAATAAATTTATATTAAACTTTTGTGTGTGTATTTACTCTGCAAAAACGCAGGCAGATAGATTTATTTGTTAAGGATATGAAATGGTTATGTCTTCCTCTCTAGACTAGATTCCCACAGTGGGAGAGTAAAAGAAGACGTGACCAACATAGAATGAAAGTACTAACCCAAATACAAAGTAGCTGATGTTGGAAATTTAAATGGGCTAAAAAGTTATGTCATTAAATTACGCTTCTCTCTTTGAGAAAGAAATTAAAGAAAGAAAACATCGAAAAATGCAATTGTGCCGGAAAATGACCGTTGGACAATTAATTTTTTTTTGTCCGAGACCTACTAACTTTTTTTGTATAGATTGAGGCATACTATTTTACGAGACCAAAACAAAAAATTTTTTATGGTAGTTTTATTTAATTTTTTTTTCTAAAATTCAAATTTTCAAGGAATGTAGTTTTTACATTTGGATATTTTTTGAATTATAAGTTCGATAAACCCGGTATACCATTTAAATTAAAAGAAATTATTAGGGGAGAAATGCTGAAAGCATAACTTTTACATAGAAAGAAGAGTTTATGTAGTAACTGTCGTTAAAAAAAATAAGAAAAAATATGAATGTTTTTTCAAATACATCGTTTTTACTGGCATGAAAAAACTATAAATCTGTAAGGAAAGACAAAAGTCGGGGGGGCCAACTATATAATATCCTTCACCTCCCTAACAATGCGAAATGGGGCATTGGGAAAAAAATTGGGAATATTTAGTTCTTTTGCAGTTAACAAATTACTTAGGAGTAGTTGAAGATGTTGATCATTATATTAGCTAGATATGAAGGAATAATCTAAAATTCGCAGTATTTTCGTAGATCAAGAATCGAATGAAACAAATTGATGGGACTATACATAATCTAAACAGGTTTCCATCAATTTGGATCATAATCCTCATTTCTTCTAAATTATAAAAAGAGCGGGCGGCAAATATAGTCGCAAAAATACACAATAGAAATAAAATTTTTCCATATGTGTCGGAACACACCAAAGCCCAAATCTTAACGCAAAAACCCAAAAAACTACCACTAGATCGTTTGGTGTTTGTGTTATGTTTTGAGCTTTGGTGTGTTTTGACACATATAGAAAAATTTTATGGCGAACATTTTTGTAGAACATTTCATCCCCGCATTCCCCATTTTAACGGGTGTTTTTTACGATTTGTTTAAATGGGGCCAAAAATTACAGTTATGTGGGGGAGCTAGATGGTTAAAATGTTTCAAAAAAATATTGGCCTTAATATTTTCTATAAAGTTGCTGAACATACCCTATACCAAAGAAATATATTTTTGTTACATAATAGTGAAATACTTATATTTACAATGTACAAAGTGCTTTTTTTTTAGCTATTTAGGGTGCCTAGACACGTTCAGATTGAATTGATATGTACACAAAAGTTGTTCAGATTTACGTTGGCTACAATTTTGCGAAGCATTGTTAGTGACAATTTATGAATCTCTGGAAGTTATGCTTGAAAAAGTGAAAAAAAAAATATTTTTTTCCTTCACTTTTTAAAAAAAAAGTACCGGAAACATTTTTTCGCAAAAAATTTTAAGAAACTTTATTCAGCATATTCTTAGCTACATTATTGCCAAACATAGTTAAGCGGTATCACCAAGTCTGAATTAGTTGTTGGACAAAAGCTGATGACAGCTTTTTCGAGGGGCCTACTGATTTTCAGAAACGCCAAACCGAGTATAGGGTTATACTACCCTTTGATAGTAGCATCGAACCTATACTGTCAAGTGCGTGAATTTTTTCACTGTTGCACAGTGTAATCGGAAGTAAAGTACAATTTATTCTAACTCCGAATTTGTTCACTCATGCAATAAGAAACCTCTTTCAGCCGAATTTCGCACTGATCGAATATAAAATACAGTTTATACAGCGGTTACATGTCACATCGGAGTTAGCATATATATAGGGGCTATATCTAAATCTAAACGGATTTTCCCCAAATTTGGCAGTGCTCATTCATGTGATAAGAAACCTCTCTCTGCCAAATTTCGTACTGATCGTTTCTAAAGGATGAGGTTTCTAAAGCGCTAATATATCAAATCGGTGTTAACATATATATAGGGGGTATATCTAAATCTGAACCGAGTTTTTTTCAAAGTGTATCAAGAGAGCTTTCTACGTCAATTTTTTTTACAGATCGATTAGAAATATTGCTTATACGGTACATATATGCCAAATCAAAGTACAGGGTTGCCCATATTCGACGGACCCACGGACTCGTTGGGCCCATTCCAATCGACGAGGCTTGTCCGCAGGCAACAATCTTTGCGTCAATTGAATTTTGTACGGGAACAAATGCAAATCAACGCGAATAATCCGTTGTAAAGTGGACCGAGCCATGCCCAACTGCTGAGAACGGCGTTTTTGGGATGTTCTTGGGGACCTCTCAACACTGGCTCGTACGGCAGCGATATTCTCGGCCGATCGCCTTGGTCGACTTTTATTTGGCCTCTTCGGATTAGAAAGAGCCTTTCGTATAAACGCTTAATGGTGTTCTTAGAAGGCGCACTTCTCACATTTTTTAATATTTTAAAAGCACGTTGACTTGACTTCTTCTGTTGAATGTAAATTTCAACTATTTCAGAGCGCTCG
The DNA here is from genome assembly GCA_963930755.1 of Eudasyphora cyanicolor. Lineage (NCBI taxonomy): Eukaryota > Metazoa > Arthropoda > Insecta > Diptera > Muscidae > Eudasyphora > Eudasyphora cyanicolor. The sequence goes on from OZ005737.1 coordinate 64,498,228, forward strand.
CGTGGCGTGTATTGTTCCATGGTAAAAATCTGCTTGGACTGACGCTTCAAACGCGGTATGTCATTAAGCGATCTGACATCTCTGTCAAAAGTTATGGCGTTGCCAGATGGGTCCGTCGAATATGGGAGACCCTGTACATATATTTGGGAGCTATATGTAAATCTGAACCGATTTCAACCAAATTCAATAGCGATCATCCTAGTTTCGTTGAGATCGGACCATAATTGCGACCTGCTCAGACGGAAGGACATAGCTAAATCAACTAGGAAAGTGATTCTGAGTCGATCAATATAAAAAACGATGGTTCTATTTCTTCTCCTTTTGGGTGTTATAAGCAAATGCACAAAGATTAATACTCTGTACCATAGTGTGGTCTAGGGTGTAAAATGAGAAAAAAAATCGCCAAAATACTATTTGTTCCAATTTGATGTTTCCCTATGCGGGGTTGATCTGTTATTGATGTTATTTCATGGTTTTCTTACTGTGGCGTTCTCAGATAGAAAATTCGTGTCTAGTACCGATTTTCTGTAACTCGTGAGGTATAAAGAGATCCTAAATAAGGAGCGCACAACAGGCAGAACCACTGTCTTAAGTGTATGTCCATGGACATGAGACGTTTAAACGTCTCCTCTCTTCAACCTAACTTAACCTAACCTACTGTGGCGTTGAGCTGAAGATCAAAGAGTTCCTTCAAAGTGGAGGAAGGTTTTTTTGATTTGTTCCATTTTTTGAAAACATTGTGTCAATTGGGCAATCTAGGTGGACAAAAGTATTTTTTGTTTGTTTTTTTATACCCTCACTTTAGTGTGACGAGGGTATATATCATTTGCTACGGAAAAAAGTGTAACACGTCGAAGGAGTGACCTAAGACCCCAAGTATGTTCGGAGGAAATCCGTTTTGGGTCATTTTAAGTCGTATGAGCAATGTCCGTCCGTCTGTCTGTCTGTCTGTCTGTCTGCTGGCTGGTGCGCACGATAACTCTCGAAAGGAGTAACCGATTGACCTCAAATTTGGTATGTGGTAATATTATTTTCTATCTCCGGCTAAGTTCGAAGATGGGCCATATTGGTCCACTCCTTCTAGTACCTCCCCCACAAAGGGTTAAAATGTTGTGAAATATTGATTCTTTAATAACTGCTATACTACTTATTCGAATCTTTTGAAATTCCACACATAGTATTAGCTTATTAGTCGTTATCAACTCGAGAAAAATGGGCGAAGTCGCCACGTCCCTTTTGGTACCTCCCACACAAATGCAACATTTTGCACCAAAAGTTAATAGCTTATAACATTAATAACAGTGTATAAAAATACTTGAAATTTTGTACAGTATTATGCTTTTATATTGCCTACAGTCCATGGAAAATGGGTATTGTTGTCACGCCCCTTTTGGTACCTTCCACACAAAAGTACCTTTTTGCACCAAAAGTTAACAGCTTATAACATTAATAACAGTGTATAAAAATACTTGAAATTTTATACAGTGTAATGTTCTTATAGTGTCTATAGCCCTGTGAAAAATGGGCGTTATTGCCACGCCCCTCTTTGTACCTCCCACACAAAATGCCCAAATCATACCACAATTTAATGTCTCATAACGTTTATACCAGTGCACATAAATGCTTATAAGTCGGCACAGTGCAATGAATTTAAAGTATCTAATGTTCAGCAAAAAAAAGGTGTATTTGATAAACCCCTTCTGGTACCTCCCACACAAATTGACAGAATAATTCGAGTAATATTCAATATTACATTACTCACAAAGTGAGGGTATACCTTAGTCGGTTTACCCGACTGAAACTTTCTTACTTGTTTTGTATAGAAAAAGCATATTAAATAAATAGTATTCTTAGTCGTAGATAAAAGATCTAAAAACATTAAAAAATTTTTAATTGAAAACACCACGTCATGAATATTTTTCAAAGAGCATTTTTCTAGTTATTGTAGCGTATTCTTCAACATTTATTGACTTTCACAGAATTAAGTTGTTGCAGAATAATTTAACACGTCTAAATTTTATATTAACAATGTATTAGATTTTTTGCCGCTCTGTGTTTCAACCCATAGATCAACCAAAGTTTGCAAGGTATTTCCATGTTAATTCTTAAATTAAGGCAAAATGCGCAAGATATTTTTAGTATCTCCTAAAGAACACAAATAACCTTTAAAACCCGAAAGTTTGGAAGAAGTGTTTTGCGGCGAAAATTTGTTATACCCTTTTGTTTAAAGCAAATTTGATTTTAAAGGAAATTCAAATACTCTCTGTTTAAAATCAAAAAAATTACACAACTTAAAATGATTCAAAGTGACGAAATGCATAAAATTTATTAAAATCGACTAATTTTTAAATTTCCAGCATTATTTTTCAATCGAGATAAGAAAAATTATCTCACACATGACTGATCACAAACTAAAATGTATAGATTCCAATATTACTTTCTACTTACGACAATTGCTCGCTTTCCTTTTCTTAATAACTGTAAGTTTTTGAGTTGTCTTATAAGTATTTCTGTAACAGTGCGCCTCTTGTTCATGACATACTTTTGTCCACCTAGATTGATGAAAATCAAAAAATCATATTTATCCCCTCACCTTAGAGAGGAGGGTACATGGGTCGGAATATTTTATGTAGACCTATGTAGTTTTTTTTGGCTAAAATTTTTATAAGCAGTTACAAATAGGTAAAACAAGACCTCGCTACCTTTTTCTTAAAAAAAAATTTTTTTTAAAAATTTTGTGGGCATTTTATTTTTTGAAAAAATTAAAAAAAGAGTTTTTGTGTTATACGAAATTTGTAATTGCTCTCGATCGGCTGAACCGATTTTTGCAAAGTTTACTTTGTTTTAAAGAGGACAATGCGCCATTTTTTATAATTTTTTTTTTTTAAATTTTTGAATTTTTTTTACGATAGGAAATTGTATTGCCCTCCAGATATGTTGATACGGATTAAATCGGTGCATATTGTGTTTCGATATTTACAAAATATTACCACAAGATAAGGGAAAAAATTAAAAATTAAATTTTTATTTGCAGATATCTCGGTAACTATACGAGATAATTCTTAGGTGTAAACAGTTCATTTATTAAATCGGAAGAGAAACACGAGTTACACGCGCTTGAACATTTTCTTTACCCGAAGTAGCCAACTTTGGGGCCCTCTAGCTCCGTCTCTGTCTGACATAGGGGGCCCAAATATAAAACTTAGCTTCTATAACACATCTTAAGACGGTCGAATTATTTTCCCTTTTTGAATTCGTACCACAGTGCAGTGTTTTGCAAAAACAGACGAAAATTGTCAGACTAGTCTTGGTATTTCGTCCATAACTTTTACAAATACTGAGTATCACTTTTTTACTGTTCTGGATTTGTGAGAGTGCGACGAATATTCTGTGAAAATTTGAAGAAAATCGAAGGAGAGCAATTTTTTCTACAAAAGTTTTTCAAAAAAAACTTTCGCAAAAAAAAATTTTCACAAAAAATGACGCATTGTGTCCTCTTTAGTACAGCGATGGGCACACAATACTTCTACAAAATGTTTATGTATTTGTGAGAGTGTTAACACTCTCACAGAGTGTTAACATTCTCTGCACTGCGAGAAATGGTATTTGCATTTACCTAACATATATTTGTTGGGTAAGATAATAAATAAAGTGGACAACGAACATCATTAACTAGATTTGGGGTTATTATACGCGTACATAAAGAAATCGAACTTTAAATATGTTATGATTAGCCACATACATATTTATTATGCTATGTAAAGTAATCAATCCAAATTTTCCAAAAAAAAGTACTGCATACATACTCGTATTGATTATGAAATGTTCTTTATTTAATTCTTTATTTTTTCTATTAACCGTTTTAGAGTGTCCAACTTTTTTTTTGGTTAGTATATTTAGGTGTTTATACAATTTTATTACAAAATCGTTAAAAGATAATAATATATGCATTTAATTTTTTTTAAAAAATTCGTTACTTTATTTAATTTTGACAAAAAGAAAATAATATATACATTTCTGCAGTAACATAATAAATAATTTAAACTTGAATGTTTATAAATTCTTCGGTAAAAATTCAATACATACTAAACTTTATTCCTATACTTTATGTGCACGCTAAGCAACAAGCGATGACACAACCTCGTCGATCGAATGTCCAAGCGCGACTGAATGATAGTGAACTCTCATTCAATGTGTGTGCTCAAGTACACGTGAGAGGAAAAACCCCGGGTAGTGCTTTTGCCCATCGCTGCTTTAGAACGAAGTAAACTTAGCAAAAATTGGTTCAGCCGATCGAGAGCAATTGCAAATATCGTAAAACACAAAAACTAATTTTTTTATTTTTTTTTCAAAAATTAAAATGACCACAAAATTTGTTCAAAAACATTTTTTTTTTAAATTATAACGAGATCTTATTTTACCTATTTTTAACTGCTTATAAACATTTTAGACAAAAATAAACTACATAGGTCTATATTAAATATTCTGACCCATATATCATTTGCTACGAGCCAAAAGTGTAACACATGGAAGGAGTGACCTAAGACCATAATTATGTTTGGCGGATATTCGATTAGGTCATTTTAAGTCATTTGAGCAATGTCTGTCTGCTGGCTGGTGCGCACGATAACTCTACAAAGGATTAACCGATAGACTTCAAATTTGGTATGCAATAAAATTTTTCTCTATCCCCGGCTAGGTTCGAAGATGGGCCATATTGGTCCACTCCTTCTAATACTTCCCCCACAAAGGGTTAACTTTAATGAAATATTGGTTCGTTAATAACTTCTACAGTACTTACTCGAATCTTCTGAAATTAAATTTTTGACCACCTTTGACCTACAGAAGTCCTATTCCAAAGGGTTAACTTTTAGTGAAATATTGGTTCGTTAATAACTTCTACAGTACTTTCTCCAATCTTCTGAAATTAAATTTTTGACCACTTTTAACCTACAGAAGTCCTATTCCTCTCAAATTCTTAATTTGACTGAACTACAGTACCTGTGGAAACATATAATAACACACCACCTGTAGACAGTAGAGTAATACAGTACACCATTTCTACCACTACTACTACACTACCATCCTACCTACCTATAACGAAACTATGGGTACTCTAAAAAAAGTCGTATTTACCATTATTAAAGTTATAAGCCGTTATCTTTTTGTGCAAAATGGTCCCTTCGTATTGGAGGTACCAAAAGGGGTGCGGCAACTTTGCCCATTTTTCCCTAGGTTTGAGAGAGTAATACTATCTGTGAAATTGCGGAAGATTCCGATAAGCAATATAGAAGTTATTTATGAATCAATATTTCACAAAATTTTTAACCTTTGTGGGGGAGGTATTCGAAGCCGACATGTTCCATTTTTAACCTTACCCTGAGATAAAAAAAAATATTACCGCATACCAAATTTATAGTTCATCGGTTACTCCTACCGAAGTTATCGTGGTATGTAATACAATATTTTAATTTGAAAAGTCTCAGTCCAACCGATATTTAAACCGAGCTACATTCTACTTTGGTGTGTTGCTCCTTCGTTTACAACTGTAAAATAAAATACGAACGTACGAGCTGCCATTTCGAGCACCGTAGTGTTCGATAATTGAGGTGTCCACACTAGAAATGTTCAAAAAAAAAAATCCGCATAATGGTGTTGGATGACCGTTGGTTGAAGGTTCGTGAGCTAGCTGAAGTCTTAGGCCTTTCAAAAAGTGTTATTTATCGCATATTGAAGGAAAATTTAATTATGATTTGATTTGCTCACAATCAAGACAATGCACCAGTTCACACATCCACTATTTCGATGGCCAAAATCCCTCGAATTATTTTTTGTTTTCAAATTTGCAAACTCGGCGGTAAAATAGATTTGCCAGCAATGGAGGGGTGCTGTTGATGCCCTTTTCAAGACCGCGACAGTTCTTACTATATATAAACAGGTTATCGAAGCTATTGAAAATCGCTGTATCGAGCTAAAGGGAGAATATGTTGAGGAAAATAAAGAAAACATTTTCCAAATTTGTTGCATTTTCTTCCTTTGTTTGGTTAATTTTGCGACCGCCCTCGTATAACTGGATAACTCGATTTTCCATTCAAACAATAACACAGTAGTATTTTATCAGAACTTTGTTAAAAACTCTATTATTGCAATAATGTTAATAACAATACTCAGATTTGACAAATATGTATAATTGTATATCTGGCCTTTTCTTGTACAATATATTTTCAAAGGAACTGCAAATTCGACAAACAAGCAATGCAATTTATTTACATAAGCTTTAAAGATTTTACCTGGAAATTGTCTAACAAAAATGTAATCCTTTGAAAAAGTTATAAAATAGCCTATGTTGCGTATGCCTAATATTATTTACTCATATCGATACCTCCATTCTAAACTATGCTAAGTCAAAGATAGTTTATCAGGAGAGGCGATCAAAGCTTGATGAATTTTTTAAATTTGTGTGGAATTTCTTTGTAATGGAAATCGAATGACCCGTACTGTTTTGTGAATAACTTTTGATTGGGTTGACGGATAAACACCAAATTTTGGCTGAATATAATTTGGAATATTTACAAGTTAAAAATGCAATATCCCTAAAAACATACTAAGTCGACTTAGCATGCTTTAGGATGGAGGAGGAAAATGTTGCCCATATGTATCATATGAGCAACATTTTTCCAAACACATCAAGTATACGCCTATTGCGATGGTAGATGTACAAGAGGAAACTTAATTTTCTTTCATTATATTATCTCTTATTATACTCTTTTTATTATGTTTTATCCAATTACACAATATTTGTTGTTTGAAAGTAATTTAACATTTTGATATATAGAATTTTTAATTACAGCATTCTTTAGTCATTCTCAACTGAAATTTTTTTCTGGTCTTATAATCTCTCTTTATTTTTATTTAGCTTCTGTTGGAGCACATTTTATCTTCTAGAATATCCAAAATTTCAAAGCAATGGCAAAATATTAAAATCTCATTAAAAACAAAGCAATTAATATGAAACAATTTACATTTGGCCTATGTTGCGTATGAATAATATTATTCGCTCATATGAATCGTATGAGCTACATCTTTACAAACACGTCAAGTATACGTCCATTGCGATAATAGATGTGGAAGTGGAAACTAAATGCTCTATTATTATAAATTTAAAAAGGACCACAACATACAATTTGTGTAATAATTTCTCCAAAAACAATGATATTTGGTGAAATATTTTGTACGTGAAATGTAAGAGTAAATATGAGCAAAAATAATGCAGCGAAAAAAGTTTTTGTAAGCATCTTAGTCAAACAAAATTTATAAGTACATTAGTATTCCAGAGATCAGTTGTCCTTGAAATTATTTAATATTTACCACAAGAATTCTGTACCATCTGAAGTTCGCCCAAAAAGACAAACTCAAAAGAAAAAATCTTTATAATCGTCCACATACATAAAAGTGTTTTCCTCTGAAGAATACTTCTCCCCTCTCTTAAAAGAAGACGGAGCACGTGTACAGGTCAGGATATTGAAAATATTCTTGCAATTTAAGTAGGCTTAAATAAAAACAATGATACAAATAAATCATTATATACATATGTGATATATGAGGCAGTGATGCAATCTATTAAAGAAAAAACTTTTATTTGGAAATTGTAGCAGTCATTTTATTTTAGACTATTTTATTGATTATGTACGTGATTGTGGTTGTTGACTTGAACAATAGAAAATTATTTAAAAGTGTTCATAATAAAGTAAAATATAACTCATGTATATGTGAATGTTGAGTACTGACATAGAGCAATTCACTAGATCAAAATTATGTTCAAACCTATTGTACGATTGAAAATAAACAACAAACTTATATAAATTGAAGGTAAAACATCATATTTATGTATGCTCAATAATATTTGTAACAATATCAATCATACAATGCATAGTACCAAATAATATAATCCATACGCAAAGTGGGCAAAAGTAAGAAATTCTCAATTTTATGGGAAAGTAAAAAAAAAAAATAAGCATAATTTCGTGAGAAATCTTTTGTAATGTTTACAAAGCAATCTTCTTGTTATAGCAGTTTAAAGCAGCTTTATGGCTAAATAATGTCATTTAATTGTGTTTTTTTCAAGTTTTATTTAAAAAATGTGTAGTACAAATGATGCATTAATTAGATACAAAAATTTAACATGACAAATTTTCTAAACTTCAGAGCTATATCCCTTTAGAAAGAATTATCTAAACTTTGTACTAAAAATTATTAAAATGGTTAATACTAAGCGGATCTTAACATCCAACACCATCAGTGCTTAGAACAAAAAGATTCCTTGCAAAAAAATCACAATAGGCTCCCACAATACAATTTTATGGCTTTAGATGGAAATTATCAAACAAAAAATTAATCTTTTGAAAAATTTAATAAAATAGCCTATGTTGTACAGCGTGTACAACATAGGCTATTTGCCATTTTGGCAAACATTAGTCTTGACTGTTCATATTTGGCAGTCGTGAAGTAGAGACGTGGCAAATTTATTATGGAAAAATATTTGATAAATCAACGTGTTTTAATCGTTAAAACATGACAACCATGATTTTCATACAAATATCATAATGAGTGACGAGGCACATTTTCATTTGAATGGATATGTGAATAAACAGTATATGACTAATATAGGTTGCTCATATGAGCAACCTTTTTACTAACACATCAAGTATACGCCTATTGCCACTATAGATTTGCAAGTGGAAACTACATTTTCTTTTATTAAGTTATATCATATTATTTTTTTCGGAAAGTAATTTAACATTTTGTTATATAGAAATTTTAATAATAGCATACCTTAGGCATTTTCAATTGTCATTTTACTATACCCTCCACCATAGGATGGGAGTTAATTCATTTTGTCACTCCGTCTGTAACACCTCTACATATTGATCTGAGACCCACAAAGTATTTATATATTCTTAATCGTAGTAAAATTCTAAGACGATTTAGCCATGTCAGTCTGTCCGTCCGTCTTTCCATCTATAGTAATCACGCTACAATTTACAATAATTGAGCTAGATGAATGATTTTGGTATATATACTTCTTACAGCTGAAGGTAACTCGGAATTGAAAATGGACAATATCGGTCCATTTTTTGATATAGCCACCCTATATAGCATATTCTCGATTATACTTCATAACGTCATAGACCACAAATGTCCGTCTTTTCTTGTTTCTTCTAGTCTATACCTAAAGGGTTTTCCAATAAGAGTGATATGATTTCTTTGAAAAATTGTTAAGGAAATTCAAAAGTATTTTATTTAACGTCAAGTACAATCGATACAATTAAGTTCTATATAAAACGTCATTTAAATGGCTTCCACGACTTCTTCTGCGGGAACGCATTCGATGAACTCAATTTTCAAGCACTTTTTCCACTAAATCAAGTCATATGTCATGAATGGCACGTTCAATATTGAGTTGTAAAGCTTGAAGAGAGTCTGGTTTATTTCGAAAGACCAATGACTTCAAATAATGCCATAAGAAATAGTCTATTGGTGTTAAATCACAACGTCTTCGATGCCATTCAATATCACAATTTCTTGAAATAATCGAATCTCCAAACTTGTCTCGCAACAATTCAATTATTTCATTTGCCGTGGGGCAAGTAGATTAAAAGATAGATCTTAACGAGAGCTAAAATATTGCCCATGGGTGTCAAGGTTGTAGTTCAACTGGAAAGTGTTCTTTTGGATTTTAAAAAAATGGACTTAGCATCATTTTCAAATGTGAACGGAAAGATTATTTTTACTTCAGTTCCTCAACGGTACGTCGGATCGGGAATCGGTCAATGGCAAAAAGAGCTAAAATATTGCTCATGGGTGTCAAGGTCGTAGGTCTACCGGAAAGTGTCGAATACAATAAAAACAAATGACTGATCTTGACACATTACAGATGGCCTAAACGTCATTTTAAAATCATATCATCCCTATTGGTCAATTTGTGTGGGAGGTACCAGAAGGGGTTTAACAAATACACCTATTTTTCGGTAAACAGCAGATTCTTTAAATACATTGCACTTTGCCGAACTATAAACGTTTACGTTCTATTAAATTTTGGTGTGATTTGGTCATTTTGTGCGGCAGGTACAAAAAGGGGCTTGATGATAACGCCCACTTTTCACAGGACTGTACACAGTATAAAATTTCAAGTATTTTTATGCACTTGTATTAAAATTATGAGCAGTTAAATTTTGATGCCAAATGGTCCATTTGTGTAAGAGGTACCAAAAGGGATGTGGCAACTTCGCCCATTTTTCTCGAGGTGATAGCGACTAATAAAATAATACAATGTGGGGAATTTCAGTAGATTCTAATAAGCAGTATAGAAGTTAATAAAGAATCAATATTTCACTAAATATTAACCCTTTGTAGGGGTGGTACTAGAAGGAGTGCCCCAATATTGCCCATCTTCGAACTTAGCTGGAGGTAGAGCAAAATATTAGCGCATACCAAATGTGAAGTCAATCGGATAATTCTTTCGAGAGTTATCGTGCGCCACAGCCAGCAGACAGACACACAGATGGACGGACATTGCTCCAATGGCTTAAAATGGGCCATATTTATACCCTACACCACACTGAGGTACAGGGTATTATAAATTTGTTTCACGGCAGTTGTTTGTAACACCTGAAAATAACACAGCTAGACCCACCTTAAAGTATACCGATCGACTCAGAATCACTAGCTGAGTCGATTTAACGATGTCCGTCCGTCCGTCCGTCTGTCCATGTAAAGTTGTTCGTCGACTACCGGTCGCAATTTCACACCGATCGTTCTGAAATTTTGCAGTTTAGAGTATTTCGCGGCTGTTAAGATCGCTATTGAATTTGGTTGAAATCGGTTCAGATTTAGATATAGCTCCCATATATATCTTTCGTCCGATTTGGCCCTTTAGTCCTATAGAAGCTGTATTTTACATCCGATCGTTTTGAAATTTAGAATGGTAGAGTTTCTTGATCCATAAACCAATATTGCCGAATTTGAACAAAATCGGTTAAGATTTAGCTATAGCTCCCATATATATGTTTCGTCCGATTTGGCCCTTTAGTCCTATAGAAGCTGTATTTTACATCCGATCGTTTTGAAATTTAGAATGGTAGAGTTTCTTGATCCATAAACCAACATTGCGGAATTTGAAGAAAATCGGTTAAGATTTAGCTATAGCTCCCATATATATGTTTCGTCCGATTTTGCTCTTTAGTCCCGTAGAAGCTGTATTTTACATCCAATCATTTTGAAATTTAGAATGGTAGAGTTTCTTGATCCATGAACCAACACTGCCGAATTTGAAGAAAATCGGTTACGATTCAGCTATAGCTCCCTTATATATGTTTCGTCCGATTTGGCCCTTTAGTTCTATAGAAGCTATATTTTACATCCAATCGTTTTGAAATTTAGAATGGTAGAGTTTCTTGATCCATGACCAACATTGCCGAATTTGAAGAAAATCGGTTAAGATTTAGCTATAGCTCCCATATATATGTTTCGTCCGATTTTGCTCTTTAGTCCCGTAGAAGCTGTATTTTACATCCAATCGTTTTGAAATTTAGAATGGTAGAGTTTCTTGATCCATGAACCAACACTACCGAATTTGAAGAAAATCGGTTACGATTCAGCTATAGCTCCCTTATATATGTTTCGTCCGATTTGGCCCTTTAGTTCTATAGAAGCTATATTTTACATCCAATCGTTTTGAAATTTAGAATGGTAGAGTTTCTTGATTCATGAACCAACATTGCCGAATTTGAAGAAAATCGGTAAAGATTTAGCTATAGCTCCCATATATATGTTTCATCCGATTTGGCTCTTTAGATCCAATCGTTTTTATACCCTACACCACACTGTGGTACAGGGTATTATTTAAGTATAAAATGTCCCAAAAGTAAATTTATGTAAACAATTTATACATGCATTACAAAATTTATATATCAGAGTTATTCAATATTACGAGAGTGGTGTAGGGTATTATATAATGGGCACCGCCCGACTTTAGCCTTTCCTTACTGGTTTTAAAATATATGCTTGATTATACTACTATTATACTTTAAATTAAAGGAACTTATGAGGACTACAAATGTTAGTAATGACACTTTTACGTGGAAACACAGTTTAGTAACTGTCGTTTAAACTATTATAAAAAATTTGATTGTTTTTTTAAAAAAAAAAACGTATTTTGTTGGCGTGAAAATTAGAGAAAAATCGCCAAAAATATGTTTGTTCCAATTTTTTAAACATAGCATCCTAAAGAAGAAAACAATGCCTATTTATGCCTATGCATAAATGTAGAAGTTAAAGCACTTTTTGTAGAAATAAGAGAATTTCAACATAAACATGTTTTTATGCCCCCAATATTGTGAACAAGGGTATATATCAATAACCGCGGGCCAAATGTGTAATACATCGATGGAGTGACCTAACAAATATTTAGCGGAAATCCGTTTTAGGCCATTTTAAGTCATTTGGGCAATGTCCGTCAGTCTGTCCGTCTGTCTGTCTGGTTGGTACGCACAGGCTAACGAATTGACTTTAAATTTGTTATGTGCCAATATTTTTCTACCTCAGGGTAAGGTCAAAGATGGACTACGTTAATCGGCTCCTTCGAGTACCTCCCCACGAATGATCAAAATTTAATGAAACATTGATTATCTCCTAACATCTATACTACTACTTTCACAATTCCAAACACCGTATTAATTTCTCAGTCGCTATCATTTTTGGAAAAATGGGCGAAGTTGCTACGGCCCTTTTGGTACCTCCCATACAAATGGAAAAATTTTAAATTTTTCTAATTTTGTAGAGGGTAATGCTTTTACAGTACAGTACAGTTAGTGCCACGCCCCTTTTGGTACCTCCTATACAAATGGACCATTTTGCACAAAGAGTTAACGGCTTATAACTTTGATTCCAGTCAATACAAATACTAAAATTCGGTGGAGTGAAACGGTTTATAACTTCGATTGCTAATACATACACACACTTGTAATTTTGTATAGTGTAATGTTCTTATAACACCCATAGTACATATATTAAAAAATGGGCGTCATTGCCACGCTTCTTATGATACCTCCCAAACAAAATTGACAAAATAAAAAATATGGGCATTTCCGTACGTACGTTCGTACGCTTTTGATGTACAAAATACATAGAAAACAAAAATTTTCCCCGCATTTTTGTTGGTGATTTGATAGCATATTGGTAGCTCTGTGTTAGGTGCAAAAGATGGGTTTCATCGAGTTTTAGTGTTCATAATGATAGCAATAAACATGTGGTCACGAACGTACGCGAAATAGAAGTCAACTTTGGCTGAATCTATGCAAAAATCTGCGAAAAGGAACGGAATATTCTAAAGCTATTAATTTGTTTTAAAAGAGGATTAATGTAGCTTTCTATCGAGTAATTACACAATAAATTATCTCTATTGGTTTTTTTTATAATTGGCTTAGGTGCCGGTCGCGACCGTACGATTTTTACATTTGTTTTAACCGTTATATTAATCGTTAATATAACTTTTTTTTTGTCTCCTTGCATTTTTCTCTTCTTAATTGGTTGTAATAGAGAAATTTTGTAGAAAGATTGCAAGCATAACATATGTTTTTATATGTAAAAAAATTAGATATAAAAACGTCTTTAAAAGTAGCTTAAAATGGACAAAAAATAAAATTTTTCAGTTTTTAGGCAAATTTTCTCATGAAAACAAATGAGATATGCTATGAAACAATTATATTTTAAAAATTTAGACATTTTGTATTCATTTTTTTATAATTATTCACAATAAAATACGATGATTACCAACATTTTATTTTTCGGCCCTGGTTGACCATTCGGCGGAAATGCCCATATAGAAAATTATTTTTTTGAATTTCCTACAATATAGGTCATAATTTATACATTTATCCATAGAAAATAGGCACTGTTTTCTTCCATAGGATGGTAGCTTTCAAAAAATGGGACAAACAAATTTTTGGCGAGACTTCTTCTATTTTTTATGTGTTTTTGTTTTAACGATAGTTACGAAACTTCCGTACGTAGCATTGATGTTTTCAGCATTTATAGCCCTCATAATTTCCTTTAATTTAAATACCCAGAAAAATTTCCCATTACCAAATAACCTGACGGGTAAGCTAAATTCAAAACTAGTAAGTGCTTATTATTTGACCTCCCTTCGAATTATTTTAACATGTATGTACATGTCACTGGAGGAAAGGGCTTCCAATCAAGCATACAAGCAGCTGAAAAATAACCACTTACCTCCACGCTAACGATTATAGTAAAAGTAAGCGTGGACTAACGAAATAATTTTACGAGTGTGTTTGTGTGGTAGTGGATATTTCCGAGTTGCTATTGTTTGTTCACCACCATCAGTGTTGGAATGTGGTGAGAAAGTAGAAGAGCGTAAAATTGGGAAGAGCGTAACATTGGGTAGAGCGTATAATTGGGAAAAATTCATTTGCCGGGAGGTGGGATTGAACTCGCGACCTCATGATTTCGTAGTTCAGCATCACAACCACTGGCCTACCTCGCGATTCATAGACAAATCGCTTAATAATCAAGTATAAAAATATAACCCATCAAAATCTTGGTAAGTAAATGTCGTTACCACATGCATTACCAGGTAATGATATCTCATTATCGCCAGCATTACTTTCGGTAAATAAATAATGGCAAAAATAAGTTATTATTAGTAATCTATTTTGAATTTATAAACTTTTCTTTAAATGATTTAACTGAATACAAACTACAACGTTTATACGTAAATCATTTAAGAAAAAATCATAAATCATTTGAAGATAAGTTTATAAATTTAAATAAGATTTTTCCATGCAGTTTTAGATAAACCGATCTTTTTCATAACATAAAAAAAACTTTGTTTGTTAAAACGCACTTTTTATTTATTGAAGGTTTTTTTTTTCAACTTTTCCTTCTCCAAAAATTTGCATCCTTTGATTATTCTCAATGTTCTTTCCTTTAAAAATACATAACTTCTAGACGTAAGGTTAGTTAAAACCATATCTTTGTAGCCTAACTTAAGCAATAAATGTAAATAAATGTTTTATAAATAAAAAAAAATAAGATTTTCTGACATCGATTACTAGCAATAACTTATTTTTGTCATTATTTTGTTAGACGTTTTTTATTTACCGAAAGTAATGCTGGCGATAATGCGATATCATTACCTGGTAATGCGAGTGGTAATGACATGTACTTACCAAGATTTTGCTGGGTGGTGTATTGGCTTTATCAAACTTATACAACAAAGAATAATTGAAATTTTAGAAAAACGTTTTTATTTTAAAAACTTTACCATAAAAACCAGTAAGGAAAGGCTAAAGTCGGGCGTTGCCGACTATATAATACCCTACACCACTCTCGTAATATTGAATAACTCTGATATATAAATTTTGTAATTCATGTATAAATTGTTTACATAAATTTACTTTTGGAACATTTTATACTTAAATTATACCCTGTACCACAGTGTGGTGTTAGGAATAACAACGATTGGATCTAAAAAGCCAAATCGGATGAAACATATATATGGGAGCTATAGCTAATAACCGATTTTCTTCAAATTCGGTAGTGTTGGTTCATGGACCAAGAAACTCTACCATTCTAAATTTCAACACGATTGGACGTAAAATACAGCTTTTATAGGACTAAAGGGCCAAATCGGACGAAACATATATATGGGAGCTATAGCTAAATCTTAACCGATTTTCTTCAAATTCGGCAATGTTGGTTCATGGATCAAGAAACTCTACCATTCTAAATTTCAAAACAATCGGATGTAAAATACAGCTTCTATAGGACTAAAGGGCCAAATCGGACGAAACATATATATGGGAGCTATAGCTGAATCTGCACCGATTTTCTTCAAATTCGGCAATGTTGGTCCATGGATCAAGAAACTCTACCATTCTAAATTTCAAAACGATTGGATGTAAAATACAGCTTTTATAGGACTAAAGGGCCAAATCGGACGAAACATATATATGGGAGCTATAGCTAAATCTTACCCGATTTTCTTCAAATTTGGCAATGTTGGTTCATGGATCAAGAAACTCCACCATTCTAAATTTCAAAACAATCGGATGTAAAATACAGCTTCTATAGGACTAAAGGGCCAAATCGGACGAAACATAGATATGGGAGCTATAGCTAAATCTTAACCGATTTTCTTCAAATTCGGCAATGTTGGTTCATGGATCAAGAAACTCTACCATTCTACATTTCAAAACAATCGGATGTAAAATACAGCTTCTATAGGACTAAAGGGCCAAATCGGACGAAATATATATATGGGAGCTATATCTAAATCTGAACCGATTTTCTTCAAGTTCGGCAATGTTGGTTCATGGATCAAGAAACTCTACCATTCTAAATTTCAAAACGATCGGATGTAAAATACAGCTTCTATAGGACTAAAGGCCCAAATCGGACGAAACATATATATGGGAGCTATAGCTAAATCTTACCCGATTTTCTTCAAATTTGGCAATGTTGGTTCATGGATCAAGAAACTCTACTATTCTAAATTTCAAAACGATCGGATGTAAAATACAACTTCTATAGAACTAAAGGACCAAATCGGACGAAAGATATATATGGGAGCTATATCTAAATCTGCACCGATTTTCTTCAAATTCGGCAATGTTGGTCCATGGATCAAGAAACTCTACCATTCTAAATTACAAAACGATCGGATGTAAAATACAGCTTCTATAGGACTAAAGGACCAAATCGGACGAAAGATATATATGGGAGCTATATCTAAATCTGAACCGATTTTCTTCAAGTTCGGCAATGTTGGTTCATGGATCAAGAAACTCTACCATTCTAAATTTCAAAACGATCGTATGTAAAATACAGCTTCTATAGGACTAAAGGCCCAAATCGGACGAAACATATATATGGGAGCTATAGCTAAATCTTAACCGATTTTCTTCTAATTCAGCAATGTTGGTTCATGGATCAAGAAACTCTACCATTCTAAATTTCAAAACGATCGGATGTAAAATACAGCTTCTATAGGACTAAAGGGCCAAATCGGACGAAAGATATATATGGGAGCTATATCTAAATCTGAACCGATTTCAACCAAATTCAATAGCGATCTTAACAGCCGCGAAATACTCTAAACTGCAAAATTTCAGAACGATCGGAGTGAAATTGCGACCTGTAGTCGACGAACAACTTTACATGGACGGACGGACGGACGGACATCGTTAAATCGACTCAACTAGTGATTCTGAGTCGATCGGTATACTTTAAGGTTGGTCTAGCTGTGTTATTTTAAGGTGTTACAAACATCTGCCGTGAAACAAACTTATAATACCCTGTACCACAGTGTGGTGTAGGGTATAAAGAATAAAATAATTCTCTTTGTCATTTAAATTACCATCCGAGGTTTCTTCCCTTCAATAATCACAAATCTCGGCCTCTTTTATTCACTGCAGCCGAGGGAACCACTTCTCTACTCAAATCTAAGAAAAGGTTAATAAAACTCGAACGCAATAAACTTACTTGGTTTTTCTTTTTCTCCCGCTCTAGCTCAAAGGCAATCATTTGCTACATTTATGATTTGTTAGCACTTGTAGTAGATCTTCTATTCTCTGAAGTCTACGCGCCTTTTGTTTGCACTTCTCTCACCAAGGTTTTAAGTTTGAAATAGCCGAAAAATGCCCTGTCATTTTTCTTCACATAGTATGATCTTAAAAATGGGAAAACAATCTAAGGCGAGTATTGTGCTACATTTCTGCAGTTAGGTCGGCTAATTTTGGATCGCCCTTCTGGAAGGGAAAGTGAAGAAAATTGTCAAGGAGAATCGACTCATGCCATAAAATTTTTTTCGGAATTTTTGTGCATCAAGCGTGAGGCAACGAAGTTCGTTCCAAAATTGCTGAATTTTGAACAAATAAAAACGTCACATGGGAATCGCTCACGAGATGTTGAATGACGTTAACGACGATCCAGATTTGTTTAAAAGGGTGATAACTGGTAATGAATCATGGCTATATGGTTATGGCATCGACTTTTTTTTTGAAAATTTTGTGCATGAAGCGTGTGGCAGCGATGTTATTTCCAAAATTGCTGAATTTTGAACAAATTAAACCTGAGAATCGCTCAGTAGATGTTGAATAACGTTAAGGATGATCCAGATTTGTTTAAAAAGGGTCATAGCTGGTTATGAATTGTGGCTATATAGTTATGACATCGAATGACCAAAGTCCAATCGTCCCAATGCAGGAGCCAAGGAGATCCAATACAAGAAAAGCACGTCAAGTTCGATCCTATGTGAAGGTTTAGCGCGTAGTGCATCATGAGTTACCGTGGCGTAGTGCATCATGAGTTTTTGGCACATGGTGTTAAGGAGTAATATCTTGAAGATATGCGTTGCTTGCGAGAAGCAATACGAAAAGACGTCCGGAATTGTGGAACATCAATTCAAGGCTTTTGCACCACGATAATACACCTGCTCACTCGTCATTGCTTTTTCGTATTTTTTGACCGAAAATAATACCGTAATCTTGCCTTAAGCACCGTATTCCCCTGATTTCGTCCCCTGCGAAATTTTTCCCGTTCCCTGAATTGAAGTGACCTATGAAAAGATGGCGTTTTGCGACGATTGATAAGATAAAAACCGAATCGCTGAGAGAGCTCTAGGCCATTTTAAAAAGTGCATTTCAGAACTGCTTCGAGGATTGAAAAAACTCCGGCACAAGTGTATTATATCTGAGGAGAAATTCTTTGAAGAGGCCAAAGAGAAAATGATGAATAAATAAATATTTTTTGAGAACATTTTAACTTAAACCGTTTACGTACATATCGATACCTCCATTCTAAACTATGCTGAGTGCAAAAAGGTAGTTTTTCAGGAGAGGCGATCTAAGTTTGATGATTTTTTTTAATTTTGTGTGGAATTCCTTTATAATGCAAATCGAATGACCTGTACTGTTTTGTGAATACCTTTTGATTGGGCTGACGGATAAACACCACATTTTGACTGAATATAATTTGGAATCTTTCGAAATTAAAAATACAATCTCCCTAAAACTATGCTAAGTCGACTTAGCATGTTTTAGAATTGAGGTATCGATATGTAGAAATTACTCATACGCTTTATAGAAAATAATTATCAAGTACATTATTTTCAAGAGTTATATATTTCTTTATATTTAGAACATTAGCAAAAAAAATGTAAATGTGCATTCATTTATTGTATTCTTTATTTGACACATCTGTAGAAATAACTCATACGCTTTATAGTAATACAAGTACAATATACCCTCCACCATGGATTGCATTCAATTTTATTATTGGAAAAATCATTGGATATGGAGCAAATTATATCCAAAGCAATTTTTAGGCCGCAAATTCTTTAGCCGAACTCTTAGAGCTGCATCTACACGGGGACTACAAAAAATAAAGTTTTATTTTATTGAGATGACTTCTTGCCTAAACAGAATATAAACTGTACAGTTTCAGCTAAATTTCTTAGAAAATGTGGTGTTTATGGCTCAAAAAAGCCTTTTTGGGAGCGACATCTATAGGTGTACTATAACAAAATATGAACTGATTAAAAAAATTTTTTACTGCGATGAATTCTTGTCTTAATTTAATTCAAACTTCAAAGATTCAATTAAAATGCTCAGAAAATGGGGTATTTATGGCTAAATACATATATTTTGGAGCGACCTCTATAAAGTGACTATAACAAAATATGAACCGATTTGCAAAATTCTTGCTGTGATGAATTCTTGTCAAACTAGAATACAAACTGCAAAGTTTCGGCTAAATTGCTTTAAAAATGTGCGTATTTTGGAGCGACCTCTATAGGGAAGCTATATCAAAACATTTACCGATATGGCCCATTTGCAAACCCAAACAACCTACAACTATAAGAAATATTTCTACCAAATTTTGATCAACCTAGCTCTATTATTACGGACTGTAGCGTGATTACACAGACAGACGGACGGACAGACGGACATGGCTAAATCGTCTTAGTATTTTACGACGATTGAGAATATATATACTTTATGTGGTCTCAGATCAATATCTAGAGGTGTTACAAACGGAGTGACAAAATGAATATATCACCCATCCTATGGTGGAGGGTATAAAAAATAATATCAAGCATACACTGAAAAAAATTGACATAAAATTAAAGAATGGCTCCAAAGACGCCATTAGTTTTTAAAATAAGTACATTCTGTACTTAAAATATAGATAATTTCAATTATATTAAGTAGTTTACTTAATTTTAAGTAAATTTTCTTAATTTAAGGTACAAAATGTATTTATTTTGAAGACTAAGGACGTCTTTGGAGCATTTCTTTAATTTTATGATAAATTTTTTTTCAGTGTACTCAACAACTACAAAACCCAAGATATTGCAGACTTATTTATTTCTTCATCTTTATAACTTTAGAGTTTGTGAAATGAAATGGACAATGAAAGAGATTGCATTGGTCCTTTTTATTTCCTTCATAAAATGTTTAAAGAAAATAAGTCAATATTTCAATCGAATGGATTGCTATGGTGACACCAGCAAGTGGAAATGACAAAGAAAATATATGTATCATGATAACCTGTATTATTATTATTATTTTCCAACCATTAATAAAACACAAAAAAACATGATTCCATTTCATTTCTTCTACATTCGTTTTGTTTCCTTTTTTGCACCTTTTTTTCATTTATACAAAGAATCACAGCGGCTCTTGTTACGCACTTTCTGAATGTACCTGCACAGGATTCACATTCAAAGTGCGAAAGTAGGAAATGAGGAAAAGTCTCTGGGAAAAAAGGAAAAAGCTAAAAAACATTTTGAATTAAATTAAATGGGCTTTGATAAAAAGCGCAAATAACTGAAGTACAGGAAAATGAAATGAATGCCAGACACAAAACAACACTGAGAAGAGTATGACAAATAAAAAACACAGGGAAAGGAAGAGCCTAACACATACAGGGCCAGAACAAAGAATCCCAAAGCAGGTAAAACATGTTACCCATTTCCAGGGCCATTTCCATTTGCAAACAATGCAGTATGAGAACACCGCCGCCTTCACCATCACAGATTGCCAACACCGAAAGAAGCAACAGCATTTCGTGGAACAAAAAAAAAACGAATTCTTGGCAACGACAATCCGGGAACATATCGAGCGCCGCACAATGTACTCGTATTTGGCACCAGTCATTGTGCAGGACTGGAGTATTGCATGAAATTGATTTCGACAAAAGCGAAAAAGCCGTGACACATCCTGCAAATGGTGATGTACAATTTTCAGGATATTTGTCATATGTCGTTTTATTATTATCGACTCGTTTTTCTGTTGTTTTGTTCAGTGCTCCGATTTCCTGTGCTTTGTGTGCGCCGCCATTGCATTGAAATAAACCAATTCAGCAGAAGGCAAATAAGATGGATGATAATTAGACAGACAGTCATGCTGCTAAAAGGTTTTTTACCTTTTTAACAATTTTGAAATCATGCTGGCTCCTGAGCGTGCCATCCTTCCGCCTGTGGTGCACCAAAGTGGTAGATATAGATGGACCTGGGGGATACCGTCATACCGGACGAAGTTGGAACCCGAAAAATATAACCAAAAACGTATTGTGTCTGTAACATTGTTAAGGTTATGATAAATTATCATTTTGGCAATAGCGGAAAGAGGGAGAGGAAACGGATATACAAAACGATAACACACACACATACACATAGAAAAAAATCACTGATGATATAACTGCTATTTTTTCGAATGAAAGCAAAAACAGTAGTTTTTGTCTGATTTCTGACCAAGAGACTGATATTGAATGTATAAGAGCTGTGCTCAGCGGAAACTTCGGTGAAATAAAGTGAAAAACGCGGAAATTAACAAAAGAGGAAAGGTTCAACCCTCGACCACCACCAACTCCCAACTAGGCAATTGACACCGGGGTAATGGAAGTCAGGACTCCTTCCCGGGGGGCAGCGGATGCTGTTCTTCTTTTGTTTCATTTGAATTGCCATTGATATGATACATTTACGTTTCCTTTTGGTTCCGAAACATTGAAAACAATGAAAGCTTTGTCCCCGGAACGACTCTTCTCTTCGTACACGCATACATATGTAGTTTTATTTTTTTTTTGTTAGCCATCCCCTCGTAATGGATTCGCTCAACTAACCCCTATTAGAAAAAATAACAAACAACAAAATGTTACACGAAACTGTTGTCCATTTTCGCCTGTAGCAGATGGAATTCTTCTGAAAAAAATTCAGTCTATCGGAAAGGTTAATATTCTTTGCCGGTTGAACCATATAGAGGAGCCACACAAGCATAGCCAAATATTAATATTATTTTGACTCTCTGACCGAAAGAGGTCATTGATATGCTATGCCTTAGGAATCATATGTACCGGAAAAATCCTAACGTATAGAATTTCAACAGTTTAATGTGTAAGAAAAATTGCAAGGTTTAAGAAAGTGAGTTGGGGAAAGGTCGTTGAAAGAAAAACGAGTATATGTATTTAATAGAAAATCAATGCGCTCATAGAAACGTATGACCAATTTTAATTAATAATATTGCTAACATGGCAATCATTATTACCCCCTGGAAACAATTTATGAATGCTTTATCAGTCGCTCATGTATCCCCAATCGATGGATGGATATCAAAGTGGTATTCATACCTAAAGTGAGAAGATATAGCAGACTATGCCAAAGGACTTCAGGCCAATTAGACTATCCTCTTTCCTACTGAAAGATCTGTAAAGACTTTTGGATTATTTCATTACAGAATAGCTGGTTACAAAACTCATGCATACTTACAACAAGGGAAAGTCCACAGAATATGTACTGCACGATCTTGTGGACACTATCGAATCGTCCCTACATTTCAATATATTCACTATGGCCGCCTATCATGATAAAGAGCCTTTAACAACATTCACTCTGATAGTAATTGCGGTGTTGTCAAATTTAAGGGTGAACTCTAGCTTTATTAGACTAATTCAAAGCCTGCTAAACAGAAGACGCATAACAGCAAGCCTTGGGTTTACAACTCTAACAAGGTTTTTGAACAGAGGGACCCAGAAAAAGTAGTACCATCTGCAATAATTTGGAAACTAGCGTTCAATGGAATCCTGTTAGATCTAGGACGGTGTGGCTGCAAAGTTGTGGCACAACTGGAAAATTCCTCGACGTCCTTAGAACAAATTGACTGGATGGGCTAGAAGCAGCGGGCATTAGAGAATTGGTTCTCTTTACTATGAAGATTAAGGTCCCACATTTGTTTTTGATTACACTACGCAACAAAAAAAAATTTTTTGTGTCCTAGAACTAAAAATTATTTTTTTGTATAGATTGTGGCATACTGTTATATAAAATCGAAACGAAAATTTTTTTTACGGATATTTTTTTTTTTTTTTAAAATTTATTAAAAATGCTATTATCGTCGAAGGTACCCTTAGTATTTGCACTATAATTTTTGGAGTATATGGCCGATCAGGTCGACTTATGCGTTAAATTGAAGCTATTAATATGGGCTACCAATGTTGAAAATAAATCTTTCACTTCGAAGCAGTGGTTCAGTAACATTCATTAAACAAATCGGAAAAAGTAGATTTTTTCAAAAAAAAAATAAGAAATCCTGGGACAAAAAAAACATAAAAAATAGAAAACAAATCGAAAAAAAAATTATTTTATTTTTTAAAAATTTGCATCCTAGCGAAATAAATAATGCCTAGCGATGACTTCTGACTCAAACTTGAATCGCTCAGAGTTGAGTACTCAGTTGAACTTGATGATGTTTCCGTTATTAGGCTGTTAGCTATACGAGTACTTGGACACTTCCTTCTCCAATCTGTTTATTTAGACAAAAATGGCAGTCCGTATCGTTAATGAATGGTTGTCTCCAAAACATTGACATTCCAAATTGCACGTAAAGTCTAAAATTAAAACTTTTTATTCCACAAACAATTGTAATACATTAATTTTAAAGTACTTGCCGCATTCTTCCACTACTCCATCGAGTAAGATTTACATGGCACGAATTACACAAAATACAAGGTGTCCACGGTTCGTTCATATTTTTAACTCGTATACCAAAATATTGCACATGTATTTCTTCTATTATTTTACTAAATGCACGTCGATTTTTTCTAATTTCATATTTTCCGCAGATGTAGCAAAAATTGTCGGTATCATTTACAAATTGAAAAGTTCTTTGCCTTTTACTCATACTTCGAAATATATCTTTATAATATTTTTTCAGAAAATCGACTAATCTCTTTAAGGCGCTGAATTGCACTAATTTATTAATAAGAAATTACATTCATAAATTCATAAGTTGCAGTACCTGTAGCTGGCATATAGTTTGCTTCGAACGTAGAAACCCAATATTTTCAAGACTGCCGCGTACTACTTTGTATTGCGTACATATAATTTTACTATCTGTATATACAACTGGGATGTCCATGCCTCTAAAAGGCGTAACTGAATGGAAACCTCATAAATAAAAACCACAAATATTGTTGAATGACCCTCTATCTGTGCAGATCTCATCCAATATAGCTCTCACATTGCATATCATGTTTTATGGATGGTTACGAACGGCCATAAAACCTCGTCCTCTCTATAATTTTATAATGTCTGACATCAATCCTCATAAATTAAAATGTAAGTGCAATGTCTCTTATATGTCTCTTTTACATATGCCGAATTCAATATACGCAAAAACATCATTTAAAACATTTACAATATGGCTCATAACTTTTACAAATAGACATTGTTTTCTTCTTTAGCAGGCTGGCTTTTTAAAAATGTAATAAAATCATTTTTTTGATTTTTTTATGTTTTTTTTTGTACCAGGAAAAAGTGTTTTTTTTTAAAAAAATCATTTTTTTTCTCATATTTTTGACGACTGTTACTAAACCAAAGCGATATTTGCAGCATATGTAGCCCTCATAATTCCCTTTAATTTGAGGCATAACAGGGCTCAATCAGGTTTATACTTGAAAAATTGTCCAAATACTAAATGTACTTTCCATGAAAGCTGGAATTTTAAAAAAGAAATTTAAAAAAAATTACCATAAACAATTTTTTTCATATTTTTTTCGTGTTTGTGACACCTAGTTGCACCAGAAACTGTTATCCACTTCCCTTGGACAAAAACTTTGTTGCATAGTGTTACTTTTAATTTAAATCAAGTCCAGCGTATCTCTCCTTCTAAGGCGGTTATGACCTTCAAAATTTAGTAATACTCGAGTCAGGATGTTTGGATGATTCAATAGTTTGCCCACGTAACTCCGGCAATATTTTTCAATTTCCTCTTTTACTGTTGGCATGTTGAGATCCTTATGGATGTTAGCGTTTCTTATATACCATGGTGCACCTGTAATTAACGAAGAATATTCGATTGTCTTCTTTGTAATTTGCATACATTTGATCCATTTGTGTGGGAGGTACTGGGAAGTACTGGGAGCTACCAAAAGGGGCGGGCCCACGTCCCCGATTTTTGTCAAACTGATATCGACAGATAAACTATTTCTATGTGCAGAATTACAGATGATTCGGCGAATCAATATTTCACTAAAATGTAACCCTTTGTAAAGGAGGTACTAGAAGGAGTGGACCTATATGGTCCATATTCGAACTTAGCCTGAGATAAAAAACTCCTTTCGATAGTTATCGTGCGCTTCAGCCAGACAGACGGACGGATATTGCTCAAATCACTTAAAATGTCCTAAAACGGATTTTCGCCGAACATACTTGGGGACTTAGGTTGCTCCTTCGATGTGTTACACTTTTGGCTCATAGCTAATTATATATACCCCCACTCTCTAAGGTGAGGGGATAATAATTCTAAATAGGAAATTGTTATTCAGACGTAATGTACTGGAACGTGTAAGGAAAGCCAAGTATTATATTCCTGCAGGAAAGCGTACTCTATCTACTGCCCTTTGATATCGTCCCAACATAGCTATCGACCGACGGAATGTAAGGCTGTCATCAATTCTCTGGAGGCAACATCCCTAAATTCACAATCAGGGAACCCGAAGAACTTCAAAGCTGATGAACTTGCTTGCTTGTGGCCTTCGGTAGCTCAGTGGTTAGTGAACTAGACTTGGATTCCGAAGGTGCTGGGTTCAATGTCCAGCCAGGGCACTGCGAAAATTTAACATCTTCATTTCTTGTTTTCATTATCACTGAGTTTCTGCAGCTAAAAATAACTCACCGATCGCACTACCACTACAACAATATCTGATCACCCAAGTCAACAGGGAAGCTAAAAATAGACATAACACCATGACGAATATTAACAGAAATGCAGCGCTTATAGTGGAGAATAGAAACAGTAACACTCAAATAACATCCATTCCCTGAAATTAACAGACATATGCTAATTTGAGTAGATGAAAAACAACATAAGGAGCCCGTGATAATCGCATATATACCGGAGTGAAGTTTGCAATAGAAAAAGTAAACAATTTTTAGTCGAGAAAACCGACTAAACCCTCACTTTGTAAGTAATGTAATATGGAATATTACACTACTTAATCTGTCAATTTGAGTGGGAGGTACCAGAAGGGGTTTATCAAATATACTTATTTTTCCCTGAACAGTAGATACTTTAAATACATTGCACTGTGCCGAGTTATAAGCGTTCATGTGCACTAGTATATTAACGCTATGAGCTATTCAAATTTGGTATAATTTGACCATTTTGTGTGGGAGGTACAAAAAGGGGTGTGGTGGTGACGCCCATATTTCACAGCACTATAGGTACTTTAAAAGCGTTACACTGTGCAAAATTTTGTACGATTTTCGTGCATTGGTACTCACGCTACAAGCTTTTAACTTTTTGTACGAAATGGTAAATTTGTGTGGGAGGTACCAAAAGACAATCGGTTACTCCTTTCGAGAGTTATCGTGCGCCCCAGCCAGACAGACAGACGAACGGACATTGCTCAAATGACTTAAAATGGCCCAAAACGGATTTACACCGAACATACTTGGGCCCATGTGTATGTACCAAATGATATATACCCTCGTCACACTAAAGTGAGGGTATAAATATACTTAAGGAATATCAAACAACGTCCCAAGCTGCTACAACAAGAACAACTTGCTTTGAAAGGGACAGCATTATAAATTGTCGAATGTAAGGCTTGGCATAGGCTGGATGCTATTATTCAGCTCAATCGGCACCTGTAGGGTAGCTAGACAAATCTTGTAACCTGACGATATTTAATACATTTCGTGTGTGAATAGTTTTCCCCATACTCAGATAACGAACAACATAATACAGGGTGGCGCAGAATGAGCTATATGGTCTGAATTCTTTACAACCTTTTTAATTATTATTCTTTCTTTGTTTTTTTTTCAGCATTTTGTGAAGGAGACTTGGGGAATTAAGTATGAATCGAACAACGTACAAAAATAATAAAATTTTTGCGAAATTTTTCGTTTGTTTCATATCCCCCACTTCTTTAAAAAGTTATAATACAGGGTGGCGCAGAATGAGCTATATGGTTGAAATTTTTTATAACTTTTTTAATTATTATTCTTTCTTTGCTTTTTTCCAGCATTTTGTGAAGGAGGCTTGGGGAATTAATTATGAATCGAACAAAGTACAAAAATAATTGAATTTTTCCGCAATTTTGCGAAAAGTTATGGAAAATATGCTAAAAATAGCACTTAAGAGCGAAGCAGAATATAACATCACTTACAGGACATCATTTCTCAAAGCTAATTGCTAAAAATTACCCAATAATATACTGTATTTAAAAACCAGTAAGGAAAGGCTAAAGTCGGGCGGGCCGACTCTATATTACCCTACACCACTCTCGTAATATTGAATAACTCTGATATATAAATTTTGTAATTCATGTATAAATTGTTTACATAAATTTACTTTTGGTACATTTTATACTTAAATAATACCCTGTACCACAGTGTGGTGTAGGGTATAAAAACGATTGGATCTAAAGAGCCAAATCGGATGAAACATATATATGGGAGCTATAGCTAAATCTTTACCGATTTTCTTCAAATTCGGCAATGTTGGTTCATGAATCAAGAAACTCTACCATTCTAAATTTCAAAACGATTGGATGTAAAATATACCTTCTATAGAACTAAAGGGCCAAATCCGACGAAACATATATATGGGAGCTATAGCTAAATCTTAACCGATTTTCTTCAAATTCGGTAGTGTTGGTTCATGGATCAAGAAACTCTACCATTCTAAATTTCAAAACGATTGGATGTAAAATACAGCTTTTATAGGACTAAATGGCCAAATCGGACGAAACATATATATGGGAGCTATAGCTAAATCTTAACCGATTTTTTCAAATTCGGCAGTGTTGGTTCATGGATCAAGAAACTCTACCATTCTAAATTTCAAAATGATTGGATGTAAAATACAGCTTCTACAGGACTAAAGGGCCAAATCGGACGAAACATGTATATGGGAGCTATAGCTAAATCTTAACCGATTTTCTTCAAATTCGGCAGTGTTGGTTCATGGATCAAGAAACTCTAACATTCTAAATTTCAAAATGATTGGATGTAAAATACAGCTTCTACAGGACTAAAGAGCCAAATCGGACGAAAGATATATATGGGAGCTATATCTAAATCTGAACCGATTTCAACCAAATTCAATAGCGATCTTAACAGCCACGAAATACTCTAAACTGCAAGATTTCAAAACGATCGGAGTGAAATTGCGACCTGTACTCGACGAACAACTTTACATGGACAGACGGACGGACGGACGGACGGACATCGTTAAATCGACTCAGCTAGTGATTTTGAGTCGATCGGTATACTTTAAGGTGGGTCTAGCTGTGTTATTTTAAGGTGTTACAAAAATCTGCCGTGAAACAAACTTATAATACCCTGTACCACAGTGTGGTGTAGGGTATAAACAATTATGATGTCATCCAACCAGGACATGGGCATCTAAGTGAAGACCAAATCCGAAACGAAATCCAAGGCCGAAGCGAAGACGACAACCGAAGGGAAGACCAAGAGTGAAGAGTGAACCAAGACCAAACCCGACCCTGTACCTGACGTTCCAAACCACAACGGATAGAAGCAACCAAAACCGATTTTGACTTCAGAAGGTTATGTGGAGTCCAACGACTTCTGCGGGAGCAGTCGTGATGAGGAAGAAGTGGAAAGCATTGAGCACCTGCTTTGCTCCTGTCCCTTATTAAGTAAACGTCGTCTGGATTTGCTGGGGTCGGCCTTTCTAGAATGTCTGACAGATCTCTCCGATACTGATACTCATACTATTGATAACTTTGTTTTTATCAAAGAGGCTTGTTTCGTTAGGGGCATTTGTTACCGTGGTACCACAGCTTGCAAAGCTGACTGCCACACTAACCTAAACCCATTGCTTGCATGGCGTATGATTTTTTTCCTTTTATTATTCCATTAGCTGTACAATAAAAATTATAAAAATACATGAAATAAATACAGAGTACGGGATTTTTCAGCTCATTGATTTGGGACTCAATGCTGAGAATTGGACGTGAGAGTAGCTCCAAAAATAGGAACTTCTGCATCATTCGGTTTGTCAATTAATAATTTAATAGCCATAAAAATTTTTTTGCTCAAGGTGTATTTTTTCTAAATTTTAACACAGTTATATCTCGGTATACCGTACGGGATATCTCTTTTGTGTCTGAAGCATTGGTAGCACTTTTTTCTGGTAGGTTTGTTCAGAATTTGTTTCTCTTATTTAATATCTACAACTTTGCTTCAGACACAAAAGAGATATTCCGTACGGTATACCGAGATATAACCGTGTTAAAATATAAAAAAAAGTGATAAAAATCAACCTTGAGCAAAAAAATCTTATGGTCATTTAATTATTAATTAAGCTATCTTGACTAAACGAGTGATGCAGAAGTTCTTATTTTTGGGGCTACTTTCACCTACAATTTTCAGAATTGTGTCCCGTAATCATGAGTTGTATTATGATATTAAATTTGAACATAGGACGTCAATAAACTCTTTCCAACTGTTTCGATCGCTAGCCATGGCCTTGACCTGACTCCATGACATGTTATTGGATTTGCATTCCTTCTTAATCATTCTCACCCATGTGCTACGCGGCCTGCGGTCGCCGATGACCTTGCGGGTTCCAGTCTAGCGCTTGTTTTGCACTGTCATCATTTGGTCTTCTAAGTATGTGACGATCCATTCGATATTCGATATTCTGTTGGGCCAACAGACGCGAAAAATTTGTCTGAGGCAGCGATTGACAAATGTTTGTAGCTTCTTTTGATTTAATACTAATACTTTTAAGAATTTTCAATAATTTTATTATACGTGAATAATTGTTTTTATTTGTAACACCAATTTGTGTTATTTTTTAGAAAACTCAGTTTCACAAATTTTGTCACCTGAATTATACATATAAAGGGTTTTCCAACAAGAGGTGTAATTTTGGTATTCAAAGAAAAATGTCATTTTTTGAGATAAATGATCGGATGTTTATTTCATAATAAAGAGGAAGGTATGCCGTTAATAATGAAAAACAACGTCAGCCAAATGGCCACCACAGGACCATATCCTTTTCATGAAATTTTCCATAACCAAATCGCAAAGTGGCTGCCCTATGTTCTCGATAGCCTCACGAATTCTATCTTTGAGGTCTTGAATCGACGCTGGGCTGTTGGCGTAGACCTTATCTTTCACGTGGCCCCAAAGGAAGAAGTCGCAAGGTGTTAAATCACAAGATCTCGGAGGCCAATTGTGATCACCTCTTTGAGAGATAACACGGTAAGTATATATGGCTGATATAAATATATTGGGAGATCCATTTCGAGGTTCCCTACTTTTTTTAAGAAAAAACAGAGAAAATTCAAATTGAATTGGGAATGTTTATTATCATTTGAAAGAACATTCTTTGGCATTTATTTTTTGAATATTATGTCTATCAAATGTTGGTCGCGGCTACGTCTCAGATGGTCCATCCGTTGAGTCCAATTTTCGATGACTCGATTGTCGTGACCATAAGTTGAGCGAAGTGCACGAAACACATTCCTCACAGAACGTGAATTTTCGTAATAAAGTTGAACGATTTTTAAACGTTGTTCAGGCGTAAGTCTTTCCATGATGAAATGCCAAACAATACTTAACAAAAATAACATGACAGCATGACACGACCTACACGTGATCTGTCAAAATAAGGCTATTGAAAAAAGTATCTCTACTTGGATCACCCGTTATAAGAAAACTTTGCATTATATAATACATAATAGAGGCAAAGATGGTTTAGAGCCAGGAGAACATCCTAGTGACAAATCAATAAGGCGGATATATCTACATCTAGGTTTGTCCATTGAAACTTCACACATCCGAAATGATTGGATTTAAAAGAGATTTTATATAGTGCTACGTAAGAGCCCAAATCGAAACGAACATATAAATGGGCGATACATCTAAATCTGAACCGACTGTTTTGAAATTAAACTGCATCTCAGCTTAGTTCAAAGGTTGCCTTTGTTTCGAATTTTATAAAAACTAGTTATGGCTTATATAGTGCTTAGATGTCAAATAGGATGTTCATATATATGGGGGCTATATCAATATTTAAACCCATTTTGACCAATTTCAATAGGCTTCGTACCTGATTCAACAAAATTATACATGCCAAGTTTCATAAAGATCGGAGGAAATGTACGATCTGTTCTTTGCTAAGCACAGGTGTTTGGATCAGCCAGGGAATCTGAGTACTTATTTAAGGAACCCGATCGGTTGAAATTTCCAGTCTCTGTGGTGTTGAGAAGTCAAATCCGACAGATGCTATATATGGCGGCTAGGGCGGGTCGATTTAAAAATCACCCATTGCTCAGTGAAAATCGTATTCTAGGGATCAAAATAAGAAACTTTGCCGATGGAACCATACCTCTAAAACGAATTCTGATGTCCCGGAAAAAATCCCACTTGGACCCATTTAGAGTGCTCCAATCGAGTCCAAATGTATGACCGACCCCCACTCAGTGAAGTGCTCAGTGAAAATCGTATTCTAGGGATCAAAATAAGAAACTTTGCCGAAGGAACCATACCTCTAAAACGAATTCTGATGTCCCGGAAAAAATCCCACTTTGACCCAATTAGAGTGCTCCATTTGGACTCGATTGGAGCACTCTAAATGGGTCAAAGTGGGATTTTTCAAAATTTTCCCCTACCCAAAAGCTCGACCCAAATTCCGGGACATCAGAATTCGTTTTAGAGGTATGGTTCCTTCGGCAAAGTTTCTTATTTTGATCCCTAGAATACGATTTTCACTGAGCAATGGCGACTTTTTTTGCCTCCCCACAAATCGACCCGGCCTAATTTAGGCCATACCAAAAAATGGACGGATATTGCCCATTTTTAATGCCAAGTTACCTGCAGCTACAAGAAGTATCTGTACCAAATCAAAGTCGTCTACCTCAGATAGATGCGTGATTACAACAGACGGACATGACTAAATTGACTTTTACGACGATTATGAACATACTTGTATGTAAATACTTCATTGGCTCCCTAATCAATATTTAGAGATGTTACAAAAGGAGTGATCAAATGAATATGGTATATTTATGTTTATATTAAATTTTCCGTAAATCAATTCTATTCTTGCTATTTATTTTTTTTTTTTTTGGTATTCGTCCTTTGTTCTTTATTAAGTTTTTTAAACATTTTGAGTAATTGAGCTCGAGGTTTGTACGAGTATGTTGATTATACATTGTTCCGAGCACTACTAAAATCCATTATTGAACAGATCATAATTGAAGGTATTAAGATAAGTTTAGCCTTGGTTAAGGGGTTGGTTGGTTGGATGGATCCTGTTGGTTTGGGTTGGTAGTACGCCCCCTGAATTGCTGCTTCCAAACAGCTACGACGATATTGTTGTCTAGTCTGTACAAATAATATCTCTATTTCGTAAATGTCATATGAAATATTACATTACACTAATAACTTCCTATTGCAAATACTGATGATTTAATATGTCGTAATTAAATCCTTAATTTATATGTCTTTCATCACTTCTCAGAAATTGTGCTGTGGCTTTGTCATAGTTATATTTTTTAATACGTTTGCATTTTTTTCAATTCCATTCGTACTTATGTCATAATACAATCAATTTCGTGATTAATTTGTCTTTCTCAGAGATTATAGCGATAAGTACTCCAGTGCGTATAATAATTTTAATGTTATTCCCCTTAAAGCTTCAGAGCGGTCGAACAAACAGTGCTATTGACATAAAGTAAACCGCAAGTTAAAGGAAAATAATCCATCTTGTTTAGTTTTAAGCCAACGCTATTATTAACTGTTCACTTAATGCCCATTTTTTGCCTTTGGAAAGGCATACATAATTATTTTACTGGACTGCGAAGAAGACGAGTCACTTTCATTTGTTTATCTCATTATATGTCATTGCAATTATTGTGGTCTAGTCGAAATATGAAAATCTGCGAAAAAAAAAAACTCTTAAGTGATTAGTTATTAGGGGATTATATTCAAATTTTTGTTTGTTTTAATTTTGCGAATATTCCCCCTCCCCCTCTTTACATAAATCTATGGAAATGGCATTAATGAGAAATTCTAAAACTCAGCATTGCCAACCACTTGATGACAGGCAGCAGCAGCAATATTTGCAGCATCAGCTTAAATAATATTGATTATATGTTAGAAAGGCACGGCACGGCACGGCACAATCTTCATTCATTCATTTATTCATTGGCGGATTATAGTTTAAATATTCAAAATTGATTTCCGGTTTTCGTTTACGTTCAATTTAATTGTATTCCGAGCACTACTAAAAGCCATTATTAAACAGATCATAATTGAAGGTATTAAGATAAGTTTAGCCTTGGTTAGTGGGTTGTTTGCTCGGTTGGATGGATCCTGTTGGGTTGGGTTGTTAGTACTCACCCTGAATTGCTGCTTCCAATCAGCTACGACAATATTGTTGTTGACGTTATTATTGATGAGATGCAAATGCCGCTGCGAATATGGATGTGGATGGCGAAAATGATATTCAATCGGTTTGATTAAAATGATACACCTATTGTTAGTTATGAATGCAAATCATTTCGTTGGAATATTTCCAAAAACCATAGCTGCAATAAGAAATGAAAGCAAAAAAAGAAATCTTGTTAGTATCGGGTATATACATGGAAT
The DNA here is from genome assembly GCA_963930755.1 of Eudasyphora cyanicolor. Classification (NCBI taxonomy): domain Eukaryota; kingdom Metazoa; phylum Arthropoda; class Insecta; order Diptera; family Muscidae; genus Eudasyphora; species Eudasyphora cyanicolor. The sequence continues at coordinate 64,532,438 of OZ005737.1, forward strand.
TCGATGGAAGTAATTTTATACAGATGAATACATGGGCATATAATAAACGTTTTTGAATGTATTTCATTTAAGGGAACAAAAAATTAATATACGAGTAGAGGCATTTTTCACAAATAATAGAAAAAAAGTACGAACGTTTTTAATGAAATGTATACATATTTTTAAAAAATAAACTCATGATTGAAGTAATCGTTCGTTATTGATAACGCAAGAAAAAATTTAACGTTTCATTAAATGTTATATTTAAGCAAAATCGTACGTTCAAGGGAGCGTATGAGTAGTAGTAATTATGCAATACACTGAAGGGAGCGTATGAGTAATAATTACTATAATTATACGCTACACCACACTAATACTATTATATACCAATAAGTTAAATAAAATATGTAAGTTAAGGAGACATCTAAGATCCTGTACATGTTTGAAGTAGATCCGTTTCAGGCCATTTAAAGTTTACTCTAAAATGGGATATTTCGAAATTACTGAACATAAATCGTTCGATTCATAACCGGTCTATCATTGGGCTACATGGCCTCAAACTCGTATATTGTTTAACTTGAAATATATTTATATTTTACTAACAATAAAAAATATATCTCATGGAACATATTAGCTATGAAAAAGATTTTAATTCAAATATATAAAGAATGTACACTAGTGCGTATGATTTACATTAAATTTTGAAGTGAATACTCTAAGAAACTACTAACTTCTAAACAAATAACTATATTTGAATATAAAACCAAAGACAATCTTGTAAATATCCTTAACGAATGTTTTCCTTCATCAATTTCTAACTAGTATTTTTGCAAAACAAATATACTCGTACATATATGCAAAGCCATAGACAAAATTCTTACATAAACCAAAGTGACTTTTCTGAAGTATAACAAATATTATACAATATAGGCTCACGTAGCCCTACCCTTAAATCCTTCTGGCTAGTGTCATTAATCTACTCTTTGATTTCCAAGACAATCCTGGTACTTAAACGTAAATAGCCCAAAATTCCCCCAATATTGTTGATACACATGAGTGAGAGTAATTCAACGACACACAATTGAAAAAATATACACATATATTTTGTATTAGATTATATCCTTAAAGAGGTGAGGAGCAATAGACTGACCTTAGCGGACAGACAATGCAAACATTGTGTCAGCCTATGAGGATGATTTACGAGGTAGGCTTAAAGGAGACGATGTTACTAAAGATATCAAATATATCATTTTGGGTGTGTGAGCGTGTGTGCATGTAGGTTTTATGTGTAACTGTGTGTGAGAATTTGGTCAATCAAAAGATTTGACGAATGTCCACCACAAAATAAATAGGCTCTTGGAAAGAAAACCCCAGAAAGGCAATCAAAAAGACAAACTGTCAGACACAAACGCAAGTTTGTGTGTATTGTATACTCGTATATCGACGCCCACAAAAATATTTGTGGGATATAAATAAGATTAGCTAAATTCCTTTTATTACCAATGAACAGTGGGTCAGAATTAAAAAAAAATATGAATATAATTACCAAGAAATAGAAAACATTCTGATTTAAATCTCCGAATTTTTCCCAATTATTCAAAATGAACATACACCAAAGGCATGAAGATAAGTCAAACTGATATTTATTTCTAAGGTGGGAAAGCGGACAGCATAACCAAGTGGATAGGTAAAATGCTCAAAAGCAGAATAATAAACTCAACTATGGGCAATGGTTCGACAAGAAAGCGAGTTACGAGAGCTACTCCGCAAGGGGAGTGATCTCCCCGACATTATGGACTCTAGTGATAAACTAAATCCTTAAAGATCTCGACAAAACAGGTATCAAGATCACAGCGGACAATGAGGCGATTTTGATCATAGACACATTTGTGCCAACAGTCAGCTAGATCATTGAAAGTTCACTAAAAAGATGATCACGTTGGTCAACAAATAAGGATGAGCCCAACGAAAACTGAACGAGTCCTATTCCGAATTTCCAACTACCTAGAGCAAAGTACTTCAACTGTCGAAATAAACGAAGTACAAGGCATCACCATAGACTCCAAGCTATACTAGAAAAGGGATATGAAAGAAAGGGGAAAGAAAGAGCTATTCACCTTCTAGGCCCGCAACAAAATGTTCAATTGAAAATGGTTTGCAACCGAAAATGATACACTGAGCAATTATAAGATCAATTCTCTCCTAGGGATCAGTGGTATGGTGGGAAAAGGTAAGGAAGAATTCACATCTAGCCAAATGGCATAGAATGATATGCGTTGGTATATCAGGCGCCTCCAGATCTGCTCCTCAAATGGTAATGGTGGCAGTACTGAACCTTCATTCAATCTGACTATATACAGCAATTATAAGACCAATACTCTCCTAGGGATCAGTGGTATAGTGAGAATAGGTAAGGAAGAAATCACATCTAGCCAACGTGCATAGAATGATATGCGTTGGATCTGCTCCTCAAATGGTAATAGTGGCAATATTGAACCTTCACTCAATCTATGTATACATCAACGAAAGCTGTCCTTCGGCTAGGGGAATCCGGAATGTCAATCAACACTATACACGGACATGGGTCAGTCCTAGAAAGCATAGGCATAATTGAAAAACTAAACAGGCCAAAAATTAGCGACGAAAAGCTTAAAGTATTGATATCTAGCCGTGAAGATTGAGCATCAGATATATGTAGTCATAGTAGCCCATGAAATCTAAATCTTCACGGACGGATCAAAAATGGATATGGAGATACTCCGAAAACTTTAATTTCAGAATCTCCACCCGACTCCCAGAGGTGTGTACGGTCTTCCAGGCAGAGATTTGTGCCATAGCAACGTACAAGTCAACGAATTAGCAGATGAGTGTGCCAGGATAGGCTCCTGTGCGCAAGAAGAAAACGCGGCCTTAGGTTAGGTTAGGTTGTCGATAATGACACTCTGTCCGTGGCCATTTTCTGACCATAGTGACAGTTCCCTAAGTCAAAAATATAGCAGCCATTCGCTGAACCATGTTTAGTATCGCACAGATTTTGGATTTCTGTCGTCAGAACCCGTGCAATAAACTATGCACGGGTTCTGACGCCAGCGTTTTTCTATTTCCCTTTTATAGGCATGAAAAGAACTAGTTCCGTCTTGGTCGGGTTAACAACAATACCATTACCGGAAGCCCACCTTGCGGTTGTATGAAGGGGCTGCTCTAGAATGTCTCTGAGGGTATCCCGAAACTTCCCTCTTATAGCTATTGCCTATCATCAGCATATGCAACAACTCTGATACCCATCATCCCCAGAGAAAGCAAAATATTTTTCATGGAGAAATTCCATAGAAGAGAAGACAGATCAGCCCCTTGGAGCGTTCCCCTGCTGACACTTGACCCTAAGCAACCTGAAATTAGTCTCCTAATTAGAATATTATGAATGAACCTACATATACTACTATCAACCCCCAGGTCTTCGTGCAAAATTATAGCGGCTGGATTTATATTATTGAAGGCCCCCTCTATATCTTAGAAAGCTAATATAGTATATTCCTTAACATAGAGGGATCATTCAATATACTGACTAGATCATGCAGGGCGGTAAGTTCGGTAGCGCCGAATTTTATATACCCTCCATCATGGATTGCATTAAATTCCATAACCGGAAACAACTTTGGAAACGAAGAAAATCACGAAAGGATATTTTTCCTCTATGTTTTAGCAAATTATTAAAAAACAACTCTGCAAATGTTTAGCAAAATTCTTCAGAAAATACGATAAGCAAAAAGAACCAATGACATTTAAGATCGACCTCTATATGGGGACTATATCAAATCATTCATCGATATAAATCTTTTGCACAAACTGCATAATGGTTTAAATTAGTATAGTTGAGAGCGACACGTTTTAGCTAAATTGCTTAGAAAGTGTTGTATTTATGGCTTAAATAAGCGTTTTTTTTTTTATCAACCACTATAGGGTGACTACAACAAATTGAGAACCGATTTTTAAAATACTTGCTGTGATAAATTCTTGTCATAATAGTATACAACCCGCAAAGTTTCAGCTATATGGTTTTAAAAATGTGGTATCTATGGCTTAAAAAGCATAATAGGGGGCGACCTCTATACGGGAGGTACATCAAGCATTGGCCAATATGGCCCATTTGCAATCTCAAACGACCTGCTACTATAAAAAGTATTTGTACCAATTTTCATCAAACAATCGCTACTATTCGCGTGATTTCCACAGACAGACTACCAGACAGATGGACATGGTTAAATCGTCTTAGAATTATATGGTCTCAGATCAATATTTCAAGGTGTTGCAAACGAAATAACTAAGAAAGTATACCCCCTTCCTGCGTTGGAGGGTATAAAAATAAAATGTATATGAAAAAAAAAAAATTAGAAAATAACTTCCATAGAACACAATGCTACAATTTCGGAGAAAATAAAACGTGAAATGTCTAAACCATACGGAAATGCAAGTTTGATATGATAAAAATAGCTCCGTTTTTATTGTGCAATGTTCGATTTTCGAAAACTTTTAGCACTGCCAATTTTATTGCAGAAAAACCTGAGATTTTACAGGATATTTCAATCGCGAATCGCTTCTAATTGAACAATCGCAAAAACGAAATAGATATTTTAGAAATATGCCTAAAACATACCAAAATTTCATACAAGTTTTGAACATCGGCATTTTTTTTGAAGCCGCTCTATTGTTGAGTCGTTATTGTATGTTGCATTGTCTTGTAAACATTTACAATTAAAAACTTTGTGTTTTATATATCCGATAACATAAAACTCCCGCATAATTCTGCGAACTTTAAAGTTCTTCAATTATAATTATTATTCCTATTCCTTTCCACATTTTAAATGTCACACATCTTTCCGACTACAAAATTAATTATTTTTTTAAATTTCTTTGCAAACAAATCTCATATCATTTGTAATACACTACAAGTGCAGCACAAAAGCAGCCTTTCAAATGCAATTTATCCTCCTCACCCTGCTGCTGTTGTTGTTGTTTTTTTTAAGCATCTACTGTCTGTAGTATTTTGTGGTGCTTTTGTGCTCTTCTTCCAGGCATTGTTAACAAATTAAATTTATTTCCATAATAATTCATTCGTTACCCATTTCCACACTCATTATAATGACAATTCAATTTCTAAAGAAAACCCCGAAACCATAACCGACAATTTTTTTAAACAACAACAACAGGACGAAAGGACTTTGCGAAACACAAACTCACACATGTACATTGTACAATGATACGAGTAGAATATAATATGAGAATAAAAGTCGGCATGCAATTCCAACTAGCAGCATTGGTTACAAGGACAAGGAACAGTGATGGCATAAAGATAAAACCGAGTTCGGAAAGGGTAAAGTCAAGTGGAGCAGACTGTATGTTGCCCTCCACCACTTTGGTAGAGTAGAATAAGTCCTTATAAGTACTTGTTCTAAATCGATTTCAACCTAAAGAGCTATATTTACAACTTTGGTGTCTTTGGCGACCCCCTACTAAATATTTCCGGCAAAATATTTAGTAGGGGGTCGTTGAATATTTAAATCCTTAAATGTCCTTTTTGGAAAGGAGTTTTTTTTATTTTTTTTTCGGAAAAAGGGCCAAATTAACCCGTTAAGAGGGAAACTAGAGGGTTAAGTTCTTACACAAAAATTGTCCTCGTAAAATTCCACTACAAAACTCTGAAAATAAGAAATCTCTCAGACATTAACTTACATTATTTTTTTTAGTACAATGCTCCCTTCGACCAAAAAATGAAAACTATGAACCACTGTAAAAAAAACCCAGACCACATGGACTATAAGTTTATTTTTAAAAAATATTTTTTCAATATGCCCTTTAGTAGTAAGTAGTAAGTAGTAAGTAGTAAGTAGTAAGTAGTAAGTAGTAAGTAGTAAGTAGTAAGTAGTAAGTAGTAAGTAGTAAGTAGTAAGTAGTAAGTAGTAAGTAGTAAGTAGTAAGTAGTAAGTAGTAAGTAGTAAGTAGTAAGTAGTAAGTAGTAAGTAGTAAGTAGTAAGTAGTAAGTAGTAAGTAGTAAGTAGTAAGTAGTAAGTAGTAAGTAGTAAGTAGTAAGTAGTAAGTAGTAAGTAGTAAGTAGTAAGTAGTAAGTAGTAAGTAGTAAGTAGTAAGTAGTAAGTAGTAAGTAGTAAGTAGTAAGTAGTAAGTAGTAAGTAGTAAGTAGTAAGTAGTAAGTAGAAGTAGTAAGTAGTAAGTAGTAAGTAGTAAGTAGTAAGTAGTAAGTAGTAAGTAGTAAGTAGTAAGTAGTAAGTAGTAAGTAGTAAGTAGTAAGTAGTAAGTAGTAAGTAGTAAGTAGTAAGTAGTAAGTAGTAAGTAGTAAGTAGTAAGTAGTAAGTAGTAAGTAGTAAGTAGTAAGTAGTAAGTAGTAAGTAGTAAGTAGTAAGTAGTAAGTAGTAAGTAGTAAGTAGTAAGTAGTAAGTAGTAAGTAGTAAGTAGTAAGTAGTAAGTAGTAAGTAGTAAGTAGTAAGTAGTAAGTAGTAAGTAGTAAGTAGTAAGTAGTAAGTAGTAAGTAGTAAGTAGTAAGTAGTAAGTAGTAAGTAGTAAGTAGTAAGTAGTAAGTAGTAAGTAGTAAGTAGTAAGTAGTAAGTAGTAAGTAGTAAGTAGTAAGTAGTAAGTAGTAAGTAGTAAGTAGTAAGTAGTAAGTAGTAAGTAGTAAGTAGTAAGTAGTAAGTAGTAAGTAGTAAGTAGTAAGTAGTAAGTAGTAAGTAGTAAGTAGTAAGTAGTAAGTAGTAAGTAGTAAGTAGTAAGTAGTAAGTAGAAAGTAGTAAGTAGTAAGTAGTAAGTAGTAAGTAGTAAGTAGTAAGTAGTAAGTAGTAAGTAGTAAGTAGTAAGTAGAAGTAGTAAGTAGTAAGTAGTAAGTAGTAAGTAGTAAAGTAGAAGTAGTAAGTAGTAAGTAGTAAGTAGTAAGTAGTAAGTAGTAAGTAGTAAGTAGTAAGTAGTAAGTAGTAAGTAGTAAGTAGTAAGTAGTAAGTAGTAAGTAGTAAGTAGTAAGTAGTAAGTAGTAAGTAGTAAGTAGTAAGTAGTAAGTAGTAAGTAGTAAGTAGTAAGTAGTAAGTAGTAAGTAGTAAGTAGAAAGTAGTAAGTAGTAAGTAGTAAGTAGTAAGTAGTAAGTAGTAAGTAGTAAGTAGTAAGTAGTAAGTAGTAAGTAGGTAAGTAGTAAGTAGTAAGTAGTAAGTAGTAAGTAGTAAGTAGTAAGTAGTAAGTAGTAAGTAGTAAGTAGTAAGTAGTAAGTAGTAAGTAGTAAGTAGTAAGTAGTAAGTAGTAAGTAGTAAGTAGTAAGTAGTAAGTAGTAAGTAGTAGTAGTAAGTAGTAAGTAGTAAGTAGTAAGTAGTAAGTAGTAGTAGTAAGTAGTAAGTAGTAAGTAGTAGTAGTAAGTAGTAAGTAGTAAGTAGTAAGTAGTAAGTAGTAAGTAGTAAGTAGTAAGTAGTAAGTAGTAAGTAGTAAGTAGTAAGTAGTAAGTAGTAAGTAGTAAGTAGTAAGTAGTAAGTAGTAAGTAGTAAGTAGTAAGTAGTAAGTAGTAAGTAGTAAGTAGTAAGTAAAATTTTCTCAAAAAACTGTATTATTCGCAATATGCTATAAGATATATTTGAAACCGCTGATGGAATAAAAAAGTGATATTAGAAGAAGTTGAAAGCTTCTTAATTTAGGATTCTTTTAAGCTTTCCGGATAAATGGTTCTCGAATTATATTAAAATATGTGGTCCAACCAATATTGTTTCAGATGTTTATTTTGATATGTAAACAAGTTCCATTCCACTAATATCACAAAGCTCTTAAAGGAAATGACATGAGCTATCGTTTGAACAAAAACAAGTAAGAGCATTAAGTTCGGCCATGTCGAATCTTATTTACCCTCCATCATCTATCGGATGTGAATAGTTTCGGGTACACATAAACTCAGACTACGAAATTTCAGCGCGATTTGTTGAAATTTGCAGTTTTTGTTGCTTTAAAAAGAAAAATCTTTATGGGCCTCTGTATGGGAGCTATATCAAAGTATGGACCAATGACGACCGTTGTCCTTTTGTAGGGTTCTGGGTACAAATAAACTCATATAACAAAACTTCGGCACAATTCGTTGAAATTTGAGGTTTTTGTAGCGTTACGAGTCAAATCTAGACGGACCTTTGTATAGAGGCTATATTAAAACATAGACCTATGAATACTGTTGTCCGTGTAAATGATTCAGGGTATAAATAAACCCCTAGATACCAAATATCAGCCCGAAGAAGAAGTCAAATCGGAGCGATGCCATATATGCGAGTTATATAAAAAAAATGGACCGATATTGTCTATTGTCAATCCCAAGTTTGCAGCAGCTTAAGAAGTATCTATACCAAATTTCTATTATCTAGCTCAACTATTGTAGAATGTAGCGTGATTACAAAAGACCGACAGATGGACGGACGGAGATGGCTGAATCGTCTAAGAATTTTACGACAATAAGGCTATGTATACTGTATGGGTTTTCCGATCAATATCTAGAGGAGTTACAAACGTGGTGACAAACTAAATATATCCTTACCATCATAAGGATATAAAAAAATATGTAAAAGCGTTAAGTTCGGCCATGCCGAATCTTATATACCCTCCACCATGGATTGCATTCAATTTTACTACTGGAAAAATCTTTGAATATGGAGCAAATTATAAAATGACCCTTTTTGTTTAAGTAAATTATTAAAAAAAGAACGTTACAATTTTTATCCAAATTTTAGGCAGCAAATTCTTAGGCAATATCTTCACCTGAAAAATGTGGTATTTATTGTTTAAAATAGCATTTTTGAGAACTACATCCACACGGGGACTACAACAAAATAAAATTTGTTTGTATACATTTTATTGAGATTAATTATTGCCAAAATAGAATACAAACAGCAAAGTCTCACCTTAATTTCTTAGAAAATTTGGTATTTTTGGCCTTTTTGAGAGCGACATCTATAAGTGGACTATAACAAAATTTGAATTGAATGAACAAATTTTTACTGCGATGAATTCTTGTCTTAATTAAATACAAACTGCAAAGATTCAGCTAAAATGCTTTAAAGATGTGGTATTTGTGGCTTAAATACGTATATTTTGAAGCAACCCCTATAGGGTTACTATAAAAACCATGAACCGATTTGTAAAATTTTTGCTGTGATGAATTATTGCCAAAATAGAATACTGCTAAATTGCTAGCTCAAAAACCGTATTTTGGGGCGGTCTCTATAGGGGAGTTATATCCAAACATTGACCGATATGGCCCATTTGCTGTCCCAAACAACCTGCTTCACATAAAAAGTATTTCTGCCAAATTTGATCAACCTACGCTATTATTACGGACTGTAGCGTGATTACAACAGACGGACGGACGAACAGACGGACGTGGCTAAATAGTCTTATAATTTTGCGACGATTAGGAGTATACATACATAATTTATGGGATCCCATGCAAAGGTCTCTCAAGATTCGACTTCTAAACGCAACAAGAACCACAAATTTCAACGAATTGGTCTGAAATATGATAATATGAGATTGTTTGTATACGAAATAATTCACATCTGATCCATTGTGGAAGGTTTATAAAATTTGGTATGGTCGAACTTAACGTCGCTTTCACTTGTTTTATATATAGGTAGAGAATTGGTATAGAGATAATGTAATCGTTTTAGTATTCTAAAAGTTAAAAGAGACTAAAAATTCCACGGAATATTGACTATTATATCGATACCTCCATTCTAAACTATGCTAAGTGCAAAAAGGTAGTTTTTCTGGAGAGGCGATCAAAGTTTGATGCATTTTTTAAATTTATGTGGAATTCCTTTGTAATGGAAATCAAATGAACTGTATTGTTTTGTATGTACACCAAATTTTGACTGAATATAATTATAATAATCGTCCAACTAATTTTAGAATCCACGCCATCTACTGGCGATTGGTGTAGAGACAACTGTGTCGAACTGGCAACCCTTACCAGTCACATGGGTGGTGAAAATGGAGAATTTAATGGCGAATTTTTTTCTGCAAAAAAGGGCAACATTTTCATTGCCCTTTCTCCGAAAACGGCACTTTTGTGATACTTTTTTTGAAATTTGGTAATTAAGTTACTCGAATTTAGCACAACTAAAATTTCAAAAAAGCGATATAATAGTGCAGTTTTCGGAAAAAAGGCAATGTAAGTGTTGCACTTTTTTGCAGAAAAGAATTCGCCATAAGTCTCGCTTGGAGCTTTGGCTGTGTGACTTGTGTAAGCTTTCTTCGTAGGTATATAATTCCCATATGCAAATTTCTTTGCAGATTGGTATATATACAAGTGATGATCGCCACAACTACAAGCTCAAACTGTGTCATGTATAATTCCCTCTGATGATATCCCCACAGGATTGAAATACGTATAAGGGTATGTGTTTACATGGGTTTCAAAGCGCAGTGTCTTATCTTTTCCAATACACCACAAAAACCTCTCTTTCAAAAGGAAGAATTGATCGAAAAAGCTGAACAATTCGAATGTGAAAACATTCAATAAATCTAATATAATTTGCAATATTTAGAAGTTAAGAATGCTATCTCCCTAAGAACATGCTAAGTCGACTTAGCATGTTTTAGAATGGAGGTATCGATATGTAAAAATTTAAGCTATTTGATTTATGTGTGCTACAATTCTGCACAACGATCGTTTATCGTTTCATGTTGTAATATAGTCCCCATATAGAGGTCGCTCCTAAATATATTTGCTTAATCTATAGATGCCACATTTTCTAAACAGTTTGGCTGAGACTGCGAAGCATTCATTTTATTTTTAAAAGTAGTTTTTGTAACAAAAACGGAAATATATCGGTCCATGATTTTCTTCTTATAGACTTAACAGGTTTTTTTCCCGGTTAAATAACGGAATGCTATCCATGGTGGAGCGTATAGAATATTTGTCCCAGCCCTATCTTAACCACTGTGCATTGCCAACAACCGCAACAACAATATCATCTGTTGAGAAATCGTATTAATCATGAGGTAAGAATATCTCAGCGAGTTTGTGCGTGTGTGTGCAATTGTTTAATAATATACGACAATACAAGACAACGAGTAGAACAATTTATATCCCTGGCTCATTCACATTCAGCCATACATATATGCACAAACACACACTCGCACACTACAATCCTCATTTCAAGATTTCAGTTCCAGACATTTCAGATGCACACACTCAAATGGAAAGTACGAGTATACTCAACATCACTGTGTGAGTCGTAGAGGTGTGTGTGTTTGTGAGAAAATATCCACCAAGTAGATATGGGCTTTGTAGCTCTCACCCCCCACTCTCCTTTTCTCTCACATCTGCATATGTGTAAGTACTTATTTGGTGCACATTTGATTACTAATAACAATTTCCTTGTAATCTCCTTTCGAAGAAAAAGGAGGCAAAGGACACCGGCACAACATCGAAGTCTTACGAAGACACGTCTCAGGTTTTAGTCCTCCACAATGTATAAAGGGGAGGGCAAGAGCTGAACTGGCTGACAATTGGAGACACTGTAAGTATACGCTGATATATGCAGACTCGTATAACAAACAGGCTTATCCTCTGCAGGATAATGATACCTGAAGATTTATATGCAATCAATTTATTAAACTGCAGAAGAGAAGACATATATTACGAAACATTGGTATGTACGATATGTGCATGTAAAACAAGAAGAAAGTATCGCTAAGGAATTCAATTTACAATAGTCTACTAAAATCTGTACTTGGGGTCCTTCTAGGACATAACTACAATGAAAGAATAATAAGTAACAGATCCTTAAATTTCGTATTTTTATACTAGAGACTTTTTCGCAATAGTGTTCCATAATCAGATACAGCTCATCTGATGAGGCAATGATATCGAAACTCTGCAAGACTTAGAGGGAATACATATAATTTAAAGTGAGTTACATATAATTTAAATGTTTATCATTATATAGCCAATTTTGTTGTTAATTTAGAACGAGAAACACACAAATATTCAGTGTATTTCGCTACGGTATTATTGAAATACTAGACTAGGATAGGGAAAAAATAAATTAAAATGAAATTTTATATTGGAAGCTAAAAAACCAATAAATCAGTCGAATTTGGCAAAATCGTCAAATTAGGGCACGGAAGTTATCCAAAAACAAGTAAGAAAGTTCATTCGGGTAAACCGACTTATGAATCCCTAAATCTTGTATCCCTAAAAGTATTAGTAAATTTATTTATTTTTTTGTTGTAAATAAATTATTATCAATTTAAATTGCATTTAATAACTTTAAAGTATGTACTGGTATTAAAGTTATATGCTGTTAACTTTTGGTGCAAAATAGTCCACTTGTGTGGGAGTTACCAAAAGTCTATTTACTATAAAAGCATTGTACAATATTTAAAGTATTTTGTGCACTGGTATTAATGTTATAAGCAGTTAACTTTTGGAGCAGATTGTCCATTTGTGTGGGAGGTACTAAAAGGGGCGTCCCAATAACGGTCACTTTTCTCTGGATTCTAGGTACTATAGAAGCAAAAACAAAATTTCAGTATATGCGTTGGTATTAAAGTTACACGCTGTTAACTTTTGCTGTAAAACGGTCCATTTGTGTGGGGGGTACAAAAAGAAGCGTGCCAATAAGCGCCACTTTTCTCTATACTCTAGGTACTATAAAAGTATTGCATTGTACGAAATTTCAAGAATTTTTATGCACTGTTATTAATGTTAAAAGTTGTTAAATTTTGGTACAAAAATTTCCATTTGTGTGGGAGGTACCAAAATGGGCGCGCCAATAACGCCCATTTTTCTCTGGACTACTTCGCCCATTTGTCTCGAGGTAATGGTGGCTTATAAAGTAATACTATGTGTATAATTTCAAACGATTCAGATAAGGGGTTTAGAAGTTATTAACTAATCAATATTTCACTAAATGGGGGAGGTATTAGAAGGAGTGGACCAATATAGCCCATCTATGAACTTAGCCGGAGGTAGAGGTATCACATACAAAATTTGATGTCAATCGGTTACTCCTTTCGAGAGTTATCGTGCGCACCAGCCAGCAGACAGACAGACATACGGACGGACGGGCATTGCCCATTCGACTTAAAATTAACCAAAACGGATATCCGCCGAATATACCCAGGGTCTTAGGTCACTCCTTCGATGTGTTACACTTTTGGCTCGTAGCAAATGATATATACCATCCTGTCTAAGGTGAGGGGATAATTAAAAATAAAAAAATATCCTTCTTGTACACCATCAACATATTTACCATTCAATTCTACCATTTATATACATATATTCACCATTTTCAGGTGAAGGTAATGCTTCAGCGACATTCAAGTATATTCAGGACTTTTTTTAGCCTACACCACAGGTACATGTATTATAAGTTTGTTTTCACCCAGATATTTGTAACACCCTAAAATATTGGAGCTAGGCCCACCTTAGAGTATACTGATCGACTCAGAATCACTAGAAGATTCGATCTAACCATGTCTGTCCGCTCGTCTGTCCGTCCGTATGTCTGTCCATGCAAAGTTGTCCGCAAAGTACAGGTCCCAAGCCTATTGAATTTGGTTGAATTCAATTCAGATTTAGATATAGCCCTTATATATATATATATTCCTTCTGTTTTGGCCTCAGTGCTGTAAAAGTCAGATTTTTCAACCAATGTTTATGAAATTCGACCATTTAACAGATAACCATTTAACAGATAACCATTTAACAGATAACTGTTTGTTGAAAAAAACTTTGTGAACTTTTAAGAAAATCGGTCCAGATTTCGATATTGCCCCAGTAAACATATATATGTGTATATCCGATTTTCAATTTAAGTTTTATAAAATACCATTTTTGGCCAGAACAATATCGTTAGACAAACAGCATTGCTAGAAACTTGACAACATGACAATACCCAAAGGAAATAAGAACTACGGCGGCAGGCGGTTAACTTGAGATACTTCTTTGAATTATTTTTCATATAAATAGAAATTATAACATGTGGACCCAAGGCCAAAAACAACATCGATGCATCCGAATGTCTGATTTACCACCAGTGAAACCTAATGCAGTAGTAGGTGTTGGGTTTCAAGGTCGTTTTCTTTTTCACTTGACTATTCAAATACCTTCATTCACTTAAAAGGAAACCATTTGATCTATACCTCATCTCCACAATGAGAAAACTCAAAAATAACATCAGTAATAGATCAACCCCTCACAAGGATGTATCAAAATAGAACGTCGCCACGAGCCCGGGCACCGTTAAGAATACATACAGCTTTGTTGCTGTATTACTCTGCATTTAACTTTAAAATTTACCACTAAAACAGTGGAATAGAAAGAAAGCAAGATATTTTGTGCAGAAAAACATCTGCCTACAACAAACAACAACTTGAATAGTCAAAGGAAAAAAGAACTACGGCGGCAGGCGGTTGACTTGAGATAATTCTTACATGAAAGTAATTCCTATATGCAAATTTGAATTATTTTCCATATATGCATCCGAAGATCTGATTAACCACTAGTGAAACGTAATGCAGCGGTAGGTGTCGGGTTTCAAGTTCGTTTTCTTTTTCACTTGACTATTCAAATGCCTTCCTTCACTTAGAAGGAAATCCTTTGATCTCCAGCTCGTCTCCACAGTGAGAAAACTCACAAATAATATCAATAATAGATCAACAACTCACTGGGATTCATAAAAATTTACAATATTTCTTCTTATTCTGCTCTAATAGTGTTGTCCTTCCTTACTAATTATCCCCTCACCATAGAGAGGAGGGTATATATCATTTGCTACAAACCAAAAGTGTAACACATCGAAAGAGTGAACTAAGACCCTAAGTATGTTTGGCGGATATCCGTTTTGGGTAATTTTAAGTCGAATGAGCAATGTCCGTCCGTCTGTCTGTCTGCTGGATGGTGCGCACGATAACTCTCGAAAGGAGTAACCAATTGACTTCAAATTTGGTATGTGGTAATATTTTCTTCTATCCCCAGCTAAGTTCGAAGATGGGCCATATTGGTCCACTCCTTCTAGTATCTCCCCCACAAACATTTAGTGAAATATTGATTATTTAATAACTTATATACTACTTATTTGAATACTCCAAAATTCTACACATAGTATTAGTTTATTAGTCACTATTACCTCGAGAAAAATGGGCGAAGTTGCCACGCACCTTTTGGTACCTCCCACACAAATGGACAATTTTGAACCAAAAGTTAATAGATTATAACCTTATTACCAGTGCATTTAAAGACTTGAAATTGTGTACAGTGTAATGGTTTAATAGTACCTACAATACAGTGAAAATGGGCATTATTGCCACGCTCCTTTTGGTCCTCCCACACAAATGGACCATTTTATACCAAAAGTTACAAGCTTATAACTTTAATAGCAGTCCATAAAAATACTTGAAATTTTGCACAGTGTAATGCTTTTATAGTGCCTAGAGTCCGGAGAAAAATGGGCGCTATTGGCCCACCCCTTTTGGTACCTCCCACACAAATGGGCCTTTATGTACCAAAAGTTAACAGATTTTAACTTTAATACCAGTGCATACAAATACTTGAAATTTCGTACAGTGCAATGCTTTTATAGTACCTAGAGTCTAGAGAAAAGTGGCCGTAATTGACACGCCCCCTTTGGTACCTCTCACACAAATGGACCATTTTGTACCAACAATAAACAGCTTTTAACTTTAATACCAGTACATACTTTAAAGTTATTAAATGCAATTTAAAGTGATAATAATTTAAATAAAACAAAAAAATAAATAAATTTATTAATATTTTTTTGAGACTTATGGTGAGGGGATTCAATAGTCGAATTTACCCGACTGAACTTTCTTTCTTGTCACGTCGGCAAAATTCAGTACCGTTGTAAACCTAATGTCCGAAACAGCAAATAAGGTAGGTTAGGTAAAGAGAGGCGGCCAGTATAACAGATTCACTTAGACTATATACGAGGTCTGTTCAATAGAAAAGGTGGCTACATGCATTCGATTGCCTTTTTTATGTTGGCACACTTGTCTCAAAAATATGTTCTTAGTTGGGTTTGTTTGTGTTTAGTTTTTTTGTGAGAGACATAACAGTTAGACGTTTCGCTTCTTGAGCGATTTTCTGCTGTGGAAAAATTGGATCAAAGAATTTGCATCAAATTTTGTGTAATCTACTGAACGAAATGCGCTGTTGAGCCGAAGAGTTGTTGAAATAAAGTGAGCTGCTTAATTGGTAAAGTAGAGTGCTGTTGAACTAAAGAGAGCTGGTGAACTAAAGAGTTTGTGAACTAAAGAGCTGGAGAACTACAGAGGTGTTGAGTTATAGAGGTGGTGAACTAAGGGTCTGGTGAACTAATCAGCTTTTGAACTAAAGACCTGGTGAACTAATGAGCTGGAGAACAATGTGAACGAATTAGTAAACTCAATTGAACTGAACTAAAATGAGCGATGGCTAAAAATAACTAAAGTGCCCTAAAATAACTAAAGAGCCTTCTTTGCTCTTTCCATAGTGTTGGGTTTGAAGTTTAACCTCTTGTCTAATAAAATACTTGAGTATTTTGCGCTGACAGAGAAGGAAATTTCTCTAAGAGTAATCGTATACTTTCCTCTAACAGCTATTGTCACTCCATTTGCATAAGCAATAACCTTAACACTCTTCATTTCCAGAGAAAGGATAATGTTATTTATACACGCTGAAAATCGCTTCTGTAGTATATTGTCCCAAACAAATTCTGCTTGAAATATATATATGTTTAGAGTACACTCCAAATATTTAATATTTGACACACACAAAAATTATATGTTTGTGAGGATGTTGTTCAAAACAAAAGTATGTTTTCATTCAAATATTTTTTATTTGGAACTAATATTACCGCAACAAAGATTAATTTGTATTTCAAAATTTTGGCAATTTATTAATGCCAGTTTTTGGTTTTCAGTGAATTTTTTAAAAAAAAATATGTTTGTAAAATTCGATTAAAATTTAAATCGTATAATCTTTCGTAACTACGAACTTTATAACTCGTACAAATTGAATTAACGAATTGACAAAAAGTAATGTATTTTAATATTTATAAATTAACAATTAGTGCTGTAAAACAGAAATTAATCCTGCTTATGACATTTTATCTATAAAGCATAACACAAAATCTAGGAAAAAAAATAAAACTAAAATTCGACAGTCTTAAACTTTTTTTAAATATAATATATTTGGAGAAATTCCCAATCAATAATCTGACTTGTATACAAACACATATATTATTTGAGAAAATTAGTTTACAAATATATTTAGTTGTAATATATTAATATATGAGTTACAAATAAATTTTGTTGATTTTCAAATATAATTTAGTTGCTCAGAAATATATAATATTTAAAAATTTGTGTTCCAAATATATTTTCTTTCGATTCAAACATATCAAAAAAGGCGATTTTGCCCCGTGTAGAGAGATTCTATAACAAAGGAAACGGAGGTCAGTTGACCCTAAGCTAGCTGAAAGAGATATTTTAACCAGAAGGTTGTGAATGAACCTACGTATACTGCTGTTGACCCGTAAATATAGCGGCTGGATTTATGTTATTGAAGGGCCCCTCTATATCTAAGAAAGCTAGGATAGTATATACCATGACAGAGAGAGGTACTTTAGTAAAGCTGACTAGATCATGCAGGGCGTTTTTGGTGGACTTGCCCTTGCTGTTGGCATGCTGTTGACTGGACAGTAGCCTGTGAACAATTCTATTCTCAGGGTAACTATCCATTAATCTCTCCTGGGTTTTAAAAAGAAATGACGATAGACTAATCGGCCGGAAATCATTAGCTCTTGTATGGAACGGCTTCCCGCTTTTGGGATGAAAACAACCTTGCTTTCTCTCCAAATTTTTGATATATATGTCTGATTAATACATCATGTGTAGATATGTCTGAGCCCGAGAGCAATTGTATCACCCACTGCCTGTAGCTCCGCGGGGGTGATATTGTTTTGTCTTGGCGACTTAAAAGGTTTTTACAATTTTGATATCCCAAAGAATTCTTGATTCGGTTACAATCTCGCTCCCGGGTGTTCACCTACTTTTGTAACCAAAGTACATCTCTCTAATATGAACCAATTTTTGGGAACAATGACATTATACGTGTCAAGGATGCAACCTATGAAAAATGATATATTTCAATCCATGTTTTGGTATAACCTTTACATTACGATTCCTTACTACGGGGTTTCCAACAAGATGTGTTATTTTGAATCACTTTGAAGCTTTTACTCTTTGACATTTGACAAGTAGAAACTACGCCATTACAAAAAATTGAACGATACACGATTCAACAACGCATTGAAATTATTAAAATTCGAAAATCATCGAAAAATCATCTTGACTGATGAGGCCCATTTCCACCTCGGTGGCTACGTCAACAAGCAAAATTGTCGCATACGGGGCTCGGAAAACCCAAGAGTTATTGTTGAGAAGCCTCTGTTTGGTGCGGTTTATGGTCCGGCGGGGTCGTTGGACCTTACTTTTTCGAAAATGAGGTTGGATCAACAGTTACGGTGAATGGATTGCGCTATCGAGAGATGATTAATGATTTTTTATGGTCGGAGTTGGATGGTAGATATTGATCTGGACAACGTTTACTTTCAACAAGACGGCGCTATGTGCCACACAAGCAGCGAAACCATTGCTCTGTTACGGGAAAAGTTTCCGGAGCGTGTTATCTCTCGAAGAGGTGATCACAATTGGCCACCGAGATCTTGTGATTTAACACCTTGCGACTTCTTCCTTTGGGGCCACGTGAAAGATAAGGTCTACGCCAACAGCCTAGCGTCGATTCAAGACATCAAAGATAGAATTCGAGTGGCTATCGGGGACATAGGGCAGCCACTTTGCGATTTGGTTATGGAAAATTTCATGAAAAGGATATGGTCCTGTAAGCGTGGTCGTGGTGGCCATTTGACAGATGTTGTTTTTCATTATTAACGGCATACCTTCCTCTTTATTATGAAATGAACATCCGATAATTTTATATATATAAAAATGGTGTGAAAAATGTATAGTAATTCATCAATTGAGAACGGCTGGACCGATTTGGCTCAATTTTTTTTTTCAGTTGTTCGTATTTGCCTGGAGAAGGTTGTTACGAAAGAAAATTTTGGCAAAACCCTCCGGAAAAGTCGGAAAATTGGGAAAATCGAAAATTGCTATTTCTTGCGAGATTCCTACTGTTCCAATCTACTGCTCTCATCAATTGAGAACGGCTGGACCGATTTCAGTTGTTCGTATTTGCCTGGAGAAGGTTGTTACGAAAGAAAATTTTGGGAAAACCCTCCGGAAAAGTCGGAAAATTGGGAAAATCGAAAATTGCTATTTCTTGCGAGATTCCTACTGTTCCTATCTACTGCTCTCTTTTTCAATCCAAATTTTTTTATTAATTTTCTATTAAACAAAAAAGTTTTCTATTAAACATATTTACGAGTATGTGCTATTTTTCTTGCTGCAATTCATTCGAGTTTTGCGTATTGTTACACTGATTTCGCGTATCACATCGGCAAACGGTACAAGCATTACGATCAATTAAAATTCAACGCGATATTTATCAATTCGAACATTTTTTCAGATAATAAGTTTGAGTATAAGAGGTAAGGTTATCTTATTGGATTGCGAGCATTGCAAAATCATAATTTCGGATGAATGCACGATGGCGCATAAACGAGCTCTGGAGGCAGTTGACCGAACGATGAAGGATTTACGACGTGATTTGAGACAATTTGGTGAGTCTATGATATTGCTCTCCAGAGATTTTCGTCCAACGCTTCCCGTCATCCCGAAATCTACTGCCGATGAAATTAATGCATGCCTGAAATCGTGGTCTTTGTGGCGGAATGTCAAGAAGTTGAAATTGACCACGAACATGAGAGTCGCGTTGCAAAACGACTCATCGGCTCTTGAATTCTCGAAACAACTGTTGGCGCTTGGCAATGGCCAAATTACTGTTGATGTTTCCACTGCATTGATATTGTTCCCGGCAAATTTTTGCGAGTTCACATCGTCGAACGAGGAACTCATCACCAAAGTGTTTCCAAATCTCGATTAGATTAGTGAACGGGCAATATTAGCAGCGAAGAATAAGGACGTCGATAGCATGAATTTTATTATTCAAAGTAAAATCGAACTCGCTTGATGTGCCAGGAGCTCCGCCGCATAATTTACAGCTGAAGGTGGAATCGATCATAATCATGTTGCGGAATCTGAATCATCCGAAATTGTGCATAGTTCGCGGTTGTCCATTATGAAACTGATGGACAATGTGATTCAGGCGACGATCATCAAGGGAAAATTCAAAGGAGAGGAAGTCCTTATCCCACGAATTCCGATTATTCCAACTGATCTTTCATTCCAATTCAAGCGGATTCAGTTCCCTGTACGATTGGCTTTTACGATGACAATCAATAAATCTCAAGACAAATCGTAGGAAGTCTGTGGAATTAATCTCGAATTTCCCTGTTTTTCGCACGGTCATCTGTACACGGAGAAAAAAATATGTTAAAAATATGTTTGGATGCAATCATAAATATGTTTGGGACGGGCACAGACATATATATGTTTGTGGGTAAACATATTATGTTTGCACACAATCATAATATGTTCGGGGCAAAATTCTAGCATATTATAAAACGATATGATTGTGTCCTAACATATTTTTGGCAAAATAATATATTAGAGCATATTTTTTAGATTTTTAGAGAGTATTACTCTCTGAGAGCCCAATTATGTGACTCATAGAGCATCCACCATCACCACTGTGCTAAGCCATCACAGCGAACACACGCACGCACCCACATACAACCATTGACAGCCACAGCCAGTCAGAATGAATATATGGCTATGCTTATACTTTCTTGTTTCGGGTGTAACATGAAAGTAAATTAAAATACACGCTGTGCATATAATTCTCGTTGACTCTATATAGCCAGTGGTATAAGGTGTTGACGTTTTTCAGTCAATGGGGTGGATTAACGGAGCTACCAACCAAGTTGAAAGAAAAGTGGCATAGTCCGCAGTCCGAATAATGGATAATTAATGGAACATTAGACTAGAATTTTATAAATATATTATAGGTGCGTCACAAAGGGTTCAGACTTTTGATAAAAAACAACAATATACAATCATATACATGATTAAATGCAATCATATATATGATTACATACAATCATATAAATGTTTGGACATAAGCATATATATGATTACACACAATCATATAAATGTTTGGACATAAGCATATATATGATTACATACAATCATATAAATGTTTGGGAACATTACCGCTACCCCAAACATAATATGTTTGGGAGCTGCTCCAAACATATATATGTTGCCTGCAAAATATGTTTGGGGCAATATGTTACAGAGGCCGTTTTTTTCCTCCGTGTACGTTACCTGTCTTCTGTCTTCGTTGTTTGTTGTTTATCACATCGCTCTCTACTGATTTCGATTCCTTTTAAACAAATCGCATTAAAATTTTAACTATCTGTGTTTTATTACCACTCTGGAGTTTATCTGAAGGCGTTAAATTGGGGCGAGTCGAAGTTCGCCGGGTCCGCTAGTTTATCACAAAAATGACATTTTTCTTTGAATACCAAAATAACTCCTCTTGTTGGAAAACCATTTATTTGACTGGTTCAAGTAGAAACCCAAATCTATAAAGCGTACGGCTTAGATGCGATTTTTTTTATTTTATTACTCACTAAGTATTCTTGCAAAATTGGTCCACCTTTTGACATAGCCTCCATATGACAGTACCTTTCAATCTGACATCTTTGTGGAAGCCATAACAGAACTAGAAATGATACAATATGCAATTGGTAAACTTGTGTTATGTGTAATAGCAATTGCTGTAGATGTGATATTTGAACACAAGATATGAAGTTAAATGTAAGTCTATGCATGTCAAGTTGCATTGGAAACCATTTTGCATTATCCTATTAAATGCAATGGAGTTTGGAAAAGTTTCAAATTGAAGGAAATTATGTTCTAGTGAAATCGTTCAACTACTAGCCATGATTCAATTGTAATTATTCTTAAAATTTGATATTCTTTTGTTTGAATATCAATTTGAATACTGCAATAGCAATGAAAATATAAACCACTCGGTCAATTTGTTTGTACTCTTTAATTACTCCCTTACACAAATCTGCCCTGCACCAGGCCAGGAAACATATGAACACTTAATTCACCTAAATATCTGCAAACTTTCATATATAAATATGCATACATGTGAACTAGTATGTCGGTGTAATCGGGCCTAAGTACCTCCACTTGTGCCACATTAAAAGTTCCACTTTTCTTGGCTGTGCTTCGTATATATATTCATATATTCTCGTACCTTTCTACTATATACTCGCACACATAGCCGTTGGTAGTCTACAATGACAAAGTAATAAATAAGGACACCCGAAACCTTAATTTCCTTACAGAGCTCATTAAGAGGATGTGCTACGATTACATGTCAACACATAAATCACAAGCAGCAAAATACAACAACAGTAGCAGCATCAACAACAACCAAGAAAGCAATAAGGACAATAGCAGCAGCATCGACGGCAGGAGGAGTAGCAGCAGCCGCGACAGCAAGATCATCTATCACATCCACAATGGCAACAATGCCATTGGGTTACGGGGGACTTGGCTGCAGGAACGAATTGTTTATTGAGTTGGAGATTATCGCCGTGGAGGCAATGGCAGGACGTGGTATTGCAAGCAGCTCATCGTGGTGGTTAGTTAGTACCTACTTGCAACAATCTCCTTACAACCCAAACAAACAAAGAGACAACCCATACCAGACCAGAACTACCAACCTTTCCTGTTTATGCTTGGCGAATTTTCCCGGAGATGGCCCTGCTGATGCAGATGTGCATGATGATGCTGACGATGTTGATACTGACGGTGATGCCTATGGTGACGAAGATGTGGCGATGTAGCTGCTGATGACACACAGTGTATTGAGGCCAATTAAGGATTTGTTGACGGCTGTAACAAGCTTCGATTATACATTGCAACAAAGGCCTTGCAAACGTTTCCAGTCGAAAATTCTCGGGCATTGGGAAGTAAAATCACAGTAAAATTCGGAGGAATCTTATCCAGAATTTTTCTTAAATTAAAAAGCTAAATAAATAAATATCTTCTGAAATTTGAAAGAATTGCAGAGCTTTCAAGGATATGTATGTCATTGCCTACATGAAGGTTACGGCTCAGTCGTGTCCTGCAGATTAACTGAAAATTCTACAATAATATCTCAAGTTCATTGAAAATGTTCATTAAGTTTTTGCTTTCGTTTCAATTTTGTGATTAATATTAATTACTAAAATCTATGACAATATTTGCAAATGTTATGCGAATGTCCTTGAAATGAAACACTGTGCCTGTCTGTGACAAGCTTTCACAGTGGTGACTGTGGTAATGTTGATGATGACACTTCAATGCAACATTGTTGTCGCCTCTTTACAACGATGATGATGATGATGATGACGATGATGGCTCGCGATGTGCGTGGGCCTTCCTATCGGTCCGCATTACTGTGAATTGTAACTTCGAATTTGAGATTTACACACGCTTACCACTCGTATACGAGTATGTATATATGAGTATCTCTGTGATAGCAGTCACCAGCAAGCATTTTCTTTGCAGGAACAATAGGAAATAAAACAAGTGAACTGGAATGCAGGCATCA
The DNA here is from genome assembly GCA_963930755.1 of Eudasyphora cyanicolor. NCBI lineage: Eukaryota > Metazoa > Arthropoda > Insecta > Diptera > Muscidae > Eudasyphora > Eudasyphora cyanicolor. The sequence goes on from OZ005737.1 coordinate 64,556,145, forward strand.
CTCAAGGTTAGTTGTGCGTATAATTCTTTTTTTTTTTCAATGGAACTACTACTATTCTGTCTCTGGAGAAGCCTGCCAAATAATTGTTACAACTATTTGGGACAGGGTTACTGACGGCAGGAAATTTTTTGGAAAATAATAAATGCGTATCCTTCACATCGTATAGCATGCCATGACAGGCTATACTCGGTTATACTATCTTACAGCCAAAGAAATATGTCTGTTCTTAATAATACAGTTTGTCAATTTAAATGTCTGAACTACTTTTAGAGAAAAATATCTGCTATAACAAGAAGATATCTGCAATTATTTTACTGCAAACAAACTGCTGACATTTAGGAATTTACCCAAATTCTCTGATCATTTACAGTTCAATGTACTTCTGGTGGGAGTGGAATAAAAAATAATAATAATCAATTACACTATGCAACAGAATCATGCAAAATATCATTAAACTGTAGTCTTGTAGGCGAGTGTGATAAAATCTGTGTAGGATCTCCATAGATCGACATATCAATTTGTGATTTTTCTAGCCCAAAGGGCGTAACTGAATGGACAACCATTCATTCACGATACGGACTGCTATTTTGGTCTAAGTAAACATATTGGAGTAGGAAGGAGCATTCGCTGGAATTACGCTGAAGTAAAATATGTCACTTTGCCAGTTGCACATTCGGAAGCAATACCAATTCCCAAGTATAGCTAACAGCCTAATAACGGAAACATCAGCAAGTTCAACTGAGTACTCAACTCTGAGCGATTCAAGTTTGAGTCAGAAGTCATCGCTTTTAACAGTTTCATTTCAATGATCTAGTGAGAGATTTGGAACTGACCAAAGATAAGGCAGAACTACTTGCATCTCGGATGAAACAGTACAATATTTTGGCCCCAGATGTTAACATATCATATATAGAGTCCGTGATATACCTTACAAACAATTTTATACAACTGTGGATAACATATGCTTTTGCAAGGCCATTCCCGGATTGTTCGAGGAACTTAATCAAACATACAATTCAAAAGAATGGCGGTTATTTGTTGACAGCTGTAAAGAAAGTTTGAAAGCAGTACTTTTGCACAACAAAAATCAGAAACCGTCGATTCCCATTGCTCATGCCGTCAACACTAAGCAAACATACGAAACAATGGCTAAATTGATAAATTACATAAAATATGAACAACTGGAAAATTTGTTGCGATAAAAAGTTGGGATGTTATGTGGAATGCAAGGCGGATATACAAAATATTGCTGTTTTTTATGCCTCTTGGATAGCCGAGCTCGCGAAGATCATTACAGAAGAAAGAAATGGCCAACAAGAAAAGACATTACATTGGGTGAAAACAACATAAAATACACACCTCTCGTCCAAAAAAAACATTACCCAGCAAAATCTTGGTAAGTACCTGTTATTATTCCCTGCATTACCAAATAATGACATCTCATTATTCGCTGCATTATTTTCGGCTTATTAATATTGACTTACCAATAATAACAGAAATAAGTGATTTTTGTTATCAAAATCATTTTGGCAAATTTTAATATAATGCAATTTTGGCTATATGTAGGTTATTGTACAAGATTTATTTATATTTCAACATGTTTTTAAACAATATGTTCAGATTTGAATGAAAATACCAGAAATTCGAATCTGGCATGAGGAAATTGTTTGTTTCGAGAAATATGCGCGACAATATGCAAAAAATCATTTTAAATGCTTATTTTATAATTTATTGGTAATGCATTATTCAAGTACATAAAATCGAGCTACAAATAAGTACTTATTATTCTACTTTATTGTATGCTTTTGGGAAGTACTTTCCTCCAATGACATCCCCATGTTAAAATAATGAGAAAAGTGGCTAAATAATAAGTACTTACCATTATCGAACTTTACTTACTCGTCGGATTATTTGGTAATGAGAAATTTTGCTGGGTATTTTGCCGAAACTGCATATTAAGCTGGGGCTGTTAAAAAATTTTGTAAAAGCCTTAAGGAAAGATGGCAATTTACTCTCATATTTAAAAAGTTTTTTAAAAGTCTTTCTTTTCAAAAAATCGACGAAGGAGTTTTTGATGGGCGTAAAATAAGGAAACCGTTGAAAGATGTAAATTTCGAATCATATTTGACGTCGGATGAAATTGCAGCATGGAGGTCGTTTAAGCTAGTGGTTTCAAATTTCTTTTGATCCAATAAAAGCCCGCAATATGAAACAATGATTCATGATTTGTTGAAAATTATGAAAAAATTGGTAAGAAATATATTTTTCTATATTTATGTATATAACACATATGTATGTATTCTTCTAACATATTTTTCGCTTTATGTATTCCAACAGGTGTAAATTTGTCCCTAAAAATTCATTTCTTGCATTCTCATTTAAACTTTTTCCCCGAGAATCGCGGCGACGTAAGTGACGAACATGGCGAAAGGTTCCACCAAGAAATGAAGTCCATCGAGCGGCGTTACCAAGGGCACTGGGATGAAAGAATGATGGGCGATTATATTTGGTTCCTCATTAGAGAAACCGATTTCGAAATCTACAAACGTTTGGGCTAGAAAGGCACAAATAAAGTGCTAAGTGATAGAGATAAAATATAATAGATAATTGATTTTCTAAGTGCACTAAGGGAATATGCTCCAAAAATTACTTCTGAAACACACATAAATATATAGATAAAATATAGACATAGGTAGACATTCCTTTGTACATTATGCATAAAATGTACATATTAGACTCTCCTTTATTTTATCTATAAGTATGTATTTCAGAAGTCATTTTTGGAGCATATTCCCTTAGTGCCCTTCGAAAATCGTTTATATTTCATCTCTAGCTCAAGGTACATTATTTGGGTTTATCTAGCTTCTTTTCAAAAAAGAGTGAATTTGCTAAATATGTAATTAGTTCCATTCTAGGATATGTTATCATATTTGGTCCCTTTTCTCCCCTTTTTTGTGTTCAAACAGTACGAATTTAGATAAACAGTAGCCAGTTAGTCCAACTCTGAAAAAAGGGTAACATTTTTGGGCCTTTGGTGCCAAAATTTTAATCAAAAAAGTATGAATTTCCACATATGCTTCTTTTATTGTATCTCTAGAATAGTGTACCTTATTTAGGCCGCATTTTCCAACTAGTACTAATTACAAAAACAATATAATTTCAACTCTCCATTTTTGTCCCACAATTTTGTAATTTTTGAAGTCTGTTATAAGTTCGTCACTATGAGAATGAATCATTTTGCAACTTTCACATACCAAAAAATTGGCATTTTCTACATGCCAAATAATGAATTGGAAATTAGAAAATGCTGGCATCTTTTTAAAAAAATTCTGGCATCTTTTTAAAAAAAATTGTGAATTTTCCAAATATGTAATTAGTTCCTTTCTAGGATATACTACCATATTTGGACCTTTTACGCCTCTTTTTGCCACAAAAGGTACGAATTGTTAGTTAGTCCAACTTTAAAAAAGAGTACCATATTTGGGCCTTTATAGCCAAAAATTTAATCAAAGAAGTACGAATTTCAAAATATACTTTTATTATTGCATATCTATAATAGTGCACCATATTTGGGCCGCTTTTCTCAAATGGTACTAATTAGAGAAACAATATAACTCCAACTCATTCCATTTTTGTCCCAAAATGTACAAATTTCTGAAGTCTGCTATTAGTACATCACTGTGAAATGGTGCCTTTCCAACTTTTACCCACAAAAACAATTTAATTTCGAAAATTATTTATTTGGCGCATCATTAGGAGATGGTACTATAGTTGGGTTCGATTCCCCTATTTACCAATTCATATATTCATCCCTTGTTGCAAAAAAATTTGATTTTATTATTGCATCTTTACAATAGAGTACCATATTTGGGCCGCCTTTTCTCAAACAATACTATTTAGAAAAACAATATAATTTCAAAACTTTCCCTTTTTACCCCCAAATATAAACGTTTCTGAATTCTGCTGGTAGTACGTCACTGTGAAAATGGAGCAATTTGCAACATTTACCCACAAAAAAAATTATTTCGAAAATTCTTTATTTGCGGATCATTAAGCGAGGGTACTATAGCTGGGTTCGATTCTCGTATTTACCAATTGGTATCTTCATCTCAAGAAAGGGTACCATATTATGGGGCTTTTTGGGCTACTTTCCTGTGGAATAGCAAATTTTAAAAATAAAAAACTTTCCTCTAAAAAATTGGGAATTTTCCAGTGCCGTTTTTAATCACGAAAAAAGTCTAGGACAGGTTACCACATCTAAGGTCTTTTGGTTCTCTTATTACCCATAATATTAATTTTATTTTATCTCTAGAGAACAGGTACATATTTAGTAGTATTTTTACCCCAAAATATGATTTAAAATTAGTTAATCTATAGTAAAGGGTCGCATATTTGGGATCTGTTTGTACAAAAAGGACGAATGACGATAATCCGTAGTTTGTTTGCCTCTAGGGTAGTGTATCATATTTGAGTAATTTTAGTGAACATCGTACCTCAAAAGTATGAGTTTCAAGTCCTTTTTATTTTACCTTTAGAAGAAGTTATTATATTTGGTACATTTTCTGGAAATTTTTCAGAGTTTACATCCAATCGTTTTAAATTTAGCATTGTAGAGTTTCTTGATCCGTGAACCAACATTGTCGAATGTAAAAAAAATCGTTTCAGATTTAGATATAACTCCCATATATGTACACATACATACATATGTTTTGTTCGACTTGTCCCTTTAGAAAAATCCGTTCAGATTTAGTTTTCCTTTAGCCCTATAGAAGCTATATATTTTACATCCAATTGTTTTGAAATTAAGTATGGTAGAGTTTATTGATCTATTGACCAACATTGTCGAATGTAAAAAAAGTCAGTTTAGATTTAGATGTAGCTTACATATATACTCGTACATATGATTCGTTAGATTTGTCCCTTTAGAAAAATCGGTTCAGATTTAGTTTATCTTCCATATATATGTTTAGTCCGATATGGCTAAATTGTGTAAACAAATTTTAGTTGAAGTATACATATACATTGGATATTTCATTGTTATCCAATAGTACCAGAGTGGTGTAGGGTATCACATACACTTTAGTCTTTTCTTACTAGTTTTATCATCATTAAGAAATGGCTATATATTTGGTCTTGTTGTTTCTGCTACAGGAGTTTGCTGCAACAGCAGATAAATCAGATTCCCTATTATATGCTTAGCCTTTAAAAGACTTTGTTACAGTTATATTTTGTTATACGAGTATTGCTCCTCCTGTTACCAACACATTTCTTTGAGTGTATATTTTCCATCATCCTAATGTTTGTGCAAAACTTTGTTGTGGATAACTATGAAATTGATCATTGAAATGGGTTTGTCAGTCCGTCTGTCTGTCTGTATGTATTTAACCCACATTGGAACTCAGTGGGAACCCAATGACTGGGGGAGTGTTTTGTTGTTCGAGTGGGTGTCTGGGAAAGTGCCTCCTCTGGCAAGCTGAATCGAGAATCCAATCCAACCAAATGGTATGGGTCTCGTCAGGGTCGTCAGAGCATGCGGTGCAATTGTCTGATGAATTTTGCATAGTGGTTTGTGTGGCTTAAGTTTTGATTTTTAGTAGAGAATTTCTAACACCAATGCTACTGCTCGATCCCCGCCTTCTCTCCTGACTACTGGTATTAAAATTGAAACATAGTTTTAGTGGTTTGGGGGTAGCGCGTCTATGGTCTGTGCCAACTGCACTCGGGCTGCCTCCAATGATGATGTTTGCTTACCGTGGAATGACAGTTTTTTGGTTTGGTGACGACAGTATCATTTGGAATGAATATTGGACGGAATTTGGAATTTGCTTTGTGGTGTTAAATAAGTTTTGTTGAATAGTTGATGGATGCAGGGAGACCACTACCTACAGCTATGAAAATCATTGGATTTGTCAGGGACTAAGGAGAAGAAGTTTGATAAGTTAGGGAAGAATTGAGGGAAACTGTAAAAAATAACGAGTTTATTTAGATTTTAATGGGAATTCGTTAATATGAGTACCAAATATACCAGTAACTTACACAACTGTAACAGTACCAATTTCGAATCCATAATTTTGAGTCCACCTTATTTTTCCGCCCACCTAATAATGTACGTACATCCTTTCATCTTGTGCCACTTCTGTCAAAAGGAAATAATGAATTCAAATTGAATACAAAGTTTGTTCAACAGTTGTATGCGCGGCATCAATTGCAAAATGTATATGCGTTATTAGAATTAAAATTCTATTAAAAGAACAAACTTATGCATTTTATAACATCCGATTTGGCAGAAGTCGCAGAATGCAAAATGGACATTAAAGAGAATACTAAAGAGAAAAAAGCGCATATTGATGAGAATGTTTAATATCAATCTAATATATTGTTATACTGCACACCATAAAATGTGTAGCAGTGTATGTTTACTTTGCCACTCCGATTGCAACACATTTAAATATGTATCTGAGACCCTATCTACACCTCATATGGGTGACTGGGTATAGGGATATCCCGGGGAACTGCAAAGCCGCTGAACTTGCTAGGAAAGGGACGACATTTCAAATTCTCGAAGAATTTGCATATATTGGTGCCCCACTATTCACGTGCAAGCTTTGGCTTAGGCAAGAGGCAATCAGGCAGTCCAACTGAAGATGTAAAGAAATCGGCACATGTAGGGTACCTAGACAAATCTTTCCAAGGCATGTCCTGAGAAGGTCAAAATATCTCCTCGCACTAGAGAGGAAAAGATTGTCTACGTAAGTATCAGTTCTGACGTGACACTGCCTGATCGGCGAACACGCCAGAAGATTGGGTATTGGCTCCAATGACTTCTGCAGAAGCTGGGAAGATGAGAAAGAAGTGGAGATCATTGAGCACTTGCTATGCGACTGTCCCGCTTTGAGTAAACGACGACTGGAAGTTCTGGGATCGGCCTTTCTAAGCAGTCTAGCAGATCTTTCCGGTACCGATATTCGTACTATCGATAAATTTGTATGTATATCAAACACGTTCGTCTCGATGAGGGGCATTTCAGCCTGTGGTAACACTAGGGACCTAAACTGGTCTATGTAAGCTGGCAAAAAAATACAAGTAAAAGGGTTAAGTTCGGCCATGCCGAATCTTATATACCCTCAACCATGGATAGCATGTGAATTGTTTCGGGCACAAATAAAGTCACATTACCAAATAACCCGATACGTTGAAATTTGTGGTTTTTGTTGCGTTAAGATGTAAAATCTAGAGGGACCGTTGTTCGTGTGATGATTTGCGAGTATAAATAAACGCCAGTTACAAATTTTCAGCCCGGTTAGTTGACATTTGTGGTCCCTATATTGACCAATATTGCCTATTTTCAATCCCAAGTTACATGCAGCTATAAGAATAATCTATACCAACTTCAGCTAAATCAGCCACCTAGCTCAAGTATTATAGATTATAGCGTAATTACAAAAGACGGACGGACGGACAGACGGACATGGCTAAATCGTCTTAGTCTTTTAAGAAGATTAAGAATATATATACTTTATGAAGTCTCCGATCAATTTTTATAGCTGTTACACACGGAGTGAGAAAATGAATATAACCCCCATCCTATGGTGGAGGGTATAAAAACTGCTGCCAACTTAGCCTAACTTCGCCCATTTTTCTCATGGTGAAGCGACCAATAAACTAATACTATGTATTCTACACATAGTATTCATTCGAATAAATTATTAGAGAATCAATATTTCATTAAATTTTAACCCATTGTGGGGGATGTATATAGAAGGAGTGGACCAACATGACCCATCTTCGAACATTGCCTGAGATTGAGAACAATATTACCACATACTCCTTTCGAAAGTTAATAACGGACGGACGGACATTCCTTCAATTATGTATACCCTCGTCACACTAAAGTGAGGGTATAACTAAAGTATCCTTCTAATGTATCTAAAACTATATTTCTGGGTGTCGAGATTCTTATACGTGTCTCTTTTTCACTAAAATTAAATGTGTGCTCATCTGCTAGTATTTTACATAATTTAAAATGTTTGCTATTATACTGTAGAATGTAAGCCAAGGTTCGCCCTGCCGTCTTTACTTGTTTATATTGGCTTCCCAATATTTCTTCTGAAAAATATACTTTGCAGATGCCCCGAACAGAAGAGTTTATTATAAAACGTTTTCCAAAAATTAACAAGATCTATACTCTATTCCCGCTGCTATTTACAGCCAAAATTAAAATTTATTGTATAAAACTATATAGAAATCCTAAACAACAAAACGATTTTAAAACATGTGGAAATAGTTTTTGTTTTTCTATCCCTCTCACACACGTCTATATCCACTCTTAATGAACAAGCTTTATTGGATTGTCAATCATGTAAGTTAAATTGCTCTCCAGGCGTTATACAATACCAGCCTTGAAATCAGTGAGTACTTTGGGCTTCATCATGCACTTGGTCCATATACTAGTGCTTAGCCATACAGGATGTGCATGTGGCATATACTCGTACGTATTCCAGGTGACCTGGTCTCGTCGTCCCACCCTCATGCACTCCCAAAAAACATACACAACCAATCAACCAATCAACCTTGCAACCTTAAATTGTAAACTAATCAAGTCTGCAGCTTCGATAAGTTTGCTTGTTGCAAGTTCATGATGGAATGCATCCATTTCATTTCATCCCATCTCACCACAACCCAACCAATCTTCCATGTCGTCCCACTTTGGGTGTTTGTATTAGCAACAAACGATTGAAAGTTGTTAACACTTTGGTTATTTGGTTGCCAATGGTGATGGTGTTGGTTTGGGTTAGTGTTGGTGTTAGTGTAGGTGGAGATGAAACAGCCCTAAGGAGAACACCGTTCGTTGTTTGTGTATGTACATTCAATTATTTCCACAAGCCATTGGAGCCGCCTCCAACTCGCCTCAATATTTTCAGAACAAAAAAAGGAGAAAAATAAATATGCAAACACCCAAACCTCGGCGACCGATATCCCACTTCCATGGCAGGACTTTCGGTCTCCCACATATTCTTCTGTATACATCTGTTTGTACCGCAGGATAGCCCTCTTTCCCGATCTCCCTCTCTGCTTCTCTGTCGGTATATATCTTTGTTTGAGTTTGTGAGTTAAATCAACTGCAATGAACAATAAATGTTTAGGGATGCATAAAATTTAAACAATCGCAAGTTGTTGCGGTTTTTTTCGAGGGCGACATTTTTTTGATTTTTCGTTTAACTTTTCATTTTATTTTGTGTCGATTTATGGGCACATATTTGAATATGGCCATAACCAAAAAATGCATTACACACTCGGGTGTTGCTGTTGGCAGCAGCACCAACAGTAGCTGCAGTAACAGCGGGAGAATCCACAACAAACAAAACCCCCAATGTTATAGAAATGAAGGACTATTATGAAACAGTCAAAACCATTGCCCCCAATATCATCAGTCACCCCTCCTTAAAAGCATCATTCTAGATAGCGACGACGACGACGACAACAGTTTCAGCCTTAGCATCCACATCGAATGCAATGGCAACGGGTTGGAAAAAATTCAATTCAGGACTGGAAAACGGTGAAGAACAGTGTCTATAAATGGTTTAATCAATTGCGAATTTACATTTATAAATTTGTTGATAACATTTTTAAATGTCGGGGCGATTTTTCTCCTATCTTAATGAAATTTAGCACAAAATGCTATAGTGTACTATATCATTCTATTGAAATCGATTCAGAAATAGATACTCGATTTACGAGTATCTCTATATTTAAATTTTGAAATTAGCCGACCTAACAAAAGAAACATAACAATTTTGGGAAAATTTTTCTTTATTTCTCAACATAATCTAATTTTAGGTCTACATATACACTTTTTCGATTGATTTTCAATAGCTTCGATACCCTGTTTATAGTAAGAACTGTCTGGCTCCTGACAATATCCATCAACCACAACCTCCACCTCTTCACCACTGGCAAATCTTTTTCTGCCGATCTATTTTTGAAGTTTGGAAATAAAAAATAATTCAAGGGAGCTAAATCTGGAGCAATTCGAACTTTAATTCATTGATTTTGGTCATCGAAATAGTGGAAGTGTAAACTGATGCATTATCTTGATTGTGAGCAAACGCAGCATCCATCTTGCGCACAGCTTTCTCATTATCAAAATTCCCTCAGTAAGCGATGTATATCTCTTTTTGAAATCCCTATGAATCCAGCTAGCTCACGAACATTCAACCGACGATCATCCAATACCATCGTTTATAGTCTGCCACCCAATATGTTATAGTTGAAAACGAGGAAGCAGACTCCCCCAAAGTCGAATCTAGCTCGGTTTTAATATTGGTTGGACTGTGTATTACATATCGCGGACATATGTTTGCCATATTTAATAATTTACTGAGATCGTTTACTTTTGACTGATAAAAAAAAACTTAACTACGTGGCGCCTTGAAACTCCTTTAGTATTTGGACAATACAGGGTCTCCCATATTCGACGGACCCATCTGGCAACGCCATAACTTTTGACAGAGATGTCAGATCGCTTAATGACATACCGCGTTTGAAGCGTCAGTCCAAGCAGATTTTTACCATGGAACAATACACGCCACGCGAGCGCTCTGAAATAGTTGAAATTTACATTCGACAGAAGAAGTCAAGTCAACGTGCTTTTAAAATATTAAAAAATGTGAGAAGTGCGCCTTCTAAGAACACCATTAAGCGTTTATACGAAAAATTTTCGACTGGTGAGGCTCTTTCTAATCCGAAGAGGCCAAATAAAAGTCGACCAAGGCGATCGGCCGAGAATATCGCTGCCGTACGAGCCAGTGTTGAGAGGTCCCCAAGAACATCCCAAAAACGCCGTTCTCAGCAGTTGGGCATGGCTCGGTCCACTTTACAACGGATTATTCGCGTTGATTTGCATTTGTTCCCGTACAAAATTCAATTGACGCAAAGATTGTTGCCTGCGGACAAGCCTCGTCGATTGGAATGGGCCCAACGAGTCCGTGGGTCCGTCGAATATGGGCAACCCTGTATTTGGACAATATTTTTCAAGTATAAGCTCGATAAAGCCGGGGTACCATTTAAATTCAAAGAAATTATGAGAAGTATGGGGGACAAAAAGGGGCGTGGCAACTTCGCCCATTTTTCTCGAGGTGATAGCAACTAAGAAGCTAATACTATGTTGACGACTTTGTTTTTGCTGTTTTCGCCTAAAGAACTTTCGCAAGAGCATCGTTCAGGGCCAGTTAAACGTCATACAGATGTGATCAAAAGGGTTAAATGGTACAATGAAATTCACAGTAGCGCTATATTCATGTTAAGTTAGGGTGGCAGTCGTTTTTGGTACCAGCTCATATAGACCAGTTAGGTGGTCCATAGTGTTACAACGGGCTGAAATGCCCCTCATCGAAACCAACCTGTTTAATATACATTTTTATCGATAGTACGAAAATCGGTACCGAAAAGATCAGTTAGACTGCCCAGAAAATCCTACCCCAGTAAGTCTAGTTGTGGTTTACTCAAAGCGGGACAGTCGCATAGCATGTGCTCAATGCTCCCACTTCCTTGTGCAGAAGTAATTGGAGTCAATACCCAATCGTCTGACGTGTTCGCCGATCAGGCAGTGTCCCGTCAGAACTAATACTAACGTAGACAACATTTTCCTTTCTAGTGCCAGGAGATATATTAACCTTCGTAGGTCATATCTTGGCAAGATTTGTCTAGCTACCCTACAGGTGCCGATTTCTGTCCACCATTCCTAGGACTGCCTCATTGCATCTTGCCTAAGCTAAAGCTTCCATGTGGATAGCGGCGCACCAACATATGCAAATTCTTCGAGAATTTGTAATGTCGTACCTTTCCTAGAAAGTTCATAGGCTTTGCAGTTCCCCGGGATATCCCGATGACCAAGCAGCCATGTGAGTTGTATATATTGCACTGCGGCAGTCGAGGGCTGTTGGTGAATTTAGGGATGTGGGCTCCAGAGAATAAATGACAACGCCAGTGTTTGTTACTAAGTTGTAACTCAGCCACTTGGCGACTTCCCATATTGCCATTATTTCGGCTTGATAGACACTTCAGCTATATGGTGTTCTGTGAGCTATAGTCATACTAAGTTCTTTACAGTGTACTCCGAAGCCAACCTTGTCATCAAGCTTCGAACCATCCGTATAGAAGTGGAGATGGTCGCTTTAGTCCTTAAAGCTCCGCTTATATAGTAGGTTGGTGGTTATTTTGTATATAACATTATTGGGCGAACTACAACTATATATAGCGTGATCCATTTCGAGGTTCCCTACTATTTTAAAGAAAAAAAACACACAAAATTCAAATTGAATGGGGAATGTCTATTATCATTTGAAAGAACATTCTTTGGCATTTATTTTTTGAAGATTATGTCTATCAAATGTTGGCGGCTACGTCTCAGATGGTCCATCTGTTGAGTCCAATTTTCGATGACTCGTTCGAGCATTTCGACTGGTAACTGGCGAATGACACGCGTGATGTTATGCTCCAATACCTGAATCGAAGCGGGTTTGTCCGCATAAACTTTAGACTTTTCATATCCCCACAGGAAAAAGTCTAACGGTGTGATATCACACGCTTGGGAAGGTCGGGCGGCTTCAGTTCTTGCACAAGCTTTTGTATGCTTTCAATTTAAGATCTCGACGTAAAATGCCCCAAGTCGTTCCATACGTCAGTCCGAGTTGCTGCGAACAGCGCCGAATCGACTCTCCACGGTCTTCGTGTACACCCTCAGCTACGGCCGCTACATTTTCTTCACTGCGTGCTGGACGTGGTCTATTCGGTCGAATATTATCCAATAATGAATGCTGGTTCTCAAGATGGGTGATGGTGTTGCGAATAGTATGCTCAGTAGGCCGATTATGTTGAGGGAAGTGCACGAAACACATTCCTCACAGAACGTGAATTTTCGTAATAAAGTTGAACGATTTGTAAACGTTCAGGCGTAAAGCTGAGTATAGACGATTGCCAGATCGGCAAACGTTATCAACCCTATTAAAGTGCTGCAAATGTCAGATTGTTAGGCAAAGGTGAATTGACAGTTCAGACGATTGCACGAAAACATTACAATTTCATATATTTACAATATATTTTGTAAATATTTATATGCAGGATTGCCAATAAAAATACATTATAGACAGTGTTGCAAATAAATTGTTTTTCTGGCAATGGCGCCGTTGTCACATGCATAAACTTCGCACATATAACAATCAGCAAATTATCTCGCAATAACTTTTCTGCTAACGTTGCAACACAAAAATTGTATGTTCACACGGTTGTAAATTCACAGGGTTGCATTTTTCCGCCATTTTTCTGGCAATGTTGTCCGATCTGCAAATCGTCTGTACTTACCTTAAGTCTTTCCATGATGAAATGCCAACCAATACTTAACAACAATAACATGACAGCATGACACGATTCACACGCGATCTGTCAAAAAAAGGCTATTGAAAAAAGTATCTCTACTTGGATCACCCGTTGAATCCAATTTACGATTTTAGGAGAGAGCCCCACCGCGACCCTTTTTAAGCCTTCTTTCTAGAATATAAGGCAATATTGGCCTTTCTTACACATTCCAGTACGTTAAGTCTGAATAACAGTTTCCTATATAGAATTATTCCTAAAAATTTTACACTTTCAGAAAAGAATAGATCTGTACCATTTATTCGAGTAGGAGGGTCCACAGCTTGGACCTTATTCTTCCTAGTAATGCAAACCAGTTCTGTATTGTTTTGGGTTTACGCCCAAACCGCTGCTTCTGTCCCATCTACCCAACATGTTCAGAAGCACCTGTAGGATGTCTCTGCGATTGCCACGTCGTCCGCATATGCCACGATCTTGCAGCCAGAACGTTCTACATCTAGCAAGATTTCATTCGCCGCTAGGTTCCAAATTAGTGAAGACAGTACTCCTCTGTTTACGAACCTTGTTAGAGTTGTGGACCCAAGACTTGCTGTTATGCGTCTTCTATTGAGCAGGCTTTGTATTAGTCTAACCAATGTAGAATTCACCTGCAGATGTGACAGCGCCGTAATTACCGCATCTGAGTGAATGTTGTTAAAAGCCCCTTCTATGTCAAGAAATGCCACCATGGTGAATTCAGACTTTTCCTTATTGTAACCAAATATGAAATAATCTAAAAGTCTTTCCATACTTTTAAATAGTAAGGAGGATAGGCTTATTGGTCCGAAGTCTTTTGGCCTAGTGTGCGATATCTTTCTCGATTTGGGTATGAATACCAGTTTGGTATCCCTTCATCAATTCTTGATGTATGAAAGCCTGATCCATACATTTTCTCCCGCCAGGGGATAATGTACTTTAACATTTTCTGAATTTCTGCTAGTCCAGGTGACTTTAAGCGACAAACGTTTTTGGCAGTGCAATGGATCATTGATTTCAAAAAATTTTAAAAATTCGTTTTTTGAGTTTTATGCATTTTTGAATTGCACTTGAACGGCTGAACCGATTTTTACAGAGTTTACATCGTTTGAAAGAGAACATAATCTTTTATAACTTTTTAACGTACAAAATGCATTTTTTATTTAAACAATATACTCCCATTTCAATTTTTTCAAATTTCCACAGAATTTGCACCAAACTCTCACAAATCCAAAACAGTAATTACATTTTTGGGGACTCTATATTTGTAAAAGGTACGGGCGAAACACTAAAGCAGGTGTAGAGTTGTGTAGTTCACTTGGATCAACGGTACGAACCATGATACAGTTACACCAGGTAGTGTTAACTTAACAGCTGATTTTCAATTTTTTCTTGCAGGGATCTTGGGTTGTATAATTCATACAATTCTACAGGTTGTTTTCTACAACAACGAGCAAAGTTTCATACAACAACAACGGTTAACTTTAACAATTGTTAACAAGCAAATGACGAAAACACAAGACCCCCAGAGTTGATATAATACGTTTTTGTGCAAATGACTTTACCTGTTTTAATTATATCATGGTACGAACTAGTTCTAACAACTCGTTCATATCAGTTCAGTAGTTCACCATATCTTCTCATTTTGTTCCCTCTTCTCAGCTGTTGTGTTATTTACATTTTTACGTCATCTTCAATGTATGGCCTAAACAAACGCGTTTGTATTTTCAACTCGCCCCATTCATGTTCCAATCAGATTCCTTTAATAGCGGCTGATTTGAACTGGTGATCTACTGAACTTAAGTAAACTGCTGAGCTGCTGAACTAACGAGCTGATGAACTATTGAGTTGGTGAGCTAACGTTGGCCTATGTACTAAATGAACAAACTAGTTCACACAATTGAACTGAAGTAAAATGAGCGCTCACTTAAAAAAACTAAAGTGACCAATTCTAGGCAGGTGTGTCAATTTTTTAATTTTTTTTTATCAGTTTCTGCAAAACACTGCGAGATAAATTTCATACAAATGGATTTTAAATAATTGATAGACAGATCTTATTTTTCCATTTAGACAATCCAGGCAAGTGCAGTGCAGATGACTTTGCAGGGACAGTGTACATTCCAAGATAATGCGGCCCTGCCTAATTTCGAAACGCACTTCTGTCGACCAAGACAGGTTGTGTCATTTATCGTGTAAATCATGATGGTTTACTGACTTATTGGAAGACACGCAGAGAGACTAATATTGTAATATACTGAGTAATGCCTAATGAATTCATCAGTGGCACTGAACACTCGTGAATTCAAGATCAGCCCTAAATTGCCGCAAATCGCTTAACGAGATGGCTGAGCAATTCAAAATATACCTAATATGGGTACCGGATCACATGGACAGTGCAGGGAACTGTAGTGCAGATAAGATTGCTAGACATGGAACTTCCTTATAACCTACAAGTGAACTGGAATATGTTGACATGCTTCTCTCTTCTTAAAGGATAAAGTGACCTTATGACAATAACTGCCTGATGGCCAGTAATCAGAAAGTGATTATATTCCAAGTTGATATAGCTCTCTCTGATGGGTCACCGCGTTACTGAAAGACATACAGATATTTTTTCCTTTCGATCCTGCAGTATTGCAATTTACCATATAATTTAAGTCGGCCAGCATAGGCTGCCACTTTAACCTAACCTAACCTAACCTAACCTAACCTAACCTAACCTAACCTAACCTAACCTAACCTAACCTAACCTAACCTAACCTAACCTAACCTAACCTAACTGGTTAGGTTGGACGGCCTGTAGATATGCAGGCTAGCTGCGAAAAATAAGCAGCCCCCGACCAAGAGCGGCAGTGTCCAAGGGAGTGCCATAAAAAGGTACATGTCCCGATAGCGGCTTTGCGTTGAGACCCCTTAGAATCTGGATATTAATACCTTGCACACTGGCGAGATGAACAATGGTGATAACAACCGCATGTTCATGGAAAATCCTTTCCAAAGGAGTGAAAAAATACCGCGATCACCTATAAAGGGTTGTACTAGCGGAGATTAAAAAATAAGTGATATACCGAATATTATCGTTGATGACGATAGACATGTAGATCATTTAAAATACGAAGAGGAAAGAGCATTTGTTGTCCTAGGAGATCGCCTAAATACTATGGAGTCTATTGCATCCATAAATCGATCAGGGATAACCTAAAACAAGCACTAGCCTTATACCAAAAGATTAAGGCAAGCAGGAAGTCTATCGCGATAGCAGATATTATTTGTTTACCCAGTAAGGCTGTCCAAACGGAACGCGTAAATTCGAATCCTAAGAACAAACAACCAACCAAAAAAGAGCAAAAATCAAAGGCAATGGCAACCAAGTTCTCAGAAGCTGCACCCGACGAAAGCACATTGAATGAGCCGACCTGGACCACTGTGCAAAACAGAAGGAAAGAAGAAAACTGTAAAAAAGCGAATAAAAATCAGGGGCGAAGCACTGACTATTAAAGCTCCCGGATCGTCATACGCGGAAATACTAAAAAAATATGAAGACGAAAATAGACCTAGAAGAAGTTGGGGTTGGCATAATATATATTTGTCGAACTAGAGAAGGAGATCTATTAGAAGAGTTAACAAAAGGTGAAGTACAGGCAAAGAAAATAGAAAATGCAATCAAAAACTCCTTGGGCTATGACCTTCAGGTTAAAACGTTGTCAGAGAAGCACCTAATGGAAATTAAAGACATGGAAGAATCTACTACTGCCGAAGACATAATTAAGGGTCTAACGGCTGTAGTAGGTGAATCTGAACGTGAACACATTAAAGTGCATAATTTTAGGGTGTCGTATAGCGGAACTAAACTGGCAATAGTGCAGATTTCATCCCGCGCAGCTGCAACCCTAAATAAAAAAGAAAAGGTTAAAATAAGTTGGATAGACTGTGGAGTGAAAATGAAAATTCCCATTAAACGCTGCCACAGATGTATGGAGACGGGACACATTGCTAGAATGTGCAATGGGAAATATCGTAGCAATTGCTGTCGTAAATGTGGAAACGATGGTCTTAGGCCAAAGAATGCAAAAACTCTAGTCGATGTAATATATGTGCAGGTGCAGGTCATCAAAAAGTTAATCACTACATTGGTAGCACCGCAGCATGCAACAACAAAAATGAGACTTAGCCTTAAACAAATAAATCTGGGCAGGGGACGTGAAGCCCAAGACCTTATGATGTCTAGTGGATACCAAACTAAGATAGACATTTAGATAATAAGCGAGCAATATAGGAGAACCGATAATTGTGCATGATTTCAAGATAAACTAGGAAAAGCCGCGATATGTGTATTGAACAGCAACATCATAGTGAAGAAAGTGAACGAAGAGCTGGAATATTTTGTGGTAACACAAACCAAAGATCTGAGGATTTATAGGTGCTACTTCTCACCCAGTGTTGAGATATCAGAGTTCATTACGGCTCTCGATAAATTGGCTGCAGATATTCGAAAAAGTGACACTCCAGTGCTAATTGGAGGTGATTTTAATGCGAAATACCCGGAATGAGGTTGTGATGTCCTAGACCGACGAGGAGAAGCAATAGGAGACATGTTTTCGTGTCTTGGATTGATATGCCTAAACAGAGGAAACTCGCACAAGTTTCGAAGGGGATCAGCGGGTTCAATTATCGATGTAACCTTCGCATCTTCATCAGTCGCAAGAAAAACCCATACCTGGGAAGTTTTAGAGGACGAAACGTTAAGTGATCATCAGTATATTTCAATTGAAATTGATATGCATACATGTGATCCAAAACCCATGGAACCTAGGCCGCGATGGAATACAAACAACATTGTAATGCATGTAAAAATGTAGTTGTCGACTTTAAGTCTAGAGTAACTACCACTGAAATACTAGAATCCGGAGATGTGGATGAAATATCATTATACCTGAAAGATATACTTAATGATACATTGGTGTAACAAAGATACAGCCGTATTGGGAAAAGGCTGTCACAAAGCAAAACGTCTAGCAGCAAGACACAAAAGTGATGAGTACTACATGGTGCAATACAGACACTCTAGAAAAATTCTAAGGCGCGCTATAAAGGACGCCAAAAGAAAAGTCTGGAAAGATCTTTGCAGACAAATAAACTGTGATCCGTGGGCCTCCCATATCGTATAGTAATCAATAAGGTTGGAAATAACCGACAGATACCAGGCATAACAGATCCAATTTGGGCAAAAACAATTGTAAATATACTTTTCCCCAAAGTAACAGATTAGAATACATTGTCGTCTATCTCAGTGAGTTCAGTTAATGAGCCCATCTCTGATAACTAATTCAAGAAAAAATGTGGACAACTAAAAAGGCGGAAGGCACCTGGCCCAGATGGAGTACCCAATGAAATTATCAACGCACTGGGAGAATACTGGCCAGAACTACCTAGAAACAAATCCTAGTTCTGCTGCGGAAAGGAGACAAGCCTTTGGACAAAGCTTCATCCTGTAGACCACTCTGCCTGTTGAATACATCTGGTAAATTCCTAGAGCGGCTTATACTTGACAGACTCGAAGAAGAGTTGAAAGGCAGAGGAGGTTTTTCATCAATGCAATTTGTTTTCGCTAAAGGAAAATCAACACTTGATGTAATCCTTGAAGTCTTCCGATCTGCGGAGGTATCGAGATCGCATAAACATTTCTGTGTAATATGCATTTTTTATTATAATAAATATAATAAAAAATGCAATGAGATGAAAAATTTCTCGCAATATGTTATAAAGAGAATTGACAGCTACCTGGATGACAGAGTACTAATGTAACGAACAGATAATGGTATGGAAGAGTACAATGTGTCAGCAGGCGTTCCTCAGGGGTCAATACTAGGGCCGTTCTTATGGAATTTAATGTATGACGAGTTGTTGAGATTAAAATTACACAAAAATTGTAAGCTTGTTGGATATGCCGATGACGTAGATTTGGTGGTGACGCAATCATCAACAGCAGTCGTGGAAATAACAACCAACGACTGCCTTAGCAGAATTAGCACGTGGCTGAGATCCAATAAAATAAAACTCGTGACAGTCAAGCGGGTTTTTTCATTGCCCAAATTGGAAGTAGAAGGACATGAAGTTCAATTTAAAAAAAGTTTGCGATATCTTGGCGTTG
This sequence comes from Eudasyphora cyanicolor, assembly GCA_963930755.1. Taxonomy (NCBI): domain Eukaryota; kingdom Metazoa; phylum Arthropoda; class Insecta; order Diptera; family Muscidae; genus Eudasyphora; species Eudasyphora cyanicolor. Next base: position 64,575,682 of record OZ005737.1, read on the forward strand.
AACTAGACGGAAGAATGTCTTATGGTGTGCATATTAAACTTGTCACAGAAAAGGCACTGATGACTGCTTCGAAACTCGCACAGATAATGCCAAACATGAGAGGTCCTGGTCAGACGACACGAAAACTAATAACCAGTGTAGCATTTGCCCAAATGTTATATGATGCTCCAGTTTTCGGCGATACAGTTCGTAATAACGCCTCGCTACTAAAAAAAGTGAATAAAGTACAAAGGATGTCGACACTGCGAATCATTTCTGCGTACCGCACAGTTTCCACTGCTGCGGCTTCGGTACTCAGTGGTATTCCACCAATGTACCTAGTACTGAGAGAAACCAAAGAATTTTGCGATGAGAGGAAATTATTTAACACATCAAATATACACCTCGAAAAAAATAGGATAAAGAGACAAGCAAGGACTCGACTAAATCATAGCTGGCAACATGTATGGGATAATGAAGACAAAGGAAGGTGGACATATAAACTAATTACTAACATAGAAAAATGGATGGAACGAAAATACGACGAAATAAATTATTACCTTACTCGTACACAAGCGCTGAGTGGACATGGAAATTTCGCAACTTATTTATATAAATGTAAAATAGAGAAAATCCCATGTGTGGTATGTGCGGCAACATGGAAGATACAGCTGAACACACTGTTTTCGAATGCAATTTTTGGACGGAACTACGGGACATATTGAATAGTTCACTGGAAATGAATATAACCCCAACAAACATGGTAGCTATAATACTGGCAAATTAAAGAAACTGGGTCAAATGCTCGACGTTTATTGAACATGTAATGCGGGCGAAACATTATTTACGCATACTCTGAACCTCTAATCTAAAGAAAAAGATGGGGGAATAAGAGAAAGATGAGGCTTGAAAATAGCACAATATGAAACCAGCCCGAAGAAATGGGGAAGCGGTCCCGGGGTGGTGGTTCCTGTGTAGGATAGTGCGTTATTACTAAGAAAAAAAAAAAAAAAAAAAAAAAAAAAAAAAAAAAAAAAAAAAAAAAAAAAAAATTAACCTAACCTATCGAAAAATGATTGGAAAATTAGCCACGGCTTCGGTAATTCTTAAGACTCGACTACATAGATTCGTGGTCAAGGCTCTCAAATCCATTCGTATTCGATTGGCATCCTAGAGACCATATTTTTAAGCCGCATTGCATGAAATTCGGAAATATATTTAATTTTGAGCGCCCCAGTAGGCGAGTTGGTAGCGTACTCGCCTATGAGTTTGGGGGTCGTGGGTTCGATTCCCACCAGAGGCTCTGGTCTGTCGCTGCAAAATTCAGCCATATGGTCTTTGTAACCCGGCCTTTCCCTGGACCTTAAAATTAGAATATAAATTTACTTTGTATTGTAATTCATATAAATAAATAAATAAATAAATAAAATATTTAATTTTAACAAAAACTACTACCAGTACAAAATGAACTATCAACTCATGTTCTGATGTGGAAACCATTTAAATATCCCTTCCAATTCGATTTCTTGAAGCTCTGGAGGTCACACTTTTATGCCGAACAAGCTGAGTTTTTGGCATTACGATTTTTTTAAAAATTCCCCATTTTTATGCTCTTCGTGCCACGGTGAATGCTAAATGCATAGGCATTTTGTGCATGTGTATGTAATTGTTTGTGTATAGGGTAAAGTTATGAAATCCACAACGACGGGTGATTGCATGCGTTGGTGCATGACACGCTGTGAATATGCGGCAATCACTAGTCATGTGTATGTGCATTAGTGTATATGTGTGTGTGTACACAAGAGAGTGTATTTGTATTTGTAAATCCCCATTATATTATTTGCTATTATTGTTATTGTTATAATTTGTAACAGTTTTTTCTTTATTTTACGACCGTGCAAGCGAGCGCCAGTGAATGAGTGTTAGTGGTAGCCTGAAATGCCCACAAAGATCGCAAAAGGGCAGGAGCTATGGATAGGGTGGCAACACCATCAACCATCATCAACATCAAAAAGTGTCCTTTGCTGCTGTCCTTGTGTGTGTGTGGGGGTGGATGTAAGTGTTTTGAAAAAATAAATAAATAAAATGAGGAAACAAATGGGAAAAAGGAAGATAGGTTCGTTCGAGCACTTCGCTACAATTTGCATTCATGAAATATTCAAACACACGCGTCCACGCTCTATTACACTCGTCGACGGCATATTCGCAATAAATTAGCACTGCTAATAGGAGGGACGATCACAAAAGCTCGTCGTTACCGCCTGAGAACGAGTGTGTGAGTGAATGACAAAGGGACAAAGACACACAAAGCGCCAAACAAACCCAGTATCTCTCTCACTGTATTCTTCCTTTGTGGATTCAGTTCTCAAGGATATTTTCCCGCACAATGCAATGCGAAGGATTCTTATGTGAAGTTCAGGGTCATTGTCAAGGATGGAGGGGTTGAGGGATGATGTCTACTCGTACCTTAAGAGTCCACACAATGAAAATGGATTTTCGTCTTAATTTGCTCAGCTTTCTTTGTTTCCGAAAACGTGCCACGATATAATTTAATTTTTCTAATGAAGTCTCTACACTTGGAATAATAATTTCCGTGAAGTGATTTGATGGAACATCACGACAGCAAAAAGTGTCAACAATTAGATTGTGTAATGGATATGACTCTCGTATTCGTAACAAAGAATACTAAGTATTTAAGAAGATTTTCCATTTGATTTTATTACAGGATAATTTTTTTAGATTGTAATGAAATTTTGTATAGTTCTTAGTCTACATTTAGAAAAGAAATTACTTGAGTTCTGTAAGAAGAATTAAAAAAATTAAGAAAGGCGTGTAGAGTAGATCTCGTTTTGAAGACGTGCCAAAGGAGGAGTAGCGTTTTTATGGTGGGTTTGTTTATACCATAGGATATTTTCCCGCATACACCATCATTTTACAGCATTTTAACAGAATATCGTCAAATTTTACTTAACTTAGGTTAGAATAAAATGTTTGTCTCTATGACAGGCTCACTTCAAATATGTCGTCCAATTCGATACCACAGGGACTGAAGCGTTAATATGAAATTTTCCTAGATCATCCCGCTGAACCAATGCAGCATCAGCCTAGTTTTCAAACTTATCAAAGAAATGTAAGACTATGGTAGCCTACCGCCTTTTAGAGAGAGCGGGACACAGACACAGAATATGTTCTATCAATTTCTTCTCCTCTTCTTCACCGCAGCTCCTACAAAAGTCATTTCTCACGACATTCAGTCTGCGTGCCGTCCAAATTGATAGGGACAGACACGATAAGTGAGATGTCCTATATCGATGACGTTTAAGTTTAGGCAGGGCCACATCAGCTCGGAATGTTTGTTGCCATAAGGGCAGTATCTCTCGAGAAGAGCTTGCTTGCATGTTCCTGGAGCTCACATATCGCAGTTCTCAGGAGCGTGTATGGTAGTTCCTAGCCTTGAGAAACCCTTTTTTAACCGATCATTCTGACATTTATGTATTTTTTATTTAATTTAATTGTCTAAATGTAGTAAAAATGGGGCACATTGGTCCACGTTTTTATATACATAGTTCCTACTTTATTTAACTAGCGTAACCTGGAATGTCCTTGTAGTGCGGCACCCGTTTAAGGTGAACTTCTCAGTCATCTCATTAACATATCTACGGTAGTTCTTGAACTTAAGAATAAAGAATCCAGGAATTCAATGGACATTTGATTATAGCAGAATATATTTATTCCAACCATTTTCAGAACTTTAAATATCAGCTATGCTCATAACTCTACCTATTACCTCAAATTGCAGTAAATAATGCAGAAAGTAGTTAGTCTTATGGCCTTTCGCTGTATATCATTGTGGTATATGAGTGTAATACTTATTTTTAATGATTGGTTCGGTGACACTATGCACGAAGTCACTTATTGGCCATTCCATTAGTTCCTCAAACTGACTGCGACAGACTGTTTACATAAAATGAGTCTGGAAATCCAAAGGCAGAAAATATAGTACACAGAGAGAAAATTGCCATACTAAAATCAAGTAAACATTCTTAAAAATCTAAGTACGTTCGTACTAAGTTTTTCTTAAAGCAAGTGTAAACCGGCTTAAATTGAAAAAATTATAGAGCACTATAAAATTACCCTCTCAACCACTCTCATTTAAGTGGTTGATTATGGCTGACGCAACATGAAACACACACGCATATAAATCGACGAGATGTGTATGTATAAATATTTGTGGGCAACCATATCCAATTCGTTTCTCGTTCAAGCAGTGTTTGCAAATACATTTCTTGGCGTGATTTTTTATTGATTTAAGATTTTTGAAGTTGTTAATAATTCTTGTTCATTTCGTTTATGCTATTCCTTATATGTTTCATATTTAAATCGAATAATTAAAGCAAAACTTTTACTTTTGCTGTCAAGCAATTGCATTTTGACAAGCAATTCTTTGCAATTCTGTGGCAAAAATGGTATAATTAATTTAAGTGGTATATAGATATAAAACGAACGAAAGCACAATAAATCAAGTATGATCAGGCTTTGATCAAGTATTGGTTAGGCTTAAATCAAGAACTGATCAGGTTTATATCAAGTATTGATTAGGCTTAAATCAAGAACTGATCAGGCTTAAATCAAGCATTGGGCAGGCTTAATTCAATCAAAAATGTTTATGTATTTGTGAGAAGTGTTAACACCCTCTTTATGCACTGCGAGAAATGGTATTTGCATTTTCCTAACAAATACTTGTTGGGTAAGATAATAAACATCATGAAGTAGATTTGGGGTATTATACTCGTACACAAAGAAATCAATCTTTAAATATGTTATGATTAGCCACATACATATTTATTATGCAATGTAAAGTAATCAATCCAAATTTTGAAAAAAAGATCCGCATACCCGTATTTATTATGCCATATTCTTTATTTAATTAATTCTTTATATTTTCTACTGACCATTTTCGAGTGTCCAACTTTTTTTGGTTAGTATATATAGGTGATTATACAAATTTTATTAAAAAATCTTTAAAAGATAATAATATATACATTTAAAATTATTTTAAAAAATTCGTTACTTTAATTAATTTTGACAAAAAGGAAATAATATATCGTCATAAGAAACGAAAACGGGGCTATCATCATGTTTGGAAATTTTACAGGAGAAGCAAAAAACTAAATAAAATGAAAAGTGCTGCCGCTAGAAAAACGTGGTTTTCACGATAATATCTAAACATAATGATGCATACATAAAATCACACAAAGATGTTTTATAACATGTTTGTGAAAATTGCGTGAAATATGATTTTTTAACTATGAAAAAAGAAATAATTTGTTGTTAGGCCCTTTTGAATTTCGTTAATAAATTCGCCATTTTTAATATTACGCCGCTAAAAATTTGTCAGGATGTGTATTTTGATGCAGGGTATCAAAATCCATCAAAAACTGAGTTTCAATTTTTCTTGTTGTTACGCCTTTTTTCGTTTCTGATGACGATATACATTTCTACAGTAATATAATAAATAATTTAAACAAATATTTAGAAATTCTTCGCTAAAAATACAATACATACTAAACTAATACTAGAAGTATGTATTGTAATAAATGTATCATCCATCTTTTCTTTATGTGTACGCTAAGCAACAAGCGACAACACAACCTCGTCGATCGAATTGGCTAGCGCGACTGAATGAAGACGAGCTCTCATTCAATGTGTGTGCTCATGTACACGCGAGAGGTAAATCCCCGGTTAGTGCTTTTGCCCATCGATGTTGAGCTTGAGACTTAGCTTCCTGTCTAGTAAAACGCCAAAATAATCCGCATATTCAGTAAAAGGAATTTCGGTGCCCCTCCTGGATATGTACAAAATATAGAATTTTTAGCATACTGTGTAAAGGCCGCCCTTTACACAGTATGCCCTCGAAAAAGGCAAGAGGCCCAAATGTCACTATCAACAGGACACTCACCAAGCCCTTCAATGAAGTGGCGAAGGAGAGTCTAGTGATGGCCGTTATAGACAGAAGTAGTGAGGATGGATCCATCCTCAAGGACAAATGGAGCCATGTGCAATCAGCCATTATGGCTCATTACCTCGATGTCCGTAGAGAGATGCCGGGCACACCACCAATCTGCAACGATGCAGGATGGCATCAGGGGAGAGTAAAGCTCTTACATTTCGGTGATGCCAGATCAGTAGACCTGTATAAGGCTGCTCTGAGTCGAGCGGGTGAGGTGTGGCCGGGTGCCCAGTTGGATATTGTCGAAAAAAACAACATCCCTAGTCATCCTAGAGCCATCACCTGGGTTACAGAAGAGCCCTCCAACCCGGCTGACATATTAGAAATAATAAAAGATTCCAATCCTGGTCTGCCCGCCCATAATTGGAGAATCAGCAAGGTGGGTGAGGCGGATGGTAAAAAGCGGCAGGTCAATTTGATCCTTAACGCTGAATCCACCTCCCATATACAACGTGCAAGTGCAACCCTACAGTATGGCTTCGAGACTATAGTCTTGAAGGTATACAAGCAGGATATAGTTCCCACTGCGGAAGGTGAGTCGTCCACCGCGGTTGAAACACAGCTTTCTGGAAGTGCGGAGGTATCCACGCCCATTATTTCGGGTGACTCCAACTCTAACAGAAGATCTGTAACGTCCTACTCTGAGGACGAAAGCTCTACTTCTGACACAGAGGGGCTGAGGGGAGTCTCCGGACTCTTTGACGCATCTGGCGGGGACACGCTTCTCGATGATACGGACGAAGAGTTCGATAACACCCTTGTAGGGGTGGAAGTTAATCTGTCAATTACCAATGATGGTAAGAATTTTACAGATTAACCTCCATCACGCTAAAGCAGCCTCAGCGGCTCTATTGCTGCGCCTGTCCACAGGTGCAGTAGACATCGTCCTGATACAGGAGCCCTACGCAGTGGGAGGAAGGGTGTGCGGTATCAGGACACCCAACTTTAAACTGCTTGTGGCCAACTGTGAAGGCACTCCAAGAACCTGCATTTTGGCCAGGAAAGATCTAAGTATCTTTCTTCTGGCTAATTTAAGTGGTAAAGACCAAACATCTGCTAGTCTGGAGATCGGTAATCGCATATATTGGGTGGTCTCCAGTTACTTGCCTTATGAAGCTGTAGTACCGACTGCTCTATTCAGGGAAGTAGTAGAAGAAGCAACATCTGACGAGGTCGAGCTGATTGTTGGCGCAGACACGAACGCTCATCATACTATCTGGGGTAGTACGGATATAAACAATAGGGGTGATTCGCTTCTTGACTTTATTCTAACTACCAACCTAAGTATTTGTAACATAGGTAATAAACCGACCTTTACAATTAAAGACAGACAAGAAGTACTCGACGTAACGTTTGCTACTGACCGGCTGTCAGACAAAATTATTGGGTGGAATGTACTAGACGACCACTCATTCTCAGATCACCATTATATTGAGTTCAAACTCGCTGAAAAAGCGCCTGAACCTGCCGTCCACAGAAATGTGAGAAAGACAAAGTGGCACCTGTATGAAAAGAATTTCAAGAAAGTCCTCAACTCCAAACTTCTGTACGAACCGAATGACAAAGCCGGTCTGGATCATCTGGTCGAGCATATCACCACATCATTCAATAGTTCCCTTGAAGAAGCCTGTCCAAAAACAAGGTACAAGGGTAAAACTAAACCCCAATGGTGGACTTCTGAGCTAACGGCTATGAAAAAGACCTGCAACAAGCTATTCAACAAGGCTAAATCTACTGGGGTCGCTAATGTTTGGGATGCCTATAAGGAGCAACTCAAGATCTATAAGAAGGAGCTTAGAAAGGCGCAAAGACGCTCTTGGTATACTTTCTGTGGCGAAGTGGAAAAGGTCTCCGACGCCGCAAGGCTGAGGAAAATATTATCAGCTTCACCCTGTACAGTGGGTTACTTGCAGGATGAGGCAAATAATTGGACCAAAAACAGCGAGCAGTCGCTCAATGTACTGCTCGACACACATTTCCCGGGGAACCCTCTAACAGAACCAGAGGATCAGCAGGACCAACAAGAGTGCGAGTGGACTGCGAGCGTCGCTAGCTTGTTGACTGAAAGATCCAGAATAAGCTGGGCTATTAATAGCTTTGAGCCCTTCAAGTCACCTGGACCAGACGGCATCACTCCAGCAGAAATGCAGAAAATGTTGAAATACATTATCCCCTGGCTGGAGAAAATTTATGTAGGCTGTATCAGGCTTTCATACATCCCGAATCGATGGAGGGATACCAAAGTGGTATTCATACCAAAAGCGGGGAAGATATCACACACTAGGCCAAAAGACTTCAGACCAATTAGCCTATCCTCCTTCCTATTGAAAGGTCTGGAACGACTTTTAGATTATTTCATTAGGGAAAACCTGGATACAAAACTCCTGTCAGTGAACCAACATGCTTACAATAAGGGGAAGTCTACAGAATCAGCCCTGCACGAACTTGTGAGCACTATCGAATCGTCCCTGCATTTCAAGGAATTCACCATGGTGGCATTTCTTGACATAGAAGGGGCTTTTAACAACATTCACTCAGATGCAGTAATTGCGGCACTGTCACATCTTAATGTTAACTTTAGTTTGATTAGACTAATTCAAAGTCTGCTCAACAGAAGACGCATAACAGCATGTCTTGGGTCCACAACTCTAACAAGGTTTGTAAACAGAGGGACCCCACAAGGAGGAGTACTGTCTCCACTAATTTGGAACCTAGCGTTGAATGAAATTCTGCTAGATCTAGAACGTTGTGGCTGCAAGGTCGTGGCATATGCGGACGACGTTGCAATCGCAGTGAGTGGCAAATTCGAAAACGTCCTCCGAGACATTCTACAGGTAGCTCTGAACAAATTGGCTAGATGGGCCAGAAGCAGCGGTTTGGGCATAAACCCAAACAAGACAGAATTGGTTCTCTTTACTAGGATGAATAAAGTCCCACATGTGGACCCTCCACCTCGGATAAATGGAACAGATCTAGTCTTTTCTGAAAGTGCAAAATTTTTAGGAATAATTCTAGATAGAAAACTGTTATTTAGACTTAATGTATTGGAACGTGTAAGGAAGGCTAACGTCGCCTTATATTCCTGCAAAAAGGCTGTAGGGTCGCGGTGGGGCCTCTCTCCTAAAATCGTCCACTGGATATATATAGCAGTAGTTCGTCCTATACTGCTATACGGCATTGTGGTATGGTGGACGGCAACTGACAAACTAACCATCACCAACCTACTAACAAAGGTTCAGAGAACTGCCTGCCTGAGCATAAGCGGAGCCTTAAGGACTACAGCGACCGAGTCTCTACAAGCCCTACTCCATATACTGCCGATTAATATTGTGGCGAGAGAAGTTGCAACCAAAGCGGCAATAAGATTAAACTGCCTATCAATGTGGAGGTACAAAACCTACGGTCACATGAGAATATCAAAGTGTACTGCTATGGTAACCGACCGAGTGGACTACATACCAACGGTGTACACCTTCGAGAGAAATTACATCACTATGATTCCCGCGAGAGATGAATGGGTTGGAAGAAAACCAGGTAATAGAAACCATCTCCAATTTTACACGGATGGTTCGAAGCTTGATGAAAAGGTTGGCTTCGGAGTACACTGTGCAGAGCTTAGATTGGATATAGCTCACAGACTACCAGATACCTGCAGTGTCTATCAAGCCGAAATAATGGCAATATGGGAAGTAGCCAAGTGGCTGAGTCGCAACATAGTAACCAACACTGGCATTGTCATTTACTCGGACAGCCAGGCTGCCATCAATTCTCTGGAGGCAACATCCCTAAATTCACAAACAGCCCTCGACTGCCGCAGATCTCTTAACGAGATGGCTGAGCAGTTTAACATACACCTCATATGGGTGCCTGGGCATAGGGATATCCCGGGGAACTGCAAAGCCGATGAACTTGCTAGGAAAGGGACGACATTACAAATTCTCGAAGAATTTGCATATATTGGTGCGCCACTATCCACGTGCAAGCTTTGGCTTAGGCAAGAGGCAATCAGGCAGTCCAACGAAAGATGGACAGAAATCGGCACCTGCAGGGTAGCTAGACAAATCTGGCCAAGGTATGACCTGAGAAGATCAAAATATCTCCTCGCACTAGAGAGGCAAAGATTGTCTACGTTAGTATCAGTTCTGACGGGACACTGCTTGATCGGCGAACACGCCAAAAGATTGGGTATTGACTCTAATGACTTCTGCAGAAGCTGTGGAGATGAGGAAGAAGTGGAGAGCATTGAGCACTTGCTATGCGACTGTCCCGCTCTGAGTAAACGACGACTGGACATACTGGGGTCGGCTGTTCTAGGCAGCCTAACAGATCTTTCCAGTACCGATATTCGTAATATCGACAAATTTGTATATCAAACAGGTTGGTTTCGATGAGGGGCATTTCAGCCCGTGGTAACACTAGGGACCTAAACTGGTCTATGTGAGCTTGTATAAAAAATACGGCTGCCACCCTAACCTAAACCTAACCTAAAGGCCGCCCTTTGGCAGATATTATAGGATGGATTAGTCATGCGTAAAGGTAACGAATCTGCTAATCGAATACGCTTTATGGAAATCTGTGTAATCGATTACCCAACGTAGATGGAACATAACAGCCTGCTGAGTTCATTTGAGGGTACATTTATGTGGTGCTTGCAACAGCTGATCAAAACTGGTATTATAATGGATGGTTTTTTAAGCGTTTGGTTTTTGAAACTTGAATAAAGCACAAAAAGTTTGTACAAGCGATTGAACTATTTATTTGGTTCAATAAACCAATGCCTTTCATTTACTTTTTTTTACTATACGACCTTTATTTATTCTTCTTTGGAACATAGGGTATCTACAATCAATCTTACTCTTTCAAGACATATTTTAGTTCATTAAATGACATATTACGGTTTTCGGTTTCCAGGGCCACGTGTTGCTCTGTCGTCCATATTTACCGCTGCCCTGTGCATTCCATTCTAAAGCTTGTCTTGTGATGACTTCGGGTGACTTTCGAAGTGTAATTTCCTTCTAATTATTTGAAGATTAATTGGCAGTTCGTCTGACATTCTCCATAGTTCCAAATTGGCAATGGGCTTTGGACAGAAAATTATTCATCTGTAGTTTTTTAATGGTTGCATTTGACATAAGCCATGTCTCGCACCGCTATAATAATGTTGGTTTTTTATTTTATTCTGGCTCTACCTACTTTGTAGTTTATACAGATAGCAGAAGCGCTCTACCTAATATATTTCAAAACTTCGAATATACAGTTTATTACTGCTGGTATAATTAATACACATGGCTGTAGTCTTTTGGATGTTGACTTCTAAGCCAATGCGTTTGTTCGCAAAAAAAAACAAAAAGATGGCGACCAGGTCGTTGATCTTAATTTGCATATCACTCACTCACTTCAAGAGTGTCTAAAATTTTTGTGGTTGTCTTACAGAAATACGAATTTAGTAAATATCTATAAATTAATCTCAACGAAATTTAGTTTATAAGTAAACAATCATATTTCGGATTATTTAACTATTTTTTAACTTCCTATTTCATCTTATTTATCTTTTTATACGGACTTAGAGTTACACATCTCGATAATTTTAAAATTTTAAGTTAGGATGGTCTTGAAGTAAGTGAGCGATATGGATCTGCTTATGGAAAATTGAGCAACCTTCATCCGCAAAATCTAGATTTGAAAGATGACGGTATAAACTACCGGACTAATTCTTTCCTCTTTCTGCACATTTCGCTCAACACAGTGTCAAGAATTATCCCAAACAATAGGGGAGATGGAGGGCATCCTTGCTTTACGCCTACGTTTGTCGTGAAAGTCGCCTTAGCGTCCGTTGTGTAGAACTTTTAATAGCACATTGTTATACATGGTTTTTTTTAATTATCTAATGTATTTGTGGGGACCCCTTTACTTTTTAAAGTTCAGAATATTGCACCTCGTCTTACTGAAATCAGCAAAAACCAAATATAAGGGCGAGCGCTACTCAACAGAGTGTTCGATTATGATTCAAAGCTTTTTTAAGATTTTTTCATGCAAATGTCGAGATTAATTGCTAGTCCGTGAACATCGAACTGTAAATTGCTCCACTGACCGTAACACTGCGGCCATCACCTCCTTTGAAGAAATATGGTCTAATGATACTGCCATGATTGAACTATCTATCTATTATTAGGTATTCCAGCGTGATTTAAACAGACAAACAAACGTGGCAAAACGAACTTCTGCGTCTATAATTTTTGAAAATTAGTATTTTCAGAAATGTTCTTTTAAAATTAAAATCTTTTTATTTGTGAAATATAAAATATTTGGACTAATTACTGCGAGCACGACGAATATTTTTTTAAACCACGCAAAACTGTATTTTTTCCTCTCACGATATAAAAATATGAGACACAGAGAACACCAAAGGGAGATATAATATCACCACTCCTGTGGGTTACTACTATAAACATTCTCCTAAGGATCATAACTGACAATATACTTAAACAAGTCTGCTACGCAGACGACGTTATAATTCTTCTGGGGGAAGGAATCCAAATAAACTTTGTAGAATAGCCGAAACGACTCTAAAAATTGCATATGACTGGGCTCGACCGAGAGGTCTTACTGTAAACCCAGACAAATCTGTTTACAAAGAAACGAAGATTGGTCAATACGTTGACTCACTTTTCCTAGATGAAAACAATTCCAGTATCCAACAAAGTCAAATAGGAGTAATCTTGGACAGGAAACTAAATTGGCAGTACCAGAACGAGCAAACAACACTTACAGATGTTGATCACTATTTAGAAAAGCAATAGGCTCAAAATGGGTCCTCAATCCAAAGATGACACACTGGCTCTACAAAAGCGTAATCAGACCCGTTCTAACCTACGCATCAGTAGTATGATGGACATCGATGGAAAAGAAGTGCAACATAAAAATATTACAAAATGTCCAACGAATGTGTTGTCTCGGCGTAAGCGGAGCAATGAGAACCACATCTGATAGGCCTTTGGAGACAATTTCAAATGTCCAACCAATAGAGATACAGATTAGATATGAAGCCGCCTCACGGCAGTGAGACTTAGAGTGATGGGCGAATGGATAGAAAGCGATCACAGGTCATATCATCAAAAAATAATTGAGGTAGTGGCAGGGAATTAAACTGACATGGCATCAGAATCCGACAGAATGCGTGAAACATCAATAGTTGTTGAGTGTGAAACCCTGATGCCAGACAGACAATCTTTGATTGGTGGAACCCTAGCGCAGACACCCGTTGGACTTGCTGTTATACAGATGGTTCGAAACTAGGGGAAAGGACGGGGCTGGGACCGGAAACCGAACTTTTATTCCGCCTACCAGACCATAACACGGTTTTACAGGCGGAAGTCCGAGCAATTGCAGAGTGTGTGAGCTGGCTTAGCGCTAAAACAAGAACAACAATTGTAAATATTTTTACAGATACTCAAATGTCTATCAAGGCAATAACGTCTAGAACTGACAAATCAAGGACAGTTTTAGATTGTAAAATGGCGATTAACGCTCACTCTGAATATGGCACAATACGCGTTATATGTGTGCTGGGTCATCACGGAATAAGAGGAAATGAGAAAGCAAATGCCTTGGCATTACGAGCCAGGGACAAACAACAAACCTAGGGAATGCAAAACCTTTGGAGCTACGCATTCTGAACTGAAAACATGGTCAAATAACGCCCATTGAACGCTATGGAATAGTGAAACCATTGGGGAAACAACATGAATCTTGTGGTGTGACCCAAATAGGACAAAAACCAAAACTCTGCTGAAATTGAGCACAATAGAGACCAGTAATATCATGGGTATTCTTACAGGGCACACAGGCTTACTAGCGCATCTGCATAAAATATGAGTTGTGGACAGCAACGTCTTTATGGCATGCGGGGAGAGAGACGAAACATTGGAGCACTTCCTCTGACAGTGACCTGCGTTCGCAAACAATAGATCCCGTTTCTTGGGCAATGACTCTTTACCAGACTTGACCCAACTTAGAGGCGTAAACTGTCAAACAATTAAGAAATATCGATACCTCCATTCTAAACTAAACTAAGTGCAAAACAAGTAGTTTTTCAGGAGAGGCGATCACAGTTTGATGAATTTTTTAAATGTGTCTGGAATTCCTTTATAATGCAAATCGAATGACCTGTACTGTTTTGTGAATAACTTTTGATTGGGTTGGCAGATAAACACCAAATTTTCACTGAATATAATTTGGAATATTTAGAAATTAAAAATGCTATCTCCCTAAAACTATGCTGAGTCGACTTAGCATGTTTTAGAATGGAGGTATCGTATGTCGATAGTACAGAGGTTCAAAAATAAATTTCTCAGGACTAGTCCATGAAACAAACAATTACAGCGCACAACGGGCCGAATGCTAACTTATGTGTATGTTCGTGGACATGAGGCGATGAAATCTGCCTCCTCTTCTCAACATAACCTAACTTTTACTTAGTATATATATATATATAATGCAAATCACTGTCCCTATTATTTTTCACATCACTGTATATATAGCTCAGATCTACATATATATGAATGTATGTATGCCTATTCCTATTTGGCAACGAACACTTCCAAGAAAATAGGTTCGCATTTGTTATGTTTTTCGTTTAAATGTAATTATTCAAAATACGTAGCTACAATATTACTATTAAAATTAAATTTGTTCGGTATTTATTTTAAATCAGGATATTTTTGGTGATTGTCCAGTAATTTCACTACCTGATACCCTAGGTAGAGCGTATACAAACGTCCTAATAAACAATTATAGGCCGGGTTAGGCAAACTTAACCTTCATTTAACTTTAGCGTCGCCGTAACGTTTCCCGCTGGAGCATTTACCCAAAACTTACCAAATCTGCTGTATCACTCAGACATTCACAACCAAAAAAGCAACAACTTAATTTTATTTTAGATTTATTTGCTACTAACTTATCATTTTATTACTTATTTATCATCACTTTTCAAAAGTTTCGCATAAATTTATTCTTTTTTTTCATTATTTTACTAATTTTGTTTGCAAATATGTACACGTAAACGTACCATCCAAATCAAATTTCAGCAGATTCAGCCGTCCGTTTACGTTTCGTTTCCGTTGGCTAATCGTTTACACTGATTTCCATATTGCTCACTCTCTTCAAGAGTGACATAACTCAAAATTTAAAATTCCCAAGCTATATAACTTTGAGTCCGTATAAAAAGATAAGTAAGATGAAATAAGATGTTTAAATACGCTTGAATAATCCCAAATATGGTTGTTTACTTATAGACAAAATTTCGCAGAGATTAATATATTAACATTTGCGAATTTCGCTTTTTTGTGAAGCAACCTCAAAAATTTTAAATTTTGAGTTATGTCACTCTTGAATAGAGTGAGTGATATGTCAGATTGAAACAGCTGATTCATTACTATACGGGGGCGTTACGGTTAAGTTTGCCTAACCCAGCCTTATGATATTGTGTCGTTGTGTTTAAATGATAGAGCAATAAAACATATGATGAACGTGTTTTACTTAATTATAATTACTTAATTTCTAGAGACAGTACAATACGTACATTCTCCTGTTCAAAGCCGCTTAACTTGGTTCTCTCAAAATGTTATCTTTGATTACCATATTATCCTTGTTCGAATGCCAAAAATCCACACACAGCCATTTGAACATAAACTTTAAATATATATACACATATTTAGAGTTTAGGTTGTACGTGTGTGTGTGGATGTCGAGAATTACAAACATATAAATAACTGTGTAATTATTTAGTTGTGACCCAAAACTGTCAACA
This sequence comes from Eudasyphora cyanicolor, assembly GCA_963930755.1. Taxonomy (NCBI): domain Eukaryota; kingdom Metazoa; phylum Arthropoda; class Insecta; order Diptera; family Muscidae; genus Eudasyphora; species Eudasyphora cyanicolor. Next base: position 64,591,479 of record OZ005737.1, read on the forward strand.
AACACATGATGAGTAGTTATCGTTTTGCCGCCGCTTAAACATTTTTCGAACCAATTTGCGTTTGAACAAAAACAACATTGGCAACATCAACAACAAGAACAGCAGCAAAAACAAACAACAACAGCATCCAGAGCGGCAGCAAACAAAATGAAAACAAACAAACGTACGAACGAACCAAACGAGAGAAATACAGTAAACTCAAAAGTCGTGGTCCTTATGTACTCAAACATACACACACGCCAAACTCATCCCAACACAACAGCCGTTAGTCGAAGAGGACGACGACGACGACGACCACGTCGTTGAACAGAAGAGACCCGCCAAACCAAACAACTTCCAAACTCGTGCTTGAGGGGGTCTTTCTCCCCACAATTCAATCTCTTTTACTTCTCAAGTATGCAGCTGAGTACAGAAAGTTAAATAAATAAGCCAAAAATGTAAGTAAGTGAGTGTGCTCCCGCCCGCCCTTCTCACACCAGAGAACGTGCTCGTATGTGTTTGTAATAGAGAATTTTTGCCCGTTAGCCATTTACATAGACAGTTAAACAGTTAGGCCATGACGCTGCATGCATTTATTTGTGTATCCTTCATTCGTTCAGCCAAATGCCAACCTTTCACAAAAGCAGCCAGAACAAAACCTATGCCCGGCCTCCATCTCAGTCCCCCCTCATATACACCCAACACCCTTTTTAACTCGTTACTAGGAAAAATGCCATTTATAAATGCAACCCTGTGAACCCCTCCACCGAACACATGGCGTTGTGCACCGTTCTCAAGTGCACACCAGCAAAGAGGGTTGCCACTCCACAAAAAAGTGAATATAATTCCCCCGTTTCCCCTGTCACCAGGGCACAGTAACTCGTCGTCATTGTTGTCGGTAGGTTTCCTAAATGAAGTGCTACTCTGGTCGTTGTTGGGTGTTTTATTTTGCGGGAATGGCTGTTGACTTTTCAGTGGGTTGATGCACAGTGATAATAACGTACAAGTATTCAACTTCAAATCCATCCTTGGGAAAAAAACTCCATTGCTATGAAATCAAAACGAAGCAGAATGGAAAAGCAAACTCTCCTCTAAAGGTACTCAGCAGACCTTTTTAGCCCATTACTAGCGGATTTCCGGATAAAATCTTCAAAAAAAAAAACTAAACAACGGTGATGCTTGAATCCAAAAGGCGGGAGTATTAGCAAAACTACATTTGTATGTTGCTGTCCCCTAGAAAATGTGCAAGAGATAATACAATGTGACTTCGGCGTTTAAAGATGGCTTTTACTATACATTGTCAGGACAATAAAAATCAAATGGCTTCTCTGCGATCTAAATTACAACATCTGAGATATTGCTGAGTTTTTGGATAATTTTAATTTGAAAATAGGAAATTTTTTCGTTCAATTTCGTTGAATTTTAATACTTAATACATTAGACATTCGCTAAATGTAAGCAATCCCAAAGATCCAATTAAAATATGGTGTTGAGGAGGAATTATATTTTGTAAGAAAGGACAACGATCCGAATATCCAATTACACACTATTCACCAGATAGCACTAATGAAGTAACCGTCAGCATGTTTGTAACTTGCAGAAGATCTTTGGAAATATCGAGAAAGTATGAGATCACGAAGATGTCAGAGACCACATTTTCCCCAAAGAGACCACCTTTTCCTTAAGAAAAGTTGTCAGAGACCACCTTTTCCTTAGGAAAAGTTGTCAGAGACCACCTTTTCCTTAGGAAAAGTTGTCAGAGACCACCTTTTCCTTAGGAAAAGTTGTCAGAGACCACCTTTTCCTAAGTCAGAGACCAACATTTCCTAAGGAAAAGTTGTCAGAGACCACCTTTTCCTAAGAAAAAGTTGTCAGAGGCAACCTTTTCACAAGGAAAAGTTGTCAGAGACCACCTTTTCACCTTGTCAGAGACCAACTTTTCCTAAGGAAAAGTAATCAGAGACCAACTTTTACTAAGGAAAAGTTGTCAGAGACCACCTTTTCCTAAGAAAAAGTTGTCAGAGACAACCTTTTCCTAAGGAAAAGTTGTCAGAGACCACCTTTTCTTAAGCAAAAGTTGTAAGAGACCACCTTTTCCTTAGAAAAAGTTGTCAGAGACCACGTTTTCTTAAGGAAAAGTTGTCAGAGATCACCTTTTCTTAAGGAAAAGTTGTCAGAGACCACCTTTTCTTAAGGAAAAGTTGTCAGAGACCACCTTTTCCTTAGGAAAAGTTGCCAGAGACCACCATTTCCTTAGGAAAAGCTGTCAGCGATAACCTTTTCCTAAAGAAAAGTTGTCAGAGACCCCCTTTTCCTAAAGAAAAGTTGTCAGAGACCCCCTTTTCCTTAGCAAAAGTTGTCAGAGACCACCTTTTCCTAAGGAAAAGTTGTCAGAGACCACCTTTTCCTATGGAAAAGTTGTCAAAGACCACCTTTTCCTAAGAAAAAGTTGTCAGAGGCAACCTTTTCACGAGGAAAAGTTGTCAGAGACCACCTTTTCACAATGAAAAGTTGTCAGAGACCACCTTTTCACAATGAAAAGTTGTCAGAGACCACGTTTGCCTAAGGAAAAGTAATCAGAGACCAACTTTTCCTAAGGACTAGTGGTCAGAGACCACCTTTTCCTCAGGAAAAGTTGTCAGAGACCACCTTTTCCTAAGCAAAAGTTGTCAGAGACCAACTTTTTCTTAAGAAAAGTTGTCAGAGACCACCTTTTTCTGAAGAAAAGTTGTCATAGACCACCTTTTCCTAAAGAAAAGTTGTCAGTGGCCACCATTTCCTATGGAAAAGTTGTCAGTGACCACCATTTCCTATGGAAAAGTTGTCAGAGACCACCTTTTCCTAATGAAAAGTTGTTAGAGACCACTTTTTCTTAAGGAAAAGTTATCAGAGACCACCTTCTCCTAAGGAAAAGTTGTCAGAGACCACTCTTTCCTAAGGAAAAGTTGTCAGAGACCACCTTTTGCTAAGGAAAAGTTGTCAGAGACCCCCATTTCCTAAGGAAAAGTTGTCAGAGACCTCCATTTCCTAAGGAAAAGTTGTCAGCGAAGACTTTTTCCTAAGGTCTAGGTTGTCAGTGACCACCTTTTCACAAGGAAAAGTTGTCAAAGACCACCTTTTCACAAGGAAAAGTTGGCAGAGACCACCTTTTCACAAAGAAAAGTTGTCAAAGACCACCTTTTCACAAGGAAAAGTTGTCAAAGACCACCTTTTCACAAGGAAAAGTTGGCAGAGACCACCTTTTCACAAGGAAAAGTTGGCAGAGACCAACTTTTCACAAAGAAAAGTTGTCAGAGACCACCTTTTCCTTAGGAAAAGTTGTCAGAGACCACCTTTTCATTAGGAAAAGTTGTCAGAGACCACCTTTTTCTTAGGAAAAGTTGTCAGAGACCACCTTTTCTTAAGGAAAAGTTGTCGGAGGCCACCTTTTCTTAAGGAAAAAGTGTCAGAGACCACCTTTTCCTAAGGAAAAGTTGTCAGAGACCAAATTTTTCTAAGCAAAATTTGCCAGACGGAAGTGGTCTCTGACAACTTTACCTTAGATAATAAATCTCCAAAGATTACGTTTTTTGTGCTTTGGATTGAGGCGTGTAGTACGAAGTCTTCCTTTTCAAAATCACCTCCGAGGTAACTAACCTCAATTATTGCGATAACAAGAGCTAACCTTTAAAAACGGCTAATACTATTTACCATTGTCGAAATAGGTATATCCGTAGGGTATCCATTCTGTTGCATTTTCAAAGTTTCCTTTTCGAGCATACTGTTACGGGCCTCATAGCAGAAAAATATTAAATATATTTCCTGCCATCTTATGACATGTACGTGCCCTCAATGTTGGGAGCGACCTTCCAGGTCCTGCAGAAGTAATTACGAAAAATATACATTGAAGAACATTTGAAAACTCCAGACTGTCTCTTAAAATCTGTATTAGTTACAGACGAACTAAATTACTCACAGATTTTTCAGTATTTCCCACAAACCCACTGTGTGTTGCCTGTGCTCCCGGTAAGTATGAAAAATCCCGGACGCAGAGAGACGAAAAAATATTATGTAGTGCTTGTTATATTTTATATGTTGTAAATAAATAATAACACTTTTCCCCCTTTGCAATTGGTGTTACTTTTATTGCTGTTACCACGTATATGGCACTGTGTCGCGGGAGGGGTTTGTGACAAAAGAGTAAATGGATGTCAAGCCAAAGACAGTCGGGGGAAAGCGAAAGCTCCATGGTACATAAATATCTGTTTCCCCATAACCAAGTGAGTGTTTGTAGGTTTTTTTGTCAGTTTCGCTTTGTGTTGGAAATAAATTAAAATTGCGTGAAAATGGTAATTTGTATATTGATATACGGATTTATATATATTGAATGCATCTGAGATTTTCTGCAATGTGAGACGCGTTTCCCTCAAAATAGTCAATGGGGAATTTTATCAGATGGTGAGATGTTTTTATCACTTTAAAACAATTGATATTGAACGCATAAGTGCATGAATATTCATGTTAAGGCAGCATGATGAGTAGAGAGTGGGTGACCTTATGCTAAGGACGCCATGACATGGAAGAGGAAAAAATCTATAGCAAAACTTACTTTTCACGTACTTTGGAATTCAGGAGTTTTGGGTACAAAGTTTGACCTGAAAGATGAAGTTATTTTATATTACATAAATGAGTTGCGAATTGTTTAACATTTAGTTGAGTCAAAACCTTGTGAATAAGTTAGCAAAAGTGAGAATAATATAAAAATAAGTTTATAACTTCGAAAATAATAAAATATTTATTTTGACATACACACAAATTCAATTCTCTATTTTCCAGTACAGTTAACCCCCAACAACAGTCAATAAGTGGATTCTGACAAGGCGGTCTCCGACGACTTCTACTTAGAACTTCTCTGATAACTTTCCTTAGGAAAAGGTTGTCTCTAATAACTTTTCCTTAGGAAAAGGGGGTCTTTGACAACTTTGCATTAGGAAAATGTGATGTCTGACAACTTCTCCTTAGGAACAGTTAGTCCCTAAAAACTTTTCCTTATCAAAATTTGGTCTCAGAAAACTTTTGCTTAGGAAAAAGTGGCCTCTGACAACATTTTCTTAAAAAAAGTGTCCTCTGACAACTTTTTCTTAAGAAAAGGTGGTCTTTGACAACTTTTCATTAAGTGAAGGTGGTCTCTGACAACATTTCCTTAAGAAAAGGTGGTCTCAGACCACTTTTGCTTAGGGAAAGGTGGCCTCTGACAACTTTTTCTTAAGAAAATTTAGTTGTTGTCTCTGAAAACTTTCCTTAGGAAAAGGTTGTCTCTGAAAGGTTCATAAGAGAAAATGTGGACAACTTTTCCTTAAGAAAATGTGGGCTCTGACAACTTTCCCTTAAGAAAATGTACTCTCTTACAACATTTGTTGGTCTCTGACAACTTTTCCTTAAGAAAAGTTGGTCTCTGACAACTTTTCCTTAAGAAAGGTGGTCTCTGACAACTTTTCCTTTCCAACTGGTCTCTGACAATTTTTCCTTAAGAAAAGATGGTCTCTGAAAACTTTTCCTTAAGAAAAGGTGGTCTCTGACAACTTTTCCTTAAGAAAAGGTGGTCTCTGACAACTTTTCCTTAAGAAAAGTTGGTCTCTGATAACTTTTCCTTAAGAAAGGTGGTCTCTGACAACTTTTCCTTAAGAAAAGTTGGTCTCTGACAACTTTGCCTTTCCAACTGGTCTCTGACAATTTTTCCTTAAGAAAAGATGGTCTCTGAAAACTTTTCCTTAAGAAAAGGTGGTCTCTGACAACTTTTCCTTAAGAAAAGGTAGTCTCTGAAAACTTTTCCTTAAGAAAAGGTGGTCTCTGACAACTTTTCCTTAAGAAAAGGTGGTCTCTTGACAACTTTTCCTTAAGAACAGGTGGTCTCTGACAACTGTTCCTTAAGAAAAGGTTGTCTCTGTCATCTTTTCTTTAAGAAAAGGTGGTCTCTGACAACTTTCCCTTAAGAAAATTGTGTCTCTGACAAATTTTCCTTAACTTTTCCTTAGGAAAACGTGGTCTCTGACAATTTTTCCTTGGGAAAATGAGAGATCTGACAACTTTCCCTTAGGAAAATGTGGTCTCTGACTACTTGCCGTAAATCGAGGGATTGCTGTAAAAATATAAAAAAATGTTCTCTTCTCTTTAAACAAAATAGTTATTTGTCTCAACTACCATCTGAAGTATGATTTCTCCCCATCTAACATCTACATAAGAAAAGTGCATTTAATTTACATTAGCCCTAACCATTCGAAAAATGGAGCAGGTGCAAATCTAAACAATGAACACTGTGCTTTTGCGATTTTTTTAATTATAAAATATGCAAATGATGACAACACCTAAAAGGACATCAGCTGCACATTTCGCACCTCTTTTTTAATTTTGATAAGTATAAGATTAATCTATGGATTTTCTTCACTCTAAAAAGCTCAACCTCCCTCCCTCCATCTCTCTTTCTGAATACTTTAAGGAAATGACGAACGCCTTAAGCGTTGAGCAGAAAAGCCTAAAGAACTGCTGTCACCTGCATGTGTCATAACTTGCTTATGATTAATGATAATTCGCATTTTTCATCTCACCTATTCAAAAATTGACAAATGAAATAAATTCACTTTGTCACTGTCAAATGTTGTTGAGATTTGCTAAGATGGGAATTATAGGTGGCTTTCTTCAAAAAACAGGAAATAAATTGTTTTTTTTTCAAAGTAAATGTGACACTTTTTGTGAAATACTTTTAGCATGAAATATTTTGTGAATTTAAATCAGAAAGAATGGTCCTATAATTACTTGATATTAAATTAATTTTCTTTTTAAATGGGATGGGGTTTTTTTATTTATAACGTTCATGATTTGGAACAAAAAAAAATATAAAATGGAAAATATATCAAAGTTAAGAAATTTAAACAAAAGTCAGCCAATTACAATGAAGCATCATTAACTTAGAGAAAAGAAGCCGTTTTTGTTGCCTAGACAGTGTGGTAAAGGGTATTATGAGTTGTTTGTAATCCCTTGAATTAGGCAAATACAACCAATTATATATACCGATTGAATCATAATCCCTTCCTGGGACGATTTAACCATGTCCGTCTGTCCTTTCATATATCATTGAATTTAAGTTCAGTTCCTAAATATACAGCGATATTAATGATAGCTTGCATAGACATTTTTTCGGTTCCGAGACTTTTGCTAAGTTTCCACAAAAAACAAGGTATATATACGTAGAATATTTTTCTCTTTTATTTTCTAAAACTTTCCTGGTAATATTAGTCATATCAGTCCAAGTTTTGCTATAGCAACCAAACTTTTAACCGATCTGGTTTGTTATACCCTTATTTTCTACGGACCAAAAGTGTAACACAGAATACAATTCTTCTGTAATTCCTCACATTGCAATATCTGTCACCATCGTCATGAGAAGATATTGCAAACCGTAGCAGAAAGGCAAAACAGGTTTTCGAATCCCTCCAAAACGTATGGAAATCACAACGAATCCACTTAGCAATAAAATTATTATATTTGTAAATTTTTGTATTTGTAAAGGAAAAACGCGCAATTCCCTAAATAAATTCGAAAATCCTATATGTATTATACTAAAAGCAGAGCTCAAAACTCCATTTGCTGTTTACTGTGTAATAAAGGCTGGTTAAATTGTAAGGGCCGATGTTGAATGTGAATCACACCTAAACGTCAAGTTTTTTTCTGCATTTCATTTGACATTTCTACATCAGGTACACAATCGAGCAACGCGTTAAAGTTTTTTTAACCTTTTACAAAAATGGGCGTTCAAATTCGGGAGAATTGTGCGCAAATTACAGTAAACCGGATCTGTGGGAGATGTGAAAACGCCTCTGCATGCTCGCCCAGTTCGTTTGGCGCGGCTTATGGGCTGGCGACGTCATCGGGCCATACTTCTTCGAAATGAGGCCGGTCAGACAGTTACTGTGAATGGTGTTCGCTATCGTGAGATGATAACGAACTTTTTATGGCCCGAATTGGAAGATATGGATGTGGAAAATATGTGGTTTCAACAGGACGGTGCCACTTGCCACACAGCTAACGAAACAGTGGCTCTTTTGCGCAACAAATTCAATGGCCGTGTTATCTCTCGTCGTGGCGAAGTCAATTGGCCGCCAAGATCATGTGATTTGACACCGTTGGACTTCTTTCTTTGGGGTTATTTGAAAGAAAAGGTGTACGTCGATAAGCCAGCAACAATTCAAGAACTAAAGGATGAGATAATTCGGTACATTAACGGCATAGAACCTCAATTATGGCTCAGCGTCATCGAAAATTTGGACCATCGGATGGAGGTGGGCCGCCGAGGTCGCGGCGGCCATTTGGCCGATATTTTGTTCCATACATAATTGAACCATACCAATATTATCATAATAAAAATAAATGACAATATTTTCCTAAATAATTTGTGTTTAATTCAAAATCAACAGCGGCCCTTAAAATTTAACCACCCTTTACATTACAACATATAATGATTTTAAATGTACTAGAATGTGGGAGGTACTAGAAGGAGTGGACCAATATGGCCCAATATTAGCCGGAGATAACAAAAATATTACCACATTTGAAGTTAATCGGTTACTTCTTTCGAGAGTTATCGTGTGCACCAGCCAGCAGACAGACAAGCAGACGGACGGACATTGCTCATTAAAATTAAAATTGCCATAAACGGATATCTGCCGAAGAAACTTAGGTTCTTAGGTTACTCCTTCGATGTGTTACACTTTTGGTCCGTAGCAAATGATATGTAGCCTCGTCCCACTAAAGTGAGGGTATAATAACTCTATAGTACTTATTCGAATCTTCTGAAATTCTACACATAGCATTAGCTGCTTAGTCGCTAACACGTCAAGGAAAATAGGCGGAGTTGCCACACCCCTTTTGGTACCTCCCACATAAATGAACCATTTTGCTCCAAAAGTTAACTGCTTAAAACTTTAATACCAGTGGATGCAAATACTTGAAATTTTGTACAGTGTAATGCTTTTACGAGATACTTGAAATTTCGTAGAGTGTAATGAATTCATAGTACCTCGAATACAGAGAAACGTGGGCGATCTTGCCACGCCCCTTTTGGTACCCCCCACGCGAACGGACCATTTTGCACCAAATTTTAGCACCAGTGCATACAAAAAGTTCAAATTGTCTACAGTGTAATTCCTTTCTAGTACCTATGTAGAGTACGGAGAAAAGTGGTCATTATTGGCATGCCCCTTTTGGTACCTCCCACACAAATGGACCATTTTGCACCAAAAATTAACAGCTTGTGACTTTAATACCAGTACATACTTTAAAGTAATTGAACTCAATTGAATTGATAATAATTTAATTAAAACAAAAAATAAATAAATTTACGAATATTATTGTGGAACTCAAGGTGAGGGGATTCATGGGTCGGTTTACCCGACTGAACTTTCTTACCTGTTTTTCTTTTTCTTAACTCAAAGTAATTCTTTGCGTGGATTATTTTTCTCAAAGACACAAACTAAAAATGTCGATGATTAGTATGACGTTTGACACATGTACAATTTGATTCCACTTTTTCAGGGGTAAGGAGGTGACTATTTTGAGAGAAATAATTCTCGGAGGGTTCCCTTTACTTCGTTCTTTGGAATGAAGCGTGTGTTCCGAAGCCTTCCACTTCAAAATCACATTCGAGATAACTAACTTCTATGATTTCGTTGCAAACTTTATGGTCCAATATCGAGAAAACAAGAGCTAACCTAGAAGCAGTAAGGAAAGGCAGAAAGTCGGGCTGGACCGACTATATAATACCCTACACCTCCCTAACAATGCGATAAGGGTCATTGCGATAATAATTTGGAATAATTGGTAAATGGGTAAGAACATATATATGTGGATATATATAATTCTGAACCGATAATCGCTAAATTAAGCAATATTCGTTCCTAAATTGAGAAACATCTTTTTGGAGAATTTTGTAATGATCGGAAGTAAAGTACAACTTTTATAGCGCTTTGTAACCAACTCAGGAGGAACATATATATGTATGGAGGTTATATATAAATCTGAATCGATTTTCCCTGAATACTCATTATGTCAAATCGGGGGTAACATATTTATGGGGGCTATATCTTAATCTGAACCGATTTCCCCCAAATTTTGTATTGTCTCTAAGTGTATCACGAGACTACTCTCTGTCAATTTTTGTACAAATCGGTTCAAAATGTTGCTTATACAGTGCATACTCGTATATGCCTAATCGGAGGTACAGATATATGGGAGCTATATATAAATCTGAACCGATTTTAACCAGATTCAATAGAGATCGTCCTTGGGCCTAACGAAAGATATGTGCAAAGTTTCGTTGGGATCGGACCATAATTGCGACCTTTACTTTGATTACAAGAATACATCTACAGACAGACGGACATAGCTAAATCAACTCAGAAAGTGATTACAAGTCCATCTGTATAATAAACAATGGGTCTATCTCTTCTGCTTTTAGGTGTTACAAACAAATGCACAAAGTCATAATACCCTGTACCACAGTGTAGGGTATAAATATAGTTAATGTTTTAATATTTTAGCTTTGCAATTGGAGAAAATGTGGCTTACTTTTAAAATTTCTGTAAAATTTGTGTCCATTGGATAAGCTTTGCAACATTATCAATGCATATTTTTAACCCGCTCTTTTTCCGAGAACATTTTTAAGAAAGTTTCCTTTAAATGTGAATGAAAATAATATGTTGTATTTTTTTAAATAACATCTTTTTCGCAAAAAAACGATTTTTTTAAATATAAATTTTTAATGCTCATTACTTTTGTAGAATTGGGTATGTCGGATTATCATATAGCAAATTTTTTGCTGTAAAATAATGTGTTGTATTTTTTTAATAACATCTTTTTCGCAAAAATCTTTTTTTTTTCAAAATATAAATTTAAATAACTTTTGTACTATTGGGTATATCATATAGCAAATTTTTTTGCCAATTTAGAAAAGTTAATGTTAAAGATATCCGTACATATTTTGCTCCGATATTCCTCCCACTGCGCAACGGTCGTCATAGGTCCATGTTTTGATAAAGCTTCCATACAAAAAAAAAGTCCCACCCGATTTGAGAAAAGGTAAGCCTTCGCACGAATGGTCTCTTAACGCCATAGAAACATTTCTACCGATCGGGCTGAAATTTATACCTGAACTCGCCATATGCATATTTCTGATATAAAGGTTTTACCCAAACATATCCAGGTTATACTTCAGATAATAATTGTTTACATAAATTTAGCGGAATATAGTGTAAGCTATAATTAAATCTGATCTGATCTTCTTCAAATTCGACAATGTGGGTCCTTGTATGAAAAACATCTACCCAGCTTAAATTCAAAATGATTAAATGCAAAATTGAGCAAATGTCAAGTGTTTAAAAACAATGACAGTTGTCATAATATTCATGTCTAATTACAATCAGTTTATGTCCGCCTTTCTTTAAGTATAGGTATAGCCATTTGGTCTGTGGGGAAAATTACATATTGTAAATTTATTTCAAAAGTTAAACACAATTCTTTTTACATAAATTCATATTTGATGCTAGTCATGACATTTGTATCTTTTTCTCAAACATATTTTTCCTTGACTTATAAAAAATACAAACAAATAACAACGACTAAGACAAAAGTCCTTAAACAAAGTTTTTCTTGACTTATAAAAATGATAAAAAAAAACAACGACTAAGACAAGAGTCGTTAAAATCCTCCCAGATACCTCATACAATAACCATTCCCATAAAATTGTCATCTGAAAGTCATTAAATATTGAAATTAATGACATGAGTAACCTTAAAAGTATGTTATTTTGCATTATATGCTGCAAACATTCCCACAGGAATAGTACAGGCGAGAGGGAGTGGGAGAGAGCGACATAGCCAATCCAACTCTTTATAAAAAATAAACTCAACTACGAAGTGAGTTACATTGCCATGTTTACCCTTTTAATAAAGACATAAAACCCACTCTCCTGGCGGATGTGCCAGTTTATCCCTTGTTAAATGCCCTATAAATAATAAATATTCTGTAAAATTCCCATATGAAAACTAGACCAGAAAAATATTTCGTAACGTGGCGAACAAATGAAAACGAAACTTTTTTGGAATCCATTCACTGGCCGCAAAAAGAGCACTTAAATGTGGTCACACCAAAAAAACAGAAACCGAACAGAAAAAACAAAATGCCATTTCGTTTGAATATTATGCGATGGCCATTTAATCCGTTTAGAAATGTTTTTTCGCCAAACACACGGCGCCGGAAAAGGTGAGAAGGACATCGTTAACAGATCCTGGAGATGAAAAACAAACCGAGAAAAATGGAACACACACACATTGGGCAAGTATTTTAAATTATTTTTTTTTTGAAAAATGTTGTCTGTTTTTACAGCAGCACATCCCTTCAGAGAGGCACTCCTAATAAATTGTTTAATTCCCTCGTCAACACTGTCAACTGACAGTGTGGGATGTCCTGCAGGGGGAGGGGGAGGACGAGGGGTTCTCCACGGAACATGAAAGTGTTTCAGCATATCTCGTGTCGTTCCTCTGGGGTTGGAATTGCTGAATCCAACAAAACTTTTCAATTAAGTTTTATATTTAATGACAGTCTCAGGTTAAGTTATGTCGTTCTGCCGCTTTCCAAGCTTTCGCCCACAAAGTATATTTTCATTAAACCCGCCTAACAAACTAATTTTAAAAATTGTCAATTTTCCACTTGCTACTGCCGTTTTAGAAATATTGGCTTAATTTGACGAATTCTAAATGTTCGCTTTTATTTTTAATTTTCTACAATGACAATGCCGAGGGAGCGGTGAGGCAATATTGTTTGTTTGTTTGGTTTTTTTGCTGGTGTCCCATTCCTCGGGGATTTTATATTTTGCAATTTTCTGTAGTTTTCTGTAAGAGAAAGTTTGAACAGACAATTTTCGGTTTTAATTGGACAAAACTTATTACGGGCGTATGTACGTTTGTCTGTGTATCGACTGCAAAAGTTTTCTTTACGTTATTCATTAAATTGGGAAAAATAAAAACAAAAAAAAAAAGAAATTTTTGATAACAATCAAACAACATTGGCTGCTTATTTGTTAAATTGAAAATATATGTGCATAGCAATTAATGTTTATCAATACAATTTTGTTTGAAAGGCAAAGGTATAAACAATGCAGCCAATCTATTTTGCGAGGATTGACAGCTTCTGCCGTAGTAGCTCTTTTGTCTTAAATGAAACTTCACAATCTTCTATCTTAAATGCAACTTTTACCTTGGAGTAGTTTTTCTACGAAAGAACTTGGTGGATCGTTTACAATTTTAACGAGTGAACATTTGCGAACTGCAATTGATTGATTGAAGTTAACATTTTGTACACATTGGAGGAGTTGATGCACTGAAAAAAATATAGTAAAAAAAGTAATGACGAAACTTTGATAAATTACGTATGCAACCACGGCATCAATTCAATCACAATTTTGTTTAAAATAATGACAATTTACAACTTTTTAAAGAATTTTTCCTTTATCTAAAGTTTCTAGCAATTGACAAACAGACTGTGGTAAGATTTGATCTTTTAGTATAATTTTTCAATATTATCTTATTGTGACATGATGCAATTTATAAGTATTCGTTTTTCGTATATGGGTGACTAGCTTTAACCCGGTGCGCTTCGCAGCCCCATTATTTATTTATTTTCTTTTTAGGGTACTGTAGAATAGTTATACCTCTTTCTTTCAAAAACAAATGACTATTCCATATGGATAAAAATTATCTTGTTTATGTTCCTGGCATCAAGGTCCAACATGTATCCCTTTTCTCTTCTTTGCCTTTAATCGTCAACAACTATTTTTTGGACCATATTTTGCCTTTTCCCCTAGTTTATGTTCCAAAACCATGTAAAACAATGTTTGCCCCACCGTGTCTTGCAAAGTTTTAATTAAAAAAAAGGTAAAATGAATGCCTTGTTTATGTTGCAAGACTTACAATTGCCATTGGGGTAATATTTAATCATTTTCGCTCATTCATTCAACTGTTATAATTTACCATTTTTGCACCACAGTACTACATTTGATCGTTTTAACCCCAACAGGGCCACTAAAAGTGTGCTTTTAGAGAAATCATAGTTTGTATTCCAAGAGCCATATTCGTAACCTTAGGTCATATTTTACCCTTTATGTTCCCTATCATTCATTCGACTCAATGTGTTATAATTTAGCATTTTTGCACCACAGTACTACATTTGATCGTTTTAACCCCAACAGGGCCACTAAAAGTGTGCTTTTAGAGAAATCATAGTTTGTATTCCAAGAGCCATATTCGTAACCTTAGGTCGTATTTTACCCTTTATGTTCCCTATCAGTGACACGTTTAACTTTTACTATACCGTGCCTTAATTAACTTTTTCCCAAAGTTTACATAGAAGCCCATATTTAGCACCTTTTTATATTACAGTACCATATTTAACCATCTTTGTCCTACTGTAGCATTTTTAAACATTTTTTCCCCACTGTACCATATTTAACCCTTTTTGACCCACAATAGTCAACCAATTTTGTAACATTGTACCATATTTAATCATTTTTGTACCGGTTAACAAATGCCTCACTATTTCCGAGGTAACGCTTTTTGGCCCACTGTACCATATTTAACGTATTTTGTCTCACTTTACCATTTTCAACTATGTATATTTTCCCCGCTGTGCTATGGTTAACCCTTTTTTGTCCCATTGTGCAATATTAAATCCTTTGACTTTGCAACGTATTTAAGACTTTTTACCCCACTGTTCCATATTTAATTCTATTTGCTCCACTGTATCATATTTAAGAACTTTATGCCCCTTTTTGACCCACTGTACCATAGCTAACCAATTTTGTCACACTGTACCATATTTAATCCTTTTTGCCCGACTGTATCATATTTAATCCTTTTTGCCCCACTGTATCATAGTTAATAAATTTTTGCACCACTGTACCATATTTAATCCATTTTGTCCTACTTTGTCATATTTAACTATTGCCCCACTGTACCATACGTAACTCTTCTTGCCCCACGGCGCCATATTTTATCCATTTTGTCTCACTGTAAATTTTCACCACTCTACCATACTTAAACCCCCTTTTGGCCCCTTTTTGACCCACTGTACCATAGGTAACCAATTTTTGTCACATTGTACCATATTTACTCCTTTTTACCCCACTGTATCATAGTTAATACATTTTTGCCCCACTCTACCGTATCTAACCCTTTCTGTCTCACTATACCATATTTAAAATTTGTCCCCACTCTACCATATTTAAACCTTAACCCTTAACCGTACCATATTTAATCACATTTTATCCACTGTACCATTTTTTCCCACTATACATTATTTAATGTTTTTGACCCACTGTGCTCTTCACATCTCAAGTTTAAGTTCCAATTTTGGAACCGTTTTGCCCCACTGTGCCTCTTAAAGTTAGAATTTCCAAAAATCACTTCCCATCTCTAGTTTATGTTACAAAATCTACCCTAGAACCATGGGACCATATTTAATATTTTTAAACCACTGTACCATATTTTACACGTTTGGCCCCACTGTGTCCCGAAAAGTACGATTACAAAAAAAACTGACTACCCCGATCTGTTGACCTAAGGACATTCCACGCTTCTATTTTCACCATTCTAATTCTAGGCGTTAAAGTTGGCGGTGGTACCATATTTATCACTTTCTGTCCCACTGTGCTCCTAAAATTTAAAAAAAAATCGCTCCTTGTTCTAGTTTACGTCCGAAGAGCTACTCTCACAGCAAATTTCACGATTCTAGCTCTTACCATTTGGATTTGGCCGTTGTACCACATTTATCCCTTTTTAACCCACTGTGCGCGTAAATGTTCGGATTTAAAAAAAACCCAGTCAATTTCTGGGTCTACCTCATAAGGGATACCCCCACACCAAATTTCACAATTCTAGCTCATTCCGTTTAGATTTGGCGGTGGTACCATATTTATCCCTTTTTGCCCCATTGTGCGGGTAATAGTACGAATTTCGAAAAATCCCGTCTTATTGCACGTCTACATCCCAAGGGATACCCTCCCACCAAATTTCATGATTCTAGATTCAGCCGTTTGGCCTGGGCGATGATCAGTCAGTCAATCAGTCAGTCAGCCAGTCACGCAA
Organism: Eudasyphora cyanicolor; assembly: GCA_963930755.1. Lineage (NCBI taxonomy): Eukaryota > Metazoa > Arthropoda > Insecta > Diptera > Muscidae > Eudasyphora > Eudasyphora cyanicolor. The sequence continues at coordinate 64,607,627 of OZ005737.1, forward strand.
CAATTATATATATATAGATTTCAACATTACCGGATAATTTGCTGTCTTTGTGTATTTAAATTAGGAAAGTAAAATATATTTCACTTTGATATTTACTTTATTAAAACGCTTTAAAGACAAAATTTATTTTTTATGAAAAAATTGTCTACCAAAGAGCTCAAATGTCATTCCCTGGCTGTTCCTAACTCTACCTTCACTTATTTTTTTTAAATTTTTTTTTGAAAAAAAAAGTAAATATTTATTTAATGAAATTGGTTCAATGTAATATATAAAATTTCATGATTTATGTTTTTTAATAATGTTTATAATTATTTATCAATTACTACTATTTATTTAAGATTTTCGTCATTCCCCTGGCAAGTCTTGTATTCCGTAAAATTCAAATTTGCAAACCATTCTGGATTTAGAATAACTAAAATTATAAAGAGTATTTAATCTACTACATATACCTGTGGTTGGTTTTGCGCCAACAATATTAATAAAACAAGTAAGAAAGTTTCATTCGGGTAAACCGACTAAGGTATACCCTCACTTTGTGAGTAATGTAATATTGAATATTCCACGAATTATTCTGTTAGATTGTATGGTAGGTACCAGAACGGGTTTAACAAATACACCTATTTTTCGCTGGATAGTAGATACTTTAAATACATTGCACTGCGCCGAACTATAAGCGTTTATTTGCACTAGTTTATTAACGTTATGAGATATTACATTTTGGTATGATTTGGACATTTTGTGTGGGAGGTACAAAAAGGGGCGTAGTGATAACGGCCATTTTTTACAGGGCTATAGACACTTCAAAAGCGTTACACTGTGCAAAATGTTGTGGCATTTTCGTGCATTGGTACTCATGTTGTGAGCTCTTAACTTTTTGTGCAAAATTGTACCTTTGTGTGGGAGGTACAAAAAGGGGCGTGGCAATAGCGTCCATTTTTCACAGGGCTATAGACACTATAAAAGCATTACACTGTAGAAAATTTCAAGTATTTTTATACACTGGTATTAATGTTATAAGCTGTTAACTTTTGGTGGAAAATGTTACCTTTGTGTGGGAGGTACCAAAAGGGGCGTGAATATAACACCCATTTTTCACTGGACTGTAGGCACTATAAAAGCATTACACTGTACAAAATTGCAAGTATTTTTATACACTGGTATTAATGTTATAAGCTGTTAACTTTTGCTGCAAAATGGTGCATTTGTGTGGGAGGTACCAAAAGGGGCGTAGCAACTTGGCCCATTTTTCTCGAGTTGATAGCGACTAATAAACTAATGCTATGTATGGAATTTCAGAAGATTCGAATAAGTAGTATAGCTGTTATTAGAGATTCAATATTTTACAACATTTTACAACACTTTGTGGGGGAGGTACTAGAAGGAGTGGACCAATATGGTCCATCTTCGAACTTAGCCGGAGATAGAAAAAAATATTACCACGTACCAAATTTGAAGTCAATCAGTTACTCCTTTCGAGAGTTATCGTGCGCACCAGCCAGCAGACAGACAGACAGACAGACAGACAGACGGACGGACATTGCTCATTCGTCTTAAAATGACCCAAAACGAATATCCGCCGAACATACTTAGGGTCTTACATCACTCCTTCGATGTGTTACATTTTTTTTCGTAGCAAATGATATATACCCTCGTCACACTAAAGTGAGGGTATAATGATGTAAGCCGCGCTTTGTCTTCTGAAATTAGCTTTCTCACTCACGTGCGTCATTCCCCTGTGCTGCTTTTATTTTTAAAGTTCAATAATTTGTATCCCCTCACCTTAGAGAGGAGGGTATATATCATTTGCTACGAGCCAAAACACATCGAAGGAGTGACCAAGTAGTGGCACCAAGTATGTTTGGTGGAAATTCGATTTGGGTCATTTTAAGTCATTTGAGCAATGTCCGTCCGTCTGTCTGTCTGCTGCCCTCCCCATTTAAAAGAGAGTTTTTTACGATTTGTTAAAATTTTGCCAAAAATTACAGTTATGTGGGCAAGCTAGCGGGTTAATACATATTAATAAACAAATATATGCCCTAATATTTTGTATAAAGCTGCTGAACATACAATACACCAAAAAATATTTTTGTTACTTAATAGTGACATAGTAACACATTTGTGGTACAATGTGGTCTTTTTGAGCTTTTTAGGACACGTTTAGATTGTATTGAAATGTTCACAAGAGTTGTTTCGATTTACCTTGGCAACAATTTTGCCAAATAATTAGTGAAAAACAAGTAAAGACGGATTAAATACGGCCATGCCGAATCTTATATACCCTCCACCGTGGATCGCATGCGAATGGTTTCGGATACAAATAAACTATTTATACCAAATTTCTACCCAATGCGTTCAAATTTGAGGCTTTTGTGACGTTACGAAGTCAAATCTAAAGGAACCTTTGTATGGGGGCTATATCAAAACATGGACGTGTGACTACCGTTGTACGTGTGAAGGATTCCGGGTATAAATAAAACCCAGCTACCAATTTTTAGCCTGATCCGTTGAAATTTGTGGTATCTGTGGCGTTAAGAGTCAAATCGGAGAGATGCTATATATGGGGGCTATATAAACTAATGGACCGATATTGCCCATTTTCAATCCCAAAATACCTGCAGATATAATAAGTATATGTACCAAATTTCAGCCACCTAGATCAAGTAAAGGGTTTTTCAACAGGGACGCTACAAAAGTAGACCGACAGGGACAGCAAACGACGCCATATTTTTGCCGCTCTTTTGACATTTCTCTTCAGTATGGTTTGCCATTTCATGATGGAAAGCTATACGAGCCAACAACGAGTCGAAATTATTAAAATTTACTACCGAAATTCGGAGTCAGTGGCCTCAACGTTAAGAGCGCGAAAAATCGAAAAATCATCTTCAGCGATGAGGGTCTTTTCTGGCTGAATGGCTTCGTCAATATACAAAATATGCGTTATTGGTCAGACACGTACTCCATGAGTCATCATTGCATCCCGAAAAAATTACGGTTTGGTGCGGTTTATGGGCCGACGGCGTCATTGGGCAGTACTTCTTCCGTGATGTTCAAGACCGGCACGTTACTGTGAATGGGAATCGCTACCGTTCAATGATAACCGAATATTTTTGGACCAAATTTGATGATATGGACTTGGAGGACATGTGGTTCCAACAGGACGGCGCCACAAACCAAGTTTGGAGAACGTGTTATCTCACGAAATGGTCCAGTCGATTGGCCGCCTCAGTCGTTCGATTTGACGCCGTTAGACTATTTCCTGTGGGGCTACGTCAAGTCTATGGTCTAAGCCAACAAGCCAGCGAAGATTGATGAACTTCGTACGAATATCGAACGTGAAATTGCAGCAGTATCGGCCGATTTATGCTTGAACAGCGTCGAAAATTGGGTTCAGCGTCTGGACTTCTGCAAGCGTGCCCGTGGTGGCCATGCAAAAGAAATCGAGTTCCATACATAATGGCATCGAACGTACTTTCACAGGAATAAAGAATTCCATTGATATCCAAACCCGTTTTTGTTTTATTTAAAAAAACTTTTGTAGCGCTCTTATTGACGGACCCGATATATAGACGGACGGACGGACTTGGCTAAATCGTCTTAGAATTTTACGACGATTAAACGCCTTTAAATTATTTTTGCTATTCTATCGACACACAAAAAGATTTTATACATTTGTCTAAATTGTATGTGTTTTTTATACCCTCCACCATAGGATGTGGAGTATATTCATTTTGTCACTCCGTTTGTAACACCACTAATTATTGGTCTGAGACCCCATAAAGATATATTATTAAATATTTTTATATATATTATTATATACAGGGTTGTCCATATTCGACGGACCCATCTGGCAACGCTGCCGTACGAGCCAGTGTTGAGAGGTACCCAAGAACATCCCAAAAACGCCGTTCTCAGCAGTTGGGCATGGCTCGGTCCACTTTACAACGGATTATTCGCGTTGATTTGCATTTGTTCCCGTACAAAATTCAATTGACGCAAAGATTGTTGCCTGCGGACAAGCCTCGTCGATTGGAATGGGCCCAACGAGTCCGTGGGTCCGTCGAATATGGGCAACCCTGTACTCTATGGGGTCTCAGACCAATAATTAGTGGTGTTACAAACGGAGTGACAAAATGAATATTCTCCACATCCTATGGTGGAGGGTATAAAAAACACATAAAATTTAGACAAATGTATAAAATCTTTATTTGTGTCGATAGAATAGCAAAAATAATTTAAAGGCGTTTAACCGCACGGACTAGGCTACAAACTGAAATTCACAAATAAAATATGTGTTTTCACTGAAAAAAATACAACTTGTTTAAGAATTTTATTAGACATTAGATTAATAGCAAATGTACTTCTAATTAATGCCCACTATTTTTTTAATCAATGGAATTTATCAAAAACCAGTAAGGAAAGGCAGAAAGTCAGGCGGGGCCGACTATATAACACCCTACACCTCCCTCACAATGCGATAAGGGTCATTGTCATAATAATTTGGAATAATTGGTAAATGGGTAGAAACATATTATCTAATTCTGAAATCGCTAATCGCTAAATTAAGCAATATTCGTTCCTAAATTGAGATACATCTTTCTGAAAAATTTTAATAATCGGAAGTAAAATACAACTTCTCCGACCTCCGCTTACAGGTCAAATCGGGGGTAACATATATATGGGGGCTATATCTAAATCTGAACCGATTTTCCCCGAATTTAGCAGTATTCCTTCATGTAATAAGAAACCTCTCTTTGCCGAATTTCGCACTGATCGGATATAAAATAACATTTTTACAGCGCTTACATGTCAAATCGGGTTTAACGTATATATGGGGGCTATATCTAAATCTGAACCGATTTCTTCTAAATTTAACAGTGTTCATTCATAAAATAAGACACCTCTTTCTGACGAATTTCATACTGATCGGATATAAAATAAAGTTTTTACACCGCTTACATGTCAAATCGGGGCTAACATATATATGAGGGCTATAACTAAATCTGGACCGATTTTAACCAAATTCAATAGGGATCGTCCTTGGGCTAAAAAAAAGATATGTGTAAAGATTCGTCGAGATCGGACCGTAATTGCGACCTGTACTTTGATTACAAGAATACATGCACAGACGGGCAGACGGACAGACGGACATAGCTAAATCAATTTAGAAAGTGATTCTAAGTCGATCGGTATAATAAACGATGGGTCTATTTCTTCTCCTTTTGGGTGTTACAAACAAATGCACAAAGTTATAATACCCTGTACCACAGTGTGGTGTAGGGTATAATTACGAGTACCTTAAAGTTATGCTGAAACCAGTAAGGAAAGGCAGAAAGTCGGGCGGGGCCGACTATATAATACCCTACACCTCCCTAACAATGCGATAAGGGTCATTGCCATAATAATTTGGAATAATTGGTAAATGGGTAGAAACATACTATCTAGTTCTGAAACAATAATCGCTAAATTAAGCAATATTCGTTCCTAAATTGAGAAACATCTTTCTGGAAAATTTTAATGATCGGAAGTAAAATACAACTTCTATAGCGGTTTGATACCAAATCAGGAGGAACATATATATGGAGCTTTAATATAAATCTGAACCGATCTTCCGTGAATACTTATTCATGTAAAAAGACCTCCTTCTCTCGAATTTCGTACTGATCGGATATAAAATACAGTCTCTACAACGCTTACATTTCAAATCGGGGGTAACATATATATGGGAGCTATATCTAAATCTGAAACGATTTTCTCCGACCTCCGCTAACAGGTCAAATCGGGGATAACATATATATGGTTGTTATATCTAAATCTAAACCGAGTTTCTCCGAATTTGGCAGTATTCCTTCATGTAGAAAGAAACCTCTTTTTTATACTGATCGGATATAAAATACAGTTTTTACAGCGCTTACATGTGAAATCGGGGGTAACATATATATGGGAGCTATATCTGAATCCGAACCGATTTTCTCCGAACTTGGCAGTATTCCTTCATGTAATAAGAAACCCCTTTCTGCCGAATTTCGCAATGATCAGATATAAAATGCAGTTTCTACAGCGCTTACATGTCAAATCGGGGGTTACCTATATATGGGGGCTATATGTAAATCTGAACCGATTATGTCCGAATTAAGCAGTATTCCTTCGTGTAATAAGAAACCTCTTTTAGCTGGATTTCGCACTAATCGGATATAAAATAACATTTTTACAGCGCTTACATGTCAAATCGGGGGTAACGTATATATGGGGGCTATATCTAAATCTGAACCGATTTCTTTCAAATTTAACAGTGTTCATTCATATAATAAGAAACCTCTTTCTGCAGAATTTCATACTGATCGGATATAAAATAAAGTTTTTACAGCGCTTACATGTCAAATCGGGGCTAACATATATATGTGGGCTATATCTAAATCTGAACCGATTTTAACCAAATTCAATAGGGATCATCCCTGGGCAAAAAAGATATGTGTAAAGTTTCGTCGAGATCGGACCATAATTGCGACCTGGACTTTGATTACAAGAATACATGCACAGACGGACAGACGGACAGACAGACAGACAGACGGACACAGCTAAATCAACTCAGAAAGTGATTCTAACTCGATCGGTATAATAAACGATGGGTATATTTCTTCTCCTTTTGGGTGTTACAAACAAATGCACAAAGTTATAATACCCTGTACCACAGTGTGGTGTAGGGTATAAAAAGTGAAAAACAAATATTTTTTTCCTTCACTTTTTCAAAAAAAAAGTGCGGGAAATTTTTTTTTCGCCTAAAATGGTAAATAGCTTTGTTCAGCTTATTCTTAGCTACATTATTGTCAAATATAGTTAAGCGGTATCACCAAGTCTGAATTACTTGTTGGACAAAAGCTGATGACACCTATTTCGAGGGGCCCTCTGATTTTCAGAAACTTTGGCGGTCCATAAACAAATTGGTCACCAATTTAGTTTTTTCCTTCAGCTCACATAGACCAGTTTAGGTCCCTAGTGGTACCACGGGCTAAAATGCCCCTCATCGAAACAAACCAGTTTGATATATGAAAGTAAGTAAATGAAAACGCCAGTGTTGGCTATTATGTTCCGTCTAAGCCACTTGGCGATTTCCCATATTGCCATTTTTTTCGGCTTGATAGACACTGCAGGTATCTGGTAGTCTGTGAGCTATATCCAAGCTAAGTTCTTCACAGTGTACTCCGAAGCCAACATTTTCATCAAGCTTCTATTTCCTGATATTCTGCCAACCCATTCATCCCTGACTGGTATCATAGTGATGTAGTTCTTCTCAAAGGTGCGCACCTTTGATGTATAGTCCACTCGGTCGCTTACCATAGCACTACACTTTGATATCCTATTGTTTATATCCGTACTACCCCAGATAGTATGATGAGCGTTCGTGTCTGCGGCACTAATCAGCTGGAGCTCGTCAGACATTGCTTCTTCTACTACTTCCCTGAAGAGAGCTGTCGGTACTACAGCTCATAAGGAAAGTAACTGGAGACCACCCAGTATATGCGATTACCGACCTCCAAACGAGCCGCTGTTTGGTCTTTACCACTTATATTAGTCAGGAGAAAAATACTTAGATCTTTTCGGGCCAAAATGCAGGTTCTTGGAGTGCCTTCACAGTTGGCCACCAGCAGTTTAAAGTTTGGTGTCTTGACACCGCACACCCGTCCTCCTACTACATAGGGCTCCTGGATCAGAACGATGTCTACTGCACCTGTCGACGGGCGCAGCAATAGAGCCGCTAAGGCTGCTTTAGCGTGATGGAGGTTAATCTGTAGAATTCTTACCATCATTGGTAATCGACAGATTCACATCCACCCCGACAAGGGTGTTATCGAACTCTTCGTCCATATCATCGAGTGAATCGACAGATTCACATCCACCCCGACAAGGGTGTTATCGAACTCTTCGTCCATATCATCGAGAAGCGTGTCCCCGGCAGATGCGTCAAAGAGTCCGGAGACTCCCCCCAGCCCCTCTGTGGCTGAAGTAGAGCTTTTGTCCTCAGAGAAGTACATTACAGATCTTCTGTTAGAGTTGGAGATCAGAAATAATGGTCGTGTGTACCTCCGTACTTCCAGAAAGCCTTGTATCAACCACGGTCGACTGGGAGCTATATCCTGCTTGTATACCATCAAGACTATAGTCTCGAAACCATATTGCAGGGTTGCACTTGCACGTTGTATATGGGAGGTGGATTCAGCGTTAAGGATCAAATTGACCTGTGGCTTTTTACCATCCACCTCACCCACCTTGCTATTCTCCAATTATGGGTCGGCAGACCAGGATTGGAATCTTTTATTATCCCTAATATGTCAGCCGAGTTGGAGGGCTCTTTTGTAACCCAGGTGATGGCTCTAGGTTGACTAGGGATGCTGTTTTTTTCCACAACATCCAACTGGGCACCCGGCCACACCTCACCCGCTCGACTCAGAGCAGCCTTATACGATTCTACTGATCTGGTATCACCGAAATATAAGAGCTTTACTCTCCCCTGATGTCATCCTGTATCGTTGCAGATTGGTGGTTTGTCCGGCATTTATCTTCGGATATCGAGGTAATAAGCCATAATGGCGGATGGCATATGGCTCCATTTGTCCTTGAGGATGGATCCATCCTAACTACTTCTGTCTATAACAGCCATCACTAGACTCTCCTTCGCCTTTTTGAAGGCAGGGGTTCATCAGGAGATCTGATTCTTTTGACTTTAACACAGCTGAATTTGTGGCTCTTTTTGTTTTTCGGTAAGAGCCGAAACCTCAACAGCCTCCAACTTCGTCAAAACTCTGGGCGCTGTCCGGTGCTCGTTGTGCTTCCGTTTTGACGGTCGGACATGACGTTTTTCCCTCACCGTACCACCTGTTGTGAGTACTTGGGGGAAATTCCCACCCTTTTTGTGGGTCGGCTTTGGACAAGATCAGTGAACGGACAGTCGGACGAATGGGAAACCCCGCTCCATCGGAACATAAAGACATCCCCGTCAAGCGAATTTAGGTACTACAATGTAGACCTTCCAGACTTTGTACAGATTTGTTTTTTTTGCGATTGCGTAATAGGTACTGCGTAATAGGTTTGAACTATCCGCTCTGTGCTAAACACGTCCGTTCACTACGACTGATCAGCAACCCGCAGCTATACTGTCCAGTCCGTGTAGTTTTCAAAAAGTGTTTATTTGTAGCTTAGTTTAATAAGTAACCCTAGTATATTTGGCCTTGTTAAATATCCTGTTGCTGGTCTTTTACCTGGCCTTTAGATCAGAAGTTCACCATTTCGTTTCGTTTTATCCTTGTACCTTAGTTTTGGTTTTGGACAGGCTTCTTCAAATGATCTTTTGAAAGATTTAGCGATGTAGTCGACCAGATTATCCAGAGCGACTTTGTCATTCGGTTCATACAGAGATACAGAATTGAGGAGTTTTTAAACATTTTCTCAGGCAGGTACCATAAGGTACTTTTTCAGCGAGTTTGTATTCTATCAAAGCAGAGGTTGCTTCATATACTACTCTCCTGAAGACAGCTTTTGTCATCTTGAGTGGGTTTTTTGAGTACAGAGGCGATGCGTCAATATGTCCCATCTTCGAGATTTTACTTACATAGATTGAAAGAAATATTACCACATACATAAGTTGAGCTAATTCGTCCACTCCTTTCGAGCATAAAACTCTTGGTCTACTGCATAGACGAACTGAGAAAGCTCAACTAAATTTAAATGTCCAGAGACGAACTTCGCCAAACTTATACATTTACACGATCGTTGTACTATACTTTTTATCCTTATCATAGAAAAAGAACGTAACAACTCAAAATAATGTTTTTTTGTGAGGCGGTCATACAAAATTGTCCTACATTCCAATATCTGCAAGTGTATCCATGATCGGACTGATTCCGGAGGAAGACAATAATATTTGGCGCATTTCAGAAGTTATGCCATCCTATTCTCCCAAATAGTCATTTTATTATTATTTTATTTAAAATACACTTAAGTGAAATGTCATAACTCAAAATGTGACGTTCTTTTTCTAAATGAGCAATATGATATATACCCCTTCCGTTCAGGTGCTGCTATAAAATTTTGCATAAATAAAATGCAATATATGAATGTGTGTGTTTACTACTTCACAATTTCACAGTAGATAAATATTTTTTCGTTTTTCCTCTCCTTTGTTAGCACTTAATAAATAAATGAATACGAAAAAATTGCTGATTGTTTTTAATTATCATTTCCACTCAGATAATCGTTGGACAGAAATAAAAACTACAGTATTTCATATTTACCTGTAGCTCTTTACCATTGTGGAATATGGAAATTGAAGAGTGTTTTCGCCTGTTTTTCAGTAGGTTTAATATTTGTTGTTACAAAGTTGCAAAATCAGAATTTTTCTCTCATCCACAAGAGCTTACAACTTCATAATATTTAATTTACCTGGAAATAAATAAAATTGTTTTTATTAGTTTACTATAGGTGTTACGGTTGTGGTTTGAAAAAGTGAGAACTATTTTAAATTGTTAAAAAACTTAATAATGCACGACAATCTGTATATACACTGAGTATTGTACTTTTATTGGGTAAAAATATAGTTGTCCCAAAAAAGAGTAAAAAAAATTTAGTCGTATTTTTCAAGTCCACTTAAACATATTATTTATTAAAACACTAAGAAAGTTCTGTGATCATGCAAAAATCCGCACTGAAAAAAAATTAAAGACAGCGGCAATTATGTCAAGCCAAAGACAAGTAGTTTTTTAAAAGAGTATGTTTACTACTTAAATTTAAAAAAAAGTTACTTTATACTAAGCAACATGAAGTAATATTTAATACATTTTCTTAATTTTAAGTATGCCATGCAGCTGATTCAAAGATAACACTGTGTAACAGTGAAACAATTCGCAGACTAGACAGTATAGGTTCGATTCTGCTACCAAAGGGTAGTCGGTTTGGCGAAATTGGAGATCATTTTTTTTATGAGCCTCAAAATTTCTGAAAATCAGTGGGCCCCTCGAAAAACGTGTCATCAGCTTTTGTCCAACAACTAATTTAGACTCGGCGATACCGCTTAACAATATTTGGCAATAATGTTGCTAAGAAAATGCTGAAGAAAGTTTGTTAACATTTTATGCCTTTTCAAAAAAAAGTGCGGAAAAAATAGTTTTTCGCATAAAATGTTAACAATTTATGTTCAGCATATTCTAAGCTACATTATTGCCAAATATAGTTTAGCGGTATCACCAAGTCTGATTTAGTAGTTGGACAAAAAGTGATGACACCTTTTTCGGGGGCCCACTGATTTTCAGAAACTTTTGAGGCCCAATTTCTGCAAACCAAGCACATGGTTATACTACCCTTTGGTGTAGAATCGAACCCATATTGTCAAGTCCGTGTAGTTTTCAAAAAGTGTTAGTTTGTTGCATAGTATTATTTGTATTTGGCTCGAAATCATTGTCACTACTGTCTTTAAATTTAATGAATATTTTTTTTCTGTGTAGATAGACTTTATATTTTATTATTTTATTTTATATGAACTGATTTTTTTAAAATTCATAAACGTATGTTAAACAAAATTATTTGAAAATCCGTCTTAAAGAGTTTAGTCCTCTTAGATAGTAGTTATGGCACAAAATTTCAACGGGATCGGTTGAGGAGCGTTTTGAACAGGGCTGTGGAGTCGGAGTCTAGGAGTCGGAGTCTGGGAAATTTGCCCGGAATTGGAGTCCGGAGTCGAAAAATTATGGTCGACTCCGACTCCGAGATGTGTTGTGCAAAATGTTCCCAATTATTTTGGGAAAACAAATTGGTAAAAAAAAGAAGGATAACATATTCGAAGCTTTTAACCAAATATTTAAGTATGCCAAAAATATATAAAGTTAACCAAACTATCGAGTTTTTATGAAAAAACAGTTTTAGGAAAGCTCTGAATATATGTATTTAGCTAACAAAATAAGTATTTTTGCAAAACTATACACTATTCCTAAGATCTTGGATAAATAAATTCTACCCTACTAAATAAAAACTAGTAAAAGCGTTAAGTTCGGCCATGCCGAATCTTATATACCCTCCAACATGGATTGCATTCAATTTTATTACTGGAAAAATCTTTGGATATGAAGCAAATCATGAAACGATCCTTTTTGTATAGGTAAATTATTAAAACAAGTAAAAGCGTTAAGTTCGGCCATGCCGAATCTTATGTACCCCCACCCATGGATAGCATGTGACCTCACAAAATAACTCAAACCTGAAGAAAATAACACCGAAAAACACAAAAACAAGTAAGAAAGTTCAGTTGGGTAAACCGACTTATAAATCCCCTCAGCTTGAGCCCCAAAAATATTAGTAAATATATTTATTATTTGTTTTAATTAAATTATTATGAATTTAAATTGCATTTAATAACTTTAAAGTATGTTATAAGTTGTTAACTTTTGGTGTAAAATGGTCCATTTGTGTGGGGGGTACCAAAACGGGCGTGCCAATAACGCCCATTTTTCTCTGGACTCTAGGTACTATAAAAGCATTACACTGTACAAAATTTCAAGTCTTAGTATGCATTGGTAATAAAGTTAATAGCTATTAACTTTTGGTTCAAAATTGTCCATTTGTGTGGGAGGTACCAAAACGGACGTGGCAGCTTCGCCCAATTTTCTCGAGGCAATAGTGACTAATAAACTAATACTATGTGTAGAATTTCAGAGGATTCAAATAAGTAGTATAAAAGTTATTAATAATCAATATTTCACTAAATGTTAACCCTTTGTGGGGGAGGTACTAGAAGGAGTGAACCAATATGGCCCATCTTCGAACTTAGCCGGAGATAGAAGAAAATATTACCACATGACAATTTTGAAGTCAATCGGTCCTTTCGAGGGTTATCGCGCGCACCAGCCAGCAGACAGACAGACAGACAGACGGACGGGCATTGCTCATTCGACTTAAAATGACTCAAAATGATATATGTATACCCTCCTCTCTAAGGTGAGGGGATAAAAATATAGTAGAACAGTAGGAATCACAACAAGTTAGATGCTATATATGGGATCTATATCTAAATATGGACCGATATCGCCCATTTTCAATCCCAAACAACCTGCAACTATAAGAAATATTTCTACCAAATTTGATCAACCTAGCTCTATTATTACGGACTGTAGCGTGATTACAACAGGCGGACGGACAGACATTGCTAAATCGTCTTAGAATTTTACGACGATTAAGAATATATGTATATACTTTACGGGGTCTCAGATTAATATTTAGAGGTGTTACAAACGGAGTGACAAATGAATATACCCCCCAGCCCATAGTGGAGGGTATAAAAAATGATTGAATGTGAAAACAGCGTCCATAGCGTTACAAGGCCAGATCTAAAGAAACATTTATATCTGGGGGCAATATCGACCTGAATCGATTTTCCCTAGTTTGAAAGAGTTCTTATTGACAAATTTTAATACAGGTACAATTTATTATGGTACAAATACTTTACGAACAACTTAAGATGGACAAACGGACAGCTAGTGGTTCTGGGTTCTGAGGTGTGTCTAGCTGTAGTATTTTTTTACAAATCTGTCACAAAACTAATTTATAATCTCCTGTACCATAGGGTATAATAACTAACGCATAAACTGTTTGCCTGCAGCGGACATAATTTCCAAAAATTGCGGTATATTAAAACAGATGCAGAGATTGATGAAAATTTTATCATGATTCCATGTTGAAAGAATTGTCATATTAGTTGCAACTTGCAGGTCAAACCTCGATTAATAAATAATAAAATTTTATTTAATTCAATACCAGTAGAATACCTACTTTTTTGTGTTTTTTTAACAAAGCAATACCATATTTTCAATAACATGAACTCACGTCTTAGTAGAAATATAATTTCAGTAATATTTGTTATTTAACTGCCGGAGTCGGAGCTGGAGTCGCAGTCGGAGTCGAATGATTTTAAAATTCGACTCCAGGAGTCGGAGTCGAGTAGTTTTGGCTCGACTTTACAGCCCTGGTTTTGAATATTAACATTTTGGTTCAACAGTTCCTTTTTCCCATTCATTTTGCTCAATAGTGCAAGAGCTTCACATCTCAAACATAAATGTTTGCAGGTGATCGAACGAAATTGTCCTTCACATCAATATCCAAAAGCTAAGCCATGATTGGGCTGATTCCTGAGGAAGACAACAATATTTAGCATACTTCACAAGTTTTGCCATCCCATTATGTCAAACAGTAATTTTGGAAAAGGCATTTAAATCCTTAGTGAAATGTTCTAAGTCGAAATGTAACACTTTTGCAATAAATGAGCAATATAACTACGAGTAATTACCTATTGCATTTAGAAAAATTGTCCAAAGTGTTTTCGATAGCTTTTACTTCAATCTTTTTTAGAAAAATAAAACAAATTCATAAAAAATTTTTTGTGAACTGATTTTTGTTTCGAAATTAAAACTTGTTTTGACATTTATTAACATATTTCATAAGAGCTTTATGGTCTGTCAGTGTGATGAGACTTGTATATCTATCAAAATAAAGATAAACATTTAAAAAATAAAGGTTGAACCACATATTTTAGCATAACTCGAGAACCATTTATCCTAATCGGTTCAGTAAATCTTTAAAGAAACCTACATTCATCTAAAATTAATTGTTTTCTTATATAATTCTTTCATCCAATCAGCGGTTTCAAAGATATTGCGAAAAAAAATCCAATTTTTATCCCCTCACCTTAGAGAGGAGGGTAAATATCATTTGCTACGAACCAAAAGTGTAACACATCGAAGGAGCGACCTAAGATCCTATGTATGTTCGGCGGATATCCGTTTTGGGTCATTTTAAGTCGAATGAGCAATGTCCGTCCGTCTGTCTGCTGGCTGGTGCGCACGATAACTCTCAAAGGGACTTCAAATTTGGTATGTGGTAATATTTCCTCTATCTCCGGCTAAGTTCGAAGATGGGCCATATTGGTCCACTCCTTCTAGTACCCCACAAAGGGTTAACATTTAGTGAAATATTGATTATTTAATAACTTCTATACTTCTTATTTGAATCCTCTGGAATTCTACACATAGTATTAATTTATCAGTCACTATGACCTCGAGAAAAATGGGCGAAGTTTCCACGCCCCATTTGGTACCTCCCACAGAAATGGAAGTTTTGAACCAAAAGTTAATAGTTTATAACTTTATTACCAGTGCATACAAAGACTTGAAATTTTGTACAGTGTAATGGTTAATTAGTACCTACAATACAGTAAAATTTGGGCATTATTGCCAAGCTCCTTTTGGTACCTCCCACACAAATGGAACTCTTTGTACCAAAAGTTAACATCTTTTAACTTTAATACCAGTGCCTACAAATACTTGCAATTTTTGTACAGTGCAATACTTTTATAGTACCTAGAGTCTAGAGAAAAGTGGCCGTAATTGGCACGTCCCTTTTGGTACCTCCACACAAATGGACCATTTTACACCAAAAGTTAACAGCTTTTAACTTTAATACCAGTGCATACAAATACTTGAAAGTTTTTACAGTGTAATGCTTTTATAGTACCTAGAGTCCAGAGAAAAGTGACCGTTATTGGGACGGCCCTTTCGGTACCTCTCACACAAATGGACCATTTTTTAACAAAAGTAAACAGCGTTTAACGTTAACATCAGTACATACTTTAAAGTTATTAAATGCAATTTAAATTGATAATAATTTAAATAAATCAAAAAAAATAAATAAATTTACTAATATTTTTTGAGACTCAAGGTGAGGGGATTCATTAGTCGATTTACCCGACTGAATTTCTTACTAGTTTTGAGAATATTTTAATAATTATTTTATTAAAATCTCTTAGAAAATTCGCAAATATTATATTTTTATCATTCTGTCGTAAAATCTAATCGGTAATGTATAAAATAAGACATTCCGAAGAAGAGCGATGTATAATTAAAAAAGTTGTAGCTGTAGATGAACCGATCGCGTTGAAATTTTGTGTCACAACTACTATCCAATAGAACAAAACTTGATGTAAGTCATGAAATCACACATATATTCATCTGAATCCATATTCATAAAATTTTGCAAAATGTACATATTCATATTCTTAGGAAGTTCTCTTTAATTTCATAAAAATACGGTCTCTACATCGCTTAAACGGAAATCGGTACACGGGAAAAATCGTCATTTTTTGATATCTTTGAATTCAAAGAAAATATATTTGGAACCAACATTTTTAAATTTTATATATTTTTGAACAAATACTCTTATGTTTTATTTTGTTATATAACGAGTGATTTTATAAAACCTTTCGGTTTTGAGTTAAAAACAAGTATATATACCCTCCACCATGGATCGCATGCGAATGGTTTCGGATACAAATAAACTATTTATACCAAATTTCTACCCAATGCGTTCAAATTTGAGGCTTTTGTGGCGTTACGAAATCAAATCTAAAGGGACCTTTGTATGGGGGCTATATCAAAACATGGACGTGTGACTACCGTTGTACGTGTGAAGGATTCCGGGTATAAATAAAACCCAGCTACCAATTTTTAGCCTGATCCGATGAAATTTGTGATATCTGTGACGTTAAGAGTCAAATCGGAGAGATGCTACACGCTGAAAAAAATCGCCTCTGTAGTATATTGTCCCAAACATATTCTGCTTGAAATATATATATTTTTAGGGTGCACTCCAAATATATAATATTTGACACATACAAATATTATATGTTTGGGAGGATGTTGTTCTAAACAAAACTATGTTTACATCCTAATATTTTTTATTTGGATATGTTATTTCCCAAACAAAGATCTATTTGCGTGAATATATATCTATTCTTAAATTGTTATAAGTTTTCACCAATTGAAAGGTATTTTTTAGAAATTTTTAATGTTTGTAAATTTTTCTTTATAATTAAAAATAATGAATTGGAATAGTTAGAAAATAAAAATAAGTGGTTTCAAATAGAATTTAATGCTAAGTATGCCATTTTTAATAAAAAAAAAATAAAAAATTAAAACTAAAATTCGAAAAATTCAGGAAAGTTTTAAAAAAAAAATTTAATAAAATATATTTGGAAACATTCATAAACAATAATTTTATTTCTATTTAAACACATATTTTATTTGAGATAATTAGTTCGCAAATATATTTTATTCTAATATATTAACATATGCCTTCTAAATACATTTTATTGATTTTCAATTAAAATTTATTTGGTCGAAAATATATAATATTTAAAAATTTTTGTTCCAAGTATATTTTCTTTCGATTCAAACATATCAAAAACGGCGATTTTGCCCCGTGTATATATGATGGCTATATACATAAACAAATCGACCGATATTGCCCATTTTAAATCCCAAAATACCTGCAGATATAATAAGTATATGTACCAAATTTCAGCCACCTAGCTCAAGTAAAGGGTTTTTCAACAGGGACGCTACAAAAGTAGACCGACAGGAACAGCAAACGACGCCATATTTTTTGCCGCTCATTTGACATTTCTCTTCAGTTAAACGCCTTTAAATTATTTTTGCTATTCTATCGACACAAATAAAGATTTTATACATTTGTCTACATTTTATGTGTTTTTTATACCCTCCACCATAGGATGTGGAGTATATTCATTTTGTCACTTCATTTTGGATGTGGAGTATATTCATTTTGTCACAAAAAATATGGCGTCATTGCAATGATATCTGAACAAAGAACTACGAATCAATCGGCGTTAAAAGGATTTTATTTAAGTTCTTGTTGATTACCATGGAATTTAAACAAAGAAATACACAAACACAGAGTCAAAGAGCATTAGCATTTTCCGACTATTTGTAGATATTACTCGTATAACCGGATTACACAGCATTAATTCACAATAGCCCATTACACTCACGATTACTTAACCGCAATTTAACACTAACATATATAATATTCAACAGGAGTGACACTGCAGGAGATGGAGTAAATACTACGTAGTAGTTAAATTGACTGACTACCTTCTTTTCTCATACTCGTACTACTTTTGGTAATTCAGAGTAACACGTGTCACCTGACTCCATGACACAGCATGACCACATAAGTATACACCATGGTCATTTAATATATATGTATGTATGTACATATATGACTTGCAAGTACTTAAACTCTACTTTGTTCCAAATGCGATGAAAGGTGCCTAAGGAATTCCCATTAATATAACTTTTGTCAATAACTGATGTTAGTGTCATTGCGGAGATTCTAAAAGGGTAGAACATTTATGTATGTACTCGTATGTGTTTGTAGCTTTGCATGTGGTCGCCAATTGTCTAATATGATAGTCATGATTCATTGAATTTGAATGCTATTTGACCCTTTTATCGAGAATTAAGGAGAACAAAGCTATTGTAGGTATAGGAAAGAAACTGTCCCAGCTAAATATTTATGAAGATATATAAACTATTAACAAGTATGTTTGGCTGGGCCCCTCCACCATATAAATTATGGATCGATATGTTTTTGGTAGCAAATTATTTAATAACAAACCTTGCAGCTTTTATCCAAATTGTTTAGAAAATGTAAATGTAAAATTCCTACTGAAAATCAAAGAATTTGTCTTAAATTTTAAGATATCAGCAATGATTTCGACCCAAAGACAATCAGAACTACAATAAGAACGTTTGTAGTTAATTTAGTGCCATGAGAAGTACTTGATTTGAGGTTGTACGAGTATATCATAGAATCAAGTACATTACGTAATAAAAATAATTACCTCCAGCCTTAAAATAAGCATATGTTGGCGTAAATTTAGTTATGATACGGACTTATTTTTAGTAAAATTTTGTAAAATAAAGTTTAAATTTAAAATGTCTGACCTTGAAATATGCATGTAATGGAAATTAATTTAAGGCATACATGAATTTAAATGCAGTCTAAAAATTATGTGTCGAAAAGTCAATTAATAGAACATATGTATTTGTCATACAAGTTACTACGATATTCAAAAGATAGGTCTTATTTTTACTAAAGAAATATTCGCAGTTTGGCATCGAGGTGTAAACCTGTTGTGAGTTCATATTCATATTTATTGCTCCAATAACCATGAAAACTTTTCATCGTAACCGAGATTAAAGATTTTTAACATTGTATAATTTCAAAAGATTCTAGTAAGTAGTATAGGTGTTATTAAATAATCATTTGAAGTCAATCGGTCACTTCTTTTGAGAGTTATTGTGACACCAGCCAGCAGACAGACGGACACAAAATTAATAAATTGATTAGTGTGTCATTAAGACAAGTGCAAGAATCTGTAGATCAAGGAAAATTTCTTAAAAAAGATGTAAATTGTCATCATTTTAATGCAAATTGTGATTGAGTTAATGTCGTGGTCGCATACTTAATTTAATAATTTTCCGTCATTAATTGTATTACTATCTTTTTTGAGTGAGTTTAATACCCTACACCTCCCTAATAATGCGCAAAGGGATTATTGCAATAATAATTTTAAATAACTGGTTTCGATTCAGCTAAGAAACCCTAAACAGACAGTTTTCTTTAATAGATCAAGAACCGAAAGGAATAAATAGGTGGGGCAATACATAATCCAAACAGATTTTCATCAACTGGGATCAAAGATATTATTTCTGCCAAATTATGCAAAGATCGGACTTTAAATGCAGTTTGAATAGAGCGTAAATACTAAATCTACAGGAACATATCGATACCTCCTTTCTAAAACATGCTAAGTCTACTTAGCATACATAGTTTTGGGGAGATTGCATTTTTAATTTCTAAATATTCCAAATTATATTCAATCAAAATTTGGTGTTTATCCGTCAACCCAATCGAAAGTTATTCACAAAACAGTACAGGTCCTTCGATTTGCATTATAAAGGAATTCCACACAAATTTAAAAACCAGTAAGGAAAGGCTAAAGTCGGGCGGGGCCGACTATATAATACCCTACACCACTCTCGAAATATTGAATAACTCTGATATATAAATTTTGTAATTCATGTATAAATTGTTTACATAAATTTACTTTTGGGACATTTTATACTTAAATACTACCCTGTACCACAGTGTGGCGTAGGGTATAAAAACGACTGGATCTAAAGAGCCAAATCGGATGAAATATATATATGGGAGCTATAGCTAAATCTTTACCGATTTTCTTCAAATTCAACAATGTTGGTTCATGGATCAAGAAACTCTACCATTCTAAATTTCAAAACGATTGGATGTAAAATACAGCTTCTATAGAACTAAAGGGCCAAATCGGACGACACATCGTCGGCTTAATGCTATTTTGGTCCATACGCCATTTTTGCGTTTTTGGAGTTAGTAGTTGATTATATGGGTTTCAGGCATGCTCTTTCAGAATCTGCAATAATTTTTTTCCTATCTCGTCTAGTTTTCGAGATATTGGTAGAGTAAATCGATTTAACTCTGATTTAAGGGAAATGATTTTTATGTTTTTGTTCTATATCCCCATTTTTCTATCGCCTTATATTTTTTCTAAATATTTTACGTTCTTTCGATCACAATATGTAAATTACTCTCCTTTCATACCGACCTTCTTTGTGGTCCATGTAATACAAATACGAAAAAATATTAAAATAAAAGTGGATATGGTCCAAAATGCCATGTACAAAATTTGTTATAACTTGCTTATTTTTGAATATAATGACATATAAATGCATGGGAATAATATGAATACTGTTGGGAACCCTATGGGATAAAAAGTGTGTAACTCTTCAGTCCCGTTTTTACTCAAACAATAAATTGCGTTTTTCTCCGATCATACAAAATGGTGTATGGAACAAAATAGCATTTAGCCGACGACATATATATAGGAGCTATAGCTAAATCTTAACCGATTTTCTACAAATTCGGCAGTGTTGGTTCATGGATCAAGAAACTCTACCATTCTAAATTTCAAAACGATTGGATATAAAATACAGCTTCTATAGAACTAAAGGGCCAAATCGGACGAAACATATATATGGAAGCTATAGCTAAATCTTAACCAATTTTCTTCAAATTCGGTAGTATTGGTTCATGGATCATGAAACTCTACCATTCTAAATTTCAAAATGATTGGATGTAAAATACAGCTTCTTCAGGACTAAAGGGCCAAATCGGACGAAAGATATATATGGGAGCTATATCTAAATCTGAACCGATTTTCTTCAAATTCGGCAATGTTGGTTCATGGATCAAGAAACTGTACCATTCTAAATTTCAAAACGATTGGATGTAAAATACAGCTTTTATAGGACTAAATGGCCAAATCGGACGACACATATATATGGCTAAATCTTAACCGATTTTCTTCAAATTCGGTAGTGTTGGTTCATGGATCAAGAAACTCTACCATTCTAAATTTCAAAACGATTGGATGTAAAATACAGCTTCTATAGGACTAAAGAGCCAAATCGGTCGAAACATATGTATGGGAGCTATAGCAAAATCTTAACCGATTTTCTTCAAATTCGGCAATGTTGGTTCATGGATCAAGAAACTCTACCATTCTAAATTTCAAAACGATTGGATGTAAAATACAGCTTCTATAGGACTAAAGGGCCAAATCGGACGAAAGATATATATGGGAGCTATATCTAAATCTGAACCGATTTCAACCAAATTCAATAGCGATCTTAACAGCTGCGAAATACTCTAAACTGCAAAATTTCAGAACGATTGGAGTGAAATTGCGACCTGTAGTCGACGAACAACTTTACATGGACAGACGGACGGACGGACGGACATGCTTAAATCGACTCAGCTACTGATTCTGAGTCGATCGGTATACTTTAAGGTGGGTCTAGCTGTGTTATTTTCAGGTGTTACAAACATCTGCCGTGAAACAAACTTATAATACCCTGTACCACAGTGTGGTGTAGGGTATAAAAACATCAAACTTTGATCGCCTCTCCTGAAAAACTACCCTTTTGCACTCAGCATAGTTTAGAATGAAGGTAGAGATATTTTTTGGGGCTTTATATAAATCTGAACCGATTTTCCCTCAAATTTAAGAGTTTTCGTTCCTAAATTAAAAAACTTCTTTCTGCCAAATTTTTTAATGATCGGAAATAAAAAGTAAAACTTTTATAGCCCTTTGATGCCACAGCAGAAGGAACATATATGCGGGAGCTTTATGTAAATCTGACCGATTTTAACCAAACACATGGCCGAATAAATTGTTTAAGATAAAATTAATATTTTTATAAAGAGTGCACAGAAAATCTTTAGGAAACAATATTTTATATAAAAAATTCTTATGCTTTGTAGCATTAAAATTAACTTCCAAAAACATTTACAGACGAAATAAATCCATTTTGCTGAGCTTTGACTTCGCCCCCTGCCTCCAATTTGCATTTAATTTTTTTAATATTGTGTGTCATTACTCCCACATTCTAGGGAAACATTTTCTGAGAATTTGAGAAACATCTTTGATCGCCTCTCCCGAAAAACTACCTTTTTGCACTTAGCATAGTTTAAAATGAAGGTATCGATATAAAGTTTAGTAGATATGAAAAAATTAAAATGGCTTTATTAAATTCAGAGTTAGCAGTTTGTCTCGGAAAAAAAAGAAGTTGGCTCGGTTGAACTCAGTCTTCTGACTGCAACGAAATGCAGGACGGGATACTTTTCTTTAAATCTACGTAAAAAACTCCACCGTCGCTGAACAAACTTATAAATTTTCTGAGACGGTGAACCCAAGTCCAGACGCTTGCAGAAGTCCAGACGCTGAACCAAATTTTCGACGGTTTTCAAGCATAAATCGGCCGATACTGCTGCAATTTCACGTTCGATATTCGTACGAAGTTCATCAATCGTCGCTGGCTTGTTGGCATAGACCATAGAATTGACGTAGCCCCACAGGAAATAGTCTAACGGCGTCAAATCGCACGACCGAGGCGGCCAATCGACTGGACCATTTCGTGAGATAACACGTTCTCCAAACTTGGTTTCCAATAAATTGATTGTGGCATTCGCTGGCGCCGTCCTGTTGGAACCACATGTCCTCCAAGTCCATATCATCCAATTGGGCCAAAAATATTCGGTTACGTGCCGGTCTTGATCATCACGAAAGAAGTACGGCCCAATGACGCCGCCGGCCCATAAACCGCACCAAACCGTAATTTTTTCGGGATGCAATGATGACCCATGGAGTACGTGTGGATTGCTGTCTGACCAATAACGCATATTTTGTATATTGACGAAGCCATTCAGCCAGAAAAGACCCTCATCGCTGAAGATGATTTTTCGATTTTTCGCGCTCTTAACGTTGAGGTCACTGACTCCGAATTTCTTTCCATCATGAAATGGAAAACCTTACTGAAGAGAAATGTCAAAAGATCGGCAAAAAATATGGCGTCGTTTGCTGTCCCTGTCGGTCTACTTTTGTAGCGTCCCTGTTGAAAAACCCTTTATAACACAATGCTTTTATTCGCAAGGTCTCAGTCCAGATTAAAAAAATCTAAAAAATGGCATTGGATGACCGTCGGGTGAAAGTTCGTAAGCTGGCTGAAGTCATAGGCATTTCAAATGGGGCTATACATCGCATATTGACGGAAAATGTGTTGATAAAAAAGCTGTACGCAAGATGGGTGCCGCGTTAACTCACAATCAAGACAATTACGATCATTTCACACATTATCTATTGCGATGGCCAAATTTAATTAATTAAAGTCCTAGCATTGCTTCAGAACGTACCTTATTCGCCAGATTTAGCTCCCTCGGATTATTTTTAGTTTCCAAACTTGAAAAATGGCTCGAAGAGGTGGAAGTTGCAGTCGATGGCTATTTTCTGGAGCTAAACAGTTCTTACTATAAACAGTGTATCGAAGCTACTGAAAATCGATGGATAAATTGTATCGACCTAAAAGGAGATTATGTTGAAAATAAACAAAAAATTTCCCAAATTTTTTGTGTTTTCATTGTTAGGTCGGCTAATTTTGCAACCGCCCCCGTAAGTACTTTCTTAACTAAAACGAAACAAATTATTCCAAATAATTATTGCAATGCCCCTTTTTGCATTTTTAGGGAGGTGTAGGGCATAATACAGTCGGCCCTTTTCAACTTTCTGTCTTTTCTTAATGGTTTTTATACCCTCACTTTAGTGTGACGAGGGTACATATCATTTGCTACGGAAAAAAGTGTAACACATCGAAGGAGTGACCTAAGACCCCAAGTATGTTCGGAGGAAATCCGTTTTGGGTCATTTTAAGTCGAATGAGCAATGTCCGTCCGTCTGTCTGTCTGTCTGTCTGTCTGTCTGTCTGTCTGTCTGCTGGCTGGTGCGCACGATAACTCTCGAAAGGAGTAACCGATTGACCTCAAATTTGGTATGTGGTAATATTTTTTTCTATCTCCGGCTAAGTTCGAAGATGGGCCATATTGGTCCACTCCTTCTAGTACCTCCCCCACAAAGGGTTAAAATGTTGTGAAATATTGATTCTTTAATAACTGCTATACTACTTATTCGAATCTTTTGAAATTCCACACATAGTATTAGCTTATTAGTCGTTATCAACTCGAGAAAAATGGGCAAAGTCCCCACGTCCCTTTTGGTACCTCCCACACAAATGCACCATTTTGCACCAAAAGTTAACAGCTTATAACATTAATAACAGTGTATAAAAATACTTGAAATTTTGTACAGTATTATGCTTTTATATTGCCTACAGTCCAGGGAAAAATGGGTGTTGTTGTCACGCCCCTTTTGGTACCTCCCACACAAAGGTACCTTTTTGCACCAAAAGTTAACAGCTTATAACATTAAAACCAGTGTATAAAAATACTTGAAATTTTGTACAGTGTAATGTTTTTATAGTGTCTATAGGCCTGTGAAAAATGGGCGTTATTGCCACGCCCCTCTTTGTACCTCCCACACAAAATGCCCAAATCATACCACAATTTAATGTCTCATAACGTTTATACCAGTGCACATAAATGCTTATAAGTCGGCACAGTGCAATGAATTTAAAGTATCTAATGTTCAGCAAAAAAAAGAGGTGTATTTGATAAACCCCTTCTGGTACCTCCCACACAAATTGACAGAATAATTCGAGTAATATTCAATATTACATTACTCACAAAGTGAGGGTATACCTTAGTCGGTTTACCCGACTGAAACTTTCTTACTTGTTAATTATGTAAGTACATACCGCAGTACAGGAGATACATATAAGAGTTGTTTCTATTAATATCTCTTTTACTTGCTTTCGTTTAACACAATAAAAATTTTTACAAAAATGTCTATTTACTTAGCTACATAGACCTACATTTGAAACTTTTGTTCTATCAACCTTCAATTTAATAAAAAAACAAATTAAGAGGGCGTTCACACTGCATAATTTATTGTAAAAGTTAGACAATTGTGATTGTGATGCCGCAGAAGATACTTCAATGTAATTTATTTTTAGCTCCGAAGAGATGGCATTAAATTTCACTCAAGTGCAAAATTTCTAATTATTTTCTCATTCTCTAGAGGATAAAATACAACTTTTGTTTTTTGTGTGTTATTTTTAGCAAAATCAAATTGAAAGTTGTACAATAAATCTTCTAAAGTAAACACCCAATTTTGTTGAGCCTGAATGGGCGATTTCACCCCATTTCTGAAAGCGACTGCGAGGCGACGTCCAAAAGAACAGTGCAATTACAAAGTGGCTAATTACTGAGAGTATAATTGTACGATTTCCCAGCATTGCAAGAATGCTAATGAAGTTACCCCCTCTCTCTCCCACCACATAAAGCATGTGTTTGCTTTAGTGTATGTGACAAATAATGTAAATACATTTAAACATTAAAAGCCTTTAATTGATTTGCCAATGACAAAGAGATTGCCCAAATCAGACAAACAATCCCGACAATGTTCTTTGGCTCTTGAGAACGACAAGAGGTGATTGCCACATCGGCGGTATCCTTTGTAGGCACCAATGGCCTTTTTCATGCCTCGCCCTCGCTTTTTCCATCTCCCGCTCCTCCTACGCTTTTTCAGCTTCATCATCATCATTATGCGCAACATTGTCTATTAACGCAATTATTCAAATTGTTTGTATATTTAACAAACACAAACTAATCAATACAATTAAAAGCCATTCATTACAACACAGCCCCACATGTACAAAGGGGTTGGCCGGGGGGAGACCGTCCAAACAACCAGGGTGGGGAAATTCTACATAATGAAGTGAAAAACGCAAACGTTGGATTTGGATTCGGATTTGATTCTGGGCGGGGTTGGGTTGGCAGTGTGAGTTGCTCCAGTTTTGTGGTGGTGTCGTGGTCACGTGGCTTTCCTTTCCGAAATTCGACAACAATTTTTTAATCCAATTAAAATATCTCATCGCATCGCGGCCAAAAGTTTTGATTCACTTTTTTTGGGGGGAAAGAGCAGGAATTGAATATTTGTCTGGTGTTTTTTACTCCGTTTTTTTTTTTGATAAAAAGCCAATGCAATGGACTTAATTAAATGTAGCAGGACCTCGTTTAGGGATTGTCGCTTGGTATCCCTGTAGCTCGTTTAGTTGGTGTAAAATGAGATAGCATAATACACTCACTCACAAACAAACACACCAACAGACAGACAGACAACCAACCAGCCAGCCATACAATACATACAAACAAACCGAGTAAAATAAAGTAAAAGTACACATTGTAATTTTGATTTCATTTAATTAATTTGTTTTCTCTGTTTCCATCCTTTTTCGTGGTGTGTGTTCGGTGTGTGTTTGTATGAGAGAGAGAGTGGGGCGATGACTGAGTCTTGGCTTAGTAATTTTCCATTTGCCTTTGTTCTTGCTCGTTCGGTCGGTAGGACCAAAATACACATGCACACACACGCACACCGAGACTACCCTCCACAACTTACAGCCTCAGATAAACTCTCTCACACACAGAAATGAGTCAATTGGCGGCGTATTGTGTGTATGTTCCTTTGCCCATGTGTTCCAATTTCAAAGTTTACGAGGTCAGCGTGTTAAGTTTAAAAGGATTTAATGTATCACAATTCAACGAAGAATATTCTTAAATATATATGTAAATGAACAGTGGATAGACAACAATTTAACAAAAACAAGAACATGTTTTAAACAATTCTCAATTGCCAAGAAAAACTTTAAAACTCAGTGGCGGATATTCAGAGGCCTTTCATATACAGGGTGGGCCTAAAGAAACCAAGTGGTGTAAAAGTTTAATAACTTTTTCGTTTATTAATTTTTTCTTTCAGATTATATAGACAACACTTGGAGAATTTATAATGGAGAGGTTCACAATTGAACAGAGAACCAGAACAATAGAATTTTATTACTTGAACTAGAGATCAATTATTTTAACGCAAAGAGCATATCGTCGACATTTTGATTGAGATTGAGATTTGACAGCACCCGACTATTTTCTTTGGGGTTATTTGAAGGAGCGAGTGTATATGAACAAGTCAGAGACAATCCTTGAACTCAAGGCAAACATTGTTGCAGAAATTCGAACGCTACAGCCACAAGTTTTGAAAGGTGTTATGGAAAGTGCTCTAAAAAGAGCCCATCAGTGCGAAGCTGAAAACGGTGGTCATTTAAGAGACATTATTTGTCATACTTAGTGTAAAAAAATTTGCCTTTTGTATATTATATAATCTGGAAGAAAAAATTAATAAACGAAAAAGTTATTAAACTTTTACGCTCCTTGGTTTCTTTAGGCCCACCCTTCTTTTGGTCCACCCTGTATAATGCATGTGGAAGGCCTTATATGGCTAAGCCTTCCTTATATACGTCCTGAAAAAGCATGATTTATGCATGCAAAGAAAAAAACGTTCGGAGGTCGTTTATCGCAAACATAATTACTTGTCTCAAACGATCTACTTGTCCAGTAACGGTTGAAATATTTATAGTCAATGAAAACGTTTATCGTAAACGTACTTTCTCTTGCTTCTTTCAATAAAAAATTTCA
This sequence comes from Eudasyphora cyanicolor, assembly GCA_963930755.1. NCBI lineage: Eukaryota > Metazoa > Arthropoda > Insecta > Diptera > Muscidae > Eudasyphora > Eudasyphora cyanicolor. Next base: position 64,635,536 of record OZ005737.1, read on the forward strand.
TAATTTACGTTTATGGTAAACGAAAAACGTTTACGGAAACATATTGTATTTAAACATAAACATTTGTTGCGTTAAGGAATAAAATATATAGTGACCGTTTTATGGGAGCTATATTAAAACATGGACCTATGGCTACCCTTGTTCGTGTGAAGGTTTCCTGGTATAAAAAAACCCCAGTTACCAATTTTCAGCCCGATCAGTTCACATTTGTGGTCTCTATGGCGTTAATAAGTAAAATCGGACAGATGCTATATATGGAGATTATATCAAAATATGGACCGATATTTCCCATTTTCAATCCCAAGTTACATGTAACTATAAGACAAATTTCAGCCAGCTAGCTCATGTATTATAGATTGTAGCGTGAGTACAACAGACGGACGGGCGGAGTGTATAAAAACAATAGATCGAGCACTGCATGCAAATATTGAACATTTTGTGGAAAGCCGGAATACCAATAAGTAAATTCGGATTAAGTTCGGCCATGCCGAATCTTATATACCCTCCACCATGGATTGCATGTAAATGGTTACGGGTACTAATAAACTCATTATACCAAATTTCAGGCCAATTCGTTGAATTCGTCGGGACCTTTGAGCTGTTGGTACAAGTTAGTGATGTGAAGAATAAAACCCGTGCACGTCGCTCAAGAACAACTGAGAATATTGCTGCTGTAGCCCAAAGTGTTGAAGAAAACCCAGGTTTGTCCATTCCTCGTCATTCTTTGGAATTGGGCATTCCACAAACGTCATTACAGCGTATCTTGCATGAAGACTTGGGTCTTAGGGCTTATAAAGCTCAGTTAACACAAGAACTCAAGTCGGCCAATCATCAATAACGTCGTGTCTTTGCTGAGTGGGTCCTTGAAATGCATGAAAATGATCCGGAATTCCAACGAAAAATCATCCTGACTGATGAGGCCCATTTCCACCTCGGTGGCTACGTCAACAAGCAAAATTGTCGCATCTGGGGCTCGGAAAACCCAAGAGTTATTGTTGAGAAGCCTCTCCATCCTCAACGTGTGACTGTTTGGTGCGGTTTATGGTCCGGCGGGGTCATAGGACCTTACCTTTTCGAAAATGAGGTTGGATCAACAGTTACGGTGAATGGATTGCGCTATCGAGAGATGATTAATGATTTTTTATGGTCGGAGTTTGATGGTATACACTTAAGCCCGTGGTTCGGCCTGTTGTGCGCCCTTATTTGTGATCTTTTTACACCTCACGAGTTACAAAAAATCGTTACTAGACACGAATTTTCTCAGTATCAGTATCTTCCACACATCTTGCATGTGTGAAAGCCGGGCAGTGACACAGAAAATGTTCCATCGTTTCGATGTTTTCCCTGCATGCCCTGCATTCGTCGTTTCCCGCTAGTCCTATGCGATGAAGATGTGCTTGTAAGCTTGAGTGTCCCGTTAGAACACTCATCATATTACTACGAGTAATATCGATTTTGTTTCAAAACTCATTAAATATATTAATAAAGAGTTTTAACATTTCACAAAATTGTTACCATTTGTGTAAGAGGTACTAGAAGAGGCGTGGCAATAACACCCACTTTGTACTGGACTGTAGATACTATAAAAACATTACACTGCACATCATTTCAAGTATTTGTATGCATTGGTATTAATGTTATAACAGCATATCGATACCTCCATTCTAAACTATGCTAAGTGCAGAAAGGTAGTTTTTCAGAAGAGGCGATCAAAGTTTGAAGAATTTTTGTGTGGAATTCCTTTATGATGAAAATCGAATGACCTGTACTATTCTGAGAATAACTTTTGATTGGGTTGAAGCCTAAACACCAAAATTTAAAATGTAATCTCGCTAAAAACATGCTAAGTCCACTTGGCATGTTTTAGAATGGAGGTATCGATATGTCGTATACAGTATCTCACCGATTTGACTTCTTTAAGTTAAAGAGACCACAAATGTCAACTGATCGGGCTGAAAATTGGTAACTGCCAAAAATACATGCTACAGCAATCTAACTGACATAATACATATTAATAGGAGAGCCTTCTATTTTTTACAGTTAATTAATAACAATTATTTGAATTCCATTTGAACATTTTATTCCCTCAAACGAAAGGGACTATATACAATTGAAAATACAAGTATAAGGCACTAGTAGGAAAATAATTTAAAACCTTCCATGTTTCGCGATCGTTTGTCCTTTTCACAGGACTTTTAAAATTACAAAGGTAACAATTTTTATTTAAATTTTTTTACACCAAGTACATTGTGAATAACATTAATATGCATATCAAATAAATGGGGAGAATTCCTGCTATTAATTAAAATTTTCGGAAAGATATTGAATATGTCCATTTAAACTTTTATACTTGAATATCCTTGAACGTTTTTGGTAGAATAACTTCACCAAACAAAAAATATAAATGTATAGAGAATACTCTCCTCTTTCATTTAATATGTACTAGAGTGTCCAAAAAACCGGTTATTCCAAAAAAGCGGTTTCCGGTTTAACCGAAATAGCACTTTTTTTAAAACCCGGTTTTCGGTTATTATTTTTTGTCGAAACCGGTTAACCGGTTTTTAGGCCGGTTTTTAAATAATATACGAAAGTGATTAAAATGTCATTAAATGTTTATTGTAAAACAAAAAACAACTAACAATCATTTGTAGTAAAAATTAGCAAACAAAACAAGTAAGAAAGTTCAGTCGGGTAAACCGACTAAGGAATCCCTTCACCTTGAGTCTTAAAAAAGTATTAACAAATTTATTTATTTATTATCTTGTTTTATTTAAATTATAATCAATTTAAATTACATTTAATAACTTTAAAGTATGTACTGGTATTAAAGTTAAAAGCTGTTTACTTTTGGTACAAAATGGTCCATTTATGTGAGAGGTCCCACAAGCGCCGTCTCAATAACGGTTACTGGTATTAAAGTTATAAGCTGTTAACGTTTGGTGTAAAATGGTCCATTTGTGTGGGAGGTAGCAAAAGCGGCGTGCAATTACGTCCACTTTTCTCTAGACTCTACACTAATAGAAAAAGCTTCGTCATTCGTCAAAAGTCAGCTAACGTACGGATAATCCTATTGATGAATTTGTTCGTCGCCCTGACGAATCTCTGTTTAATCTCTGGAAACTATAGTTTCGAGGGTTATCGTTCGCTCCAGTCAGGCTTACGGATGGACGGACACAAGTAAAATGACTTAATGTGTTCTAAAACGGATTTCCTCAGCATAAACTTTGGGTCTTAGGCCACTCCTTTGATGCGTTACCCTTTTGCTATATGTTATATATACACTTATTGATATTTGTATTATAAATCAAATAAATCCCCATATTTATCCCCTCACCTTAGAGAGGAGGGTATATATCTTTTTTTATATATGAGTACGATTCATCGTAGGGATGATATGTAATCACCCTGTGGGGTTTTTTTTTATTCCACTAAATAGTTCTTGTTCTAGTATACTTAAACAGAGATTCGTCATGGCGACGAACAAATTCATAGATAGGATTATCCGTACGTTAGCTGACTTTTGACGAAGCTTTTTCTATCAGTGTAGGTACTATAAAAGCATTTCACTGTACAAAATTTCAAGTACTTGTATGCACTGGGATTCAAAATATAACTGGTAACTTTTGGTTCAAAATTGTCCATTTGTGTGGGAGGTACCAAAAGGGGCGTGGAAACTTCGCCCATATTTCTCGAGGTAATAGTAACTAAAAAAAACTAATACTATGTGTAAAGTTTCAGAGGATTCAAACAAGTAGTATAGAAGTTATTAAATAATCAATATTTCACTAAATCTTAACCCTTTGTGGGGGAGGTACTAGAAGGAGTGGCCCATCTTCGAACTTAGCCGGAGATAGATGAAAAATATTACCACATACCAAATTTGAAGTCAATCTGTTACTCCTTTCGAGAGTTATCGTGCGCACCAGCCAGCAGACAGACAGACGGACGGACGGACATTGCTCATTCGACTTAAAATGACCCAAAACGGATATCCGCCGAACATACTTAGTGTCTTAAGTCGCTCCTTCGATGTGTTACACTAAGGTGAGGGTATAAATAGATTATTATTTCGTTCATTACAGGTTTAATTTTTTGGTTTACTTTAAATAGAAAGTATTATATTTCTCAAATTACCTAAAAAATAATAAATCATTTAGAATGTTTTTTTATAATAATATCTTAAAAATAGAATACAATTTAAATGATTATTTTTAAACGATTTTTCTTTTAATTTTTTATGTAAATTTATGTTGAAAAAGCTCACAAACTTTGATATAGTCAATATTAGTCCGATAGTCATTCTCCGTTTTCTCCTTAAACTTTTCAAAAAAGTAAAGTCATCATACAATGTTGCTTGCCTTTCGTTTTCCGATTCTGTGTGTGACATAAATCCAAAATTAAATTATTTGACTCATCAATATAACAACTTATATATCAAACCGAATCAGGGGTATCTGGCTGTTCTGTCGGGATTTAACATCGCAAAAAAGTCGAAGCTATTTGTCTTTCCGTTCTTGAACGTATGCTTGAAGTGTGCTGTGCTTCATGGACGACTTATTGAATGCTTTGCTGTACTTCCTGACTTTATTTATTACATCATGGATATCAGGAATAAAGAAGGGAGTGAAGATAGAGTCCAAAGTTATAGTCTATTTAGCCAAGACAACAATCTGTTATACTTATAGTCTAAAGTTATAGTCCGTTTTCGCAAACTGTTATACACGAACAAAAAAAGAAGATTTTCAGTTTTTTTAACAATTAAATGATATGAAACAATAAAAAATATAATATTGAAAAACCCAAAACTTTAAAAAGTAAATTTAATTAAAAAAATTAAAAATACACATGTTTCAACGTGTGAATTGAATCTATTGCCTAACACAAGTCAATAGCCCATAGCTCGAAAACTAGATTGGGTTTATCCATACTATGACCACTTGATGGATAGGATAGGATACGATGAGCACAATCCAATGATGTAACATTTGTCAAGGTTTATCGTACAGTTTTTGACCCAGTGGGCCATTTATAGAACCCATATAGGGTCTAACACAATAAAATGGCCCATAGCTCGAAAACTAGATTGGGTTAATCTGGACTATGAATACTTTTGGATAGGTCTCGATGTGCACAATCCAATGGTGTAAAATTTGTCAAGGTTTATCGTACAGTTTTTGACCCAGTGGGCCATTTATAGAACCCATATAGGGTCTAACACAATAATCTGGACTATGAATAATCTTGTATAGGTCTCGATGAGCACAATCCAATGATGTAACATTTGTCAAGGTTTATCGTACCGTTTTTGACCCAGTGGGCCACTTATAGATCCCATATAGGGTCCAACACAATAAAATGGCCCATAGCTCTATAAATGGTCCACTGGGTCAAAAACTTTACGATAAACCTTGACAAATGTTATATCATTGGATTGTGCTCTCGAGACCTACACAAGATTATTCATAGTCCAGATGAACCCAATCTAGTTTTCGAGCTATGGGCCATTTTATTCTGTTAGACCCTATATGGGTTCTATATATGGCCCACTGGGTCAAAAACTGTACGATAAACCTTGACAAATGTTATATCATTGGATTGTGCTCATCGAGACCTATACAAAATTATTCATAGTCCAGATTAACCCAATCTAGTTTTCGAGCTATGGGCCATTTTAATGTGTTAGACCCTATATGGGTTCTATATATGGCCCACTGGGTCAAAAACTGTACGATAAACCTTGACAAATTTTACACCATTGGATTGTGCACATCGAGAACTATCCATCAAGTCAATATTATATTTTTTATTATTTCATATCATTTAATTGTTAAAAAAACTGAAACTCTTCTTTTTTTGTTCGTGTATAACAGTTTGCGAAAACGGACTATAACTTTAGACTATAAGTATAACAGGATGTTGTCTTGGCTAAATAGACTATAACTTTGGGCTCTATCTTCACTCCCTAGGAATAAAGCCAAAATCATTTTCAAGATCAGTGAATTCATATTTACTTTCAGAATATTCAGAACAACTGTTAGAATTATCCACCTCATCGTTGTTATTTGCTGCATCTTGTATAAATGGTATCCACAACAAATAGAAACCAGTAAGGAAAGGCAGAAAGTCGGGCGGGGCCGACTATATAATACCCTACACCTCCCTAACAATGCGATAAGGGTCATTGCCATAATAAATGTTACATCATTGGATTGTGCTCATCGAGACCTATCCATCAAGTGGTCATAGTATGGATTAACCCAATCTAGTTTTCGAGCTATGGGCCATTTTATTGTGTTACACCATATATGGGTTCTATATATGGCCCACTGGGTCAAAAACTGTACGATAAACCTTGACAAATGTTACATCATTGGATTGTGCTCATCGAGACCTATCCATCAAGTGGTCATAGTATGGATTAACCCAATCTAGTTTTCGAGCTATGGGCCATTTTATTGTGTTAGACCCTATATGGGTTCTATATATGGCCCACTGGGTCACAAACTGTACGATAAACCTTGACAAATTTTACACCATTGGATTGTGCACATCGAGAACTATCCATCAAGTCAATATTATATTTTTTATTATTTCATATCATTTAATTGTTAAAAAAACTGAAACTCTTCTTTTTTTGTTCGTGTATAACAGTTTGCGAAAACGGACTATAACTTTAGACTATAAGTATAACAGGATGTTGTCTTGGCTAAATAGACTATAACTTTGGACTCTATCTTCACTCCCTAGGAATAAAGCCAAAATCATTTTCAAGATCAGTGAATTCATATTTACTTTCAGAATATTCAGAACAACTGTTAGAATTATCCACCTCATCGTTGTTATTTGCTGCATCTTGTATAAATGGTATCCACAACAAATAGAAACCAGTAAGGAAAGGCAGAAAGTCGGGCGGGGCCGACTATATAATACCCTACACCTCCCTAACAATGCGATAAGGGTCATTGCCATAATAATTTGGAATAATTGGTAAATGGGTAGAAACATATTATCTAATTCTAAAACGATAATCGCTAAATTAAGCAATATTCGTTCCTAAATTGAGAAACATCTTTCTGGAAAATTTTAATGATCGGAAGTAAAATACAACTTCTATAGCGGTTTGATACCAAATCAGGAGGAACAATCAATATAAATCTGAACCGATCTTCCCTGAATACTCATTCATGTAAAAAGACCTCCTTCTGTCGAATTTCGTACTGATCGCATATAAAATACAGTCTCTACAAGGCTTACATGTCAAATCGGGGGTAACGTATATATGGGGGCTATATCTAAATCTGAACCGATTTCTTCCAAATTTAACAGTATTCCTTCATGTAATAAGAAACCTCTTTCTGCCGAATTTCATACTAATCGGATATAAAATAAAGTTTTTACAGCGCTTACATGTCAAATCGGGGCTAACATATATATGGGGGCTATATCTAAATTTGAACTGATTTTCTCCGAATTTGGCAGTATTCCTTCATGTAATAAGAGACCTCTTTCTGCCGAATTTCGCACTGATCGGATATAAAATACAGTTTCTACAGCGCTTACATGTGAAATCGGGGGTAACATATATATGGGGGCTATATCTAAATCTGAACCGATTTTAACCAAATTCAATAGGGTCGTCCTTGGGCCAAACAAATGATATGTGTAAAATTTCGTAGAGATCGCTATGTCCGTCTGTCCGTCCGTCTGTGCATGTATTCTTGTAATCAAAGTACAGGTCGCAATTATGGTCCGATCTCGACGAAACTTTACACATATCTTTTTTTTGGCCCAAGGACTATCCCTATTGAATTTGGTTAAAATCGGTTCAGATTTAGATATAGCCCCCATATATATGTTAGCCCCGATTTGACATGTAAGCGCTGTAAAAACTTCATTATACCCTACACCACACTGTGGTACAGGGTATTATAACTTTGTGCATTTGTTTGTAACACCCAAAAGGAGAAGAAATAGACCCATCGTTTATTATACCGATCGACTTAGAATCACTTTCTGAGTTGATTTAGCTATGTCCGTCTGTCCGTCTGTCTGTCTGTCCGTCTGTCTGTCTGTCCGCCTGTCCGTCTGTCCGTCTGTGCATGTATTCTTGTAATCAAAGTACAGGTCGCAATTATGGTCCGATCACGACGAAACTTTACACATATCATTTGTTTGGCCCAAGGACGATCCCTATTGAATTTGGTTAAGAATCGGTTCAGATTTAGATATAGCCCCCATATATATGTTACCCCCGATTTGACATGTAAGCGCTGTAAAAACTTTATTTTATATCCGATCAGTATGAAATTCGGCAGAAAGAGGTTTCTTATTACACGAGGGAATACTGCTAAATTCGGAGAAAATCGGTTCAGATATAGATATAGCCACCATATATATATAACCCCCGATTTGACATGTAAGCTCTGTAGAAACTGTATTTTATATCCGATCAGTACGAAATTCGGCAGAAAGAGGTCTCTTATTACATGAAGGAATACTGCCAAATTCGGAGAAAATCAGTTCAGATTTAGATATAGCCCCCATATATATGTTAGCCCCGATTTGACATGTAAGCGCTGTAAAAACTTTATTTTATATCCGATTAATATGAAATTCGGCAGAAAGAGGTTTCTTATTACATGAAGGAATACTGCTAAATTCGGAGAAAATCGGTTCAGATTTAGATATAGCCCCCATATATATGTAACCCCCGATTTGACATGTAAGCGCTGTAAAAACTGTATTTTATATCCGATCAGTGCGAAATTCGGCAGAAAGAGGTATCTTATTACGTGAAGGAATACTGCCAAATTTGGAGAAAATAAGTTCAGATTTAGATATAGCCCCCATATATATGTTACCCCCGATTTGATATGTAAGCGCTGTAAAAACTGCATTGTGTATCCGATCAGTATGAAATTCGGCAGAAAAAGGTTTCATATTATATGAATGAACTCTTTTAAATTTGGAAGAAATCGGTTCAGATTTAGATATAGCCCCCATATATAAGTTACCCCGATTTGACATGTAAGCCCTGTAAAAATGTTATTTTATATCCGATCAGTGTCTGTATTTTATATCTGATCAGAACGAAATTCGACAGAAAGAGGTTTGTTTACATGAATGAGTATTCAGGGAAATCGGTTCAGATTTAAATATAACCTCCATATATATGTTCCTCCTGATTTGGTGTCAAAGCGCTATATAAGTTGTACTTTACTTCCGATCATTTAAATGTTCAAGAAAGATGTTTCCCAATTTAGGAACGAATATTGCTAAATTTAGCGATTATCAGATTAGAATTAGATAATATGTTCCTACCTATTTACCAATTATTCCAAATTATTATCGCAATGACCCTTATCGCATTGTTAGGGAGGTGTAGGGTGTTATGAAGTCGGTCCAGCCCGACTTTCTGCCTTTCCTTACTGGTTTTATATCCGATCAGTGCGAAATTCGGCAAAGAGAGGTTTCTTATTACATGAAGGAATACTGCTAAATTCGGAGAAAATCGGTTCAGATTTAGATATAGCCCCCATATATATGTTACCCCCGATTTGACATGTAAGCGCTGTAAAAACTGTATTTTATATCCGATCAGTGCGAAATTCGGCAGAAAGAGGTTTCTTATTACATGAAGGAATACTGCAAAATTCGGAGAAAATCGGTTCGGATTTAGATATATCCCCCACATATATGTTACCCCCGATTTGACATGTGAGCGCTGTAAAAATGTTATTTTATATCCGATCAGTGCGAAAGTCGGCAAAAAGATGTTTCTTTCTACATGAAGGAATACTGCCAAATTCGGAGAAACTCGGAGAAAATCGGTTCAGATTTAGATATAGCTCCCATATATATGTTACCCCCGATTTGACATGTAAGCGCTGTAGAGACTGTATTTTATATCCGATCAGTACGAAATGACCCTTATAGCATTGTTAGGGAGGTGTAGGGTATTATATAGTCGGCCCCGCCCGACTTTCTACCTTTCCTTACTGGTTTCAATTGCATAATCCCTTTCATGGGAGGGAATAAGATGTTTTTTTGTCTTAACATATTATATAGGCTGTGGAATTAAAAAAAGTGTTATTCCTTAACCGTTAAAGATAGAAGGCTCAAATTTTAGTATGTGTTATGTCATTTAGTGTTCTGTAAAATATATTTTTTTCAGATTTTTAAACCACAATTTTGAAGGATATTCAAGGTTAAACGGAATTTTTTCCAAAAATTTTATTAAATAGAAAAATTGTATCCTTGAAATTTTAAAAGTCCCGTAAAAAATGCAAACGAGCACGAAATAAAAAACTGAATATGCAGTATTGCTACCTATGGTCTGTAGATTCACTTTCATATAGTTACGTTCAAGTGTGTTATCGAGCCATCAAAACATTTAAAAAAAAAAATTCTAGTTGTTTTACTAAACCTCTATCTCCAGTTGTAGCTTTCATAATATTCATAATTGTATTGCGGCTCTATCGGGGTTATACTTCAAAAAATATGGTCCAAATACTAAATACCGCGATATATTAGAATTAAAAACAAAACTTTACCACAAAAAATTTTTGTATTTTTAATAAAATAGTTTTTGTTGCATAGTTCTATCAATTTCTATGTCATATTTCTCAGATAAGAGAGTAGTACATTAACTTTTTATAGCTTTAGATACAATACTCAACTCACAGGACAATGGGCTAATGTCGAAAATGTCATTAAATCAAATTATCTAGCAAAACTAGGAGTTTGCAGAATCGCTTTGCTTTTTAGAAATTAGCAAAATAAGGCAAATTAATGGCGACTGAGAGAAATTTTCGGAAATTTCTCAGAAATTAAATCACAATTTGAATTTTTAAGAATTTTCTTGCTCCAAATGCAATTTGTGTAAATAAACTTTAAATTTCCCAACTTAATTGCAATATCACCATAATTGGGCATACAACCCCCCAGTCATAGTATAAAGGTCCTTACACAGTTGCACACACACACACGAACAGACATTCACTGGTGTTGGTTTGATGATGTCTTACATTGAATTGTAGTAAAATCGTTTTAGCAGTGTTGTGTTTCAATTTCGACTAATGCGTATGCGAAGGATGTGTTTGTTTCTATGGATGGTGAGTGAACGAGTGTGTGTGTGTGTGGGAGAGAGCGAGAGTGTTGTTTGTTCTTTATGGGCCTGTTTGTTGTTGCAGACGGTGGTGGTATTAGTAGTAGTGGTAGTGGTAATGGTAATGGTAATGGTGTTAGTGTTTGGTTTGCCTATAACGTGATTGTGTTTCATTTTTGTATTGGCTTTAAGCGAGAGAGTGTCTGTTTTCATTTGTAGGCCGGCAACGAGCTGTAAGTGTGTATGTAGGCCGCCGTACTTTGTCTGATTGTGTGTAGTGTTCTGTAAGGACAATATTGCCTTACACCCACACACACCCACGCAAACATTCACTCAACTTGTTTCTGTAATATGGATATACAAAGTGTACAGATTTGTTGGCAAAGGGCTTTTCTCCTTCACTTGTTTTCATAAGGCCCAAATATTGCTTTGGATTCCTGGCTTTCCTGACACTGTCGAAGTTTGTTTTTAGACTGATCCTGGCAGAAATCCTTTAAGGCTAGAGACCTTTGCCAAGAAACCTCAACTCAACTAACATACATTGGGAATTTTGGAAATAAATTTATAATTTTCAAAATCCCTTAAATCGGATTTCAATGAAAAGTTAAAAAGTAAGTACACATCTTTATTTCACATATAATATTGTGTCAGTTAAGTTAAATCCTTTGATGGATTGTAACAAATCGTCATTAATACCAACATGGAGCGTATATAAATGTAACGTGACAATTGCCTTTTTTTATTGTCATTTCTTGTCATGGCAATCAACTTGTCGTTTCCATCTTATTGCTTATATCGTATAGGAATGTGCTGTGCCAACTCATATCAGATTCATAAAATTATATCCAGTTCCGGTGTGTGTGTGTGTGCGACTGACTGTTCCAGCTACAGCACTAAGTAATTGAGGAAATATTCCACTTCGTTGGAGAGAGTTAAGCAGCATTAAAAGCCACCATTTCCATTTCCTCTTTTTTGCCAAAGCATTGCGGAAAACTTAAAACGTATTCGCACTGAACCATAAAAGGTTATTTAACTCATTTCCCTTTCTTTTCCTTTCCTTTCCGAAAACGTATCATCATTACTCGTCCAAAGTACCAAAGTGCACGTCACATCCTGGTAATTTACCTGTGTATTGGGGTTTTTAATGGAGGAAGGCAGGCAGGCAGGAGGCGAAGATGGAGTCGCAGTCGGAGGAAACATTAAAGGTCTGGTTCCTGGTTCTTGTGCCTGTTTCCATTCATGTTTCTGTCTTATTAAATAATAATTAATAGTAATTGTTAATTATGCTGTTGCTGTTGTTGTTGTTGCTGTTTCCGTTGTCTTTGCTATTACTGTTGTAAAAACAAGTTTAAATAATGATACCTATAAAAATATTTAATTCAGTGAAAGTATGTAAATGTATTTTAATTAATGGCCTGAAAGGGAATATAAAAATGTTTACTTCGTTCGTTGCAGGTATTTAAATTTATTGTAATTGAAAGTCTACATGAAAATGTACAAAGTACATTGTACAAAGTAGCAAAGGCATTTTATATTTGTACATTAGAAATTAACAGAGAATTAGTTTCTGCTAATTTAGTTTGTAAAATGTTGTTAAAGTTTCTACAAACTTGAAATTGTAAAACAACTACAGATATATTAATGGTGTACTGGGGAAATATAAACTACAAATAGTAGTTGTTAAATATGAATAATTTTCAGACAAAGTATTATAAGGTAATAATTGTATTAGCATTTCCTTGAATTGGCATGTTCAAACAAGTTGCTAGCTTTCACTATAAATCCGAAGCCATTTAGAGGCATCCTATTTCTACCGGTAAAATACAAAACAAATTGTTTTCCATAAATTTCCTACTAAACATCCTAAATTTACTTAAAGTTCGGCAACGTAAATAAATTTTAGAAAATTCAAATTGGAAATTTTATTTATGGGAATTTATGTTTTCAAAGATAAAAGTTTCGTTTCTACAAGTTTGTGAAATGGTAAAATTAATTATTATTACACTGTGCTCAAAATTGACACTTCAAACATGTAACAGCAAGAAGACCTAATTTAACATTACTGAATCCAGTGGTGCTAGCCGTTTTTCTAGGTTAGCTCTTGTTTTCGCGATATTCGACCACAAAGTTTGCAAGGAAATCATAGTGATTAGTTATCTCGGAGGTGATTTTAAAGTGGAAGTCTTCGGAATACACGCTTCATTCCAAAGAACGCAATAAAGCGAACACTTCTAGAATTATTTCTCTCAAAGTAGTCACTCACGCTTCTCACCCCCTTACCTATACAAAATTGTGATCAAATTTTCTAATTATCTAAAAAAATCAAATTCTATATATCTATCATATGTCAAACGTCATACAAATCGACGGAATTTTTGTTGCTGTCTTTGAGAAAAAAATTTCCTCGGGAAAAATTGCTATAGGTCTCCCTTCAATATGTTTATGAACAATCAGCAGGTTTCATAATATAGCAATCTTTGTAATTTCAATAAACAGTAACCGAATAATTACACTGTCCAACAGCATTTTTGGAACAGACCCTATAATTTTGAAAAGGCCCATTGAGTAGATGATTTTTGTAGAATAAATAGCTGGTCGGAGTTTTCATTTTTTGGTCGAAGGAATCATTATACTTAGTAGGGACATAAATACTGTTACAAAATTGAACACACCCATTACAATAGTGGAATTGAACATACCCTGACCTTACCACGTGGATTATGAAACCTAACCTTTGTAGCGTAAGTTTGTAACGGGAATTCAAAATTGCTTCAGTTTTGACTATGGAGTGGTCAGATAATAAGAACCGTATCGCTGTTATAGCGCTTTTTAAATATGGAATGAAAAAAACAATATTTTTAAAACGCTCTGCCCGCATAGTCTCCTGTTCATCTAACGGTGCATAAAACTGTTTGAGGAGACTGGAGATGTCAAAGACCGCCATCGGTCTGGACGACCTCGTACTGTTCGAACGCCGTAGGTCATCAAATCAAGAATTCTTCGAATTCCGCTCGGAAAACAGAAAATCGTGGCCCGTGAGATGAATATTACACAAAAGTCTATGAGGTGATGAGATGATCGGTCACGGCGACTTAAGGCATGTGTGAAGGCCACAGGCGGAGATTTCGAATGAGTGCTTGCTTTTTGTATAGAATATATGTCAATAAATATATACAATAAATTTGACCCAAAAGGATTCATGTGGAAGATCTTAACCCTCTAGCTCCCCTCTTAACGGGTCAATTTGGCCCTTTTTCGAAAAAATCAAAAAAGTCCTTTCAAAAAGGACATTTAAGAATTAAAATATTCTACGAAATATTTGGCGGAAAATTTCAATAGTGGTCGCCAAAGACACCAAAGGTGTCAATATAGCTCTTAACGCTTAATTAGCAAAATTACACGCCAACTTATACAAATAATAATAAATGAAAAAAATACTAAATGAAAAAAATGCTGTAATTCAATGTCTGAGAGGTTTCTCATTGTCAGAGTTATATAGTGGAATTTTATGAGCATAATTTTTGTGGAAGATCTTAACCCTCTAGCTCCACTCTTAACGGGTCAATTTGGCCCTTTTTCGAAAAAATCAAAAAAGTCCTTTCAAAAAGGACATTTAAGAATTAAACAAGTAAGAAAGTTTCAGTCGGGTAAACCGACTAAGGTATACCCTCACTTTGTGAGTAATGTAATATATAACATTACACCAATAACTCTGTCAATTTGTGTGGGAGGTACCAGAAGGGGTTTTCCAAATACACATATTTTTCGGTAAACAGTACATTCTTAAATACATTGCATTGTGCTGAACTATAAGCGTTTGTGTGCACTGGTATATTAAAGTTACGAGCTATGTAATTTTGGTATGATTTGGTCATTTTGTGTGGGAGGTACAAAAAGGGGCGGGGTGATAACGCCCACTTTTTACAGGACTATAGGCACTACAACAGCATTACACTGTACAAAATTTCAAGTATTTGTATGCACTGGTATTAAAGTTACAAGCCGTTTACTTTGGTACGAAACGGGCCATTTGTGTGGGCGGTACCAAAAGGGGCTGTACAATGATGCCCATTTTTTACCGGACTATAGGCGCTACAAAAACATTATACTGTAGAAAATTTCAAGCATTTTTATGCACTTGTATTAAAGTTATAAGCAGTTAAATTTTGATGCAAAATGGTCCATTTGTGTGGGAGGTACCAAAAGGGGCATGCCAACTTCACCCATTTTTCTCGAGTTAATAGCGACTAATATACTAATATTATGTGCAGAATTTCAAAAGATTGGAATAAGTAGTATAGAAGTTATTAAAGAATCAATATTTCACTAAATTTTAACCCTTTGTGTGGGAGGTACCAGAAGGAGTAGACCAATATGGCCAATCTTCGAACTCATCCGGAGATAGATCAAAATATTACCACATACCAAATTTGAAGTCAATCGGTTACCCCTTTCGAGAGTTATCGTGCGCACCAGCCAGCAGACACACAGACAGACAGACAGACAGACAGACAGACAGACGGACGGACATTGCTCATTCGACTTAAAATGACCCAAAACGGATTTCCTCCGAACATACTTAGGGTCTTAGATCACTCCTTCGATGTGTTACACTTTTTTCCGTAGCAAATGATATATACCCTCGTCACACTAAAGTGAGGGTATAAATATTCTACGAAATTTTTGGCGGAAAATTTCAATAGTGGTCGCCAAAGACACCAAAGTAGTGAATATAGCTCTTTACGCTTAATTAGCAAAATTATACGCCAACTTATACAAATAAATACTATAATGTAAATTTAAAGTCGTGATAAATTAAAATATGTTTAACGAAATTTTGTATTAAGAAATTATGAGCAATATTTGGAGGGGCGTTATCATCACGCCCCTTTTTGTACCTCCCACACAAAATGGCAAATCATACCAAAATTTAATATCTCATAACGTTTATATACCAGTGCAAATTGTCACTCCGTTTGTAGCACCTCTAAATATTGATCTGGGACCCCATAAAGTATATATATTCTTAATCGTCATAAGATCCGTCCGTCCGTCCGTCTGTGGTAATCACGCTACAGTCCGCAATAATAGAGCTAGGTTGATCAAATTTGGTACAAATACTTCTTATAGTTGCAGGTTGTTTGGGATTGCAAATGGGCCATATCGGTCCATATTTAGATATAGCTCCCATATATAGCGTCGAACTTGTTGTGATTCCTACTGTTCTCATCTACTATATTTTTTGTGTTTATCGATGTTATTATACCCTCACTTTAGTGTGACGAGGGTATATATCATTTGCTACGGAAAAAAGTGTAACACGTCGAAGGAGTGACCTAAGACCCCCAAGTATGTTCGGAGGAAATCCGTTTTGGGTCATTTTAAGTCGAATGAGCAATGTCCGTCCGTCTGTCTGTCTGTCTGTCTGTCTGTCTGTGTGTCTGCTGGCTGGTGCGCACGATAACTCTCGAAAGGAGTAACCGATTGACCTCAATTTTGGTATGTGGTAATATTTTTTTCTATCTCCGGCTAAGTTCGAAGATGGGCCATATTGGTCCACTCCTTCTAGTACCTCCCCCACAAAGTGTTAAAATGTTGTGAATTATTGATTCTTTAATAACTGCTATACTACTTATTCGAATCTTTTGAAATTCCACACATAGTATTAGCTTATTAGTCGTTATCAACTCGAGAAAAATGGGCGAAGTCGCCACGTCCCTTTTGGTACCTCCCACACAAATGCACCATTTTGCACCAAAAGTTAACAGCTTATAACATTAATAACAGTGTTTAAAAATACTTGAAATTTTGTACAGTATTATGCTTTTATATTGCCTACAGTCCAGGGAAAAATGGGTGTTGTTGTCACGCCCCTTTTGGTACCTCCCACACAAATGTACCTTTTTGCACAAAAAGTTAACAGCTTATAACATTAAAACCAGTGTATAAAAATACTTGAAATTTTGTACAGTGTAATGTTTTTATAGTGTCTATAGCCCTATGAAAAATGGGCGTTATTGCCACGCCCCTTTTTGTACCTCCCACACAAAATGCCCAAATCATATCACAATTTAATGTCTCATAACGTTGATTCCAGTGCACATAAATGCTTATAAGTCGGCACAGTGCAATGAATTTAAAGTATCTAATGTTCTGCAAAAAAAAAATGTATATGATCAACCCCTTCTGGTACCTACCACACAAATTGACAGAATAATTCGAGTAATATTCAATATTACATTACTCACAAAGTGAGGGTATACTTTAGTCGGTTTACCCGACTGAAACTTTCTTACTTGTTTTCTTTAGGTTTGAGTTATTTTGTGAGGTCACATGCTATCCATGGTGGAGGGTATATAAGATTCGGCATGGCCGAACTTAACGCTTTTACTTGTTTATTTTTTTTTGTTACAAAAAAGTTTTCGACTAAACTGGAATTGGTAAACATTAAAAAAAAGAACATAACAGTATGGTATCTATGGATGAATATATAAATTATTAACCATATTGTAAAAATAAGGGATTTAAAAATATTTTTCTATTTTTTTATGTTGGCCGTTTTACTTGTGAGGTATCAAAAGGGGTATGACAACAACGCCAACTTTTCAAAATGCATTTCGTGCACTTCGTGATGTTTTTTTGATCAGCATAATCGACCAAATGTGTCCACAATCGGGAGAATTGTGCGCAACTTTCAGCAAACCGGGTCTGTAGTAGATGTGAAAACACCTATGCATGCTCGCCCAGTTCGTTTGTTGCGGCTTATGGGCTGGCGACGTCATCGGGCCATACTTCTTCGAAATGAGGCCGGTCAGGCAGTTACTGTGAATGGTCTTCCCTATCGTGAGATGATAACGAACTTTTTATGACCTGAATTGAAAGATATGGATGTGGAAAATATGTGGTTTCAACAGGACGGTGCCACTTGCCACACAACTAACGAAACAGTGGCTTTTTTGCGCAACAAATTCAATGGCCATGTTATCTCACGCCGTGGCGATGTCAATTGGCCGCCAAGATCGTGTGATTTGACACCGTTGGACTTCTTTCTTTGGGGTTATTTGAAAGAAAATGTGTACGTCGATAAGCCAGCAACAATTCAAGAGCTAAAGGATGAGATAATTCGGCACATTAACGGCATAGAACCTCAATTATGCCACAGCGTCATCGAAAATTTGGACCATCGGATGGAGGTGTGCCAATATTTTGCGAAAAATATAACAATTGTTTTGAATGTGGACACATATTTCGTATAAAATGAACAAAAGTTACAAAATGGCTATTTTTTTAATAATTTCTGATTTTATTGTTGAATAATCAATATCATTGCTCGGTTTTTATTATCTAATGGTCGATTTCGGAAAATATGTAGTACTTATTGAAGAAAAGTAAAAAAAAGAAAATATGTAGTACTGCCAATTTTAGAGGTTATTTCGATCGCAAATAGCTGATTCCAACTGAACAATCGCAGAAACGGAAATTGCATAACACATACAACATTTTCAAAAAAGCTTAGAACATCGGTAACTTATTTTTGAAGCCACTCTAATATGTATGTATTTTTTCGAAACTAATACTATGAGTGAAATTGTAAAAGATTCTGATAAGTAGTATAGAAATTATTAAAAAAAAAATGATCTCACTAAATGTTGACCCTTTGTGGGGGAGGTACTCGAAGGAGTGGACCAATATGATCCATCTTTGGTCTCAGCCTGAGATAGAAAAAAATATTAACATGTACATACTAAATTTGAAGTCAATCGGGTACTCCTGTCGAAAGTTATCGTGCTCACCAGCCAGACGGACGGACGAACATTGCTCAAATGACTTAAATGGCCCAAACCGAATTCCCTCAAATATTCTTGGGTTCTCTTAGGTCACCCCTTCGATTTGTTATACTCTCGGCCTGCAGCAACTGATATATACCTTCGTTCGCAACAAATTTGATCATCTTTTTTTATTTCTCAACATAATCTGTTTTTAACTCGATACACTTTTTGCCACTTTTCACGAAAGTATTTTGTCAAACTACCACCGCTATCTACGAGGTCTGTTTAATAGAAAAGTTGAATTTTGAAATTTTCTCGGGCTACGTGCATTCGTTTAGCGTTTTTATTTTTTCTATGTTGGCACTCTCGTCTGAAACATATGTTCATAGTTGATTTTGTTTATGTTTAGTTTAGTTTGTTTGTGAGAACATAGCAGTTGGACGAATTTTTTCTTGTTCGGCGATCCGGCTTTTATCTTCTCAATTGTCGCATAGGGCCAAATCTGGTGAACTTCTTGAAATATATTCAGTCATTTCATTATACGAGTATAAACCAACAGCCAATTCACTAAAACATAATTACTGATTTATTACATTTAATCAAGGATACTACAAGCAAACACTATTAACAGCCTTTTAATCTGAAAGCTTTTCGATAATATGATTACATTTAAAATTCCCATAAAATTTCTCGATAATTGATTTAACAAAAATTCCAGCATGAAGATGAAAATTTACGAGTACATAAGTATACATCGGTATATTAATCATATCAGTCGTATTGAACAATATGGATTCCCATAAACAGATGCTATGGCCGATTAGACAAGTTTATAACTTATGTATTTTAACCACAAAAACAAGGGCAAACTTCTTGCTACGAATAAATTTGATTTTCTACTCCTTAAGCAAAAGCCTATAAGAAAATGTAGTCTTACATTTGCGGTAAAATATGTATTTTAATGTTCTTACTTCTTGCAACATTTTGCTAAAAAGAAGACCGAAAAGAAAGTTATCTTATCTTTGCGTAGAACTTTTTGCCAATACGATTTGTAAAATAGAAGGAAAATTTCCATTTTCCTCTAAACGATTTCCTTATCAATTCGTAATTTTATTTTATTTCCTCTTCGTCGTAGTCATAGCCGTAGTCGTCGTTTTGTTTGCTTCTTTTTTGCCATCGTTTGGCGAGGACTATTTAAGAACATCGGCTACAATGGCAACAACATTGTTTTTTATTGAAATTATGATGTTAGCCATTCGCCGTTCGCCATAGTTTATGATGGCCAAGTGGAAAAGTTCGGCCATAACTGGATATTGGTGGCGTTCAGGCTGTCTAAGTATGACCGAGTATGAGTGGGTGCAAATATGAATGTACGGACGAGTGTACGAGTATATAGTACGCGCACATATGACTATTTCTAAATACGAGGGTCCTCTCTGATATATAAGAAATAATTGGATTACCAAAGAAATGCTGCCCTTTTAAATGTCAGTCAAATATGCTTCATTATCTGTCCTCTCAGAGTCTATGGACAATGAAAAATATGTGAATCCATATGACTCAATTACTCGTAACTTAATTATATTAGTCTGTAAAGTAATAATAAAAGCAGATACAGATGAAAATAGGCTATTTTTATACCCTCCACCATAGGGGGTATATTCATGTTGTTACTCCGTTTGTAAGACCTCCGTTTGATCAGAGATGCCATAAAGTATATGTGGAATTACACGACAAATCGCATGGTTCAAAAAAAAATTCGCTTTGATTTTTCACATTTTTTTATATTATTAGTACATCTGGATTGTTTTAAGAATTTTCCGATAACTCGTTTAGAAGATATCGATACTTAAAAAATCGTTAAAATATCACTCGGGTTTTTTGTCATAACTTCCTCAGTGACGGTCCGATGTGAAAGATCGTTAACCCCTCACCTTACAAGTAGGAGGCTAAATATTATTTGCCACGGGTCAAAAGAGTAACACATCGAATGAGTGATCTAAGACCCTAAGTAAGTCATTTGAGCAATGTTCGTCCGTCTGTCTGTCTGGCTGGAGCGCACGATAACTCTCGAAAGGAGAAACGGATTGACTTAGGTATGTGATAATATTTATACCCTCACTTTAGTGATACGAGGGTATATATCATTTGCTACGAGCCAAAAGTGTAACACATCGAAGGAGTGACCTAAGACCCTAAGTATGTTCGGCGGATATCCGTTTTGAGTCATTTTAAGTCAAATGGGAAATGTCCGTCCGTCCGTCCGTCTGTCTGCTGGCTGGTGCGCACGATAACTCCCGAAAGGAGTAATCGATTGACTTCAAATTTGGTATACGGTAATATTTTTTTCTATCTCCGGCTAAGTTCGAAGATGGGCCATATTGGTCCACTCCTTCTGGTACCTTCTGATAACTCCCGAAAGGTGTAATCGATTGACTTCAAATTTGGTATACGGTAGTATTTTTTTCTATCTCCGGCTAAGTTAGAAGATGAGCCATATTGGTCCACTCCTTCTGGTACCTCCCACACAAAGGGTTAGAATTTAGTGAAATATCGATTCTTTAATAGAATCTATACAGTTCGGCACAGTGCAATGTATTTAAAGAATCTACTATTTCCCGAAAAATAGGTGTATTTGTTAAACCCCATCTGGTATTACCCACACAAATTGACGGATTAATTAGTGTAATGTTATATATTACATTATTCACAAAGTGAGGGTATACCTTAGTCGGTTTACCCGACTGAAACATTCTTACTTGTTTTTTCTATCACAGGCTAAGTTCGAAGACGGGCCATATTAGTCTACTCCTTCTAGTACCTCCCGCACAAAGGATTAACATTTAGTGAAATATTGGTTCTCTAATAACATCTATACTACTACCCAAATCATCTGCAATTCCTCACATAGCAATACTTTATCCTATAACCTTCAGAAAAATGGGCGAAGTGTGGCTACCCCTTTTAGTACCTCCCGCACAGAGGGACTATTCTGTACAAAAATGTAACTGTTTTTATCTTTAATACCAGTGCGCACAAATACTTCAAATTTTGTACAGGGGAAAAAAGGAGTAAATATGGTACAGTGGAGCAAATAGGATTAAGTATGGTACAGTGGGGGGTAAAAAGCGTTAAATATGGGACAAAAAAGGGTTAACCATAGTACAGCGGGCAAAATATAGTTTAAAAGGGTAAAGTGAGACAAAATGGGTTATATATGGTACAGTGGGCCAAAAAGCGTTACCTCGGAAATAGTAAGTCAAAAATGTGTTAACTATGGTACAGAGGGACAAAAATTATTAAATGTGGCACAATGTGACAAAAGTGGTTGACTATGGTACAGTGAGTCAAAGACGGTTAAATATGGTACAGTGGGGAAAAAATGGTTAGACATGATACAGTAGGACAAAAATGGTTAAATATGGTACTGTACTACAAAAAGGTGCTAAATATGCGCAAAATCATGGATCTAGGGAGAGAGGGCAACATCTGGAAAATAAATATGAGAAAAAAAGTCCTTTTTTCAAATGTTATGATTTTAGTTTAATTTTAATAGTATGGTGCAGTGTGGCTAAAAGGTGTTAAATAGGGTTGAGTATAGAAAAATTGGGAAAATGTGGTACAGTGAAGCAAGAAGGGTTAAATATCGCACAGTGGGGTAACAAATAAATACGGTAAAGTGTGGCAAAATGGTAAATGTGGTAAGTGGGGAAAAAGTGTTATATATAGTCCCAGATAAGTATACAATTCCATACTTTAGAAGAACAGTGGAATAATGAAATATTGAATTATGTTAAGTAGTGCATACGGCCTAAGGTTGCGAAAATGGCTCTTGGAATATAAACAATGATTTCTCTAAATGCACACTTTTAGTGGCACTATTGGGGAAAAAACAATGAAATGTCGTACAGTGGTGCAAAAATGGCAAATTATGACATAAATATGATCCCAATGGCAATTGTAAGTCTTGCAACTTAAACTACGCATTAATTTTACCTTTTTTGTACCCTACACCACACTGTGGTACAGGGTATTATCGGACTTTTTGCATTTGTTTGTAACACCCAAAAGGAGCAGAGATAGAGATTGTTTATTATACCGATCGACTTTTAATCACTTTCTGAGTCGATTAAGCTATGTCCGTCTGTCTGTCCGTCTGTCTGTCTGTAGATGTATTCTTGTAATCAAAGTACAGGTCGCAATTATTGTCCGATCTCGACGAAACTATACACATATCTTTTTTTGACCCAAGGACCCTATTGAATTTGGTTAAAATCGGTTCAGATTTAGATATAGCCCCCATATATACGTTACCCCCGATTTGACATGTAAGCGCTGTAGAAACTGTATTTTATATCCGATCAGTGCGAAATTTGGCAGAAAGAGGTTTCTTTCTACATGAAGGAATACTGCCAAATTCGTAGAATATCGGATCAGATTTATATATAGCCCCCATATGAATGTTACCCCCATATGAATGTTACCCCCGATTTGACATGTAGCGCTGTAGAGACTGTATTTTATATCCGAACAGTACGAAATTCGCCAGAAAGAAGTCTTTTTACATGAACGAGTATTCAGGGAAAATCAGTTCAGATTTAAATATAACCTCCATATATATGTACGGATTTGGTATCAAAGCGCTATTGAAGTTGTACTTTAGTTCCGATCTGTAATATTTTCCAGAAATATGTTTCTCAATTTAGGAACGAATATTGCTTAATTTATTCCTAATTATTATCGCAATGACCCTTATCGCATTGTTAGGGAGGTGTAGGGTATTATATAGTCGGCCCCGCCCGACTTTCTGCCTTTCCTTACTGGTTTTAATTAAAACTTTTAAAGACACGGTGGGGCAAACATTGTTTTATATTGTATCAGGGTGTGAATGTAGCTATTGGAACATAAACTACGGAAAAAGGTAAAAAGGTACCTTGATGCCAGGAACATAAACAAGATAATATTTCCCCATATGGAATAATCATTTCTTTTCTATTCTACAGTACCCCAAAAAGAAAATAAATAAATGATGGGGCTGCGAAGCGTAACGGGTTAAAGCTGGTAACTTATATACCACTTATTAGAATCTTCAAAAATTCCACACATTGTATTATTTTATTTATTTACTAGCGGACGCGGCGAACTTCGCCTCGCCCCAATTTAACGCCTTCAGATAAACTCCAGAGTGATAATAAAATACAGATAGTTAAAATTTTAATGCGATTTGTTTAAAAGGAATCGAAATCAGTAGAGATACATCGAATCAGATGATAAACAACAAACAACGAAGACAGAAGACAGGCAACGTACAGATGACCGTGCGAAAAACAGGGAAATTCGAGATTAATTCCACAGACTTCCTACGATTGGTTTTGAGATTTATTGATTGTCATCGCAAAAGCCTATCGTACAGGGAACTGAATCCGCTTGAATTGGAATGAAAGATCAGTTGGAATAATCGGAATTCGTGGGATAAGGACTTCCTCTCCTTTGAATTTTCCCTTGATGATCGTCGCCTGAATCACATTGTCCATTAGTTTCATAATGGACAACCGCGAACTATGCACAATTTCGGATGATTCAGATTCCGCAACATGATTATGATCGATTCCACCTTCAGCTGTAAATTATGCGGCGGAGCTCCTGGCACATCAAGCGAGTTCGATTTTACTTTGAATAATAAAATTCATGCTATCGACGTCCTTATTCTTCGCTGCTAATATTGCCCATTCACTAATCTAATCGAGATTTGGAAACACTTTGGTGATGAGTTCCTCGTTCGACGATGTGAACTCGCAAAAATTTGCCGGGAACAATATCAATGCAGTGGAAACATCAATAGTAATTTGGCCATTGCCAAGCGCCAACAGTTGTTTCGAGAATTCAAGAGCCGATGAGTCGTTCTGCAACGCGACTCTCATGTTCGTGGTTAATTTCAACTTCTTGACATAACTTCTTGACATGCAGCCACAAAGACCACGATTTCAGGCATGCATTAATTTCATCGGCAGTAGATTTCGGGATGACGGGAAGCGTTTGACGAAAATCTCCGGAGAGCAATATCAGACTCACCAAATTGTCTCAAATCACGTCGTAAATCCTTCATCGTTCGGTCAACTGCCTCCAGAGCTCGTTTATGCGCCATCGTGCATTCATCCCAAATTATGATTTTGCAATGCCCGCAATCCAATAAGATAACCTTACCTCTTATACTCAATCTTATTATCTGAAAAAATGTTCGAATTGATAAATATCGCGTTGAATTTTAATTGATCGTAATGCTTGTACCGTTTGCCGATGTGATACGCGAAATCAGTGTAACAATACGCAAAACTCGAATGAATTGCACCAAGAAAAATAGCACATACTCGTACATATGTTTAATAGAAAACTTTTTTGTTTAATAGAAAATTAATAAAAAAATTTGGATTGAAAAAGAGAGCAGTAGATAGGAACAGTAGGAATCTCGCAAGAAATAGCAATTTTCGATTTTCCCAATTTTCCGACTTTTCCGGAGGGTTTCCCAAAATTTTCTTTCGTAACAACCTTCTCCAGGCAAATACGAACAACTGAAAAAAAATTGAGCCAAATCGCTCCAGCCGTTCTGACGTGATGCCATTACACAGATGGACCTTTCATTTTTATATATATAGATTTACTTATTTATATGAATTACAATACAAAGTACATTTATATTCTAACCAGTAAGGAAAGGCTAAAGTCGGGCGGGCCCGACTATATAATACCCTACACCACTCTTGTAATATTGAATAACTATGATATAAAAATTTTGTAATTCATGTATAAATTGTTTACGTAAATTTACTTTTGGGACATTTTATACTTAAATAATACCCTGTACCACAGTGTGGTGTAGGGTATAAAACGATTGGATCTAAAGAGCCAAATCGGATGAAAAATATATATGGGACCTATAGCTAAATCTTTACCAATTTTCTTCAAATTCGGCAATGTTGGTTCATGAACGATTGGATGTAAAATATAGCTTCTATAGAACTAAAGGGCCAAATCGGACGAAACATATATATGGGAGCTATAGCTAAATCTTAACCGATTTTCTTCAAATTCGGCAATGTTGGTTCATGGATCAAGAAACTCTACCATTCTAAATTTCAAAGCGATTGGATGTAAAATACAGCTTTTATAGGACTAAATGGCCAAATCGGACGAAACATATATATGAGAGCTATAGCTAAATCTTAATTCATGGATCAAGAAACTCTACCATTCTAAATTTCAAAATGATTGGATGTAAAATACAGCTTCTACAGGACTAAAGAGCAAAATCGGACGAAACATATATATGGGAGCTATAGCTAAATCTTAACCGATTTTCTTCAAATTCGGCAATGTTGGTTCATGGATCAAGAAATTTTACCATTCTAAATTTCAAAACGATCGGATATAAAATACAGCTTCTATAGGACTAAAGGGCCAAATCGGACGAAAGATATATATGGGAGCTATATCTAAATCTGAACCGATTTCAACCAAATTCAATAGCGATCTTAACAGCCGCGAAATACTCTAAACTGCAAAATTTCAGAACGATCGGAGTGAAATTGCGACCTGTAGTCGACGAACAACTTTACATGGACAGACGGACGGACGGACGGACGGACGGACGGACAGACATCGTTAAATCGACTCCGCTAGTGATTCTGAGTCGATCGGTATACTTTAAGGTGGGTCTAGCTGTGTTATTTTCAGGTGTTACAAACATCGGCCGTGAAACAAACTTATAATACCCTGTACCACAGTGTGGTGTAGGGTATAATTATAAGGTCCAGGGAAAGGCCGGGTTACAAAGACCATATGGCTAATTTTTTGCAGCGACAGACCAGAGCCTCTGGTGGGAATCGAACACACGACCCCCAAACTCATAGCTGATTACGCTACCAACTCACCTACTGGGGCGCTCACATGTATTATTTTATTAGTCGCTATTACCTCGAAAAAAATGGGAGAGGTTGCCCCTTTTGGTACCTCCCACACAAATGCACCATTTTGCATGAGAATTGAACTGCTTATAACGTTAACACAAGTGTATAGAAAAATTTGAAATTTGGTACAGTACAATGTTTTTGTAGCGCCTTTAGTCCGTTAAAAATGGTCTTTATTGGACATCCCCTTTTGGTGCCACCCACACAAATGGACCGTTTTACACCAAAAGTTAACGGCTTATAACTTAAAGACCAGTTCATACAAATACTTCAAATTCTGAACAGTGTAAAGTTCTTATAGAGTCTACACTGAAAAAAAAATTGTCATAAAATTAAAGAATTGCTCCAAAGACGTCATAAGTTTTTAAAATAAGTACATTTTGTACTTGAAATGTAGATAATTTTAATAAAATTACGTAATTTACTTCATTTTAAGTAAATTTTCTTAATTTTAAGTACAAAATTTACTTATTTTGAAGATTAAGGACGTCTTTGGAGCAATTCTTTAATTTTATGACAAATTTGTTTTCAGTGTACAGTCCTGTGAAATGTGGGCGTTATCACCACAACCTTTTTGAACCTCCTCCACAAAATGACCAATTCATACCAAGATTGAATAGCTTATAACGTTAATATACAAGTACACATAAACGCTTATAATTCGCCACAGTGCAATGAATTTAAAGAATCTACTGTTTACCGAACAATAGGTGTATTTGTTAAACCCCTTCTGGTACCTCCCACACAAATTGGCAGATTTATTAGTGTAATGTTTTATACAACATTACTCGCAAAGTGAGGGCATACCTTAGTTGGCCGACTGAAACTTTCTTACTTGTTTTACCTACACTTTGAATTTCACTGTAGCTCAAAGGACCATTTCTATGAAGACATTTTTGCGATTCTTTTTAAAATGATACCAACAAAATTGAATTCGAAGCAAGTCAGTTTTCTGATTTTTGTCCATGAAAGATAGAAGTGTGAGAAGAGTGGAAATGTGGATTTACGCTTGTAAGACAAAAAGTGAGACATTTCCAAGATTTTGAGATTATATTATTTTATTTTTCTTCAATTTTTTTTAATCGCAGATAAGTCTTAAGAATTTTAACTATTTTTCTGAGAAAGAACCATACTCTGAATACCACCCTCGTGCGTTTCTTTTTTTGTGAAATTTCATTACAGACGGCCGTGGTCCGGCACATTTTGTTGGTCCAGTCCCTTTATGGTTTATGCCTGCCGTAGAATGGGAGAAGTTTTATAGATGTGGGTTTCGTTTTGCTTCTGATGAGGCAGGCAGTGACGACGTCGGCGGCTGCTCGTGTTGTTCGAGCTCCAACTCTAGTTGTCAGTTCTATGTAGGATTCGCTGGTGATTTTTGTTTCCACTACTGCAATAGAGGCCAACAAAATCATAGCTTTCATTGTTGATATTCCTCCTCCTCTTCGCCCACCATGCCGCTCATTTCCCATTTCAAAGTAAATGTGAATGTTTTCATAAATGTATTGGTTTGGGTGAGTGAGTTTGGTTGTGTGTGTAAAGATATGTACATATATATTGCTGTGGTGTGGCAGAGTGTGTTTGTCTTGAGGTTGTTGCTATTGTTGTTATATTTTGATGGTATTTCGGGTAAGAAGTTTGCCGCTGCGTGTATTTGTATGTGTGTGTGGCTGGGCATGAAGCATGAATGAAAGTTATGTTATGGTGTGCCATGACTCCTGGCTGTGCCACAGTATACGAGTATATCCTTTACTCAGGCGTTTTTAGTTGACTGATGCTGTATTAATGGTGTGGTGTGTGAGCGTTACTTTGTTTTTATAACTGCTGTGGGTAAGTGGTAAGTCTGTGAAAGTATGTGAGTCGTGCCTTAAAGCTCCTGCGACTTTTCCATTCCCCTGTCAGCCTGTGTGTATGTGTTTATTTTAGCCTGCCTATGTATGTGTTGGCTGACTTGTTTCCTTTTTTCTCTTGTTTTTCTTTTTTGTTTTTATCCCTCCAAGGGAGTTTCTATAGCCATTTCTGCTTGCCCTCATGGTACGTTTAAATATCTTGTTGTTCGCTTGCTGTTTTTCTACATTTGTTTTTGTGTGATAGCCTGTTGTTAGCAGCATAAAGTTTAAACAAAAAATATCAACAATACGAAAAAAGCTAAGAAAATCGTTTTATTTCGCCTAAAGTTAAAATTCTGACGATAGGTGCAGCAGACCTCTGCATACCCTAAATCACAAAGTAATTACAGAGTCCCGCAGAACAGAAATGCCTTCAAGGAAAAATGTCTGAGAGTGAAGATATTGTCGTTGGAAGTGGTGGATTTTATGCATTTCTTGGAATGTCAGAAATTCCCATCCATCATTGTAAGACAAACATGAAAGGGAGGAACTCGACAATTTGTTTTCCAACTACCTCCACATCTTGTATCTTCGCATAAACACACATAAAAATAAAATTATCCTGACGCAATCTTAATTTTAATATAAGTATAAGTCAAATGCATTTTTAATATATAATCACCATTTGAAGGGTCAACTGTGCCAACTCTACTTTTATGTATTTAACTGAAATTTATTTATATTTTATCTATAAAGTTATAATTTCTTTTCAAGTGTTTTAAAACATATTTATTCATCAATCACGTTTCTTCTTCCCCTTTCAATCTAAAAAGTAAAATTACACTGTCCAACAGCAATTTTGGAACAGAACAGCGACGCTATAATTTTGAAAGGGCATGTTGAGTAGATCATTTTTGTAGAATAAGAGTTCTTTTTTTGCATTATGTCAAAGTTTTAATTTTTTGGTCGAAGAGAGCATTATACTAAATGGAAAAAATGCTGTAATTTAATGTCTGAGAAAATTCTAATTGTTCCACCCAAGAAAATAACACTATGCAACAAAAATTTTGTCCACAGGATGTGGATAATAGTTTCTGGTGTATTTTGGTGTCACAAACACGAAAAAATATTAAAAAAAATGTTTATGGTAATTTTTTTTTTTAAATTCCAACATTCATGGAAAGTAGGTACATTTAGTATTTGGACCATAATTCATCAAGTATAAATCTGATTGAGCCTTGTTATGCGTTAAATTAAAGGGAATTATGAGGGCTACATATACTGCAAATATCACTGTAACATAGAATATTTGGTTTAGTAACAGTCGTTAAAAATATGAGAAAAAAATTATTTTTTTTAATAAACACTTTTTCCTGGTACAAGAAAAAATTATTAAAAATAGAAAAACCAGTTAGGAAAGGCTAAAGTCGGGTGGAGCCGACTTAATAATACCCTATACCACTCTCGTAATATTGAAAACCCTGAAATATACATTTTTTAATTCATGTACAGGGTTGCCCATATTCGACGGACCCATGTTTTTTTCGATGACTCGTTGGGCCCATTCCAATCGACGAGGCTTGTCCGCAGGCTACAATCTTTGCGTCAATTGAATTTTGTACGGGAACAAATGCAAATCAACGCGAATAATCCGTTGTAAAGTGGACCGAGCCATGCCCAACTGCTGAGAACGGCGTTTTTGGGATGTTCTTGGGGACCTCTCAACACTGGCTCGTACGGCAGCGATATTCTCGGCCGATCGCCTTGGTCGACTTTTATTTGGCCTCTTCGGATTAGAAAGAGCCTCACCAGTCGAAAATTTTTCGTATAAACGCTTAATGGTGTTCTTAGAAGGCCACATTTTTTAATATTTTAAAAGCACGTTGAGTTTTCACAATTGACTTCTTCTGTTGAATGTAAATTTCAACTATTTCAGAGCGCTCGCGTGGCGTGTATTGTTCCATGGTAAACATCTGCTTGGACTGACGCTTCAAACGCGGTATGTCATTAAGCGATCTGACATCTCTGTCAAAAGTTATGGCGTTGCCAAATGGGTCCGTCGAATATGGTCAACCCTGTATAAATTGTTTACATAAATTTACTTTTGGGACATTTTATACTTAAAACATCTGCCATGAAACAAACTTATAATACCCTGTACCACAGTGTGGTGTAGGGTATAAAAACGATTGGATGTAAAATACAGCTTCTACAGGACTAAAGACCCAAATCGGATGAAACATATATATGGGAGCTATAGCTAAATCTTAACTGATTTTCTTCAAATTCGGCAATGTTAGTCCATGGATCAAGAAACTCTACCATTCTAAATATCACAACGATTGGATGTAAAATACAGCTTCTACAGGACTAAAGAGCCAAATCGGATGAAACATATATATGGGAGCTATAGCTAAATCTTAACTGATTTTCTTCAAATTCGGCAATGTTAGTCCATGGATCAAGAAACTCTACCATTCTAAATATCAAAACGATTGGATGTAAAATACAGCTTCTATAGGACTAAAGGGCCAAATCGGACGAAAGATATATATGGGAGCTATATCAAAATCTGAACCGACTTCAACCAAATTCAATAGGGATCTTTACAGCTGCGAAATACTCTAAACTGCAGAACGATCGGAGTGAAATTGCGACCTGTAGTCGACGAACAACTTTACATGGACAGACGGACGGACGGACGGACAGACATGGATCGACTCAGCTAGTGATTCTGAATCGATAGGTATACTTTAAGGTGGGTCTAGCTGTGTTATTTTCAGGTGTTACAAACATCTGCCGTGAAAAAAACTTATAATACCCTGTACCACAGTGTGGTGTAGGGTATACAAAGTCGAAATATCACAATTTTAAAAAGCCAGCATGCTAACGAAGCAAACACTGTCTATTTGAAAAAAATCTATGGATAGATGTAAAAGTTATGAGGCATTTTGTAAATGTTAGGGAAATTAAAAATAATCTTGTTTCATATTTTTCCGTTTTTAAATGATGTTTTTTTGCCTATATTCAATTCACCATATGTGAGAGAGACATTACACTTGCATTTTATTTTATGAGAATTGATGTCAGATATTATACAATTATAGAGAGGGAGAGGTTTTATGGCCGTTCGTATCCATCCATAAAACACATGCTCTCACATGCAATGTGAGAGCTGTATTGGGTGCGATCCGCTCAGGTAGAGGGTCATTCAACAATATTTGTGGTTTTTTATTTATGAGGTTTCCATTCAGTAACGCCTTTTAGGGGCATGGATATCCCAGTCGTATATACAGGTAGTAAATTTATATGTACGCAATACAAAGTAGTACGCGGCAGTCTTGAAAATATTGGGTTTCTACGTTCGAAGCAAACTATATGTCAGCTAGAGGTACTGCAACTTATGTACCTTAAAACCGGAATTTATGAATGAAATTTCTTATTAATAAATTTGTGTAATTCGGCGCCTTAAACCCGGAATTTATGAATGAAACTAGCTGGACCCGGTCCACTTCGTTGCCCCAGATATCAATTTTTCGATTCCGTCTATTTTTATTGAAGATTTAGAAAATAACTCCACTAACGTGTGTTCCAAATTTCGTTCTTCTAGGGTCACACTTTTTGAGATAATCGGATTTTAAGTAATGCCACGCCAACTCCTGCCCCACCCACTTTTTTTCAAAAAAATGTTTCCCTAAACCATCTCTGACAAAGAACCTTTCAAACAAAAGAAAAACAAAAAAACTGGTCCAGTGGTTTCAGAGTCTATAGCATACATACATACAAACATACAAACATTTTTCCATTTTTATATATATAGATTTCTTATTAATAAATTAGTGTAATTCGGCGCATTAAAGAGATGAGTCGATTTTTTGAAAAATATTATAAATTTATATTTCGAAGTATGAGTAAAAGGCAAAGAACTTTTCAATGTGTATATGATCCCGACAATTTCTGGTACATCTGCGGAAAATATGTAATTAAAAAAACTCGACGTGCGTTTAGTAAAATAATAGAAGAGATATATATGCAATATTTTGGTATACGAGTTAAAAATATAAACGAACCGTGGACACCTTGTATTTTGTGTAATTCGTGCCATGTAAATCTTACTCGATGGAGTATTACAATGCTTTGTGGAAGAAAACGTTTTAATTTTAGACATCACGTGCAATTTGGAATGCAACTGATTTGGAGACAACCATTCATTCACGATATGGACTGCTATTCTTGTCTAAGTAAAGAGATTGGAGTAGGAAGGAGCATTCGCTGGAATTACGCTGAAGTAAAATCTGTCACTTTGCCAGTTGCACATTCGGAAACAGTACCAATTCCCAAGTGTCCAAGTATAGCAGCCTAATTCGGAAACATCATCAAGTTAAATTGAGTACTCAACTCTAAGCGATTCAAGTTTGAGTCAGAAGTCATCGCTTTTAACTCAGTTTCAACTCAATGATCTAGTGAGAGATTTGGAACTGACCAAAGATAAGGCAGAACTACTTGCATCTCGGATAAAACAGTACAATATCTTGGCCCCAGATGTTAACATATTATATTACAGAGTCCGTGTTATACATTACAAACAATTTTATACAACTGTGGATAACACATGCTTTTGCAAGGACATTCCCGCATTGTTCGAGGAACCGAATCAAACATACAATTCATTTTTGACGTCAGATGAAATTGCAGCATGGAGGTCGTTTAAGCTTGTGGTTTAAAATATCTTTGGATCCAATAAAAGCCCGCAATATGAAACAATGATTAATGATTTGTTAAAATATTGGTAAGAAATATATTTTTCTAAATTTTTATGTATATAACACATATATATGTATTCTTCTAACTTATTTTTCGCTTTATGTATTCCAACATGTGTAAATATGTCCCTCAAAACTCATTTCTTGCATTCTCATTTAAACTTTTTCCCCGAGAATCTTGGCGACGTAAAATGGCCAAAGATTTCACCTAGAAATTAAGTCCATTTAGCGGCGTTACCAAGGGCACTGGGATGAAAGAATGATGGGAGATTATATTTGGTTCCTAATTAGAGAAACCGATTCCGAAATCTACAAACGTCAACAAAGAACTCACAATTACTTCTAATGAAACGTGTACATGTAAATAAACTCATATCGTCATCAGAAACGAAAAAGGGCCTATCATCATGTTTGAAAATTTTACAGGAGAAGCAAAAAACTAGATAAAATGAAAAGTGTTGCCGCTAAAAAAACGTAGTTTTCAGGATAATATCTAAACATAATGATGCATATATAAAATCACACAAACATGATTTATAACTTGTTTGTGAAAATTGCGTGAAATAGTATTTTTTAACTATGAAAAAAGAAATAACTTGTTATTAGGCCCTTTTGAATTTCGTTAATAAATTCGCCATTTTTAATATTACGCCGCTACAAATTTGTCAGGATGTGTATTTTGATGCAGGGTACCGAAATCCGTCAAAAACTGAGTTTCAATTTTTCTTGTTGTTACGCCCTTTTTCGTTTCTGATGACGATATGTACATAATATAAATAAAAGTAAAAAATAAAATCGCTATTTAAACTAAAATTAAAAAAATTTTTTTGAAATTCTCTTACCTCTACCAAAAGGGCCATAATTTCTACATTTATCCACAGATTTTGTTCAAATAGGCATTATCTTCTTCGCTACGATGCAAAATATTGAAAGATAAAATAAAATATTTTTTTTCGACTTTTTTTCTATTTTTATGTTTTTTTTTCGCCCCAGGAATTTTTTTTTTTTGAAAAAATCTACCTTTTCCAATTTGTTTAATGACTGTTACTAAACCACTGTTTCAAAGTAAAAGAGATATTTCCAACATTGCCCAAATTAATAGCTTCAATTTAACGTATAAGTCGACCTAATCAGGCATATACTCCAAAAGTTAAAGTGCAAATACTAAGGGTACCTTCGACGATAATAACATTTTTAATAAAAATGTTTAAAAAAAAATGTATCCATAAAAAAATTTTTGGTTTTGATATTATATAACAGTATGCCACAGTCTATACAAAAAATTTTTTTGGACACTTTTATTATTACGTTTTGCCAGCAAAGAAAGAGAGTACCGCTTTCCCCTTACTAGACAAAAAAGTATTATTGTCTCATTACTAAGATGGGGTACCATTTTTAGGCCGTTTTTGTCCCCAATTTACTTCAAAAGGTACTAATTGCGAGGAAACGATATCTACTTTCAAACACAAATATACGATTTTGTATCATTGTTGAAACCTTTGTGTATCCTTTTTATTCTAAACAGAGTAAATTGAAATACATAGTCGAGAATGTACCTTTATTAAAATATTCCTATAAGATGCATGATTTTATGTTTACCCATTAACTTAGTACAAGTAAGAATCCCCGGGTGTCCTATTTGACTACCTATAACAAGAATTTATAATTTCCGTATCTATGCTGTAAATAAATAAATATATCTAAAATAAGTATAATATATCAAGCCTTAACCGCCAAAAAGACGTAAGCGCCAATAACTATAATTTAGAGGATAAGGTTTCTTTTGCGATAATTTTTTGTTTAAATACATATGTAATGCATGTATAAATATTTACATGCATTACATTACGTTATAAACAGATAACGGGGTTTCTAATAGGGATGATATGATTTTGAAGTGACATTTCGGCCATTTGTAATATGTCATGATCTGTCATTTGTTTTTCATTGTATTCAGTAGTGATTACAATTTCATCATGGAGAGATATACGCAAGAACAACGTTTACAAATTATTCTGTTTTATTATCAAAATAATCGTTCTCCAATTGCAACTTTTCGTGCGCTAAGCCCATTTTTTTAAAAATCCAAAAAAAAAAAACACTTTCCAGTCGACCTACGACCATGAGCAATATTTTAGCTCTCGTTAAGAGCTATCTTTTTGCCATTGACCGATTGTGGCTATGTGCCACACAGCAAATGAAACAATTGATTTGTTGCGAGAAAAGTTTGAAGATTCGATTATTTCAAAAAATTGTGATATTGAATGGCCTCCAAGAAGTTGTGATTTAACACCATTAGACTATTTCTTGTGTGGATATTTTAAGTCATTGGTCTTTCGAAATAAACCAGACTCTTCAAGCTTTACAAGTCAATATTGAACGTGTTATTCATGACATACGACTTGATTTAGTGGAGAAAGTGCTCGAAAATTGGTTCATCGAATTCGTTTCTGCAGAAGAAGTCGTGGAGGCCATTTGAATGACGTTTTATTTAGAACTAAATTGTATCGATTATAATTCAATACTATAGTATTCAGGGACGGAGCTACTGGTTCTCAAAGCTGGCCAAAATGTTTAATCGCGTGTAACTTTCGTCTTCTCATGATTTACAATATCTCTTTTTGTGTGCATATCTGCAATTGAATATTAAATTTTTCATTTTTCTCGACCCTGTCGTAGTATTTTGTGAATATAATGTCAATATCGGAGCAGACTATGTACCGTTAAATTGACAACATTTGCGACATGATGAAAAACTCTTAAGAAAAGGCCAAAGTCGAGCCGCCTATATGATACCCTACACCACAGGTGATGGTGCATTAAAAGAGGACTATAGCTAACTCACAACCCATTTAATTCAAATTCGATAGTGCTCGGTCCTGGATCAAATATCATGATATGATTTAAAATACTGCTTTTATGGGACATAGATGCCAAATTGGAATGACTATATGGGGGCTATATCTAAATCTGAACCGATTTACACCAATTTATATAGTAATATAAATTAGATCGTCACTGAGTTAAAAATGGCAGTGGCCGCGGAAAATTGATCTCCTTCATACTCAGCTTCTATAGCGCTCAGACAAAAAATCGGAAAGTACGTCTACATATATACCCTAAGATATTTGACACCAAAACTCCGAAACACTTATATTGATACAAGAGATATCGGCGAAACCGCTGAACTGATGTAAAATGTTGTTGTAAGAAGTTGAAGGCTACTTAATTTTGAATTATTCAAAACTTTCCGATTAAACAAGTCACGGTTCTTAAAATTCGAAAATTTTCTCTAATTTCTACAAAATCAAACATTTGACAGAAAAAAAAAATTTTTTCTTTCATTAGCAACAAAAAAAAAAAAAACAAAAATTTGTCACTTAGAAGTCAGACCCAAAAATCGTGTCGACCAGTGTAATTATGCTGTAAATAATAGGCCCAACTAAAAAAATTTTAGGACGCCAACAAAGATTTGTTTAGAACTAAATTTTCCCAATTATATAATATTTTCGTGTGCTAAATTAGAGTGTAACCTAAAACATTTGTATGTTTGCAGAAAAAGCTTGGTACAATATGTTTACTACAGAAACGAAATAATATTTACGAAATAAATATTTACGAAATAAATATTTATTATTTAATATCTTCGGTTCTTGTTTCTCTTATAACCGATGAATTTGCGTTTCAGCTTTTATTTTGCATGAAAATATTAAATTTTGTCAAAAGTGGACTTAGCGCTTTTTCAGTCTAAGCCAGCAAAATGTGTATTTGAAAGTTTTTATTCATTTTGATCCATTATTTATTTTCATAGCCTCACTTTAGTGGAGGGTGTAAATCATTTCTCATTGCATTGATATTAAACCAGAAAGAAAAAGACATACCAAATTGTAATTCTGTTAAATTATTTTAATAAAAAAAATATTAAATAGACAAATTTAATTAAAATTGAATCACGTTTTATATTTATGTCAATTGTCAGTTAACAGGAATTGCTAATTTAATTATCAATCGTAAACCAATTGATATGGTTTTGTTTATTTTTACATTATAAAAAATGTAAAAAGAACAAAAACTATTTTTGTCCCCCTCAAAGCAGTACGTAATGAACACTAATACCAGTAAAAAACAAATTGGTTATATATGCACGCTGAAAAAAATCGCTTCTCTAGTACATTGTAACAAGCATATTCTGATATTTGACATACACAAACAATATACATTTCGAGGAAGTTATTCTAAACAAAACTACGTTCCCATCCTAATATTTTTTTAATTGAAACTAATATTTTTGGGACAATGATTAATTTGCATATAAGTATGAAGTTATTTGTTCCAAAATAAATAATATCTAAAAAATTTGTTTTAAATATATTTTCTTTGAATTCAAACATCAAAAATGCCAATTTAAAATAAAAATGAAAGCTTCACAAAGAAGTGTTTCCTTCAATATTGTAACAACATCTTTATTTCAGAAAAAACGTTGTTACATTACAATAATTGAAGCATAATCGCGAATAACGTTGTAAGCGCCATTAACGCGGTGTGAACAAAAATAATTTGTAATTGATTAGATATACAAAAATTTATAAGAAACATTTTTTTTTGTAAAATAGATTTTTAATGTAGCTATGTCAATAATGAGTGAAAAGCAGAAAATTTTGAAAGTGTCTGCTACTTTTAAAACGTTTGTTA
Source organism: Eudasyphora cyanicolor (assembly GCA_963930755.1). Lineage (NCBI taxonomy): Eukaryota > Metazoa > Arthropoda > Insecta > Diptera > Muscidae > Eudasyphora > Eudasyphora cyanicolor. Next base: position 64,673,657 of record OZ005737.1, read on the forward strand.
TGAATTTTTGACCATTTTAATTTTGTCGTTTACAACGTTATTCGCGATTATGCTTTAATTGTTTGCAACAAAAAAAATTAAAAATATAATGTAAATTTATGGTACTTTACAGTTATTCATATGTTCAAGCCAGGGCCGTGTGCAGGATTTTGTTTTGGGGGGTTTTCACATATAGTACCCAATTTTTTTTATTAAAAATCAATGGTTCACATTTTTAATATCTATGCATATATATATTTATAGTCATTAACATTAAAAAATACTTTGGCAAAATTTGGACACATCTTTAACTAATTTTAACGTTTCTGTATTTAAATATTATATTAATTGTATAAATTTAAATAATATATTAATTGTATTAATGTTTTAATAAATTGACACGGCGGCACAGTGTCGTATTTGGTATTAATTCAGACAAGCCTCCCACTTAGTATTTTTTAAATTTATTTTAATACTGTACAATGTATTAAGTAAAAAGAATCTATTTCATTATTAATTTTAGTGACAAAATTATAATATATGTATGCACGGGGAAAAATCGTCATTTTTGATATGTTTGAATTGAAAGAAAATATACTTGGAAAGCATTTTTTAAATATTATATATTTGTTAACAAATAAATTTTATTTGCAAATCAAGAAATTTTGTTTGGAGCGCATATATTAATATATTAGAACATAATTTATTTGCAAACTGACTTTCACAAATAAAATATATGTTTACACACAAACGAAGTTATTGTTAAGAAGTTTTCCAAACATATTTTATTTAAAAAAGATTTTTAAAACTTTGCTGACTGATTCAAATTTTAGTTAGTTTTTCCTAGTTTTTGTATTATACTTTATAGCTAAAAATGTCTTAATTTATACATCAATATTCCAATTCATCACTTTTGGTCAATCCATCAATGCAATTTATAAAGGGTCCGCCAAATAACTTTTTTTTGGAAAACATCGCGCAAAACATCGAGATTAGCTTCGGCTGTGTGGCACGTAGCGCCGTCCTGTTGAAACCAAATGTTGCCAATATCCTCCTCTTCAATTTTTGTGAACAAAAATTCGTTCAACATGGCCCGATAACTATCGCCATTGACTGTAACAGTTATTTTATTTTGGACCAAAATCCGCACCAAATAGTGACTCGTTTTGGGTGTATCGGCTTTTCAATGTAAGCGTGCGGGTTTTCTGTGCCGACAATTTTGCTAGTTTACATACCCGCCAAGATCAAAATGAGCTTCATCTGAAAAGATGATTTTTTTTTGTTGGCAAAATCGACATCTCCTGTAAGTTGATCGCTCCCAGCGTTGTTCAAGCGTATACACAACCATATTCGTTCAGCGGAAGGATAAAACTAATTATCTGTCAAATCAGACATGAGCTAAGTGTTACCATTCACGAAATAAGCACTAGTTGAAAGAAACGTTAGATGGCGGACCCTTTATTTACGAAAGATTATACGATTTAATTAATCGTAAATTTTACAAACATATAAAATTTATAAAAAAAATCCTCTTTTAACATTTGAAAAACGGAAAACTTGTCTTTAAATTAAGGCATTGATACATTGCCAAAATACATAAATACAAGTTAATCTTTGTTTCGGAAATACTAGTTCCAAATAAAAAAAATATTTTAATGGGAACATATTTTTGTTTAGAACAATATCTTCGCAAACATATAATATTTGTGTGTGTCGAATATTATATATTTGGAGTGTACCCTAAATATATGTATATTTCAAGCCGAATATGTTTGGGACAATACACTACAGAAGCGATTTTTTTTCAGCGTGTGGGTGATTTGCTCAAATGAAAGCTTAGGTGCATTCCTTCAAGATCTTTTTGGTCTATCAGTAGAATTGGACTTGTTTACATATCTATCAAAATAAAGATAAACATCTAACAATATAGAGAAACACATATTTTATCATAACTCGAAAACCATTTATCCTATCCAATATAAAGGACAGCTTTGGAAGATCCAAAATTAAGTAACCTTCAATTTCCTCTAATATAATTTTTTCATCCATTTAGCTGTTTCGACAATATCTTCCAAGACACTGCGAAAAATCCAATTTTTTTTTAAAAAGTAATAATTTTTAATAAAATCTTTTTCAAAAAAAAATAGAGTATTTTTATTGTTTTGTGCTAAAGTCAGATCGGTGATGCATAAAAAGAGACCATTCCGAAGAAAATCGATGAATACGTTAAAAAGTTTTAGCTAATTAAGTAAAACCAACCAAGAATACCTCAACAAATAACCAGTAAGGAAAGGCAGAAAGTCGGACGGGGCCGACTATATAATAACCTACACCTCCCTTACAATGCGATAAAGGTCATTGCGAAAATAATTTGGAACAATTGGTAAGTAGGCAGGAACATATTACCTAATTCTGAGCCGATAATCGCTAAATTAAGCAATATTCGTTCCTAAATTGAGAAACATCTTTCCGGAAAATATTAATGATCGAAAGTAAAGTACAACTTCTATAGCGCGTTGATACCAAATCAGGAGGTACATATATATGGAGGTTATATATAAATCTGAACCGATTTTCATGTAAAAAGACCTCTTTCTGTAGAATTTCGTACTGATCGGATATAAAATACAGTCTCTACAGCGCTTACATGTCAAATCGGGGGTAACATATATATATATGGGGGCTATATCTAAATCTGAACCAATTTTCTCCGAATTTGGCAGTATTCCTTCATGTAGAAAGAAACCTCTTTCTGCCGAATTGTACACTGATCGGTTATAAAATAAATTTTTTACGGCGCTTACATGTCAAATCGGGGCTAACATATATATGGGGGCTATATCCAAATCTGAACCGATTTTAACCAAATTCAATAGGGATTGTCCTTGGCCAAAAAAAAAGATATGTGTAAAGTTTCGTCAAGATCGGGCCATAATTGCGACCTGTACTTTGATTACAAGAATACATCTACAGACAGACGGACATAACTAAATCGACTCAGAAAGTGATTACAAGTCGATCGGTATAATAAACAATGCATCTATCTCTTCTCCTTTTGGCTGTTACAAACAAATGCACAAAGTCATAATACCCTGTACCACAGTGTGGTATAGGGTATAAAAATCAACAAACTGAGTATTTCTGCCCTAAGGGTTGTTGAGCAAAAAGAGCAATAAATCGAAAAAGGCAAAAGGGCAACCTAAATTTTGACTGGGTTACTGTAAACAATCCACCAAATGAGGAGAAACACACTTTAGAGCTTTATCTAACTTAACTTTACAAAATCGCCTTTTTTGATATGTTTGAATCGAAAGAAAATATATTTGGAACACAAATTTTTAAATATTATATATTTCTTAGCAAATAAATTTTATTTAAAAATCAATAAAATGTATTTGGAACGCATATATTAATACATTACAACAAATTATATTGGCAAACTAAATTTCTCAAATAAAATAGGTGTTTAGATACAAATAAAATTATTATTTAGGAATTTATTTATTTTATTATTTTATTTAAAAAAAAATTCCAAAACTTTTGCTTACTTTTTCGAATTTTAGTTTTTATTTTTCCTTGGTTTCAAATTGTACCTTCCAGTTATGATACCATATGCAACATGGACTTCTGTTGTAAATCAATCATTTAAAATTTCTGAGTATTCCAAGCTATCATTAGTTGTCACTCCTCTAAGTACTTTATATGATTCAAGATTATACGATTTCAATTATTATTATTTTTATGAACATTAAAAATTTCTAAAAATTGAACTTTGAATTACTGAAAAATGTAACAAAATTTATGTATGTTATGAGTACTTAAATGAAAATAAATATTTGTTTTGGAAATAAAAGTCACATTGGGATGTTAACAAATATTTGTTTAGAAAAACATCTTCCCAAATACACAATTTTTGCGTGTACCAAATATTATATGTTTAGAGTGTACCCTAAACATATATATGTTTCAAGCCGAATATGTTTGGGATAATATACTACAGAAGCTATTTTTTCAGCGTGTATATTCGAAATAGGCAAATAAGGTGGACTTAGAAAATTTATAATTTTGGAAATAGCTAATCACTTTTCTTACTCTAAGTAATTTACCTAAAATTAACTAAATAAATTTTAATTTCAATTAAATTTTTTTCTGTGCTATTTTCAACTAAAATTTCTTGTTCATTTTTAACAATTCCATCATCTAAATTGTTGATAAAAATTTTCTGATTATTTTTGCCTGAAAAATCTATTTATATATTATTGAATAATATAAAGAAAATGTGTATCAAATATTTTCGTAGGATGAACCTCGCAATGGAATCCCCCCTCCACAGAGCACAGGCCTGGCTCAAGCAATATTGAACTTAAAATAAAGAAAAATTATCTAAATTTGAGCAAAATTTATCATTATATGTTGATCCTATTAAGTTAATAATTTTCGTTGATCTTATCACATGCTCCAAGATCGATATTACTCAATGTAGGAAATGTGTTACTTAACACTGAGTTAATAGCATGGGGGGTATATTCATTTTTTCACTCCTTTTGAAGCACATCTAAATATTGATCTGAGACCCCATAAGGTATTTATCTTATTAATCGTCGTAAAGTTCTAAGACGATTTAGCCATGTTCGTCTGTCCGTCTGTTGTAATCACGCTACAAGCAATGTTGGGATTGAAAATGGACACTATCTGTTTAAATTTTTAAGTAGCCCCCATATGTTTTTTCCATAATTGTACTTTATTTGTGCAATCTATTTCGAATATAAACACAAATAACAGTTATTTTGAAATATCTCGAAAACTGACTTCATATCCGGATTAAGCGGACAATTTTACGTAGTGATATCAGAAAGAGTTATATTTTCTTGGTCCCAAATGTTCATATTTATTTCATTTGAGAAGGGTATTATTTCAACCACAGTCTTAACAATATGTTGCAAACATCGGCATAATACCTAGCAGAGGTCAAAAGGTCACAAAACTCGTCTCGGAAAATCAAATAGTATTATGCTATTGCATATTTCATACAATGTGATCTACGTTCCATGTTTCGATTTAATCGGTTAATTAAAACTGAATTAAAATCGTCGAATTTATGTACAGTTTGACCCCTGGCAGGACATGGAATTGTTGAGTTCGCATCTCCTTGAAGATCAGTATACAGTACACATTAATTTATAGATTCCTAGCTCCTATTTGGACTCAATAACCAATCAGCTTTCAATAATAAATTTAAAGGGTTCATGTCAAAGATTAGTTTTTATTCACAAACAAATCTTGTTATATTGCAAGAATATTTTCTATGTTTTCATGTTCATTAAATCGCGGTTAAGGGTAAAAAACTTGTTAACTTGTTGTTTCTTAAAAATTTCACCCCGTTTTATGTTTGTCTTCCACCTGAGGTTTTTCTATGAAATTCCTAATGCTACCGGTTGAAGTTGCTGTTTTTTTTTCTGGGGGCTTGTTCTCCAAAACTTACCTGTATCCTTTTCTCAGATTTTTTTCCTTTGCCAATGAATTTAGTTTATTTACTTTCGCTGAGCGAATATAAAAGAAAGAAAACACGAGTTTGAATACGAAATATTTAAGTTTCTAAGAAACATCGGTGCACTGGGTATGTTTATATTTGCCTTAGAGCAGCTCAGATGAACTCATCTATCTGCAAAAGAAAGCTGAGCAGGGGGTCGAAGACGAGGCCGAGCTTCTGCTGCTGATTTTGGTGTCGGTGTTGGTGTTGATGCTTATCGTTTGTGGGGTTAATTTAAATTAGTTTTCCTTTTTTGCCCGGAGAGAAAGAAAAGACCCCGTGGAAACAGTGAAACACATTTCTACTCGAGTCTGTCTATGTGTTTGTGTGTATAGAAATGTATGTATGTCTGTCCTTCCGTTTGTCCGTCAGTTCCTTGTAGAATTTGGTCCCGCCGTCGCTGATGTAAGGATATGCAAGGATGTTTGCGTATGTTTTTATGTGTGTACGTCTGTTTGCCTCATTCATACACTACTGCTTATTTGCGTTTCCTTAACCACCTACACAGTCACACGCACAATTCCTTTCCTGTAAATCGTTTCTTCACGAGCTCAAATCTCTTTATATGTGCGTTGGTGGCGGCGGTAATGTTCTTCTGGGGTGGTGGGTTGGTTGAAGGATGTTTGCTTTTCTGTTTTTTTTTAGCTTTGCTTCTTGTGTTTTTCTCGGGGTTTTCTTCGGCTCTATCCTTTGGTGGCTTTAGAGCAACAATTTTCTATTTTCCACTTGTTTTATAGCTTTTGCTTTTTACTTTATTTTTTCCATATACAATATACGATATATATATTTTCAACTTTTCTCAAATGACTTTTTCTTTTATGTTATCACATTTTTTTCTCCATCAATTTGCTCTTCTATAAAGATTTTTTTCTGTGTTGAGGTTTTCTCGTCATACGAGCAACTTTTTTAAATTGATTTTTAAATTTTGTTTACTTTAAGCCTTTTTTGTGTGCAACAAACACTAAATAATACAGCTTTCACTCACACATAGAGATTCACCAACACATATGGATTCACTACTTTTCACACAAAGGCAAAAAAGGATAAGCCAAACTCATACACATACATACATTCATCACATACTCGTTCGTATGTAGTTAGATCTCATTTATTACATATACCGTACGTCCGTCCAACCGTTTGTTCGTTTGCACTGCCGTGTATAACACTTTGTTTGATTTCCGTTTCCGTTTAACATGCGTTAGTTTGCTTCACTGTTTTGTGAGAGTTGGCTGACGCGTTGTTTGCTTTAACTCTCGACAATATTTAAATAATTTTTTCGCTTAGCTTTTGTTTTACACCTCTGTATACACTGAGCACATCAGGCAATTTTTTTTCAAAAAGAAATTCTCATTTTTTATGCTTTATTCGTTATTCACTGCCGTTTTTTGTGCCAAGAATATTGCCAGGATTTGTGGAAAATGTTGCCTTAGAAAGGCGTCGTAACTGCGCGCTTTTTATGCGAGACGTTTGCTTGGGCTTTCGCTTCGTTTACTACTACTCTGTTTACTTTAGCCAGACAGTATCACTTCCATTATTTTCTAACATCATCATTATCATGGCTTTCATCAGTATTTGTTATCCTTTATTTTTTCCTTCCACTTAATATTATATTTCCTTTTTGATATCCTTAGAACTTTTCTGGGAAAAATCACTTCACTTCACAGTTAAAATTAAATTATTTCTTTAAACCGTTTTTAATTCTATTTGCGTTTGATTTTCTTTTGCCAGTCTTCTCAACTGCCGTGTACGAATTGCTCGGGGATTCTGTGCGTCAGTTTGGCTCCTTTGTGTTCGTTCAACTGTCATCAGAATTGTTACTCGAGTTGCGGTTATACCAATTTTTGTATTGTTGTGTCTCTCTGCTTGTGTTTCCTGGCTTTTGCTTACTTATTTTTGGGTTTGTTGCTCTTCAATTGGACAGCCAGGCAGGCAGGATATGGGATGTATGTCTGTGTGTTTGCGAGAGTGCGTGTGTCGTCTCTGCACACAGATGCTGTCAAAATATACCAGCACTCGTGTCGTGTTTTGCTGGAGCTTTTTGTTCTCTTAGCGATGCGCGCGATTTCGAATTTTGGTGTTGTGTGTATTTACAATTTTCTCTATTGTTGAATTTGGGTAATTTTATTCAGCGGTCAGAGGCGGGGTATAGGGAAATATTTTGGGGAGGATAGGAAGAAAATGCAGCTCATAGTTTTTTAAATAATTTAATTTAATTTTTTAATCATTTAATAATTTAATAATTTAATTATTTTATCATTTTATCATTTAATCAATAAATCATTAAATCATTAAATCATTAAATCATTTAATCATTTAATCATTTAATCATTTAATCATTTAATCATTTAATCATTTAATCATTTAATCATTTAATCATTTAATCATTTAATCATTTAATCATTTAATCATTTAATCATTTAATCATTTAATCATTTAATCATTTAATCATTTAATCATTTAATCATTTAATCATTTAATCATTTAATCATTTAATCATTTAATCATTTAATCATTTAATCATTTAATCATTTAATCATTTAATCATTTAATCATTTAATCATTTAATCATTTAATCATTTAATCATTTAATCATTTAATCATTTAATCATTTAATCATTTAATCATTTAATCATTTAATCATTTAATCATTTAATCATTTAATCATTTAATCATTTAATCATTTAATCATTTAATCATTTAATCATTTAATCATTTAATCATTTAATCATTTAATCATTTAATCATTTAATCATTTAATCATTTAATCATTTAATCATTTAATCATTTAATCATTTAATCATTTAATCATTTAATCATTTAATCATTTAATCATTTAATCATTTAATCATTTAATCATTTAATCATTTAATCATTTAATCATTTAATCATTTAATCATTTAATCATTTAATCATTTAATCATTTAATCATTTAATCATTTAATCATTTAATCATTTAATCATTTAATCATTTAATCATTTAATCATTTAATCATTTAATCATTTAATCATTTAATCATTTAATCATTTAATCATTTAATCATTTAATCATTTAATCATTTAATCATTTAATCATTTAATCATTTAATCATTTAATCATTTAATCATTTAATCATTTAATCATTTAATCATTTAATCATTTAATCATTTAATCATTTAATCATTTAATCATTTAATCATTTAATCATTTAATCATTTAATCATTTAATCATTTAATCATTTAATCATTTAATCATTTAATCATTTAATCATTTAATCATTTAATCATTTAATCATTTAATCATTTAATCATTTAATCATTTAATCATTTAATCATTTAATCATTTAATCATTTAATCATTTAATCATTTAATCATTTAATCATTTAATCATTTAATCATTTAATCATTTAATCATTTAATCATTTAATCATTTAAGCATTTAATCGTTTAATCATTTAATCATTTAATCATTTAATCATTTAATCATTTAATCATTTAATCATTTAATCATTTAATCATTTAATCATTTATTCATTTAATCATTTAATCATTTAATCATTTAATCATGTAATCATGTAATCATTTAATCATTTAATCATTTAATCATTTAATCATTTAATCATTTAATCATTTAATCATTTAATCATTTAATCATTTAATCATTTAATCATTTAATCATTTAATCATTTAATCATTTAATCATTTAATCATTTAATAATTTAATCATTTAATCATTTAATCATTTAATCATTTAATCATTTAATCATTTAATCATTTAATCATTTAATCATTTAATCATTTAATCATTTAATCATTTAATCATTTAATCATTTAATCATTTAATCATTTAATCATTTAATCATTTAATCATTTAATTATTTAATCATTTAATTATTTAATCATTTAATCATTTAATCATTTAATCATTTAATCATTTAATCATTTAATCATTTAAGCATTTAATCATTTAAGCATTTAATCATTTAATCATTTAATCATTTAATCATTTAATCATTTAATCATTTAATCATTTAATCATTTAATCATTAATCATTTAATCATTTAATCATTTAATCATTTAATCATTTAATCATTTAATCATTTAATCATTTAATCATTTAATCATTTAATCATTTAATCATTTAATCATTTAATCATTTAATCATTTAATCATTTAATCATTTAATCATTTAATCATTTAATCATTTAATCATTTAATCATTTAATCATTTAATCATTTAATCATTTAATCATTTAATCATTTAATCATTTAATCATTTAATCATTTAATCATTTAATCATTTAATCATTTAATCATTTAATCATTTAATCATTTAATCATTTAATCATTTAATCATTTAATCATTTAATCATTTAATCATTTAATCATTTAATCATTTAATCATTTAATCATTTAATCATTTAATCATTTAATCATTTAATCATTTAATCATTTAATCATTTAATCATTTAATCATTTAATCATTTAATCATTTAATCATTTAATCATTTAATCATTTAATCATTTAATCATTTAATCATTTAATCATTTAATCATTTAATCATTTAATCATTTAATCATTTAATCATTTAATCATTTAATCATTTAATCATTTAATCATTTAATCATTTAATCATTTAATCATTTAATCATTTAATCATTTAATCATTTAATCATTTAATCATTTAATCATTTAATCATTTAATCATTTAATCATTTAATCATTTAATCATTTAATCATTTAATCATTTAATCATTTAATCATTTAATCATTTAATCATTTAATCATTTAATCATTTAATCATTTAATCATTTAATCATTTAATCATTTAATCATTTAATCATTTAATCATTTAATCATTTAATCATTTAATCATTTAATCATTTAATCATTTAATCATTTAATCATTTAATCATTTAATCATTTAATCATTTAATCATTTAATCATTTAATCATTTAATCATTTAATCATTTAATCATTTAATCATTTAATCATTTAATCATTTAATCATTTAATCATTTAATCATTTAATCATTTAATCATTTAATCATTTAATCATTTAATCATTTAATCATTTAATCATTTAATCATTTAATCATTTAATCATTTAATCATTTAATCATTTAATCATTTAATCATTTAATCATTTAATCATTTAATCATTTAATCATTTAATCATTTAATCATTTAATCATTTAATCATTTAATCATTTAATCATTTAATCATTTAATCATTTAATCATTTAATCATTTAATCATTTAATCATTTAATCATTTAATCATTTAATCATTTAATCATTTAATCATTTAATCATTTAATCATTTAATCATTTAATCATTTAATCATTTAATCATTTAATCATTTAATCATTTAATCATTTAATCATTTAATCATTTAATCATTTAATCATTTAATCATTTAATCATTTAATCATTTAATCATTTAATCATTTAGTCATTTAGTCATTTAGTCATTTAATCATTTAATCATTTAATCATTTAATCATTTAATCATTTAATCATTTAATCATTTAATCATTTAATCATTTAATCATTTAATCATTTAATCATTTAATCATTTAATCATTTAATCATTTAATCATTTAATCATTTAATCATTTAATCATTTAATCATTTAATCATTTAATCATTTAATCATTTAATCATTTAATCATTTAATCATTTAATCATTTAATCATTTAATCATTTAATCATTTAATCATTTAATCATTTAATCATTTAATCATTTAATCATTTAATCATTTAATCATTTAATCATTTAATCATTTAATCATTTAATCATTTAATCATTTAATCATTTAATCATTTAATCATTTAATCATTTAATCATTTAATCATTTAATCATTTAATCATTTAATCATTTAATCATTTAATCATTTAATCATTTAATCATTTAATCATTTAATCATTTAATCATTTAATCATTTAATCATTTAATCATTTAATCATTTAATCATTTAATCATTTAATCATTTAATCATTTAATCATTTAATCATTTAATCATTTAATCATTTAATCATTTAATCATTTAATCATTTAATCATTTAATCATTTAATCATTTAATCATTTAATCATTTAATCATTTAATCATTTAATCATTTAATCATTTAATCATTTAATCATTTAATCAATTAATCATTTAATCATTTAATCATTTAATCATTTAATCATTTAATCATTTAATCATTTAATCATTTAATCATTTAATCATTTAATCATTTAATCATTTAATCATTTAATCATTTAATCATTTAATCATTTAATCATTTAATCATTTAATCATTTAATCATTTAATCATTTAATCATTTAATCATTTAATCATTTAATCATTTAATCATTTAATCATTTAATCATTTAATCATTTAATCATTTAATCATTTAATCATTTAATCATTTAATCATTTAATCATTTAATCATTTAATCATTTAATCATTTAATCATTTAATCATTTAATCATTTAATCATTTAATCATTTAATCATTTAATCATTTAATCATTTAATCATTTAATCATTTAATCATTTAATCATTTAATCATTTATTCATTTAATCATTTAATCATTTAATCATTTAATCATTTAATCATTTAATCATTTAATCATTTAATCATTTAATCATTTAATCATTTAATCATTTAATCATTTAATCATTTAATCATTTAATCATTTAATCATTTAATCATTTAATCATTTAATCATTTAATCATTTAATCAGTTAATCATTTCATCATTTAATCATTTAATCATTTAATCATTTAATCATTTAATCATTTAATCATTTAATCATTTAATCATTTAATCATTTAATCATTTAATCATTTAATCATTTAATCATTTAATCATTTAGTCATTTAATTATTTATTATTTAACCATTTAATCACTTAATCATTTTTAAATAAAATTTTATTTATACAGGGTAACGTATAAGTAACACTATGATTTGATTTGAAATTAAATTTTTTTTTCTACTTCTCTTTTCTTTTTTTTGAGCTTAAGGCCAATATCCAAGAAGAACTGATGGTCCTGGGACCTCAATGAAAAGTTATGGATATCTGAAAAAAGCATGACGAGAACAATTGACACCATTTGAAACATATCATCTTTAAAGTGTATTGTGAACATATTTCAAAATTATAATCTAAATTTTAAAAAATGTCATCAGAAAGAAAAATGTTGTAATTAAATAAATCATAAAGTTATGTAAGCCATGTGGATCAACGAGTGGATCCTCCAATACTAATTATATATTCTGTATCATATATCTGAATTTGAGTTAACCTATTTGTCAGGGGGTATTTTTACCCCAATATGTGACATTCAAAAAGATACTCCCCCTCACAGCGACAACCACCTTTACTGTTTTGGGATATTTTAGCATCCCACGAACACATGCACACTTTGGGCGCATACTCCAAAAACAAGAGAAACATGAAACACACTGTGAGCTGTGATAACGATGACGACGATGGAACGATAAGGACGAGGTACCACGATGATGAGATGCTGATGCTGATGATGACGATGAGATGAGTTGACTACGATGACGAAGGCAACAACTTCAAAGAGCCGAACGTACAAACACAAGTGTGTTAATGTAGCAAATGAAATTACAAACAAAAACAACAACGTCGTCGTGAGCATAATCATCATCGCCTCAGTCGTCGGGCGTCATCATCATCTCGCTCCTTCGTCATAATCTCGGTCATCGTCATCATTATTGCAGGCAGTTGTTGTCGTTGTTGCTTGCCGCTGATGTACGCATTATTAGTCTCTGTTACAGCAAAAAGACGAGAAGAAACCACTACTAACATACATTTGGCAAACGACACGACTCTCGCGAGTTCGTCCAAATAAAAGAGTTGTCGTCCTGCCTCCCTTCTGCTCTGTTCTGTTCTGCCCTGCTCTGTTATTTCTCTATGCCATCAGGACAACTCGGTTACAGTTCGACAATTCGCGACGATATTTGTTGTCTGTGTTTGTTTGCTCATTCGCTCTCTGTGTTTTGGTTGCGTTCAGGGGCTCGATGTATTCCCAATGATTCGTTTGATAACCTCAACGACAATACAACACGGAGATGATACTCGTACCAGCCAACAAACGATTCTTCCTCGTTAAGGTGTGGTGTGAGATTTAATTTATGTCATCGCACAGTGTCAGTTTTTTCGATAAAGCACAGTACTCGTATAACCTTTATGAAAAAATAAACATGTTTTTTTAAGGTATGTTTTGATCCAGAGCTACCTACCTTAAATATTACTACCAATATATTATTTATGAATCAGATGCTGGTTCTTCCGCTCATAGTCGCAAACTATCGGTTAAAAATTAGATACAGTCCATAAATATTGAACTAGATTTCAGATTTCCGATCCAGCCCATTTATGGACAAATTACGTAGACTGCCATCAAATGCATATTTCCAAATTTGGCTTATATGGGGGGTCACGCCCTTTGGTCCCATCCCGCCCATTTTTGGACCAATCATATAGAGTGTCACTGAATACATTCGCAAAACATTTCAGCCCTCTAGCTAAAAATGTTTCTTAATATCAAAAATTAGCTCAAATGGGCGGGTCCACGACCACTTGATATATCGACAATTTATGTATGTACCCAAGTATCACCACCCCCTCCTACACATGTACATTCTGTGAATATTTCAAGAAGATCGGTCCAGCCGTTTAGGTATCTATACTAAACAAACAAACAATCCCACAAACAGACATTCTCTTTTACATACAGGGTGTTTTTTTAGACGTGTGGTTTTCAATTTGACAATACTTTTTTCGGAGTTGGTCTGTTTGACAGCTGTCACCTGATTTATGCCTAGTTTGGTTTGCCATTGCATAATGAGTAGACTTACTCTGGAACAAAGTTTGCAAATTTATTACCAAAATAATGATTCGGTTCTCGCGAACATTTTGTTCAGCGATGAAGCTCATTTTTGGATGAAAGTACTAGATATTAAACGGGATTGGTTTTCACAAATCCCGGGATTCCGGATTTTTAAATTGCAAATCCCGGGTTTTTTTGGGATCCCGAAATTTTTTGATATCCCGGGATTTTTGGGGTTTTCGGGATAAATCGGGATTTTTCATTGTTAATTATGTGATATTTCGAAATGGAATACAAACATTTTAGTTTTAATTTAATTTGATTAACAGCTAAAGCATAAATTAACTTTTGTTAAAAATACTAACTTTTATTAAAATACAGGGTGGCTGATGAAAGCTGCTACCAAAAAAAAAATTTAATAACTTTTTTTCTATTTAATGAATCTGGATATTTTTTTTTTATTTTGCAGATTGATTTTTAGATTTAACAAAAATGGATAACTGGGACACTGAAACAAGAATTTGGATTGTCCGCCGCTATTACGCACTGAAGTCCGTAGTTTCGGTTCAAAGAGAGTATAGGGGCACGTTTGACGGCAATCCTCCAAGCAGATGGACCACAAAGAGACTTGTTAACAATTTTTCCGAGCATGGGACAGTCAACAGAAGACCTTACCATCGAAACCCTTCAGTTCGGAGGAAACAATCGCTGCTGTAGCTGATGCCATACAAAACAATCCAAGAGTTTCGACAAGAACCTTATCTGCTCAAATGGGTATAAGCAGACAGTCATTGCAGCCAATTATGCACAAAGATTTGGAGTTATTCCCATATAAAATCCAAATGGCCAACAAAGTGAACTCAGCAGACTTCCCGATTCGCTTGGAATTTTTCCAGAAGATGCTTCAAATGGTGGAAGAGGAAGGAAACATGTTGAAATGTCTTTTCTTGTCTGACGAGGCCAATTTCGATTTAAACGGCAACATAAACAAACAAAATTGTCGAATATGGCATGCTTCCAACCCACAGATACTCCATGAGACGGAATTGCATCCACTTCGTGTCACAGTGTGGTGCGCAGTTTCCTCACGCTGCATTGTCGGGCCATACTTCTTCGAAGAAAACGGTCACACCGTTACAGTTACTCGAGGCCGTTACATGAGCATGTTGAGAGAGTTTTTCTATCCAGAATTACGTCGAATGAGAATTTCTTTCAACTCTGTGTGGTTTCAGCAAGATGGTGCAACTCCTCATATAGCCCGGCCTGTTATGACAAAATTGCGGCGAAAATTTCCCAATATGCTGATATCCAGAAACTCCACATTCCGTTGGCCCCCCAGGTCGCCTGACCTTACTGCACCTGACTTTTTCTTGTGGGGTTGTTGTAAACAGGAAGTCTACAAAGCAAAACAAACAAATTTGAATGAAGTAAAGCAATCCATTCGAGAAACAATTGCGGCTATTCCCGTCTCAACTCTCCAAGCAGTAATGAACAACTTTTTGGTAAGATGCCGCACATGCATCAACGAGCAGGGGGCATTTAAATTCCATTATTTTTAAAACTAATTAAGCTATATTTAATTAAATTTAAAAAGCTTTAACATGAATTAAAGAAAAGTGAATTCCATACACCGAAAAAAAAGTTATTTGAGTTTCTTAATGCAGCAATATTCATCAGCCACCCTGTATTTCACATCTTACCTATGGAATAACTTTGGTCCATCTTCAGTATGTTGTCTGAATTATTATTGACGTTATTATTTTCTATCATTAAACCACGAAAAATATTTTTTCAACTTGAGAAATCAGTTTTTATGAGAACCAAATCGATGTGTTGATCCAAATCAGGTTTTATGTATATTAGGATTTTCCATAAATTTGAAAGAATGGAATACAATGTTCTTCGTTTTGTGGGGATCGGGATTTCCCGTTTGACTTCACTAATTGAAAGCATGTTGGTTCCTCGTCTAGAGTTTTGTACCCGGGTTTTCCCTAATGAAATAATTTAAAAGTCTTTCCAGACCTTTCAATAGAAATGTCTACAGTCCTTTGGACCAATGTGCGATATTTTTCCCGCTTTGGGCATGAATACCCCCATCGATTCGGGATGTATGAAAGCCTGATACAGCCTACATAAATTTTCTCCAGCCAGGGGATAGTATTTTCTGCATTTCTGCTGGAGTGATGCCGTCTGGTCCAGGTACTTTGAGGGGTATAACGGGGTTTTTTGTCACTGCTGAGGTAAGTTCAGAGGACTCCAGGGTCAACTCAAGGACCAACAAAAACCTTAAGTAAAAACACAGGGATTGAGTCTCCTGGAAAGTTTGTGTTTTTTATAAATCCAATAGTGTTACAAGGACAATAAATTGAGAATAGGTCCCGGTGATATTCTGGCAATGGAATCTTTAAGTAGGCCCCGGTGATGTCTGCTGGGAGTGGGTCCTGGAAATAGGACCGGTTATACATGCTGGCGGTGGGTGATAAACGAGTATATTGGCCGTGGGTTCTGGAAATAGGTGATGTGATGGATAATCACGGAAGCGAACGAATCGCGTATCAACTAACTACGGTTTATATCTAGGAGTATTTGACTAACTACGACTTAAAACTAATTGTATATGCGAACTATTCGCTGAAGCGAACTAATCGCGGAAGAGAACGAATCGCTTGGGTGAATTTATGTTCTTAACATAAGTCATTTTGTTTGAGTTGCTCTTTATAGGCATCCCAGTCATTAGTGACCCCTGTATATTTGACCTTATTGAATAGTTTGTTGCAGATCGTTTTCCTAGCCTTACTCAGAAGTCCACAATTGTCGTTTAGTTTTAACCTTGTACCTTTGTTTTGGACAGGCTTCTTCAAGATGTGCTATTGGATGATGTAGTGATATGATCAACCCGATTATCCTGTCCGGCGTGTCATTCGGTTCGTATAGAAGTTTAGAGTTGAGGGCTTTTATAAAATTCTTCTCATACAGGTGCCACTTTGTCTTTTTGCATTTCTGTGGGCGGCAGGTTTAGGTGCTTTTTCAGCGAATTGAAACTCTATATAGTGGTGATCTGATAATAAGTGATCGTCCTGTACATTCCACCCAATAATTTTGTTTTTTTTAATTGCAAAGGTCAATTTGTTACCTATTTTTCAAATAGTTAGAATAAAGTCAAGAAGTTACTCACCCCTACTGTTTATAGCCATACTACCCCAGATAGCATAGTGAACGTTCGTGTCTGCGCCAATAACACAGTGCGACAAAATAAACTCAAGTTGAGAAGCAAATGACGAGATACTATATTTCCTGTAGATCTTGTCGAGTAAAACGCGAATCTTTTTTTGGAATTCCCCGTACACCCCCAAAATCCGGATTTACGGGTAAAAACCGATTTTCTTGCCTTTTTATACCCTCACTTTAGCGTGACGAGGGTATATATCATTTGCTACGGAAAAAATTGTAACACATCGAAGGAGTGACCTAAGACCCCAAGTATGTTTGGCGGAAATCCGTTTTGGGTCATTTTAAGTCGAATGAGCAATGTCCGTCCGTCTGTCTGTCTGTCTGTCTGTCTGTCTGTCTGTCTGTGTGTCTGCTGGCTGGTGCGCACGATAACTCTCGAAAGGAGTAACCGAGTGACTTCAAATTTCGTATGTGGTAATATTTTTTTCTATCTCCGGCTAAGTTCGAAGATGGGCCATATTGGTCCACTCCTTCTGGTACCTCCCCCACAAAGGGTTAAAATGTTGTGAAATATTGATTCTTTAATAACTGCTATTATACGTATTCGAATCTTCTGAAATTCCACACATACTATTAGCTTGTTAGTCGCTATCAACTCGAGGAAAATGGGCGAAATTGCCACTCCCCTTTTGATACCTCTCACACAAATGCACCATTTTGCACTAAAAGTTAAAAGCTTATAACATTAATACCAGTGTTTAGAAATACTTGAAATTTTGTACAGTGTAATGCTTTTATAGTGCCTACAGTCCAGTGAAAAATGGGCGTTATTGCCGCGCCCCTTTTGGTACCTCCCACACAAATGCACCATTTTGCACCAAAAGTTAACAGCTTATAACATTAATACCAGTGTATAACAATACTTGAAATTTTGTACAGCGTAATGTTTTTATAGTGTCTATAGCCCTGTGAAAAATGGGCGTTATTGCCACGCCCCTTTTTGTACCTCCCACACAAAGGTATTTTTTTGCACCAAAAGTAAACAGCTTATAACATTAAAACCAGTGTATAAAAATACTTGAAATTTTGTACAGTGTAATGTTTTTATAGTGTCTGTAGCCCTGTGATGCCCTGTGAAATGGGCGTTATTGCCACGACCCTTTTTGTACCTCCCACACAAAATGCCCAAATCATACCACAATTTAATGTCTCATAACGTTTATACCAGTGCACATAAATGCTTATAAGTCGGCATAGTGCCATGAATTTAAAGTATCTAATGTTCAGCGAAAAAAAGGTGTATTTGATAAACCCCTTCTGGTACCTCCCACACAAATTGACAGAATAATTCGAGTAATATTCAATATTACATTACTCACAAAGTGAGGGTATACCTTAGTCGGTTTACCCGACTGAAACTTTCTTACTTGTTTCACTTATAACTTTGTTAATTATAAGCCCATTTTCAATCTCTAAAAGAATTTGGAAAGAAGAGAATTAGACCTTTCGAACGATGTATATTTTGTTTATTTGAAGCTGTAGGAATATAGGTTTATTTGTCCTAGAAACACATTTTTTTCATTTTGTCCGTCATTTTCTAGCTTAGGCAATGTTTTACCAATTATATTGTGAGATAACCCTACGATTAATTAATTTACATATATAGTATATTTTGTAAGGGAAAAATGCAATCCGTTTGCAATTGACGGAGTTATTAAAGTTTAATTAAAACTAAATCGGTATATAAACAGTTGTTAATAATTAACAAAGCTATAGGCGTTCAAGTGAAAAAAGGCAAGAAAATCGGGTTTTTACACGTAAATCCGGATTTTGGGGGTGTCCGGCAAATCTCGTAGAACAAACGTTGTTCTACTCGTCAAGACCTACAAGAAAAATAGTGTCGCGGTTTTTGGTTTTTGGACTGTCGCACTGTGTAATCAGCTCGCGCTCGTCAGACATTGATTCTTCTACTACTTCCCTAAAGAGAGCTGTCGGTACTACAAATTCATAAGGCAAGTAACTGAAGACCACCCAATATATGCGATTACCGATCTCCAGACTAGCAGCTGATTGGTTCTTACCACTGAAATTAGTCAATTGAAAGATGCTTAGATCTTTCCTGGCCAAAATGTAGGTTCTTGGAGTGCCTTCATCTAATTCCCATATAAGTCTTCCGCCTCCTCCAAAGCCGCAACTGTGCTTTTTAAGATACTGAAACATAAATATTTTTCGCCTCAAATTGTCCATTGCAACTCCTTTCCTCAAAAATGTGCCACCGTGCGCCCTTTACCATTCAACTTATATTACAAACGTCAACATCAACGTCTGTGGACCGATCCACACAGCATTCACCTCGCACATCTCTCATACGACAGACCAAAGAACATGTTGGCTTGTTTGTTTGACGTCGCGGTGTGGCGCGTCCTTATACCGTCATTATTGATGTCCTCGTCAGCATTTGTTTGTGAGCTGTAAGAATGGTAATGTAACGATTGTCGTTGTGTTCTGAGAGAACAAAGCCAACCCGGCTGCCCGTCATCAGTACCGTCTATTCTTTGAAAGGGGTTTCTTTCATATGTCCACAGCCATTGCGACATTCATTCATTCAAATGTAAAGTTAACATAGTCGTTGTCGTCGTCGACTATGACGATGATGACCGTGTCGTTCTTGTCTCTCCTGGCAGTTTTTGGACTGTCGCACTGTGTAATCAGCTCGCGCTCGTCAGACATTGATTCTTCTACTACATCCCTAAAGAGAGCTGTCGTTACTACAAATTCTTAAGGCAAGTAACTGAAGACCACCCAATATATGCGATTACCGATCTCCAGACTAGCAGCTGTTTGGTCCTTACCAATGAAATTAGTCAATTGAAAGATGCTTAGATCTTTCCTGGTCAAAAAGTAGGTTCTTGGAGTGCCTTCATCTAAATCCCATATAAGTCTTCCGCCTCCTCCAAAGCCGCAACTGTGCTTTTTAAGATACTGAAACATAAATAAGTTTCGCCTCAAATTGTCCATTGCAACTCCTTTCCTCAAAAATGTGCCACCGTGCGCCCTTTACCATTCAACTTCTATTACAAACGTCAACATCAACGTCTGTGGACCGAACCACACAGCATTCACCTCGCACATCTCTCATACGACAGACCAAAGTTGTTGGCTTGTTTGTTTGACGTCGCGGTGTGGCGCGTCCTTAAACCGTCATTATTGATGTCCTCGTCAGCATTTGTTTGTGAGCTGTAAGAATGGTAATGTTACGATTGTCGTTGTGTTCTGAGAGAACAAAGCCAACCCGGCTGCCCGTCATCAGTACCGTCTATTCTTTGAAAGGGTTTCTTTCATATGTCCACAGCCATTGCGACATTCATTCATTCAAATGTAAAGTTAACATAGTCGTTGTCGTCGTCGACTATGACGATGATGACCGTGTCGTTGTTGTCTCTCCTGGCATACATATTTTATGCTCTTTAATTTGATACTCATTTCTCATTGTTTTCGTTAACATTGTTTGTCTGATACGGGCGAAGAAGAAGAGAATGTGGTGCTCCTCAGTGCCAAACGGCCTAGTCTAGCCTGCTCTGGCTTGTCCTGGGTGGCTGTTTGGGTATCCTGTAACAGAGAAAGGATGTTGTTATTGCTTGTCCGCGAAAGGGGGTGGATGGAAGACTAGGTTTGTTGGTTGGCTGGTTGGTGGGATGTATTGGATTGGATTGCTTGGAAAAATTGTTGTTTTGTGAATGCGTCTCATTGTCTGAAGTGCAAATTTGCTTTAATTATTCGAAGCTTTTCTGTAGCATTTTATGGCGTTTTATTTTGTTCGCGTTCGTTCTTCTTCATTTAACTTTGCGGCTGTTTTGTTTGCTTTGTATCTGGTATCTGATGACATTTCAACACACACTCTTACGACAACGACGACGACAAATGTACTTTTGTGTTGGTGTCTCGGTGGCTGATGGGATTTTAGTTTCTGCCAAAGGTAGCCAGGCCGTTGACAAACTGGAAAAGTTTTCAGTTTTCCTCAGTATTTGTTATGTTCTGTTCTGTTTTGTGTGGCCTTCTCTTTCTGTGTTATCCTTTGATGTGAGTGACATTTTTGTTCTTGATTTGTTGAAGTTTAACACATGCTTTCTTGATGTTTATAGCATTTACTCACAGTGATTCCCAAATGGCATGAGAGAATAGTATAGAGCTCTCTCTTGGGACGTGTGGGTAAATTGTAATTGAAAGAGTAGGAAATTAATTATACGATTTTATAGAATAGACTATTAAGTAGAATTGTTATACAGTGCGTTAGTAAACATGGAAAAGATGTGGTCATACTGGAATAAAGATAGTCTTAAAGACCTTCTATTATAATGCAATAAACCTATAGTATGCCAGCCTATTAATTCATGGGAAATAAATCATATTTTTTCTATAAACAAAAATGATTTCTGCCTATGCAAAATTTGTAAACCACACGGTGGTAAAATGTATAGTGATTTTATGCATTTGTCTGTAAAGCCTAAAAAAGAAGATATATACTTATAGTTTATCATACCGATCGGCATGGATTCAGTTTTTGAGCCGATTAAGCCACTTCCGTCCGTCTATCCATATATTCTTGTGATCAAAGTGCAGATCGCAACCATGAAGCGATCCTTAGGAAAACATAGGCATTTCTTAGACCAGGATGATTGAGAATGGGGTACATCGATCAATTCTACGATAAATAGTTTCCAAGATACTCAATATTTTAATATTGCCAGGCCCACTTATTCTTTATCGCCCATTTTTCGTGAAATTACTAATATTGACCCAATAACTTACAATAAAAATTTCGTTCTTCTGCTATCAATAGTTCCCGTTATACATATCTAAATAACACTGATTCCAACTTTATCACACCTATTAATCCAACCCCGTCCTTTTTTAATGAAGTTTTTGATAATAGCTCCACTAACGTAGGAATTTCTTTCTGTTATACGATGTCTGTCCAATAGAAAAGGTGAATTTTGAAATTTCTCGGGCTTCGTGCATTCGATTAGCGTTTTTTATGTTGGCACATTTGTCTTCAACATATCGCTCACTTACTTCAAGGCTGTCATAACTGAAAATTGAAATTTTTCAAGATGTGTCCGATAAGTCCGTATAAAAAGATTAGTAACATGAAGTAAGATGTTGAAAAAACGCTTGAATAATCCGAAATATGGTTGTTTACTAATAGATATAATTTTGAGTTATGTCACTCTTGAAGTGAGTGAACGATATGTTCTTAGTTGAGTTTAGGTTAGTTTGTTTGGGAGAGACATAACAGTCTCAACATTTTCATCGGTTTTTGATGTGTTGGATCTTCCAGGACAAACTTTTTATCGGCACAGTGGGACAAAAAGGGATAAATATTGTACCATCGCCAAATTGAACGCCTAGAATTTGAATGGTGAAAATTATAGCGAGGGATGTCCTTTGGGCAACGGATCAGGGTAGTCAGTTTTATTTGTATTCGTACTTTTCGGGACACAGTGGGAAAAATGTGTAAAATATGCTACAGTGGTTTAAAAATGTTGAACATGGTCCCATGTTTCTAGGGTAGGTTTTGTGACAACTAGAGATCGGAAGTGAAATTCTAACATTGAAAGGCATAGTGGTTTTTAACGGGTTAATTATGGTGCATTGGAGAGAAAATTAATCAATCTGGCAAAATTGGAACTTAAATTTGAGATATAAAGAATTGTCATGCTTTTAGGAGTACAGTGATTCAAAAATAAAAAATAATTTAGTTGAATATGGTACAGTGGGGGAAAAGGGTTAAGTAGTGTACTGTGGGCAGAAATAGTTGGGTCAGAATATTTAATATTGAACTATGTAGTTTATTTTTGGCTAAAATTTTTATAAGCAGTTACAAATAGGTACAATAAGACATCGCTATCATATTAAAAAAAAAAAAAAATGTAGACAAAATTTTATGGGTATTTTAATTTTTGAAAAAATTAAAAAATTTGTTTTTGTGTTTTACGGAATTTGTAATTGCTCTCGAACGACTGAACCGATTTTTGCAAAGTTTACTTTGTTTTAAAGAGGACACCATGCGCCATTTTTTTATAAAATTGCTCCCCTCGATTTTCTTCAAATTTTCACAGAATATTCGTCGCACTCTCACAAATTTGTAAAAGTTATGGACGAAACACCAAGACTAGTCTGACAATTTTCGTCAGTTTTTGAGAAACACTGCACAGTGGTACGAAATCAAAAAGGGGAAATAATTCGATCGTTTCTTAACCAAACAACCGATTGCGACCAAACTCGGCATGGTAGATGAATAGGTGTTAGAGAAGTTAAGTTTTATATTTGGGCCCCCTATGTCAGACAGGGGCGGAGCTAGAGGGCCTCAAACTTGGCCACATCGGGTGAAGAAAATGTTCAAGCGCGTGTAACTCGTGTTTCTCTTCCGATTTATAAAATTTCTTTTTGTGTGTGTTCTACTAACTGGGGTCTACAAATAAACTATTTACACCTAACAATTATCTCGTACAGTTACCGAGATATCTGCAATTAAAAATTGAATTTTTCATTTTTTCCCTTTCCGTGTGCTAGTATTTTCAAATATCGGAGCACAATATGCACCGATTTCATCCGTATCAACATGTCTGGATGGGCAATAAAATTTCCTATATGGCGAAAAAAAATTGGTTCGATATACCCAATAGTACAAATAGTTATGACCCATATCGAAAATTCAAGTACCCTATTTTCACCAACCCCTACACATGTACATTCTGCGAAAATGTCAAGAATATCGGTCCAGCCGCTTAGGTGTCTATACGGAACAAACAAACATACAAACCCACAAACAAACACTCTATTTTATATATATAGATAGACTAGCTGACTCCAGCAGACGTTGTTCTGCCCGTCCTGTTGGGAATGTATAAGTCCGAGTTTCAGGCAAAAATCTGCAAAAAAAAATTATATTGACCATAAGTCCACCACAGCGCCATCAACCGGCTAGAGTCATAAATACAAACTATTATCAAAACAAACCACACATACATTTTAAATTTCATTAAAACCGCTCTGGAAATGCGAATTTTGCAAATACCTTGACCACTCTGCAAATACCTTGATGCTCTTATAGTTTCTGATATCATGAGTTACTAACAAACGTACAAAGGATTTTGTATATAAACATAGATATAAAGAAGATAGACAGATAGATTAAATTCGGGAATTTGGCAGATTAGTGATTATTGATCCATGTACTCTGCCGAAATTTTAAAAAAATCGATTCATATTTATATATGTATGTATCTGTAGCTGTATCTTACGTTCTATAATTTTTAAATTCGGGCGAGTTGTGGCTCTTAATCCAAGGACGGACACTGCTATTGCATTCTTGAAAAAATAAAAAATCGGTTAAAAGTAGATATAGTATTAGCATATACTAATATCTCGCGCCTATTCATAGTATGAATTCCGCCTTTGTCAACAGATATTTATAAAACTTAACAGATAATAGGAGTCGTTGCTGATCAGTCGTAGTGAAGGACGTGTTTAGCACAGAGTGGATAGTTAAAATCTATTACGAAGTACCTATTACGCAATCGCAAAAAAAAATCTGTACAAAGTCTGGAAGGCCTATATCGTAGTACCTATTACGGGCTAATACAGACAAAAAAATTAATAAATTCGTTGACGGGGATGCCTTCGCGTTCCGATGTAGCGGGGTTCCCCAATCGTCCTACTGTCCGTCCGTTGGTCTTGGTCAAAGCCGACCACACCAAACATGGTGAAAATTCCCCACCAGTACTCACAACAGGTGGTACGGTGAGGGAAAAACGTCATGTCCGACCGCCAAATGGAAGAACAATGAGCACCGGATAGCGCTCAGAATTTTGACGAAGTTGGAGGCTGTTGAGGTTTCGGCTCTTACCGAAAAACAATAAGAGTCACTTAGCTGGGCTAAAGGCGACATAGATGCTTCTAAGGCCAATCAGCCGGCTGAAAGAGCCACAAATTCAGCTGTGTTAACCGCTAATAAAGTCAAAAGAATCAGATCACCTGATGAACCCCTGTCTTCGAAAAAGGCAAGAGGGCCTAATGTCACCATCAACAGGACACTCACCAAGCCCTTCAATGAAGTGGCGAAGGAGAGTCTAGAGATGGCTGTTATAGACACAAGTAGTTAGGATGGATCCATCCTCAAGGCCAAATGGTGCCATGTGCAATCCGCCATTATGGTTCATTACCTCGATGTCCGAAGAGAAATGCCGGGCAAACCACCAGTCTGCAACTATGCAGGATGGCATCAGGGGAGGGTAAAGCTCTTATATTTCGGTGATGCCAGATCAGTAGATCCGTATAAGGCTGCTCTGAGTCCTGCGGGTGAGGTGTGCCCGGGTGCCCAGTTGGATGTTGTCGAAAAAACAACATCCCTAGGCACTCTAGAGCCATCACCTGGGTTACAGGAGAGCCCTCCAACCCGGCTGACATATTAGAGATAATAAAAGATTCCAATCCTGGTCTGCCGATTCATAATTGGAGAATTAGCAAGGTGGGTGTGGCGGATGGTAATAAGCGACAGGTCAATTTGATCCTTAACGCTGAATCCACCTCCCATATACAAAGTGCAAGTGCAACCCTGCAATATGGTTTCGAGACTATAGTCTGGAAGGTATACAAGTAGGATATAGCTCCCACTGCGGAAGGCGAGTCGTCGACCGTGGTTGATACAAGGCTTTTTGGAAGTGCGGAGGTCCACACGACCATTATTTCTGGTGACTCTAACTCTAACAGAAGATCTGTAACGTCATTCTCTGAGGATGAAAACACTACTTCGGATACTGAGGGGCTGAGGGAAGTCTCCGGACTCTTTGACGCATCTGGCGGGGACATGCTCCCCGATGATACGGACGAAGAGTTCGATAACACTCTTGTCGGGGTGGATGTCAATCTGTCGATTACCGATGATGGTAAGAATTCTACAGATTAACCTCCATCACGCTAAAGCAGCCTCAGCGGCTCTATTGCTGCTCCTGTCCACAGGTGCAGTAGACATCGTCCTGATCCAGGAGGAGGGCGGGTGTGCGGTATCAAGACACCAAACTTTAAAATGCTTGTGGCCAACTGTGAAGGCACTCCAAGAACTTGCATTTTGACCAGAAAAGATCCAAACAGCTGCTAGTCTGGAGATCGGTAATCGCGTATACTGGGTGGTCTCCAGTTACTTTCCTTATGAAGCTGCAATACCGACAGCTCTCTTCAGGGAAGAACTAGAAGAAGCAACGTCTGACAAGCTCGAGCTGATTATTGGCGCAGATACGAACGCTCATCATACTATCTGGGGTAGTACGGATATAAACAATAGGGGCGATTCGCTTCTTGACTTTATTCTAACTACCAACCTAACTATTTGTAACATTGGCAATAAACCGACCTTTACAATTAGTGCAAGGATGTGCACTATCGCCGCTGCTGTTTATCACTACGCTGGACCTTATTTTACAAATCGTAAATGAAGACAACAAAGGCATATGCTGACGATATTGTACTTCCTTCCAATAGAATACTCGCAAATACAGGCATCTACCCTTGAAAATGAGGCTATAAAGATAGGGCAATGCGTTATTCATCAACAATTCCCAAATCCAACAAGTCGGGAAATTCGAATATCTTGGTAGTATAGTGGACGACGTCGGCGGA
Organism: Eudasyphora cyanicolor; assembly: GCA_963930755.1. Classification (NCBI taxonomy): domain Eukaryota; kingdom Metazoa; phylum Arthropoda; class Insecta; order Diptera; family Muscidae; genus Eudasyphora; species Eudasyphora cyanicolor. Next base: position 64,700,859 of record OZ005737.1, read on the forward strand.
ACACTGGCCGATATTGAAAATCGCTTGCGAAAAGCCAAAGGAAGTGAAACATGGTTTGTGACGAAAGCAACCACTCAAAAGTTGCAGAGATTCGTAAATAGATGCCTGCGGAATATATTACGTATCTGGTGGCCAAGAACAATTAGCAATGATCGTTTATGGCAAATAACGAACCAAGAAGAAATTGAAACTGAAATAGAAAATACCGATGGTTGGGTCATACCCTACGAAAGGACGTGAATGATGTAACACATGCTGCTTTGGAGTGGAACGCACAGGGTAACAGAAGAAGGGGGCGCCCCAAGTCATCATGGCGTAGATCAATAGCGAAGGAGACATCAACATCTTTTAGCGAACTAAGAACTATAGCTAGAGATAGAAACCAGTGGAAGATATATATAAATACTCTTTGTGAATAAGCTAAGTTGAATACATACTGTACTACAACATGCTAATAATAATTAAAGACAGGCAAGAAGTACTAGACGTAACGTTTGCTACTCACCGGGTGTCAGACAAAATTATTGGGTGCAATGTACTGGACGACCACTCATTCTCAGATGACCATTATATACAGTTCAATCTAGCCGAAAAAGCGCCTAAGCCTGCTGTCCACAGAAATGTGAGGAAGACTAAGTGGCACCTGTATGAGAAGAATTTTAAAAAGGTCCTCAACTCTAAACTACTTTATAAACCGAATGACAAAGCCGGTCTGGATAATCTGGTCGAGCATATCACCACATCATTCAATAGTTCCCTTGAAGAAGCCTGTCCAAAAACAAGGTACAAGGGTAAAACTAAACCTCAATGGTGGACTTCTGAGCTAACGGCAAGGAAAAAGACTTGAATAGCAACAAGCTATTCAACAAGGCGAAATCTACAGGAGCCTTTAATGATTGGGATGCATATAAAGGGCAACTCAAGATCTATAAGAAGGAGCTTAGGAAGGCGCAAAGACGCTCTTGGTATTTCTTCTGTGGCGAAGTGGAAAATGTCTCCAACGCCGCAAGGCTGAGGAAGGTACTATCCACTTCTCCTTGTACAGTAGGGTATTTGCAGGATGAGGCAAACAACTGGACAAAAAACAGCGAGCAATCGCTAAGTGTACTGCTCGACACACATTTCCCGGGGAACTCATCAACAGAGCCCGAGGATCAACAGGACCAACAAGAGTGCGAGTGGACTGCGAGCGTCGCTAGCTTGTTGACTGAGAGATCCAGAATAAGCTGGGCTATAAACAGCTTTGAGCCCTTCAAGTCACCTGGACCAGACGGCATCACTCCAGAAATGCAGAAAATGTTAAAGTACATTATCACCTGGCTGCAGAAAATGTATATAGGCTGCATTAGCCTTTCATACATCCCGAATCGATGGAGGGATACAAAAGTGGTATTCATACCCAAAGCGGGGAAGATATCGCACACTAGGCCTGAAGTCTTTTGGCCAAATTAGCCTATCCTCTTTCCTATTGAAAAGTCTGGAAAGACTTTTAGATTATTTCATTAGGCAAAACCTGGATACAAAACTCCTGTCGGGGAACTAACATGCTTACAATAAGAGAAAGTCTACAGAATCAGCCCTGCACGAACTTGTGAGCAATATCGAATCGTCCCTACATTTCAAAGAATTCACCATGGTGGCGTTTCTTGGCATAGAAGGGGCTTTTAAAAACATACACCCAGATGCGGTAATCGCGGCATTGTCACATCTAAAGGTGAGCTCTATCTTGATTAGGCTAATTCAAAGACTACTCAACAGAAGACGCATAACAGCATGACCTGGGTCCACAACTCTGACAAGGTTTCTAAACAGAGGGACCCCACAAGGAGGAGTACTGTCTCCACTAATTTGGAACCTAGCGGTGAATGAAATGCTGCTAGATCTAGAACGTTGTGGCTGCAAGGTAGGGGCATATGCGGACGACCTGGCAATCGCAGTGAGTGGCAAATTCGAAAACATCCTCCGAGATATTCTACAGGTGGCTCTGAACAAATTGGCTAGATAGGCCAGAAGCAGCGGTTTGGGCGTAAACCCAAACAAGACAGAATTTGTTCTCTTTACTAGGATGAATAAAGTCCCACATGTGGACCCTCCTCCTCGGATAAATTGAAGAGATCTAGTCTTTTCTGAAAGTGCAACATTTTTAGGAATAATTTTGGATAGGAAACTGTCATTCAGACTTAACGTACTGGAACGTGTAAAGAAGGCCAACATCGCCCTATATTCCTGCAGGAAGGCTGTAGGGTCGCGGTGGGACCTCTCTCCTAAAATTGTCCATTGGATATATATAGCAGTGGTTCGTCCAATACTGTTATACGGCATTGTGGTATGGTGGACGGCAACTGACAAACTAACCATCACAAACCTGCTATCAAGCGTTCAGAGAACTGCCTGCCTGTACATAAGCGGAGCGTTAAGGACTACAGCGACTGAGTCTCTACAAGCCCTTCTCCATATACTGCCGATTAATGTTGTGGCGAGAGAAGTTGCAACCAAAGCGGCACTAAGATTAAACTGCCTATCAATGTGGAGGTACAAGAACTACGGTCACATGAGGATATCAAAGTGTAGTGCTATGGTAACTGACCGAGTGGACTATATATCAACGGTGCGCACCTTTGAGACGAACTACATCACTATGATACCAGCCAGGGATGAATGGGATGGCAGAATACCCGGAAAAAGGTTGGCTTCGGAGTACACTGTGAAGAACTTAATTTGGATATAGCTCACAGACTACCAGATACCTGCAGTGTCTATCAAGCCGAAATAATGGCAATATGGGAAGTCGCCAAGTGGCTGAGTCGGAACATAGTAACCAACACTGGCGTTGTCATTTACTCGGACAGCCAGGCTGCCATCAATTCTCTGGAGGCCACATCCCTAAATTCACAAATAGCCCTCGACTGCCGCAGATCTCTTAACGAGATGGCTGAGCAGTTTAATATACACCTCATATGGGTGCCTGGTTATAGGGATATCCCGGGGAACTGCAAAGCCGATGAACTTGCTAGGAAAGGGACGACTTTACAAATTCTCGAAGAATTTGCATATATTGGTGCCCACTATCCACGTGCAAGCTTTGGATAAGGCAAGAGGCAATCAGGCAGTCCAACGACAGATGGACACAAATCGGCACCTGTAGGGTAGCTAGACAAATCTGGCCAAGGTATGACCTGAGAAGGTCAAAATATCTCCTCGCACTACGATTATCTACGTTAGTATCAGTTCTGACGGGACACTGCCTGATCGGCGAACACGCCAGAAGATTGGGTATTAACTCCAATGACTTCTGCAGAAGCTGTAGAGATGAGGAAGAAGTGGAGAGCATTGAGCACTAGCTATGCGACTGTCCCGCTTTGAGTAAACGACGACTGGACCTACCGGGGTCGGCCTTTCTAGGCAGCCTAACAGATCTTGCCAGTACCAATATTCGTGCTATCGATACATTTGTATATCAAACAGGTTGGTGTCGATGAAGGGCATTTTAGCCCGTGGTACCACTAGGGACCTAAACTGGTCTATGTGAGCTGAGGAAATAAAAAAGAAAACGGCTGCCACCCTAACCTAAACCTAACCTAAACTTCATTAGATAGTTTTCTTTGGGGTTACGTAAAGTCACATGTCTACGCCAATAAACCAGAGACAATAGAACACCTTAAAATCAACATTTGACAAGATATTGGCGAAATACGGCCGCAATTCCTACGAAAAATGTGTGATAATTTGATTTATATATCAAATAAAACCAGTTTAATTTTATTATAGTGTATAGTGCTGTAATTTTGTTCATATATATATGGTGGATGTCTACGTGATTGGTCAAAAAATGGGCGGGATCAGACTAATGGGCGTGGCCTAGTTCATATAAGCCAAATATTGAAAATGATATATCTTGCACACTTTGTTAGCAAGAGCGCTTTGATTTTGTGTAAATGTATGAGGTGGCAGTCCAAAAATGGAGCCATTTGAGCCAAGTTTTAAAATTGAGATATCTTGAACAATTTGTCAGCGGCAGTATCAATCAATCTTCGTGATTGGTCAAATTATCAGCCTTTGGGACAAATGTATGCCATTGGATTGGATCAATGGCACAGGTTTTCATACTTAAGCTATATATCAATTGCGGGACTTACTTCGTCTAAGTTATTTCACGCTTTTGAAGTATAACTGCTTAATTCACATTATACACATACGAGTATATGATTTTACCATGTGTACAATAATACATTTTCTCTATTACAGGTACTACATATATATACGGTCAACACTGGGAATATGTTCCAGACTTTTGTTGTCTACTAATGCATTGCCCTAGGAAAGTCTTGCAGACAGAGGACTGGTAACCATTCAAACACCCACTAAAACCCTTTGGCTGTTTTCACTTTGTTTGGGTAAATCTTTTTTATGTTGGATTTGTATCTTTTAACTTATTTCCCTCTGTGGTCGACCGAGTCAGCAGCATGAACAGCGAATGGGTATAAAAAGCCATCTAGCCATTTTAGTGTAAGTTTTGTGTGTCATGTCGCACAGTGCTTTGTTCCGTTGTAATTTGCATATTTGAAGTAAACATTTTTAAATTCTGCATATGGACAAATCCTGGGTTGCGGGCGTTACATTCGTACGCATTTGGTTTTACTAATATTCATCCTGTTGGCGTTCTGAATGCAATATTTTAATATAACCTTCAGCAACAACAATTATTTCAGAGTTCTTTGAAATGACATTTAAATATTTGATGAATGCGATAGTCGCGGCAAAAGATCCCTTGCGAAGTTTAGTTTCTGCTAAGTTTCCATAGTAATCAGAAAAATCTAAATATATTAAAGCAAGAGGAATATTAAAGGATATTTAAATAGACTCATTTGAATAAAATACTTCATGGTTCACCCAAAAAATAGAAAGTCGTCTGTTGCGGACATAACGTTGCGGACGTTACACAACAATTTCAATACCTTAAAACGACAATATCCTGTGGAAGTTTTTATATAATGTTACAATTTATGTATATAATCTGCTGAACGTATCATTTCAATGGTGAGATCGTTAGAATGGACCTCAAAGTAATAATTTCATTACACACGTGGCATTTTCTTTACATTTTTTGGTATACAGTTTTTCGGATTTACCCATATTCAAATTATATTTTGTCCAACTATTAAGTTTATCTGTCAACCCCATTCAGAGATGATCCCACGGCTGCCGGTTCCTTGTACCGGATTGACCCGAAGCAGCAATTCTTCAGCCACCACCTCAGTACTATGTGTTTTATGTTCGTCCATTTTTTCGCCTTGGGAGAGGCACATCTCGGAGTGTCTTCTCCGTATTCTTCTGGTCCGTGACGGGAGCGAACAAAAGCCCGGACCACAACAATATTTCTGCTCCGTATGCGGGAACCTTATACGTGGCAACTCAACATCAGTAATGTGTACCCGATGTATGGAGTGGTTGCATCTCAGGGGTTGCTCTGGCATTAGGAAAGCCGGGGATTATAGCCGCATAGGGAGCTACGTTGGAGCCTGCTGTGCCTCCATACCTCTCAGTGTGCCTCCAGAATCGCAGTCGTCAGTGTCATCGGCCTCGTCGTCCCCGTCGTCTACGTCATCGACACCTTCGGTTTATGGGACACCGCCGCAATTTCCCATACAGCAACATGCACAGCAATCAACACCACAACTAACAACACACATTGCTGTACCAACCCCCGAACATGCATCCTTCATGCAATTTAATTGCAATGGTCTCCGCGGCAAAATCAACGAGATTGTAGATTTTATGAATCGGAAGAACATCAAGGTCGCTGCGATCCAGGAAACAAAGCTGAGCGACACATGCCGCTTGTACAGTTGTCAGGGTTACAATGTGCTACGTGGAGGTGGGGGACTGGCTTTCATATTACACCATTCTGTGCAATACAGACCTATCTCGCATGAGCTTGACTCTAGAGACCCATACATTGAATGTATGGGGGTAGCAGTTAAGTCCGGGACTGCCGAGATAGAGCTGTACAACGTATATATACTGCCAATTTGTAGCTGTTCTCCGCGTTATTTGCCGGACATCAGTCCGTTACTGCAGGACAATAATCGCGTGGTCCTAGGAGACTTTAATGCCCATCATGAGCTTTGGCATTCTCTCCTAGCTAATGACCATAGAGGCATATCTTTGGCTGAGCAGATAGATGGCTTGGATGGAATTAATGGTTAGATCAAATGAAGCAGTGCAACTTAAGTTCCGGTATTGGTAAATTGTGGGCAACGGTTAAGTCACTCTCGAATCCAGGCAAGAAAGACGACCGGACGGCAGTCACATTTGGTGCCACCACTGTGACTGACCCGAAGAGGTGCGCGCGTTATTTTAACCGACAATTTATAGAGCACCCCGTGAGTGACAGAGCGAAAAGGAGAGTAATGCGTCGTATCCATGCTCTCCGAGCTGAAGAAGTACCACCACGGTTTACAGTTGGAGAAGTTGCAGATGTCATCCGTATCGCTAAGTCATCCAAAGCGCTTGGCCCCGACGAAATTTCGATGCCAATGTTGAAGCAATTGGACATACCGGACTAGAGTCCTCAGTCTGTCCTTGACCACTCTGATAATACCCGAAGCCTGGAAAATGGGCAGAGTGGTCCTGCTACTGAAACCGGGCACGCCATATCCACACATGTGAGCCGCGGTCTTAACCAGAACAAGCCCGGTGACAGGACCGTCCTCGTGGCGCTAGACCTATCGAATGCCTTCGATACCGTCAGCCACGCAACGCTTTTTGAGGACATAGCCAACACGTCCCTCCCGAATAGTTTGAAACGTTGGACCGTCAATTACATGTGTGGACGCCAGCCGTATGTGGATTTCAGAAACAAGAAATCCAAACCCTATAGATTGAAACAGGGAGTTCCCCAAGTTCCACCTCTACCATTCTGCAATTCCACCCCCACCTGACGGCGTTGAAATCGTATCATATGCTGATGACTGTACGATTCTGGCCTTTAATCTATGACATATGTGGAAGGCTGAATATTTACCTCGCTGAGATTGCCAATTTCTTCGCTGCGAGGAACCTACCTACTGCACGGACAGCGCAAGTGAAGGAGCAACTCAATGTGATAGTCGATGGCACAAGAATTCCGACCACCAACTACCCTAAGGTTCTTGGTGTTACATTTGATAGCCTCTTTAGGTCTAACGCGCATGCCACAGCTATCTGCAATAATATGAGAAGTAGGAACATGGTCCTCAAGTCGCTAGCCGGCAGCACTTGGGGCACAGATAAAGAAACCTTGTTGACCTCTTACAAAGCGATAGGTCGGTCTGTGGTAAACTATGCAGCACCAGTGTGGTCACCGAATGTGAGCGAGACGCAGTAGAAGAATATACAGACCTGGCAAAATGCCGCCCCGAGAACTGCGACAGGGTGCCTCCTCATGTCTTCTGTGGACAACTTACATGAGGAGACGAAGATCATAAACGTGCGACGACACAATTTTTTGCTATCGAAGCAGTATCTGCTTGGTTGCTACCGTCCCAGCCATCCCAATCACAATCTAGTGGATAGGCGACCACCACCCAGGCAGATCAGGAAACACCTTCATGATCTAGAGCGCGAGGTCCAACGCTACAAGAGAGAACCTCTAGATCAAAGAGCTTTCAAGGCAGGTCTGGCTGACATACACTCTGACGCAGTCGCTGAAGCCGTGAATAATTACAGAGCCAATGTCGTACTAGGAGTCCACCTTCCATCAGTGGCCTCAGAGGAAGAGGAATTACCACGACAGACAAGAGTACTTTTGGCCCAATTAAGATCTGGCTGGTGTAGCCGCCTCAATTCATACTGGGCAAGGATTGATGGCACCACGTCGAACATATGTCCCGCCTGTAACCAGGGACCACACGACATACTACACCTCTTTAACTGCCCTGCCAAACCTACTCAACTTGTTCCCAGGTCTCTTTGGACCCAACCAGTGGAAGCAGCCATCTTCCTTGGCCTGTAAACCAATACAGCAGAACCCACTATACAAGGCGAATGAAAACAACTAATGGATAACAAACACATATACTGCTACAACAACAAGACATGATCCGTCCGTGACGTATATGTAAACAATATCGGAAACTTGACATTACAACAAAAAGAAAATAACGGACAAATCAGGAAAGTATGGCATTTTATATTTCCTTCCTTTTCCTTTTGGGTGATACCAAACTTATGATACAGCATTATTTTTCGAGGGAGATTTTCAGGGACAAGGAGATGAGCGAGGGTGTCGGGTGTTTTTTAAGAAATACATCTTGAAGTGTCCCCTTTGTTTCATTCATTGACAAATATGTGGAGTACACTGTTTTCATCGAGGATACATTTTTGTGCACACACAGTGTTATTATTTCACTAAACGTTAACCCTTTGTGGGGGACGTACTCGAAAGAGTGGACCAACGTGGTCCATCATATACAGGGTCTCCCATATTCGACGGACCCATCTGGCAACGCCATAAGAAAGGCCTATGTAAATCGACTCAGAAAGTGATTGTATGCCGATCGGTATAATAAACTATGGGTCTATTTGCTTTTTAAGCGTTACAAACAAATGCACAAAGTTATAATACCCTGTACCACAGTGTGTTGTCGGGTATAACAATAAAAATTAATAATTTAACCCAACTAAACCTTTTACTTTGATTTATTTATACTGAAGAATACACATTTTACAACCGATCCTGCAGATAACAAAATCAACCTAAGGAAAATTAAAGCTTATTTTATTGGTGAAAATCATTCGCAGGAAATATAAGCATCACAGTAGTGGTGCAGGGTCTGACCGGCCCTATTTCCAACCTTTCTTACTTGTGTTAATTTTCGGCTAGTCATAATATATATAAGTGCATATTTCTGTCATCGCTGACTGGTAACGAAACACTGTGGCTCAATATCCCGTGTCTGTCCTTTTGCCACTTCTGTGCACACGAGAGGAGAATGTATGGCCAACACAAGGATGTCGATGGCTGTCTGTGGCGGTGTACTCTTTCGTATGCACTCACAGAATAGGCGATTGTGAAGTGTCCGGGGGATAAGGCGATGACGATGACGAGTTTAATACATTTAGGTATGTCTGAGTGGATGTGTGTGTCATCAACGTTCAATGGGCCATATTCGATATATCTACAAACATACATATACATACTCGTACATTCTTATATCGAGTCGCTTATCCTTGAGTACTCGAGGTATATTCAAGTACTTCGACATACAACGAGAAGGCGAACGAGCAAAACAACACCAATAACATACACACACATAAGCAGATGAGATGAGATGAAGTACCGGCAACAGCTTCGGTGTATGGCGTTCGTTGTACCTTTTGACATTTACACGATGTTATTTCACATTTTGGTTTTGTGGGGGGCAAATGGGAGCCATGAATTGTGTGTGTGCCTCGGGGGAGGCGTTCGTTGAATGGTGACACAAGAAGGCTGACTGACACCCACCATGGGTGGTTTTTAACATTCATTTTTGGTGGTTTCCCAAATGGTGACAAACATACGACTACGAGAGTAGGACCAAGTACGCTCCGAGTGCGGTGTACATCACTACAATACACGTGTAAAGACAAGTGAAACGACATGCATGTAGGTACATGACCTCTGGCTGTTGTGTGTGTCCGTCTGCAAGTCTGTTCGTCTGTCTGTCAGACAATCTATGTAATCGCATAGAGTCACACAGCCAGTCAAACCTACATACATACCCATAAGGATGGACGTTCATCCATATCATCAAACTTCCATCCGCAGTTTATACATATTCATGTACGCACTTGCATTCACTCACTCATTCATTCATTCAACCCTCGCTAAGTACGTATATACATCGAACTATTCATTCATGCATTTATTCATCTATCACGGCCAACATTCGAACCAGCCATTCGTCGTCCGAATTTCCTTCCTCACAGGCAGACACGGGCATGTACAATGAAAAACGACCACACGTAAACGTTGCACATTTATTTCGCTGACACAGTGGGAGCATTGGGGAGTTATAACTGCAAAATTCATTTAAGAGAGTCACTTTTCATGTCGAATACTGTATTAAAGGGGCGCATTAAGATTCTACTGGAAAAAGTACTACTTAGGGTTGATTGATGATGGCAAGAAGTTAAATCAAGAGGATTACTTCTGTGGTTTTCTATCACATCTCAAAATAAAATCTTAACAAAGATACTCGTACATATATACATATTTTGGAAAACTTTAAAAATACCTACCTACCATACTCATATACGAATCGTTAGATTACGATTAGCTGAATTCATTTGTACTGATATACCAAAATCCGACATTTCTGTCATTATTCCATAAAACCATGGGTTTGTTTGAGCTATATTAAAACATGGACGGTTGAGAATCATTTTGCGAGATTTTAAGTAGAATTCGAATATCACATATTGATAATAGCGCCTACGAAAAATATAGAGCAATGCTTTTGAATGTTAAAACATAGAATTGTAGCAAAATTAGGGATCAATCCCAAGCAACGAAGTGGACCAGTAGGGTCATACACTCTAGAGCAGATGACTTTTTTCTATAGTCATGCACTCAATAGTCGACGATTAAACTACGCAACAAAAACATTTTTATTGTGTCCGAGACTTTTTTTGTATAGATTGAGGCAAACTATTTTATGAAACCAAAAAAAATTTTTTTCATTTTTTTTCTAGAATTCCAATTTTCATGGAAGGTTCCTTTAGTATTTGAACCATATTTTTTTGGATAACTCGATAAAGCCAACATACCACAACAATTAAGGGAAATTATGAGGGCTAAAAATGCTGAAAACAGTACATTCATGTAGAAATTGAAGTTTCGTAACTGTCGTTAAAACAATTAGAAAAAATCGATTTTTTTCAAAAACATCGTTTGTTGCTGGTACTTAAAAACAATAAAAAATATATAAAATTTCTTGAATAAAACTGTGCCTATTTGAAATATTTGAACTTTGTATGCACTGGTATTAAAGTTAAAAGCTGTTAACTTTTGGTACAAAGAGGTCCATTTGCGTGGGAGGTATCAAAAAGGGCGGGCCAGTAACGCCCATTTTTCTCTGGATTCTAGGTACTATAAAAGCATTACACTGTACACAATTTCAAGTATTTGTATGCACTGTTATTAAAGTTATAAGCTGGTAACTTCTGGTACAAAATGGTCCATTTGTGTGAGAGGTACCAAAAGGGGTGTGGCAACTTCGCCCATTTTTCTCGATGTAATAGTGACTAATAAACTAATACTATGTATATAATTTCGGAGGATTCAAATAAGTAGGATAGAAGTTATTAAGTAATCAATATTTCACTAAATGTTAACACTTTGTAGGGGAGGTACTAGAAGGAGTGGACCAATATGGCCCATCTTCGAACTTAACCGGATATAGAAGAAAATATTGTCACATACCAAATATGAAGTCAATCGGTTACTCCTTTCAAGAGTTATCGTGCGCACCAGCCAGCAGACAGACAGACGGACGGTCGGACATTGCTTATTCGACTTAAAATGACCCAAAACGGATATCCGCCGAACATACTTAGGGTCTTAGGTCACTCCTTCGATGTGTTACACTTTTGGTTCGTAGCAAATGATATATACCCTCCTCTCTAAGGTGAGGGGATAAAAATAGGGTCCCAATATTAAGGGTACTTTCCAAGAAAAATGGAATTTTAAAGAAAATTTTTTACAAAAAAATTTACCATAAATTTGTTTACATATTTTTTTCGTGTTTAGTACTCCATCCCAGCAAAATCTTGGTAAGTACCTGTTATTATTCCCTGCATTACCAAATAATGACATCTCATTATTCGCTGAATTACTTTCGGCTTATTAATAATGACTTACCAATAATAACAGAAATAAGTGATTTTTTTATCAAAATAATTGGCTATATGTGGGTTATTGTAGAAGATTTATTTATTTTCAACAAGTATCCAAAAACACGTGCAAATTGTATGAAAATACCAAAAATATTTACGTATATCGTATGATGTTAGACCATTGAAGAATTTTTCACATGGTGCTTTGGGTTCAGAAATTCGAAATATGCGCGACAATATGTATGCACCAAATTACTTTAAATGGCCATCTCTACATATCTACCATATCTACTACGTATTTTGTAACTTATTGGTAATGCATTATTCAAGTACATAAAATCGTGAAAACATAAGCACATATTTATGAGGTATGCCTATGCTACAAATAAGTGCTTATTATGCTACTTTATTGTATGTTTTTGGGAAGTACTTCCCTCCAATGACATCCCCATGTTAAAATAATGAGAAAAGTGGCTAAATAATAAGTACTTACCATTAGCGAACTTTGCTTATTCGTCGGATTATTTGGTAATGAGAAATTTCGCTGGGATGTTACACAAGAAAAAGTAATGCGCCGCCCTTCAAATAAATTGTTGCATACTGTTATTTCTATAGTGGAAGACTATTAGAGTCATCCACACGTTAGTAGATGACCATTAGGGTCATCCACTCTAGAGGAGATGACCAGGAGAGTCATCCACTCTAGAAAAGATTACCATTAATGTCATCCACTCTAGAGACGATAACCAATAGAGTCATCCACTCTGGAAAGATAACCAGCAGGGTCCTTCAATCTAGAGATGATGACCAGTAGGGTCATCCACTCATGAGATGATGACCAGTAGACCATCCACTCAAGTGATGGCCAGTAGGGTCATCCATTCAAGTGGTGATGACCAATAGGGTCATCCACTCAATAGGTGATGACCAGTAGGATCATCCACTCAAGATGTGATGACCATGATTATCCACTCTAGATATGATGACCATTAGGGTTACACACTCTACAGAAGATGACCGCCAGGGTCATCTACTCAAGAGGTGATGACCATTAGAGATAATGTTCAGCACGGTCATACACTCTGGCGCAGATGACTATTTTGTATAGTTATCCAATCTATAGTCGAAGGCTGTTAGTGTCATCCGCTCTATAGTCGAAGACCAGTAGGCTCATCCACTCAAGAAGATTACCAGTAGGTTCATACATTCTAGAAAAGATGACCAGTAGAGTCATCCACTCTGCATAATATTGCCATTAGTGTCATCCACTCTGAAGATGACAAATAGAGTCTTCCACTATAGAATAGATAACCATTAGTGCCATCTATTCTAGAGAAGATTACCAATAAAATCGTCCACTGTAGGATAGATTACCATTAGTGTCATCCATTCTAGAGAAGATAATCAATAGTCTTCTTTTCTGTAGAATGACCAGTAGGTTTATATTGTAGATTAAAATATAGTAATAACGAAAATATCGTGGACATTATAAAAAGTCTTACAAATGCTCATATTGAAAGGAAATTTTATTACAGCTCTAAATTTCCGCGATATTTTTTACAAATCAATGTAATTAAGATGGCCAGAAGGATCGTCTGACCTATTGTAGTCTACCAGTATGATCATTTGTGTACAAAATATAGGGGTTTCTAATAGGGACATAACAATTTCGTATCTTTATGCCAAGGCACCTTCAAACATTTTTAATGACCTTTCAGTGTCAAAACGTTAGTCGAAGTTAACATTTTCATCACGGTACAGTTTACTTACGTGCAACGTTTGGAAATCATTTAAAATAACTTCTGAGTCGGTGGCGCCGCACTACTTACTATTTGTTTTTCTGACTCCAAATTATCTCAATTACCTTAGACTAGGGCTTCTCACAAAGGTCTGCATTACGGCCCACTTCCAAGATCTTGAAGTCTTCATGCACCCTCAGATAACCAAAAATTTTAAAAATTAAACGCAATGCCGATATGAAATAGAATGTCTAAATTGTTGAATAATATTTTTCGAATACATTTAATTTGCTTCCAGACTTTGAATTCCAAAAAATGTAATATGCATAATGTTATCAAGACGTCACCGCCGCCAGTGTGCCGCGAACCACAATTTCCGAAAGATAAAAAATATTCAGTTTATGGTGACATTCAACATTTCTAAGTGTTGCAAACGGAGTGACAATATTTCTATATATTCCCCATCCAACGTACATCGCCCACTGTATGTACTCGTTCATACATTTGAAGATGTCCAAGCTTATATTTAGAGCATTTCGACTTAGATACGACATTGATGATGTACGTCGTTAAAGTCATTGTCGTGATATTCTATACCGTTCTGCACGTGTGTTTATTAGACGAGGTCGCATTAAAATGAAACAAAAAAATGTCCATGATGTTGCGCCCGAAACTAAAAACAAGAAAAAGTATCTTAAAGAAAACTATAATGAACAATTTACAATGAACTGAAAGAAACATAGTTTATAGTTATTTTTAATATTTTAAATTATTTTAACAAAAATAATTATAAATTTAAAAATAGCACATTATTATATCGCGACCCACTTAAATGTATGTACTCGTACTTGCATACGGTGTTAGTTTCATTACGTATACGACGTGATGGAATTACGCTGATGACTCTCATCTCTTTGTGTTGTTGCTGTGGTTCTTCCCCGACTCTCAGGTCGATTTGGTTTCAGTCGGTAGCCGCTGCTTACCGGGGTATGACCATTGGGTGGGTGATATGGAAGCTGATGCTTTCCCTGACGCTTTCGATGTTATATGCTTGATTTATAACGGTCGCTGTTAGTTCTTTATATGAGTCCTTCTGTACTTACATCCATCCGTTTCCTTGCAGATACATGGGAAGTTCGTTCGTTCTTATGTAGTAGCTGTTGGGAGAGGGCAGCAGTTCAAGCTATGCTGATTTCGTTTACTGATAGATAGGCGAGAATCTTGTTTGGTATTTTTGTATTTTGGCGATGTGAGTATTGCTGTTCATGTGATAGTGAATATCTCTGTGTGAGTAGGAAAAATTCTGTAATTAGTCCTAATTGAAAATGGTTTGGCTTTAAGATTGAAACGCTCAAACTCTGTATCTCATATAACATTTTGTTGAGTAATTTACTTCCCCGCCTGGTTTCAATGGTAGCCCTCGCTTACTTTGCGATCTATAATGTGATGAGAGGTATGCTACGTTTACATTTATGTTTGGAGTATTTACAAACAGTGGAACAATGATAAATTTTTAATAGGGCATCTTAGTTAAGAAAACAAGATACATACTCGTATATTGTGGATCTTATTCTGTTGGTTGAAGGAAGCAATGAGACAACTATTGTTTCAGACTTAGATAGCCTGATAGGAATCATCACTTCGATAAAGAGCCTGATCGAATGGCTATAGAGAAAGTTTTTCCCTGAATTCTGCAATGGATCGACTAGCAGGGAAGAGTTGATGTTCAAAGACTAGTATTTGACGAGTCAATGATAACTGAATAAGGCTAATATAAAAGAAAAAACATAAAAGACCCGGATGAGATGTCAAATTCTCAAATGTGGCTCATCAGGACGGGGAATGATTACGAAGCATTCAAAGGATCACAGTAAGGTGACGTCTGTCACGACCCCCTCTCGAAAGATTCAACATGTTTGATACTCAATATTGTAAATAATAGTTATATCGGACTTCCTATATCCAGACATCTCTTACTCAATGCGGAAAAGGAATAAAGCAGTTGTACAATAGTAAATTGTAAGGGCCGATGTTGAATGTGAACCACACCTAAACGTCGTTTTATTCTGCACTTCATTTGACATTTCTCAATTTCAGACTAACTCAATTTGTGTACCTTTCACAATCGAGCAACGCGTTAAAGTTTTTTAAGCCTTTTACGAAAATGGGCGTTCAAATCAAAATGCATTTCGTGCACTTCGTGATGTTTTTTTTTATCAGCATAATCGACAATCGGGAGAATTGTGCGCAAATTTCAGCAAAACGGGTCTGTAGGAGATGTGAAAAAATCTGTGCATGCTCGCCCAGTTCGTTTGGTGCGGTTCGTTTGGTCTGGCGACGTCATCGGGACATACTTCTTCGAAATTAGGCCGGTCAGGCAGTTACTGTGAATGGTGTTCGCTAACGTGAGATGATAAAGACCTTTTTATGGCCCGAATTGGAAGATATGGATGTGGACAATATGTGGTTTCAACAGGACGGTGCCACTTGCCACACAGCTAACAAAACAATGGCTCTTTTGCGTAACAAATTCAATGGCCGTGCTATCTCACGATGTCAATTGGCCGCCAAGATCATGTGATTTGACACCGTTGGACTTCTTTCTTTGGGGTTATTTGAAAGAAAAGGTGTACGTCGATAAGCCAGCAACAATTCTATGCCGTTGGCACATTAACGGCATAGAACCTCAATTATGCCCCAGCGTCATCGAAAATTTGGACCATCGGATGGAGGTGTGCCGCCGAGGTCGCGGCGGCCATTTGGCCGATATTTTGTTCCATACATTATTGAACCATGCCAATATTATCATCAATCAATTAAAAGAAATGACAATAATTTCCTAAATAATTTGTGAACTACTACTACCACTGCCTCGACGTGCACCTAACGCTTTCCTACAGGAATATAAGCCGTCTAACCTTTATGCTCGTATTTGTCAGAAAGAAGAAGTATTTGTCAGTCCCTAAACTGGCACACAACAAATTTGGGGAAACATTTCTTTATTTCTCTACAAAATCTTATTTTAACTCGATACTCTTTTCACAGTTATTTTCAATAGCTTCGATGCCCTGTTTATAGGGAGAACTATCTATCTAGACTTTGATATCCTCATGTGACCGTAGTTCTTGTACCTCCACATTGATCGGCAGTTTAATCTTAGTGCCGCTTTGGTTGCAACTTCTCTCGCCACAACATTAATCGGCAGTATATGGAGAAGGGCTTGTAGAGACTCAGTCGCTGTAGTCCTGAACGCTCCGCTTATGCACAGGCAGGCAGTTATCTGAACCCTTGATAGGACGTTTGTGATGGTTAGTTTGTCAGTTCCCGTCCACCATACCACGATGCCGTATAACAGTATTGGACGAACCACTGCTATATATCCAATGGATAATTATAGGAGAAGTCCAACATCGTCCTGTAGGAAGGACGACGTTCTAGTACGTTAAGTCTGAATGACAGTTTCCTATCCAAAATTTTGCACTTTCAGAAAAGACTAGATATGCTCCATTTATCCGAGGAGGAGGGACATTATTCATCCTAGTAAAGAAAACCAATTCTGTCTTGTTTGGGTTAACACCCAAACGGCTGCTTCTGGCCCATCCAGCCAACTTGTTCAGAGCCACCTGTAGAATATCTCGGAGGATGTATTCGAATATGCCACTCACTGCGATTGCCAGGTCGTCCGCATACGACCTTGCAGCCACAACGTTCTAGATCTAGCAGGATTTCATTCACCGCTAGATTCCAAATTAGAGGAGACAGTACTCCTCCTTGTGGGGTCCCCCGGTTTACAAACCTTGTTAGAGTTGTGGACCCTAGACATGCTGTTATGCGTCTTCTGTTGACTAGTCTTTGAATTAGTCTAATCAAGCTAGAGTTCACCTTTAGATGTGACAATGCCGCGATTACCGCATCTGGGTGAATGTTGTTAAAAGCCCCTTCTATGTCAAGAAACGCCAACATGGTGAATTCTTTGAAATGTAGGGACGATTCGATAGTGCTCACAAGTTCGAGCAGGGCTGATTCTGTAGACTTCCCCTTATGGTAAGCATGTTGGTTCTCCGACAGGAGTTTTGTATCCAGGTTGTGCCTAATGAAATAATCTAAAAGTCTTTCCAGACTTTTCAATAGGAAAGACGATAGGCTAATTGGTCTGAAGTCTTTTGGCCTAGTGTGTGATATCTTCCCCGCTTTAGGTATGAATACCACTTTGGTATCCCTCCATCGATTCGGGATGTATGAAAGCCTAATACGGCCTACATAAATTTTCTGCAGCCAATGGATAATGTACTTTAACATTTTCTGCATTTCTGCTGGAGTTATGCCGTCTGGTCCAGGTGACTTGAAGGCCTCAAAGCTGTTTATTGCCCAGCTTATTCTAGATCTCTCAGTCAACAAGCTAGCGACGCTCGCAGTCCACTCGCACTCTTGTTGGCCATGTTGATCCTCGGGCTCTGTTGATGAGTTCCCCGTTGCTTGTTGCAGGTCTTTTTCCTTGCCGTTAGCTCAGAAGTCCACGCTTCTGCGCTTTTTCGGCGAGTTTGAACTCTAGTACATTCCACCCAATAATTTTTTCTGTTTTTTTCTGGCCGGTTACTCCTTTCGAGAGTTATCGTTACGTCTAGTACTTCTTGTCTGTCTTTAATTGTAAAGGTCGGTTTATTGCCAATGATACAAATAGTTACGTTTGTAGTTAGAATAAAGTCAAGAAGCGAATCACCCCTACTACCCCAGATAGTATGATGAGCGTTCGTGTCTGCGCCAATAATCAGCTCTAGCTCGTCAGACGATGCTTCTTCTACTACTTTCCTGAAGAGAGCTGTCGGTGTTGCAGCTTCATAAGGAAAGTAACTGGAGACCATATATGCGATTACCATTTTCCAGACTAGCAGCTGTTTGGTCTTTACCACTTAAATTAGTCAGGAGAAAAATACTTTTTTCTCCTGACTAATCTTTTCTGGCCGAAATGCAGGTTCTTGGAGTGCCTTCACAGTTGGCCACAACCAGTTTAAAGTTTGGTGTCTTGATACCTGGATCAGGACGATGTCTACTGCACCTGTGGACAATAGAGCCGCTGAGGCTGCTTTAGCGCTACGGAGGTTAATCTGTAGAATACTTACCTTCATTGGTAATCGACAGATTAACATCCACCCCGACAAGGGTGTTGTCGAACTCTTCGTCCGTATCATAGGGGAGCATTTCCCCGCCAGATGTGTCAAAGAGTCCGGAGATTTCTCTCAGCCCCTCAGTATCCGAAGTAGTGTTTTCATCCTCCTTGAGGATGGATCCATCCTCACTACTTCTGTCATAACAGCCATCACTAGACTCTCCTTCGCCAGTTCATTGAAGGGCTTGGTGAGTGTCCTGTTGATGGTGACATTAGGGCCTCTTGCCTTTTTCGAAGGCAGGGGTTCATCAGGTGAGCTGATTCTTTTGACTTTATTAGCCGTTAACACAGCTGAATTTGTGGCTCTTTCAGCCGGCTGATTGGCCTTAGAAGCATCTATGACGCCTTTAGCCCAGGTAAGTGACTCTGAGCGCTATCCGGTGCTCATTGTGCACATGTTTTCCCCTCACCGTACCACCTGTTGTGAGTACTGGGGGAAATTTTCACAATGTATGGTGTGGTCGGCTTTGGCCAAGACCAACGAACGGACAGTAGGACGATTGGGGCACCCCGCTCCATCGGAACGCGAAGGCATCCCCGTCAACGAATTTATTATTTTTTTTGCCTGTATTACCCTGTAATAGGTACTACGATGTAGGCCTTCCAGACTTTGTACAGTTTTTTTTGCGATTGCGTAATAGGTGCTGCTTAATAGATTTTAACTATCCGCTCTGTGCTAAACACGTCCGTTCACTACGACTGATCAGCAACGACTCCTACTAATGGGCATGGTTTTCTAAAAGCCCTTTTCAATTGGTCCTCTAGTACGTTAACCGAACTATCTAAGTTCGCAGAGCTCACCAAGGATCCCTCAAAGAATACCGATTTGCTCAATGTACTTCTAAATTTATTCCATTCCGCCCTTCTTGGGTTTCTAAAGCAGACCTTATCACATTTTTTGAAGTTTCTAAAACCTAATTCAATATACCTATGATCAGCGAAGCTAAATTCTCGGGAAATTTTCCAATCGTCCACGATATAATTATAACCAGAACTTATTGTCAAGTCTAGAACTTCTTTCCTATTTCTAGTCTCAAACGTTGGTCGGAACCCATTTGTGCCCAAGACAGTCATCGGCTAATGCGCCAGGCAGCAAAAAATCATCTGGGTATAGGAGTTTCTTTCTTTATACTGTCGGGGGATATCCATGCTACTTTATAAATATTCATATTGCGTCGCTCTGCCGATACCGGCCCTTGCCCTTTCTCACTGGTGGTTGTCCGATCCCAGATGTGCGTTGAAATCGTCCTTCGTGGGGATATCCACGGGAAACCGTGTAAGGTGACCACATGGTTGCAGTATTCCTCCTTTGTGGAAATTTCTGCCGTTTCTGTTGGGGCGTGGCATTGAATGAGAGTCAGGTTCCTGGCCCGTGTTCTGAAGTGGGCTGTTATTATTCCATCAGAGCACAGTGTCCACTCCATGAGTGCGTTTTTCGAGGCTCTGGATAGTAATATTTCCACAACATTTATCCTCGGTTGTCCAGCTGGTCTTCCAGAGTAAAATATAATATTATTGCAACTTGTAGGTAGTTCATCGCGTCCAGAGAACCTTAGAGTCGGATTTATCTCATAAACTTATTGTAGATCTATACTAGTCTTCATATTCCGAATCGCGTCCATATCTTGAATGTAAAGGTCGTCGTTGGGATGGTAGTCATTTCAATGATATTTGATATGGTTTCGTTAATTGGATTTATTTAAGATGTGTAGCTGATTGGACTTCAGCTTCCGATCCTGCAGCTGGGGCTTCCAGCATCGCTTCCAGGCTGGCCGTGTTCGGTGGATTTAATTACTGCATATTTATGGTTATTCTGCCCATGTTCGGTCAACAGAGGCTCGTTTGTCCAAGCAGGATGTGCCACGTGCAGGAGAGGATAGAATAGACTATGTGTTAACGATGTTGCACTATCACATTAGCATATCCCTAAAATATGATGACAGTATGAAACCAGTCGAGCGTGATCGGTAAAAACAAAAATGAAAAAAGGTCTAAATGTCTCACCTTATTTATTATCTGAATTTTAGACAATAAAATTGTGAAATATAGATTAACATTTTTGAAAATTTACCTAGCAGTAGTTAGAGTGAATCCTCTATTCGTTAGTAACCCACCAACCAAACTCCTCACACGTTACTCATTACTATGCGTTCAATGTTCCTTCTCTGGCGTGGTACTGCCAACATTCACGAATACCAATTGTCCTTGCACCACTCCTCATCCATACCAGGCCTAATTGGAGGGTCGAAGCATTCTCAGCCATTACCCATGAAATGGTGCAGTAAAACATGTGGTCGCTCGAAAGCGGCCATAATTACAACGTCCTCGTCAACTCCTCCGTTAGCTTAATCTAGGATTTGCCAATTCCTCAGATGCACAACACGCACAACGACCTCGTGCCCCAGCTTGCTTCCTCCCTGCTCTTCTGACCACACGATGGCGTAGAAGTGAGTGCGAAATGGCAAGAAGAACTTTTAACATCAAATAACATTAAGTCGGTTAATTGTTAATTTATTTTAATCGTTTGAAATGCGCCTTAATAACATTCGAGCAGTTCTGTGAGTGGAGGAGGCGGAGGGGAGAATGAAGAGCATGACTGACTGACTGTTCTCTCCGAGCCGTCTTAAGTGCCGTCGAAGGGACTTGGCAGGCAGAGGTCATTCATTGTTTGTGTTAAGGACCACCCTCAGTGTAAAGGCGAATACAAAAGTGTTCACATTTAATTCCCGGGATTTACTGCCATTCGTTCAATTCAATTTATTATATATGGGCCACAATGTCCTCCACCACCGGCTCCATTGGCTGTTCGGTACATTCGCCGACGCCGTTCCGCACGCTGCACAGCCGTTTATCATCGCATTATTTTGTGGGGCATTTGTATGTTAATTACTTTACCACCGGATCGTTTACGGCTATTGTTCTTTAGTTTGATTCTTTTTTTCTATTTGAGTTGCCAATGTCATTTCAACTACTATGTGTTTACCGCTTTTGGTTGAAACAGATTTAATTTGAATTTTGTTTAAATAAATTTAATAATGACAATAATGTTTGCAAGTAGTACATAGTAGTAGTAGTAGTAGCCCATAACCAATATATACAAATTAAATGTTTCCAAACAAATAAACAAATAGTGGCGTATATTCTTGATGTTGTTGGTTATTTGATTGACCACTGGACTAATATGGATAGCAGGCATATGATCGATAGCTGAATTAATGAATATTGTGGGAAATTATGAAATGGCGGAAAGACAAACAAGCGGGCAGATAACACTATGCATCAAATTTGTGATTTGACCAAAATGAAAAAAAATTATGAATACAGCGTAAAATTTCAGAAATATAAATATGTTTTGGGTTCATTCGATACCTTCATTAAAAAGTATGTTAAGATTGTAACATGTTTTAGGGGACATTGAAATTTAAACTTTAAAATTTGGTCATATAGTCGACTCCGCCCGACTTTAGCCTTTCCTTACTGATATATTAAATGAAAAACTTCATAAACTAAATTCTAAAGAAATCAATAATAATATGTATGAAGAATTTTTTATAAGATTACAATAACTTTTAATATTTACTGCTGTAAGAATATCATTAATAGGACAAAGTCCACAAGATCTCAATAAATGTCTGGGAAAACTACAAGGAAGAAATTAGAAGTAGAAAATATTGTTAAGAAATTCTCAAAATAAGATTTGGTAGATTTCTGTAGTGGCGTAGAAAGTTCATACGAAGGGTCAAGGCTACTGAACACCTTGTACTATTGGCTGCATCATGAGATATGATGTTTCTTGTACTACGTTTATTGTGAACTCGCGGGGACTGCTTCTGGAGAGATTTCCCGCAGAAATCTGAAGAGGAATTGAATACTTCAGTTGGAAATTCCTTTGAAGTGCAGCCATCAAAGGTCGTCAGCGAGATTTTAACAGACTTAATCCGCCAGGAACAGACAACGTCTTGCCGTCGGAGCTAAGGGCAGTGTCAGGTTCCCTTACTCTAGACGCTCTATTTTAGAAAATACCAAGGTACCACAGAAGCAAAGGATTTTCTGTCGATTAGTCTATCTTCATTCTTACTTGAAGCTTTGGAGAGATTAATCGATAGTTATATCAAGAACATGTCTGCAGCAAGGGCGAATCCATTAAAGCACCCTGCATGATATATTCAGATTACACAGAACAACACATATAAAATATAATGGGGTTCTGGCAATGGATTCATCCCTTCTGTCTTGTTCGTGCAGCATATCGGTATATAAAACTATATGTTCTTTACTTCTGAGCTCTAGGGTAAGTTCAGCAACATTCTAGGAAATATTAAGGCCAATACTGTTGTGGAACATATTAACCCTCTAGCTCTCGCACATAACGGTCACTTTTAGCGTTAAAAACAGTCCTAAAAATTAGGCGAGCGGTGATGAAATGTTTTACAAAAATGTTGGCAAAACAATTTTAACATATGTGTCAGAAGACACCAAAGCCCAAAACAGAACGCAAACACCAAAACACTGCCAAATTCCACTCAAAAACCTCTTTGGCTTTTCGTGCAGCAATGTTAGTCATACGACCTAGTGATCAAAGCAAAAACGATACCAGTCCAAATCGGACGAAACATAGTATATATGGGAGCTATAACTAAATCTGAACTGATTTTCTTCCAAATCAGCAATTTGGTCCATAGACCAATAAACTCGACCATGGTAAATTTCAAGAAAAAATATTTAAAATACAGCTTCTAAAGGTCCAAATTGGAAGAAACATATATGTATATGGGAGCTATATCTAAATATGAACCGATTTCAACGAATTTCAATAGGGTTCTTTTTTGAGGGGCAAAATTTTAGTACGATCGGAATGAAATGGACATGTACTCAACGAACAACATAAGATTGTCAGATTCAATCGACTCAGCTAGTGTTTCTGAGTCAATTGGTATACTTTAAGGTTGGTCTAGCTGTAGTATTTCTAGGTGTTACAAACATCTGCCATGAAACAAAATTATAATATCCTGTACCACAGTGTGGTGTAGGTTACACATAATTAAATTAAGTTAATGCAGGTCTAAATTTTCCGTAATTTATCTCAACCAAATCGGACAAGTCATTTTCGAGTTATGATAAAGTATGCTCAAAAAATTATCTATAAACTGGCAATTTCTCAAAAACTCTTAAGCACTACGCAGTAAAATCTTGGTAAGTACATGTCATTACCACTTGCATTACCTGTTAATGACATCTCATTACCCCTCAACGAATAATGACATACTTGATGGCGTAATTATTATTAAGCGATCTGCCTATGAATCGCGGGGTAGGCTAGTGGTTATGATGCTAAACTAAGAAACCAGGAGGTCGCGAGTTCAATCCCACATTTCGGCATTTGACGACAGCAATCGATAATTACTCTGTTCCCAGTGTTCCCAAATCATCCGAGGCAAAAATCACTACGAAACAACTGTGTAGAAACCACCACAAAATCACTACCAACCAAGTATAAAAACGCCAAAAATCGTTGTGAGAAAATAACAAAATCTCAAAAAAAACGCTAACACTGACAAAAATGTTAACCTTAAATTACACCAACAAAATATTTTTGAATTCCATTAATTTTTTAAACATTTAGATAATGTTTCTAACATTTTTCTATGAAAACATATATAAGAGCTTATATTTATAACATAAACGTAACAGTTTTTTTTCGTTCTCCATTCTTAGGATTAAATTATTAATAAATGACTTGTTCTTTGCCAAATAAAATAGTATAATTTTCCTCTATCTCTTCTGGCTTTAATATTGATTGTGTATAAAATTTTGATTTCTAAATGTTTCATTGGCATTTATTTTTAAACATAAATTATTGAGCAGCAAACCTTTTTAAACTTTAACACATATCTTATTTGTATTAAAGAATTTACTGTATTTAAAGACAATCGGTTCCTAAGTCCTGCATCACGCGAGCAAATTTTTCGAAGCAAGTGTCAAAATCTCTCTTGCTTGGATTCAGGACTTACGTTGTTCTTAAAGAAATTCATAACGCTCAGTTGTGAGTTACGGGCACAAATCAGATAAGAACATATGGAGATACATAAATGAAAGCGACATCGTTTTTACATTCTATGTGCTTTAAAAGAGTGCGACGATACGTTGCGTTAAATACATGAATTTTTCTAATGTCGCCGTCATTTTGCATTCTTCGCCGATGTATGAAAAAAATCACTAAAAGCGCTACAAAAAATTGTTAAAAACTCACTACTTTTACAAAACAGTGGTATTTGGAGATCTAAAATCACCACAAGTAGCGGAAAAATCACCAAGTTGGCATCGCTGTCTGTCCCCAAGTTTACACTCTTTCCAGTGTTACGCTCTATTTTAAGCTCTTTCCAATTTCACTCTCTTCTACTTTCTCAACTCATTTCACCACTGATAGTGGTGAACAAGCAATAGCAACTCGGAAATATCCTCTATCACCAAACAAACATACTCATAAAAGTATTACTTGCGTCCACGCTTACTTTTGAATAATTGTAAGCGTTGGGGTAAGTGGTTATTTTGCAGCTTCGTGTATGTTTAAGTGGAAGTACTTTACACAAATAACATGTATGTGTAAAAATAATTCGAAGGGAGGCCAAATTATAAGCAGTTACTAGTTTTGAATTTGGCTTACCCGTCAGGTACATGGTATTGGGAAATTTTCCTGGGTAGGTGCTGTTTTTTCAAACCTACTAGTTTCAAATATTTTTTCTCTTAGTTTATACCTACAATTACGCTGAGAGCCGTAAAACAAAATTCCATCGGTTAACTATATAAACAAGTTGGAAAAATTACACTTTCTCAGAAAAAATGCTCAAAATAAAGTTTCAGCCAAATATTCACGAAACGATAAAATCCGAATTGGAGCTAAACCAAAAAAAAAACCAAATGGCATTTTGTTACATTCGATAAGCACTTTCAGAAACTGAAGTCAAACGGAAACCACTGTGTTGCGCTGTGTAATTCTGTAAATGAATAATTTTTTAATCAAAAGTATCTGACTCTTATAGCTGATGATCGCATCGCTGGACATGGGAGATTTGTAAAATTCCAACAAAGTTCTATGGAACTAAAGTTATGTATACGTGTATATTGCAAAAATACTTCCTGATCAATGTATTGTTTACCAGAGAGACATCTTCGCAGATCTCTTAAAGAGATTGCTGAACTGTTCAACAAGCACCTGATTTAGCTGCAGGACCACATGGGAACTATATACAAAGCAGATACATACTACAGGGAAATTGGAACATATTGACATATCTCTGCGGTATGAAAGTTAACAGTTGGTTTCTAGTCAGGAACTGCATACTTTCTATGCTGATGTATCCGAACACACAACTTTTCGCACTTGCGGATAGGAAGAGGAGGTGGATTCACTACAGCCCCTTATATGTCTGTGTCCCGCTCTATATAGAAGGCTGCAGCCTATCATAGGCTCTTTCATGTTAAAATCTATCAATTCTGTATGTATGTTTATATTATGTTGTTCGCAAGGTACAGGTCGGAATTACACTCCGATCTTGATGAAAATTGAACCAAAGCTGTTTTTCACATCAAGGAAAAATAGGCTGATATTTGTCATTATGAGTTTAGAATAAGATATAGCCGTCATATCTGCTAGAGAAGCTGGATTCTAAATACGATAATTATGGAAGAAAAAGTTTCATAGCACACACGAATTTGAAAAAAAAACAGGTAAGAGTTTTTTTAAATTAAAGTTTAAAAAAATTATAAATTTTTTTAGAAAAATTCCACAAATGACATAAACTCTAAAAATTGGTTCAGCCGTTCAAGAGCAATTAAGAATTTTGGAAAACTCAATTTTTTTATAACTTTTGAAATTTCAAATTCCCATAAAATATTGGTAGAAAAACAATCTTAAAAAAGTAAATGATAGCGATATCTTATTTTAACATTTATCAAAATTTGTATAAACTTTTTAGTCAAAAATAAAATGCATACTCCCAGGAAAATAATTGGTTGGAATTAGATTGTAAAAATTAAAAAATAGTACAAGCAACAAAAGGTATATTGCCTACACCGTCTGTCGGTTGTATTTATATATAATTAGTTGAAACAACAATAATAACATGGATACGATCAAATGAAATTGCTTACAACTAAATCGATGGTTGTATCAATCGAATTAAGATTGTTTTTTTCATTGACACTCGGTTAGTTGTGTTGAGTTGTTAGTTGTAATTAGTTGAAACAACAATAATAACATGGATACGATCAAATGAAATTGCTTACAACTAAATCGATGGTTGTATCAATCGAATTAAGATTGTTTTTTTCATTGACACTCGGTTAGTTGTGGTAACCAATTTTAAATTTTCATTATAGTACCATTTGATCGATTTTTGGTTGTGACAACCAATGTTTTATTCTTGACAAGAGAAATTGTATCAGTAGACCACAGAAAAAATATTAATAAATAATCGTTTGTTGGTTATCCCAATCATTTCCCAAATCTAGAATAATTAAATGTATTTTGGGAAATACAACCGAAAGATTGGTTGCTGTTCTTTTGCTGATACATGACAAACAAAAAATAAAATTACTCGACATAAACAAATCTTCAACATTTTGTTCAAGAACGGTATAGGTAATCAAAAATAATCTCGTGTGGATAATAATGTGTGGAATGCAAAATATATATTGTGCAAAATGTTTTACATAAATAAAAAATAAAAGCAACAATCATGAAATTGAAAGCGCAGGGTTAAGCGATATTTGCATAAAAGGTTTGGTGTTTTTTTTCGTGTACTAAAATGTGTGTCAAATATTTCCACATCTCATAATACAGGGTGGCTGATATGTAATGCAATAAAGTAAAGCGCTATATTTTTTTTATTTTTTTTTTAATTTTATTGTTCAAAAGCAAAAAATGTCGGAAATAACATAACATTTTAGAAACAGTTTAGATTTGTTCCAATTGGCCACCTTTGGCACGAATTATGGCCTTCAAACGGCCGACAAAGCCATCACACGCTGCACGAAAGTGGCTCTGCGGTATTTTGGCCCATTCTCGGCGAAGCACCGTCTTGAGATGATCGATACTTTGGTATTTTTTAGTGCGAACCTTACTCTCTAAAATGCCCCAGGCGCAAAAGTCCAACGGATTGAGATCCGGAGATCTTGGTGGCCATTGTGCGGTAGAAATGAAGCGAGGAAACTCCTTTTTAAGCCATTCTTGGTTGAAATGTTTGTCTGCCCAGGGCTTCAATACTGTCTTTAGGACATTTTCCCGATAACATTCGGCATTTATTTTGACCCCATGGTCGATGAATAAGAGCGGGGAGCGACCATCGGCCGTTACGACGGCCCACACCATTACCATCGACGGCGCTTGAGTTCTGGTGGGCAATCAAAGGTGTAAATTTTCAGCTGACCTCTTTGGCAAGTAAACCCGATCATTTTGTTTGTTCACAAACTGCTCAATTTGGAATGGCTTCTCATCGGAGAAAACCAAATTCGGTAACTGGCCACTTTCGTGCAAGCGAAGCAACTCCTTTCCAGTCTAAGTTATTTTTGGGCATCGGCGAGCTCTTGCACTTTTTGGAACTTCAATGGCTTTAGTCCAAGCTCATTTTTATACCCTACACCACACTGTGGTACAGGGTATTATAAGTTTGTTTCACGGCAGATGTTTGTAACACCGTCCGTCCGTCCGTCCGTCCGTCCGTCCGTCCGTCTGTCCATGTAAAGTTGTTCGTCGACTACAGGTCGCAATTTCACTCCGATCGTTCTGAAATTTTGCAGTTTAGAGTATTTCGCGGCTGTTAAGATCGCTATTGAATTTGGTTGAAATCGGTTAAGATTTTGCTATAGCTCCCATATATATGTTTCGTCCGATTTGGCCCTTTAGTCCTATAGAAGGTGTATTTTACATCCGATCGTTTTGAAATTTGGAATGGTAGAGTTTCTTGATCCATGAACCAACATTGCCAAATTTGAAGAAAATCGGTTAAGATTTAGCAATAGCTCCCATATATATGTTTCGTCCGATTTGGCCATTTAGTCCTATAAAAGCTGTATTTTACATCCAATCGTTTTGAAATTTAGAATGGTAGAGTTTCTTGATCCATGAACCAACATTGCCGAATTTGAAGAAAATCGGTTAAGATTTAGCTATAGCTCCCATATATATGCTTCGTCCGATTTTGCCCTTTAGTTCTATAGAAGCTGCATTTTACATCCAATCGTTTTGAAATTTAGAATGGTAGAGTTTATTGATCCATGAACCAACACTACCGAATGTGAAGAAAATCGGTTAAGATTTAGCTATAGCTCCCATATACATGTTTCGTCCGATTTGGACCTTTAGTCCTGTAATAGCTGTATTTTACATCCAATTATTTTGAAATTTAGAATGGTAGAGTTTCTTGATCCATGAACCAACATTGCCGAATTTGAAGAAAATCGGTTAAGATTTAGCTATAGCTCCCATATATATGTTTCGTCCGATTTGGCCCTTTAGTCCTATAGAAGCTGTATTTTACATCCGATCGTTTTGAAATTTAGAATGGTAGAGTTTCTTGATCCATGAACCAATATTGCCGAATTTGAAGAAAATCGGTAAAGATTTAGCTATAGCTCTCATATATATGTTTCATCCGATTTGGCTCTTTAGATCCAATCGTTTTTATACCCTACACCACACTGTGGTACAGGGTATTATTTAAGTATAAAATGTCCCAAAAGTAAATTTATGTAAACAATTTATACATGAATTACAAAATTTATATATCAGAGTTATTCAATATTGCGAGAGTGGTGTAGGGTATTATATAGTCGGCACCGCCCGACTTTAGCCTTTCCTTACTGGTTTAATATGTGTTGTATCCGTTCTCGCGATATGTTCAGCTCACGAGCAAGTTTTCTACCACTGCGGCGTGGATTTCGATCAAATCTGGCCTTCACTTTTCGGATTATTTCTAGTGTTGTTCCCTTTTTTTTTCGTCCACTTTTTGGACGCGATGCAACACTGTCAGTATCACGGTAACGAGCAATGGTACGAGAAACAAAAGATTTATTCACATTTAAATGCTGGAGGGCTCTAACGATAGCCACTTGTGTTTTTCCACCCAAATATAAAGCAATCACACTATCACGCTTGAATTCCATCACGAATAACTTGTTTTCTGAATGCAATAGATCAAAATGCTTTTGTAAGCTTGTAAACAATAAAATGAACTGTCACTGAAATAAATCTGTCAGCTATCAGACTAGCGGTTTAGAAATGATAGCAACCTGAAGTTGGTTGCAATACATATCAGCCACCCTGTAGTGATGAATTTGTAATATTTATTGTTGTTTATTCAATAAATAAAATAAAAATTAATGAAAACCGCTTTTAATTAATTGTCGGTAGTATATGACTGACAAATTGTCAGAACAACCAATTTTTTAAAACAGTTGGTTGTGGAAACTACGGCAGCTAATTTTAGCCACCACTTTCGTAGTTGGCGCAACCAAATATGGTTGTTGTCAACATGGAATCAGAAGTATACCACAACCAATATAATTGTTGTCCTGATGGAATCGCATGATAGTAGACAGAACTACCAAAATTCGGTTGGCAAATAATTCGGTTGAGGCAACCAAACTGTATTCTGTGTGTAGATTAAAAAAAATAAAAAATTACAAATTCTGACATTGCAAAGTCGGATGTCGGTATATATGTGAGCTATATATAAATCTGAACAGATTTTATTTAAATATGGCAGTGTTCCTGTTTGAATTAAACGTTATGTATCATTATCTCTGTAGATCTGACAAGAAATTCGCATACTGTAGTGATTACACTTAAAATGTAGATTCTAGCGAGATTGCAACAGATGGACGGACAGAGAGACTGACTGACTGACTGAAGGACGGATGGGTGGACATAACTAAATCGCTTTCGAATTTTACTACGATTAGAAATATGTACTTTATAGGGTCCCAACCCCCGTCGCGGGTAACAATCTTGTCGCGATGCGGGGGCTTACGGGTTGCATAAGGATGTTGATGTCTCCAGGATGCAGTGGTTAAGCCGAAGTAAACAGCTAAAGCCTAACCACTCCAATCTGTAGACATTGACAACCATATGTAACCTCAACTAAAGGTTACCCACACATACAATGATGAGTAAAAATATTAATTTGAACTCTGCAGGTGGTCTCCAGGCGGGAACTGGTAATCCACCCAATTCATCATCTGTTGATGATGCATTGGCAGGGGCAGAATATCTGCAGGCCCCAAGCTCATCTAACCCAACAACAACAACAAAAAACGCACTAAAAACAACATTAACCACTCAAAACGCTACAGATACACAAACAAGACTAACGAGACAAGACAGCCTTGAACTCTACCTTAGCGACGATACAAATGACGGACTTTCTGCACTTAGCAAAATCCAGCTTTCTGAAACCGATGAAGATGACATCAAGACGATGGAATCGGATAGGTCCGGGCTGGCAGCTAAGTCAGATAAGGAAGACATGGGTACCGTCGCTAGGGGAAAGTCAACCAAGACGGACGAGCAGAGAATGGAGGCTGGATATAAGCGCTCGCAGCGGTATCTGAGGAGTATGCTGTCGAAAGACCCAGCATCCCTCACAATACGCGACAAGCGCTTAATCCGGAAGCATAAATTCCACGTCCGGAAGTACGAGTCTTTTGTAAATACTACGGTCGTGGAAGTATGCCCTCCACCTGCGACAAAGGACAAAAACACTGACACTAACACTAAAACATATACTAACGCACCAAATACAACACAAACAAGTACACACGCGACGATACCTAAAAAGTCCATCAATCCACCAGCGCCGGTAGCTAAGGATGATGGCAAAAACATTTCTCCAGGCCCTTCCAAAGGCAAGAAAGCAAAGAGAGTAGTTCAACCTGCCGCGGCAGGCACCTCTGGCCGTACAGACGATAAGAACGCTGTCAAAAGGCAACGTTCGAACGACTCTCAGGTTCCAGAAGGCAAGCGTATTAAAAAATCTGCCAGCCTAACATCGGCGCCTGAGCTTCAAGTAGCGATTCTCGACCGGAGCAATCCAGAAGGCAGAATCTCTACTGAAAGATGGATGATGGTAGAAGAAGGCATTCTGCTGAAGATGCATGAAGCCCTTGCTACGGACGAGGATGATGCATTCACCGAGTTCGACGGGGCCAAATGGCATAAGGGCGTGAAGATTGTTGGATGCGGCAACCCTAGAGCTCTCGAGTTCTTAACGGCATGCGTCAACAATCTTAGCGGACTCTGGCCAGATATGAACATCAGCGTAGTGCCACTCGACGAAATCCCCAGCTGGACCACCATTAAAGTTTGGGTCCCTCCTCCAATCCTGGAGGATAAGGTTATTCTGGACCTCCTAAAAAGGCAGAATAAGAGCCTACAAGCTGGGGATTGGAAGATAGTCCGAGGTCGAGCGAGAGACAAGGGAGACGGAAAGGACGTCTGGATCAAGATAGGTCCGGAGTCCCTAAATCTCCTGAGGCTCTCGAACGGAACGATAAAGTTCGGACTAAACCGACGTCCGTCCCCGACGTGGAAGAAGAGAGCAGCAACCCCGGGCGGCATGAAAGTGGTGCAGCTAAATCTACACCACTCTGAAGCAGCGTCGGACGAGCTGTTGAGAATAATGGGGAAAGAAAAGATAGACGTGGCCCTTATACAGGAACCTTGGTTGGCGAGCAACAAAGTCCGCGGTCTCAGGTCACGTAATCTCACGCTCATTTCCCCGAAGACAGAAGGTAAGATTCGTAGCTGTATCGTAGCCTGTAGAAACATAACTCTGACAATGATCTCCCGCTATAGCAACGAAGACCTTACAGTGGTAGCTATGGAACGCCAGGGTAAACCAACCCTGGTCTTCGCATCCATGTACCTGCCTTATGAATCCGCCGATCCCCCCTCAGACAAGGTACGTTCTCTGGTAAGTTGGTGTAAGAGTAAAGGACACGACCTAATCATCGGAGGAGATGCAAACGCGCACCATACCATATGGGGCAGCACAGACATAAACAAACGAGGTGAGTCACTACTTGAATACTTATTATCCACTGATCTAGTTATCTGTAATAAGGGCAATAGGCCCACATTCTTTAACAAAATCAGGGAACAGGTTATAGATTTAACTTTAGTATCTAATAGCGATTCAACAAGAGTATCCAGGTGGAGAGTATCAAATGAATGCTCCTTCTCGGATCATCTTACGATACACTTCAACATTGAGCACGAGGCTACTAAGGGGAAACCTTATCGTAACCCCAGGAAGGCAAACTGGGACAAATTCAGACAACTTATGCAATCGTATCCACCACCAAATACGGAGATACATGACTTGCAGGGTCTGGAATGTGCAGTTGGCCGTATGACAGGTAACCTTGTCGATGCCTTCTTTGCGTCCTGTCCAGAACGCTCACCTCCCCGGAAAACCAACCAAACATGGTGGACTTCGGAACTGAAGCAACTCAGGAAGGAAAGTAGAATGCTATTCAACAAGGCCAAAAAAGAGAAAACACCGGAAAGCTGGGAAGAATACCAAGCATCCACCAGAACTTTCAAAAGAGAGTCCAGAAAGGCAAAAAGGAAGTCCTGGACGAATTTCTGCGAAGAACTGGAAGACATTAGTGAAGCCTCTAGGCTCCGTAAAGTCCTATCCAAAGATCCCAGCACACCAGACTTCCTCATGGGACCTGATGGACTACTCACAGAGAACAACCAAGAGACTCTAGAACTTCTGATGGACACCCATTTTCCGGGTTGCAACGAAGTTTCAGATGCCGTGGAAGTGGGCGAAGACCTCCCCACGGACAATATGGAGGAACTTATCAGAACTGTTATAGATGACGAGAAAATATGCTGGGCGGTGAGATCATTCAAGCCCTTCAAATCGGCGGGCCCGGATGGCATCATTCCAGCTCTCTTACAAGAATCCTTGGAACTTATTTTACCATGGCTACGCGCAATTTTTTCTGCAAGTTTGCAATGGTCATATATACCCAAGGCATGGAGAGAAGTCAAGGTGGTCTTTATCCCCAAAGCGGGAAAAATAAACCACAGTACGACAAAGGACTACAGACCAATCAGTCTATCATCGTTTCTGTTGAAAACCATGGAAAGACTAGTTGATCTTAACGTGAGGGGAAAACTGACACCAAACAACTTCAGCAAGGCACAACACGCCTACCTGAAAGGTAAATCTGTGGAAACGGCCTTACATGAAGTGGTAGGATTTGTCGAGGACTCCCTTCATTACAAAGACTACACCATGGCAGCGTTCCTCGATGTAGAGGGCGCTTTTAACAATGTTAAAATAGCATCTATACTTAACGCACTAGACGGCATAGGCTCACACCCAGGCATAACCAGGTGGACAGGTAATATGCTCAAAAGCAGAATCATTAACTCAACAATGGGCAATGGTTCGGCTAGAAGGCGAGTTACGAGAGGTACTCCGCAAGGTGGAGTGGTCTCACCAATATTATGGAACCTAGTGATAAACGAAATCCTAATGGATCTTGGAAATACCGGAATTAAAATCATAGCGTATGCAGACGACGTCGTGATTTTGATTAGGGGCAAATTTATGCCTACGGTCAGCGAGATCATGGAAAGATCACTAAAACGACTATCACGCTGGGCAGAAAAGAATGGACTAGGAGTCAACCCAGGGAAGACGGAACTGGTCCTTTTCACTAGAAGAAATAAAATTCCGAACTATCAGCTCCCTACATTACAGGGAAAGGTACTTGAACTGTCGAAAGAAGCTAAGTACTTAGGCATCACCCTAGACTCTAAGCTGTCCTGGAAAAGGAATTTGGAGGAAAGGGAGGAAAGCGCTATGCGCCTTTTATGCCTGCAGGAAAATGTTTGGACGCAAATGGGGTTTGCAACCGAAAATGATACACTGGATGTATACATCGATCATCAGACCGATACTCACTTACGGATCAGTTGTATGGTGGAAATCGGTAATGAAGAAATCACATCTCTCTCACCTAGCCAAAGTGCAAAGACTGATTTGCGTCGGGATAACGGGCGCCCTCAGATCTGCTCCACAAATGGCATTGGAGGCGATGCTGAACCTTCAACCAATCGATATATACATAAAGTGTACCGCAGCGAAAGTGACCCTTCGGCTAAGGGAATCAGGAATAGCCATCAATACCACACAAGGACACGGCTCAATCCTGGAAGACATGGGTATAACAGACAAAATCAATAGGACAACGGACTACTTGACACCACGAACAATTCAAGATAGAAACTTTAAAGTAACTTTTCCTAGCCGTGAAGATTGGGCATCAAATAGCGTTATAGAGGACGATGAGATCTCAATTTTCACGGACGGATCGAAAATGGAGACGGGCACGGGTTCGGGAGTATTTTCCGACACCCTCAATCTCAGAATATCCACCAGACTCCCAGATGAATGCACGGTCTTCCAGGCAGAGATCTATGCCATTAACATTGCCGCGAATCAGATTTTGGAACGGGATATTTCTCCAAAAAAATTCAAGATCTACGTCGACAGCATGGCAGCTCTCAAGGCCTTGAGCTCCAGAAATATTAACTCACGCTGCACAATGGACTGCTTTCTAGCCCTAAACCATATTCAGACGCACGAAATCACGCTCTGCTGGGTGCCAGGACATAGCAACATACAGGGCAACGAATTAGCAGACGAATGTGCCAGGATAGGATCAGGTGCGCGAAACGAAACCGCGACTCTGGACGTGCAAATTCCGTTCGTGGAACTTAAAAACGAAATCGACGAACGCGGAGCAACACTAACCAGATCGAGGTGGGACACAGTACAAAACTGCAGGACTGCACGAACCCTTTGGCCATCCATTGATGTGAACCGTTCCAAAGAATTGCTGTCCTTCAGGAAGACCACACTTAGCATCCTCACAGGAGTCATCACAGGGCACTGCGTGATAGGCAATATGGCTGCACGCATGAAGCTTCCTTATGAAGACTTCTGTAGAAGTTGCTTAGATGAAGAAGAGGAGGAGTCAGTACAGCACCTGCTATGTTCATGCAAAGGACTGCAAGAGTACCGTTTGGCCTTTTTAGGGCACAGGCTCTTCGTAAACCTAGACGATCTAGCAGATGCACCGCTCAAATCCCTTCTCAAATTCATCAGCAAATCCCTCTGGTTTAGTAAAGCCACGAGGACAAACGAGAACAATTAGATCTTCTTCTTCCCCTTCCTAAATCGCCCCTCCCTCTTCCGAAACCTTTTCTCCATCTTCCTAATCTGTCAACCTCCAAT
The DNA here is from genome assembly GCA_963930755.1 of Eudasyphora cyanicolor. NCBI lineage: Eukaryota > Metazoa > Arthropoda > Insecta > Diptera > Muscidae > Eudasyphora > Eudasyphora cyanicolor. Next base: position 64,736,939 of record OZ005737.1, read on the forward strand.
TATTTCTTCTATCCTTCCTTTCTACCTAATGGGAAACACAATGGACCGAATTGTCGGCCCCGAGTGAACTCGTCAGTTGTATTCTGGCGGGCGTCCCTTTCAACCTAACCTAACCTAGGGTCCCAATATTTCAATATTTCGAGGTGTTACAAACGGAGTGACAAAATGAATGCACCCCCCATTCCATGGTAGGAGTGACAAAATGAATGCATCCCCACTCCATGGTAGGTGTACAAAAATGTTGCACGGTGTTTGCAGGAACACTCCGATTGATATAAATTTCACAACTAAATGTAGTCTCACGCATAATGAATGGATTATTTTAAATGTCACACAGATTATCATATATTGTAGGATTTAATGTAGTTTTGTTTAATTGCAACCGTATTCCAATGCAGTTGCATTGAATATTATTTCGCATTATAATGGATACTCGTTCGTATGTCAATACGGTATGCGCGTATACATATTTTATGTCTCCAGTGACCATTTTGAAAATTCAATTAAGATCAAATAAATTTAACGGTGACTAATTATAAATGATAGGTGTGCAATCGACTGTGTTACCACAAACCGCAAATGGCAATTGCTGATATGTTGGATTGGATGGAGTAAAAGAGACTGAACGGGATAAGGAAATAGATTTTCATAATTTAATTAATTTAAAAATATATATATATTTATAATGAGAAAATATAACAGAAAAAAATTAATAACTCAAAACGTTATTAAGTTCGGCCGGGACTTATACAATTTTTGTCGAAGAAATGTACATAACATTTTTTGGTATAATTTGGTATCATAAACACGAAACAAATATTTATAAAACTGTTTTTTTATTTTTAATATTTTTTTAATCCAATTTTCTTCAAATTTAGTATAATTATGAGTATTAAATTTTTAGAAGATCCTTTGGTTTAGTAAACAGTCATAAAAATGGCGTGGCTATAACCCCCTTCTTCACGAGACTATAGGTAAACGGTGGACCATTTAAAATTTTAAATTTGAACTACCGGTTATTTTGGCTTGTAATTTGAGACCTTTGGATTATTTTCTGTGGGGAGCCATTAAGAAAAAATGTAACGCAAAGCATTCAGAGACAATTTAAGCGTTGAAACAATTGTCATTGAAGATATTCGACCCGAAACAATCGAAAATGTACTGAAAAATTGGGATGATCGGATGAGGTACTACCGAGCCAGTCGTGGTAGTCATATGAATGATATTGTGTTCCATTATTAAATGAAAAAGTTCAACATTTCCAATAAAACCAGACATTTTAAAAAATTATCTGCGCTTTTTTTATAGCTTATTCAAATTTAAAATTTTATATAGCCCACCCGTACCTAAGTCCATCCCTAAAATTCTCAATTGCCGAGCCAGTCGTGGTAGTCATATAAATTATATTGTGCTCCATTATTAAATGACAACGTTCAAACATACTTTTTTTTTACTTTTTTATGCAAAATGGTCCTTTTGGATGGGAGGTATAGAAAGGGGTGTGACAACCTCGCCTATTTTTCTCAAGATGATAGCTACCAAAAAACTAATACAATGTGAGCAATTGCGGAAGATTTTGATACGTTCTATAGAAATTATAAAAAATCAATATTTCAATAACATTTTAAGGTCAAATTTTATTGAAATATTCAGCTAGTGAATCTGAATCGATCGGCTTTAAGATGGATCTAGGTGTTACAAACATCTGCCAGGAAACAAACATATAATACCCTGTACCACAGGGTATAAAAACCAGTTTTTAGGTCACGGACACAAAAATATTTTTGTTGCATAGTGTAGTTTGAATAAGGTCTCCATTTCATTCAGCAGAGCTTTGCTTTCACACAATTCCTTCGTAAATAGCATATATGTCTACTGAAAGAAAATGTGTGGTTTGATAATATAAAAGAAAACCAGTACGGAAAGGCTAAAGTCGGGCGGTGCTGACTATATAATACCCTACACCACTCTCGTAATATTGAATAACTCTGATATATAAATTTTGTAATTCATGTATAAATTGTTTACATAAATTTACTTTTGGGACATTTTGTATTTAAATAATACCCTGTACCACAGTGTGGTGTAGGGTAAAAAAACGATTGGATCTAAAGAGGCAAATCGGATGAAACATATATATGGGAGCTATAGCTAAATCTTAACCGATTTTCTTCAAATTCGGTAGTGTTGGTTCATGGATCAAGAAACTCCACAATTCTAAATTTCAAAATGATTGGATGTAAAATACAGCTTTTATAGGACTAAAGGGCTAAATCGGACGAAACATATATGTGGGAACTATAGCTAAATCTTAACCGATTTTCTTCAAATTCTGTAGTGTTGGTGCATCGATCAAGAAACTCTACCATTATAAATTTCAAAATGATTGGATGTAAAATACAGCTTCTTCAGGACTAAAGAGCAAAATCGGACGAAACATATATATGGGAGCTATAGCTAAATCTTAACCGATTTTCTTCAAATTCGGCAATGTTGGTTCATGGATCAAGAAACTCTACCATTCTAAATTTCAAAACGATTGGATGTAAAATACAGCTTTTATAGGACTAAATGGCCAAATCGGACGAAACATATATATGGGAGCTATAGCTAAATCTTAACCGATTTTCTTCAAATTCGGTAGTGTTGGTTCGTGGATCAAGAAACTCTACCATTCTAAATTTCAAAATGATTGGATGTAAAATACAGCTTCTACAGGTCTAAAGAGCAAAATCGGACGAAACATATATATGGGAGCTATAGCTAAATCTTAACCGATTTTCTTCAAATTCGTCAATGTTGGTTCATGGATCAAGAAACTCTACCATTCTAAATTTCAAAACGATTGGATGTAAAATACAGCTTTTATAGGACTAAATGGCCAAATCGGACGAAACATATATATGGGAGCTATAGCTAAATCTTAACCGATTTTCTTCAAATTCGGCAATGTTGGTTCATGGATCAAGAAACTCTACCATTCTAAATTTCAAAACGATTGGATGTAAAATACAGCTTCTATAGGAAAATTTCAGAACGATCGGAGTGAAATTGCGACCTGTAGTCGACGAACAACTTTACATGGACAGACGGACGGACGGACCGACGGTATACTTTAAGGTGGGTCTACTTTAAGGTGGGTCGACTCAGCTAGTGATTCTGAGTCGATCGGACTAAATCACTAGCTGAGTCGATTTAACGATGTCCGTCCGTCCGTCCGTCCGTCCATGTAAAGTTGTTCGTCGACTACAGGTCGCAATTTCACTCCGATCTTTCTGAAATTTTGCAGTTTAGAGTATTTCGCGGCTGTTAAGATCGCTATTGAATTTGGTTGAAATCGGTTCAGATTTAGATATAGCTCCCATATATATCTTTCATCCGATTTGGCCCTTTAGTCCTATAGAAGCTGTATTTTACATCCGATCGTTTTGAAATTTAGAATGGTAGAATTTCTTGATCCATGAACCAACATTGCCGAATTTGAAGAAAATCGGTTCAGATTTAGATATAGCTCCCATATATATCTTTCGTCCGATTTGGTCCTTTAGTCCAATAGAAGGTGTATTTTACATCCGATCGTTTTGAAATTTAGAATGGTAGAGTTTCTTGATCCATGAACCAACATTGCCGAATTTGAAGAAAATCGGTTAAGATTTAGCTATAGCTCCCATATATATGTTTCGTCCGATTTGGCCCTTTAGTTCTATAGAAGCTGTATTTTACATCCAATCGTTTTGAAATTTAGAACGGTAGAGTTAATTGATCCATGAACCAACACTATCGAATTTGAAGAAAATCGGTTAAGATTTAGCTATAGCTCCCATATATATGTTTCGTCCGATTTGGCCCTTTAGTTCTATAGAAGCTGTATTTTACATCCAATCGTTTTGAAATTTAGAACGGTAGAGTTAATTGATCCATGAACCAACACTACCGAATTTGAAGAAAATCGGTTAAGATTTAGCTATAGCTCCCATATATATGTTTCGTCCGATTTGGCCCTTTAGTTCTATAGAAGCTGTATTTTACATCCAATCGTTTTGAAATTTAGAACGGTAGAGTTAATTGATCCATGAACCAACACTATCGAATTTGAAGAAAATCGGTTAAGATTTAGCTATAGCTCCCATATATATGTTTCGTCCGATTTGGCCCTTTAGTCCTGTAGAAGCTGTATTTTACATCCAATCATTTTGAAATTTAGAATGGTAGAGTTTCTTGATCCATGAACCAACACTACCGAATTTGAAGATTTAGCCATAGCGCCCATATATATGTTTCGTCCGATTTGGCCTTTTAGTCCTATAAAAGCTGTATTTTACATCCAATCGTGTTGAAATTTAGAATGGTAAAGTTTCTTGATCTAAGAACCAACACTAACGAATTTGAAGAAAATCGGTTAAGATTTAGCTATAGCTCCCATATATATGTATAGTCCGATTAGGCCCTTTAGTCCTATAAAAGCTGTATTTTACATCCAATCGTTTTGAAATTTAGAATGGTAGAGTTTCTTGATCCATGAACCAACATTGCCGAATTTGAAGAAAATCGGTAAAGATTTACCTATAGCTCCCATATATATGTTCCATCCGATTTGGCTCGTTTTTATACCCTACTCCACACTGTGGCACAGGGTATTATTTAAGTATAAAAAGTCCCAAAAGTAAATTTATGTAAACAATTTATACATGAATTACCAAATGTATATATCAGAGTTATTCAATATTACGAGAGTGGTGTAGGGTATTATATAGTCGGCACCGCCCGACTTTAGCCTTTCCTTACTGGTTAATACTACCCTTGTGAACATCACAATCTAAAACAATTATTTATTAAGATTTTAATGTCCTATCTCACAATAGTAAGTGGAATATAATCAGCCATATCACTCCCCTCCACCAAGGTCATTAAAATTGATTTTGACCGTCATCATATAAACGCCTTTATAAAATTCCCACCAAAAACCTTATTAATATTTTACAAAAATAAGTCTACATGCAGTCTAGTTGTATACGTATACCCTTTTTTAAATTCCTAAACTCCTTCAAAGAGAGAAACTATCTTAAATATTCACCCCAAAAAGGAAAATCCTCAAAATAAAATAAAAGAAACAACATCAACAACAGCATCAACAAACTTTCTCATGTCCTTATTTTGAAAGTTTTGTTATTGTCCTCATTTCCATTTTCAAAATTAATCATTCCTGTCTGAACGTTTTGGATTGTTCGTTTGCCAAATTCATTTTTCCTTTCTTTCCCTTTAGATACTATGTCCGTCCCATCCCGCCCCGCCCGTCTCGTCCCAATAGTGTCTGGCAAGAGCAAAACAATTTATTTAAATCAATTCGCCATAGCCAGGGAGCGCACGTTCGTTCGGTCCTAATAATTTATTAGGTTTTGCGTATATCCTTTCCCAATGGATATAATGGGTAGACAGACGCACATGAATGGCAACAACACAACTTTTAACATAAATTAAATTAATAATAGTGTTATTTATACCACTCGCAACTAAGTCCTGCAGTCGAACAAACGACAGTTAATAAAACATATTAACAATCGACTAAGTATTTAACAAACTAACTAAATCGTTTGCTGATACTCAAATAGCTGTAGTTAATATTGATATATGTGAACATTGTGTAATTGATAAATTTCTCTTTTCATTCCAGAGGATATTAGTGCTCATCCTTTGCATATCTTAGCGCACAAAACATATTCAAACTGGTAATAAATTAAAAAATATAAATTACCTTTTTTGTTCGTAATGCAATTTCATTAATCCTAAACGAAAGAGTACACTGGAAGAAAAATTCACTCATTCGGATTGTGTTTTCACTTTGCGGAAAATACATTTATGGAAACAAAACCAACGTTTGCCAATTTTTGTGAAAAAAATCGGTACAGATTTAGATTTATCCCTATTTATATATTTATCTCCGATTTGGCTTCTAAGCGATATAGAAATTGTAATCTACATATGAGCTTTACAAAATTTGGCATAAAGGAGTTTAAGTTCAGGTGAGGGTTGCAGCCAGCTTTGCTCAAAGTCATCAATAGTCATCAAGTCACAGTCTGTCAGACTTCATAGAAAGGCCTATTTTCCTATTTTTATCCCCTTACCTTGGAGAGGAGGGTATATATCATTTGCTACGAACCAAAAGTATAACACATCGAAGGAGTGACCTAAAACCCTAAGTATGTTTGGCGGAAACCCGTTTTAAGTCATTTGAGCTATGTCCGTACGTCCGTCTGTATGTCTGCTGGCTGGTGCACACGATAACTCTCGAAAGGAGTAACCGATTGACTTCAAATTTGGTATGCGGTAATATTTTTCTCTATCTCCGGCTAAGTTCGAAGATGGGTCATATTGATCCAATTTTTTTAGTACCTCACCCATAAAGGGTTTACATTTAGTGAAATATTTATTCTTTAATAACTTCTACACTTCTTACTCGAACCTTCTGAAATTCCGCACATAGTATTAGTTTATTAGTCGATAACACCTCAAGAAAAATTGGCGAAGTTGCTACGCCCCTTTTGGCACGATCCACACAAATGGACCATTTTGTACCAAAAGTTAACAGCTTATAACAAATTAATACCAGTTCAAAAAACATTTAAAATTTTGTCCAGTGTAATGCCTTTATAGTACCACTTAATTAATTTTTTAAAATTTTTTTGGACATTGTTTATGTCTAGTAATATCGCAGGGCATCAGATTCGTCGATTCATGAAAAACCAGTAAGGAAAGGCTAAAGTCGGGCGGTGCCGACTATATAATACCCTACACCACTCTCGTAATATTGAATAACTCTGATATATAAATTTTGTAATTCATGTATAAATTGTTTACATAAATTTACTTTTGGGACATTTTATACTTAAATAATACCCTGTACCACAGTGTGGTGTAGGGTATAAAAACGATTGGATCTAAAAAGCCAAATCGGATGAAACATATATATGGGAGCTATAGCTAAGTCTTAACCGATTTTCTTCAAATTCGGTAGTGTTGGTTCATGGATCAAGAAACTCTACCATTCTAAATTTCAACACGATTGGATGTAAAATACAGCTTTTATAGGACTAAAGGGCCAAATCGGACGAAACATATATATGGGAGCTATAGATAAATCTTAACCGATTTTCTTCAAATTCGGCAATGTTGGTTCATGGATCAAGAAACTCTACCATTCTAAATTTCAAAACGATCGGATGTAAAATACAGCTTCTATAGGACTAAAGGACCAAATCGGACGAAAGATATATATGGGAGCTATATCTAAATCTGAACCGATTTTCTTCAAATTCGGCAATGTTGGTTAATGGATCAAGAAACTCTACCATTCTAAATTTCAAAACGATCGGATGTAACATACAGCTTCTATAGGACTAAAGGGCCAAATCGGACGAAACATATATATGGGAGCTATAGCTAAATCTTAACCGATTTTCTTCAAATTCAGCAATGTTGGTTCATGGATCAAGAAACTCTACCATTCTAAATTTCAAAACGATCGGATGTAAAATACAGCTTCTATAGGACTAAAGGACCAAATCGGACGAAAGATATATATGGGAGCTATATCTAAATCTGCACCGATTTTCTTCAAATTCGGCAATGTTGGTTCATGGATCAAGAAACTCTACCATTCTAAATTTCAAAACGATCGGATGTAAAATACAGCTTCTATAGGACTAAAGGGCCAAATCGGACGAAACATATATATGGGAGCTATATCTAAATCTGAACCGATTTTCTTCAAATTCGGCAATGTTGGTTCATGGATCAAGAAACTCTACCATTCTAAATTTCAAAACGATCGGATGTAAAATACAGCTTCTATAGGACTAAAGGGCCAAATCGGACGAAAGATATATATGGGAGCTATATCTAAATCTGAACCGATTTCAACCAAATTCAATAGCGATCTTAACAGCCGCAAAATACTTTAAACTGCAAAATTTCAGAACGATCGGAGTGAAATTGCGACCTGTATTCGACGAACAACTTTACATGGACAGACGGACGGACGGACGGACAGACATCGTTAAATCGACTCAGCTAGTGATTCTGAGTCGATCGGTATACTTTAAGGTGGGTCTAGCTGTGTTATTTTAAGGTGTTACAAACATCTGCCGTGAAACAAACTTATAATACCCTGTACCACAGTGTGGTGTAGGGTATAAAAATATCGAAAAAATTGTCGCGGAGCATGGACTATTTGCTCCGCGAGAATATAGTTTGCAATGGCATATCAACGGCGCTGAATGAATTTTAAAATAGTATGGTTTAATCGATGTAGTTTTCGTTGGTACATTTGAAAATTGGAGGGGCTTCAAAATATTTTAAAGTTTGAGCAATTTAGGCATTTCCGAACACTAATTTCCACTCAAAGGCACACCAAGGCGCTGAAAGAAACAAAATAAAATGTATCAATTGATAGGGCTTTAGTCGTCTATGTATCGGAGGGACATGCAAATATTTTGACCATTGTCCATTCTAGAGCCATTTTAAATTGTGATATTCTTGAAGATACTCTCATATTTATTAATTTAATGAGATTGTATAATAAGTCATCTTAAAAATGTTCACTGATCTTTTAAGTTGCTGGCGTAATTAAACATAACTATGAAAAAATAAAATTAGTCCCGATTTTGTTCTAAAATCATGAATAGCTATCAACCCAATTCGGAATAATTTAGAATCAAAATTTTTGGAATAAAATTTGTAATTCATTTTTTCTGTTTTTTTTAGTTCTCATACGTTCTCTGTCCTTAATCGAAATCTACATGGAATACTACCACTATTTTTGTAGTATACATTTAAAGAATGTGAGGGAATTTCGCAATAATTTTTTGGAATTTACAATCCGATACATACAGCTTATTTATTAAACTTATAGAGATATAACACGCACGTTTTTGGTATCGCGTATTCCTATCGCGAATACTGTCTGAAATATATAAGATTTATTGGTACGTGTGAAAAGATATCAGTAACAGCTTCAATTAAATACAACATTTGATGACTTAAGTCAAAAAGAAAACTGTCAGGATTTTTTTTTAAATTCTGGATTTAAAACCGCCTTATATTCCGCGCCCTTTAAGATAATTTATGAAAGTAAACGGATTTGATTTTAGTGCACAGAGTGGTCTCTCTGTATATAAGCGGAAGCCAACCATATCGAGCCATAACAGACAAAAAGACGTAAGCGCCACTCACTAAAATTTAGAGGAGACGGTTTCTTTTGCGATTATTTGTTGTTTAAATGCATATTTAATGCATACGTCTTTTTATATAACTATGAAATTTAGTATAACGGTACATTTTACAGCTATAAATTTCGGAAACATGATGCATTTTGTCATAAGTAAACGATTTCCCTCAAAAAATTAAAAGTAAATCATGGTGGCGCTTACGTCTTTTTGGCGGTTAGGGCTCGATATATTAGAGTTATGTTGTTCGTGAACGAACTATGTAGCTCAATTGCATGGGTCACTTTACTGAATGGTACGAACTAGTTCTCTCAACTCGTTTATTTCAGCTCAGTAGTTCACCATGTCTTCCTTCTTCAACCATGTCATTACATTCTCATTTTTATGACACCATGAATGTAGGATTCTACCTATACATACGTTTGTATATTCAGCTCATTCTGTTCCTGTTCCAATCACATTCCTTTAATAGCGGCTGATTTGAATTGATGATCTTCGGAACGAAATGAGCTGTTGAAGTAAACAGCTGATGAGCTAAAGAGCTGCTGGACTAAATAGCTGTTGAACTAAAGAGTTGGTAAACAAAAGAGCTGTTGAACTAAATGAACGAACTAGTTCACTTAATTGAACTGAATCTAAAATGAGCGATCACTTAAAATATCTAAACTATCCAACTCTACCATATATGAAAATTACCTAACTCCAGACAGCTGCTACGTCTTATCCACTGAAAGAAGGAAGAATATATGTATATTAAGGCTGATCTTGACAAGTATGAATCTTTTGTTACCTGTACCTTGAAATATTTTAAATTCTTCGTCCTCAGCCCACAAACCATATTGAGTGATGGAGGTTTGTCTGTAGAAGCCAAACCTCCGCCCCTCAGTCGATATCCGCTAGAAGCTCATCATCTCAGAACTCATCCCCATAGGATTCTTCCGATTCTGTGTTGAAGATCTTTTTCACGCATCCAAGAGCATCCTGAAACGCTTGTTACCGCCAGCTGCTGCTCGGAGGCTTTCGAGGAGAGACGTTCATCTTCAGATACTGTACCAGTGTTATCTAATCTGATGACACTTTGCCATATTGTGGGTACTTATAGACAGAAAATCAAAGAATTTTTGCTAAACAAACTATGAACACAATAACACTACTTTCCCACTGTGCAACTGATTGCATAATAGTCTGATAAATGGCAAATGCACGTAATCCGATTATACAAGTGTATCTAAATCTTGTTATTGACTTTATAAATTGTGTAATTATAATGTAACACAAATATATTTGGTGTTGTATTTGAAATGTATAAGTATAAAGTGTATGTACGAGTACATATGTAATATTCTTTAATTCTTTTGCATTTTATCTTTATTTTTTGATAGATTATGATTATCACTATTATAAATTATTAGGTATACATGCCCCTAAAGAGATTAAAAAGAATCTAAGCAGTGTGTAAAGTAGACTATTACCGTAATCGATTTTCTGCTTAAACAATATAAAACATACACATATCGTCGGCTCAATGCTATTTTGTTCCATACGCCATTTTGTATGATCGGAGAAAAACGCAATTTATTGTTTGAGTAAAAACGGGACTGAAGAGTTACACACTTTTTATTTCATAGGGTTCCCAACAGTGTTTGTATGATTCTCATGCATTTCTATGCCATTACATCCAAAAATAAGCAAGTTATAACAATTTTTGTACTTGGCATTTTGGTCCATATCCACTTTTATTTTAATATTTTTTCGTATTTGTATTACATGGACCACAAAATGGTCGGTATGGAAGGACACTAATTTACATATTGTGATCGAAAGAACGTAAAATACTGAGTGAAAAATATAGGGCGATAGAAAAATTGAGACATAGAACAAAAATATCGAAATTATTTCCCGTTATTCAGAGTAAAACAAATTTACCCTACCAAAATCTCGAAAACTAGGCGAGATAGGAAAAAAATGATTGCAGATTCTGAAAGAGCGTGCTTGGAACCCATATTATCAACTCCTAACTCAAAAAACACAAAAATGGCGTATGGACCAAAATAGCATTAAGCCGACGATATGTCTTTGATTTAAGTTTTAAAACTTTTTAGAAAAATATATAAAACTATTATGAAAATAATACCTTCAAAAGCGTATTTATTGTTTGCTTCATTTCAAAGAATAAAACAATAAAGGTTTGCAAATATTTAGAAATATGTTTTTCGATGTGAATGTATACATGTTTAGGTTGGGTACAAACAGATTTGATTCTCGTTACTAGTAGTATACGAGATTACGAGTATACAGGGTGTCAAAGTTTGAAATGTATACCATTGTATCTTCTACTACGTGGGCCGATTAAAATGAACCGTGGTTTATATGATAGCTGTTTAGAAACTCACAAAATGTACATTGATTATCAGTTGCAAATATTTAATTTTCACACCTTTTTCTCGCGACTGATGTTTTCCTCGAGATTGTAACTGTGTTCAGCGGATTGGATTCGATATAACGAAGTTCTGTTAACTATACCAATACGAATTTTCGTAATGGGGTTGTAACCACAACGAAATCTGTGGAAATTTTAAATGTCAACCCTACTATTTATACGATACACCACACTGTGGTACAAGGTATTATAAATTTGTTTCGTGACAGATATTTGTTGTAGAAATACTACAACTAGACCCACTTTGAAGTATACCGATCTTCTCAGAATCAATATCTGAGTCGATTTAACCATGTTTGTCCTTCCGCCCGTTTGTCCATCTAAAGTTGTACGTTGAGTACTCGGCGCAATTTCACTCCGCTGAAATTTTGCAGTTAAAGGTCTTTCGTGCCTGTAAAGAAGGCTATTGAATTTGAAGAAAATCAGTTCAGATTTAGATATAGCTCCCATATATGTTTCGTCCCTATAGAAGCTGTATTTTTCTTCAAATTTTTGTGAAATTTAGCATGGTAGAGTTACTTGATCCATGGACTAACATTGCTCAGTTTGAAGGAAATCAGTTCAGATTTAACTATAGCCCCCAAATATGTATTTCGTCCCATTTGGCCCACTAGCCCTAAAGAGACTGTATTTAACACCCAATCGTTTTGGAATTTAACATGGTAGAGTTTATTTATCAATTTGAAGAAAATCGGTTCATATTTAGAAATAGCTCCCATCTTTATATGTAAAATCCATTGTACGTTTATTAGTAACGTATGATCTCCGAAACCATAAAAGCGAATGGGCTGAAAATTGAACAATATATTGAGATTGGGGTCATTTGTGTTTTAGAAATATTTTCACCCCTATTAACTGCGGTGTTGTCAAATTATTTGCAAAATTCGCATTTTCAGAGCGATTTGACTGAAATTTAAAATGTAGCTGTGGTTTGTTTGGTAATAGTTTGTATGTATAACTCTAAACGGTTAATGGCGCTGTAGTGGACATATGTTCAATATAAATTTGTTGATGATTTTTTCCCTAAACCCGGGATGTATTAACTTTTTAATGGAACATCAATGAATAACAAACCAATACATCCCAAACAGCACGGGCAGGACAACGTCTGCTGCGGTCAGCTAGTATATGTACGAAAATATGTTTCGTCTGATTTCGTGTAAACAAATTTATGTTGAAGTATACATTGAATATTTCTTACTAGAGTGGTGTAGGGTATCATACAGTCGGCACCGTCCGACTATAGCCTTTCGATCGAATCCTAGCCAGCAGATGGCGACCGATATTCTGATTTTCTAAATCCGAATATAAAATCAAAAATGCAATATATATTCGCGTTTGATGCTGATTTCACGCTTTATTAAATATAGAATCGCGATAGACGCTCTTTAACCAAAAACAAATACCGAATATGGAAAAAAATCGTTGTCCTATTCAAAAGAGGGTTAATCTTAAATCATGAAATTCAGAATATGGAAAATAACACAGTGCGACAAAATAAACTCAAGTTAAGAAGCAAATGACGCGATACTATTTTTCCTGTAGGTCTCGTCGAGTAAAACACGAATCTTTTTTTGGCATTCCCCGGACACCCCCAAAATCCGGATTTACGGGTAAAAAACCGATTTTCTTGCCTTTTTTCACTTGAACGCCTATAACTTTGTTAAATATTAACCGATTTTCAATCTCTTAAATCTCTTTCGAACGATGTATATTCTGTTTATTTGAAGCTGTAGGAATATAGTTTTATTTGACCGACAATCACATTTTTTTTTAATATTTGTCCGCCATTTTCTAGTTTAGGCAATGTTTTTACCAATTATATTGCGAAATAACCGTACGATTAATTAATTCACATTATTCACACATAGTATATTTTACAAGGAAAAAAATTCAACAAGTCTCTTAAAAATCCGTTTGCAATTGACGAAGTTATTAAAGTTTCATTAAAAGTAAATGTACTAGTTTTGATGATGATGACGAGTGAAAAATGAAACGCTCAAGCAAGCATTATTGAGTTGAATGGCCAAAACTAGTGTTTATATACCGATTTAGTTTTAATGAAACTTTAATAACTCCGTCAATTGTAAACGTATTTTTAAGAGACTGGTTGCATTTTTTTCCTTATAAAATATACTATATATGTAAATTAATTAATCGCGCGGTTATCTCACAATATAATTGGTAAAAACATTGCCTAAACTAGAAAATGACGGACAAAAATGAAAAAAATGTGTTTGTAGAACAAATAAACCTATATTCCTACAGCTTCACATGAACAAGATATACATCGTTGGAAGGGTCTAATTCTCTTCTTTCCAAATTCTTTTAGAGAGAGAAAATCGGTTAATATCTAACAAAGTTATAGGCGTTCATGTGAAAAAAGGCAATAAAATCGGTTTTTTTACCCGTAAATCCGGATTTTGGGGGTGTCCGGAAAATTTCGTAGAACAAACGTTGTTCTACTCGCTAAAACCTACAAGAACAATAGTATCACTGTTTTTGGTTTTTGGGACTGTCGCACTGTGTAATCGTTGTCCTATTCAAACGAGTATCCAAAAACTGTATTAATCTTAAATCATCTCCGAGATATCATCCGGGAACATAGTGGGAGAAATCATATTTATACCCTACACCACACTGTGGTACAGGGTATTATAAGTTTGTTTCACGGCAGATGTTTGTAACACCTGAAAATAACACCCACCTTAAAGTATACCGATCGACTCAGAATCACTAGCTGGGTCGATTTAACCATGTCTGTCCGTCCGTCTGTTCATGTAAAGTTGTTCGACGACTACAGGTCGCAATTTCACTCCGATCGTTCTAAAATTTTGCAGTTTAGAGTGTTTCGCAGCTGTAAAGATCTCTATTGAATTTGGTTGAAATCAGTTCAGATTTAGATATAGCTCCCATATATATGTTCGTCCGATTTGGCCCTTTAGTTCTATAGAAGCTATATTTTACATCCAATAGTTTTGAAATTTAGAGTGGTAGAGTTTCTTGATTCATGAACCAACATTGCCGAATTTGAAGAAAATCGGTAAAGATTTAGCTATAGCTCCCATATATATGTTTCATCCGATTTGGCTCTTTAGATCCAATCGTTTTTATACCCTACACCACACTGTGGTACAGGGTATTATTTAAGTATAAAATGTCCCAAAAGTAAATTTATGTAAACAATTTATACATGAATTACAAAATTCATATATCAGAGTTATTCAATATTTCGAGAGTGGTGTAGGGTATTATATAGTCGGCACCGCCCGACTTTAGCCTTTCCTTACTGGTTTTGTTATGAATTGTTTTGTTTTTTGTTCAATAAATAAAATAAAAATTAATGAAAACTGTTTTTAATTAATTGTCGGTAGTTTATGACTGACGAATTGTCAGAACAACCAATTTTTAAAACAGTTGGTTGTGGCAACATACAACAGATAATTTAAGCCACCATTTTCGTAGTTGGCGCAACCAAATATGATTGTTGTCAACATGGAAGCAGAAGTATACCACAACCCAAATATTGGTTGTCCTGATGGAATCGCATGATAGTAGACAGAACCAATTATTTACCAAAATTCGGTTGGCAAATAATTCGGTTGAGGCTACCAAACTGTATTCTGTGTGTAAGTGATCGAAATCGGTTGTGATTTAGATATAGCCGGCATATATATTTACATCAGATTTGGCATTTAAGCGCTAAAGAAGTGACATTATTTAACAAATGTGTATAGATCCGACACAAAAAAAAACTTTTGGACCACACAAATATACCTCTGATTTCCAAATAAATCAGCTAAAATTTAGAAATAGCCCCCATATATTACATGTTCCGTCGAGATTTGCCTCTTAGCGCTATAGAAACAGTATTTTACGTCAATTTTTTTACGAAATTTGGAGAGTGGATTTGTTTAACCCAGGAACGGACTTAAAGAAAATCCGTTCAGATTTAGATATTGTGATTTTCGTCTAAGCGCTATATCTAAATCTTATATCCCGATTTTTCCTCTATGCGCAATAAAACCCGCATTTCTTAGCAGATCTTTAAAAATTCAACAGATAAACAGTTTATTGAACCAAAAACGAACATTGTCTAATTTCAAGAAAATCGGTCCAGATTTAGATATAGGCGCGTATAAACATACCTACACTATACTATAAACAATATCTGTAAAACTAAGGGTAGCAGGGTATATTTTGCACTTCCTTACTGGCTTTTAATTCAAATTTGTGTACTCAGTTGCAGAGAGAAGTTAAGTGGAGGCAGTAAAACATTTGCTCTCTAAAAATATCAGAGCAAATAATGTGGACCTGTTATGGAGGAAGTGCTGAATCAAAGTCAAACACAGAATCCTAATCTCTAAGTATAAAGCTAAATAATTTAGAATCTTGCGACGAAGGTAAGGTATTAATGCATCCAATATCATCGATCATTTACATAATATTTTGTATTTTTTATACTTTCTTCTTATATTTTCTTTGGAGTCGACGTTATTGAATTTATTGTGGACACGCTCTGTTCCCACCTCGCCTAAGACTAAATGAGTCAGAAGGCAGTACGATTTTAAATACATATGTAAGTGCATATAAGCGTTCTCTCATTTCAGTATTAAAAATATCCTTAAATATAAATAAATGTCGATATATAATATTGTTTTATTCAATAACAAATTGTTGAATTTAAAGGCAATACATTTTTAATAAATGAGATGAAAATATATATGTTGAGCAAAATCAAGTATACCTTTAATAAACAAATTACAAATATTGTCGTTGAAATGAAAATATATTTGTTGAGTAAAAAAGGAAAAAATATTCAATGAACAACCAACCAAATTTCGTTGATGAAACTTCAATTTTCTTTATTACAGGAATTTTGAACATTTTTATATTTGAGTTTTGTAAAATTGTTGTTGAATGAACAGATTTGTTTTTTCTGTGTATGATATGAAAGCGATTATTTTCCTTATTCTGAATTTGTTTTTGTCCGCGTAGCTGTCTTTGAACATATTTCAGAGCAGAGATGTGGAGTCGAGCCAAAACTACTCGACTCCCGGAGTCGAATTTTAAAATCATTCGAACCCGACTCCGACTCCGGCAGTTAAATAACATAAATTTCTAAAATTATATTTCTACTAAGACGTAAGTTCATACGAGTATTATTGAAAATAAGATATATGTTGATTTAAAAAAAAAACACACCAAAAATATGTACTAAAATTAAATAAAATTGTATTATTCGTTTATAGACGCTCGACTGTTACAAACTAACATGTCAATTCTTTCAACATGGAATCATGTTAAAATTTTCATCAATCACAGCCTCTGTTTTAATATAGCGACATTTTTGGTAATTAAGTTCGCTTCGGGCCAGGGACGTATCCAGGATTTTGGTTCGGGGGGGCCAACCTTTTTAAAAGATAAACAATAAAAGATAAGATAAACAATTAAAAAATTGCGTTAATTGTGTAGGTAATGGAAGTTAAGTTCCTTAGTTTTTTTATTCGAATTTTATTCCTAAATATAAATGTGTACTTTAGTACGAGATCAGTAAAACTTTTTATAATAAAATACGTAAGAGTTAAAAATATATCAATTATTTCATCGATTTTGACTTCATCTTTGTATATAGACATCAAAGCCAGATAAGATAGCCTTTCTCCTTCCATTCTGTTCTGGAGATAAGTTTTTATTCTTCTTAACGTCGAGAAACTTCGCTCAGGAGATGCCGTTGTCACAGGTATTGTGGCCAGTATCTGCAAAAGGGTAAAAACGCTTGGGAACATGTCCTCATCACAAACTGAAATAGCATCTAATGTATTTGATGGGTTATCATTCTTCTGCTTCCAACAAACAATTCATATACTTATTTCAGCTAAAACAGATTTGGCTGAATTTTTTAAATCGTTTTTGTAAAAAAGTGTGACTTCTTCGAAATCTTCCTTTATTAGATTTACAACTCGTATTGGAACGATATTAAACAGACTTGTAATTATAGCTTCATGTTCGGAAAATCTATTATTTAAATGTGATATTACTTCGTCCAGATATGGTATGAACAATGTTGTCCTAAAATACGCCTTGGCATCTGAACCAGGAATAAAAGCCCTATACTTTTGAGTGCCTACTCTTCTAGGTAGTGCTGCTTCTATTCCAAAACTTCTTGCATTTTGTGTGGATTCTTCAAACAGTTTATCTGAATTTCTACGCATGTCACTTAATTTAGTCGTTGCCAATTTTGTGATTTCGTAAGCCTTTATTATAGGTTAATCGTTTTCAAATACCGTGATAAGTTCTGTATAATGGCCAATATAAATATTACCACACCCAATATAAAGTCAAATTTGCAAACACGGTTGTGCAAACTCATTCCATCACTGCAACCTACATGTTAAAAGGTAGATAGATAAGAAATCATAAATGTAATTTTAACTTAATTTTCGCCATATCTGGTTATCATAAATTTAAAGCCAACCAATAATTACACCGGTCGACAAAAACAACATTTTTTCTTGGGTTTCTGTTTTAGTGCACAGATTCTGATTCTAGACGTCAAAAAACGTCAAAATCTCCAATCTTAGATTTGAAAGTTTGTTTTTGTAAATTTTACATCGATAAGAAAGTTTTAAAGTTAAAACCTTACTAAATTAGCTATAACTTTTTAAATAATGCATCGATTTTTGGAATGGGCTCGTTTAATTCATGACCGAACAGACTTTACGATAAAATCATAAAAATATAACATTTGTTCATTTTTAGATTGTTTTATGGAAGTTTTTATTTTAAATACATTTCAAACATTTCTTAATCTTCTTTTTTAAAGAAGGTTTGTTTTTCTGTTTAACAGGAAACAAAAACAAAAACAACGATCTCGAACTCAATAGTCAAAAACAAAACTATGAAAAGTCACAACAGATCGAATAACAAAAACAAAAAACAATATTAAAATTTTATCAAAAAATCAAATTTTTTGCAATATTTTGTAATACTCGTATATCGTCGAAACCGCTGAACGGATGGAAAATGGTATTATGGTATATTATATGAAGTTGAAGGCTACTTAATATTTAATTCTTTAAAACTTTCCTCAACCAAATCGGATAAATGGCTCCCGAGTTATGCCACTATATGTGGTTCAACCACTAATTTCTTTCCGTATCACAGCTTATCGCGAGAATTTAAAAAGAGACAACCCTTTAGTCTAAGAAAAAAGAGAGGTTTAACCACATATTGTGGCATAACTTGAGAACCATTCATCCGAATTGGTTCAGCTTCGCACAATACAACTTCGCACAATACAATTTTCCATCTGTTCAGCGGTTTCGACGATATCTTACAAAGTATTGCAAAAAATCATATTTTTTGATAAAATTTTAATAATTTTTAAATAAAAACCTCATAAAAACATAATTGTTATATTTTTGTGATTTTATCGTAAACTCTGAAAGTTTATGAATAAATTGAGACCATTCCGAAGACCATTCGATGCATAATTTAAAAAGTTTTAGCGAGGAAACCATGCACTTTTCTTATTTTTAGTTGTTATTACTTTTACTGTTACCATTTTTTACGCTTTTGTACTGTTTTTTTTAACGGCCTTCCAAATATTTTTCGTATTTTTTTTTTGAGTGATTTTGAAAATTATAAACAGTTTATGCATATGTTTAAAACATTTCGGGGGAACCCGGGCCTTCGGGCCCCCCTCTGGATACGTCCCTGCTTCGAGCAACCAATTTATTCGTTAATTATTACACCCTACACCACTCTATGGTACAGGGGGTTATAAATTAGTTTGTTGCAGATTTGTAAAAAATACCACAGCTCAGCACACCTTAATAATACCGCTCTACTCAGAATCACTAGCTGTTCGTATGTCCATCTTAAGTTGTTCGTTAAGTGCAGGTCAAAATTTAACTACGATCCAGCTAAAATTTGGCCATAAAAACTCTTTCACACAAGGAATTTGTGAAAATAGGTTCAGATAGATTTTGTCCCCAGATATAAATGTTCCTTTAGACTTGGCCTTGTAACGCTATGGAAGCTGTATTTCACATTCAATCATTTTGGATTTTAGTAGGGTAGAATTTATTTATCTAAGAACGCATATTGTCGAATTTTAACAAATTCTCATATTTATATTTACAATATCTGAGCTTATTCTGCTCGAACAAGGTGTTGTACGGAATCGCCCCACCTTTCCTTACTTGTTTTGTACTCGCTTAGGAATAGCGTATATAGTCTTGCAAAAAATACTTATTTTCTTTTCTTTCAGAGCTTTCCTAAACCTGTTTTACATAAAACTCGATAGTTTGGTTAACATTCTAGATATTTTTGGCATACCAATACGAGTATATTAGGTTAAAAGCTTCCAATATTTTATCCTTCGTTTGTACCGAAATTGTTTTCCCAAAATTTTTGAGTGCAAAAGTTCTATCACATAATGGTACATTTTGCACAATCCATCTCGGAGTCGACCATAATTTGTCCACTCTGAACTCCAACTCCGGGCAAATTTCCCCGACTCCGACTCCACAGCCCTGCCCCAGAGGAATCAATCTTTCACCAATGCGGAAGGCCGTCAACGCAAGAAATCTCCGTTCCGCGAAGCCATCTTTAAACATACCCCAGAGGAGAAAATCTTTAATCTGTGCCGAAAACCTATCACACACCAACCTTTTACATTACATTACATTTGTCATTTTCGGAGTTGGGACTTATTTCGTTGGGAGTTATTTCACTTTTCAAGTTCATTATTAAATAACTCCCAAATATTGGGACTTATTTCATATGTCCCACTGAGACTTATTTCACTTTTTAAAATTGGGAACTATTTCATATATGTTGGGACCTATTTAATTGGGATTTATTTCGATGGGACTTATTTAATTTGGGAGTTATTTCACGGTACCATAACGAACATCTGTAATAATTCATGTTTTGAAAAACAGGAAGACAAAAACAAAAAAAAAAGAAATATCACTTACGCTTTTATTCACGCCTAGTATACATTTAATGTATTTAAAACGATTTTTCTTAAAAAAATTAAGATCAGTGAAAATTAGTTATTTTTCTTCTATTCAAATATATTGGCTTAGATGTTGTTGCTATACTTGCATAATGGGTTTGTATTCCAGGAATTTGTTTAATATGGCCTAGTGCCATCTGACATTTCCATTGAAAAGTTTGAAATTTTTTAGCATAAACGTACTCGTTTTGACGTACGACCATCATTTGTGTTGCTTACAGTGACTTGAAAAAATCAATTTGGCAAAAAAATTGAATTAACTCGTGAACATTTTCGTGCGATCATTTTTCACAACTTTCGACCTGGATTATCACGACAAGAGTGCATCGATGAACTTAAATCTTTATATGGCGATGAAGCACCATCCTATAGAACTTTGAAAAACTGGTTTAATAAATTCAATCGTGGCCGACGCTCGCTCAGAGACAAAGGTCGTGAAGGTCGTCCAAAAACGGCCGTTGTGCCGTGCGTGAACTGATAATGCAAGATCGTCATGTAACATACCGTAGATAGAGGCATCCTTGGGCATTTCTTCCACCAGCACACATTCGATATTACTTGAACACCTGGCCGTAAAAAAGGTTTGTTCTCGTTGGATCCCGCACAATTTGACAATCGCTCAAAAAAAGGCTCGTGTCGATTGGTGCAAAGAAATTTTGAAAAACTACGATTGCGGTGCTTCAAAAGACGTTTATAAGATCGTCACAGGTGGCGAATCTTGGATCTATGCGTATGAGCCCGAAACAAAACAGCAATCGACCGTGTTGGTCTTCGAAGACAAGCCAAATCCAAAGAAAGTTGTTCTTGGATGAAGCACTTCGAAGCAAATGGTCGCCTGTTTCTTCGGCAAAACTGGTCATGTGGCGACTGTTCCGCTTGAGCAACGTAGGACGGTCAATTCTGAGTGGTACACCACAATTTGTTTGCCTGAAGTCTTCGGAGAAATTCGAAAAACGAACAAGAGAAGACGAATCATTGTGTACCATGACAATGCGAGCTCTCACACATCGGCTCAAACCAGCGCCTTTTTGACCGGCCAAAACGTCGAATTGATGGGTCATCCGCCATACAGCCCTTATTTGACACCCAATGACTTCTTCTTATTCACTCACATCAACAAAAAACTGCTTGGTCAAAAATTTTCGATGTCTGAAGCAGCTGTTGAAGCGTTCAAAAACCATGTTTTGGAGGTGAATTTTGACATGGTTATGCACGAAATGACAACACGGTCTGAGTGAAGTTATGCTAAAAAATTTCAAACTTTCCAATGGAAATGTCAGATGGCGCCAGGCTACACTTAGTGTTTCCTAGGCCAGAAATATATATAGCAACCCTCTATACCATTGATTTTAATCAACAGTTTTTAACTGTGTCGTCACAAAAATGAGCCTTTTTTCTATGTGAACTGGTAAAACCTGCTGCCACCCTAACCTAAAACTAAACCTAAAGGCGCGAAAGCTAAAAAAACGTAAAAGCTAATTACCTTAAAATTAACAGGTGGCGCAAAAGTAACCTTTCAATGTTTTTTGTGCCAAAGTCACCGACCGATTATTGGTCAAATAAATAGTCAGCAATATTCCGCGTTCTGGAGCAGTGTAGCGTAACATTGTTTATTAACGTGTATTTCGCATGTGTTTACTGCACAAATGTCAACATTAGGCATTAGGACCCAATCGCAAAATTTATAGCATTTTCTGATAGGAGGATTACTTTTGCGCCACCTGTTACTAGAATGGAGATGAGAACTTCTTTTTTAAATAGAAATTGGAAGCCACATGGGTCTTCGAAGACGAGCTTCATAAAGTAATAGGAGGCCAGATTAGCCAACCATTCTTTCAGACGTTTATAACAAATATCGTTTAAGTGTTTACTGACACCTTATCTTCTTCCTGTCCACAGCTATTGCAGAAAACGTTTGTAGAAACTTTCAATCTCTCGACTTGCCTTCGTATCGAACCGTGATCAGCCACGACACACGTGTTTAATGATACACCCTATATTGTTAACGACAGCAGATCTTTGGACATCTCATTAAGAAATTTGAGGCTGTTGATGTCATGATACATTTAAAGTTATCTTCCAACACCTTTCGTGAGCTCTTGTGCGAGACCCAGCTAGACAGACAGGGTGGCGGAGGTATGTCGAATATTTTAAAATGTTCTGAAATCGATTCGTTATCGATATGTCACAATTTTTTCCCGTAAAATACCCTCCTGTCCGTATGTGATTGTGATCGAATAAAAATGTATGTGATTACGACAAAATCTGGTATTTCCGAAGGTTTAAAATTCTCATTCAGTAACGGTGAAACCAACAAATTAAATATCATGCAAACGATCACACTTGCATTGCTGTTCACCTTATTCACTTACACTGAGAAAAATTTCCGGATGTAAATATACGAGTTTTTTGTATGCGATTTCACTAATTGCAGAAAACCCATATAATTTCCCATTAAAAAACACTGCACCCTATTCAGCAGGTTTTAGGTTAGGGTGGCAGCCGTATTTTTTTACAAGCTCACATAGACCAGTTTAGGTCCCTAGTGTTACCACGGGCTGAAATGCCCCTCATCGAAACCAACCTGTTCGATATACAAATTTATTGATAGTACGAATATCGGTACTGGAAAGATCTGTTAGGCTGCCTAGGAAGACCGACCCCACTATGTCCAGTCGTCGTTTACACAGAGCGGGGCAGACGCATAGCAAGTGCTCAATGCTCTCCACTTCTTCGTCATCTCCACAGCTTCTGCAGAAGTCATTGGACTCAATACCCAATCCTTTGGCGTGTTCGTCGATCAAGCAGTGTCCCGTCAGAACTGATACTAACGTAGACAATCTTTGCCTATCTAGTGCAAGGAGCTATTTTGATCTTCTCCGGTCATACCTTGACCAGATTTGTCTAGCTACCCTGCAGGTGCCGATTTCTGTCCATCTTTCGTTGGACTGCCTGATTGCCTCTTACCTAAGCCAAAGCTTGCACGTGGATAGTGGCGCACCAATATATGCAAAATCTTCGAGAATTTGTAATGTCGTCCCTTTCCTAGCAATTTCATTGGCTTTGCCGTTCCCCGGGATATCCCTATGCCCAGGCACCCATATGAGGTTTATATTCAACTGCTCAGCCATCTCGTTAAGAGATCTGCGGCAGTCGTGGGCTGTTTGTGAATTTAGGGATGTTGCCTCCAGAGAATTGATGGCAGCCTGGCTATCCGAGTAAATGACAACGCCAGTGTTGGTTACTATGCTGCGACTTAACCACTTGGCTGTGTCGCAGTATAGCAGTGGAGTATTCTATCAACGCATTCATCTCTGGCGGGAATCATAGTGATGTAATTTCTCTCGAAGGTGTACACAGTTGGTATATAGTCCCCTCGGTCTGTTACCATATCCCTACACTTTGATATCCTCATGTGACCGTAGTTTTTGTACCTCCACATTGATAGGCAGTTTAATCTTATTGCCGCTTTGGTTGCAACTTCTCTCGCCACAATATTAATCGGCCGCATATGGAGTAGGGCTTGTAGAGACTCGGTCGCTGTTGTCCTTAAGGCTTCGCTTATGCTCAGGCAGGCTGTTCTCTGAACTTTTTCTAGTAGGTTAGTGATGGCTAGTTTGTCTGTTGCCGTCCACCATACCACAATGCCGTATAACAGTATTGGACGAACTACTGCTATATATATCCAGTGGACGATTTTAGGAGAGAGTCCCACCGCGACCCTACAGCCTTTTTGCAGGAATATAAGGCGACGTTGGCCTTCCTTACACGTTCCAACACGTTAAGTCTAAATAACAGTTTTCTATCCAGAATTACTCCTAAAAATTGTGCACTTTCAGAAAAGAATAGATCTGTTCCATTTATCCGAGGTGGAGGGTCCACATGTGGGACATTATTCATCCTAGTAAAGAGAACAAATTCTGTCTTGTTTTGGTTTACGCCCCAACCGCTGCTTCTGGTCCATCTAGCAAATTTGTTCAGAGCCACCTGTAGGATGTCTCCGAGGACGTTTATGAATTTGCCACTCACTGCGATTGCCACGCACATGCCACGACTTTGCAGCCACAACGTTCTAGATCTAGCAGGATTTCATTCACCGCTAGGTTCCAAATTAGTTGAGACAGTACTCCTCCTTGTGGGGTCCCTCTGTTTACAAACCTTGTTAGAGTTGTGGACCCAAGATATGCTGTTATGCGTCTTCTGTTGAGCAGACTTGAATAAGTCTAATCAAACTAAAGTTAACTTTTAATTGTGACAGTGCCGCAATTTCCACATCTGAGTGAATGTTGTTAAAAGCCCCTTCTATGTCAAGAAATGCCACCATATTGAATTCCTTGAAATGCAGAGACGATTCGATAGTGCTCACAAGTTCGTGCAGGGCTGATTCTGTATACTTCCCCTTATTGTAAGCATGTTGGTTCACCGACAGGAGTTTTGTATCCAGGTTTTCCCTAATGAAATAATCTAAAAGTCTTTCCAGACCTTTCAATAGGAAGGAGGATAGTCTAATTGGTCTGAAGTCTTTTAGCCTAGTGTGAGATATCTTCCCCGCTTTAGGGGATTTCTGCTGGAGTGATGCCGTCTGATCCAGGTGACTTGAAGGGCCCAAAGCTGTTAATAGCCCAGCTTATTCTGGATCTCTTAGTCAACAAGCTAGCAAAGCTCGCAGTCCACTCGCATTATTGTTGGTCTTGTTGATCTTTGCGTTCTGTTGGTGAATTCCCCGGGAAATGTGTGTCGAGCAAAACATTCAGCGACTGCTCGCCGGTTTTTGTCCGGTTATTTGCCTCATCCTGCAAGTAACCCACTACACAGGGTGAAGTTGATAGTATTTTCCTCAGCCTTGCGGCATCGGAGACCTTTTCCACCAGAGAGTCTTTGCGCCTTTCTAAGCTCCTTCTTATAGATCTTGAGTTGCTCTTTATAGGCATCCCAAACATTAGCGACCCCAGTATATTTACCCTAGTTGAATAGCTTGTTGCAGGTCTTTTTCATAGCCGTTAGCTCAGAAGTCCACCATTGGAGTTTAGTTTTGCCCTTGTACCTTGCGGAAGTAAATATATTTGGTATACGTTTTCACTAATTGAAGAAAATCCATGTAATAGCCCACTCAAAAACGCGGCACCCTATTCAGCAGGTTAGTAAGGCAGAGATGCAGTATGATTTCTTCTTATTCGGGCAATCTCATTCCTTACAAGTACGTTTTCGTCTCTGGCTTACTCTATTTAATCCTATTCAGGCATAGTTTCAGCAATATTGATTGCCTCAGCAATATTATTGCAGGTCCAGGACCGCAGTTAATGGATAACTGCCCATAAAAGCAAACTTTTTTGCTGGGTTATAGCTGGCCTTATACCTGTTCAATATATGTTTTCATATCGTAATGATTTGGGACAAGTATAAAATCCACGAACAAATAACATATCCTATTTGCCAGAAATTGTTCTCTCTGTATAATTTATAGGATATGCCAGATTGTAGATTGAAGATTATATCTAGATCTGTTTCATTTGTATGTACAATGTACTTTGTTTTATTATAACCCAATCACGGAAG
Organism: Eudasyphora cyanicolor; assembly: GCA_963930755.1. Taxonomy (NCBI): domain Eukaryota; kingdom Metazoa; phylum Arthropoda; class Insecta; order Diptera; family Muscidae; genus Eudasyphora; species Eudasyphora cyanicolor. Next base: position 64,763,184 of record OZ005737.1, read on the forward strand.
ATTTAATATGCACGACATTCCATCACTTTATTAAAATTCATTCTATGATGAAAGTACCAAAGTAAAAAAACGAATTAAAATACACAAATCTAATTAAAATGCACTGATGTGTCGTCTGTTCGTGATGCCTTATGACACATTAAAATTAAGTTCACTTGCATTAGCTAATTGCTAATGAAGAACATGACTGGCATTTTGAAAATAACAGTACTATTTTATAAAAATGTTTTCGGGCAAAAAAATATTATTTATTATATGCATTTTAGACGTGCTACTGTGTTATGACACATGACTATTTAAAACAACTAAGAAAACGTGTAAAGTATACCCTCGCTTTCAGAATAATAAAGGGTGATCTGTTTAGACCGTATTTACCAAATTTGAAGTCAATCGGTTAATCCCCTATGAAGTTGTAGTACCGAAAGCTCTCAGTTATTGATTCTTTAGATTATGCTTCTTGCTTTAAACTATTTTTACCCCTATATAGAACCCCTATAGAATGCAAAGTTTATTCCAAACGCTATGGCAAATACATCTACCTTCTGTATAAGTTAACTCCTTGGCTGTATAAAACCACAAATTTTAATTTCAATGATTCTTCTAAAGCCATCCCCTAGTAAAGTGTTACTGTATGTTCACGTTGCGATATAGCCAATACAAAGGACCAACACGAACACGAAGTGTTCTCTCAATATATCCATTGATTGATGCGATGTGTGGGAAGTGGCGCCGTCTTATTGAAACCGAATGTCGCCGAGATGACGAGCTTCAATTTCAGGCATCAAATAGTCGGTTATCATGGCACGATTACGTTCTCACCGGCATCATTTTTGAAGAAATATGGACCGATGATTCCGGTACGTCGGATCGGGAATCGGTCAATGGCAAAAAGATAGCTCTTAACGAGAGCTAAAATATTGCTCATGGGTGTCAAGGTCGTGGAACGACTGGAAAGTGTTTTTTTTGTTGGTTCAATGATCAAGAAACTCTACCATTCTAAATTTCAAAACGATTGGATGTAAAATACAGCTTATATAGGACTAAATGGCCAAATAGGACGACCATATATATGGGAGCTATAGCTAAATCTTAACCGATTTTCTTCAAATTCGGCAATGTTGGTTCATGGATCAGGAAACTCTTCCATTCTAAATTTCAAAACGAATGGATGTAAAATACAGCTTCTATAGGACTAAAGGGCCAAATCGGACGAAAGATATATATGGGAGCTATATCTAAATCGGAACCGATTTCAACCAAATTCAATAGCGATCTTAACAGCTGCGAAATACTCTAAACTGCAAAATTTCAGAATGATCGGAGTGAAATTTCGACCTGTAGTCGACGAACAACTTTACTTGGACAGACGGACGGACGGACAGACATGCTTAAATCGACTCAGCTAGTGATTCTGAGTCGATCGGTATACTTTAAGGTGGGTCTAGCTGTGTTATTTTCAGGTGTTACAAACATCTGTCGTGAAACAAACTTATAATACCCTGTACCACAGTGTGGTGTAGGGTATAAATATATCGATACCTCCATTCTAAAATATGCTAAGTGCAAGAAGGTAGTTTTTCAGGAGCGGCGATCAAAGTTTGATGTTTTTTTTAAATTTATGTTGAATTCCTTTATAATTTGTGTGGAATTCCTTTATACCTTTATTTCGACTTAGCATGTTTTAGAATGGAGGTATCGGTATGTGTGGTTTGTCTTGAAAGTAATGAGTATGTATTTTTCGACCCGGTAAATGGCGCTTATGATATTAGGAATGTATAAATTTCTGAATGAAATATCAATCATTATCAATCCAATACACACCAAAGGCCGAACAGGAGAACGTCTGATGGGATCGTCCAGTTTTTTGTACATAGCCTCCATATAAGGCTCATCCCGCATTTTGACTTCTAATGTCATAGAGAAATCACAAACTTAAACCGATTCGGGTGAAAATTTTGATTATGAGTTTATTACATTTTTAATAATACAATTTAAATAATTTTATAATATTCTTATAAATAACGCGGATCAAATTTGTATTTGACTTTTGCAACATTATTGAGATAAATATATAATATTAGCTCCCATGAAGGGGGAAGCAAATTATCTGTCCGTACAAAATACTTTAGATTATAACAACATTTATACAATCTTTCCACATAGACAATAACTCCCTCACACCACTGTTTCTTGGTCAAACACTCCACCCAAAGAGATAATATTTTGCCAAAAAAATAATTAAAATTAATATGAAAATTCAGAAAACGAAAAAAGCACTCTTCTGGCGCCACACTCCATTCAAGACTTCGACCACTTCAAATACCTGATATTTAAAATTTCTATGGAATTTTGTTTTTGTCACGCGAATCTAAGTAAATTTGTGCGCTTATCTCGATAGCCATAGCAGACATCTTGTCCGTTTTATGCTTTAATACTTACTACCAATTCAGGGGGAGCACGTGACAAATGCCCATTGCAGTATTTATGACGGCAGCGGCTAATCGCCAGATAGCTGTGGCGGCCGTAGCCTCCCCACAATGTTCTGGATGAATTGCAGCCATTGAAAAGTAATCCCGCTTAATTCGATTGTGCCAAATTTCGATAGTCGCCTAATGCTACGGGTATGACTTACCACCGCCATTGTTCCCATTCAATGGTCAATTGTGACAGAGTGTCTGTCGTTCTGTTTTTAATTTATGATTTCTGCATAATACACACGACACACAACTGCTAAGAACCCAATTAAAGAATTAGAAAGCTTCGATGGACGATGTGATAAAAATCATTCAATAAATAATAAAATTTGGTATGTACCAATAAAAATGCAGCTTAGTGTGTTCCATAAATAAATATGTGTTAATTGTAAATAATATTAGTGCTATATATACATAAAAACACTTCACTTTAAGAGCTCGTACAAAATTGGATGGTGACGTTAAATTATTAAAAGTTATCAAATTCAACTAAAAATGTTGTTTGTTTTCCAGCTATGCGATGTTGGGAAGGAATGTCAGTCGAGGCTAAAATTAATGTTGTAGTTAGTTGATAAAATTTTCCAAATTATTCGTTAGAATTCTTTGAGTACATAGCTATGCAGAGTGATTAAAAATAGAATCAGGAAAAACTGATGGACATATACCCCTATATTTTGTGTTTAAATACACTATGCAACAACATTTTTGTCGAAGGGCTGCGCATACGATTTTCTGTAGTAATATGGATATCCTAAACACGACAAAAATATTTAAAACAAATAGAATAATTATAGTAAAATAGTTTTTTAATTTTTATTAAAATTTAAATTTTCTTAATATTTGGACCCTATTCGTTTAAATATATGCTCCATAAAGCCTTTAAATTAAAGGATTATGAGGACTACAAATGTAAGTAATGACACGTTCACGTGGAAACAGAAGTTAAGTAACTGTCTTTAAAACAATTAGAAACAAGAAAAAGCGTTAAGTTCGGCCATGCCGAATCATACATACCCTCCACCATGGATTGCATTACTTTTTAGTACTGGAAAAATCTTTGGATATGGAGCAAATCATGAAACGATCCTTTTTGTTTGAGTAAATTATTAAAAAACGAACGCTGTAATTTTTAGGCCGCAAATTCTGTAGACAAACTCTTCATATAGCTTTTTTGAGAGCTACATCTACACGGGGACTACAACAAAATAACATTTTATTTGTATACATTTTATTGAGATGAATTCTTGCCAAAATAAATATTAAAATTGCCAAGGACAATATATGAAAATTTGCAAAATTTTAAAAAAGTGAATAAAATTTCAGCGATTCATTATTCTGTTACGGCCCACTGATTTTAGGATTCACCATGTGAAAAGCCATCTGGGACAATAAATTTAGCTTAATCTATATATAACTGTCAATGTGCTCCTCGAAATACACTACCAAAAAAAAAATTCACGCAAGTTTAACGAAGGTTTGGAATGCTATAGCGTTGGTTCGATTAGGAGCACATTAACGGCACCTACATATATGGATTTGTAATTATTTCAAGCCGCTATAATCGCTTCTTTAGTGTTATTTCATTATATCGCGGGTCAAAAAACTTTAAATCGCATTTCCAAAAGTTATGAGCTTCCTCAAGTGAAAAATTCGTCCTCAAATGGGCACAAATTATAAAAGAATGGATAAAGATATGAACATCTCATGAATTTTCCCACATTTTTGAAATGTATGTGCTTATAACTTTTAAAGTTCTTCAGATAATAACAACATTTTTTGGGAAAAACAACTTTGATGTTTTAGGTTTAGGTTAGGGTGGCAGCCGTATTTTTTTTTTTATACAAGCTGACATAGACCAGTTTAGGTCCCTAGTGTTACCACGGGCTGAAATGCCCCTCATCGAAACCAACCTGGTTGATATACAAATTTGTCGATAGTACGAATATCGGTACTGGAAAGATCTGTTAGGCTGGCTAGAAAAGCTGACCCCAGTATGTCCAGTCGTCGTATACTCAGAGCGGGACAGTCGCATAGCAAGTGCTCAATCCTCTTCACTTCTTCCTCATCTCCACAGCTTCTGCAGAAGTCATTAGAGTCAATACCCAATCTTTTGGCGTGTTCGCCGATCAAGCAGTGTCCCGTCAGAACAGATACTAACGTAGACAATCTTTGCCTCTCTAGTGCGAGGAGATATTTTGATATTCTCAGGTCATACCTTGGCCAGATTTGTCTAGCTACCCTGCAGGTGCCGATTTCTGTCCATCTTTCGTTGGACTGCCTGAATGCATCTTGCCTAAGCCAAAGCTTGCACGTGGATAGTGGCGCACCAATATATGCAAATTCTTCGAGAATTTGTAATGTCGTCCCTTTCCTAGCAAGTTCATCGGCTTTGCAGTTCCCCGGGATATCCCTATGCCCAGGCACCCATATGAGGTGTATATTAAACTGCTCAGTCATCTCCATAAGAGATCTGCGGCAGCCGATGGCTGTTTGTGAATTTAGGGACGTTGCCTCCAGAGAATTGATGGCAGCCTGGCTGTCCGAGTAAATGACAACGTCAGTGTTGGTTACTATGTTGCGACTCAGGCACTTGGCTACTTTCCATATTGCCAATATTTCGGCTTGATAGATACTGCAGGTATCTGGTAGTCTGTGAGCTATATCCAATCTAAGCTCTGCACAGTGTACTCCGAAGCCAACCTTTTCATCAAGCTTCTAACCATCCGTGTCAAAGTGGAGATGGTTTCTATTACCTGGTACTCTTCCAACCCATTCATCTCAGGCGGAAATCATAGTGATGTAATTTCTCTCGAAGGTGTACACCGTTGGTATATAGTCCACTCGGTCGGTTACCATGGCACTACACTTTGATATCCTCATGTGACCGTAGTTTTTGTACCTCCACATTGATAGGCAGTTTAATCTTATTGCCGCTTTGGTTGCAACTTCTCTCGCCACAATATTAATCGGCCGCATATGGAGTAGGGCTTGTAGAGACTCCGTCGCTGTAGTCCTTAAGGCTCCGCTTATGCTCAGGCAGGCTGTTCTTTGAACCTTTGTTAGTAGGTTGGTGATGGTTAGTTTGTCAGTTGCCGTCCACCATACCACAATGCCATATAGCAGTATAGGACGAACTACTGCTATATACATATATCCAGTGGACGATTTTAGGAGAGAGGCCCCACCGAGACCCTACAGCCTTTTTGCAGGAATATAAGGCGACGTTGGCCTTCCTTACACGTTCCAATACGTTAAGTCTAAATAACAGTTTTCTATCTAGAATTATTCCTACAAATTTTGCACTTTCAGAAAAGACTAGATCTGTTCCGTTTATCCGAGGTGAAGGGTGCACATGTGGGACTTTATTCATCCTAGTACTGAGAACCAATTCTGTCTTGTTTGGGTTTACGCCCAAAACGCTGCTTCTGGCCCATCTAGCCAATTTGTTCAGAGCCACCTGTAGAATGTCTTGGAGGACGTTTTCGAATTTGCCATTCACTGCGATTGCAACGTCTTCCGCATATGCCACGTCTTGCAGCCACAACGTTCTAGATCTAGCAGGATTTCATTCACCGCTAGGTTCCAAATTAGTGGAGATAGACTCCTCCTTGTGGGGTCCCTCTGTGTACAAACCTTGTTAGAGTTGTGGACCCAAGACATGCTGTTATGCGTCTTCTGTTGAGCAGAATTTGAATTAGTCTAACCAAATTTGAGTTAACTTTTAGATGTGACAGTGCCGCAGTTACTGCATCTGAGTGAATGTTGTTAAAAGCCCCTTCTATGTCAAGAAATGCCACCATGGTGAATTCCTTGAAATGCAGGGACTATTCGATAGTGCTCACAAGTTCGCGCAGGGCTGATTCTGTAGACTTTCCCTTATTGTAAGCATGTTGTTTCACCGACAGGAGTTTTGTATCCAGGTTTTCTCTAATGAATTAATCTAAAAGACCTTTCAATAGAAAGGAGGATAGGCTAATTGGTCTGAAGTCTTTGGCCTAGTGTGTGATATCTTCTCCGCTTTAGGTATGAATACCACTTTGATATCCCTCCATCGATTCGGGATGTATGAAAGCCTGATACAGCCTACATAAATTTTGTCCAGCCAGGGGATAATGTACTTCAACATTTTCTGCATTTCTGCTGGAGTGATGCCATCTGGTCCAGGTGACTTGAAGGGCTCAAAGCTATTAATAGCCCAGCTAATTCTGGATCTCTCAGTCAACCAGCTAGCGACGCTCGCAGTCCACTCGCACTCTTGTTGTTCCTGCTGATCCTCTGGTTCTGTTAGAGAGTTCCCCGGGAAATGTGTGTCGAGCAGTACACTGAGCAACTGCTCGCTGTTCTTGGTCCAATTATTTGCCTCATCCTGCAAGTAACCCACAGTATGGGGTGAAGCTGATAGTATTTTCCTTAGCCTTGCGGCGTCGGAGACCCTTTTCCACTTCGCCACAGAAGGTATACCAAGAGCGTCTTTGCGCCTTTCTAAGCTCCTTCTTATAGATCTTGAGTTGCTCTTTATAGGCATCCCAAACATTAGCGACCCCAGTAGATTTAGCCTTGTTGAATAGCTTGTTGCAGGTCTTTTTAATAGCCGTTAGCTCAGAAGTCCACCATTGGGGTTTAGTTTTACCCTTGTACCTTGTTTTTGGAAGGCTTCTTCAAGGGAACTATTGAATGATGTGGTGATATGCTCGACCAGATTATCCAGACCGGCTTTGTCATTCGGTTCGTACAGAGGTTTGGAGTTGAGGACTTTCTTGAAATTCTTTTCATACAGGTGCCACTTTGTCTTTCTCACATTTCTGTGGAGGGCAGGTTTAGGAGCTTTTTCAGCGAGTTTGAACTCAATATAATGGTGATCTGAGAATGAGTGGTCGTCCAGTACATTCCACCCAATAATTTTGTCTGACAGCCGGTCAGTAGCAAACGTTACGTCTAGTACTTCTTGCCTGTCTTTAATTGTAAAGGTCGGTTTATTACCTATGTTACAAATACTTAGGTTGGTAGTTAGAATAAAGTCAAGAAGCGAATCACCCCTATTGTTTATATCCGTACTACCCCAGATAGTATGATGAGCGTTCGTGTCTGCGCCAATAATCAGCTCGACCTCGTCAGACGTTGCTTCTTCTACTACTTCCCTGAATAGAGCAGTCGGTACTACATCTTCATAAGGCAAGTAACTGGAGACCACCCAGACTAGCAGATGTTTGGTCTTTACCACTTAAATTAGCCAGGAGAAAGATACTTAGATCTTTCCTGGCCAAAATGCAGGTTCTTGGAGTGCCTTCACAGTTATCCACAAGCAGTTTAATGTTGGGTGTCCTGATACCGCACACCCTTCCTCCCACTGCGTACGGCTCCTGTATCAGGACGATGTCTACTGCACCTGTGGGCAGGCACAGCAATAGAGCTTTTATGTTAAACGACATACATTTCTCCTCTGTTAAAAAATTTTTGATTTTTCCCCATATATCCTCGTTACACTAAATTGAGGGTATAATCAATTCTCAAATGCAGACAGAATTGTGGTTACCCCTTAAAATATTTAAAAATTAAAATATTTTAATTGATTTGAGATTGCTCTTACTTGAAAGTAATTCCTATATGGGTAAAAATAAAACAAGTGTGTCAACATTTTTTGGAAGGTCAAGATTTTTTTGAAATTTGTTATTAATCTGGTTGTGAATTTGAAAAAAAATAAAACAATTTGAACCGTTTTGCAAAATTTTGATTTTTTCGCGGGATATGACCTATTAAATTTTTCCGAGTGTGTTTAGAAAACTGCAATTTTCTCCGGAAATATTAAACGGATTCGACTGAAATTTTTGCAGGTCGGTCCGAATCATTCCTAAAATCTAAATATATCATAAACTTTTAATACCAACTGACCATATGAAAAATATTGCAAAATATTTTTTGCATATGCGAATAATTTCACTTTCTGGAGCAGAGATTTGAAATGTTTTATATTTAGAATGCGTCCTATATTGACGTCCACCAGAATCAGGAAAAACATTTTGGTATATCGCGCTTTGTAAAAATGTACAGCAAATTTACGGGCAATACCTTTTTGAAAATATTTTTGGTTCATTATTACAGGACCTCAAGGACCTTACCAATTTTGTCCAAATTTACACAATAGCTGAATCCATTAGTTCTGAGTCCAAAAACGCATTAATTTTTTTTCCGCAGATCAGGTTCTCAGTATCGCGAGCTTCCAAGCTGTGGATGTATAATATGGAATATCTCCGTCAATTCCTAATCAATCTGTACAAAATCAACGACAAAAGAGACGTGACTTTCATATCTTGTTTCCTAGTATATGTTTTCTTAACCCATTAAGAGCCAATTTTTTTAATGTTGTGTTAAGTGCAATGATTTTGGAAAATGCGTTATGGACTGGACATTTCGTGCGGTGGAAGTATAAATTGGCGATTCTATTAATACAAACAACACCTAAAGCTTTATTGCAATGTATTATATGACCAATGTTTCCCATAAGAACATAACATATTACTATTTTATTGTAACCCATACAAAATTTTATTATTTGGTAATGAAATTATACAAAATTGACTTTAGAATTTTTCACATAATTTTAGTTTCAATGTATGACAAAAGTTTTAGAGGCAATATGCTAAATTTTATAGTGGTTTTAAAGGTTTATACCTTGAAATAAAGCTTAAGGTGTTGTCTGTATTAATAGAATCGCCAATTTATAGTTTTACCGCACGAACAGTCCAGTCCATAACTCATGAAAGTGACTTTTCTCACGTCTCTTTTGTCGTTGATTTTGTACAGATTCATTAGGAATTGGCGGAGATATTCCATATTATACATCCACAGCTTGCACGCTGAAAAAAAATCGCTTCTGTAGTATATTGTCCCAAACATATTCGGCTTGAAACATATATATGTTTATGTTACACTCTAAACATATAATATTTGAAACACACCAAAATTATATATTTGGGAAGATGTTGTTCTAAACAAATCTTTGTTTACATGCCAATATATTTTTATTTGGGGAATGAAACAAATATTTATTTGCATTTACGTATTCAGAAAATACCTAAGTTATGTTAAATTTTTCAGTAATTCAATGTTAATTTGTTATAAATTATTAATGTTTGTAAAATAATTATTGAAATCGCATAATCTTGGATCAATATAAATTACTTAGAGGATTGACAACTAATGATGGCTCAGAATACTCAGAAATTTAAATTATGGATTAAGAACAGAAGCTAATGCTGGGAGGTACAACTCGGAACCAAGGAAAAATTAAATCTGAAGTTCTAAAAAGTCAACAAAAGTTTTGAAAATTTTATATTTGGAGAAATTCCTAAGCAATAATTATATGTGTATTTAAACACATATTTTATTTGAGAATTTTAGTTTGCAAATATACTTTGTTGTAATATATTAATATATGCGTTCCAAATATATTATGTTGATTTTCAAATAAAATTTATTTGCTAGGAAATATATAATATTTAAAAATTTGTGTTCCAAATATATTTTCTTTCGATTCAAACATATCAAAAAAGGCTATTTTGCCCCGTGTGGAAGCTCGCGATACTGAGAACCTGATCTGCGGAAAAAAAATTAATGCGTTTTTGGACTCAGAACTAATGGATTCAGCTATTGTGTACATTTGGACAAAATTGGTAAGGTCCTTGAGGTCCTGTAATAATGAACCAAAAATATTTTCAAAAAGGTATTGCCCGTAAATTTGCTGTACATTTTTACAAAGCGCGATATACCAAAATGTTTTTCCTGATTCTGGTGGACGTCAATATAGGACGCATTCTAAATATAAAACATTTCAAATCTCTGCTCCAGAAAGTGAAATTATTCGCATATGCAAAAAATATTTTGCAATATTTTTCATATGGTCAGTTGGTAATAAAAGTTTATGATATATTTAGATTTTAGGGAATGTTTCGGACCGACCTGCAAAAATTTCAGTCGAATCCGTTCAATATTTCCGGAGAAAATTGCAGTTTTCTAAACACACTCGGAAAAATTTAATAGGTCATATCCCGCGAATCAAAATTTTGCAAAACGGTTCAAATTGTTTTGTTTTTTTCAAATTCTCAACCAGATTAATAACAAATTTCAAAAAAATCTTGACCTTCCAAAAAATGTTGACACACTTGTTTTATTTTTACCCATATGTAAATTTGGAATAACTTTCGTATAAGTAAAAGTAATGACAATTGGACCGCAGGCCAAAAACAACATTACTGCATCCGAAGAGTTGACTAACCCCCAACGAAACGCTTCATGCATTGGTTGATGTTGGATTTCAAGGTCTTTTTTTTCACTTGACTATTCAAAATACCTTCCTTCACTTTGAAGGAACTCTTTGATTTCAGCTGAACTCCACAGTGAGTAAACCATAACATATTTTGTAGTTTGTAGGTCTTGACATCGAAAGTAATTTGAAAATGTAAATCCCACAATCCAAAAAACCCACAAAATAATTAAAGCTTTCCGACACGAATTTTTGCTGAACCGAAAGACTGGTTTTCGGGACTTGTTCCTTTTTCAGTTTATTTATTTATTCCCTAAAAGTGTTTCAACATTATATATCGTCATCAGAAACGAAAAAGGGCCTATCATCATGTATGAAAATTTTACAGGAGAAGCAAAAAACTAAATAAAATGAAAAGTGCTGCCGTTAGAAAAACGTGGTTTTCAGGATAATATCTAAACATAAGTTTGCATATATAAAATCACACAACCATGATTTTTATCTTATTTGTGAAAATTGCGTGAAATATAATTTTTTAACTATGAAAAAAGTAATAATTTGTTGTTAGGCCCTTTTGAATTTCGTTAATAAATTTGCCATTTTTAATATTACGCCGCTAAAAATTTGTCAAGATGTGTATATTGATGCAGTGTACTGAAATCCATCAAAAACTGAATTTCCATTTTTCTTGTTGTTACGCCCTTTTTCGTTTCTGATGACGATATGTAAGAAAATGCGGTATATCAATCAATTCTTCATATAGATTGAAACCTTATATGAAGGCAAGAATTAGGACTTACAACTGAAAAATATTTTTGAAAAATTTTTATATATTATTTTACTCCACTAAATTGGAAATTTTGTTAAGAATTATAACCCTTTTATAATGTTAAGGATAAAAGTGTTAAAATAGAAACTAAATACATTGTATTGAGTTCTTATGTATATACAAAAAAAACTTATGAGTACTCGTATTAAAATAACATAACAATGTCTAAGTGCGTGACAATTTATGTGTTCTCATTAAAAGCTCTACCCAAAATATTAGAAATTGTATAATTTAATTTCATAAGATTACCGTGCGTTTAATAAAATTTTCCCCAACATATCCGACACTGTGGTAAAAATTGCATCAGACTTCCGTGCGATAAAGTTGAGGGAAATAAGCATAAATACGAGTAGTATTTACAATACTCATATATACGTATTAGTACAATTATGCTATTCAGGCCTACGTTTTTTTTATCGTTTTATTGTAATTTAAAATTTTCCCCATAACTTTGGACTGTGGGATAGCAGTAAAACGTGAATCACGAATTTCACGAGCCAATAAACCATGCATCCATTATTATCGTAATTGTTACTCAAAAAGAGACGCAAACAAGCACGGATAACAATTATGCGTATTCTATTGATTTTAGCACTTAACAAAGCAATTATTAAAAATAAATTGCGAAAAAAGAACAACAAAAACAGAAGAAATTAAATCGCATTTCATTGATGTTATCAAAAAGATGATTACTTCATTATAAAACGGTTCATAATGATTGCCTTGCATATATTAACGTATATCTTCTGGTTCAATAAATGGGTTGATTGACAGATAACTAAAGCGAATTGTTGGTAGACTGTGTTAATACTGGTCTACAGACATTTCGTCCTAAATATGCGTTCAAAGGTTTGGGAATGAATAATTTTAGCTTCATTATATGTGTAAATGTAAATCTTAATATTCTAGTTTTGCGAATGGAGAACTGCAAAACCTTTGAAAACATTCCGTAAGGTTTCCTAACAGATAAATATAAATATGTAATACTTTTTTTATACAAAGTCTATAACTGCCAAATACGACATATCATAATTTTTGGAAAACATTACAAATATCAAATTTTTAAATAACCATAACTTTGGTCTGTGTGAATACTGTTTTGTCTTAGTGGGTACATCTTATCTACATTTTTCATCATATACCAAATTTGTTGAAAACATGAAAAATTTGATATATAGTCTGCTAACGCCGTCCTTGCCACCTATAGCTTTCAATTTCAATTTATTAATCCATAAAAAAGTAAACAAAAAATGCAATATCTTATGACTACTGATAATAATAAAACTTATAATTACTTAGCGTATACTTTCCAAATCTATGTAGCTTATACCTAAATAATAAATATACCAATAATCCCCAAAAAATGGACAGTAAAAAGGGGCTAACTACAACAGTTTTTGTCTTACAAACTATTACTTACAAACAAATAACTACAAACAACAAATCACATGCTATGTACAATATTTACAACTATTTACAAGGACCCATCTCACTGATGAGTGCTATACACGGGATCGTCAATCGCCAGTGTCCTATGCCTTCGGTGGTAGAATAGGAGTTTTCCATCCCTAAAGAGGAGTCCCTCGCTATCTAATGTAATCAAACCGCTCAGAGGCAGATAAGCTGCCTCTATCAGTCCCGTCAAGCTGTGATCTCGACGGAGACAGTCACTATCCAACCCGTTATCTAATCTAGACGACCTATCAAGGAACTTCAGCGCACATCCGACCAGAAAGACGTCTATCCTGTCCAGGCCGGCGGAGTCGTATACGGTCCTGTTCGACGGGCGTCGCCAGGTGCCATCACTTCTCCGAGTCGGCCTCAAACCCAAGCATGAAATGAGGATCCGCCTCTCCCAGACTCTCCATTTGGTGTGAGGAAATCCCAAACCAAACTGTGAAGGCATTAAAGATCAGGGGCCTTACGATGTGTTTATAGGTCAAAAGCTTTACCTTAGTACTCAGATCACCTGGACATCGCATGATGATCAGATAGGTCCAGAATACTTTCTTCACCTTGGCCAGAATATAGTCTACGTGCCTGATAAACGTAAACTTCTCGTGGAATATAACCCCCAGGTATTTAATACGATCCGAAGTGCGAATCGGCCGACCTCCAATGGAAAGAGTGGGTATGTATTGCCTAGACCGGCGATACAAAGCCCCCCTCTTACCCTTGAAAATTATACCTTCGCACTTATCGATATTATGTTCCAACTTCCACATGCTAAAGTACCACCTATAGCTTCATAGCTAAAACACGTCCTTACAACTCTTAGATGTGAACAGTTTTTTGTAGACCTCGGCATACAAAAAATATCTTTGTAGCAGATTAAAAGCACAAAGTTACATGTATTTAACAATATTATATACCCGAGATGGCCTACTTTGAGGCTCTGTAGCTTCGGCCGTGTACAGAATACAGGACCCCATTTTAAACTTAAATTCTCCAATACCTCTTCTACAAGCATGTCGGTTGTCTTGTTGAAAAATGGCAGAATTATTGCCCTTTTTAATTCCTCCCACTGTGAGACGAATATATCTTCGTTTGGATGACCAACTGACGGAACTGGACATTTTATGGAAATTGATTTAAGGCCACCTTTGGACTTGTCCAGTCATAGTGCAACGTGTATGTAAATGTTGAGCATGTAACTATTACCGTTATCTGCAAAACAAAAACGGTAAAACATTTTTGACGTATCTGGAAATATATTACTTTGCATTTTTTTAGAACTTAACTTTCATATTTTAAGAATATCAAGAAAAAAAAATATCGCGGTTGTCCGCATCTCGAATGAATGCATGTTTTGATTAGTGAATATCCTCAAAATATTTCGAATATATCTTAAGCCGCCAGTGAGCTAGAACGATATTACATAACCTCTAAAATTCATCTTTTTCTTGCAAATATCGGACATCTTGGACTAAACCGCGACATTTTTCATATGTACAGCTATTCTCCTTAAAATAGTACCAATATTGTGATTCTCGCTCAGATAGGACCGAAGTTATTCACGATTTGAGATCGTAATTTTGCTTGATAGTAGTGGTCAGCGGAGTGTATTTATTTTTTCTGAAGATTACTTTACTTTACAGTTTGGCAGCTATGGGCCAAAAATGTTGGAAAAAAGAAGAAGAAAAATTCAATTTTTTTGACATTTTAGCATTTTTGAGGCACTAGATGCAGTTTTCTATGTTAGTTTGTTTTAAAAGTTTTCAACAAAAATTTCAAATTTATCGTCCTAGGAAACTTGTTTAAGGAGTTTTTATATCCACTAAACTAGGACGCTCATTTATGGAGATATTCAGTGAAAAAGTGTACCAATTAAAAAAGTTTATTGAAATGTTCACAATTTCCAATTAATTTATTAATTTATTCAATTATTTAAGGAGTTATACTCATTTTAAGTTTGTTATATATATTGATCGTTCTCAAATACTTATTTAAAACATAAACTACACCGTGTACAATATACTATATAATATACCTTCACTTGCGTCGTCCATGCAATAAACAGTGTGGCAGAAGATTTGGTGGCGGAAATCTTCATGTCCCTCGCAGCGAAAAAACGACAATCTCAGTCAAGTAGACATTCCGACTTTCACATATGTCGTCGATCAAATATGGTCTGAGTAGACGCTTGGTCTCTTCCGTCGTTATCTGTCAACCTTACGTAACCTAACTTATATTTTGAACAGTCCCCATATATATTTCGCTTTTAGGTATATTTGTTTACCCATAGATGCCACATTTTCTAAACAAACTGCAAATTTTGTTTAATTTTCAAAAGTATTTGTTAAATTTACAATTATCATTTTTCACGAAGATCCATTAATCGTTTGCATCCAAAATTTTTTGTTACTTTTTGTAAGCTAGTGTAATCCAAGAGATAAAGTTGAGGGATATAATTTCACACTATCGAATGCACTCAGTGAAACATTCGATTCCCTACCATTAACAATATAATACGCGAATAAAAAAACCCCGTTCGAAGTGTTAAAATAGGCAAGCAATTCTTTTGCATTAATACATCCCAGCGTTTATTCTTCATTTCTGTGAACCAATTAAATTGGTAAACATGTTAATGAGTATATAATTGAAATTGCTAACAGTTAATTGATTACATAATCCAAGAGGGCGATGCAAGGGGTATTTCTTAGTAATGAGTTTGTAAACACTCGCAAGAAAAACAATTATTACAAAAAAAGGTCAGCATTAAAAAAAAATGTTGCAATGATTTTGACCCAATTACTACAATTTCCACTTTGTTTTCTTGGGTAAATAAAATCACGTTTAATTTAAAATGTAAGGTTATGTGATTTTCTTAAAAACCCAAACAAATGCACAAGCTGGGTAAAGCATTTCTAGCTAGGTAAAGCATTTCTAGGAGCATTGGAAAGCGTAAACTTAATTTCGTAATTTCCATTTTATTCCCAGGTAAAAGGACCTTCAATTCAATCAGTTATTATTATATTACACTCGTAAAAAATAATTTGCTAAATGCCGAAGCGTTTATAGATTAACAATGCCAATTTGGGTTAATATCCAAAAGTTGTTTAAGTTTCAAGTTAGGTTCACATGAATGAAGATTTATTCAAGCCGAAAATAAATTGAGGAATATAAACACGATTACACAGCTAAAACGTTTAAACTGAATTCAAATACCAAATTTGCTAAGTCAATTAAAAATTTGTTTGATTTTGAACTTAAAAAACAAAGTTGTATTATTTGTTAATGAAATGTGAGAGTAGCCTTTAGGGCGTAGACTCAGGATAATAGATTTTTCAAAATTCAAACATTTACGGTTAAAAAGGCTACATTCGCAATAGCGAGATATGATGGGAGGGTCATCCATAGGACATAGGATCGGGATAGGAATCCATTTTCAGAAACTGGAGGTATGAATCGCCTTTGTATACCCTACACCACACTGTGGTACAGGGTATTATAAGTTTGTTTCACAGCAGATGTTTGTAACACCTCAAAATAACACAGCTAGACCCACATTAAAGTATACCGATCGACTCATCGTCGATTTAACGATGTCCGTCCGTCCGTCCGTCCGTCCGTCTGTCCATGTAAAGTTGTTCGTCGACTACAGGTCGCAATTTCACTCCGATCGTTCTGAAATTTTGCAGTTTAGAGTATTTCGCGGCTGTTAAGATCGCTATTGAATTTGGTTGAAATCGGTTCAGATTTAGATATAGCTCCCATATATATCTTTCGTCCGATTTGGCCCTTTAGTCCTATAGAAGCTGTATTTTACATCCGGTCGTTTTGAAATTTAGAATGGTAGAGTTAATTGATCCATGAACCAACACTACCGAATTTGAAGAAAATCGGTTAAGATTTAGCTATAGCTCCCATATACATGTTTCGTCCGATTTGGCCCTTTAGTCCTGTAATAGCTGTATTTTATATCCAATCGTTTTGAAATTTAGAATGGTAGAGTTTCTTGATCCATGAACCAACATTGCCGAATTTGAAGAAAATCGGTTAAGATTTAGCTATAGCTCCCATATATATGTTTCGTCCGATTTGGCCCTTTAGTCCTATAGAAGCTGTATTTTACATCCGATCGCTTTGAAATTTAGAATGGTAGAGTTTCTTGATCCATGAACCAACAGTGCCGAATTTGAAGAAAATCGGTTAAGATTTAGCTATAGCTCCCATATACATGTTTCGTCCGATTTGGCCCTTTAGTCCTGTAGAAGCTGTATTTTACATCCAATCATTTTGAAATTTAGAATGGTAGAGTTTCTTGATCCATGAACCAACACTACCGAATTTGAAGAAAATCGGTTAAGATTTAGCTATAGCTCCCATATATATGTTTCGTCCGATTTGGCCCTTTAGTTCTATAGAAGTTATATTTTACATCCAATCGTTTTGAAATTTAGAATGGTAGAGTTTCTTGATTCATGAACCAACATTGCCGAATTTGAAGAAAATCGGTAAAGATTTAGCTATAGCTCCCATATATATGTTTCATCCGATTTGGCTCTTTAGATCCAATCGTTTTTATACCCTACACCACACTGTGGTACAGGGTATTATTTAAGTATAAAATGTCCCAAAAGTAAATTTATGTAAACAATTTATACATAAATTACAAAATTTATATATCAGAGTTATTCAATATTACGAGAGTGGTGTAGGGTATTATATAGTCGGCACCGCCCGACTTTAGCCTTTCCTTACTGGTTTTTTGTTTAATTTCTTTACATTATTTTATAATGAAATACATTTTTTTTAATAATTTACATCAAACTAATATTTTATTTTTCGAAGCGCAAATGATTATAAATACGGCTTAAAAATTACTCCAAAACGACTCGCAGATGGTTGAAACTACGAATTCAAAATGACTCGAAAAACGACTGAGAAATTATTCCAACAAGTAAGAAAGTTCAGTCCCCTCACCTTGAGTGCCAAAAAATATTAGTAAATTTATTTATTTTTTGGTTTTAATTAAATTATTATCAATTTAAATTGCATTTAATAACTTTAAAGTATGTCCTGGTATTAAAGTTAAAAGCTATTAACTTTTGGTACAAAATGGTCCATTTGTGTGGAAGGTACCAAAAGGAGCGTGGCAACAATGCTCATTTTTCCCTGTGTTGTAGGTACTATTAAACCATTACATTCCACAAAATTTCAGTTCTTTGTATGCACTGGTAACAAAGTTATAAGCTGGAAACTTTTGGTACAAAATGGTTCATTTGTGTTGGAGGTACCAAAAGGAACGTGCCAATAATTCACATTTTTCACTGAATTGTAGATACTATTAAACCATTACACTGAACAACATCTCAGGTCTTTGTATGTACTGGTAATAAAGTTAAAAGCTATTAACTTTTGGTTCAAAATTTTCCATTTGTGTGGGAGGTACCAAAAGGGGCGTGGCATCTTCGCCCATTTTTCTCGAGGTAATAGTGCCTAATAAACTAATACTATGTGTAGAATTTCAGAGGATTCAAATAAGTAAGCTAAATGTTAACCGTTTGTGGGGAGGTACTAGAAGAAGTGGACCAATATGGCCCTTCTTCGAACTTTGCCGGAGATAGAAGAAAATATTACCACATACCAAATTTGAAGTCAATCGGTTACTCCTTTCGAGAGTTATTGTGCGCACCAGCCAGCAGATAGACAGAAAGACGGACGGACGGACGGACGGACGGACGGACGGACGGACGGACATGGGTCATTCGACTTAAAATGACCCAAAACTGATATCCGCTGAACATACGTAGGGTCTTAGGTCACTCCTTCGATGTGTTACAATGTGGCTCGTAGCAAATGATATGTACCCTCCATTTTCTCCCGACAAAACATTCTTTTACGATCAGAAAATGAGCGCATTTATGATTACTTTAATCGCGCAGTGGAGTCGAAAAGGACCCGAATATGATCAATACTTTCACAAAATGCTAACTGGGGTCGTACATTTAAAACACTGGGCTAATGTGTCCGAGTGTGGTTCAGTGGTGTACAAAATGTGTTATGTATGATGCAGTGGGGCAAAGAAGGTGTTAAGTATGGTACAGGTGGGTGTAGAAAATTTCAATCATAGTACAGTATGCAAAAAAGGTCTAAATATAGTCGCAAAGTGCGAATGCAGTTCTTGGAACATAAACCGCGTATAATTATTTTTTTTTTTTTATAAAAATAGGTGCTTTTAGGAGCGCCTCAAAAGGTGGGTAGGTAGCGTGCGCACCTATCAGTTTGGGGGTCATTTGTTCGATTCCCACCATAGGCTTTGGTCTGTTGCTACAAAAATATAACAATAAATATGGCTTGTTTCCTGGACTATAAATATAATTTTACTTTGTATTGTAATTCCTATAAATAAATAAATAATAATCCGTACTTTTACGATCACAGTGGGGAAAAAAAGTTAATTTGTAATACAGTGGAAAAAATGTTTAATGGTTTTTTCGAAATTCATATTTTTAGAGAAACAGCGGGACAAAATAAGTTCAATACGATACGGTAGGACAAAGGAGCACAAAAGAGCTGCATGGGTACGAAAGTCAGTCTTATAATATAATGTAAAAATGTGTTTTGTTATTTCGAACATTTTCGGGGCACAATGGTGCAATGCCAAGATGTGTGTGGTTGATCCTGGAACATAAACTAAAGATGACAAGTTGATTTTCTATATTCGTGCTTTCGTGGTCACAGTTGGGGAAATGTATAAATATGGTTCCTGGGAGTGAGGGCAGCAAGCGATGAATAAACTAGAAAAACAACCGTTTTTTCGTATTTCGCATTTTATTGCCTAACAAGAAACAAATCTTCTTCATTTTTCCCAATATGGGATCGTCTCAATATGGGATCGGGGCGTGGTAATAACGCCCATTTTTCACTGGTCTGTAGGCTCTATAAAAGCATTACACTGTATAACATTTCAAGTATTTTTACACACCGGTATTAATGTTATAAGCTGTTCACTTTTGGTGCAAAATGGTGCATTTGTGTGGGATGTACCAAATGGGGAGTGGCAACTTCGCCCATTTTTCTAGAGTTGATAGCGACTAATAAAATAATACTATGTGTGGAACTTCAGGGCGGAATGAAATTGGGCCCCAGGAAAATACACCCCATATATTTTTATGAATATAGACCCCAAAACATAACATATCAAACAACAAAATTTTTTTGGGGCTTAATTTAATTTTTTTGCTTTTTGGTGCTTATTTTCATCTATAAGTTTAGAAACAGGAGAGGCTACGCATAAAAGATTTGCTCCCCGTTGCCAACTTTGGGTCCTGCCCATAGAAAAAAGTCTTTACCAGATGCCGAAGGCCGCAGGCCGGCCGCGCAGGAATAGATTTATGATTAAACCAGTAAGGAAAGGCTAAAGTCGGGCGGGGCCGACTATATAATACCCTACACCACTCTCGTAATATTAAATAACTCTGATATATAAATTTTGTAATTCATGTATAAATTGTTTACACAAATTTACTTTTGGGACATTTTATACTTAAATAATACCCTGTACCACAGTGTGGTGTAGGGTATAAAAACGATTGGATCTAAAGAGCCAAATCGGATGAAACATATATATGGGAGCTATAGCTAAATCTTTACCGATTTTCTTCAAATTCGGCAATGTTGGTTCATGGATCAAGAAACTCTACCATTCTAAGTTTCAAAACGATGGGATGTAAAATACAGCTTCTTCAGGACTAAAGAGCAAAATCGGACGAAACATATATATGGGAGCTATAGCTAAATCTTAACCGATTTTCTTCAAATTCGGTAGTGTTGGTTCATGGATCAAGAAACTCTACCATTCTAAATTTCAAAATGATTGGATGTAAAATATAGCTTCTTCAGGACTAAAGAGCAAAATCGGACGAAACATATATATGGGAGCTATAGCTAAATCTTAACCGATTTTCTTCAAATTCGGCAATGTTGGTTCATGGATCAAAAAACTCTACCATTCTAAATTTCAAAACGATTGGATGTAAAATACAGCTTCTATAGGACTAAAGGGCCAAATCGGACGAAACATATATATGGGAGCTATAGCTAAATCTTAAGCGATTTTCTTCAAATTCGGCAGTGTTGGTTTATGGATCAAGAAACTCTATCATTCTACATTTCAAAACGATTGGATGTAAAATACAGCTTCTATAGGACTAAAGGGCCAAATCGGACGAAAGATATATATATAGCGATCTTAACAGCCGCGAAATACTCTAAACTGCAAAATTCCAGAACGATCGGAGTAAAATTGCGACCTGTAGTCGACAAACAACTTTACATGGGCAGGCGGATGGACGGACGGACGGACAGACATCGTTAAATCGACTCAGCTAGTGATTCTGAGTCGATCGGTATACTTTAAGGTGGGTCTAGCTGTGTTATTTTCAGGTGTTACAAACATCTGCCGTGAAACAAACTTATAATACCCTGTACCACAGTGTGGTGTAGGATATAAAAATAGGTTTGTATATGTGTATTATAACGTACTTCCCAGATTTACGAAGAGAACATTTCATAGTTTGTCTGAGGTTTACTTTCACTTCATGCTGTTTTTTTGATTGGGGTGTAATTTCCTAAATCAGTTTTTGAAACGAAAATAGGCCCCAGATTTGGGGCGCACTTTAATTTTCAATTTGGGGTGTATTTTCTTGGGGTCCAACTTCCGGCCGTCCAATTTCAGAAGATCCGAATAAGTATTTAAGCAGTTATTAAAGAATCAATGGGTCTCATGCATAAAACGTGAGCTTGAGCTCGGACTCGATTTTTTGAGTAAAAGGTGCTTGTCGTATGCATAATAAAATTTGATGTATTTGCTTTTACTCACTGCTCACGTTTGATCTCTTCTTGCTCAGTTTGAACTTAGAAGTTGAAGTTAGATGAAATTGTTCTCATTTTCATATGCATAAAAACAAGCTTTTGCTTACTTTTGTGAGCTCTTGCTTAAATTTTGTGGAGCATGCCTTTTAGTTGACTCGCGTACACTAAAAAGGAATCATGGCTGAATATTTTGTACCACAAATAAATAAAAAATGTTATCAACAGCGTAAGACAAATTTAGCAAGTGAGGATAAAAAATTATACAGGTTTGTAATCTTAATTATTATTATTTTTTATATAATTAATAATAAAATGATAAATATATAGATTTGATGGTAGTAGCATTTGCTTGTTAGCGAATTATTTTTTTGAGGAGTCAGAAGAAAGACGTGGTGGTGCCCTCAGCAACATTGATAAAATTCGACTCTATTTAAGATTCTGTGCAGATCCTGGATTCCAAAATGGTATAGCCACAGATATTGGAGTCCATCAATCAACAGTGTCGCGAACAATTGCGGAAGTTGCAAAACTTATATCTGCCAAAGCAAGCGAGTGGATAAAATTCCCGAAAGATGCAGATCAAATAAAAGATGGTCAAATGAAATGGCAGGCAAATTATTGCTTTCCATTTGCAATTGGAGTAATTGATTGTACTCACATAAAAATTAAAAAACCCACAAATCAAAGCGATGAGTACATTTGTAGAAAAGGCTTTCACTCTATAAATGTGCAGGCAACTTGTGATGGAAATGAACTTTTTACAAGCGTCGACATATCGTGGCCTGGTTCAGTACATGACTCACGCATCTTACGAAATAGCGAGGTATGCAGAATAATGCAAAATGCAACGAACGATGCATTACTTCTGGGAGATGAGGGTTATGGAATATGCCCATGGCTAATGACACCATTCCGAAACCCAACAACTGATATAGAAAAAACCTTCAACAAAGTGTTTACAAGGGAACGTGTCATTATAGAACGGTGTTTTGGGCAATTGAAGCAAAGATTTTCGATACTTCAATATAAAATTCGTGTATCGACAGAGCTAGCGCCCCACGTAATAGCCAGTTGTTTCATTTTGCATAACATAGCTAAATTTTTAAAAGACGATTATATCCTTATCAGTGACGATAACAACAATAATGATGAATGGCAGTTAGAAAATGATATCGAACAACAATCAGCAAGAACTTCAGAAGCAGGAAAAAACAAAAGGAGGATGATCGCGAATTTGTTGTCAAATTAGTTTATAATAAAAATACTTTAAATGAATATATTTATTTTTTATTATTTTTTTTGGTTTATAAAAGTAAAAAACATAAGTAAAATGCACTTTTTAATACAAACATAAAATATGTGTAATTCACTATTAGGCATTAAATATTAATTAATTACATACTAATAAAATTCAAAATTCATGAAACTCCAAATTTCTTTCCACAAGTTTTTCTTGCAAAATCTGCATCTTTGCAGAAAGTACTTTATTTTGCTTTAACAAAACAAGCCTCTGCAGACTTTGAAAATTCAACTCCCTTGTCTCATCAGTTTCATAACGACTCAAAACTCCTGTTGACTTTTTGTTAACCTTCAAAAATAAACAACATATAGCAAAATGTAAACTGAAATAAAAAAAACTTACAGGGTGATCATTATCATCAGCGCAACGGCGCTTTCTTTGCTCTTTAGCTAGTGATGTTGCTGTTGTTCTTGTTTCTGATGTTGTTGTTGCTGATGTCTCTTCTAATGTTTCAAACGTACAGTTGTCATCACTGGTTCCAAGAGAGAGATGAACTAGAAAAAAATAAATAAACGAAAAGCGAAATCAACATCACAATATGAATGTGATGACGGTACACTTACCTGGAAGTTTGATTGCTGAGGGATTAGAATTAGCACAAATCAATTGTGACAAATCAGATTCCCAGTTTTTTAAAATAATTTTTTTATTGCCTGTTTTATTCAAGTCTATTTTATTTTTTATGCGACATTTCATGTTAGCTATTTTTTTTATTATATTTTTTCCCGTTATTTCTATTCCAAATGTTTGCTTCATTTCTTTTACACATGTTTCTATTGTTTCCTTTTTCTTCTTTTTAAATCTTTGGTAGCTGACTTTTTTCAAGTAAAAATTTATTTTCTTTCATCTTTTGTACTAAATATTTTGATATATCGTCAGTTTCTATTTTATTATTATGAGTTGCTTCTACTTCTACTTCACTTCCACTTGACGACATGTTTGCACTTCAATAACAATTAGACGTTTGATCTCAATTTGCTCAAGTAATTGCAATTGGTTTGAACTCATTTTTATGCATACGAAATTGAGCAAAAGCTGTTGCTTTTCGATCTAACTCAACTTACGAGCAATTGCTTACTTGACTCAACTCATCGCTTTTACTCGTTTTTATGCATGAGACCCAATATTTCACAAAATTGTAGGCGGAATGAAATGGGGCCCCCGGAAACACACCCCAATATTTTTATGAATATGGGCCCCAAAAAATAACATTTCAAACAACAAAAATTTTATTCGGGGCTTAATTTCATTTTTTGTCTGTTTTTTGGGGGTTTCATTTCATTTCTTGTCTGGCTTTTGGGGCTTATTTTCATCTATTAATTTAGAAACAGGAGAGGCTATGCATAACAGATTTGCTTCACGTCGCCAACTTTAGATCCTGTCCATAGGAGAAAGTCTTAAACAGAGGCCGCAGGCCGTAGGCCGACCGCACAGGAAAAGATTTATAATTAGAAAATAGGTTTGTATACGTATATTATTGCGTACTCCCCAGATTTATGAAGAGAAAATTTCTTGGTTTTTTTGGGTTAATTTTCATTTCATTCTGTTTTGTTGATTGGGATGTAATTTCCTAAACCAGTATTTGTAACGAAAATAGGACCCAAATTCGGGGCGTACTTTAATTTTCAATTTTTCATGGGGTTCAACTTCCGGCCGCCAAAATTGTAAACTTTGTGGGGGAGGTACTAGAAGGAGTGGACCAATATGATCCATCTTCGAACTTAGCCGGAGATAGAATAGAAATATTACCACATGCCAAATTTGAACTCAATCGGTTACTCCTTGCTGGAGTTATCGTGCTCACCAGCCAGCAGACAGAAGGACGGACGGACATTGCTCAAATTACTTAAAATTACCCAAAACGAAGTCCTTTGATGTGTTACACTTTTTGTCCGTAGCAAATGATATATACCTTTGTCACACTAAAGTGAGGGTATAAAAAGTAAAAAACGTTAAGTTCGGCATGTCGAATTTTATCACCATGGATTGCATTCAATTCTATTACTGGAAAAGTCTTTGGATATGGAGCAAATCTTGAAACCTTCCTTTTTGTTGAAGCATTTTAGGCCCCAAATTCTACAACAAAATATAAACTGACTAAATTTTTTAAGATGAATTCTTGCCAAAATAGAATACAAACTGCAAAGTTTCAGCTAAATTACTCAGAAAATGTTGTGTTTATGGCTTTCACAAGCATATTTGGGAGCGACATCTATAGGTGGACTACAACAAACTGCAAAGATTCGCTTAAAATGTGGTATTAATGATTTAAATAAGCCTATTATGGAGCGACCTCTAAAGGGTGACTATAACAAAATATGAGCCGATTTTCAAAAATTTTACTCTGATGAATTCTAGTCAAATTAGAATATAAACTGCAAAGTTTCACCGAAATTGCTTTAAGCATGTGGAATCTACGGCTCAAAACCCGTATTTTGGAGCAACCTCTATAGGCGAGCTATATGAAAACATTGACCGATATGGCCCATTTTCAATCCCAAACGACCTGCAACTATAAGAAGTATTTCTACCAAATTTGATCAACCTAGCTCTATTATTACGGACTGTAGCGTGATTTCAACAGACAGACAGACGGACATGGCTAAATCGTCTTAGAATTTCACGACGATCACGAATATATATACTTTATGGGGTCGCAGATTAATATTTCAAGGTGTTGCAAACGGAATGACAAAGTTAGTATACCCCCATCCTATGGTGGAGGGTATAAAAACAGAGTTCAGCTCGGTCATGCCGAATCATATATGCCCTCGAACATGGAACAAATTACACAGTATAATATGGAACAAGTAACGACGGATTAAGTTCGGTCATGCCGAATTTTATATACCCTCCACCATGTATCGCATGTGAACGATTTCGGGTACAAATAAACTAATTATACCAAATTTCAGCCAAATTCGCTGAAATGTTTGGTTTTAGAGGCAAATCTTGAGGGAGCTTTGTATGGGGGCTATATCAAAACATGAACCTATGACTACCGTTGTTCGTGTGAAGGATTCCGGGTATAAATTAACTCCAGTTACCAATTTTCAGCCCGATCCATTGACCATTTTCAATCCCAAGTAACCTGCAGCTATAAGAAGTATATATTCCATGTTTCAGCCAACTAGCTTAATTATTGTAGACTGTAGCGTGATTACAACAGACTTACGACGGTTAAGAATATATATTTTACTACGGTTAAGAATATATACAATTTATATATATATATATATATATCTCAGATCAATATTTAGATGTATTACAAAAGGAGTGACAAATTGAATATACCCTCCATCCTATGGTGGAGGGTATAAAAATGGTTGCGAATTTCAATTCCTTGGTAAAACTGACTGCAGTTTCGATAGACACCACTCTATCATCTTCAGAGTTCCATAGCAATAATGTATGTCTTTAACTTAAATCAGCTTGAAATACTCCTACTCATGAAAGTAGTAAATAACGTGTGAAAAGAACTAACTAACTTTCAACGAACTAAGTCGAAACGCTGAACTTGCATACCAGTACAGTTTTATACCCTACACCATAGGATGGGGGGTATATTCCTTATTTATAGCTGCAGGTAACTTGGGTTTGAAAATGGGCGATATCGGTCCATATTTAGATATAGCTCCCATATACAGTATCTAACTTGTTGTGATTTCTACTGTTCTCATCTACTATTTTTTTTGTGTTTTTCGGTGTTATTTTCTTTAGGTTTGAGATATTTTGTGAGGTCACATGCTATCCATGGTGGAGGGTATATAAGATTCGGCATGGCCGAACTTAACGCTTTTACTTGTTGTTGTTTGCTTGGGATCGCTTCGCGGGTCGCTATAACAAATTAAGTTTCGTCAACGGCTAATGCCGACGTCATCGTAGCTCATGTGTTTGTATTTGTTGGGGGTCTGTTGTTTTGATATTCAGTCAGAATTTATTTTGCTTTGTGGCTTCTGAATTGTTTCTTTTGAAAATCTTCTTGAGTACAAAGCCTTTAAAAAATTTCGCAATTTTCTATACGTCCAACAATTTCTAGTTTACCTTCTTAATAAAACAGGTTATAAGTTCCAATATATCATTTTTTCTACGAGCGTGAATAAGTTTTTCGCATTCGGTTGTCTGCTTAAGAAACCCCGCGGAAATATTTCCCCTTTGTTTTAATTCCTTCCACTGTGCGCCGTCGACGATTTTCGGTCGGTTCGGACGTCCGTCTGTCCACACATTCTTGTGATCAAAGCATAGCGAGCAAATATGATCAGATCTTCATGAAAATCTATACGGAGACTCTTTAAGAATCACGGACAAACTCTATTAAAAGAGGTACATATCGGTGCAAGTTTTTAAATAGGCACCACATAACGACTCCTTCCGTTTTGCTATTACACCGAGACGAATCCTAGGCTAAATGGCACATATCGTTCCCTTTCCGATTTGACTTTCCATGTTCCAGAAGCCACATTGTACAACTAATCCTACTAATATTTTGCAGTTGGTATTTTATTTTCTGGTATTTGGTAGTTTATTCTCCCACGTTGCATTTGATGTTATGATACGAAATAGCCCTAGAATTTTAGAAAAATAATAAATACACTAATTTCAGCTGAAATGAATTTTATTTTTTTTTTATTTTTTGGGGGTTTTCCATTGTACAATTTGCGTGACAAACACTCTCTGATTTCTAATCTAAATAATATAACAACAAATACCATATCAATCAATTTGATTTCTTATTTACGTATTTAGAGCATATACATATTTATAATAAATGTACACTCCTTTTTTTAAGCAATGGGCGTGTTTTGTCTACGAAGGTAAACATTATCTATGTTTGAGGACAATGGAAATTATGACTTTTGATAAGAGGTGTTTGTTCCCAGAATAATTGATGGTATTAGCCAATAACCAAAAATTCATTTATAATAAAAAGATAATTTGATTCAAATATTTTTAACTGATATATATATAATACTGTATTCCAAGGCAGCAATAGACGAAAGACCTTACGTCAACTAAAATCATACATTTTTCCTAGAATGCCCAAAAGTTGACGGATTTTGACATCAGCCAAGTCGAATAATTCCTCAAATAAATGAGAGCCAAGGTTTAGGTTAGACTGGCAGCCAGCTTTGCTAACTCACAGAGACCAATGTAGGTCCCTAGTGATACCACGGGTACTGCTGCCCCTCATCAAAACCAACGTAATTGATATGCAAAGTTATCGATAGAACGAACATCGGTACCGGAAAGATCTGCTAAAATACCCTAGAAAGGTCGAACTCAGTATGTGCAGACGTCGTTTAATTAATGAGGGACAGTAGCAAAGCAGGTGCTGAATGCTCTCCACGTCTTCCACGTCATCACAACTCCTACAGAAGTCATTGGGCTCAGTTCCCAACCTTCTGGCGTGTTCTCCGATCAGGCAGTGTACCATCAGAACTGACAATAACGTAGACAGTCTTTTCCTCTGTAGTGCTAGGAGACATTTTGAACTTCTCAGTTCGTATCTTGGCCAGATTTGGCTAGCTACCCTACAGGTGCCGATTACTGATCATCTTTCATTCGACTACCTGATTGCTTCTTGCCAAAGCTTACGTGTGGATAGTGGCGAACAATTATATGCAAATTCATAGAGAATTTGTAATGTCCCCTTCCTAGCGAGTTAATCAGATTACCAGTTCCCCGGGATACCCCTGTATGAGGAGTATGTTAACCTGCGCAGCCATTTCGTTATGAGATCTGCAACAGTCGAGGGCTTTTTGAGAATTTAGGGATGTGGCCCCCAGAGATTTGTTGGCTGACTGTCCGAGTAAATGACAACGCCAGTGTTGGTCACTACGTTGCGACTCAAACACTTTG
Organism: Eudasyphora cyanicolor; assembly: GCA_963930755.1. Classification (NCBI taxonomy): domain Eukaryota; kingdom Metazoa; phylum Arthropoda; class Insecta; order Diptera; family Muscidae; genus Eudasyphora; species Eudasyphora cyanicolor. The sequence continues at coordinate 64,792,226 of OZ005737.1, forward strand.
CGGACTCCCTTATTGCCATAATTTGGGCTTGATAGACACTACAGGTATCTGGTAGTCTATGAGATATATCAACAGTAGTATCCTCTGTTCAATTTTTGTCATAGGGTAACCATCTATTATTCTCTCCAGGTTTTTTAGGGGAAATGACGACAGACAAATTGGCCGGAAATTCTTAGTTCCTGTATGGGACGGTTTTCCCCGCTTTTGGGATAAAGACATTTTCTGATATATAGCCCTAATTAATATAACAATTATAGAGTGCTTTGAGCCAGGGAGCAATTGTAGCTCCGGCGGTGAGACATTGCCTAGTCCTGGCGATGAAATTAAAATCTCACTGGCGACCTCTGATTTGTGCAATTTAACGAAGTAATGTGTGTCAGGGGGCACCCGTAGTGATTCCTCACTGGACTTAGTACAAAAACTAAAATCTTTCTTTATGTACCGAATAGTGCAAGGTGTTGAGGCTAAAATGTTTCGTAGCCTTAAGAATTCGGTAGAGCTTTTCAAGCCATTGCATGAATCTATCCAGAATTTATTGTGAGCCTTTTTCAACTGTCTTTTATACTGCTTGAGTTCTTCCTTATACAGGGTGGGCCTAAAGAAACCAAGGGGTGTAAAAGTTTAATAACTTTTTCGTTTATTAATTTTTTTTTATTTTTTCTTTCAGATTATATAGACAACACTTGGTGAATTTATAATGGAGAGGTTCACAATTGAACAGAGAACCAGAACAATAGAACTTTATTATTTAAACCAGAGATCAATTATTTTAACGCAAAGAGCATATCGTCGACATTTTAACGTCAGAATTTCGCCCTCTGAAGCAATGATTCGTTGATTAGTTGATCGTCATCACCAACATGGCAGCGTAAGATATTTGCCTCGAACCGGTAGACCACGTGTAAGTCGCACTGCGGAAAATATTGAACGAGTACAGCAAAGTGTTAACGAAGCACCAGAAACATCTGTCAGAAGGCGTTCTGCTCAGCTAGAAATGTCTGGTACGTCACTACGGCGCATTTTAAAAAAAAAGATTTACAGTTATACCCATATAAGGTCCCATTGGTGCAAGAATTAAAACCCCCAGATCATCGGCAACGTCTAAATTTTGCAGTTCAATTTCAAGAGTTGGCCAGAAATGAAATCGACTTTATTAAAAATTTGATTATGAGTGATGAAGCTCATTTTCATTTCAATGGCTTTGTTAATAAGCAGAACTGTAGGTTCTGGGGTTCTCAAAATCCAAGAGCCATTCATCAACGCCAATTGCACCCCATCAGGTGTACAGTATGGTGTGGGATCACATCTGAAAATGTCATTGGGCCTTACCTTTTCGAGAATGAAGATGGAAGTGCTGTAACCGTAAATGGAGAGCGGTATCGGTTTATGACAGAAAATTGTTGACGTCCTGCTCTTGAAAACAGACCTGGTATGTGGTTTCAGCAGGACGGAGCCACTGCCCATACTGCCCGAGACACAATGGCACTTTTAAGTCAAATTTTTGGAGAGCGAATAATTTCCAGAAATTCGGAAATTATTTGGCCAGCGCGATCGCCAGATTTGACAGCACCCGACTATTTTCTTTGTGGTTATTTGAAGGAGCGAGTGTATGTGAACAAGCCAGAGACAATCCTTGAACTCAAGGCAAACATTGTTGCAGAAATTCGAACGCTACAGCAAATTGCCTTTTGTATATAATATAATCTGGAAGAAAAAATAAAAAAAAATTAATAAACGAAAAAGTTATTAAACTTTTACAACCCTTGGTTTCTTTAGGCCCACCCTGTATATGTCCCAGCCCTTCCTCAGCATAACCAATTGATACCATCACCATGGCTTTCGTTGTTTGCTTCTTGACTTAATTTTGGGGCATGCGTCTTGCAACGAGCAATTTAGGACTTAGACCATATTTCAAAATTCCAAAATGTGGTATTAAAGTCCAGTTTTCGGGAAAATGGCAACGAAAATGTTGCACTTTGTTGCAGAAAAAAAAATTGCCATTAATATTATGTGGGAAGACGAAACTACAAGTTTTTTCATTTATGCGAATGCTAATATATCTAAGGTCGGGAAAGTTATGATCATCTAAATTTTTCAATATGAAACCTTATCGCTTGAATTGTCAAAGACAAGGGTGACACCGTAGTGGTCGACCAATTGTAGTGTCCATGAGAGAAATGGTTAAAAAAAAGTCCACAAAATGGTATTGAATGACCGTCTGTTGAAGGGGAGAATGCAGAGCGCAAGATGGGTGCCGCATTTGCTCACAATCAAGACAATGCCCCAGTTCCCACATCCACTATTGCGATGGCCAAAATCAATGAATAAAGATTCGAATTGCTTTAGCGCGCACCTTATTCGCCAGATTTAGCTCCCCCGTGTTATTTTTTGTTTCCAGACTTAAAAAAAACGGAAAAAGATTTGCCAGCAATGAAGTATAGGTTCCGGTTAATGGCTATTTTCAGGAGCTAGACAGTTCTTACTATAAACAGGTTTTATTATTAAAAATAACTGGAAAAAGTGTATCGAGAGAAAAGTGTATGTTGAGAAATGAAGACAAATTTTCCTAAATTCGTTGTTTCTTCTTTGTCCTATTTAGGGATCGCCCTCGTACGAGTATATCCTCTTAACTCTGGTTCCTGTAATAGAACGTCATCTGCCTCTCCTTACGTTAGGAGGGTTTTTATGGTGGCGGATGCAGACTGTGATTGGTGTAGGTTTACCTGTAGAAGCCGGACATTGGTGAAGTAGATATGTACTATGACAGATTTTAATTAAAGTTACACCCGAAGAAATATTAGCATAAAATCTATTTTTGTTTCACTTCCTGTTTTCTCAACATTCGGTACACATATAAAAATGCTAATAAACAGGTGCCTTTAGAATTTTAATTTTTTTAGGCTCTTCGGAAGATGATTTATTCTTAAATTGCCACGATTATTCACTCTTCTTTATAATACTTGGGGTATAATGTACTGCCTACTGTTTGCTTGAAACGTAATGCTGTATTTCTTGTAAATAGACCTCTACATCATTTTTAAGGTTTATTGTCCCATGTTTTTTAATCGAAACCCATCGCACAACAACCACAGGCACACAAGCACCCACACAATACTCTAACCTCAATTACATGGGAACAAGTGGACCCAACATAAATCTCCAACAAAACCGAAAGAATAAAACATGAATAACGTCACCATTTTTCTCCCAAAAACACAAAATCAATTTGTACACTTTGTACCATTGAAACCAACCCACTATAACTTCCGTCCATCCATCCACCCACTCACTGCCCATCCATAGGCTAACGTACGAAGCAACATCGTGGTCTACATTTCTTCTTCCTGGCCCTGATTACTGCCATTGGGAAGCGAAAAACACGGTCGTATAGCCTATCTGCACAAATAGGTAGCAGTACTCCAAAATACAATCAAGTAATAAATTCTAACCAACGTAAGCGACATTCTTCGACCAACTCGCTTTACAAGCGTACATAAATTATGACTATGCGAACGCTGCTTTTGCACAGTAGTTTGAACTAAAAAATAGACAGAAAAAAATATTTAATGTTAAGGTTACTTGTAGATGTGATAAGAATAAGATTGTACAGATAGATTGTAGGCACTGGAAAAGTATTTCACCGCAAAAATTTTAGAGATTTTGTATAAATTATAATCAATACTAGCATTATGTGTCCAATACTACAGGAAGGCAGTTTTATTTTCGGTAAAAGAAATTACCTGAGAATTATTTTTCTCGAACAAACTTTTATTAACATCAAAAGAATTTTCTGCAGCTGCAGATTATATGTCAAAAACTTGGGAAGTATTTTCTAAAATCGAGTGAGATCTTTGTATGGATGTTATTCGTAATGTGGACCATTGCGATCCACTACTATTTAGTTGAAATTATTCAGGCTACAATATTGATTACATACAAAGATCTTTGACGTGTAAAAGAAACAAATCACGTAATAACAAATTCTTTTAAAAACAAGTACCCGGCAGCCGGAGTTGACAGCTCACTTATACCAATTAAGGTCCCTAGTGATACCTCGGGCCCAGTTACCTCGCGTCGGTACCAACCTGTTTGATACACACACTTATCAATAATACGAACATCGGTAAGTGCAAAATCTGTCAGACTCCCTAAAAGTTCGGCCCAAGTACGGGTCTCCCATATTCGACGGACCCATCTGGCAACGCCATAACTTTTGACAGAGATGTCAGATCGCTTAATGACATACCGCGTTTGAAGCGTCAGTCCAAGCAGATTTTTACCATGGAACAATACACGCCACGCGAAATAGTTGAAATTTACATTCAACAGAAGAAGTCAATTGTGAAAACTCAACGTGCTTTTAAAATATTAAAAAATGTGAGAAGTGCGCCTTCTAAGAACACCATTAAGCGTTTATACGAAAAATTTTCGACTGGTGAGGCTCTTTCTAATCCGAAGAGGCCAAATAAAAGTCGACCAAGGCGATCGGCCGAGAATATCGCTGCCGTACGAGCCAGTGTTGAGAGGTCCCCAAGAACATCCCAAAAACGCCGTTCTCAGCAGTTGGGCATGGCTCGGTCCACTTTACAACGGATTATTCGCGTTGATTTGCATTTGTTCCCGTACAAAATTCAATTGACGCAAAGATTGTTGCCTGCGGACAAGCCTCGTCGATTGGAATGGGCCCAAAAAAAACATGGGTCCGTCGAATATGGGCAACCCTGTATATCCAGACGCCGTTTACTCAATGTGGGACTATAGCAAAACAGGTGCTCAGTGCTTTCCATTTCCTCCCCATCTCCACAATGCAGAACTCATTGGTTTGTCGATAAGAACTGATCCAAACGAAGACAGTATTTTACTCTCTAGTACGAAGAGATATATTGAACTTCTTAGGTCGTATTTTGGCCAGATACCAGCTCACATATAACAATTGAGGACCCTAGTGCTACCACGTGCCCAGTTTCCCCGCGCCGGAACCAACATGTTTGATACACAATGTTATCAATAATACGAACATCAATACGAGCAAAATCTCTCAGACTACCTAGAAAGGACCCTAATATATCCAGAACTCGTTTACTCAATGCGGGTCTATAGCAAAGCAGGTGCTCAATGCTTTCCATTTCCTACTCATCTCCACAGCTTCTGCGCAAGTCATTGGACTCAATTTCCAACCTCCAGGGGTGATCGCCGATCTACATTAATGTAGACATTCCTTTCCCCTGTAGTGCTAGGGATTATTTTGACCTTCCTATGTCGTTTTATGACCAGATTTATCTAGCTACACGTTAATGGTGTCGATTTCTGTCCATTTCTCATTGGACCTCCTGACTGACTCTAGGCTAAGCCAAAGCTTGCTCAAATATATGCAAATTCTTGAATAATTAAAGTAATGTCGTCACTTTCCGAACAAGTTCGTCGGTTTTACAGTTTATGTTAAACTGCTCAGCCTTCTCATTGAGAGATCTGCGACAGTCGAGAGCTTTTTGTGAATTTAGGGATGCAACTCCAGAGATTCAATGACAGCCTGGCTAGCGGAGTAAACGTCGGCATTACTTCCATAATTGCATTATTACGGCTTAACTTACATTGCAGGTATGTGGTAGTCTGTGGGATATATCAGGACTAAGTTATTTTCCGTGCAATCCGAAGTCAAGCTTGAAACCATCTGTACAGAAGTGCATATAGTTTCAATTTCCTGGTATTCTGCCAACCCAGAACTCTCTGGCGGGTATCTTAATGGCAAAGGTCTTCTCGAATGTGTACACCCTTGGTATATAGTCCACTCAGACGGTTAGCACTGCGCTACAGTGTAATATCCTCAGTTTAAACTTAACCGCTCTGGTGGCAGCTTCTCTAGCCGCAATATCAATCAGCAGTAGATGGAGTAGGACTTGTACACACTCAGTCGCTGTAATCCTTAAAGCCCCGCTTATGCTTAGGCAGACAGTACACTGAACCTTCATTAATTGACAGTTGAAAGATCGCTTATCAGTTGCCACAATGCCGTACAGTAGTATTTGGCTAACTACTGCTATGTATATCAAATGGAAGATTTAGGAGAGAGCCCCCAAAATCCACCTAAAGCTCCCCTAAAGGAATATAAGAAGTCGTTGGCCTTCCTTACCCGTTGCAATACATTAAGTCTGAAGGACAATTTCCTGTCTAATATTGTACTTCGAAATTTTTCACTTTCAGAAAAGACTAGCCTCGAGGAGTACCCATGTGAAACCTTATACTTCCTAGTAAAGAGACCCAATTCTGTCTTGTTTTAGTTAACATTCCAACCTTCGCTTCTGGCCCATGTGACATTACTATATTTGTCATTTAATTTGTAGGTACAAGTAATATTGATGGGAGACGCTGTAAAGGGAGAGTTGTCGAAATATTACAATACTTTCTTTATAATTCCGCAATAATAAATCTAGGTGATTTTAATCAGGCAGAAATATAATACTCGTACATATGTGAGTTCTTTAAGACTAAAAATCTGTCCATGTTTCTATATAGTTCCCACAGCAGGATTCCAATCGATGTATTTATTTACATCGTAGAAGCTACAAACTTTAACTGATTAAGATAATATCAAGAAGTCCCCATATGAAGATTCAACAAAATTTGACTTCTCGACGCATTAGAAACCACAAATAACAACTGATTGTGATGCAAATTTGTCATTGGGTATATAACTTTACCCAGTAACATTTAAAGGAATAGTTGACATTCAAATGGCAATATGGGAAGTCGCCAAGTGGCTAAGTCGAAGCATAGTAATCAACACTGGCGTTGTCATTTACGCGGACAGCCAGGCTGCCATCCTGCCAGGCTGCCACAGTCCTCGACTGCCGCAGATCACTTAAGGAGATGGCTGAACAGCTTAATACTCGTATACACCTCATCCGGTGCCTGGGCATAGGCGTATCTCAGGGAACTGCAAAACCGATGAACTTGCTAGGAAAAGGACGACATTAAAAATTATTGCAGAATTTGCATATATTGGTGCGACACTATCCACATACAAGCTTTGGCTTAGCCATGAGGCATTCAGACAGTCCAACGAAATATGGACAGAAATCGACTCATTTAGCGTAGCTAGACAAATCTGGCCAAGATTTGACCTAATCGCACTAGAGTGGAAAATATTGTCTACGTTAGTATCAGTTCTGACGGCACACCGCCTGATTGGCGAACACGCCAGAAGGTTGGATATTGGCTCCAATGACTTCAGCAGAAGCTGTGATGATGTGGAAGAAGTAGAGAGCACCGATAACTTAGGTCGGTTTCGATTTCAGCACTTCAGACCGTGGTAACACTAGGGATATAAACTGGTCTATGTGAGCTTGTGAAAAACGGCTGCCAACCTAACCTAAACCTAAAACAATACAGACCCAAAAGGGAAACCATTAGCGAAATCAACAGCAGAACCTAGCAACCCTAAGAAACGATTGACACAAAAAAGCGGAAAATAAGGTGGATATTCGAAAATTTAAAATTACAAAAATATGCATGGATCTGCAATTTAAAATTAAAAATAAATTGACTCAAAAAATAAAAAAATAAGAATTTTCCTTCAGATTTATTAAATAGTTTAAAAATTAAATAACCGCTGAATTGTTTTATATGCAGGTGTATTGGAATTTCGAAATTTAATTTGGTCTGGACATCGTTGATCCAATATTGAACCATCACATATCCGATCTCATTTTCAAAGAAGTATTATTCAGTGTTGTAAGTTACCCTTGCCTTTGGTTTAAAAACACTGTGCTATAGCGCAACACTTGTTGGTGCGTTAAATGATGATGTGGTGAAGAAGAAGATTGCATTTGAGGCGCTGTGGGGTTTGGATACATATTACACCTATACACAACATACAGTGGATATGTATTTATGCATGTGAACGACCGTACACCCGCAACATTACTCAGTAATAAAGAGAAGAACAAAATCAGTCAAATTGTAGAGAGTACGTTGGCGCTCACATTGCGTTTAGCACATTGTTTGCTCTTATACGCATACACAAAAGCAGTAGCATATGAGGCGTTATAACAGTTACAGTTACGATTGGTGAGCGCATACAGCACAGAATGTATAACAAATATTAGAAGTAAACATTGTTGCTTGTTTTGCATTGTTGAATAGAACGAACAATACGGCGGCGGCCGCGGTGTTTTATCATCGTTTGCTTTGCTTTGATTGCTGCTCTCGCAGCTATTTTATTGTGTGATGGATGGTTGGTCGATTGAGTGATGATGGCGCTGATAGCTTTGACGACGACGAAGACCAATAACCGATCACCGGGTTAAAAGAAGGTGCTTCAGTTTTTAGAGCGATCGTTTAACGTATGCTTTTATTACTCGTATGTCTTTTCTTCTCTCCCTTAATGTAGTAATTGAAGTTTATTGGCCGTTGTTGTTGTATCTGCTGCTGTAGTTGTAGAACATTTATTATTCGTTGTGCGATCGACATCGGGCAAACAGGTGTATCAGCTGCAGAGGGTGGTGTGGGGTGCGGGGGTGTAGTTGATCGTTAACGTAACGTACGTAAATCACATAATATGCACATTAATCGTTTAGGTTGAATCGTCATTTCGAATAATCGTAGCCTATAAAGTGTAGTACGATTTTGACAATCAATTCAGTCTTCTCTGAGACGGGGACCCATCAAATCGAGTCAAAAAAGAAAGAAACGAAGAACAAATTAAACGACCGACAAACAAGGAATAAGAAAAAAGAGAAAATAAAGAACAAAAACTTGAGAGAAAAAAAGTGTACTTAAGAAAGAAAAAAAATAACAAAAAATGGAAATGTCAAATTAGTGAAAAAAGAAAAATAAAATAAACAAAAAGCAGCGAATGTAAAAAATAATTAAATTGCAAAAAAAATCACGATAAGTTTCAAGAAAATCTTAAACGCTTGCATTTAAACAGCAATTGGATTTGTGTATTAACGCATGTGAAAAAACTACAATTTACAATTTTAAATTAATTTTAAGCCGCTCCGCATAATCCGCCGTCAAACTTCACATCATCACAACTAAACAAAGTACGTGTCAGAGATTAACAATTAAATCTTTTTTTATTTATTTATTAAAACCAAACAAAAAATTACGTTAATGAAAAAAAACAACAAAAACAAATACCACAATTTATATGCGTTCTTTTTTTTGGATTTGTTCTGGTTGAATTTATTTAAATGCCGTTAAGAAAATCATGATAGAAAACCGAAAAAAAGACAGCGAAAAAAATGTGTTATTTGCCGTGATTCCATATAGTAATTGAAATAATTTATAGGCATTTTATTCCATTTTAATAAGCTCTAAATGATGAGTATGCAACTGTATTAAACTTATTATAAGCCAATTGAAAAAAATAAAATAAATTAATTGGCAATTCTTCTGGAAACCTCGGCGAGTGTGAGAAATTCTCAATATGTGCAACAAAATATTAGGCCCAGTGTAGATATTTAATATACTTTCATCGTTAGGACAAACATTTTGCAAAACATAACATCAATCGAATGAAAATAAAAACCAACTACATATATAATATCCTACATCTCCCTACCAATTCGTTTTAGTTAACAAAGTAAAGGGTGATTTTTTGCGAGCCATCGGATTTAAACTAAAAAACACCAAAAATGTAGAGAAATATATGTAATCTTTATTTGAGTCGATAGGACGGTCTATATAATACAATGTTTAAAGATGATTTCATGTAAATGTTGACCGCGACTGCGCCTCAAATGTTTCATACGCTGGCTCCAATTTAGGCATACTCTCTCCGGTATCTCACGAATAAATTCTTCAATATTGGCTTCCAGTGTGTCATCCGTTTATCCCAATAGAAAGTTGCAAAAAATCAACCTTCTACTTAGCTCTATCTCCCGATTAAGGCTTATTCCAAGGAGTTGAAGATGTTGATCATAATAAACTACATCTGAAAAGATAACCTTAAAATGCGCAGTGTTCTTTCATCAAGATCAAGAATCGGAAGGAACAAATAGATGGGACTATACATATTCTAAACAATCTTCATCAACTTTGTTCAAAGACTTAATTTCTTCCAAATTGTATACAGATTGAAGGTAAAATGCAGTTTCAATGGCACTTAAATACTAAATAGGCCCAAACATATATATTGGTGATACATCTAAATCTGAACCGATTTTCCACAAGTTAAGCAGTTTTCGTTCTCAAATAAAAAACTTTTTTTCTGTAAAATTTTTTGATGATCGGAAGTACATTACAAATTCTAAAGCGCTTTGATATCAAATCGGGAGGAACATATATAAATATGGAGGCTATATTTAAATCTGAACAGATTTTCTCCTAATTTGGCAGTATGTAAAGAAACCTCTTTTTTTAATTTCGTACTGGTCCGATATAAAATACAGTTATTACAACGCTTACATGTCGAATGAAGTTATGTAGGTAGTAAACATTTTTCGTTCTTTCTTTGGAACCAAGGATCAAGATATTTTTCCATCAAACTTTATAGACAGTTATTTCCAAAATTTGACAAATAAATTCGACACGATTAGCAAGAACAAGTAATCAAATCTCAGTCCAGTAAACCGACTATGGGAAATTGGACCACTACAAAATCAAACCCATCGGAATCGACCCTCATATTTTATATGAAAAAAACCGGAGGATTTGTCAGTGGAGTTGGCGAATTGACACCATGTGATATACACATGTATGTACCGTAGTACTAGTATATGAATTTAAGTAAGTAAAGGGTGGTTAAATTTTAAATTTTGAATAAAACACAAATTATTTAGGAAATTATTGTAATTTCTTTTTATCCCATCACCTCAGAGAGGAGGGTATATATCATTTGCTACGAACCAAAAGTGTAACACATCGAAGGTGCGACCTAAGACCCTAAGTATGTTCGACGGATACCCGTTTTGGGTCATTTTAAGTAGAATGAACAATGTCCGTCCGTCTGTCTGTCTGCCTGCTGGCTGGTGCGCACGATAACTCTCAAAAGGAGTAACCGATTTACTTCAAATTTGGTATGTGGTAATATTTTCTTATATCTCCGGCTATTTTGGAAGATGGGCCATATTGGTTCCCATCTTCGAACATTTAGTGAAATATTGATTATTTAATAACTTCTATACTCCTTATTTGAATCCTCTGAAATTCTACGCATAGTATAAGTTTATTAGTCACCTCGAGAAAAATGGGCGAAGTTGCCACGGCCCTTTTGGTATCTCACACACAAATGGACAATTTTGAACCAAAAGTTAATAGCTTATAATTTATTACCAGTACATACAAAGACTTGTAAATTTAATAGTACCTACAATACAGGGAAAAATGGTCACTATTGCCACGCCCCTTTTGGTACCTCCCACACAAATGCATCATTTTGTACCAAAAGTTACCAGCTCATACAGTTTGTACAGTGTAATGCTATTATATTACCTAGAGTCAAGAGAGAAGTGACCGTAATTGGCACGCCCTTTTTGGAACCTCCCTCGCAAATGGACCATTTTACACCAAAAGTTAAGAGCTTATAACTTTAATACCAGTGCATATAAATACTTGAAGTTTTGTACAGTGTAATACTTTTATAGTACCAAGAGTCCTGAGAAATATGGGCGTTATTGACACGCCCCTTTTGGTACTTCCACACAAAATGACATTTTTGTACCAAAAGTTAACAACTTTTACTTTAATACCAGTGCATACAAATACTTGGAATTTCGTACAGTGCAATGCTTTTATAGTACCCAGAGTCGGGTTAATAATTAACAAAGTTATAGGCGTTTAAGTGAAAAAAGGCAAGAACATCGTTTTGGGTGTCCGGCAAATTTCGTGGAACAAACGTTGTTTTACTCGCCAAGACCTACAAGAAAAATAATATCTCGATTTTTGGTTTTTGTACTGTCGCACTGTGTTATCATTACTCCAAATGCGACAATTTTGTTTATTAACGTACTCATTCATCCAAAAGTGAGCTTTATCGCTGAACAAAATTTTCTTATTTATTTGCGCGATGCGTCGCGCGATCTGAATCATTATTTTGGTAATAAATTTGCACGATTTGCAAACGTTGTTCCGGAGAAAGTCTATTCTTTATGAAATGACAAACCAAACTGAGCATAAATCATGTGACAGCTGTCAAAAAGACCAACTCCGAAAAAATTATAGCCAGATTAAAAACCACACGTCTAAAAAAACACCCTAAAAAACATTTTTAATCGTTAAACTTCGAAACTGATTTTTCTCTAAAGCAGTCGGATGATGACGTCTAACACCTAACAAAATGGTTTCATTTCCTTAACTCCAACAAATTGGTATCAATCAATTCCTGTGAAATCATATCAGTTATAGGCCCTACTTTATGCATATTTTTCGTAGAGTATAAACTCACTTTCACAGAAATACAATATGCAACTTGCTATTTTGGTAGAATACCGAACTTGAAGACATTGCTTTGATTGGTATGATAATGCATGCTATTAGCCTTATAATTTTTTTTTCATATTTTTCCCATTTCCCTTTTTTTAAATTAGCCCAACCGACCAGTTTTACATTTAAATATGGTCATTCAAAAAAAATTCGTAAACGCATTACGATTATCAAAAATTTCCAAGATAAACATTGTTCTTCACAAAATAAACAACTGCCAGGAAGGCGGTAATGTCCTGCATTACTTTTATATAGTCACAAAAAGACTTAAGAAACTCTTAACCACTAATAGAAAACCTGGCAGTGGCAGAGAAAGGGAGTTTCAGACCCCAGAATGGTTAAGAAAATAATAGTCACTTTGACAAAGAAGCCTAACGTTTCGGGAAGAAATGATGCATATATGACAGATTGCTCGTCGAATTTTGTTTAAAAAAATGTAAAAAAAAGACTCATCAGTAGTCGTACAAGTGTAAATTATTAAGCAATACATAGAGTTCAAAAATTGCCAATGAATTTTCTGTCAAAGTACGAGTATGATTGCTGAATCATGGACACATGCAATTTTACGTTTTATCTGACTTTTTGCACTTACAATGGCAGGAGTTTTATATTTCTTATAGTAGGGGAAATATTGCAGAAGAGTTTCGTGTAGAAAAGTTTTTAGCATAGTTGGAGAAAGAAGCAGCATATTCGTAGCCTTGGGAGCCATAAGTACTGAAGGGTATCTCAAAGAATGCCTACCAAAGGGGTTACATCCATTTATAAGAAAATATGCATCTATAAATTTTTCTGGCACGATCTTTCGTCTTGTATTTACAGCAATAGGACTGATGGTACCAGAAAAAGATTTCATTTGTACCAAAGGAGGCTAATCCACCTAACTGCCCGGATGTACATCCAAACGAATGATATTTGGACTTACTTAAAAGGACGTTTAAGATCGTAAAAAGAGAAGCAAATTATGTCACTTAGTTGTAAAGAATGTGTGCCACATGCTTCAATAAACTACCAAACACCACTATTAAAGTCCTGATAGCTGAAATTTCTGCAAAACTCAAAAGCTTTGTAAAAAAAAATGGTGAATATTGCTCTATTAATAAGGGTATACATTCTGGATTAATCAGTCCACTCAAAAAAATTTTATTGAAAAAAAGTGTGTAACATTTGTTCGTGCTCAGTGCTCAGTTCAACACAGTACAGCATTTTTCAGCTAATTGATTTGTGACTCAATTCTGATAATTGGATGTGCTCTACATCCTCTATTAACAATTTAATGGCCTTACGATTTTTTTGCTCAAGGTGGATTTTTAGCACATTTTAGCACCTACCCGAAAAAAGTGCATCCAGTGCCTTAAAAATCGCAAAAATGCTCTGTTCTGTTTTAATGTTCTGTTTGATACGTATACGTGTTACTCATTTTTAAGGCACTGGATGCACTTTTCGGGTAGGTTCGTTACGCATTTTAGACACAAAAGAGATATTCCGTACGATATACCGAGAAAAAAAAATAGAAAAAGTGCAAAAAATCCACCTTGAGCAAAAAAAAAATCGTTTGGCCATTCAATTATTAATTGAACCAACTTGACTTAACGAATGATGCAGTAGTTCTTATTTTTGGTGCTACTTTCACGTCCAGTTTTCAGAATTGAGTCCCAAAATCATGTGTTGTACTGTGCAATTGAACGGGTCAGTTTACTGAACGGTACGAACTAGTTCACACAACTCGTTTATTTCAGCTCGGTAGTTTATCCAACATTTTTCTTTAACCATGTTAATTCGTTCTCACTTCTCAGCTGTTATGTGTTGTTTCCGTTTTTATGTCATCATAAATGGAGGATTCTACCTATAAAGCGCGTTTGTATATTCAACACATTCCATTCATGTTCCAATCAGATTCCTTTAATATCGGCATATTTGAACCTGTGACTTACTAAAGGAAATGAACTGTTGATCTAAAGAGTTGTTTAAGTAAAGAGAGCTGGTGAGCTTAAGTGAACTAACTTAAGAACTAAAGTGTCCACCTCTAGTACAGAAGTAATGTAAAAATGATTTTCGTATGAAATTATAAATTTTTATGAGGAAAACAAGGGGATAACAAATACCCCCATTTGTATGTTCATTGGTAATGCTCATCAATTCTGATGTGATTTCCTATTTATCTCACAATGGTTTGATGATACACCAACTGCCAAATGTTAGTGGGATCGGTTGCAAAATGGGTATTCCAATCGATTTTCAAATGAAGCTTAAAATAATGCATTTCAAGTTCAAATAAGATCAACTGAAATTCAAAAATATTCTTAAAAATCTGCAGGTTTATAGCAAATATATCGTCCCAAACACATTCTGGTTGAAACATATTTATGTTTAGGGTATACTCGAAATATTTAATAGTTGGAACACACAAAAATATGATGTACTTCCTTGGACACTTCCTACTACAATCTTTAACTTAGACAAAAATAGCAGTCCGTATCGTGAATGAATGGTTGTCTCCAAATCATTGGCATTCCAAATTGCACGTGAAGTCTAAAATTGAAACGTTTTATTCCACAAAACATTGTAATACATTAATTTTAAAGTACTTACCGCATTCTTCCACTAGTCCATCGAGTAATATTTACATGGCACGAATTACACAAAATACTAGGTGTCCACGGTTCGTTCATATTTTTAACTCGTAACACATATATTTCTTCTATTATTTTACTAAACGCACGTCGATTTTTTTAATTACATATTTTCCGCAGATGTAGCAGAAATTGTCGGGATCATATACACATTGAAAAGTTCTTTCTCTTTTACTCATACTTCGAAATATAACTTTATAATATTTTTCAGAAAATCGACTTATTAATAAAAATTTCATTCATAAATTCCGGGTTTAAGGTACATAAGTGGCAGTACCTGTAGCTGACGTATAGTTTGCTTCGAACGTAGAAACCCAATATTTTCAAGACTGCCGCTACTTTGTATTGCGTACATATAATTTTACCACCTGCATGTACGACTCGGATGTCCATGGCCCTTAAAGGCGTAACTGAATGGAAACCTCATAAATAAAAAATCACAAATATTGCTGAATGACCCTCTATAAATTTTATTTGAAAATCAATAAAATATATTTGGAACTCGTATATTAATATGTTACAACATATAATATTTGCAAACTAAATTTCTCAAATAAAATATGTGTTTGGAAACAAATAAAATTATTGTTTAGGAATTTCTCCAAATATATTTTATTTAAAAAATATTTTCGAAACTTTTGTTGAATTTTTCGAATTTAGGTTTAGCATTCAACCTCCCAGTTATGATACGAAATGCAGCATTAACTTCTGTTTTAAATTAATAATTTAAAATTTCTGAGTATTCCAAGCCATCATTAGTTTTCAATCCTCCAAGTAATAGATTTCGATCCAAGATTATACGATTTCAATTATTATTATTTATTATTCTTACGACATGAAAAATTTCTAAAAAATTTACTTTGAATTACTGAAAAATTTAACTCAACTTATTTTCTGAATACTTAAATGCAACCAAGTATTTGTTTCGGAAAAAATAGTCCAAAATAAACACATATTGGGATGTGGGCAAAGATTTATTTAGAACAACATCCTCCCAAATATATAATTTTTGTGTGCATCAAAAATTTTATGTTTGGAGTGTACCCTAAACATATATATGTTTCAAGCCGAATATGTTTGGGACAATATACTACAGAAGCGATTTTTTTTCAGCGTGCATGAAAGCTGGAATTAAAAAAAAAAATTAAAAACCTATTTTTTTCGTGTTTGTGACACCTAATTGCGCCAGAAACTGATTCCACATCCCTTGGACAAAAATTTTGTTGCATAGTGTAATAGGCCCAAATGAAACTTTTTAGGACGGAAACAAAGATTTGGACATAATTTTCAAGGATAAAATAGGGTCTCTTTTACGCCAGTGTATACAATACATACCCACTATTGCCATTAGGGGACGGCCAATTCGACAATCGTGTCGAATTAGGTATCTACGCAGCAACATTTTTCATTACCAAATAATCCGACGAGTAAGTAAAGTTCGATAATGGTAAGTACTTATTATTTAGCCACTTTTCTCATTATTTTAACATGAGGATGTCATTGGAGGAAAGTACTTCCCAAAAGCTTACTGTAAAGTAGCATAATAAGTACTTATTTATTTTATAAATATATACTTATATTTTCACTATTTTAAGTACTTGAATAATGCATTACCAATCACTTATAAAATAAGTAGTATTTTCATTCAAATCTGCACGTTTTATTTGAAAACATGTTGAAAAATAAATAAATCTTGTACAATAATATAGCCAAAATTGCTTTATATTAAAAATTTGCCAAATTAATTTTGATAACAAAAAAATCACTTATTTCTATTATTATTGGTAAGTCATTATTAGATTCCATTATCAGATTCCATTATTTGGTAATGCTGGGAATAATGATAAGTACTTACCAAGATTTCGCTGGGTAGGGATTATATACCACAATAAATTCGTATTCATTAGGCACATTGACTATGTACTAGCCAAGTTGAAGATGGTAGTTTTGATCTTTCTTGTCGTTTTGCGTTGTATAGTTTGTCTAAGTATTGAGGTTAAACCTCTGATCTTTAAACTAGGGGTGTCGATCGGGAAATTCCGTATCCAGGAATTTTTGAAGATCAGTCCCAGGAAATCCCGATTTATATTGTTAAAAAATTTTCTTTGCCACCGGAAATAATAAGTTGTAAATTCTGTAAAAGTAATTGTGGAATTGCTATGTCGTTGTGATGAATATGTACGGAGCAGATGCTGCGCTGTCATTTATATTGGAAGAGATAGCTGCTATTTTTTTCCATACTAAGTGATGTAGTAAAAAGTAAGAAAATATTAGTCGGGTAAACCGACTAAGGTATAACCTCACTTCGTAAATAATGTAATATGGAATAATGCAGACAGACGGACGGACATTGCTCAAATGAAAAAAAGAATACTTGAGCGTAGAACAATATAATCGAATCTTCTAAATAAGAATTCAAGTTTAAAATCGGATAGGCGCCTTATTAAACGCGAATAATCCCGGGGGTCCCCAATAATCCCGAGAGCCCGAAAAATCCCGGAAACTCAGGATCATAATTTTCTCAACTCCGAATCCCGGGAATTGTGAAACTCAGTCCCGATCGACATCCCTACTATAAACATATCATAAAGCTCAAAGCTCATTACCTGTAATTTCCCCCAATATAAGTATATGGAAAGGCTTAGTAGATGGTAGA
Organism: Eudasyphora cyanicolor; assembly: GCA_963930755.1. NCBI lineage: Eukaryota > Metazoa > Arthropoda > Insecta > Diptera > Muscidae > Eudasyphora > Eudasyphora cyanicolor. The sequence continues at coordinate 64,809,938 of OZ005737.1, forward strand.
GGCAGGTTCTTGGTAAATTCGAAACATTGTGATAAATTTTACACTAAAACTTTTCAATTCTGATTTGTAACAACACCATTTTTACTGTTTGCAATTATTATTTGCAAATACTCCCACATCACCACTGAATTACGTATACGAGTACTTCATAACTATTCATTGTAATTTCCATTTGTGCATTAAATATAAATACTTACAAATGTATGTATATTAATTTAAAAAAAAAAATAATTCATATGTATATGTTTAACCATTACGGAAGTAAAGTGTACAATGCGTATGGTGGGGCGAGGGACGCATATATGCAAATACAAACATATATATTTTAAAATATTTAATACCATTTATAGCGTGAAAGCCAAACAATTTACATATTTATGTACACTCGAGTGGAATTTATGGCCGTGGTAATAAATAATGTCTTTTTGGTATTTCATGATTATGCAATTTATGTACGTATATCCGAAAACTGTTCCCAGTATTTCACTGGGAGTTGTGGAGCTGGAGGCTACATTGTAATTAAGTCATATGGCTGCGGTAATGAATCAAAGAGAACGAACGTCTTTTTTTATCAATGAATGGGCCATTTTATATATAAATAAGTACATTTATGTACCTTGAAACGGTTAAAGTAAGGAACATTTGTAACAAAAAGTACACATAATAAATATATATTTTATAACTCTTTAAAGATAAGATAGATACAATTTCATAAAAATCTAGCTTTGATCTGAGAAATTTGAAATATTTTTTTATTAGAGCTCATAAACATCTAAGAAAACGGAACTAAACTGTATTGGAATCTTTTTGGATCTATTAGATCATTTTTGACTACAACATTGTACGTTCATTCCCCGGCAGTATAATAGACGTGATCATCAACGCTGATAAGATTACATTGGTATGAAATCAATCGTAGCAACCAAAGCACGATCTGTATGTTGAATGAAACCTTTATTTGCCATTGTGTTCTGCGGGTTAAGTTCTGCAAATAAAAGACACTTCTGAAGTGATAACAAAGACATTGGAAATAGTGCGAGTTGGGTAAACGTCACTATTTTGAAAGATGTTGATTAAAAATTGTCCTAGGTGGAGAGATCATATCTTCGTAGAAATGTACATCAAATTCTCAGACATTGTGGCATTTGATTTGGCCTTCAGACAACTATTGTAAATGTTGTTCATATTGCAGCAGAATTGAATATTTATATATGATTTCTAACTATTTCTGATAGTTGCTCTGAAAGAGTGGAATCTCTTTTGGCTTGTTTGAGGCTTGGATAACCCTCATAAATTGCGCGAAGAGCCATTATATCCTATCTGACTGACTTATGGTATTTGAAGCGAAAAAGTGATTGGTCCTTTATTTTTTTGTTGCAGTAGGTCTCATTGTTTCATTGTTTGTTTCAGCAGGATGGAGTCGGCCAGGTCACCTGATCTGGCCACATTGAAATACAATACACATTGAATTACAGTACGATTACTTTTTGTATAATATTAATGTTAAAATATAAAGCAGTACCCCAAAGTAGGATTGCATAAGTCCATACAGGTTTCAAATAGATTTATAAATAAGTAGCTTGTTCTCCAAAGACAGTTGAGATTTGGGACCTAAAAGCCAAAACATTTTCTTGCTTTTGATGTCAAGATTGGTTCTTTTGAATTTTATATGATCTTTCCATGTTAACCGCTTTTCTATAGGCAAACCTAGGTATTTTACACAGTTTGATTGTGGAATAGAGACCACGTTTAAGGAGACGGAAGGACAGTCATCCTTGTTGAGAGTAAAAGTACCATGTGTTGACTTTTCAGCATTTACTTAAATGTTCCATTTATCTAACCAGAATTGTGTCACATTAATATGTTTTTGCAAAATACGGGATGCTTCCACAGGTGTTGGTATACCAGCAAGCATTGCTGTGTCATCAGCATAGGTTGCAACAGTTGTTGGTAGGCAAATCAACTGTAAATAATGTGTATAATACATGTCCCAATACACTTCCTTGTGGGACACCAGATTCGATAATGGCTATATCCGATACATCATCTTCGACAAAAACACAGAATCGTTCAGAATGGGAAATATAAGTTTTTTTGAAAAGCTGCTCAAACAATTTTGAGATTGTAGGTAATAAGTTAATGGGTCTATAAGAGCTAATAACATTTTCAGGCTTATTGGGTTTTATTATCATTATTATTTTTGCGCATTTCCATTGAGCCGCGATATGTCATAATCTTAAGACTGCATTAAAAATTATTGTAAGATAAATTAATCCATTTTTAAGGCACAGCTTTGATCATGCTAGTGTCAATATTGTCATATCCTGATGTTTTTTTTTATTTCGTTTCAACTTCTCGAACAGTAAGGCATTTTATAGGGCGAAACATTTGACATGGAACATCGAAATAATCGCTAATTTTTTTTTGATGGGACACTGCTGCATGTAGACTTCGGTTTGAATGTATTCTCTAGATTTTTCTTAAAAGCTTCAGCTTTGATTTTATCTGTTCTACAGTATAATCCATTAACATCTTTAATTGGAACGTTTCTATTTTGAGTTTTATGTATTTCGTTGCCTTTCACAAATGGCACTCGTTGTTATTCTCCGGTCTGAAAGAACTAAGAAATTTCGCTATGCTATAATTTTTGAGTTCTTTTAATCAATTATTCAGATAATTTGTAGCTCGAATAAATTTTGATTTATCACTTGGATGTCTCGATTTTTGCCAACTCTATCTCAGAAGCCTTTTTGCTTTTATAAGATGTCTTATTTCAAGCGTAAGCCGAATATTTGAATTACTTGATTGAGATTCAAGTGAGGTAGATCTATATGAAGCTTCATGTATGATTTCGTTAAAGGATTCCACTGCATCTTCTAGTTCGTCACCGCTTTATATATTAATATTCAAATTGAGATTTGATTCGATCCAATCTAAACAAAGTACGTGTCAGAGATTAACAATTAAATCTTTTTTTATTTATTTATTAAAACCAAACAAAAAATTACGTTAATGAAAAAAAGCAACAAAAACAAATACCACAATTTATATGCGTTCTTTTTTTTTTGGATTTGTTCTGGTTGAATTTATTTAAATGCCGTTAAGCAAATCATGATAGAAAACCGAAAAAAAGACAGCGAAAAAAGTGTGTTATTTGCCGTGATTCCATATAGTAATTGAAAAAATTTATAGGCATTTTATTCCATTTTAATAAGCTCTAAATGATGAGTATGCAACAGTATTAAACTTATTATAAGCCAATTGAAAAACATAAAATAAATTAATTGGCAATTCTTCTGGAAACCTCGGCGAGTGTGAGAAATTCTCAATATGTGCAACAAAATATTAGGCCCAGTGTCAGTTTAATTATACCCTCACTTTAGTGTGACGAGGGTATATATCATTTGCTACGGAAAAAAGTGTAACACATCGAAGGAGTGACCTATGACCCTAAGTATGTTCGGCGGAAATCCGTTTTGGGTCATTTTAATTCGAATGAGCAATGTCCGTCCGTCTGTCTGTCTGTCTGTCTGCTGGCTGGTGCGCACGATAACTCTCGAAAGGAGTAACCGATTGACTTCAAATTTCGTATGTGGCAATATTTTTTTCTATCTCCGGCTAAGTTCGAAGATGGGCCATATTGGTCCACTCCTTCTGGTACCTCCCCCACAAAGGGTTAAAATGTTGTGAAATATTGATTCTTTAATAACTGCTATTATACGTATTCGAATCTTCTGAAATTCCACACATAGTATAAGTTTGTTAGTCGCTATCAGCTCGAGGAAAATGGGCGAAATTGCCACGCCCCTTTTGGTACCTCCCACACAAATGCACCATTTTGCACTAAAAGTTAAAAGCTTATAAGATTAATACCAGTGTTTAGAAATACTTGAAATTTTGTACAGCGTAATGTTTTTATAGTGCCTATAGTCCATTGAAAAGTTGGCGTTATTGTCACGCCCCTTTTGGTACCTCTCCCACAAAGGTACCATTTTGCACCAAAAGTTAACAGTTTATAACATTAATATCAGTGTATACAATTACTTGAAATTTTGTACAGTGTAATGCTTTTATAATGCCTATAGTCCAGTGAAAAATGAGCGTTATCACCACGCCCCTTTTTGTACCTCCCACACAAAATGGCCAAATTATACCACAATTTAATATCTCAACGTTAATATACCACTCCATATAAACGGTTACAATTCGGCAGAGTGCAATGTATTTAAAGTATCTACTGTTCAGCGAAATATAGGTGTATTTCTTAAACCCCTTCTGGTACCTCCCACAAAAATTGACAGAATAATTTGTGTAATATTCAATATTACATTACTCACAAAGTGAGGGTATACCTTAGTCGATTTACCCGACTGAAACTTTATTACTTGTTTTAATAGATATTTAATATACTTTCATCTTTAGGACAAACATTTTGCAAAACATAACATCAATCGAATGAAAATAAAAACCAACTATATAATATCCTACATCTCCCTACCAATTCGTTTTAGTTAACAAAGTAAAGGGTGATTTTTTTGCGAGCCATCGGATTTAAACTAAAAAAAACATCAAAAATGTAGAGAAATATATGTAGTCTTTATTTGAGTCGATAGAACGGTCTATATAATGCAATGTTTAAAGATGATTTCATGTAAAGGTAGACCGCGGCTGCGCATCAAATGTTTCATACGCTGGGTCCAATTTTGGCATATTCTCTCCGGTATATCACGAATAAATTCTTCAATATTGGCTTCCAGTGCGTCAACCGCTGCAGACGCTGAGAAAGCTGCAAAAAAAATCAACATTCTCCTTAGCTCTATCTCCTGATTAAGGGCCTTATTCATAAAAAGTTAAAGAAGGTTTGAGGAACGCTTTAGCAGTGTTAAAGCGTTCTTCAAACCTTAATTACATTTTTATGAATAAGGGCCTAAGGCTTATTCCAAGATGTTGATCATAATAAACTACATCTGAAAAGATAACCTTAAAATACGCAGTGTTCTTTCATCAAGTTCAAGAATCGGAAGGAACAAATAGATGGGACTATACATATTCTAAACAATCTTCATCAACTTTGTTCAAAGACTTAATTTCTTCCAAATTGTATAAAGATTGAAGGTAAAATGCAGTTTCAATGGCACTTAAATACTAAATAGGCCCAAACATATATATTGGTGATATATCTAAATCTGAACCGATTTTCCACAAGTTAAGCAGTTTTCGTTCTCAAATAAAAAACTTTTTTCTGTAAAATTTTTTGATGATCGGAAGTACATACATTACAAATTCTAAAGCGCTTTGATATCAAATCGGGAGGAACATATATACATATGGGGGCTATATTTAAATCTGAATAGATTTTCTCCGAATTTGGCAGTATGTAAAGAAACCTCTTTTTTTTAATTTCGTACTGATCGGATATAAAATACAGTTATTACAACGCTTACATGTCGAATGAAGTTATGTAGGTAGTAAACATTTTTCGTTCTTTCTTTGGAACCAAGGATCAAGATATTTTTCCATCAAACTTTATAGACAGTTATTTCCAAAATTTGACAAATAAATTCTACACGATTAGCAAGAACAAGTAACGAAATCTCAGTCCAGTAAACCGACTATGGGAAATTGGACCACTACAAAATCAAACCCATCGGAATCGGCCCTCATATTTTATATGAAAAAAACCGGAAGCTTTAAGGAGGATTTGTCAGTGGAGTTGGCGAATTGACACCATGTGATATACATATGTATGTATCCTAGTACTAGTAAGTAAAGGGTGGTTAAATTTTATGGGTCGATGTTGATTTTGAATAAAACACAAATTATTTAGGAAATTATTGTAATTTCTTTTTATCCCATCACCTCAGAGAGGAGGGTATATATCATTTGCTACGAACCAAAAGTAAAACACATCGAAGGTGCGACCTAAGACCCTAAGTATGTTCGACGGATATCCGTTTTGGGTCATTCTAAGTCGAATGAACAATGTCCGTCCGTCTGTCTGTCTGCCTGCTGGCTGATGCGCACGATAACTCTCAAAAGGAGTAACCGATTGACTTCAAATTTGGTATGTGGTAATATTTTCTTATATCTCCGGCTATTTTCGAAGATGGGCCATATTGGTTCCCATCTTCGAACATTTAGTGAAATATTGATTATTTAATAACTTCTATACTCCTTATTTGAATCCTCTGAAATTCTACTCATAGTATAAGTTTATTAGTCACCTCGAGAAAAATGGGCGAAGTTGCCACGGCCCTTTTGGTATCTCACACACAAATGGACAATTTTGAACCAAAAGTTAATAGCTTATAATTTATTACCAGTAAACACAAAGACTTGTAAATTTAATAGTACCTACAATACAGGGAAAAATGGTCATTATTGCCACGCCCCTTTTGGTAACTCCCACACAAATGAATCATTTTGTACCAAAAGTTACCAGCTCATAACTTTAATACCAGTGCATACAAATACTTAAAATTGTGTACAGTGTAATGCTATTATAGTACCTAGAGTCAAGAGAGAAGTGACCGTAATGTGCATGCCCCTTTTGGAACCTCCCTCACAAATGGACCATTTTACACCAAAATTTAAGAGGTTATAACTTTAATACCAGTGCATATAAATACTTGAAATTTTGTACAGTGTAATACTTTTGTAGTACCAAGAGTCCTGAGAAAAATGGGCGTTATTGACACGCCCCTTTTGGTACTTCCCCACAAAAAATGACATTTTTGTACCAAAAGTTAACAACTTTTACTTTAATACCAGTGCATACAAATACTTGAAATTTCGTACAGTGCAATGCTTTTATAGTACCCAGAGTCGGGTTAATAAATAACAAAGTTATAGGCGTTTAAGTGAAAAAAGTATAGGCGTTTAAGTTAAAAAAGTATAGGCGTTTAAGTGAAAAAAGTATGCCAGATTGAAAACCACACGCCTAAAAAAAATACCCTGACCTTAACACCTAACAAAATGGTTTAATTTCCTTAACTCCAACAAATTGGTATCAATCAATTCCTGTGGAATCAGATCAGTGATAGGCCCTACTGTATGCATTCCTAGGAACGGTACAATCAAGTAAAATTTCATATTTTTCGTAGAGTATAAACTCACTTTCACAGAAATACTATATGGAATTTGGTATTTTGATGCCTAACTAAGTGGCAAAATGTTGTCACATTACAGTCATTGCATAATTAATGTAGAATACCGAATTTGAAGACATTGCTTTGATTGGTACAGAATAGAATTGTGTAGTTCGTGAACGAACTAGGACTGCGCACGAAAAAGAAGATGCATGGTTGTAAAGCTATAATTTGTTATACCCTACACCACACTGTTGTACAGGGTATTATGACTTTGTACATTTGTTTGTAACGCTCAAAAAGAGAAGAAATAGAACCATAGTTTATTATACCGATCGTCATAGAATCAGTTTTTGAGTCGATTTAGCCATGTCCGCCTGTATGTCTGTCCTTCTGTCTGTCCGTCTGTCCGTCTGTCCATGTATTCTTGTAATCAAAGTGCAGGTCGTATTTATGGTCCGATTGTGATGAAATTTAGCACAGTGCTCCTTTTTGGCCCAAGGACGATCCCTATTGAAATTGGTCAAAATCGGTTCAGATTTAGATATAGCCCTCATATATATGCTACCCCCGATTTGACATGTAAGCGCTGTAGAAACTGTATTTTATATGAGATCAGCACGAAATTTTGCAGAGAGAGTTCCCTCATTACATGAATAAACACTGCTAAATTCGGGGAAAATCGGTTAAGATTTAGATGTAGTCCCCATATATATGTTTCACCCGATTTGACATGTTAGCGCTATAGAAACCGTATTTTATATCCGATCTGTACGAAATTCGGCAGAGAATGAACACTAACAAATTCGGAGAAAATCTGTTCAGGATTAGATATAGCCCCCATACATATGTTTCACCCGATTTTATATGTAAGCGCTGTAGAAACCGTATTTTATATCCGATCAGTGCGAAATTCGCAGGAAAGAGATTTCTTATTACATGAAGGAATACTGCCAAATTCGGAGAAAGTTTTCTTGTTACGCGAATGAACACTAACAAATTCGGAGAAAATCTGTTCAGATTTAGATATAGCCCCATATATATGTTTCACCTGATTTGACATTTAAGCGCTGTAAAAAGAGTATTTTATATCCGACCAGTACGAAAATCGGCAGAAAGGGGTTTCCTATTATATGAATGAACAATTTTAAATTTGGATGAAATTGGTTCAGATTTAGATATAGCCCCCATATATACTTTACCCCCGATTTGACATGTAAGCGCTGTAAAAACTTTATTTTATATCCGATCAGTATGAAATTCTTCAGAAAGAAGTTTCCTATTAAATGAATGAACACTTTTAAATTTGGATGAAATCGGTTCAGATTTAGATATAGCCCCCATATATACGTTACCCTCGATTTGACATGTAAGCGCTGTAGAGACTGTATTTTATATCCGATCAGTACGAAATTCGACAGAAAGCGATCTTTTTACATGAATGAGTATTCAGGGAAAATCGGTTCAGATTTATATATAACCTCCATATATATGTTCCTCCTGATTTGGTATCAAATCGCTGTAGAAGTTGTACTTTACTTCCGATCATTAAAATTTTCCAGAAAGATGATTCTCAATTTAGGAACGAATATTGCTTAATTTTGCGATTATCGGTTCAGAATTAGATAATATGTTCCTACCCATTTACCAATTATTCCAAATTCTTATCGCAGTGACCCTTATGGCATTGTAAGGGAGGTGTAGGGTATTATATAGTCGGCCCCGCCCGACTTTCTGCCTTTCCTTACTGGTTTTCTACTCAATTTTTTAAAGTGCCATTTTTAGTTTTTGGTACGTCAATGTCATCAAAAGCTACGTGGGTAAAATTATCCCAACCGAACAGTTCTATATTTAAATACGGACATTCAATAAAAAGTACGTGAATGCATTATCCAAAATTTCCAAGAAAAATATTGTTCTTCACAAAAAAAAACAACTGCTAGGAAGGCGGTAATGTCCTGCATTATGTTTATATAGTCACAAAATTACTTAAGGAACTTTTAATCACTAATAGGAATCCTGGCAGTGGCAGAGAAAGGGGGGTTTCAGACCCAGAAAGGTTAAGAAAATAATAGTCACTTTGACAAAGAAGCCTAACGTTTCGGGAAGAAATGATGCATATATGACAGATTGCTCGTATACTTTTGTTTAAAAAAATGTAAAAAAGAGACTCATCAGAAGACGTACAAGTGTAAATTATTAAGCAATACATAGAGTTCGAAAATTGCCAATGAATTTTCTGTCAAAGTATGATTGATGAATCATGGACACATGCAATTTTACGTTTTATCTGACATTTTTCACTTACAATGGCAGGAGTTTTATATTTCTTATAGTAGGGGAAATATTGCAGAAGAGTTTCGTGTAGAAAATAAATTAAAGTTTCCCAAAAAGTTTTTAGCATAGTTGGAGAAAGAAGCAGCATATTCGTAGCCTTGGGAGCAATAAATACTGAAGGGTATCTCAAAGAATGCCTAGCAAAGGGGTTACATCCATTTATAAGAAAATACGGCATCTATAAATTTTTCTGGCACGATCTTTCGTCTTGTATTTACAGCAATAGCACTATTGAGTGGTACCAGCAGAATAAGATTTCATTTGTACCAAAGGAGGCTAATCCACCTAACTGCCGGGATGTACATCCAAACGAATGATATTCGGACTTAGTTAAAAGGACGTTTAATGCCGCAAAAAGAGAAGCAAATTATGTCACTTAGTTGTACAGAATGTATGTCACATGCTCCAATAAACTACCAAACACCACTATTAAAGTCCTGATAGCAGAAATTTCTGCAAAACTCAAAAGCTTTGTAAAAAAAATAGTTAATAACTGTCAAAATTTATAATAAAAATGAATAGTGCTCTATTAATAAGGGTGTAAATTCGGGATTAAAAAGTGCATCGAGTGCTTTGAAAATCGCAAAAATGTTCTGTTCTGTTTGATACGTATACGTGTTACTCATTTTTAAGGCACTGGATGCACTTTTCGGGTAGGTTCGTTACGCATTTTTATCTCCTATTCAATATGTACAATTTAGCTTTAGACACAAAAGAGATATTCCGTACGATATACCGAGAAAAAATATAGAAAAAGAGCAAAAAAACAACTTGAGCAAAAAAAATTTGTTGGGCCATTAAATTATTAATTGAACCAACTTGACTTAACGAATGATGCAGTAGTTCTTATTTTTTGGTGCTACTTTCACGTCCAATTTTCAGAATTGAGTCCCAAAATCATGTGTTGTACTGTGCAATTGAACGGGTCAGTTTACTGAACGGTACGAACTAGTTCACACAACTCGTTTATTTCAGCTCGGTAGTTTATCCAACATTTTTCTTTAACCATGTTAATTCGTTCTCACTTCTCAGCTGTTATGTGTTGTTTCCGTTTTTATGTCATCATAAATGGAGGATTCTACCTATAAAGCGCGTTTGTATATTCAACACATTCCATTCATGTTCCAATCAGATTCCTTTAATATCGGCATATTTGAACCTGTGACTTACTAAAGGAAATGAACTGTTGATCTAAAGAGTTGTTTAAGTAAAGAGAGCTGGTGAGCTTAAGTGAACTAACTTAAGAACTAAAGTGTCCACCTCTAGTACAGAAGTAATGTAAAAATGATTTTCGTATGAAATTATAAATTTTTATGAGGAAAACAAGGGGATAACAAATACCCCCATTTGTATGTTCATTGGTAATGCTCATCAATTCTGATGTGATTTCCTATTTATCTCACAATGGTTTAATGATACACCAACTGCCAAATGTTAGTGGGATCGGTTGCAAAATGGATATTCCAATCGATTTTCAAATGAAGCTTAAAATAATTAATTTCAAGTTCAAAAACGGTCAACTGGAATTCAAAAATATTCTTAAAAATCTGCCGGTTTATAGCACATATATCATCCCAAACACATTCTGGTTGAAACATATTTATGTTTAGGGTATACTCGAAATATTTAATAGTTGGAACACACAAATATGATGTACTTCCTTGGACACTTCCTACTCCAATCTATTAACTTAGACAAAAATAGCAGTCCGTATCGTGAATGAATGGTTGTCTCCAAAACATTGACATTCCAAATTGCACGTGAAGTCTAAAATTGAAACGTTTTATTCCACAAAACATTGTAATACATTAATTTTAAAGTACTTACCGCATTCTTCCACTAGTCCATCGAGTAAGATTTACATGGCACGAATTACATAAAATACTAGGTGTCCACGGTTCATTCATATTTTTAACTCGTATACCAAAATATTACACATATATTTCTTCTATTATTTTACTAAATGTACGTCGATTTTTTAATTACATATTTTCCGCAGATGTAGCAGAAATTGTCGGGATCATATACACATTGAAAAGTTCTTTCTCTTTTACTCATACTTCGAAATATAACTTTATAATATTTTTCAGAAAATCGACTGATCTCTTTAAGGCGCCGAATTACACTAATTTATTAATAAAAATTTCATTCATTAATTCCGGATTTAAGGTACATAAGTGGCAGTACCTGTAGCTGACATATAGTTTGCTTCGAACGTAGAAACCCAATATTTTCAAGACTGCCGCTACTTTGTATTGCGTACATATAATTTTACTACCTGCATGTACGACTCGGATGTCCATGACCCTTAAAGGCGTAACTGAATGGAAACCTCATAAATAAAAAACCACAAATATTGCTGAATGACTCTCTACCGAGCGGATCTCATCCAATATAGCTCTCACATTGCATATAATGTTTTATGGTGGGATACGAACGGCCATAAAACCTCGCCCTCTCTATAATTTTATAATGTCTGATATCAATCCTCATAAAATAAAATGCAAGTGCAATGTCTCTTATATGTCTCTCTCTCATATGGCGAATTCGATATAAGCAAAAACATCATTTAAAAACGAAAAAATATGAAACAAGATTATTTTGAATTTCCCTAACATTTACAAAATGGCTCATAACTTTTACATCTATCCATAGATTTTAAATTTTTTTCAAAAATGTGATAAAATATTTTTTTCGATTTTTTTTCTATTTTTATGTTTTTTTTTGTACCAGGAAAAAGTGTGTGTGTTTTTTTAAAATCATTTTTTTCACATATTTTTGACGACTGTTACACGCTGAAAAAAAATCGCTTCTGTAGTATATTGTCCCAAACATATTCGGCTTGAAACATATAAATGTTTATGGTACACTCTAAATATATAATACTTGATACACCCAAAAATTATATATTTGGGAAGATGTTGTTCTAAACAAATTTTTGTTTCCATCCTAATACTTTTTATTTAGGATTATTAATTCCGAAACAAAGATTTATATAAATTTAAGTATTCCAAAAATATATCGAACCTTGATTGTGTTAAGTTTTACAGCAATTTAATGATAATTTTCTAGAAATTATTAATATTCGTAAATTGAAATCGTATCATTTTGGATAACAATAATTTACCCGAAGGATTGACAAGAAATGCTGACATGAAATACTCAGAAATTTTAAATGAGTCCCTTAAAACCGAATTTAATGCCGCTAATGGTATTTTTAACTGGGAGAAATAATTCGAAACGAAGGAAAAATTAAAAATAAAATTAGAAAAATTCACCAAAGTTTTGAAAATCTTTTATAAATTAGATATATTTGAAGATATTCCTAAACAATAATTTTATTTGTATATAAATACATATTTTATTTGAGAAAATTAGTTTGCAAACATATTTTGTTGTAATATATTAATATATGCGTTCCAAGTAAATTTTATTGATTTTCAAATAAAATTTATTTACTCAGAAATATATAACATTTAAAAATTTGTGTTCCAAATATATTTTCTTTCGATTCAAACATATCAAAAAAGGCGATTTTGCCCCGTGTACTAAACCAAAGATTCTACGTTAAAGCGATACTTGCTGCATATGTAGCCCTTTAATTTGAGGCATAACACGGCTTAATCAGGCTTATACTTGTATAAATTATGGTCCAATTACTGAATGTAATTTCCACACGGGGCAAAATCGCCTTTTCTGATATATTTGAATCGAAAGAAAATATATTTGGAACACAAATTTTTAAATATTATATATTTCTGAGCAAATAAATTTTATTTGAAAATCAATAAAATATATTTGGAACTCGTATATTAATATGTTACAACATATAATATTTGCAAACTAAATTTCTCAAATAAAATATGTGTTTGGAAACAAATAAAATTATTGTTTAGGAATTTCTCCAAATATATTTTATTTAAAAAATATTTTCGAAACTTTTGTTGAATTTTTCGAATTTAGGTTTAGCATTCAACCTCCCAGTTATGATACGAAATGCAGCATTAACTTCTGTTTTAAATTAATAATTTAAAATTTCTGAGTATTCCAAGCCATCATTAGTTTTCAATCCTCCAAGTAATAGATTTCGATCCAAGATTATACGATTTCAATTATTATTATTTATTATTCTTACGACATGAAAAATTTCTAAAAAATTTACTTTGAATTACTGAAAAATTTAACTCAACTTATTTTCTGAATACTTAAATGCAACCAAGTATTTGTTTCGGAAAAAATAGTCCAAAATAAACACATATTGGGATGTGGGCAAAGATTTATTTAGAACAACATCCTCCCAAATATATAATTTTTGTGTGCATCAAAAATTTTATGTTTGGAGTGTACCCTAAACATATATATGTTTCAAGCCGAATATGTTTGGGACAATATACTACAGAAGCGATTTTTTTCAGCGTGCATGAAAGCTGGATTTAAAAAAAAATTAAAAACATTTTTTTTCGTGTTTGTGACACCTAATTGCGCCAGAAACTGATTCCACAACCCTTGGACAAAAATTTTGTTGCATAGTGTAATAGGCCCAAATGAAACTTTTTAGGACGGAAACAAAGATTTGGACATAATTTTCAAGGATAAAATAGGGTCTCTTTTACGCCAGTGTATACAATACATACCCACTATTGCCATTAGGGAACGGCCAATTCGACAATCGTGTCGAATTAGGTATCTACGCAGCAACATTTTTCATTACCAAATAATCCGACGAGTATGTAAAGTTCGATAATGGTAAGTACTTATTATTTAGCCACTTTTCTCATTATTTTAACATGAGGATGTCATTGGAGGAAAGTACTTCCCAAAAGCTTACTGTAAAGTAGCATAATAAGTACTTATTTATTTTATAAATATATACTTATATTTTCACTATTTTAAGTACTTGAATAATGCATTACCAATAACTTATAAAATAAGTAGTATTTTCATTCAAATCTGCACGTTTTATTTGAAAACATGTTGAAAAATAAATAAATCTTGTACAATAATATAGCCAAAATTGCTTTATATTAAAAATTTGCCAAAATAATTTTGATAACAAAAAAATCACTTATTTCTGTTATTATTGGTAAGTCATTATTAGATTCCATTATCAGATTCCATTATTTGGTAATGCTGGGAATAATGATAGGTACTTACCAAGATTTCGCTGGGTAGGGATTATATACCACAATAAATTCGTATTCATTAGGCACATTGACTATGTACTAGCCAAGTTGAAGATGGTAGTTTTGATCTTTCTTGTCGTTTTGCGTTGTATAGTTTGTCTAAGTATTGAGGTTAAACCTCTGATCTTTAAACTAGGGGTGTCGATCGGGAAATTCCGTATCCAGGAATTTTTGAAGATGAGTCCCAGGAAATCCCGATTTATATTGTTAAAGAAATTTTCTTTGCTAACGGAAATAATAAGTTGTAAATTCTGTAAAAGTAACTGTGGAATTGCTATGTCGTTGTGATGAATATGTACGGAGCAGATGCTGCGCTGTCATTTATATTGAAAGAGATAGCTGCTATTTTTTTCCATATTAAGTGATGTAGTAAAAAGTAAGAAAATATTAGTCGGGTAAACCGACTAAGGTATAACCTCACTTCGTAAATATGGAATAATCCAAACAGACGGACGGACATTGCTCAAATGAAAAAAAAGAATACTTGAGCGTAGAACAATATAATCGAATCTTCTAAATAAGAATTCAAGTTTAAAATCGGATAGGCGCCTTATTAAATGCGAATAATCCCGGGGGTCCCCAATAATCCCGAGAGCCCGAAAAATCCCGGAAACTCAGGATCATAATTTTCTCAACTCCGAATCCCGGGAATTGTGAAACTCAGTCCCGATCGACATCCCTACTATAAACATATCATAAAGCTCAAAGCTCATTACCTGTAATTTCCCCCAATATAAGTATATGGAAAGGCTTAGTAGATGGTAGAGGCAGGTTCTTGGTAAATTCGAAACATTGTGATAAATTTTACACTAAAACTTTTCAATTCTGATTTGTAACAACACCATTTTTACTGTTTGCAATTATTATTTGCAAATACTCCCACATCACCACTGAATTACGTATACGAGTACTTCATAACTATTCATTGTAATTTCCATTTGTGCATTAAATATAAATACTTACAAATGTATGTATATTAATTTAAAAAAAAAAATAATTCATATGTATATGTTTAACCATTACGGAAGTAAAGTGTACAATGCGTATGGTGGGGCGAGGGACGCATATATGCAAATACAAACATATATATTTTAAAATATTTAATACCATTTATAGCGTGAAAGCCAAACAATTTACATATTTATGTACACTCGAGTGGAATTTATGGCCGTGGTAATAAATAATGTCTTTTTGGTATTTCATGATTATGCAATTTATGTACGTATATCCGAAAACTGTTCCCAGTATTTCACTGGGAGTTGTGGAGCTGGAGGCTACATTGTAATTAAGTCATATGGCTGCGGTAATGAATCAAAGAGAACGAACGTCTTTTTTTATCAATGAATGGGCCATTTTATATATAAATAAGTACATTTATGTACCTTGAAACGGTTAAAGTAAGGAACATTTGTAACAAAAAGTACACATAATAAATATATATTTTATAACTCTTTAAAGATAAGATAGATACAATTTCATAAAAATCTAGCTTTGATCTGAGAAATTTGAAATATTTTAAAACTTTTCAATTCTGATTTGTAACAACACCATTTTTACTGTTTGCAATTATTATTTGCAAATACTCCCACATCACCACTGAATTACGTATACGAGTACTTCATAACTATTCATTGTAATTTCCATTTGTGCATTAAATATAAATACTTACAAATGTATGTATATTAATTTGAAAAAAAAAAATAATTCATATGTATATGTTTAACCATTACGGAAGTAAAGTGTACAATGCGTATGGTGGGGCGAGGGACGCATATATGCAAATACAAACATATATATTTTAAAATATTTAATACCATTTATAGCGTGAAAGCCAAACAATTTACATATTTATGTACACTCGAGTGGAATTTATGGCCGTGGTAATAAATAATGTCTTTTTGGTATTTCATGATTATGCAATTTATGTACGTATATCCGAAAACTGTTCCCAGTATTTCACTGGGAGTTGTGGAGCTGGAGGCTACATTGTAATTAAGTCATATGGCTGCGGTAATGAATCAAAGAGAACGAACGTCTTTTTTTATCAATGAATGGGCCATTTTATATATAAATAAGTACATTTATATACCTTGAAACAGTTAAAGTAAGGAAAATTTGTAACAAAAAGTAGACATAATAAATACGTTCTTTATAACTCTTTAAAGATAAGATAGATACAATTTCATAAAAATCCAGCTTTGATCTGAGAAATTTGAAATATTTTTTTATTAGAGCTCATAAACATCTAAGAAAACGGAACTAAGCTGTATTGGAATCTTTTCGGATCTATTAGATCATTTTTGACAGACACACAATTGCCTGTAGATAAAAGCTACAACATTGTACGTTCATTCCCCGGCAGTATAATAGACGTGATCATCAACGCTGATAAGATTACATTGGTTTGAAATCAATCGTAGCAACCAAAGCACGATCTGTATGTTGAATGAAACCTTTATTTGCCATTGTGTTCTGCGGGTTAAGTTCTGCAAATAAAAGACACTTCTGAAGTGATAACAAAGGCATTGGAAATAGTGCGAGTCGGGTAAACGTCACTATTTTGAAAGATGTTGATTAAAAATTGTCCTAGGGAGAGAGATCATATCTTCGTAGAAATGTACATCAAATTCTCAGACAAAGTGGCATTTGATTTGGCCTTCAGACAACTATTGTAAATGTTGTTCATATTGCAGCAGAATTGAATATTTATATATGATTTCAAACTATTTTTGTTAGTTGCTCTGAAAGAGTGGAATCTCTTTTGGCTTGTTTGAGGCTTGGATAACCCTCATAAATTGCGCGAAGAGCCATTATATCCTATCTGACTGACTTATGGTATTTGAAGCGAAAAAGTGATTGGTCCTTTGTTTTTTTGTTGCATTAGGTCTCATTGTTTCATTGTTTGTTTCAGCAGGATGGAGTCGGCCAGGTCACCTGATCTGGCCACATTGAAATACAATACACATTGAATTACAGTACGATTACTTTTTGTATAATATTAATGTTAAAATATAAAGCAGTACCCCAAAGTAGGATTACATAAGTCCATACAGGTTTCAAATAGATTTATAAATAAGTAGCTTGTTCTCCAAAGACAGCTGAGATTTGGGACCTAAAAGCCAAAACATTTTCTTGCTTTTGATGTCAAGATTAGTTCTTTTGAATTTTATATGATCTTTCCATGTTAACCGCTTTTCTATAGGCAAACCTAGGTATTTTACACAGTTTGATTGGGGAATAGAGGCCCCGTTTAAGGAGACGGAAGGACAGTCATCCTTGTTGAGAGTAAAAGTACCATGTGTTGACTTTTCAGCATTTACTTAAATGTTCCATTTATCTAACCAGAATTGTGTCACATTAAGTTGTTTTTGCAAAATACGGGATACTTCCACAGGTGTTGTTCTACCAACAAGCATTGCTGTGTCATCAGCATAGGTTGCAACAGTTACATCATTGTTGGTAGGCAAATCAGCTGTAAATAATGTGTATAATACAGGCCCCAAAACACTTCCTTGTGGGACACTAGATTCGATATTGGATATATCCGATACATCATCTTCGACAAAAACACAGAATCGTTCAGAATGGGAAATATAAGTTTTTTTGAAAAGCTGCTCAAACAATTTTGAGATTGTAGGTAATAAGTTAATGGGTCTATAAGAGCTAATAACATTTTCAGGCTTATTGGGTTTTAATATCATGATTATTTTTGCGTATTTCCATTGAGCCGCGATATGTCATAATCTTAAGACTGCATTAAAAATTATTGTAAGATAAATTAATCCATTTTTAAGGCACAGCTTTGATCATGCTAGTGTCAATATTGTCATATCCTGATGTTTTTTTGGGGTTCATCATTTTTATTTCGTTTCAACTTCTCGAACAGCAAAGCATTTTATAGGGCGAAACATTTGACATGGAACATCGAAATAATCGCTAATTTTTGTTTTTGATTGGACACTGCTGCATGTAGACTTCGGTTTGAATGTATTCTCTAGATTTTTCTTAAAAGCTTCAGCTTTGATTTTATCTGTTCTACAGTATAATCCGTTAACATCTTTAATTGGAACGTTTCTATTTTGAGTTTTATGTATTTAGTTACTTTCACAAATTGCACTCGTTGTTATTTTCCGGTCTTAAAGAACTAAGAAATTTCTCTATGCTAACATTTTTGAGTTCTTTTAATCGATTATTCAGATAATTTGTAGCTCGATTAAATTTTGATTTATCACTTGGATGTCTCGATTTTTGCCAACTCTGTCTCAGACGCCTTTTTGCTTTTATAAGATGTCTTATTTCAAACGTAAGCCGAATATTTGAATTACTTGATTGAGATTCAAGTGAGGTAGATATATATGAAGCTTCATGTATGATTTCGTTAAAGGATTCCACTGCATCTTCTAGTTCGTCACCGCTTTATATATTAATATTCAAATTGAGATTTGATTCGATCCAATTCTTAAAAACACTCATGTTGGTATTTTTAGTTATAAGTTTAGGAATTAATGTTCGTTTATCAATATTAGTCCGAAAATTGGCTAAAATTGGGCTATGATCGGTGCTTAGATCATACCTCGCTGCAATATCAAAGGAATATCTTGGTATACCATTGTAAATTATAGAATCAAGTAAGTCTTGAATCTTTGCAGTATCACTAGGCCAGTATGTAGGCGTTCCAGTTGAGAGTGTTTTATATTGGTTCTTGCAGATGCATTTATATAATTTATTTACTTTTGGATTTGCTAGTCTTGAACCCCACCCTTGAAAGTGTCTCAATGACCGTAGACCTTATTTTGAGTGTCACAACATTATGTCCCTGGGCGTTGTAGACGAAGCCTCAGTTGGTGGTTTTTGGCAAGGAGTGCTAGTCGTCGAAGTCTCTGTTGTTGATTTGGTAGCCGTTTGTTGACTCGTGTTATCTTTTGGCAATAATTGCTAATCGCTGAGGGCTCTGTTGTTGACACGGTAGTTGTTGGCTTTTGATAAGTGGTGCTTTTGACTCGGTAGTTTTTGGCTTTGGAAAGGGGTGCTAGTCGTTCAAGACTCTGTTGTTGACTCGATAGTTGAAGCCTCCCTTGTTGACTCGGTGTTTGTTGACATTTGGCAAGGAGTGCTAGCCGTCGAAGTCTCTGTTGTTGATTCGGTAGTCGAAGCCTTCTTTGTTAACTCGTTATGCTAGTCGCTGAGGACTCTGCTGATGACTCGGTAGTTGTTGGCTTTTGGAAAGCAGTGCTAGTCGTTGAAACCCCTCTTGTTGATTCGGTAGAGGAACTCCACGTTGTTTACTCGATAGTTGTTGAATTTTGGCAATGAGTGCTAGTCGTTGAGGGGTTTTTTTCTTTTGACTCGGTAGGTGTTGGCTTTGGAAAGCGGTGCTAGTCGTTTCAGGTTCTGTTGTTGAATCGGTAGTCGAAGCCTCCGTTGTTGACTTTTGGCAAGGAGTGCTAGTCGTCGAAGCCTCTGTTGGTAATTCGATAGTCGAAGACTTAGTTGTTGACTCTTTTGACTGTTGTTGAAGGTGCAAACAATCAGTCAAGATAAGAAAATGTGGCTTAACCAAAGATATTTAAATGAGACCTCTATATGGGGCTTTACCAACGGAATGACAAATTTAGTATACCCTCATCCTTTGATGGAGGGTATACCAGTGATATAGATTTTGGGTTTCTCATTATAACCTCCACCGTAGGATGGGGGTGTACTATGTTTGTCATTCCGTGCCGCCTTCTACAGAGAGCGGGACACAGACACAGAAGGTGTTCTATTAATTCCTCCTCCTCTCCGTCTCCACAGCTTCTGCAAAAATCATTATGCAATACCTTTAATCTGTCTGCGTGCCGTCCAATACGACGGTCCCTGTCATGAGAGAAACGATAATTGAGGCGTCCGTTCTCAATGACGACAGCAGTGCTTTCGTGCGTTTTGAGTCTAGGACGGGTCACATCAGCCTGGAATGTATGCAGTTCCTGACTAGCGACCACCTGTTATTTGTTGCCGTTAGTGCACTATCTCTCAAAAGGAGTTTGTAGGTTAGAGCGTAAAGTAGTTCCTAGTCTTGCTTTCATCTGCCTTGCAGTTCCCTGGTACATCCCTGTGGCCCGGCCCCAATACCAGGTGAATATTGAACTGTTCAGCCATCTCGTTATAAGAAGGAATATAGTTTCCGGGGACTTGATAGCAGCCTGACTATCAGAGAAAATATTTATTCCGCTATTATTTAGTCAGCTATTAATTTTTAGCCATTCCGCTACCTCTTTAATAGATAAGATTCTGCCTGGTAAACACTACAGTGATCAGGCAGTCTTTTTGCAAGTGATAGCTGAAGTTCCTCAGAAAAGACACCTAAGCCCACTTGGTTATCGAGTTTGGAACCGTCTGTATAGAAGTTAATAAATCTCCTCTGTCCTGGGATATGACCATTCTATTCCAATCTATCAGGTAAAAGAGTGAGATACTTCTTGTTAAAAAGTGCGTCTTAGTGTAATTTACAGTGCCCAGGAGGCCAGACAGTCTCTCTAGAATGGCAATATGTCTGTAGCCACTTCCTGACCATAGTGACAGTTCCCTGAGTCTAATCCAGTACATGCTACATATTGAACTGCTATAATATCTAGCGGCATTAAATGTAGAATAACATTTAGTTATTTTTCTTGGTGAGAAGAACTAGGTCCGTCTTGGTCGGGTTAACACCAATACCGGAAGCCCATCTTGCGGTTGTATGAAGGGCCTGCTGTAGGGTGTATCAGAGAGTATCCAGAAGCTATTGCCACGTCAATTGCGTAGGCAACAACTCTGACACCCATCATCTCAACAGAAAGTAGAACATTGTTCATGGAGAGATTCCATAGCAGAGAAGACAGAACATCTATGCAGGTCAGTTGACCCTAAACTAGCTGAAATGCGTCTCGTAATGAGGAGGTTATGAATATGATAATATATGAATGCGTATACTCGTACTGCTGTCAACAGCCAGGGTTTCTAAAGGCGTTATTATAGCGGCTGGATTTATGTTATTGAAGGCCCCCCCTAGAGAAGCATCCTTCAATAAAGCTGACTAGATCATGAAGGACGGTTTCAGTGGACTTGCCCTTGCTGTAAGGATTGCTGTTGAGTAGACAGTAGCCTGTGATCGATTTTAGTCCTAAGATAATTATCTATTAATCTCTCCAGAGTTTTAAGGGGAAATATCGATAGACTAATTGGCCGGAAATCCTTAGCTCCAGTGTGGGATGGCTTTAACGCTTTTGGAATGAAAACAACCTTGGTTTCTCTCCATTTTGTTGGTATGTATGTCTGATTAATACAACATGTGTATATCTCTCTGAGCCAGGGAGCAATTGTGTCAGCCTTTGCCTATAGCTCCGCCGGCGAGACTTTGTCTGGTTCTGGCAACTTAAACGGTTTAAAACTTTTCATAGCCCAAAGAGTTCTAGATTCGGTTACAATTTCGCTGGCAACCTCTGATGGCTGCACTCCAAGGGAATCCCCAACTGAAGTACTCAATACCTCTTCAGCTTTGTGCGGGAAATGTGTATCCAGGAGCACTCCCAGCGATTTCTCACTGGACGAAGTCCAGGAATTATTATCTTTTTTGATGTACCCAATAGTACAACGTGTTGAGGCTAAAATTTTGCGTGACCTTGAGGCTTTGGATGAGCTTTCTACGCCACTAAAAAAATCTATCCAGGATTTATTTTGAGCCTCTTTTAATTCTTTTTTGTACCGCTTGAGTTCTTCCTATGCGTCCCAGTCCTGTGGGGCTCTGGAGGCCTTTGCCCTTTTGAAGAGCTTCCGACAGCACTTCCTCAGCATAACTAATTGAGACGACCACCATTTCGGTGGTTGTTTGCCCCTTGTCTTCTGTTTGGTCTCTCAAGGATCCCGAGAGCCATGCGCCGATCATTAAACTTCTTCTTTGAAGGACGGGTATGCTTGACATAGGAAACCGAAGTGGCAGGTAATGCTGCCGCCTCAGAAGAGGTCTTTGGATCCCTTGTCACTCCTGGGACTCTGATGTCACTTCTTGGGGCTCTAGAGTGCAAATTCTTCAATTGATCTCAAATATTGTACCTAATCGTCCTTAGTGAAAATAAGGAACATCGGTTCATGTTTTAATACAGCCCCTATATAAAGGTTCCTTCCGATTCGATTTCTTGTCATTCTAGGGGACGAATTTTTAACCCATAATGGCGAAACGCGTTCTTTGATAAGCATGACCCCATATGAGGCAAGCTTTTTTAATCTGTGCCTGGAATTTAGAAATATCCTCTATTTAACCTGCAATAATTTCTAGTAATAATGATATCTTCGTGTTTTTGTTGGCATGCAATGGTTGAGGGTATTATACACAGAATACGGTTTTGTTGCCTCAACCGAATTATTTGCCAACCGAATTTTGTAGTTCTGTCTACTATCATGCGATTCCATCAGGACAACCAATATTTTGGTTGTGGTATACTTCTGTTTCCATGTTGCCAACAATCATATTTGGTTGCGCCAATTACGAAAATGGTGGCTTAAATTATCTGCTGTAGTTGCCACAACCAACTGTTTTAAAAAATTGGTTGTTCTGACAAATTCATCACTATTCATCACTATATGAGATGTGGAAATATTTGACAAACATTTTAGTACACGAAAAAAAAACACAAAACCTTTATGCAAATTTCGCTTAAACCTGTGCTTTCAATTTCACGATTGTTGCTTTTATTTTTTATTTATGTAAAACATTTTGCACAACATATTCTGCATTCCACACATTATTATCCACACGAGATTTTTTTGATTACCTATACCATTCTTGAACAAAATGTTGAAGATTTTTTTATGTCGAGTAATTTTATATTTTGTTTGTCATGTATCAGCAAAAGAACAGCAACCAATCTTTCGGTTGTATTTCCCAAAATACATTTAATTATTGTAAATTTGGGAAATGATTGGGATAACCAATAAACAATTATTTATTAATATTTTTTCTGTTGTAGTAACCAATTATTCGTTGCGATAATAATCTTTGGTCTATTGATACAATTTCTGTTGTCAAGAATAAAACATTGGTTGTCACAACTAAAAATCGATCATATGGAACTATAATGAAAATTTAAAATTGGTTACCACAACTAACCGAGTGTCAATGAAAAAAACAAGCTTAATTCGATATTGGAGCAAATACTAATTCAGGTTTAGGTAAATATGACAATGGATTCCACTTTTTCTGCAGCTTTAAATTTAAAATTTTTTTAGTAAGTAAAAATTACTATTACTATGGTCCATGGAGCCGAAAAATAATACATATTTGTTACTTTTAGCGAAAAGCAGTCATTAAAATCATCGACATCAACATTGCATAAATCTGCTCTATAACATTCCGAAACATATATTTTATGTATTGTACATACATACATATATATTTTGTTTTAATTTTCCACAGAATTCAACTTCTAACGGTATTATTGCTTTCTTCAATATATTTATGCCATTGTTGAAAATCCTAAATCATAGCCAACTATTGAATTTCCTATAAACATAAAAAATTCCAGCAATTCGTGTTATTGAGTAAACAACATTACCGCATCGCAACCTTTTGCAATCAGCCAAGCACTTATCCTACGCCATTGTGGAGGGCAATGGATTTCCTATAAAACCTGTTGCTGACATCACAGGAATTAAGTACGAGTACTACCACTACTTGAAAATAATGCCCAGCATTGTATATGAGTCGTTGTCGACATCGCCGTCGTCGTCGGAGGCACTTGTGATTGCATTGCTTATTGGCCATTTACGAAAACGGGACCTCAGACCAAGGCTAACCAACCAACCCAGGTCCTGAAGTAGTAGTAGCAAGGATAAACGAACACAAAGCAATGACTACGATGGGACAGCAAAGATGGCAGCTTAATAAAATACGAATCCAAATGTATAAAAAATCGCTTAGATTCCAATATGACAAGAAAAACCCCGAGAATCTTATCATTCCGACTATGACAATGCGCCTCGATTTCTCTTTATTTTATTACTACGAGTCGCTGAGTGTGGATTACATTCCCAACAACGCCAATCCGTCCGTCTGGCAGTCTGTCCCATCAGCAGCAGAGTGAGTGGCAAATGGGGTTGATACAACCCGACACCAATACTTAGCTGTAGCAAGTCAGCAGTCGATGGCGGGTTGACATTCACACGCTTCTGCCATGATTACCCCACAAATCAGTGGTGAAGCAACAGAAAAATACAAGACAAACAGATAAAAACTCAACCAAGGAACAGTTCCCGATAAAGATCACTTTAGTGGCCAATATAATCGAGCATGGATTACCTCGGTTGTTGTTGCTATTGGTCGGGCACAGAGGTTGCGGAGCAAGACAAACTATAAAAACTGAGTTAAGTTATAACCTGTATATCCTCCACCATGTATTGAATTCCACAGTGTAAAAACGCAAATATAAATTCTACAAAATATACAAAAAATGGAAGATCTTTGTAGAGGAGCAAATATAATAAAAAAAGCAAATATAAATTCTACAAAAAATAGAGGATCTTTGTAGAGGAGCTACATATATCAAAAGGTGAACCAATATAAAAGCTTCTATTGCTGAATTGACTTAAGCAAAATAAGCGGGACCTTTGCATGGGGACAATGTATATCAAAACATGGACCTATGTTGATTGTTATACGTGTGAAGGATTCTGGGAACATACACGAGTATACTCATGTTACCAGTATTCAGCCCCACAATTTGGGTCCTTTGGCAGCTACATATATCACAACATAGACCTATGACGACCATTGTTCGAGTGTAGGGTTAAGAGTAAACATATACTTCCCTCAACAATTTTTACCCCGATTAGTTGACATTTGTGGTCAAATTTGGTATGAATGTATTCTACAACATTGTCCGTGACCCGAGTGAAAATTGACGATATCAGAAATGAGGGCGTGGACCCTTCCATACTAATTTATAATTAAAGAGGAAATACTTGGAGAGTGGTTGACGCAAATACGTCTTCAATGACTCTTTTATTATTATTATATTACATATTTATTGTTTTTACGTCAAATCGTGGACGCATAGTGCCAATACAAAGTTATTCCAATCATTTCGATTTTAACTTAAGGGCCTTATACAAGTTGGCCTTGGTAAATTTCGTGGATGTGAGTTTATCTCTTCTTCAAGACTGCGTCTCCAGCTACCTCATGATCTCGCTCTTCTTTGCGTTCATGACTCTGTTATTGAAAGTATTTATTTTATTTGAATTGCAATACAACGTTAATTTATATTGCAATTTTAGGGTTCAGGGAAAGTCGGGTTACTCCTTACGGAGTTTTTAAAATTTGGTATGGGAGGAAAGGCTAAAGTAGGGCGGTGCCTCCACCATTGTTTGCCAACCAATGCACCGAGAAATGTTTATTGTTGCAAGTTAAATGAGTAGATTTCTAAATTACTGACCTTCATTTGGGGGCTATATCAATGGAGGCATTTAGCGATGTGTCCAATTTTCACTGCCGACGATTTACTGCAATATTAAGTTGTCTTAAATGTCAGCATGATCGGTTAAAAAATGTGTTCCCTTGAGCGTTAAGAAGTCAAATCGTAAGGGATCTTTATATGGGGGCTATATCGAAACATGGACCGATGTGGCCCATTTTTACTAGGGACGATTGTGTACAATAATATAAAGTATAAATGCCATAAGGTACTGGCCAAAATTCAATGTTTGCAACAACCAAGTCGTCATTGCTTCACCTGGAAATTCGATTATAAATAATAATTTATTTATGTAATTTTTTTCCTTTTTGCCAAAAGTAATACTTGTGGAAACGAGTCGCCTGTAATTACTAAGTCATGCAAATAATAATGATTTGCAATTAAGAAGATTTTGCAAGGTACTAGATTCAACCAGTTTTCTTCGAAAACACAGTGCAGTTATTTGATGTTTTGTCGGCATTTGAAATTTTTTATTGGTTTGTCACAAGATTTATTGTTTCAATTTGTTTGTTTTTTTTCTTTCGATTGCTATGAAGAGCACGAGGTTGGAGGGGAAGGTATTATAAAAAACACAAAAAACTTACTGTGAAGCGTTGAAGGGGAGAATGGCGTTGCATTAATCATTATACCACCAGTAGTAGCAACAAAAACCAAGGGGTTACAACTCAAAGAGGCAATTCCATTTGAAAAAGTTATGTCGCAGATTATTTGCAAATGATGTACTCCATTATTTAGATCCTTAAAAGATTTATTTCCGCACAAGCGTCAATCCACTCACAAATATATCCTACGAGTACATCTACTCATCTTCCATTCCACCCCTTTCGCGGGCAAATTCAATCTCCCTTTTTCCGGGTTATTTTATTTACTTTCTGGTTTTGATTCATTTGCCTTTTATCGTCTTTGCCAGAGTTTGTGTGATAATTGTTCGCTTTAACATGAATTTTAATTAGAGTTGTTTGTGGGCTACGGGGGCGCACTTTTATCAAGTGAAAATCTTAAAGTCTACTTTGTCAATTCGGGGCATAGCTTCCACCACTTGATATCCGATACTTTCATATTTGCTCTTATACATTACGTACAAGTGGAACAATCAATTATGTATATTCTGTAGCTATTGATTTTTGAGACAGAATGGAAATTAATCAGAATATTTACTTATACATACATATTTATCCAGGCAACAGGTGTGTAGGCGCAGCTAGTGACAACGATTAAATGAATACCCTTCATACTGAAAACATGACGATAATTTAAAATATTAAATTTTAAATATCGGTTGCATACTGAAAATTTTCGGTTACATCTTCTTCGAAATATTTAATAACTTTTTTCTTTACTAATAAAAAATAGCCTTCTTTATAAATTGAAACAAAACGCTGTAATATTGATCTTCAATTTCGATAACAAAATTAATCGAAGAAGGTGTTGTTCAGTTTATGTCCTGCTTCACACGAGACAATTTTTTCTAAGCAAGTGTCACAGATAGTAGTAGAGAGAGGCAGGCGGAAAGATCTCTCTGCCTCTCTCTCCCATAAACTTTGACACTTGCTTGGAAAAAATTGCCTCGTGTGAATCAGGACTATGTAGTATGCAGATGATATTTGTTAATGCAACCGTGGAACATCAACATGGTGTTGTTTACAGGTTAACAAATTTAAGTTGGTAACACTGCTTTAATTTATAACCGATTTAACAGCTGTTACACAGAAAGAAAAAATTGAGTAATCCGTACTTGAATCAAGCCGTAGCGGTGTCAAAAGTACGGTAAGTACGGTTTTTCTTAAAGCAAGTGCAAAATACTTGAATCAAGTACGGACTTTTAAGCCCTTAATTCTTAATCTTAGCGCTCATTAAGCCTGATTAGACATGATTTTAAGCCTGAAATATTCTAATTTCAAGCATAAAGCGATTGATTTAAGAATTTTATGGAATTGATTTGAGTGCGAAACGGGCTTCAATGAAGATTTTTGATTGAATTAAGCGTGCCCAATATTTGATTTAAGCTTAAAAGTACTTGATTTAAGCCTGATAATACTTGATTTTTGCCTGATAATACTTGATTTAAGCCTGATCAGTTCCTGATTTAAGCCTAACCAATACTTGATTCAAGTCTGATTAGTACTTGATTTAAGCCTAACCAAAACTTTCGTTCGTTTTGTACCTATATACCATTTATATAAATTATACCATTTTTGCCACTGTAATGCAAAGAACGCATTTTTTAAATGGATTTCAAAATACTATTGCTTGACAGCAAAAGTAAAAACTTTGCTGTAATTATTCAATTTAAATATGAAACATAAAAGGAATAGCATCAACGAAACGAACAAGAATTATTAACAACTTCAAAAAACTTAAATCAAAACCAGTAAGAAAAGGCTAAAGTCGGGCGGGGCCGACTATATAATACCCTACACCACTCTCGTAATATTGAATAACTCTGATATATAAATTTTGTAATTCATGTATAAATTGTTTACATCAATTTACTTTTGGGACATTTTATACTTAAATAATACCCTGTACCACAGTGTGGTGTAGGGTATAAAAACGATTGGATCTAAAGAGCCAAATCGGATGAAACATATATATGGGAGCTATAGCTAAATCTTTACCGATTTTCTTCAAATTCGGCAATGTTGGTTCATGGATCAAGAAACTCTACCATTCTAAATTTCAAAATGATTGGATGTAAAATACAGCTTCTATAGGACTAAAGAGCAAAATCGGACGAAACATATATATGGGAGCTATAGCTAAATCTTAACCGATTTTCTTCAAATTCGGCAATGTTGGTTCATGGATCAAGAAACTCTACCATTCTAAATTTCAAAACGATTGGATGTAAAATACAGCTTCTATAGGACTAAAGGGCCAAATCGGACGAAACATATATGTGGGAGCTATAACTAAATCTTAACCGATTTTCTTCAAATTCGGCAATGTTGGTTCATGGATCAAGAAACTCTACCATTCTAAATTTCAAAACGATTGGATGTAAAATACAGCTTCTATAGGACTAAAGAGCAAAATCGGACGAAACATATATATGGGAGCTATAGCTAAATCTTAACCGATTTTCTTCAAATTCGGCAATGTTGGTTCGTGGATCAAGAAACTCTACCATTCTAAATTTCAAAACGATTGGATGTAAAATACAGCTTTTATAGGACTAAATGGCCAAATCGGACGAAACATATATATGGGAGCTATAGCTAAATCTTAACCGATTTTCTTCAAATTCGGCAATGTTGGTTCGTGGATCAAGAAACTCTACCATTCTAAATTTCAAAACGATTGGATGTAAAATACAGCTTCTATAGGACTAAAGGGCCAAATCTAGTCTGCAAAATTTCAGAACGATCGGAGTGAAATTGCGACCTGTAGTCGACGAACAACTTTACATGGACAGACGGACGGACGGACGGACAGACATCGTTAAATCGACTCAGCTAGTGATTCTGAGTCCCATATATTTATGTAAACTTAGATTTGGCATTTACGCGGTAGAAGCCACATTTTGCTTCAGATATAGCCCCGGTATTGAATAAATTTTGTTGGACAGATCATTAGTATTTGGGATACAACATTTGTAAAACTTGACAATAGTTCTTCTTATCTTGCTCCGATTGGATGGAGCAGGGTATCATATAGTCGCCGACTTTAGCCCTTCCTTAAAGGTTTGCTATCTCATGAAAACATCCAAAGAAAAAGTAGAAAATGCGAATGGAGAATCTACAAGTAATGTTTGAGAAGTCGCTGCGGATGTCTTTATTTTAGTTGCCTCATCTCATGCAATTTTTTCTGATGTTTAGGGCATGAAATGTATGACAGCGAAGATATTACTGAAATTTACTTAATAAAGAAAAGTCGCAAGAGCACAGTTTAGTAGCTTACGCGATGTCAGCTACGTTTCAATAGGATGATTGAAATTAGGGATGTAACGAAAGTGACTTTAGCGAAAGCGAATGCGAAAGCGAATATTGAAATATATTTCTTGCGAATGCGAATAGTAAAATATGCATTTTTGTGCCACCAAATTTAAGGAACTTAACCGATACTTTTCCAGGATATTCAAGTATTAAGAATGTTTTCCACATTTTTACCTCCTGTTACCACGAGGACAAACATATTTTTTCAACTGTTTACAAGAGAAGTGGCAGAGGTTTTCATTGGTATTAATATCTTCAAATTGTGTGAAGGGAATAAGGAGATTTAACTCTTTTAACAAATGGAAGCGAATACTGAAATATATTTTTGCGAAAACGAATGCGAATAATCCAAATATGGTTGTTGCGAATGCGAAAGCGAATGTTCAAATATGCGAATGCGAATATTCGATACATCCCTGATTGAAATATTCCACATTTAAGGAGATAAATTGCACATCGCTAGAAGAGCTCAAGGTCATGCAAAAGCGCATATATGCATTATATGCATATAATATGTTTCGAGAATTAAAAAAACCTAGAACACTGGTGTGAAGCATATTACTTTGAAGGGGACAAAATGTATATGGACGAATAAACAGAAATTTTACGGGAAAAATAAAGAGTAGTGTTATGTCTTGCATTTCAATTATTTTTTTGTGGCTTCTATAACGTAATGAAATAGAATCGATTGGCACCCTTCGCTGGGTTACTAGGTATATCCAATCATCAAACTATACTGGCCATTTTAAGAAATGTTTTTATGCTAAATTTGAAAACGATTTTGCATTTAAGCGTTGGAGAAGGATCTACAAATATGATCTACATATATGAAAATTGAAAGAGATTAGGGGTTAAATTCAAATTTTAAGAAAATGAATTTAGATTTATTTTTCGATGTTATAATTTAGTCTGCACTGTTACACTTTAGCATTCTCTTCATACATATATTTGTTGCATAGCTGCATCGCTTACTCTTGCAAGGATTTTTGTGCAATTAAGTCAAAAAGCGCTAAGTTAGTATTCACTTAGCTGCAAAAATGCGCACTTATTAGATTCACATATCTGCCTTTATAAACACTTAACCGAAAAATAAATAAAGAAAACAATGATTTTTTATTTTCACAGTTATTATTTATTAAAGTTAACATAAAATCACACTACACAAAAATCACTCAAAACAGTCCAGTTCTCAATTGTTTTTAGACATTTTGCTTTGAAGGACAAAAGCTAACTGCACAATGCTGATTCTGTGTTTATATTGATCATAACAAGATCCAAATTACAGTAAAAGCAAACCTTCCTATGACATTCGTACTTAAGTCTGTCGCTGTGTTTTTTGTAAAAAAACACAACAACTTTTTTCACCACGTCTCTATTAATTTGTAAATTGCTTTTGTAATAGAAACAACATATAGAAAAAATAATATTAAATTGCATCTCCGTAAATTGCTCTCACATACATAGTTGCAGGAAAGCAGCTGCAAATACTTTTGATTTTCTCCCTAGCTCTCCCTTAATATTGAAAAAAAAAACTAAAAAACAAACAAAGGGAGAATTGTTTTCTTAAATGCAGATAAATGTTGTATATTGTATGAACAATGACAATCAATTAGTAAAAAAATTTAGCTGTTAAGTGAATTGTGAACTTAAACGAAATGCACGTAAACATAATATTTTCTAATAAAAGTGATACAACGTGTAAAATACTTTCCCGTTTGTGCAGGTAAGGGCAGAAGTCACTTAAGTGCAATGCAGCTAAGCGAAAATATGTAAAATAAAATCATTCTCTATCAAATATAAGGCCAAATAAATGGGGAAAGGCCGCATTTCTAGAAGTAATAACTAAAAACGAAAATATAATATTTTGAAGTAGTAAAGTACGATAAGTCGTACCAAATACGAATCCCTCCTAACATTACTGAAGCTTCATTACAGTCGTCTGCAGAGGTCATCCTCTTTACTAGATTCGACCACTGTGGTCATCCTCTGAACTACAATCGAACATTGAGGTTTTACACCATACCAGAGTCCAACATTGGGGTTTTACACTATACTAAAGTTTACACTATACTACTAGTACTACTGTCGACCTATGAGGTCTTCCTCTGTACTAGAGCCGACCACTAAGGTCTCCCCACTGAGGTCTTCCTCTGTACTAGAGTCGACCACTGAGGTCTTTCACTATACTAGAGTCGACCACTGATTCGATCACTGAGGTCTTCCTCTATACTGGAATCGAACACTAAGGTCTTCCTCTGTGCTAGAGTCGACCACTGAGGTCTTTCACTATACTAGAATCGATCACTGAGGTCTTCCTCTATACTGGAATCGAACACTAAGGTCTTCCTCTATACTAGAGTCGACCACTGAGGTTTTCTTCTATACTAGAGTCGACCACTAAGGTCTTACTCTATACTAGAGTCGACCACTGAGATCTTCCTCTGTACATGAGTCGACCACTGAGGTCTTCCTCTATACTAGGTCTTCCTCTATACTAGAGCCGACCACTGACATCTTCCTTTGCGCTAGAGTCGACCAACTGAGGTCTTCCTCTATACTCAAGTCGACCACTGAGGTCTTCCTCTATTCTCAAGTCGACCACTGAGGTCTTCCTCTATACTAGAGTCGACCACTGAGGTCTTCCTCTATACTAGGGTCGACCACAGAGGTCTTCCTCTATACTAGAGTCGACCACTGAGGTCTCTATACTGCGGTCTTCATCTATAGTAGAGTCGACCACTGAGGTCTTCATCTATACTAGAGTCGACCACTGATTTCTTCCTCTATATTAGAGTCGGACGTTGAGTCCCTCCACTAGACAAAAGTCGACCACTGAGGTCTTCCTCTGTACTAGAGTCGTCCACTGTGGTCTACCTCTATACTAAAGTCGACCACTGTACCTCAGTATACTAGAGTCGACCACTGAGGTCTTCCTCTATACTAGGGTCGACAACTAAGGTCTTCCTCTATACTAGAGTCGACCACTGCGGTCTTCCTCTATACTAGTGTCGACCACTGAGGTCTTCCTCTATACTAGAGTCGACCACTGCGGTCTTCCTCTATACTACTGTCGACCACTGAGGTCTTCCTCTATACTAGAGTCGACCACTGCGGTCTTCCTCTATACTAGGGTCGACCACTGAGGTCTTCCTCTATACTAGAGTCGACCACTGCGGTCTTCCTCTATACTAGAGTCGACCACTGCGGTCTTCATCTATAGTAGAGTCGACCACTGAGGTCTTCATCTATACTAGAGTCGACCACTGAGGTCTTCATCTATATTAGGGTCGGACGTTGAGTCCCTCCTCTAGACTAAAGTCGACCACTGAGGTCTTCCTCTATACTCAAGTCGACCACTGCGGTCTTCCTCTATACTAGTGTCGACCACTAAGGTCTTCCTCTGTACTAGAGTCGTCCACTGAGGTCGTCCTCTGCACTGGAGTCAAACACTGAGGTCTTCCTCTGTAGTCGACTACAGATGTCTTCCTCTATACTAGAGTCGACAACAGATGCCTTCCTCTAGACTAAAGTCGACCACTGAGGTAATCCTCTATATAGACTCGACCACTGAGGTCTTCCTCTGGACTAGAGTCGACCACTGAGGTCTTCTTCTATACTTGAGGCGACCACTGCGATTTTTCTCTATGCTAGAGTCAACCACAGATGTCTTCCTCGAGATTAAAGTAGACGACTGAGGTCATCCTCTGAACTAGAATCGAACACTGATGTCTTCCTCTAGACTAAAGTCGAGCACGGGGTCATCCTCTGAACTATAGTGGAACATTGAGGTCTTCCTCTATACTTTAGTCAAACTTTGAGGTATTCCTGTATACTACAATCGAACGCTGAGGTCTTCTTGTATAATACAGTGGAACACTGAGGTCTTCCTCTATGCTAGAGTCGACCACTGATGATTTCCTCTTTACTTAAGTCGATCAAAGATGGGTAAAAATAAAACAAGTGTGTCAACATTTTTTGAAAGGTCAAGATTTTTTTGAAATTTGTTATTAATCTGGTTGAGAATTTGAAAAAAATAAAATAATTTGAATCGTTTTGCAAAATTTTGATTTTTTCGCGAGATATGACCTATTACATTTTTCCGAGTTTGTTTAGAAAACTTCAATTTTCTCCGGAAATATTGAACGGATTCGACTGAAATTTTTGCAGGTCGGTCCGAAACATTTCCTAAAATCTAAATATATCATAAACTTTTATTACCAACTGACCATATGAAAAATATTGCAAAATATTTTTTGCATATGCGAATAATTTCACTTTCTGGAGCAGTAATTTGAAATATTTTATATTTAGAATGCGTCTTATATTGACGTCCACCAGAATCAGAAAAAACATTTTGGTAGATCGCGCTTTGTAAAAATTTACAGCAAATTTACGGACACTACCTTTTTGAAAATATTTTTTGTTCATTATTACAGGACCTCAAGGACCTTACCAATTTTGTCCAAATTTACACAATAGCTGAATCCATTAGTTCTGAGTTCAAAAACGCATTAATTTTTTTTCGGCGGATCAAGTTCTCAGCATCTGGAGCTTCCAAACTGTGGATATATAATTTGCAATATCTCCGTCAATTCCTAATCAATCTGTACAAAATCAACGACAAAATTTACGTGAGAAAAGTCACTTTCATATCTTGTTTTCTAATATATGTTTTCTTAACCCATTGAGAGCCAATTTTTTTTTACTTTTTTTGTTAAATGCAATGATTTTGGAAAATGCGTTATGGACTGGACTATTCGTGCGGTGAAAGTATAAATTGGAGATTCTATTAACACTCGGAAAAATGTCATATCTCGCGAAAAAAATCAAATTTTTGCAAAACGGTTCAAATTGTTTTATTTTTTTCAAATTCTCAACCAGATTAATAACAAATTTCAAAAAAATCTTGACCTTTCAAAAAATGTTGACACACTTGTTTTATTTTTACCCAGATCTAATATGTAGCTCGTAGACTGTCTGATCTTTTCTTTATTTACCAGGCTGAAGTTTTGGCTATTAGGTAGGTAGCAGGATGACTGAGGTAAATAAATATATATTCTCCTATACTCAGACTACCATTAAATCCCTGGATTGTGTATTCCTGGACTCCTGAATAACCCTCAGCAGCCGCAAATATTGTAGTGAGATGGCTGAGTTGGTCAAAGTACACCTGATGTAGATTCTGTACCAGTGGGAAATTCTAGGGTACTTTTATGTAGACGAGCTTGTTAGGCTAGAAACCTTACATGGTCTAGGGCAAGTGGAATATGTGGGCATGCCTCTAGCAACATGAAAGCCACAAGGACATACAAGGGACCTGAAAATCAGATGAACTTGCAAATCAGATGAATTTACGCGCTCCAGAGAAATGTGCGAGAATATGTGCGCCAGCCTTTAGCGACCTGCAAACTCTTCTTGAGAGATAATGCCCTTACGATAGCAAATGACAGATGATCCCTAGTCAAGAAATGTATGCAGATCAAGCTGATGTGGCCTTGCATAAACTCGAAACGCGCCAATGCCTTGCAGTTGATTTCGATACCGGAAGTCTCACTTATCTATGGCGGGTCATATTCTTATTGGGCGGTACTCAGAGAGACTTAATGTCTTTGGAAATTACTTTTGCAGGTTCTACGATCAGGAATAGGAAAAGAAATCAAAGGAACACTTTATGTGTCTGCCTTCCGCTCTAGCTGGCTTACATTTCATTGGTGAGTTTGCAAACTTGGCTAATATTAACATCCACATATTTTGGGTCTTTTTGAAGCAATTGGATTGAATCCCTTCCATTGATCCACTACGTACTTTTTAGATTTAATATCACAAGAGCGAAGGACAGTCTTACATATTGAGCTGATCGATCATCGGACATCAAAATTTAAGCGGACCCAAATGCAGTAGTTTTTTGTATTGCAATTCCAAGTGTTTACCCTTCTTAGATTATTTCTGGATTATTCTACAAAAATCGCCATAAAAACTCGTTATTTTATACATGTGCTAGTCATGACCTAACCCAAAATCCCACTTCATTTCAGTATCTTCGCCGTGAACGATGATCGATATAGGCAATAAACCAAAGCCCCAACGATCCATCATCCAACAAGCAATCAAACGAGATATCGCCCGTGTGTAGGGTATTGCAAAATAAACAAGTAAATGATTTTCGATAAGATTTCCAAAACAACCAATACACAACACTTAAGAAGAAATCAATCAAAAGTGTTGGCTGTAGTGTTGTTGTTTTCTATTATTATTATTATTGCTCCCTATTTGCTAATACAATCTAGAACAACAACAAGAATGCCAATGAGGAGTACTTCGAGCCGTTTTTCTAAATGAATACCAACTGACGTAGAATTTAGAAAATAACCAGTAGCACAACGATTCGATTCGAGGAACGAACGAAAGAAGTTAATTTCTGATAATACCAATCGACAACGCCGCCACTTCTGGCTGAAGTGGCTGTTGTGTGTGCCTTCCCGCCCGCCTCAATGGGGTGAGTACTACTGAGTGAAGCCTATGGAATTGTAGTATTTCCCATTTCAAACCCCATTCCTGTGCCGCGATAAGTTACGGAGTGGAGGGGATTGCTGCCGCTGCCGTAAAATCAAATCATTATAAATCACACAGAAAAGAACAACCACTTGCCAGGCGGCTGGAGCACACTGGATGACTGGTTTCTGAGACGGCATTCGGGGAGTTTTTCTGGGGCCTTCTGGTCGTTGCCTCACCCCATACCCCCTGACAAACATAAAACAATTGACTTGATTCCGTTGCTATTGAAAATTTATGGCATCCTCGTAAAAATGAACAACACCAACGCCAAGTGTCAAACGGATGGACAGACAGACGGACGGACGGCCAAAACCCAGCAAAGGAAATGCACGGATTAGATTCATTCACACTCCGCTCTTCTGATGTAGTTGTAGTTGAAGACGAATGGGAAGCTATGAGGGGTGACCATGAACATTTTGCCGACTTTTTTCCATTCCATTTCTAAGGCAACAAAATTTATGAGTAATTATTTGGATAATGAACTTTTCTTTTTACGCTATATATTCAATTTATTTGTTTTGTGTATTGAGGACATTTGATAAAGCCTCAGGAATGTCCATGGCCCCGGAAATGAGTTATGCGTTTTGTTTACCGAGACTCAATATTTTGATGAGTGCGGTAAAATGCCACTCGTTTTCACTTAAGTGTCCATTACAACTTCTGTGGAGGTTTTCTTGGTCATTTATTGTTGATTATACATATTTGAAAAAAAAAACAGAATACTGGTCAAGTGGATTCTTGGCGAAGACCGAGGCAATGTTAAAAGCAGTAAAAGGTTAATGTTAACCGGAAAACAGATCTTTTCCAAAAGTGCTAATAAAACTTTTATATTTTTTGCTCTGGAGTAGTGGGTAGCGTTAGGGGCTTCCATTTAGATGGTGCAGTTTCAAATCACAGACAAAACCAGGAGACTTTATTCTGTGTCGTTTTTAGCTTGAAAACTCGTTGAAAGTGAGGTTCAAAAGTAATCCTCCTATAAGAAAATGCTATAAATTTTGCGATTGGCCCCTAATGCCTAATGTTGACATTTGTGTAGTAAACACATGCGAAATACACGTTAATAAACAATGTTACGCTACACTGCTCCAGAACGCGGAATATTGCTGACTATTTATTTGACCAATAATCGGTCGGTGACTTTGGCACAAAAAACATCGAAAGGTTACTTTTGCGCCACCTTGTATTGTCTGTGTGTAGATAGTCCACGGTCAATTCACGGATGAAACCATGAAACTTTATTCAGTGGCGGCGTTAAGTTGTTAGCTTGAAAACTCTTTGCAAACGGGTTATAAACTGCAGGTCCGGGTTATAAACTGCAGGTCCATTTCAGTATAACATTCTCTGTTTGGGAAAAGAACCTACGTGTTCCCTCAGGCGAGTTTATGGACATTCTCTGTTTGTACTTTTATGATAACTTATGAATTATCGACTATCCTATCCTGTTGTCAGTTTTAACAATATCTGCAATCCCTAGAGCAAAACGGTGCTTGAAACGGTTTTCATTTGGCTGGTGTTGGGAGGAGAGGCACCAGAAATATATTTTACCAGTGCAGAACGGAGGGAATACTTTTTTTTGAATTTTGCGCGAAGTTTGAATCGCCGGAGTAATGAGGAAAGGGGCTTCTAGAGCCGGAGCAGGAAAATCTTCAAAGTGTTGTATGGAGCAGAGCATCTTTTCGAGCATACAGCTGATCTAGATCTACTAGAACTCTGATAAAAATTTAATTCTTCCATAAAAGTACACTTTCTCGCAGAGCTTTCTCCAAGAAAAAGGATTGTAGAAGTTATCAAGACATTGGAAGGTTTGAAGTCAACCGTAGTACATATCGATTGCTTATATCCAAAAGCTGCTGTCTTAAACCAGTCAAGAAAGGCTTAAGTGGGGCAATGGCGACTATATGATACCCTAAACCACTCTAGTAATATTTAATAACAATGAAATATCCAAAGTATACTTCAGCTTAAATTTGTTTAAACAATTTACATTTGGTACGCCTCTGCCTCTGTAGCCAAATCGGACGAAATATATATATGGGAGCTATAACTAAATCCGAACCGATTTATTCGTTAATGTTGGTCCATGGATCAAGAAACTCCACCATGCTACATTTCAAAACGATTGGATGTAAACTACGTCATCTATAGGGCTAAAGGGCCAAATCGGACGAAACGTATATATGGGAGATATATTTAAATCTCAACCGATTTCAACCATTTTCAGTAGGCTGCTTTCCAGGTGCGAAAGATTCCTAACAGCAAAATTTTACCACGATCGGAGTGAAATTGCGACTTGTACTCCACGAACAACATAAGACGGACGGACGGACAGACATGGTTAAATCTTTACTTTAAGGTGCGTCTAACTGTAATATTTCTAGGTGTTACAAACATCTGTCATGATACAAACTTATCTAGATCTAGCTGTAGCATTTCTAGGTATTACAAACATCTGCCACGAAACAAACTTAAAATAACCTGTGCCACAGTGTGGTATAGGATATAAAACCCCGATTCTTCACGAGAGCAAAAAAACTGTTGAATTTTTTTATTTCGTGATAATTTTATCATGGTTTGAATTAGGAATTCGAAGGTACATGTATATTAAATACGTTCACGGGGCAAAATCGAATTTTTTGATGTGTTTGAATCGAAAAGAATTATATTTGTAACACAAATATTTAAATATTATATATTTCTGTGCAAATAAATTTTATTTGAAAATCAATAAAATATATTTGGAACGCATATACACGCAAAGAAAAAATTCGTTTCTGCGAAACGAAATATTAGACAACTACAATTCTCGTTTACGACAACTGAAATTTCGTTTGTTGTGACAGAAACTTGTTCTGACCAAATGAAATTTCAGTTGTCGTAAACGAGAATTGTAGTTGTCTAATATTTCGTTTCGCAGAAACGAATTTTTTCTCTGCGTGTATATTTATATATTACAACAAAATATATTTGCAAACTAATTTTCTCAAATAAAATATGTATTTAAATACAAATAAAATTATTATTTAGGAATTTTTTCAAATATAATTTATTTTAAAAAGTTTTCCAAAACTGACTTTCGAATTTCA
Organism: Eudasyphora cyanicolor; assembly: GCA_963930755.1. Taxonomy (NCBI): domain Eukaryota; kingdom Metazoa; phylum Arthropoda; class Insecta; order Diptera; family Muscidae; genus Eudasyphora; species Eudasyphora cyanicolor. The sequence continues at coordinate 64,849,602 of OZ005737.1, forward strand.
GTTTTAATTTTTCCTTGGTTTCGAATTGTACCTCCCAGTTATGATACCACATGCAGCATTAACTTCTGTTTTAAATCTATCATTTGAAATTTCTGAGTATTCCAAGCGATTATTAGTTGCTAATCCTCTAAGTACTTTATATTGATCCAAGATTATACGATTTCAATTATTATTATTTATTATTATTACTAACATTAAAAATTTCTAAAAATTAAACTTTGAATTACTGAAACATTTTGCACAATTTATGTATTTTAAGAATAGTTAAATGCAAATAAATATTTGCTTCGGAAATAACAGTCGCATTGGGATGTAAACAAATATTTGTTTAGAACAACATCTTCCCAAATACAAAACTTTTGTGTGTACGAAATATTATATGTTTAGAGTGTACCCTAAACATATATATGCTTCAAGCCGAATATCTTTGGGACAATATACTACAGAAGCGATTTTGTTCAGCGTGTTCGTATACATAATTTATATCATATAAAAATTTTTCGCGAAATAATAAAATTCAACAGTTTTTTAGCTCTCCATAAAAGTTGGGGTTTTAAATATGCCAGCTTTTGGATATTATCCGTAGATATGTTTAAATGGTGAAATAAAGTCGTATCCCCGGACATACATAGGAGATCCGTGAATTTCTATACAGAAGGTTCCAAACTCAACAAACAAATGGTTACTTTTCTGAGGAACTTGAACCATCCATTGCAAACAGACTGACTTTTTACTTCTTAGCTATTAGAGAAGTAGCAGATTGGCTGACAATTAATGTTCTGACCGGAGTCGGTATCAATATTCTCTCTGATAGTTAGGATGCTATCGAGTTCCTGGAAGCTATATTCCTGAATTCAAAAACTGTTGCTGATCTCTTAAAGAGATGGCTGAATAGTTCCATATTCACTTGATATGGATGTTGGGCCACAGGGATATTCCAGGTGACTGCAAGGCACATGAACTTGCAAGATTAGAAACTACCGTACGCGGTCCAGGGGAACTGGAATATGTGGGCATGTCACATATGCCCTTACGATAACAAATTACAGGTGGTCACTAGTCAGGAATTGCATACATTCCACGCTGATGTGGCCCTGCCTAAGCCCCCAAACATACCAACACTCTGCTGTCATTATCGAGACCAGACGTGTCACTAATCGTATTTGTCATGACGGGTCACTGCCTTATTGAACGTCACGCAGAGATATTGAAGATCTTGCGATATGAATTTTGCAGAAGCTGTGAAGACGAAGAAGAAGATAAATCGATAGAACACCTTTTGTGTCTGTGGCCGGCTTTCTCTAGAAGGCAGCTAGCTATCCTAAGCTCTCATTTCTTTGCGGACTTAGCAATCTTTGCTGATTTTAAAATCCTTCAACCTTTGAGCTTTTTAATGCTTTTAATGCAAGGAATTGGGTCAATGGGAGATGCTAGGGGAAACTTATGTTTCCCCTAGCCTTATGTTTCGTCCCTGTGGTACGATGGGCTAAATACTCTAAGTGACTGTCATTCTATACCTAAACCTAAACTAAAGTTATTTATACCGAAAAGAAAGTGTTAAAGTCCTGAACAACAAGTGAACAGTCGACCTAAGTCGCTAGAATTAAATATTCGAAAATACATATCGAGCCCTAACAGCCAAAAAAACTTAAGCAACAAAAAGAAAAATTTTCAAGAGAAGGTTTTTTTAGTTTTCTCTATACTCAGTGCAGGTATTAACATGAAATTTTCAAATTAATCTTTTTTTTGGACCAATTAATTAGTATTAATCGTTGCAGTAGTCTTTTTTAACAAAAAGTACGATTGTTGTTACTTATGTTTTTTTCGCTGTCATTGTAGCAAGCAGAAGCGATGTATTTGTGTCGGTTACGTTAAACGCAATTGCATAGAAATATGCACTAGCATATTTTTTATATCCTCCACCGTAGGATGGGGGTTATATTCATTTTGTCTCTCTGTTTGTAATACCACTAAATATTGATTTGAGACCCCATAAAGTATATCTATTATTATTCGTCGTAAAATTCGAAGACGATTTACCCATGTCCGTCTGTTGTAATCACGCTACAAACTATAATACTTGAGCTAGGTGGCTGAAATTTGGTACATATACTTCATATAGCTGCAGGTATGTTGGGATTGAATATGGGCAATATCGGTCCAATTTCGGATATAGTCCCCATATATGGCATCTCCCCGATTTGACTTGTTAACGTCATAGAGACCACAAATGTCAACTGATCGAGCTGAAAGTTGGTAACTGGTGTTTATTTATACCCGGTATCCTTCACACGAGCAACGGTAGTCATAGGTCCATGTTTTTGATATAGCTCCCATACAAAGGTGCCTCTAGAATTGCCTTCTTAACGCCACAAAACCCGACGAATTCGGCTGAAATTTGGTATAATGATTTTATTCATTCATTCATTCCATGGTGGAGGGTATATAAGATTCGGAATGGCCGAACGTAAGGCTTTTACTTGTTTAAATTAATTTTGGAAATGTGAACGACTCAAAACAAAGGAAATACATTAACATTAAATATAATAAAAACCAGTAAGGAAAGGCTAAAGTTGGGCGAGGTCGACTATATGATACCCTACAGCATTTTCATAACTGAATAAGTACAAAACAAATCAAATTCACAACATTGAGAGATATATTTTACATATGTGTCGATATTTAAACTACACTCTGCCAAATTTCATAAATATTACATAAACTTTCTACAGCACTTTGATACCAACTTTAAACGAAAACATATATGTGGGCTATATAAATCTCAAAAGATTTTTATCAAACTTAGATATCGTTATTTCTGTGTCAATAAACTCCTATCTGCCAAATTTTGAAATGAGCGGATGTAAAATGAAGCTTCTATGTCACGTTGATACCAAATCGGAAGGAAAGTATATATGAGGGCTATATCTATGCCAAATCAGAGGTAAAACTATATGGGGCCTATATCTAAATCTGAACCGATTTTCACCTGTTTCAATAGGAATCATCCTTGGGCCAAAATTATTTCATCACGATCGGACCACAAATACGACCCGAACTTTCACTACAACGATACATATACAGTCGCATAGACGGAAAAGGTTAATTCGACTCAGGAAGCGATTCCAAGTTGATCGGTATAATAAACTATGGATCTCTTCACCTTTCTTCTCCTCTTCGCCATTTTAAAAAATACATATTAGCAAACAATCAACGTAGAAATGCTAACTTTTTTAACGCCGTTCAAATACACAGACCTTAGATTGTATAGATGTGCCGTCAGCCAGAAACGTCAAAATCTATCAGTTACGAACGAATAGGAATGAATTGTCACACGCGAAAAAACATGTTTCCGCGAACATAGTTTGAACTTTTTTTGCACTAATCGATTGATATTAATTTTTGAATTGTGACAATTACAAAAAATTCGGGAAAATCGGTCCGAAATCCTCGTAAAACATCACTCTTTGAAGTCCTACTCGTAGAAATTTTTATTCGTTCGTAACTGATAACTTACTCGCTCGGGGACGGCACATCTATACAATCTAAGGTCTGTGTTCAAATAAACTTCAGAATGAAAATTTAACTTAAACGCGGCCAGGAAATTTGTAAACAAAAAGTAAATGTCGTTTGAGTTATTTTTGTTTTGACATTTTCTTCGTAACGGTACATTTGTCAGCTGTGACATTTTTACAGGTGATGGGAATTGTGCTTCTTAATCGATTTTCATCAAAAAACGAAAATCGATAATTTTGTCGGTTAAGTTTTTTGGGCGGTTAGGGGTCGATATGTCTATGGCAGAATAAAGGGTGGATATATCTAAACAGTGGACATAGGTTCCTGGTTTAGAATATTCGAAGATACAATCATCTATACAAGACTGTACAAGCTACGGGGATCCCTTTGTTTGTATAACAATCTGAAGTACTCCTATGAACCGATTCACTGTCCCTCCCTATAGTTGAAGGGAATGAGGAACTCCGACGAAGCCTATTTTCTCACTTAAGAAGAACAATATAGTTCAACACTTCTTTTGGACTATTTAGTTGAGTGGGTCAATGTCCTCGTGTTTGGACCACGAAATGGAATCATTAAATCTCCAGACAGAAATAAGTAAGATCCAAAGATGCTGCTACCATTTGTACTAGATTCCAGTATTTCAATAATTAGAATTATACGATTATATGTATGAACATATATTGAAAACCTTTTCTTCGCAAGCAAACACAAGCACACCTGTGAAATAGTAAACTGTACCTGTAGTATGGATCGGTTCCCACACCCAATAAAACATGAGGTGGACACCCCCTACGTTTAAAGATTATTCAAAGACATTTTCAGAACAAGAATAATGTTTTTTTGATATGTTGTTATTAGGTATCCCATCGACACGAACCGCATACGGTTGTTCATGGTTTGTCAGTGGCTCCATTTTTCCCTTTGATCACTTTTGATATCCCTATCCCCAGACACCCATATGAGGTGTATATTAAACTGCTCAGACATCTCGTTAAGAGATCTGCGGCAGTCGAGGGCTGTTTGTGAATTTAGGGATAAGGCCTCCAGAGAATTGATGGCAGCCTGGCTGTCCGAGATGGTTAACGCCAGTTTTGGTTACTATGTTGCGTCTCAGTCACTTGGCGACCTCCCGTATTGCCATTATTTCGGCTTGATAGACGCTGCAGGTATCTGGAATTCTGTAAGCTTTATCCAAACTAAGTTCTTCACAGTGTACTGCGAAGCCAACCTTTTCATCATGCTTCGCACCATCCGTATAAAGTGGATATGGTTTCTATTACCTGGTAGTCTGCCAACCCATTCATCTCTGGCTGGTATCATAGTGATGTAGTTCTTCTCGATGGTGTCCACTCGTTCGGTTGCCACAGCTCTACACTTTGATATCCTCATGTGACCGTAGTTCTTGTACCTCCACATTGATAGGCAGTTTAATCTTAGTGCCGCTCTGGTTGCAACTTCTCTCGCCGCAATATTAATCGGCAGTATTTTAAGTAGGTCTTGTAGAGACTCAGTCGCTGTACTCATTAAGGCTCCGCTTATGCACGGGCAGGCAGTTCTCTGAACCATTGAGCTATGTAACAGACCTGCTATTTATAACCATGTCCGTCCATCCAAAAAAGAACTGTAGAAGTCTCAGTGTTGGAATAGTTGAGGGGAATTCAGAACATCTGCAGTTATTCCTAGAGTAGAAGGAAAATGGCTGAAGTACTGAGTGTCTGAACTGAATACCTTTTTCCTTAAGGTAGTAGTAAAGTCCAGAAAATGAGTGGACAATGGATCGGATCAAAATCTGCTTATTTGTATATATAAAATTCTGGAATTCCCATGTGATCTACCCCTGTTTTGAACAATAATACGATGTGCTTGACTTTAAACAGTCACTACTTCCAAATAAGAGGAGATGACCGGAACTGTGAACCACATTTATTTCTACCCTAAAAAAGAAATGTAAAAGAAGACAAACGAGACAACAAACGAAGCGATATGGTGTATGCACGGTCGTCTAAGGAAGCATCACACCTGATTACACGGGTCGAAAAGGTCTATCAAACAGCTGTAATCGTGGTTTGATTAGGTGTCTTCACGATGGGGTCACTGACTTGCATTTCTGTGAACAAGGGGTGAAAACATTGGCCAAAAGTTACCAAGAAACCGTTTTGGAAGCTGTTGTGAAACCACTTAACCATTCCCTATGCGAAAACCAGGCATGGTCTTTCTAGTATGATTCTGCGCCGACACATATGGCTAAAATGACCTAGACATGGCTTTGAAACAATTTGTCAGCTTTCATTTCTTCTGATGAATGGCTCTCTGGCAGCCCTCATATAAACCCATTGGACTACAAATTGTGGACAGTTTTAGAGGACAAGGTCTGCACAAAAAATACCCCAGCATCGATTCTCTTAAGACTGCTTTGATTCGTGCTGTGGCCACTTTCCCAAAGGGAGGAGGCGCGTGCGGCTGTTGTGAAAGCCAAGGGCGGACATTTCTAAGCGCTTGCTTTTTGTATACAATATATGTCAATAAATATATACAATAAATTTGGTCCAAAAGGATTCATTACTTTTAATGTTATAGCATAAAATGTGTGTAAAAGTATTTACGTCCCTACTAAGTAGTTACTCTGTGATGTGGATGAACAATAACTGATTTGCTTTATATTAATTATCTAATTCCTCGTAAGTGCTTTAGAACTTATAGAGTTCGAGTCTCGGGTAATTGGCTTCAAGAAGAAGAAACGTCAACCGAAGTGGATTTTGATACTACCGCTGAACCTATAAGTCCCTCATTTATTACGAATAGTGGATCACAGTTCCAGTGTTTGGACGACTAGAACAACCCGTGAACAGTGGGACTAAGTCTAGTTTTTGTATATCCAAGACGAAACATGAACCAAAATATGATTTCTTCCCAAAAAAGATATCTAGAAGCACCCAAGTCCTTATAAACAGTGGATCACAGTGAAGAATTCCCAACGAAATAGCCAATTTTAAACCTAAATTCATATGTTTGAATTGTCAAAAAAAATTCAGCTCTGGGCAAACAACATTTAAAAACTCTTAGTTTTTAAGCAATTCTAAGTTCCTATCGGAACTTCAGTCCCAAAAACCTGCGAACAGTAGACCTAAGTCCCTGTGTTTCAATATTCGAAATGCCTCGTTCGTAAACAAACGATAGACTAGGGTATTTGAACAGGTCGTAATTTCCTTTGAAGACTCGAAATGTAAACCTAATTTATTTTCATCTAAGAAAGAACAGGAGAAGTCCTGAGTTATCGGTTTTCGAACTGATGGCGAGAATTCCCTACCTTATTTAACAGAGAGAGAATAGTATTTGAACCGTGAATTGAAGTACATTTTTTATTTCGAAATAGAAGTGAAATACTAGATCTAAATCCCCGTATTTGAAATGTCGTTAATAAATTCTTATTTGGCGAAACATCGACCTTTAATTGGACATTTAATATGAAAAGGAATCCATGAAGAGAAATTGAGTATACAATTTGGCTGGAATAAAGTCGGGGTGCAATTGTTTTCAACTAATATTATTTTCCGTAATACTAATTAAATTATCTTCAATTTAATTACAAAATTGACATATTTGAATGTTTTTTTATCATTGGGGCCAAATCAATATAAAAGTCTTGCAAAAAGCCTTTCTTTTTCCGTATAATGTGATTGTTTTATGTAAACCGCGTGATACTGCGAATAAATGTTTTGCATGAATATAAATATATCACAACGCAGTGGTAGTCTCTACAAATTTTCTCTAAACATTTTCAATTTAAAATTCATTCATACAATCCACCTTCCTGTATCCGATTCTAATTTGGTCTCTTTCGCCTAGCATCCGAAAAGTTACAAATTGTTTTGCATCCCATGCAAAATCCAATCGACCTGCAGGCAGAAACCCAACGCTATCGGAATAATCTAATTTGGTTGGTACAGAGTTTATAGAAGTTTTGATTTACTAACACCGGAACATCTTTGCAATAATACGACATTGCAGAAAAAATCTATTGTATGGAGTTCATCCCATACATACAACTAGAATACGCACACCGACTTTTATACAGTGATCGCCAAAATTGAGCTTTTACCGGAATAAATATACAAAGATCTGCAATATATACACAGAAATTTGTTTACTAAGAATAAAGGAAATTCTTTAAATGAAGGAAATTCCCGATGATTTCCAACCAAAGAAATTAATCTTTAAAATAAGTTCAATTGATACTTAAAAAAAACATTTCAAAATAAACGATAATTAATCTCAATTATAAATTGGAAATTTTTCCGAACCGAAAATAGTACATTTTACTCTTACATAAGTACATCTCATACTTAATCTTTAAATACAAAGATATAATTTGAAGATAATTTTCTTAAATTAAGTAAATTGTCCTTATTGAAATTGTTATTCGATGTAAGACAAATCTCTTTCTTGATATAAGGATTCACTTGTCATAATTTTAACAGAACATTTTTTATGTTCGTAAAGAGAAAAGTATTACTACGTTTGGGTTTATAACAACAATTAAAACTTATTTTAAACTCTGAAAAAAATAATTTCTAAGTAAATACCGAAAATTAAAAATTTAAAAACTTTTACAATAAAAATAATATATATAATGATATAATCTTAAGATAACTGGCTTAAATTTGACAATTAAAAAACAAACTCAATACTCTTTGAAATAAATACATTTCATATATAAAGCTAAGATATTTGGAATAAATATAATTTACCTAAGGTAAGTAAATTGTCCTAATTATAAATGTACAATATTTTAGAAGCAGAGACAGCGGTCTTTAAAATAAGTACACTTCATACTTAATCTTTATACTTAAAGATATAATCTAAAGATAATTTACTTAAATTAAGTAAATTGTCCTCATTGGAAAGAAATTCTTATTTAAGATAAATCTTTTCCTTGATTTAAGGATTAACTTTCTTTAATATTTACGCAACATTTTGTTGTGTTCGTCAAGAGAAAATTATTACTATGTATGATTTTATATCAACTATTTAAACTTATTTTACACTCAGAAAAAAATATATTTCTTATAAATATTAAAAAATACGAATTAGAAAAGCTTTTGGATGTTCTCAAACATTTGATGCTCACTGTAATGGCAAACTGTAATAACAACGGAAGTTAACTTATTCAAGGTTGACTCTATTCTGCACACACACGCCCACAGACAGACTAACTCACACATTTTCAAAAGCATCTACCACAATAACAACGACCAACCCCATTAGAATTTATCTTAATTATTGGAAGTCTTTGGAAAAAAAGAAAAGTACGTACAACGATGTAAAGCAACAATAACAGCAACGATACCAACAATAGCAGCACAAGAGTTCTACAGAGCGAAAGAAGAAATATGTAGAAAATACAGGTAAAATATCGGGCATATCTTGCATAGAACACATTCATGCAAATAACTACAGGTGATGCGTTTAGAGGTAAACGTATGTGTATTTGCTTGTGTAAATGGAGATGGCTCCAACCAGGGACGGAGTATTTTATAAAATTAAGCGTAACAATATTAAATAACACTCATTAGGGGAGGAATACCTGCGTTTATGGGTAGTTTAACACCAAAAATCACGAAAGTCCCCTAAGAGCCGTCTCTTATTGACCAGTCCTCATCAACAGCTGTGTAGGCCAATTGGTCACCCGTGGTACCAGATTACAGACTCCAAAATTCTGCACTAACAGCTGACAGGTGGCACAAGATAATGTCAGCATGTCCTTTATGCCAATATATTGGATCGCTCTGTTGTGCGCTGCTTATTAATTACACAGTTCGGCAAAATAAACTAAAGTAGAGAAGCAAATGACGCGATACTTTTTTCCTATAGGTCTTATCGAGTAAAACAAAAATATTTTCTTGGAATTCCCCGGACACCCCCAAAATCCGGATTTACGGGTAAAAAACCGATTATCTTGTCTTTTTCACTTGAACGCCTATAACTTTGTTAATTATTAACCGATTTTCAATCTCTACGAATTTGGAAAGAAGCGACCGCCCCTTTTGGTACCTCCCACACAAAGGTACCATATTGTAAAAATATTAACTGCTAATAACATTAATATCACTGCATATAAATAATTACAATGTTGTTCAGTGAAACGCCCCTTTTGTTACCTCGCACACAAAATCGGCAATTCATACCAAAATTTAATGGCTTATAACGTTAATGGAAGTGTACATAAACGCTTACAATTTGGTACAGTGCAATATCTTTGAAGTATCTACTGTTCAGCACAAAATAGGCGTATTCGTCCAGATATTTGTGCTACATGCCACAAGGTTATGGCATCTCCCAGCCGGTGTACAATATTACATTACTCACAAAGTGAGGGTATACCTTAATCGTTACCGACTGAAATTGTATTACTTGTTTCAATGTAATTTATGTTGCAAGACCTACACTGTTCTCTCGGGACTATTTTTAATCGTCCCCACTGTACCTTATTTAACCCTTTTTAGCTCACTTTACCATATTTAAACCGTTTTTCCCCACCGTGCCTATTGAAGTAGGAATTACTAACAAAAAAAAACTTGTACCATATTTACAAATTTTTACCCCACTGTACCGTATTTAAAAAATTGTCTCCACTGTACCATGTACAGTCCTTGTTGTCCCACTGTACTATAATTAACTCATTGTCTCTCTGTACCATATTTAACACTGTACCATATTAAACCCTTTTGACCTACTGTACGGTATATAACCTTTTTGCCCCACTGTACCATATTTAACAACTTTTTGTCCGACTGTACCCTTTACGCTATATCATATTTAACCTTTTTTTACCTCACTTTGATTTTAAAAGTATGAATTTCTAAAAACAACTTTTCTCATCTCTAGTTTATGTTTTGCTTTTTATCCCACTGTGTCATTTTTACCTCATTTTGCCGCACTGTGCCCCTAAAGGTATGAATTTTGAAAAATAATCCTATCTCCATCAGATGCCGTAAGGAAAACGCTTATATTTCTTCAAACAAAAATAATTAAAAAATCGAAGCCTGTGTCGAGTCCACGTCCTAAGAGCAACCCGAACAAAAAATTTCGCTATTCTATACATTGCCATTTGGATTTGGCTGTGGTACCATATTTATCCAGTTTTTACCCACTATTTGCTCACTTACTTAATCGGCTATTACAGCGCATGGGTTCCCTTAGCCGAAAGTGGAATAGATTTCTAAGCGCATCGATCTTCTGCACTTCTTCTCCAATACGTGACATCAAATTTCATGAACGACAACCGAACAACAACTTTCGCTATTCTAGACCTTGCCATTGGGACTTGGCTGTGGTACCATATTTATCCATTTTTGACCCACTACTTGCTCACTTGCTTAATCGGCTATTACAGCACATGGGTTCCCTTAGCTGAACGTGAAGTAGATTTCTAAGCGCATCGATCTTCTGCACTTCTTCTCCAATACGTGACACCAAATTTCGCGATGCTTCTTCCACCTGATCTTTACATAGGATTTTAGTTTTTCCCTTCTGCGAAAACAGTCAATAGGTTTGTATACAAATGATTTAGTAGCTAGAGCTACATCTTACCTAGCCGACAGGTGAGGTTGTGAGAACGAATAAAGATTCTCTTGCTACATATCGCCGTAATTTAATACGCTTAACTATGTAAATGTCGGCATATACATAGCTCGTATTGCTCGTGGTTCATATGATACCGATATTCTCAGTCAACGAAGATTGGTCCATAAATTTTTTGAAAGATTTTTCTCTCGATTACACACAGAATACAGTTTGGTTGCCTCAACCGAATTATTTGCCAACAGTTCATGCGATTCCATCAGGACAACCAACATTTTGGTTGTGGTATACTTCTGCTTCCATGTTGACAACAATCATATTTGGTTGCGCCAACTACGAAAATGGTGACTTAAATTACCTGTTGTATGTTGCCACAACCAACTGTGTTAAAAAATTTGTTGTTCTGACAATTTGTCAGTCATATACTACCGACAAGTAATTAAAAGCAGTTTTCATTCATTTTTATTTTATTTATTGAACAAAAAACATAACAAAATTAAAAATCCCATATTACAAATTCATCACTATTATGAGATGTAGAAATATTTGACACAAATTTTAGTGTATGAAAAAAAACACAAAACTCCTATAAACACAAACAAGTACTGTTTCTTCTGTTTTGGCAAGTCCTCATACTTCAGAACCATATAACTGCACGGGGAGTATCAGTGGCTTGTAGAGGGTGCTTTTGGTCTGTCGAGAGATGGCTTTGTTCTTAAACCGCTTGCTTAGTCCGAAGTATTATTAGCCAGGATTGTTCTTCGTTTTATCTCAAAACAGTAGTTGTTTGTTTTATTTATGGCCGTACCGAGGTAGATAGAATCATTGACTGTCTCAAAGTTGTGGTTTTCAACTTCCACTGTTCGCCCAAGTCCACTGGAAGCCTTAGTGGTAGAAACCATCAACTATGTTTTATCTCCGTTTACTGCTAGACCCACTTTGACAGATTTTTTTTTCGACTTTCTCAAATGTGGTTGTTATTGCTCGTAATTTTCGACCCATGATGACGATATCGTCGGCATAAGCGAGCAGTATGTGGTGTTTTGTGTATAGTTTACCGGTCCAATTCACATCTGCGTCTCCTTATCTGAAACCTAGCTTGGTACTGAATGGCTCGGAGAGGTTCTTTCCTATTTTAATTGAGGATCGCGTATCAGTTAAGGTCATCCTGCAAAGCCGTATTAGTTTTGCAGTGATACCAAATGTATGGGGCTGTCGAAGCGGCCTTGTTGTCGACAAATATATGGTAGTTGTCGATGTAATTTTCTTTGACCTTTTCCAGGATTTGACGTAGTGTGAATACCTGATCTACGGTGGATTTGCCAGGTCTAAAGCCGCATATATATGGTCCAATTATCTCACCAACTTAAGTTTTTAGACTTTGACCCACAGTGCCCGTAAATGTTCGAGGTTATTTACTATTTTGACTGAAGATCGCGTATCTGTTAAGGTCATCCTGCGAAGCCGTCTTAGTTTTGCAGGGATACTAAACGTATGGGGCTGTCGAAGCGGCCTTGTTGTCGATGAATATATGATAGGTATCGATTTGATTTTCTTGTATCTTTTCCAGGATTTGACGTAGTGTGAATCAGGAATGTAACGAATATTCGCATTCGCATATGCGAACACGAATTATTCGCATCATTTTAACATTCGCTTTCGCATTCGAATTCGCAAAAACCATCTTTGGAATATTTGCTTTCGCAAAAATATATTTCAGTATTTGCTTCCATTTGTTAAAAGTGTTAAATCTCCTTATTCCCTTCACACAATTTGAAGATATTATTGCGAATGAAAACCTCTGCCATTTCTCTTCAAAAAATTTGAAAAAATATATTTGTCCTGGTGGTAACAGGAGTTAAAACATGTAAGAAAGTATCAGTCGGGTAAACCGACTAAGGTATACCCTCACTTTGTGAGTAATGTAATATTGAATATTACACAAATTATTCTGTCAATTTTTGTGGGAGGTACCAGAAGGGGTTTAAGAAATACACCTATATTTCGCTGAACAGTAGATAATTTAAATACATTGCACTGTGCCGAATTGTAACCGTTTATATGGACTGGTATATTAATGTTGAGATATTAAATTGTGGTATAATTTGGCCATTTTGTGTGGGAGGTACAAAAAGGGCGTGGTGATAACGCTCATTTTTCACTGGACTATAGGCATTATAAAAGCATTACACTGTACACAATTTCAAGTAATTGTATACACTGATGTTAATGTTATAAACTGTTAACTTTTGGTGCAAAATGGTGCCTGAACAAGTGCGGGTGGAGGTGAGTACGTTTATTCCTCGCAAGCACAAGTGGAGATAATGTCTCTTGGTAGACTAGTGCACTGTATAGGATGATTGACGTTAATATTGTTGATGAGTTATTTCTTCGTACAAAATTAACTCGACAACAATATCAACCCAGAACGAGAAGAGAAGAATGCACAAAGTGATTAATAAAAGAGGTTTAGATTTCAAACGTTATAAATGCATTTTATTTAAGATTAGAGAAGAGAAGAGAAGAGTAGATGCTCACCTTTGCCCGGTCCAGAGTGAAGTGGACGAGCAAACAAATTGTTACTTGACAAGTAACTTACTTAACGAAAGTAATAAAATCCAATTCCTTAATCTATTACAATAATTCAAGATCTTAATCTAATACAATATTTAGCTATGGTATCTATACACTTAAAAAAATAGAAATTCATTTATTTAATTCTTAATTATTAATAATATAAAATACAAAATGATTGTAGAATTTAATAATAACACTATGCAACAAATGAACACTTTTTGAAAAATACACGAACCTGACTGTATAGCTTCGATTCTACTGCCAAATGGTAGTATAACCCTATACTCAGTTTGGCGAGATTGGTGACCAATTTATTTTTTATTGACATTTTTGGTGTTTGTGTTATGTTTTGAGCTCTGGTGTGTTCTGACACATATAGTAAAATTTTATGGCGAACATTTTTGTAGAACATTTCATCCCCGCCCTCCCCCTTTTAAGGGGTGTTTTTTACGATTTGTTAAAATGGGGCCAAAAATTACAGTCATGTGGGGGAGCTAGAGGGTTAAAATGTTCCACAAAAATATTGTACTTAATATTTTCTGTAAAATTGCTGAACATACCCTAAACCAGAAATATATATTTTTGTTACATAACAGAGAAATACTTAAATTTTAGGGGTACAATGTGGATTTTTGAGCTATTTAAGGTGCCTAGACACGTTCAGATTGTATTGATATGTTCATAAGATGTTCAGATTTACCGTGGCTACAATATTGCCAAATATTGTTAGTAAAAAATCAGCGATCCCTTAAAGTTATTCCGAAAAAAGTGAAAAAGAATAAATATAATCCCATGTTTTTCGAAAAAAAGTGGAGGATAACAAAAATTTTTTGGCATGAAATGTTAACAGACTTTGTTCAACGTGTTCTTAGCTACATTATTGCCAAATATAGTTAAGCGCTATCACCAAGTCTGAAGTAGCTGTTGCTCAAAAACCGATGACACCTTTTTGCAAGGGGTCCACTGATTTTCCGAATCTTTCGAAGCCCATAAAAAGAAATTGGTCACCAATCTCGCCAAACTGAGTATAGGGTTATACTACCATTTGCCAGTAGAATCGAACCTATACCGTCAGATCCGTGTATTTTTTTTACTGTTGCACAGTGTAATAATTGGACAATTCACATTTGACCAGTGCCTTTGTGGGAGAAGTAACAAAAGGGGCGTGACAATAACGCCCATTTTTCAATGGACTGTAGGCACTATAAAAACATTACGCTGTGCAAAATTTCAAGTATTTTTATACACAGGTATTAATGTTATAAGCTGTTAACTTTTGGTGCAAAATGGTGCATTTGTGTGGGAGGTACCAAAAGGGGAGCGGCAATAACGCCCATTTTTCACTGGACTGTAGGCACTATGAAAGCATTACACTGTACAAAATTTCAAGTATTTCTAAACACTGGTATTAATGTTATAAGCTTTTAACTTTTTGTGCAAAATGGTGCATTTGTGTGGGAGATACCAAAACGGGCGTGGCAATTTCGCCCATTTTCCTCAAGTTGATAGCGACTAACAAACTAATACTATGTGTGGAATTTCAGAAGATTCGAATACGTATAATAGCAGTTATTAAAGAATCAATATTTCACAACATTTTAACCCTTTGTGGGGGAGGTACCAGAAGGAGTGGACCAATATGGACCACCTTCGAAATTAGCCGGAGATAGAAAAAAATATTACCACATACGAAATTTGAAGTCAATCGGTTACTCCTTTCGAGAGTTATCGTGCGCACCAGCCAGCAGACAGACAGACACAGACAGACAGACGGACAGACAGACGGACAGACAGACGGACATTGCTCATTCGACCTAAAATGACCCAAAACGGATTTCCGCCGAACATACTTGGGGTCTTAGGTCACTCCTTCGATGTGTTACACTTTTTTCCGTAGCAAATGATATATACCCTCGTCACACTTAAGTGAGGGTATAAATATGGAAAACATTCTTAATACTTGAATATCCTGGAATAGTATCAATTCAGTTCCTTAAATTTGCTGGTACTAAAGGGTCAAATTATTATTCGCATTCGCTTTCGCAAAAATACATATTTTACTATTCGCTTTCGCTAAAATAACTTTCGTTACATCTCTAGTGTGAATATGTGGTCTATGGTGGATTTGCCAGGTCTAAAGCCGCATTGATATGGTCCAATTATCTCACCAACTTTAGTTTTTGACCCACAGAGCCCGTAAATGTTCGAGTTTCGAAAAATCCCATCTTTTTCTCTCTTCACACACTCCAACAAGTCACGTCTTAAAGGTTTCTAGTTATCTAGAAATGTTCCTAGATATGGTTAAGGCCTAATGCTATAGCTTGTGAAGGATTTCGAACATTTGTGGTTATAATCAGCCCTGGTCTGCTTTGATGTTCTAGCCTTGGTGGATTCCTTCTTTAACTGACCCTTTCGGTGTAGCTACTTCTACTTAACAGATGGTGCTAGAGGATCCTACTTTTGCGGGTTCGTTAAAATATAGGGTGGAGCGCGGTAATTTGCTTATTTGCCTTAGCCTGCAGTGCAAAAAAGCAAATTCCCGCGCTACACCCTGTATTTACACTACATTTTAGTACTAGTGAAATTAAGGTCGTACAGGTTTTGAAACACATAAGTAATAAACGCCTGGCTGTCGAAGCACAGGTATTTAATTTCCTAATGATAATTATTTGTAAATTTTTTTATTTTATAGCCCTCAGAATAAAAATGGGGATATAACTATATACCGAAGCTATAAGTAAATATGAAACTTGGTGCCTTGATTCAAAAAATTTTATATTCTAAATTTAATAATGTCCTAATCAAAAATGCGGATTATATAGCCTATAGATGAAAAATCTGGATATAGGTATATATGTATGGGGGCTATATCTAAATCTGAAACGATTTTCTATATATTTGTCAACTATAGTTCTCTGTTCATGAAATATTTGTGTACTCCATTTGCTAATTTTAATTTGTTCTTTAATAAAATAATTTAAGACTATATTGATTAAATATTCATAAAAACCTTGTTTTAACAAAAAAATGGTTTCCTCCAATGACAAGCCCATGTTTAATTCGCCAGTTAATTACATTGAAAGTAATCTAGGAAAGAACTAGTCATGTTTACTTTGGAACTAGTGATTCTACAGGTTCCGAACAGTTCAGTTTCCTAGCAGGTCGCTACGGCTTTATAGTATTTTAGGTAAGCTTCAACAGAGAATACTCGTATGCCTGTTCCGATATCTTTACACACTCCAATACGTTAGGATTGAAAGGCAGCTTCCCATCCAGAATTATTCATAGATATTTTCTGCTTTCTAAAGCTGAGTATAGACGATTGCCTGATCGGCAAACGTTATCAACCCTGTTAAAGTGCTGCAAATATACGGACATTGACAGATTGTTAGGCAAAGGTGAATTGACTGTTCAGACGATTGCAAGAAAACATTACAATTTCATATATTTACAATATATTTTGTAAATATTTATATGCAGGATTGCCAATAACAATACATTATAGACAGTGTTGCAAATAAAATGATTTTCTGGCAATGGCGCCGTTGTCACATGCATAAACTTCGCACATATAACAATCTGCAAATTATCTCGCAATGACTTTTCTGCTAACGTTGCAAAACATAAATTGTATGTTCACACGGTTGTAAATTCACAAGGTTGCATTTTTCCGCAATTTTTCTGGCAATGTTGTCCGATCTGCAAATCGTGTGTACTTACCTTAAGAATTATTGCAGTTATGAGCTTTACAATTCAAAATTCAATTAAGAGTACCACTGTACACAATGAAAAAATATTATCCCATTAAGATTTAGCATCAGTTTAAAAATTTAAAAACCCCACCCTATGGAAGTTCAATCTTAAACTCGACAATACCTCTGCTATAAGGGCATGACATTGCATTAGAATTGGCTCCAGAAATGGCAGATCCATTTTTGTACATCTGAATTCCGATGGTACGTTTCGATACAAATAAAATACTCGTAAATGCCGTTTTTCCCCTATTATTTTCTATGCTTTCCTAGAAGCGAAACAGAAGAAAATAATTATCCTTCCCAAAGGCATCGCCCGTCACTGACTGAATCCTTTGATTATGCACAATTATTTAAGTATATGTTGGCGTGTGTGGGTGTGTGTAAAATGGCACACATTTACTAATTCTGTTAGTTGTGTGTACTAATTCAACTCGTACGAGTACCTATTTAAATAGATTCAAACATTCGGAAGAGTACATTCTTATAGTCAACATACTCGTATATCCAGATAAACACAGAGATATGTATATGGAAGGAAGTACGAGTACCTTTTCTAGTCGCTGGAGGAGTTCTTCTTATGAACATACTTCTTATGCATACATAACAATGGAGTGTGACTATGGACGGACAGAATGAGGGACGGACGGACAGTTGGAATGGCTTAAATGAGTTGTGGCCTGTATGGTTCTTGTAGCTGTTATGTGGGGAGACATTCCCACACTCGTTCCAACATTATCCAAGTTTTACACTCTTCTCGGTGCGTTGTTTTTTGTACTGGTGTTTCGCTTTTGTTCGGTTTTGCTTTAATGCCTTCGATGTCGATACGGAGCTTGATACCTTGATTATGTGTGATAATAATTTGTAATTAAAACACGTAATGCCATTACGGCAACTACGACTATGGGCTATGACTGTGACTTCGAATACTACCGCGGCTGCGACTTCGACATATTTTTGACTACTGTCGCTTGGTATTGGCGGTGACTAAATTAAGAAGACCGGTGTCATTTTTTCTGTTTTAATTTCCCAGAGCTACAACCACTCCCAGAGCAGCAGTGTATGTCCGTTCGTCGCTATGTGCTGTCGTCGTCGCCGCCGCCGCCGGCATTCTGTCACAGTCTGGTATTCCTGGCTTGGGGTACGCACTCAAACCGTGCGTGGTTAGCCCGGCCGGTCAAATTGCATATATATTCAATTGTCGTGCCAAATGACCTTCATAAAGGTTGCGATGACGGCGGGCGTATGGTATTTCGTTTGTTCGTTTTGGCAAATACTCAGAATTAAACCATACGTAAATTTTGTTTTGCTGATATTTTATTATGGGAAAAATCAATGTAATTTAATTTCAAAAAGCGCAAATAATTCGTCGTATACGCTAAAACGTTAAAACAAACAACAAGTTATGCCATTAACATGCTCACAACAAGAACACAAAAATGTGTTAATGTTGTCAAGTGAAAGGGACAATGCTTGTAGACAAAGCTAACCTGACACTTTGAACATCAAAGGCTCAAAAAATAAACTTTTCGGAAAAATATGATACAAATATATAATAATATGTAATTTAACAAAAACGTGTATTTAACCAGTAAGGAAAGACAGAAAGTCGCAAAGGCGCATTGCGATAATAATATGGAATAATTGGTTTCATTTCAGTTAACAAAGTACTTAGCCGCACCGCCTAATCAGGGCGTACACTTACAATGAGAAGAAGATGTTCATCATTAGAAAGTAGATCTGAAACGATGACCTTAAAACGCGCAGAGTTCTTCATAGATCAAAAATCGGAAGACACAAATAGCGGTATAATACATAATATAAACAGATTGTCATCAATTTTTATGTTTCCCTATGCGGGATTGATCTGATGTTATTTTATGGTTTTCTCACTGTGGAGTTGAGCTGAAGATCAAAGAATTCCTTCAAAGTCATCAAATTGGATGAAAAACTTCATTTCTGTCAAATCTGTACGTAAATCTGAAACGATTTTTCGCAAAATTTAGATAATAAAACAAGAAACTTCTTCTGTAAAATTTTGTAATGATCGGAAGTAACGAACCACTTCTATACCAAGTAAGTAAAGAACCCCTTCTGATACCAAATCAGAAGGAACATATAACGGGTTTTCCAATAGGGATGATATGATTTTGAAGTGACGTTTCGGCCATTTGTAATATGTCATGATCTGTCATTTGTTTTTAATTGTATTCAGTAGTTTTAACATGGAGAGATATACGCAAGAAAAACGTTTACAAATTATTCAGTTTTATTATCAAAATAATAGTTCTCCAATTGCAACTTTTCGTGCGCTAAGTCCATTTTTTTAAATCCAAAAAAAAAACACTTTCCAGTTGACCTACGACATTGACAATATTTTAGCTCTTGTTATGAGCTATCTTTTTGCCATTGACCGATTCCCGATCCGATCTACCGTTAAGGAGCTAGAGCAAAAATAAACTCTCCGTCCACATTTGAAAATGATGCCAAGGTAATTTTTTTTAAATCCAAAAAAAACACTTTCCAGTCGACCTACGACCTTGACAGCCATGAACAATATTTTAGCTCTCGTTAAGAGCTATCTGTTTTGCCATTGACCGATTGTGGCTACGTGCCACACAGCAAATGAAACAATTGAAAAGTTTGGAGATTCGATTATTTCAAGAAATTGTGATATTGAATGGCCTCCAAGAAGTTGTGATTTAACACCATTAGCCTATTTCTTTTGGGGGTTATTTGAAGTCATTGGTCTTTCGAAAAAAACCAGACTCTCTTCAAGCTTTACAAGTCAATATTGAACGTGCCATTCATGACATACGACTTGATTTAGCGGAAAAAGTGCTCAAAAATTGGGCTCATCGAATTCGTTCCTGCAGAAGAAGTCGAGGAGGCCATTTGTATGACGTTTTATTTAGAACTTAATTGTATCGATGTACTTGACATTAAATAAAAAACGTTTGAATTTCCTTAAAAATAAGTGTGTTTTTTTCAAAGAAATCATAACACTCCTATTGGAAAACCCTGCATATGGGGAATATATCTAAATCTGAACCAATAAGAAACCTATTTTTGCCTAATTTCTTACTAATCGGATATAAAATACAGTTTCTACAGCGTTTACATATCAAATCGGGAGTATATATGGGATACATCTGCATCGATTTCCCGCCAAGTTTTGTATTATTCGTTCTTGAGTTATGAACCTTCTTTCTGTTGAATTTCGTTATAATCGGATATAAAATACCACTTCTATAGTGCTTTGATGCCACATTGAGAGGAACATATATATGGGTGCTATATCTAAATCTGAACCGATTTTCTCAAATTTGGCAGTGTTTATTCATGAAACCTATTTTTTTATCAGACAATAATTGCGACCTGTACTTTGATTACAAACAGACGGACGGACAGGCGGCCATATCTAAATCGACTCAGAAAGTGATTGTTAATCGATCGATATAAAAACGGGACTATCTGATCTGATTTTGTGTATTACAAACAAATGCGCGAAGTTACGTTGTTGTTGTAGAACTTGCAGACGCTGAGTTGATAATCCTTAAGTCTATTTCTATTACAGACTTCCTTCCGGCATATATCCGATTATCGCGAGAACCTTATGTAGTTTTCATCTACTCAATGTTGTCCGGTTGTGAATTAAAATTCGTCTGTTAATTTCAGGGAATGGAATTGAGTGTTACCGTTTCAATTCTCTGGTAGTGCGACCGGTGAGTTATTTTTAGCTGCAGAAACTCGAATTGATGAAAATATGAAATGTTGATGTTAAATTTTTCCAGTGCCCTGGCTGGGAATTGAACCCAGCTCCTTCGGGATCCAAGTTTAATGCACTAACCACTGAGCTACCGAATGCCACGAAGTTATAATACTCTGTACCACAAAGTGGTGTAGAATTTAAAAATTAATGGTGATTTCGTTTCTGAAAAAAATGTTGCCCCGTCGACGTGAAAAACTAGAAAATATTTCCAATTTTTTAGTCAAAATAATGAAGATTTTCAAACTTCAAAAATGTTTTAGAAAAGTGTAATTTTCGGGAAAAGGACAAAGAAAATGCTGTTGCAGAAAAGAAATCGCCTTAACACATTCAATAACAAAATAAATCAATATTGCGATTTTGCTCCAAAGAAGTAGTACGAGTAATCTTTAAAACAATGACAATTCATAATTAAAATTAAGTCTTATTCCGAAAAATAAATTCCTTATTTAAAATTTTCCATAATCTTAATTAAAAATAATTTGTCTTTATTTTAAAGACTGGGATTTCATTGCAAAAAAATCTTTAAAATTAAGTAAATTTTACAGTGTAGTAATTACTTTAACACTTCCGAGTTTAGCGACTATCTGATGATGATCGGGTGATCTTTTTGCTATTTGCTTTTTCAGTGTTAAGTAATTGTCAATTTACGCGTGATTTGTGACATATCGCTCACTCACTTCAAGAGTGTCATAACTCAAAATTTAAAATGTTTGTGGTTGCCTTACAGAAATGCGAATTTTGCAAATATACATTAATTTATCTCAACGAAATTTAGTTTATAGGAAAACAATCATATTTCGGATAACTTCGCCTTTTTTAAGCTTCCTTTTTAATTTTATTGATCTTTTTATACTGACTTAAAGTAACACATCTCGACAATTTTCAATTTTGAGTAAGTGAGCGATATGTAAAAGATAAAAAATTCAGATCGCCCTGTCTTTTTATCATGATTAGACTCACAAGCGAACAACGGTCAGCATTTTTTTGCGGCATTAGATTTTGTTGCCGATTTGTATATATGGGATAATACAATTCTCAGCTTATAAAGTGGTTTCTTTGAATTGACTTTAGTTCTCGCGATAAATCGTGCTATGCAAAAGTAGAGAATTTGAACCCCATATGTATTTTAACATTACTCGAGAAGCATTTATCCAAATTTGTTCGGGAAAGTTATAAAAAATCTTACAAGATATTGCGAAAAAATCCTATTTTTGAGAAAATTGTAATTATTTTTAAATAAAAGGTTAAAAAAAAGCATCGAAAAGTGCACTATTATAATATTTTTATTATTTTATCGTAAAGTCTGATCGGTAATGACTAAAATGAGAACATTCTGCAGAAAATCGATGAATACTTTATTTAAAAAGTTTTAGCTAATTTTGTAAACCTACCAACTTTACCACCCCCACAAATTAACAAAATAAAATATGGAAGGTATTTATACCCTACACCACTCTGTGGTACAGTTTTGGCAAAGATATTTGTAACGCCCCAAAATATTGGAGCTGGATTCACATTAAAGTATACCGATCGACTCAGAATCAGTAGTAGATTCGATCTAGCACAAGTACAAGTCGCAATTTAACTCCGATCTTGCCGAAATTGGGTACAGAGTACTTTCTTGCAGCATGGATGAAGACTATTGAAATTGATCAAAATCGGTTCAGATTTATATATATAGCTCCCAATTATATGTACATCCCGATTTGGTATTTAAGCGATTTTTTTTCCAATTCATTACATTTATTATTGAATCTTTCATTATTATACAATGAAAATAACAATACTCGTAAGTGGACAAATCTTAACCTAAAATACTATTCTCTAGGTTATGGACATTTAGACTTTACACAATGTTTTACTTTAACAAAAGATTAACATTTCAAATTTAAGAATTCATAATTTAATTTTTGTTTTTGATTAGTTTTAGTAGTTCTCGAGCCAGGATGTTTGGATGATTCCATAGTTTTCCCACGTAACACCGGCAATATTTTTCAATTTCCTCTTTTACTGTTGGCATGTTGAGATCCTTATGGATGTTGGCGTTTCTTATGTACCATGGTGCACCTGAAATTAAACGAAAAATATTCGATTGTCTTCTTTGTAATTTGCATACATTTGAAGCGCACGCTGTACCCCAGAGCTGGACACCACATGTCCAAATGGGCTTCAATACCGTTTTGTATAAAAGAACTTTATACACTTGACTAGGGCAGATCTTTGGCTGATAAGCCACTGAAGTTGATTGGTTTTGAGTTTTATTTGAGTTACTTTACAGTCTATGTGGCGCGACCACGTCAAACGCCGATCTAAATGGATTCCAAGATATTTTACATGATCCTTTTGGGGAATCTGTGAATTGAAAATAGAAATTGAAGGACTTGTATCCCTTCGCAGGGTAAAAGTAACATGAGTACACTTTGAGGCATTCACCATTATTCTCCATTTTTTTAACCATTCTTCTAGGATTCGGACATGATACTGCAGATGATCGGACGCAACTGAAGGGTTTTTGTGAGTACTGACGAAAGCAGTATCGTCCGCAAAAGTAGACGTGTGCGTAAAGTTGGTTATGGGTATATCTGCCATAAAAATAACGTACAGTATAGGGCCAAGAATGCTCCGCTGTGGGACACCGGCATTTATTTTCTTAGGGCTAGAAAAAATGCCATTTGATTTAACTTGAAAAGACCAGTTAGTCAAATAACTCCTAAACAGTTTATGCGTGTTGATTGGCAGAAGGTCGCATATATTGTACAAAAGTCCTTCGTGCCAGACTTTGTCAAATGCTTGGGAAATATCTATGAATAACGCCGAACAGTATTCTTTCTCTTTTGATGCAGGTTACGATACGGTGTATCTGTTCTATAGTATTATGACTTTTTCTAAAACCAAATTAATGGTCAGGTATAATATTGTGAGAAATTATATGAGAATGGACTCAAACATTTTTGAAAGTATCTATAGTAAGCTTATAGGGCGATAGGATTTGACTTGAGTTGGATCTTTGCCTGGTTTCGGTATCATCACGATTTCTGACCTCTTCCAAGATAGGGGGAAGTAACCTACAGGGAGAATTGCTTTGAACAACCAGTAAGGAAAGGCTAAAATCGGGCGGGGCCTACTATATAATACCCTACACCACTCTCGTAATATTGAATAACTCTGATATATAAATTTTGTTATTCATGTATAAATTGTTTACATAAATTTACTTTTGGGACATTTTATACTTAAATAATACCCTGTACCACAGTGTGGTGTAGGGTATAAAAACGATTGGATCTAAAGAGCCAAATCGGATGAAACACATATATGGGAGCTATAGCTAAATCTTAACCGATTTTCTTCAAATTCTCCAATGTTGGTTCATGGATCAAGAAACTCTACCATTCCAAATTTCAAAACGATTGGATGTAAAATATAGCTTCTATAGAACTAAGGGGCCAAATCGAACGAACATATATATGGGAGAATCACTAGCTGAGTCGATTTAACCATGTCTGTCCGTCCATCCGTCCGTCTGTCCATGTAAAGTTGTTCGTCGACTACAGGTCGCAATTTCAATCCGATCGTTCTGAAATTTTGCAGTTTAGAGTATTTCGCGGCTGTTAAGATCGCTATTGAATTTGGTTGAAATCGGTTAAGATTTAGCTATAGCTCCCATATATATGTTTCGTTCGATTTGGCCCTTTAGTCGTATAGAAGCTGTATTTTATATCCAATCGTTTTGAAATTTAGAATGGTCGAGTTTCTTGATCCATGAACCAACATTGCCGAATTTGAAGAAAATCGGTTAAGATTTAGCTATAGCTCCCATATATATGTTTCGTCCGATTTGGCCCTTTAGTCCTATAGAAGCTGTATTTTACATCCGATCGTTTTGAAATTTAGAATGGTAGAGTTTCTTGATCCATGAACCAACATTGCCGAATTTGAAGAAAATCGGTTAAGATTTAGCTATAGCTCCCATATATATGTTTCGTCCGATTTTGCTCTTTAGTCCTGTAGAAGCTGTATTTTACATCCAATCATTTTGAAATTTAGAATGGTAGAGTTTCTTGATCCATGAACCAACACTACCGAATTTGAAGAAAATCGGTTAAGATTTAGCTATAGCTCCCATATATATGTTTCGTTCGATTTGGCCCTTTATTCCTATAAAAGCTGTATTTTACATCCAATCGTTTTGAAATTTAGAATGGTAGAGTTTCTTGATCCATCGTTTTTATACCCTACACCACACTGTGGCACAGGGTATTATTTAAGTATAAAATGTCCCAAAAGTAAATTTATGTAAACAATTTATACATATCAGTGTTATTCAATATTACTAGAGTGGTGTAGGGTATTATATAGTCGGCCCCGCCCGACTTTAGCCTTTCCTTACTGGTTTTAGATCTTTGACAGATTTTGCAACATCCTTTATTCTAAGCTTGATTGGGCCAGGAATTATATCATCTATCTGATAGATTGGGAGTGGAATTAAATAAGCATCTATCAAATGTATGAAATATACCACATGAAATTTCCCGTATGAAACAGTAAATACCCCTGCCAAATTATAATTTCATAAATATCGGTTCAGATTTATATGGAGTTTTTCATTATGGACATAACATTAACTTTGTCAGAGCCAATCGTAGAAGTTTCGGCGTTTTAAATGATCAAGTGGCTTCAGTTCTTGAGTCAGTTTGATCTTATACAGTGTTATTTGAGAGATGCCCAAATCCTGAGAACAACGTGGAATCGACTGATTTGGATCATTTTGAACGGATGCAATATTTATGGCTGCGATATTTTCGTCGCTTCGAGCGGTACGGCGTCTCTTTGCCGCTGGAAAATCCAAAAGTGAACATTTGGATTCAAATTTATCCACTATAGCACGCACAGCCTGTCGGGTGGGACGATTATTATGGCCGAAAATTGGAGTAAGCGCTCTTAAAGTTACGATCACTGAGTCAGAATTACATTTTTAGTGATTTCCAAACGTTGCACGGAAGTGAACTTTACCAGGAGGATAATGTTGACTTCGACTAACGTTGCGACACTGAAAGATCATTAACCAGTAAGGAAAGACAGAAAGTCGGGCGGGGCCGACTATATAATACCCTACACCTACCTACCAATGCGAAAATGGGCATTGCGAAAAGAATTTGGCAGTGTTCATACATGTAATATGAAAACTCTCTCTGTTAAATTTCGTACGGATCGGATATAAAACACGATTTCTACTGCGCTTAAATGTTAAATCGGGTGAAACTTATATATGGTGGCTATATCTTAATCTGAACCGATTTTCCCCGAATTTGGCAGTGTTTATTCATGTAATAAGAGAACTCTCTCTGTTAAATTTCGTACTGATCGGATATAAAACACGATTTCTACAGCGCTTAAATGTTAAATCGGGTGAAAGATATATATGGTGGCTATATCTAAATCTGAACCGATTTTCCCCGAATTTGGCAGTGTTTATTCATGTAATAAGAGAACTCTCTCTGTTAAATTTCGTACCGATCGGATATAAAACACGATTTCTACAGCGCTTAAATGTTAAATCGGGTGAAACATATATATGGTGGCTATATCAAAATCTGAACCGATTTTCCCCCAATTTGGCAGTGTTTATTCATGTAATATAATAACTCTCTCTGTTAAATTTCGTACTGATCGGATATAAAACACGATTTCTACAGCGCTTAAATGTTAAATCGGGTGAAACATATATATGGTGGCTATATCTAAATCTGAACCGATTTTCCCCGAATTTGGCAGTGTTTATTCATGTAATAAGAGAACTCTCTCTGCCAAATTTCGTATTGATCTGATTTAAAATACAGTTCCTACAGCGCTTACATGCCAAATCGGGTGAAACATATATATGGGGGCTATATCTAAATCTGATCGGATTTTCTCCGAATTCGGTAGTGTTCATTCACGTAATAATAAAACACTCTCTGCCGAATTTCATAAAGATCGGATGTAAAATGTGGTTTCTACGGCGCTTGCATGTCAAATCGGG
Organism: Eudasyphora cyanicolor; assembly: GCA_963930755.1. Lineage (NCBI taxonomy): Eukaryota > Metazoa > Arthropoda > Insecta > Diptera > Muscidae > Eudasyphora > Eudasyphora cyanicolor. The sequence continues at coordinate 64,876,825 of OZ005737.1, forward strand.
TGAAACATATATATGGGGACTATATCAAAATCTGAACCGATTTTAACCACTTTCAATAGGGATCGTCCTTGGGCCAAAAAAGAGGACTATGCTAAATTTCATCACAATCGGACCATAAATACGACCTGCACTTTGATTACAAGAATACATGGACATACGGACAGACAGACGGACAGACAGACGGACAGACAGACGGACAGACAGACGGACAGACAGACGGACATGGCTAAATCGACTCAGAAAGTGATTCTGAGTCGATCGGTATAATAAACAATGGGTCTATCTCTTCTCCTTTTAGGTGTTACAAACAAATGCACAAAGTCATAATACCCTGTACCACAGTGTGGTGTAGGGTATAAAAATGTTTGAGGGTGCATTGACATAAAGATATGAAATTGTTATGTCCCTATTAGAAAACCCGATATATAGCTTCCATATATAAGTGCATACAAATTTGGCATCTACGAGGTGTAGAAGCCAGAATATCGGTTCTTATTTATATATAGCCCCTATATATACCTATATCCCGATTTTGCATCTAAGGCATTTTTGCACATTTTTCAACCAAAAACAATCGTTAGAAAAAACATCAAATTTTCAAATTTCCGTCTGTCTGTCGGACGTTTTAAGTTTGTCCGCTGTTCGGTGGTTGCTATAATTGTTTCATCTTAGTGAAATTTGGCGCAAATTACTTTTTCATCTCAAAGATAAAATGTATCAAATATCAGGAAAATGGGTTTAGATTTGATAAATCTTAACAATAGTTCTTCTTATTCTGCTCCGATATGGTGGTGTATGGTATAATATAGTCGGCTGCGCCCGAATTTAGCCCTTCCTTACTGGTCTAATCCTTAAAGAATTTACAAGAAATTTTTAGGATTTAGGATCTTAATTGCTCAATTTCTGCCATATTTCTCTTTCTCTGTACAAATTGGGTTTAAGACGCTTTCCTAAGAAAAAGTATTGAATCAACATGTCTTAGAAAAGAGTCAAAAACTTAAATATGTCATCAAATAAATAGTCAGGTTCATCCGACTTTGGATTTAGTTCACTATGCTTAAGTTATATTTAAACTTCAATTATATCTTTAAATAATCACCTTTAAGAAGAAAATGTATTAATTTAACATTTTATGGAAAACATTGTCCTCGTATATGACCTTGCCCGACTTTAAATAACCTCAAGGACAACACCACTTTTTATGATCCTTCATAAACATTGTTAAGTTACTAATATTATTACTGCAGCAGCACTTCCCAAATGTAATTATAAGTACGACTCCATACACACACATACACTTATGTATACTAAGTACGAAGTACAGACAAATGAGCATAAGAATATTTTTGAAAACCTTAAGACACTGCGGTACTGTGTGGTGTCAGCTTACATTAACGAATAAAATGAAATTCAAAACGTCCTTAATTGAGTGTGTATGCATGTGAGTGTGTTTGTGTGTGGCTGAGGTACTAAATTAGACAGCTTTTATTGTTTACCTGTGTGCAAGGGGCTACACGAGTATGTAAAGAATAAGGTCTGTTTATTGTCGTGGAAAATTAGGTACAGAGATTAAAGGTTACAATACCCCAAATATGATAAAAGGTAATTTAATTTTAAGACAAGAAATTCATTACACACAGATGTGACAATAAAACAGCAGTACATATTTTTAATTTAAATAATATTTAATTGAAAAAAATTTAAAATATCAACTTTCTGCAAATGTAATTGTTATTGAAACGATTTGCTTCCGTAAAATGTAAAGTGTACGCAATATTTTATGATAATTTTTGGTTGGAATGACTTTGACATTTTAATGTAACTTCGTGTAAAGTTTATAAAAACATATTGGCTATACGTACATTAACATTTACATATGTTAATGTAAATTTTATGGAAAGTGTTATGACGAAGTATTCGCCGCCATCTCATTTGGTCATTGTAACCACATACAAAATGGTTGGCTGAAGTTATCTATTATATTATATTGTTATATTACTTGTTTGGTAGACTAAGACTTGATGCTTGAAGTAAATTTATATTTACATCGTCTTCAGTTAAATATTTTTTTTATTGCTCAAATGGATTTAAAATCATGATATACATATATTTTTTTAACAGGCAGAGTGAATGACTTGAATTATTATTACCACATTTGTGAATGTGTTAATTAAAGCTGCTGGTCTTTTAACTGTGGAATATGTCCCGCATTCCTTAGAAATCCGCATAAAAAGTAAGGAAATTTCAAAAATTGTGAACTGTTAAATTAATATAACGTATACGTTATATCTATGGATTGTTAAATTAATATAACATATAAGTTATATTTATGAACTGTTAAATAAATATAATTTTTTCTAAAAAAATTCTTAAAATTGTTTTTTTTTAGAAAAATCCTTAAAATTTTCATTTTTCTTAAATTTTGCTAAAATCTAATTTTTCTCAAAAATTTCGTCAAATTGCCTTTTTCTATAAAATTTTTAGATATTGCATTTTTTCTAGAAAAATCGTTTATGGCATTTCTACAAAAAATTCTTTGAAAAGAAATTTGCAGAAAGTTTTGTCTTTTTTTTTAAAAAATATTATGCAAATTACATCGACATTGGATCTTTCTAAAAAATTTCGAAGAAATTGCCTCTGATTTGCGACCACTGCCCGAATGTTGACTTTTCTAAAGGCCGATGAAGGAAATTTTAATGGAAATAGCAAATTTTCTTAAAGAATTAAATTTTGAAGATATTTTATACAAATATGCAATTTTAGGAAAGTTTTCAAAAAATTTAATTTTAACATTATTTTCTAGAAAAACGAAATTTTCAGTTTTTTGTTCGTTTAAAGGAAGATGACCCCTGATTAGTGACCACCAGAGAATGAAGCCGAGCCATAATTGGCGGCGGCGGCTGCCATTGAAAATTATAGATCGGCGGCGGCGGCTAGCCGACATAAAATTGACATACGGCGGCTCTATGATAGACATTTTAACATTTAAAACAAGTAAGAAAGTTTCAGTCGGGTAAACCGACTAAGGTATACCCTCACTTTGTGAGTAATGTAATATTGAATATTACACAAATTATTCTGTCAATTTTTGTGGGAGGTACCAGAAGGGGTTTAAGATATACACCTATATTTCGCTGAACAGTAGATACTTTAAATAATTTGCACTGTGCCGAATTGTAACCGTTTATATGGACTGGTATATTAACGTTGAGATATTAAATTGTGGTATAATTTGGCGATTTTGTATGGGAGGTACAAAAAGGGGCGTGGTGATAACGCTCATTTTTCACTGGACTATAGGCATTATAAAAGCATTACACTGTACAAAATTTCAAGTAATTGTATACACTGATATTAATGTTATAAACTGTTAACTTTTGCTGCAAAATGGTGCCTTTGTGGGAGAGGTAACAAAAGGGGCGTGACAATAACGCCCATTTTTCTCGAGTTGATAGCGACTAATAAACTAATGCTATGTGTGGAATTTCAGAAGATTCGAATAGGTATTATAGCAGTTATTAAAGATTCAATATTTCACAACATTTTAACACTTTGTGTGGGAGGTACTAGAAGGAGTGGACCAATATGGCCCATCTTCGAACTTAGCCGGAGATAGAAAAAAATATTACCACGTACCAAATTTGAAGTCAATCGGTTACTCCTTTCGAGAGTTATCGTGCGCACCAGCCAGCAGACAGACAGACAGACAGACGGACAGACATTGCTCATTCGTCTTAAAATGACCCAAAACGGATTTCCGCCGAACATACTTGGGGTCTTAGGTCACTCCTTCGATGTGTTACACTTTTTTCCGTAGCAAATGATATATACCCTCGTCACACTAAAGTGAGGATATAATAATAGTTGAAAAGTTAAGCTCTGGCATTTATTCTTAAATAATAGATGTTTTAAAGTTAATTGTAAGATATTGTGAGGTGAAAAAATCATCGATTCCATGCCGCTAGGCGGCTCTATGATATATTCTATTTTTAAATTATGTATGTATATACGATTGTCAGATCGGACAACTTTATCAACCCTGTTAAAGTGCCGCAAATGTACGGACAATGACAGATTGTTAGGCAAAGGTGAAGACGATTGCAAGAAACCCTTACAATTTCATATATTTAAAATATATTTTGTAAATATAAATAAAAATATTTTATAGACAGAGGCCAATATAATTTTTTTTCTGACAATGGCGCCATTTTCCGCCATTCGTCTATTTTTCCATTAGAGGCGAATCGACGTTTTAGTGAAATTTTAAATTTGTGTTTAATTACCTTGTGGTTTAAATATCGGGTCCGTCAATAAGAGCGCTACAAAAGTTTTTTTTAAATAAAACAAAAACGGTTTTGGATATCAATGAAATTCTTTATTCCTGTGAGAGTACGTTCGATGCCATTATGTATGGAACTCGATTTCTTTTGCATGGCCACCACGGGCACGCTTGCAGAAGTCCAGACGCTGAACCCAATTTTCGACTGTTTTCAAGCATAAATCGGCCGATACTACTGCAATTTCACGTTCGATATTCGTACGAAGTTCATCAATCGTCGCTGATTTGTTGGCATAGACCATAGACTTGACATAGCCCCACAGGAAATAGTCTAACGGCGTCAAATCGCATGACCGAGGCGGCCAATCGACTGGACCATTTCGTGAGATAACACGTTCTCCAAACTTGGTTTCCAATAAACTGATTGTGGCATTCGCTGTGTGGCCTGTGGCGCTGTCCTGTTGGAACCACATGTCCTCCAAGTCCATATCATCCAATTGGGGCCAAACAACGGTAGCGATTCCCATTCACAGTAACGTGCCGGTCTTGATCATCACGGACGAAGTACGGCCCAATGACGCCGCCGGCCCATAAACCGCACCAAACCGTAATTTTTTCGGGATGCAATAATGACTCATGGAGTACGTGTGGATTGCTGTCTAACCAATAATGCATATTTTGTTTATTGACGAAGCCATTCAGCCAAAAATGAGCCTCATCGCTGAAGATGATTTTTCGATTTTTCGCGCTTAACGTTGAGGCCACTGACTCCGAATTTCGGTAGTAAATTTTAATAATTTCGACTCGTTGTTGGCTCGTATATCTTTCCATCATGAAATGGCAAACCTTTCTGAAGAGAAATGTCAAAAGAGCGGCAAAAAATATGGCGTCGTTTGATGTCCCTGTCTACCTACTTTTGTAGCGTCCCTGTTGAAAAACCCTTTAGAATGACCTCTACTGTTTTGAGCTTAACTTGATTGGTTCTTTAGAATGGAGGTATTAATTTATTAATTAATTTTTTTTCCGAAAATATTTTTATCTCTATATGAACATAATCTAGTAATAAACATAAAATTATAACCTTTAAAAAAAATTGTATAATTATTTTTCTATTACTATCAATATTATGATTTTTAAGACATGTTAAGCTCCCGCTTGTGACAATAAACGAATCAAAACGAAAATCACTCAATTCCATATCGTCCACCCAATAAATGAATAGTGTATAATTTATTTGTCATTTCGAGAAAATCATATTTGAAGTTTTTGTGAAATTGAAACTCGATATTATTATTTATTAACGAACAATTTCAAACACCCAATAACCCAATTTGTTGAAGTAGAATTTCACCAGATATAGAACCAATTGCGTAGATTCTTAGAATGCAATAAAAAATAATAGTGTATATGCGTACACATTATTCTTCTATTAAGGGGACGATATATCTGCCATATATGTAGCTATTTGCTTATCAAAAATGTAAATTGTATCTATCCATATTTTAAAGTTTTTCTATGGAACGGCGGTTGTGTTTCGGCCGATTTTAGCCGCAAAGATCGGCGGCGGCTTCGGCTGATGAAAAAAGGTCGGCGGCCGCTAAAATCGGCTGCTCGGCTCGGCAGCTTCATACTCTAGTGACCACTGCCCGAATGTTTGTTAAAGGCCAATAAAGGAAATTTTGAAAAAAAGGCACATTTTCATGAAAATAATAATTTTAAAGACATTTTATACAAATATGCAATTTCAACATAAGTTCTAGAAAAATTTAATTATGACATAATTTTGTAGAAAAACGAAATTTTCAATAAAAATATATTTTCGAAAAAAATTTACATAATAAAACCTTGACAAAATTTTCTAAAATAAATGAAATTTTGAGATAATTTTATAGAAAAATTCAATTGTTAATAACATTTTTTAGAAAAATGTTATTCTAACATACATACATAATTTTTTAGGAAAAATCCAAATTTTCAATAAAAATTTATTTATGACAAAATTTAAAAAAAAAATAATTTTGGCAACATTTTCTAAAAATTAGTAAATTAAAGGTCAGAATGTTTAATATTAAAGTACGAATTTTATTTTTGAATAAAAATTTTACTAAAAGGTAAAATACGATCTCGCTAACATTTATCTTTAAAAGATTCCAAAACTTTATGTGGATTTGAAAAAAATTAATAAAAATGCATTTTTGGGTTTTATGAAATTTTTAACTACAAATTTCCACATAATATGCATCAGAATTTCTCAAACAGTAATTGGATCTTAGGAGACTTTTCAACTTTAATTGGAATGGAAAGCAATTTTTTTTATTTAAAATTTAAAAAAAATATCGAAACAAGTAAAATTTTGTTAAAAAAAAATATTAAACAAAAATGTTTCATTATGTTCTCTTTCAAACGACGTAAACTTCGTAAAAATCGGTACAGCCTTTAAGTGCAATTAGAAATTTCGTAAAGCATAAAAATTCATTATTTTTAATTTTTTAAAATTTTGAATCCCCAGAAAACTATGTAATTTTTTTTCAAAAAATAAATGTACACTGAAAAAAAATTTGTCATAAAATTAAAGAAATGTTCCAAAGACGTCCTTAGTATTCAAAATAAGTACATTTTGTACTTAAAATTAAGAAAATTTACTTAGAATTAAGTAAATTATTTAATATTATTGAAATTATAAATAAATTATAAAATTATAAAATGTACTTATTTTGAAGACTAATGACGTCTTTGGAGCATTTCTTTAATTTTATGACAATTTTTTTTCAGTGTAGTGAGATCTTATTTTACCATTTAGCAACTTTTTATCCCCTCACCTTAGAGAGGAGGGTATACATCATTTGCTACCTGCCAAAAGTGTAACACACCGAAGAAGTGATCTAAGACCCTAAGTAGGTTCGGCGGATATCCGTTTTGGGTCATTTTAAGTCGAATGAGCAATGTCCGTCCGTCCGTCTGTCTGTCTGCTGGCTGGTGCGCACGATAACTCTCGAACGGAGTAACCGATTGTCTTCAAATTTGGTATGTGGTAATATTTTATTCTATCTCCGGCTAAGTTCGTAGCTGGGCCATATTGGTCCACTCCTTTTAGTACCTCCCCCACAAAGGGTTAACATTTAGTGAAATATTGATTATTTAATAACTTCTATACTACTTATTTCAATCCACTGAAATTCTACACATAGTGTTAGTTTATTAGTCACTATTACCTCGAGAAAAATGGGCGAAGTTGCCACACCCCTTTTGGTACCTCCCACACAAATGGACTACTTTGAACCAAAAGTTAAAAGCATATAACTTTATTACCTGTGCATACAAAGACTTGAAATTTGGTACAATGTAATTGTGTAATAGTACCTACAATACAGTGGAAAATGGGCATTATTGCCATGCTCCTTTTGGGACCTGCCAAACAAATGGACAATTTTGTACCAAAAGTTACCAGCATATAACATTAATACCAGTGCATACAAATACTTGAACTTTTGTACAGTGTAATGCTTTCATAGAACCTAGAGTCCAGAGAGAAGTGACCGTTATTGGGACACCCGTTTTGGTACCTCTCACACAAATGGACCATTTTGTACCAAATGCAATTTAAATTGCAATTTAAATAATTTAAATAAAACAAAAAAATAAATAAATTTACTAAAATTTTTTGAGACTCATGGTGAGGGGATTCATTAGTCGGTTTTTCCCGACTGAACTTTCTTACTTGTTATAAAACATTTAGGCAAAAATAAAATTTATAAGTAAATATTAAAAATTCTGAACCAAATTCAATTCCAAAAAATTATTTTAAAGAAAATATAAATTTTTAAATATACTAACTTTGACAACATTTTCTCCAAAAATTCGGTTTATATACAATAAAATGTTGCCGAAATTTTCTATAAAAATACAATTTACAGTAAATAATTTCAATGCAATTTTCAAGATAATTTTATTTTAGGCAAGTTTTTCTAGAAAAATACAATTTCGTCATTTTTAAAGGACATTATATAAAATGTCAATTAAGTTTTTTATTAAAGTGCCATAAAAACTGCAACAAGTAAAAGCGTTAAGTTCGGCCATGCCGAATCTTATATACCCTCCATCATGGATTGCATTCAGTTTTATTACTGGAAAAATCTTTGGATATGGAGCAAAGCATGAACCGACGACCCTTTTTGTTTAAGTAAATTATTAAAAACGAACGCTGCAATTTTTAGGCCGCAAATTCTTTAGTCAAACTATTTACCTGAAAAATGTGGTATTTATGGCTTAAAAAAGCTTTTTGAGAGGACAACAACAAAATAATATTTTATTTGTATACATTTTATTGAGATGAATTTTTGCCAAAATAGAATACAAACTGCAAAGACTGCAGTTAAATTTCTTAGAAAGTGTGGTGTTTATTACATAAATAAGCCTTTTCGGAGCGACATCTATAGGTGAACTGATTTAAAATATTTGTACTGCGATGAATTCTTGTCTTAATTAAATACAAAATGCAAAATTTCACTTAAAATGCTTAGAAAATATGGTATTTATGGCTTAAATATATATATAATGTATATTTTGGAGCGACCTCTATAGGGCGAATATAACAAATATGAACCGATTTGTAAAATTTTTGCAATGATGAATTCTTGTCAAAATAGAATACAAACTACAAAGTTGCAGCTAAATTGCTTTAAAAATGTGATATCTATGGCTCAAAACCCATATTTTGGAGCAACCTATATGGGTGAGCTATATCAAAACATTGACCGATATGGCCCATATACAATCCCAAACAACCTGCAACTATAAGAAATATTTCTACCAAATTTGATCAACCTAGCTCCATTTGTACGGACTGTAACGTGATTATAACAGCCGGACGGAAGGACCTTTAGATGTCGCTCCCAAAAAGGCTTATTTAAACCACATTTCTAAGAAATTTAGCTGAAACTTTTTTACTTAAACAAAAAATATCGTTTCATGATTTGCTTCATTTCCAAAGATTTTTCCAGTAATAAAATTGAATGCAATCCATGGTGGAAGGTAAGATTCGACATGGCAGAACTTAACGCTTTTACTTGTTTTTAAATAATTTGCTCAACAAAATCGCTATGTATACGAGTATCGTTCCATGATTTGCTTAATTTCCAAAGATTTTTCTGGTTAAGGAATTGAATGCACTCCATGGATGGAGGGTATATAAAATTCGGTCTGACCAAACTTAGTACAATTTTTTCTTGTTTATTTCGTTATAACAAACGGTTAGTGTACTTATCATAAATGATTTATTTTTATTAAAAACCCTGTGAAACGTTTGAAGAACTATGTTTGCGATAACCGACCTCCAAACGTTATTTTATCTGCGTGTACCAGGATTTACGCCATTTTCAAAACAAACATTTTTGTAATTTTGTTTGATACCCAAACTTAAGTGTCAACTATCTAAGTCACCTTTTTGAAAAACTTTTTTTAATAAAATTAAATCTGACTATTCCAATGCCAAAACCATCCATAACACAATTTGGGTAAAAATGTCGCTCACGCCACTTTCAAAATAAACAGTTAAATTAGTATGTAGTACTGTGAAACCGGGATAAGTTGAATGACCAAAGGACCGCATTTTTCATTCCACTAATACAGGTTTTCCACTTATTTCAGTTTCCACTTATGTGGGGGTTTTCAATAATTATTCCACTTATATGGGTTTCCACTTCTAAAGGTATTTTTTTGAGAATTCCACTTAGATAGGTTTTTAATGAACAAATCGCAAAATTGTATTGGTAAATTACGGTGTTACACATAAAAACTAAAAGAAATATATCGTCGGTGCGCCGACGAAAACTCCTATGTGTTTTTTTACTAGTTTTCAGGAGAGACAAAAAACGTTGCTATTTCCTCAAATCGCGATATTTTTAATATCTCAGATTTTTGAATTTTTCTTTTAATTATTTACCACCAATATATCATAACAAAAATCGTATATGTGAAAAGCCAATGACGTGGTAAATGGTTTTCATGCAAATCGACACATAGGATGTTTTGTTTGGAGCATTTTAAATATTTATAAAGCAAAAAAATTACACATAGGAGTTTTGATATTTGAATGTTCACAGCGTACCTCAAGCAAACGAAAGTTGGCCTGGATTGTGCCTAAAAACGGCTAATGAGGTTTTGTACAGAATCATCCCCTCTACTAAGATAAGAAGAAATCAAAATCTGTTCTGCTTCCTTTCGCAAGTTATCGCGATAAAAACAATTTTTAACCAAAAATCCGAACTTAATTACATTGAATCGCGGAAATTTAAAACTATAACATAATTTCCCATAAATATGAACATTTGTAAGACGCTTTGTAATGTCCGCGATATTTGCTATATTATTCTATAACGAAATTTTTGTAATCCAAAAATTCGCAAAATTTTTACAAAAATATTATTGCGAATTTATTAAAATTAATATATTTACATTCTATGATTTCTGAGGGATATATTGGCACTAACATTTCCGCCATAAACATCCCGCGACGAATACATTTCGAACAAAAAACATTTAAGTTCAGAATTATTTAACTATATAATGCTATTATTACGCGAACGGTCAGTCCTAGGAAAAAGTGGTCAAAGAAAGTTTGGGAGATATTTAAAACGACTACAAGTCTTTCTTTAACAAAAAAATTATAATAATTAGGTAGGGATTTACAATGTGTCAAATCAAAATATGCCTCATATAAAGGGAAAAGCATACAAAAGTTTTAACACACTGTAAATCCTTACCAAATTACTATAAATTATGTTTGTTAAAGACAGAATTGTAGGCCTTTCGCTTATCTCCCAAACTTCCTTTGACTACTTTTCCCTAGAACTGTTCATTCGCGAGATAATAGCATTATATAGTAAAATAATTCCGAACTAATTTTTTTTGTACAAAATTTTTTCGTCGAGGGATATTTTTCGCGACAATGCTGATATTAATCTATTCCACAGAGATTATAGAATGCAAATATATTAATCTTATTAAATTCGGTATAATATTTTTGGAAAAATTTGGCGGTATAAGTCGATTTTATGGATTACACAAAATTCGCAATATAAAAACATGGCAAATGTCGCGGACGTTACAAAGCGTCTTACAAATAATCATATTTAAAGGAAATTGTGTTACAGTTCTAAATTTCCGCGTTTTTCTTTACAAATCAAAGCTATTAAGTTTCTTTTGAGTAAAAGTACTGTTTCGCGATAACTCGCGAATGGAAGCAGATCTAATTTCGATTTATGCATTGTCGAATAGAGGGGATGATTCTGAACAAAACCTCATTAGCCGTTTTTTGGCGTAAATCTAAGCCAACCTTCTATCCCTTGGGACAGGCTGTGCCTACAACACATAGGAGTTTTTGTCGGAGCATTGCTATAGAGGGATACACATAGGAGTTTTTGGTAACTTCGGAACCGGTCAAGATAGCGCAAAATGCTTTGGTGGGTAGTCGTTTGACCGCCAGGACGTTCTAATTCGACAATAAAAAAAAATTCGAAAAATTGCACATAGGAGTTTTTGTCGGCGCACCGACGATATTCATGTTATATAGATTAAATGATACTATATACGTATATATATAAATTGTATATACGAAATATTTTTATTAGATATAATAAACTTGATTTAAAAGAAATCAGTTAATTAGGCTTTTCAATAGTAATTTCATCGCAATCAACATCCTCCTCATACATTTTTTCGGAAATAGCAAGAATGATATCTTCGTCCGCCAATTCACCACATATTGGAAGGTCTTCATCGACGTTAATGTAATCTTCAAATGTAAAAGCATTGTCAGTGATGTTCTCACATAAAATATCCCAATTTGGTGGGGTATACAACCTGCCAGTTTCTTCTACGGAGTTACACAAGTCTTATCGTGTGAACCCACATTTTCCAAAACAATTTACAACAGCGGTTTTCGTGACATCATGCCAAGCTCTTCGTGAAAACCGCATTGCATGTAAAAAGTTTATTTTGTACTTAGTGCCTTCTTCAATACAATTGAACATATGATCTATAAGCAGCTTGCTTATAAAATTTTGTATTATTTCTTGATCCAAAGGCTGTAGCTTACTAGTCGTATTTGCAGGCAATAATCTGACTGTTATAGATCGTAGAACTGGAAGATCATTATGGGCTGTACAGTTGTCAATGAACAATAAAAATTTTCTCTTGTGTGAACTCATTCTTTTGTCAATTCCGATAAGCCACTCTTTAAAAATACTTGAAGTCATCCATGCCTTTTTGTTGTTTTTATATTCTGTTGGAAGAGATTTTGCCAATGGCCAGTAGTGGAAGCTTTTCGGTGCCGCTTATATTCATACAAAGATTATAGTGGCTCTATCCTTGCGCATTTTTCCTCCATGACAATCTAAGTCCTTAAATGTGAAAGATTTATCCGGAAGGAATTTATAATTTAAGACATATTCATCAGCATTAAAAATATCTTCGTCGGAATATTCCCTAATTAGTTCTTCTAAGCCTTCGATCCATTCGTTACAAACATTCATATCAACATCATTGCCATCGCTGCATAATTTTCGGAACACTATATCACTTTTTTAAATCCGTCCAGCTAGCCGTTGCTTACACAGAACCCTTCTATTCCAAGACTTGATGCATATTTCTTTGTATTTTCCTTTAGAAGATTACCACCGATTGGCACGTTATTGTGTCGGCACTCCTTCATCCAAGTAACAAGACAGTTTTCAAGATTAGGATATTCCGCTTTCTTAATTCTTTTATTTTTTCCATGCCCATCTCGAGCATGTTCCACTCATAGAGGTAATAATGAACGAAATTCCACTTATAGAGGTAATAATTAACGATATTCCACATATAGAGGTCAATTTAGACAAACAATTGTTCCATTTATGTGGGTTTTAGAATTCCACTAAAGGAGTTTTTTTGCATTGTAGGGGGAGGGACTTGAAAAAAAATTCAGTTACAGAGTTTTTCCACTTATCTGCGTTCCACTTATCCAGGTTTCACTGTATATCAAACGTACTATAATAAATATTCTTTTTATTTCAGAAAATTCAACATCATTTGTAATTTTCCGACCTGTAAATAATATAATAAGGTAAGTTAAAAAAATTTAACTATTGTCAATAAATAGTTGTAAGTAAGTATATATTGAAAATCTCATCATCAGAAAATATTTATTAGGGTAAATGATTTTTGGCAATCGGCAATATAGGGCAACTATTCTTTGGATTCTCGATTTTGGACCTGTCTCATAGGGTATAGTCTCTGAGTGTGGCAAAAGTCTGTCAATGCAATCAGAATATCCATTATATACACAATTTTAAACACGCCCGTAAAAATTTCAGTTTATACAGGATTTTGGGTCATTGAACATAATTTGTTTTGTCAGTTTTTCATTTGTTTCTGGGCTATATTTTGTTAATAATTTGAGGCGGTTTTTACTGAATCGGCCCGGAATATCAGGTCCGAGGGTTTTGACCAAACAAAGCTTATGAATGTCCATAATATCCTGTTTTAGTTACATCTTCATTAGTAAAAGTAAAAATTAATTTGAGAAAAGGAAACGTAACTACAGAAAACTCCAAATTATCCAAATTTGTAAAACTACCCAAAATGTGGCAATGCTGATTTCAATCATTATTCTTATATTTTTAATTAGTTCAATTAATCTTTTTATCACTTTATACCTTTCCTGGTATTTATTTCTCTGTAAGGTTCAATATCTAAAAACAACAGCTATAGAACAATGTACTCTAATATTTAAATTGTCATTTAGTCTGCGTGCGTATTAGCCAACTTGACATCATTGACTTCACTTAACACCACTTTTGGACTACTGTCACAAGGCAGAGACGCTAATTGATGCCAACGTCAGAGATCATGGGTTCACCTCAGGCATGAAATTTGTTAAAACCTTTTTTTGTGGGTTCGTGACAAAATATAAATAGTACTATTGTTGAGAATTATTTTCGTTTTTTTTTTGTTGGCACTCACAGCAAAACAAATCGCTAAACAATTTCTGTTAACAATACTACAATCAAATTTGTATGACGTGCTAGTTCACTCAAATGGAGTTCAGATAAAATCGTTATTCGATTTAACTAAACCATATCATAGCTTTAGTGAGAGAGATCTGTTTTAAACAACAACAAAATTAGTGCAAAAACAATTTGCACTTGCAGCTATCACTCGCTCAGATTGATTCATATGATCTGATGGATGGATGGATGGATGGCTGCAGTATTGAAACTGAAGTAAAAACAATACAATTAGCAAAAAGATTTATTTTCGCAATTCTGTCCGTAGTCCCATCCCCCATTTGTACAAATGATTGGTTTTTTTTGTTAATCACGTGCTATAAACCATTTACGTATGTATGTATGAATATATCATGGGTATATGAAAACAAATAAATAAATTAAAAGTCATGAAAAATAAATTACTAATTAACACTTATTATGTGTTACTGATTCATTTATATATTTTTATTTTTTTTAAGTATGTCCATTGTTTATTTATTTTTTTATTTTTTTTTTCTGTTATTCTGACACACAATTACATTGAATCAATTCTCCCAGAAGAAAGACGTAATTTAAAATAGTAATTTAATTATTTTACAAACAGTTATTAAATTACAAAATTTTCTATACACTGTTGTAAAATGTAATTGCCGACATGTGTCGAAATAAATGCATATCTAAGGCTTTATTTAATTCAATTTAAAAATGTGGGTCAGTTATGTGGCTGATAACAAAGGAGTCCTTTGTTGCTGGGTCAGTTATGTTGCTGATAACAAAGGAGTCCTTTTATCTTCATTCCGGGGGAGACACAGACTGACAATATTTAGCTAAACTATCAACGAAAGGTTAAAGTTGGGAGGAGCCGACTATAAGACGCACTAAACCAGCTTCTTTGTCAAATGTAAAGCCTTGATATCTAAACAAATGATATCAAGGCCAAAAGTCCCTGTCTAGAAGCGCTATACAAAAAATTTGTATCCCTCACCTGTGAGGGTATATATCATTTGCTACGAGCCAAAAGTTTAACACAGTGAAGGAGTGTCCTAAGAGCCCAAGTATATTTGATGAAAATTATATTTGGTTCATCTAAGTATTTTGAACAACGTCCGTCTGTCTGTCTACTGGCTTTTGCCCACGATAGCTCTCGAAAGGAAAGGCTAAGTTCGACTATGGACCATATGGTTCCACTCTTTCCAGTACCTACCCCACAAAGGGTTAACATTTAGTGAAATATTGATTCTTTAATAACATCTATACTACATATTCGAATCTTCTCAAATAGCACACATACCCACAAAGGAAAAATTGGTTACTCCCAACCGAAAGACAAACGACAAACAAATTTAGTTTCTGGTCTATGTTTGCGGAAAACGATTTATGTTTATCCCAAAATCCAAAGAAACGTTTATAGCAAACGTTTAGTGTATTTATAGTAAATTATTTATATTTATTACAAACCCTGTGAAACGATTGGTGCGAACGGTTATTGTGTTTATCACAAGCAATGCCTGTTTATCCAAAACCCTGTGAAACGTTTGTTGCAAAAGGTTATTGCGTTTGTCACAAGCAATGTCAGTTTATCTATAAATGAGAAAATGTTTGTCGCAAAAGAATAATTTGTTTGAATTATGATATTTAATATGTTTTATAGAATTGTGTTTATAATCAAAAATGTAACAATTTTTAGTAAAACGTTCCCAGGCGCTCCCGACAAACACCTCTGCTATTAATTGGCTGATATCTTCTAATTGAGTTGTAGACAAACTGTAAATAAAAAAGCATGTATGTTAGAACATATTAAGGCCCTTATTCATAAAAAATTAATGAAGGTTTGAAGAACGCTTTAACACTGCTAAAGCGTTCCTCAAACCTTCTTTAACTTTTTATGAATAAGGCCCTAAAACTTTAGGAGGCCATTGTATAGATCAAAGCGAGATGTAATCTTACCATTTATCAAACATTTTAGTCAAAAGTGAAATTCATATTAAAAATTCTGACCTAAATGCTGGCCATTCAAAAGTTTCCACGTCTGTGAATAGAATACTAAACTACATCAGAAAATAATATGAAAATCTTCGGGTGAAAAATCGTGATGCATAGTGTCATTAAGAAACAAAGTTTACCTCTTTAGTGTTTCCAGAAGTATTCAGTGTATTGTGCCTGATGGCGATGGGTTTGACAACAAATTTATTTCACAGTTGCCATTAGGAGCTTCACCTAAACGTGTGATGATTGATTGTTAATAGTTTTAATTTACTTATTCACAATTAACGACGTATGGAAAAATAACCATTAACGGCCAATTCCACAATCTCCGGTTTTACTACAGTTATAGCTGTAAAATTGTATGAAATTTTTATTTTTATACCCTACACCACACTGTGGTACAGGGTATTATGACTTTGTGCATTTGTTTGTAACACCTAAAAGGAGAAGAGATAGACCCATTGTTTATTATACCGATCGACTCAGAATCACTTTCTGAGTCGATTTAGCCATGTCCGTCTGTCTGTCCGTCTGTCTGTCTGTCCATGTATTGTTGTAATCAAAGTGCAGGTCGTATTTATGGTCCGATTGTGATGAAATTTAGCACAGTGTTCTTTTTTGGTCCAAGGACCCTATTGAAATTGGTTAAAATCGGTTCAGATTTGGACATAGTCCTCATATATATGTTTCACCCGATTTGACATGTAAGCGCTGTAGAAACCACATTTTACATCCGATCTTTATGAAATTCGGCAGAGAGAGTTTTATTATTACGTGAATGAACACTACCAAATTCGGAGAAAATCCGTTTAGATTTAGATATAGCCCCCATATATATGTTTCACCCGATTTTACATGTAAGCGCTGTAGGAACTGTATTTTAAATCAGATCAGTACGAAATTTGGCAGAGAGAGTTCTCTTATTACATGAATAAACACTGCCGAATTCGGGGAAAATCGGTTCAGATTTAGATATAGTCCCCATATATATGTTTCACCCGATTTGACATGTAAGCGCTGTAGAAACCGTATTTTATATCCGACCTGTACCAAATTCGGCAGAGAAAGTTCTCTTATTACATGAATAAACACTGACAAATTCGGGGAAAATCTGCCAAATTCTTATCGCAACGCCCATTTTCACATTGGTAGGTAGGTGTAGGGTATTATATAGTCGGCCCCGTCCGACTTTCTGTCTTTCCTTACTGGTTTAACTGTGAGTTAGTTCTAACCGGAGGTGGTGAAATTGGGGGTTAGTCATTAACAAAAACAGTAGATGTTTCTTCATAGTTTGTGTTAAAATATATTGTTTTTTTGGTATTCCGGCTTTCTACAAAATTTTAAATATGTTCATGCAGTGCCCGATGATTAAATAGGTATCTGGTTTTTTCCACTTGTCTTCACTTCATTTACCTATAACATTAAATTGGAGTCCGCAGTATATTTGCGAGATATCGCACCTCCGGCCGCAGAACTGTTAATAAAACATCGTGGACAAACAACGTTTATTTTTGTGTAGTGTATCTATACTATCAAAATCTACACATATTATTCCAACAAAGAAACAAAAAATTTATAAGGCCGCACTCTCACAAAATGAGAACAAGTTACGCTCTTTGTTCTTCCACCTCTCTTTAAAATGTTCAATCATGTTTAAACTCATTGAGTTTCTTTAAACGTTTCTCGTTTACCGTAAACGAATGAGAATTTTGGAATGAAAAAATGTTCGTGTACAGCAAGAGAAACTATGTTTACGATAAACGTTTTCATTTACTGGAAATATTTCAACTTTTACGGGAAATGTAAAGCGTTCGAGACAAAGAACTCTGTTGGCGATAAACGACCTTCAAACGTTTTTTTTCTTTGCGTGTAGAGGTAGCTTATAAATTTCCTTCATTTCTTCAGAAAGACCACATTTTCCAGTCGATTTGTGTGAAATTTCATCAGTTCGTGTTTTATTTAAATTTAATTCTTAACACAACGAAAATGAACATTTTGAGACTAGTTTCTTTAATTTTTATAAATACTATCCATATATTCATTTATAAATTAAATAAATGCTTGTCTTTCTAATATATTCCAAATATTTTACGGGATTAAACGTGATCCCTGTTGTGCAAACGTTGCCAATTATTTCTAATATTTCTTCATAAAAAATCTTTGAATAATCAATTAACAGACATTATTTTACGAGTGTACTTTCTATTTTCGTTTATATATTGGTTATACTAATTTTAGAGTAAATACAATTTTGTCAGGCATATGTATAACATACCAATACACACTTACATATGTATATGTACATGTATGTTTGAACATATGTATTTTGATACGTATTTCGTAGGCGAAATTATGGAAATTCATAAATAAGTAATCACATAGACGACCAATAACAAATTGAATTTGTTCAAATGATTAGATTAAACTATTTGATAGGAAATGTAAACAAGTGTGGATTTAATTATTCAAACATCCACCACCAACACCACCACTACCACTAACCAATCAAGCAACCAATCATCCCAGTCATCGATGATCATTTTTAGTAGATGTCAATGGACATGTAGTTGTGGGCAGATGGATCAGTTATGGCGGAAGATGGGGTTGGCATTTTAAAGCCAACACATGTTTGTAGAAACCACAATTATTTTTAATTCCCACCTGGTTATTTAATTATTATTTTCTAATTGAATTCTTAATAAACAAATATAGAAAAATTATTTAAATGACCCAAAAAGTATAATTTGGTTGTAACAATGTTGGTTGATTTTTCAAAATAAATTTAATGAAATGGAAAACCAAAAATATGTCAATATATATTCATTTAGTTACGTAATGTGTATATAATTACGTCAAATTGTTTAATTGAAAATATGTAATTGTTTTATGCAGGACATATTTTCGTATGAAGATAAAGTTATGGATGTATATGAGTGTTTTTATAAAAATATATACATATATTTAATTGACAATTACAATTTAATTTACAATTACAATTTAAATTAAAAACAATTTACTACTTCTGTACCCGCTCCCATCGGGTATAAAACGTCCTTTTGGATTTCAGATGACGATATGTACTATGTACCATCTAATTTGACTTTTTCGCCTGTGGATGCTATATTTTGCCCTTCATCCGGATGTGGTGGTGTATCCAGGTGTCCAATCAGATTCAGTTATAGCTCACATATATATGTATGTTAGGTTAGGTAAGGTTAAGAGTGTCAGCCTGTAGAACAGACTTAATTTGGAATATATAGTCCATTGTTGGCGGATTCCAGTATCAACCAAATTAGCTAACTCCCCAAAGAAATAAGAGCCTTTCTTTCTGCGTGCTGTCCAGTAAGACAATGACCCGCCGTGATAGACACTATAAGTGAGTCGTCCGGTCTCGACAAAGACAGCAGTGGTTTGATACGTTTTGAGTCTAGGCCGGGCCACATTCGTCTGGAATTTATGCAGTTCCTGATTAGTGACTACCTGTCATTTGTTGCCATAAGTGCACTATCTCTCAAGAAGAGATTGCAGGTCGCTAGAGGCATGGCCACATGTTCTAGTTCCCCTGAAGCGTGTAAAGTGGTTCCTAGTCTTGCAAGTTCACCCGCTTTGCAGTTCCCTGTGGCCCGGCATTCATACCAGTTGAATATTGAACGGTTCAGCCACCTCGTTAAGAGATCTGCGACAGTCGAATGCAGTTTTCGATTTCAGGAATATACTTACCAGGGACTTGATAGCAGCCTGACTATCAGATTTATACCGACTTTGGTCAGAACATTAATTTTCATTAATTTTGCTACATCTATAATAGTTAAGATTTCTGCCTGGTAAACACTACATACAGTGATCAGTCAGTCTTTTTGCGCTTTATAGCTCAAGTTCCTCAGGAAATACACCAAAGTCCACTTGGTAGTTGAGTTTGGAAGCATCAGTAAAGAAATTAAGGAATCTCCTATGTCCTGAGATACGACCATTCCATTCTGATATATCAGGCATAAGAGTGGGATACTTTTTGTCAATGAGTGGTTTTGTCATAGTGTAATCAATAGTGCTCGGAATGAAAGGCGTTGTGTCTACAATAGGGTGTCCAAAACCGGGACCGGTTATCCGCTTAACCGGTTTTGTAATCCACACCCGTAACCGGTTTCTTAAAAAATGTAATTTTCGGTTAACCGAGAAAGCCGGTTTTTCATGTCGGTAACCGGTTTTTTATTTATTGTTTAAAACAAAAATTAAAGTATTGATCTATTTTTTCTATTTGTTGTGGATACCATTTATACAAGATGCAACAAATAACAACGATGAGGTGGATAATTCTGAATATTCTGAAAGTGAATATGAATTCACTGATTTTGACAATTATTTTGGCTTTATTCCTGATATCCATGACGTAATAAATAAAGTCAGGAAGTACAGCAATACGTCGTCCATGAAGCACAGAACACTTCAAGCATACGTTCAAGAACGGAAAGACAAATAGCTTCGACTTTTTTGCGATGTTAAATCCCTACAGAACAGCCAGATTCCCCTGATTCGGTTTGATATATAAGTTGTTATATTGATGAGTCAAATAATTTAATTTTGAATTTATGTCACACACAGAATCGAAAAACGAAAGGCAAGCAACACTCTTTGATGACGTTACTTTTTTTGAAAAAATTTAAGAAGAAAACGGAGAAGCTGTGTTGCTTATACAATGCTTTAATGACTATCGGACTAATATTGACTACATCAAAGTTTGTGAGCTTTTTCAACGTCAATTTGCATAAAAAATTAAAAGAAAAATCGTTTAAAAGTAGTCATTTAAATTGTATTCTATTCTTAAGATATTATTATAAAAAAACATTCTAAATGATTTATTATTTTTTAGGTAATTTCAGAAATATAATGCTTTCAATTTAATGTAAACCAAAAAATTAAACCTGTAATAAACGAAATAATAATCTATTTTTGTTTACTAATTTTTAATACAAATTATTGTTAGTTGTTTTTTGTTTTACAATAAACATTTAATGAGATTTTAATAACTTTCGTATATTATTTAAAAACCGGCCTAAAAACCGGTTAACCGGTTTCGACAAAAAATATTAACCGAAAACCGGGTTTTAAAAAAAGAAATATTTCGGTTAAACCGGAAACCGGTTTTTTGGACACCCTAGTCTAGAATGACAATATGCCCTTACCCATTTCCTGACCATAGTGACAGTTCCCTAATTCTAATCACAGTACCTGCGACATATTGTACAGGGGGATCTACGAAATCCACAATTCCCATCTATTCCCAGAATGGGGACTAGACAGTGATCCCAGACTGGTCACCAGTCCTAGATTTTCTGGAGTCTACGCAGTCTGTCTAGAGAACTTAATCTGGTACCGCGGGAGTCGGAAAAGCCCTCGGAATGCCTGTCTATTGGTGATGACACTACTGGGTGCAACGTGGTGGCTGTGAAACCAAAATCGCTGGGAGAAATGTGAAGTCACAAACCAACCGGGTGCCATGACCCATAGAATGGCAAGGAGTTTTAGATGGGCTCCGCTCCTAACCAAGGAGGAGGGCAACAGTGTCCAGAAACACGGAATTGATTGGTACTCATTAGGCCGGGTCGATTTGTGGGGAGGCAAAAAAAGTCGCCATTGCTCAGTGGAAATCGTATTCTAGGGATCAAAATAAGAAACTTTGCCGAAGGAACCATACCTCTAAAACGAATTCTGATGTCCCGGAATTTGGGTCGAACTTTTGGGTAGGGCCAAATTTTGAAAAATCCCACTTTGACCCATTTAGAGTGCTCCAATCGAGTCCAAATGTATGACCGACCCCGAAACGAAATATGGCAAAAACACATCGCTAAAAATCCACGATGGAAATTTGCAAAAAATTTGTTTAAAATAATTTGGGCATACGAGTATGATGACACGGTAAAAGATTTACATTCAAAATATTTTTAATTATGGGAACATTACGTTAAACCAAGTAAAGACCATAGCAAATATACGAATAAAGTGGAGAGAATTCATTGAGGCGCTTTGTTAAACATGAACATTTAATTTATTCATTTTTTTTGTTTTATGTAAAAAAATAATTTAAATAAAGTAAATATAAAAACCTAGCAAAGAATTATAGGTTTTATTTTATTCATTTTTTGCGTCATATTATTCAATAATTTAACCGAAAAATTCATTGCTATACTTAAATGTCTATGTATTTATCTACATTTATACACCGTGCATAAAAATCATATGTACGAGTATACATACATTGAGAACTGTTGTCGATCATTTATAATTTATTGACGTTTATTAAAAAAACACAAAATACATAAATATATAATTTTACGCGAATGTGAATGGATTGGTATATAATCGTATATACATAAATGCATAAGTATATAAGCGACGTACAACGACAACACTTCTCGCATTCGATAAAACCAACAACATTAAATGTCCCAATACAATGGCCACCAGAAACAGCGACAATGGTAATAATCTTCACAACAACAATACCTACACCGACACTTTGACATCATCCGCATCCTCATTTTCATCATCTGCTATAGCAGCTAGCTCATAATCTGTAACTCACCGTTATGTCCAATATCCACCCATGAATTGACATAGGCTCTTGCGGGTTTTGCGGTAGCTGTGGTAATTCTAGATGATGACGAGGATGATGCTGTCGGTGATGGTGCTGGTGATGACGATGGTGACCGTGATGCTGATGGTTATGACCGTGTCCTGGCTATGGTATTGGATGCTGGTCACAGTGATGATATTGGTGATGGTAATGTTGGTCCCGGCAGTGCTGTAGCGGTGGACAGGTTGAGTTGTCACCGATAATACAAAATGTTATAAGTGCACTGGAAAAAAATATTTATAACATTTAGGATGTCCCAAAATTCATGAAAGTTTCAAAGTTACCGTTAATAGTATAATGAAGTTATGCCAACCAAAAACCATTAGGTTAGGTTGAAGAGAGGAGACGTTTAACGTCTCATGTCCGTGGACATACACTTAAGCCAGTGGTTCGGCCTGTTGTGCGCTCCTTATTTATGATATTTTTATACCTCACGAGTTACAGAAAATCGGTACTAGACACGAATTTGCTCAGTATCTTCCAGTCATATCTTCTGAGATGAGTCAAGTCTGGTAATATGTCGGACCCGAAATGTTGGGATCTTGCATGTGTAAAAGCCGGGCAGTGACACAGAAAATGTTCCACCGTTTCGATGTTTTCCCTGCATGCCCTGCATTCGTCGTTACCTGCTAGTCCTATGCGATGAAGATGCGCTTGTAAGCTTGAGTGTCCCGTTAGGTAAGGGCTAAATTCGGGGGAGCCGACCATATGATACCCTACACCACGCTAATGAAGCAGAAGAAATATTATAAAGATTTATGAATGTTGTTTTCCTAATATATTAGGAAAACAACTTCATTATACTATTAACGGTAACTTTGAAACTTTCATGAATTTTGGGACATCCTAAATGTTATAAATACAAATTTGATAATTTATAAAAAAATTGTTCAAAAATTCGGATTCTATAACCCTTTCAAGCGATTTTCTTAAAACTTGTCAAGTATCGTTCTTGATTCAAGAATCTGTCATCTGGTAAATTTTTATAAAGTTATGTTCACTACTGCGGATTCTATAGCTTTATATTAAAAATCGGGATATAGGTATATATGGGGGCTATCTCTAAATTTGAACCGATTTTCTTCAAATTTGGCAGGTTTATTATCGACGCAAACAACGTTTCTGTATCAAATTTCGTAAAGATTTGATGCAAAGGCTTTGTCTCTGATGAAAAATGTGCTGTGTATCAAATTTCATCAGGATCGGAGTAAAATTGCGAGCTGTACTTTGTGAACTATTTAAGTTGGACAGACAAAGGGGCATACATGGTTAAGAGTTTACCGCTTAAATACCAAATCGGGATGGATATATGTGTATACATGGCTAGATCGCATCTGCTAGTGATTCTAAGTTAATCGGTCTTTAAGTTAATCGGTCTAGCTATTAAAGTAAATCTATCGACTCAGAATCACTAGCCAAGTTTGTCCGTTCTTTCATCTTAAGCTTGTACGCAAAATACAGATCGCAGTGTAACTCCGATCTTGACGAAATTTTGGTGCAGAGTACTTTCCTGCTTCAAGGACGAAGCCTATGCAATTAGTCAAAATCGGTTCAGATTTATATGGCTCCCATATATATATTATATGGGTTGATTTTTTTTTCTTTTTAATCGTATAGCAAAAACGTAAACTACATAAAATTCTAAGAAAATTCTCCGAAGAAACCATGTATCTAACATAAAATCCTAATCCGCTCCTCTCGACTTGAAAATTTACATGCCCGCCTTTGCCAAAAAAAAAATAAATATTAGAACAAATAGATTTTTCCAAAAATAAATAGAATTTTCTGAATAAAATTGTTTAGTATGGTAGTCCTTTTGCACTTTATATCTTTTCTACAATCAAAATTTTTTTCATTCAAAATTAGATAATTTTGCTAAACCCAAGTAAACGAGTTTGTATACAATTTAATATTTAATTCAATTTAATATTAATATTTTTATAATGAACACAGATAAAAAAATTTTTCTTACAAAAAAAAATTGCACTCAAAAAATTGTTTTCAGTATTTATAAAATAACCTTCTTTTGTTTCGATAAACAATTCTTATTTTATAATGCAAATAAAAACGTGAAACGTGTTCTAACTATTTTTTATATAGAACGCAAATCAGAGGAGATGCAACTTGGGGTTCAACTGCCTTTTTGATAATTGAATATTTTGATTAGTCTCAAGACAAAACCTGTATTGCATAAACTATAATATAACAAGTAAGAAAGTTTCAGTCGGGTAAACCGACTAAGGTATACCCTCACTTTGTGAGTACTGTAATATGAAATACACGAATTAATCTGTCAATTTATATGGGAGGTACCAGAGGGGGTTTAACAAATACTCATATTTTTCGCTAAACAGTAAACTTCAAATATATTGCACTGTATCGAATTGTAAGCGTTTATATGCACTGGTGTATTCAAGTTATGATCTATTCAATTTTGGTATGATTTGGCCATTTTGTGTGGGAGGTAGCAAAAGGGGCGTGGCAACATCGCCCATTTTTCACTGGATTGTAGGTACTATGAAACCATTACACTGTACAAAATTTCAAGTATTTTTGTGCATAGGTATTAATGTTATAAGCTGTTAACTTTTGGAGCCAAATGGTCCATTTGTGTGGAAGGTACCAAAAGGAGCGAGGTAACTTCACCCATTTTTCTTGAGGTGATAGTGACTAATAAAATAATATTATGTGTAGAATGTAAGAGGATTCAAATAAGTAGTATAGAAGTTATTAAATAATCAATATTCACTTAATATTAACACTTTGTGGGTTGTGGGGGAGGTACTAGAAGGAGTGGGCCAATATGGCCCATCTTAGCCGGAGATAGAAAAAAATATTACCACATACCAAATTTTAAGGCAATCGGTTACTCCTTTCGAGAGTTATCGTGCGCACCAGCTAGCAGACAGACGGACGGACATTGCTCATTCGACTTAAAACGGATATCCGCCAAACACACTTAGGGTCTTATGTCACTCCTTCGATGTGTTACACTTGTGGCCCGTAGCAAATGATATTTAACCTTCGTATCACTAAAGTGAGGGTATAATAAAACACAATATATTTCAAAAAAAGAAAATAATTTAAGCGAAAGAAGAGGAAAAAAATTTTCAAGTCGAGAGGCGCGTATTAGGTTTTAATTTTAGACCCATGGTTTCTTCGGAAAATGTTCTTAGAATTTATTGTAGATTACGATTTTGCTATACGATTTTTAATTTTTTTCATCCATACAAATCAACCCGCCCTAATGTACATCCACATTTAGCGGTTTATTTAAGCGGTATACATTTTTATTTCCTGGCAGATCTTTATGAAATGTAGCACAAGGAAGTTCTATGAGGCAGTAAATACCTCTGCAAATTTAATAAAAATCGGTTCAGATTTATATATAAGTCCCATATATATGTGCATCCTAATTTGGCATCTTCGCGGTATAGAAGCCTTATTTTGCTCAAATTTGATACAGAAAAGTTGTGTGCGCCGACAATAAACCCTGCCAAACTTGGACAAAATCAGTTCAGTTTAATTTTGTACATCAGGACTAGAGAATCCGCATTTCTGAACAGAACTTTATACAATTTAGCAGATAACAGTTTCTTGAACAAAGAATTTTACTTATCAAATTTTAAGACTATCGGCTGTGACTTATACAAGTATATTTCCTCTATATATAACTATATCCCGATTTTTCAAGTTATTTTATTTTTGTTTGTGATAATATTTGTAAAAATTATTATTTTTATACTTAAGATAACGCATAAAATTGTCGAACACAAACATTATGGGAAAAACAGCTAATTTACGACCTACAAGAACTCATCAAAACGACAAAGGTTCCTAACTTAGTATGGATATGAGAGATATACTCCAATTAAACTCTTTTTCAATTAAATTAGTTGACGTATATTAGGTCCAAAATTTAAATTTAATTACATTGAAATAGGCTTAGTGGTAAAACTTCTGAAAGAGTTTCAAAATGGGGCCACTACATTGTGTACTGCATTTAATGAACTATTTATTTATATGATTTATGTATGTTTTCATTAAATATTGTTTTATAAAAATAATTTTGAAAACATTTTAATAAAATATTGTTTTTCTTTATTTTCAGGTGAGTGTATAAAAAATCTACTTTTTTATCTGAAATTGCTTGGTATAGTCAAGGTAAGCTTTAGAACGGAAATTTATAATTAATTCCACATCATAGGATTCTTACAAACCGAAACATAGAGCAAGTTCCCATGGAGACTCGCTGTTACGTTGACAAAACTAGGATAAACGGAACTGATGGTCGGTTCAGATTTATATGTACATAACCTTCACATACCTATTTTGCTATAGAATCCTCATTTATCAGCAGATCTTTATTAAATTAGACATATGTAAGACTACTGAACCATCGGATTAGATTTGAATACAGTTCCCATATAAATATATCTACCAGTTAATAGATCGTAATGAAATTTTAGCAGGGACAAAATCGAACATTGCAAAATTTGAAGAAATTCTATCCAGCTTCACATATAGCCCTCACACATCCCGATTTTAAATATAAGCACTAAAGAATACTTATTCATCCGCAGATCTTTATAAAATTTGGTATACATGGGTTTTTTACCAGGAATATAAATATATACTATAGGCACTATAGAATCCTCATTTCTCAATAAATATTTATAAAATTTTGCAGATATCAGATTCTAGAAGGAGAACGAAAGACTGGTATTAAATTTTAAGAAAATCGGTTCATTTTTTAATGATTCGGCCATAGCCACCTAAATATTGTAAAACGAAAACTAATGAAAATTTGCATACAACTCAATAGCTTGCGACGGCGGTCCCAAATTAGCCGACCTGACTTATAGATGGCGGTAGTACATAGTTTGAAAAAATTACCTTCGTGAAAAGTATCAACATTCTAAAGCATATATTTTAAGTTTCAAGGCGCCACGTTGTTAAGTTTTGTTTTGAGCACTTAACAGTAAACGATCTCAGTGAATTTTTTAACATGGAAAAAATTGGTCACCTATATGTAATACAATACGTTCCTTTTAAAGACCACAGTCTAACCAAAACCAAGTTAGATTCTACTTTGGGGGAGTCTGCTCCTTCGTTTACGGCTATAAAATATTGGTTAGGTTCGTGAGCTAGATGAAGGCATTTCAAAAAGTGCTATACTCGTATATCGCATATAGACGATAATTTTAATAATGAGCAAGCAGTGCGCAAGAATGGTGACGCGTTTGGTCACAATCAAGACAAAGCACCAGTTCACACATCAACTATTGCGATGGACAAAACCAATGAATTAAAGTAGGAATTGCTTCAGCACACACATTATTCGCCAGATATAGCTCAGCCGGATTATTTTTTGTTTGTTAGTTAAGTTTTTTTTAGCACTCTAATGTAAACGATCTAAGTGAATTTGTAAACATGGAAAAAAATTGGTCAGCGATATGTAATACAATAGTTTCATTTGAAAGGTCTCAGTCCAACCAAAACCGAGCTAGAATCTACTTTGGGAGAGTCTGCTCCTTCGTTTACAACTATAAAATATTGGGTGGCAAAGTTTAAACGGGGGCGTACGAGCTACCAAGACGAACACCAAATGAGGTGTCCACGCCAGAAACTTGAAATAATGGTTCGTCAAAAAAGATGTGCCAGCAATGAAAAGGTAGAGGTTGCCGTCAATGGCTATTTTCATGAGCTAGACAGTTCTTACTATAAACGGGTTATCGAAGCTGTTGAAAATCGCTGGGAAAGTGTATCGAGCTAAAAGGAGATTATGTTGAGAATAAAAGAAAAATTTTCCCAAATTTGTTGTGTTTTCTTTGTTAGGTCGGGACAGCCCTCGTATGTATTTATGTATATAATATATTTTGCTGCTAAAATTTCAATTTCGTTCTTTTTGAAATACAGAACATTCTTTTTAAATGAAAAATGTTTTTTAAATTTCATTTGTTGAATATGAGCGAATTAAAATGACTTTATTAAATTCAGAGTTTGCAGTTTTCCTTGGAATATAAATAAGTTAGCTGCGGCTACGACATGAATGGCGAGAGTCTATTCTTTGAATTTACACAAAAAATCCTCCTACTTTCACTGATCGCTGAATAAACTTTAGTCAATACATATAATGTTCGGTGAGCACTCCTTATGATTGTGCGGCATAAGTTTCAATTTAGATACATAGGATAATGAAGTTCTCAGCCAATAAATACATTTCTTTGAACTGACTCTGGTCTCCATGAAAAACCATTTTATAGAAAATAGAAAAGTTGCTCCATATATTTAAACATATCTCTAGAAAACAGAAACTTTGAATTAAAAACCTTGTTAACAAATTTTCCCTAATCAGATTTTTAAAAGCTCTACACACAAAGAAAAAAATCGTTTCTGGGAAACGAAATATTAGACAACTAAAATTCTAGTTTACGACAACTGAAATTTCTTTTGACCAGAATATGTTTCTTTCACAACAAACGAAATTTCAGTTCCGGCAAACGAGAATTGTAGTTGTCTAATATTTCGTTTCGCAGAAACGAATTTTTTCTTTGCGTGTACATCCTCTTAAGTCATTAAATGTTAGAGGACGTCAAGATGATATAGCTATGGACATTATAGTGTCTTCATTTGTGAGGACAAAAAAAGTATAATACGTTCTTTAAAGCTTATATGAAAATATGGGTTGCTTTAAGTATATTCGCAAAATATTTCTTTTCTGCGATCGCAAAATTATATGCTTTTTGCGAAATTATGGGCTTAAAAATCAGATTTTTCCTCAATAGAATTGTAAATTATTATCACATTTGTGGTCTCTATGGCGTTAAAAAGTCACATTGGACAGATTTGACTCAACCATAGGATGAGGGTATATTCATTTTGTCGTCACTCCGTTTGTAAAACTTTTAAATATTGATCTGATTGATCTAAAGTATATAAATTGCTAACAGTCGTACAATTTTAAGACGCCATTTCTTTGGTGACTTTGGTGACCCCCGCTGAAATTTTCCGGCAAAGATCTTTGTAGAATATTTTAATCCTTAAATCCTTTTTTTAAGAGGACTTTTTTTGATTTTTTCCAAAAAGCCTCAAATTGACCCATTAAGAGGGTTAAGATAACAATGTGCAACAGTGAAAATACACGGACTTGACAGTATAGGTTCGATTCAACTATCAAAGGGTAGTATAACCCGAAATTGGTGACCAATTTTTTTTTATGGGCCTCCAAAGTTTCTGAAAATCAGTGGGCCCCTCGAAAAAGGTGTCATCAGCTTTTGTCCAACAACTAATTCAGACCTGGTGATACCGCTTAACTTTGTTTGGCAATAATGTAGCTAAGAATATGCTGAACAAAGATACTTAGCATTTTTTGCGAAAAAAAAATTTTCCGTTACTTTTTTTGAAAAAAAATGAAGGAAAAAAATATTTTTTTCAGCATAACTTCCGGGGACTCATAATTTTTCACTAACAATGCTTGGCAAAATTATAGCCAACGTAAATCTGAACAACTTTTGTGAACATATCAATACAATCTGAACGTGTCTAGGCACCCTAAATTGCTCAAAAAACCACATTGTACCCCAAAAATGTAAGTATTTCACTGTTATGTAACAAAAATATTTTTTTTGGTATAGGGTATGTTCAGCAACTTTATAGAAAATATTAAGGCCAATATTTTTGTGGACATTTTAGCCCTCTAGCTCCCCCACATAGCTGTAATTTTTGACCTTAAAATGGGGAGGGCGGTGATGAAACGTTCTACAAAAATGTTAAGAAATTTTGTTCAGCATATTCTTAGCTACATTATTGCCAAACATAGTTAAGCGTATCACCAAGTCTGAATTAGTTGTTGGACAAAAGCTGATGACACCTTTTTTGAGTGGCCCACTGATTTTCAGAAACTTTGGGGCCCATAAAAACAATTGGTCACCAATTTCGCCAAACCGAGTATAGGGTTATACTACCCTTTGATAGTATAATCGAACCTATACTGTCAAGTCCGTGTATTTTTCAAAAAGTGTTTATTTGTTGCATAGTGTAGTCGACAAAAATTATCCTCATGAATTCCACTATATAACTCTGACAATGAGAAATCTCTCAGACATCAACTTACAGAATTTTTTTCTTTTAGTACAATGGTCCAATCGACCAAAAATTGAGAACTTTGGCCCACGGTAAAAAAAAATCAGACCAGCTGGACCATAAGTTTATTCAACAAAAATTATCTACACAATATGCCCTTTCAGAATTATAGGGTCGCTATACTGTTCCAATCAAAAAAGTCTTTATTTGTTAGACAGTGTAACGTAACTATAAAAGCATTACACTGCACAACATTGCAAGCATTTGTATGGACTGGAATCAAAGTTCTAAGTCATTGACTTTTTGTGCAAAATGGTCCATTTGTAAGGGAGGTATCACAAGGAGCGCGGATACTACACCCATTTTTCTCAAGGTGATATCGACAAAGTTATGAATACTATGTGTGAAATTGCGGAAGATTCCAATAAGTAGTACAGACGTACAGTAGTACAATGAGGGTCCTGATTTTATTCAAATTTTAAGTCAATCGGTTACTCCTATCGAAAGTTAAAATGTCTTAAAATGGCCCAAACGGGTTTCCGTCAAATATTCTTACACTTTTGGCCCGCAAGAACTGATATATAACGAGGGTACAGTTAGGTTAGGTTATGTTGAGAAGAAGAGGCGGTGAAATTCCGCCGCATGTCCTTGAACATACACATAAGCCAGTACTCGGCCTGTTGTGCGCTCTAATTGTTAATGAATGGTCCTTAGAAAGTTATTTTAGGAAATCGGTACTATCGAAATAGTCCTTAATCTTTTTCCAGTCTACGCTCCTACGTTGGGTCAAGTCTGGTATAGTATCATTTCCTAAGAAGCGGGATCTATTGTTAGCGAACGCTGCACGCTGAAAAAAAATCGCTTCTGTAGTATATTGTCCCAAACATATTCGGCTTGAAGCATATATATATTTACGGTACACTCTAAATATATAATATTTGGTACACGCAAAAATTATATATTTGGGAAGATGTTGTTCTAGACATATCCTTGTTTTCACCCTAATACCTTTTATTTGGGATTTTAATTACGAAACAAAAATGTATTTAAATTTAAGTATTCCGAAAATATCGAACCTTAATTGTGTTAAGTTTTTCAGTAATTTAATGATAATTTTTTAGAAATTTTTAATTGAAATCGTATAATTTTTGATAACATTAATTTACTCGAAGGATTGAAAAAATGCTGGCATAAAATACCCAGAAATTTAAAATGAGTCCCTTAAAACAGAATGCAATGCTGCTAATGGTATTTTTGACTGGGAGAAATAATTCGAAACGATTCCTAAACAATAATTTTATTGGTATATAAATACATATTTTATTTGAGAAAATTAGTTTGCAAATATATTTTGTTGTAATATATTAATATATGCGTTCCAAGTAAATTTTATTGATTTTCAAATAAAATTTATTTACTCAGAAATATAAAACATTTGAAAATTTGTGTTCCAAATATATTTTCTTTCGATTGAAACATATCAAAAAAGGCGATTTTGCCCCGTGTGGGCACTGGCAGAGGATATGCTCCAATGTTTCGCCATCCCTCTCGCATGCCCTGCATACGCTGTCATCTACAACTCCTATCCTATGTAGATGTGCTTGTAAGCATGTGTGTCCTGTAAGGACACCCATGATCTTACTGGTTTCTACCTTGCTCAATCTCTTGTCTTGGTCTTGTCCTCGTTTGGGTCACCCCACAAGACTTTCGTTGTCTTCCCAACGATTTCACTATTCCATAGCGTTATATGGGCCTTCTTTGCCCATATTTTTAGTTCAGAACTCGCAACTCCGAAGGGTTTTGCGTTCTCTAGGGTTGTTGTTTGCAAGTCTTTGACTCTAGATGCCAAGGTATTTGCATTCTCGTTACCCCTTACTCCGCAATGAACAGGCACCCATATGATGCATATAGTGCCGTGTTCGGAGTAGGCGTTAATCGCCATTTTACAATCTAAAACTGTCATCGACTTCACCGTTCTAGACGTTATTGCCCTGATAGCCATTTGGCTATCTGTGAATATATTCAAATTTGTTGGTCCCGTGTAAGCGCCAGCTCACACATTCTGTAATTCCCGTACTTCCGCCAGTAGGACTGTGTTATGGTCTGGCAGACGGAATAAGAGTACGGTTCCTCGATATACAGTCCTAGCCCCGTTCACTCCCCTAGTTTCGATCCATCTGTATAACAGCAAATTCTGTTACTTTTACCAAAAGAGCTTTAATTTCTACATTTACCCATAGATAGGCCTTGTTTTCTTTGTTAGCATGCCAGCTTTCAAAAATGTAAAACATTGTTTTCTACTTTTATCTTTCATGCTTTTTTCGTGCCAGCCAAAAACAATTTTTAAAAAAAATTTTTTTGTGTTTTTTTGACGACAGTTACTAAACTTCTTTTTCTAAGTGATAGTCATATTTGCAATATTTGTTGTCAAAATTTCATTTAATTTGAATGGTATCACGACTTTACTAAAGGTAACTTGAATGGAAATTTGATTTTTTTTTAACTTTCTGCTTTGGTTTCATATCTAAAGAAAACAAAATATCGAATAGATTCGTCAGATGTTTTATTTTGTACAATGAATCAATATACATATCGATACCTCCATTCTAAAACATGCTAAGTCGACTTATCAAACATTTAGGGAGATGGCATTTCCAAATATTCCAAATTATAATTAGTTAAAATTTGGTGTTTATCCGCCAACCCAATCAAAAGTTATTCACAAAACAGTACAGGTCATTCAATTTGCATTATAAAGGAATTCCACACACATTTAAAAAATTCATCAAACTTTGATCACCTCTCCTCAAAAACCACCTTTTTGCACTTTGCACAGTTTAGAATGGAGGTATCGATAAGTAAGCAAAGACTTCACCCATTATTAAGGACGAAATATTTTGTGAGTGTATTCTTATACATACGTACCTAATTACCTCTGTCTGCGAAATATGTCAATGTGTGAATTTATTGCACATACATATAATCATAAGTACACGTGAACATACACATTGAATATGTATGTACTCGTATATACATATGTATGTCTGTACATTTAACAACAGTAGCAAATACCAAAGATTGACAGATATCCAACACAAGTTTAATCAAAATCAATTGTCACCTTAAATTAACACCTTAACGATATATTTGCAGAATACAACAACAGAAACAGGAGCGGCAGCGGCAGTGTCAGTAGTATCGCATGTCGTGTATGGCAATATCAATATCCGTAACTCTGAAAAGTCATAATTTTTTCCAATTCTCTCTCTATCTCACTCGCTCTCTCTCCCATTAGCTCTGTGTCATTTTTTCATCGTGAATCTTAATCCAATAAAAGGTGAACGTAAAACGTGAAAAATGTGATTGATACATTATTGATTATTGTATTTCGTGTTTTATTTCACATTTGATTTATCACAGTCCAGCAAATATTTGCATAAATTATGAAAAGCAAAAAAAATCGCATAATTCTGCGCTGCGCTGTCGGGACAACTTAACTTCTGTGTCACTTTTTGTCATTGTTTGCTCGTTTGTGGGTTTTTGTGGTATTTTTGAGAGTTTTTTTAAATATTTTTTTTCGCAAATTGCAATTGTATGTGTCGCCTCTGAATTTGTACAAATTGTGTCTGGTGTCAGTTTTGATTATTTGATCTCCTGTTCCAGCAGACTTGGCGCGGTTGTTTGCTTGTTTGTTTGTTTTTCACACACATACACACTCACACAGCAGGTGTCACTAAAGGATTTGAGTAAATTTATTGCGGAACGTTAATGGATTTTATAAAATTTCAATGTTTTTGTTAATATGAAATCAATTTGAATGCCATAATAATTTAAGGAATATCAATTACAATTTGGGTTGCTAGTGTAACAATTTATATGAATATATATCGATACCTCCATTCTAAATTATGTTAAGGGCAAAAAGGTAGTTTTTCAGGAGATACGATTAAAGATTGTTGAATTGTTTAAATTTGTGTGGAATTCCTTTGTAATGAAAATCGAATGACCTGTACTGTTTTGTGAATAACTTTTGATTGGGTTGACGGATAAACACCAAATATTTACTGAATATAATTTGGAATATTTATAAGTTAAAAATGCAATCTCCCTAAAAACATGCAAAGTCGACTTAGCATGTTTTAGAATGGAGGTATCGATATGTATATGTTTCAATGGGAAAATCTGAGTTTTTCCCATATGACAATTATAAGAAAATTTAGTTTCGTACAAATACATTTTGTATTAAAACAAACAAAAACCAGTAAGGAAATGCAGAAAGTCGGGCGGGGCCGACTATATAATACCCTACACCTCCCTAACAATGCGATATGGGTCATTGCCATAATAATTTGGAATAATTGCTAAATGGGTAGAAACATATTATCTAATTCTGAAACGATAATCGCTAAATTAAGCAATATTCGTTCCTAAATTGAGAAACATCTTTCTGGAAAATTTTAATGATCGGAAGTAAAATACAACTTCTATAGCGGTTTGATACCAAATCAGGAGGAACAATCAATATAAATCTGAACCGATCTTCCCAGAATACTCATTCATGTAAAAAGACCTCCTTCTGTCGAATTTCGTACTGATCGCATATAAAATACAGTCTCTACAGCGCCTACATGTCAAATCGGGGCTAACATATATATGGGGGCTATATATAAATCTGAACCGATTTTAACCAAATTCAATAGGGATCGTCCTTGGGCCAAAAAAAAGATATGTGTAAAGTTTCGTCCAGATCGGACCATAATTGCGACCTGTACTTTGATTACAAGAATACATACACAGACGGACAGACAGACGGACAGACGGACAGACAGACAGACGGACAGACGGACAAAGTTATAATACCCTGTACCACAGTGTGGTGTAGGGTATAAATAACAAGGAAAGTCTAATAGAGCTCGGACAAAACATATATATGAGACCTATATCTTAATCTAAGCTGATTTTCTTCAAATTCAATAGGCTTCTTTAAAGGTACGAAAGATTCCTAACTACAACATTTCAGCACGATCGGAGTGAAATTGTGACATGTACTCAACGGACAACTTTTGACGGACAGACAGACTGACGGGCAATGGTAAGCGGACTCAGCTGGAGATTCTGAGTCGATCGGTATACTTTAAGCTGGGTCTAGTTGTGGTATTTCTAGGTGTTACACACATCTGCCATGAAACAAACTTATAATACCCTAAGTAGATAATTTGCATAATTTGTAGGGTATTATAAGTAGATAATTTGCATAATTTGTATATAGGATTGGAGTTTATTAATTTCGTCACTCCGTTTGTAATACCTTGAAATATTAATCAGGGACACTTAAAGTATATACGTAGTATGTTCAAAAAATGTTGTATTTTTTCAAAAAGTATTTATTTATTCATGAATATCTATTTTGCCCCCTTCAAAGTAATTCCCCTCGGATATAATACACTTCTGCCAAGGTTTTTTTCCAATCCTCGAAGCACTTCAAATAATAATTTTTTGTGATCTTGTTAAGCTCCTCCTTCGATGCCGTCTTTATCTCCTCAATCGTGGCGTAGCGTCGTCCTTTCATGGGCCTTTTCAGTTTTGGGAACATAAAAAGCCTCAAGTCGCAGGGGGCTAGGTCAGGGGAATACGGTGGCTGCGGCACCATTACTGTGTTGTTTTTAGCCAAATATTCGCGCACAAGCAATGATGTGTGTGCAGGGGCGTTATCATGGTACAAAAGCTAGTTTTTGTTCTTCCACAAATCCGGGCCAAATGCTTTGGTCCAAGGTAGCTTTACCATATGCCACAGTCAACATTCGGAATGCGTCAGCGCACTTTATTTTATTTTTCACACAAAATTTGATGCAAACGCGATTGATCCATTTTCTGAAATAGATAAAAATCGAAGACAAGTTAAAATACATCCAAGCAGAACAGCTGTCAAAAATTAATTTAAGTAAGGGACATGAGTACCAACATAACGCTACAAAAATATCAAAAATCAAATACAAGTAGCCCGCGGATATTAAAAATTCGCGATATGTTTTGAACATACCTCGTATATTGTAATGCTTTTGTAGTACCTAGATCCGGTAAAAAAAATCGGCATTATTTCCACGCCCCTTATTGATACCTCCCGCACAAATGGACTATTTTGCACCAAAATTTACAGCTTATAACTTTAACTTTACCGCTTTCATACTATAAAGTTATTAAATGCAATTTAAATTGTTAATAATTTAGTTAAAACAAAAAAATAACAAACATTTTAGGGACTGAGGGTGAGGGATCGTAAGTCAGTTTACCCGTCTGAACTTTCTTATTTGTTATACCATCCAACTCAAGATGGGATTGCAAATGGGCCATATCGGTTAATGTTTTGATATAGCTCCCCTATAGAGGTCGCTCCAAAATACAATTTTTGAGCCATAGATTCAACATTTTTAAAGCAATTTTACTGAAACTTTACAGTTTATATTATATTTTGACTAGAATTCATCACAGTACAAATTTTGCAAATCGGTTCATATTTTGTTATAGTCACCCTATAGAGGTCGCTCCAAAGTAGGCTTATTTAAATCATAAATACCACATTTTCTAACCATTTTAAGCGAATCTTTGCAGTTTGTGTTTTATTTACACAAGAATTCATCACAGTGAACATTTTTTAAATCAGTTCACATTTTGTTGTATTTCACCTATAGATGTCGCTCCCAAAACGCTTGTTGAAGCCTTAAACACCACATTTTCTAAGCAATTTAGCTGAAACTTTGCAGTTTGTATTCTATTTTGGCAAGAATTCAGCTCAAAAAATGTAGTCAGATTATATTTTGTTGTAGTGATGGCTAAAGATGAAGAGTTTGGCTAATGAATTTAGGGCTAAAAATTGCAGCGTTCATTTTTTTTTTAATATTTGCTTCAACGAAAAGGATGGTTTGAAGATTTGCCAGTTGAATCAAGGCCAGTTCGGTTATGTGCTCCCTAGTAGGGAACGAGTTGGGTTATCTACTCCTTATTTGACTACCATATGGGTTATCTACTGCTTAGTGCAGGAAGTAGTTTACTAAGCAGAAGATAACCTAACTATCTTCTGCTTAGTAAACTACTAGTTGTTTTATCTACTCCTTATTTGACGAAGAAATTGATCTATCTGCTTCTTACTTGACCATCTGTTGGGTAATCTACTCCTTAGTTGACGACCAGTGGGGTTATCTACTCCTTAGATGACGACCAGTGCGGTTACCTACACCTTAGTTGACGGTCCGTTGAGTAAATTACTCCTTAATATACGACCCGTTTGGTTATCTACTCTTTAGTAAAGGACCAGTTGTGAAATCCAACGATTAAATGATAAAAATTTAATTGGTTCAAATGTGACATACGCTATGTTTGACATTGAAGGGTCTGTCTGGTACTGTATGCATTTTTTTAGAACACTGCTTCGATAAGTCCCAAGGTGACAATTCATAATCTCCATTGAGACTGGACCTTTCGGGTATTTTAAAACCAGGATCAGCAAAACATAAACGTTTTTACCCAATACGCTTTCTGGTTATATACTATGCAATACTTAGTTCGGAACAACATTTCTGTATTTTTAAGATACTGTTAAAAATACTTCTTCAAAACGGTTTTGTTTTTGTTCAAATACTAACCAATTGTTGACACAATATTAAGTAATTAAATTGGAACACTCGATAGAGGTAAAGAAACTCGTACTCATTCAAACTCATTCATTTCTTCATTCGAAGCAAAATAAAACAAAATTAAAAATTTTCAAAAATCCCAAAGTCACGCTCATAGAATTCTCCATGACCCAAACGACTGAAGAATGCACGTGACCAAAGTCAGGGTGCTTTCGTTCATCAGCCTCACATTGTGGAATCACATGACTCCCAAAACAAAACAACAACAAAAAGTATACAATTTATGGGAATCTCGCCCTATCATCCAAATTTCGAAATCAGTTTGAACCTGTAATATCCTGTCATAATATTCAAATTCCCCCACCTCAGATATTTCTCATATTTTCCCCAGTCATATCCACAAACGAACAAACAAACTCTCGAAAAAAATACTTAAACATCACGGACAATGATATAATTTATTGTTAAACTTTTTTGACAATAATCACTTCAGTTGTTGTCAAAAAAATGTGCATTTTCGAAAACAAACTTATGACTGTTGTAAATAAGATAAGCAAGAGCAACAACGGCAACGAAACCTGTTGTGTTTTGCATTCATTTATTTAAATGATCATTAATAATAATTTGTCTTCCTTGTGCATTAAATTAAAATAAATGCCTGAAATAAGTTATGACATATACATACATATCAAGGTCGTCTATATACTCGTATGTAGGTATTGGGATTGAAAACTGAAAGTGTGTGAGAATGCAATAATATTAGCAAATGTTTTGAACTTAGTTTTAGTTAATACTAACTTGAATTTAGTAAATATTCTTTTAGATCTAGTTCAATTGAACTCATATTAAGGAAAAATTAACTCAGTTTCAGTAACAATTTACATGAAATTTGTAAAAAATCTAGTTAAATTTTCACTAAAATCAGGTACATTTTTACTTGAAATCAGGAAATTTTTACTAAAAATTAAGAAAATTTTAACTAAAATCAAGTAATTTTTTTACTAAGATTAAGTTACATTTTTACTAAATGGAAGTAAAATATTTCCTCAAATCAAGTTCAATTTTACTTGAATATACGAAAATTAAACTAAAATGTAAGAAACATTTAACTATAAATGAGTAATTTTTGAACTTGCAACTTGTAGAAGTAAACTAAATTTTAGTTCATTACTACTAATATAATTCAGCAAAATATTTTTGGGAATTTTCCAATAAATATTTTGCTCCAATGTATTTGAAACAAATTCAAAAAACCTGAAACAAACAGAATTCTCATTCAATGTCTCAATCTTATGTCTTAAGTATTTCACATATAATCCTATATATTTGCTGCGAATTTAAATTACTTAACTTCGCAGCTGCTGTTTGAAATGATATTTGAGCAGTTAAGGAAAGAATCTCTTGAAACGAACGGGAATTTTTTGCTTAACGAATATTCAAGGATTATTTGAAAACCGTATTATAAATTTCAGAAAGACGTGAACTAGAACTAAGGAAATTCGGAAATTTCTAGTTAAAATTTCCTAAAATGATTTATTTTCGAGGAGTAGTAAATGTTTTTACTTGTTCGATGGAATTTTAAGTAAGTAAAATCATATCCCATTTCCGAGTATGTAACCAATTTGCTATATCTTTGAATTTAGTTCAATTTACTCATTGAAAGTAAAATTTTCCAGTTTTGAGGAAAATTTAAATAAACATAAGTAAAAATCTTGAACTAAACTGAGATATAGATTTTACTCACATAAACGATTGCCATTTTTCTGAGTGTGGGAAACATTTGGGAAGAGATTTTCGATATAGTAAAGCAGTTTAAAGAATATGGGCATTTCTCCAATGTCGAATGCAACATTCGTACGCAATCAAAGTGAAAAAAGCATATGCCAAAATATTATTTCATTTTGACAAAAGGCGAAACTTGTAGCTCTTGATTAGCATTATATTTGGTGCTATGGTTGATTTTGGCCAATTGTTCGTTTTCAAGATAATTACAAAAAAATAAGACATTCGCAAGCTACAAAAACAGAAGTTGCCTTTAAAGCAAACAAATCAAACACTGATTTCAGCGAAACCTGAAGCAATATTTTGTTGCGACTAATTTTTAAATGTTAAATGACGGACCCATCTGGCAACGCCATAACTTTTGACAGAGATGTCAGATCGCTTAATGACATACCGCGTTTGAAGCGTCAGTCCAAGCAGATTTTTACCATGGAACAATACACGCCACGCGAGCGCTCTGAAATAGTTGAAATTTACATTCAACAGAAGAAGTCAATTGTGAAAACTCAACGTGCTTTTAAAATATTTAAAAATGAAGCCCATTTCACATTGAATGGGACCGTAAATAAGCAAAATTGCCGTATTTACGCCGCGTTCGCCCGATTTGACGCCGCCTGACTTCTTCTTGTGGGGATATTTGAAGTCAAAGGTTTACGTTAACAAGCCAAGGACCGCAGAAGAGCTCAAGGACAACATTCGTGAAGAAATAGCCGCTATTCCGGCCGAAATGTTGGCGAAAACGATGGAAAATGCTGCAAAAAGGGCACAATACGCCATCAACGCCAGAGGAGGCCATTTGAGAGATATCATATTCAAAAATTGATGTAAACAAATCTACTTGGAACAAATTAAATGATTAAGATTGCCAACCGCCAAATTTTTATTTTTTTCTTTGATTTTTTTAAAAAAACATGGGTCCGTCGAATATGGGCAACCCTGTATATATGAAGTACGATAAACCGCAAACATATGCGCGAAAAATTATTTTGAATTATCTGAATGTGGTCAGTTTAACTGTGACCCGAACAATTTTCATTATTTCTCTGATTTTAAAAGTTCCTTAAGAGCCAATGATTTACAAATTTATATGTAGAGACTGATCTCAATGGACACGCGAAAACAACAATTCGATGTCCAGTCTTAGGTCAAACCGGACATAAAACCGCGTCTTAAAATTTTTAAAGCCTTTTCAAAATATATCGCTCCCCACTTACTGTGGTAACCTATCTAACATTGTCAATTCGGTCACTTCTCCGACTGTGGTCAGTTTAGCAGTGACCAAATCAATTTCCACACTTTCTGTACTTTAATAGTCCTTTAAGAGCTATAATCCTAATAATTTATGTTTGTATACTGATCTCCAAGGCATGCGATTTTACACCAAGCGACTTTTGGCCGCTTGACCACTACGGTACCTTTAAGAAGTAGGAAGCTTTAAATTTTGCTTTGGTATAGACTTGAGTGTTGTATACCTTTCGGACTATTCACACAGACGTTTTTGACACGTAGTCAGTTGTCGCGCTATCAAAATTTTAAATATTTTTTATAGGTATTTCAGAAGCGCCTAAAATGATACACAGATAAAATTATAAGTAGTACTATACCCGAGAAATGCAATTTTGAATTCTACGATTGTGGTCAGTTAAGCAATGACCAAAACCGTTTTCAATCTTTACTGGCTTTCAAGATTCTTTAAGAGTTTTTCATTCTTTCAATTAAAAATCCCATAAATTGCACTCTCATGGACATGAGTGTTGTACATTTTTCGGCCAGTGGTCAGTTATAGCGCTATCAATTGTTTTTGTACTTTCTGAAGCCTCTTATGGGACACAAAGTTAAAAGTTTGTAAATATAATAATTTTGAATTCTCTGACTGTGGTCAGTGAAGAAGTGGTCAAAACAATGTTCACTATTTTATAGATTGTAAAACTTCTAACCCCTGTTCAAAATATATCTCACACCACTTAATGTGGTAAGATATACATATATAACGTTGTCAATTCGGTCAAATCTCAGACTGTGGCCAGTGTAGCAGTGACCAATGCCATTTCCACTCTTTCTGTACTTTAAAGGACCCAAAATGGCAATGTTAATACTAATTCAAGCGACTTTTGGCCGCTTGACCGTTGCGGCTCATATAACAGGTAGAAAGCTAGAAACTCCAGTGTGGTATAGCCTACGAACTATTAACATAGTCGTTTTTTGGCCAGTGGTCAACTCTCGCGCTTAAATTATACAAAGATAAAATAATATGTAGTATACACAGGAAAAAACAATTTTGAATTCTGAGATTGTTGTCAGTAGTGACCAAAGCAATTTTCATTCTTCCACTACATTTCAAAATTCTTTAAGATTTTTTCATTCTTCCAATAAAAATCCCATAAAGATCTGTGGAGCTGCACATATATGTGCATAAAACGATCTTCAAGGAAATGTGTCGTCCGGCCTGAGGACAAGAGGTACACAAAAACGGAGACATAATGTTTAAAAGACTTTTCGAAATATATCGCTCGCTATATATGTA
Source organism: Eudasyphora cyanicolor (assembly GCA_963930755.1). Classification (NCBI taxonomy): domain Eukaryota; kingdom Metazoa; phylum Arthropoda; class Insecta; order Diptera; family Muscidae; genus Eudasyphora; species Eudasyphora cyanicolor. The sequence continues at coordinate 64,919,771 of OZ005737.1, forward strand.
CACCGGTAATATTTAAACAAAAATGTATACGAGTACATATATCGAAATTTGAAACATACATGGCATATTATGCATTTGTATCTCAGCCACTTATTTGGTGACCTCTTGACCACTGTCCCCATAAAAGTATTAATTTGAATGTTTGCACACATATCGTACATTTGACGTTGTGCTTTCATATTTACAGAATTTTTTACTGTTGTCAGTGAATTTGTTTGAGTTTTTGAGAGCATCTGGAGTTTGATAGACTTTCAAGTAGACTGATCATGGATGTTAAACAAATTTTTAATGATCGGCGTATGATCAAATATTCGAAGGTATTTGTAAACCAAAGATTTTAAATACGTATTTTTACATAAATTTTGCTATACCCAACATTTTTTTTTAGATTTTGGTTCTTATTTTTTACTCAAAATCTAAAATAATACTATTATATTGGATCACTGTTTTCAAAGGCAACCCGGGCATCGCCGGGTATTTAAATGCTAGTGATTTTTATATATTCAATATATTTATTTTCACATCAAAAATTATTTATCTTATATTCTTAAAATATAAATCGAGATTTAAAAGAGAGATCATTAATCAAAACATAACATGCAATACAGATGTTTAAATCATAAATTTTGCAATTTTTCGACTTTGCTCACGAATATTTCAAAATGTGTTATGTGTTTTGGGAAAATTAGTTAAATTTGATAGAATCCTTGTAAAAAAGTGACAAAACAACATACTTTTATAGACTTTAAATTTTTTGGCTGCGGTTGACATCTCTTTGGAAATGCCCATATGTGACTTTCATTTAATATTTTATTTTTTCAATTTAATGGTATAATTTACAGATTTTATAATAAGCATATCATCATTTTAGTGTCTATAGATATAACAAGCTTGCTGATTAATTATTATTTTTTTTTTTAAATTATGTATGTATTTCATGTAGTATGATCCCATATAAATAGACCTCGGATTATATGCAATTGCATATTTTTTTTTGCAGTTTAATAGAAAAATTCAGATTGGACCAAAATTCGTTTCAAAGAAAAAGGAATCGAAAAACTGGTGCATATTTTTCATTTTTTGTGCATATTTATGATATGCAAAAAATATGCCAAAAATGCAAAATATGCAACAAAAAATTTGCGAAATATCAGAAGGATATGCCAATACTATTTAAAAAATCGTGACACAAAAATGTATGATTTCAAAAATCATCCAAAAAAATTGCCTACATTTATGGAAAGTATGGGGTAATTCCATAGGAAACTGACCCACTCTGAATATTTATGAATTTAGATTTGGATGAAATTTTGCACGCGTATACTACAAGACAATGCGGAATTATGATCAAATTCAAAGCGGTTTAAATTTAATAGGGTGCCAAATTGGTAATCTAAACATTTTTTTTACAAATTTAGCTACTTTGAAGTAGATATAACTATTGAACGGAATATCAGATTTTATTGATATACAGTATATACCATAAAATATTGGCCCCTTTATACTTTAAAGGGTCTGTAAATCATGGAGGCGGCAATGCAATAGTCTGGGGATGCTTTTTCGGTAACGGGGTTGGACCCCTCTATACAATACAATAAATTATGAAAAGGTATGTTTACAGCGAAATCTTGGGAAATGCCATGTTTCTCTATGCTGAGTAGAGTGTTAAACTATTACGGAAATTTCAACACGACAACCACCCGAAAAATACCTTGAAATAATTCAAAGATTAATTAGAAAGGATGGGGTTGACGTTATGGAGTGGCCAGCTCAACCGCAGGCTTGAATCCCATTGAAAATCTTTGGGAAATTTTCAACAAAGAGATAAATGAAGAAAGTTTAGGTGGATATACAAATAAGCTGTTTTAGGCTATTGCAGATGCTTGGAAATCCATAGATACAAAGATAAAAAGCAATCTTATTGATTCCATGCAAGAAGAAGCAAAGCCGTCCTTGATAATAAAGGTTTTTCTACAAAATCTTAGTAGAAATGCATAGTCCAATATGTTTTGTCGTGCGAATTTTCAACCTTTTTGTTTTTTGTGAAATAAATTTTTAATTTCAAATAATTTAAGAAGCCAAATTTGGAATATATCATTGATAAAATGTTTGGAATATATATTGATAGTTTTTTAGATTTTGACGATTGAACAGAAGTATGATGTAAGTCCAATATGTATTGTCCGATACTGTAAGTACCATTTGAAAGATTTTAACATTCTCTCTAAGAATTAAAAAATATGTAAGCAATGTTTGTGTATTAAGGACATCAAAAGGAAAGATTTTAACATTCTCTCTAAGAATTATAAATGAAGTAAAAAATTTTTGTGTATTAAGGGCATCAAAAGGAAAGATTTTAACAATCTCTCTAAGAATTATAAATTAAGTAACCAATTTGTGTGTATGGGGGACATCAAAAGGACGAAAATGTCCTTATTCCATTTTTTTGTTTGATTTTTAAAAATTAACCACATAATTTCCCAAAAATTGTTAAAATTTCAACATGGGTTCTCCATGGATTAAAAAATATGAATTATTTAATGTCTGTCCGTCATTTAGTTCGACTGAATGGTGGTAACTATAACTCTGAAAAGGAGCAACCGAATGACTAAAATTTCGTACGTGATAATATTTTATCCAAGCCTAGTTTATGTTTGATGATCAACCATATCGGCCTACTCTTTGTGTTACCTCCTCCACAAATGGTTAAAATGTTGTGACATGTTAATTAAAACTCTTCTATTCTACTCATGGAATTCCTATAAAATTGCGTACATAGAACCATTTTACCGTCTTTATAACACAGTACAACACATGATTTTGAGACTCAATTCAAAAATAAGAACTTCTGCATCATTCGTTTAGTCAAGTTGACTCAATTAATAATTTAATGACCATAAAATTTATTGCTCATAGTGGATTTTTAACTTTGTTTTTCTATATTTTAACACGGTTATATATCGCTCATAAATGTGCGTGGACGCTGAATTGCTCTTCTTGTTTCATCATGATACCTACTCCATTCAATTAAGTCAATTAACGGGAGGAAAAGAAATTGGACTTTTTGGCTACAGGTAGCAATGAATGAGTACGGAATATCTCTTTTGTGTCTGAAGCAAATTTGTAGATATTGAATACGAGAAAAAAATGCGGAACAAACCTACCCAAAAAAAGTTCATTCGGTGCCTTAAAAATCCGCTCCAATCGAAATGAAGATTATAGTGTTAAAAATAAAATATGTATAACATATTTTTTTTTTGAAAAGTCACAATTTTGTATATGGTTTTTAATAATCTGGATTTGAATTTAGAAAATATAATTTAAACCGTTTTGCAAAATTTCATTTTTTCGCGAGATATTTATCTTGAATTTTCAACTTAAATTTCGCAGTGCTACATGAGCTACACTCTAGATAAACCATTAACGTTAATTGACCCGCACCCCTCTCTTTTATGTTTCTCTTCCCATTTCCGCTTTCTAAACATGACAGGACGAACACTATGGACCAGACTGTCTCCGAGTGAAGTGGTACACACCAGCATAGTTAGTGTACTGCGCGTCCTTAACCTAACCTATCATAACTCTAATTACCAACTGACCATAGGAAAATATAGCGAATTGTTTTTTGCACTTGCGAATAATTTCAATTTCTGAAGCACTGATTTGGAATTATTCATACCTGGAATACGTTCGATTTTGACCTCTATCATAATCAGGAAAAAGATATTGGTAGATCGGGTCTTTAGTTGCTGAAAATCTACTGACACTACTTTCTTGTTGAGGTCGTTACCACTGACACCAAGGACATTTCCAATTTTATCCAAATTTAATTTCGCGGGCCTACACACTTTGGATAAATAATTTGCTATACATCCGTCAATTCTTAGTCAATCTGAATAAAATCAACGCCAAAGGAAATTTGAGAATAATCCCTCTCGCATCACGTTTAAAAATATAAGTTATACGAAAATACGCGATCTACAATAATGCTTTTCTCGGATTATGATAGAAGTAACAAGTGAAGACGGATTAAGTTCGGCCATGCCGAAACTTATATACCCTCCAACAGGGGTGGAAAAGTCAGTACTTTAGTACATTTTTCAGTACTTTTCCACTTTCAAAAGTACCGAAGTACCCCAAGGCCACTTCAGTACCATTTCCATCTCTCTATATTTATTTGAAACGCCTATTTTAAAGTCTACAAGTATCTAAAAACATTTTATTTCTTAAAACACAACAAACACGTACTTTATCTATCAAAGTCAATTTCGTATGCGTATGAAGTTATTAAAGTTTAAAAAATATACAACAAAGTAGTGAATTATATATATATTATATATACATAACTTTTTTCTTGTTATATACTTTTTTATTGAAAATGGGTTAATTTTCAAATTTGTAGTTACATCAGAAGAATATGCAGTTGGAAGATGTTATTAGAATTTTTGCGAACCGGTTGCTGTTGCAACCGGTTGAAGCTTTCCTTCAGAATAGTATAGCATTTGACAATTTCATAATTCTATGAAATGATTTTAGGGAATTGCTATAAGTGGACTGTCTATGTAAAAAGGCCTTATTATAGAAGTTTTTATATCTATGAAATAAAATGCTTTAATATATCGTTAAATATTTTCGATAAAAAATTCAACAATTTAATTATATTTTTATTAAATTAATATTACTAAAGAAAAAATACCTTTTCAGTTAAAAAAGTACCATTTTAGTACTTTTTGAGAAATCGAATTTTCCATCCCTGCCCTCCACCATGGATCGCATGGGAATGGTTTGGGATACAATAAAATCATTATACCAAATTTCAGCCCAATTCGTTGAAATTTGATGTTTTTTTGTCAAATCTAGAGGGACCTTTGTATGGGGGTTAAATCAAAATATGGACCTTTGACTACCGTTGTTCGTGTGAAGGATTCCAGGTACAAATAAACCCCAGTTACCAATTTTCAGCCCGATCAGTTGAAATTTGAGGTCTCTGTGGCGTTAAGAAGTCAAATCGGAGAGATGCTATATATGGGGGCTATATCCAAAATTGGACCGATATTGCCCATTTTCAATCCCAACATAACTGCAGACATAACCATTAAGGAAAGGCTAAAGTCGGGCGGGGCCGACTATATAATACCCTACACCACTCTCGTAATATTGAATAACTCTGAAATATAAATGTTGTAGTTCATGTATAAATTGTTTATTCTAAATTTCAAAACGATTGGATGTAACATACAGCTTCTATAGAACTAAAGGGCCAAATCGGACGAAACATATATATGGGAGCTAAAGCTAAATCTTAACCGATTTTCTTCAAATTCGGTAGTGTTGGTTCATGGATCAAGAAACTCTACCATTCTAAATTTCAAAATGATTGGATGTAAAATACAGCTTCTACAGGACTAAAGAGCAAAATCGGACGAAACATATAAATCTTATAAATCTTAACCGATTTTCTTCAAATTCGGCAATGTTGGTTCGTGGATCAAGAAACTCTACCATTCTAAGTTTCAAAACGATTGGATGTAAAATACAGCTTCTATCGGACTAAAGGGCCAAATCGGTCGAAAGATATATATGGGAGCTATATCTGGCGATGTCAATTGGCCGCCAAGATCATGTGATTTGACACCGTTGGATTTCTTTCTTTGGGGTTATTTGAAAGAAAAGGTGTACGTCGATAAGCCAGCAACAATTCAAGAGCTAAAGGATGAGATAATTCGGCACATTAACGGCATAGAACCTCAATTATGTCTCAGCGTCATCGAAAATTTGGACCATCGGATGGAGGTGTGCCGCCGAGGTCGCGACGGCCGTTTGGCCGATATTTTGTTCCATACACGGCCCTTAAAGTGTAACCACCCGTTAGCAGCATACCAAGGTCGCAACCGCCGTAACCACATAGATACAATAAATATCAAAGGATTAGGCTGAAATTTGGCAAATTGAGATACACTTTACCCAGAACTTTTCACACTAATTACTTGTTTAAGTTTAATAATACATAACCTTCGATGAATAATAATAACCATTTCAATCCATGTACCTTATTTAGTGCACCCAACTTCTTACTCATCCCACATTCACCTAGGATCTAGAGAGACATATAGAGAACAATAGGAGAAATGTAACAATAATAAATTAACAATAAACGTGTTTGCTTAGATGTCAAAGCACATGACTTTCGTTTTGTCACCGGTACGTCGGACTTTCTTTCTCCAGTGTGGCCCCAGTCCCACCTTCTGTGTCAAGTGACAACTGACGTTGTGGTTTTAATATGCAAACAATACAAATTAATCACAACTTATTGTGGTTTGATGCCGGTTTTTGCCTTTTGTTCTCCTTTTATTTCTCTTTATTTATTCATACACTTATGAACGATAGCATTCACACATTGGGTTGAATACACTGGTATTTTGGGGATTAATAAATCAGAGAAAAAATATTTTTCTGCAGGTAAATTTTTTCAAAGGTACATTTAGTCATTTAGTTGCCACATTCTATGAAATGTCCGACTTGGGTTTTAAGGGATCCTATTTGTTTTCTCTGTTTTGAGACTGACTTGACCCACAGTGCTGCATTTGCTTATTTAAAAGACAATCGATTTGATGAGTTGATCGCAAAAAAAACAGCAGCAAACACAACACTACGAACAAACAAATGATGACAGGTGAAAAAATGATAAACAGACAACAACAGTCAATAGTGATAACGGCAACAACAACATCAATAAGGCAAACACCTTAAGTTTGTAATTAGTGGTGAACAAAAACTCGGAACGGCTACATCTCATAATACCAAAAATATGCACAAAGAGCAGTAAGCTACCGACTGTCAACTACAACTTCAACCATTCATTCAGACTTACATACATATGCTCCTCTTGATGACAATGATGCTTCCCTATGAGAAAGAGAGAGAGTGAAATAAATTCATTAAAGCACGTGATAAACACACCACACGCCAGTCATTGCAAGACAGAAGTAGCAGAAAAAAGAACAAAAACATTTTTGATTAAACCATTCATTGTCATTCGTTATAAACAAATTAGTAGAAGTGGCAAAAATGCGGTAGCAAAAAAAGAACAAATCATTTTACACACATCTGCACATTCACTCCTCACTTCAGCTCGCCTCCTCACTTTTCGGTAACTGTATGGCTTTAAAACTGATATCGAAAACCGTACAACCGGGTTTTGTCTTTGATCTTTGATGGCTGTTACCCCGACTGAGTATTTTTGGCAGAAGTTGTGTAACCAGTGTAAATTATTAGGGCCTTATTCATAAAAAGTTAAAGAAGGTTTGAGGAACGCTTTAGCAGTGTTAAAGCGTTCTTCAAACCTTCATTAAATTTTTATGAATAAGGGCCTTATTAATTACTTGGCGCCGGTTAGTGGCGCATAGTATCGTACAAAATGTTTTAAATTTACTTCGATCCTTATGCTTAGTTCACACGATTGTCAGATCGGACAACGTTATCAACTCGGTTAAACTGCTGCAAATGTACGGATGATGACAGATTGTTAGGCAAAGGCGAATTGACAGTTCAGACGATTGCAAGAAAGTAGGGGGGAAATGTCTACTGTAGATAGTTGGGCCGCAAAATGTCGTTATGCCGCCAAAAGGTCGTTAATCCGCCGAAAGGTCGTTAAAAATTACGCCGAAAGGTCGTTAAAAATTACGCACGTGACAACGCTGTGTACCATTGTTGGCAATGTTCTGAAAAGTGAATGTATGCACCCCGTTGGTGGTGTTTTGAACAGTTCATGTATGTGTATAGGCATGCCGCCGAAAGGTCGTAAAGAATTACGCACGTGACAACGCTATGAGAAGTTCATGTATGCACCACGTTGGTAATGTTTTGAAAGGTTCATGTATTCGTTGGTAATGTTCTGAAAAGTGAATGTATGCACCACTTTGGTGGTACGTTGGTAGTGTTTTGAAAGGTTCATGTATTCGTTGGTAATGTTCTGAAAAGTGAATGTATGCACCACTTTGGTGGTACGTTGGTAGTGTTTTGAAAGGTTCATGCATTCGTTGGTAATGTTCTGAAAAGTGAATGTATGCACCACTTTGGTGGTATTTGGCCGTGTAATGCACTACGTTGATAATATTTCTATAGTTATGCCGCCAAAGGTCGTTAAGAATTACGCACGTAACAACGCTTCATGTATGCACCACGTTGGTAGTGTTTGTAACAACGCTATGCGCCATCGTTGGTAATGTTTTGAAAACTTCATGTATTTTGCCGTGTAATGCACCATTGTTGGTAATATTTTAAAAATTCATGTATTTTACCGTGTAATGCGTCATTGTTGGTAATATTTGTGTGGCTACTAGAATTCGGAGCATGTATTTTTCAGTGTAATGTACCATCGCTGGTAAAATTTAAACGTGGCTACTAGAATTCGATGCATCGTTGAAATATAAAGAATTCGGCAACCAAAAATTGTTTACCTGGATTGAGGATTGAAGTGCAATCCGAGGACGGACTTAGGAATATGTACGTGTGCGACATCGTGTTAATTGAATACAATCCGGGGACAGACTTAGAAATGCGTATGCGACAGCGTTATGCGTCATCACTGGGTAGTTCCCGAGGGCGACTCAGCTGGAGGGGTGAGATGTGGTTAGATATCGCTGATAATGTTTCAAAAAGGTTTGTAGAATTTGGGAACCAAAAAGTGTTTGCTTGGTTTGAAGATTAAAAAAGCAATCCGAGGGGGGTATATTTGTGAGTTTTATCATTTGAAAATCTAACGGTGTCCCACCTGTGGAATTCTTGTCTAAATTTGTGGTAATATACATTTGAGTTGTGATTGAAGAAAATCTCTACTTGTGGTAAAGCAGGTCAATTAAATATTTAGGAGGTGTAAAGGTTTTTATTATTTTCGTTTTTGAGAATCAAATGTGCACATAGAATTCATTAGAATCGAAAAGGGTGCATTAATTTCGTTAGAAGAAGTATTGTATAGAATTAATAATAGTTAAGGTTTAAAACGGTTTGCAGAGAAATCAACCTAGAAGTGTGGGAAAAATTTAAAACGAATACCAGCAGATTTGTATAAAATGTCTATAAAGTGATACTCTGATTGTGTGGTTTGTGTTAAAACAGCCCTTAGAAAATAATAGCTCAAGACATTGTGAGTGTAAAAAGTGGACCTCTTCAAAACAATGTGTTTGTAAAAATAGAAATATAAAAAGGTATGTAGCGTTTCAGTGAATCAGTACATAGCATATCTTCTCTGCGTAGAGACAAATACTAAAATTAAAAAATACATTTTAAAAACAAAAAAAAAAAAATGAATTCGGAAGAATTTTTGGATTACGAAATTGACGCCATCATCGCAATGAAGGATGAGGACTTCGAACAAGTGGTTGAAATGCAAGCCAAGAAGGAGGAAGAAATATGGTGTGCACCATATTTTCAGCATGGACAAGTACTCTCAGAATATGGCGTTGACGAATACCAACCGATAATAAGTGTCGCAGAAATGGAAAAAATAAGAAGAGAAGCCGACACGTGGACATTAGACGACCTAATGCCCTAATTAATTATCTATTAATAATATGTATTTAAAATAAATAATTAAAAAAGTATATAATAAAAGTACACTCATGCATATAAACAAATGGTGTTTTTCTCTTTATTCGAAAGTTTTGGGGTGATTTCTGTAACCTTTTTAGAGTATGTAAATTTCAATCGGTGGCAACAATTGTCGCTCATGTTAATAGTACATATCTTTTCGATACTCGTGTATAAATAGACGAGTAATTTTCAAAAATATATACAGTTCAAATATAACCTTCTCAAGATGTCGTCTAACACTGAATTAGTAAAGGCATTCAATTTTTTAAACTTTAAAAAAATTGTTAGTATCAAGGAGCTAAATCTTAATACGGAATATATTATCAGCGGAGCGTATAGGACGACAACAAAATATGGTGAAAAAGTTGTGCTTAAACTGGAGGATAGCATTCTATATTTACCATCGAGATTTAATTCCTTAGGAGATGATGCATTAAACCGTTTTTGTGACGGAGTATTTTCGCTGATTAAAACACCACTGCGTGAAGGAGCCGATAACACAATATTTAAATTAGAAATAAAACAAATTTTACCAATAGAGACATTTTATTCACCATATTTACAATGATTTTATAATATAAGTAAATAAATAAACAAAAAATGATATTCAACTAAATTTGTATTTGTTTTCATTATCAACATGTGGGGGTATTTTCATGCTATAAAAGAGAGGCTTAACATTTCTCTACTAAACAGTATTTATCAAACGCTGCGAGAAGAATGGTTTCTTTAAAACTATCGAATTTAAATAATCAATACATTATGGATAACCATTTTCAAAATGAAGAGGAGCGATTGAAAACCTTCAAAAACTGGCCATTAGATTTCATTAGCTGCAAAGAACTGGCTATGACTGGAATGTTTTATACGGGTGAAGTTGACAAGACCAAATGCTATTTCTGTGAAGTTGAGATATATTCTTGGAAACATAATGATTCTCCGATTTCTGAACATCTGCGCTGGTCAAAATCATGTCCACTGCTGAGGCGACTAGCTACGAACAATGTACCAATAAATTATGTGGAATTGGATCGTGCGCTACCAAGATTAGGTTTTGATATATGTGGTGTAAATGGTAATAAAATCGAAAAGCAAAATGTGACTAGTGAGAAGAGACCACGTTGTTTTTTCAAACTAGATTTTACAAATCCACACACACAAATTTTATTATGTATAGTTACGTTTTATATTTATAAAGAAATAAAAACAAATTTGAGCAAATAAAACACATGTTTTTCTTTTTTATTTTTTTTTTTTTTAATTGTTAGTAATTTATTTCATCTAGGATAAAATCCTGAATCTGATGATAATTTTTCTCAATAAATACAAACAGTTTAAATAAATTATTTAGAGCACACTTAAATCTATTATCCATATGAATTGGACAAGAAGTATAATAGTTATTCAAATTTGATAGACTCATTTTATCCTCAAGATTAATTATAGTCGTATTAACATATTTTGATAAAAAGTCTTTTTTAGCTTTACCTACGACAAAAATATACTTATAACTATTTAGAGGTGTAAGAATATCGCCAACACTGCAGTAGTCTATTGAACCCACCGACCAATCCAACCCATTTACGAATTTCTTGCAGTAGTTGTTTTTCCCACGTCCTGCTTTAGTTAATTCACGAAAACCGAAAGGTTGTTTGAATAGAAAGTAATTTGGTACGACAGAGGAACCACCCATAAACGCCAGCTCTTTCATATATATACCGTTATCATTACCGTGACAGTATTGAAAATCCAATATGGTAATTTCCGACCTTTTGATTTTATACATTGTCCAAGCTGTTTTCGTGGTAGACTGATAGGTGTAACTTTCTTTTAGCGGCCTTTATATACGGTTTCACTTTAAGAAAAAAATTATAGTACAATTTACTCAGTCAACGATAATGGAGCGTAGAACTAAAGCGGCGGATAAATTCCAAAACCACAACGTTGTCTTTGAAATGGAGTATTTCGTTAATTTAAATTTAAAGGTTAAATGTGGATTCTCAACTACATGGAAATTCGAGCCTATAATATGGCTCCAAAATAAACGGAAAGATTTCGTTGGGTTTTCTCGCGACATGTGGCTTCACCTGATGACATACAAAGAGTACATTCAGGTGCGGCTGGACCAGTTTGAATTTTTCGATTCATTCAATTTAATGAATGACCCGCCCAAAGAAAATATCAATTTCGATTTTCGACAAAAGGATGGTCGTTGTTTCTTAGTCCTACAGCAAAATGGTAACAAAATCAAAATTGACGGCGAAACATGGCGCTCTATAACCAGAATAGGAATATTTCTAACAACATTCATATGCTGGAATGGCATACTTCAGAAGCAGATTGCATTTTTTTATGATAATTTTTATATTCCTACATGTTCTAATTTAAATAAAACCTATGTTCAAATAACTGATATAAAAGGTTATTATGAGAAAGATGTTGAGGTCGATTTAACCAGATTATGTTTTGAGTTTGGTAAAAAAATGACAAGTATTATTAAGAAAGATGTACAAATTTATAAATTATATTCTAGAATTGATTAATAAAATTACGAATTTAAAAAGAAAAAATAATTTTTAATTAAATTGGGAAAGAAATTTTAGACACAAATGACCACAATTAACAGTATTGAATTGTTGGTCCCTCTTATAATTATAGCTTATGTTTTTTCCTAAATATTGTACTATTTCTATTGGTGGCTGAAGATTTCCAAAACTGTCATAGTAATTGGTTCGATTATATTTTTTGTAGTATGCTACCCAATGAGTACCAGGACCTTTATATGAGTCTAGGTTAACTATACCACACTCTCTAACATGAGGCTTTTTCGGGAGTTTATCTCTCATGAAGACTCCTCTAAAATGCGAGATATATTTAAACGCAAATAATTTTAGATCATTCTCAGTTAGAGGTTTATTGGGTAGCTGATTTATCAGTTTTTTATGTTTTGTTTATTATTATATACGATTCCCAAACCTTTCTTATAAGGTTTCAAATAAAGGCCCTTCCCCATGGCAATACTCTCCATCTTCCTATTATGTCTAGAATTCTCCTCAAGTTGTTGCTTAGCATTCTTCGCAGAATGTACAGCTTTTGCTATTGATGCACCACCCGAAGCTAAGGCCCCCAAAGCACTGAGTGCGGTCAATATTGGAATTAAAGGAAGAAAGCCTCCTATTTTAGGAACTCTTATAACTCTAGGGATAATAACATGCGATTTTCGCCCCTTAAATGATTTAGCAATAGCTTTTCGAGCGATCATTATAGCTGTTTTAATATCTTCTGGCTTTTGCTTCTTTAGAATACTGGTCGCATTCGCTATAGTCGTAGAAAACATTTTCTTCCCACATAGGCGTTTATGAGGTTTTTGGGACACCCCCATCCCCATTTTCACTTTGGCCTTCATAGCGTTAGAAACCAAATATGCGTTTAATTTTTCCCTCCAAGTGCTATCCTTAGCTTTAACTCGATCCCAAGCTCTTTGAGATAACTCTATATCCGCTTTATGCCGCTGATGTATATCCTTGTTTTGTGTATATGCTATATCATGAGTTTTGCAAGCGGCATCCAAACCATTTATTCCTTTATCACCTCTTTCCAGCCGCTTTTCTAATTTTGTTCCTGGGCCACAAAATTGATAACCAGGTAAATGAAGTTCAAATGGCAAAGAATCAATTAATTTATTCAGCAACCCTCCCCCTTTGACGGTTCTTTTGTTAATAAATTTATTTTTCGAATATATTATCATTTTATATAATTTGTATGTTTCTGTAAAGACAAAAAGTGTATATAAATTTAAATGAGTAATACAATTGTCTACAGTTGCAAAAATGCGTTTAGTAAAACAGGATACTAATATTAATGTGCGAAATTTTGATTTCACACCAAATAATTCTAATAAACTGAGACATAGTCCGTTATTACCAAATTCAATACGTGCATTAATAGTTGGACCATCGAATTGTGGAAAAACTAATATTATGATAAGTCTTATTGAGAGTCCAAATGGTTTAAAATTTGAAAATATCTACTTATACTCCAAATCGTTGTATCAACCAAAATATGAATATTTGAAGACACTTATAACACCTATAAAAGGTATGGGATTTTATACATTCTCCGATAATTCAGATGTAATAACACCAGATCAAGCTAAAGCAAATTCCATAATAATATTCGATGATGTCGCATGTGGAAAACAGAATAATATTCGAAATTATTTTTGCATGGGGAGACATAAAAATATAGATTCATTCTATTTATGTCAAACATATACGTGTATACCTAAGCACTTAATACGTGACAATGCTAATTTAATTATCATGTTCAAACAGGATGAAATGAATATGAAGCATATATATAGCGATCACGTGGGGAGTGACATGCCACTAAAATATTTTTTGGATATATGCCGTGAATGTTGGGCGGATGAACACGGTTTTTTAACTATAAGTAAAGATAATGACATTAAAGGTGGTCGATATAGAAAAGGATTTGATATATTTATTACCATTTAGTACTTGATAATAACCCAATCGGAATAGACGTCACATTTAAACCAGATTACTAAAAACAGCTCAGTTGAAAAGTAGAACTGATCAGTTCAAAAACAAAACAGATCAGTTTGAGAAATATAACTACTCAGATCAAAATATAGAACTAGTCAGTTTAAAAAGGAAACAGATCAGTTTGAAAAATAAAACTAGTTAGTTTAAGAACCAAAGGTGAATAATTCACTAAACTAATAAAAATACTCTCTTAGCAATCATTTAAAATGAATGAAAACGTCATAAAGGAGCTAATTAAGTCTAGAAAAATTTTGAAAAAGAAATTTCAAAGCATTAAAATGGGCCAAAATGAGGCATCAAATCAGCTAGAGAGTACATTAAAACCCATAACCACACCACTAAATAAAATCTTAAAATTGACAAATAAGAATACGCCCATCAAAATTGAAAAGAATACACGGCAAAAACTGTGTAAAGATGAGAATCTTGAGAATTTCAACTCTGAAAAGAAATTTAAGTCTGGGTTTGATAGTGATAACCTTCGAAATGAATATGGGGAAAATGACGACGAATTTTTTTCACAATCGGAGGGGGAAGAGCAAAAGGACGAAAATGATGTTGACTTAATATCTTTGAAAAAGGACAAACAACTTGATACTATATATGGACCACATGAAGATGAAAATGGTGAATGGAAATTTGGTAATAGTAGTCTTCAAATAAATAAGGATAAAATAATGATTGGAAATCAAACGTGGGCGTTAACACCTGGATTACATGAACTCCTATTTTTAAAAAATCCTAAGAATTATGACTCATCTGAATTGAGCATCTACAAAAAGATTTTAACAAACACAAATGCACACAGAAGAAATAATGAATCAAATGGACAAATAAAAGGAAGCAGAGGTTTTAAATACAGTAATATAATAAAACAAATGTTTCAAACTACTCACACAGGTGAAGGATTAATGAGTCTGAACCTTGAAAAACCTAACTATATATACTGGGATGATCCAAATGAATTAGTTGAACGACTTAGACTTTTGGTCGCATCTGAAACTGCTGGTAATAACAATCAAAATAATGAAATAATATCAATTATTGAAGAGTTAAAAGAAGCAAATATAATATATTAACTTTATTAATAACTGCTTAATTACAAAATGAGCGTCGACAAGTTCGGACACTTTTCAAATTCAGAATCTTTAAGGAGGAATGTTTCGAAAATTTTTGGGGTTGTTGTTGACCGGTATTATAACCTCGATATCCAAAATAAGAAAATCAAAAATTTGGCGCCACCATCAGAAGACAGAGACGCAATCAACAAAGTTTATTTACAAACAGAATTATCTCATTCGCAAGAAATATTAAAAAGAACATTTAAAGCTGAATTTGGTGATATTAGAGAGGAGATAAAACAATTAAAAGCTAATCTTACGGACGTATTTGAGGTGATGTCTAAAATGTCAGTACCTACACCCTTAATATATAACAGTCATAGTTAGTCATGGAGAGAAGAACAATTGTAAACGAGATTCATTCTCCTGCACGAAAGCACTTTCCTCGTAGGAGAGTAATCATGAAGGGTATTGATGATTTATGGCAAGCGGATTTGGTCGAAATGGGGAATTATTCAACAATAAATAAAGGATACAGATATTTGCTAACCGTTATTGACACTTTTTCAAAATATGCCTGGGCAGAAGCAACAAAAACTAAAAACGCCTCTGATGTTTCCAAAGCTATTCAAAAAGTAATGAGCCAGGGTAGAATACCAAAAAATTTGCAAACTGACGATGGAAAAGAGTTTTTTAACAAAGAATTTAAGGGGTTAATGGAAAAATATTCTATTAATCACTATTCTACATACAGTGTGATGAAGGCTTCAATTGTTGAACGTTTTAATCGAACATTAAAATCATTAATGTTTCGAGAATTTTCATTCAATGGGTCTTATCATTGGCTCGATATTTATAAGCAATTGATTGATGTTTATAATAGCAAAATTCATCGTACCATAAAGATGGCACCCAAAGATGTAAATCGACAAAATGAGAAAATTTTGTTGGATACAGTATACAGCCACCTAAAAATTTTTCCAAAATCTAAATTGCGTGTGGGAGACTACGTTCGTATAAGTAAATACAAAAATATATTTGAGAAAGGATACACCCCAAATTATAGTACAGAGATATTTCGAATCAAGTCTATCCAGATAACGAATCCTGTGACATACATCTTGGAAGACTATGAAGGAAATCCAATCAAAGGGGGGTTCTATGTGGAAGAAATTCGACGCACTCGTTTCCCTAATACATATCTTGTAGAAAAGGTCTTAAAAACTAGAGGTGACCAAGTATATGTTAAATGGTTGGGTTTCTCCAGCCAACACAATTCATGGATAAATAAAAATGAAATTTTGTAAATAAAATATTTTACACAAAATAAATTAAAAAATTATCAAAACGTTTTTCATTCAACAACTAGCGTTCACAATGTCAATAACACTAGCCTTAACTGGAAGGTCATCTGTTTTAACAGCTAATTACTTTCCGCCAATTCAATTAACTGAAGACTACGAGTGTGCACTTATAGACTTTCACTCATATAATTCTATACCAAATGTGGACTATGACAATAATTTGTTTCATATCGGGGATCAGATAATAGAAATTCCTGTCGGATCTTACGAGCTGGAGGATATTGTAGATTACCTGAAAGGGGTATATGGAAAATATGATGGCCACAAAGCTATAGAGATTGCTCCAAATAATAATACTCTACAAATTGAAATATTTTCCTCTCATGACGTCATAGATTTTAATCAAGATCGGTCAATAGGAACATTGTTGGGATTCGGTGGGAGAATTTTGGCTGCGAATATGAGACATAGCTCTCAGTTACCTGTAAATATTTTGAAAGTAAACGCTATTCAGATTCAATGTAATATTACATCTGGATCCTTTATGAATAATTTACCAGTGCACACTATACATGAGTTTGCCATAAATGTCTCACCAGGATATAAAATGGATGAAATTCCCAGAAATTTAATTTATTTACCTGTGAACGTCAAAGAAATAAGTTCTCTCAAAGTTTTGATTGTTGATCAAGACGAGCGCTTGATAAATTTTCGAGGTGAGGAAATTACACTTCGTCTACATCTTAGATTAACATCAAAATGATAATTTATAATAATAAATATAATCCTGGAAAGCGAACTTCAAACATTCCAATTCAAACAGCCAAACCTAAAAGACTACCCTTGACCAAGGAAAATAAACTTTTTTTAAAATCTTTAAAATTTCGTTTGAAAAATAATTATGGAAATACTTAATGTATCTGAAAAACCTTTCTCTGATGAGAGTATAATTAAAAAGGATTATCATAGCTATGTACCATACATAAATTCCTTTAAAAATAATGATGAAATTAGAATAACAATTCAAAACCAAGACTTATATGTTTTACCAAGCGAAAGCTATATTTATATAGAAGGGGTCGTAGCCAAAACAGGAGGGGAGAAAACAACAAAGGCTCGATTGCACAATAATTGTGTGGCACACATGTTCGATGAAATTCGTTATGAAATTAATGGCGTCGAAATTGATCGCACACGATATTTAGGAATAACCACTAGCATCAAAAATTTTGTCTCATTAACCGATTTTGAGAGTAAAATGATGCGAAATGCTGGTTGGAATAATGGAAATGATTTAGAGATGGATGTGTTTAACTTTTATGTGCCACTGAAGATGTTACTGGGGTTTGCAGAAGATTTTAACAAAGTTATATTGAACTGTAAGCATGATCTAATACTTTTACGGACTTCCAATGATATCAACGTCTGCCACTCATCTGATACAACGGAAACTTTAAACTTGACAATAAAAAACATTACTTGGAGAATTCCGCATGTAAACCTGTCTGACATATCGAAAATACGAATAATGAAAACAATAAAGGATGGATCTTCGTTACCAATCACTTTTCGTAGTTGGGATTGTCACTTCAATCCGACATTTCATGGTTCAACAAAATGTAATTGGAATGTAAAGCTATCTGTGAATAGAGAAAAACCTCGATTCATTTTATTTGCATTTGAAAAAGATGGGGAGTTTATCCACGCAAATTTAACAAACATTAAAGTACACTTAAATTCTGATACTTACCCATATGATGACTTAAATTTGAAAATTGACGAAAATCGTTATGCTATTCTATATGATATGTACGCAAAATTTCAAAAAAATTATTATTTTCGAGAGCCAAAACCAATCATATCATGTGAAAAATTCAAAGACAAACCAATTGTTGTAATTGACGTCAGTCATCAGAATGAAATTATTAAAAGTGGTCCTATTGATGTCAAATTAGAATTCGAAACCAGTAAATCAATTCCTGAGAACACTTCCGCATACTGCATAATACTTCACGAACGACTTCTAGAATACACACCTCTAACTGGCATTATTCGAAAGATTATTTAAGTTTAATAATACTTTTATATTATGCTTCTCACCAAAAATAAATAAATAATAAAATGTATACCTATATTATTTTACGAAATTTATTACACGAAATAAAAGGCATTATTTTACTTTTTAATATAAAAGAATTGTTGTTTTATTTACATAAATTAAAAAAGATGTATATATATTTATACATATTACATATTATGTTTACAATTCAATGTTGTGAAATTTAATATGTTTATTTCATTACAATTTCGATCAAATTCATAGAATTTATTACATATATTCAAAATGTTTTCTTAGTCTAAACTATTTTCTAATTCATTAATTTTATAATGACCCCAAGCATACGTGTTTATACCATCCGGTCTAATTTTGCGTTTATCATCATCGCAACTAAGGGTAATTTTATTTATTCGATTAGTATACACTACATGTTTCTTTGAAACAAACGTTAACATTTCATCACAATATTTTTTTCTATTAAATAAACAGTCTCTATAATTATCTATACAATATTTTTTTAAAACGGATTTTTTTACACCCTTAGATTTTTTTATTTCCCTACTACCCTCAACTTGTATCGCATACATTTTCGGTCTAAGGCCAACAAATTCCGTCATTAGTTTACCACAGTTTTCATCCTTCATCATACCCAATTTTTGTTTATTTATAATAGGTACATTATATATGTTATTGGGGGGCATATTAGACGTATCATACCTCATTTCTAAGTCCTCGGATGTGATGTTAAAAAAGATGTGACCCCCATGACATGCTATTATAAATGAATCAGTATCAATGTATGCTAATGAAATTTTTAACGCATGGTTTGATAATAGGTAATCATAATAATAATTATACATCTCCCATTTTGATAACTCTAAGATGGAAAATCCTAAATATATTGGCTTATTGTACAAAACTTGCACACGGTCCAATTGAATTGCAACCATGTTATCAGAAAACTGTGACAAACTGTTAAAATTTGGTTTGGAAATTAAGGCATTTGCCCCCAACCTGTTTCGATTTGTTTTCTCCCAAGTTTTAACAATTTTCACGTCTTTCCTCTTGTCGACGTTTTCCATAGTCTTCCCATAAACGGAATTGTTAAGGAGCTTGAAAAAATTCTTGTCAAAATCATTTTGCGCCTTAGCTCTTTCCTGATTATTTTTCTCGATATATTGAGATAACCACCTGGATTGTGTAAAAGATATAATGCGATGAACCTTTTTTAATACCAAACCATGTTTTAAACATTGCTGAAGAGTTCTATAGTGCATTCTATATTCCTTTTTTTCGGAAAAATCTAAAATTAATTTGGGAATTTTTGAATCTCCTACAATTTTATTTTCAGGGCAGAATGGCAAATCATTATGTGCGTCATGCAAATGTTTTGGGTATTCGACAGTTACCTCATACATGAAACCTGTCTCCGCATCGTGTGGTATACTCTCAATAAATTCTTTCTGAGAATATCTTTGGAAATCTACTACATCTAAAACCCATTGAAAATCTTTTTGTGGAAGAAATTCTGACATAGCTTTTCCATATAAGTTATTCATATCGAAGTAGAATAGAAAAATTTCTTCTAGAATCGGATTGTAGTTAGCCATGAATTTATTATTTGCTACAAGATGTCTTTTTGAACATTGTACAATCCCCCCTCTAATAGCAGTTCTAAAAAAATTGTACATGTTAATATCAGTAAGCAACTCTAATAAGATTTTTGTGCATAAAAGCATAGCATCCCATGATAGTGACGGAGATGTATAATACTGACATGGATCTAAGCGATGTATACTTTGACATACATTTCTGAAATTTTCAAAAACGTCAGTCAATAGTAAAACGTCTACTATTAAGTATAATTCCATATAGTCAGCTATGGTTTCACACTTGAAATGATTCCAAACATCTTGCGCATGTTTGTAGTCTTCTACAGAACACTCACTATCTGTAAGACTATTATAGAACTCACTTCTCGGCGGAAGTTGCTTTTCAGCTAATTTAGGCATCGATGAAACATACTCATATGGAAAGACACCTTTTCTTCGCATAAGATTAAAATCTGCATCGTTGGGGTATTTGCTTCGAACTGCATTGAGAGCATGTTGAGGTAAATTTTTAGAAATATCATCTAAACTGCTTGGCATAAACCTGAAGCTATCTAAGAATCTGAGTTCTAACCTGTCTTTATCATTCATTGGAATGAAGTGTGACATGGATATGTACACTTCTTTATTTAATGGTATTACTTTTGTTTCACCTTCGTAATCTACCAAATCTTTAATAAAGAGATGAGAGTCGTATGATGAGAAGTTATGAAAAAATATTGGTATGAATTTAGCGACTCTATATTGAAGGTTGCACTCATTGTGAGCTGCTCCTCGAAATTTACCAGTCAAATGACAATGGTCTCGAACTCTATCCTCTTCTAATTTTTCCTCACAAATGTGGCAATCTACCGCCTCTAAAAAGTTTACCTCTTCTGCAGGAGTTAATCTATCCATAGGTTTTTTAATCATTAGGTGATTATTATATATCCGTTTAGAGACTTTAACTAAGCGTTCTAAAAATACTTTAGGTGCGTTCTCACCAACATAACTTTCAAATTCATTTAAGCTACTATCATAGCTACAAACTACTTTAAAACTGAACGCACAAGGAACGTGCTTCCTAATTTTTTGGGTCTTTCCACTAACCGAAGTAGGACTATCTATATACTGCAACAGCGATTCGAAGTCTGCGTATATTACAAAGGGAACTCGCAGCTTTCTTTCATGATGTTCAAACTTTAGTATAGCATCTTTCTTATCGGGCAGATGTACCACGACCCCACTGCAGTCCTTCTTGTGTGTCATGTACACACTTTCAGACGTAAAATGTTGTATGCATCCATTGCAAATGTAGATTGTCCGTGTGTTTCTTGTAAATTGACTTCTCAGCAATCTGTAAGAAAAATAAAATAAAAATCAAATAAAAATCAAATAAAAATTATATATTTAATATTAAGTAAAAGTACTCACCTTGACATATTTTTTATGTAGATGAAGTGGAAATTGTATTCATTATAGAGGAGTATGAGATTTACATGATTTGTCTGCTCCTTCTTCGTCAAATAGTAGGGACCCACCACTTCACGACCCTCGAAACCAAAAACGTTTACACTAACGTCAGCATTGTTTTCTTCAAACTTTTTGAGGTCGTTTATTGCTAATGGGAACTTTAACCCCTTGAAGTTTAGCTGAACACCATTTTCAAGTGTTATTTCATCTGCGGAGATATCAACATTATATGAGGATGTTAAACATTGATTTATTGATCTCTCAACTCCTAATGCTGATATTAAACTCCATTTAAAACAATAATTATCATTGTTTTGGATGTTTACACACGCTTTTTTTAACGCTAATGCCCTGGGCGTTTTTATATAGTTTCCGACCTTTGTTAAAGCAACTTTATTGATGCTGATTTGTAGTCTTAAAATTTTGTGTAAAGCCCAGCCAGAATCCTTCTCCTGAAATTCTGACATTTTATTTTTAATGATGTCTGAATGAATGTCGAATTCGCATCCCAAGTCACTAGCTAGCGTTAATAAAGTCATTTTTGACATGTGCGTGAAAACGGTGGCTTCATTTTTATCTTCAATATTGCTTTTCCCAGCAGATGTTGATGGACCAGCACTTATTCTGGTGGCTTCCTCAAGTGAAGGTTTGACATATTCTGCAATAAGTTCTATGTTAAACTTTATTGTTGTATGCTCTTCTAATTTTATTTGCAAAAGTTTTAATAATGATTGTTTTGCCTCAGCTAAAAACTCTTCAGGAAATAAAAATTTGTTTACATTTAAATATTCGTATGTAGCAATACGATTGTTAAATGAAGTTTTTAACACACTTATACCATCGCTAAGTTTTTTAATTGCATTAGCTCGGTGTTCATTTGTGCGATCATGTGCATATTTTAATGATACCGCCATATCGCAATCTTCACAAAAGTATGTTTTGGTGACTTTATCTTCTCCATTTTCACATTCCGTAGTATTACATGTTAGTGAGGGGGTTTCGATATTTGTTATTTGACCCGTTTGCTGTTGTTGGTTCTGATATTGATGGTGGAGGTGTTGTTGGTGTTGGTCTTGCTGATATTGTTGGTGGAGGTGTTGTTGGTGTTGGTTTTGCTGATATTGATCGAGGAAATGGTGTTGTTGTTGGTGGAGGTATTGCTGAAACTGTTGGTGGGGGTGTTGTTGTTGGTGGTGGAGTTGCTGATATTGAGGGTGGGGGTGTTGTTGATGGTGGTGGTAATGTTGTTGTTCTAAATTGTATTGCTGCTGACGATGGTTCATTTCACGATTTAAATGTAAATTATATTGATGTACTTGTTGTTGTAGTTGTTGTAGTTGGTGTGGCTCGAGTATCTGTTGTTGTTGTGGGTGGCTATTTGTTGGTAACGAATTTTGTTGAGTTGGTTCTTCTATTTCTGAAGAAGGGCGTTGATTAATAGATTGCTGTTGAATGCAATTATTTGTATTAGTGGAACTCTGGATGCTTGTTGAACTATGCACCATTTTGGTGTGATGGCTCATCGCGTAGACATTGTCAAAGAATTTTCCGCACTCAGGACAATGCTTCTTAACATGTCTATCATGACATCTTTTCTGGGCGAAAAATGTATTACACAAATTACATGTATAGCGAGCCATTATATATATTTTATTTTTTAATAAAATTTATCTTTATTAATTATCAAAAAATGTTCAATCTAAACTGTAATAACTCGTATTATAGCTTTAAGACAATTAGAATTTTGTCTCCGTAGTAATCAACACACAAATAAGATATTTCACTTGAAACGAAATAATTTGACTGAAAAGCGATGTTTAAGGTTTCGATGGTTACCACAAACTAAAATTTATAAAATTAATACTTTTTCTGTTTTCAAAAATATATATGTGTATATCTTGCATTAAATTTGTTGGAAAATGGTTTCTTGTATATGAGTGAAAAGGTCAACTCTTTAACACTCACAATGTCTTGAGCAATTTCTCAAACCACACAATCAGAGTATCACTTTATAGACATTTTATACAAATCTGCTGGTATTCGTTTTAAGTTTTTCCCACACTTCTAGGTTGATTTCTCTGCAAACCGTTTTAAACCTTAACTATTATTAATTCTATACAATACTTCTTCTAACGAAATTAATGCACCCTTTTCGATTCTAATGAATTCTATGTGCACATTTGATTCTCAAAAACGAAAATAATAAAAACCTTTACACCTCCTAAATATTTAATTGACCTGCTTTACCACAAGTAGAGATTTTCTTCAATCACAACTCAAATGTATATTACCACAAATTTAGACAAGAATTCCACAGGTGGGACACCGTTAGATTTTCAAATGATAAAACTCACAAATATACCCCCCTCGGATTGCTTTTTTAATCTTCAAATACAAACCTTTTTGAAACATTATCAGCGATATCTAACCACATCTCACCCCTCCAGCTGAGTCGCCCTCGGGAACTACCCAGTGATGACGCATAACGCTGTCGCATACGCATTTCTAAGTCTGTCCCCGGATTGTATTCAATTAACACGATGTCGCACACGTACATATTCCTAAGTCCGTCCTCGGATTGCACTTCAATCCTCAATCCAGGTAAACAATTTTTGGTTGCCGAATTCTTTATATTTCAACGATGCATCGAATTCTAGTAGCCACGTTTAAATTTTACCAGCGATGGTACATTACACTGAAAAATACATGCTCCGAATTCTAGTAGCCACACAAATATTACCAACAATGACGCATTACACGGTAAAATACATGAATTTTTAAAATATTACCAACAATGGTGCATTACACGGCAAAATACATGAAGTTTTCAAAACATTACCAACGATGGCGCATAGCGTTGTTACAAACACTACCAACGTGGTGCATACATGAAGCGTTGTTACGTGCGTAATTCTTAACGACCTTTGGCGGCATAACTATAGAAATATTATCAACGTAGTGCATTACACGGCCAAATACCACCAAAGTGGTGCATACATTCACTTTTCAGAACATTACCAACGAATGCATGAACCTTTCAAAACACTACCAACGTACCACCAAAGTGGTGCATACATTCACTTTTCAGAACATTACCAACGAATACATGAACCTTTCAAAACACTACCAACGTACCACCAAAGTGGTGCATACATTCACTTTTCAGAACATTACCAACGAATACATGAACCTTTCAAAACATTACCAACGTGGTGCATACATGAACTTCTCATAGCGTTGTCACGTGCGTAATTCTTTACGACCTTTCGGCGGCATGCCTATACACATACATGAACTGTTCAAAACACCACCAACGGGGTGCATACATTCACTTTTCAGAACATTGCCAACAATGGTACACAGCGTTGTCACGTGCGTAATTTTTAACGACCTTTCGGCGTAATTTTTAACGACCTTTCGGCGGATTAACGACCTTTTGGCGGCATAACGACATTTTGCGGCCCAACTATCTACAGTAGACATTTCCCCCCTACTCAAGAAAACCTCACAATTTCGAATATTTGCAATATATTTTGTAAATATTTATATGCCGGATTGCCAATAAACATATTTTATAGGCAGTGTTGCCAATAAAAAGTTTCATGCATAAACATCCCACATCTATGAATCTGCAAATTATCTCACAATGATATTTCTGCCATCGTTGCAAGACAAACATTTTATGTTCAAACGGTTGTACGTGCACTGGGTTACATTTTTCCGCCATTTTTCGGACAATATTGTCCGATCTGGCAATGGTGTGTACTTAGATTTACCAGTGTAAATTATTATTAATTACTTGGCGCCGGTTAGTGGCGCATAGTGTCGTACAAAATTTCTTAAATTTACTTCGATCTTTAGCCATTGCCTTGATCTGAGTCCAACTGAGATTTTCGTCAACAGACTTCATTTCATTTTCCAGGCTTCTTCGCAAGTTCCGTCTTGGCCGTCCTCGACTACGTACACCCTGCACGCTGTGGATTCCGAATAAATATGGTAAAATATGGTTTTCTCAAAGTGTGTCCGATCCACCTCCATTTCCTGTCCCGTATTTCCAGTTTAATGGGTATTTGTCCACATCGTCGGTAATGCTCAGCATTTGATATTGCCACCATATACACAATATACGAATATGTCTTTAGCAGCGATTGATAAATGCTTGCATCTTCGTTGTCCATTCTACAGATACAGCCAAGTTTCGCACCCGTACATCAGCACAGATTTCACATTGGCGTTAAAAATACGAATTTTCGTACCATTTGAGATTGACTTGCAATGCCATATTTTCCGCATGCTAGCGAACATTATTTCGTTTAGCCTCTATGTCACATTTGGTCCCACCATCATATGTGATCTGGCTGCCTAGATATGGGAATCTCTGTACCTCGTCGATTTCCACACAGCCGATTTGTAAATTTTTAGGATTTGTAATATTGACCCCAATAATTTTGTCTTCTGGACTTTGAAAAGCTGATGATACTGTTTCACACAGTTCGGCAAGTCGTTTAATTTAGACTACTGTGTCTTCCGTTCATTGAAATAAGATAGATATCATCCGCATATGCCAAATCGCTGAGGTGCTTCATGTTTATCGGATGCCCATATTTGGGATGAATATTCCATATTTGGAAAATTAACGTGGAGGGAATACATCGTGAACTCCCGCAATTATGTCTATTGGGTTAGATAGCAGGCCGTCCTGGAAAAATTGCTATAAATAATTCTCACAAACATCTCTGGTCAGAACTGTCCTAACCTATTTTTCTCTCTAGTGCGAGGAGATATTTTGAACTCCTTATAAATTGGCCAAATTTGTCTAGCTAACCTAGGTTAGGTTGAAGAGTGGAGACTTTAAGCCAGTGGTTCGGCCTGTTGTGCGCTCCTTATTTATAACCTTTTTTAACACCTCATGGGTTACAGAAAATCGGTATTAGAAACGAATTTTCAAAGTATCTTCCAGTCATATGCTCTGAGATGAGTCAAGTCTTGTAGAGTGTCGGATCCGAGGCTAAGCTTTTTTCCCGTTCATTTCCAATCACTCCGCTGTGTCCTGGTAACTAGAAGATACGCAATTGGCCAGGGGATGAGTAATCATTTACACTCAAACACTATTTTTTTTTGATTTGACCCTTTCCGACGTTATTGCTTTGATCGCCATTTGTGGTATTACTGAGCCAGTTCACACACTCCGTGATTGCTCGAACTTCCACTTGAAATACCGTGATATGGTATGGGATGCGGAATCAAAGTTCGACTTCTGGTTTCTCAATAAAAAGTCCAATTCCACCTTCCTAACTAGGATCTGTCTGGCACAAACGAATCACAGGTAGCTGCAAACCGGTCGGAGCTTTTCGTTGTTTGAATATGTCCCATCAGTAGAGCCCGACCGAAGTCGGATTTTAAGGCCGAAGCCGAACTTCGGCTAAATTTACAACCTTCGGCCGAAGCCGTAGCCGAAGCCGAATGTTTTATATTTGTTAAAGAATTGTTTACTTTGCACCAAAAAATTGTGTCTTTAATCAGTTTATGTCGACTGCTTACGTATTTATTTACTTTGCACATAAAATTAAAAACCTTAATGTTATAATGACAAAGAAAGTATTTTTTCTGCATTAAGACCTTGTATACTAGGCATGTTTTCGTTACAAGCTAGCAATTTTAGTTTAGCACTTTGCAACGAAAACAACCGATTTCCACTAACTGGCGCATAAGCGGTAGGTGACGGATTTCCACTATCTGGTAACAATGATGTCACGAGTTGCGAAGAAAGAACAGTGCGAAACAGACAAAAAATTCGTGAAATTGTATTTATAAAACATATATTTACTATTCTATGTTCCAATATTTGCAAAAAGAGTGTAAACAATTGAACATAGAATAGTAAATATATGTTTTATAAATACAATTTCACGAATTTTTTGTCTGTTTCGCACTGTTCTTTCTTCGCAACTCGTGATATCATTGTTACCAGATAGTGGAAATCCGTCACCTACCGCTTATGCGCCAGTTAGTGGAAATCGGTTGTTTTCGTTGCAAAGTGCTAAACTAAAATTGCTAGCTTGTAACGAAAACATGCCTAGTATACAAGGTCTTAATGCAGAAAAAATACTTTCTTTGTCATTATAACATTAAGGTTTTTAATTTTATGTGCAAAGTAAATAAATACGTAAGCAGTCGACATAAACTGATTAAAAACACAATTTTTTGGTGCAAAGTAAACAATTCTTTAACAAATATAAAACATTCGGCTTCGGCTACGGCTTCGGCTACGGCTTCGGCCGAAGGTTGTAAATTTAGCCGAAGTTCGGCTTCGGCCTTAAAATCCGACTTCGGTCGGGCTCTACTGATGGGACATATTCAAACAACGAAAAGCTCCGACCGGTTTGCAGCTACCTGTGATTCGTTTGTGCCAAACAGATCCTAGTTAGGAAGGTGGTATTGGACTTTTTATTGAGAAACCAGAAGTCGAACTTTGATTCCGCTGATTTTGTGGCCGAATGCCGAATATTGGCCGAATGTCGAATATTGGCCGAATGTCGAGTTTTGGCCGTAGCCGTAGCCAAAGCCGAACATTCGGTCGGGCTCTGAACATCAGTGATTGTAATATCTTCTGATGGTACGATTTGTGGTAAAGATTTGTGGCCTAGATTTACAAATCGAACCTACCCTACAGGTGTCGATTTAGGTGCATCTCTCATTGGACTGTCTCTTGCCTAAGCCAAAGCTTGCATGTGGATAGTGGCGCACCAAATTTCCAAATTCTTCGAGAATTTTTAATGTCGTTCCATTCCCAGCAAGTTCATCGGCTTTGCAGTTACACGGGAAATCCCTATGCCCATGTTCCCACATTACTACCATTTTAAACTGCTCAGCCATCTCGTTGGGAGATCTGAAGCAGGCGAGAATTGTTTGTGAATTTATAAATGTAGCCTTCAGAAATGTAATAGCTGCAGTGTTAGTCACTGTATTGCAACCACTTGGTGACTTCCCTTATTGCCATTATTTCGACTAGACAGACACTGTAAGTGTCTGGTAGTCTGTGAGCTATATCAAGAATAAGTTATTTACAGTGTCATTCGAAGCTAACCTTCTCTTCTGTCTTCGAACCATCTGTATAAAAGTGGACCTAGTTAATATTTCCTGGTACCCTACACAGTACAGCATTTTTAGCTCATTGTTTTGGGACTCAGTTCTGAGAACTGGACGTGAAAGTAGATCCAAAAATAAGAACTTCTGTATCATTCGTTTAGTCAAGTTGGCTCAATTAGTAATTTAATGGCCATAATACGAATTTTTTGCTCAAGGTGGATTTTTTGCACATTTTCTATATTTTTCTCGGTATACCGTACGGAATATCTCTTTGGTGTCTGAAGCAAAGTTGTAGATATTGAAAAGGAGAAAACAAATCAGAACATACCTACCCAAAAAAATTGCATCCAGTGCCTTAAAAATCGCAAAAATATTCTATTCCAACTTGACTAAACGAATGATGGAGAAGTTCTTATTTTTGGGGCTACTTTCGCGTTCAATTCTCAGAGTTGAGTCCCAAAATCATGTGTTGTACTCTGCTATTAGCAAAGTTCCTCTCGAAGGTGTATACCATTTGTCAGTTACCATTGGGCTACAGTGTGATATCCTCCTGTGACCGTAGTTATTGTACCTCCACATTGATATACAGCTTATTCTTAACGCCGTTCAGGTTCCAACTTCTGTACGGCAGTACTCTGAACCTTTATTAATTGGCTGGTGATGGATCTCTTATCAGTTGCTGCCAACTAATGGACGATTTTAAGAAAGGTGCCCCTACAGCTTCCGAACAACAATATAAGGCGAATTTGGCCTTTCTTACCCGTTCCAATACATTAAGTCTGAAGGACAAAGTCCTGTCTAAGATTGAACCTAGAAAATTTTCACTTTCAGAAAAGACTAGCTCGTTCCCTTTACCCAATGAGGATACCCATGTGAAACCTTATACATCTTAGTAAAGAGAACCAATTCTGCCTTGTTTGAGTTAACGCTCAAACAACTGCATCTGACCAATGTGTTCAGAGCCACCTGTATGTATAATATCTCTGATGGCTTTGGGAAATTTGTCAGTTACCGCTATTGCAACCTCGTCCGCATACGCCACGACTTTGTAGTCAAAACATTATAGAACTAACAGGTTTCCATTCACCGCTTGATTCCAATTTAGTGGAGGCAGTACTACTCCCTGTGGAGTCCCTCTGTTTACAAATCTCGTTAGAGTTGTGGCCCCGACACTTGCTGTTCTGCGCGTTCTGGTAGGCAAACGCTGAATTAGTCTAATCTTAAGTTAAACCTTAGATGCGACAGCGACGCAATTAACTCATCTGAGTGAATGTTGTTAAAAGCCCTTTCAATATCAATAAAGACCACCGTAGTGAATCTCTATAAAGACGATTGATTAATGTCCACCAGTTCATGCAGGACCGATTCTGTAGACTTGCCCTTTTTGTAAACATATTGTTTTCCAGACAAGAGTTTTGTATTAGGTTTTTTCTAATGAAAGAATCTATGAGTCTTGCTAGACTTTTTGATAGGACCGAGGAAATACTATTTAGCCTGAAGTCATTCGGCTTTCCCTCTTTGGGTATGAATACCACTTTTGTGTCCCTCCATCGATTGGGTGTATACGAAAGCTTAATGCAGCCCTCATATGTTTATCTTTCCAATCGTGACATGCCAACCAACATGAAAGCAAAAAAATTGTGAAGTACAATTTTTTTGCTTTCATGTTGGTTCTGCAGTTCCAGGGAAATATGTGTCGCGAGTACCTTCCAACATATTTCTTTGAGTGTTGCTAAACCGACTCAGAAAACAATTTGATGTCTATCGTTATAATAAACGATGGGTTTATCTCTTCTTCTTTAATATATTACAAATAAATGCACAAAGTCATGATATTCCGTATTACATTGTGTTGTGGAGTATAAAAGGCAATAAACCCGTTTATCGGGAATTTCGGTTTTTTTGGAGACACAATAAAGGGGTATTTGCGAGAGGAATTACGTGCGTGCGACGAACTCTTGACCAGTGACTGACCGCCACAAAAACCAAACCACAACTGTCAACGAACAAAAACAATAGGAGCTGCAGCGACATAACAAAAACACACCGTAACTCGTGCCCTATTAGAGTCACATGCCAGAATGCTGTATTCCACAGTGCCCAGTGTCCGTCCGACAGTTCATCTGTATGTCCATCTGTCCTCTGAACCGTGGGATAGATGAATGGATGGATGGATGATCTGGGCACAATCTGAGTTTTCCTGATGTTGTTGATTTTGCTGTTTTGTTGATGTTATTGCTTCATTCCTCAGATTACTTTGGGGCATCAGATGTTAATAATTGTGGATGCATGTACTTAATGAGCCCTTTGTTGCGACAATTAATTCCGGTTAATTGATATTGAGGTGTTTTATGCACATTTATGCTCTTGCAATAAATTCCAGGTGCAGTATTTGCAGGCTTTTGTTTTTTCATGGATATTTTGATGTAAATACATATGTAGTGTATAGGTATGTGTGACATTTCCCGCTGTCCTACAACCTGTTAAGCACTTGTCCAACATCTGATATTAAATTGGTTTTGATATAAATCATTTAATTAATTAATATACATAAACACACAGACAAAGATATGCATCGCATGCAATTCATCTCGGATTATTTGATAAATGGACTAAGTTCATTTCGAATTGAAAAAAAATTAAAACTAAAAATAAATAATAAAATTTAAATCTTCTATTTTCCAAATCTTATAGAAATTTCCACAAAAATCTTTAATTGTTGAATTAGACCTGTTGAGTTTATCCTCCATACACTAGATATCCTCTACACCCTAGATGAATATATTTTTTAATGGACTTGGCCTTTTTTCACACAATTTCATCGACATATTATCTTTATATCCTTGTTGATTTATACATGTATATCTGTATGTACGAGTTTGAACATGCGTGTGAACCTGTGAAAATTATTTAACGAAGGGGTAAACCACTTCGTCCATATATCTACACCATCCGTGATTTAAACCACCAATACGGCCATATGAATCCATATATCAGACGCATTTCATGTCAGTAGTAAATAATGAATTTTAAATCGACAGAACCGCTTTGCAATGAGCGTTTACGATATGTCACATGTAAAATTAATAATCGCAATTTAGTGGATTATCCCGATTTGTAGAACAGATTCGTGAGTGGTTTCCATGCACCGACACTTCTTAAAAAACTCATTTCCAAATTGACGTAAGAGAATTGTGTGAGAGATTGGGTGGTCTATCCGTTCTTTAAGTAAATCTTTGCCCCCCTATGCACTAACGACATTTATTGGATATAGTTTGAAAATTAATAGGGAGTAATATTTAACTAAAATTAAGCGTAAAAATGTTATACACTTACGTTAATTGTAGCATCAGTTTCAACCAGTTTTTGCTATAAAACTGGCGATCGAGTAGTTGATTGCAAGTTCCTTGCAATCGTAAAAATTTCACAAATTGCAATTATGTCTATTTTGATTATTAAAAATCGCAGAGATGTTACTAATGTTTCTGAGCATTAAAAAAAGTAAGCAAAGTTTAAAGTTGCGTGGGCTGGGCCGACTATATGATACCCTACATAACTACTGTCATGCCTATTTTTCCTGCGAATAATACATACTTATAAACTACACAATTTTCAAATGTAATTCTGAAGATGTCATTTAAAATTCAGAAATTTCATTTGTAATCCAGAACTCGTCCCTGGAATTTCAGATTTTCCATTTAATTTTCAGAATCAGAATTTTCATTTCAAACTAAGAAACCGTCAATTGAAATTCAAATTTTCCAATTAAAATTTAGAACTTGTCAATTGAAATTCAGATTTTCCATTTGAAATTCTGAACTAGTCCCTGAAATTTCCGATTTTCCATTTAATTTTTAGAATTCCTCAATTGAAAATCAGAATTTTCATTTCAAACTAAGAACCCGTCAATTGAAATTCAGATTTTCCAATTAAAATTTAGAACATGTCAATTGAAATTCAGATTTTCCATTTGAAATTCAGACAATTGTCAGCATTTGGGACAGTCATTTACAATGACTCATATGATAGCGGAGTGAATGAGCTCATTCTCGAGTCAGATTCAATTCAGATTCAAAAATGATGTTCACTTCAGTAAAATCCATTTTAAATACATTTAACTAAATAATGTGAAATTAATATTTTCTGGTTTTCGAATAAAAATTCTGAACTTCAGTTGATAGGTTCTGAATTTCAAATTAAAAATCTGAATTTTAATGGACGACTTCTAAATTTCAATTGGAAATTCTGATTATACCCTACACTACACAGGGTATTGTACGTTTTTTCCATGTCAGATATTTATAGCACCTTGAAATACTACAGCTAGACCCACCTTAACCACCCGTCAAACACATATTCTAAAACCTATACGTTTTCATGCATTTGTATGGCAAAAAGGGTATTTTGTTTGGTATTTAGACTAAATGTAAAAAAAAATATGTTTTCTTCATATTGTGGAATGCATGAAAAACAAGTATAATCAACTTTAGAATGTTGTTGGCACACAGGATTAGTGCATTTGGTGCAGTAAAAACGGGTCTTCCTACGTCTTGCGTGAAACAAATTCTGCAATCATTTCTGGAACTCAGTGTACTAGGGCCGCTTTGTTGGCAAGGCAGCATGTTGCTGGGAATATTCAACGGCCCTCCAAAGAGATTCAATGGCCAAACGGGTTGAATGTTGTCCCAAAATATGGCTGTTGTTCATGCGATTTTCAGTATTAGCAAGCACCAATTGTTTACTCAGCGTGTTCAAGAACAATCGTCGCTTCTCTTTTCTGGATCCTTCTATATTTTCATTGCATATGCGGCTAATCCCATGACGTCTATCATGTTGCAAAAAAAATGCTAATGGCCAACGTCTGGTTGACCGTTTTGTGGAGTAATGCGTTACCATTTGGTCCATTGTATCAACGCCGGCCTTTGTTGAAATGTAAAATAATATAGCTTCCGGTTTTTTTTTTGCTGCGCCTTCAACTTTCTTGGTGTAGGGCACAGTTGATAGTAGATTTACTGCATTGTTCTTCTTTGGAACGTAGCTGCACAGTGATATAAGGTTATCATAGAAATCGAACACAGATGAAAGCACTGGCCGTTTGCTGTCTTTTTTCACTTCTTTGGGATGACACCTTTTTGTTGGATCTAAATCGAATACAGCGCATCAAAGTAACAAATCGTCTATATGACATGGCTGCATGGAATATTGGAAGTGCATCAGTTTGCCACATCAATCTTGAGAGTGCATAGTATTATGACTGACACCAAAAGCCAATAGTATCCCAATAAAAGCGTCAAGCTCAACACTTGTCGTATCAACCCATACTCGTGGTGTGCAATTTGCATGTTCTGCGTTTGCGTGCAACTTTTTCTCCATATAGATTTGTTTGTGTTACGATGATGAACGTAATATTCGGTGAAAAGAAAAGCTTGAACACCTCAAGCGGAGTGGTCAGGTTTGTTTTTGGTCCACCTCCGAAACGCATGATGTTGTGCTGGTGGAATCTCACTGTAGCGGGTTCAGCTGTACTCCACTTGGTACCATCTTTTCCAAGCAAAAAACCGTCTGCAGCTTGTGTTGGTGCACTCTCACTTTCTTCTTGGGATTCTTCATCGCTGTCGATTATTTCATTTGCATATTTCATCGAGACGTCATCTTCGGGCACAAAATCTGTGTTTTCATGTCAATTGAACATGTCAATTGAAATTCAGATTTTCCATTTGAAATTCAGACAATTGTCAGCATTTGGGACAGTCATTTACAATGACTCATATGATAGCGGAGTGAATGAGCTCATTCTCGAGTCAGATTCAATTCAGATTCAAAAATGATGTTCACTTCAGTAAAATCCATTTTAAATACATTTAACTAAATAATGTGAAATTAATATTTTCTGGTTTTCGAATAAAAATTCTGAACTTCAGTTGATAGGTTCTGAATTTCAAATTAAAAATCTGAATTTTAATGGACGACTTCTAAATTTCAATTGGAAATTCTGATTATACCCTACACTACACAGGGTATTGTACGTTTTTTCCATGTCAGATATTTATAGCACCTTGAAATACTACAGCTAGACCCACCTTAACCACCCGTCAAACACATATTCTAAAACCTATACGTTTTCATGCATTTGTATGGCAAAAAGGGTATTTTGTTTGGTATTTAGACTAAATGTAAAAAAAAATATGTTTTCTTCATATTGTGGAATGCATGAAAAACAAGTATAATCAACTTTAGAATGTTGTTGGCACACAGGATTAGTGCATTTGGTGCAGTAAAAACGGGTCTTCCTACGTCTTGCGTGAAACAAATTCTGCAATCATTTCTGGAACTCAGTGTACTAGGGCCGCTTTGTTGGCAAGGCAGCATGTTGCTGGGAATATTCAACGGCCCTCCAAAGAGATTCAATGGCCAAACGGGTTGAATGTTGTCCCAAAATATGGTTGTTGTTCATGCGATTTTCAGTATTAGCAAGCACCAATTGTTTACTCAGCGTGTTCAAGAACAATCGTCGCTTCTCTTTTCTGGATCCTTCTATATTTTCATTGCATATGATGTAAGCGGCTAATCCCATGACGTCTATCATGTTGCAAAAAAAA
Organism: Eudasyphora cyanicolor; assembly: GCA_963930755.1. Taxonomy (NCBI): domain Eukaryota; kingdom Metazoa; phylum Arthropoda; class Insecta; order Diptera; family Muscidae; genus Eudasyphora; species Eudasyphora cyanicolor. Next base: position 64,955,104 of record OZ005737.1, read on the forward strand.
TGCTAATGGCCAACGTCTGGTTGACCGTTTTGTGGAGTAATGCGTTACCATTTGGTCCATTGTATCAACGCCGGCCTTTGTTGAAATGTAAAATAATATAGCTTCCGGTTTTTTTTTTGCTGCGCCTTCAACTTTCTTGGTGTAGGGCACAGTTGATAGTAGATTTACTGCATTGTTCTTCTTTGGAACGTAGCTGCACAGTGATATAAGGTTATCATAGAAACCGAACACAGATGAAAGCACTGGCCGTTTGCTGTCTTTTTTCACTTCTTTGGGATGACACCTTTTTGTTGGATCTAAATCGAATACAGCGCATCAAAGTAACAAATCGTCTATATGACATGGCTGCATGGAATATTGGAAGTGCATCAGTTTGCCACATCAATCTTGAGAGTGCATAGTATTATGACTGACACCAAAAGCCAATAGTATCCCAATAAAAGCGTCAAGCTCAACACTTGTCGTATCAACCCATACTCGTGGTGTGCAATTTGCATGTTCTGCGTTTGCGTGCAACTTTTTCTCCATATAGATTTGTTTGTGTTACGATGATGAACGTAATATTCGGTGAAAAGAAAAGCTTGAACACCTCAAGCGGAGTGGTCAGGTTTGTTTTTGGTCCACCTCCGAAACGCATGATGTTGTGCTGGTGGAATCTCACTGTAGCGGGTTCAGCTGTACTCCACTTGGTACCATCTTTTCCAAGCAAAAAACCGTCTGCAGCTTGTGTTGGTGCACTCTCACATTCTTCTTGGGATTCTTCATCGCTGTCGATTATTTCATTTGCATATTTCATCGAGACGTCATCTTCGGGCACAAAATCTGTGTTTTCACCGCTTTGGTCTTCAAATAAATCTAAAGAAAGAAATAAGAGAATAATTAACACAGAAGCTACCTGGAAGTAAACATCTGCATTGAATTCACAGAAAAACCACGCAAAATGTGTATAATAATAATTTATTTCATACAAATTTTATAGGGGTCTGGCCAGGCATATGTAATTAACGCTCAAAAATGAAATATGCCTGGCCAGAATCAAAGAATCCTATTAAATTTGAAGAAAATCGGTTCATAATTAGATATTGCTCACATATATAAGTATATGTTTCGTCTAATTTGGCCCTATATAAGCTGTATGTTGCATCCAATTATTTTGAAATTTAGCATGGTAGATTTTGTTGATCCTCAGAGGCATCCTACAGGTGGCTCTGAACAGGATGGGCAAGCAGCGGTTTTGCCTTTAACAAGAACAAGACGAAATGGTGCTCTTTACTAGGATGAATAAGGTCCCACCTGTGGACCCTCCTCCTCGGATAAATGGAACAGATCTAGTCTTTGCTGAAGGTTCAAATCTTCTAGGAATAATTCTTGATAGGAAACTATTATGCAGACTTAACGTACTGGAACGTGTAAAGAAGGCCAACGTCGAATTATATTCCTGCAGGAAGGCTGAAGGTTCTCGTTGGGGCATCTCTCCTAAAATCGTCCATTGTATATATATAGCAATACGTAGTCCAATACTGCGGATCCTTAATAACTGACTGAGTCTCTACAAGCCCTACTCCATATGCTGCCGATTAACCATCACCAACCTACTATCAAAGGTTCGACATTACAAATTCTGGAATAATTTGCATATCGCGACCTAAGAGTGAAAAGGCGCAAAGTCCACTTTTTGCCAAAATGTATATTTTGAAGCAGAACGTAAGATAAGTTGGATATACATCGATTTGAAAACAAAAAGCCAAAAAAATCATGCTTTGTCAATCGTAAATACGCTAAGTCCACATACCATTTATAAAAACATTCATATACAGAAAGTATTTTGCCTCTCCTGTAAAATTTTAAATGTTGGACTTAGCGCCTTTACACTTTTAGGTCGCGATATATTGATGCGCCATTATCCACATGCAAGCTAAGGCAAGAAGCAATCAGGCAGTACAACGAATAATGGGCACAAATCGACACCCATAGGGTAGCTAGACAAATCTGGCCAAGGTATGACCTGAGAAGGTCAAAATATCTTCTCGCACTAGAGAGGAAAAGATTGTCTACGTTAGTATCAGTTCTGACGGGACACTGCCTGATCGGCGAACATATCAGAAGGTTGTGTATTGACTGCAGTGACTTCTGCAGAAGCTGTGGAGATGAGGAAGAACTGGAGAGCATTGATCATTTGCTATGCGACTGTCCCGCTTTGAGTAAACGTCATACTGGACATACTGGGGTCGGCCTTTCTAGGCATTCTAACAGAACTTTCAGGTACCGATATTCGTACTATCGATAAATTTGTTTATTAAACTGGTTGGTTTAGATGAGGGCATTTCAGCCCGTGGTAACACTAGGGACCTAAACTGCTGTTACCCTAACCTAGGTTTAGGTTAGGGTGGCAGACGTTTTTTTCCTTCAGCTCACATAGACCATTTGTCCTAAACCTATGACGTTTTTAATTTTTATAATCGATACCACACTGCTCTACAGGGAATTAGGACTCTGTGCATATATTTGTAACGCGTAAAAAGAGCAAAGATAGACTCGTAGTTTATTTTACTGATCGACATATAATGACTTTCCGAGTTGATTTTGGTATGTCCTTTTGTCAGATCTTTACGAAAATTGGTACAGATGACTAGGAACGATCCCTATTGAAAATAAAGCATATCGGTCCATATACATAAACCCCATATAAAGGTCCATTTCGATTTGATTTTTGACTTGACATTTTAATTGTTACACCGGGTTTTCCAACAAGAGGTGTTATTTGAACGATACACGATCATGGAACGATACAAAACGATCGAACAAAAAAACGATACGAACGATACAAAATCATCCTGACTGATGAGGCCCATTTCCACCTCGGTGGCTACGTCAACAAGCAAAATTGTCGCATCTGGGGCTCGGAAAACCCAAGAGTTATTGTTGAGAAGCCTCTCCATCCTCAACGTGTGACTGTTTGATGCGGTTTATGGTCCGGCGGGGGACCTTACTTTTTCGAAACTGAGGGTGGATCAACAGTTACGGTGAATGGAATGCGCTATCGAGAGATGATTAATGATTTTTAATGGTCAGAGTTGGATGGTACTGATCTGGACAACGTTTACTTTCAACAAGACGGCGCTACGTGCCACACAAGCAACGAAACCATTGCTCTGTTACGGGAAAAGTTTCCGGACCGTGTTATCTCTCGCAGAGGTGATCACAATTGGCAACAGAGATCTTGTGATTTAACACCTTGTGACTTCTTCCTTTGGGGCAACGCGAAAGATAAGGTCTACGCCAACAGCCCAGCGTCGATTCAAGACCTTAAAGATAGAATTCGTGAGGCTATCGAGGATATAGGGCAGCCACTTTGCGATTTGGTTATGTAAAATTTCATGAAAAGGATATGGTCCTGTAAGCGTGGTCGTGGTGGCCATTTGGCTGATGTTGTTTTTCATTATTAACGGCATACCTTCCTCTTTATTATGAAATAAACATCCGATCATTTATCTCAAAAAATTGAGTTTTCTTTGAATACCAAAACAACACCTCTTGTTGGAAAACCCTTTAGTACCATCTATTATAAAAATTGGCCATATCGATTCACGTTAACCGATGTGCCTGATATTTCGAAATTTATTCGATATTTAACAATTTTTAATAACAATTTCCCTAAATATCTATTCGTGCGTAGCTTGCCAATTAATGCTGGAGGGCACTATATTGTCGGCCCAGCCCGACTTTTGTCTTTCTTTTCTTTGAGTGTAATTAAGAGTTTAATAAAAATCAGCAAAAATCGTAAACAAATTTGAAGTAAGGAAAATACCCAACAATTTTGTATCGAAATTTTATAGCAGATTTTGTTTTTCAATTCGAAATACTTCTCTAATGGAAAATCTTTACAAAAGGTGTAAATTTGCAATGATTGTTTAGTCATTACAAAATCCTAGTCTCATCGTCTCTGTGGGGGCTTCTTTGATAGCTAATAAAAATTAGAAGATAAGTGTATTAGGGTCTATCAAAAAATTGTTTTTGCCCAACTCTCACATGAAGCTACATATCGCTCACTCACTTCAAGACTGTCATAACTCAAAATTTTTGAGGTTGCCTTACGGAAATGCTAATTTTGCAAATATCCATAAATTAATCTCAACGAAATTTAGTTTATAAGTAATAAATCATATTTCGGATTATTCCACCTTTTTTAAACGTCTTATTTCATGTTATTTATTTTTTTTTATACGGACTTAAAGTTACACATCCTGACAATTTTCACTTTTGAGTTATGACACTTTTGAAGAAAGTGTGCGATATGTTATTAATATTGATTTTGTTTAGAATTTCACAAAACAACCTCATATACTCGTACATACCTTAAAACCAACGGAATGAGACAATTTAGCCCTGATATTAATATTACAATAGCCATCATAATTAATGCTAATTAATAGGGTTTTGTAGTGCTGCGAGTGTGTTACGTAGTAAATATAAGAGTATATGTACTCGTATATAGTATAATCTTAACTAAGTGCAAACGTTCACGATACACATTCTCGGTTAATATAGATTTTAGTGGAGATCTGCTGTCAATATTGGCATTGTCCCCTAAGGGAAGTCATACGCTTGCCGGTGTGTCTGTTAGTTGGCCTGGTCTGTCGGCACGTACGTGCCACCGTCTGTCTGATTGCTTTTTTTTCTTCTACTTTTTTTTGGTGGCCTGGAAATAACAACAATAACGACGAACAATTTGTGTTAATTTTTAGCAAATAAAAATCAATTTTTATAACATAATACAACACGGCGCAACGACAACGTTAACTGAGACGTACACGGCAATGCCAACAACAGCGGTAGCAACAACAACAACGACAACCACCACCGTTTATTTACATGAATTTATTAAAAAAATTAACACAAATCCAATCCGATCAGATCACACGTCTTTTCAGTCCGACAGACGTCGTCTGCGGCAGACGAGCACTTTTCTTCACATTTATTGTTTTTTTTTTCGAATTCAAAAATGAATTTATTTCAATGTTAAACGTCCCAAAGAATTTAGTCATAAAATCGAATTGAATTAGTAACGGTCGATACGAAAAGTTGCGCCGATGCCGTTTATTGAATGTTTTAAAACAAACCCGATTAAGTTGTTAAATCAAATTTAATAACAATAATAACGCAGACGGAGTAATAACCGACAACGTAGCGAAATAAATAAATAAAAAATCACAACGGGATATAATAAAACAAAATAATTATCTAAAGAAATAAAAGAATGTATATCGTACATGTATGTTATTGTGTTAATACCATCTTTGTGTCTTTGTTAAACAATTAAAGATCATAAATAATTATTCAATTAGAGATCCCATAAATTTAATAATTTTTTTATTTGGCAATAATTTAAAAGAGTTATCATTTGATAATAGACTACTTTACCTAAAGCTAATGAGCTCAGTGTGAATTTTGTGATATATGTTTATATTGAGTGATATCTGTTATTCTTTTTTAGAATTAAATTTTAATTCATATTATTAATAATTGTTTAATACCTCAAATTTGTATGAAATATGAATTTTTGTAAAAAAAAAAAACTAAAAAAAATTATTGCAGAATATATCAATTTTATTCAATGTGGAAATATGAAATAAAAAAATCTGTTAAAAATAACAACAAGTAAAGCGGGGCGAGCTTACTATATAAGACTCAGCGCAAATAAAACTACACCTATTTTTTTTGCGAATAATACATAAACTGAAAAATATTTTGTCATAAATTTAAGGAATGGCTCCAAAGACGTCCTAAATTTTTAAATAAGTACGTTTTGTACTTAAAATTTAGGAAATTTACTTAATATAAATGAAATTTTTAGTTCAAAATTAGTTATTTTAAAGACTAACAACGTCTTTGGAGCCACCCTTTAATTTTATGACAAAATTTTTTCTGTGTAGGTATACATATATACGAGTATGTTGTGCTGTGATAAATCGCTGTGTTATGTTATGGTCTATATGCTTTTGGCCATAACAGAACTTGGACCGATATGACACAAAATTTCCAGAAATGATTTAAAATCAATTAATATTGACTACTAAATATTTACCGGATTAGTTGTAAAATTTCGCACCAAGAAGGTGAAAACTGCAAGTGGGAAACCTGGAACGATATTGTACATGTTCCCAAGAATAAGGTTAAAAAAATGTGGATAATTGTAGCCCGAACATTGCGTCTTGTATTTTTACGAAATTTTAAATAGCTCTTGAACGGCAGAACAGATTTTTGCAATGTTTACTTTGTCGAAAGAGAACATCGAAAACACCACCCATGTTTTGCAAAAAAACAGTAGAAAAATGTCCAAAATTGCCAGAACTACCATAACTTTTACAAATATTTAGTCCCCAAAATCATATATACTCTTTTTGGATTTGTGAGAATCTGGTACATATTTTGTGTAAATATAAAAAAAAGCCGAAGGGGAAGCAATTTTTTTCAAATAAAAATGTAAGAAAAATTTTCGAGTAAGACAATTTATAAATTCTTTTAGAAAAAAGCCATAAATTTATTCATGTTCTCTTTCAAACGATGTAAACTTTGTTAAAATCGTTTCAATCGGTTCAAGAAAAATTTCCTAAAGCCCAAAAATGAATTTTTCTAAATTGTTTTAAGTTTAAAATCCCTATAAAATTTTGGAAATATCTTTATTTTAAATAAAGCATAGCAATATCTTATTTTACCATTTAGCAAATTTTATAAACTTTTTAGGCAAAAATGAAATGCATAGGTTAAATTCAAAATTCTGACCCATATTTAAAAACAAAAATCTTCCACAAAAATATTAAAGACCATTTAAAAACGAATTTTGTTAATTTTCGCCAGAAAAGAAAAAACATTAAGGAACGGTTCGTTAGCGTTCTCTACGGTTATTTCGTTGCGAACAGTACACAAACACAACCATTACAAAAAAACATAATACAAAAAAATTTTAATTGGGGCATATCGGTTCATAATTTAATATAGGCCCCATATAAAAGTCCTCTCCGATAAGATATAGTTACGCTCTAGATTAAATATTTATAGGTATACTTTGTATCACATTCAATCGTACCTAGTGAAAATGAGGCATATCGGTAAGACATATTTACGCTCTAGAGGGCGTATTTTTAAACCGATCATGCCGAAATTTAAATATGTGTGCTTTCTATTACATATGGACCTAGTGAAAATGAGGCATATTGGTCCATATTTTGATATAGTATACTTTGTATTAAAAAAGGCACGATTGAATGCAATACAAAGTACCTTTGTATGGGGACTATATCAAAATATGGACTGATATGTCTCATTTTCACTCGAGCCGTTCGTATAACGTACACTGAATTTCACAAAAAATAATAACAATAAATTATAAATAGCAACTTTTATTAGTTCACGTCATTATAATTGTTTTTAATATTTATTATGTCAATTAATTACCTTTGGAGTTTTATTTATAGTGCGCTTTAATTTCCTGTTTTTAGTGGAAAAATCATTCCACCAATGTTTTAAGACATAAATTAAAATTAATTAATGAAATTAGCATTTTAGAGTCAATTAAAAAAACATGTAGTTAAATGTGACGTCCAAGAAAAAAATGTTAAAATTTAAATGTTAAATAACACTGTCCAACAAATTAAGACTTTTTGATTGGAACAGAATAGCGACCGTATGATTCTGAAAGGGCATATTGAGTAGATAAGTTTTGTAGAATAAACTTATGGTCCAGCTGATCTGAGTTTTTTTACAGTGGGTCAAAGTTTTCAATTTTTTGTCGAAGGGAGCATTATACTAAATGAAAAAATGCTGTAAGTTAATGTCTGAGAGATTTCTTATTGTCAGAGATATATAGTGGAATTTTATGAGGATAATTTTTGTGGAAGATCTTAACCCTCTAAGTGGTAAATATCGCTCTTTACGCCTAATTTGCAAAATTACACGCCAACTTATACAAAAAATACTATAATGTAAATTTAAAGTCGCAATAAATTAAAATACAAACACTTGCAATTTTGTTCAGTGTAATGCGTTTATAGTACCCATTGGCTTTATTGCCATACCCCTTTTGGTACCTCCTAAATAATATGACCAAAATAAAAAATATTTATTTATTTATATGAATTACAATACAAAGTAAATTTATATTATAATGTTACGGTCCAGGAAGAAGCCGGGTGACAAAGACCATGTTGCTTGTTAATTGTTGTTGCGACAGACCAGAGCCTCTGGTGGGAATCGAACCCACGACCCCCAAACTCATAGGCGAGTTCGCTACTAACTCACCTACTGGGGCGCTCATAAAAAATATTAAAAATGTTTTTTGAATTTCCCTTATTTTTATAATATGTTTTATAACTTATATATTTACCCATAGATACCATATTGCTATTTTCCTCTTTTTAATATTTACCAATTCCATTTTACTCAAAAACTTTGAAGCAAAAAAAATACATACTATTAAAAAAAATTATGAAGATGTTACCAAATATTTCTTGTCATAACATCTCAAGACTACGAAGTCATCAATTCATCTCAAGACTTCAAAGTTTTTATATTCACTGAAAATTTCCGCATTCTAGTTTTCTTAACTCTCTTTTTCTAATGGTTTATCGAGTAAAGCAGAACGGCGTTTACGCCACATTCAAAATAAACAATTCAAATTCACAATATATTATTTATTTGTATATATAAGTTGGCGTGTAATTTTGTTAAGCGTAAAAAGCTATATTTACAACTTTGGTGTCTTTTGCGAACCTCACTGAAATTTTCCGGCAACAATTTTTGTAGAATATTTTGATCCGTAAATGTCCTTTTTGGAAGGTTTTTTTTTGTTTTTTTTTCGAAAAAATGTCGAAATTTACCCATTAAGAGGGGAGCTAGAGGGTTAGGATCTTCGACAAAAATTATCCATATAAAATTCCACTCTGACAATGAGAAATCCCTCAGACATTAACTTACATCTTTTTTATCAATTACACTGAATGAATCACCGGTTATATAGGGTGGGCCATTTAAAATTTTAAATTTGAACTACCAATTACATTGACTTGTGATTTGAGCCCTTCGTATTATTTTCTGTGGGAGCCATTGAGGATAAATGTTACGCAAAGCATCCATAGACAATTGAAGCGTTGAAAGATGAAATCGAAGTTGCCATTTTTTTATAGCCGATTCAAATTTAAAATTTGAAATGGCCCACCCAGTATTTGCAAAGATTAACACCACAATTCCTAAAATAAATTAAAAAATCGTCAAAAATAGATTTTTGGTTCATTTAGGTTTTATGGCAAAATTCTGGTTCTTGGAAATACCTATATATTGATATCTTAATTCAAAAGAATGCTAAGTCGACTTAGCATGTTTTCAGGGACATTGTATATTTTACTTCTAAATATTCCATATTATTTCAAATTTTCAAATCATTTTCTTTCAAATCATAAAGTGGTGTTTCTGACACGTTTACAAAGCTCAATTTAATGGTTGAATTGTACTTTAAAAATAAGTTCAATTAAATTAACAAATAAAACCAATTGCATTTAAATGAAACGAAATAAAATTGACATATTCTTTCTTCTTTTCTTTCATTTTAGCATCCCAAAAATATGAATGAAAATTCTGAAAATTTACCAAATGGCTCCTCAGTGGTTCCAGGTGGTGGTGGAGGAGGAGGAGGAGGGAATGCAGGCATTCCCACCGACTCAAATACCAATGGAAATTACAAAAATACAATTGTGATTGACAATCAACCGAAACGACGCGTTAGTATTGCCGCAGATCCAGCCGCCGGATCTGGTGTCGGAGCTTACGATAATCCTGCTTTCGAACAGAATCCAAGGAGAAAAATATCACAGGTGAGTTAAAGAGAAAGTGAATTGGTTTTTTGGCAGCATTTTACAAAGATTACTTAATTTTGTGCGATTTTTTTATTATATTGACGAATTTCCGAGGAAATCATCTACCGCATAAAATCTCTAAAACATTAATCGCCTGGCCCACGACGTCAAACGTTAACGTTCGCATGACTTCTATGCGAAAAACAGCTGATTTGCGAACTACAAAAAATCACCAGAACGACAATGCGAATGCAAAACATACTGCCTGACGCCTGATTGTTCGTCGCAAATCAGCTGTTTTTCGCACAGATGTCATGCGTTAACGTTCGACATCAAAAATTATCAAAAATGTTGTATTAAATATTTCAATTATAATTAACAGTTATGTTAATAAAACCAATGAATAAAATAATTTAAATGCCATCAATTATAAATGTGCCAAACATTTCATTTAGAATTGCCATAAAACAAAATACATATAGCACAACCTACCGGCAATTCACACTCAAACAAATATTTGCCATAAATATTAATTTTCACTTAAACGACTTCAGTGTGAATATTGCGTGAAATTCGATTACATTCGAAACGGGGTTTCTCGTTCAATGTGAATGGCAACAAAAAAGAGCTCTAAATGACATTTAATTAATTTCTTTGTTTATAATCAGGTACATAAAACACCTACAACGCGGTAATTACACTGTGCGACACGTCTTTAAAAATATGAAACAAAATTGACTTTACATGGAAAAAATAGGTCACCGATATGTAATACAACACTTTCATTAGAAAGTTCTCAGTCCAACCAATATTAAAACCGAACTAGATTCTACTTTGGGAGAGTCTGCTCCTTCATTTACAACTATAAAATATTGGGTGGCAGAGTTTAAACGGGGTCGTACGTACCGCCAAGACGAACACCGTAGTTGTCGACCAATTGAGGTGCCCACTCCAGAAATGGTTTAAAAATCCACAAAATGATATTGGATAACCGTCGGTTAAAGGTTCGTTAGCTAGCTGAAGCCATAGGCATTTCAAAAAGTTATATGTATATATCGCATATAGATGGAAAATTTGATGATGAGAAAGCTGTGCCGCGTTTGCTCACAATTAACACGCCATCGCCACTATTGCGATGGCAAAAATCAATGAATTGCAGCTCTAATTGCTTCAGCATGCAACTTATCGCCGGATTTAGCTCTCTCGGATTATTTAATCTTTTCTTGGCTCGACAGAAAATGATTTTCCTGCAATGAAGAGGCGGAGGTTGCGGTTGATGGCTATTTTCAGGAGCTAGACAGTTCTTACTATAACAGGGTATCGAAGCTATTGAAAATCGCTGGAAAAAGCGTATGGAGCTAAAGGGAGATTATGTTGAGAAATAAATAACAAATTTCCCAAATTTGTGTTTTCTTAGTTAGGTCGGATAATTTTGGAACCGCCCACGTACGCCAGTACTCAGACCGATAATGCTGTACGGCATTGTCGTTTGGTGGACTGCTCTGTAGAAATCCACCTTCTGCGCGGTAGTAAACAAGGTTCAGTAAATGGCTGCTATATGTATCACTGGTGCGCTGAGAACGGCACAAAATGAGGCACTAAATGTTATACTACGTTTAATGCCGCTAGACATTATAGTAGTGCAATATGCCGCATGTACTGCGATTAGACTCAGGAAACTGTCACTATAGTCCGGAAATGGCTACGGACATTTCGTCATTCTAGACACAATAGCTGACCTTCCAGACATTGTTGATTAAACCGAACCACTTTTTGACTACAGGTATATCACTCACTCTTATACCTGATAGATCGGAATGTAATGGTCGTATCCAAAGACATAGGAGATTCGTTAACTTCTATACAGACGGTTCTAAACTCAACAAACAAGTGGGCTTTGTTGTCTTTACTGAGGGACTTGAGCTTGAGTTAGCGGAATGGCTGATAACACTACGCAACAAAAAAATTTTTTTTTGTGTCATACACCTAAAATTTATTTTTTTATAGATTGTAGCATACTGTTATATAAAATCAAAACCAAAAAAATTTTTTTGGATAAATTTTTTTTAACAATTTTTTTATTAAAAATACTAATATCGTCGAAGGTACTCTTAGTATTTGCACTATAATTTATATGGAGTATATGCCCGATCAGGTCGACTTATACGTTAAATTGATGCTATTAATGTGGGCTACCAATGTTGGAAATATCTCTTTCACTTAAAAACAGTGGTTTAGTAACAGTCATTAAACAAATTGGAAAAAGTAAATTTTTTTGAAAAAAAATAAAAATTTCCTGGGACGAAAAAAAAAACATAAAAAATAGAAAAAAATCGAAAAAAAATATTTTATTTAATTTTTTAAAAGTTTGCATCCTAGCGAAGAAAATAATGCCTATAAGGAAAGGCTAAAGTCGGACGGTGCCGATTATATAATACCCTACACCACTCTCGTAATATTGAATAACTCTGATAAATAAATTTTGTAATTCATGTATAAATTGTTTACATAAATTTACTTTTGGGACATTTTATACTTAAATAATACCCTGTACCACAGTGTGATGTAGGGTATAAAAACGATTGGATGTAAAGAGCCAAATCGGATGAAACATATATATGGGAGCAATAGCTAAATCTTTACCGATTTTCTTCAAATTCGGCAATGTTGGTTCATGAATAAAGAAACTCTACCATTCTAAATTTCAAAACGATTGGATGTAAAATACAGCTTCTATAGGACTAAAGGGCCAAATCGGACGAAACATATATATGGGAGCTATAGCTAAATCTTAACCGATTTTCTTCAAATTCGGTAGTGTTGGTTCATGGATCAAAAAACTTTACCATTCTAAATTTCAAAATGATTGGATGTAAAATACATCTTCTTCAGGACTAAAGAGCAAAATCGGACGAAACATATATATGGGAGCTATAGCTAAATCTTAACCGATTTTCTTCAAATTCGGCAATGTTGGTTCGTGGATCAAGAAACTCTACCATTCTAAATTTCAAAACGATCGGATGTAAAATACAGATTCTATAGGACTAAAGGGCGAAATCGGGCGAAACATATATATGGTAGCTATAGCTAAATCTGAACCGATTTTCTTCAAATTCTTCAATGTTGGTTCATGGATCAAGAAACTCTACCATTCTAAATTTAAAAACGATCGGATGTAAAATACAGCTTCTATAGGACTAAAGGGCCAAATCGGACGAAACATATATATGGGAGCTATATCTAAATCTGAACCGATTTTCTTCAAATTCAGCAATGTTGGTTCATGGATCAAGAAACTCTACCATTCTAAATTTCAAAACGATCGGATGTAAAATACAGCTTCTATAGGACTAAAGGGCCAAATCGGACGAAAGATATATATGGGAGCTATATCTAAATCTGAATCGATTTCAACCAAATTCAATAGCGATCTTAACAGCCGAAATACTCTAAACTGCAAAATTTCAGAACGATAGGGTGAAATTGCGACCTGTAGTCGACGAACAACTTTACATGGACAGACGGACGGACGGACAGACATCGTTAAATCGACTCATCTAGTGATTCTGAGTCGATCGGTATACTTTAAGGTGGGTCTAGCTGTGTTATTTTCAGGTGTTACAAACATCTGCCGTGAAACAAACTTATAATACCCTGTACCACAGTGTGGTGTAGGGTATAAATAGGCATTATAGCCTTTTTGGTAGAGGTAAGAGAATTTAAAAAATTATTTCTGCAATTTCATCCGACTTCAAATATGATTCGAAATTTACTTATTTTAGACCCATCAAAAACGCCTTCTTCGATTTTTTGAAAAGAAAGACTTTTAAATAAACTTTTTAAATATGAGAGTGAATTGGCATCTTTCCTTAAGGCTTTTACAAAATTTTTAAAAAAATTTTTTCTTTTTGGACGAGAGGTGTGTATTTTATGTTGTTTTCACCCAATGTAATGTCTTTTCTTGTAATTCCCTTTAATTTGAGGCATAACACGGCTCCATCAGGCTTATACATGATTATTATGGTCCAAATACTGAATGTACTTTTTTAATTTTGAATCGGCTATAAATAAAAGTACTGACAATTTTTTTTCAAAATTCTGGGTTTATTGGAATGATTGAAATTTGTCATTTAATAATGGAACACAAATTCATTCATATGACTACCACGACTGGCTCGGCAGTACCTCATCCGATCAACCCAATTTGTCAGTACATTTTCGATTGTTTCGGGTCGAATCTCCTCAATGGCAACTTCGATTTCATGTTTAAACGCTTCAATTGTCTCTGGATGCTTCGCGTAACATTTATCCTTAATGGCTCCCCACAGAATTGGCACGGAACAAATCATCGGATCATAGAAACGATCCCTGTTGAAATTGGGACAAATCTGTAAACATTTTATAGACTCCCTATAAAAGTCGCCCCAAAGTTTGTTATGCTCTAAGTGAGACATCTTTATAAATTGTCGTGTAGGGTATAACATAGTCAATCTCGCCGTTCTTAAGTATCTGTTTACTTCTAATACCCCACATGACATTGTAATACAGGTCGCAACCTGATGAAATAGCTAATCTTACCATGCCGAAATTCGAATACTATTCAAAAAGGTGAAAACCGGTTCAATTTAATATACATATAGCTCTTGGATATACTTATCCCACCCGATTGGACTGCTAAGGTCTCTTTAGGCCAACTCTGGCGCTGTCATTTACTCGTACAGCTAGGCTGTCTTTTAAACACTGGAGGCTACATCCTTAAATTCACAAACAGTCCTCGACTGCCGCAGATCTCTTAACGAGATGATTTAGCTCACTGAAAAAAAGCTTCATCAAACTGATGAATACCACCTACCTTGGCCTGATGAAACTTTTCTTCGTTTTTCAACGTACCACACATTTCATGGGTTTGATGTAGAATGTTTCATCAATATTTATTTTTATTTTTCGATTAACATACATGCTTTATGCGTATGCCAACATAAAGCCGTTGAGAATTATTTCCATACTCGTATACGCTCTGCCGAATATACACTAAACATCGAAACCGTTTTTTGTGGTTTTGGATGTAAGGTGGTGTGTTTGGCTGCCTGTGACAAACATGTGTATTGGTTCATGGACTAGTGAGTGGGAGAGGGGTGTCTGGTCATAACATATGTGTGTCTGGTCATAACGAAGTATTGATGTATGAAATTTCATTATTTTGATCTTGTGGCAAATTTTAATGAAATTGACGGTCATTAAATCGATGGAATTATTACATCAACTCAATGAATAACAATTGATGACACTTACATTATTTATACATTTTATTCGAGTATGGGCACATGGGCATAGGTATATCCCGAGAAACATCAACGCCGACGAACTTGCTATGAAAGGGATGACATTACAAATTCTGGAAGAATTTGCATGTATAGGTGATCCACTGCCTACAAACACTCTTAGGCTTAGGCATGAGGCTATGAAAGGTGGACAGAATTCGACACCTAGAGAGGAAAAGACTGTCTACGTTAGTGTCACTTCTGGTAGGACACTGCCTGATAGGTAGACCTCGGATTTTTGCATATCTTTCAATTTTCATCAGATTTGAACCTAAATTTTTATTTAGTCATTTCATCACTCAAACTTAAATAATTTGAGTGCATATCAAATATATGCAAAAAAATAAGTCCAATGACTTCTGCAGAAGCTGTGGAAATGAGGAGAGCATTGACAAACTGCTTTGTTACTGTCCCGAATTGAGTAACCGTCGTCTAGATGTACTGGGGTCGACCTTTCTAGGAAGTCTAATGGATTTTGCCTGTACCGAAATTCTTATTATTAATTACTATGCGTGTCAAGAAGGTTTTCTGAAATTCTGAGGGCCAGTGTAGCAATTTCACAAATTGATAAATATTATAAATACATTTTCAAACTCGACTGCGCGAAAAAAAGATATATCACATCATTATCACACCTTGATGGTGATGATGATTTTATGTCTCCAAATATACCATAAATAATATTTCAAATTATTTGTCTGTTTTCGCTGTTGCTGTTGTCGTTGTCATTGTTGCTGTTTGCCTTGCTACTCGTTTTGCGCGATGATTTTGAAAAACTGTTCAGCTTAATATTTTTCCATTAACCCCCCAGAGTGTTAGGCAGAGATTTTTGAAATTGCATTAAATTGAATTGCAAAAATGCAAAGTACATATATTTATTGCCGTGAGTTTTAGTTGCGCCCAAAGTGGGCGTCGTTGGAGGTGGCTTTAGATATTTGGAAAATATTTCAGTATGTGAGTCCGCATTTCAGTCCGTCCGTCTGTCTGTCTCTCTGACCAGCGTATCGACATAAACACTACATTTATTATTCGCGGTTTTTCTTTGGCATATTTTTTGTTTTGGCCAAAAACACATATTGCACCGCATTGTTCGACAACATTTAATTATTATAAACATAATTTGTTTTCCAATGTATGGATTTTATAAACCATTTTTAGTTGAAATTCGATATACACTTTTGTTGAAGTGGAAAATAATAGAGAGGAAATTGGAAACAAATGGTTTTTAAATGTATAGTGCTGATGTGTTTTCACATACTTATGTATGTATATAAAATAGGATATTAGGGGTTAGTGTTAGGTAAAGGCTTATCACTAAAATTGCACTTATTTTTCAAACAAGTAAAATGCATAAAACTACTGAAATATTGAATTTCACATAGCATTTAACATTTCATCGCAAAACTGCAGAACTGTACGTAACTACACACAAGTTTTTATTAAACAATGACAACAAATTCAATTAAATTTAACCGTAAGCCATAAGAGCACTAATTTTACAATATTTTACTGAATTTTTGTTTAAAAAAATTAAACTGAGGAAACATCTGTAATATTTTATTCAGGCTCAAATAAAAGCGCGTCCCATTAAGGATAATAATACTCATATGTTATAGTGAGCTGTTAAACTTTGTACATAAGACGTTTTTGCTGCCAATTTTTTAGCGATACAAAGGTGAGTTGGCTGCTCGTGTTCACTGACAAGTATATATGCTCAAAGCTTCTCTTTATTTTGTTCTTTGTTATAAAAGACATCTTCCAACGTCATATTTTAACCCATAAATAACGGTTAGATAAATACAGAACAGAAGGGAAAGAAGAAAAAAACGGGTCTTCCAAAAGGGACATCCTAACTTTAACAGTTGATAGCGGAAAAATGGTCGAATTTGGGACTATACCAATCCACATGAGATCCAAGCTTGTCCAATGCATCCAAAACAACTCACTGTTGTGGATTTTGGGCTGACGACATCATAGGTCCCTATTCCTTTGAGAACGACGCTGGCCAGACCATCATCGTCAACGGCGGGCCCTATAGGTCAAAGATTACCAACTTATTTCCGCCTGTATGGATGAGAGTCTAAACCCAATCAAACACGCTGGCGGCAACTGTCAATTATTTCGCATATATTTACTAAGAGCATGGCAAAAACGCGCCGAAATAGAATTTGTATTATTTTCCTGGCGTCGCTCTCAAAAGATCTTTCTTTCTCTCATTTTCTCAGTGATAATGTTGCCACACATGGAAAAACTAAAGCTGAGTATAGACGATTGCCAGATCGGCAAACGTTATCAACCCTGTTAAAGTGCTGCAAATATACGGGCAATGTCAGATTGTTAGGCAAAGGTGAATTGACAGTTCAGACGATTACAAGAAAACATTACAATTTCATATATTTACAATACATTTTGTAAATATTTATGTATGTATATGCAGGATTGCCAATAAAAATACATTATACATAGACAGTGTTGCAAATAAAATGATTTTCTGGCAATGGCGCCGTTGTCACATTCATAAACTTCGAACATATAACAATCAGCAAATTATCTCGCAATGACTTTTCTGCTAACGTTGCAAAACAAAAATTGTATGTTCACACGGTTGTAAATTCACAGGGTTGCATTTTTCCGCCATTTTTCTGGCAATGTGTCCGATCTGCAAATCGTCTGTACTTACCTTAAGTGACAAATATGTGTTAATAAACATGTTTCAGCAACATATTCGAGACAATTTTCTGCAACATACAAAGAGAGACAATTGGTCGTCATCCGCCGACGCTATCATTTAGTTTCGACGCTAGAGAATTGGTCTAACACGGCGCCAGCGTGTTTGTTTGGGTTTGGACTCTGATATCGATACCTCAATTCTAAATATGCTAAGTCGACTTATCATGTTTTTAGGGAGATTGCATTTTTAATTTCTAAATATTCCAAATTATATTCAGCCAACATTTGGTGTTTATCCGTCTTGTGGATTTTTCTCAGGTACATATATGTTAATAAGCCACTTTGAGTTTGAGAGATTTATTTTTCGTCTCTATTATGTCTTAGGCTCCGAGAGTTTTAACTCATATGAACATAGCAACCGACTTCCCCCTGGGTAGTCGTTTGTTACTATATCTGTTATGGCTATCAACAATGAGGTCTACGTTGTCCGCACATCCCACCAGCTTACATCCCTCCGGAAGTGGCAGGTTTAGTAGACCATCAGACCTTAAGATTCCAAAAAAATCCTCATATGAATCCTTGAGTTACTCTGTTTTCCAGGTAACTATACAACATCCTAATAAGGTAGTCAGGGAAGTTAGGTTGGGTAAAAAAAACCCTAGAATTAGCGGAGTCAATGTTGCTAATTCCCCAAAAAATTTGATTCTAACACACATGGTGTTCCGTTGATTCGACAACCTCTTCGTTATCTCAGCTCTGCAAAAGTCATTTCTTAAGACTCTCGTGCCGTCCAAAATAATAGTGATCAGTCATAGCAAACACGACAATTGCGACGTCCTGTCCAGTGACGATATCAGTCCGTTATTGAGACGATAACAGTACGTACATAAGGGCACTATCTGTCAAGAAGTGCCTCCTGGTCGCTACAGACATGCCCTCATAGTTGAGCTCTCTGCAGACGGTGTTCTAGATTTAAGTGAATTCCTATCGTTAGGCTTAACTCCACCGTCTTCTTAATACACGGGTGAATGCGTCGACCAACGCGCCCTCACACTTTGCTCACGATTACCAATCAATTCCGTGCACACATTTTCCCTTCGATACTATCCTCTCTCAGTAATGCCCCAGAGGGGACCACACCAACTCCCGTGGTACCAGATTATAGACTCTGATCAGACCTCCTTGCAGAAGATACACCAGTTAGACCCCAAAAAGTCAAGGACTGGTGACCCATTTGGGATCACTGTCCAGTCACAATCATGGGAATAGATACCGCCTGTTTATGTAATTTGAAATTTCCTTTCGTTCGCTTGCCGGACCACAAACAGCTGATTTGGGTTTCACTAACTACCATCAGAGCGACAAATCGCACGATAATGAAGTCGCAACAAAACGTAATCATTTTAGTGTACATTTTGAAGTCTCTGTCTATCTTTACTGTCATCTGGGCGAACACAAATGTCAGAGCGAGTCACTATGTTTTATCTGTCGACTGATGGGAATAATGACAAGGTTTCTTGGAAGCAAAAATATGCAGATATTAATTAAATAATTATGGTAAAGCCAATTGAATAATAATAAAATTGTATACATATGAACACATATTTAAGCATAAATAAGTCAACACTGACAGCTCGCTAAGATAGAAAAAAATCATCAGTGCATTATGAGAGAGACAAAGAAATGAGGGTCTTGGTTCAGCTCAGCTGACCCTCCCAGGGTTGATTTTTTGGCCACCGGTGGTGTAAAGAGTACAGAGATATATTTGCTAAGTCCAGATTAACAAGCAAGTGTTAAAGTTTGTAGGAGAGAGAGGCAAGCGGAAAGAGCTCTCTGCCTCTCTCTCCTAAACACTATGACAATTGCTTGGAAAAAATTGTATCGTGTAAATCTAGACTATGGTCGACTATACAAAAATGTGTGCTTTTTTAGACGGGAAGTTGTGAAATTATTGATCTGGCAATTACATTAGTTTCCAATTGGTAAATTGCTAACGTCATTGACGTAAGGCCAGGCGAACGAACCTTAGAGAAAACAAATTCCTAATGAAAGTGAGTGACTGGTATCACGTGGAAGGTGGATTTCTGTAGAGCAGCACACCAAACGACAATAAACTCATCATTATCCTCCAACTATTGCCGGATAGAACCAATAATCTCTAAGCGGGTTCAGATCGCTGGGCTTTCCTATTGCTCTTTTACAGATATAGCGCTACCACAGCCTTTTTTGGTTTTTTCAGAATGTTGGGTTTGAAGTTTAATTTCCTGTCTATGAGTAGTAAAATACTTAAGTATTTTGAAGTTTCAGGGAAGGAAATTTAAATAACCCCAAAGATAAAGGTGTGTTGCACCTCATGGTACCCCATATCTTGTGCTGAAAATAACTATGGCATATGGTGAAGCTACCTTGGACCAAAGCAACGTTTATCGGTGGTACAAAATGTTCTTAGAGGGCCGAGAAGATGCGAAGGACGAACAGCGTGCCGGACGCCCGATTTTTTTTTTGCTCACAGTTTTCTTTGATTGCAGGGGCGTGGTGCATTATGAGTTCTTGTCACAGGGTAGTACGGTCAATAAAGAATATTACCTGCAAGTTAGGCGCAAATTGCGCGAAGCAATCCGCCAAAAACGACCGGATTTCTGGAAGAACAAAAACTGGCTTTTGCACCATGATAACGCCCCTGCACACACATCGTTGCTTGTGCGCGAATATTTGGCCAAAAACGTATTCATGGATAGATTCCATAGCGGATGAGACAGAAAAACCCGCTAGCGGGCTTTCCCTGCTTACAAATTTATGGAGATCCTAAGATAGCTAGCTGAATTGCGCTTCTCTAAATCAAAAGGCTATGAATGAACCTTCTAATGCTTCTATCAATCCCCAGGGTTGCTAGAGCCGTAATTATAGCGGCTAGATTTATGTTATTGAAGAAATCTACCACATCTAGAGGAGACAGAAACCCCTCTTGGGACTTTCCACTGCTGACATATTTATGGAGGTCCTAATATAGCTAGCTGAAATGCGCTTCTCTAAATCAGAAGGCTATGAATGAACTTTCGTATACAGCTAACAATCCCCAGGGTTGCTAGAGCCGTAATTATAGAAACAGGATTTATGTTATTGAAGATATCTACCAAAGCATATTTCTAATCAGAGAGACAGATCCTTCATTAAAGTTGACCAGATCATGCAGAGCCAGGGTTACCATTCGTCCTCCTTTCGGAGGACATGTCCTTCTTTTTAACTAGTGTCCTCCCGTCCTCCCACCTTTTTCGAAAATGATGGATTTGTCCTCCTTTTGTTTCAAATTAAAATTTTTCACAAACAGTAAACCCTTACATAAATAATACTCGCAACTACTTTTAGTACAAAGTTAGTACTACAATAATTGAGCTCGATGACTGAACTTTGGAACAGATACTTCTTATAGCTGCAGGTAAATTGGGATTGAAAATGGGCAATATCAGTCAATTTTTAGCATCTTCTGTCCGATTTGACTTATTAACGCCATAGAGACTGCAAATTTCAATTGGTCGAACTGACAATTTTTAATTAGGTGTATGTATATCCAGAACCCTTCAGACGAACATTGGTAATCTTAGGTGCATGTTGATATAGCCCCCACACAAAGGTAACTCACGATTTTACTTCTTCATGTGGTGGAGGGTATGCAAAATTCGGCATGTCAGTACACCTAAAAATGCTGGAGCTAACCCCACTTTAAAGTACACCGATTGTCTGTCTGTCTATTTTAAATTGTTCCTTAAGTCGCATATTCATACCGATCTTGCTGAAATTTGACAATAAGTACTCTATTATACCTGGGAAGAAATTACTCAAAGTCGGTTCAGATTTAGATATAGGCTTTTATATCTAATGACTTTGAAATTAAGCAGGATGGAGTTTTTTGATCCAAGGGCCCATATTGTCGAATTTAGTGTAAATCGTCTCAGATTTAAATGTAGCATCCAAGTACAAACCATGCCAAATTTGAAGAAAATTTGTTCAGATTTAGATAGTCCTCTGATTTGGCATCTAAGCGCTATAAAATACAAATTGTTGTACATGGGAGATTGTATTTTTTAAATGTCCTCCGAAACTTCCAAACTCTCTTTGTAAATGTTACAATTGTCCTCCTTTTCTGACACAAAAGTCCTCCTTTCCGAAAAAAGGTTATGGCAACCCTGTGCAGAGCGGTTTCGTTGGATTTTCGCTTTCTGTAGGCATGCTGTTGATTAATCCTAACAACTTTTAAATCACATATTTTCGCTAACATTCATGAATCACGAATAGAAAAAAGGTTATGGCAACCCTGTGCAGAGCGGTTTCGTTGGATTTTCGCTTTCTGTAGGAATGCTGTTGATTAATCCTAACAACTTTTAAATCACATATTTTCGCTAACATTCATGAATCATACTCAGAACTTTTTGAAAAACGGAATTTTAAATTCTGCAAAAAATATGTTAATATAATATTTTTTTTATATATATTCACCTTTTTCTTTACCATTTCAGACATCTGTCCACTCCCACACGGAAATCGGTCCCGTACGGAGAAAAAGTATTTTAGTCAATGCTGGTCATGATAACGAATCGGATCATGGTTCCTTACACAGTTACGGTAAGTAAAGAATACGAGTACACATAGATCAAAAAAAAAACTGAATCTTCAAACACTAAGGCCAAATTCGAACTACAACTGCATATTTTGCAGCTAACCTGTTGAGAATCGTGGTCACGGCCCAGAAATCTTGATCTAGTATGTGTTCTGCTATATATCATAGAATAGAGACCGTAGATATATATCATAGAATAGAAACCACAAATATAGCCAGGACAATATCCCAGCTAGAATCTTAAAGTCTTGCAGAACGAAATAGAAACAATCCAATGAACATTGTTGTTTATTTTAAACCTTGTATAAAATATTTATAGCATACATTTAGAAGAGCTATTATTAGCTATTATTATCAAGTACCTAACAATTAATAGTCCTACCAATTCACACCATTCCTTTGCTGTAAAACCATCCTTAACTGCCAGCAATTACTAAGCCCCTATATGGAAAGAAAGCCTTCAGCACATTTCATGTACTTCATTTAATAACCGCAAATACTTCTTGTTATGGACCATTTTGTAATCATTTCAAATCCATCAAATTCAAATATCTTCCAATTATCTCCTTCAACAAATACACTCCACTTTTATGGGTTCGACAGACGTACACCCTTTGATATCGAATGAATGAATAAACGAACACTTGGAACACTTTACTTTCATCATCATCATCGAAAATGAATTCGTATTTCCACCTCCTCCTTTGCTTGGTCTCAATGGGGCACCACGAATTTTATGAGGGGTGCTTTACACTGGCATTCTCGTATTTTGCATGTTTCGTTTACGACTTTAAAATGCGCTACAATTACGACAATACGTTTACGATTACAATGCTCCTTCACGTTATTTTTACGATTATTTATGATGGATTTAATAATGTTCTTTGGTGATTTGAAATTGGAAAGGGGATGGGTTGGGTTGGGGAGAACGGGGACCTGGGTTGAGTGCTCTTGTTGGTGTTCCGGTTCTGCTGGCCAAATAACAATCAATATTTTATATGGGCCATTGTTTGGCTGGCTCTTGTTTTTTTTTTGTGGGGCCAAGTGCTACACAAATCTGTCTCATGAAGCATGTGATTTTGACCAACAACATTCAAAGCCAAATAGATTTTCTAACAATCAGTCCAGCATTTGTAGCGGTAAGACCTATTACCCACCACTAGCAACACCGTCGTCACTATTGCTATTCAATTGGGCAGTAAAGATTAGGGGAGGCAGTGTTGTTGGAGGCAATGCCAGACGATAGACAAGATTAACCCTTTCGGTTTAGTTTATGGGGTGCTTATGTTATTCATTAACCCCTTGAATGATTGATTAGACGCCATTTGGGGAATGCGATTAACGACTATACTTGATTCGTTTCGATTCGATTCAACTCGATTCGATTGATACGCATGGAAATGATTGATGACCACAATTCGATGGTGGTGGTAAATCACGGGGATTATGTGATTAGCGCCCTAACAAAATAACTTGAATTGTGTTTATAATTTATGGCGATCTCTGTGACTAGTGCAGAGTATTTATAAAAAATCGCTAATCTATAGCACTGACTAATAATGACGAATTTAGAATTTTTGCAAAGAACTAACAACTATAGAAACTTCAACAATTTAAAAACAAAGAAGTAAAAGAATATAAATTCAACAATGTACTTATTTAATCAAGCTTTGGTCGGATTATATTTATTAAAACAAATGAACCCATATTTCGATATAAAGTATTTGAAGCATAAACGAATCCAATCACAATCACAGAGCATAACCATAATATGATTGCGTTGTAACCATATTATGATCAGAATCCATCTACATGTGGTTCCCCGATAGGCTAATCTGCTGGAAATCCTTGGCTCTAGTATGGGAGGGCTTGTCTGCTTTGAGAGTGAAGACAACACTCCGCCGGCGAGACCCTGTCTGGTCTTGGCGACATAAAAGATATAAAGCTAAATAAAAAGCCTAAATAATTCAAGATTCATATACGATCTCTCTGGCGCAGCACTCTGATGGCAGCACTTCTACGAAATCTACAACTGAAGTATCTAAGTTCTGATTCACACGAGGCAATTTTTTCCAAGAAAGTGTAAAAGTTTGTTGGAGAGAGAGGCAGGCGGAAAGAGCTCTCTGCCTCTCTCTCCTACAAACTTCGAATCAGGACTAATTCATCTGCAGAGTTATCAGGGAAATACATATCCAGGAGCATCCCCAGCAATATCTGTAGCAAGGAGTTGAAATTTGTTCATATCCTTGAAGCTTAGGATAAACTTCATAAGCCATTGAAGTAATCTGTCCAGGATTTATTTTGAACATTTCTAAAAGCATTTTTCAGAAATGCATGAGTTCTTCTTCAAAGTTCTGCCAGCCCTGTGGAACTTTTGTGAACTTATGGATTTACTACAATATCATCTTTTTCTTCCTTTACCCATATTCCCAAAAATTGTAATAGGGTATGTCTACAGTCTACTCCGCCCGACTTTTAGCTTGTTTTAACTTATTTTTTAATTAATTTCTTTTGTATAACATAGCAATTGAAAAATATTAGATTTACTATTGATTATGTCAAATTTGAAAATTAATAACAGCAATAAGCTTATGTAGTATTATCACTATCATGTGGTTGGAAGCCAAAACGAGTATCTACGATGTCGTACAAAACTGATAATACCAATTAATGATTTATCATCTTCAAACAGCACTTGGAAATGGTATTGAAAATACAGTTTTTTTTTAATTTGAATTTAGGTTAAATGAGTAGTTATCACTTATCGCCCCAGAGAGAGAGGACGAGAGATAATGAAGCTTTGCCCACCCTGACCAATTGATCGCGAGTATATGAGGTGGAGTGCAAAAGATTACGGGCCGATGGAGAGGTAGAGACAATCACTTGTCACTCACCTCGTTTTGGTATTTTTCCAAGATCCATTGTTTGTCACACTTCTTGTTAACTTTAGCAATTAGTGGGACTGACGAGTACGTTTGTTTCGTTTGTTGTATTCGTAGTATAACAAATTATCTGATTTATTTTGTATTGACTATTGACTTATGTTGTTGGGTTTTAACTGAATATATTTCATTTATTTATTTATTTAATCTCAACACGCTATTCGCGTCAACAACTTCAAGTAAATATATAAATTTAATATTTTTAGCTCATTTAGCGATAAGTTTGGATGTTTGTTTATTTCTTACATTTCAAATTAATAGGTGTTAATTTTTGGTTCTTAACTAAATTAGGGGAAAATTATCTGCGTTAGAGGACCCGTACCTTTTTTTTAATTCTTTTCTGGAAAATATATTTTTAAATAATTTAATTGCGGAGCGATTTGAAAGGATAGTGGTGAGGGGATTACACTTATACGCTTCCAAATTGCTGTACACTTAAGTCCCCTTTCCACAATAAGGCTTTTAAAAACGCGTGGCAACATCGGTCATATGGTGAAGGGTTGCCAGTACAAAAAAACATGTGGTTGTTTTCAATAACAGCTAAACAATAAATTGTGTTAGATTTAGAATAATTGAATATGGCAATGCCAAATCAGGCGGCAGGGCGGAGAAGTTAAAAGAGTTCAACTTCTCTGACACGCCAAGCAAAATTTCACTTACATTGGCTCTTCACCGCTCATCATAAATAAATTAAGATAAGGTAGTATCTAGTGTTCGGTGATTTAATCAAAAGGGGCCGGTTGTAACGCAGATTATGTAAAGGTAGCTTCCATTTCACTGAAGAGTATTGACAGCAACCGAAGCGACAGCTGAGAGAAAAATCTCGAACCACACAACTCTCTGATAAATGTTTCTTCATCTATAAGTGTTTATCCCAGGTTTTGAAATCAGTATCCTTTTTTGGTTCATCAGTAATCTTAACAATCTATTTGCAGGTTATTACAGGCCATCAAGGCATTTTGGATCCCAGAGTCTTTTTATATACAGTTTTTGAGCATAACCCTAACATTTCGAAATTTGCTACTTCTGTTGGATTTAAAACCACATGGTGTCCTCAACACAAAGACTGTTAAAGACCCAGACGGGAAAGTTCTCTCTTCTGCTGTTATGAAGTCTAATTGCCTCAACACAAAGACTTTTAAAGACCAAGACGGGAAAGTTCTCTCTTCTTCTGTTATGAAGTACGTCTAACAGTGGGGATAACATAAAGCTTCCTTTAACAGAGGAAAATTAATTCACAGAAAATGCCACTAAATGCATAAATAAATAAAAGAAAATCATTTATACATGAAGTGCTTGCTACAATTTTATGATATTTAACATTTTCTTTTATTAATGTATGCATTTTGTTGAATTTTTCGTCATTTAATTTTCCTCTCTTAAAGTAGGCTTTATGTTATCCTCAATGTTAGACATACTTCATAACAGAAGAAGAGAGAACTTTCCCGTCTAAGTCTTTAAAAGTCTTTGCTCAACAACAGGTTCTCCCTAGTGAGATTGTAGCAGAAAATATTCTTTTTAGTAACATTAATGGCCGATTGAAGATATTTAATCGTCTGTAGACAGGTATCCCTTTATAATGGTATAGTTATCTGCTCCTCTGCTGCATCTTCAAAGCATTAGAACTTAGTTATATTAGATAACTGCAACTCTGGTGGTCGGGATATGGCTAGTGACATTCTAGACACAATGCCAGACCTTCCAGACATTGTTGATTTCACTAAGACTGAACCTTTTGGAAAGATCAGAATAGAATGATCACACAACTGGATATAGGAGATTCGTTCAATACTTACAATCAAGTGGGCGTATGTGGAACTAAGGGTTTTCCAACAAGAGGTGTTATTTTGAATCACCCGGTATTTTGGTAGCTGTCACTTTTGAAGCTTTTATTATTTGACAAGTAGTAACTACGCCATTACTAAAAATGGAACGATACATGATTCAACAACGCATTGAAATTATTGAAATTCGAAAATGCATGTTGACTGATGGCCCATTTCCACCTCGGTGGCTACGTCAACAAGCTAAATTGTCGCATCTGGGGCTCGGAAAACCCAAGAGTTATTGTTGAGAAGCCTCTCCATCCTTAACGTGTGATTGTTTGGTGCGGTTTATGGTCCGGCGGGGTCATTGGACCTTACTTTTTCGAAAATGAGGTTGGATCAACAGTTATGGTGAATGGACTGCGCTATCGAGAGATGATTAAAGATTTTTTATGGTCGGAGTTGGATGCTATTGATCTGGACAACGTTTTCAACAAGACGGCGCTACGTGCCACACAAGCAACGAAACCATTGCTCTGCTACGGGAAAAGTTTCCGGACCGTGTTATCTCTCGAACCGGTGATCACAATTGGCCACCGAGATCTTGTGATTTAACACCTTGCGACTCTTCTTTTGGGGCCACGTGAAAGATAAGGTCTACGCCAACAGCCCAGCGTCGATTCAAGACCTCAAAGATAGAATTCGTGAGGCTATCGAGGACATAGGGCAGCCACTTTGCGATTTGGCTATGGAAAATTTCATGAAAAGGATATGGTTCTGTAAGCGCGGTCGTGGTGGCCATTTGGATGATGTTGTTTTTCATTATTTACGGCATACCTTCCTCTTTATTATGAAACAAAACATCCGATCATTTATCTCAAAAAATTGCATTTTTCTTTGAATACCAAAATAACACCTCTTGTTGGAAAACCCTTATATATTGCAAAAGTTACTGACTGACCACTGTAGTGTTTACCAGGCAAAAATCTTAGGTTTTAGAGAGGTAGCTGAATGGTTGAGAACAAATGTTCTGACTTAAGTCGGCATCAATAGCAATGAAAATGAAATTAAGTTACTGGTTGGCTTCGGAGTACACTGTGAAGATCTTAGTTTGGATATAGCTCACAGACTACCAGATACTTTCAATGTCTATCAAGCCGAAATATGGCAATATGAGAAGTCGCCAAGTGGCTGAGTCGCAACATAGTAACCAACACTGGACCGCCATGCTGCCATCAATTCTCCGGAGGCCATATCCATAAATTCACAAACAGTCCTCTACTGCCGCAGATCTCTTAACGAGATGGCTGAGCAGTTTAATATACACCTCATATGGGTGCCTAAGCATAGGGATATCCCGGGAAGCTGCAAAGCTGATGAACTTGCTAAGAAGGCGACGACATTACTAATTCTCGAAGAATTTGCATATAATGGTGCGCCACTATCCACGTGCAAGCTTTGACTTAGGCAAGAGGCAATCAGGCAGTCCAACGAAAGATGGACAGAAATTGGCACCTGCAGGGTAGCTAGACAAATCAGGCCAAGGTATGACCTGAGAAGGTCAAAATATCTCCTCGCACTAGAGATGAAAAGATTGTCTACGTTAGTATCAGTTATGACGGGACACTGCCTGATCGGCGAACACGCCAAAAGATTGGGTATTGACTCCAATGACTTCTGCAGAAGCTGTGGAGATGAGGAAGAAGTGGAGAGCATTTAGCACTTGCTATGCGACTGTCCCGCTTTAAGTAAAAGGCAACTGGACATACTGAGGTCGGCCTTTCTAGGCAGTCTAACAGATCTTTCCGGTACCGATATTCGTACTATCGATAAATATGTATATCAAACAGGTTGATTTCGAAGAGGGACATTTCAGTCCGTGGTAACACTAGGGACTTTAAATGGTCTATGTGAGCTGGTAAAAAAAAAAATCGGCTGCCACCCTAAACTAAACCGAGTACCCTTCTGGCAACAAATGAAGGTGGCAATTTATCCGCTATCCAATTACATTACTTAAAGTCTTTGAGAAGACACCTGATCTTATGCCCGATTCCATCTTTCTCAGTATTCCACTTGCAGAAAAGTTTCGAGTCGAGAGAATCCACGTTCAGTTAGATCCGTTTGAAAAAAAGAACTAATTATATGTTTTTCGACATAGCGTCATGTTTCCATTTTAATTGACTTTTTATTGATAATCTCAGTAATCAGAATAAGCTCTATATAGTCAGAATGACTTTATGGAAACTGCCTTCCTGACTGTTGCAAATAGTTGACTACAATGACATTCCAGGAAATTACAAACTTACATGATCTACTGGAATATGTGGACTTGCCTCTGACGACTTTCTAGAGAGTTAGTGCCCTTTTGGGGACAAATAAAAGGTCATGAACTCCACATATTCCAAGCTAATGTGGCCTTACCTACACTTTAAAGCACCTACGTTATCGATACCGGGCCGTAGATCAGCGCGCATTAATTCTGAATGTTAAGGTCTCTGAGAAGTCATCTGACCTTATGCACGATTCCATCTTGCTCAATATTCCGCTTGCAGGAATGCTTCGAGTTGAGAGTGTCCACGTTTAGTCAGAGGAGTTTGCAAACAGAACTAATAGCATCATTTTAATTGACTTTTATTGTGCTTCCATCAGAAATTAAATGGTTTCTGAATTGCTCACCTGTGAACAAATTTGGCCAGGATTCCCCTATTGCCTTTTTATATTCCATTTTAATTTGTAACTGGAATGTTCGTCTGACATTAGAACATTTTTGTTTCTATACTGTAATAGAATGCAAAGTTTTCTCAAAACGACGGCTTAGCTCCTTGTATCGTGATTTCATGAATGCTACTTCAATCTTGAGCAAAGATTGGCTATGATTATTCGGACCGTGTTATCTCTCGAACCGGTGATCACAATTGGCCACCGAGATCTTGTGATTTAACACCTTGCGACTCTTCTTTTGGGGCCACGTGAAAGATAAGGTCTACGCCAACAGCCCAGCGTCGATTCAAGACCTCAAAGATAGAATTCGTGAGGCTATCGAGGACATATGGTCCTGTAAGCGTGGTCGTGGTGGCCATTTGGATGATGTTGTTTTTCATTATTTACGGCATACCTTCCTCTTTATTATGAAACAAAACATCCGATCATTTATCTCAAAAAATTGCATTTTTCTTTGAATACCAAAATAACACCTCTTGTTGGGAAACCCTTATATATTGCAAAAGTTACTGACTGACCACTGTAGTGTTTACCAGGCAAAAATCTTAGGTTTTAGAGAGGTAGCTGAATGGTTGAGAACAAATGTTCTGACTTAAGTCGGCATCAATAGCAATGACAATGAAATTAAGTTACTGGTTGGCTTCGGAGTACACTGTGAAGATCTTAGTTTGGATATAGCTCACAGACTACCAGATACTTGCAATGTCTATCAAGCCGAAATATGGCAATATGAGAAGTCGCCAAGTGGCTGAGTCGCAACATAGTAACCAACACTGGACCGCCATGCTGCCATCAATTCTCCGGAGGCCATATCCATAAATTCACAAACAGTCCTCTACTGCCGCAGATCTCTTAACGAGATGGCTGAGCAGTTTAATATACACCTCATATGGGTGCCTAAGCATAGGGATATCCCGGGAAGCTGCAAAGCTGATGAACTTGCTAAGAAGGCGACGACATTACTAATTCTCGAAGAATTTGCATATAATGGTGCGCCACTATCCACGTGCAAGCTTTGACTTAGGCAAGAGGCAATCAGCGAAAGATGGACAGAAATTGGCACCTGCAGGGTAGCTTGACAAATCTGGCCAAGGTATGACCTGAGAAGGTCAAAATATCTCCTCGCACTAGAGATGAAAAGATTTTCTACGTTAGTATCAGTTATGACGGGACACTGCCTGATCGGCGAACACGCCAAAAGATTGGGTATTGACTCCAATGACTTCTGCAGAAGCTGTGGAGATGAGGAAGAAGTGGAGAGCATTTAGCACTTGCTATGCGACTGTCCCGCTTTAAGTAAAAGGCAACTGGACATACTGAGGTCAGCCTTTCTAGGCAGTCTAACAGATCTTTCCGGTACCGATATTCGTACTATCGATAAATATGTATATCAAACAGGTTGATTTCGAAGAGGGACATTTCAGTCCGTGGTAACACTAGGGACTTTAAATGGTCTATGTGAGCTGGTAAAAAAAAAATCGGCTGCCACCCTAAACTAAACCGAGTACCCTTCTGGCAACAAATGAAGGTGGCAATTTATCCGCTATCCAATTACATTACTTAAAGTCTTT
Source organism: Eudasyphora cyanicolor (assembly GCA_963930755.1). Lineage (NCBI taxonomy): Eukaryota > Metazoa > Arthropoda > Insecta > Diptera > Muscidae > Eudasyphora > Eudasyphora cyanicolor. The sequence continues at coordinate 64,986,561 of OZ005737.1, forward strand.
GAGAAGACACCTGATCTTATGCCCGATTCCACCTTTCTCAGTATTCCACTTGCAGAAAAGTTTCGAGTCGAGAGAATCCACGTTCAGTCAGATCCGTTTGAAAAAAAGAACTAATTATATGTTTTTCGACATAGCGTCATGTTTCCATTTTCATTGACTTTTTATTGATAATCTCAGTAATCAGAATAAGCTCTATATAGTCAGAATGACTTTATGGAAACTGCCTTCCTGACTGTTGCAAATAGTTGACTACAATGACATTCCAGGAAATTACAAACTTACATGATCTACTGGAATATGTGGACTTGCCTCTGACGACTTTCTAGAGAGGTAGTGCCCTTTTGGGGACAAATAAAAGGTCATGAACTCCACATATTCCAAGCTAATGTGGCCTTACCTACACTCTAAAGCACCTACGTTATCGATACCGGGCCGTAGATCAGCGCGCATTAATTCTGAATGTTAAGGTCTCTGAGAAGTCATCTGACCTTATGCACGATTCCATCTTGTTCAATATTCCGCTTGCAGGAATGCTTCGAGTTGAGAGTGTCCACGTTTAGTCAGAGGAGTTTGCAAACAGAACTAATAGCATCATTTTAATAGACTTTTATTGTGCTTCCATCAGAAATTAAATGGTTTCTGAATTGCTCACCTGTGAACAAATTTGGCCAGGATTCCCCTATTGCCTTTTTATATTCCATTTTAATTTGTAACTGGAATGTTCGTCTGACATTAGAACATTTTTGTTTCTATACTGTAATAGAATGCAAAGTTTTCTCAAAACGACGGCTTAGCTCCTTGTATCGTGATTTCATGAATGCTACTTCAATCTTGAGCAAAGATTGGCTATGATTATTCGGTTCACAATGCAGCTCTATAATGGAACTCTTAAACCAAACGAACAAGAATACTGGTATATTAAATATATTTGAAAATACACATTTAAAATTTTCCCGATATGCTTCCTAGCTAGCAGGTACTTTTTATCCTGTCGCCTTTTTAAATTGTTCTGCTATTCTTCATGAGTAATCGTAGCTCCGAAGTCAATCATGTTTGGTTCTTCTTTCGCAGTAGGGATCGTTCTGGAAAGGAATCCAAGAAATCTATTCGTTACATGAATAAAGTTGGATTCAAGTTGCTGCAGGTTCTAAAGACTTCTTTAATGCATTAAATTATAATCGTCATCTTCATTCAGCTCTACAACCCAGGGTGGGTTTTGGCTTTCTTCACAGCTCTCATCCACTCCTCTCTACTTCCAGTAATGGTGTACCAATTCCTTACTCCTAGGCTCGCAGTGTCATCAGCGTTTGCGATTGTTATCGCTGACCGAACGAACACATTTCCAGATCCAGTTTGATTTCTAACCATAGGCTAAACAGAACTGTGGACAATCTGTTCCCTTGCCTTATTCCTCTTGCTCTTGCTGTAATGCAACTTTACCTTTTGAATTGTTGCGTCTTTCCTTTGTTTCTATCATTTCGTCTCTGGTAAGGTCTGGTTCTGTTTCACTTTCATCACTTATTTCTGTGATGGTGTTAATGATACGGTATCAAAACTACATGGTATGTTTTTTGTCTCTATATAGAATTTCTCCTCCTCCAGACAAAAATATATCAAAAAAGGAACTCTCTACCCTACTGCTGAAGACATCAATTTAATCACTATTTGGTTTAACCAAATCATTGATCCAACCGCTGTTGTAAACAAACAACTCAATGAGTGTAGTCGGGTATAGGAGAATATGCTGCTCTGCATCTCGTTGGACACTGCACGTTGTTAGCTTAAATACTTTTATATTCATCCGACATTTGCGTTGACTAAACTTGATGCTGCTGCTATGGGACCTCTCCCTTACAGATTATTCTTGGAATATTATTTTTCAACAACAAAATTGTATAAGAAGGTCCTGGACCATTAGATAGCTTACATCTGATGTGACGCCTGGTCTGCAGAGTGAGGTCTACAATTTGAGGTCTGCAGAGTGAGGTCTACAACCTTTTCAAGAGCAGAGTAACCGACCTATCTTAACATTCTCCTGTATTTCTGATGATGCCGTTTGAACTCTTTAGGTCCTGGTAAACTTACCTACTTTATCAGAAATTATTTTGATTTTGGCTCTCTGAGCTTTGACTTTCTCTTGTAAATCTATAACGCTCGCTCTTAGCTATTTTAATGGCTTTCGATGCGTCTTATATTTAATAATTTATACCGATCTTTCAATTTCAATATTAATTTGTTCATTCCCCTCTTCCGTTTTTTTTTCAGATAATCGTCCCTACAAAAGTTCAGCGCTGGATACGCTGAATGCCAAAATCGCCCAACATCAGCAACAACAACAAACCTCCTCTAACTATAGCAATAATGTGGAAGAATCCTGGCTATACAATTTCTGTCTAAAATGTCGCGGCGAAGAGAGCACACCCTCCTGGGAGCCACCGCATTGGCAAAAGATTTTCCCCTACCCGTTGTGTCCATCTTTCCGACAATTTGCCCGCATCCTGGTGTTAATATTGATCGGTGTTTTGTTGTGGGTAACAGCCTATGTGATCATAGGAGATTCAGCGGCTCCTGGTGGTCAACTCTTCAGTTTGGTGGTGTTGGCGGTGGCGGCCAATTTCGGTGGCTATTTGATATCGTTGACAACGTTACCGCGTCTTATTGGTATGTTGTTGGTGGGCATATTATTCCAGGTTAGTTTTTTGGAATTTAATATAGCTGCTGATCGTTTTTAATTATATATATTGTATATCTTTGCAGAATGTTGGCTGGACCAATTTGGAAGGTGATTTCTCTAAGGTCACCGCTCACCTGCGTAAATTTGCTTTGACCATTATTTTAATTCGAGCTGGTCTCGAAATGGAACCTGAAGCTTTCAAAAAGGTCTACAAGACCATTCTTAAATTGGGCATTATTCCCTGGATTGTGGAATGTTGCGTGATTGGCTTAACTTCGCATTTCTTCCTCGATTTGCCTTGGGTTTGGGCTTTCCTGTTGGGCGCCATCATTGCGGCCGTTTCTCCCGCCGTCGTAGTGCCTTGCCTCTTCCGATTGCGTACGAAGGGTTATGGCGTTGCCAAGGGTATTCCTACTTTGATTATTGCCGTTGCCGGTATTGATGATGCCTTGTCTGTGGCCGTTTTCGGTATTATCAGCAGTGTTATGTTCTCGGATCGCGGTATCGGCTATCAGATCTCTCAGGCTCCAGTCTGTATTATTGGTGGTCTAGCTTTTGGTGTTGTGTGGGGTTATATTGCCAGATTTTTCCCTGAAAAGGGTGATCCCTATGTTGTCCCCATGCGTACCATTATGTTGTTTGCCGGTGGCTTGGTGGCTATCTATGGTAGCGAGGAAATTGGTTACGAAGGTGCTGGTCCCTTGGCTGTGGTCTTTTCTGCATTCGTGTCGAATCTGTTTTGGTGCAAACAAGGTTGGGACGTTGAAGATAATCCTGTGTCCACTGCTTTTGAAATCTTTTGGATGATCTTCGAACCAATTCTATTCGGCATTACTGGCTCCACTGTCAAGGTAACTGCAAGAAAATCAATCTGGGTCTGAGTGCATCTAGTAAGAGAAATATTTTTAAATTTTACAGATTAGTGAACTTGATCCCGACATTGTGTCCGTGGGAGTAGGTTGCATCATAGGTGCTGCCGTATTACGTATCCTTTGTACAGCCGGTATTGCTTTCGGTGATCGTCTCAATATGAAGGAGAAATTCTTTGTTGCCCTATCCTGGATGTCGAAAGCTACTGTTCAAGCCGCTCTTGGTCCAGTAGCCCTCAAGCACTTGGATGCCAATGCTTCGGATGATGAGAAACACTATGCCTATGTGGTCCAAACCATAGCTGTACTGTCAATTGTGCTGACAGCCCCCTTGGGTGCCATTTTAATCTCGGTATCCGGTACAAAACTCTTGACCAAAACCAAACAACCTCAAGTCACTGAAGGTAAGATAGATCATTCCATTAAATTCCAGAAAAATATAATATAATGTTGATCTTCTTTTCTCTCAGGTTGGCGCCGCAGTCATCGTCCTTCTATGCGTGACATCAGTATCATCGACGAGGAAGAAGAACGTGAAGATCCGGAAGTTCCCGAGGATAAAGAAACCGCCGATAATACACAAACTAATACGCATATACCCTCATTGTCTTTGTCGTCTTACAACAAATAAGTCGACATTGCGACTCTGAAGCATATCGGTTTCCTATTCCTTGTACCCGTTGTTAATTTTCTTTGTGTTTCTTATTGTGTTTATGTTTGAAAGTAGTTTATGTGCCGAGATTTGGGGAAATTTTACCTAACCACTTACCTACGTACCTAGAATACAACATTTCAAAACAATTGATTCCATAGTATTCATTCCATAGATGTCCTTTTTCTTGCATTGTTATTAAATGTTAAGTAGAATGTTAATTTAAAATGTAAATAAATGTAAAATATCAAAAAAACATTGCTTAATTTTTATTAAACATACTTATAAATCTGGTATCCATGACCCTAAAAATAAAAATTTTCTTCAAACCGGTAAAGCCTCATCACTAACAGCTCATGAAGGCAAGTCTACACATTCGCCCCTGCATGAACATTTGATAAGCATAATACCATCTTTGCATTGCGCTCCATCGAAGATTACATCGCTACTGTTCCACCTATCTGAAAGTGTTAGATTGAGCAGCTTCGGTTCTAGTAGCTTCCAATTGGAAGGGCTTATCCTCCCGTCGGGGTCGGCCATGTCTACTACCGCCACCTGCTGGTCTAAGGTTTTCTGGGAAGGGATATCTGGTTTCCTGCCTTCAGGTCTTGAATAGGGCTTAAACACCTTCCTTGCTGGTCTAGGCCCAGAGGGTTCTTTACCACCAGAAGGTATTACGCTCTGTTGGACTTGACGGTTAGGTGTTAACTTTTGCGAGCCAACACTGATCTGTACCTGTGGAGGTACATTAGTAGGAGCTGCTGTCCCGCTACCACAGAGGGCGTAGGAGTAGCAGTATCAACCATAGAAGTGAGAGAAGAAGGTTTCAGCGGGGATTTCTTCATAATGGCGGAATGTCGTCGCTCATGTTGAAGAATCGTGTTCCACCTTGTTCCGATGAAACCCTTTTCTCTCATCGTTAAATCGGTCTCGCTCTTACCTTCAAACTTGCGAAGATAAGAACAAGACCAGTGATATGCATCGCGAGCCTTTTAGCAGATGTCTTACTTCTTCCGCTTTTAGGGAGTTTACTCACAGGAGATCCTGAGTCTAAAGCTCCTTGCCGCGTCAGAGTTAAGCCACCGACACTTGAAGGCTCGTTAACCATGGAAGGTGGAGACGGTGAAGTAGCAATGGCATTGATCGCGACTAGAGCCTTGTTTGCCACCGGCGTAAATTTGATTTGCCTATCTCTATCGAATTTCGGGGCAGAGATAACCGTAGTTTCTATATCCTCAGCCGATAGGGCGAGGTCATCCATCAATCCCGCAGGCACGCTTTCCTGACTGAGTCCGATGAGAGATCCATCACTCCCCAATTCCGACAATTGCTGACAGAGCTCACCATATTGGGGGGATATTTCTCTGTTCAGCGAGTCGATGTCCCTGAGCTCGGATTGTTCACTTCGCATCATCTCATCCATTACGAGATTCAGAGGTGACGGACTTGTAACGTTATGACGGACTATATTTAGACGGGCAATATAACTGCTATGTAGGGGACTGGAGCAGATTGAGATGTAGATCGGACTAACAGAAAGACAGTCAGTAGGCATTGTTTGGAATGAAATCCCAATGCTGCTGGTAATTGTTGTAGTTGTAATGGTTGTGTTTAAACCTTTTGCCCGATGTCGATGAAGCATAGGGTGCTATCGACCGCAGATTGTCCGGGACTGCTCATTTGAGCTACAGCACTTAGTCGCAGCTAACCTTTATATCTAAAGGCCATTCACTATCCGCAAACTATGACCTGTTCCGCGACCGGAAGAAGAATTCTGATCTTTTTTCCCAAAGAAGAGTTCTGATCGAAAAAGCTGAACGATTCAAATGTGCCACATTCAAACAATACTCTAATAAAACCAGTAAAGAATGCTAAAGTCGGCCGGAGCTGACTATATAATACCCTACACCACCCTATCGGAGGAGTATAAAAACAAATATTGTCAACTTTTATCAATGTTACTTTCCGAATGATAATGATATGTCCAAGTTATTTATTTTATAGCGCTCAGATTAAAAATCGGAATATAAATATATAGCGAAGCTATATACAAATCTGAAGCTATTTTCACAAAATTTGGCAACGTCCGTTCTTGGTTCAAAAAAAATTTGTATCTTCTGAATTTTATAAAGACATATTCAAAAATGCCGGTTATATAAGCCCTTAGATGAAAAATCGGGTTATAGGAATGTATAGGGGCTATATCTAAATCCAATAAAATTGTTATTATAACCTACACCACACTGTGGTTTGTTTTGTGACAGATGTTTATAACACCTACACATAATTCAGACAAATAAACTAGAACAATGAGCTACTTTTTTTTTGAAAATTGAAGTGTGGGATGTCCTTAGGATAACGGATCGGGGTAGTCAGTTTTATTTGTTTTTTTAATCGTACTTTTCGGGACACGTGTAAAATAGTATACAAGGGTTTAAAAATGTTAAATGTGGTCTCATGGTTCTAGGGTAGATTTTTTTAACATAAACTAGATCGGAAGTGATTTTTGGAAATTCTAACTTTAAGAGGCACAGTGGGACAAAACGGGTTAATTATGGTGAAATGGGGCAAAATGAATCAATCTGGCAAAATTGGGACTTAAACTTGAGATGTGAAGAGCACACTGGGTCAAAAACATTAAATAATGTATAGTGGGCAAAAATGGTACAGTGGATAAAATGTGATTAAATATGGTACAGTTAAGGGTTATGTATAGTAGAGCGGGGACTAATTTTAAATATGGTACGGTGAGACAAAAAGGGTTAGATACAGTAGAGTGGGGCAAAAATGTATTAACTATGATACAGTGGGGCAAAAAGGATTAAATATGGTACAGTGTGACAAAAAATGGTTAGCTATGGTACAGTGGGTCAAAAAGTTACCAAAAGGGGTTTAAGTATGGTAGAGTGGTGAAAACTTTTAAATACGGTACAGTGAGGCAAAAAGTGTTAAATATGGTACCGTGAGACAAAAAGGGTTAAATATGGCACAGTGGGGCAAAAAGGATTAGATAAAAATGTGACAAAAATGGTTAACTATGGTACAATGGGTCAAAAAGGGGCAAACAGATGTTACAGTGGAGTAAATAGGATTAAATATGGTACAGTTGGGCAAATCTAGGGAGAGAGGGCAACATCTGGAACATAGATATGAGATAAGAAGTCATTTTTCAAAGGTTATGATTTTAGTCAAAGTTTAATATTATGGTGCAGAGTGGCTAAAAGGTGTTAAATAGAGTTGAGTATAGCAAAAAAGGTGAAACGTTGTACAGTGAAGCAAGAAGGGTTAAATATGGTACAGTGGGGTAAAAATTGTTAAATACGGTAGTGTGGCAAAATTGTAAATGTGGTAAGTGGGGAAAAAGTGTTATATACATATAGTTTCAGATATGTTTACAATTTCATACTTTAGAAGAACACTTGTTATTTATTGCTTATATATTATTCATTCACTTGTTTAGAGAAAAACGTTTTGAACTTCTATTCGATTTTGGAATCTAGAATTTGTTTGTCAATATTTAATATAATATTTTCATTACGTTAAAAACCTTGTGTGGAATAGATACGAAAAATTGTAAGATTTATTATACACTTTTTCTTGAAATTGTATTTTTAAATAATTCCATTTTAGTGAATAAACGAACGCTTATTTACTGATTAATCGGAGCTGTTTATTTAATATTCGGTCAGCGGTCTTTGGTTCTTAACAAATTTTATTCAAATTTTTCTGGCATTGAATTTGATCTTCTGTGTGAATTAAAATTTGATAAAGATCAACGTCCTGGATGTGTTCCCGTTCAAGTCGCCAGTTGGGAGAAGTTTAATTAATTTGGAATATAATATATGTATATACATCGATTCTGCTCGGAAGTGCTCCATTCAAGTCGCCGTTTTGGGAGATCCGAGTCAGAGTTTTGACAATCTTTATATTGCGTGTGATTTTCAATAGAAGGAAACAATTTTTGGAACTTAACATATTTTATGAGAAAAAGTCGGAGGATTCAGGGTTTATCGCCAATCATGCCACTTACAAGATCGCCTAACAACTCAACTGTCACAACGCCTGCAAATGCATCTTCGCAGGAGGCAAACTTTGTATTCCGTAGCACTTCAACACAAAGCCAAGGGGTTCATGTACATGTAACAGATAGTCTTATTAAAAGATTCGAAGAGATGCAATCACTTCTATTCGGTCAAATAAGATACATACATTTAATGGTCGAATCAAATAACTTGAGCAATCAAAATTCTATCACTGCATTGAGGGAAGAACTTCGAAGTGTGGAGACTAATATGACACGTCCTAGTATTACCCACGGGCAACTTGAACAAGTTCTGGAAACAAATACTTTGTCGATTCCTAGTGATACCAATATTTCGTCGACGACAGCTTCAAGTGCATCGTCAATTTCTGCTCGTATTGTTTCTGCATCATCGACCAACGTCTCGTGTACGGGAAGCTATAGCGTAGCACCTTGTGTTTCAACTTTCGTCACAACTCAGCCAATATCCCATACTTCGGCGCCTAATTTCCTATCTTCACAATCAAATTCTTTATAGTCGATTTGTAGTCAGCACCAAAAAAGGATCTACCCACTTCCCAAGTTTTCGGGTTTACCAGAGGAATGGCAAACATTCCACAAATCTTTTACAATTTCAACTCAAGAATTTGCATATTCGGATCTTCAAAATATAATGCGTCTTAGGGATTGTTTAGAAGGTCAAGCTCGAGAGACAGTCGAGTCATTACTGACAAGTTCCAAAAACGTTAACGCCATAATTCAAAATTTGTCAGAAATGTTCGGTCGCCCGGAACAATTGATTAAATCCCAAATCCATAAAGTTAGATCTTTAGCTCCGGTGAAAGAGTCCGACCTAACTTCTCTTGTCAATTTTACAAATAAGGTGACCAATATGACAACATTTTTGGAATCAGTCGGTGGAAGTTATCATTTGTCCAAACCATTACTTTTGAGCGAACTTCTTTCAAAGCTTCCTATTGCAAGACGTCTACAATGGGCAGAAAAATGTTTATCTTTGAATGAAACGCCTACAATAACTGACTTTTCTCAATGGCTTTGTGGTATTCGGAAAATTGTTTATATGACAACTGACGCACTTCCTCTTCCTGTATCAAATGAACGTAAGATACTAATTATGCGTTTTTATCGGTGGAGAATAGGAAGTGTAGATTGTGTAAAAAAGGATGCAAATCATTGGCGGACTGGACTGCATTGTCTTTAGGGATTTAACTTTGGAAATGAGGTGGCAAAAGGTTAAGTCGCTACAATTATGTTTTTCTTGTCTTAAGTTCGGTCATCGAGCTATTAAGTGTTACTCAAAACAAAAATGCGACATCAGCGGTTGCGATCGATATCATCATAATCTTTTGCACACGAATTCTATACCTCAGACGCACAATGAGGACAACGACGATGTAAATACTTCTCAAGCCAGAAATTGTTTGGTTGATGTTGCTTCCCAATCAGTACTTTTCCAAATAATTCCGGTCAGAATATACGGGCCACGTGGATTCGAAGATATTTATGCATTTGTGGATGATGGGGCGAACGTGTCCATGATAGATGCTAAGATTGCGCATAAATTAGGTATACATGGACAAAAGGATGTTTTGGAAATTCAATGGATCAACCAACAGATATCTAAGGAACCCACGGAGATCGTTGATATGACTATAAGTGTTGTAGAACAAGGATCCAACCGATACAACATGCGAAACGTGTACTTGACCACGAATCTTAATTTACCAAGCCAAAGCTTTAATGCGTCCAATTTCAAAAATACTCACGGCATTTCGCTGAAGAGCTATAATCAAACCATATGCTGTCAACATTTGGTACAATTGCTGCAAAGACAAAATTGGGATGGTTGGTTTATGGGAATGTAAATGGCGGACAGAAACGTTTGGTATCTTGCCATTGCAGAAAATCAGCCATTAATGATCATATTAACGAAATGGAGGAATATCCTCGGACAGTTGCCGGAATTATAGAAAAACATTATGTTGACGATTACGTCGATTGCTTCAAAACAGAAGAGGAAGCTATTAATGTTGTGAAAGCCGTAGAACAAATTCATAGCCTTGGTGGATTCGAGATGCACAATCTGTCGACAAACTCGGAAATATTTGCCAAAGAACTGAGAATCTCAAATGATGACAAAATAGATGTTGCTGTCGACAACATTGAAAGAGTATTAGTACCAAGAAATATACTTGAATCCAATTCAACACCTACAAAAAGACAATTACTGAGTATTGCAATGTCTGTTTTCGATCCGTTTGGTTTTGTGGCGGATTTCATGGTTGTCAGTAAAATTTTAATGCAAGACGTTTGGAAAAGCGGTATTGGATGGGATTCAAAATTGCCAGAGGAAATATATAAAAAATGTATAATGTGGTTGAACGAGTTACCCAAGTTAACCCATTATCAAGTATCCATACATTATTTTTTGGGATGCAAAGGTTCGGCCAGAAATTGTTTGGTTGATGTTGCTTCCCAATCAGTACTTCTCCAAATAATTCCGGTCAGAATATACGGGCCACGTGGATTCGAAGATATTTATGCATTTGTGGATGATGGGGCGAACGTGTCCATGATAGATGCTAAGATTGCGCATAAATTAGGTATACATGGACAAAAGGATGTTTTGGAAATTCAATGGATCAACCAACAGATATCTAAGGAACCCACGGAGATCGTTGATATGACTATAAGTGGCGTAGAACAAGGATCCAACCGATACAACATGCGAAACGTGTACTTGACCAAGCCAAAGCTTTAATGCGTCCAATTTCAAAAATACTCACGGCATTTCACTGAAGAGCTATAATCAAACCATTAGAACTCCTCATATGCTGTCAACATTTGGTCCAATTGCTGCAAAGACAAAATTGGTATGGTTGGTGTATGGGAATGTAAATGGCGGACAGAAACGTTTGGTATCTTGCCATTGCAGAAAATCAGCCATTAATGATCATATTAACGAAATGAAGGAATATCCTCGGACAGTTGCCGGAATTATAGAAAAACATTATGTTGACGATTACGTCGATTGCTTCAAAACAGAAGAGGAAGCTATTAATGTTGTGAAAGCCGTAGAACAAATTCATAGCCTTGGTGGATTCGAGATGCACAATCTGTCGACAAACTCGGAAATATTTGCCAAAGAACTGAGAATCTCAAATGATGACAAAATAGATGTTGCAGTCGACAACATTGAAAGAGTATTAGTACCAAGAAATATACTTGAATCCAATTCAACACCTACAAAAAGACAATTACTGAGTATTGCAATGTCTGTTTCCAATCCGTTTGGTTTTGTGGCGGATTTCGTGGTTGTCAGTAAAATTTTAATGCAAGAGGTTTGGAAAAGCGGTATTGGATGGGATTCAAAATTGCCAGAGGAAATATATAAAAAATGTATAATGTGGTTGAACGAGTTACCCAAGTTAACCCATTATCAAGTATCCATACATTATTTTTTGGGATGCAAAGGTTCGGAAATTCAGCTCCACTTGTTTTGTGATGCTAGTGAGGAAGCTTTAGCCACTGTGGCTTATTGGCGTATTGAAGATGCATCAAATTCAAATGTAATTTTTGTGACTGGAAAGACAGCATGTGCTCCCATGCGATTTCACTCTATACCAAAACTTGAATTACAAGCAGCTGTAATGGCAGTCCGATTAAAGGAAGCTATAATTCATTGCCACCATGTCGTCAGAGTTAACAATGTTGTTTTTTGGACAGATTCCCACACTGTCATTCGATGGATTAGAGAATACCTCCCTGAACTAACAAGAAGAGTAAAATGGTGTCTACCCACCATTCCTTTACAGGTTGGAAGTTTAGTACTTATTTGTGATGAAAATGCTCCAAGATCGAAATGGCGAAGAGGTCGAATAGTAGGTCCATATAATGGTTGGCACCTCAAGAGCAGCAGATGTCAAAACAAGCGAAGGTGTGTTTAAAAGGCCTGTGTCTAAGTTGGCCGTGTTAGACCTGTCGGACGAGTGAATTTTCCTGGTCAATTCACGGGGGGCAGAATTGTTATTTATTGCTTATATATTATTCATTCACTTGTTTATCGAAAAACGTTTTGAGCTTATATTCGATTTTGGAATCTAGAATTTGTTTGTCAATATTTAATATATTTTCATTACGTTAAAAACCTTGTGTGGAATAGATACGAAAAATTTTAAGATTTATTATACACTTTTTCTTGAAATTGTATTTTTAAATAATTCCATTTTAGTGAATAAACGAACGCTTATTTACTGATTAATCGGAGCAGTTTATTTAATATTCGGTCAGCGGTCTTTGGTTTTTAACAACCGTGGAAAAAAGTTAAATAAGGCACGGTATGGTAAAAAGTTAAACACGACACAGATTGGGGACATAAAGAGTAAAATTCGGCCTAAGGCTGTGAATATGGCTCTTGGAATATAAACTGTGATTTCTCTAAATGCACACTTTTAGTGGCACTGTTGGGGCAAAAACGATTAAATGTTGTACAGTGGTGCAGAAATTGTAAATTATGACCATTGGGTTGAATGAATGGAGCGAAAATTATTAAATATGATCCCAATGGCAAATGTAGGTCTTGCAGCTTAAATTAGGCATTCATTTTACATTTTTTTTACTTAAAACTTTTAAAGACACGATGGGGCAAACGTTGTTTTATATTGCATCAGGGTGTGAATTACTATTGGTACATAAACTAGGGGAAAAATGTAAAATGCTGTCCAAAAAATAGTTTTTGACGTTTAGAGGCACATATTGTTCCTTGATGCCAGGAACATAAACAATATAATTTTTCCCCATCTGGAATAGTAATTTGTTTTTGAAAGAAAGAGGTATAACTATTCTACAGTACCCTAAAAAGAAAATAAATAAATGATGGGGCTGCGAAGCGCACCGGGTTAAAGCTATTACTCTAATAAAACCTGTAAATAGTGCCACCCACCACCCTATCGGAGGAGTATAAAAACAAATATTGTCAAGTTTTATCAATGTTATTTTCCAAATGATAATGATAATGATATGTCCAATTTAATTATTTTATAGCGCTCAGATTAAAAAACGGAATAAAAATATATACCGAAGCTATATACAAATCTGAAGCTATTTTCACAAAATTTGGCAACGTCCATTCTTGGTTCTGAATTTTATAAAGACGTATTCAAAAATGCGGATTATATAGCTCTTAGAAGAAAAATAGGGTTATAGGTATGTATAGGGGCTATATCTAAATCCAATAAAATTTTTATTATACCCTACACCACCCTGTGGTTTGTTTTGTGACAAATGTTTATAACACCTACAAATAATTCAGCTAGACCCCCCTTAAAGTAATCCAATCGACTCAGGATCACTAGCTGAGTCGATTTAATCATATCTGTCCGTCTGTTTATCTTAAACTGTTCGATAAGTACAGGTCGCCACTTCACTCCGATCATGTTAAGATTTGGACACTTTCACACCTTGGAAAAACCCTATTGAAATTGGTCAAAATCGGTTCAGATATATATATATATATACATATGTTCCTTCCGCATTGATCTTTTAGTGCTATAGAGGTAGTATTTCACATTCAATCATTTTGAAATTTGGCAGGGTAAAGTTTCTTGACACTGGTATCCACATTGCAGAATTTGAAAAAAGGATTTCCTTCCCAATTGGCTATAGAAGCTGTATTTTACAAAAGAAAATATACATACATACTCTTTGTAAATAATTTTTTTCTGAACTTGGATATTTCAGTGTTATTCGATATTACTAGATTGGTGCAGGGTATTATATAGTCGGCACACGCCCGCATTCAGCCTTTCCTTACTGGTTAATTTTATTTCGAAATTGCACCACCCATGATTCAATTATACAAGGTTGTGTTACTAGCACAACAACAACAATTTAACAACAACCACAAGGAATTTTGTTGTTGGATTCGTAGTTGAAATGTCATTGTCGATAGAATTTTGAAATATAAATAAAATGTTAAAATGTCTAATATTTGTTTACAAATAAACAAAATCTCAATAATATTTTTTCAAGTTCGTGTTTATATTATGAACATTTTCAATTTCTCTCAACCAATTCGACGGACTGTTTCATTTGTATATCCTCTCTTTAGTGGATGAGGAATTATATAATTTGCTATTAGTTTTAGAACTTTTTAAGTCATTTTAGCTGTATCACTGCCTGGCTGTTGCGCATGACAAGAGGAGTAGCTGCCGCACAAAGGGACTAAATATTGTCAACATTTATAGCTCATAAGTTGAACTCATTTGACCAGTAACCGTATAACTGCCTGGCTGGTGCGCATGACAAAAGGACAGCTGCCGCACAAAAGGACTCAATATTGCCAACATTTATAGCTCATAACTTGACCACCAGTCCATATATACCTCTAACATTTGGTGCAGATTGGGCGAACTTGTCACGTCCCATAACGTCCGCAGCAATCACAAAAATGATATTCTTACAAAGAATGCCCAATATTTCCTCGTTTTTATTCGTCTGATAATACATTCTCCAAACATAGTTATCGCCCCTGTGTTGGTTTTCGCATCCGGAGATAGCGAAAAACGTAATATTAAAAAATTGTGGATTTATGAAAGTGCAAACCAGCATAGGAGCGTATGTTTGAATAGGGACAACGTTCAATCTCCTATGAATTTAATTAATACAAACTGCATTTTTTATGAGGATATTTGGGGATATATTGACATTTTAACACGGAATTCTGCACATCATTTTTGCTATAACATGTATTTTTGCATGCCTGCACTGCCAAAAAATAAACCTCACATACACAGCATTAACCAAAAAAAAAACGATTGGTATTCTATATCTGCATTCATCGTTCATCTTTCGAGATGCTAAAAATAACCTTTTTCGCTTCCTTTTACCGCAAAGCATTCTTAATTGGCTGTTTGAAATTTAACCGATTTGAATTTCAATCTTTTATGACAAATAAATGTAAACAAAATTTGAAATTCAAACATTAACATGACATTTCAACTACTATCAACATGAAAAAAAAATAAAGACCACCTGCTAGTAACACAACCTTGTATAATTGAATCATGGCACCACCATTGTTCGTATTGTCAAAATTTTTTTTAATATGAAAATTGTTTTGAGAATTGTTGACGTCGACGTACGAATAAATAAGTTCATTTGTCCGTTTTCTTCAATAGTAATTGTCGTCTTTTATATATTTTGTTTTATTTTTTCTTCGTTTAATTAATGATGTCTAAATTGCAAATAAAATCCGAAATGTCGGAAAATGATGAGCCTCTCATCAAGAGAACTCGTAAAAATTTACCACCTACCAGAAGACAGCAGCCAACCCGTCAATCAAAGAGAAAAAGAAATCGTCCTGGGCCACAAGAACCTTTGAATATTTGTGATATGCCACCAGAAATTTTGGAGAAAATTTTAGGTCATGTCAATATATGGCATCACAATCGGATTCGTGCAACTTCAAAACGTTTAAGGGACATAAACAATCTCTTTGTGCGACATGAATTCGAAAAGGCTTTGCATAAACATATATCGAAGGACCCGAACAGCTATGAGAGTGCCGCCTTAAGGGTAAGATATTGTACGATTAAGGCGGATGCTTGAGAGACTATTTATATTTCCCCTCCCAATTTGCAATTCGTCAAGCCACTGAAGTTTATGTGCGTTCCGGCTTTGAGTCGGTGTTTTGTGGCTGTATTCTGCCCATGTTGCGTAGTGCCTACAAAGATCCGTTTTGTCCGCAGGTCCATCAAATTAGTAAATTTTTAATACACTTCTATGATATGATTGAGGATTCAATTGATGATCCCACATCGCAACTGTCAAGACTTTTATACAATAGGCATGTTTTCGTTACAAGCTAGCACTTTTAGTTTAGCACTTTGCAACGAAAACAACTGATTTCCACTAACTGGCACATAAGCAATAAGTGGCGGATTTTCACTATCTGGTAGCAATGGTGTCATGAGTTGCGAAGAAAGAACAGTGCGAAACAGACAAAAAATTCGTGAAAAGTATTTATAAAACATATATTTACTATTCTATGTTCAATTGTTTACACTCTTTTGCAAATATTAAAATAATTTCCCATTTTTGTTCTTCTTCTTCCCGTTAATTCACAATAATTGATAAAATCTCTCCAAAAATGGGATGCCATATTGCTAAATATAGGGTGCCCAATCTGGCAACATCATACTCGATTACGACATGAACACAAGCACCAAACTTCATCGGGAACTAATAGTGCTTAAAAGTGCTTAGCTCCCCATACAAATTAAGCACTTATGGTGTAACGAAAACACGCCTAATATAACATTGATGAGATTTTTTAAGGTGAGAATATTATTTTTGGTTCGAGTTAGTAATAGTTCCATTATATTTTAGGCGTGTTTTCGTTACACCATAAGTGCTATAGGGTGCCCAATCTGGCAACATCATACTCGATTACGACATGAACACAAGCACCAAACTTCATCGGGAACTAATAGTGCTTAAAAGTGCTTAGCTCCCCATACAAATTAAGCACTTATGGTGTAACGAAAACACGCCTAATATAACATTGATGAGATTTTTTAAGGTGAGAATATTATTTTTGGTTCGAGTTAGTAATAGTTCCATTATATTTTAGGCGTGTTTTCGTTACACCATAAGTGCTTAATTTGTATGGGGAGCTAAGCACTTTTAAGCACTATTAGTTCCCGATGAAGTTTGGTGCTTGTGTTCATGTCTTAATCGAGTATGATGTTGCCAGATTGGGCACCCTATGTTTAGCAATATGGCATCCCATTTTTGGAGATTTTATCAATTATTGTGAATTAACGGGAAGAAGAAGAACAAAAATGGGAAATTATTTTAATATTTGCAAAAAGAGTGTAAACAATTAAACATAGAATAGTAAATTTATGTTTTCTAGATACATTTCACGAATATTTTGTCTGTTTCACACTGTTCTTTCTTCGCAACTCATGACACCATTGCTACCAGATAGTGAAAATCCGCCACTTATTGCTTATGTGCCAGTTAGTGGAAGTCAGTTGTTTTCGTTGCAAAGTGCTAAACTAAAAGTGCTAGCTTGTAACGAAAACATGCCTTTTATATCCTACACCACAATCAGGTACATTTATTTGCAGTACCCAAAGAAAAGGAGGCATAGACCCCTAATTTATTATAATTAACCCTCAATTTGTTTAGAGACAATTTTTGGAACAAGGACGATCCCTATTAAAACGGACGTTATCGGTCTTAGTTTTGATATAGACCATATTTAAAGGTTCCTCGGAACACAAAGTTCAGTTCTTTCTTTTGCAACAGGTCAAGGTGACAAATTGGCAGAGTGAAGTCTCTTCAGCTATTAATAAAGCTAACTAATTTAGTATAAATCGGGTCAGATCTAGATATAGCCCCCATATATAAGTTCCTGCCAATTATGGCTGTAGAAGGTGTATTTAACACAAGATCGGGGTTTTTTTTGGCAGAGAGAAATCTCTTCAGCCATGAATAAAGACTATTGAATTTAGTTGAAATCGGCTTAGAGGACTTAAGTGGAGACGTTTAAACGTCTCATGTCCACTTAAGCCAGTGGTTCGGCATGTTGTGCGCTCCTTATTTATGATTTTGTATACCCCACGGGTTACAGAAGATCGGTACTAGACACGAATTTTCTCGGTATATTCCAGTCATATCCCCTGAGATGAGTCAAGTCTGGCAATATGTCGGAACCGAAATGTCGGGATCTTGCATGTGTGAAAGCTGGACAGTGACACAGAAAATGTTCCATCGTTTCAATGTTTTCTATGCATGCCCTGCACTCGTCGTTTTCTGCTAGTCCGATGCGATGAAGATGTGCTTGTAAGGTTGAGTGTCCCGTTAGAACACTCATCATCTTAGTAATCTCGATCTTGTTTAGTTTCAGAAAACTACTTGTTTTCTTCTCATTTGGTTCACCCCACAGTATCTTTGCGGTTAATGCTACTGTTGCGCTATTCCACATAGTTTTGTGAGCATTCACTGCGGACAACAATGCCAGAAAAATGGCGCAAAATTGCAACCCTGTGAATTTACAACACACAATTTTTGTTTTGCAACGTTAAGCATGGTATTATGTTCCCGTTTCACGGTGAAATCCCATACAAAAAACAAAGTTGTGAAAAAATGAGTGAAATTTTTCATTTGTGGTACTGTGTTTATTTCAACGTGAGAAATTGACATTTTGCGCAGCTACAAATAAATTGAACGCCGCAACAAATTGAAGCCGCCAGCATTGTACTCCTATTTATTTATATTTGTCCGCGAGAAATTCAACTGTTGTAAATATTATCAATAAAATTTCCTAATAAAGAATACTAAATGAAATTATCTGAAACAATGAAGACTAATGAAAAGCTTTGGAACGGATAATAATTCTGTGTATATGGAATAAACGAGAAGAGCGACATTCCGATTGGATAGCAAAGCAGAAAATGTGCAAAACACTGGACGGACATGTAACTATATGTAATAATGTGAAATTTGTCTTTTAATTACATATGTATGTACATTTCCGTTTGTATGTTTAGAACAATCGTGACGAAAAGTCTGGAAAAATATTATGGACGGCTATCTGGTTCGGTAGCACCAGTAAGACAATGGAATTGTGTAGTGCCTGTGATCATGTTTTTAAATGGTTATAAAGAACATAGTGAGTTCTTGCCAACCATAGAAGTTGGAAGAAGAAATTCCGTTTATGGATGGAAGTATAATTTGTATAAGTCAACAAATATAACGCAAATCCTTAAAAATAATAATAAAACATCTTTTTCGGTTCATCAAAACATCATTTAATTTATTTATATTCGTACAACAGTAGGAAATTATTTTGTTATTAGTAACATTGTATTACCCTGGTGCCTCACAAGCATCGCCATCGTATGTATAACATTAGCACAATTATCTTCAAAAATATTTCCCTTCTGCAATTTAAATTAAATATTTTCTAAGTCGGCATTATTTCATTTAATTGTTTATTGATTATAATTTAAACTCGTGTTTGTTTTCAAGAAAAGCAAAAAGGAAAAAAATGCACATGTATAGTTGTCGTTGTAGTAATAAGAGGTTTGTATTTATACTTAACAACTATTTATTTCTATTTATTACTATTAAAACTAGTTCACAAAATCTTACGAAGTATTACTAGAAATGCTACCGCTGACGGCGAAAACTTCTCGTGGAATCAGCTGTTGTTTTCTCCTCCTCTGGTTCGTTACCACCTTGCCAGATTGTTTGTCATTCGAACACGACGGTCTTGGTGCTGCCACAGCCACTCCCTCTCCAGTGACCAAGTCAGGATCCGATACCCGATCCGCTTGGAACGATATTCTCCTAGTTGGTGTGTTCCGCACAGTTGGAAGTTCGGTGGACTGTGTACTCTGAGTTGATGAGTCTTGAGAGAATGTCTGAGGACTCGGTAGAGGTGTTGCTGTTGTTTGAGGACTCGTTAGAGGTGTTTGTGTTGTTTGAGGATGTTCAGGCTCAGTATTATTGATGACGAAAGCTGGCTTGAGTCGATCTACCGATATGTTCACGTCCTTGTTCTTAATTCGTATCGTATATAACCGATCTGAAATTCGTTGGACTATCTCAAACGGTCCAGTGTAAGGTGGTTCAAGTGGTCCTCGTACTGCGTCCGTCCGAAGAAAAACGTGAGTGCAATCATCGAGGTTCTTGAAAATAAACATTTTGTTTTTGTTGTGGTGCGACACTGGAATTGGTCGCAGGAAGTTGAAGTATTCACGAAGTTTCCTTAAAAATTCAGATGAATTGGCAGGAATTTCTGATTCGGTGAAGAATTCTTGAGGTAACCGTAAGTGCCCACCATAAAGAAGATCCGAAGGCGAAGCTTGAAGATCCTCTTTGACAGCTGTCCTTAATCCGAACAAAACAGTTGGAAGTATATCGACCCACGATACTTGTGAATGACACATTAAAGCTGCTTTGAAAGATCTGTGCCATCTCTCAATCATTCCATTCGATTGTGGATGATAAGCAGTTGTTCGAGTACGTTTCGAACCTATTAAATTCGCTAGGGCCTTGAATAACGCGGACTCGAATTGTGTGCCCTGGTCTGTCGTAATTGTCTTAGGACAACCAAAGCGTGAAATCCAGTTGGACCAAAATGCAGTCGCGACCGTCTGGGCCGACATGTCCTTCAGAGGAACAGCTTCAGGCCATCGTGAAAATCGATCGATCATGGTGAGACAATATCTATAACCCTGTACTAACGGCATTATCACGATGTCCAAATGAACATGATCGAAACGATTGTCTGGGACATCTATCTTGTCTGGAGTAAGGCGGTTGTGTCTGGTTATTTTTGCTCTTTGGCACGATATGCAATTCCGAGACCAATTTAGGACTTGTTTCTTCATTCCAGGCCATACGTATTTCTCACGTATCTGTTGAAGACTAGCACGGCCGCCAGGATGTGAAAGATTATGAATTGAATTGAAGATTTGTTGACGTAGTGACTCAGGAACATACATTCGAACATATCCTGTGGATACGTCACAGTATACTGATGTCGTATCAAAATGTACTATTTGAAGTTTTAAAGAATTTGCGCCATCCAAAATAGTTTTCAACTCTTCGTCCATCTCTTGAGCTGATTGCAGTTCCATTAGAGTGACTGATGTTGGCATTGAAATTGCGTTAAGGCGGGACAGTGCATCTGCCACTGAGTTTTCAGAACCGGACAAGTACAAAATTTCTGTCGTGAATTGCGAAATGAAATCAAGGTGCCTCAATAGTCGAGGCGAGGCTTTTTCTGGTTTTTGCGAAAATGCATAGACGAGCGGTTTGTGATCGGTCCGAACTATGAAATGTCTTGCCTCCAGCAAATGACGAAAATATCTTATAGCCTCGTAGATAGCAAGCAACTCTCTGTCATATGTGCTATAATTTCTCTCTGCCGCAGACAATTTTCGAGAGAAAAATCCAAGTGGCTGCCAAATTTCATTTGCTTTTTGTTCCAATACAGCTCCAATGGCAATGTCTGATGCGTCGGTTGTAAGGGCCAAATCTGAATTGGGTGCTGGATGAGCTAGCATAGTTGCTTCACGAAGGCTGCGTTTGCAAGATGCAAAAGCATTTTCAGCTTCAAGTGTCCAAGGAACCTTCCTCTTATCATTTTTCTTGGAGTCCTTAAGGAATTCATTGAGTGGTGCCTGCAGCTGAGCGGCATGTGGGATGCAACGACGATAAAAATTGACGACACCGAGGAATCTGCGAAGCTCGCAAATAGTTTCAGGTTTGGTGTAATTTTCAATAGCGGCAACACGATCTGTTGGAGGTGTACAACCATTGCCGTTGATGATGTAACCAAGAAACTGTACTTCAGATTGTCCAAATTTACATTTATTGACGTTGATTGTTAGACCGAATTGTCGAAGGCGGTCAAAAATCTGCCGTAAATGTATTTGGTGTTCCTCAATAGACTCAGACATAACAATCATGTCGTCAATATAACAATAAACAAAATCAAGACCTCTCAAAACGGAGTCCATAAACCTCTGAAAGGTTTGTGTGGCGTTTCTCAACCCGAATGGCATATATAAAAATTCCACAAGTCCAAAAGGGGTGCACACTGCTGTTTTTTGGATGTCTTCTGCAGCCATTGGTATTTGGTAATAAGCCTTAACAAGGTCGAGTGTAGAAAAAACTGACTTACCATATAATTTCTCACAAAAATCGTTGATGTTGGCAATTGGGTATCGGTCAGGTACAGTTTTGGAATTCAGCTTTCGGTAATCCCCACACGCTCGCCAACCACCATCTTTTTTCGACACCATATGAAGCGGGCTAGCCCACGGACTTTTGGAGGGACGACATATACCATTGTCCAATAGGAAGTCAATTTCCGCTTTAGCAGCTGCTAGTTTCTCTCCAGAAAGTCTTCGTGGACGATCTGCAACGGGGTTTCCGATTGTTTCGATGTTATGAACAATAATTGCATCACTCGTTGATTTACGCGTCAAAGTAGTTGTGATGTCAATAAACTCCTTCAGTAATTCATGGAAGGGACCTGTCGAAGGCGATAATGTTGAAATACTAAAATCTTTGGTTTTACGAATTTCACCACGGCTTGTTAAATTTGTCGTATTATCGATGAGGCATTTCCGTTTTAAATCAATCATCAAATTGTAATGAATTAGAAAGTCTGCCCCCAAAATGGGCGACTGAACATCGGCAATGGTAAACAACCACTTGAGTTCACGACGTAGACCTAGGTCTAATTTAAGAACACAATTACCATAAGTTTGTATTTCACTGCTGTTTGCAGCAAGAAGTCTCATGCCGGACGGCTTTAGAGTTGTTCTGATTAAGGATGGGGGTACAACTGACACCACTGATCCGGAATCAATTAAAAATCGAGACTTTGTACATGTGTCGTAGATATGTAGACGATTCTCCTTTACTGGGTTGTCATTGCCGCTATCGCCAGCCGTGTTAACTGACGACAGCCCTATTAATCTTCTCGAACTAGTGTTGTAGCGTAGACAATTCGGTTTACAATGTTTGGCAGAATCTCCAAACTTTTGATGATACCTGCAAAGCAATTTGTTGTTAGAAGGTCTATTATTTGAACGTGAATGACTGTGAGATCTGGATCGATGATGACCGTATCTGCTTTTATTGCTCGCCTGAAAGGTGTCCACTTTAGCAGAAAGATCCGTTAAAGTCTTGCAAATATCAGCTAAAGACACAGGCGAATTAATTGCGTCAATCGAAATGTTGGTATCAGAATGTGGTGGTGCCTCGGAGACAGCATACACAGTATTCCCTATAGCATCCAACATTTTTTCTGCGTTTTTAGCTAGTTTGTCTAAATCCTCCTCTTCCCACACAGTTAATAGAGGGCGAATCGAATCTGGCATTTGCCAGAGAAATAGTGTCCGAATAATCGTTTCATTTCCTTTACCAGGTGCCAAACGTCTCATGTGGGATAGCATTTCCGACGGCTTCATACCTGTTGTCTCACCACCTTGCAATAAACGTCGCAATTTTGACTCGGAAGACTCAGAAAATTTTGAAATAAGTCTCTCCTTCAATGTAGAATATTTGTCGTCATACGGCGGATTTGTTATGAGGTCTTCAACCGACAAGAGTATGTCGTCTTCAAGGCGCACAGAAACAACATCAAATTTGCCCGTATCCGTTGTAACACCACAGAGAGAAAATGAACGTTCAACCTGAGCAAAAAATAATTCCGGATTTTGTCTGTTGAATTTTGGAATATGCACTTTATGCAGGTTCGATCGCTGTCCTTCATATGCGTTCACTGATGACTGGCGAAGAGAGTGTACTTCACGTTGTAGCGCCTCTATTTGCTGAATTAAATTTTCCATTTCCGACATGTTTATACTACTACTGTCGAAAAATTCCATATTTTCACCACGGAGCGATTCGTCGTTGTAATTAGAGTATTCTCGTTGCCTCAAGTTGTGTCTGGAATGCATAAGCAAAAACTTTGACTATTTTGGCAAATTATGCATGAAAAAAAACGTTGAAAATTTTAAAAGCGCTGCTGCTGCTCTGCTATCAAATTTTTTCGCTGCTCTGCTTCCAAGAAGTTTTTGTAGCAATGTAAAAAAATACCACTTCAGATTGTGCGTGAAAAGCGGGGTCACCAATATAGTTGTCGTTGTAGTAATAAGACGTTTGTATTTATACTTAACAACTATTTATTTCTATTTATTACTATTAAAACTAGTTCACAAAATCTTACGAAGTATTACTAGAAATGCTACCGCTGACGGCGAAAACTTCTCGTGGAATCAGCTGTTGTTTTCTCCTCCTCTGGTTCGTTACCACCTTGCCAGATTGTTTGTCATTCGAACACGACGGTCTTGGTGCTGCCACACATGCTTACACACACACACATTCATATAAAAGTGACATTTCGACACACACACTTCAAAAATTTAATGCGACTTTAGTAAAAAAGCGTTCCATTTTTCAACTTGAAATAACATTTTGTGGAATTTTTTCAAGCTGAAAAAACATAGTACCTACCTTTAGCAGAAAAGTCATTGCGAGATAATTTGCAGATTGCTATATGTGCGAAGTTTATGCATGTGACAACGGCGCCATTGCCAGAAAAACATTTTATTTGCAACACTGTCTGTTCTGAATAGAACGCATTGTTTTTGTAACCGTTGAATTAAGGTCTTATTCATATATTTATTTGGAATTGCCAACTATTGGATTAATTTGTGGCAACGTTTTTTTTAATTTGTTCAGCTGATCTGATCTGGTCTCGATTTGTGTTATTCGGTATGATGGTAACTATTTTCTAAAAGTAGTCGCTTATGAGATTTGAATTACTGGCGATTCCAGAGAAGCTGAGAGGAATAGAAGTAAGAGAGCTTTGTCAACGGCGCCATTGCCAGAAAAACATTTTATTTGCAACACTGTCTGTTCTGAATAGAACGCATTGTTTTTGTAACCGTTGAATTAAGGTCTTATTCATATATTTATTTGGAATTGCCAACTATTGGATTAATTTGTGGCAACGTTTTTTTTTAATTTGTTCAGCTGATCTGATCTGGTCTCGATTTGTGGTATTCGGTATGATGGTAACTATTTTCTAAAAGTAGTCGCTTATGAGATTTGAATTACTGGCGATTCCAGAGAAGAAACTGAGAGGAATAGAAGTAAGAGAGCTTTGTCAATTTTATTTTATACTTATTCTGAAGTCTGGATATTTTTTAGATAATAAAACCATACATAATTGTACTTTGTTTTAAATTACAACAAAGTTGCGTTTTTATTATAATTCTTTGGAAGTTACTGCCGTAACAATTTCGATTTTGGTTGCTGCCGCAACATTTTTTATTATTTCACTGCCGCAATCTCTTGGAATCTTATGCCACGCCGTAGTCAACGTTTACAGAATAGAACCATGTCTGAAACTGATGAATTAAACCCACCAGGGGGCTCCGCCAGTGGGAGTGATGATGATACAATCGTCGAACGAGATTATGTTGCCGACTTGAAGGAAGAGATTCGTAGCCTTAAGGAATCTATGAAAATGCTTATGGAAAAAGCCAAAATTCCATCATCGTCAACTGAAGTCGCTTCACCCAGTTTGCCCGAAGGAACGAAAATTCATTTGCCACAATCACCTACAGTATCATCGTCTGCAGCAGCCAGTTTATCACCGCCGAACACAATACCAGCATCACAACAGCCGCTACAACAAAAGTTAAGTATTGGTACATTTTCTTTGCCCAATTCATTTAATCCGAATTTGAGCACGCCATATTATTCGAACACATATACGTCACCGCACTGTGTAAAGGCGTATGTGCCATCGCCGTCTGTACAAGCGCACAACTATATGCCGCCACCGTATCTTCACACATATATGCCAACGTCTGTACAACCGAACGCCTATATGCCGTCTACATCTGTACAAACGTATATGCCCACGCCGGGTATACAAAACTTTATGCCACCTCAAACATCACAGCCGTTTACGTCCAGGCTGACATGCCGAACACCTGCAACATCAACTTTTGTTAGTGCTACAAATGCCGCCGCCACACCATTGCCCAACCCACATTTCTACGACCATCGCCCTATACGAAAGCTGTGCGATTTGCCAGATTTTAATGGTCAGCCGGAGCAATGGCCAATGTTTTCAGTGTCCTACAGGGAAACTACACAAAACTACAAGTATACCAATTTGGAAAATCTGACTCGTTTGAAAAAAGCATTAAAAGGTGATGCTAGAGCTAAAGTTGAAGCCTACTTAATTCATCCGGAAAGCGTAGATCAAGTAATGAAGACATTGGAGTTCTATTCTGGTCGTCCGCAGATAATGATACGTAGCCAAATTTCTAAGGTACGCGCCTTTCCAACGATATCTGGAAATAGAATATACGAGATAGTTAACTTTAGTTCAGTGGTATCGAATCTGACTGTTTTCTTAGAAAACGCCGGGGCAACACCTCATTTATGTAATCCAACCCTATTGGATGAATTGGTCAACAAATTGCCACTTACAAAGCGCGAGGAATGGATGAGGTATTCATTAAACAATTTAGGTCAATATCCAAGTGTACGGGAATTCAGTGTGTGGCTTCAAGAGGTTGCTAC
This sequence comes from Eudasyphora cyanicolor, assembly GCA_963930755.1. Taxonomy (NCBI): domain Eukaryota; kingdom Metazoa; phylum Arthropoda; class Insecta; order Diptera; family Muscidae; genus Eudasyphora; species Eudasyphora cyanicolor. The sequence goes on from OZ005737.1 coordinate 65,012,936, forward strand.
TTATATTTCACTAGCAACTGAGATGGATTCAAATAAGTATGATGCAGCCAATAACAAACGTGAAAAAATTAAATCATCTTTTGCCATCACGTCGGAAGAAAGCCGCAAACCAAATTGTTTAATTTGTAAGCAGAATCATTACTTGAATCAATGCGGCAAGTTTAAGAATATCTCTACGGCTGAACAATGGAAAATAGTGAAGGACAATCGTCTATGTTTTGGTTGCTTACATATCGGGCACAATTCGTTGAAGTGTAACAATCGCCGTCAATGTGGCTTGTCAAAATGCACGAAATACCACAATCGTCTACTGCATGAGGCAGAAAATTCTAATAAGAATGACAACATCGTGAAACGCTTAAATGATCATGCAACGGATAGTGGTGGTACTATTCCGATTGATAATACGAATGATAACGATAACACACCTGTGGCGGCGATTGTTGGCAATACTTTGAATAAGAAAACACTATTTAAATTTCTACCAGTGCAACTTAAAGGCCCGAATGGTTGTATAAATGTCATCGCATTTATCGATGACGGGTCGAAGATATCACTTTTGGAAGAAAAAGTTGCAAGACAAATCGGACTACATGGACCAACGAGTAATTTGTCTCTTGGGTGGATTGGAGGAAAAACATCCAACGAAATTTCAACGAAGATAAATCTTGAAATTTGCAGCATAAATGGAGATAAATGTAGCTTTTCAATGAGAAATGTTAGAACGACTAGAAATTTACAACTGCCGCCACAAAGTCTACATTTCGATACATTTAAGGAAAAATTTGCTGTGTTAAATGATATCGCGATTAATGATTATTCTGACGCCACTCCTAAGTTATTAATTGGCCTGCCGCATACGAGACTTGTACGTCCATTTAACGTTATTAATTTAGATGAGAATTTCTCTGTACATCAGACGAGTTTGGGAAATATATTGTTCGGTTCTAGCGAAGAGGATACTGAAGCCATCGTATGCGTGATTGATGTACATATACTTGATGATATACAGCGACAAGTTTCTGAGTATTTTACAGTGGAAGGCTTTGGTATGAAGGCAGTTAATCCTGTCATATCTGAAGATGATAAAAGAGCCGAGGAAATACTCAAGAGAACAACTGTGAAAAAGGGTCTTCAATATGAAACTGGCCTTCTGTGGAAACAGAATGATTTTGATTTTAAGGAAAGCTTTTCCGTGGCATTGAAACGCCTTCAGGGCGTAGAGTCAAAAATGAAAAGGGATGATGATTTGGCCAACTGGTACAAACAAAAGGTAGACGAGTACGTTTCGAAAGGCTATGCAAGGAAATTGTCCCATAATGAGGCCTCAATTGAAAATGATCGCACTTGGTATTTGCCTCATTTCGTTATTACGAATATTAACAAAGATAACAAACGTCGCCTTGTTTTTGATGCAGCCGCGCCTGTTGAAGGTGAATCTTTCAATTCCAGATTAATGAAAGGTCCAAGTAAATATCAGCCAAAACCACTTTTATCGATATTATTTAAATTTCGTCAGTGCCGAATTGGAGTTTGTGCAGACATTCGCGAAATGTTTCATCGCGTTTCAATTCGAGAACAGGATCAAACGGCACAACGGTTTCTGTGGAGAGACGGTGATAGTACAAAACCACCTGATATCTACGTAATGCAGGCCATGATATTTGGTTCGGCCAGTTCACCGTGCTCTGCGCTCTGTGGAGAGACGGTGATAGTACAAAACCACCTGATATCTACGTAATGCAGGCCATGATATTTGGTTCGGCCAGTTCACCGTGCTCTGCGCAATATGTAAAAAATTTGAATGCTGAAATGTATGAAGTATCCCAGCCTAGAGCACATAAGACCATTGTTCATTGTCACTACGTGGACGACTACGTAGACAGTTTTGATACTAACGGAGAGGCAATATCTGTAACGAAGGAGGTAATAAGTATTCATAAACAAGCTGGTTTTGAACTGAGAGGATTCGTTTCAAATTCATAGGAATTCTGTCGTGTCGTTGGTGAGGAATCCGCTGATGATGACTTGAATTTGACGGACTTATGTAGAGGTGTTACTACAACTGAGAAAATCCTGGGACTCTTTTGGTCACCCAATGATGACACATTTTGTTTTGTTTTGAAATTTGCCAGAGTTCCTGATGCTGTTTTGAATGGAAGCCGAAGACCAACGAAAAGTGAAGTACTCAGCATGACAATGTCCATATTCGATCCGTTTGGTTTTCTGTCGAATATGGTTATAAGATCAAAAATTCTGCTCCAGGAGTTGTGGAGGTACGGTACCGAATGGAACTCGCCAATTCCGGAGATAATATACAGAAAATGGTATGAGTGGTATAAGGAACTTGAGAATGTGCGCTATGTCAAGATACAAAGATGCTATGGTGTCCTGTCCACTTTGTGGATAAAATCCAATTTCTATTTTGGGAGTATTTGTCGACGTCGCTGGTATGGTGGCGTTTAGCTCGGCTAAGCTCGCCGGATGGGGGGGGTTCTTGTCGACATCTACCTTTTTAGACAAAGACAGAAAAAAATCATACCAGACTTAGAAAGAAGATAATAAGGGGACCGAAAAGGAAATGGATAAACAAAGAATACACGACTTGCACTAAACATTCCGATTACCTGTAGATGTGTTTCCGGCGGTTGTTATGCCGGATGTTTCCCACCCTCAGGAACAGATGTCCCTCCGTGGCAGCTTGACGTAGTTTGAAACTGCCCCATACCTACCTCTTTACCCTATAGTCACCCTCCTATCACCTTCCTTTGACTAAAGTTAGTCCATTCAAAAGATTATTCTTTTATATTCAAAACAAAATGTTAAACATCATTTTTATTGTTGTTTTTTTTAAAAAGAAGAAAAGTAACAGTGCAAATAGACTTGATTTCCACGTTGAAAATATCATAGTTTTGTTTACTAAGGAATTGACAATTACTGCAGAAAACTAAATTTATTAAAAAAAATTCATTTTATCCGCTGATTCCTAGGTCTTTGTTGTCTTCAGGGCGTAAGTGGACCATGTCATCATCAGCTTCTTGGTGGCTGAGGTATTGTCCGTCCGATTGTTTGTTTGCGTATTAGTATTGTGTGAGTTGTTTAAAATCGTTTTTTTTTTTATTTTTCCTTTTTATAAATAGAGTACCAAAATTTGTTTATTTTATTGTAGGTAAATCATTGCATTTATAAAAATTTTCTTTAGCCTTTTTAACCCAGGGACAACATCTTTGGACGGGCAAAACTCCCTTCTAATACTACAACCTTCAAGAGCCCTAGGCCTGCGCGCAACCCTGCTCTCCTGACTCGTCCTCTTCAGAATTGAAAAAGGAAAGTATTCTACTTGGACTTTCAAATCCCTACCCTGGTAACATACTAATTCTGTTTCTCTTATTTCAGTATTTTATTTAAATAATTATCCTGTGGGGTCGCGTAAGTATGTGCTTAAGTGAAAGTTATGTCTGTCGGAGAGTTCGTTTCTCTGTCCTGGAAATACCTCAGCACCCCAGGATTGGAAGTGCTACGTTTCTGGCTGAGAGTCCCGCGTTGTGGCCGAGGTTTTCTTCTTGGGGAGCGTTTTTTTGTTGAATTTGTTTAGCTTTTAGTTTTGTTTAACGTTTAATTTTGTTTAACTTTTAATTTCAGTTTGTTCTACTTAATATTTCAATTTGTAATTAAGTATTTCTGTAATTTATGTTTAGTTATTTTGCCGAGAAATTATGGCTTTCTTTTCCAATAAAATGGTGAATCAAAAAAAACTTTTGTGGTGTTTCATTCACTTTTGAATATGGTGTTTAGTTCAGATTTAAATGTAATGTTTCTTTTGTAATTCAAGTATCTTTTGTATAATTCAGTCTTTTTTTTTGTGTAATTTAGTCTTATTTTCTTTTCGACAACAAATTAGGTTATTTTTGATTTTTGGGCTCTTTAAAACCTCTTCTTGATGCTGGCCAATATCCAAAGGAAAAGGCCATTTTCCTTCCTTTTGCCAACCATTTCTCCTCGGATTGTCAATTTGACAGCTGATCCAGCCATTTTCCTGACTTCTCTGTCAACAAAAACATATGATAGTGTGGCCACATTGTTCCGTACATACGTCCGCTTAGACCTTAACTACCACCCTATAGATGTCGCTACTGGTATGAAACACGCACATGACAATGGATCAACATTTTGTAATTCTTCAACAGTTATCGAACTACACATCTTCGTGGACGCAAGTGAGGTTGCATTTTCTGCTGTTGGTTATTGGAGGATTTGCCATGAAGGCGACGTCAATATAATATTTGTTACTGGTAAATCAAAGTGTGCCCCGATAAAGCCCCTTTCAATCCCGAGGCTTGAGCTGCAGGCCGCTGTACTCGGCGTACGGTTGAAGAATGCGATTATTTATAGTCATGACGTAAAGCCACGGGAGATAACGTTTTGGTCTGATTCCAAGACCGTTATAAATTGGATTCAATCGGACAGCAGGATATACAAACAATTCGGTTCTCATCGTATTGCCGAAATATTGGAGTCCTCCGAGGTGAGACAATGGAGATGGGTTCCTGGCTCACAGAACCCTGCTGATGACGCAACAAGACCACAACATTTTTCAAAAAACCCATCAGACTCCCGTTGGTTGAATGGTCCACATTTTTTGAGCTCCAATGAAGACGATTGGCCGAGACTACCTGGTGATGTTAATATTCACAAGGTTCAATCCGAAATGAGATCCAAGTATTTATTTACAGTAACGGACATTGGTCTGCTAATTCCATACGATGAAAAGTCAAGATATCATAAGCTGTTAGGAGTCAGATGTAGGTTCGTTCGTGCACTTAAAATATTTAAATGTTATGCCACTCATCAGGAGAAATCCGTTTTGAATTTCCGTACGTATTTAACGGATAGAGAAGTGGAGGAAGCGGAAACGTTTTGGTGTCAGATTGCACAACGAGAAGAATTTGGCGAAGAGTATACTTCTTTAAAAATTAAAAAGCCTCTGTCTTCTAAGAGTCCTATATACAAATTAACGCCATTTTTGGGGCAAGATGAATTGATTCGGATGTCTGGTCGTATCAATAATGCCGAATGTGTCGCCCAGAAAATGAAAGAACCTATTATTATGCCGAAAAAACACCTCATAACGAAGTTGATTGTCAAACAATACCACGAAGATTTTAGACATCAGAATCAGGAATCTATATGCGCCGCAATTCGTACAAAATTTTGGATCCCCTGTCTGCGACAACTAGTAAGGTCCGCTAAGAAAAACTGTCAAGAGTGTAAGAACAGAAATGCTGCCCCTAACCCACCCTTAATGGGACAACACCCCGTGGATCGACTTACGCCATATGTGAGACCGTTTACATACACGGGCGTCGATTATATTGGCCCTTTCACGGTGTCGATTGGTCGTCGTTGTGAGAAAAGATGGGTGGCTCTTTTCACATGCCTGACGGTGAGGGCCATTCACGTGGAAATTGCAAAAGATTTATCAACTGATTCGGTTATACTGTGCATTCGAAATTTTATCAATCGCAGAGGGGTGCCAGTCCGTATAAGGAGCGATAGAGGAACCAATTTTATCGGGGCTAGTAAAGAAGAGTTTGTTATAGATGAGGCTAGTCTGGCGGATGAATGTACACGGCGCGGGATAGAATGGGTGTTTAATACACCAGCCAATCCCTCAGCTGGAGGTGCTTGGGAACGAATGGTTCGTAGTGTTAAGAACGTATTGGCGTTTACCTTAAAAGAAAAGTCACCGCAAGTTGAGACTCTGAATAGCCTATTAATAGAGGCAGAGAATTTGATAAACTCACGTCCACTGACTCATCTTCCTATTGAGAGCACGGAAAGTGAGCCGCTAACGCCCAACCATTTCCTGCTCGGTTGCCCTAATATAGTACAGACCCCGGCTGTTGGCGAAAAGGCTGTTCTTAGAAAGCAATGGCATATATTGCAACAATTAAAACAGACATTTTGGAAAAGGTGGGTACTGGAATACCTTCCGGATTTAACACGACGTACCAAATGGTTCCAACCCGTGAAGCCACTACGCAGCGATGCCAACTTGGTGATTTTTCCGCTACTTGTGGTGATTTTTGATCTCCAAATACCACTGTTTTGCAAGAGTAGTGATTTTTCAGAAAAACCACTACGGTAGCGTTTTTAAACATTTTTTGTAGCGCTTTTAGTGATTTTTTACATACATCGGCGAAGAATGCAAAATGAAGCCGACATTAAAACAATTCATGTATTTTACGCAACGTATCGTCGCACTATTTTAGAGCATATGGAATGTAAAAACGATGTCACTTTCATTTATGTTTCTCCATATGTTCTTATGTGCCCGCAATTCACAACTGAGCGTTATGAATTTCTGTAAGAACAACGTTAGTCCTGAATCCAAGCAAGTGTCAAAGTTTGTAGAAGAGAGACTTTGACACTTGCTTGGAAAAAATTGCCTCGTGTGATTCAGGCCTTAGGAACCGAATGTCTTTAAATACAGTAACTTCTATAATACAAATAAAATATGTGTTAAAGTTTCAAAATGTTTGCTGCTCGAAGTATAAAATACCCAATAATTTATTTTTAAAAATATATGTATGCCAATGAAACATTTAGAAATCAAAATTTTATACACAATCAATATTATGGCCAGAAGAGATAGAGGAAAATTATACTATTTTATTTGGCCAAGAACAAGTCATTTATTAATAATTTAATCCTAAGAATGGAAAACAAAAAAGACTGTTACGTTTATGTTATAAATATAAGTTTTTATTTATGTTTTCAAAGAAAAATGTTACAAACATTATCTAAATGTTTAAAAAATAAATTGAATTCAAAAATATTTTGTTGGTGGTTTTTAAATATAATTCATGGTAAACATTTTTGTCGGTGGTAGCGTTTTTAGGAGATTGTGTTATTTTCTCACAGCGATTTTTGGCGTTTTTATACTTGGTTGGTAGTGGTTTTGTGGTGGTTTCTGCACAGCTGTTCCGTAGTGATTTTTGCCTCGGAAGAGTTGGGAACACTGCCACTACGGATTGGAGATGTGGTGATCATATGTGACGACAATCAAGTGCGTGGCGAATGGCTCGCTTCCATTTGGAGCAAGTTTTTACTGCGGCTGATGGTCAAGTTCGTTCTGCAGAGGTGAAGACTTCAGTTGGGAGATTACGACGTCCTGCATCTAAATTGGCTGTTCTGGATGTTGGTGGTGGTGAGTCTCCCTGATCGACTCACGGGTGGTGGGATGTTCTGAATAGAACGCATTGTTTTTGTAACCGTTGAATTAAGGTCTTATTCATATATTTATTTGGAATTGCCAACTATTGGATTAATTTGTGGCAACGTTTTTTTTTTAATTTGTTCAGCTGATATGATCTGGTCTCGATTTGTGGTATTCGGTATGATGGTAATTATTTTCTAAAAGTAGTCGCTTATGAGATTTGAATTACTGGCGATTCCAGAGAAGAAGCTGAGAGGAATAGAAGTAAGAGAGCTTTGTCAATTTTATTTTATACTTATTCTGAAGTCTGGATATTTTTTAGATAATAAAACCATACATAATTGTACTTTGTTTTAAATTACAACAAAGTTGCGTTTTTATTATAATTCTTTGGAAGTTACTGCCGTAACAATTTCGATTTTGGTTGCTGCCGCAACACTGTCTATAATGTATGTTTATTGGCAATCCTGCATATAAATATTTACAAAATATATTGTAAATATATGAAATTCTAATGTTTTCTTGCAATCGTCTGAACTGTCAATTTACCTTTGCCTAACAATCTGTCATTGTCCGTATATTTGCAGCACTTTAACAGGGTTGACAAGGTTTGCCGATCTGGCAATCGTCTATACTCAGCTTTACTATTTAGCAGCGTTACCGTTGTGCGACTAAAGTGGCATATTTGCCCCTATTTTTCAGCCGTGCTACTTTTGCGCCCCTTTTATTTTTTGATACTAAATGTGCCCCTTTTCGCTTTTTTTGTGCCACGTTTTGGCTTTTTTTAAAAAAATCTGCTTTTTATACAACACTTTCGTACTAACGTACGGAAATGCCTAACGCGCTACGTTCTGAATTAGGTTATTTAATGGGATATACGCATATGTTAAAACGATTTACATTTATCTTTGGTATGTGTAAGCATATGAGAATCTATTTCCACCGTTTCATCTTATTGGTGAAAATTCTGCGAATAGGTCGGCGTCTATGCAACAATACAATTAATTTGAGTGATTTCTTAATTGTAATAATATATGTGTTTATAAAAAATCCAATTTATTTTTCATTAGGTTGATGTACATAAATATTATAAGCTTTTTTCTAAACAGATTTATTGTGAGATCAAAAAACTCAATACAAAACACATCTGTCCCAAGCACAGATTGTGGTATTAATTGAAACTTTGGTTGCAACTAATTACTCTATCAGAAGATATAATTATCATCCTTGGTAATTTCTTGTTGATATTATCTATATTTTAAATGCATCCTTTACCCTGGACACCACACTGTCGTCCAGGGTATTGTGAGTTTGTGCATTTGTTTGTAACACCCAGAAAGAGAAGAGAAATCCCATCGTTTATTATATCGATCGACTTGGAATCCCTTCCTGAGTCAATTTAACCATGTCCGTGTGTCCGTCCGCCCGTCCATCCGTCTGTAGATATATCGTTGTAATCAAAGTGCAGGTCGATTGTGATGAAATTTAGCACAGTGCTCATTTTTGGCCCAAGGACGATCCCTATTAAAATTGGTCATAATCGGTTCAGATTTAGATATAGCCCCCACACACAGAAAACAGTTTTGTTGCCTCAACCGAATTATTTGCCAACCGAATTTTTGTAGTTCTGTCTACTATCTTGCGATTCCATCAGGGCAACCAACATTTTGGTTGTAGTATACGTCTGCTTTCATGTTGACAACAATCATATTTGGTTTCGCCAACTACGAAAATGGTAGCTAAAATTATCTTTTGTATGTTGCCACAACCAACTGTTTTTAAAAATTGGTTGTTCTGACAATTTGTCAGTCATATACTACCTACAATTAAATTAAAACAGTTTTCATTAATTGTTATTTTATTTATTGAACAAAACACCAAACAATTCATTCGGTTGTGATAACCAAAAAACGATTATTTATTAATATTTGTTCTGTTATAGTAACCAATTATTCGTTGCAATAATAATCTTTGGTCTATTGATACAATTTCTGTTGTCAAGAACAAAACATTGGTTGTCACAACCAAAAATTGATCATATGGTCCTATAATGAAAATTTAAAAGTAGTCCCCACAACTAACCGAGTGTGACAGAAAAAATCTTAAATCGATTGATCCAACCATCGATTTAGATGCAATTATTTTCATTTGAGCGTATCCATGTTATAATTTTTATTTTAATCATTTATATATAAATACAAGCGGCACACTGTGTTTGCAATATAATGTTTTTTGCTGGTACTATTTTTTATTGTTACTACCGAATTCCAACAATTATTTTCCTGGGTACATATATATGTTGCCCCCGATTTGATATGTAAGCGCTGTAGAAACTGTATTTTATATCAGATCTGTACGAAATTTGGCAGAGACACTACCAAATTCGGAGAAAATCACTTCAGATTTAGCTATAGTCCCTATATAACGGGTTTTCCAATAGGGATGATATGATTTAAATTTTAGATATTACTAGGATGGTGCAGAGTATTATATAGTCGGCACGCCCAAAGACAATAGAATATAATATATTCCTTCAGGCCGAAACGTCAAAATCTATCAGTTACGAACGAATAGGAATGAATTGTAACACGCGAAAAAACAGTATTTCGCGAACATTGATTGAACTTTTTATGCACCTATTGATTAACATTATTTTTTAATTATGACAATTACAAAAAATTCGAGAAAAACGGTCTGAAAATCCGCGAAAAACCTCACTCGTTGAAATCAATTTCCTATTCGTTCGTAACTGACAATTACTCGCTACAGGAAGGAGTGTCTTCTTAAATTATATTGTCTTTGGGCACGCCCGCATTCAGCCTTTCCTTACTGGGTAATTTTATTTCAAAATTGCATCACCATTGTTCGAATTGTTAATTTTTTTTTAATATGAAAATTGTTGACGTCGACGTACGAATAAATAATTTAATTTATCCGTTTTCTTCAATAGTAATCGTCGTCTTTTATATATTTTGTTTTGTTTTTTCTTCCTTCAATTAATGTCTAAATTGCAAATAAAATCCGAAATGTCGGAAAATGATGAGCCTCTCATCAAGAGAACTCGTACAAATTTACCACCTACCAGAAGACAGCAGCCAACCCGTCAATCAAAGAGAAAAAGAAATCGTCCTGGGCCACAAGAACCTTTGAATATTTGTGATATGCCACCAGAAATTTTGGAGAAAATTTTAGGTCATGTCAATATATGGCATCACAATCGGATTCGGGCAACTTCAAAACGTTTAAGGGACATAAACAATCTCTTTGTGCGACATGAATTCGAAAAGGCCTTGCATAAACACATATCAAAGGACCCGAACAGCTATGAAAGTGCCGCCTTAAGGGTAGGATATAGTACGATTAAGGCGAATGCTTGAGTGATTATATATATTTCCCATCCTAATTTTAGGGCATTCGTCAAGCCACTGAAGTTTATGTGCGTTCCGGCTTTGAATCGGTGTTTTGTGGCTGTATTCTGCCCATGTTGCGTAGTGCCTACAAAGATCCGTTTTGTCCGCAGGTCCATCAAATTAGTAAATTTTTAATACACTTCTATGATATGATTGAGGATTCAATTGATGATCCCACATCGCAACTGTCAAGACTTTTATACAATCTAACATTGATGAGATTTTTTAAGGTGAGAATATTATTTTTGGTTCGAGTTAGTAATAGTTCCATTATATTTTATATCCTACACCACAATCAGGTACATTATTTGCAGCACCCAAAGAAAAGGAGACATAGACCCATAATTTATTATAACCCTCAATTTCACAATCTCCGGTTAGAACTAACTCACAGTAAAACAACAAAAATTTCATACGATTTGACAGGTATAACTTCAGCTTAGCTCTAACTGTAGGATAACTGGGGATTGTGGAATTGGCCGTAAAACTATAAACTTAGCATCCATCACCTTTTTAGTCTATTTAACCATTTCTGTCCGTCTGTTCATAAGTATGTATGATCAAACTCTAGCTCTTGACTATAGACTAATCCCGAAGAAATTTGTTTAGTCAATTTTTGGAACAAGGACGATCCCTATTAAAAAGGACGTTGTCGGTCCAAGTTTTGATATAGACCATATTTAAAGGTTCCTCGGAACACGGAGTTCAGTTCTTTATATCAGGAGGACATTTGCAACAGGTCAAGGTGAAAAATTGGCAGAGTGAAGTCTCTTCAGCTATTAATAGAGCCAACTAAATTTAGTATAAATCGGGTCAGATCTAGATATAGCCCCCATATATAAGTTCCTACCAATTATGGCTGTAGAAGGTGTATTTAACACAAGATCGCGGTTTTTATTGGCAGAGGGAAGTCTCTTCAGCCATGAATAAAGACTATTGAATTTAGTTGACATCGGCTTAGATTTAGATATAGGTTAGGTTATGTTGAATAGAGGAGACGAATTTTCTCAGTATCTTCCAGTCATATCCTCTGAGATGAGTCTAGTCTGACAATATGTCGGAACCGAAATATATGGGGATCTTGCATGTGTGAAAGCTGGGCAGTGACACAGAAAATGTTCCATCGTTTCGATGTTTTCTCTACATGCCCTGCACTCGTCGTTTTCAGCTAGTCCGATGCGATGAAGATGTGCTTGTAAGCTTGAGTGTCCCGTTAGAACACTCATCGTCTTAGTAATCTCGATCTTGTTTAGTTTCAGAAAACTACTTGTTTTCTTCTCATTTACATAACAACGACTTAATAACAAGTAGTGTAGGGTATTATAAAGTCTTTGTAACAAGTGGTGTAGGGTACTATATAGTCGATCCTGTGTAATATAGTCGATCCCGCCTTTCCTTACTTTTTGTTTTCTTTATATCCTTTCTCGTTAGGCTTTTAATAAATGCGCCATAGTTTCATCTAGTACTTTACCCTTGCATTGGCGGGCCGTCATCGAATTACAGGGACCCTGGCTGGGTATGCTATGGACCTCAAAAGGTCGGACACACGATCAACCTTGCAAGCGTAGCAATTTGTTGGTTATTCTTACGGAAATTCTTATTGCCAATATTACAGAAAAGGCTTTCAAGTAAGTCCTGGGACCTAATTCCCGCATCCGTTTTGTATCGTAATTCCATATGTTGATGAAATCTCAGCATATCGTTTCAAATGGGATTTATAACTTATTTATATAAAAATACGGATTACGATACGAAACGGATGCGGTAATTAGACCCCTGAATTGTATCAAAGTCCATAGTTGTAGATCAAAGTGTTTTTATACCCTCACTTTGTAAGACAGAACCGGGGCTGACCTAAAACCCTTTGTTTGACGGTAATCCGTTATTTTGAGTCATATGAGCTATGTCCGCCCATCCGTCTGTCTGCCTGGCGCCCACGATAACTCTCAAGAGGAGTAGCCGATTGGTCATATTGAACGTGGTCATATTTTCTCCTATCTTAGAATAAGTTTGGTCCACTTCTACTGGTACCACCAGCCCCACAAAGGTTTCAAAATTAGTGAAACTGTGCTTTGCTCAATACACAGTCATATTTTAGTGAAAAATGGGGAATAAATAAATATATCGATGGCTTAATAAAAAGGGCATATCTCGACATTGTTGTTCCTTAATAGGGACACGAAAAACCGAAGAAAACCCACAGAAATTACTTATGGGGCTTTTACAGTACCTATAAATCCTCTATTTGCAACTTTAGACACGAACATTTAAAAAAACAGTGTACATTTGAGTTTTCTGGCAGAATAAACGGAAAACGCAATTATGACAAAAAGCCCTTTTTATACCCTCACTTTAGTGTGACGAGGGTATATATCATTTGCTACGGAAAAAAGTGTAACACATCGAAGGAGTGATCTAAGACCCTAAGTATGTTCGGAGGAAATCCGTTTTGGGTCATTTTAAGTCGAATGAGCAATGTCCGTTCGTCTGTCTGTCTGTCTGTCTGCCTGTCTGTCTGTGTGTCTGCTGGCTGGTGCGCACGATAACTCTCGAAAGGAGTAACCGATTGACTTCAAATTTGGTATGTGGTAATATTTTGATCTATCTCCGGATGAGTTCGAAGATGGGCCATATTGGTCTACTCCTTCTGGTACCTCCCACACAAAGGGTTAAAATTTAGTGAAATATTGATTCTTTAATAACTTCTATACTACTTATTCGAATCTTTTGAAATTCTGCACATAATATTAGTATATTAGTCGCTATTAACTCGAGAAAAATGGGTGAAGTTGGCATGCCCGTTTTGGTACCTCCCACACAAATGCACCATTTTGCAGCAAAAGTTATCAGCTTATAACATTAACACCAGTGTATAAAAATACTTGAAATTTTGTACAGTGTAATGTTTTTATAGTGCCTACAGTCCAGTGAAAAATGGGTGTTATATTCACGCCCCTTTTGGTAGCTCCCACACAAAGGTAACATTTTGCACCAAAAGTTAACAGCTTATAACATTAATACCAGTGTATAAAAATACTTGAAATTTTCTACAGTGTAATGATTTTATAGTGTCTATAGCCCTGTGAAAAATGGACGCTATTGCCACGCCCCTTTTTGTACCTCCCACACAAAGGTACAATTTTGCACAAAAAGTTAAGAGCTCACAACATGAGTACCAATGCACGTAAATGCCACAACATTTTGCACAGTGTAACGCTTTTGAAGTGTCTATAGCCCTGTAAAAAATGGCCGTTATCACCACGCCCCTTTTTGTACCTCCCACACAAAATGTCCAAATCATACCAAAATTCAATATCTCATAACGTTAATAAACCAGTGCAAATAAACGCTTATAATTCGGCGCAGTGCAATGTATTTAAAGTATCTACTATTCAGCGAAAAATAGGTGTATTTGTTAAACCCGTTCTGGTACCTACCATACATTTTTCCCATACAAAGCGCCAAATTCAATAATAGGTTTATCACAAAGTGAGGGTATATTTTAGTCGAATTACTCGTCGACTGACACTTTCTTACATTTGTTTCGTTTCGGCATTTCAGACGTGTTTGAGAATGTCCCAGTGAACTTTACGTTTTTGGCAATGACACCAGCAGTGGTAAGCGTGTACCCCGTACTTTATTTACCTTTACTGTGCATGACTCCAAGAAAATTTGTACTTTATTTCAATCTTGTCTGGAGTGTGATGGACAATCTTTTGTGTGGCCTGCAAAATGGCCCAAGGATCAATTTACCGTGAATTTGGATATCACTTGCAAGGAGGCCATGAAATGGGGTTGTTCCAAATCACATCATTTGGAATTTAGTCCATTTGTCAAAAGGACAGAAAGTGAAGAGAGTGTATGCTGTGAAGCATGGGCCTCAAGTTCCATACTTTTCGGAGTAGAATGAGTAAAGAGTTCTTAAATTAAATTTAAAATTTTATGCGATGGCTTATGTTTAACAAATTACATTCCATTTACAATTCAAGTACATAATTATTTATTTAAAAACTTAAAAAAAAGACTTTTTAAAACATTTTATACAACTACTTTCATTACAAATATTTTTGTAACGATTCTCCTAAAATAACTTCCAATTCTTGTACCGATTTCCTTGTGTTCTTTTCCACCCGAGGATTTTCATCCTCAAATAGTTCGGAAATAAATGGTACTGTCTCGGGCAGTAGTGGTGTAAAGTCCTCACCCAGCTTGCGGGCAATTTCCACACAGCAGTTGAAGGCAAATATTCTCACCTCGGGCACACTGGTGCGGGTCTTAAGCAACACTTGATAATTCAATTGTTTCCACATGACATCACTGGAAACATCCACGGCTAATTGAGATATGCATTGACTCAACACCTGTTGCAGGCTTTCGTCTTCTAAGACCAAACGATTTTCCAATTGATCCACAATGGCGGGCATTAGATATTCAAAACGTTGGGTATTAACAAATTCTTTGCTGTCATATAAAAATATATTATGTAAAGTATTTAGAATGGCTTTCAGCAATTCTGTCGTTAGATATTCCGAGTCAGATTCCACTTCCATTTTGCTAGCATTGCACTCATTAAGCAAACGTGCTGCATCTTCTATAAACTCCCCGGCAAAGAGTACGAACAGAGACTTCAAAGATTCCCCAATTTTGTGGGTCAACAGGAAATAGGTCAATAGTTGTTCTTTCTGTTGTTGATTTTCTTGCAGAGCCCAGTTATAGAGTTTATGATACAAAGGTCTAAACGAACTCTCGGACAGCTTCAAAACCCAGGCAACAAAGGCTTCTATAATAGCAGACTCGGTATTGGCTATGATCTCCAGTTCCATCTTCGAATCCTTCAACTGCAAACGGAATTCCAATGACTGCATGAATATACCCGTTAATTCGGTGTGCACAGGGGTCAAATCCTTATTTTGTGCATGTGTTATGGCTTGATGCATCAATTTCATGAGTACACTAATGTCTGCATAATTTCTTGTTGTCATCAGCCGGGCATAGGCCTTATCACACGAAGGCACCAGAATACGCAAGGGGACTTCTGTGGCGATTTTCGACCAGATGATATTGATTTTTTGCATAGTACTGGCAGATCGTTGATCTTTTTCATTATTTTGCGCCTTGATGCGCGTTCCAATTGAACTGAGAGCAGTTATGATGTCCACAATGTAGGGTCCCAAGAACAAGGGTAGAGCTTCGAAGAGTTTTTGCATTCCTTTAGGGGAAAAAATTAAAAAAATATATATGAATAAATAGAATGAAATGGAACTATATTAAAAAATTTGAACGGCTCTAGAGAAAAATGAGTTAAAAAGTCAGGTTTTAAAAATAAACAAAATAAATATTAAATATTTATATTTCCCCCAAATTAACGAGTGTAACACCATTCAGTGAGGTAAACTGAATGATTTATATATCGCTCACTCACTTCAAGAGTAACATGCTTAAAGTCTTCAAGTCCGTATAAAAAGATAAGTAACATGAAATAAGATGTTAAAAAACGCTTGAATAATCCGAAATAAATTTCGCTGAGATTAATTTATGGACATTTGCAAAATAGGCATTTTTGTAGGGCAACCTCAAAAATTTTAAATTTTGAGAAGTGAGTGAATATTTTTTCTTTACTTCTTTCCACAAATCATATGTGGATTTGCATATGGCCAAAGCAACGATTTAAATTAAGCAAAACGTAGAGTAAGCAGATGATGAATGTTCTAACGGGGGTAGGAGGGCTTCTCCGTGGGGGGAGTACGAGTACCAAAACCTCGCCTATTGATGCAGATGTATGGGTTATTGTCAAACCATCCATCTCAAGCATCCAATGAAGCCTATAATTCTATCAATATCGTGGGATGACAGAGATTCCAGATTTTGTATCGTGTAATAACCTGTTGCCGTAAGGGCACTATCTCTCAAGAAGTGCATGCAGGTCGCTAGAGGCATGCTCACATATTACAGTTCCCATGGAGTGTGTAAGGTATTTTCTAGTCTTGTTCAAGTTCATCTGCCTTGCAGTTCCCTGTGGCCCGGCTCCCATATCAAGTGAATATGGAACAATTCAGCCATCTCGTTAAGAGATCTGCGACAGTCGAGGGTAGTTTTTTAATTCAAGAATATATTTTACAGGGTCTTGATTGCAGCCTGACTATCAGAGAAAATATTTATACCGACTTTGGTCAGAAAATTAATTTTCAGACATTCCGCTACCTCTATTATAGCTAAGATTTCTGCTTGGTAAACATTACAGTGATCAGGCAGTCTTTTTGCAAGTGATAGTCCAAGATAAGATATCAAAGGCCCACTTGGTTATCGAGTTTGGAACCGTCTGTAAAGAAGTTATCGAATCTCACATTTCCTGGGATACGACCATTCCATTCTGATCTATCAGGTATAAGAGTGAGCTACTTCTTGTCAAAGAGTGGTCCAGTCATAGTATAATCAGCAGTGCCCAAAAGGTCTGGCATTCTGCCTAAACTGACACGTATGTCCGTAGCCACTATGTCCGTAGCAGTAGAATGTCTCTAAGAGTATTCTGAAATTTCCCTCTAAGAGCTATTACCACGTTCTATGCATAGGCAACTACTCTGACACCTATCATCTTCAGAGAAAGCAAACTATTGTTCATGGAGAGATTCCATAGCAGAAGAGAAAGCACAACCCTTGTGGCGTTCCCCTGCTGACAAATCTATGGAGGTCTAGCTGAAGTGCGTCTCTGCTGCCAAATCTGTGGATAAATCAGAATGTCATGAATGGAAATGTGTATCCAGGAGCACTCCCAGCGATTCTTCACTGGTAGTCCAAGAACTATCATCTTTCTTGATTTACCAAATAGTACAAGGTGTTGAGGCAAACATTTTTCGTAACCCGTAAGCCTTGGATAAGCTTTCTAAGCCACTACAGAAATCCATTCAGGATTTATTTTGAGCCTTTCGTAACACTTTTTTGTGCCGCTTGAGTTATTTATTTTATGTGTCCCAGTCCTGTGGGGCAACCAAGCCTTTGTCCTATTAAAGAGCTTCCTACAGCACTTCCTCAGCATAACTAATTGAGACGAACACCATTGTGAACTTTGTTTGTCCGTTGACTTTTGTTTGGAACATGCGGCTTGTAACGAGTCGTTAAGAGTTGCAGTACAAGACACCATACAATTCCCACTTCTCCACAATTGAAAAATTCTCTATGTTATTTCTTCAAAGTTTTATAATGGGTTTTCCAATAGGGATGATAGGATCTTGAAGTGACGTTTCGGCCATTTGTAATATGTCATGATCTGTCATTTGTTTTTCATTGTATTCAGTAGTGTTTACAATTTCATCATGGAGAGATATACGCAAGAACAACGTTTACAAATTATTCAGTTTTATTATCAAAATAATCGTTCTCAAATTTCAACTTTTCGTGCGCTAAGTCCATTTTTGTTTTTAAATCCAAAAAAACACTCCAGTCGACCTACGACCTTGACACCAATGAGAAATATTTTAGCTCTCGTTAAGAGCTATCTTTTTGCCATTGGCCGATTCCCGATCCGACGTAACGTTAAGGAGCTAGAGCAAAAATAAACTTTCCGTTCACATTTAAAAATGATGCTAAGTCCATTTTATTTTAAATCCAAAAAAACATTTTGCAGTCGACCTACGCCCTTGACACCCATGAGCAATATTTAAGCTATCGTTAAGGGCTATCTTTTTGCCATTGACCGATTGTGGCTACATGCCACACAGCAAATGAAACAATTGAATTGTTGCGAGAAAAGTTTGGACATTCGATTATTTCAAGAAATTGTGATATTGAATGGCCTCCAAGGAGTTGTGATTTAACACCATTAGACTATTTCTTGTGGGGTTATTTGAAGTAATTGGTCTTTTGAAATAAACCAGACTATCTTCAAGCTGACATACATGACATACGACTTGCTTTAGTGGAAAAAGTGCTCGAAAATTGGGTTCGTTGAATTCGTTCATGCAGAAGAAGTCGTTGAGGCCATTTGAATGACGTTTTATTTAGAACTTAGTTGTATCGATTGTACTTCACATTAAATAAAAAACTTTTGAATTTCCTTAACAATAAGTGTGTTTTTTTCAAAGAAATCATATCACTCTTATTGGAAAATTGAGACGGCCACCATTGCGGACGTTGTTTGCCGTTGGCTTTTGTTTGGGACATGCGGCTTGTAACGAGTCGTTAAGAGTTGCAGTACAAGACATTATACAATTCCCACTTCTCCACAATTAAAAAATTATCTATGTCATTTCTTTATAGAAATGGATAATGGGGAAGGGCTTATGGTGAAGGACCAATGTAAACGGAATGCGGCTGAGCGTGCCAGAAATTTGAAATTTGTTCAACTTTTTCGCTCCGCCGCTTGATTCGGCATCGTCACATTCAATTATTCTCAATTTGACACAATTTCTTGTTCCGCTATTATTGAAAACAATCACATGTTTTTCTACTGGAAATGCTGAAGCCGCACCGCGCTCTTGACTCGTACATTGGCCCTTCACCATTACTGCTATTCCCATAATTCTAATCTCAACATCATTAAAATTTAAAAATATACTTCAGTATTAAAAGAAATGTATATAAATTGACTCACCTGTAACAATAGCCACACAAACATTATCCGGTGGCTGTTGTCTCACCAACTCAGCTTGATCCTGGAGAACCTCAATAAGTTGTGGCATAAACTTCGGTAGATGAGCAATTGAATGAGCCTTCAAATTCGACGAGATTTCAATCATAGTCAAAACTACAGTGGCCAAGACAATTTTCGAAATTGACGTACGTTGTCGGGAAATTTTAGTGAGAGTCGTTAAAATCTCCTTGAACTCCTGGATATGTTTGAAAGCAAATGATTTGGACAACAATTTGATAGCAATCAAAGCAGTTTGTTGTAAAAATACCAATTCATTTTGATGCGCAGTGTCAGCTGAATCATCACGTTCCAAAATACCGCCAACAATATCCGCTAAAGGTTTAAGTAGATTGTTAAAATGCTTTGGATTGACCGCGTCAAAGAATCCATCTTTTTGTTGGAGTTTATTAATCAAAAGTTCAATTACTTTTTTGCGTATGGAAAGCAATTGATGATGCATTAGACCGTTGACAACAACCAAAAACATTTCAGCCGATAGTAGAGAAATAGAATTGTCCAGGACATCGTGTAAGTGATGCAAAATAACTTTCCAGAATTTTTGCTGGGAAGTTTCGTCGGACTTTTCTATAGCCGTAGTGACCAGCGGAACATAGGAGAGTATTCGAATAATGAATTTTTGGTAATACGATTTCATTTCCAAAATCTCTTCATCGCTTAGTAATGCGATTCTCTTAAGGAATTCATTTGAAGAGGTTATGGCGGACAGGAATTGCATTATTACATATTTATAGTGTCTCAATTGCTTGGCGGAGCGCGCATTAACATCGAAAAGATATGTTTCCGAGTTGTCGGGATTTGATAGAGATTTCCTTTGCTGTTTATCTTGTTTTTGCATGGGCAAATCTTGAATATATTTCATCAGATGTATGCAAGTTTCCAAGATTATAGCTGGCGAGAATGTGTTGGTTAGCTCCAAAACAATTTCAATTCTTTTGGCCATTTGGTCGGTAGTGGCAACCGAGGGTTTTGCCGACTTCTTTTGCAAAAGCCTTTGTTTTTCATCATCAATGACATGAGCTTCAAAGACCACACACAAAAACATCCAGAGGTATTGTTCGGAACCGAGAGTGGTAATAAGTTTAGTGTACAACGGGAGACGTCTATGTTCGGGAACATCAAGCATAATATCGGAGAATACCTTTAGTACCGGTATAACAGACGATTTTTCCTTCACCAAAATGGGAACAATTGAGACAATAATGTCGTTTATGATATGGAAACTAAAGGCATCATCATGTCGCACCACAGAGGAACCCATAAAGGTGAAAATATCCACTATATTGTGGAGAACCTGTTGAGGAAATAGAGCGGCACAGTGGCAGAGCAATAACAAAGCATTGTGATGTGTCTGGGGATTTTGTGAAGCTCGTAAACATTGCACTATCTGATCCATGCGGAAGGTTGTTTTCGGTAAAGCAGTTTGCAAGTTGCAGCCATCTTCGATGGACTTCTGGCAGGAGTGCAGCAAAGCGGATAAGGTCAATTGTTTGGTGTACTCCACCGAAGATTGTTCTTCGACCGCCAAACAACAATTTAATAAATCGAAAAGTGGCGGTATCATTACAGAGGTATTTTCCAACTTCTTTTTATTTTCCAGCAATTCCATTAGGACCACTCCCTGCTTCCAATCCAAACCGCTGACTTGCACTACAGGCGATTGCATAGTTTCACGTTTGTTAACACCGCGGCGATTTGAAGATTGTGTCTTATTGGTTTCCACACATGACTTGTACATGTTCTGCAAAATCTGTATCAAAGGCTTACAGTCCAGCGAACAGCGTTTCAACAATTTATTGGCCGCCAAGAATATCGTATCATTTTCTGCTTCAGCCAATGTTTTAATAATCAAATGCAAAAATTGTTGTTTAAATTTAGACGGCATTTTTTCATAGGTTGCTTCGTCGAATGACTCCAGGAAAACGCAAGGCACCGGCTTCAAATTACCCTCTACCGTTATGAAGACCATATTACTTTCGAATATGGATTCTATAAGCTTCCAGGCTTTGGGATTATCCATTAGAACGTTTTCGATATTTTGAGTGGAAAAACGTTCGGTAACCAAGCGAAAGATTGAAGCATAAGGCTCCTTCAAATGTTTCAAAGTGTTGTCCAGAGTATACAACTGCAAAGATCGAGAGGCCAAGGGCACCAAACTGTTAACCATTTCCTCATCGTTATTAATGTGCACAATTATCTGCAACAATTGTTGTGCGAAAACAGCTTGATCGAGGGATTCGTTTTGCTTTAGGATATCCAAAATTTCCTTTAACATCTTAGAACCCATCTGTATCATTTGTTTTCCTTCACCGCCTCTTAACAAAGCGTACAGAATCAAGGGGAATTGCTCACTATCCATGGAAATTTCCTCCCAACGTTCCAGCAAAGATTTCACAAAAAGTTTATGCACATCATTTAAACACAAGGATTCATTTAAAACAACTTTCAATGTGGCCAAAGCCTCCAGACGTAAAGCTTGTGAAGAACTTAAGAAAGCTATAGCAATTTTCAAAATCTGTGCAGCACCCAATTTCAAGGTATCTTTGTTATTCTTCAAAAGAATTTGCATTAGTTTAAAAGCCCTCAAACGCAAGACCGAATAATTGTTCACAGCCGTATGTTCATCATAAACATAGAAATTTACTAAAAACTCAGCTTTTCGTGAAGCATCTTTAAAAACTGTATCAAATAATTCCTTTAAAATTTTCGACCATTCCATCTGCAGTTCTGCCTTTGAATTTTTCTCCACACGGAAACATTCTTCGGCTACAAATTCAAAGATCGTAAGGAAATACTCCAATTCGGCGGCAGTTGCATCTTCCCAAGAAGATTTCAGTAGATTATCCAAATTCGTATGTCGTGTTAAGCCGAGTAAGAAATCATCAAATAATTGCAAAGGTATGTAGCGCAATTGATTAATTGCCTTCCATTCATTAGTTTGTAAAATTTTAATTTGGTACTTCTTCGTGTAGCCGGAAATCTGCTTAAAGATCTGCAAACCTTCTTGGGCTGTATAAGGCTGCTTCAAACAAGCTGTCACCAACATTAGGAAGTGATAAACCTGTATAGCTTGTTTGAAATAGCCCTCTCCTTGCGATTCCACACTTTCGAACAAGGCTACCACTTTTGGTGTTTCTCGACTAGAGCCGACCACATTCAAGAATTGCCTTTTAAAATCAGCCATATTGAATTTGCCTTCAGATGACACTTTTAATTTCTTTAAAAATGTTATTCTTCCCGCCAAAGGACTTTTAATAATTTCCTCTATAGCTTTGGCGGACGTAGCCTCACTATCAACGGGGAATATTAACGGCATTATTGCTAGGAATATTAAATTATTGTCATAATCGGCGATCACCAGTTCGTTGGTCAAATGTTTAATCACCTTGGTGCTTAAGTGGACCCATTGTTTGGGATTTAATTGTATTTTATACAAAATCGATATTAAAGCTTCCACAAATTTATTGGCTCCCATGATGTCCAAAATTTCTGATGTTTGAAGATTTAAAAGCTCCTCGACAATTTTCTCAGAATCATCCACTATGCGATCAGCCAAACATTCCTTGAGCAGTTGATAGTTTTGTGGTCTTTTTTGATAGTCTTTGAGCTTTTTCACTAAACTTTGAATGGCCATAAGACGTATAGGGGCGGCATAATGATAAAGACTTTCGTAGATGTCACAGGCGGCATTGTCAAAGGATTGTAGACGATAACCTGGAAGGATAAAACCAAGGAAAAGTTAAATGAAAATTTAATTTAAGCTGAGAAGTAAAATTATGAAACGAGGATATTACATAAACTTTCACTTTGGGAAAATAGGTGTAAATTTTTCGATTTTTTTTCGTTAATTTCAAGAATTTAAAAATTTAAAAGTACAAAAATTTTCCATTCATTAAATGAACAAACTACTTTAATATTGGACTAAGGAACACAGGCCAGCAAAAGTTGCATTGATCAAATATCCATTTTGAGGATTTTAATTGAATTAATTGCTGAATACAACTCGACACCTTAATAAGATTCGTTGACTGTGAGAAAGCATTTGATGCAAAATATTCGCTTTGTTTGGGAAAGTCTTGAAGCCATAGGTATTCCCAATAAAATTATTACCGTTGTCAAAGGTTTTTACGGAGCTGCATCCAGTAGAGTGGTACACGAGAGGGCGTTGAGTGAACAAGGATGTGAATTATCGTCAATTATTTTAATTACTGCTCAGGACATTGTATTTTACGCGTTCAATAGAGAATACATTGGCATCAACATAAGCTTAAACAACAAAATTTGCGAATTGGCGTATGCAGACGATGACTCTGGCCATAGCATCTCTTACATTTCGAATTATCAATTTAATATTAACAATATTTTTGAAAGTGAGGGAAGAATGCTAATTGGACGCATATCTTCTACTGAACAAGCACCTCGAACCTTAGGAACCTGGAAAAACTGACGTGGTAAAAATTGTGTTGTAAAGATGAAGCAAGTATCGTGATACATATGGGAAAATTAACTTTAATAATATAATTGGTATGCCATCTACCCCAACAGAATTTGACTTCACTGCACTCAAGGCCTCAATGAGGTCATTGTTATAAACGCAATTAAAAGAGAATGAGAAATTTACACCATAATAACCACTCAAGTCTACTCTGTTTCTATTAATCACAGAGCTAGGCAGAACAAAGGAATCATTTAGGACATTGACGTCATGGGGAGCATTAGATGCATCTTCATCATCCCATACACAACCACCAGAACGAAGGGTGTTCCAAATTTGTGATGTATTCGTGTTATTAAAAATCCCTACACAGTGTTTTCTACGCTCACTTCTGAGAACCGATTTCGCTCGGTTTCTGTAGACACAAAATACCTACCAGTTCTTAACTGTTGGATGTCTTATATACCTGGACTTAAGCCATGTATCCAGACGGGATGAAACCCTCCTCCGCACGATTGGTACAACAGAGTACAGATTTCCTACAAGGTTATTAATTATTGAAAGTTAAACTTCTACATCTAAACCCGCGTAGGTAATGTCCGTACGAGTATGGGATAGATACGAAAATAAACCTTCCAAATTAATAATCTTAAAGTCACGATATTCCACATACTTGTCATGTTGTGACACATTAACGTTAAAAGCGCGAAATATTAAAGCATGATGGGAAATAGATGGACATTGGACCTGACTTGTGATTTGCAAGAAGGGACTACTAAACAAAACGAAGTCAATCAAAGATGAAGACGCATGTGCAACGTCATAGTGGGTTGGCAAGGAATTGTGGCTAATAGATAGACCCATACGAGAACAAATTGCTCTAAAACTGTCTGATATAGAGGAACTAAAAAGAATACAATTGAAATCACCTACTATAATAATATTTGAATACCTGACGAAAAGATTGTGACAGGATTCTTCAAAGAAACCAAAACCACCATGAGGCAGGTACACTGCAAAAAAAAAATGATATTTGGGCCTGAACCAACCTCTATGAATATAGAATCGCAATTGCCGCAATCAGAGGAGCGATATACTAATTTATATATTTAATCTTGTTAGAAATGTAAATACAAACACCACCAACTCTGACAGTTGGACGATCATTCCTTACAATTGAGTACCCAGAAATGTGTACAGACTTCGAAGAGACGTAGGATTTCAACCAGGTCTCTGAAACTCCAAACAAATCGAAAGTACTCCCACACAGAATTCTCTTTAAATCATGTAGTTTTAAGTTATAATTTGAGGGACGGATGCTTTGACAATTTAAATGGCCAAAAGTTAGGCTATTTTTTTTTAACGAACGTTCCCAACGCAGCCACTCTTACCCGCCCCTTCCGACCGCGGGGGCCACATCCCCATAACGTAGGGATTGCGTACACACCATGATCCGAACCATGGCGGGTTAACAGTAGAGGGTGGAATACCAGCTACAGAATATATATCAACAGCCGGTATGTACATACATGCATAAAAAGTGTTAACTTTGTTTAGTTAAATAAAGAACACACATAAAACAGAATTTCACTACTGATTTAAATAACATATGATTCTAGATTTCACTATATCTATTCCTACATTAAAGTCAATAATATCATATAAAGTGTTAAAGTCTATGCACATTCTACGGATAGGCTCTGCAGATGCGTAATTTGTACGTTGAAAATCAATATGCAATAATTGGTAATATCTGGAAGATCTGAATGGTACGTTAAATCTTATCTTAGAAAGCATGTATCCAGAAAGCACATCACAATTTATAACCTTCAATATCATTGTGGTGTTCAGCATAATACGTCTGCTCTTAAGAGTAGGCAATCTTATCAAGCTCAACCTATTAGTATAGGGTGGAAGAACAAAATCACTATTCCAATGCAGGTGCCTCAAAGCAAATAATAAAAATTGTTTCTGAACGGACTCAATTTTATCAACATAAATCCCATATTGGGGGTCCCACACAACAGAACCATATTCTAGAATAGGTCTAACAAGTGTAGTATACAACTGTTTCGTTACATATGGATCCGAGAATTCTTTCGTCCATCACTTAATGAAGCCAAGGACACCATAAGCTTTGTTCACCATTGTAATTATGTGATTATTGAAGTTAAGTTTAGGATCCATTAATATACCAAGATCCACAAAGGATTCAACACTTTCTAAATTGGAACCAAGAAGACTGAATTTAGATGGAATCAATTTCGATCTAGAGAAACACATATGTTTACACTTCTTCAAATTAAGGTCCATGCAATTAATTTCACACCAATAACCAAAGCTGTCTAAGTCATTTTGAAGAAACAAAGAATCATCAGATGTGTTACGAGAATAAAATATCTTAACATCTTCTGCATACATCAGTAATCTAGAACTAACAATTGAATCTGGTAAGTCATTTATAAATAGTAGAAACAGCAAAGGGCCAATATGACTACCTTGGGGTACCCCAGATGAAACCAAAATCGGGCCTGAGAAGTAACTACCAAATTTAACAATCTGAACACGACTGTTAAGATAAGAGGTTATCCAACTCAACAAGTTATTACTACTGTACCTGCACAGCCTATTCCGGATGTAAGAGGCGTCATCAATGACAGGGCCAAGATTTAGATCACGTACCATTAAAATAATCAACAATATTAATGCTGGGGAACCAAGAAGAAAGCATTTGCAGAAAAATAAACATTTATAAAAATTAAGGAGAAAAAGTAGTTGAGCACATTTTAAAGTCTCAAATGTCATTTTATTTGGAGGTTTTAGAGCCAAAAAAACACTTCTTCATTGTTGTTGGGTTTAACGGACTCCATTCGAGCCAATTTCAGTGGCGGTAGATTTGGAATTCTTTTGTCATTAGATCTTGAGAAAGCCTTTGATAGGGTGGATTACTCCACTTTGTTGATTAAGTTGTATAACTTATATGGGTTCTCGAGTAGTGCGTGTGTTCTGTTGACTTCTTACCTTACTGGTAGACGCTAATTAGTTTGTATCAATGGTAGGAGTAGTAGTGTTCTGCATGTTAAAAGTGGTGTACCGCAGGGTTCAGTACTGGGACCTCTACTTTTTATAATCTTTATTAATGACCTTTTCTCCCATTTACAGGATTGGTGTGTACCATATGCCTTTGCTGATGATATTCAGCTATTTTTTAAAGGTGACTATAGGTGCTCACTAGTTCTGCAATCTAAGATTGATTTGTTTTTGGATACCCTGCGTGCGACGATAAATTGAGTTTTGGACAGCACATTAATATGTTAATTTCAAGAATAAATTTTTCGCTAAAAAATCTGTATGGTACCGATTTGTCTTTGCCTCTTTTTGTGGCACATGGATTGCTATTACCCACAGTTCTACACTGTTTAGAAGTGTATTCTGGCACTACACAGGGTAACCTGCATTTAGTACATCTGGTGGCGCGGTATGTATATGGACTGAACCGGCGTGTTCATGTGACGCCCTATGTAACAAAATTGTTGGGCTGTAATTTTGTTGCATTTATAAATTTACGGTTACTTCTGTTTTTTTATAAAATGATTAAAAGTCAGTCTCCCCTTTTTTGTGCCAATCGATGGTGTTTTGTCATTCAACTAGGAGAAATCAATTACTTATTCCTAGGGTTCTTCACCTAATGAATGAATAGTTTCTAGTAAGAGTAGCACGACTTTACAATTCATTACCTAATAATATGAAAAATTTTAGCATTTCACTCCCTACACTCTTCCATAGGCTACTTCACCACTTTCAATAACATTTTTATTTGTTGATATGCAAAACTGCGCTTAATTAAAGTTACGTAAAAATCTTGAATTAATGTTTCTATTTTATGGAACACTTTATAAATTTTTCCCTATATTAGGATTAAACTTAAAACTGAGTAGCTATTTAGTTATCCTAAATACTTTTCTGTATATCCAATCTGTATTTTTAATATTTATTCCTTATGTAATTATTTAGTTTTAAACAAATCATCATATACCAATGAGTATTTTTTTACCCTGGATTAAAAAGCGTAGTTATATGCATATTGTAATTTATGTTTAATTGGCCAAACGGCTTTGAATTACAAGTTTGTACGAAATAAATGAAATTAAATGAAAAGATCGCCTCAGCAAAATCTATTTAAAAGTTAAAAATATTGGTAAAACCAACAATAGTAGAACTTACTACTAAAAGTAGCTCAAAAATTTACGCAACTTCATTATTGGGAACAGGGGCAGAAAGAGGTAGGCCATTATCAGATACACCTGAGCCATCACCACCTGCATTGTGTGCATTTAGGACGCACTCACACTCCGGAAGAGCAAGAGACGTTTTTATACCCTACACCACAGTGTGGTGAGTTTGTGCATTTGTTTGTAACACCCAAAAGGAGTAGAGATAGACGGTTTATTATACCGATCGACTTGGAATTACTTCCTACGTCGACTCAACCATGTCCGTCCGTCTGTAGATGTATCGTTGTAATCAAAGAGCAGGTCGTATTTAGGATCCGATTGTGATGAAATTTACCATAGTGGTCTTTTTTGGCCCAAGGACGATCCCTATGGAAATTGGCAAAATCGGATTAGATTTAGATATAGCCCCCAAATATATGTTACCCCCGATTTGACATGTAAGCGCTGTATAAACCATATTTTATATCCGATCTGTACGAAAACTGGCAGAGAGTTAACTTATTACATGAATAAACATTATCAATTTCGAGGAAAATCGGTTGAGATTTAGATATAGTCCCCATATATGTGTTACATCCGACTTGACCTGTAAGCGCTGTAGAAACCGTATTTTATATCCGATCAGTACGAAATTCGGCAGAGAGTTTTCTTATTACGCGAATGAACACCACTAAATTCGGAGAAAATCCGTTCAGATTTATATATAGCCCCCATATATATGTTTAACTCGATTTGACATGTAAGAGCTGTAGAAACCGTTTTATATCCGATCAGTGCAAAATTCGGCAGAGAGTTTTCTTATCGCAATGCCCATTATCGCATTGTTAGGGAGGTGTGGGGTATTATATAGTCGGCCCCGCCCGACTTTCTGTCTTTCCTTACTGGTTGGAATATTTGACAGCTCATACTGACCGTTTTCAACGATTTTTTTAATTGTTCTTGAATCTTTCGATCTGCAAAAATATTCTTCAAACACTTAGACATACTGTAAATATCTGTGCACAGATATTTTAAAATTAACGTAGAAGTTAAAATTTGAAATTTTTACAAGCAATTCGGAGGAAAAAATCAAAAATGTATGCGGACGTTGTGGTAAAATTCCAAACTTTAAGCGGTTGTGATAGTTCCAATTAAGATAGAATCTTAAATCCATCTATATGAATTTAAGGTAGTCTTGTTTTCACGAAATGGAGTTAAGTAGAACTTAAGTTTAGATAATATTGGAAAGTACACTATAAAATTTCTGTAATAAGCTAATTACAGAAATTTTAATCGATCCTATAATATCGAATATAATATATCGAAAATGTTTTCTTCAAGATATACAAAATCAAAATCTTCTCATGCTTCTCATACCATTTTATCAAAAATACCAATAAATTACTTTTTAAATTTAACATATAACACAATTTTTGAAGAAAACATTTTAAATATTTAGTGAGAACTATAACCTAGGATTCTATAAGTCGACTTTCGACTAATTGATAAACATTTTAGTAAAAAAAGTCGAAATCGTGTTTTTGAAAAAATAATAAAGTCGACCTTTCCATATCGAATTTTTGCATGTACAAGAATTACCAAATGTATATTAAATTTGTATATAGTAAATTAAAGCGATTTGTGGTCTAGAACAAAAATTTTGTTGTATCAACACCATAATCGGACCAATTTTATGATGAGATTGGGATATCATTCTCAGTTACGAGAATATTAAAAGGGGTGCCTGTTTGTTGGAAGGTAAACCGAATATAAGTATTGGATTTGGAGTGAATAAGTATGACATATTAAATGCAAATAGACATGATGAAACGATTTCTTAGTACTTTTGGTTTTTTTGTTTAAACTTTCTTTATCTTTAATATGGAAATACTTCTTTGAATTTCTGATTACCTGATCATTATAAGTTTTTTATCTTTTCCTGTATTTACTACAAAATCAATTTATTACCCTGAAGAGTCTAAAAATCGACTTCCTGATTTTTTCAAAACTATTAAAGGTCGAAAGTCGAGTTTTTGCCGTAAATATATAACCCTACGATAACACCACATGGAAGCGTACTACACAGTTTATTCTATGTGTTTCTGCTAAACGATTGAGGCAGGCCCTTTATCAATATTTTTTGAGTCTGATTTAGAGCCTTCGTATTTTGCTGATAAATCAGCACTATTTCAGGAAAGGATCTTATTCCACAAAAGCGTTCGCTTCGATTTTATAAAATTTGGGGTAAAAGGTAAATTCTTGATCAAAAATTTTACATATTTTGAAATATATATTATCTCCACCCTAATGTAGAAATATTAATACAATTTTGTAAATTTTAATACACCAACATGCCATGGATTTTCAAAACCAAGTATACTACAATATAATATCTTACCCAAAGCCATTTTAATAGCATTGCTGCGATTTGACGAAGTTTCTTTACTGGACAACGATTCCTTTATGGTCAAATCGAAAGCCGTGGGATATTGACGTTCCAATTTATGCAAATAGTTGGAATACCAAGATTGAAAATTCACATTGGCCATAGGCATATCTTCATCATCCTCGGAATCCAATTCAATGATATCGCCATGTTTAATAGAAGACTGTGATGGAGAACCACCGGATGATGTCGCCGCAGAGGGAATATAACAATCCAAAAATGTGCTGAAAATTAAAGAGAAAATAAGTTGAAAAATATTGTATTTTGAAAGTAAAACGGAAATTACCTGATGACATTTTGAGCAGTGCTGACGGGAAATACAATATCACTTGCTAATGTTTCCAAAAAGGTTTGAAACACATTCATTTGTGCATGATGGGCGTGTATAGCTTTCACTGAATCCTCTATCAGTGGTAAGCAAATAGATTGTATATCAACATTCTCCTTGGCCAATGTGGATAAGATTGGAATTAGCCACGTCTGTTGTACCAAATGTAACATAGTTTCTTCGCTGAATTTAGGTTTTGACGACTGCTGGCTATCAAAAATCCATATGAGCAAAAGCACGGCTGTACGTTGCAAACGTTCAAATTGTACATTGGCCACTTTGGAAATGAGAGCATTAGACAGTTTTGCTGTCAATTGGGTGCGAGCCACCAGACGGGCGGAAATGATATAAGCAGCAGATACAAAGTCAATAGTATCGGAAGACAAGCCTTTAATCAAAGATGGCAGAAGAGTTGTAATGTGCCATTCTTGAATAGCGGATGTCGTTTCCAAAGCTCCCACTACCACAGAACCGTAAAAGTTCATTTGAGTCTGCAGCAAATGTGCCTGGGGTCCCAGTTCCTTGATGGCCTCTGTGGTGATTTTACACACAAAGTTTAGGAAACCCTTATCGGTGGCAGCTCGATTTAGAATGGCAGATTTGGCCAATGGCTTGCCTGGCTTCTGCAAAGGTTTCAACCAGTACCATTCCTTGTCCGCCTCTTTCAAACTAAACGTTTGTATGACTTTGACAAATGCATTTGTCTCATGATATGGCAGAACCAAAGCCATTAACTCATTGCGGTTGTAGTCGTGCACTTGGAAGCGCCTCACCAGCCACTCCAGGCACAAATGTGCCGGTCTCAACAGGAAGTAGGGACTCAAATGTTGCAGGAACTTTTTGATATTCTTGTTTAACAGTTCATTGACATCCTTAAGCTCTACCGCCCTTTCAATTTGCAAAGTGTTCTCATCAAATAAGGTCTGTTCGAATTGTTGGAATGTGGGATTTAGTACTATCAGCTCTTGTAGGCCATGTATACCCAAATCATAAATGGTGCGCCGGTCTTTGCTCGCGGCCTCCTTCGGATCGAAGAGTATAGAGGCTCGACGTTTGGGGTCCGCTATTACACCAGTCTGGGGAGCCTTCAGGCGTTGCAATTGTTCGAACAGCGACGTGGACATTGTATGTTTTTGTTATTTTAAAGCAGTGCGTAAAACTATTACAATTTCTTTTAATTTTCACTTTATATTTTTATTTAAAAACACAGACGAGACCACATTGTCTTGTCAGTCAACTATCGAAATGTCAAAATAAAAACGTGTATACGAGTTGAGTTGCCAATTTCAAATATTAACGTGAGTTGCCAATGGAAAATCTCAGGGTGCTACTTCGACTAGAGTGATGGTGTATAACAGCTAAATATAGAGTACTGGTGCTGAATCACACTTAGGAACACGAGTTGCTGATTTTTCTCTGATTTTCGGTAAATCCTGTTTTCATTGTTGCCATACCACCGACTTCACATTGTACCGGGTGTTTTTTTTACAGCTTTGTTTTTCGAATAGAGATAAAACTGGCATTTTGTGGTCAAATCTGGCAACTCTAATGTCATTTATGTTCAGTTTGGTTTGCCATTTCATCATGAACAGGTTGACAAAAGAACAACGCTTGCAAATCGTGCAAATTTATTTCGAAAATAATGGTTCAGTTCGCGAAGTTTACCGCAAGCTCCGTCCATTTTATGGTCGACATAATCGTCCATCAGAGCAATTAATTCGGTTAACCATGGATCGTTTTCGCACTACGTTTACTCTATGTGATAATACGCATCCGCAGAGACGTCGAACAGTGCGCACCGAAGAAACAATTGCCGCTGTAGAGCAAAGTGTTGAAGAGGACCCGAATGAATCGATTCGCCACCGTGCACAGCAATTGGAGCTGTGGAGAGCTAATGGAGACCGGTATAGAGCCATGATAACCGACTATTTTGTTCCCGAATTGGATGGCATGAATGTGGATGAGTTGTGGTTCCAACAAGACGGCGCTACATGCCACACAGCGCACGTCACAATCGATTTATTGAAGGAAACATTCGATGAGCGCATAATTTCGCGGAATGGACCTGTCAATTGGCCACCAAGATCGTGTGATTTGACACCATTGGATTATTTTCTTTGGGGATATGTGAAGTCGCTCGTCTACGCCAACAAACCAGTAACGTTAGGGGAATTGGAAGCCAACATTCGTGGCGTTATTGCCGACATACGGCCCCATATGCTCGAAAAAGTGGTTGAAAATTGGACCTGTAGAATTGGCTTTATTCGAGCCAGCCGCGGCGGCCACATTCCCGAAATCATATTTAAACATTAATGGCATAAAATTATCCTTCCAATAAAGCCAAATTGATGGACCTTAAAACGATTTTCTTGTGTTTTATTTCAATTCGAAGTTCTATACCCCTAAAAAAAACACCTGCTATAAGTCCCTATTTGCATTGGCTGCATGTTCAGCAGATTATCGGCGTTTTGTTGGAGAGAGAGGCAGTCGGCAAGAGGGGGGAAAAAACTCTCCCATACTCGGGCTTATCGGTCTGAACGTTTTGTGTTTTTCACTCGGCCTTTGAAACAACAACAATTCACACAGAAATATCACACAGAATATCCGAACGCAGAGGCAAGTTTAAAAGATAATAAGCGGATAAGCTGCTGAAAAAAATATACTAGTGCAAATCTGGACTAAGCAGACATTTTGCTGCACACAAATAATAAATTTTTCGATATCTTCTTTTTGCCATCTCACATTTCCAGCCTGTTTCTCTATTTCGCACGAAAGCGATGCGAACGAAAAACAGCTGATTTTAGACCTACTAACTGGCATCAGCCATTATGTTTGCAGTCACTTTGTCGTTCTGATACCTTTTAGTAGGTCTAAAATCAGCTGTTCTTCGTTCGCATCGCTTTCGTGCCAAATAGAGAAACAGGCTGTTCGTTTTAGTTAACAAAGTATAGCGTGATCCATTTCGAGGTTCCCTACTTTTTTAAAGAAAAAAACAGAAAATTCAAATTGAATGGGGAATGTTTATTATCATTTGAAAGAACATTCTTTGGCATTTTTTTGTTGAAAATTATGTCTTTCAAACGTTGGCCGCGGCTACGTCTCAGATGGTCCATCCGTTGAGTCCAATTTTCGATGACTCGTTCGAGCATTTCGACTGGTAACTGGCGAATGACACACGTGAAGTTTTGCTTCAAGGCCTGAATCGAAGCGGGTTTGTCAGCATAAACTTTAGACTTTACATATCCCCACAGGAAAAAGTCTAACGGTATGATATCACACGATCTTGGTGGCCAATTGACGGGCTCAATACGTGAAATTATCTGCTCACCGAAGTGTTCTCTCAATATATCCATTGATTGATGCGATGTGTGGGAAGTGGCGTCGTCTTGTTGAAACCAAATGACGCCGAGATCACTAGCTTCAATTTCAGGCATAAAATAGTCGGTTATCATGGCACGACCGTTAGGTCGGCATTGACGATTACGTTATCACCGGCATAATTTTTGAAGAAATATGGACCGATGATTCCACCGGCCCACAAACCACACCAAACCGTTGTTTTTTTCTGGATGAAGTCGCAGCTCTTGAATCTCTTCAGGTTGCTCTTCGTCCCAAATGCGGCAATTCGCTGAACAAAATTTGGCTCGAAAACGTCGGATCTTCTTGGAACATTTCAAGAGCCCATAGAGCGAAGCGATGTCGCTTGGGAAGTCCGGGCCACAGACTCTCTATTACACAGATGTTCCGTCGTGACATTGTTTACATTTGCGTGAGTTACGAACGAATATAAATGATTTTCAAACGCGAAAAATATAGTTTTCTGAAGTATTTTTATGAACTTTTTTGGTACATAACGATCGATATTAATGTGATAATAACAAAAAAATCTCGGAAATCGGTCTTGAAATACGCAAAAAAAAATCACTCGCTGAAATCAAATTTCTATTCGTTCGCGACTGATAGACTACTCGCTACTTGACGGAACTTTATAAATTTATTTTCTTTGGGTCGGGCGGCTTCAGTTCTTGCACAATCTGTATTTTGTATGCTTTCAATTTAAGATCTCGACGTAAAATGCACCATTCCGTCAGTCCGAGTTGCTGCTAACGGCGCACTTTCAGCTACGGCCGCTAAATTTTCTTCACTGCGTGCTGGACGTGGTCTATTCGGTCGAATATTATCCAATAATGATTGCTGGGTCTCAAGATGGATGATGGTGTTGCGAATAGTACGCTCAGTAGGCCGATTATGTTGACCATAAGTTGAGAGAAGTACACGAAACACATTCCTCACAGAACGTGAATTTTCGTAATAAAGTTTAACGATTTGTAAACGCAGTTCAGGCGTAAGTCTTTCCATGATGAAATGCCAAACAATACTTAACAAAAATAACATGACAGCGAGCTATTGAAAAAAAGTATCTCTACTTGAATCACCCGTTACTTAGCTCCACCTCATCATCAAGGATTATTCCAAGGAGTTGTTGATCATAATAAACTAGATCTGAAACGATGATCTTAAAATGACAAATTTTTTTTCATAGATCAAGAATCGGAAGGAACAAACAGATGGGACTATACATAATTTAGACAGATTTTCAGCATCTTGGATCAAAAACTTCATTTCTGTTAAACAGTATAAAGATCGGACGTTCAATATAGTTTCAATAGCGCTTAAATACTAAATAGGCAGGAACAAAGTATATGTGTGGGTATATCTAAATCTGAAGCGATTATCCCCAATTGAAGCAGTATTAGTTCCTAAATTAAGAAACTTCTTTCTGCTAAATGTTGCAATGATCGAAAGTAAAGTACAACTTCTATAGCGCTTCCAAATCGGGGAACTTATCGCTCACTCACTTCAAGAGTGACATAACTCAAAATTGAAAATTGCCAAGATGCCGTACAAAGTAAATTAAGTCCGTATAAAAAGATAAGTATCATGAAATAAGATGTTTAATACGCTTGAATAATCCGAAATATGGTTGTTTACTTATAGACCAAATTTCGCTGAGATTAATGTATGAACATTTGCAAAATTCGAATTTTCGTAAGGCAACCTCAAAAATTTTAATTTTTGAGTTATGTCACTCTTGAAGTGAGTGAGCGATATATATTGGGGCTGCATCTATATCTGAACCGGTTTCCCCCGAATATGGCAGTGTTCATTCATGTAATAAGAAAACTCTCTACCGAATTTCGTACTGATCGGACATAAAATACGGTTGCAGCGCTTACATGTCAAATCTGGTGCAACATATTTATTGGGACTATATCTAAATCTGAACCGAATTTCTCAGTGTTCATTCATGTAAATAGTAAGAAGCATCTTTCTGCGAATTTCGTACTGATCGGATATAAAATACAGTTGCTACAGCGCTTACATGTGAAATCGTAGGTAACATACATTTACATGGGGGATATATCAAAATCTGAACCGATTTTCCTCAAATTTAGTATTATTTCTAAGTGTAGTAACTTGTACTTCTCTGCGTCAATTTTTTTCAGATCGATTAAAAAATGTTTGCATTTATGTCAAATCAGAGGTACATATTATATAGGGTGATCCAAGTAGAGATAGTTTTTCAATAGGCTTTTTTTGACAGATCACGTGTGAGTCGTGTCATGCTGTCATGTTATTTTTGTTAAGTATTGTTTGGCATTTCATCATGGAAAGACTTACGCCTGTGTTAAATTACATCGCAATCGGAACGTAAATACGACCTGCACTTTGATTTATACGGTATACCTATAGACGGACAGGCGGGCATGTTAAATCGCCTTAGGAAGTTATTGCTAGTCGATCGGTATGATAAACGATGGGCTATATCATTTTGGGTGTTACAAACAAATGTGTGGTGTAGGGTATACAAAGACAAAATTATTAAAAATATAGATTTTTTTTTTGGATTATGAGGAGTTGGTGGCGTTACAACTAGGTATTATACGAGCTATGTTTCACAATAAAACATCAGATATTCCATCATTAAATATTGGCTTCAGCGATAATCCTGACCCCCTGGGTCAAGAGTTGACGTCTTTAGTAAAGATGGCTTCTCAGCAAAAAAGGTTAAAGTTTACGAATGCAACTGTTATAGTGCGCTAATAGACTTCGAGCGGATTGGTTCCAGTTATACACGCAGTTAGGTAATGGGGGTATGATATTGAAATGGCTGTTAAAATAGATATTGAAATCGTTGTTGTTTCGGATGATGTTGAATGTTCAGTATTCAGGGCTGTGGGCTAAAGAGAGGGGAATAAAAAGGAGAAAAAAGAAAACGACAGGGCGGAATGGGGAAAAGGTTCGGAAAGTTCAATGAGTAAGTGTTCTTATTTCCATATATTAAGTAGATACATATCTTATATTCTTATATCACAGATGAAGTTAAAGCGATTATCCAGTTGGATTAATATTACAGATTAATGTTAGCCTTAATATCACAGCTGTTGTTGAAAATTTCATATTTTATTATGTTTATTGCACTCATATAGTAGGTGATGAGCATTCTCAGGTACAAGGCATACTTCACAATTAGCGGACTCACTTACACGAAAACGATGTAGGTGAGCCTTGTCGTAGGTGTGTCCAATTAGGAGGCGATTTATCAGCTTGGTATCCCTCGAGCTGAGGTTGGACTTCCGATACCAAGCCTTGTCGAAAACATTGTTTACAACTTGTGCAAAGTGTTTTTCTTTTTCTCTTGATGTGGTATTATACTCCATGTTCCATTCATTTTTTAGGCAATTTTCAATTTGGTTTAGGAATTCCATTGGCGTGAGCTTGACTTTTTTGGGAGCCCCATACTCCGCCGCTACCTTGGCAATCTCATCTGCCGCCTCATTGATCTTGATACCTGTATGGCTTGGGATCCAAATTATGTGGCATTTGCTTAAGTTAGAGTTTTCTAGGGCTTCATGAAATTTGGCCACTATATATTTGTAGCTTTTACCACTGATTAAGGCCTTGCGTGCCGAAAGGCTATCAGCAAAAACAACGCATTTATCATCTCCGTCCTCAATTGCCGTTTCCAGTGTCTTTAGGAGGGCCCAAAGTTCACCGAACATTGATGAGGACTTAAGTCGATTTTGAAATAGAATTTGTGTCCTTTCGTAACATTGTATATTCCGCAGACTGTCGACGATAAGGAGACAGATTCGTCGGTGGCAAAAATTGTATACTTTTAGTGTTTATAATCATTGAATACTCTTCTATATATAGCATTTATTAGTTCGGTAGATGCATCATTCTTTCTGACTGGCAAGGTGTTGACTCTCACAGTGAGCCTCATGTTCGCCGTGAACTGAGGGATGTCCGCAATGCTGTCAAGTCTTGGAATTCGAAGTAGACGCTACTATAGCTTGATTTAACTGGCGGATTGTACACTATCAATTCGTATAAGGTTTGATTGTTCAGTTTTACTTCGAGAATTTCCTTGAAAGTAAGCAATTTCGCCCGATATTCCGTTCATTGGCCAATGTGTAAATGGTGTGGATTGGTGAGGTTCTGGTAAACCCTAGGCTACGTCTGAGCATTTCATTCTGGAGTTTCGTAATCCTGTTGTTGACATATTTTGGAGAGTTAGCAGTTGAGGTCTTACCATATCCAGTTTTGGATCTGATTAGGCTTCTATAGATAGTTAAGGCCACTTTTGGTTGTGGGCCATCTTTAATTGGGGTCAGGCATTTCAGTAAATTCGATCTCCTTTGGATTTCTTCAGCGAATTTGTCATAGTGATCTTTTACAGTCAAAGAATTTGTGATCACTCTTTCCAGGAAGTTGAGTTTTTTCTGTTGTTTTCGTGTCCATCAATCCTAACAGTGATTTTGGCAAAGTACATCGTGTTGGACATTGCCGGTTTAAAGTATAGATTTAGATTCCTACATTTATTCTTGAAGCTCGTAATTTTGTTTTTTAGATTCGCTAATGCCAAGTCAAAATCAGTGTCATATGACATGATAACAAAATCATCCGCAAATTGGAAGATTATTGTCTTATAGTCTTCGATCTCATGGAGATCCGCTGTATACAGTTTGAAGAGCACTGGTGACAGACAGCTACCCTGTGGGAGCCCATTTGTCACAGTGACCTCATCTTGGCCCATTTTTAGTACCCGCGACGATAACAAGTTGAGGGTCCATTTGTCAAAAGTTGTGGCAAAACCATAGTTCTTCAGTTTACTACCCAACTGAACCAATTTTACACAGTTATATACATTGTACAGGGTGAACACCAGTACCTTGTATTTGTTCTCCTTTAATAACGTTATCCTGTGAAATAGTTCATTTAGACATGTTGATGTTTATGAATTTTTAGCAAAGGTACTTTTGGGAAGAAGATCTTGCTGCTCCTACATCATAAGGTTGATGGATTTTAAGAAGACGGAAATCGGTGATATGAGCCTAAAGTTCTCAATATTGCTATGATCTTTGTTCGGTTTCGGAATCGGGATAATATTTATGATCCTCCAGTTGTCTCTGATTATTTTCAGTGTTCAAGATTGTGCTGGGGCATCATTTCTCCCTCTGACGCTATTAACAAACTTCCACGCACTATGGGTGTTTGGGGCCTGATTTACTTCTAATATCTTCAAATTATTTTTGACTTAATTTTTCCAAGTCTCTATCAATTTTCTGGCTCTCTTCAGACTTTCATAGCTTGGGTAGTATTTAGCTTTCTTAGCCTCAGCCTGCTGCCTTCTAAAGAGAGCAAGTAGAGACTCGTTCCACCAAAATTTCGGACAGCCAGATCCATTCAAGGTTATTGTTGCATCTTGAAGTTCTCCTGCTATTGTGCTTTCAATATCATTAAAGTTCGGATCAAGCGTAACAGAATTTAGAGCTATCCAGGCACATGCGTTCTGATGTCCACAATGATCGGAAAGTGTCTGCTGCCACCCAAATATGCCTCAGACATGTCCCAATTCGCTTAAAGACCAGCGCTGATAAAAGTTAAGACAAGCACAGATCCTGTTGAGTCAGTGTTCCTCCTAAAGGCAGGTTTCCTGTTGTTATACATTGTAATTGTGGGTCCATTATAGTTTTTTCCAATTCTTTTCCCTTGGCCAAAGACTGGGTGTCACCCCAAATGATGTTTCTTCCTTTTATCAGACCAATGACTACTCCTCCATAACCATCGGGTCTGTATTTCTGTATTAGATAAAAGTTGATACGTTTATTTCTTATCTTTCTGTGCTCAGAAAAAATTTCTGATAGCACAACCACGTCAAATTCGTTGTTGTTTAGAAATATTTCCATATAGTTTTTGTTATATGCTAAAGACTGAATATTATATTGGCATATTTTGACCATTACTGCTATTGTTGTTGTTATTGTTAGATACGGTTTGTAGGTTCACTCCACATTTCTGTATCCTTGTGGTAAAATGGTTGATTGCTTCTAGCGCTATTGTGTTGCCACTCATATTGAAAAAATCTCTCATGAATTTAACCAATTCAGAAGTTATTTTCTCTCTTTCGCTTACTCTTGTTTCTTCTCTCATATATACTGACCTAGAAGGGCCGCATATGGGTGCATTTGTGCACCAGGTTGCTTTTCGCCACTGAGTTGTACGTAAAGGGGGTGAGCATTTAATTGACTTCTCGGTCCCTATTTGTATAATTACCTTAATTTTGCTTATTATTCTTGTTTTCAGACAGAGATGGGAAACTCTCATCATCCCAGTGTATATCGAACCTATTCTGGTTCTTGTACCCCTGTAATACTTCCCTCTTAGAAATTTTTTTCTTGGTCATTATATTATTCGTCGCAATCTCCTTCGTACATTGCTGACAGTTAACCTTGTCAGTTGCCAGATGTCCTTCCTTATTGCATAGAATGCGTTTAACTACGTTGCTATTACCCCCACAAATCTCTTCCTCACTTCCACATTTGACGCATCTTTTTTCGATCTGCACTCATTTTGCGTGTGCTCCAGTCTGCCACATTTGTGGCACTGTCTTATAGCCGGATAGTATGTTTCCACAATAAGTACTGTATTGTTGAAAATGACCCAGTCAGGGTGACTCCGTAGAAACCTACTTTAACCGTTTCCAACTGGTCAAACTTGCTCTTGTCGTTTGCATTTCGTCTTGAGAACCTTTTCACTGACGTAATTTTATTACTTGATATTGTATCTTGTTAAATCTCTTCTTCCGACCAACAAAGCGGAACATCCCTAATCACTACATAGGTCTCCGTGAAGTTTTTTGCGATAAACGCCCTCATTTTCCTTCTTTTCACTTCCTCGTTGCAAAAAATTTGTTTGCTGACTTAGTGTCATGAAAAGCAACCTTGTATAGCGTGATATACAAGGTGGCTTTCTCTTGAGATGTATACAAAGGAATTCCATAAAAACAAACAATTATTACATGCATAAGACGGATTACGTTCGACCATAACGAATCTTACACGGGGCAAAATCGTCTTTATGCTTGAATCGAAAGAAAATATATTTAGAACATAAATTTTTAATTAATAGGGTGATCCAAGTAGAGATACTTTTTTCAATAGCCTTTTTTTGACAGATCACGTGAGAGTCTGTCATGTTATATTTGTTAATTATTGTTTGGCATTTCATCATGGAAAGACTTACGCCTGGACAACGTTTTGACAACATATTGACAGATCAATTAGTGTAATGTTGTAACGGGTGATCCAAGTAGAGCTACTTTTTTCAATAGCCTTTTTTGACAGATCTCGTGTGAGTCGTGTCATGTTGTCATGTTATCGTGGAAAGACTTACGCCTGAACAACGTTTACGCGTGTCATTCGTCAGTTACCAGTCGAAATGCTCGAACGAGTCATCGAAAATTGGACTCGACGGATGGAACATCTGCGACGTAGCCGCGGCCAACATTTGATAGACATAATCTTCAAAAAATAAATGCCATATGTAGATTGTTCTTTCAAATGATAATAAACATTCCCCATTCAATTTGAATTGTCTGTGCTTTTTTTTTCTTTAAAAAAGGGAACCTCGAAATGGATCACCCATTATATTTCTGAGCAAATAAATTTTATTTGAAAATCAATAAAATATATTTGGAACGCATATATATTTGCAAACTAAGAGCATTATTTATAAAAAGTTATGGAAGGTTTATTGAAGTGATTTTCAACGTTAAAATGTATTTTAAACATTCAATAACTTTTTATGAATAAGGCCCTAAATTTCTCAAATCAAATATGTATGTGTTTAAATACAATTAAAATTATTGTTTAGGAATCTCTCATAATATATTTTACGCACAAAAGATTTTTAAAACTTTTGCTGACTTTTTCGAATTTCAGTTTTAATTTTTCCTTGGTTTCGAATTGTTTTTGTCCCAGTTACTTCTGTTTTAAGTCAATCCTCCAAGTAATTTATTTTGATCCAAGATTATACGATTTCAATTATTATTATTTTTACGAAGATATAGATTTTACGAAAATATCTAAAAAAATTACTTTGAATTACTGAAAAATGTAACACAATTTATGTATTTTCTGAATACTTAAATGAAAAAATTATCTGTTTCGCAAATAATAGTCCCAAATAAAAACATATTGGGATATAAACAAAGATTTGTTTAGAATAACATCTTCCCAAATTTTAAAGTTTTCAGCGTGTATATACCCTCCACCATGTATATACCCTACACCGTGAATGTTTTCGGGTGTAAATAAATTTTTTTTTACCGGATTTCAACCCAATTCATTGAAATTTAAAGGTTTTGTGGCGTTACGAAGTCAAATATAGAGGGACCTTTGTATGAGGGCTATATCAAAACATGGACCTATAACTACCTTAGTTCGTGCTAAGGATTCCGGGTATAAATAAAAACCAGTTACCAATTTTCAGGCCGATCAGTTCACATTTGTGGTTTCTATGACGTTAAAAAGTCAAATCGGGGAGATGCTGTATAAGGGGGCTTTATAAAAAATAGTCCGATATTGCCCATTTTTAATCCCAAGTTACCTGCAGCTATTAAATGTATCTGTATCAAATTTCAGTCATCTAGCTCAATTATTGTAGCGTGATTACAACCAAGGATGTAACGAAAGTGGCTTTAGCGAAAGCAAATATTGAAATATTTTTCTTTCGAATGCGAAAGCGATAGCGTATATAGAAAAATGCATTTTAGAGAAAGCGAATAATTTTTTTTGCGAATACGAAGCGACTGATTTACGGAAGCGAATTTATATGTAATCATTCCTACTTAGTGCAGATTCACACTCGGCAATTTGTTTCCAAGCAAGTGTCAAAGCTTGTTGGAGAGAGAGGCAGACCACAAGAGCTCTTTCCTACAATCTTT
The DNA here is from genome assembly GCA_963930755.1 of Eudasyphora cyanicolor. Taxonomy (NCBI): domain Eukaryota; kingdom Metazoa; phylum Arthropoda; class Insecta; order Diptera; family Muscidae; genus Eudasyphora; species Eudasyphora cyanicolor. The sequence goes on from OZ005737.1 coordinate 65,055,924, forward strand.
GACACTTGCTTGGACAAAATTGCTTAGGGTGAATCGCTTGCCTCTCTCTCCTACAAACTTTGACACTTGCTTGGAAAAAATTGCCTCGTGTGAATCAGAACTTATTATATTATGGACGGACGGACATGGTTAAATGGCTCCAGAATTAAAAAAATTTAATTGTTTCTTTAAAGGAAGAAAATTATAGCGCAGGGAAAATATGAAGTTTTCGCCTTGCCTTTCCGATGACAACGCTAACAAAAAAACGATGAAGAAAACTGTTTTTATACATCAAATATTTTGTATCATGTGCTATTTGGGTTGTGACTCCTATCATTTAAAATTATAAAAAAGAGCTTCCATTTGAAACCCAGAATAGCAAATTGTATTTACTATTACAAATGTTGTTACTATCACAAAAATTTTCTTGATACTCGGGATTTCAATGATATTGAATATGCTAAGTCTCAGAAATAGAATTTTGGGGAAGATTGTGTTGTTCAGTCTTTTTTGGAATAAAATATTGACCCTTATTCTAACTAACGACATCTGTTTTTCGAGTAATAGATTAGGTCCCAATGAAACAGCGCCATCTGAGGTATATTGTGTGTGCCATCTGCCGCATCTTTAGCAAAGACAAAAATCCTAAAGATGAGGCAGATGGTTTGCGATGCGGTTAAAATTATCCGAATCGGGTAATTTGATTTGCCTCATATTTAGTATTCTTGGCCTTGTACATACGGCTTGACCGACATTTTCGAGCTAGAATTGTTCGAAAGTGTCCGTTATTTTACTGCATGGTTTGTGTCATTACTAGTCCAGTCCCAAATCGTAAAACCAGCTTTTGTATAGGTATAGCACGGTTCACATCCAGTTTAATTTCACAATGTGGCAATGTTAGTGGTTTTGAAGTCTTAATACACTACCCCGCCGCTAGATGGGGTTGGATTAAACAAGAATGGCCAATTTTGGTGTCATTATTTAAATATGTACATACACAATTACCAAATTATAAGTGAAGTTTAAAAAGACTATCACTGAGAACATCATTTTTCAGTGGATACATAAATTTACAAATTATTACAGGTTAAATACAGTAAATATCTAAATTCCATACACATCGGTTAAAAATATGGGGTCTACACCGCCAAAAAGTCAAATTAGTCTATGACGGTTATAAATTTATAGCAATATAAATTAAAAAGCTTATATTTCAGCATGATCGTTTAAAAAATACGTCCCCTTGAGCGTCAAGAGGTCAAATCGGAAGAGATTGTATATACATATATAGTACGCGAATACTCGTACAACACAACAGAAAGTAAATTCGACCGGGCCGGATCTTATATTCCCAGCTCGTATCTTGGCCAGATTTGTGTAGCTACTCTACAGGTGTTGATGTCTGTCCATACAGGGTGGCTGATATGTATTGCAACCAACTTCAGGTTGCTATCATTTCTAAACCGCTAGTCTGATAGCTGACAGATTTATTTCAGTGACAGTTCATTTTATTGTTTACAAGCTTACAAAAGTATTTTGATCTATTGCATTCAGAAAAAAAGTTATTCGTGATGGAATTCAAGCGTGATAGTGTGATTGCTTTATATTTGGGTGGAAAAACACAAGTGGCTATCGTTAGAGCCCTCCAGCATTTAAATGTGAATAAATCTTTTGTTTCTCGTACCATTCCTCGTTACCGTGATACTGGCAGTGTTGCATCGCGTCCAAAAAGTGGACGAAAAAAAACGGTAACAACACCAGAAATGATCCGAAAAGTGAAGGCCAGATTTGATCGAAATCCACGCCGCAGTGGTAGAAAAATTGCTCGTGAGCTGAACATATCGCGAGAACGGATACAACACATATTAAAAAAAGAGCTTGGACTAAAGCCATTGAAGTTCCAAAAAGAGTAAGAGCTCACCGATGCACAAAAAAAGTTAGACTGGAAAGAGCCAAGGAGTTGCTTCGCTTGCACGAAAGTGGCCAGTTACCGAATTTGGTTTTCTCCGATGAGAAGCCATTCCAAATTGAGCAGTTTGTGAACAAACAAAATGATCGGGTTTACTTGCCAAAGAGGTCAGCTGAAAATTTACACCTTCGATTGGCCACCAGAACTCAAGCGCCGCCGATGGTAATGGTGTGGGCCGCCGTAACGGACGATGTTCGCTCCCCGCTCGTATTCATCGACCATGGGGTCAAAATAAATGCCGAATATTATCGGGAAAATGTCCTAAAGACAGTATTAAAGCCCTGGTCAGACAAACATTTCGGCCGCAGACCATGCACATTCCAACAGGACTCAGCACCATCGCACTCAGCACGCGTCAACCAAGAATGGCTTAAAAAGGAGGTTCCTCGCTTCATTTCTACCGCACAATGGCCACCAAGATCTCCGGATCTCAATCCGTTGGACTTTTGCGCCTGGGGAATTTTAGAGAGTAAGGTTCGCACTAAAAAATACCAAAGTATAGATCATCTCAAGACGGCGCTTCGCCGGGAATGGGCCAAAATACCGCAGAGTCACTTTCATGCAGCGTGTGATGGCTTCGTCGGCCGTTTGAAGGCCATAATTCGTGCCAAAGGTGGCCATTTCGAACAAATCTAAACTGTTTCTAAAATTTTATGTTATTTCCGACATTTTTTGCTTTTGAACAATAAAATTAAAGAAAAATTAAAAAAATATAGCGCTTTACTTTGTTGCATTACATATCAGCCACCCTGTATTTCATTGGACTGCCTGATTGCCTCTTGCCTAAGCCAAAGCTGGCATGTGGACAGCAGACAATGAAGCCGACCAAAATTTTCGGCGGCGGCGGCGCATGGAAAAATATCGATAGGCGGCGGCGGCTGATCCGCTGAGCCGATCAATTTTCAACAATCGGCTGAGCCGGTAAATTTTCCACAATCGAAAGCGCACGAATACGAATGTAATTCTCCTGCAAAAGTGTTTTTTTATATTTAGCGTTAGAGGAAAAAACTTAAAATAAACACAAAGTTATGGAAGTTTGATATAATATTGAAAATCGGTTTAATAAATCTTCAATGGTTGATACATTTGTTATTAAGTTGACAATCCTTGGCCAAAAGGAATTGGGTCGTTCCGGAGTTTTGATCCGATGGTTTTGAGCCTCAGTATTTTTAAAAGTTATGGACGAAATACTAGGATTGGTCTCTTAATTTTGGCGCTTTTCTTCTATTTCGGCACATATGAATTTTAAACGCCCTTGCGAATATTCTGTGAAAATTTGAAAAAAAATCGAGGAAAACAATTTTTTTGGAACTCAAACTTTTTTAAACGTAGACTTTGAAAAAATCGGTTCAGCTGTAATTTTCGTAAAACCCAAAACGCATTTTTTATTTAAAATTCCCGTATATTTTTATAATATTTTTTTAATAAAAGATAGCCATATCTTATATTAACATTAGCAACTTTTTATAAACTTTGTATGCTACGCTTTGTACTTATTGGAAATTCCGAACCTAAGGTATCACTTAGTAGTCGCTTTCTAAATTTTCATGGTTGCAAAAATAAAATCTTCTTGACTCACCAAATAAAATTCGGCGGCTGAGTTTCAGCCGATATGAGCCGCTAAAATCGGCGGCGGCGCAAAAGGGCGGCGCAAAAGGGCGGCGCAAAAGGGCGGCGCAAAAGGGCGGCGCAAAAGGGCGGCGCAAAAGGGCGGCGCAAAAGGGCGGCGCAAAAGGGCGGCGCAAAAGGGCGGCGCAAAAGGGCGGCGCAAAAGGGCGGCGCAAAAGGGCGGCGCAAAAGGGCGGCGCAAAAGGGCGGCGCAAAAGGGCGGCGCAAAAGGGCGGCGCAAAAGGGCGGCGCAAAAGGGCGGCGCGATGGCGCGCCGCCCTTTTGCGCCGCGTCGGCTTCATAGCCTGGTGGACAGTGGTGGACCAACAATGCAAATTCTTCGAGAGTTTGTAATGTCGTCCCTTTCCTAGCAAGTTTATCTGCTTTGCAGTTCCCCGGGATATCTCTCCTTAAAGGTTAAAAAGGAGGTTCCTCGCTTCATTTCTACCGCACAATGGCCACCAAGATCTCCGGATCTCAATCCGTTGGACTTTTGCGCCTGGGGAATTTTAGAGAGTAAGGTTCGCACTAAAAAATACCAAAGTATAGATCATCTCAAGACGGCGCTTCGCCGGGAATGGGCCAAAATACCGCAGAGTCACTTTCATGCAGCGTGTGATGGCTTCGTCGGCCGTTTGAAGGCCATAATTCGTGCCAAAGGTGGCCATTTCGAACAAATCTAAACTGTTTCTAAAATTTTATGTTATTTCCGACATTTTTTGCTTTTGAACAATAAAATTAAAGAAAAATTAAAAAAATATAGCGCTTTACTTTGTTGCATTACATATCAGCCACCCTGTATTTCATTGGACTGCCTGATTGCCTCTTGCCTAAGCCAAAGCTGGCATGTGGACAGCAGACAATGAAGCCGACCAAAATTTTCGGCGGCGGCGGCGCATGGAAAAATATCGATAGGCGGCGGCGGCTGATCCGCTGAGCCGATCAATTTTCAACAATCGGCTGAGCCGGTAAATTTTCCACAATCGAAAGCGCACGAATACGAATGTAATTCTCCTGCAAAAGTGTTTTTTTATATTTAGCGTTAGAGGAAAAAACTTAAAATTAACACAAAGTTATGGAAGTTTGATATAATATTGAAAATCGGTTTAATAAATCTTCAATGGTTGATACATTTGTTATTAAGTTGACAATCCTTGGCCAAAAGGAATTGGGTCGTTCCGGAGTTTTGATCCGATGGTTTTGAGCCTCAGTATTTTTAAAAGTTATGGACGAAATACTAGGATTGGTCTCTTAATTTTGGCGCTTTTCTTCTATTTCGGCACATATGAATTTTAAACGCCCTTGCGAATATTCTGTGAAAATTTGAAAAAAAATCGAGGAAAACAATTTTTTTGGAACTCAAACTTTTTTAAACGTAGACTTTGAAAAAATCGGTTCAGCTGTAATTTTCGTAAAACCCAAAACGCATTTTTTATTTAAAATTCCCGTATATTTTTATAATATTTTTTTAATAAAAGATAGCCATATCTTATATTAACATTAGCAACTTTTTATAAACTTTGTATGCTACGCTTTGTACTTATTGGAAATTCCGAACCTAAGGTATCACTTAGTAGTCGCTTTCTAAATTTTCATGGTTGCAAAAATAAAATCTTCTTGACTCACCAAATAAAATTCGGCGGCTGAGTTTCAGCCGATATGAGCCGCTAAAATCGGCGGCGGCGCAAAAGGGCGGCGCAAAAGGGCGGCGCAAAAGGGCGGCGCAAAAGGGCGGCGCAAAAGGGCGGCGCAAAAGGGCGGCGCAAAAGGGCGGCGCAAAAGGGCGGCGCAAAAGGGCGGCGCAAAAGGGCGGCGCAAAAGGGCGGCGCAAAAGGGCGGCGCAAAAGGGCGGCGCAAAAGGGCGGCGCAAAAGGGCGGCGCAAAAGGGCGGCGCAAAAGGGCGGCGCAAAAGGGCGGCGCAAAAGGGCGGCGCAAAAGGGCGGCGCAAAAGGGCGGCGCGATGGCGCGCCGCCCTTTTGCGCCGCGTCGGCTTCATAGCCTGGTGGACAGTGGTGGACCAACAATGCAAATTCTTCGAGAGTTTGTAATGTCGTCCCTTTCCTAGCAAGTTTATCTGCTTTGCAGTTCCCCGGGATATCTCTCCCTATGTCCAGGTACCCATACGAGAGGTGTATAATAAACTGCTCTGCCATCTCGTTAAGAGATATGCGGCAAACGTGAGCTGTTTGTGAATTTAGGGATATAGCGAGTAAATGACAACGCCAGTGTTGGCCCAAGAAACAAATTCTGTCTTGTTTGGGTTAACGGCCAAACCGCTGCTTCTGGCCAATCTAACCAACTTGTTCAGAGCCACCTGTAGGACGTCTCTATGTTAATTAGTTGAGACAGTACTTGTCCTTGCGGGTAAACGGGCCTAAAATGGATGCATGTGGTACTTATGTTGATACATTGTATTGTTTTAGACCATCATGTTTTTTCCACCAAACCGAACTGCATATCGCAGAATTAGTCAAGGTTGTGGATATCAAGTTCGAGTCTATTCAATAGAAGTTTTTCTAATAATTTTCCACATGTGTCTAGTAGATCTAGAGGTCTGTCTGTACGCTGTTGAGTTGTCCAGGGGCCAAGACCCAAGTCTCCCACCATTGACAGAATTTCATTTGGTATTCTGTCTGGTCCTGAACAACGACAAATGGCATGTTTTTTAATATCTTCTTGAGTAAATAGTTCTGAGTGTCTTACTTGTCGTTCAGAATATTGATGCCGCCTTCTTGTTGTTGTTATTGTAGCAGCTTGGAGGCGCTGATGTGATAATTCTATGTCCATATTACAGACTTTGTTCCGGCATATATCCGATTATCGCGGGAACCTTATGTTATATTTAATCAGTCTCAATTGCGATTTTTTTCACAATATCTTATCATTGATACTGCTGATGGAATGGGCAAATTATATTAGAAGAAGAACAACAGATGTGCTTGAAATAATAGAAACATTCTCCAGGGGAACTCCAGGGGGAATTGGTGTAGGTATGCCTTTAGCCATCTGCAAGCTCTTCTCGAGAAATATTGTTCTTATGGCAATAAATGATAGGTGGTCAGTAGTGTGGAACTACATATCTGTGGTCACAAGCAATAGCCGCCTAACTCGAAAATAATGCTTTCGAGAAAAATCACCTTTTATATTTCTGTAATGGGCGATCATTATGACTTGGGTCAATATGTAAATAACAGTGTTAGAGTCATGGAGATTTCACATAAATATAAAGTATAGTATATAGTTGCGGCCATATGCTCCCTGGAGGAGCAATATGGCCTATGACTAACGAGAATAGTTAGTAGAAAACGATAGTATACATAACTAATATCTTTCTTCAGTTGACTTAGGAGGTTATCGATTGTCACAACAGATATATACATTCTAAACTAATGTGGCCCAGACTAAATTCGTAACAACGGTCTACTATTGTTAGAGAGGCGGGACGTCTCACTTATCATGTCAGTCATGTCTTAATGAAGTCATGCTGAGGAAGTTCTGTAGGAAGCTCTTTAAAAAGGCAAAGGCCACCAGAGCCCCACAGGACCGGGACACATATATTTACGTAAGAACTCAAACAGTACAAACAAGAGTTGAGAAAAGCTTAAAATAAATCCTGGATAGATTTCTGTAATAGCGCAGCAAGCTCATCCGAAGTCTCAAGGTTACAAACAATTTTAGCCTCAACACCTTGTATGAGTACTATTTGTACAAGTTGAAAATTATAGTTCTTATATAACGTCCAGTGAGGAATCGCTGGCAGTGCAGCTGGATACACATATCCGAGGCAATTCAATTGGGGATTCCTTTGAAGTGCAGCCATCAAAGATCGCCAGCGAGATTGTAGGCGAATCTTGAATTCTTTGGGCTATCAAAAGCTTTTAAGTCGCCAGCGTCTTGCCGTCGGAGCTACAGGCAGTGGCTGATACAATTGCTCCCTGACTCAGAGAGATCTACATATAGTATATCAATCAAGCCTACATATTCACAAACGTAGTTTTCGTCCCAAAAGCAGGAAAACTGTCCGACAGAGGCGCCAAGGATTTCCGACAAATTAGTCTCGTTATTTCTCCTTAAAATGGATAGATCAATAGATAGTTACCTTAGTACAAATATTGCTCACAGGCTACTGTCCAATCAACAGCATGCCTACACCAAGGGTAAGTCCACCGAAACTGCCCTGCATTATTTAGACAGGTTTATTGAAGGATCCCTCATTGCCTTCAATAACATAAATCCAGCCGCTATAGTTGCGGCTCTAGCAACCCTGGTTCATTCGTAACCTTCTGACTAAGAGACGCATTACAGGTAGATTAGGGTCAACTGACCTCCATAGATTTGTCAGAAGGGGAACTCCTCAAGGGGTGTTCTGTCTCACCTGCTATGGAATCTCTCCATGAACAATATTTTGCTTTCTCGGGAGATGATGGGTGTTAGAGTTGTTGCCTATGCAGATGACGTGGCAATCGCAATCTCATCCTACAGCAGGCACTTCATACAATCGCAAGATAGGCTTCCGATAATGGTCTTGGTGTTAACCCGACCAAGACGGTACTAGTTCTTTTCACCAGGAGAATAAGGTACCACCATTTGCACCGGTCTCCTTGGGGGTACTGAAATTCCCTTTTCTGAAAACGCAATCCTGTCCAGTATATAATACTGGAAGTTGCACTTTAAACCTAACATTTTGGAAAGAGTAAAGAAGGCTTTGGTATCGCTATATACGAGTATACTTGTAAAAAGGCAATAGGAAAACGCTGGGGTCTGATGGTGGACGGCTCTGCAGAAATCCACTTTCTGCACGATACTAAACAAGTTTCAGCGAATGGCTACTATACATATGTATCACTGATGCGCTGAGAACGACACCAAATTAGGCACTTAATGTTATACTACATTTAATGCCGCATGTACTGCGATTAGGAAACTGTCACTATTGTCAGGAAATGGCTACTGACATAGTGTTATTCTAGACAGAATGCCTGACGGGAACTGGTTATTACACTATGACTGAACAACTCTTTGAAAAGAAGTATCTCACTCTTATACCTGATAGATCAGAATGGAATGGTCGTATCCCAGGACGGAAATCCTTAGCTCCAGTGTGGGACGGCTTTCCCGCTTTTGGGATGAAAACAACCTTGGTTTCTCTCCATTTTGTTGGTATGTATGCCTCATTGATACAACATGTGTCTGAGCAAGGGAGCAATTGTATCAGCCACTGCTTGTAGCTCCACCGGCAAGACTTTATCTGGTACTGGCGACATACAAGGTTTAAAGCTATTGATAGCCCAAAGAATTTTACATTCGGTTGCAATCTCGTTGACAACCTCTGACGGCTGTACTTCAAGGGGAATCTCCATCTAAAGTTTTCAATGCCTCTTCAGAGTTGCCCGGGAAATGTGTATCCAGGACCACTCCCACCGATTCCTCACTGGACGTAGTCCAGGAACTATCATCTTTCTTGATGTACCCAATAGTAAAAAGTGTTGAAGCTAAAATTTTCCGTAGCATTGAGGCTTAGAATAAGCTTTCTACGCCAATACAGAAATCTATCCAGGATTTATTTTGAGTCGTTCTCAACTCTTTTTTTGTACCGTTTGAGTTTTTTCTTGTATGTGTCCCAGTCCTATGGGGATCTGGGGACCTTTGCCCTATTGAAGAGCTTCCTACAGCACTTCCGCAGCATAACTTATTGAGTCGACCAGCATTGCGGACGGTGTTTGCCCCATTGGCTTTAGTTTGGGACATGCGGCATGTAACGAGTCGTTTTATTTTAATAGATAGTTTTTATTTTAATTTCAGGACTTTTTGGAAGATACCTGTTGAATATAAAATAAAAATAATATTTGATGGGAAGACGGTAACAGGAGGCTTTGCATTCAATCAGAAGCTAATATATCTATGGCCGGAAAAGCTATGAGTGTCCAAAACATTCCAATCTGAAATCCTTCCAGTTAAATTCTCGGAGACAAAGGTGACATTGTGCACCTTCTGTTTCTGTTTCTAGTAATAAAGGTAGGTTCATGCCCTCTATTACACTAGCTTACTACTTATAATATATTCTATAAGTATTTCGCCCTGTCGTTGATGTCAGTACTACCACATATATGATGGTGTGCATTGTCATCACTAAACACAATTAGGTCTTTCTTCTTCTTCTCGTTTGCCGCTCCTACCAGTAATTTTAATGCACAGGGCGGCGTCTCAGTGTTATGTAACATATAAACGGAGGCCAACCATACATGAGAGTTTTCTAACGCGAGGCTGGCTGATACTATGTCTTCACTACTAAAAGACGATTAGTCGTTCTAGGCCATTATACTGGCTCTACGTCTTCCATTACCTGTACCTTAAAGCGTTTTAAACCCCGGCGTCCTGAGCCCCCAAACCATATCACAAATTCAATGGTTCCTGGATTAGGACCAGGACAGCTCCTCCTTGCACCAGGATGTCTTTTAAGGCAGCTGATGCTTCCTTAGAGTGGTGGAGGTTTATCTGTAGAAACCGGTTCATCGTCAGATTTCGCCACCAACGTTATATTTGCCTCGTAGTCTGGTCCGCTAGAAGCTCATCCTCGCTGGATTCATCCCTACAGTATTCTTCCGATCCCGTGATGAAGGGCTTATCGACACATCCAGACACATCGGTAAAGAGTGAAACGCAAGTTCCCGCCAGATGCTACTCTGAAACTTTCGAAGAGGGTGGTTCTTCATTAGATACTACAACAGTGTTATCTGCAGGAGTGTTTTTTGAATTTCCTCCCTCATCGCTCCTGTACACCTTAAGTCTGACTTTGCTGAATCCATATGAAACCATGCCTTCGGACTTGACGAGGTGGGGTAGAGACTCGGCATTCAGAAAAAATACTGCGTGCCTCCGATGTCCATCCGCCTCATCCAATCGACCGACCTTCCAGTTGCCATTTGGAAGCTCGGGATTACAAACCTTCAGCATCATAGTCAGGGTTCACACATCGGTTGGTATAGTTGGAATCCATGCATGTGCCCTAGTCCGAGACGCGATGTCCTCCTTGTTGAACATCTAGTGCCGCCCCAGGCCAGATTTCACAAATTTTCTTCAAAGCGCAGCGATATGACTAAATCGAGCGCATATTAATAAGTCGTATTAGTTTTATGCTACCCTGATACCGGCCCGGATACCGGAACATCAAAGAAAACAGAGCACATTGCGTACTCTACCTCTCTCCACCTGCTCTTGGGGATGTTGCCGTCTTCCTCTCCCCTGTTGATTACCGCCAGTATCAAGCTTGAGTAACGTCAGCGAAGAACCGAGGAGCAGCGTTACCAATAAACCCATTGGTCCTTTTGGATGCCGGCGGATCATCTGGAGAGCGCACACTTTCAATTGGCTGCTGCCATATGGAAGTTGAAGCGGTATCCTGTTTTCAGAAATTCTCCGTGCCCACTTCAGGGATTCTCTCTGCTTGTTGGTCAGAGATGCAGGATTGGCTTCTTCAAGTCTCTCAAGGATCCTGAGAGCCGGTCATTAAACTTCCTCTTTGAAGGACGGTATGCTTACCATAGGAAACAGAAGTGTAAAGTAATGCTGCCTCCTTGGAAGAGGTGTTTGGATCACTTGACTTGTTTCCAAGCCAAGGTTTAGATCCTCGTATATTTGTCGTAGTCGTATTCGTTGTAGTTGTGTCGTTATCAGTTCTTGTATTCGTAGTCATATCGGTTGGTTGTTGTAGTGTGTCCGTTTTTGTTGGTTTAAAGGGTTGTATATAGGTCATATAGGGGGTAGGGTAGGTCCATCACGTCATAGTCTCCAAAAACGTGACAACGACTGAGTTGTTTCTGAGGCGTCCAGGTATGAGCAAAGGCAGTCGTCAAAACACAGACTATGGTAACCCCTGACTGCGAACCGAAAACTCCGATGAGCACGGTACGCATATCTCTCCGGACTTAGGGGAGTTTGTTTTAAGTATAACCACTACTGCAGGGGAGAAACAGCATAGCCCCGGTACTGTGGCAAGGACTGGGTGGCACAACACCTACTACTTGCTGAGGCGCCCAGTTATCAGCCAGGCTCGGTACAAATACAGTCGATAACCCCTGACTGCAAACCATACACGGATGGGCACGAGGTCGCATTAAACCCCGGTGTTAGAGGAGTTTTTTTAAGTAGAACCGCTACTTGGTAGAACATTTAGCGTTACCCAGGGTGCACTACGTGGAAGCGATCTACCATTACACCCCATTACACCCCATGTGAACCCTTAACTAAATTACTTAATGAACCCACAACTTTTGCTGAAAGCCCAATGACCAAATTATATCATGGCATCAATTGACAGTATCCGTAACTGAATTTCGTTTCGATTCATGGACATATCAATTCCCTCACACTAACGCCTTACAACTATCTTGTTTGGCCTTCTTCAATTCCTAATTCTCTGCCATCATTAAGTGATTATTAATAATGAAGAACAATAAATTGCCAACAAATAATATTCATAAATAAATTATTCAAAAAGGACAAAAGACGATGATTTCTACCAATAAAACAGATTTGTCCACAAATTGAACAAAAAAATCATCCAAAGTCTTCCACCTCTTGACCTGATAATTTGGGACAGTCATAAATTCATAATTATGTCTATCATCAGGCAACATAGACTATCTTGTCATGACGAAGATACAATATAGAGGTAGAATGAGAGAGAGGGACACTCAAAGGGAATCAAAATGAGGACATTATTAAACAACGTTCCTTCTTTCCACCCATCCACCCACAACAAATGATGGAAAGCTTTGCAGATGTTTTTCGGCAGCAAAACAGAACAGAGCATTTTCCTTCATAAACTTTTGATTTTTTGGGCTAAGGGTGATTTGTCTTTGTGGATATGATGAAAACGAATAGGTCTGCTTTATAAAGGAATGAATGGCCCCCTGAATTGTAAATAATATGAAATCTATGCTGACATGATTTGCAGAAAATAAAATACGTACATACATATATAAGTACAAAGAGAAAATCAACCTCAAGGTTCGACTATAGTGAAAATAATAAAAGAACAGTGTAAAGTGCGGAAAGCAATGAGCAAGGTGAATGTGTTAGAGACAAATATTTGTGGCCTTTCGCACTGTGGTTTGACAATAATCAATTGCAAATAGGAGTCGTTTACTTTTCTATACGAAAAAATCACCGCTGATGACTTTTCTATACCAAAGTATCATCGTCGATGACTTTTCTATACAAAAAGATTAACTTTGATGACTTTTCTATACAAAACGATCAACGTTGATGACTTTTCTATACAAAAATATTAACGTTGATGACTTTTCTATACAAAAAGATCAACGATGATGACTTTTCTATAGGAAAAGATCAACGTTGATGACTTTTCTATAGGAAAAGATCATCGTTGATGACTTTTCTATGACTTGATGACTTTTCTATAAGAAAAGGTCATCGTTGATGACTTTTCTATAAGAAAGGGTCGTCGTTGATGACTTTTCTATAAGAAAGGGTCGTCGTTGATGACTTTTCTATAAGAAAGGGTCGTCGTTGATGACTTTTCTATACGAAAAGGTCGTCGTTGATGACTTTTCTATACGAAAAGGTCGTCGTTGATGACTTTTCTATATGAAAAGGTCGTCGTTGATGACTTTTCTATATGAAAAGGTCGTCGTTGATGACTTTTCTATACGAAAAGATCATCGTTGATGACTTTTCTATACGAAAATATCATCGTTGATGACTTTTCTATACGAAAAGATCATCGTTGATGACTTTTCTATACGAAAAGATCATCGTTGATGACTTTTCTATACGAAAAGATCATCGTTGATGACTTTTCTATACGAAAAGATCATCGTTGATGACTTTTCTATACGAAAAGATCATCGTTGATGACTTTTCTATACGAAAAGATCATCGTTGATGACTTTTCTATGCGAAAAGATCATCGTTGATGACTTTTCTATACGAAAAGATCATCGTTGATGACTTTTCTATACGAAAAGATCATCGTTGATGACTTTTCTATACGAAAAGATCATCGTTGATGACTTTTCTATACGAAAAGATCATCGTTGATCACTTTTCTATACGAAAAGATCATCGTTGATGACTTTTCTATACGAAAAGATCATCGTTGATCACTTTTCTATACGAAAAGATCATCGTTGATGACTTTTCTATACGAAAAGATCATCGTTGATGACTTTTCTATACGAAAAGATCATCGTTGATGACTTTTCTATAAAACAATGTTATTCGGACATTCCTTTTAAACTACTGTTCCCCAAGGAGTGTGAACCATCAGTAGTAGCTGTTGCCCACAAAAGAAGTTGTTGTGCTGGCGCAGTATCAACAAATGATAAATTATTGAATGCCACTGTTAATTTGATGACACCGAAGGGCCACAAGTAGGATTATCTAAAATTTATGTTATTAATGTGAGTTCGTCGTCTTCATCAGAAGCTCTCTCACACAAACACAGGAGCACTTACGAGGGGTGAGTTATAGAATTTCCTCCATCCTGAGGATATTCCATAGCAAATGATACGGACATTTTGTATGGTCGTCTGGCCATAGTGCCAATACCGAGTAACAGTGGTAGTGGTTGGTGGTGGTAGTTGAAAGAAGAAAGATTTAATAAAGCAAAGTCATTTAAATTGAAATCATTATGATCGCATTAATATGACAAATCGATTTGTATTATATTGAGTTCAGAATTATTTTCAATTTCTCTTCTTTTCTGTCTCCCTTCCCAATGTTCTTTGCTAGCCTTTATCCATTGTGTGTGACATTTTATTTGGAAAAAAAACATTCGTAGTCCTCACTTTGTGTCCTTCTAATTGTTTTTGTCTTCGGTCCTCCTTTGCGAGCTTGTTTGTTGTTTTTTTTGGGCATTTGTAATCCTCTTTTGTTATGGTCTCAAATCGTGGACAATGGACGTGTGCCATCGTTTTTCGGGAACCTTTTTCGTGTGGTTTTATTTTGATTTCTATTTTATTGTTGGAATGGAGAAAATTCATTTTAGTAAATGATAAATAATAATTTGTTTAATCCTTTAAATGCTGGCATGAAGGTGCATATTTTGTTTTGAAATTATAGCCTGGATTTATGACAAATTTTAATAGACAAACATTTTCAATAATTCTACAAATTAAATTACCGATTGTGGGAAAATTAAAATACCCATGTGTGATGTGGAAACAATTGTATTTATTGAAATTGTCATTAATAGTTTTAAATTAAATTTCTAATTGTGGGAAAATTAATATAAAGTCATATACATATAATGAAAATACATATAGAAAATGTCATTCCAAATACTAATATAGAATAAGTATTTATTGATATGTTTATAAAACATATATGTACGAAACAAACTTTTTCCTACAATTGAAGGACAAATTATTAAAATTACACTGTGTGTGCAAAATGTACCTTTATGAAAACAACTTACCCCGAATAATTTCGTCACTCTAAATCGAATGGCATTAACAGTTTTGATTTTTTACAAGGAATTTTTTTATCGAATACATACCCAAAAAATTCATCGATTTCTATGACTTTTGATATATCATTATTTTTGGAGGGAGATTTTCGGGGGCAAGGTGATCAGAGGGACAACCGGGCGTTTTGAGAGAGATTCTTCTTGACGTATCTCCTTTCTTTTATTCTTTGACATGGAACATCTATTCCGCAGTTTTCTATACTAAAATTGTGTTTGAATTTACTAACCTCGTTGTGTACCCAGCAAACTTTGTTGCCAAATATCTCGAAAACGCGATGTCACGGAAAAAACGGCTAATGCCATTAGAATTAGCGGGTCAAAATTATGCGGAGTACGTTGTTTTCATCGAGGATACATTTTTGTGCACACACAGTGTTATTATTTGTATACCCTCCGCCGTAACACAGTGGGAAGAATAGAAAAAGGGGAAATAATTCGTCCGTTTCTTAACCAATCAACTAATTGCAACACTACTTGGCATGCTTGTAGTTATAAGAGGTATTAGATGAGCTAAGTTTTGAATTTGTGTCCCCTATGGTATATAGGGGCGGAGCTACACGTCCTCAAAGTTGGCAACCTCGGGTTAACAAAACGTTTAAACGCTTGAAACTTTGGACAACAAAAGGCATTTTACAAGACATTTAATTCTATTTTTTCCGACGTTGTCCTGGTTTTTTTGTGAATATCATTTGCTATATGATCAGATTCGATCCGATATACCCAATAAGACAAAAGTTATAGGCATTTGAAGTGATGTACTTTTTCAAAAACTAACAACCTATTGGACCTTACGTTTCGGCAACAAAAAAAAACTGGACTTTAAATAATCATTGTTTCTATATTTTTAAATTATTGAATTTTTTTATTTGCAAAAAACCAGTAAGGAAAGACAGAAAGTCGGGCGGAGCAGACAAAATAATACCCTACGCCTCCCTAACAATGCGAAAATGGGCATTGCGATCTACAGGGTTTTCCAATAAGAGTGATATGATTTCTTTGAAAAAAAAACACACTTATTGTTAAGGAAATTCAAACGTTTTTTATTTAATGTGAAGTACAATCGATACAATTAAGATCTAAATAAAACGTCATTCAAATGACCTCCACGATTTCTTCTGCAGGAACGAATTCGATGAACCCAATTTTCGAGCACCTTTTCCACTAAATCAAGTCGTATGTCATGAATGGCACGTTCAATATTGACTTGTAAAGCTTGAAGAGAGTCTGGTTTATTTCGAAAGACCAATGACTTCAAATAACCCCACAATAAATAGTCTAATGGTGTTAAATCACAACTTCTTGGAGGCCATTCATCACGATTTCTTGAAATAATCGAATCTCCAAACTTTTCTCGCAACAATTCAATTGTTTCATTTGCTGTGTGGCACGTAGCCACAATCGGTCAATGGCAAAACTATAGCTCTTAACGAGAGCTAAAATATTGCTCATGGGTGTCAAGGTCGTAGGTCGACTGGAAAGTGTTTTTTTGTTGGATTTAAAAAAATGGACTTAGCGCTCGAAAAGTTGCAATTGGAGAACGTTTATTTTGATAATAAAACTGAATAATTTCTAAACGTTGTTCTTGCGTATATCTCTCCATGATGAAATTATAAACACTACTGAATACAATGAAAAACAAATGACAGATCATGGCATATTACAAATGGCCGAAACGTCACTTCAAAATCATATCTTCCCTATTGGAAAACCCTATGGTTATGCTGAGGAAGTGCTGTAGGAAGCTCTTTAATAGAAAAAAGGTCACCAAAGCCCCACAGGACTGGGACACATACAATAAATAACTCAAGCGGTACAAAAAAGAGTTGAGAAAAACTCAAAATAAATCCTGGATATATTTCTGAAGTGGCTTAGAAAGCTCAACCCAAGCCTCAATGTTATGGACAATTTTTCCCTCAACACGTTGTACTATTTGGGTACATCAGGAAAGATGAAAGTTCATAGACTTCGTCCAGTGAGAAATTGCTGGGAGTGCTCCTGGACACACATTTCCTAAGCAACTCTGAAGAGGCATTGAATACATTAATTGGGGATTCCCTTGAAGGGCAGCCATCAGAGGTCGCCAGCGAGAAAAGTTGTAAACATTTAAAGTCGCCAGGACCAGACAAAGTCTCGCCGGCGGAGCTACAGGCAGTGGCTGATGCCTGGCTCCGAGAAATATACACATGTTGTATCAATCAGGCCTACATACCAACAAAATGAAGCGAAACCAAGGTTGTTTACGTCCCAAAAGCGGGAAAGCCGACCCATACAGGAGCTAAGGATTTTCGGGCAATCAGTCTATTTTCATTTCTTCTTAAAACACCGCAGATATCAATTGATAGTTACTTTAGGACTAAAATTGATAACATGCTACTCTCCAATAAACAGCATGCTTACAGCAACAACAAGTCCACCGACATCACCCTGCTTGATATAGTCAGATTTACTGAAGGATATATCTGTGTTAAGGAATATACTATGAAAAGTTTCTTAGACATAAGGGGACCTTCAATAACATAAATCCAGCCACAATAGTTACGGCCATGTTAACACTGGGGTTTGATCAAAATATACTAAGGTTCATTCATAACATTCTGATTAATCCACAGATTTGACAGCAGAGACGAACTTCAGCTAGCTTAAGGTCAACTGACCTCCACAGATTTGTCAGTAGGGGAACGCCCCAAGGGCTGTTCTGTCTCCTCTGCTATGGAATCTCTCCATGAACAATATTCTGCTTTCTCTGGAGATGATGGGTGTCAGAGTTGTTGGCTGTGCAGATGACGTGGCAATAGCTGTTAGAGGAAAGTTTGAGAGTACTCATAGAGATATTCTACAGCTACGGACATAGTGGCTATGGACATACGTGTCATTCTAGGCAGAATGCGTGACCTTCCGGGCAGTGCTGATTACACTAAGACTGAACCATTATTTGACAAGAAGTATCTCACTCTTATACCTGATAGATCAGTTACTACCTTTAAATTCAGATACTACTTTTTTCTGGATCATTTGGGTCACCCATAGTATCTTTCTAATTTCTCTCACAGTGTCGCCATCCCACATAGTTCTGTGAGCCATCAATAACAAGTGCTTTTGCATTAAGGACATAGCAATTTTATATATTAATAAAACACTGAATATTTAAGTTATAGAGTTCAAATTTATTCCAGGTGTAGTGCAAATGTTACATTCTAAGAATGAAATCCGATTTCGGTCATATGACCACCACTAGCCCGTCTACAGCGATATATTCTTTGGACCCAATTTTCCACCACTCTTGCATACATTTCGACCGGAACGTTGGCAATTTTGCGTTGGATGTTGTATTTGAGCTCGTCTAAAGTTGTTGGCATGATGGCATAGACCAATGACTTGATGTGGCCCTATAAAAAGAAATCCACAGGCGTTAAATCGCATGGACGTGATTGCCATTCGAACGGACCATTTCTCGAGATAACACGTTCACCGAATTTGCCTTTCAGTAAATCGATTGTAACGCGTGCTGTGTGGCTATGGGCACCGTCTTGTTGAAACCACATATCGGGGATGTCAAGCTCATTCAATTCTGGTCAAAAATAATTTTCTAACATGGCACGATAGCGCTCTCCATTGATGGTAACATGACGATTGTTTTCATCGACGAAAAAATACGGCCCAATCACATCTCCGGCATGAAAACCACACCACACAGTAACTGTTTGCGGAAGCAATTGTGTTTCTTGAAGCACATGTGGGTTTCTTTCTGTCCAATAACGCATATTTCTTTATTGACAAAACCACTCAGCCAGAAATGAGCTTCATCGCTGAAGTTGGTAATTACGGCCGAAAATTGGAGTAAGCAGCGCTCTTAAAGTTGCGACCACCGTAATTTGTAATAAATTCCAAACGTTGCACGAATGTGAACTTTACCATAATGATAATGTTTACTTCGTCTAACGTTTTGACACTGAATGATCATTAAAAATGTTTGAGGGTGCGTTGACATAAAGATACGAAATTGTTATGTCCCTATTGGAAAACCTGGTACTAATTTTAAATTGTTTTCGAGAACCAAATGTTAACGCAATCTTAAATCGTTGCCTTGGTCATTTGCATATCCCCAACTCTACGTTCTGTTGATTTGGGAAAAGATGTGAAGAAAGAATATTCAAAGGAAAGTTAATGTACAAACCGTTCAGTTTACATCATCGATGATGGGGACACTGGTTCATTTGGGGAAAATATTTTTAATTTGTTTATTTTCAAAACGTGACCTTTTAACTCGATTTTCTGTAGAGCCATTCAAATTATTTCATATATGTAGTTCCATTTTTTTCAATTTATTCATATATACATATTTGTTTTAATTTTTCCCCTAAAGGAATGCAAAAACTCTTTGAAGCCCTACCTTTGTTCTTAGGACCCTACATTGTGGACATCATAACTGCTCTCAGTTCAATTGGAACCCGCATCAAGTCCAAAATAATGAAAAAGATCAAAGATCTGCCAGTACTATGCAAAATATCAATATCATCTGGTCGAAAGTTGCCACAGAAATCCCCTTGCGTATACTGGTGCCTTCCTGTGATAAGGCAACAAGAAATTATGCAGACATTAGTGTACTCATGAAATTGATGCATCAAGCCATAACACATGCACAAAATAAGGATTTGACCCCTGTGCACACCGAATTAACGGGTATATTCATGCAGTCATTGGAATTCCGTTTGCAGTTGAAGGATTCAAAGATGGAACTGGAGATCATAGCCAATAACGAGTCTGCTATTATAGAAGCCTTTGTTGCTTGGGTTTTGAAGCTGTCCGAGAGTTCGTTTAGACCCTTGTATCACAAACTCTATAACTGGGCTCTGCAAGAAAATCAACAACAGAAAGAACATCTATTGACCTATTTCCTGCTGACCCACAAAATTGGGGAATCTTTGAAGTCGCTGTTCGTACTCTTTGCCGGGGAGATTATAGAAGATGCAGCACGTTTGCTTAATGAGTGCAATGCTAGCAAAATGGAAGTGGAATCTGACTCGGAATATCTAACGACAGAATTGCTGAAAGCCATTCTAAATACTTTACATAATATACATATTTTTATATGACAGCAAAGAATTTGTTAATACCCAACGTTTTGAATATCTAATGCCCACCATTGTGGATCAATTGGAAAATCGTTTGGTCTTAGAAGACGAAAGCCTGCAACAGGTGTTGTGTCAATGCATATCTCAATTAGCCGTGGATGTTTCCAGTGATGTCATGTGGAAACAATTGAATTATGAAGTGTTGCTTAAGACCCGCACCAGTGTGCCCGAGGTGAGAATATTTGCCTTCAATTGCTGTGTGGAAATTGCCCGCAAGCTGGGTGAGGACTTTACACCACTACTGCCCGAGACAGTTCCATTTATTTCCGAACTATTTGAGGATGAAAATCCTCGTGTGGAGAAGAATACCAGGAAATCGGTACAAGAATTGGAAGTTATTTTAGGAGAATCGTTACAAAAATATTTGTAATGAAAGTAGTTGCATAAAATGTTTTAAAAAGTATTTTTTTTAAGTTTTTAAATAACTAATTATGGACTTGAATTGTAAATGGAATGTAATTTATTAAACATAAGACATCGCATATAATTTTAAATTTAATTTAAGAACTCTTTACTCATTCTACTCCGAAAAGTATGGAACTTGAGGTCCATGCTTCACAGCATACACTCTCTTCACTTTCTGTCCTTTTGACAAATGGACTAAATTCCAAATGATGTGATTTGGAACAACCCCATTTCATGGCCTCCTTGCAAGTGATATCCAAATTCACGGTAAATTGATCCTTGGGCCATTTTGCAGGCCACACAAAAGATTGTCCATCACACTCCAGACAAGATTGAAATAAAGTACAAATTTTCTTGGAGCCATGCACAGTAAAGGTAAATAAAGTACGGGGTACACGCTTACCGCTGCTGGTGTCATTGCCAAAAACGTAAAGTTCACTGGGACATTCCCAAACACGTCTGAAATGCCAAAACGAAACAAATGTAAGAAAATCAACTTGAATTCGACAGAAGCTACACTCTCTAAAAAAAGCGCAGTATCGATATCGAATGCCGTGATTTGGGCCCAGTATTTGGTCCCTTTGTGTGGAAGGTACTAAAAGTGGTTGTGGTGATTCACTCATTTTGAAAACTTTGTGGGGCTGGTGGTAACAGTAGAAGTTGATCAAACTTATTCTAAGATAGGAGAAAATATGACCACGTTCAATATGACCAATCGGCTACTCCTCTTGAGAGTTATCGTGGGCGCCAGGCAGACAGACGGATGGGCGGACATAGCTCATATGACTCAAAATAACGGATTACCGTCAAACAAAGGGTTTTAGGTCAGCCCCGGTTCTGTCTTACAAAGTGAGGGTATAAAAACGCT
The DNA here is from genome assembly GCA_963930755.1 of Eudasyphora cyanicolor. NCBI lineage: Eukaryota > Metazoa > Arthropoda > Insecta > Diptera > Muscidae > Eudasyphora > Eudasyphora cyanicolor. The sequence goes on from OZ005737.1 coordinate 65,077,376, forward strand.
TTGATCTACAACTATGGACTTTGATACAATTCAGGGGTCTAATTACCGCATCCGTTTCGTATCGTAATCCGTATTTTTATATAAATAAGTTATAAATCCCATTTGAAACGATATGCTGAGATTTCATCAACATATGGAATTACGATACAAAACGGATGCGGGAATTATGTCCCAGGACTTACTTGAAAGCCTTTTCTGTAATATTGGCAATAAGAATTTCCGAAAGAATAACCAACAAATTGCTACGCTTGCAAGGTTGATCATGTGTCCGACCTTTTGAGGTCCATAGCATACCCAGCCAGGGTCCCTGTAATTCGATGACGGCCCGCCAATGCAAGGGTAAAGTACTAGATGAAACTATGGCGCATTTATTAAAAGCCTAACGTGAAAGGATATAAAGAAAACAAAAAGTAAGGAAAGCCGGGATCGACTATATAATACAGGATCGACTATATAGTACCCTACACCACTTGTTACAAAGACTATATAATAACCTACACTACTTGTTATTAAGTTGTTGTTATGAGGGCGGTCCCAAAACTAGCCGAAATGACATATACATATGTAGATGGCGGTAGTAGTTTGAAAAAAATAACTTTCGTGAAAAGTGGCAACATTCTAAAACATATGTTTTAAGTTTCAAGGCACTAAATTGCAAAACAACAATGCTCACAAAACTATGTGGAATAGCGCAACAGTAGCATTAACTGCAAAGATACTTTGGGGTGAACCAAATGAGAAGAAAACAAGTAGTTTTCTGAAACTAAACAAGATCGAGATTACTAAGACGATGAGTGTTCTAACGGGACACTCAAGCTTACAAGCACATCTTCATCGCATCGGACTAGCTGAAAACGACGAGTGCAGGGCATGTAGAGAAAACATCGAAACGATGGAACATTTTCTGTGTCACTGCCCAGCTTTCACACATGCAAGATCCCCATATATTTCGGTTCCGACATATTGTCAGACTAGACTCATCTCAGAGGATATGACTGGAAGATACTGAGAAAATTCGTCTCCTCTATTCAACATAACCTAACCTATATCTAAATCTAAGCCGATGTCAACTAAATTCAATAGTCTTTATTCATGGCTGAAGAGACTTCCCTCTGCCAATAAAAACCCCGATCTTGTGATAAATACACCTTCTACATCCATAATTGGTAGGAACTTATATATGGGGGCTATATCTAGATCTGACCCGATTTATACTAAATTTAGTTGGCTCTATTAATAGCTGAAGAGACTTCACTCTGCCAACTTTTCACCTTGACCTGTTGCAAATGTCCTCCTGAAATAAAGAACTGAACTCCGTGTTCCGAGGAACCTTTAAATATGGTCTATATCAAAACTTGGACCGACAACGTCCTTTTTAATAGGGATCGTCCTTGTTCCAAAAATTGACTAAACAAATTTCTTCGGGATTAGTCTATAGTCAAGAGCTAGAGTTTGATCATACATACTTATGAACAGACGGGCAGAAATGGTTAAATAGACTAAAAAGGTGATGGATGCTAAGTTTATAGTTTTACGGCCAATTCCACAATCCCCAGTTATCCTACAGTTAGAGCTAAGCTGAAGTTATACCTGTCAAATCGTATGAAATTGTTATTGTTTTACTGTGAGTTAGTTCTAACCGGAGATTGTGAAATTGAGGGTTATAATAAATTATGAGTCTATGTCTCCTTTTCTTTGGGTGCTGCAAATAATGTACCTGATTGTGGTGTAGGATATAAAATATAATGGAACTATTACTAACTCGAACCAAAAATAATATTCTCACCTTAAAAAATCTCATCAATGTTAGATTGTATAAAAGTCTTGACAGTTGCGATGTGGGATCATCAATTGAATCCTCAATCATATCATAGAAGTGTATTAAAAATTTACTAATTTGATGGACTTGCGGACAAAATGGATCTTTGTAGGCACTACGCAACATGGGCAGAATACAGCCACAAAACACCGATTCAAAGCCGGAACGCACATAAACTTCAGTGGCTTGACGAATGCCCTAAGGAAAATTAGGATGGGAAATATATATAATCACTCAAGCATTCGCCTTAATCGTGCTATATCCTACCCTTAAGGCGGCACTTTCATAGCTGTTTGGGTCCTTTGATATGTGTTTATGCAAGGCCTTTTCGAATTCATGTCGCACAAAGAGATTGTTTATGTCCCTTAAACGTTTTGAAGTTGCACGAATCCGATTGTGATGCCATATATTGACATGACCTAAAATTTTCTCCAAAATTTCTGGTGGCATATCACAAATATTCAAAGGTTCTTGTGGCCCAGGACGATTTCTTTTTCTCTTTGATTGACGGGTTGGCTGCTGTCTTCTGGTAGGTGGTAAATTTGTACGAGTTCTCTTGATGAGAGGCTCATCATTTTCCGACATTTCGGATTTTATTTGCAATTTAGACATTAATTGAAGGAAGAAAAAACAAAACAAAATATATAAAAGACGACGATTACTATTGAAGAAAACGGATAAATGAAATTATTTATTCGTACGTCGACGTCAACAATTTTCAAATAAAAAAAAAATTGACAATACGAACAATGGTGATGCAATTTCGAAATAAAATTACCCAGTAAGGAAAGGCTGAATGCGGGCGTGCCCAAAGACAATATAATTTAAGAAGACATTCCTTCCTGTAGCGAGTAATTGTCAGTTACGAACGAATAGGAAATTGATTGAGGTTTTTCGCGGATTTTCAGACCGTTTTTCCCGAATTTTTTGTAATTGTCATAATTAAAAAATAATGTTAATCTATAGGTGCATAAAAAGTTCAATCAATGTTCGCGGAATACTGTTTTTTCGCGTGTTACAATTCATTCCTATTCGTTCGTAACTGATAGATTTTGACGTTTCGGCCTGAAGGAATGTCTTCTTATATTCTATTTGTCTTTGGGCGTGCCGACTATATAATACTCTGCACCATTCTAGTAATATCTAAAATTTAAATCATATCATCCCTATTGGAAAACCCGTTATATAGGGACTATAGCTAAATCTAAAGTGATTTTCTCCGAATTTGGTAGTGTCTCTGCCAAATTTCGTACTGATCTGATATAAAATACAGTTTCTACAGCGCTTACATATCAAATCGGGGGCAACATATATATGTACCCAGGAAAATAATTGTTGGAATTCGGTAGTAACAATAAAAAATAGTACCAGCAAAAAACATTATATTGCAAACACAGTGTGCCGCTTGTATTTATATATAAATGATTAAAATAAAAATTATAACATGGATACGCTCAAATGAAAATAATTGCATCTAAATCGATGGTTGGATCAATCGATTTAAGATTTTTTCTGTCACACTCGGTTAGTTGTGGGGACTACTTTTAAATTTTCATTATAGGACCATATGATCAATTTTTGGTTGTGACAACCAATGTTTTGTTCTTGACAACAGAAATTGTATCAATAGACCAAAGATTATTATTGCAACGAATAATTGGTTACTATAACAGAACAAATATTAATAAATAATCGTTTTTTGGTTATCACAACCGAATGAATTGTTTGGTGTTTTGTTCAATAAATAAAATAAAAATTAATGAAAACTGTTTTAATTTAATTGTAGGTAGTATATGACTGACAAATTGCCAGAACAACCAATTTTTAAAAACAGTTGGTTGTGGCAACATACAAAAGATAATTTTAGCTACCATTTTCGTAGTTGGCGAAACCAAATATGATTGTTGTCAACATGAAAGCAGACGTATACTACAACCAAAATGTTGGTTGCGCTGATGGAATCGCAAGATAGTAGACAGAACTACAAAAATTCGGTTGGCAAATAATTCGGTTGAGGCAACAAAACTGTTTTCTGTGTGTGGGGGCTAAATCTGAACCGATTTTGACCAATTTTAATAGGGATCGTTCTTGGGCCAAAAAAGAGCAGACGGATGGACAGGCGGACGGGCGGACGGACGGACACACGGACATGGTTAAATTGACTTTGGAAGGGATTCCAAGTCGATCGATATAATAAACGATGGGGTTTCTCTTCTCTTTCTGGGTGTTACAAACAAATGCACAAACTCACAGTGTGGTGTCCAGGGTAATGGATGCATTTAAAATATAGATAATATCAACAAGAAATTACCAAGGATGATAATTATATCTTCTGATAGAGTAATTAGTGTAAATGAAATACTTAATTGTTAATACAATTATTTTTGTTACCACTTACTTTGTCCGGCGGTGAAGCGATGGCTGCAACGTAGTTCTTGAACTATTAAATTAATTTGTAGATAATGTTAGATAATTATATGGGAATGTAAAAAAATGATGTCAATAAATTGAGGTTACTAAATTAGGCCAATTGGGATTCTCCAGTATTCTCTTCTGATGATGCATAGTGATTATAAATTGTCGTTGTTCTTCTTAATAGTATGATTTTATAGTTATGCCAAAACATAGGTAATATTAAGGACATTAGGAATTAGATACCTTCAGATCTTCGCAAAATAAGAAGCATAAAGGATTTATATTTGGTTATCTCCGTGCTTTCTCCAATTACCATGCCGCACATATGCGAATTCTTATTTTAAATTGATTTTCTTCCCCATATGAATAATTTGCATGTAGATCATCTAGATTTGATGAAAAGTTAAGCTTCTAGAGCGGGCAACACGTTTGGGAAATGACCAACAAAAATTTCTTATTGTTCGGCCTTTTGGACCGGCCATAAATTGTACTGCCCCGACTTTGTATATAATATAAATAGCCTCCAAATTGCATTCCAATTATTCTCAAACATAATATTGGTCAAAGGTAATATTTTTAGCAAACGTGAAGCACAAATTTCCGTCGATATCGGTAATACAAATTTATTTACATATGTATATCTCAATGAGTTTTTATTTATTCCTCGAAATCGAATTTTCGGTAGTCTTTCCAATTGAACAACAAATTCAGAATGAAAATTTTATTGAATGAAAAACGTATATGGGTGTTTCCACAGAAATGACCCCTTACAGCTCAAAAATTAAATTATTATTTTTAATTTGTTTGTCCGCTAAAATTACACAAAATAAATAATATGAGCTATATCCAAACGAAGTTCTTCACAGTGCACTCCGAAGCCAACGTTTTCATCAAGCTTCGAACCGTCCGAATAGATGTGCAGATGGTTTCTATTACCTGGTATTCTGCCAACCCATTCAACTCTGACTGGTATCACAGTGATGTACTTCCTCTCGAAGGTGTATACCGTTGGTATATAGTCCACTCGGTCGTTTACCATGGCACTACACTTTGATATTCTCATGTTCTCTCAATTTAATATTAATGCCGCTCTGGTTGCAACTTTTCTCGCCACAATATTAATTGGAAGTATTTGGAGTAGGGCTTGCAGGGAAATAGTCGCTGTAGTCCTTAAGGCTCCGCTTATGCACAGGCAGGCTGTTCTCTAAACTTTGATAGTAGGTTGGTGATGGTTAGTTTGTCAGTTGTCGTATAACAGTAATGAAAGAACTGTTGCTATATATATCCAATGGACGATCTTAGGAGAGAGGCTCCACGGCGACCCTTCAGCCTGCTTGCGGGAATATAAGCGACGTTGGCCTTCCTTACACGTTCCAATACGTTAAGTCTAAATAACAGTTTCCTATCTACATAGAATTATTCCTAAAAAATTTCCACTTTCATTTTCACTTCTGTTCCATGATTCCGAGGAGGAGGGTCCACATGTGTGTTATTATTCACCGCTGCTTCTGGCCCATCTAGCCAACTTGTTCACCTGTAGGATGTCTCTGAGGACATTTTCGAATTTGCCACTCACTGCGATTGCAACGTCGCCCGCATATGCCACGACCATGCAGACACAACGTTCTAGATCTAGCAAGATTTCATTCACCTCTAGGTTCCATATTAGTGGAGACAGTACTCCTCCTTGTGGGGTCCCTCTGTTTACAAACCTTGTAGCAGGCTTTGAATTAGTCTAATCAAGCTAAAGTTCACCTTCAAATATGACAGTGTCGCAGTTACCGCAACTGAGTGAATATTGTTAAAAGCCCCTTTCATTTCAAGAAATTCCACCATGTTGAATTCCTCGAAATGTAGGGACGATTGGATAGTGCTCACAAGTTCCTGCAGGGCTGATTCTGTAGACTTTCCCTTATTGTAAGCACGTTGGTTCTCCGACAGAAGGTTTTTTATCCAGGTTTTCCCTAATAAAATAATAATCTAAAGGTTTTTCCAGATCTTTTAATAGGAAGGAGGAAAGGCTAATTGGTCTGAAGTCTTTTGGCCTAGTGTGCGATATCTTCCCGCTTTTGGTATGAGTACCATTTTGGTATTCCTCTATCGATTCGTGATGTATGAAAGCCTGATACAGCCTACATCAATTATCTCCAGCTAGGGTACAATGTACTTTAACATTTTCTGCATTTCTGCTGGAGTGATGCCGTCTGGTCCAGGTGACTTGAAGGCAGGGTTACCATGCCCATTTTTCGGAAAGGAGGATTTTTGTGCCAGAAAGGGAGGACATTTGGGACATTTACAAAGACAGTTTGGAACTTTCGGAGGACATCTAAAAAATACAGTAATTGGAACGGATGGCCATTTTACTATGATCAACAATTAAAGTCGAGCAGAGCAGAATAAGAAGAAATATTGTCAAGTTTTATAAATGTTATTTTTGTAATGATAATGATTTTTACAATTTGTATTTTATGTATTTAGATGCTAAATCGGAGGTACATATATATGAGGGCTATATCTAAATCTGAATAGATTTTATTCAAATTTGGCAAGGTTTTTACTTGGGTGCTACATCTAAATCTGAACCGATTTACACCAAATTCGACAATGTGTGTCTTTGGACCAAGAAACTCCATCCAGCTTAATTTCAAAGTGATTTGATATAAAAGCCAGCTTTTGTAACGATAAAACAACGATTCGGAAAGAATTTTTACCATTTTTCCCTGGAATTTTTACCTTTAAAGCAGGTCTAGCGCCAGTAATTTTAGGTGTTACAACATCTTTTTCGAAACAAACATATAATAAACAAATGAAGCGGCGTTGAGTTCGGCCATGCCCAGGGTTACCATAAACATTTTTCTGAATGGAGGACATTTGTGCCAGAAATGGAGGACAATAGTGACATTTACAAAGAGTCCTTGGAACCTTCGGAGGTCATTTTTTTTATATAAAAAATAGCAGTAATTGGAAAAAATAAATATTTTATTTTGAACAACATTTAATTTTTTTAAAAGGTTATTAACATTTTCTGAAAGGGTTGTATTTTTCGCAATATCTTGTAAGATCTCATTGAAACTGCATATGGGATGAACAATTGATATAAAAAAAAGATGGAGTCTACTAAATTTAGGATTATTTATAGCATTCTTGAAGTAATTAGAATAAATGATTCTCGAATTATGATAAAATATGTGGTTCAACCTCTATTTTTTAGATGTTTATGCCGCTTCGTATGGGCGATTTGATTCCGTTGTACTATTTTTGTGGGTAGACGGGAAGTATAAGTGCTACACCAGGGCCAAAGGCAAAATCATTGAATAATATTTATCCGCCTTTTTTTTACATCAATTTAAAGGTCGCGTTCCACAAATCGCCTTTAAGCTATTAAATCAAATGACATAAGCTTTGGTTTAAGCAAAAATTTTTTAAATAAAAATATATAGTTTTTTACAAGAATTGGAAAACAAATTTTAATATCGCAAAAAAATACAGATACATATTTTTGAGAATTTTTTTTATATTTTAAAAAAGTATTTTAGAAAAGGCTATCGAAAACACTTTGGGCAAAATTTTCTAACTGCAATATGTAATTAGTTATATGGACGGAAAAAAAGACCGCTGTCAAAATTCAACACCCTCCAACTCGGACAGTCCTTAACCGACCTGGTTGAAATTTTGTGTCATAACTATGTACTATCCAATAGGACTAAACTTGGGACAAGTTTCATCCTGATCAGAAGACATCGGTAATGAAAATTCGCTCACTTGGCTTGAAATCCTCCATATGTATATATAAACCAATAAATTCCACCTTTGCGTCACTCATGAAATGGAACTTTGAATAATGAGTCACGATTGGCTGAACTATAAAAATACATTTCAATCAGTGACAAAAGGAGGACAAATATCACATTTTTGAAAAAGGAGGGAGGACGGGAGGACAAACGTAAAAAAGGAGGACAAGTCCTCCGAAAGGAGGACGTATGGTAACCCTGGTCATGTCGAATCTTATAACCATCCACGTGGATCGAATGACAATTCTTTTCGGTTTAAATAAACTCAGTCCAATTCGTTAAAATTTGTTGGCTATATAAAAACCTGGAACTACGAGTATGACAGCCGAGGTTCGTGTGAATGATTTTGGGCATAAATAAACCCTAGTTACCAATTTTCAGCCCTATCAGTAGATATTTATGGTCTCTATGGCGTTATGAAGTTAAATCATGGCGATTTTATATATAGGGGAAACGTAAAAAAATGGACCGATATTGCCCATTATCAATCCTAAGTTACATGCAGCTATAAGCAGTATCTGTACCAAATGTCAGCTATCTAGCTCAGTTATTGTAGATTGTAGCATGATTACAACAGACAGACATGGTTAAATCGTCTTAGAATAATAATACAATTAAGAATATATTCACTTTATGGGGTCTCAGATCAATACCCCCAAAGGGTTAAACTCGCTGACTTTGTACAAAATTTAGTTGCTAGTATAATTCATGTGGAGGTTTACTGTTCGTGAAAAAGTTAAATTTGTAACAAATCCAACATATTTGAAAAAGGAGGGAGGACACTGGTTTAAAAGGAGGACGTATGGTAACCCTGCTTGAAGGGCTCAGAGCTGTTAATAGCCTAGGTTATTCTGAATTTCTTGCACTCTTGTTGGTCCTGCTGATCTTCGGGCACTGTTAGTGAGTTCCCCGGGAAATGTGTGTCGAGCAATACATAAGGCGACTGCTCGCTGTTTTTTGTCGAGTTATTTGCCTCATCCTGCAAATAACCCACTGTACAGGGTGAAGCAGATATTATCTTCCTCAGCCTTCCTCAGATGCTATTTTGTCTTCCTCCTCTTTCTGTGGACGGCAGGTTTAGGCGCTTTTTCAGCGAATTTGAACTGTATACGAGTATAATGGTGATCTGATAATTAGTTGTCGTCCAGTACATTCCACCCAATAATTTTGTCTGACAGCCGGTCAATAGCAAACTTAAAGGTCGGTTTATGGCCTATCTTACAAATAGTTAGGTTGGTAGTTAGAATAAAGTCAAGAAGCGAATCACCACTATTGTTAATATCCGTACTACCCCAGATACATAGTATGATGAACGTTCGTGTTTGCTTCATTTTCTACAACTCTTAAATGGCAAATCGTATGATGCATATATAAGTTTGCAACTTAAAAAAAAAAACTCATCTCTCCTAAATTTTAAAAAGGAGATCTGTAGTTGACATTTAGGAAAACTCCATATATCTGGGACAACTATATGAATGGTTAAATCACCGAGGAAAGCTCCTCATGTATTTAATGATCTACAAGTCACTGACAGGACAAGTACCACTCAAACCATTCAAAAATGGTCTAAAGTCTAAGTTATTGACAGAACAAATACCATTCAAAAAATACTTGTCCTATAAAAATTAAAATTTTATGATGTTGCCATCCATAAACAATAACCAAGACAAATAAGAGAAACTTAAGACAATCTGTTTGTCTGGAATATTATCGTTAGTATGGTAAAGGATTAAGATTCAAAGTCCTAAAATGTAATCCTCCTAATCTCTAGAGACATCATTTGAGGCTTTTAAACGAAAGATGACAATAAAACATTGACATAACATCATAATTGCAACAATAATGTCTAAGGTTTCATGGAACAATCTAACCAAGACAGAGACAGACGGAGCCTTTGGTTGGCTGACGATTGGTCGTTGACAATTGAAAATATTCACCAACTTTGTTGTAGCTGTTAATTTCAGCTCGCAAAAATGAAATAAAACTGAAAAAGTTTTTATTTTGCCCTCACACCGCCTACATCCCACCCGCCCAATGGATAGAAATGGGTGTGCTTTGGAGGCACTTTGTGGAAAAGTTTTCCGTTCTGTGTGTGTTTCTGGTTAAACATTATTATCACTCACTTAAGTGAGTTTCACTTGGAACTGACATCCAATTTGAAATAATTAGAAAAGTTCCACTCTGGTTTGGATGAACTGAACCAAACCTCACTGGGACAGAGAGGACTGAGAATGAGGGGTGGCAGTTCACATTTACATAGAGTGTGTCGTCACATGCAACAAAACCAAGAGTTTTCTAATTAAAGTCCTTAAGCATTTTAATGGAATTTGTATTGTGAGCTAGAAAACGAAACTAAATTTTAAAACTTTGTTTTTCGAAATTTTATTAAAGAGTTAAAATGGAAACTATAGATAATGAGATGATATATTATCTTTGGGTGTAAATTAGTTTTTTCTTATATCTCTGGAACATCGGAACATAATATATTCACGAACGTGGGAAATTTTACCGACTACTTTTCTTTTGAGACAGGTTGGACCATTATGTATGTAGGGTTGTATATCTCCTTTTAATATATCGATAGCACCATGGGGGCTGAAGCGGCGGGAGGAACGGGAAAACACGTCCCCTCCGTCTGATGTGCAGTACATCGGCAATGTAGCGATCATTTGAAAATTTGATGTGCCAGACTTCTATATATACAAGCTGGTTTCTGAGATTCTCAGTAAGACATCTATTTTCTAGGTACCTCAGAAGTTATGTTATCACTTCATATTCCCAGGTTATTATATTTATCATATAAATCGATATTTTGGTAAAATTTTTGAAAGTTGTGATATAATTAATAACTCGGATAGATTTTAACAACAATAGAAACTGTTGGCACTGAGTGCTTTCCTTTGAAAGTTCGGGAATGTCACGACTAAACTTTAGATGTGACATTTGAATCGAAGGATATCTACAAAAGTTGATGCGCCTATAGACTTTTGGGAATACCCCCCTTATTTATGAAAAAAATAGGGCTTTGAATTCCCTTACAGAAATTCAAATTTATGAGTAAACAAATGTGTTTTTTATGACTTAAAGAGACATATTTGTGGAGCGACCTCTATAGGGAAGCTATATCAAAAGATTAACCCAAACGACCGTAATCATAGAAACATTTGCGTATAGTTCGATGTCAATCCCATCGAACCAATAAATTCTCTCCAGCGTGATCTATCCATCGCGAAGTTTCTTACGAGTATTTCATTACATGTTCTCGAATTCGTTCTCGGTTTGCCTTCTCCTTGTATGCGCTGGAAGACCTCTGAGGTTTCAAATGAATAACATTTCTGGTAATATCGTGATGTTGTTTACGAAGGTTGGGGACTAACCAAGCCCATTTGCGGCTTCGAATTTGAACAGCTATAGGAGGTTGCTGTGTCTCATTTCACAGATTTTTGTTTGATATAGTTTGTGACCGGAATATTCGTAGTATTTTTCGAAGACATTTATTAATAAAGTTTTGTGGAGCCTGCATATCACGTGTGGCTGCGTTTCACGTTTTGCATCCATATAAAGGTGTTGATCTCACATTTGAATTAAAAAGTTTGATTTTAACTCTCCGTCAGAGAGTTATAGATTTCCATGCCTGGTTTAGTTAGCCATAGGCTTGTGTTGTTTTCTTAATGCGATTGTCAATGTCTTCACTCGAACCGCCAGTTATTATAGCTCCGAGGTAACTGAATTGGTCAACCTCCTCTAGAGTGTCGTCGCCAATTTTGTATACGCTATAATTTTCCAAGTTTATGCGCATCACTTTCGTTTTTCCTATGTTCATTTTATGTCATGCTTTCTTTGCCTTTTTCGTAAGCCGTTGCGGCTTAAGGCAGAGTATCGTTGGGAAAGGAAGCAAATATCAGCTGCATACTTAAGGTCGCTTAGTGCTTCTTGAAGATCGAAATTTATACAGTTGTTATTATCAATGGCGTGTTCCATAACAACGTCCAGCACAAGGTTGAATAACAAAGGTGACATTAAACATCCTTATCGAACTCCTGGTGTAGTCGACCAATTTTGTTAACTCTGAAGCATGATCTCGCCATATGGTGGCACCGACAGTGACAACCAGTGCAGAATAAACAAAGCTCTAGCTGCATTTGGTAGACTCGCACCACTATGGCAGAACAACAACATCAGTGTACCGACTAAACAGAGAATATTAAATGCTGGTGTTAAATGGCCGACGAGCTGGTAGATCCCGAATAAAATGGCAGAGATCTGTCGAAAGTGAGATGGCATCCATTGGATTATCTTGGAACGAGGCACGATACATGGCCAACAACAGAGTCCGATGGCGTACCGCAGCGATTGAAATTCGGCCCTTTCATGTATTTAATTCACGGATTTAATTGTCATGTTTATGCTCTCACCAAGTTCTGCATAACGGCCCACTTCCATGATCTTGAAGGCACCGTGTACTCCCATATAACCAAAAAATTTGAAAATTGTTACAATAACCACCATATGTATTTTGACACGGTGAGCCATTTGCAATTTTGTTGGCTTTTTGGAAAACTTTTAAGGTTAGATTTGTTTGGTGTTCTTGTCGTCTTGTAGCCATCGGATAATGGATCGAAGTGGTATTAAATTTTGAGTGAAGTGGTACTTTGAGCAAATTTTTTAAGTTGTTTAAGAATTTCACAGAAGGAAGTTCCCGCAATAGACGGCTCAGAACATCAAACGAAGAAACGTTGAAGCAGTGAAGATATTGGGGAATTGTCGGATGTCTTTTGGAGAAGTTCACTAATAGAAAAACCGTTCGTCACCATGACGAATCAGTTTGCGATTTTTTTTTTACGTCAATAGAACGAACACGATCATCAACCTATGTTTTTGGTGATTTCGAAATTCGTCGAGGGAACGATAAGGTTTCATTCCCACGACGAAATTACTTATTTGACCACTTACCTGAAAATATGATAAAACGAGGCAATCAATTTTTAGTTTGTGCTTAATTGTAATGTTCTACATGCGTTCTGATTACCTTAGGTAAATAATTTGCTGTACAACTTTAATTTAAAGAATCGAATAATGATGATGAATTGAGTTCGTCGTGGTGATGAATGGTATTCGTCGTGATGATGAATGGAATTCGTTGTGGTGATGAATGGAATTCGTCGTGGTGATGAATGAGATTCGTCGTGGTGGTGAAAGGAGTTCGTCGTGGTGTTGAAGGGGATTCGTCGAGGTGATGAATGGTATTCGTCTGTTGACAAATACATTACTCGATGAGATTATTTTTGATTTAAAATGTGAGAAGTAATGAATGCTTTTCGTTCGTTTACTTTAAGCCTTTCCTGATAAGAACTGCGTTTCGAAACGAATGATGAATGGAATTCGTTGTGATAATGAATGGAATTCGTCGTGGTGATGAATGAGATTCGTCGTGGTGATGAAAGGAGTTCGTCGTGGTGTTGAAGGGGATTCGTCGTGGTGATGAATGGTATTCGTCTGTTGACAAATACATTACTCGAGAGATGATTTTTGATTTAAAATGTGAGATGTAATGAATACTTCTCGTTCGTTTACTTTAAGCCTTTCCTGATAAGAACTGCGTTTCGAAACGAATAATCACAACTAAACCTAGCAAAGCAGTCAAGTGATTTTATTTTCCACACAGTTTTTAATGGTCCAAAACCAGAAGAATATTTATTGAAATTTTTAAAATTTAAATAGACGGGGGGCATGAGTTCGTCATGGTGATGAATGGAGTACGTCGTGGTGAAGAATAGGATTCATCATGGTGATGAACTTGATTCGTCGTAGGGATGAATGGTGTTCATCGTGGTGATGAATGGGATTCGTCGTGGTAATGAACTCGATTCATCGTAGGGATGAAATGTGATCATCCTAAAAACGAAAGTTTTTGGAAACAGATATTCGTCGTGGTGACGAACATATTCATCAAGAGGATTATTCCGTACGTTAGCTGACTTTTGAGTTTGTTGTGTTGCGGTTGGCTCATTTCAAGCAATTTTAAAATTTTGATCAAACATCTGTTCCAAAAACTAAAAATGCAAATGAAATAAGGGAGATTTGCCGCGAATTACCCATACCAAAAATCGCATACCGTAAGTCTTTTCAGGATTAGAAAACGCGCAGGTAGGAGAGTCAATTTTTCCTTATCCAAAAATTTAATGAGCATTATTTTCATCAAGATTATACGGCTCTACGGCCTCCCTGATGTGTCTGTAACCTCTACGAGGCCTGGTCTAAACAGGGTACATACGTTGAACTTCCACACTACTGAAGCGTAGGTTAATATTGGTCTAATCACACTCGTGTAAAGTCAGTGTGACATACTTGGACTTAATCCCAAGTTTTCTTCTGCACAACTACCAACATCTGTCTTTTCACGTTCCTATGTTAGGGTAAAACAGATTATAGTTCACATTGTTAACTCCAATAAACTATTTAGAGGTTCCTGAGTTCCAAAGAGTTCGTCGCAGGCTCCCGGTGGAAGTTATATAAAGAGCCTCAGTCAGTGCCGTTCCAATAAACGATTCTCTTGGGTGTTGTTTATCCTATATGATGGAACTCGACCATTTATTTGCAATGTTAACTCCAGTAACATCCTTAGAGGTTCTTATCTGCTGGAACTCGATCATTTATTGGCAGTGAGCCATTGCTATCCTTCCGTTAACTATCAATCTTACCCAACTTTGCTGATAGCTTATTGCAAAATTTGGTGACAATATCGTTAAACTGGAGATTTTTTCCTCACTTGTTGGCAGTGTCTCACTCGCTCCCTTCTTTTCACTACCTTCGTTTAACACTCAGTCGCAAACTTTGTGTTTGGGGTCGATTCAATTGTCCTGCCAGATTTGAAAAAGACAGTCCAGAACAAGAAGAACGCTACGCCTTTCGTCTATGCTTGGAGTCCGGCTCTATGCCCACCACGAGTACCCTCGGTATAATCTTTCCTATAGAAAGATACGGCAAACTGATATTACTCCTTCGAATCAATACTTTTCAAACTGACACCCCTTTCGTTTGCCCGGAAAAGTCGAAATGATATAAAAACTGAACTGAGCTATTTCTTTTTAATTATGATTTCTTCAAAAGCTAAAAGCAATCTCATATTTTCAAATTCCCTAACGTAGCGCCATTAATCTCAGCGGTCTTTACAACAGTCGCAAAAAAATCAAAATCAAAATTCGTAATCTCCCACGGTCATCAACTGAACTACCACCATCGCTGTCGCTTTTATCCACCACCCGTCAAGAAGAGAAATCGAAAAGTTGCATGCAATCCAATGAATAAACAACCTGTTATTTCAAGGAGGCATGTCAGGACAAAGGACTTCATGCGGAGAGAGAGAGAGAGCACTTCGAATTCACTTACAGAAGGCCATATTTAATAAACATAACACTTGAAAATCTGTTGCCATTTTTTTCGTACGTTGATTAAGATGGGAAAGACATTTGCTGGCAAGTCTCGCTCTCTCTCTAAAAAAAGGACATTGAAATGATAATAACGATAATTGTATAAAGCACTGGGTGCAGTGAATACCCGTCCGTCCGTCTGTTGGTTTATTTCAATTATTTGCCAAAGGCAATATTTTTTTGTTGGGAGGAAACGAGTGTTGCGTGTGTGGCACGTGACCTTGCCTCACGCACTTTGATTAGTTGTACTCTCTGAATGTGTACCAGGACCAGTGAAGGCGTGCTGCATGCATCCTACCGGCTTCCTTTAGCTGTAACAACCCTTGTTTGTATGAACGTTCATCGCTCTCTTGTTAGCAGCATTAGCAGTTTCACTTGACATCCGGAACCTGACCGAACATAGCCACACTGTGACATCCGCCACATCCATATCCACCACCACCAGTGTCATCAGTTTATCTACCAGTTCGGCACAAGTGTTAACATCTGTATAATTTTTTCCGGGTTTCCGCTTTTACTTCTATGCCTCTGAATATGTCTTCCCTTTTATTTTCGAATGATATACACTTGTCCTTTGGGCAATTCAATTTCATATTTTTTCACATGCATATCCATTTCCCTTCCCTTCCCCGGTCACATTTTAATGTCACTTGTTATTATTTTCACTTGATGACGATTGTACCGGATTGTGGGAAGATTTTTCTGGATTTATCATCTCTCCACTTTGATGTCGAGATTATTGTTATTATATTTGATTTGTTAATTTTCGTTGTTTCCCAGAGTAATCAGTGCTAAGGATTTGCGATATGCACAAGTGTTAGGAAATCAAAGGAAGTTATTATTTTTGTGTGAATAACATGATCATAACTTACGCTTTCCAATATGCGCTGCTTGTAGAGTGATTTTTACGTCCTGCACCATCAAATGTGTACAATTTTGTGTTGCTTCTGGAAGTTTGTAGGTAATAATTTTTGTTAAGTACTTTCTCACTTCCGGGGTGAAATTGTATTTTTCGTACAATTAATATCAAAGTGCAAAGTCCTTTTGTGTTGCTTTCCTTTTATGGAGAAATCTATAACAAAATTTGTCTTCTATCGTCATATAGAATCAAACTGGTCCTAATCTATAACAATTTGCCAGCTTAGGAAAAAATAATATTCGAAGAGAATTACATTAACTTTACAAAATAATACAAGCAAGTAAAGGAGTATGTCCATCTGTTCTTGTGATCAAAGTGTAGGTCGAAATTATCAAGCGATCTTTACAAAAATTGTTACAAAAGTATTTTTTAGGCTAGGAACGATCCCTATTAAAAATGGGGCACACATGCTAACGTTTTGATACAGACCCATATATATAACAATGTCCCTTCTTGACACATTTTTCAATTGATCTGGCTCAAGTTTAAGCATTTATACATTATATTACACCTAATCGTCCCTACCAAAAATGAGGCATATCGGTCCAAGTTTTGGTATAGCCCCCATGTGAAGGTCCTCTCTGATGCTACTTCTTGAAGATCAAGAGAACACATCCGGCTGAAACATAAGCATTTATACTTTATATTGCACTTATTCGTCCCTAGTAAATATGATTTCTTAGCGGTCAACGTTTTATAACCTATGTGTCTGTAATTTAGAAATTTGTCTATTTAACCTGCAACAATTCAAATTAATATAACTAGTTTACAAAAATTTCGAAGGATTGTGCATAACATTTTCTGGTGTTATTTGGTGTCATAAACACAAAAAAATATTTATAAAAAATTGTTCTGGTATTTTTTATACCCTCACTTTAGTGTAACGAGGGTATATGGGCAAAAGTCAAATTTTTTTAATTTTCGAGTAAATTTTTTTTCGAAAAAAATTTGGCGATCACATATACCGCGTTTGTAGTAGACCGAGATAAAAATGTAAGCATGCAAAAACCGTTGTTATGAATTAATTTCATTAAGGGGCGTACAAGTTATGGCGGTATCAAATTGAAATTTGAATGAAGGTAATATCTCTGATGGTTAAAACGTTATATTTGTTTCAAAATACGAAGTCCATATTAATTGTGTTTTATTTCAATGCAAAATTTCTCTACAAAAGGACTAAGTATTGATGGGAGTTGATTGTAAGATCTTTTTGAGTGTATTTTTTGATGAACTTCTTTTGTAAGATTACATAATAGTATTTGTAAAAGCCTTTAATAATAAATTAAAAGACTACATATAAAAAGAATGAGAATTCGCAGATTTTGTTAGTGACATTATTACACTAAGACATTTTCAAATATATTCTTATGAAAGTCGGCAATGACATATAGTAATTATGTGCTCATCGGGGCTAACTTACATTACATGAATTCGCTTAAAACCATAATATATCTTAAGAGGGAAACTAATATTGAATGGATTTATTTTGAGGTTATGTAAATTTTGCAAAGTGCATAATTTGCACAATCATCAAAATAAAATGACGCGCCTGTGATTTCGGAATAGATCGTTAAAAATCCTTTTAATTCATATGAACTTCTGCCTTGACGATCATCGTTGAGACCAAAGTGTCTCGTTCTTCGCGTACAAGAATTCAATCTTCGAATACGTATCCATGGTTGTTAAGTGCACCACAGCAGTACCCCCAAAGAACATAAAAATGAATTTAAGAACCCTATACTATCAAAATTGTCAAGAACAAAATTTGCAATTGTTGCAAAATTTGAAAAAAGTGAATACAATTTCAGAGATTCATTATTTTGTTACGCGCCCCTGATTTTAGGATTCCCAATATAAAAAACCTTTTGGGACAATTAATTCAGTGCAACCTATGTTTAACTGTCGATGTGCCCCGCGAAATACACTATCAAAAACAAATTCACGCAACTTTAACTATGGTTTGGAGAGCTCTAGCGTTGGTTTCATTTGGAGCACATCATCGACACCTATATGGATTTGTAGGTACTTCCCGCCACTATAATCGCTTCTTCGGTGATGTTTCATTACATAGAGGGGCGCGCTGACCGCGGTCAAAAAACAAAAAACACTTGATATCGCATTTCCAAATTTTATGAGCTACACGCAAAGAAAAAATTCGTTTCTGGGAAACGAAATATTAGACAACTACAATTCTCGTTTACGACGACTGAAATTCTGTTGGCCAGAACAAAAAATTGATTACGTGAAATAAGTTTCGGTCACAACAAAGGAAATTTCAGTTCCGGCAAACGAGAATTGTAGTTGTCTAATATTTCGTTTCGCAGAAACGAATTTTTTCTTTGCGTGTTTATTTTTTCGCGGAAAGATCTCACATGAACAATGCCCACAAAAAATTCTTCCTCCATGTGTCACTCGTATTTTTTGTAACTGACCAGTACCTCTAGAATTTGGCCACAACCTCAAAAAGAATGAATGAAAATATGATAATTTCTAGTGTTTTTTCTACATTTTTGAAATGTATGTGCTTATATCTTTTAAAGTATATAAGATAAAAACTTTTATGTTTGTGGTTTATCTAATTCCATCAATTTTGTACCGAAATCTGTACACAACGTGAGAAAATTGACAGCTAACATAGATTACACAAATGAAAAAAATTTTGACTTTTGTCCATATAAGTACCCGTATATCATTTGCTATGGACCAAATGCATAACACATCGAAGGAGTGATCTACGACCGTATGTATATTCGGCGGAAATCCGTTTTAGGACATTTTAAGTCATTGGAGCTATGTCTGTATGTCTGTCTGTATGTTGGAGTTTAAGATAACTCTCGAAAGGGGTAACCGATTGATTAAAATTTGGTACGAGCTAATATTTGTATCTATCTCAGGCCAAGTTAGAACATTGGCCATATTGGTCCAGTACTTCTAGTACCTCCCCCACAAAGAGTTAACATTTAGTAAAATATTGATTATCCAATAACGTCCATGCTATTTATTCGAATCGTCTGAAATTCCACACATAGTATTATCTTATTGGTCGCTACGACCTTATAACATTAACACCAGTGTATGAAAATACTTGAAATTTTGTACAGTGTAATGCTTTTATAGTGTTCACAGTTCAGTGAAAAATGGGCGTTGAGAGAGTTCTTGCCACGTCCCTTTTGGTAACTCCCACACAAAGATACCATTCTGTACAAAAAATTTAACAGCTTATAGCGTGAGTACCAATGCACGAAAATACCACAATATTTTGCACAGTGTAATGCCTGTGAAAAATGGGCTTTTAGTACCTACCACAAAATGGCCAAATCATACATAAATTGAATAGCTC
Organism: Eudasyphora cyanicolor; assembly: GCA_963930755.1. NCBI lineage: Eukaryota > Metazoa > Arthropoda > Insecta > Diptera > Muscidae > Eudasyphora > Eudasyphora cyanicolor. The sequence continues at coordinate 65,097,090 of OZ005737.1, forward strand.
ATAAAGTTAATATACGAGTGCACATAAACGCACATGCGGAAAAAATCGCTTCTGTAGTATATTGTCCCAAACATATTCCGCTCGAAACATACATAATTTAAAATACACTCGAAATATATAATATTTTACACGCAGAAATATTATATGTTTGAGAGGATGTTGTTCTAAACAAAATTATGTTTTCATCCACATATTTTTTATTTGGGACTAATATTTCCGAAACAAAGATTAATTTGTATTTAAATATAAATGCCTTTATTTAAATGCAAGTTTTCCGTTTTCAGAAGTTCAAAGTGCATTTTTTTAGAATTGGATGAATTGGATTATTTATAAGTTAAAAACTAGTGTTGCAAAACCAAATCTAATGCTGCTTATGACATTTTTAACTACAAAATATAACACGAAGAAATTTAAACTAAAATTTGAAAAAGACAGTCAGTGATAGTCGGTTCGCAAATACTATGTTTTGTTGTAACATATTAATATATGGGTTCCAAACAAAATTTCTTGATTTTCAAATAAAATTTATTTGTTCACAAACAAATAATATTTTAAAATTATGGTTCCAAATATATTTTCTTTCAATCCAAACATATCAAACATGGCGATTTTCATCCGTGCAAATAATCGGCACAGTGCAATGTATTTAAAGTATCTACTATTCAGCGAAAAATAGGTGTATTTGTTTGACATATTAATATGTGTAATATTCCGTATGCGTAATATTTTTTCCTTTAGCACTCCTCTAGAAAGCCTAGGGCTTCTACAAGATTTCTCCACTTATTTCTATCACGGGGGAAAATCGTCATTTTTGATATGTTTGAATTGAAAGAAAATATATTTGGAAGCGATTTTTTCAAATACTATATATTTGTTAACAAATAAATTTTATTTGAAAATCAAGAAATCTTGTTTGGAACGCATATATTAATATATTAGAACATAATATATTTGCTAACGAACTTTCACAAATAAAATATGTGTGTACCCACAAACAAAGTTATTGTTTAACAAGTTTTCCAAACATATTTTATTTAAAAAAATTTTTAAAACTTTGCTGATTTTTTCGAATTTTAGTTAGTTTTTCCTAGTTTTCGTTTTAAACTTTATAGCTAAAAATGTCTTTTTATTTATAAATATTCCAATTCATCACTTTTTGTCAATCCATCAATGCAATTTATATTCACGAAAGATTATACGATTTAAGTTTTAATTAAATTTTAAAAACATTTAAAATTTATAAAAAAAATTATCTTTGAGCACCTGAAAAACAGAAAACTTGTCTTTAAATCAAGGCATTGATACATTGCCAAAATAATTAAATACAAATTAATCTTTGTTTCGTAAATACTAGTTCCAATGGGAACATATTTTTGTGTAGAACAATATTCTCCCAAACATATAATATTTATGTGTGTCAAATATTATATATTTGGAGTGTACTCTAAACAGATGTATATTTCAAGCCGAATATGTTTGGGACAATATACTACAGAAGCGATTTTTTTTCAGTGTGTACCCTAAGAAAAAATCGACACTGTAGTGTAATTGCTGAAAATACATAATTTTTGGGAAATCAACTTTCTTTCAGTTGCAAAACAAAATCTGTAACTTATTTAAGGATTTCCCCGTTTTTTTAGGTTAATCTGCACAGAAACTCGAAAAAATAATAGGCGTGTTTTCGTTACACCATAAGTGCTTAATTTGTATGGGGAGCTAAGCACTTTTAAGCACTATTAGTTCCCGATGAAGTTTGGTGCTTGTGTTCATGTCTTAATCGAGTATGATGTTGCCAGATTGGGCACCCTATATTTAGCAATATGGCATCCCATTTTTGGAGAGATTTTATCAATTATTGTGAATTAACGGGAAGAAGAAGAATAAAAATGGGAAATTATTTTAATATTTGCAAAAAGAGTGTAAACAATTGAACATAGAATAGTAAATATACACGGGGCAAAATCGTCCTTTTTGATATGTTTGAATCGAAGAAAAATATATTTGAAACACAAATTTTTAAATATTAATTATTTCTGAGCAAATACATTTTATTTGAAAATCAATAAAATTTATTTGGAACGCATATATTAATATATTACAAAAAAAGGTATTTGCAAACTAATTTTCTCAAATAAAATATGTGTTTATATACAAATAAAATTATCGTTTAGGAACCTGTCCAAATATATTTTGTTTAAAAACGATTTTCAAAACGTTGAAAATTTTTTGAATTTAATTTCTAATTTTTAATTGATTTTAAGTTATAAGTTATAATTAACAAGTAAGAAAGTTTCAGTCGGGTAAACCGACTAAGGTATACCCTCACTTTGTGAGTAATGTAATATATAACATTACACCAATAAATCTGTCAATTTGTGCATTCTTAAATACATTGCATTGTGCTGAACTATAAGCGTTTATGTGCACTGGTATATTAAAGTTACGAGCTATGTAATTTTGGTATGATTTGGTCATTTTGTGTGGGAGGTACAAAAAGGGGCGGGGTGATAACGCCCACTTTTTACAGGACTATAGGCACTATAACAGCATTACACTGTACAAAATTTGTATGCACTGGTATTAAAGTTACAAGCCGTTTACTTTTGGTACGAAACGGTCCATTTGTGTGGGAGGTACCAAAAGGGGCTGTACAATAATGCCCATGTTTTACCGGACTATAGGCGCTACAAAAACATTATACTGTAGAAAATTTCAAGCATTTGTATGCACTTGTATTCAAGTTATAAGCAGTTAAATTTTGATGCAAAATGGTCCATTTGTGTGGGAGGTACCAAAAGGGGCATGCCAACTTCACCCATTTTTCTCGAGTTAATAGCGACTAATATACTAATATTATGTGCAGAATTTCAAAAGATTCGAATAAGTAGTATAGAAGTTATTAAAGAATCAATATTTCACTAAATTTTAACCCTTTGTGTGGGAGGTACCAGAAGGAGTAGACCAATATGGCCCATCTTCGAACTCATCCGGAGATAGATCAAAATATTACCACATACCAAATTTGAAGTCAATCGGTTACTCCTTTCGAGAGTTATCGTGCGCACCAGCCAGCAGACACACAGACAGACAGACAGACAGACAGACAGACAGACAGACAGACGGACGGACATTGCTCATTCGACTTAAAATGACCCAAAACGGATTTCCTCCGAACATACTTAGGGTCTTAGATCACTCCTTCGATGTGTTACACTTTTTTCCGTAGCAAATGATATATACCCTCGTCACACTAAAGTGAGGGTATAAAAATTACTTATGAAGCAATAAAATTCGTTTTAAAGCACTAATATTTAAATTATATTTATTCTAAGTCATCATTTGTTGACAATCCACCTTGCATAATACATCATTTCGCAGGATTATACGATTTCAATTATAATAGATTTTTACGAACATTTTAAATTTCCGAAAAAAATAACGTTGAATTACTGAAAAAAATAAAACGTGTCTTAAAATTAAGGCATTGCTTTATTTTCTGAATACTTAAATACAAATAAATATTTGTTCCGTAAATAATAGTCCAAAATGAAAAACATTAGGACGGAAACAACGATTTGTTTAGAACAACATCTTTCCAAATATATAATTTTTGTGTGTGACAAATATAATATATTTAGAGTGTACCCTAAACATTTGTATATTTCAAGCAGAATATGTTTGGGACAATATACTACAGAAGCAATTTTTTTTCAGCGTGTATGTTTTATAAACACTTTTCACGAATTTTTGTCTGTTTCGCACTGTTCTTTCTTCGCAACTCATGACACCATTGCTACCAGATAGTGAAAATCCGCCACTTATTGCTTATGTGCCAGTTAGTGGAAGTCAAAGTGCTAAACTAAAAGTGCTAGCTTGTAATGAAAACATGCCTAATATTGATAAAAGAGATATTCAAACATATCTTTGAGTAAATAAAAGGTTTAGGTTTAGGTTAGGGTGGCAACCGTATTTTTTTTTATACAAGCTCACATAGACCAGTTTAGGTCCCTAGTGTTACCACGGGCTGAAATGCCCCTCATCGAAACCAACCCGTTTGATATACAAATTAATCGATAGTACGAATATCGGTACTAGAAAAATCTGCCAGGCTGCCTAGAAAGGCCGACCCCAGTATGTCCAGTCGTCGTTTACTCAGAGCGGGGCAGTCGCATAGCAAGTGCTCAATACTCTCCTCTTCTTCTTCATCTCCACAGCTTCTGCAGAAGTCATTAGAGTAAATACCCAATCTTTTGGCGTGTTCGCCGATCAAGCAGTGTCCCGTCAGAACTGATACTAACGTAGACAATATTTGCCTCTCTAGTGCGAGGAGATATTTTGATCTTCTCAGGTCATACCTTGGCTAGATTTGTCTAGCTATCCTGCAGGTGCCGATTTCTGTCCATCTTTCGTTGGACTGCCTGATTGCCTCTTGCCTAAGCCAAAGCTTGCACGTGGATAGTGGTGCACCAATATATGCAAATTCTTCGAGAATTTGTAATGTCGTCCCTTCCCTAGCAAGTTCATCGGCTTTGCAGTTCCCCGGGATATCCCTATGCCCAGGCACTAGACCGCCCGAAATATATATGAAAAATGCAAAAGTGTTTTTTTTTTCGCTCCCCAGGGATTTTCTGGTAGGTAGGGTATAAAAAATAAGCTCCATTAAAAAATTTGACCTTGTTAGTTGATACTGTCCACCCGGTTTTGATTTTACGTCCTAAAATGGACCCTAAAGTGGTATACAAAGTAATCGACCTATAACTTTGAAAATAACAGGTTTAGGAGATCGGTTACGTATACCATATTTGTAGAGAATCATATAATACACCTTTTTGTAGTAGATTTCATCGATGTCCGTTTGACCATTTAAGCAGAGGTGGGCAATTTTTATGAAAATTTGTGAAATTGAATTTTTAAAACATCCATAACTTTTTTGTGAATGCAGATATTTTTATATGCAAACTGTCAATTGATAGAGTATTAAATGAAGTTTAAACTGTATAAAAATGTTACATTATTTTCTGCCCTTAAATAGGCAAGAAATTGCAAAAAATTAATGAGCAAAAAAAATATAAAAATTGTATTAAAAACAGCGCATATTTATTTGAAGTTATTTATTACCAAATACATAGAAAGGAAAAAACACACTCTACTACATGGCGTTACAAACTAATTGACAAACTTAGTATACCCTCTATGAAAAGTAGACCTGAAAGCTGCAACTGTGTTGTCAGAAAAAAACATCTGTTTTTGTTTATTGCTTTGCAAACGGTAAAAAAGAAAGCACGTTTCCAAAAATACAATTTTTTGTTTGTTTATAAGTGTTTCTTTACAACAAAAATCGTGTAAAATTAAGATCAATGTGAATCCGGCATAAATAAGTAAAAAGCAAAATGGATAATACACCTAAAAGTGCTTATTTAATTGGTAGAAAAAAAACATGCTAAATAAAGAAATGCTTCCAAGCAAAAAAGATATTCATGGAAGACTTTCATGGTTAGTCCAAGAAGAACTAAAAAGTGTCAAAGAAAGTGCAGCAATTATTGCAGAGGAGGTGAGCGATATATATAAGTCATTTGGAATTCCTACAAGAAGAAAAGATAAGGTGTTGAGTCTTATAGTTTCAAGTTATAAAGATTACGATAAAGTTCGAAAAAGTCGAAATAATCTTCGGATTGGAGTGGCAGGAGAAGAAAAGGGATTTAAGGACTCCTTAAATGTTCTCTTCGATATAGCCAAAATTGATGCCATAGAAATATTAGAAAAAGGCAACAAACTGAAAGAGATCGATTTTCTCAATGGCCATCGTAAGTCAATTGCAGCAATGCGTGCCAAAATTTTACTAAACTTTGAAAATAATGCTGATACCGTAAGTATAAACGATGAAGATTTTGAAAACGAAAATGAAAGAGAACATGCTGTAACTAAATTCTCAGTGGAAACTGACTGCGAATCAGAGGGATCTGATTATGTTCCACCAAAAAAAACCATCAGAAAAATATGTACAAAAGAAATGAAACCTCTTATAAATGCTCGCATGACTCAAGCTTTAGACAGATTTCACGTAAGCAACAAAGGAGCTGCTATTATTATCGGTCAAGCGGCACACAATTTAGGCCATGATGTGCATTCGCTTCCTATATCTCCTGAGTACATAAGAACACAACGGTCAAACTATAGAGAACGCATTTCTTAAGGAACAGTTTTCAAGAGCAAATACTTTCACGGTGCATTGGGATGGAAAAATTTTGGAGGACTGTACGGATGTTAAAAGCTTGATGTACAATAGATTAGCAGTTATTCTTTCTTCATGTGGAAAATCCAAAGTTTTGGGAGTACCCAAAGTACTTAGACAAACTGGTGCTCTGGAAGCTTCTGCCGTGTATTCAGCTTTGAATGATAGGAACGTTGAAAACAATGTAATGGCGATGTGCTATGACACAACTGGAGTATTACAAGTTCTTCAATTGGAGCCTGTGCTGTGCTGGAGCAGAAACTCGATAGACAGCTGTTGCATTTTGCGTGTAGGCACCACGTAATGGAACTACTTGTAGGAGCTGCTTTTAAATCCACAATAGAGCCAACATCTTCAGGTCCTAATATATTATTATTTAACAAATTTCGCAAAGCATGGCCAAATCTCCAGCACGATTGTTTTGAAATTGGGTTTTCAGATACGTGTGCTGCAGAATTTGTTTCAGATGATCTTCGTAGTGATTTAATTACTTTTATGAAAGATCAAATTCAAAATAAAGTCAAGAACGACATACATGATTACATCGAAGTGCTTAAACTAAGTTTGCTGTTCCTTGGAGAAGAAATTCCTGGCTATAAATTGCGAAACCAGGTGCTTTCAGTCATGCCAGATGGATGGCAAAAATTTTATATTCCCTTAAAATTTTCCTGTTTAGAAATCAGTTTGAATTATCAAGTAAGTATAATTTTTATTTCTATTTAATTTGTCATCTATTTAAAAAAATGTTAAATGTGTTAAAAATTAATAAATTTAAAAATATTTAAATTAATTTCAGCACAACTTTTGAAAAATATTCTGCGATTCAATGTTTTCGTGGTTTCAATCTATATAAAAAATTGGTTTCTATGTCAATTGGCACAAAAAGCACCAGCCAATGATTTGCAACTTTTGAAAGATCTCGAGAGATATAAATCCATAGATGATATAGTGGCAACTGCAGTACAAAATAAGTTTCGAAACCATCTTTGGTATTTAAGTGAAGCAAACATCGCGCTTGCGTTATTTGACGACGAAGTTGAAATCAATATAAAAAGAAGAATGATACTGAACTTTAATAAAGAGGGTCACCCAGAAAATCCAAAACGGATTAGTCAACGAGATCATGAGTGCTGAATTATGTGACTTCGTTAGTAATAACACTTATTTATTTTTTGAAACTATATTAAACCAAGATATCACTGGAGTTAATAAAAGCTTTTTAAAAGACGATCCAGTCACATGGAGTGAAAGCGAAGATTATGTTGCTGCTAGCAAAATTGTCAAAAGTTTACTTGTAGTAAACGATATTGCTGAGCGTGGAATAGCTTTAATTACACGATTTAACGCAATTTTAACACACCAAGAAGATCAGAAGCAATTACTTATGCAAACAATGGAGGAACATTTTGAAGCATTGCCATCAGAAAGTTTATCTAAATCTATGTTCGTTAATTACCTTAACAAAACAAAACTTAATTAATTTTATTTTATGTCTCTTAATTTTTTTGAATTATTAATTTAATTTTTTTACTATATATTTTAAAATTTTTTTTATGGGACGAATCGCGTCAACCAGGCCACATAAAAAGCATATAAAAGTATAGAAAAATAAAATAACATTAAAATCCAATTACTTTTCGTAGAGGGTATACTAAGTTTGTCAATTAGTTTGTAACGCCATGTAGTAGACTGTGTTTTTTCTTTTCTATGTATTTGGTAATAAATAACTTCAAATAAATATGCGCTGTTTTTAATAAAATTTTTATATTTTTAAGGGCAGAAAATAATGTTATATATTTAAGGGCAGAAAATAATGTAACATTTTTATACAGTTTAAACTTCATTTAATACTCTATCAATTGACAGTTTGCATATAAAAATATCTGCATTCACAAAAAAGTTATGGATGTTTTAAAAATTCAATTTCACTAATTATACCCTCACTTTAGTGTGACGAGGGTATATATCATTTGCTACGGAAAAAAGTGTAACACGTCGAAGGAGTGACCTAAGACCCCAAGTATGTTCGGAGGAAATCCGTTTTGGGTCATTTTAAGTCGAATGAGCAATGTCCGTCCGTCTGTCTGTCTGTCTGTCTGTCTGTCTGTCTGTCTGTCTGTGTGTCTGCTGGCTGGTGCGCACGATAACTCTCGAAAGGAGTAACCGATTGACCTCAAATTTGGTATGTGGTAATATTTTTTTCTATCTCCGGCTAAGTTCGAAGATGGGCCATATTGGTCCACTCCTTCTAGTACCTCCCCCACAAAGTGTTAAAATGTTGTGAATTATTGATTCTTTAATAACTGCTATACTACTTATTCGAATCTTTTGAAATTCCACACATAGTATTAGCTTATTAGTCGTTATCAACTCGAGAAAAATGGGCGAAGTCGCCACGTCCCTTTTGGTACCTCCCACACAAATGCACCATTTTGTACCAAATGTTAACAGCTTATAACATTAATAACAGTGTTTAAAAATACTTGAAATTTTGTACAGTATTATGCTTTTATATTGCCTACAGTCCAGGGAAAAATGGGTGTTGTTGCCACGCCCCTTTTGGTACCTCCCACACAAAGGTACCTTTTTGCACCAAAAGTTAACAGCTTATAACATTAAAACCAGTGTATAAAAATACTTGAAATTTTGTACAGTGTAATGTTTTTATAGTGTCTATAGCCCTGTGAAAAATGGGCGTTATTGCCACGCCCCTTTTTGTACCTCCCACACAAAATGCCCAAATCATATCACAATTTAATGTCTCATAACGTTTATACCAGTGCACATAAATGCTTATAAGTCGGCACAGTGCAATGAATTTAAAGTATCTAATGTTCAGCAAAAAAAAGGTGTGTTTGATAAACCCCTTCTGGTACCTCCCACACAAATTGACAGAATAATTCGAGTAATATTCAATATTACATTACTCACAAAGTGAGGGTATACCTTAGTCGGTTTACCCGACTGAAACTTTCTTACTTGTTTTCATAAAAATTGCCCACCTCTGCTTAAATGGTCAAACGGACATCGATGAAATCTACTACAAAAATGTGTATTATATGATTCTCTACAAATATGGTATACGTAACCGATCTCCTAAACCTGTAATTTTCAAAGTTATAGGTCGATTACTTTGTATACCACTTTAGGGTCCATTTTAGGACGTAAAATCAAAACCGGGTGGACAGTATCAACTAACAAGGTCAAATTTTTTAATGGAGCTTATTTTTTATACCCTACCTACCAGAAAAATCCTGGGGAGCGAAGAAAAAAACACTTTTGCATTTTCGGGCGGTCTACCAGGCACCCATATGAGGTGTATATTAAACTGCTCAGCCATCTCGTTGAGAGATCTGCGGCAGTAGATGGCTGTTTGTGAATGTAGGGATGTTGCCTCCAGATAATTGATGGCAGCCTGGCTGTGCAAGTAAATGACAACGCCAATGTTGGTTACTATGTTGCGACTCAGCCACTTGGCGCCTACCCATATTGCCATTATTTCGGCTTGATAGACACTTCAGTTATCTAGTAGTCTGTGAGCTATATCCCAACTAAGTTATTCACAGTATACTCCGAAACCAACATTTTCATCAAGTTATGTATCAAGTCATCATAGTTATGTAATTTCTCTCGAAGATGTACACAGTTTGTATATAGTCCACTCGGTGGGTTACCATAGCACTACACTTTGATATCCTCATGTGACCGTAGTTTTTGTACCTCCACATTGATGGGCAGTTTAATATTATTGCCGCTTTGGTTGCAACTTCTCTCGCCACAATATTAATCGGCAGTATATGGAGTAGGGCTTGTAGAGACTCGGTCGCTGTAGTCATTAAGGCTCCGCTTATGCTCAGGCAGGCATTTCTCTTTGTAAGTAGGTTGGTGATGGTTAGTTTGTCAGTTGCCGTCCACCATACAACAATGCAGGAACTGGATATGTGGGCATACATTACATACATTAAAGGTTGATGTGGATCGGCCTAAAGTCCAAACGGTCTTGCATAATGACTTTTGCAGAAGCTGTGGAGACGAAGAAGGCGAGAAATCAACAGAGCACCTTCCGTGGCTGTGCCTCCCTATCTCGCTAGAAGACGGCATGCAACCTTAGGCTCTCATTTTTTTGGGGAGTTAGCTAACATAGCAGATTTTGGAATCCGTCAACTTTTGGGCTTCTTAAAGCAATCAAATTCGTACAACGGGAGGGTCTGGAGATAACATATGTTTTCGCTAACATTCCTGTGGTAGCACAATGGACGGTATAGTCTAAGTGAGTGTGTTGTACAGGCTGCCACTCTTAACCTAACCTAACCTACTTTAAATTGCATTAATTCGTCCCTAAAAAATTGGAGCACATTTGTCTGTGTTTTGATATAATCCCTTGGAATTTAGAAATTTGTTCTACGTAACTTGCAATAATTCGTAGTAATAATGCTATAGCTCAAACATATTTTTCAGTGCATTGGTTTGCAAATAATGGTGGGGGTATTATACAGTCGGCCAAGCCCGACCTTAGTCTTTGATTACTGGTTTAATTTTAAAGATTTGCATCACTTCTATTTCATTGGATTTGATATAGTTTAGAAATAAATTCACATTATTCGATTTGTATCTTTGGTATCCTTCCTTTACCAACCCGCTGAAAATGTTTCATTTTTGTATGCATGTGTAGTAATGTATTCTTTAAACTTTGCACCATAAATGTATATCCAAAATGTGAATGTAATTTGGAAATACAAATTTATCATAAATTTAGTTTGATGTACATTAATTTTCTGTATCGAACAATAGTTCCCATTCCGATGTAAGATACCTGTTTCCGGTTTATCTACCCCATCGAAACAACAAATTATATATTCTAAAATAAGTTCACCTTGACTAACTACGAATTGAGTGCAAATACTTCTGCTCCACATCACCCACCATAATGGAATTTTATAGATTCAATTAAACCCCATTTTAAATGGCAATAAATTAATCTTCATAAATCACACAAATCAACATTAACATCTGAGAAATACCAGACCACATTAAGCAACGCCACCCATCCAGAAGTTACTTGAGATAGACTCTATGAAATAGTCTTCCCCCCGGCAGTACCACCTTCCACTATACTACACTCTCACTCCCGCAATGTGTCATTCCACATTCCCCGATGGGCGACAGACAGACAACCGAAAGTTAGAAAGGATACGACGACAGCTTTGAGCTCATAGACTTTAGTCAGAGTTTTTCGTTAGTAACGAGTTGAAGTTCGAGAACAATGCAAAGATTCCGAATAATGACAAAAGCAATTAATTTACATTTGAAACACACGGACCCTCAGCTCAACGTTCAACGCTCAACCAACAACTTTGACATGTGACACAGGTATGTGTGCTCGGAGAATGCTCCTGCCAGGATGAGGTCCTGTTGCAATACACTGTATTTAGTTAAAATCGTAGGTATGGTATTTATGAAGCGGTAGGTGGGAGTTCGTATATACGAGTACGTATCTGCTTATTGTTGATTGCGTTTGCAAATTTCACGCCTCTGTGTGCTAAGTGATATGGTAAGTAATGATACTTATCTTGGATTTAAATTTAATAATATTTTTGGGTTGGAGAAAACAGGCTGGTTATAGTGGGGGATACTAAAATTAGAATAGCCATAGGAGAATTATTATGAAGTTGTACTAATAACTAGATTACCAAAAATTAATAGAAAATTTATTTATACATCAAATTACAACTTTCTTCTCCATGACTTGAAGTTTTCAAAAGGATTTCCTTCAGAATTCAATTTTTTTTTAACAAAATAATGTTTTTATAGGAACGGAGAAGATGATACCAATTTGTAGTTCTGTTGATATATTGTTACACACATAGAATTCGAGCACCAAAAAACTATATACCCTACACCTCCCTGTGGTACAGGATACTATGAAATTGTACATACGAGTATGTTTGTAAAGCCCAAGGAGAAGAGATAGGCTCATTGCTTTTTATACCGATCGACTTTGAATCACTTTCTGAGTCGTGTTATCTATGTCCATCAGGGGTGTTCTTATTTTTGAACGTAAAAGTTTTATACTTCGCCAGGCAGATTTTCTTCGTTTATGCTTAACATTGTCGAATATAAAATTTGGAGTCAAATGGCTGATACTGATTTGGAGTCAAATGGCTGATATATTTAGTGGACCCGGAAATGACTTCAAATAGGTAAAAATTAAAAAATGCTACTATGAGTTATTTTCAATTCTTAAAACAAAATGTTATTGTTAGTATATTGTACTAGCGGACCCGGCGAACTTCGACTCGCCCCAATTTAACGCCTTCAGATAAACTCCAGAGTGATAATAAAACACACGTAGTTAAAATTTTAATGCGATTTGTTTAAAAGGAATCGAAATCAGTAGAGAGCGATGTGATAAACAACAAACAACGAAGACAGAAGACAGGCAACGTACAGATGACCGTGCGAAAAACAGGGAAATTCGAGATTAATTCCACAGACTTCCTACGATTGGTTTTCAGATTTATTGATTGTCATCGCAAAAGCCAATCGTACAGGGAACTGAATCCGCTTGAATTGGAATGAAAGATCAGTTGGAATAATCGGAATTCGTGGGATAAGGACTTCTTCTCCTTTGAATTTTCCCTTGATGATCGTCGCCTGAATCACATTGTCCATCAGTTTCATAATGGACAACCGCGAACTATGCACAATTTCGGATGATTCAGATTCCGCAACATGATTATGATCGATTCCACCTTCGAACATCAAGCGAGTTCGATTTTACTTTGAATAATAAAATTCATGCTGTTTAACTATGGTTGTTTTCTCTAATTTCGATGAAGTAATGTATTTCTTTCCGTGCATAAATTGTACTATTTATCGCACACACATATTCGTTAGAATCTGCATACTCCTCATTACTACAGCCTTGTAATATTAGCTTTGCAGATTCTAACGAGTAACTAATCGCTTTTTTTTTGTTTAGCTTATGCCGCCACCTCACTCCATCTTGGACTTTCGTATCGCTCGGTATCGTATCGCTCGACCTATATACATAAGTACCTCGCTGTACAATACTAATCATAAGCAAAGGTAAATTTTGTTGCCTTATAAATCCTTATAATAAATAAACTTGTGGCACTTGGCCATTTATTTATATTACATTGAAACTAATCGTGTTTTTATTCACTCTCTTTTATTTACACGCATTCGGCGTAAACATTGATCCAATCGAACCGGATTTTGAGCAAACCATAACCTCGGCAAAAGTTCGTGAATATTAATCGGTGTTTTTATCCCCCGCAGCCATTGAAATCATCACCATCATCCCATACATCCATCCATCCATCCATCTCATCAAGCCATTTAAAGTTAATATTTGCATTTAAAGTTAGAACAGGTATGTATAGTGCAGTGTTTATGTGAGCTCGCGTAAAATATCAACATAAATAATAACAAGTGTTTCGATTCTGTTTGTTTGGCCGTCTTACAACGCGTCGCGCGACCCCTCCCGCTTCTCCCGTCTCGGCTCGTAGTGTTCGTTTACGCGGCTACATACCCTACGTACGTACATACATACGCGGACGGACATTGTTGAAAAAGTGCCAAAAAATAATCAAAACAAACGGTGGAATTAAGTGTATTTTTTTCATTAAAATAATTATTAATTTTCCCAATTCTTTTTACGAAAAAATTGTTTCCAAAAGTGTTAAAGAAGGGTTTCATAAATTGAAAATAATTGTTAAAAATATACGCGAGACACCTGCTCCTTTTATTTGTTTCTACGCGTAAATAAACGTTTGAAAATCACCCTTAGAAATACACCTAATCCCTAACCAATTGTTTTGTTTTATTCGCGCCGGTTAACGATATACATATATTCGTACATATATACATACGTTCATCGACCGAAGCCGTCCGGCCGCGCTTTTTTTCTTCTTCACTTTAAATATATATACATACGCTTTGTACATACATAATACGCCGTGCTCGCTCGCTTTGCTTTGGATGACTATACACTCCCGTGTATATTCATATACATACATACAAGCATACTTTTAAGTCGAGATTCCTCTTTTGTTTTCTTTTTGATTGTGCGCTACACTAAATTTGTTCGGTCGATTGCGTTCATTACAACGTTTGATACATATAACGATATTTGATTGCAAACGTTATAGGACGGTGTTCGGAACAATTTTAAAGATATTTTTGGAAAAATTAAAAATCGTGTGCACCCTACATTCGGTCAATTCGACTTTTTTAAATAAAAGTGTGACTTTTTGATCTTTTTCGTTTTCGGTTAGATTGATTGACTTTTTCGGTAGGTTTTCGGCACCTAATCAACGTGCACCCTACCGTCGGTCAACTCGACATATAATCGACACCCAAAATATTTTTTTTTTAGTTATTGAAATTTTAGTGTTCGGGTTTTTTTTTTCTACGTAATAAACCGGTAAATTTCGTTATTTTCGTAAGAAAATATTTAAAAATAATATTTTGAATTTTCGGTACACCGCGAGAAATTTTTGAATATTTTTAGAATTGTTTTGTGGTTTATATATATATACATATATTTAATCTTACTGTGGTACCTCGTGCAAACCTATATTCAGTCGAAAACCTTGCATATTATTTTCCTCAGCTATCTATAGTTATTTTAGCTATTGGGAGCGTTCGGCTAATTTGAACTTGTTTTTCACGATTATTCTTTTTGTCGAATTTGATACGCCCTCGACAATTTCGAATACCTATTTCTGTGGTCTACTTGAAATTGAATTGTCCTTTGTTGGGAATTTTAGAGCGTTGATTTAGATTGCCGATTTTTGTGGTGATTTTCGTTGTTTCGCGATCGTCTTCGAAAAATGTCGTTTACTCCCCTTGAAGTTTTCATTAGAGCCTCAGAAGCTCTAGTAAAATTTGATTCGTATTTCCGACTTCTGAAAGATGAGGACCTGGATATTTATGGGCTAGAAGTTCGTAGTGGGGAATTGAATAATTTATGGGCTGAAATGCGAGAATTGTTTGGAAAATGTTTAGAGTATTTGAAAACTTCTGACGCAGGGAAAGAGGAAATCGAGTTGGCGGACACTAAATACGACGTTTCTTACCAAACCTATATGAATTGTTTGTCCGCCATTAACAGAAAGTTGTCAATTTTCAAACGTGCTCGTCGATTGTCCATGAATTCCACCATGAGTAGTTCAGTTGTTTCTCTGGCTCAACAACCTCTCGGGGACACGCGTAATATAGAAACACTGAACAATTTGAGTACGTCAACCCACGCGTCTCGTGAGATAGGTACTCAAGTAGATTCTTCCACTATATTAAATGGTTCCAATGATAGTAGGAGCTCGGGTATGGTTAATGTACAACCAATCGGGGACATAGTGCACAATCTCGCGCTACCGCCGTGTGATACTGACGTGTTTGAGGGCGATTTCTTGTCGTGGCCCACGTTTAGAGACTTGTTTACAGCAGTCTATATCAACAATAGCCGATTAAGCGACATCGAGCGGTTGTGTCATCTGGTGCGAAAAACCAGTGGAGAGGCTCGTGAGATAGTATCGAAGTTTCCACTAATTAATCGTAGCTTTGTTCTCGCGTGGAAAGCTTTGAGAGACACGTATGACAATCCGCGGCTTCTAGTTCATAATCAATTAAAAATTCTCTTTTCGCTTCCGGTAGTTGAAACCGAAACTAGTTCAGGACTGAAGTCAATCCAGCGCGGAATAAATGGGTGTCTATCGGCGATGTCCATTTACGAGGTGTCGACGGACAATTGGGATCCGATCATAGTATTTATTTGTCTTCAAAGGTTGCCTAAACTCACACAAACTCTATGGGAGCAAAGCGTGAAGGACAAATCAGCTCTTTCATCGTGGAAAGAGTTGGATGCGTTCCTGACGGAAAGAATTCGAACCCTTATGTGTCTACACGGTATGAGAGGAGTTGAACAGCCAAGGCGCTCTAATGTCAGTAAGGTCCAGTCCCATTTTTCTAATGCGATTTCGTCGGGATCTTCTCGTTCTTCTCCCAACATGGGTTGCATCTTATGCCCCAATCAAAATCACAAAATATACGCGTGCCCACGGTTCTCAAGTTTATCGCCCTCTGCTAGATTTACTACGGTCAAACGTCATCGTTTATGTGTTAACTGTCTTCGCAAGGGACACGAGGTAAAAAAATGTGATAGCAAACGTCGTTGTTCCAAATGCAATCAAACTCATCATACCTTACTGCATCGCGACGAACCCACTGCGAGTACTTCAGCTTTAGTGGCAAACACAACCCGCGCAAATCCTCCAGATTTTAGACCTAGTACAACCAATCCTTCCGCTCCTCCACTCGAACATTGTGAACCATCCACATCAGCTGGATGCGTTTCGCGCCAAGTTTTTCATGCTGCGCAGAATAAAGCTGTTCTTCTGGGAACGGCGATGGTGAATATCGTTCACCATGGTGTCTCATATCCTACTAGGGCATTGATTGATCCAGCTTCTGAGTCCTCTTTTCTCACCGAGCGACTTCAAAATCGTTTGCGACTCCCTGTTCATTCCACCAATGCCACCATCTCAGGTGTTAATTGCGCGGTTTCGGCCACATCCAGGAAAATATGCACCCTGAAGATTGGAAGCCCTCTCGACACTTCGGTCACTTTAGAGACATCCGCTTTAGTTTTACCCTCCATTTCTGGAGATTTGCCATCTTTTCAAGTCACATCGGACTTCAAGGCCCAGATGCCAGATCTTCAGTTAGCGGATGCTAATTTGTTCGATTCTCGGCCTGTAGATATTTTGCTAGGCGCGGACTTGTACCCAAGAATTTTACTGGAAGGTAGCATTCCGATTTTGTCTGGAGCTCTGCTTGCTCAAAAGTCTATATTTGGTTGGCTTGTCACTGGTCCTATTCCAGCTTCACAGGTTCGAACTTTCGCTGCTACCATTCAGATATCCGACGAGGATTGTCTTAATAAGACTCTTTTGCGTTTCTGGGAATTGGAAGAAGTCCCAAGGAAAAATATGCTGTCACCTTCTGACCGTTATTGTGAGGAAAATTATGTTAGGACTACCCGTAGGGATTCGGAAGGTAGATACATCGTGACGCTTCCGCTTAAGACCGATTTGGATACGAACAGATGTCTCGGAAAATCTCGTGGGAACGTTTTAGGACAATTCTTTCGCAACGAGTCGACCTTGTTAAGGAAGCCAAACATTAAGGTAGTTTATGACAGTGTCCTGAACGGATATGTGGGACTTGACCATATGAAGCCAGTATTCTCCACTTCGGAGGATACTCTAACTTGCTATTTGCCTCACCACCCTGTCATAAATCCGGACAAGCAGACAACCAAACTTCGTGTAGTGTTCAACGCGTCGAACAAAACCTCCAACGGGAATAGCCTCAATGACATACTTTATGTTGGACCCACGTTACAGATGGACTTAGTTCTCTTGATAATCCGGTGGCGGATCTTCAGATTTGTATTCAATTCGGACATAACACAAATGTATAGGCAAATTCGGGTGGATCCTAAATATACGCCCCTTCAGAGGATTATATTTCGCGATTCTGAAACGAAGCCGGTCCAGGATTATGAATTACAGACCGTAACCTTCGGGGTTAATTGTGCTCCTTATCTGGCGATACGGACTCTTTTGAGGTTAGCCGACGACACTGAGGTGGAGTTCCCGCTCGCGGCGCACATTTTGCGAAAATGTATGTACGTAGACGATGTTTTAGCGGGAACCCATGATCTCGAGACGGCAAAGACTGCTAGGGATCAGTTAATTTCGGCACTTGCTTCAGCGAAATTCGAACTTCGTAAATGGACTGCCAATGACAAAGCTATACTCGATCGGTTTCCACCTGAATATTTGGTAGATGCTAAAGTTTTAAATTTCGTGGAGACTAGTAGTTCCAAGCCTCTAGGGATAAGGTGGAATGCCCAATTAGATTCCTTTTACTTCGATGTGAATCCTATTGTGAAAAGGGCTAGCTACACAAAACGGGAGGTACTTTCGGCCATTGCAAAATTATTTGATCCCATCGGTTGGTTAGGTCCCGTGCTTGTTATTGCTAAGATGGTTATGCAAAAAGTATGGTTGGATAACATCGGTTGGGATGAGCCACTTTTACCAGCAACGGAAGCTGAATGGCGACGGTTTGTCGATTATTACCCCGATGTGAATTCTATTAGAATTCCTAGATGGGTTCAGTACTCCCCGGGATTTCCGGCTGAACTTCATGTGTTTTCGGATGCCTCGGAAAAGGCATACGCGGGGGTAGTCTACATTCGTATTGAATTTCCAGGTGGCAAAGTGGTTGCTCATTTGCTTTCTTCGAAGACTAGAGTAGCTCCAATTAAATCGATATCGTTGCCTCGTTTGGAACTTTGTGGTGCGGTTTTAGCGTCGGAACTTTTGAAGACCATTGTTAGGGAAATTGATTTGGAATTTCGCCAGGTCTATTGTTGGACAGACTCGACAATAGTTCTTTCTTGGTTGAGAAAGACCCCTTCGACGTGGACTACGTTTGTGGCAAATAGAGTATGTCGAATACAGGAAAATGTAGGTAATCATAATTGGTACCATGTAAGATCGGAGGATAACCCTGCTGATCTTGGAAGTCGAGGTCTTTCTCCGGCAGACTTAGCTGCCTCCCCCCTCTGGTGGCATGGGCCAGAGTGGCTTAGTCGGGATAAATCGAAGTGGTCTATTCGAGACCTAACACCCCTTGAAACGAATGTGGAAGTTCGTGCGGTGAAGAGTCACGCCTCATTCTTCTCGACGTATGAAGATTTGCTTGAGAGATTTTCCTCGTTTGATCGTGCCCTCCGGGTAATTTCTTACATGTGGAGGTTTATCCGAAGAACTCATCCCAATTATAGGAGCCAGCACCAATATTCCAATTCGTGTGTTTCTGCGTCAGAAATAAAGGAAGTTCGAACTCGCTTGACTGTTCTTGCTCAAAAAGTGAATTATGCGGATGAGTATCAGGCTTTGATAGACAAGAAACCGCTACATTCTAAAAGCTCCCTTGTGACATTGAATCCCTTTTTAGATGAAAGTGGCGTTATACGAATGAACGGTAGATTAGCTCGTGCCCCCACCCTTTCATACACTGAGCGGCATCCCATAATTCTGCCATACAATTGTCGTTTCGTGAAGCTTTTGGTAGAATTCGTCCACTTGATTTCCGTGCATGGAGGAAATGTTTTGATGCTGCGTATCCTTCGTATAGAATATTGGATCCCTCGTTTGAAAACCCTGATTCGGTCCGTAGTATATCGGTGTAAGGTTTGTGTTTTGGAGAGGAAACGTTCTAGCAGTCAAATTATGGCCGCTCTCCCTCCTGAAAGAACTACGGTTAGTAGGGCGTTTACCACTACTGGAGTGGACTTTGCGGGACCGTTTGATATAAAATCGTTTACAGGCCGTGCTTGTAAGATTACAAAGGGGTACGTTTGTGTATTTGTGTGCTTCTCCACAAAGGCTATTCATTTGGAAGTAGTCTCTGATTTATCCACCGCAAATTTCTTGGCCGCATTTCATCGGTTTATTGCGCGTCGTGGATGTCCTAGTTCTATATTTTCGGACAACGGTACGAATTTTGTAGGCGCATCTCGAGAATTAGAAAATAATTTTAAGGCATTTATTCGGGAAAGCTGCGATTCTGTATCATCTACCTTTGCTCACCAAGGCCTGTCGTGGCAATTTATTCCTGCGGGTGCACCACATATGGGTGGACTTTGGGAATCCGGGGTTAAGAGTTTTAAGTTACATTTTCGTAAACAAGCTCGAAACCTAAAATACACTTTTGAAGAATTGTCAACCGTCTTGGCCAGAATTGAGGCTTGCTTGAACTCTCGTCCTCTTTGTCCGATGTCAGATAGTCCCAATGAAATAGTCGCCTTGACCCCTGGTCATTTCCTAATTGGAGCTCCTCTACTTGCTCCTCCAGAACCCGCAATCACTGAAGAGCCGTTGTCCATAGTAAATCGGTTCAGGAAAGTTCAAGCCCTCGCCCACCAGTTTTGCATGAGGTGGAAGGAGGAATATCTGAAAAGTTTGCACAAGCGGTACAAGTGGAAGTTTCCGGAACGCGAGATAAGAAAGGATGATATTGTAGTCATTCGGCATGAACAGCTTCCTCCGACTTCGTGGAGATTAGGTCGCGTGGAGTGTGTGCATCCTGGCACTGACGGTCTTGTTCGCGTCGTGGACGTTCGAACTATTAACGGCATTGTAAGACGGTCTATAACAAAGTTGGTCGTTCTGACCACCCTATCATCGCCAGATTTTTAACCTCGATCTCTCCCGCAGTACCATGGATAAAATCACTTTCTTTGATGATGACCTTGAGGACTTTGATGAATTGATGGAGTTGTCCCAAGGAGAGGTTCGTCCGGGTACAGCGCCTGCGGTGATTTTGCCGCCCATAAAGTCGGTCTTACAAGAGAGCTCCGTCGCTGCAACCTTGCCAGTCGTCGTGGAAGCCCCGCCTCAATTGCCTAAGGCACAGGTGGAATTGTCGAAGGAATTGAAGAGCGACGCTGATCCGAAGGTTTCCGCTGACCCTAAGGTTTCCGCCGACCCTAAGGTTTCCGCTGACCCTAAGGTTTCGGCTGACCCGCACGTTTCGGCTTCGACTTCATTTCCGACACCAAATTGTCACGTTTGTGATGGTAGGCATCCGCTGCGGTTTTGCGACAGATTTTTAGGCATGCCCCATGAAAAACGGCTCCGCGCGGTGATAATGCACGGCTACTGTTCTCGTTGTTTGGCGCAGTCCCATCCAACAAGCAAGTGCCCAAGCAAGGGTCATTGCAAAAAATGTAAGCAGGATCACCACATTTTACTCCACTCTGGGTCAACGCCGCCTGGCATAGGTAAAAAGTCTAACTTCCGTCCGTCTCGCCGATATAATCCCTATCAGAAATCATGGTCCGGTCCGAGTCCAAAATCCGAACAAAGTCCGTCCGAAAAAGACCACACTTCCAACTTACCCCTAATTGGCGTGGTATCGTTGTCGCCAAGCCTGGTGGTACATTTAAAGTCCACTACCTCGTCCGTGCCCGTCCGAGCGGTGCTTGACCCTTGCGGAAGACAGAGCCAGGTGTGTTCGTCCCTGGTTGATGGACTGCGACTGCCAATTATGTCTATTGATGGGGAGCAGTTTTGTCGCATAACGGTAGCGGCTGCCTACGATCCCGAACAGCGCCTAACATTAATGGCTAAGGTTTGCGATCTTGGACATGTCTTTACCCCCCCGGCGCCGGTTCCAGAAAGGCTTAAAGAATCCTACCTCGGATTACCGCTGGCCGACCCACAATTTTATAAAGTGGGTCGCGTAGCTTTGGTGTTTGGCCCGGAAGTCTATTCGAAAATCGTAACGAGCCGCATACAGACAACTCCTGGATTGCCGGTGGCACACTATACCATGTTTGGATGGGTGCTCTCTGGACTATGCAATATATAATCGCCGGGTCCCTAATGGCCCTTATTTTCGTCGTCAGGGAGGCTCCTATTGGACCTTTCGTTCCGCGGGGTCCCTAATGGCCTTTTCGTAACGAATAATTTGTAGTATATTGAAAAAAAAAAAAACTAGAACTTTAATAAGAAATCAGATTGAATCGAATTAATTGAATTGAAATAAAATGAAATGCTCACTTTGAAACCCTTCTGCACTATACATTATTTTTATTAGATTTACTTAATTAAGTTACAACATCCCCTTGATGTTGCAAGGTGGCCGGCAATGTTTAACTATGGTTGTTTTCTCTAATTTCGATGAAGTAATGTATTTCTTTCCGTGCATAAATTGTACTATTTATCGCACACACATATTCGTTAGAATCTGCATACTCCTCATTACTACAGCCTTGTAATATTAGCTTTGCAGATTCTAACGAGTAACTAATCGCTTTTTTTTTGTTTAGCTTATGCCGCCACCTCACTCCATCTTGGACTTTCGTATCGCTCGGTATCGTATCGCTCGACCTATATACATAAGTACCTCGCTGTACAATACTAATCATAAGCAAAGGTAAATTTTGTTGCCTTATAAATCCTTATAATAAATAAACTTGTGGCACTTGGCCATTTATTTATATTACATTGAAACTAATCGTGTTTTTATTCACTCTCTTTTATTTACACGCATTCGGCGTAAACACATGCTATTGACGTCCTTATTCTTCGCTGCTAATATTGCCCGTTCACTAATCTAATCGAGATTTGGAAACACTTTGGTGATGAGTTCCTCGTTCGACGATGTGAACTCGCAAAAATTTGCCGGGAACAATATCAATGCAGTGGAAACATCAACAGTAATTTGGCCATTGCCAAGCGCCAACAGTTGTTTCGAGAATTCAAGAGCCGATGAGTCGTTCTGCAGCGCGACTCTCATGTTCGTGGTCAATTTCAACTTCTTGACATTCCGCCACAAAGACCACGATTTCAGGCATGCATTAATTTCATCGGCAGTAGATTTCGGGATGACGGGAAGCGTTTGACGAAAATCTCTGGAGAGCAATATCATAGACTCACCAAATTGTCTCAAATCACGTCGTAAATCCTTCATCGTTCGGTCAACTGCCCCCAGAGCTCGTTTATGCGCCATCGTGCATTCATCCGAAATTATGATTTTGCGATGCCCGCAATCCAATAAGATAACCTTACCTCTTATACTCAAACTTATTATCTGAAAAAATGTTCGAATTGATAAATATCGCGTTGAATTTTAATTGATCGTAATGCTTGTACCGTTTGTCGATGTGATACGCGAAATCAGTGTAACAATACGCAAAACTCGAATGAATTGCAGCAAGAAAAATAGCACATACTCATACATATGTTTAATAGAAAACTTTTTTGTTTAATAGAAAATTAATAACAAAATTTGGATTGAAAAAGAGAGCAGTAGATAGGAACAGTAGGAATCTCGCAAGAAATAGCAATTTTCGATTTTCCCAATTTTCCGACTTTTCCGGAGGGTTTTCCCAAAATTTTCTTTCGTAAAAACCTTCTCCAGGCAAATACGAACAACTAAAAAAAAATTGAGCCAAATCGGTCCAGCCGTTCTCAATTGATGAGAGCAGTAGATAGGAACAGTAGGAATATCGCAAGAAATAGCAATTTTCGATTTTCCCAATTTTCCGACTTTTCCGGAGGGTTTTCCCAAAATTTTCTTTCGTAACAACCTTCTCCAGGCAAATACGAAGAACTGAAAAAAATTGAGCCAAATCGGTCCAGCCGTTCTCAATTGATATATATATAGATAATCATTTTTATATATATAGATAATCTCTATTTTACGCATATTCGAAGTACTAGATGCTTAGTAAATATAGTTACGAATAAAAAGTCTTTTTAGAGTACTATTATATGCAAATAAATCGATCGGAATTACAGTTTTTAATAATTGTTTCGAGGATAAAATTAATTTATTAAAGAATCCAAAAATTGAGTTTTTTGTAATTAATGTTTTTACATTAATTATATAATTAAATAATGAGGGTTTGTTGTACTAATGTTAGTTAAAAAGAATTATATAATTATACTAAATCAGTTTTTCTATAGGAAGGATATTTGTGTCTGTAAGCTTCTACAGCCTGAAGCAACAATTGTGTTTCTTCTTCATCATTAGTTAGTATTCAACACATTATAATCCTCAATAAATCCCCTTTCAGCAGTATCATTTACAACGAAAAATCCTTACAGAATATCCAACCTACTTTAATAGCCAATAAGTTTGAGTGAGATCGACTATTCTTTAATTTTAAAATAGATTCCCTTTAATTTTAAATAGGTTCCTGAACCATTTTAGTATTTTCGTCAAAAGAAAAATTGAAATCAAAGAAGGCTGGGTCTACCTATTTTCAGCAATATACCACAAGTGATTTTTATACCCTCCACCATAGGATGGGGGGTATATTCATTTTGTCACTCCGTTTGTAACACCTCTAAATATTGATCGGAGACCCCATAAAGTATATATGTTCTTAATCGTCGTAAAATTCTAAGACGATTTAGCCATGTTCGTCTGTCCGTCCGTCCGTCCGTCTAGTGCTGCGACATCGACATCGATGTTTTCGAAACATCGATGTTTTTCTAAAATATCGAGTACTTTTTACATCGATGTTTTAGTTTCGATGTTTCATCGACATCGATGTTTTGAATCGATGTTTTGAATCGATGTTTTTCTCTCTTATTGCTATTTCTAACTTTATTTTGTCAGTGTCATCACTGTGTCATTACTCTGCGAAGTTTTTTACATTGAGAATTTTTACATTTTTACTTAATCATTAAAATGCCTCCAAAAAGTGAAATATGGAAACACTTCACAAAAACAAATAGTAATTGCGCTTTATGCAAGTTATGTGGAAAGAATTTTAAAAGTTGTGGAAACACCACTAATTTAATCGGCCCATTTAAAGGCTAAACACAATAGCATATATGCGAAACATTTTGCCGCCACTAAAACCAAAACAACAACACGTTCGGAAGAGATACCAAATACGGAAGAAATGCCTAGTACGAGTTCAAAACAACCAGAACAACCAACGGGATCAACAGGTAATAATATTAATTATTAATTCGACTCAAAATTTATCAGGTCTTGCAAGGCAACAGTCCTTAGAAAATTGTTTTAATACAATTTCATCGTTCAAAGATGGCGGACATAAATTTAATAGAATAACAACTGCAATATTATACATGATTTGCAGAGACAGTCAACCTATATCCATAGTTGACGACGATGGATTCAAATATCTTTTAAAGGTTACAGCACCTATGTACAAAGTACCCTCGAGACGCACCATCGACAGTCTGATTGACACAAAATACGAATACATATCAAATTTAATGAAAGCAGAATTGCAGAAAGTGCCTTATGTATGTCTAACTACAGATATATGGACCGAAACCCATAAGTCGAGAAGCTTTCTCGGAATAACTGCTCATTTCATCTCGGATAGCTATATTGACTCAAAGGGAGGTTTTCACATGGAAAATGTTACTATTGGAGCCTTTGAGTTAAATGAACGCCACACTGGGGAAAATATAGCCATTGAGATTAGCACAAAATGCTCAGAATGGGGTATCAGTAGTGAGAGGGTGATAACCGTTGTGACGGACGGAGGAGCAAATATGATAAAGGCTGTTGAAATAGCATATGGAAAAAAACATACGTACTGTTTTGCACATTTATTGAACCTTCTTGCCGACAAAACAATGTATATTTTTAAAGAGGGCTCGGCAGTTATAGAGAAGGTAAAGTCTATCGTAACTTGGTTCAAGCGAAGTGTAATTGGAAGTGATGAGCTACGAAAAAAAACCGAAGGTTTGGACGCAAGGGTGCTAATCCAATCTGTGGAAACCAGGTGGAATTCCACATTTTATATGGTGGAACGATTTTTGTTGTTGCGTGAAATTGTCAACAACATAATATCATTTAACGCAACTGCACCACCTATGATTACAGCATCTGAGGTAGATTATTTAAAAGATTTTATAGTGTTGTTTCAACCAATTGAACGAGCAACAAAAGAGCTATGCGGCGAGAAGTTTGTCACCTCAAGTGTAGTTATACCTGTTTTAAGGCTGATGAAAAAACAAATATACGAGGCCGTTGTAACTTCCAGCTTTGGTAAAGAAACAAAAAAAATTTTAAAGGACCAGTTTCAAAAAAGGTTTGATGGCATCGAAAGCAATCCGTTTTTTTCCATAGCTACGCTACTAGATCCGAGATTTAAAAACCTTCATTTTGAAGATAGCGTAGCCCTAGCGACAGCGATAAGAAAATTAACTAGAGAAATAAAGGAAAATGAAGATTATTCATCAGAATCTGATGGACAGTCATCTAATACAAATAGTCCAAGCAAAGCTCCTTCAGGTATTTATTTTGCACTAACAACATGTTAAAATATTTAAAATTAATTAATTAATTCAATTTTACAGTTTTCAGCTTTTGGGACGACCATCACAAATTGGTTCAAGAAAACTGGAAGGCCAAAAAAAGATCTCGAGTAATAGATCAACTTGAGACTGCTCAAATGCCGGCAGAACTGGCAATGTATTTAAAAAGCCCTGTATCCCGATTAAATGAAAACCCCCTTGATGGATGGCAACAATGCTACATGCCTAAAAATTCCGCATTGATGAAGACGGCTATGAAGTACTTATCGATTATGGCTACTTCAGTCCCTTCTGAAAGGTTGTTCTCAGCAGCGGGCTATATTACTTCTAACAGAAGAAGCTCTATTTCTGGGGACAAGCTTCAGAAAGTACTATTTTTGCAGACAGTCGACTCAAAATTCTGGAATCTCGAATAGGAACATATTACATATATAATAACTTTAATAAAATTAATTTTAAAACTTTTATTTCGAATTGCAAAAACATCGATGTTACCAAACATCGATGTTTTTTGATCGATTTTACATCGACATCGATGTTTCAAATTTCTAACATCGATGTTAAAAACATCGATGTTTTTCTATCGATGTCGCAGCACTACGTCCGTCCGTCTGTGGCTACACGCAATAATAGAGCTAGGTTGATCAAATTTGGTACAAATACTTCTTATAGTTGCATATTTAGATATAGCTCCCATATATAGCATCTAACTTGTTGTTATTCCTACTGTTCTCATCTACTATAATTTTTGTGTTTTCGGTGTTATTTTCTTTAGGTTTGAGTTATTTTGTGAGGTCACATGCTATCCATGGTGGAGGGTATATAAGATTTGGCATGGCCGAACTTAACGCTTTTACTTGTTAATTTTCTTCAGAGTTCTGACGTAGCTAAAATAAAAACAAGTAAAAGCGTTAAGTTCGGCCATGCCGAATCTTATATACCCTCCACCATGGATAGCATGTGACCTCACAAAATAAATCAAACCTAAAGAAAATAACACCGAAAAACACAAATAAAATATAGTATAAAGCTATATATGGGAGCTATATCTAAATATGGACCGATATCGCCCATTTTCAATCCCAAGTTACCTGCAGCTATAAGAAGTATCTATACCAAATTTCAGCCACCTAGCTCAAGTACACACAGAATACAGTTTGGTTGCCTCAACCGAATTCTACTATCATGCGATTCCAACAGGACAACCAACGTATTGGTTGTGGTATACTTCTGCTTCCATGTTGACAACAATCATATTTGGTTGCGCCAACTACGAAAATGGTCGCTAAAATTATCTGTCGCATGTTGCCACAACCAAATTGGTTGTTCTGACAATTTGTCAGTCATCTTCTACCGACAATTAATTAAAAACAGTTTTCTTAGTTTTTATTCCATTTATTGAACAAAAAACCAAACAAAATTAAAAACCAGTAAGGAAAGGCTAAAGTCGGGCGGTGCCGACCTACACCACTCTCGTAATATTGAATAACTCTGATATATAAATTTTGTAATTCATGTATAAATTGTTTACATAAATTTACTTTTGGGACATTTTATAATTAAATAATACCCTGTACCACAGTGTGGTGTAGGGTATAAAAACGATTGGATCTAAAGAGCCAAATCGGATGAAACATATATATGGGAGCTATAGCTAAATCTTTACCGATTTTCTTCAAATTCGGTAGTGTTGGTTCATGGATCAAGAAACTCTACCATTCTAAATTTCAAAATGATTGGATGTAAAACACAGCTTCTACAGGACTAAAGGGCCAAATCGGACGAAACATATATATGGGAGCTATAGCTAAATCTTAACAGATTTTCTTCAAATTCGGTAGTGTTGGTTCATGGATCAATTAACTCTACCGTTCAAAATTTCAAAACGATTGGATGTAAACTACAGCTTCTATAGAACTAAAGGGCCTAATCGGACTAAACATATATATGGGAGCTATAGCTAAATCTTAACCGATTTTCTTCAAATTCGGTAGTGTTGGTTCATGGATCAAGAAACTTTACCATTCTAAATTTCAAAATGATTGGATGTAAAATACAGATTCTTCAGGACTAAAGAGCAAAATCGGACGAAACATATATATGGGAGCTATAGGTAAATCTTAACCGATTTTCTTCAAATTCGGCAATGTTGGTTCATGGATCAAGAAACTCTACCATTCTAAATTTCAAAACGATTGGATGTAAAATACAGCTTTTATAGGACTAAATGGCCAAATCGGACGAAAGATATATATGGGAGCTATAGCTAAATCTTAACCGATTTTCTTCAAATTCGGTAGTGTTGGTTCATGGATCAAGAAACTCTACCACTCTAAATTTCAAAATGATTGGATGTAAAATACAGCTTCTACAGGACTAAAGAGCAAAATCGGACGAAACATATATATGGGAGCTATAGCTAAATCTTAACAGATTTTCTTCAAATTCGGCAATGTTGGTTCATGGATCAAGAAACTCTACCATTCTAAATTTCAAAACGATCGGATGTAAAATACAGCTTCTATAGGACTAAAGGGCCAAATCGGACGAAACATATATATGGGAGCTATAGCTAAATCTTAACCGATTTTCTTCAAATTCGGCAATGTTGGTTCATGGATCAAGAAACTCTACCATTCTAAATTTCAAAACGATCGGATGTAAAATACAGCTTCTATAGGCTTAAAGGACCAAATCGGACGAAAGATATATATGGGAGCTATATCTAAATCTGAACCGATTTTCTTCAAATTCGGCAATGTTGGTTCATGGATCAAGAAACTCTACCATTCTAAATTTCAAAACGATTGGATGTAAAATGCAGCTTCTATAGGACTAAAGGGCCAAATCGGACGAAACATATATATGAGAGCTATAGCTAAATCTTAACCGATTTTCTTCAAGTTCGGCAATGTTGGTTCATGGATCAATAAACTCTACCATTCTAAATTTCAAAACGATTGGATGTAAAATACAGCTTCTATAGGACTAAAGGGCCAAATCGGACGAAACATATATATGGGAGCTATATCTAAATCTGAACCGATTTCAACCAAATTCAATAGCGATCTTAACAGCCGCGAAATACTCTAAACTGCAAAATTTCAGAACGATCGGAGTGAAATTGCGAACTGTAGTCGACGAACAACTTTACATGGACAGACGGACGGACGGACGGACAGAAATTAAATTACAAACATCTGCCGTGAAACAAACTTATAATACCCTGTACCACAGTGTGGTGTAGGGTATAATTATGAGATGTGGAAATATTTGACACAAATTTTAGTACACGAAAAAAAACACAAATCTTTCATGCAAATATCGCTTAACCATGTGCTTTCAATTTCATGATTGTTGCTTTTATTTTTTATTTATGTAAAACATTTTGCACAACATATTCTGCATTCCACACTTTATTAATTATTGACTACAAATACCGTTCTTGAACAAAATGTTGAAGATTTATTTATG
The DNA here is from genome assembly GCA_963930755.1 of Eudasyphora cyanicolor. Taxonomy (NCBI): domain Eukaryota; kingdom Metazoa; phylum Arthropoda; class Insecta; order Diptera; family Muscidae; genus Eudasyphora; species Eudasyphora cyanicolor. Next base: position 65,126,712 of record OZ005737.1, read on the forward strand.
TCGAGTAATTTTATTTTTTGTTGGTCATGTATCAGCAAAAGAACAGCAACCAATCTTTCGGTTGTATTTCCCAAAGTACATTTAATTATTCTAAATTTGGGAAATTATTGGGATAACCAAAAAACGATTATTTATTAATATTTCTTCTGTTGTAGTAACCAATTATTCGTGGCAATAATAATCTTTGGTCTATTTATACAATTTCTGTTGTCAAGAATAAAACATTGGTTGTCACAACCAAAAATCGATCATATGGTACTATAATGAAAGTTTAAAATTGGTTACCACAACTAACCGAGTGTCAATGAAAAAACAATCTTAATTCGATTGATACAACCATCGATTTAGTTGCAAGCATTTTCAGTCGCTAAGTCGACTTAGCATGTTTTAGAATGGAGGTATCGATATATGTATGTATATGGTGGCGCCATTGCAAATTGATAAGACTACGAGTATGTAAAATTTTTTTTAACAGTCTCTCATAAACGATATCATAATATTTTTTCCTATTAAAGATGTTACTTTCGGTGCCCCAGGAAGTAGTGATGATCCATTGTAGCTAACTATAATGGCAATGCGTTGAACCTTTGTGGACCTGATCACATCTTGCATGAACTACCAACGTTGCTTTTTACTTACCCACAAATGATAAAAAAAGTTGTAATGGGATTTAGTATTACCTATAGATACAATTCCTCTACGATTGGTATACGCGCATGAAGCTAAAATTTTTGAACTGCGTCGATCGTCAATTTCGTACTTAACCTTGCTGTAAGCGCATGTTATAAAATAAGAGTTGTATGTTATAAATTGTAAATTAAAATTTGTAAAACCAAGAACAATAAATGAACTACTTTTTTTTACAAAATAAATATATGTTTATAACCGCATTTTTAAATGCGTTTTTACAATATGGCCAATTAAATAGATATTTTAAAAAAATTGATATTTTCTTAAAAAAACGGCTGTATTTTACCACCTTGAGGCGGTTTCCGGGTCCATTAAATGTTATCGAATCGGCCGCAAATTTTTTATACGTTAGTTTTACACGCAAAAAAATCGTTACTCCAAACGAAAAATTAGATAAACGAATTTCGTTTGTGGTCTATGTTGTCGCATACGATATATGTTTATCCCAAAAACCAAATAAACATTTATAGCAAAACGGCTAGTGTACTTATGGTAAATGATTTATATTTATTACAAACCCTGTGAAACGTTTGATGCCAAAGGTTATGGTGTTTGTCATAAGCAATGTCTATTCCAAACCCTGTGAAACGTTTGTTGCAAACGGTTATTGCGTTTGTCACAAGCAATGCCAGTTTATCAATAAATGAGAAAACGTTTGTCGCAAAAGAATAAGTTGTTTGAATTATCATATTTAATATGTTTTATAAAATTATGTTTATAATCAAAAATGTTGCAATTTGTAGTAAAATGTACCCGGTAGCTCCCCGACAAACACCTCCTCTGTTAATTGGCTGATATCTTCTAATTGAGTTGTAGACAAACTGTAAATGAGAAAGCATGTACTCGTATGTTAGAATATATTAACAATTTATGAGGTCATTGTATGGATCAAAGCGAGATGTAATCTTACCATATATCAAACTTTTTAGTCAAAAGTGAACTTCGTAGGACAATGTGTTTAAAATTTTAGCTGTTTCTAGAAGTATCCAGTTGTAATGTGCCTGATCGAGATGGCGATGGGATTGACAACAAATTTATTTCAGAATTACCATTAAGAGCTTCTATAAGTAGTTTTAGTTTGCTTATTCCCAATAAACGACGTTTGGAAAAATAACCATTTAGTCATTAGCAAAAACAATAGAACGTCACAGTTGGTGTTAAAATCTTTTGTTTTTTTTTTTGGTATTCCGGCTTTCCAGAAAATGTTAAATATTATCATATAGTGCTCGATCTACTTATTGTTTTCGTTATTGACTATCTGGTTATTTTCCCACATGTATTCACTTCTTTTACCATTTACCTTTAACATTAAATTGGAGTCCGCAGTATATTTGCGAGATATCGCACCTCCGACAATTGAGATTCTTTGGTTCAATTAATTCTTTGAATGAAATAATTTTGACTAATACTTAAAAACATTTTTAATATTGCCAGACACGCGCACATATCGCTCACTCACTTCAAGAGTGACATAACTCAAAATTGAAAATTTGCCAAGATGTGTAATATTAAGTCCGTATAAAAAGATAAGTAACATGAAATAAGATGTTTAAATACGCTTGAATACTCCGAAATATGGTTGTTTACTTATAGACCAAATTTCGCAGAGATTAATTTACGGACATTTGCAAAATTCGGATTTTTGTAAGGTAACCTCAAAAATTTTAAATTTTGAGTTATGTCACTCTTGAAGTGAGTGAGCGATATACTGAACATCACCAACGACAGTACAAAACTAAAGGCCCAACAGCATACGACTCTACGCATGCTGAGTACGATTGCAAATATTGTGAAATGCTGCAACACCACCGTCTGCAGAACTGACAAACAACGTTTCTTTTTGTGTTGAGTACACACACAACTGCATATTTTCTGTTGTATACACACACATTCCAACTCACAAGAAGAGAACAAGTTAAGCTCTTAGTTCTCTTAACACTCTTTCAAATAGTCAATCATGTTTCCGTAAACGTTTTTCGTTTACCATAAACTTAAATTATGAAAATTTTTGAATGAAAGAATGTTCGTTGACAGCAATATAAACTACGTTTACGATAAACTAGAACTATTTCAACCGTTACGGGAATAGTAGAGTGTTTGAGACAAAGAACTATGTTTGCGATAAACGATCCCCAAACGTTTTTTTCTTTGGAAAGGAAAAAATATCCGTGACTGAAAAAAATTTGTCTAAGCATAACACCGTGCGACAAAATTGAACAACAATTAATGCTCATGGAATGTATGTAATAATAATGCTCATGTAACTTTGAAAGCTGACTGAATACAAAACAAAACTGTGTACTCAGTTTTTCATTTTCTGGTCGAGTTGGCGTTTAAAAGGACATATATTTTTTTGAGAATTCAATTATTCGGAAATGTTTTGTAATCTTCCTGAAGGGTTAGTAAGACCATTTTGATGTCAAATGTGGGGGCAAATTTGGGCAATATAATGGCGAATTCTTTTCTGCAAAAAAGTGCAACATTTTCATTGCCCTTTTTCCGAAAACGGCACTTCTGTGATACTTTTTTGAAATTTGGTAATTAAGTTACTCGAATTTAGCACAACTAAAACTTCAAAATTTAAAAAAAGTGATATTATAGTGTAGTTTTCGGAAAAAGGGCAATGCAAGTGTTGCACTTTTTTGCAGAAAAGAATTCGCCATAAGTATCATTTTTGTTTTTAGAAATTGGCACTAGTATCCTTTAAGATTCACGGTAGAAATTTAAAAAAATATATTTTGAGGATCTTACCGCTCTGCTATTCATATCCAAATTTTAGCATTCGGCGTAAATTGAGTTTGTTTTTAGGACTAATTTAATTTTACATTGATGGTTATTTTGTTATTTTCTTATTTACAGAAATCTAAGTGGGTTATAAACATTCAACACAATTATTTATATTATTTATATGGATTAGCAAAATTTGAATTAAAATAGTTCTAAAAAACTAATTAATCAGCGTAGAGTGCTAAAATTTGTATATTAATAACTGAACAGTGAGATCCGCAAAATATATTATTTTTAAAATTCTCTATCGTGGAACTAGGGAACTAGGGATAACGAAGGACAAAAATTTGCATGGCAATTTTTGCAACTTTTTAGTTCCAATTTCGGAAAACAAAGTATTAGTATTTATATAACCCACAATGTCCACTTTCATTTCGTACCCATGTCGCCTTAATAGGACTGACAGAAAAATTTACAACAAAATTGCGAATAATTATATCCTTAAAAATTCCATGTCCTTTTAAACGTGAACTCGACCAGAAAATATAAAATTGAGTATACAGTTTTGTTTTGTTTCTTCTTAGCTTTCAGAATTGTATAGAGATTTTCAAGACCACAAATGTGTCGCACGGTGTAATAGTATCTCCTTTATTGGCGCTATACTTCATTTCCGATATTCATGAAATTTTGTGAAGAGTTATTTATTAGTCAAGTTAACATGTGTGTCGTATAGGAACGATATCGGTTCAGATTTATATATATTCTTCATATACATGTTCCTTCTGATTTCGCATCTAAGCACTATAGAAGACATATTTTACATCTGAGCATTACAAAAATTGGACAAAGGAATTTTTTCTGCAAGAATTTGATATTGTCAAATTATGAAGAAAATTGGTTTTAATTCTGATATAGCCCATCTATAGTGGTACTTTCCGATTTTTTATAAAAAAAATAGGTTCAGATGTATATACATTTGGTATAGATACTTCTTATAGCTGCAGGTAACATGGGATTCAAAATTGGGAATATCGGTCCATTATTTTTATATAGCCCCAATATATAGCATCTCACCGATTTGACTTCTTAACGTCCTTGAGACCACAAATGTCAACGGCTTGCTTGTTTTAATTTAAATATGGTTTCAATAATTCCGATATTAACAAAAATAATAATGAAGAAATTATAAAAACAGCACTTTTAAAATTTGCTCTTTAACATGTATAGACTAGACCATTTATTATTTTTTCGGTACTGATTTCCGGGCCGAAAAAGTTTCCACTTGAACTACAAACCTCCAATAAAAAATTTGGTGCCGATTGGATAACGCTAAGGTCTGCCCAAAGTTGTTTGAAAACACAAAACTCACTTTACATGAACAAAATTTGGGTTTTTATCAAATGTCACATGTTCAAGTAATTAAAAAATATTTTATTAGCATGAAAAGTTTTTAAATGATCTTTGAATAAAATGTTCTTTCTTACAAGTCGTAAACAATCAAAATCGACCGAGAAACGAAAAAGTTACAGCAGTTTTCATTTGAATTTTACGTCATGCCAGGGCATGCATGAACACCGACATGGCCTCTATGCAATCACAATAAAAAATAGATCATGCTTGTGCATGCATGAAAAAAAACAACGGATTTGCATGATAGTTGAGTTTTCGCATCAGTATGACTTTTTATTTTACTGGTCAAATAAGAAAACATAAGCAGAACTTTGCAGCGCGCTATACGGCCATGCAACAGGGTCGTTTACAGAACGCGCTCTGCCTCCAGCCTAAGTGAATTGAGAAAGGGACAGCTTCGCACAAAATTTAATTTTAGTCATATTCTTATTTGTCTCCAGACCGACCACAACCAAAATGGTTACTAGATCCAGTGATAAATTTCGCACCGTAGAATCAGTTGGGCATGTATCACATACAATATCTGGAGCCAAACTGCCGTCAAACAGACAGATATTTCATGATGTGATAACTGTAATGTATAATGCTGCGACGCCTCTGCCCACTGTTGGTGAGCTTGTGATTAATCGATCTACACATCAAAATTTTTGGGCGCACCCAAAATCCCGGCTGGTACTGGAGAAAAGATGGCCAAAGTCGTTCATGATACACTCATACACAGGTAAAAACACTGGATCGTGCATTTTGTTGCAGAACAAATTAGATCGAAAATTAATCAAGTTCCCATGTTCTCATCACATGATGGAGATAGTATTGAAACATGTGTTTGAGGTTAAACTTCGGCGACTTGTGGTCCTGAAGAGCCTATTTTTAATCGTTTTGCTGCCGTTTGGGTAAGTCTCGACCACAAATCGTTTAAAAACGGACTCGAAGATCCAACTGTACGCTCAAAAATAAGTAATGCTGACTGCGAAGTCATTAAGAAATTCTGCATTAAACAGCTAAATGAAACACAAATCCGAGCTGATTACAAGGAACTATTACAATTAACAATAATGTTTCTTGGTGGTGTCGGCGATAACTTCCGAACACCTGGTCCAACATCCCACGCAAGGTTCATGGGAAAAGGCATTTATGGCTTAAAAATATACCTATTTCTAGAGCAGTTTGCATTGACAAAACGAGAGTCCAGTGGGCGTGGTTTACATGCAAAATGCCATACGAGCACAAAATCAAGATATACACTTGTTGAAAGACAAGATGTGTCTGAAGCGGTTTTGAAGAAATGGAAAAATCATTTGTGGTATTTGGCCCTAGAATCAATGGCTTTGGCATTTTTCGATTCGGATGTTTCACTCGAAGAGAAACGAAAAATGGTTAGGCATCTGCAATCAACAGAGCCCGTCGTAAATCTGGAAAACGATCGAAAATTCTCCGACCCGAAACTATTGCTGTGTAATAATTTGAGCGATTTCGTCTCATACAAAACCAAACATTTTTTCGGTGCTTTTGGATTGAGTACTGCATTTTTAAAGCATGACCCATCCATTTGGGAAGATTATCAAGATACTCTCGATGTTTGTCGTAATCTGTTTGTTGTCAACGACACTGCTGAACGCGGTGAACAATTTATGAATGATTAAAACAGAATACTTACGAAAGACGAAGAACAAAATCAATTTATATTACAGTGCATTGAAGAATATCGTAGAAAATGTCCCTCACATAACAAGTCAGATCTAATATAATATTTAAATAATTGTATTTTTTGTTTTTTTTTTCACCGATCTCAATATTTAAAAACTATTTATTAATTAATAATACAAAGAAATGTAATTTTACTTACTTAAACATACGATTTTTGAATAAAAAAATTATTTCCCCTATAAAGTGTGTTCTAAATTTTGAATGAACTTTGGGCAGACCCTAGGGTTATCCGATCGGCACAAAAATTTGTATGGAAGTCTTGTAGGCCAAATGGAAACTTTTTCGGTCCGGAAATCAAAGATCGCAGCAACTTTCACTTTTTGCATCATGTGCTATAAACGGTCTAGTATAGACGTATATAAAAATGGACAATTCAAACAAAAAAAATAATTAGTCGGTTTTCTTATGTGGAGAACCTATCTATATTTTGCCCCACAAAATACACTGAAAAAGGGTTTCGTTTTCTTTTGTAAAAAATGTCGCACAAGCCGGTAAAAAAATGAAATATTTCAGACCTATATTTAATCGAAGAGGTGGACTCTGCCCTACAAAACAGATATTTTTTCAGCTATGAGCGTATAGCTCATTTTTTTGTACAAATGATTTATTTAGGTGGCGCCGGAGTATTCTTTGTTTTTAATTTTTTTAGTGAGTCAAAAGGCTAGCTTTTTGCATTTTTGCTTTCGATTCTGACCATAAAAAATGCAGCAGTAAAAAGGCTTACATCTTTTTTTTAGAAAAGGCAAGTAAGAAAGTTTCAGTCGGGTAAACCGACTAAGGTATACCCTCACTTTGTGAGTAATGTAATATTGAATATTACACAAATTATTCTGTCAATTTTTGTGGTAGGTACCAGAAGGGGTTTAAGAAATACACCTATATTTCGCTGAACAGTAGATACTTTAAATACATTGCACTGTGCCGAATTGTAACCGTTTATATGGACGTTGAGATATTAAATTGTGGTATAATTTGGCCATTTTGTGTGGGAGGTACAAAAAGGGGCGTGGTGATAACGCTCATTTTTCACTGGACTATAGGCATTATAAAAGCATTACACTGTACAAAATTTCAAGTAATTGTATACACTGATAATAATGTTATAAACTGTTAACTTTTGGTGCAAAATGGTACCTTTGTGGGAGAGGTACCAAAAGGGGCGTGACAATAACGCCCATTTTTCAATGGACTGTAGGCACTATAAAAATATTACGCTGTACAAAATTTCAAGTATTTTTATACACTGGTATTAATGTTATAAGCTGTTCACTTTTGGTGCAAAATGATGCATTTGTGTGGGAGGTACCAAAAGGGGCGCGGCAATAACGCCCATTTTCCTCGAGTTGATAGCGACTAACAGACTAATACTATGTGTGGAATTTCAGAAGATTCGAATACGTATAATATCAGTTATTAAAGATTCAATATTTCACAACATTTTAACACTTTGTGGGGGAGGTACTAGAAGGAGTGGACCAATATGGCCCATCTTCGAACTTAGCCGGAGATAGAATAAAATATTACCACGTACCAAATTTGAAGTCAATCGGTTACTCCTTTCGAGAGTTATCGTGCGCACCAGCCAGCAGACACACAGACAGACAGGCAGACAGACAGACAGACAGACAGACAGACAGACAGACAGACAGACGGACGGACATTGCTCATTCGACTTAAAATGACCCAAAACGGATTTCCGCCGAACATACTTGGTGTCTTAGGTCACTCCTTCGATGTGTTACACTTTTTTCCGTAGCAAATGATATATACCCTCGTCACACTAAAGTGAGGGTATAAAAATATCATAAGTGATGTGTTAAATATTTTCATTTTCTCCATAATACTTATCCGGAAAATATGCAGAAATTCCTTCTGTCTTAAAATGTCTTCCTGAGGAGTGAATATTTTCCCCAAAGACGTGATGTATCGCAGGGATCCTTTTAATCACACCAATACATATCTGCGTATCAACCCACAATAGACAATGGTGTAGCAATTAATGAGATTAAAGACTTTAAGTTACAATTTCAAAACTGCCGTCATCCCAATGCGCCGTTCCGCCCTCAACCACACCGACACCGCCCAAACAACCTGAGATACACATCCCGCACCACTCAAACTGAAGAAAATATACACATCCTGGCAAATTTTTGGTGCTCAACCAAAAATCATCAGCAGCAAACCATAATCCTTTACTGAAACCTTTGAAGCCTTCCAGCGAACGTTGGCCTATGCAAAATTCGTTTGAATTTCGATTCGAACAGGAAACCGGAATAAAGCAAAGTTAGTTGACTCATAAATTTCCTGTTACTGCGGCGAATGGTGATGCTTCCTTTTGGCCTTAGATATTGGATGGATTTGTAAGGATATAGGGTGTTGAAAAGGGATCTAAGCACAGCCACTATGTATAACTGTGTCGGTGTTTGTGAGTGTTTGTGAGTGTCTGATGAGGAAAATCTCATTTTCCGGCTTTGCGTTTGGAAACTTAGTCGTCGTCATCATTATACTTGTACTCATCGTCGTCGTCCTTGTCTGGTTGTTTGGTTGGTTGGCTCTGTTTGCGTATTCGAATTTAATTGAGTGTCATAAATTAAATGCAGAAACTTATCACGACATCTTCTCGAAAGGATTGTCTTCTGCTTCTGCGGATGTCGGCATTCATTTAGCTTCTGCCATTGTAATGGCGTTATTTGTTTTCCATAAGACTTTTGACATCGCCAACAAAGGGGTTGTTAGTGGTAATTCACCTTGTGCCATTTCTTCTCGGGTTGGCAGTTGAGTATGAGGTGACTTATTATGTACCATAGGTACCAGGAAGTTGTCCGTTTATCTGTCTGCGTGTTATTTTAATGTTCGCGTTCTTTGGTTTTCAATTAAAAGTTTTAAGCAGCCATAAATTTTTAACTGATTTAGATTTGATGTTGGAAATTTTCTAAACGATAATATACTTGTTGTTGGGGGTTGAAATTTGCAATTTATCACGTATTTTTTTTAGTCCAAGGTCAGAAGAAGTGTAACAAGACTTAAAGGTATTAATGTGTGTGAAGATAAATACGTATTTAACTAGCGAAGACACAAACCATAATATGAAAATGAAAAGTAGGGGTATTTGAGGAAAATTTGGATTTTCTCGAAAACTATAGCGTATTTTAAAGTGTAATTAAGTAACCATGGTAAATTGTTGTTTAAAAAAATACCATTTGACCTTGAGGGCAAATATAATAGATTTAATAACTAGGGAACCTCGGACGTAAATAACTGGCCATATCTGGAAGATGGGACTTTGTACCGACAAGACCTGCATACTGAAAGAAGCCTTAGGGAGGGTCTATCGACCCATATATAGTCCTTTGTCCAAATCAATTTCAGGCTCCCAAATACGTCATTCAAAAAATGGCCCATTGTGATGGGAATTTCTGGAGAGGAGCAGTGGCCACAACTGGAAGATGGGACTTTGTACCGACAAGTCACGCATACAGAAAGAAGCCATAAGGAGGCTCTAACGACCCACATATAGCCCTTTGTCCAAATCAATTTCAGGCTCCCAAATACGAAATACGCCTCAAATTGATTTGGGAAAAACGCTATATATGGATCGATAGACCCTCCCACTGATCCTCTGCAGAAATTCAAATCAAAATGGGCCATTTTTGGAATGACGTATTTGGGAGCCTGAAATTGATTTGGACAAAGGGGTATATATGTGTCGATAGACCCTCCCTAGGGCTTATTTCAGTGTGCGAACCTTGTCGGTACAAAGTCCCATCTTCCTCTCCGGAAATTCCCATCAAAATGGGTCATTTTTGGAATGACGTATAAAATACAGGGTTCTCCAACAAGTTATTTTGAATCACCCGGTATTTCGGTAGCTGTCACTTTTGAAACTTTTATTTTTTGGCATCTGACAAGTAGAAACTACGCCATTACTAAAAATGGAACGATACACGATTCAACAACGCACTGAAATTATTACAATTCGAAAAATCGAAGATCATCGAAAAATCATCTTGACTGATGAGGCCCATTTCCACCTCCGTGGCTACGTTAAAAGGCAAAATTGTCGCATCTGGGGCTAGGAAAACCCAAGAGTTATTGTTGAGAAGCCTCTCCATCCGCAACGTGTGACTGTTTGGTGCGGTTTATGGTACGGCGGGGTCATTGGACCTTACTTTTTCGAAAATGGGGTTGGATCAACAGTTACGGTGAAGGGATTGCGCTATCGAGAGATGATTAATGATTTTTTATGGTCGGAGTTGGATGGTATTGATCTGGACAACGGTTACTTTCAACAAGACGGCGCTACGTGCCACACAAGCAACGAAACCATTGCTCTGTTACGGGACAAGTTTCCGGACCGTGTTATCTCTCGAAGAGGTGATCACAATTGTGATTTAACACCTTTCGACTTCTTCCATTGGGGCCACGTGAAAGATAAGGTCTACGCCAACAGCCCAGCGTCGATTCAAGACCTCAAAGATAGAATTCGTGAGGCTATCGAGGACATAGGGCAGCCACTTTGCGATTTGGTTATGGCAAATATCATGAACAGGATATGCTCCTGTAAGCGTGGTCGTGGTGGCCATTTGGCTGATGTTGTTTTTCATTATTAACGGCATACCTTCCTTTTTATTACGAAATAAACATCCGATCATTTATCTCAAAAAATGGAATTTTTCTTTGAATACCAAAATAACACATCTTGTTGGAAAATCCTTTACTATGAGTCCTTTCTTAATGTTTTTATGAGAATTAAGCAGATTTCGAGTTATAACATAATTTGTGTATTTTTCTACATATAGTAGAAAACATTTATTGATATTAGTTTTTGACTTAAAGTTTTGTAACAACTCTGTGCTAGTCCAAAAAGGTTGTCTTTGAGAAATATATTCCTCGCGAAAAAATACTATCAGTCCCTTTTCAACGTTTTTATGAGAAATTAGCTGATTTCGAGTTATTACATAATTTTGAAATTTTAGGTTTTGACTTAAATTGTTGTCAATAATTTTTCGGTTAGTGTTTATGGAAATTAAAAAGCTAATCAACATAACCTGCCAAATTATGAAATCTGTTAATTTTTCATAAATAAAGCGTGATCCATTTCGAGGTTCCCTACTTTTTTAAAGAAAAAAAAAACACAGAAAATTCAAACTGAATGGGGAATGTTTATTATCATTTGAAAGAACATTCTTTGACATTTATTTTTTGAAGATTATGTCCATCAAATGTTGGTCGCGGCTACGTCTCAGATGGTCCATCCGTTGAGTCCCATTTTCGATGACTCGTTCGAGCATTTCAACTTGTAACTGGCGAATGACACGAGTGATGTTTTGCTCCAAGGCCTGAATAGAAGCTGGTTTGTCCGCATAAACTTTAGACTTTACATATCCCCACAGGAAAAAGTCTAACGGTGTGATATCATACGATCTTGGTGGCCAATCGACCGGCTCAAAACGTGAAATTATCTGCTCACCGAAGTGTTCTATCAATAAATCCATTGATTGATGCGGTGTGTGGGAAGGGGCGCCGACTTGTTGAAACCAAATGTCGCCGAGATCACGAGCTTTAATTTCAGGCATCAAATAGTCGGTTATCATGGCACGATAACGGTCGCCATTGACGGTTACGTTGTCACCGGGATCATTTTTGAAGAAATGTGGACCGATGATTCCACCGGCCCACAAACCAAACCGTTGTTTTTTCTGGATGAAGTGGCAGCTCTTGAATCTCTTCAGGTTGCTCTTCGTCCCAAATGCGGCAATTTTGCTTGTTTACATACCTATTGAACCAGAACTGCTTGGAACTTTTCAAGAGCCCATAGAGCGAAGCGATGTCGCTGGGGAAGGTCGGGCGGCTTCAGTTCTTGCACAAGCTGTATTTTGTATGCTTTCAATTTAAGATCTCGATGGTGTTGCGAATAGTACGCTCAGTAGGACGATTATGTTGACCATAAGTTGAGCGAAGTGCACGAAACACATTCCTCACAGAACGTGAATTTTCGTAATAAAGTTGAACGATTTGTAAACGTTTTTCAGGCGTAAGTCTTTCCATGATCAAATGCCAAACAATACTTAACAAAAATAATATGATAGGATGACACGATTCACACGTGATCTGTCAAAAAAAGGCTATTGAAAAAAGTTTCTCTACTTGGATCACCCGTTATATGTTACACCCGATTTGACATGTAAGCGTTGTAGAAACTGTATTTTATATCAGATCAGCATGAAATTTATCAAAAAGAGTTCTCTTATCACATGAAGGAACTCTGCCAAATTCGTGGGAAATCGGTTCAGATTTGGATATACCCCCCATATATAGTTTCACCCGATTTGACATGTAAGTCATGAATAAACCGTATTTTATATCCGATCAGTACGAAATTCGGCAGAGAGAGTTTTCTTATTACATGTATGAAGAATTGTTAGGGAGCTAGGATTGTATAGTCGGTCCCGCCCGACGTTCTGTCTTTCCTTACTGGTTTTTATTACGAATTATTATGTACGAAACAAATATTTATTTGCATGTGAGTATTCAAATATATATCTATAACTTAATTTTAAGACAAGTTTTTTGTTTTTTTTCATTTATCGTAAATTTTAAATGTTCGTAAAATTCCATTATAATTTTAATCGTATAATCTTGCATAATGATACAATATGACTTGGAATAAATAGAAATTACAAATTAGTGCTTTAAAGTAAATATTACTGATTCTTGTGCAATTTAAATTGTAAAGTATATATCGAAATCAATGAAAAATTAAAAATTAAATTCAAAAAATCTACATCGTTTTAAAAATCTTTTTTAAACAAAATATGTTTGGAGAAATTCATATACAATATTTTTATTTGTAATATATTAATATATGCATTCCAAATAAATTGATGTGCTCAGAAAATATATAATATCTAAAAATTTGTGTTCCAAATACATTTTCCTTCGATTCAAACATATCAAAAAAGGCGATTTTGCCCCATGTAGAAGTTATACTTTACTTCCAGAAAGAAGTTTCTTAATTTAGGAACGAATACTGCATAATTTGGGAAAAACGGTTTAGATTTAGATATATATGTTGCTGCCTATTTAGTATTTAAGCCCTATTGAAACTGTATCTCAAGTCGACTTAGTATGTTTTAGAATGGAGGTATCGGTATATGAATACTTTAGCGTATGAGTAAATTCTACTTTTTTCTGAGAAGTCTGTGTGTCCAAATTGGATTTTGAAAAAGGATCCCTAAATTTAATTTGTTAAATATATGTAGTATACAATTTTATTTGTAGTAAAAATATAAATATATTTATTTTTAATAAAATATTATAATTTATGGCCGCTACAAACTCACTCCTAGTGCTTTCTGATAGTGCTTTCTAGGAAGTGTTTCTAATGTGATTTCGTAGCAATAACTTCCACATGGTAACTTTATTTGTAATTTTGAAATTTTGACATTAGAAATACCTAAGTATGTACCAACGATTTGATGTCAAACATCTGATGATGTTTCTCATTTGAATGATATATCACTTATCGAATTGCAAACTGTTTTACATTTTGTAATGTCTGCACCACTCGGCCACCAAAAAAAGATAAATTGCAATTGTAATTATCAAAAAAGCAAATCAATTTTTAACATTTTATGTTAATGAAAACCATTCACATACGAGATCTGCAAATTCTACAACACACGCTCATGATTGATTTGTAATTGCGAAATTTCTCAAAATTGCATATCAATCACTCACACCTCGAAACAGAGGGGGATTTTTGCAAAACGCTTGGAAAAAAAAACGCAAAAGAAAATTGAAGTGTGGCACGTGTAACGAAATTAAAAAAGGGAGGTCCAAAAACAGGTGTATCTTAAAAAAATAAGAACTTCAATTAGCCTTTGCAAAACGCCTTGTCCTCTTTGTCTTTGTACGCTAAAGTTAATTTTTCAAAGTAATTGCACAGCAAAAGAGTCCTTATTTTGGCGGCAGTGAAAATATGTATTTCAAACCTTAACAATATGTCAAACCAACAATTAGCACCACCAGAGTCCTTTTCATATTTAAGAAGCCACTCGGAGATCATTTGTCAGTAGAGGGTAGGTGTCCTTTTTTCTCGGTGTGATATTTAGTCGGTAAAAGGACATTCTTTTTTTCTACTCTTCAAGAATTGTAAATTAATCATTGCCACGTTAGAAAAATTATAAATGAGTGAGTGAAAAAAACCAAATGAAAAAAGCAAACAAAGAAAGGACACATTAAAAATTCTAACACGTACAGCAGTCTTTATTCGAATACCCCTTTTTGTAGGTCCAAAACTGAGAGTAATAATGTGTGACATTTTTTCGATTAGAAATAAGTCGACTTATGGATACCATACGCAATAAACTAATGTGGAATAAAGATTGTAGAAGTAAAACTGTTGATTTAAATTGAATAAACTCATTTTCAATATATGCATTTTTCAATTTTGGATGGATCTGGATTTTAAGGGAAAATTTGAAAAGATAATAAAAAGGATAGTATATTTTATGTTCCTATGTACCAAATTTGAAATCAGATTTTTTTGTCAAATGTTACCAATACCTTACTCAACCTAAAATACCACATTTCTCAATCCACCACTGTGCCCCACCACCGTTCATGGACGACACCGGCAAAGGGTTGCTCTTGTGGGTTGAAGTCACAACTTATTTGAAACAAAAAAATTTTCACCAGAGAAATGGTGTCACTGTCACCGGAAAACCACCCATCACTTCCACCAGTAAAAATGAAAATGAAAAAATCCTCAGCTCATTCCATATGCACATCAGGCATTTAACGCAAATTGGTTGGATACTAATACCGAAAACAACACAATTTTTTTGTAAATATTTCTAAGGAGAGTCGTCATTTCTTGTCAGACTTAAAAAAGAAAACAATTGAAAAAGTAACCCATATTAAAAACAAGGACAAGATAAATGATTTGTTAGATTAACATACTCCATCCAAAACAATTCACAGTGGAAGATTTTTAAAATTTCTTTGGAATTTAATTGTTTTTTACTACTGGGAGTAATTTTGAACAATGTCGAAAAATAAGATTTTCTTAAAATATGTCAATGATAATATCTCTAAATATGAATAGCAGTCTTCTTTTCCTTTGCTTAATTTTCAAAAATACATATTGTCTATGGCAAGAATATAGAACCGCAGACTAGAACCTACACTAAAAAAAATCGTACTAAAAATCTTAGAATCCTTTGCTTAATTTTCAAAAATACATATTGTCTATGGCAAGAATATAGAACCGCAGACTAGAACCTACACTAAAAAAAATCGTACTAAAAATCTTAGAAATTGAATAAAATTTTAAAATTTCGGCAATGATTTCGAGCCGAAGACAATCAGAATTAAAATAAGAATGTGTGTAGTTAATTTAATGCCATGATTTAATGCCATTGATTTGAGGATGCATTACATAGAAACAAGTACAGTACGTAATAAAAATAATTATGTTTGGCCTTAAAATAGCCGCAATTGTTTCTCAAAAAGAATTCCTTTAGTTCATTCAAATTTGTTGGTTTTGCTTTGTAGACCTCATGTTTGCAATAACCCCACAAGAAAAAGTCAGGTGCTGTAAGGTCAGGCGACCTGGCGATCAGCTTATTGGGAAATTTTCGTCGCAATTCTGTCATAACAGGCCGGGCTATGTGAGGAGTTGCTCCATCTTGCTGAAACCACACAGAGTTGAAAGAAATTCTCATTCGGCGTAATTCTGGATAGAAAAACTCTCTCAACATGCTCAAGTAACGGTCTCCAGTAACCGTAACGGTGTGACCGTTTTCTTCGAAGCAGTAGGGCCCGACAATGCAGCGTGGTGAAACTGCACACCACACTGTGACACAAAGTGGATGCAATTTCGTCTCATGGAGTATCTGTGGTTTGGAAGCACTCCATATTCGACAATATTGTTTGTTTATGTTGTCGTTTAAATCGAAATGGGCCTCGTCAGACATGAAAAGACAGTTCAACATGTTTCCGTCCTCGTCCACCATTTGAAGCATCTTCTTCCATGCGAATCGAGAAGTCTGCTGCGTTCAGTTTGTTGGCCATTTGAATTTTATATGGGAATAGCTCCAAATCTTTGTGCATAATTGACTGCAATGACTGTCTGCTTATACCCATTTGAGCAGATAAGCTTCTTGTCGAAACTCTTGGATTGTTTTGTATGGCAGCAGCTACAGCAGCGATTGTTTCATCCGTTCGAACTGAAGGGTTTCGATGGTAAGGTCTTCTGTTGACAGTTCCGTGCTCGGCAAAATTGTAAACAAGTCTCATTATGGTCCATCTGCTCGTAGGATTGCCGCCAAACGTGCGCCTATACTCTCTTTGACAAACCAAATTCTTGTTTCAGTGTCCCAGTTATCCATATTTGTTGAATCAAAAAATCAATCTGCAAAATAAAAAAATAACCAGATTCATTAAATAGAAATAAAGTTGTTTTTCTTTTTCTTTTGTTTTCATTTATCTTCTTTTCTATTTTTAATTTTATATTTATAGACTTATTTATTTTTTATTTCGATCCGACGAGGATTTGAACCCGTGTTACTTGCTTCTAAACAGTGCATGCTAGCTCTCTGTACCACCAACGGTCTCGCACTCATCAACGCTAAATTCTACTAAGAATTTAAGGAAACGAGATATTTTCGATAGCCTCGCTTCCTTTTTGGGATTTTTAGAATGAAGATGACAATTTGACAGTTCTATTTTTAGACTCGCTTACTTTTAGGGATTTTTGGAACTAAGTTCTCCATTAGAAAATCCAGAAAAAATATAGCACATTATATCCCGGAAGGAAAAAATACAATGAAGAATTAATGTCTTGGCGCCAGTTACTTCAACAGAATGCAGAGAGCAATACTTAATTAAATCTTGGCAACCGAAACTGGAAGTATTTCTTGGCGAGTCAGTTACAAATAAAGGGTGTCCCAAGAAGATCGCAATTTTTAAATCTCGCAACATTCGAAGTGTCATTGTTTGACATTTGAATAATTGTTATTGTTTGTTAGTAGAAGGTACGAGGTTAGTAAAAATGGAGAAGGACAGCGAAGGGAGTTCGTTAATTGGGTATTGGAGAGACAACATGAAAATGCTGATTTTGCCGATAAAATCATCTTCAGTGACGAGGCCCATTTTCATCTTGATGGCTTCGTCAATAGGCAGAATTGTCGCATTTGGGTTGCGGAAAATCCTCGAGTGATTCACGAGAAGCAAATGCATCCTCAACGTGTCACTGTGTGGTGTGGTTTTTGGGCTGGAGGAATCATTGGACCTTTGAGGCAGGTCAAGCGCAAACAGTCAATGGTGTTCGGTATCGTGAAATGATAACCAGTTTTTTCTTGCCTGGAATTGAAGAAATGAATGTGGAAGGCATGTGGTTCCAACAAGACGGCGCCACATGTCATACAGCCAGAGAAACAATTCAATTGCTGCATCAGTAATTAAAAAATTGCGCTCTTCTTGGGACACCCTTTATAACCAGTAATTTTTTACTTGTGAAAGACACTTATTTTGCGTAAACAGTTTTTTATTCTGACCACAAGAAATTTCAGTCTTCGTAAACGAGAATTGTAGTTGTCTAAAGTCTTTTTACGCAGAAACGAATCGGTTCCCCAAACGGTGGGGAAAATCGGTTAAGATATAGATATATACCCCATATATATGATACCCCCAATTTGATATGTCAGGGCTGTAGAAACCGTATTTTATATTCTATCAATACAAAATTCGGCAGAAAGAGGTTTCATATTATATAAATGAACACTGCCTAATTTGGGGAAAATCGGTTCAGATTTAGATATCTCCCCCATATATATGTATGTTTCTCCCGATTTGACATGTAAGCGCTGTAGATACCAGGGCTGTGGAGTCGAGCCAAAACTACTCGACTCCGACTCCCGGAGTCGAATTTTAAAATCATTCGACTCCAGCTCGGACCCCGGCAGTTAAATAGCATAAATTTCTCAAATTGTATTTCTAGTAAGACGTGAGTTCATTTTATTGAAAATAATATTTAGCTTTGTTAAAAAAACACAAAAAGTAGGTATTCAGAAAAATTCATGAAAAATTGCCCCCAGATATAAATGTTTCTTTAGATTTGGCTTTGTAACGCTATGGAAGCTGAAATCCAGCTCATTCCATTCAATCATTTGTATACCCTACACCACACTGTGGTACAGGGTATTATAACTTTGTGCATTTGTTTGTAACACCCAAAAGGAGAAGAAATAGACCCATCGTGTATTATACCGATCGACTTAGAATCACTTTATATGTCCGTCTGTCTGTGCATGTATTCTTGTAATCAAAATACAAGTCGCAATTATGGTCCGATCTCGACGAAACTTTACATATATCTTTTTTTTGGCCCAAGAACGATCCCTATTGAATTTGGTTAAAATCTGTTCAGATTTAGATATAGCCCCCATATATATGTTAGCCCCGATTTGACATGTAAGCGCTGTAAAAACTTTATTTTATATCCGATCAGTATGAAATTCGGCGGAAAGAGGTTTCTTATTATATGAATGAACACTGTTAAATTTGGAAGAAATCGGTTCAGATTTAGATATAACCCCCATATATACGTTACCGCCGATTTGACATGTAAGCGCTGTAAAAATGTTATTTTATGTCCGATCAGTGCGAAATTCGGCAAAGAGAGGTTTCTTATTACTCGAAGGAATACTGCCAAATTCAGAGAAAATCGGTTTAGATTTAGATATAACTGCCATATATATGTTACCCCCGATTTTACATGTAAGCGCTGTAAAAATTGTATTTTTAATCCGATCAGTACGAAATTCGGCAGAAAGAGGTTTCTTATTACATGAATTAATACTGCCAAATTTGAGGGAAATCGGTTGAGATTTAGATATAGCCCACATATATATGTTACCCCCGATTTGACATGTAAGCGCTGTAGAGACTGTATTTTATATCCGATCAGTACGAAATTCTACAGAAAGAGGTCTTTTTACATGAATGAGTATTCAGGGAAAATCGGTTCAGATTTATATATAACCTCCATATATATGTTCCTCCTGATTTGGTATCAACGCGCTATAGAAGTTGTACTTTACTTTCGATCATTAATATTTTCCGGAAATATGTTTCTCAATTTAGGAACGAATATTGCTTAATTTAGCGATTATCGGCTCAGAATTAGATAATATGTTCCTGCCTACTTACCAATTATTCCAAATTATTTTCGCAATGACCTTTATCGCATTGTAAGGGAGGTGTAGGGTATTATATAGTCGGCCCGCCCGACTTTCTGCCTTTAAAGACAAGGGTTTGCCGTTATGCTTAAAAAATGATTTCGGGTAAGTGGCCGCCGCGGTTGGCTCGAATAAATTCCAGCCCAGCGGCCCAATTTTCAACCACTTTTTGCAGCAATAACGAGCCGAATATTCTCTTCCAAGGCGCCAATCGTGTCGGGCTTATCTGCGTAGACAACCGACTTCACATAACCCCACCAAAAATAGTTCAGCGGTGTTAAATCGCACCATCTTGGAGGCCACATCACAGACCCACGACGCGATATATATCCTTCAATAAATTGATTGTTTCGTTTGCTGAATGGCATGTAGCGCCGCACAGTGTATTATGAGCGGCAAAAACTCCCAATTTTCATGAGGCCCAATCAGAACAGTTTTGATTCCAATCTGTAAAGAACATTCCAATTAACTAAGTCTTTAAAGGTTTTGCCGATATTTTGGCGAACTATCGCGGTACAAGCATTTGAAATTCATAAATGGTACAATGGTTCCAAAGTTTATCATTTAAGAAGGTATTTTGTAAGCCCATATCTCCGAAACTATGAAACGCATTGGAACTTCGTTTAAGTCATACTCTACAGAACCTTTTGAAGTGTTTTTTTGTATTAAAAAAAATATAATTGTGTTGTAATTTTCCTATTTAATCTGTGGTTTACTTGCAAGTTGCAAAAAATCAGGGTGTTTCATTTTCTCCAGGATAAAACTATACTTCCGAGGCCGACCGAGGTCTTGTCATTAACAAAAAATGATAAACTAGGGACTTAGTTAACCATTGCAAAAAGAAAATTCTGCCTATACCTGCCTATGTTGATTTATTTAACGAAATGGTAAAACCTACTCGGCAAAAAACAACACAAAATTCGTTATTTTTAGTCCATCTTGCTATGTATTGAACAACATTACCAAAGCATACCTTAAGGGGCAAATGATAAATTGACTGCAAATATAACAAAAAGCATATAAAGCATGTATAAAAGCAAGTTGGTCTTGAGCCGAAAGAGTATCTCAGTTTATATCAACGATTACAGACCGAATTAAACGGCAACCGACATGAACAAGGTAAATATTCATATAAGCGAACATTTGTTTGCCAATCTAATATATACATGCCTCATTGTTTGTGTGTCCTTTCGACATATTCCTAAAAGTATGCTCTAAAAATGACGTATTATTAATGAACACATTGCTAAATCAATGATGATTTTTTCTGGATAGTTGGAATGATTGATTAATTAACAAAAAACTGTAAACTATTTCATCATGATTTTTTTGCAAATGTTGAGCTAATGTATTACGCTTTAGTTATTTACTTTGTTCTGCGTACTGAGTTACATCGAACAAAAGATACAAAGCGTTTTATAAAAAAATTTCCTGTAATTTCCAACATCGTATAAAATTTAAATTGATATATGGGCGTTGGGCGTGGCACTTGTAATTTTTATATAATTGAGGACTCAAATACAATCTATACTAGCGATTTGTAATAATATAAATGCTAAATTGAGAAAAATACTAAGATTTTTTTTAATTAGGCGAAATGAGTGATATGTACCAAATTTCAAAGCTCTAGCTCAATTCCTTCTAATTTTTGCCGCGTCTTGTGTGAAAATATTCCACTGTGCGGCGTCTCTGAGGATGCGCATTATCCACTAGAGTAAATGAGGTGCAAAAACCATCCATGGTTGCTCGAATTACCGACTCTGCTGGGCGATTATGTCGACCGAATATTGGAAGCAGCGCGCGAACCGAACCATTATTTTGGTAATAAATTTGCACGATTTGCAAACGTTGTTCCGGAGTAAGTCTATCATTTTGAAATTGCAAACCAAACTGAGCATATATCAAGTGGCAGCTGTCAAAAAGACCAACTCCGAAAAACGTATTGCCAGATTGAAAACCGCACGTCTAAATGGTCCATTTGTATGGGATGTATCAAAAGGGGCGTGGTAATAACGCCCATTTTGCACTGGGACTATAGGTGATATAAAGGCATTACACTCCACTAAATTTTAAGTTTTGTATGGACTGGAATCAGAGTTATAAATTTATGTGCAAAATGGTCTGCTACGGCATTGAATGGGATCTATTATGGAATTTTCATCATCGAAAGATGAATGAAAATATCTAGCATATCGTGAGAGATTTTTTTAATCCCCTTAAAATAAGATACATTTTTTTAGTGTTTTCATATCATTAAAAATCGACATTTCAAGGCAAAAAGCTATTTAAAAAGACGTCAAAATGTCGATAAATCGTCATTTCTGGCAAGGGCACTCTGCCAAGAAAGAGATCCAGTTTAGCTTCGGATCCAATATTAATTCCAGAAACATTGAATAGTAAACCCTTCTAGTTCTGATAGTCTAAATGTCAGAATTTTATATCTACCAGTTCATACTCAATAATACAGGTGGCGCAAAAGTAACCTTTCGATGTTTTTTGGCTGTAATTTAAAAAAAAATGAAAAACTTTGATTCTTCTTGTGGATTATTTTTATTTGGTCTTTTAATTTTTTTACATCAAGTCGAGAATATGATGTCATGTAAATGGCCGCCGCCACAGTTGATTGTCATTTGAGCCATTTTTATGGCATTTTCCATCACTTTGGCCAAAACTTTCGGCGATAGGTCCTCACATTCTTGACGGATATTGTCTTTAAGAGCTGCAAGAGTCTGAGGCTTGTTGACATAAACCCGCGACTTCAAAAAGCCCCACAAAAAGAAGTCTGGAGCGGTCAAATCAGGCGATCTTGCTGGCCAGTGCAAATCGCCAAAACGGGAGATTAGGAGCCCGGGAAATGCATCCTTCAGCATATCGGTTGTGGCACGTGCAGTGTGTGCCGTTGCACCGTCCTGTTGGAACCACATGTTTTCCAATCCCAATTCATCAAGTTGCGGCAAAAATAACTCGTTGATCATTGCTCTGTAGCGCTCACAATTCACAGTAACCGTTTGGCCCGCGACGTCTTCGAAGAAAAAAGGTCCGATGACTCCTCCAGCGAAAAGAGCACACCATACAGTGACTTTGAGCGGGTGTAATGGCTCTTCGTGGGTTACACGCGGATTTTCAGTGCCCCAGAAGCGTAAATTTTGCTTATTTACGTACCCGCTAAGATGGAAATGGGCCTCATCAATCATGATTATTTTTGATGAAAATCATCTTCCTCTTGCTGGTGATTAAGGATGGCTTGAGCGTATGTTAGACGCGATTGGCGTGTATTTCGCATGTGTTTACTACACAAATGTCAAAACAGAACTGACATTAGGGGCCAATCGCAAAATTTATAGCATTTTCTGATAGGAGGATTACTTTTGCGCCACCTTGTATCTGGGACAGTCGATACGAATGTGCCTGTCGACAGAATTTCAATACCATCGTCGTATGCAAAAACCTTTATGCCAGATGCATCCTTAGGTTAGGTCAAGGACGCGGGGCACACAACCATTGCTGGCGTGCACCACTTCACTCGGAGATCATTTGGTCCATTGTGTTCGTCCTGAGTCATCCTTACTAAAACGTATTTTAGTAACCCACAAAAATCCATAGAAGGTGTAAGACGGTTCCTTTTCATTGTGTACCCATAGTTGCCCTTCGTGCAACAGAGATGTTTCAAAGAAAAACTTTTATTTTTTATTTAACTTAATTGCAGAACTTATGTTTCCAGCCTCCGCATATGCAACATCCTCCAATGTACCATGTCCACTAAGTTACTCTTTGAATACGTTTTGGTCATTAGTTTAAGAAAAAAATGAAAGAGGCCGCAGAAGCAATAAAATATTTTCTTAAATATCTTTTCTAACAAAAAAAGACGTGATCCTTGTCAAGTCTATGTATTAGAAATGGTCCTTCCTTTTTTTCGCAGCTCCTCATTAACTCCCTCCCCTGAAGTAGCGTTTTGGAATGAGGGTTAGTTGGTAACATTTTAGTCTAATTAAAATCCATTGTTGTTGTTTGTTTAGTGTCATTGCAATAAATTTTCATTGTTCGGATTGTTTGACTGACTTTGGGTGTTCATTTCTGGTAAGCTCTTCTCGGAGTGAGCAAAGTGAGTGGTATTGTTTGGGAGGGGTATATCATTGTGTGACCGATCAAAATATTGACCAAAAATTAATACCCTAAATTGTCAACTGATGTCGTTTGCTGAGACATATGTGAATGTACGACAAGTATATCCTGAGCGATATCCTTTGTTTGCATTTTGGTTGTGTGTCTACAAAATAAACCACTATTTGTTCATATGTCCTTAAAATACTTGTGGCATGTTTTGGTTAAAAGTCATCGGTATTAGGTCTACTACATTTTTGAAAGTAAGTTACTACCTCTCCCTCCCCATTACAATTACCACTACCACCACCAACATCACCATCATCATTGTCCACTTACCAGATAAACTCCCTATGTTTACTTAAGCCAATGAAATTAGATTTGGACACGAAACATACTTACTCCTGGGTCATATAAAATCTGTGATGTATGGTTTTAACAGGATATAAGTAAACAGAAAAATGGAAATGTCTACAGACGTGTATTACACGAAAATCATTACCATTCCTATTTAATAACTCTGAGGAAATCGTATTGAGTACACATGTTACATTTTACCACGAAAGCCATTGTGATATCATTTATTTAATACTTTGTGAAGAATGGAAAAGAAACTCAAATGTAATCTAATCATGACAAAAAATATTAGTATCAACGTTTTAAAAATTCATGGAAGTGATTTTATTTGTCGATTTAAAATGGCAGCTTTGTAGATACATCATTTGATAAAATTAAAAAAAAAAACAGTAAGAAAAGATCGAAGTCGGCCGGAACCGACTATATGATACTCTATACCACCTTGATAAATCAATATAGTTGATATGGTAGGCTTGATGGTATTGATATTGGCAGGACACTATAGAGGAAAATGTATATAAAATGAATCCATATGACAATTCGTCGGCTCAATGCTATTTTGTTCCATACGCCATTTTGTATGACCGGAGAAAAACGCAATTTATTATTTGAGTAAAAACGGGACTGAAGAGTTACACACTTTTTATTTCATAGGGTTCCCAACAGTGTTTGTATGATTCTCATGTATTTCTATGCCATTACATCCAAAAACAAGCAAGTTATAACAATTTGTGTACTTGGCATTTTGGTCCATATCCACTTTTATTTTAATATTTTTTCGTACTTGTATTACATGGACCACACTATATGGAAGGACACTAATTTATATATTGTGATCGAAAGAACGTAAAATACTGAGTGAAAAATATAGGGCGATAGAAAAATGGAGACATAGAACAAAAATATCGAAATTATTTCCCGTTATTCAGAGTAAAACAAATGTACCCTACCAATATCTCGAAAACTAGGCGAGATAGGAAAAAAATGATTGCAGATTCTGAAAGAGCATGCTTGGAACCCATATAATCAACTCGTAACTCAAAAAACACAAAAATGGAGTATGGACCAAAATAGCATTAAGCCGACGAATTGCCCTGCAATTAAGTATGGATGTAGTATGAGTGACTCAACAAAAATGGAAGATATAGTTAATGCGATTTCAATATAGAAGAAGAGTTATATTATATAGCAATTTGGTATTTCACAGAAATATATAGCGGAAACTTCTGCACTTTGAGAAAGAAGTTGTCATTCAATAATCGCAATTGGGACAAAAATGGATCGTGTAAAGTTCTTATGGGACTTACTTATCATAACTCGTTGCTGATCAGTCGTAGTGAACGGACGTGTTTATCGCCGAGCGAATAGATAAATCCTATTACGCAGTACCCATTACGGAATCGCAAAACAAAAAATCTGTGGAAGGCCTACATCGTAGTACCTATTACGGGCTAATACAGACTAGTACTCACAACAGGTGGTACGTTGAGGGGAAAACGTCATGTCCGACCGTCAAAACGGAAGCACAATGCGCACCGGATAGCGCTCAGAGTTTTGACGAAGTTGGAGGCTGTTGAGGTTTCGGCTCTTAGCGAAAAACAAAAAGAGTCACTTATCTGGGCTAAATGCGTCATAGATGCTTCTAAGGCCAATGAGCCGGCTGAAAGAGCCACAAATTTAGCTGTGTTAACGGCTAATAAAGTCAAAAGAATCAGATCACCTGATGAACCCCTGCCTTCGACAAAGGCAAGAAGCCCTAATGTCACCATCAACAGGACACTCACCAAGCCCTTCAACAAGTGGCGAAGGAGAGTCTAGTGATGGCCGTTATAGACAGAAGTAGTGAGGATGGATCCATCCTCAAGGACAAATGGAGCCATGTGCAATCAGCCATTATGGCTCATTACCTCGATGTCCGTAGAGAAATGCCGGGCAAACCACCAATCTGCAACGACGCAGGATGGCATCAGGGGAGAGTAAAGCTCTTATATTTCGGTTATGCCACATCAGTAGACCTGTATAAGGCTGATCTGAGTCGAGCGGGTGAGATGTGGCCGTGTGCCCAGTTGGATGTTGTCGAAAAAAAACAACATCCCTAGTCAACATAGAGCCATCACCTGGGTTACAGAAGAGCCCTCCAACCCGGCGGACATATTAGAAATAATAAAAGATTCCAATCCTGGTCTGCCGGCCCATAATTGGAGAATCAGTAAGGTGGGTGAGGCGGATGATAAACGCGGTATCCTTAACGCTGAATCCACCTCCCATATACTACGTGCAAGTGCAACCCTACAATATGGCTTCGAGACTATAGTCTTGAAGGTATTCAAGCAGGATATAGCTCCCACTGCGGAAGGTGAGTCGTCCACCGTGGTTGATACACAGCTTTCTGGAAGTGCGGAGGTACCCACGTCCATTATTTCTGGTGACTCCAACTCTAAGAGCAGATCTGTAATGTCCTTCCCTGAGGACGAAAGCTCTGCTTCTGACACAGAGGGGCTGAGGTGAGTCTCTGGACTCTTTAACGCATCTGGCGGGGACACGCATCTCGATGATACGGGCGAAGAGTTCGATAAAACCCTTGTCGGGATGGATGTTAATCTGTCAATTACCAATGATGGTAAGAATTCTACAGATTAACCTCCATCACGCTAAAGCAGCCTCAGCGGCTCTATTGCTGCGCCTGTCCACAGGTGCAGTAGACATCGTCCTGATACAGAAGCTCTACGTTGTAGGAGGAAGGGTGTGCGGTATCAGGACACCCAACATTAAACAGCTTGTGGCCAACTGTAAAGGCACTCCAAGAACCTGCATTTTGGTCAGGAATGATTTAAATATCTTTCTCCTGACTAGTTTAAGTGGTAAAGACCAAACAGCTGCTAGTCTGGAGATCTTGGCGGGTCACCGGTTACTTGCCTTATGAAGTTGTAGTACCGACAGCTCTCTTAAGGGAAACAGTAGAAGAAGCAACGTCTGACGAGCTCGAGCTGATTATTGGCACAGAGACGAACGCTCATCATACTATCTGGGGTAGTACGGATATAAACAATAGGGGAGATTCGCTTCTTGACTTTATTCTTACTACCAACCTAACTATTTGTAACATAGGCCGACCTTTACAATTAATAACAGACAAGAAGTATTCGACGTAACGTTTGCTACTGACCGGCTGTCAGAAAAAATTATGTCATTTACTCGTAGTGTTCAAACTCGCTGAAAAAGCACCTAAATCTGCCGTCCACAGAAATGTGAAAAAGACAAAGTGACACCTGTTTGAGAAGAATGTCAAAAAAGTCCTGAACTCTAAATTTCGATCTTATGAACCGAATGACAAAGCCGGTCTGGATAATCTGGCCATTCAATAGTTCCCTTGAAGAAGCCTGTCCAAAAACAAGGTACAAGGTAAACCTCGGTAGTGGACTCCTATGCTAACGTCTAGGAAAAAGTCCTGCAACAAGCTATTCAACATTGCGAAATTTACTGGGGTTGCTTATAATTGGGATGCCTATAAAGATCAACTCAAGATATAAAGGGTCCGCCAAATAACTTTTTTTTTTAAAATGCTATAAAAAAAACTACTGAAAACGCATCGGATGGTCAGTTGGCTTCAACTCCTGAACCAATTGGACTTTGTATGGCGTCATACCAAGGTCTTTATGCAAAATTCGTCTCAATGATGTCTCCAAAATGTTCAATTGTTGAGAACGACGGTGAATTGATGTTGATGACGCTTCACGCAAACTGTCTGCCACAGCTGCAATATTCTCGGGTGTACGCACTGTTTTTGCCTTTTCGCGCTTTGGTTTATCGATGAGGATGCCAGTTTCTTTCACTTTTTTCACAAGATAACGAACATACGGAGCTGACGGTGCTTCTCTTCTTCCAAAATCCGTACGCAATTTTCGCACACATTCTGCAACATTACCATGATTTTCAAAGTAATGTCGCAATATTCGCAATATACACATATTCGTTCAGCGAAAGGATAAAACTAATTATCTGTCAAATCAGACATGAGCTAAGTGTTGCCATTCACGAAATAAGCACTAGTTGAAAAAAACGTTAGATGGCGGCAGGAGCTTAGAAAGACTCAAATATGCTCTTGGTATACCTTCTGTGGCGATGTAGAAAAGGCCTTCGACGCCGCAAGGCTGAGGAAGATACTATCAGCTTCACCCTGTACAGTGGGTTATTTGCAGAATTAGAATGGAAAAAAAATAGCGAGCAGTTGCTTGATGTACTGCCAACAGAACCCGAAGATCAGCAGGACCAACAAGGGTGCTAGTGGACTGCGAGCATCGCTAGCTTGTTGACTGAGAGATCCGGAATAAGTTGGGCTATTAATATCTTTGAGCCCTTAAAGTCACCTGGACCAGACGGCATCACTCCAGCAGAAATGCAGAAAATGTTAAAGTACATTATCCCCTGGCCGGATAAAATTTATTTAGTCTGTATCAGGCTTTCATGCATCCCGAATCGATGGAGGGATACCAATTCATACCTAAAGCGGGAAAGATATTGCACACTCGGCCAAAAGACTTCAGACCAATAAGCCCATCCTTCTTCCTATTGAAAGGTCTGGAAAGACTTTTAGATTACGAGTATTTCATTAGGGAAAACCTGGATACAAAACTCCTGCCGGGGAACCAACATGCTTACAATAAGGAAAAGTGTACAGAATCTGTCCTGCCGTGAACTTGTGAGTACTATCGAATCGTCCCTACATTTCAAGGAATTCATCAAGATGGCATTTCTTGACATTGAAGGGGCTTTTAACAACATTCACTCAGATGCGGTAATTGCGGCACTGTCACATCTAAAGATGAACACTAGCTTGATTAAATTAATTCAAGGCCTGCTCAATCGAAGACGCATAACAGCATGTCTTGGGTCCAGAACTCAAGGGTTTGTAAACAGAGGGGCCCCACAAGGAGGAGTACTGTCTCCACTAATTTGGAACCTAGCGGTGAATGAAATCCTGCTAGATCTAGAACGTTGTGTCTGCAAGGTCTTGACATATGCGGACGACGTGGCAATCGCAGTGAGTGGCAAATTTGAAAACGTCATCAGAGACATCCTACAGGTGGCTCTGAACAAGTTGGCTAGATGGACCCTCCTCCTCGGATAAATGCAACAGATCTAGTCTTTTTCTGAAAGTGTAAAATTTTTAGGAATAATTGTATATATGAAACTGTTACGTACTAGAACGTGTGAGGAAGGCCTACGTCGCCTTATATTCCTGCAGGAAGGCTGTAGGGTCGCGGTGGGGCATCTCGCCTACAATCGTCCATTGGATATATACAGTAATTCGTCCCATAATGTTATACGGCAGTGTGGACGGCAATTGACTATCAAAGGTTCAGAGGACTGCCTGCCTGTGCATAAGCGGAGCCTTAGGGAGTACAGCGACTGAGTCCCTGCAAATCCCTACTCCATATACTGCTGATTTATATTGTGGTGAAAGAAGTTACATCCAATGAGGCACCAAGATTAAACTGCCTATCAATAACTACGGTCACATGAGGAAAGTGTAGTGCTAAGGTAACCGACTGAGTAGACTATATACCAACGGTATACACCTTCGAAAGAACCTATATCACTATGATACCAGCCAGAGATGAATGGGTTGGTAGAATACCAGGTAATAGAACCCATCTCAACTTCTATACGGATGGTTCGCAGCGTGATGAAAAGGTTGTCTTCGGAGTACACTTTGAAGAACTTAGTCTGGATATAGCTCACAGACTACCAGATACCTGCAGTGTCTATCAAGCCGAAATAATGGCAATATGGGAAGTCGCCAAGTGGCTGAGTCGCAACATAGTAACCAACACTGGCGTTGTCATTTACTAGACAGCCAGGCTGCTATCAATTCCTGGGGACCACATCCCTAAATTCACAAACAGCCCTCGACTGACGCAGATCTCTTAACTAGAAGGCTGAGCAGTTTAATATACACCTCATGTTGGTGCCTGGGCACAGGTATATCCCCGGGAACTGAAAAGTCGATGAACTTGCGACATTACAAATTCTCGAAGAATTATTATTTTTGTCCTTTCAGAAGCCTACTTTAAGATACAAAGATAAAACTTTATAAATATGAAGTACTATAAACGGCAAATATATGCACGAAAAATTACATTGAATTGTTTGACTGTGATCAATGTAGCAGTGACCAGAACAGTGACAATTTATTATATCGCTGATTTTAAAAGTTGCATATTTTCCATATGCACTAAGGATTTCTATACTTATATTTGGACGACAAAACGTCTGAATGGAAAGTTTGCTACAAATCCAAAATTAAAATATGTAAAAAATCCGAGATCTAGTTATAAGTAAATATTAAATACTGTGAAGATAATTCGCAGTCACCAGTCAATTAATGCTGGTTTAAAGAACTGTTTGCCTCAGTATAAGCGGAGCTTTAAGGACTACAGCGACAGAGTCTTTACGAGTTCTACTCCATCTAATGCCGATTGATATTGTGGCTAGAGAAGATGCAATCAGAGCGGCATTAATATTAAACTGTAATTCTATGTATAAGAACTACGACCACATGAGACCGAGTGGACTATATACCAACGGTTTACAAGCTTGATGAAAAGGTTGGCTTCGGAGTACACTGTTAAGCACTTAGTCTTGATATAGGGACCTACATATATTGGTCTATGTGAGCAGTCATAAGCGGCTGCCACCAACCAAAGCATCGGCCGATCAAATCAAGCAGCAAGATCACATGGACTCGAGTTCTAGTGCCCAGAACCCAAGCCAATGTCGTCCAAGGACTTTCAAGCAATTAGGAGTTGTAACGGTAAAAAGTTTACATACATTGACTATAACAAAACAGTTAATTACAAATATTATTTACGGCCAATTCCACAATCTCCGGTTATCCTACAGTTAGAGCTAATCTACAGTTACAGCTGTCAAATTGTATGAAATTTTTATTTTTTAGCTGTAAGTTAGCTGTAACCAGAGGTTGTGAAATTGGGGGTTAGTAGTTAATATGTATAAATTCAGCATACATTTTTTCTGTGCCATCCTTGTGAACAATTGTTGTCTTGCAACGTTGTTAGAAAAGGCATCTTCAGTACATTGTGAGAGATTGTAATATGTGCGAAGTTTATCCATCTGACAATGGCGACGTTGACAGAGAAACATTTTATTGGCAACACTGTCTATAAAATATCTTATTGGCAATTCTGCATATAAATATTTACAAAATATATAATTATAAGGTTTTCTTGTGGTCGTCTGAACTGAAAATTCACCTTTTGTTAACAATATGTCATTGTCAGTACTTTGACATAGTTAATAACATTGTAAGATCTGACCATTGTGTGTACCTAGCTT
This sequence comes from Eudasyphora cyanicolor, assembly GCA_963930755.1. NCBI lineage: Eukaryota > Metazoa > Arthropoda > Insecta > Diptera > Muscidae > Eudasyphora > Eudasyphora cyanicolor. The sequence continues at coordinate 65,158,304 of OZ005737.1, forward strand.
AAGTACTCAAATGTTGCTTCTAAAAATACGATTTTCTCAAACTCATTCTTTTAAAATAATTCCCACTAAAAGCAAACATTTTCTATAAATATTTCTAAAAGTTTCTCCCATGATCCTCTTTATAAATACTTTCTGGTAAATTTATCCTGGTATCATCAATACAAGTAACATTCAAAAAAAACACCAACTGTTTGTCTATTTGAACAACTAATAAAACTATCATAAGAAGATAGTATCTCCCAGTCAGGCACTTCTTCACAAATTTTCCACGCTTTTTTATAATAAGCGTAAAAAATGGAAACACTATTTTTTCCATGGGAATTATAAACACAACACAATGACCCTCTCCCCAATCATCCCTACCACTATGAAGTGTGCCGCGGGAAGAAAACAAGGGATTGCCCGTGTCGTGGCCGATGTCGCTGATGACGATTTTCTGTTCTGTTGTCATATTCTTGTGATTGATACTCTTGTGATACTCTGCGTAAGTACTTCACGCGAGGATCACCACTTTAGCACCTTTTTTAGTTTGAGATGTGCTGTTCCCTGTTTCGGTTTTCATCCTCCGTCAATATTTGTTTGTATATATGTGGAGGAACGTACCATCTGAAACAATGGTGGTGGCAATTTTTTATCCACTTAATCAATTAAGTCATCATCGTAGTTTGATGGAGGGAAGAAGGGAACTAGAGAGTCGAATTTTATTAACTGTGACATGGGTGCCAAGTAGGGCTGAGTAAAAGTGTCTAAATGTACATTTTTATTCCCATTCGTACATATTTATATGGCTATATATATAATGGCAGAGTCTAGAATAATTTTGAAGATATCTGAAAATTATGAAAAACAAATAATTATTTCAGATATAACGGGTGTACCATTTAGAATTTAAAATTTGAAACGGCTATAAAAAAGGACTGATAGTTTGTTAAAATTTCTGATTTTAATGGAAAGATTGAACTTTAGTTTCAATTTAATAATGGAACACTCGTATGAGTAGGCAGTACCTCATCCGAACAACCAAATTTTTCAGTACATTTTCGATTGTTTCGGGTCGAATCTCTTCAATTTCAACTTCGATTTCATATTTCACTGCTTCAATTGTCCCTGGATGCTTTGCGTAACATTTATCCTTAATGGATCCCCACAGAAAATAATCCAAAGGGCTCAAATCACAAGTCAAAGTTATCGGTAGTTCAAATTTAAAATTTTAAATGGTCCACCCTTTACCTATAGTCTCGTGAAGAAGGGGGTTAAAGCCACGCCATTTTTATGAATGTTTACTAAACCAAAGTCAAAGTTATCGGTAGTTCAAATTTAAAATTTAATATTTTTCAATGAAAAAATAAAAGTATGTAAGATTATGAAAATGACAATTTTATTCGATGCGTCGTATTGATTGCAAAGTTAAATATGTATCAATGAAATGAACCATAATTAACTGAAAGAAAATGTAATTCAGCAAAAACACGAATTAACTAATTTCACAAGGAAACTACATACAAGTAATTAGAGCAGTACTAACGTATGCTACTCTAGTATGGTGGATACCAATTGAGGTTAGGTTGACTGAGGATGATGCCAGGCAAATGAAACGCTGAGCCCAGTAAGACCAAAAATTATCCATTGTGATAACTTATAATTCTTCTTATCCAGCTAATCAGTTGAGTATGCAGTTAAGTTCAAATGGGCTGCGGCAAGCGTTACATTTTCTCCTCTGACTATGTCCCAAACGCGGGAAAGCCGTCCCACACGGGAGCTAAGGATTTCCGGCAAATTATTCTATCGTCATTTCTGAATATATAATTACCTTAGTACTAAAATTGATCACAGGTTACTGTCCACTCAACAGCATGCCTACAGCAAGGGCAAGTCCACAGAAACCACCCTACATGATCTAGTAAGCTTTATCGAAGGATCCCTCTCTGTTAAGGAATATACTATGGTAGCTTTCTTAGATATAGAGTGGACTTTCAATAACATAAATCCGGCCTTTGAAATCCTAGGCGTTGACAGCAGTATACGTAGGTTCATTTATAACCTTATAATTAAGAGACGCATTTCAGCTAGTTTAGAGTCAACTGACCTCCATAGATTTGTCAGGGGAACGCCCCTTTGGGGGTGTTCTGTTTCCTCTTCTATGGAATCTCTCCATGAACAATATTTTGCTTTCTCTGGAGATGATGAATGTCAGAGTTGTTGCCTATACAGATGACGTGGCAACAGCTATTAGAAGGAAGTTTCCGGATACTTTGCAGAAGCTGTGGAGATGAGGAAGAAGTGGAGAACATTGAGCACGTACTATGCGGCTGCCCCGCTCTGAGTAAACGACGACTGTACATACTGGGGTCGGCCTTTCTAGGCAGCCTAACAGATGTTTCCAGTACCGCTATTCGTACTATCGATAAATTTGTATATCAAACAGGTTGGTTTCGATGAGGGGCATTTCAGCCCGTGGTAACGGACAGGAGGCCCTTTATACATGGGCTTCCGGTAATGGTCTTGATGTTAACCCGACCAAGACGGAATTAGTTCTTTTCACCAGAAGAAATAAGGTGCCACAAGATACTCCTGCCTCCTTGGTTGGTATTGAAATTCCCATCTCTGAAAGTGCAAAAAATTAGGTGTTTTACTAGACAGGAAGTTGCACTTCAAACCCAACGTTTTGGAAAGAGCAAGTAAGGCTGTGACAGCGCCATTTACCTGTAAAAGGGCAATAGGGAAACGCTGGGTCTGAATCCGCGAATAGTGTATTGGTTGCCCGATAATGATGTACGACATTGTCGTCTGATGGTCAGTTCTGCAGAAATCCACCTTCTGTACGATACTAAACAAGGTTCAACGAATGGCTGCTATATGTATCACTGGTGCGCTGACAACGACACCAACTGCGGCACTAAATGTTAATGCAGGGCAATATGCCGCATGTACTGCGATTAGACTCAGGCAACTGGCACTATGGTCAGGAAATGGCTACGGACATAGTGTCATTCTAGACAGAATGCCTGACCTTCCGGGCACTGTTGATTACACTATGACTGAGCCACACTATGCACTATGACATAGATCAGAATTGAATGGTCCTATCCCAGGACAGAGGATATTTATTAACTTCTATATGGACGGTTCCAATTTCGATAACCAAATGGGCTTTGGTGTCTTTGTAGAGCAATTTCAGCTATCACTGGCAATAAGACTACCTGAGCACTGTAGTGTTTACCAGGCAGAAATCTTAGATATTAAAGAGGTAGCGGAATGGCTGAAAATTAATGCGCTGACCAAAGTCTGTATAAATATTTTCTCTGATAGTCAGGCTGGAAACTATATTCCTGAATTCAAAAACTGCCCTCGACTTGCAGATGAACTTGCAAGACTAGGAACTACATTACATGCTCCCTCCCTCCCCTGCCTCTAGAAACCTGAAAGCTCCTTTCCTTTTAAAACAATCAAATTGGTTCAACTGGATTGACTAGTGATAACTTATGTTTTCCCTTATGTCCCTGTGGTAACTCAATGGACTGGATAGTGTAAGTGAGTCTGTTTTACAGGCTGCCACTCTTAGCCTAACCTAACTTACCTTTTTAGTAAGCATATGGACAAATCCTAGGTTGCGGACGTTACATTCGTATATTATATTAAATATTTACCTAAATACTTACGATGATTGCGATATTTGCGGCGAAAGTTCCGTTGCGAACGTTACAAAACATGGAAGTAGGTTTCCAGGATAACGTGAATTTGCATGTTTTTTAGCTGTGAAATGTAAACGTGTTAAAATATAGAAAAAGTGCTAAAAATCCACCTTGAGCAAACAAATTCGTATGGCCATTAAATTATTAATTGATCCACTTGACTAAACAAATTATACAGTAGTTCTTCTTTTTGGGGCTACTTTCACGTCCAATTCTCAGAACTAAGTTCCAATATCATGTGTTGTACTGTGTTAATTAAACTGAGGTATTCAGGTTCGAATCCCGCACCGGTTGTTTAACTTTTTTATTCAACTTATTTTTTTTAATATTTTCTAACGTATTAAATTTTAAAAAATCTAGTTTTTAATAACAAAATTTAAACATTTTATATTTATACCCTACACCACACTGTGGTACAGGGTATTATAATTTTGTGCATTTGTTTGTAACACCCAAAAGGAGAAGAAATAGACCCATCGTTTATTATACCGATCGACTTAGAATCACGTTCTGAGTCGATTTAGCTATGTCCGTCTGTCTGTCTGTCTGTCTGTCTATCTGTCTGTCTGTCTGTCCGTTTGTGCATGTATTCTTGTAATCAAAGTACAGGTCGCAATTATGGTCCGATCTCGACGAAACTTTACACATATCTTTTTTTTGGCCCAGATTTAGATATAGCCCCCATATATATGTTAGCCCCGATTTGACATGTAAGCGCTGTAAAAACTTTATTTTATATCCGATCAGTATGAAATTCGGCAGGAAAAGGTTTCTTATTACATGAATGAACTCTGTTAAATTTGGAAGAAATCGGTTCAGATTTAGATATAGCCCCCATATATACATTACCCCCGATTTGACATATAAGCGCTGTAAAAATGTTATTTTATATCCGATCAGTGCGAAATTCGGCAAAGAGAGGTTTCTTAGTACATGAAGGAATACTGCTAAATTCGGAGAAAATCGGTTCAGATTCAGATATAGCCCCCATATATATGTTACCCCCGATTTGACATGTAAGCGCTGTAAAAACTGTATTTTATATCCGATCAGTGCAAAATTTGGCAGAAAGAGGTTTCTTATTACATGAAGGAATACTGCTAAATTCGGAGAAAATCGGTTCAGATTTAGATATAGCCCCCATATATACGTTACCCCCGATTTGACTTGTAAGCGCTGTAAAAATGTTATTTTATATCCGATCAGTATGAAATTCGGCAGAAAGAGGTTTCTTATTATATGAATGAACACTGTTAAATTTGGAAGAAATCGGTTCAGATTTAGATATAGCCCCCATATATACGTTACCCCCGATTTGACATGTAGGCGCTGTATTTTACATGCGATCAGTACGAAATTCGACAGAAGGAGGTCTTTTTACATGAATGAGTATTCAGGGAAGATCGGTTCAGATTTATATTGATTGTTCCTCCTGATTTGGTATCAAACCGCTATAGAAGGTGTATTTTACTTCCGATCATTAAAATTTTCCAGAAAGATGTTTCTCAATTTAGGAACGAATATTGCTTAATTTAGCGATTATCGTTTCAGAATTAGATAATATGTTTCTACCCATTTACCAATTATTCCAAATTATTATGGCAATGACCCTTATCGCATTGTTAGGGAGGTGTAGGGTATTATATAGTCGGCCCCGCCCGACTTTCTGCCTTTCCTTACTGGATTTCATATGTTATAAATATATTCACAACTTGTGCAAAAAAAAAAAAATTATTTGGGATTGAAAAAAATGCACAAACTTCTTCTTTGGATAAGAAGCATGTATGTGTAATCATCTAGAATTCTCTCCAGTGTCTCAACAAATCATGATGAGAGACTAATCAGTAATCTGTAAACTTTCGCAGAACTACGATTCAATCCACTTGCCTTAGGTGTGAAAAAACCTTAATTTTCATCCAAGATAGTGTAACGTACGTTAATCTCAAAAACACCCAAACTCATAGAGCACGCTACGATTTAGGGTAAATCGGCATCGGAAATAAGAAAGGACTAAATAAAGTACCACCATACTGCATTTTCCCATCCCTGATATTCTTCCATTGGCTTTCTCCCTTTAAGTTTATTTATTCATTTTTTAGTTTGTCCTTCCGCCGAGTGTCACCTCCCTTTTATTTGTCTATCAACACGTGGCGGTGCTGTGTTTATCTTTCTCTCATTGCGAGAGGGGTTTTGTTATTTGTATATAGATTTACCAATTTTTTCCCGGATACTTTCGTCCCGGCACTAAGTAGTCGAATCAATAAAAAACAAGACAGCCAAACAAACAAACTCAGCATTCAACTAATGTCTCTTAATTAAGTTGGATTGGTAATATCATATTTGTGTGAATGATTTGATTAAAATGTATTCACGGGGATACAATTTTCGGGAAATTTCTTATTGGAGTTTTTTCTCTTCTTGTTTTCCCAGCAATTGGTGAACAATGCGGGACATGACTCTATTTGGGTTGGTGTTAAAAAATGTACCTTGTCATGTTTTCGTTTGTTTCCTCCCTGTTTTTTGTAGTTTTCCTTTTTTTGTTTTTTTGATTGTGACTCTTTTTCTAATAAGTAATAATGGGCATTAATTGTTGATTATGGTACGAACGGCCGTCATCATTTATTGAATGTGGGCGATTTTCTTAAAGTCATGAATTATTGCTTATTAAACATTTGGAAATTTATTGCTTTTTAAATGGTTGATGGTTAATTGCGATTGCAATTTGCATAGAGGTAATAAATAAGAAAAGTCTTTCACAGGAAATACTAAAAATGGAAATACAGTAGAAAATAATATTGGTTTGTTTATACATATATGTATATACAGAGTGGAGCGCGGAATTTTGTTTATTTGGGAATGAAATAAAAAAGTTATGAACCTTAGAAAAATTTATTTTGTAACAAGCATGTAGACTTGTATTCTGCCAATTTCAGCCTCAATGTTGTTAATTAGGTCTTCCAAGGTGTTGGGACGGTTTATATACAGTATATGTAGTCGAAGGTGAATATCAACCGTCCCAACACCTTGGAAGACCTAATTAACAATATTGAGGCTGAAATTGGCAGAATACCTGTCGACATGCTTGTTAGAGTTAATGAAAACTTCAGTAAACGTATGTAGCAGTGTGTGGATAGCGAAGGTCGACATTTCCCAGATACACTATTTAAAACCATGTAATTTAAAAATTCCCTTACTGTATAATTATATATAAATATTATATATAATTATACAGTAATATAATTAAAATATAAAATAAAATTTAATTTATTTCATTCCCAAATAAGAAAATTACCGCGCTCCACCGTGTATTTCTTGACAGAATATCAGTAAGTAATATCAAAATATAGGATCCCTGTAGGATTTTTTTAAATTTGTTCCGTTCAAGAGTTTATGTAAATTTTTAAAAATTTTACTCTGTACATAATTATAGGAAAATACGGAAAAACCACACAGGCAGTCTTGTCAGTCAAATTTGGCCCAAAATCATACAAATTATCTTAAAAATCATAGGAAAGGAAATTCTTCGGAAATGGTTGGAATTAATAATTATATATTTTTTTGAGGTATACTAAGATGATATATCCGTATACGTCTGTCGCAATAATATAGATATGTGACTCAAATTTGAGGAAACATTTCTTATACGGGGCAAAATCGCCGTTTCTGATATGTTTGAATCGAAAGAAAATATATTTAGAACACAAATTTTTAAATATTATATATTTCTAAGCAAATAAATTTTATTTGAAAATCATTAAAATATATTTAGAACTCGTATATTAATATGTTACAACATATAATATTTGCAAACTAAATTTCTCAAATAAAATATGTGTTTGAATACAAATAAAATTATTGTTTAGGAATTTCTCCAAATATATTTTATTTACAAAATATTTTCGAAACTTTTGTTGAATTTTAGTTTTTATACCCTACACCACACTGTGGTACAGGGTATTATGACTTTGTGCTTTTTTTTGTATCACCCAAAAGGATAAGAGATAGACCCATTGTATATTATACCGATCGACTTGTAATCACTTTCTGAGTCGATTCAGCTATGTCCGTCTGTCTGTCTGTCTGTCCGTCTATCCGTCTGTCTGTAGATGCATTCTTATAATCAAAGTACAGATCGCAATTATGGTCCGATCTCAACGAAACTTTGCACATATCTTTCTTTAGGCCCAAGGACGATCCCTATTGAATTTGGTTAAATCGGTTCAGATTTACAAATAGCTCCCATATATATGTACCTCCAATTTGGCCTATATGCACTGTATAAGCAACATTTTTGAACCGATTTGTACAAAAATTTACAGAGAGTAATCTTATGATACACTTAGAGACAATACCAAATTTAGAGAAAATCGGTTCGGATTTAGATATAGCCCCCATAAATATGTTACCCCCGATTTTACATGTAAGCGCGGTAAAAAGTGTATTTTATATCCGATCAGTAAAAAATTTGGCAGAAAGAGGTTTCTTATCACATGAATGAACACAGCCAAATTCGGAGAAAATCCTTTCAGAGTTAGATATAGCCGCCATATATATGTTTCACCCGATTTGACATGTAAGCGCTGTAGAAACCGTATTTTACATCCGATCTGTACGAACATCGGCAGAGAGTTTTCTTATTACATGTATGAACACTGCGAAATTCTTATCGCAATGCCCATTTTCGCATTGTTAGTGAGGTGTAGGGTATTATATAGTCGGCCCCGCCCGACTTTCTGTTTCTCCTTACCGGTTTGTTTTTTGGTTTAGAATTGAACCTCCCACTTATGATACCAAATGCAGCATTAACTTCTGTTTTAAATTAATAATTTAAAATTTCTGAATATTCCAAGCCATCATTAGTTGTCAATCCTCCAAGTAATATATTTCGAACCAAGATTATACGACTTCAATTATTACACAGTGCTAGTCCAAAAATGTAACAGAAAGGAGACCCTATGAATAGACCTATTTCGGCCATGCTGAATCCAGTGGCATTAGCCGTTTTTCTATGTTAGCTTTTGTTTTCGCGAAATTCGACCACAAAGTTTGTTGGGAAATCATAGAGATGACTTATCTCTTTGGTTATTTTGAAGTGGAAGACTTCGGAATATACGCTTCAGTCCAAAGATCGAAATAAAGGGAACATTTGGACAATTATTTTTCTCGAAACAGTCGTCCACGCTTCTCACCCCCTTTCCCCTGAAAAAGTGCAATGAAATCTTATCATATGTTAAAAATGATACATATCGTCGACATTTTTAGTAGGCATCGTTGAGAAAAATATTCCTCGCGAAGAAATACTATAAGTCCTTTCTCAACTTTTTTATGAGAATTAAGCAAATTTCGAGTTATTACATAATTTGTGTATTACATAAATATTTGAAATAAAATTTGTTGACTTAAATTTTTGTAAATTATTTTTTCGTTAGTGTTAATGGAAATTTCAAAGGTAACCAACAAAACCAGCTAAATTGTGAAACCTGTTAATTTTTCATAAATATGTTGAAAGGATACTCATGGTAATTTCTCGCGAGGAACATTTTTCTCAAGGACACAAACTAAAAATGTCGATGATTTGTATGACGTTTGACACATGTTAAGATTTGATTGCACTTTTACGGGGGTAAAGTGGTGAGAAGCATGGTTGACTATTAATACTCGAATAGGGTCCCCTTGTTGTTACATTTTTAAAGAGTCCATTTCGAGCACAGTGTTATTATTTATTATTTTAACGACATGAAAATTTTTTAAAAATTAACTTTGAATTACTGAAAAATTTAACATAATTTATTTTCTGAATACTTAAATGAAAATAAATATTTGTTTCGGAAAAAATAGTCCAAAATAAACACATACTGGGATGTAAACAAAGATTTGTTTAGAACAACATCATCCCAAATATATAATTTTTGTGTGTACCAAATATTATATGTTTGGAGTTTACCCTAAACAAATATATGTTTCAAGCCGAATATGTTTGCGACAATATACTACAGAAGCGATTTTATTCAGCGTGTACATATGTAATATGATTGGGATTCAAAATTAAAAAAACAGAAACTGTACTGGAAAGATCATCTTGTTGTTGGTCGTTGTGCAGAAGAGCTATAGGTTTAAAATGGGGACTACGTCCAAATATGACTCACTGGCTTTACATGAGCGTGATTAGACCAATAATCACCTACGCCTGTGTAGTGTGGTGGACATCAATGGACAAGAAGTGCAACGTAATACGATTGCAAAAAATTCAACGTGCTGTCTAGGCATAAGCGGGGCATTTAGAACTGCACCAACAAAAGCGTTGGACTCTATACTGCACATTCAACCAATAGACATCCGCATAAATTATGAGGCAGCCCTCACAGCGAGACGTCTACAAGTGATGGGTGAAGACCACAAGTCGTACCATCAGAAGACTTTAGCATCTCTAGTTGGTCACATTCAAACGCCAGAAATCTCCGACCGCATTCCTGAAGTGCGGCTTACAGCTACCTGTGATTCGTTTGTGCCAGACAGACGCTCCTGGGAAAATGGAACTTTGGCCCACGTGCCAGTGGGAACCAGCTGCTACATGGATGGGTCCAAGCGAGGAGGAAGGGCGGGTCTGGGACTTTTTATTGATGCACCAGAAGTCGAACTTCACTTCCGCCTTCTTGACCATAACACTGTATTTCAAGCAGAAGTTCGAGCAATCACGGAGTGTGTGAACTGGCTCAGTAACACCACAAAGCCTAAATATGCCAACATCTTCACTGATAGCCAAATGGCGATTAAAGCAATAACATCGGAAAAGGTCAAATCCAGAACTGTGTTGGACTGTAAAAGAACGATAAATGATTACTCAGCCCTTGCTCAACTGCGTATCTGCTGGGTACCAGAACACAACGGAGTGATTGGAAATAAACGGGCAAAGAGTTTGGCTTCAAAGCGCAGAGAACTTCGAGCAATAAACTTTGAAAATTGGAAACCTCTCGAAGCTACGAAAAATGAGTTGAAGCACTGGCCAGTGATGGCTCACAAAACTGTGTGGAATAGCGCAACAGTAGGAGCAACTGCATAGATGCTGTGGGGTGACCCAAAAGAAAGGAAAACAAGAAGTCTTCTGAAACTAAACAAGATCGATATTAGTAAGATGATGAGTGTTGTAACGGAACACTCAAGCTTACAAGCACATCTTCATCGCATAGGAATAGCAGGTAACGACGAATGCAGGGCATACAGGGGAAACATCGAAACAATGGAACATTTTCTGTGTCACTGCCCGGCTTTCACACATGCAAGATCCCAACATTTCTTGACTCATCTAAGAGGATATGACTGGAAGATACTGAGAAAATTCGTGTCTATTACCGATTTTATAAGGAGCGCACAACAGACGTAACCACTGGTTTAAGTGTATGTCCACAGACATGAGACGTTTAAACGCCTCCCTCTTCAATCTCAACACGCTGAAAAAAATCGCTTCTGTAGTATATTGTCCCAAACATATTCGGCTTGAAACATATATATGTTTAAAGTACACTCTAAACATATAATATTGGGTACACACACAAAAAGTATATATTTGGGAAAATGTTATTCTAAACAAATCTTTGTTTACATCCCAATATGTTTTTATTTGGGACTATTACTTCCGAAACAAATATTTTTTTGCACTTAAGAATACAATTAATAAGAATACGTTAATTGTGTTAAATTTCTTTACCAATTCAAATCTTGGATCAAAATAAATTACTTGGGAGGATTGACAAGAAATGATGACTCAGAAATTTGAAATTATTGATTTAAACAGAAGTTAATGCTGCTTATCGAAACTAAGGGAAATTTTAAACTGAAATTCTACAAAGTAAGCAAAAGTCTTGAAAATCTTTTTTAAATAAAATATATTTGGATAAATTCCTAAACAATAACTTTATTTGTATTTAAACACATTTTTTATTTGAGAAACTTAGTTTGCAAATATATTTTGATCTAATATATTAATATATGCGTTCCAAATGCGTTCCAAATGCATTTTATTGATTTTCAAATACAATTTATTTTCTCAGAAATATATAATATTTAAAAATTTGTGTTATAAATATATTTACTTTCGATTCAAACATATCAAAAAAGGCGATTTTGCCCAGTGAACCTAACCTAAAAAAATTGGAACTAAATTTTAAGAAAAACCAGTAAGGAAAGGCTAAAGTCGGGCGGTGCCGACTATATAATACCCTACACCACTCTCGTAATATTGAATAACTCTGATATATAAATTTTGTAATTCATGTATAAATTGTTTACATAAATTTACTTTTGGGACATTTTATACTTAAATAATACCCTGTACCACAGTGTGGTGTAGGGTATAAAAACGATTGGATCTAAAGAGCCAAATCGGATGAAACATATATATAGGAGCTATAGCTAAATCTTAACCGATTTTCTTCAAATTCGGTAGTGTTGGTTCATGGATCAATAAACTCTACCATTCTAAATTTCAAAACGATTGGATGTAAAATACAGCTTCTATAGAACTAAAGGGCCAAATCGGACGAAACATATATATGGGAGCTATAGCTAAATCTTAACCGATTTTCTTCAAATTCGGCAAAGTTGGTTCATGGATCAAGAAACTCTACCATTCTAAAGGGTGTCCCAAGAAGAGCGCAATTTTTTAATTACTGATGCAGCAATTGAATTGTTTCTCTGGCTGTATGACATGTGGCGCCGTCTTGTTGGAACCACATGCCCTCCACATTCATTTCTTCAATTCTAGGCAAGAAAAAACTGGTTATCATTTCACGATACCGAACACCATTGACTGTTTGCGCTTGACCTGCCTCAAAGGTCCAATGATTCCTCCAGCCCAAAAACCACACCACACAGTGACACGTTGAGGATGCATTTGCTTCTCGTGAATCACTCGAGGATTTTCCGCACCCCAAATGCGACAATTCTGCCTATTGACGAAGCCATCAAGATGAAAATGGGCCTCGTCACTGAAGATGATTTTATCGGCAAAATCAGCATTTTCATGTTGTCTCTCCAATACCCAATTAACGAACTCCCTTCGCTGTCCTTCTCCATTTTTACTAAACTCGTACCTTCTACTAACAAACAATAACAATTATTCAAATGTCAAACAATGACACTTCGAATGTTGCGAGATTTAAAAATTGCGTTCTTCTTGGGACACCCTTTAAATTTCAAAACGATCGGATGTAAAATACAGCTTCTATAGGACTAAAGGGCCAAATCGGACGAAACATATATATGGGAGCTATAGCTAAATCTTAACCGATTTTCTTCAAATTCGGTAGTGTTGGTTCATGGATCAAGAAACTCTACCATTCTAAATTTCAAAATTATTGGATGTAAAATACAGCTTCTACAGGACTAAAGAGCAAAATCGGACGAAACATATATATGGGAGCTATAGCTAAATCCTAACCGATTTTCTTCAAATTCGGCAATGTTGGTTCATGGATCAAGAAACTCTACCATTCTAAATTTCAAAACGATCGGATGTAAAATACAGCTTCTATAGGACTAAAGGGCCAAATCGGACGAAACATATATATGGGAGCTATAGCTAAATCTTAACCGATTTTCTTCAAATTCGGCAATGTTGGTTGATGGATCAAGAAACTCTACCATGCTAAATTTCGAAACGATTGGATGTAAAATACAGCTTCTATAGGACTAAAGGGCCAAATCGGACGAAAGATATATATGGGAGCTATATCTAAATCTGAACCGATTTCAACCAAATTCAATAGCGATCTTAACAGCCGCGAAATACTCTAAACTGCAAAATTTCAGAACGATCGGAGTGAAATTGCGATCTGTAGTCGACGAACAACTTTACATGGACAGACGGACGGACATCGTTAAATCGACTCAGCTAGTGATTCTGAGTCGATCGGTATACTTTAAGGTGGGTCTAGCTGTGTTATTTTCAGGTGTTACAAACATCTGCCGTGAAACAAACTTATAATACCCTGTACCACAGTGTGGTGTAGGGTATAAATACACCTTTAATTTTTTTTGAATAGTAGATTTTATTGTCGTTAAAACCCCCAGAAAGTTTTCGTACCTTTTTTTGATTTCAAATCATATTGCGACCAAGTGAAGTTTTTAAAAACAAGTAAGAAAGTTTCAGTCCGGTAAACCGACTAAGGTATACCCTCACTTTGTGAGTAATGTAATATTGAATATTACACAAATTATTCTGTCAATTTTTGTGGGAGGTACCAGAAGGGGTTTAAGAAATACACCTATATTTCGCTGAACAGTAGATACTTTAAATACATTGCACTGTGCCGAATTGTAACCGTTTATATGGACTGGTATATTAACGTTGAGATATTAAATTGTGGTATAATTTGGCCATTTTGTGTGGGAGGTACAAAAAGGGGCGTGGTGATAACTCTCATTTTTCACTGGACTATAGGTATTATAAAAGCATTACACTTTACAAAATTTCATGTAATTGTATACACTGATATTAATGTTATAAACTGTTAACTTTTGGTGCAAAATGGTACCTTTGTGGGAGAGGTACCAAAAGGGGCTTGACAATATCGCCCATTTTTCAATGGACTGTAGGCACTATAAAAACATTACGCTGTACAAAATTACAAGTATTTTTATACAGTGGTATTAATGTTATAAGCTGTTAACTTTTCGTGGAAAATGGTGCATTTGTGTGGGAGGTACCAAAAGGGGGCAATAACGCCAATTTTTCACTGGACTGTAGGCACTATAAAAGCATTACACTGTACAAAATTTCAAGTATTTCTAAACACTGGTATTAATTTTATAAGCTTTAACTTTTAGTGCAAAATGGTGCATTTGTGTGGGAGGTACCAAAAGGGGCGTAACAATTTCGCCCATTTTCCTCGAGTTGATAGCGACTAACAAACTAATACTATGTGTGGAATTTCAGAAGATTCGAATACGTATAATAGCAGTTATTAAAGAATCAATATTTCACAACATTTTAACCCTTTGTGGGGGAGGTACCAGAAGGAATGGACCAATATGGCCCATCTTCGAACTTAGCCGGAAATAGAAAAAAATATTACCACATACGAAATATGAAGTCAATCGGTTACTCCTTTCGAGAGTTATCGTGCGCACCAGCCAGCAGACAGACAGACAGACAGACGGACGGACATTGCTCATTCGACTTAAAATGACCCAAAACGGATTTCCGCCGAACATACTTGGGGTCTTAGGTCACTCCCTCGATGTGTTACACTTTTTTCCGTAGCAAATGATATATACCCTCGTCACACTAAAGTGAGGGTATAAAAAGTAGGCCTTGTTATTGATTGTTTTTTATTTTCTTTCTAATCTCGGCAAATAAGACATAACTGCTGCTTATTTTGATTATGAACCTCGTGTTGTGGTACAAAAATAAATTCAAGTTGTAACCATCGTTGAATTTTAATTTTTTATGATAGTAGGCTCTGAAAATGTGTATTCTTTTTGGCAAATCAAATGTTATATTTGCCTTTAAAATCTGATTATAAGCATCCGTGCAATACACCTTTCCATAAGTAAACTACTATTGCTACTATGCCATTTCATAAGATTTGCTGTAATCCGCTGCGAAAGCCCCGGCATTACAGCTTTAAAAAACACTCCGAAAGATTCCAAAATATTTATTAGAAATGTATTCGGATCTTCATAAGGATAAATACAGTTGCGATAATTGTAGAATATTATTGAAGACGAATAAATATAATTGAAGGCGAGCAATACAGCAAAAAGGGAAATGAGGAAATCATCGAATATGCAAAGGTGCAAAATATTGAAGATGAAAACATCGAAAATGAAGAATATACTGGCCTCCAAATGGAAAGAGAATAAATTCTTTACGTTCAGTTTTAAGAATATCGATTCAGATTTAGATCTATACCCTACATATAACTCTATCCCCATTATGCATCTAGGGGCCATATTCGTATAAAAAAGTCAGTTCAGATTTGGAGTGGGACTTTTCTTTGCATTACCAATTGTGGACCTGTCCAAGGGAATAAAATCTTTAAGTTCAGTAGAAGTGCGTCAATCGATTTAGAATTTTTTTACATAACGCATACTGTAAAAAATGCAATTTGAACATAGTTTTATATCGTTTGGAGTTCAATATCAAAAATTTACCATTTTATGAGTGATATTCAAAGTGACGTTACAGCAAACAAGGTCATTAAAAAAGCGGAAAGAATCATAAAATTTAATTTTATTTAATTCAGAATGTACGCCACAACTAATTGCGCTGGATTTGTTATTTGATTTCGCCTTAATAGTCTGTAATCCCTATATTTGGTCAAAAGCATAAAATTACTTTACATTGTTTTTTGCTTCTCCTGAAAAATCATGAACATGTGGGTTACGTTATTTTGGATTTCAGGTGACGATATCTATTTTTGGGCTACTTTTCCCTATACTTTTAAGGTTATTTTAAATTTTAAGACCAAATTTTGCATTGGGAGAGATACTTTTCTTGTACGTTAGGTTAGGTTCAAGAGAGGAAACGTTTAAACGTCTCATGTCCATGAACAACACTTAAGCCAGTGGTTCGGCCTGTTGTGCGCTCCTTATTTATGATCTTTATGTACCTCACGAGTTATAGAAAATCGGTGCTAGACACACATTTTCTTGCATGTGTGAAAGCCGGGCAGTGACACGGAAAATGTTCCATCGTTTCAATGTTTTCCCTACATTCGTCGTTTCCCGCTAGTCCTAAGCGATGAAGATGTGCTTTGAGGCTTGAGTGTCCCGTTAGAACACTCATCATCTTACACGGGGCAAAATCGCCTTTTTTGATATGTTTGAATCGGAAGAAAATATATTTGGAACACAAATTTTTAAATATTATATATTTCTTAGCAAATAAATTGTATTTGAAAATCAATAAAATATATTTGGTACGCATACATTAATATATTACAACAAATTATATTTGCAAACTAAAGTTCTCAAATAAAATATGTATTTAAGAACAAATAAAATTATTGTTTAGGAATTTTTCCAATTATATTTTATTTAAAAAAGATTTCCAAAACGTTTGCAGACTTTTTCGAATTTCAGTTAAAATTTTTCCTTGGTTTCGAAATGTTCTTCCCACTTAGGATACCATATGTAGGATTAAATCAATCATTTAAAATTTCTGAGTATTCCTAGCCATGATTTGCAATCCTCCAAGTAATTTATATTGTTCCATGATTACACGATTTCAATTATTGTTATTTTTACAAACATTAAAAATTTCTAAAAATTTTACTTTGAATTACTGAAAAATATAACACAATTTATGTATTTTATGAATACTTAAATGCAAATAAATATTTGTTTAAGAAGTAACAGTCACATTGGGATGTAAACAAATATTAGTTTAGAACAACATCTTCTCAAATATACAATTTTTGTGTGTACCAAATATTATATGTTTAGAGTGTACCCTAAACATATATATGTTTCAAGCCTAATATGTTTTGGGACAATATACTACAAAAGCGATTTTTTTCAGCGTGTACTAATCTCGATCTTGTTTAGTTTCATAAAACTTGTTTTCATTTTGGTCACCCCACAGTATCTTTGCAGTTGCTCCTACTGTTGCGCTATTCCACACAGTTTTGTGAGCCATCACCGCCCAGTGCTTCAACTTTTCTTGTAATTCTCATTCCCAACACTTCAAGTTGTGTACTTTTTTTTACCATAATTCGAAAACATTGCGTTTTGCTTAACCTTTTAAAACATATTGAACTCCCTTATTATTGCCGGTCTGACTTGATTGGTATTTACTCTGGAACAAAGCAAGACACGTGCCATTCGTAGCGGTTTTTAAAAATCTATAATTTATTTATTAAACATGCCGTCGTTATTTGTTGTTCTTATTAATTTTGTTGACACGGTACTTACAATTTTCCAACTATAAATAATGCCTGACAACTTTTTATACTCCAAATGTAAGTGGGTAAGTATTGGTAAATTTAACAAAATTGTTGCGAGTGGTAAGCGCTTTTCAGGTGTGGTTTTAGTCCAAGGAGTCCTTATGACGTTTCCTACCCGCCAACCCACTCCCGAAGCATTTGTTTAGATTTTAATCATTTTAATTTGTGTTGCCATCACAAGCCATAACCCCATTTATTACATTAGAGTTGATCATATCACATTATTGTTAATGTGTTGTTGTCGCGGTGTTTGGTTCCTTTGGAAAATTATATTCATTTATCATTTTCGTGCCATCATTTTGACAGACGTGTGTGAGTCTTGGCACTTTGTTGGAGTTACATTGCCTTTAGGTGTTCAAGTCCTTTTTGCTCAATTAATTGAAAATGGCTTATGTGTAACGAGTTTGTTCTGTTTGGTGAATTTATTTAGTGCTCATATATATCAGATAACAACACAAACATGTCATTAGGTCAACAATTTATTATATAATTATAGCAGGAACAGAAAGAGGTGTTCCGTTTTGGGCTACACAATTACAACCAGAAAATTTAGGTTGGACAATATTAAATGTTCTCTCTTATTTAAGCTTTATTGCGTTAAGAAGCTACCCTAATGTTACAGACATTGCCAATTTTTCATTAGGTTTCTCCAAAGGTATAATTACTTTGACGGAGTACTCTACCATTTCAGAAAATACCTATTGAAATTCAGAAATTACATTTTAAATTCGGAACTCATGAATATAATTCAGAATTTGTTACTTGCTATTCAGAACTCATAATCTTGAATTCATAATCCTGCACGGGGGAAAATCGGCATTTTTGATATGTTTAAATTGTAAAAAAATATATATTTGGAAACGAAATTTTTAAATATTATATACTATTTGTTAACAAATAAATTGTATTTGAAAATCAAGAAATGTTATTTGGAACGAATATATTATTATATTAAAACAAAATATATTTGCGAACTGACATTCACAAATAAAACATGTGTTTACACACGAACAAAGTTATTGTTTAAGAAGTTTTCCAATTATATTTTATTTAAAAAAATATTTTTAAAAATTAGCTGACTTTCGAATTTTTTGTTGAAATTTTTCTTAGATTTCTTGTTATAAAGGGTGGTTACATTTTAAGGGCCGATGTTGATTTTGAATGAAACACAAATTATTTAGGAAATTATTGTCATTTCTTTTTATTATAATAATATTGGTATGGTTCAATTATGTATGTACACGCTGAAAAAAATCGCTTCTGTAGTATATTGTTCCAAACATATTCTGCTGGAAACATACATATGTTTAGGGTACATTCCAAATATATAATATTTGACACTGACAAATATTATATGTTTGTGAGGATGTTGTTCTAAACAAAATTATGTTTTCATCCTAATATTTTTTTATTTGGAAATAATATTTCCAACACAATGTTTACCTTGTATTTAAGTATTTTGGCAATTTTAGAAATTTAAGGTTTAATTTTTTAAAAATTTTATATGTTTGAAAAATTTAAATCGTATAATTTTAGGTTACGACAAATAGCATTGATGGATTGACAATTGGACTATTTATAAATTAAAAATTAGTGCTGTAAAACAAAAGAAAATGCTGCTTACGACAATTATTACCTATAAAGTATAACACAAAATCTAGGAAACAATAAAATTAAAAATTGCCAAAGTCAACAAAGTTTTAAAATTTTTTAAATATAATGTATTTGGATAAATTCTTAAACAAAATCATTGTTTGTTTGTAAACACATATTTTATTTGTGACAGTAAGTTCGCAAATATATTTTGTTGTAATATATTAATATATGCGTTCCAAACAAAATTTCTTGATTTTCAAATAAAATATATTTGTTCAAAAATATATAATATTTAAAAATTTAGGTTCAAAGTATATTTTCTTTGAATTCATACATAACATATACAAAATGACGATTTTCCTCCGTGTATGTATGAACAAAATATCGGCCAAATGGCCGCCGCGACTTCGGTGGCAAACCTCTATCCGATGGTCCAAATTTTCGATGACGCTGAGGCATAATTGAGGTTCTATGCCGTTAATGTGCCGAATTATCTCATACTTTAGCTCTTGAATTGTTGCTGTCTTATCGACGTACAAGGTGTCTTTCAAATAACAACAAAGAAAGTTGTCCAACGGTGTCAAATCACATGATCTTGGCGGCCAATTGACATCGCCACGACGTGAGATAACACGGCCACTGAATTTGTTGAAACCACACGCTGAAAAAAAATCTTTTCTGTAGTATATTGTCCCAAACATTTTCAGCAGGGTACACTCCAAATACATAATATTTCACACACACAACGGGTTTTTCTAACAAGAGGTGTTATTTTGAATCACCGGGTATTTCGGTAGCTGTCACTTTTGAAGCTTTTATTCTTTGACATTTGACAAGTAGAAACTACGCCATTACTAACCAGTAAGGAAAGGCTAAAGTCGGGCGGGGCCGACTATATAATACCCTACACCACTCTCGTAATATTGAATAACTCTGATAAATACATTTTGTAATTCATGTATAAATTGTTTACATAAATGTACTTTTGGGACATTTTATACTTAAATAATACCCTGTACCACAGTGTGGTGTAGGGTATAAAAACGATTGGATCTAAAGAGCCAAATCGGATGAAACATATATATGGGAGCTATAGCTAAATCTTTACCGATTTTCTTCAAATTCGGCAATGTTGGTTCATGGATCAAGAAACTCTACCATTCTAAATTTCAAAATGATTGGATGTAAAATACAGCTTCTATAGGACTAAAGGGCCAAATCGGACGAAACATATACTCGTATATGGGAGCTATATCTAAATCTGAACCGATTTCAACCGAATTCAATAGCGATCTTAACAGCTGCGAAATACTCTAAACTGCAAAATTTCAGAACGATCGGAGTGAAATTGCGACCTGTAGTCGACGAACAACTTTACATGGACAGACGGACGGACGGACAGACATGCTTAAATCGACTTAAATCAGCTAGTGATTCTGAGTCGATCGGTATACTTTAAGGTGGGTCTAGCTGTATTATTTTCAGGTGTTACAAACATCTGCCGTGAAAAAAAGTTATAATACCCTGTACCACAGTGTGGTGTAGGGTATAAAAATGGAACAATACACGATTCAATCACGCAGTGAATTTATTAAAATTCACTACAAAAATGGTGAAAATCTTGCAGTCACAGTTCGCAAAACTAAAGAATTTTTGGGTCGTCGTGAAGCACCTTGTCAAACGTCAACAAGCAAAATTGTCGCATCTGGGGCTCGGAAAACCCATGAGTTATTGTTGAGAAGCCTCTCCATCCTCAACGTGTGACTGTTTGGTGGGGTTTATGGTCCGGCGGTGTCAATGGACCTTACTTTTTCGAAAATGAGGTTGGATCAACAGTTACGATGAATGGATTGTGCTATCGAGAGATGATTAATGATTTATTATGGTCGGAGTTGGATGGTATTGATCTGGACAACGTTTACATTCAACAAGACGGCGCTACGTGCCACACAAGCAACGAAACCATCGCTCTGTTACGGGAAAAGTTTCCGGACCGTGTTATCTCTCGAAGAGGTGATCAAAATTGGCCACCGAGATCTTGCGGTTTAACACCTTGCGACTTCTTCCTTTGGGGCCATGTGAAAGATAAGGTCTACGCCAACAGCCCAGCGTCGATTCAAGACCTCGAAGATAAAATTCGTGGGGCTGTCGAGGGCGTAGGGCAGCCACTATGCGATTTGGTATGGAAAATTTCATGAAAAGGATATGGTCCAGTAAGCGTGGTCGTGGTGGCCATTTGGCTTTATTATGAAATAAACATCCGATCATTTATCTCAAAAAATGGCATTTTTCTTTGAATACCAAAATAACACCTCTTATTGGAAACCCCTATATTATATGTTTGGGAGGATGTTGTTCTAAACAAGATTATGTTTTCATCCAAATATATTTTTTTGGAACTAATATTTCCGAAACAAAGATTAATTTGTATTTAAGAATATTGACAATGCGTCAATGCCTTAATTGTAAGGCAAGTTTTCTGTTTTTCGTAAGAGTAAAATTTTTTAGAAATTGTATATATTTGTAAAAAAAATTTGACAAAAATTTAAATTGAAAAAGTAAATTGGAAAATTTATAAATTAAAATTAGCGCTGAAAAACCAAATGTAATGCTTCTTTATTGGAAAACTTCTTAAATAATAACTTTGTTTGTGTGTAAAAACATCTTATATTTGTGAAAGTCAGTTCGCAAATATATTTAATTCTAATATGTTAATATATGCGTTCCAAACAACATTTCTTGATTTTCAAATAAAATGTATTTGTTCACAAATATATAATATTTAAAAATTTTGTTCCGAAATATATTTTCTTTCAATTCGATTGCATTTTTCCCCGTGTACATATTTTCCACATCCATATCTTCCAATTCGGGCCATAAAAAGATCGTTATCATCTCACGATAGCGAACACCATTCACAGTAACTTCCTGACCTGCCCCCCTTCGAAGATGTGCCCATAAGCGGCACCAAACGAACTGGGCGAGTATGCACAGGTGTTTTCACATCTCCTAAAGACCCGGTTTGCTGAAATGTGCGCACAATTCTCCTGATTGTGGACACATTTGGTCGATTATGCTGACCAAAAAAACATCACGAAGTGCACGAAATGTATTTTGATTTGAACACCAATTTTCGTAAAAGGCTTAAAAAACTTTAACGCGTTGCTCGATTGTGTATCTTTCCATGTCTCAAATTGAGTTAGTTTGAAATTGAGAAATGTCAAATGAAATTTAGAAAAAAACTTGACGTGTTACGGTTCACATTCAACATCGGCCCATACAATTTAACCACCCTTTACTTTACAGTTAAAAATGTCATACTCAGCGTTACACTTGGTTTTACAGCGCTAATTTTAATTTATAAATTTTCGAATAAAATGTTTTCCAATTTCAATTTTTGTCTAATTTTACAAGCAAATTTCTAAAAATTGCGCTTTTAACTTCTGAAAAACAGAAAACTTGCTTTTAAATGAAGGCATTGATACGTTGCCAAAATACTTAAATACAAATTTTTCTTTGTTTCGGAAATATTAGTTCCAAATAAAAATATATTTGGATGAAAACATACTCTTGTTTAGAACAAGATCCTCCCAAACATATAATGTATTTGTGTGTATGAAATATTATGTATTTGGAGTGTACCCCAAATATATGTATGTTTCCAGCTGAATATGTTTGGGACAATACATATACTACAGAAGCGATTTTTTTTCAGCGTGTTTAGGCAATCATAACGTTTGTAGGAACAGACTTAAATCAGGATTAAAACAAGTATTGAGAGGGCTTAATTCAATCAAAATTGTCTTCATTGAAGCCCGTTTTGCACTCAAATTAAGCCCATAAAATTCTTTAATCAATCGCTTTATTCTTGAAATAAGAATATTTCGTCTTAAAATCGAGCGTGATCTGGATTAAAAAGAGCAAAAATTAAGAATTCAGCGCTTAAAAATCTTTACTTGATTTAGGAATTTTGTACTTGGTTTAAGAGAATCCATACACGCTGAAAAAAATCGCTTCTGTAGTATATTGTTCCAAACATATTCTGCTGGAAACATACATATGTTTATGGTACACTCCAAATATATAATATTTGACACTCACAAATATAATATGTTTGTGAGGACGTTGTTCTAAACAAAATTATGTTTTCATCACAATATTTTTTTATTTGAAAATAATATTTCCAAAACATGATTAATTTGTATTTAAGTATTTTGGCAATGTATTGATGCCTTAATTTAAAGGAAAGTCTTCAGTTTTTTTTTAGAAAATTAAGGTTTAATTTTTTAGAAATTTTATATGTTTGAAAAATTATATTGAAATTTAAATCGTATACACGGGGCAAAATCGCCTTTTTTGATATGTTTGAATCGAAAGAAAATATATTTGGAACACAAATTTTTAAATGTTATATATTTCTGAGTAAATAAATTTTATTTGAAAATCAATAAAATTTACTTGGAACGCATATATTAATATATTACAACAAAATATGTTTGCAAACTAATTTTCTCAAATAAAATATGTATTTATATACAAATAAAATTATTGTTTAGGAATATCTTCAAATATATTTAATTTATAAAAGATTTTCAAAACTTTGGTGAATTTTTCTAATTTCATATTTAATTTTTCCTTCGTTTCGAATTATTTCTCCCAGTTAAAAATACCATTATCGGCATTAAATTCTGTTTTAAGGGACTCATTTAAAATTTCTGAGTATTTCATGTCAGCATTTCTTGTCAATCCTTCGAGTAAATTATTGTTATCCAAAATTTTACGATTTCAATTTACGAACATTAATAATTTCTAGAAAATTATCATTAAATTGCTGTAGAACTTAACACAATCAAGGTTCTATATATTTTTGGAATACTTAAATTTAAATAAATCTTTGTTTCGGAATTAATAATCCTAAATAACAAGTATTAGGATGGAAACAAAAATTTGTTTAGAACAACATCTTCCCAAATATATAATTTTTGTGTGTACCAAGTATTATATATTTAGAGTGTACCATAAACATTTATATGTTTCAAGCCGAATATGTTTGGGACAATATACTACAGAAGCGATTTTTTTTCAGCGTGTAATCTTGGGTAACGACAAATAGCATTGATGGATTGACAATTGACAATAAATTAAAAATAAGTGCTGTAAAACGAAAGAAAATGCTGCTTACGACATTTTTATACCCTCACTTTAGTGTGACGAGGGTATATATCATTTGCTACGGAAAAAAGTGTAACACATCGAAGGAGTGACCTAAGACCCCAAGTATGTTCGGCGGAAATCCGTTTTGGGTCATTTTAAGTCGAATGAGCAATGTCCGTCCGTCTGTCTGTCTGTCTGTCTGTCTGTCTGTCTGTCTGTCTGCTGGCTGGTGCGCACGATAACTCTCGAAAGGAGTAACCGATTGACTTCAAATTTCGTATGTGGTAATATTTTTTTCTATCTCCGGCTAAGTTCGAAGATGGGCCATATTGATCCACTCCTTCTGGTACCTCCCCCACAAAGGGTTAAAATGTTGTGAAATATTGATTCTTTAATAACTGCTATTATACGTATTCGAATCTTCTGAAATTCCACACATAGTATTAGTTTGTTAGTCGCTATCAGCTCGAGGAAAATGGGCGAAATTGCCATGCCCCTTTTGGTACCTCCCACACAAATGCACCATTTTGCACTAAAAGTTAAAAGCTTATAACATTAATACCAGTGTTTAGAAATACTTGAAATTTTGTACAGTGTAATGCTTTTATAGTGCCTACAGTCCAGTGAAAAATGGGCGTTATTGCCGCTCCCCTTTTGGTACCTCCCACACAAATGAACCATTTTGCACCAAAAGTTAACAGCTTATAACATTAATACCAGTGTATAAAAATACTTGAAATTTTGTACAGCGTAATGTTTTTATAGTGCCTACAGTCCATTGAAAAATTGGCGTTATTGTCACGCCCCTTTTGGTACCTCTCCCACAAAGGTACCATTTTGCACCAAAAGTTAACAGTTTATAACATTAATATCTGTGTATACAATTACTTGAAATTTTGTACAGTGTAATGCTTTTATAATGCCTATAGTCCAGTGAAAAATGAGCGTTATTACCACGCCCCTTTTTGTACCTCCCACACAAAATGGCCAAATTATACCACAATTTAATATCTCAACGTTAATATACCACTCCATATAAACGGTTACAATTCGGCACAGTGCAATGTATTTAAAGTATCTACTGTTCAGCGAAATATACGTGTATTTCTTAAACCCCTTCTGGTACCTCCCACAAAAATTGACAGAATAATTTGTATAATATTCAATATTACATTACTCACAAAGTGAGGGTATACCTTAGTCGGTTTACCCGACTGAAACTTTCTTACTTGTTACCTATAAAGTATAACACAAAATCTATGAAAAACAAAATTAAAAATTGCCAAAGTCAACAATGTTTTAAAATTATTTTGAATATAATGTATTTGGATAAATTCTTAAACAATATCTTTGTTTGTTTGTAGACACATATTTTATTTGTGACAGTAAGTTCGCAAATATATTGTGTTGTAATATATTAATATATGCGTTCCAAATAAAATTTCTTGAATTTCAAATAAAATATATTTGTTCAAAAATATATAATATTTAAAAATTTTGGTTCCAAGTATATTTTCTTTGAATTCAAACATATCAAAAAATTTTTCTTTCAGTGTATATTTCATTTATTGTAATTATATGCTAGTATCTAAGGATTCATAAGCTTATTAATTAATAGATTAACAAACAAATTCATGGGTGAATTTTTATAAGGTGATAATGAAGTTAATTTTCTAATTTATGTTTTGAAAATTGCAAGGTTTGGTAATAATTTGATTATTTGGTAATAGTTGATTATATGACCGTGCTATAATTACATAATAGTGCCCAACCCCTCTCTCATAACACCCTAAATTACCATCTCCCATAATTTCTAGACACACTGCACGGTGTTGCCTAACCAAGAAATGAAGAATGTCTATTGGCAGCAGAGGTAATTCGACAATATGTGATTCCTATATTTATATAGAAAATATTGTTAACAAATTGATTAAAGCCGTCATACGACTGCGGAAGGCGAGCGAATGAATAACGCCTTTTGCGACATATTTTTGAAAAATACAACGGCGACAAGAACGGTGACCACAATCGGGGTAAATACCTCCAAGGATATGACACGAATCCTTTTGACTACAGAAATACAACCAAATGTCATGACCAACAAACCAGTCAACCAAATATGGTAAATATTTGTTTATTTGACTGTGTGTACAATAACAACATATGCCATAATTAGTATCCTATAACATGTCCTGGAAAGGGCGCAAAAGGACTACATGCGTGTGTGTATGAATGAATTGTCAGTATATGTTTGTATGTTTAAGGGTAATAATACCGACGGAAGCTAAAAATCAAATAAAACGAGACAAACAGAAAATTTGGTAATACTCCTATATTTACATCAATTACAGTAATTTATATTATAGAGGATTGTCAGCAAAATGTTAGGATACGAAAAGGGATGGTATAATAATCCACTGAATACTTGCAAATATTGGAATCATATATTGATCAATTGCACATTACAAGATGTTCTGTTTTTAAATGTGTTCCATACCACAGAGGTTGGTTTCCACAAAAACATATTTTCGTAGATTTGTTTTATATAATTATTATGTTAAACGATGGATTACACTTCAAATGCTATGATTTTGTTAATTGTAAAAAAAGTTTTCATAGAATTATCTTAATATTTTATATTATGATAGAAGGATCTATGACAATTACGTGTGAAGCAAAATATCGGCTAAATGCTCGCCACGGCTTTGGTGGCAAACCTCTATCCGATGGTCCATATTTTCAATGACTATGAGACAAAAGTGCGGTTAAATGTCGTTAATGTGCCGAATTGTCTCATCCTTTAGCTCTTGAATTGTTCTTGGCTTATTGACGTACACTTTTTCTTTTAAATATCCCCAAAGAATGAAGTCCAACGCTGTTAAATCAAATGATCGTGGCGTCCAATTAACATCGCACCATATTGTTCAGGTCCACATCCTCAATTTCTCGGCACAAGAATTTCCGTTAACATCTTGCGATGGCGAACACCATTTTCAACAATCACTCGTGGACTCTCATTTGCCAAATGCGAAAGTGTGCCTCATCGTCGTCGAAATGCATTTTAATTTGAACGCCCATTTTCATAAAAGGCTTCAACAATCTTAACGCGCTGCTCAATTGTGTACCTCTTCATGGTACACGCATTATGGTTGGACCACCCTTTGCTTTTTATACCCTAAACCACAATGTTCAGTTGAAATAGCAAAAGTAAGGAATAATTGCACTGTGCTAGTCCAAAAATGTAACAGAAAGGAGACACTATGGATAGACCTATTTCGGTCATGCTGAATCCAGTGGGATTAGCCGTTTTTCTATGTTAGCTCTTGTTTTCGCGATATTCGACCACAAAGTTTGTTGGGAAATCAGAGAGGTGACTTATCTCTTTGGTTATTTTGAAGTGGAAGACTTCGGAATATACGCTTCAGTCCAAAGATCGAAATAAAGGGAACATTTGGACAATTATTTTTCTCAAAACAGTCGTCCTCGCTTCTCACCCCCTTACCCCTGAAAAAGTGCAATGAAATATTATCATATGTTAAAAATCATACATATCGTCGACATTTTTAGTAGGCATCGTTGAGAAAAATATTGGTCGCGAAGAAATACTATAAGTCCTTTCTCAACCTTTTTATGAGAATTAAGCAAATTTCGAGTTATTACTTAATTTGTGTATTTATACCCTACACCACACTGTGGTACAGGGTATTATAACTTTGTGCATTTGTTTGTAACACCCAAAAGGAGAAGAAATAGACCCATCGTTTATTATACCGATCGACTTAGAATCACTTTCTGAGTTGATTTAGCTATGTCCGTCTGTCTGTCTGTCCGTCTGTCCGTCTGTCCGTCTGTCTGTGCATGTATTCTTGTAATCAAAGTACAGGTCGCAATTATGGTCCGATCTCGACGAAACTTTACACATATCTTTTTTTTGGCCCAAGGACGATCCCTATTGAATTTGGTTAAAATCGGTTCAGAGTTAGATATAGCCCCCATATATATGTTAGCCCCGATTTGACATGTAAGCGCTGTAAAAACTCTATTTTATATCCGATCAGTATGAAATTCGGCAGAAAGAGGTTTGTTATTATATGAATGAACACTGTTAAATTTGGAAGAAATCGATTCAGATTTAGATATAGACCCCATATATACGTTACCCCCGATTTGATATATAAGCGCTGTAAAAATTTTATTTTATATCCGATCAGTGCGAAATTCGGCACAGAGAGGTTTCTTATTACATGAAGGAATACTGCTAAATTCGGAGAAAATCGGTTCAGATTTAGATATAGCCCTCATATATATGTTACCCCCGATTTGACATGTAAGCGCTGTAAAAACTGTATTTTATATCCGATCAGTGCGAAATTCGGCAGAAAGAGGTTTCTTATTACATAAAGGAATACTACTAAATTCGGAGAAAATCGGTTCGGATTTAGATATAGCCCCAATATATATGCTACTCCCGATTAGACTTGTAAGCGCTCTAGAAATTGTATTTTATATCCGATCAGTGCAAAATTCGGCACAAACAGGTTTCTTATTACTCGAAGGAATACTGCCAAATTTGGAGAAAATCGGTTCAGATTTAGATATAACTCCCATATATATGTTTCCCCCGATTTGAAATTCAAGCGCTGTAGAAACTGTATTTTATATCCGATCACAGCGAAATTCGGCAGAAAGAGGTTTCTTATTATATGAAGGAATACTGCCAAATTCGGAGAAAATCGGTTCAGATTTAGATGTAGCCCCCATATATATGTTACCCCCGATTTGACATCTAAGCGCTATAGAGACTGTATTTTATATCCGATCAGTACGAAATTCGACAGAAAGAGGTTTCTATTTTACCTGAATGAGTATTCAGAGAAAATCGATTCAGATTTATATATAACCTCCATATATATGTTCCTCTTGATTTGGTTACAAAGCGCTATAGAAATTGTACTTTACTCCCGATCATTACAAAAGTCTCCAGAAAGATGTTTCTCAATTTAGGAACGAATATTGATTAATTTAGCGATTATCGGTTCAGAATTAGGTATATCCACATATATATGTTCTTACCCATTTACCAATTATTCCAAATTATTATCGCAATCACCCTTATCGCATTTTTAGGGAGGTGTAGGGTATTATATAGTCGGCCCCGCCCGACTTTCTGCCTTTCCTTACTGGTTTTCTGCTCATAGCAGAATATATTTGAAATAAAATTTTTTGACTTAAATTTTTGTAAATTATTTTTTCGTTAGTGTTAATGGGAATTTCAAAGGTAACCAACAAAACCTGCTAAATTGTGAAACCCGTTAATTTTTCATAAATATATTGAAAGGAGACTCATAGTAATTTTTCGCGAGGAACATTTTTCTCAAAGACGCAAACTAGAAATGTCGATGATTTGTATGACGTTTGACATATGGTAAGATTTGATTGCACTTTTTCGGGGGTAAAGTGATGAGAAGCGTGGTTGACTATTTTGAGAGAAATAATACTCGAAGGGTTCCCTTTATTTCGTTCTTTGGAGTGAAGCGCGTTTTCGGAAGTCTTACACTTCAAAATCACCTCCGAGATAACTCTGATTTTTTTGCAAACTTTGTGGTCGAATATCGCGTAAACAAGAGCTAACCTAGAAAAACGGTTAGCTCCATTGGCTTCAGCAAGGTCGAAATAGGTATATCCATAGGGTCTTCTTTCTGTTACATTTTTAAAGTGTCCATTTCGAGCACAGTGTTGTTGTTCGTTCCGTTAAAGCTATTCCTTATAGGTTTGAGCTTTAAATCGAATAATTACAACAAAACCTTTTATTTTCCTGTAAAATAATTTTATTTTGCCAAAATGTTTTAAAAAAACTTTGCGTTCTGCAGCAATATAGAGAGAAAAATGGTATCACATCAAATGATTGTAAGACCAAAATAAAACGAAAGAAATCACAATAAATCAAGTATTGATTAGGGTTAAAGCAGGTATGATCAGGATTAAATCAAGTATGACCAGGCTTAAATCAAGTATTGATCAGTCTATAATAAAGTAGTGGTCAGGCTTAATTCAATCCTTATATTCTATAAAATATTATATTCTAATCGCACTATTTTTTAAGTAAGTATATTTCCGCTTAAATTAGGCTTAAATAGTGCTACATTTAACACTCTTGAAAATCCGTACTTGAATCAAGTATTTTGTACTTGGTTTAATAAAATCCGTACTTACCGTTCTTTTGACACCGCTGTATGAACATTGGTAGAGAGAAGTATCATGAAAGACGAATAGACGCCACAAATTGTCAAAGAAATCGGTTCAGATATATATTCAGATGTAGCCCCCATACTAATATCGATACCTCTATTTCAAAAAAATGCTATGTATGGAATTCCTGTATAGTGCAAATCGAATGACCTCTATTGTTTGGCGGATAAACACCAACTTTTTTGGCTGAATATAATTTGGAATATTTATAATTTAAAAATGCAATTTCCCTTAAAAGTCCCTTAAGTCGACTTAGCTCGATTTGGAATGAAGGTTTTGATATATATTCGCTTTGATTCGACGTCTTGCAGAGAGGAGGTTCTATATTCAAGAACGAGCGCCACCAATTTGGAATTATAAAATATAGCCGAAAGTAGACACACTGCCAAAATTTAAGCGTTACAGAATCCATATTTTCCAACCTATCTTCATAATACTAGAACGAGTTCTAAGAACGGACTTTGGTAGTTATAAGATAATCATTTCAGATTTAGGATAACTACTTCTATCTATGCTTATTCTGTTTTTTAGTATAGAGTAATAACATAGTTGTCTCGCAAGACTTTGGTCCTTTCTTGCTGGTTTGATTTGCAGAAAGTGAAAATAGGAATATGACTACATTTTCGCTTTCATTTCGAATAAATGCGCGCGGAGAAAACATCTG
This sequence comes from Eudasyphora cyanicolor, assembly GCA_963930755.1. Lineage (NCBI taxonomy): Eukaryota > Metazoa > Arthropoda > Insecta > Diptera > Muscidae > Eudasyphora > Eudasyphora cyanicolor. The sequence continues at coordinate 65,189,605 of OZ005737.1, forward strand.
ATTGAACATGACCATGGTAACTATTCAGTTTGTGGCAGAGCTATAATTTGGTTGAATTAACCACATACTCCCATATAAAGTATCAGATTGAACATGGTCGTGTCAAGCAGTCAATTTGTACCAGACCTATTATTTTGTTGTAGTAACAATGTACATATATTACAGTTATAATCAAAACATGTCTCCTGCAACAATATAATTTATGTAAATACTTTATAATTACTATTTGTCTGATGAAAATACCATAATATGGTTAACTCTATTCATTGGCAAAACAATTATTGATAGAAAAATAAAATGTTTGCAAAAGAAATAATTTTGCCATAATCTGGTTTTAAGAGGATCATATTATGGTACATATTGACCATAACGTGTTTATAATGACAACCACATTTTGGTGGATACTGACCATATTACGGGTAAGACTTAGAGGGGACCATTTTATGTTCATTACGACCACACTATGGTGAATACAACATACACGCAGAGAAAATTTATACTCGTACCTACATATATATTATAATGAACAATAATTATACAATTAAGGTAACCATGAACGCTATTTCCGCGATCATAACATAGTAATCATAATCGTAATGTAGTCATTACAACTTTCTCTGTGTGTGATTTAAATGACACCATTAGGACATCATCACGGTGTCACATGGCAATGTTATGATTGCCAGTTATGTTATGATTTTCTGGCATGAAAAGAGGGACCATATCGTAAGCAGATCAAAATGTGTCATGGTTGTAGCGACTATTGTGCTCTGCAAATATGAAACCTCAACCATATATTTCCTCTGTGTGTATTCCTTAAATCTAAAACTAAAACTATATTTTCTTATTCTCAGTCTTAAATGCTATTACTTAAATCTTAAATTGCTATGTATTTGTATTTGAATTATATCTATTTCTCTCTCTCCCCCAAAACAAATTTCAATTAAACTCCAATAATAAATCATAGAAAAGCTGAAACTTAATTTAAAACCAAATACATACATACATATCAGCAAATAAATACATGCCTTTAAGGCCATAAAAATCAATAACACTTTATAAAAGTCAAAAATTTTAAATTTAAAAACTAAAAATCGAAAATCTCAAAAGAAGACAAAACAAATGACTGCAAATGTACAGATGTTTTCCATCATAAATTAATGGCATCAATAAAACACTTGAGATGCAATTCCAAATTTCAACAAATTCATTCCATAACCACCCCTTTGGATTTGTCGTCGGCCCATCCGTTCATCCGTCTGTCCTTCTCCTTGTCATACGAGTATCTGCCTGTGTTGAGGTTGTTGAAAGGTTGAGTTTTGAAAATATTCCAAAAACCTAAGAAAGAAGGCAAAGATTTATTGATGGCATGAGTATTTGGTTGTTGTTATTGTTATTGTCTGAGAAGTCTCAAATGAAAATAGATGAATGTCTGAATGCATAAAATTGCATAAATAATATAGTGAGACCTATTCGAGGGTGGTATATTCGCATTGGTTAGCCAAAAAATGTATAACACATGGAAAGAGTGATATATAGGTAAGACCTTATAAAAGTTTGGAGGAAATCCATTTCCAGACATTTTAAGCAATGTGATCCGTCCGTCCCTCTGTTGGGTTGGTTTCCTACGCCACAGGCGGCTTTATACACTATTCTGAATATTAGGCCAATGTGCTCAATGTGTCACCACAAAGAGTGCAGAGTGAGGGATGGATTCAGCATTAAGGATCAGGGTGATCTGCCGCTTATGACTATCCTCCTTACCAATTATCCAATTATGGTTGGGCAGTATAGAATTGCACAATTGAGAATATCAGCCGAGTCGGATGGTTCTTCTGCAACCTAGGTGAGGCCTCTGGGCGACTAGAGTTTACAGTTTATTAATATCGATTTCCATTATCATTATTACCATACCTCTAAAACTTCTTACTTGACAGGACAAACACAATGGACCAATATTGGACTCCGGGTGAAGTTGCGAACAATTGTACTCTACGTATCCTATAACTTAATCCAAACATCCAAATATTTGTCATTTCCGAAAAATGTTCCTCCTATATTCACTGTAAAGAAAATTTCTTCGAATTAATGAAAAATGTCACCATTAAATATGAAACAGGCCATCTTTATTTTTAAAATGAAATTTAATTAGTATCTCAATATACGCAGACGTTTTGTTGATGATTTTGTCATGACTGGCCTATCTACACATCCCTCTTAGAGAAAAACACCAGCAATCACAATTACTTAAGTGTGTTTCAAGCAATTGGAAATGGACAGACAGGACGGATCAAGTACATTTACTCGTTGGCTCTCGATGCAATCAATGTTGCAATTGCTGTTTCTGCCACTGCTACTGCAGAGAATTGCGAAAATTTGCCAAATGAATGTTCGTTCGTTCGTCTGTCGGTTCAGTTGCATACAAAATTAAAATCTGTGGATTGACAAACAAATTTCAACAATAAACAACATGAGTCTACAACAATAACAACATCAACAACAACGCCATCAGAGTAACAACATTCAAGTGATTGTGTATTTTATGGGCAAAAACTAAAATAAAATTTGAATTTGCAAATAAAACAGATAAATACTTGTGTTTTAATTTGCATAAACTACATCCAACAAATGGTTTCAAATACAATTCAAACAAACCCATTTGATATATGTAGAACCAAATCAAGCAATTAATTAATTGAATTTATGCCTTAAACTTTAATTGAAAGTTTTGGACACTTGACCAAATGGTTGACCGTATGGGAATAGCCATTTTGGGCGGGTGTACGAGAGTGAAGCAGAAGCAGTAGTAGTGGAGTAGTATTAAGTTTACTGAGGTTTACAAAAGTTCGGTCAGATCATTTCCAATTAGTTTTGAGGTTAATTGCATTTGTGCAGTAAATAGTTTGGTTAGTTACTCTGAACTTGCAGAAGGGTGACTTCTACTTAGGTTTGGATGTTTAACTAAGTATGTACATATGTATGATTAAAGTTACAATGGATTGTAAAATGCAAATGTCATTGTTAGCTTTAGTTAAATATCGGTAAAACTAATGTCCGCAAATGTATTAGATTAATTAAGTAAACTGAAAGATATACTTTTAGGAATAAACCGAATTATGGTTAAAGAAAATGCCTAAAGTATTTAATACAAATGAAGATTCGATAATGAGGATAACAGGAATAATAATGGGATACATATAGTTTCTTTACAATGATTTTTCAATATTTGTAGAACTAAAGCAGATCAGAATTGTCCTAATACCTTTTAAACAAAACACAAATATCTAAATCATTTGAATTGGAGCATAGTTAATATTTTAATACGTACAATTTTACTTGCCACGCTCCTGGAGGAAGGCTAATAATTCTCGACACAAATGTCTCAGAAATTTAAAAAAAATTGATGGTGCAGATCCACTTTATTTGAACTCTTTAGTGAGGGAATCTCTGAAATTGGGAGCATCCAAAGAAGCAATTAAAATCCCCAACATATGATCCGGAAGTTGTTATAATTTGGATTTTCACCAATGAATTTAACAAGGGCTTGTCGCGGAGGGGAAGTACTTATTTCTCACCACTTTTGCACAACTTCTTTCAAAGCACTATTAAATTTGATTTTTTGGTGTTGTATTTATTTGATGAATGTATGTCGTTCTTATTATTAACATCTTTGGGTTCAAAGATAATTATCTTATTTTAAAGGAATACAAATGATGAGCCTTCGTGACATAGGGAAGGGAATGTATAAATAATTTACTCTTGGCCAAAGAGATCGGCGATCATATATATAAGTATGTACGTTCGGGACATTTGAAGATGTTTGTAATCTGTATCGTGTGGCTGGCTCTTGAAAAGTGTGACCGATGACCCCATAGTGTAACTTCTAGTAACATTTTTGCAAATGGTCAACATTCTCACTAATAAAAAAGTATTTTTTATTCTACACTGTAATACATAGCACATTGGTGCTTCGCTTCGTATTTTCCGTAGCCCCGGTTCAGAGAGTAGTAAAGTACCACAGTGTGGTATACTTATAGTAAGTACGGAATGGTATATTTAATTCCCATAATTTCTTTTAAAATTATTTATTTATAACCTACACCACACTGTGGTACAATTTATTATAACTTTATGCATTTGTTTCTAACACCCAAAAGGAGAAGAGATATAGACCATCGGTTATTATACCGATCGACTTAGAATCACTTTCTGAACCGATTTAGCTGTGCAGTTCGCAAATATAGCACGATCTCAAAGAAATTTTGCACATATCTACAATTCGTATTGAAAAAGAAAGACAATCCGTATTTAGATATAGGGCCTGTTTCTGTAACTTATTTTCTTTCGTCAATGCGAACGATCAAAAATCTCTCAACTATTTGAATATCAGTTTAGAACCAGATATCTTCATATATATGAATGTACCTTCGATTTAGCTTATACCCTCTATAGAAGATATAATTTCCTTTCGATATTCATGAAATTTGGTAAAGAGTATCTTATTTTACCAGTTAACATCTGTGTTAACAATATCTGTTCAAATTTACATATAGCCCCACATACTCGCATGGATAGAAGACATATTTTAGTCAAATGTATTATATTTGGCATAGAACCTCAAAACAGCAACAAGAGAACAACTTCAAAGGTTACATAGATGAATACAGTACGTTCTGTTTAATACAATGTGGGCAACGCCTTTAGTGCTTTATCAAAAACGAGCACTCGATGTTACGTCTTTTTTCTTTCTTCTTTTTTCTTCAATAAAGTCGTGATTTTTGGACGAAAAACGAATTTTCGTTTTTTTGAGGCATTTCTGGTGATGATATATCAGCATTTTTGGAAAGTGTTATTTATATATTCAGTTTTTATCGCTATCCAATGTACTACAATTCCACAATTTAACATATTTAGAAGAATATCAACATACTTTAAAATGACAATGTTAATTTAATCGACTTTTAGGTCCGATTAATCGACCTAGTCGACTGTAACGAAATTTGGTTAATGAAAAAGTCGAAAATCGACCATTCACTAATACTGATATAGCCGCTATATAAATATATATTTCTTCCTTTAGCACTATAGAAGCAGTATTTCACATATACTTCATAGCCCCCATATATATGTTCCTTCCGATCTGGGCTTTTATCACTTCAGAAGCTTTATTTTACATCCAATCGTTTTGAAGTTATGCATTGTAGGGTTAATAATTTATACTCCGAAATTACATTTGGGTTAGTTATTTAGAAGAACTTCATTAAGTACTGAAAAAATGTTCATACTTCTGATTTGGAAGTACTTATAATGTTATTCTTTTGGAAGTACTTATTTTATTTTTTGCTGGGTAATCAAATGCCTGCGGCAAATTCTAAACATATGGTGGTCGAACCGCATACGGAAGGCTGATCTTTTGATAGCGGCAAACAAAATCTGTGCTCCTGTGGAGGTGTGTCAACGGAAGTGGCGATCGATTCGAAGTGTGTGGCCTCACTTTGAAGGCCAACTGACAACATTGCTCGACAAGCGCTTCTGTGAATTCCGCAAGCAAGAGGCCGGCGTGTTGGTGCACCTGCAAGAACGTGGAAAAGCTCTATTGATGCGGAGCTGTAAGCAGCAAACTACTCATGGAATGACGTCAGCCAAACATCCCGCGATAGAGTGCGGTATAAGATGATGGTTGAGGCCATATGCTCCACTGGATGTCAATGACCTGCATAAGGATAATGTCAATGATAACAGAAGAATAAGATCTAGACATTGTTGAATGGGAAAACATCCAGTCTCGGCCGAGCGAATCTGATATCTCATTCATAAGAATAATTATTTTCCAAACACTTAGGGAGTGTAATCCCTTTGCTTCCATAGAAAAGTGGAGGTTCGGTAGACTGAATAAATTGGGCAGAGCTATCGAGTCAATATCCCACACATCAAGAGAGACAGGGGGAAACCATGACTGTCTGTTGAGTCGGGGTCAAAATATGTCGACGACAGACTAGGAGAATTGAAATTTTCAATATATGAATATTGTATCTATTCCAATTAGTTGGCCCTTCAATGACAAGGGGAAAATCCTAAAGATTTCTCATTCGAAGGAAAGCCCCATCATTTTAAGCTGCTGAAATGCATTTGGCAGACATCCTTATCTAATGTACAGTATAAAGTGAAGGTGTACCACAGCGAAAAGAGGGAAACCCCTATCAGGTTGCACTGATGACGAAGCCGGAGAATGTCCCTCCTCACAAGTATCTGCTGCCTAGGTTTATCTTAGGTTGGCAGCCAGATTTTCCAAGTCAAATAGACCAATGTAGGTCCCTAGTAATACCACGATCTCAGATGCGTCTCATCGAAGCCGACCTGTTTGATAAACAAAGTTATCAATAGTAGAAAAGATCTGTCAGACTTTCTAGAAAGATCGACCCCAGTATATCCTGACATCGTTTACTTAATGAGGGACAGTGGCATTGCAGGTGCTTAATGCAATCCACTACTTCAACACCACAGCTCCTACAGAAGTCATTGGACTCAATACCTAACCTACTAGTGTGTTCGCCGATCAGGCAGTGTCCCGTCAAAACTGACACCAACGTAGAAAGTTTTGTCCTCTCTAATGCGAGGAGACATTTTGACCATCTCTGTTCGTATCTTGACCAGATTTTTGTAGCAAGTGCCGACTAATGTAAATTTTTTTAGGACTTTTTGATTGCATCTTGCGTAAGCCAAAGCTTGCATTGTGAACAAGTTCGTGCAGGGTAGATTCTGTTGACTTTCCCTTGTTATAGGCAGGTTGGTTCCCCGACAGGAGTTTTATATCCAGGTTTTCTCTAATGAAATAGTCTAAAAGTCTTTCCAGACCTTTCAATAGGTGTGCGATATCTTTTCTGTTTTGGGTATGAATACGACTTTAGTATGCCTCCATCGATTGGGGATATATGAGAGCCTGATACATTTTTTCTGATGTACTTGGATACACACGGAAGTTCTTACCCACAATACAGGGCTGCTGTGATGATTAAGAAATTTGATGATGTTTCGGTTTCTTCAAATAAACCCGCATAAGGATAAAGCCACATCCACTGTCTTAATTGCGCTCCTTGCTGAAGAAGAAGCTGCTATTGTTCTGGTGACTTTAAGAGCCTCTACATATACTTGACAGAAGTGTACTTTATATTTTCCTTCTTAAAAGTAGTTAATGAAGATATCATAAATGTATACGGCGCATAACAATGAAGTGTCCCTCCAGGTTTGTGAAAAGAGTTCAAAAGAAAGAAGCAGTGAAGCCATCCCATCATTTGTGGGGAAGCACTGACATCAACAATAGGGGTGAGTAACTTTTTAGATTTATTCTATGTAGTAACCTAACTGTATGTCATAGAGGCCATGATTCAACTTCCGTGATTGACATCATCATTATCTAAGTATTGTAATCATTGTTTGAGCAAGAAATAATTTTCTGGAAAGATTAAAGGCCCAGATATTCATATCACAGATATATTGGTTTTAATTCAGTTAAGAGAATTCAGATTTCTGTCTTCCTGCCAAACGCCAGAAAAATAGACTGCACGTAATATATAAACAAATTCAACAGGGATATTCCAAGAAGCCTGAATCGAATATGAAGACTGTTGGGAACACCAAGGAATCAAGGAAACTTTTGAGCGTATCAGAAATGCTCTAAATGTTTCATTACAAGCATTATATCATAAAATAAAGCAGATCCACATAGAATTTCAGCAAGTGCGGTAGCTCTTTAAAAATCCAATGTATATAAGAGCACCACAGAACTGGGACTATTGTGAAGTGGAACACGGAAAATGTGGACGGGTTCAGCAATAATATCCCTTTGGTAAATGAAGTGTCAATTTACTAAAGGCTATTGATCCCAGTACTGGTTAAACTGGGACCTATTACTAATATGACTGACAATATTACTGGATGGTATGTCACCATGCGACTACTTCTACAAATCTACTACTCCTTAGTAGTGGAACTCAGAAAATACAAGAGTGAAATGAGGACGGCTTAGAATAAATCCTTGATTGGTTTTAGCAGTAATATCCCTGAAGAGTCTATTGATCCCAGTACTGGATAAATTGGGACCTATCACTAATCTGATTCATGGCAATATTGCTGGATATGATATGTCATCATGCGACTACATATAGAAATCTACTACTCCTTAGTAGAGGACCAGTTGGTTATCTACATCTTAGTTGACGACCAGTTGGGTTATTTACTTTTTAATTGACGCCCAGTTGTGTAATCCATTCTTAGTAGGCGATCAGTTGGGTTATAAACTCATTAGTCGACGACCTGTAGATTTAAGTTGGGTTCAACATATTACATACTCCTTAGTAGAAGACCAGTTAGGATTCATATTTCTTAGTACAATAAGAGATGGGTTGTTTACTCCGCGGCCATTTTGGATCAGTTGGGACCAGTTTTTCAGTTTCGAAGTTCATTCATTATTATCTTCAACCATACTTATGTGTCTTCGATTGAAGGCACATATACTATAGGTATTCCTTTAGACAAGTACTTGGATATGACACGAGGTTGTTTTGAAACCGGTTGTTTTCATATAAAATGTACAAACTGTGAACTGAAATCTATCAAATGTTGTTTATTAGGGATGTAGCAGAATGTCTGTAATATAACATCCTGGAAAATGACGGATTAAATATTATAGCACAAGAACAGCCTTTAACTTCTGTGAGACCTTAACAATATGTCAGAGCAGTTAAAAATACACAACTGTTTTGAATACCAGGCCACCGGAACATTTCAGAGAAGTGTAGTGCAGATGGCCTTGCCTAAGGCAGATCACAAGACTGAAGCAGTGCTCATAAGCTCAAGAAGAATGAGAGAATCAATAACAATACGGGTTGGACAAACAGACATCACATCATCAGTGTCTATAAAGTACCTTGGAGTTATGATAGATGACCGTTTAAATTATAAGGCGCATATGGAATATGCAAGCCAATGCATTAGCGGGAATGATGCTGAACACAGGAGGCCCACGACACAGCCGGAAAATTCTCCTATCACGTGTAACAAACCTAATCCTTCTCTATGCCGCACCGATTTGGGATAACCTAGCCAAAAACACATGAAGAAAGTGTATGGCGTCTATATTCAGGAGAAACTGCCTGAGAGTATGTAGAGGCTACCGTACCATATCATTGGAGGCATTAAGTGTGGTGGCAGGTATCCTGAAAACCAGCAACCCGGAATTATCCACAAAACACATACGAGAACAAGAAAGAAACAAATAAATGCTAACTGGCAAAGAAGGTGGGAAAATTCTACCAATGGTAGATGGACTATCAAGCAGATCCGGAATATCGAAACGTGGATAAACCGTAAACACGGAGATGTTGACTTCGAACTAACGCAGTTCCTCTCAGGGCAGGTTTGTTACCGGAGTTACCTTTGTAGGTTCAGGCTGGACAATTTGCCACGCTGCCCATACTGCCCAGAAGCAGACGAAACAGCTGAGCATGTAACATTTCAATGCCCATGCTTTGATAGATGGAGAAATAATTTGGAGATATAGGTGAAAACCTAAGTAGCAAAAACATTTTGTGTGTTATGCTGAGATCCGAAGAACTGTGGGTAGCAGTAAATCATCTAATAAGGTTAATAAACCAGGCGTTACGAGAAGAAGAGGAAATTCGAAAAGCCCCCTTAAGAGAGTGAAACGCAAAGAAAAGGCTACAAACGAATGCCAGCTGACAAGGCAGACCTGCCCTGCGATGTAATACCGGACGTCAGTTCCGCGGGGTGTAGAGACGTGATGGGGGTGTGGTTTATTACGTAAGAATCGTGCATGTTTTTTAGTACGGGCTGAAAACATCTTCCAAAGATTCCATACCTCCAACGAAATAAAAGGTATGGCTCTATTGACTTGTTAATATATTCTGCGGGAACATTTGAATCAGTTTAAACGGTCCCATGATCTGCTATCTCTATCAAGACTTGATGTCCCATTAATTGTGTTCGCCATCACACATTGACATTGAAAGTTGTTACCTACATGTAATCCATGCAGAGGATCAAGGTCCCAGGTAGATTACTCTGGGATCTTGATCCTTTATGAAGCTGTCAGATTTAGCTATGGGCATCGGCCAATTACAGTGGTTCATCGGGAGGCACTAGTTATATTAATAATCGGCCCAAGGATTAAAGCCTAAAGGGGCTAAAAGAGAATATAAGCCTAAAGTGGATATGAACCTAAACGAGTCTGATCACAGACTACCACAATATCAAGCCTAGGGATTTTTTATGGGTACCATATCAAAGCATAGACCTATAACAACCGTTGTTCGATAGAATGGTTCTAGATAAAATTAATCGAAAATGAACAGATTTCAGTAAAATTCGGGAGTATGCATTACATGGATAAAAAATATATGGACCATTTTCAATTCCAAGTGAGCTACAGCCATACAAAATAGTTGTACCCTATTTCAATCATCTTACTCTTTTGTTGAAATATTATCAAAATAAAAATTACCAAACTAATGTTTAAATTGTAATATCATTTGACGACGATTAAGAATTACTTTTTTTCCTACTAGATTAATTGGATAAGCTTATCATTGGTTTAGGTTAAGAGTGGCAGCTTGTATGTCAGACTCACTTGAACTATTTAGTCCATTGTGCTACCATAGGGACGTAAGGAAGAAGATAATGTTTTCCCTAGACCTTCCCGTTGAAACAATTGGATTTCCTCAAAAAAATCAAAGTCTTCTAGTCATAGCAGGGCATAGCCATAGAAAGTGTTCTATCGGTTCCTCGTTCTCTTCTCCTTCACATTTGCTGTAAAAGTCATTTCGCAGGAACTTCTTTCTTTTTGGGTGCATCCAATAAGGCAGTGGCTCATCATGACAGAATTGATAAATGAGACGTCCGTTCTGGATAACAGCAGCTGGCGTTTGGAGTTTAGCCAGGGCCACATCAGCCTGGAATATGCGCAGTTTCTGAATAGTGCCACCGGTCATATATTGCCGTAAAGGCAATATATTTCATGAAGTTTGCTAGAGGCATTCCCGCATATAGAGCGCTACCATAGTCTGCATTGCTCTTTCCAGTATGTTTGCTTGGAAGTTTATGTCCATGTTTAGTAAAAAATATATTAATAATATTTTGCGCTTTGAGAGAAGGGTGCAACTGTTGGTACATTCCTGCTTAAAACAAATAGTTCCGTTCTGTTCGGTTTCGCAGTAGTAGAAGTAGTGCTCGGAAACTTCCCTCTTAAGATTTTGCCACGTCATCTGCATAGGTAATAACCTCCATCAGCACAGCAGAGAACAAATTCCACATGCTGACAAATGTGAGGAGATCAGTCGACCCTAAGCTGCCTGAAATGTATCTCTTAATGAGAAGGTTATGAATACTGCTATATTTTACCTTCTACATATACTGCTATCAACCTCCATGGTTGCTAAGGACATAACTATAGCGGCTGGATATATGTTATTGAAAACCTCCCCTATATCTCGCGATCTTGAACATCACGGTTCTAACTGATTAAAAGAAACGTATGTATTTAGAACCGTGTTGGTCTAAGGTCGTGATCTAAAAGAGATAACATATTCCTTAACAGAGAGAGATCCATCAATAAAGCTGACTAGATCGTGAAGGGCGGTTCCGGTGAATTTGCCCTAGCTGTTGATTGAACACTAATTTCTGATAAACGAAGGTAACTATCGATTAATACATCTAGGGTTCTAAGAAGAAATGATAGACTAATCGGATGGAAATCCTTAGCTAACCATTTAATCTATTACTTTTATTTTTCTGTATGCGAAAAAATACAAAAAATCCCAACTTGATTCTATTTTTTTGTCCATAAAATTGGCATATATTAATACCTCATAGATAATTGAAGCGAATATGGCTTTATTGAAATTATATATTGAAGATTTTCATGTTTAACAGATAATCATTATTTGTATACAGTTTTCGCCGATTCGAAAGTGTATACAAATAACTCACTCCTTCCCCCGCTATGAAGTTCCTTTCTGGGGGAGGTCAATCTTAGTACTTTAGTAAATTGACCCCAATTAAATCATTGAGATAAAAGAAAACTTTCTGTATTCACCTGGCTGGGTGATTTACGGCCGGACGTAGACATGACTTTATATAAATTATTGCCGTAAATCACGTAAATATCATAAACTCCCCAGAGCCAATGAAACGCCAAGAAAAAGGTCCACGCAACTGTCATTACATCTCGGCCAGCCAAACTGAAGTGCATCAATAACCGAGCAAAACCGCCGCACATAAACTGGGCGACCGTAAAACGAAACCAAATGAAATAAATTTGTCTCCAAAGTATCTGGAAGATATATGAGACGAGTGAATTTGCTAAGAACCTGTTTATTGGCTTCCTAATGTATGACAATAATTATGCGCCTGCACCAAGGCAGAGGCAAAGGCGACGACTACCGAAGGAAAAGTACCAAGGCCGACAAGTGGAAGAACTGAGGATTTCTGTTTTTGCATTTCCTCTGGGAATCATTTGTACTCAATGATGGCCTTTTGTCAGCCACCAGTGGTAATAGAATTCAGCAGAAGTAACGAGACTGTCAGTCAGTTGAACAAATGTGACCTCTCCGCACTATTACTAGTACTTCTGCAGTTGCCAGTGCTATGGTATCTTTTGACTATTTTCGTAAAGGGTGACTTCCTTTGGGGAGATTGGTTATGACATTTTCTTATCGCGCACTGAAAGAAAAACGCTTGGTTGTATTAACGAAACACGTTAGTTGATTTGTTATCATTGTAAATATTAACGAAAAGTTACGTTAATAAATACATTAAATTGGCGACGTCAAATAATAAAAATTTACAATAATAATTCGAAATCCATCTTAAGTCAGCATTTGAAAATGTTGAAGCTTCGTTGTATTGACGAAACACTTTTTATGATTATTACGAACATTGTTTTGGCAATTATTTTAATAATTTATTTAATTGTAGATAATTTAGCAATTTCTCCACCGAACACCCTTTAATTAGTAGTAAAACAAACCAACGACTACCAATAATAAATCGTTCCCAGTTTACTTGCAGTGTCTAGTCTCGACATTATGAGGCAACAAAAAAGATTCATATGCCGCTGCTCCTTGACAGCCATCATCAGCCCGTGATAGCCATACGGCCCAAGAGAGGAGAGTAGTAGCAATAGTGGTAGTGGTACTTAGACTTTTATCTTTGGTTACTATTAAATTACTTATGAGCAGAGAAATGTGAATGAAGCTCAACCTCGTAAGGCTGTTGAGAAAGCACCCAGTGGCTAAATCAAGCATTGTTCCTTCCACTCATCTGACCGTTTCCATCCTCAGCAGCAAAGGTTGGCGGCACGTCTCAACTTTCATGTCACTTTCGTAACATGCGTTTGTATTTGTGGTGATTTAAGAGAATGCGTATGTGTGCGTGAATGTTAGATTTGTTACTTTTTACCATTTCATTTTATACCATTTCTTTGGAACAATCAGTCCCCTGATCTGTCTTTGCACAGTGGTTTCAAATGAAATGAAGTAGTCTCGTCGTTTTTTATAAATGGGTCTATTGTACTTAGTGGTCGTAGGTCAGGTTAGGTAAAAAGAAGCAGCCTGTATGACTGACTCACTTAGACTATTTAGTACATTGTGCTACCTATCACAGGGGCGTAAGGAAAATCACAGGTTTTCCCTAGTCCCTTACGCCCACAGATGTTGGTCGTTGTCCAGAAGAGCTATATGTTCAAAATGAGGACTACGTCCAAATATGACACTGGCTGGCTTTACATGAGCGTGATTAGACCAATAATAACCTACGCCTCTGTAGTTTGGTGGACATCAATGGACAAAAAGTACAACGTAATACCATTGCAAAAAGTGCAACGTATGTGCTGTCTAGGCATAAGCGGGGCAATTAGAACCGCACCAACAAGAGCGTTGGAGTCTATACTGCACATCCAACCAATAGATATCCGTATAATGTATGAGGCAGCCCTCACAGCAAGACGTCTACAAGTGATGGGTGAATGGATACATCGAGACCACAAGTCGTACCATCAGAAGATATTACAATCACTGGTCGGTCATATTCAAACAACGGAAATCTCCGACCTCATTCCGGAAAAGCGGCTTACAGCTACCTGTGATTCGTTCGTGCTACACGGAGTTAACTGGCTCAGTAATACCACAAAGCCTAAATATGCCAACATATTCACAGATAGCCAAATGGCGATCAAAGCAATAACATCGGAAAAGGTCAAATCCAGAACAGTGTTAGAATATAAAAGAAAGATAAATAACACTATGCAACACAATTTTTGTCCAAGGGATGTGGATAACAGTTTCTGGTGCAATTAGGTGTCACAAGCACGAAAAAAAAAATTAAAAAAATGTTAAGGAAAATTTTTTTTTAATTTTTTTTTTAGTTTCCAGCTTTCATGGAAAGTACATTCAGTATTTGGACCATGATCACGCAGAATCTTTGGGTTAACAACAGTCGTCAAAAATATGAGAAAAAAATTATTTAAAAAAAAACACTTTTTCCTGGGAAAAAAAATATAAATAATAGAAAAAAATGAATTCTTTCGTTTTTATACCCTCACTTTAGTGTGACGAGGGTATATATCATTTGCTACGGAAAAAAGTGTAACACGTCGAAGGAGTGACCTAAGACCCTAAGTATGTTCGGAGGAAATCCGTTTTGGGTCATTTTAAGTCGAATGAGCAATGTCCGTCCGTCTGTCTGTCTGTCTGTCTGTCTGCTGGCTGGTGCGCACGATAACTCTCGAAAGGAGTAACCGATTGACCTCAAATTTGGTATGTGGTAATATTTTTTTCTATCTCCGGCTAAGTTCGAAGATGGGCCATATTGGTCCACTCCTTCTAGTACCTCCCCCACAAAGGGTTAAAATGTTGTGAAATATTGATTCTTTAATAACTGCTATACTACTTATTCGAATCTTTTGAAATTCCACACATATTAGCTTATTAGTCGTTATCAACTCGAGAAAAATGGGCGAAGTCGGCACGTCCCTTTTGGTACCTCCCACACAAATGCACCATTTTGTACCAAAAGTTAACAGCTTATAACATTAATAACAGTGTATAAAAATACTTGAAATTTTGTACAGTATTATGCTTTTATATTGCCTACAGTCCAGGGAAAAATGGGTGTTGTTGTCACGCCCCTTTTGGTACCTCCCACGCAAAGGTACCTTTTTGCACTAAAAGTTAACAGCTTATAACATTAAAACCAGTGTATAAAAATACTTGAAATTTTGTACAGTGTAATGTTTTTATAGTGTATATAGCCCTGTGAAAAATGGGCGTTATTGCCACGCCCCTCTTTGTACCTCCTACACAAAATGCCCAAATTATACCACAATTTAATGTCTCATAACGTTTATACCAGTGCACATAAATGCTTATAAGTCGGCACAGTGCAATGAATTTAAAGTATCTAATGTTCAGCAAAAAAAGGTGTATTTGATAAACCCCTTCTGGTACCTCCCACACAAATTGACAGAATAATTCGAGTAATATTCAATATTACATTACTCACAAAGTGAGGGTATACCTTAGTCGGTTTACCCGACTGAAACTTTCTTACTTGTTAAATGATGTTATTGCTTATATTAAATTCGCCATATGTGAGAGAAACATATAATAGAGTTGTGTAGTTCGTGAACGAACTAGTTCAATTGAACGGGTCACTATACTGAACTGAACGAACTAGTTCACTCTACTCGTTCATTTCAGCTCAGTATGTTCGCGATATTTTTTCTTCAATCATATCATTTCATTCTCTCTTCTCAGCTGTTATGTGTTTTTTCCATTTTTATGTCATCATGAATGTATGGTTCTCATCATGAATGTATGATTCTACAAACGCCTTTGTATACGTTTTTTCAACTCATTCCATTCATATTCCAATCAGACTTCTTTAATAGCGGCTGATTTGAACTGAACGAAATGATCTGTTTAAGTAAAGTGAGCTAAAGATCTGGTGAGCTAAAGAGCCGGTGAGCTAAAGAGCTGGAGTGCTAAAGTAAGCTGTTGACCTAAATGAACGAACTAGTTCACTCAATTGAAATGAACTAAAAAGAGTGATCACTTAAAAGAACTATAATGCCCAACCCTAACATATAAGAGACATTGCACTTGCATTTTATTTTAAGAGAATTGATGTCAGACGTTATAAAATTATAGAGAGGACGAGGTTTTATGGCCGTTCGTAACCCTCTGATATGCAATGTGAGAGCTAATTGGATGAGATCCGCTCAGATAGAGGGTTATTCAACAATATATGTGGTTTTTATACCCTACACCACACTGTGGTACAGGGTATTATAAGTTTGTTTCACGGCAGATGTTTGTAACACCTGAAAATAACACAGCTAGACCCACCTTAAAGTATACCGATCGACTCAGAATCACTATCTGAGTCGATTTAACGATGTCCGTCCGTCTGTCCATGTAAAGTTGTTCGTCGACTACCGGTCCCAATTTCACACCGATCGTTCTGAAATTTTGCAGTTTAGAGTATTTCGCGCCTGTTAAGATCGCTATTGAATTTGGTTGAAATCGGTTCAGATTTAGATATAGCTCCCATATATATCTTTCGTCCGATTTGGCCCTTTAGTCCTATAGAAGCTGTATTTTACATCCAATCGTTTTGAAATTTAGAATGGTAGAGTTTCCTGATCCATGAACCAACATTGCCGAATTTCCTATAGAAGCTGTATTTTACATCCGATCGTTTTGAAATTTAGAATAGTAGAGATTCTTGATCCATGAACCAACATTGCCGAATTTGAAGAAAATCGGTTAAGATTTAGCTATAGCTCCCATATATATGTTTCGTCCGATTTTGCTCTTTAGTCCTGAAGAAGCTGTATTTTACATCCAATACTTTTGAAATTTAGAATGGTAGAGTTTCTTGATCCATGAACCAACACTGCCGAATTTGAAGAAAATCGGTTAAGATTTAGCTATAGCTCCCATATATATGTTTCGTCCGATTTGGCCCTTTAGTCCTATAAAAGCTGTATTTTACATCCAATCGTTTTGAAATTTAGAATGGTAGAGTTTCTTGATCCATGAACCAACACTGCCGAATTTGAAGAAAATCGGTTAAGATTTAGCTATAGCTCCCATATATATGTTTCGTCCGATTTGGCCCTTTAGTTCTATAGAAGCTATATTTTACATCCAATCGTTTTGAAATTTAGAATGGTAGAGTTTCTTGATTCATGAACCAACATTGCCGAATTTGAAGAAAATCGGTAAAGATCTAGCTATAGCTCCCATATATATGTTTCATCCGATTTGCTCTTTAGATCCAATCGTTTTTATACCCTACACCACACTGTGGTACAGGCTATTATTTAAGTATAAAATGTCCCAAAAGTAAATTTATGTAAACAATTTATACATGAATTACAAAATTTATATATCAGAGTTATTCAATATTACGAGAGTGGTGTAGGGTATTATATAGTCGGCACCGCCCGACTTTAGCCTTTCCTTACTGGTTTATTTATGAGGTTTCCATTCAGTTACGCCTTTTAGGGGCATAGACATCCCAGTCGTATAGACAGGTATTAAATTATATGTACGCACTACAAAGTAGTAAGCGGCAGTCTTGCAAATATTTTGTGTCTACTTTCAAAGCAAACTATATGTCAGCTACAGGTACAGCAAATTATGAACCTTAAACCCGGTATTTATGAATGAAATTTCTTATTAATAAATTAGTGTAATTCAGCGCCTTAAAGAGATAAATCGATTTTCTGAAAAATATTTCAAATTTATATTTCGAAGTATGAATGAAAGGCAAAGAACTTTTCAATGTGTAAATGATCCCGAAAATTTCAGCAGAAAATATGTAATTAAAAAAATTGACGTGCGTTTAGTAAAATAATAGAAGAAATATATGTGTAATATTTTGGTATACTAGTTAAAATATGAACGAACCGTTGACACCTAGTATTTTGTGTAATTCGTGCCATGTAAATCATACTCGATGGACTAGTGGACGAATGCGGTAAGTACTTTACAATTAATGTATTACAATGTTTTGTGGAATAAAACGTTTTAATTTTAGACTTCACGTGCAATTTGGAATGCCAATTATTTGGAGGCAACCATTCATTCACGATACGGACTGCTATTTATACCCTACACCACACTGTGGTACAGGGTATTATAACTTTGTGCATTTGTTTGTAACACCCAAAAGGAGAAGAAATAGACCCATCGTTTATTATACCGATCGACTTAGAACCACTTTCTGAGTTGATTTAGCTATGTCCGTCTGTCTGTCTGTCCGTCTGTCCGTCTGTCCGTCTGTGCATGTATTCTTGTAATCAAAGTACAGGTCGCAATTATGGTCCGATCTCGACGAAACTTTACACATATCTTTTTTTTGGCCCAAGGACGATCCCAATTGAATTTGGTTAAAATCGGTTCAGATTTAGATATAGCCCCCATATATATGTTACCCCCGATTTCACATGTAAGCGCTGTAAAAACTGTATTTTATATCCGATCAGTATAAAATTCGGCAGAAAGAAGTCTCTTATTATATGAATGAACACTGTTAAATTTGGAAGAAATCGGTTCAGATTTAGATATAGCCCCCATATATACGTTACCCCCGATTTGACGTGTAAGCGCTGTAAAAATGTTATTTTATATCCGATCAGTATGAAATTCGGCAGAAAGAGGTTTCTTATTATATGAATGAACACTGTTAAATTTGGAAGAAATCGGTTCAGATTTAGATATAGCTCCCATATATATGTTACCCCCGATTTGACATGTAAGCGCTGTAAAAACTGTATTTTATATCCGATCAGTATAAAATTCGGCAGAAAGAAGTCTCTTATTATATGAATGAACACTGTTAAATTTGGAAGAAATCGGTTCAGATTTAGATATAGCCCCCATATATACGTTACCCCCGATTTGACGTGTAAGCGCTATAAAAATGTTATTTTATATCCGATCAGTATGAATTCGGCAGAAAGAGGTTTCCTATTATATGAATGAACACTGTTAAATTTGGAAGAAATCGGTTCAGATTTAGATATAGCCCCCATATATATGTTACCCCCGATTTCACATGTAAGCGCTGTAAAAACTGTATTTTATATCCGATCAGTATAAAATTCGACAGAAAGAAGTCTCTTATTATATGAATGAACACTGTTAAATTTGTAAGAAATCGGTTCAGATTTAGATATAGCCCCCATATATATGTTACCCCCGATTTCACATGTAAGCGCTGTAAAAACTGTATTTTATATCCGATCAGTATTAAATTCGTCAGAAAGAGGTTCCCTATTATATGAATGAACACTTTTAAATTTTGAAGAAAACGGTTCAGATTTAGATATAACACCCATATATATGTTACCCCCGATTTGACATGTAAGCGCTGTAGAGACTGTATTTTATATCCGATCAGTACGAAATTCGACCGGAGGAGGTCTTTTTACATGAATGAGTATTCAGGGAAGATCGGTTCAGATTTATATTAAAGCTCCATATATATGTTCCTCCTGATTTGGTACCAAACCGCTATTGAAGTTGTATTTTACTTCCGATCATTAAAATTTTCCAGAAAGATGTTTCTCAATTTAGGAACGAATATTGCTTAATTTAGCGATTATCGTTTCAGAATTAGATAATATGTTTCTACCCATTTACCAATTATTCCAAATTATTATGGCAATGACCCTTATCGCATTGTTAGGGAGGTGTAGGGTATTATATAGTCGGCCCCGCCCGACTTTCTGCCTTTCCTTACTGGTTTTGTATAAGTTAATAGATTGGAGTAGGAAGCGTATAGCTAACAGCCTAATAACGGAAACATCATCAAGTTCAACTGAGTACTCAACTCTGAGCGATTCAAGTTTGAGTCAGAAGTCATCGCTTTTAACTCAGTTTCAACTCATTCATCTAGTGAGAGGTTTGGAACTGACCAAAGATAAGGCAGAACTACTTGCATCTCGGATGAAACTGTGCAATATTGTGTTATAGAGTCCCTGATATACCTTACAAACAATTTTATACAATTGTGGATAACAGATGCTTTTGCAAGGACATTCCCGGATTGTTCGAGGAACTTAATCAAACATACAAATCAAAGGAATGGCGGTTATTTGTTGACAGCAGTAAAGAAAGTTTGAAAGCAGTACTTTTACACAACGGAAATCAGAAACCGTCGATACCCATTGCTCATATTGTCAACACTAAGGAATCATGCGAAACAATGGCTAAATTGATAAAATACAAAAAATATGAACATGACTGGAAAAATTGTGTCGATTTAAAAGTAGTTGGTATGTTATGCCTCTGGGATAGCCGAAATTTTGCCACCAATGCATATTAAGCTGGGGTTCTTAAAAAATTTTGTAAAAATGGTACAAACGTATGTGGGTAGATCTTGGAACATAAACAAGAAACAACCAGTAAGGAAATGTCAAGAAAAGTTAGGCGGGGCCGACTACATAATACCCTACAGCACTCTAGTAATATCGAATAAAGTTGAAATATCTAGGTTATACTACAGACAAAAATTGTTTGCATTCATTTACTTTTGTGAAATACAGCTTCTATGGCGCGAAAAAGTCAAACCTGAACTTATGTCCTTCAAACTCGGCAATGTAAGTTCTTGTATGAGGGAACTCTACCCGTGTTAAATTTCGAAGTGATTGGTTGTAAAATACAGCTTCTGTAGCGGTAAAAGGTCGAAACGTCAGGAAAATATATACATATGCGGGCTATATGTAAATCTGAACCCATTTTCTTCAAACTCGCCTATGTGGATCCCTGTATCAAAAAAATCCACCCTGCTAAATTTCAAAGCGATTGAATGTGAAATACAGCTTCTATAGCGCTAAATGGCCAAATCGGAAGGAACATATATATATAGGGATCTGAACCGATTTAGACCAATTTCAATAGCTAGGCTAAATCGACTCAGCTAGTTGTTCTGAGTCGATCGGTATACTTTACGGTTGGCCTAGTTGTATTTCTAGGTGTTAAGGTAAGTACAGACGATTTGCAGATCGGACAACATTACCAGAAAAATGGCGGAAAAATGCAACCCTGTGAATTTACAACCGTGTGAACACACAACTTTTGTTTTGCAACGTTAGCAGAAAAGTCATTGCGAGATAATTTGCTGATTGTTATATGTTCGAAGTTTATGCATGTGACAACGGCGCCATTGCCAGAAAATCATTTTATTTGCAACACTGTCTATAATGTATTTTTATTGGCAATCCTGCATATAAATATTTACAAAATATATTGTAAATATATGAAATTTTAATATTTTCTTGCAATCGTCTGAACTGTCAATTCACCTTTGCCTAACAATCTGACATTGCCCGTATATTTGCAGCACTTTACCAGGGTTGATAACGTTTGCCGATCTGGCAATCGTCTATACTCAGCTTTACAAACATCTGCCACGAAACAAACTTATAATACCCTGTACCACAGTGTGTTGTAGGGTATAATTAGTACTAACACAAAGTATAAAACGAAAACTCGGAAAATTAAAACTAAAATTCGACAATGTTTTAATTTTTTTTTAAATTAAACTTATTTGGAAAAATCCTTGAACCATAACTTTGTTTGTGTTGAAACACATATTTTATTTGTGAAAGCTAGTTCGCAAAAACATTTTGTTGTAAAGGGTCCGCCATCTTACGTTTTTTTTTCAACTAGTGCTTATTTCGTGAATGGTAACACTTAGCTCATGTCTGATTTAACAGATAATTAGTTTTATCCTTCCGCTGAACGAATATGGCTGTGTATACGCTTGAACAACGCTGGGAAATATTGCGATATTACTTTGAAAATTTTGATTTAAGATTTTTTTTTTTCATTTTTGATTTTCATTTGATTTTGCCTGCCAGCCGAGGCAGCCATTTGAATGAAATTATTTTCCATTATTAACCGGAAGGATTGTACTTTCAAATAAAAAAAGAAATTTGAGAAAATATTCAGTAGTTTTTTTATAGCATTTTCAAAAAAAAAGTTATTTGGCGAACCCTTTAATATATTAGTAAAGTGAGTGAAATTGACTTAGCCGCATGCTCCAATATTTAGTAGATGGCATTTGTGAAAGCTTTGTTATTTTAATTTTATGTTTTTTAAACCTTAACATTTATCGACAACTTTGCATACAAAAATATATTCATAACGGTACTTCAATGGGCAAATACGCGAAGAATTCAAGTTTTTGGTGCGAAATTTGCTTAGCCGCAGCCACATTCAGAGGCTTATATTGTTAAACTATGAAATTAGTTTTGGATTTTTTAAGTAATTTTTTATTAGTTTACGTTGTTGTACTTTATTATAAGCAAATTAGCTTTGTTTGGAAAGGTTTATTTTGAAATGTTGGATAAATATTTATAAACAATGTCAAAAAATGGAAATTTGCAACTTTAAGTGGAAAAGACTTTCCGATGGGAAATAATTTATCAAACAAGTAAGAAAGTTTCAGTCGGGTAAACCGACTAAGGTATACCCTCACTTTGTGAGTAATGTAATATGGAATATTAAACGAATTATTCTGTCAATTTGTATGGGAGGTACCAGAATGTTTTTAACAAATACACCTATATTTCGCTGAATAGTAGATTCTTTAAATACATTACACTGCGCCGAATTATAAACGTTTTTTGCACAGGTATATTAACGTTATGAAATATTAAATTTTGGTATGATTTGGCCATTTTGTATGGGAGGTACAAAAAGGGTCGTGGTGATAACGGCCATTTTTTACAGGGCTATAGGGACTTCAAAAGCGTTACACTGTGCAAAATGTTGTT
Organism: Eudasyphora cyanicolor; assembly: GCA_963930755.1. NCBI lineage: Eukaryota > Metazoa > Arthropoda > Insecta > Diptera > Muscidae > Eudasyphora > Eudasyphora cyanicolor. The sequence continues at coordinate 65,212,469 of OZ005737.1, forward strand.
GCATTTTCGTGCATTGGTACTCATGCTGTGAGCTCTTAACTTTTTGTGCAAAATGGTACCTTTGTGTGGGAGGTACAAAAAGGGGCGTGGAAATAGCGTCCATTTTTCACAGTGCAAAAGACACTATAAAAGCATTACACTGTAAAAAATTTCAAGAATTTTTATACACTGGTATTAATGTTATAAGCTGTTAACTTTTGGTGCAAAATGGTACCTTTGTGTAAGAGGTACCAAAAGGGGCGTGAATATGACACCCATTTTTCACTGGACTGTAGGCACTATGAAAGCATTACACTGTACAAAATTTCAAGTATATTTATGCACTGGTATTAATGTTATAAGCTGTTAAATTTTTGGTGCAAAATGGTGCATTTGTGTGGGAGGTACCAAAAGGGGCGTAGCAACATGGCCCATTTTTCTCGAGTTGATAGCGACTAATAAACTAATGCTATGTGTGGAATTTCAGAAGATTCGAATAAGTAGTATAAAGATTCAATATTTCACAACATTTTAACACTTTGTGGGGGAGGTACTAGAAGGAGTGGACCAATATGGCCCATCTTCGAACTTAGCCGGAGATAGAAGAAAATATTACCACGTACCAAATTTGAAGTCAATCGGGTACTCCTTTCGAGAGTTATCGTGCGCACCAGCCAGCAGACAGACGGACGGACATTGCTCATTCGTCTTAAAATGACCCAAAACGAATATCCGCCGAACATACATAGAGTCTTAGATCACTCCTTCGATGTGTTACACTTTTTTTCGTAGCAAATGATATATACCCTCGTCACACTAAAGTGAGGGTATAATTAATTTTAAGAGAAGACGTTCACTTGTCCATTTGAAGTGTTCCATCTTGCAGCGTAATTATAATTTAAGGACATGGTATATTATCGTGCAAAATTTATTGATCCCGCAAAATTCTGAGACTGAAAATTTTCCTGAATCCTGGACATCTATCCAAATTTGGCATCATCGACATCCCTATACTCAAAGAAAAAAATATTCACAAGAACAAAATTATAGATAACTGCCGTGTTTATTTTTGACAGCATTACGTTTAGATTATGGTGGCAGCCGTTTTTTTTAGCTCACATAGACCAGTTTAGGTCCCTAGTGCTACCACGGGCTGAAATGCCCCTCTTCGAAACCAACCTGTTTGATATACAAATTTACCGATAGTACGAATATCGGTACTGGAATGATGTGTCAGAATGGCCGACCCTAGTATGTCCAGACGTCGTTTACTCTCCACTTCTTCCTCATCTTCACAGATGCTGCAGAAGTCGTTGGAGTCAATAACCAATCTGCTGGCGTGTTCGCCGATCAGGCAGTATCCCGTCAGAACTGATACTAATGTAGACTTTCTTTTCCTCTGTAGTGCGAGGAGATTAGTGATGTCAAACGGGAAATCCCGATCCCGGGAAATCCGGATCCCGAATCCCGGGATTTTTTAAAATGTTAATAATATATTTTAATAATAATATATGAAGCTGTCTCGTATAAAATATTAAGTGATTGATAGTTAGATAGATTGATAGTACACTCTGTCGAAAATGTAAACTAATGAAGAAAATTGTTAACATCAAAAAATATTGACATAATCCGGTGAAAAAATCGAACTTTGGAAGAGAATTACAGAATATATCATAAATTTAATTATAAACAAATAAACTTAAGACAAGAACATAAATGGGGTTTGTATCCCACAAAACGAAGAACATTGTATTATAAGTATATTCTTTCAAATTTATGAAAAAAATCCTAATATAAAATCTGATTTGGATCGACACATCGATGTGGTTCTCTTAAAAACGGAATTTGTCAAACTGATTTCTCAAGTTGAAAAAAAAACTTTCGTGGTTTAGTGATAGTAAATTATAACGTCCATACTAATTCAGACGTCGAACTGAAATTGTACCAAAATTACTCTATAGCTAAGATGTTGTGAAATATTTTAATAAAAGTTAGTATTTTTTAACAAAAGTTCATTTATGCTTTAGCTGTTTTTATTTTTATTCAACTTAATTAAAATTAAATTAAAACAGAACTTAACTGTTTGTATTTCATTTCGAAGTAGCACATTACTCGTATTAAGAATGAAAACCCAAAAACTCGTGATTTGCAATTTAAAAATCCCGAATCCCGGGTTTTGTGAAAACCAATCCCGTTTGACATCTGTAGAGGAGATGTTCATCTTTCGTTGAACTACCTGATTGCCTCTTACCTAAGCCAAAGCTTGCACGTTGGTAGTGGCGCACCAATATAAGGAAATTCTTCGAGAATTTGTAATGTCATCCCTTTCCTAACAAGTTCATCGGGTTTGCAGTTCCTCGGGATATCCCAATGCCCAGGCAACCATATGAGGTGTACGAGTATATTAATCTGCTCAGCCATCTCGTTCTGCGGCAGTGGAGGGCTGTTTGTGCATTTAGGGGTGTGGCCTACAGAGAATTGATGGCAGCCTGGCTGTCCGAGTATATGACAACGCCAGTGTTGGTTAATATGTTTGCAACTCAGCCACTTGGCGCCTTCCCATATTGGTATTATTTCGGCTTGATAGACACTGCAGGTATCTGGTAGTCTGTTAGCTATATCTAAACTAAGTTATTCACAATGTAGCCCGAAGCTAACCTTTTCATCAAGCGTCGAACCATCCGTATAGAAGTGGAGATGTTTTCTATTACCTGGTATTCTGTCAACCCATTCATCTCTGGCTGGTATCATAGTGATGTAATTCCTCTCGAATGTGTACACCGTTGATGTATAGTCCACTCTGTCGGTTACCATAGCGCTACACTTTGATATCCTCATGTGACCATGGTTCTTGTACCTCCACATTGATACGCAGATTAATCTTAGTTCCGTTCCTCCACATTGACAGGCAGTTCCGCTCTGGTTAAAACTTCTCTCGCCACAATATTAATCGGCTGTATATGGAGTAGGGCTTGAAGAGACTCAGTCGCTATAGTCCTTAAGGCTCCGATTATGCACAGGCAGGCAGTTCTGTGAGCCTTTAATAGTAGGTTGGTGAGTTTGTTGGTTAGTTTGTCAGTTACCGTCCACCATAGCAGTATACATTTCTTTTGCTAACAACACAAAATCGTTTTACGGAAATGATTTCAGGTTCAGCAAAGGAAATTTTGCTTACAGGAAATGTGGTATGTAGTTGTCCATTTAGTCGTAGGATTAAGTTTAAAATCGGTAAAGATAAATCTTCATTGTCATTACCCAACCTAGTTGGAGGAGAGAGTGTGTTGATCAAGGACCACTGTGCGTGGTCTTTTAGAAATTTGCACATCTTTCACCGCGATTTTTTTTTGCATGGACGTGCAGATGTCGGCGAGGAGTGAGTGTGTATTCCAGATGACGTAGATTTTTTTGATTTCAATTGAAACTGACATTTGTTCAGATGCGAATTGCAAACGAAGAAGATGAAAGTGAAGTGGAAAGTTGAATCAAATAAATCACATTTGCGCATTGCGAACAATCAGTTCAGCATCTCAGCTCAGCTCATCTCTTGCTTCGCTTTGTTCGCCATTCACTGTAACTACATTGAGTACTGCCGGTTTGCCTCCATAGGCGTTGGTTTGTTAATAGAATTTCTGTGGTGTTTGTATGATTTTTATTAAAATGGAAGAGAGGTTTCTTATCCTCGGCTATGCCATCTCAAAATTCGCCACTGTCTGGCGTGGCCTTATTGTAATCCGGAGTCCGGTTACATTTTTATTGTTCCCGTCCAATCCTCCATTCCGTTCAAATGTGAAATATGAATCATGGAAGAAAATGCGATTTGTGGTCTGTTCTGCCACTTCCATTGTCTCCCATAGCTGTTCATTATTTCTTGTGGGGTGTGGACGAATTTTGATGTAAAGTGTCAAATCTTATAAAATCCTCTTGATTTATTGTTGCATTTTAAAATTCCATTATTTCAACGAGATGACCAATTAAAGAATTGAATTTCAGTCGCTTTCTTCGTGGAGATTTTGAGAGAAAATTCAATTTGTCATCGGATAGGGCCGACGAAATATTTTGCACATGTTTGGAAGGGATGGCATTATGGTTTGACATTAAATGATTTAAGTGCAATAATGATTTACATACATTTGTGGGACATCAAACTTTTTGCAATTTGAATGGTTTTCTGTTTTTTATACTTCCACAATCCTTCAAAAGTATTTCATACAAATAAAAATCCAAAACTTTTGTAAAATCCTATGACTATCGTTGTTCCTATAAATTGTTCCGGGAAGAAATAAACTCAGCGCGATCAGTTGAAGTCAAGTTGGGAGGGACTTTTGTTTTGAATAGTTCCAGATATAAATAACCTCATATTACCAACTTTCAGTCCGATCCATTGAACATTGTTTCTATGGCGTTAGAGACGAAGAGATACTTTTTATGCCGTCTATATCAAACAATGGACTGATATTGCCTATTTTCAATCCTAAGTTAGTTGCAGATATAAGATACATATCCACCATCTAGCTTCCAACAGACGGACGGACATGTCTAAATCGTCTTAGAATATATATGAATACTTTATGGGGGGCAATGTGCGCATAGAATTCAGCCGGATCGGTTGAAAATGTGTTCTCTAAAGCGCCAAGAAGTCAAATCGGAAGGAACCATTATATGTGGGTTATATATTTTAAACCATAGACTGGCGATCGTTCCTAATCTAACGTAATCCACCTCGCCAATTTTCACAAGGATCGTTTAATATTTGAGACCTGCATTTTGATCGCAAGAGTATATGGACTGACGGAGACGGCTAAATCGAGCCAAAAAATCGATATAATAAACTATGGGTATATATATTCTCAAAATTAAAATATCATGTACCACCGTGTTGCCGGGTATAAAAATGTATTGATGTTCCCATTTTCGAACCCAATTGAGATGAAGCTATAGGATTATTTGCATCAAATTTAGCTCATTTATTGTAGATTGAATATATCTGTGATTTTCTGGAATAAAAATCTTTGTCAGAAATGTTTGATTTCGGGATTTTTCATAAATATATTCATCTAGTCAATATCAACTGATCCATATACCAAAACTGAGCTGGATTCTACTTGGGAGAGTCTGCTCCTTCGTTTTCAACTATAAAATATTGGGTGGCAGAGTTTAAACGGGGCCGTTCGATTTGCCAAGACGAACATCATAGTGGTCGACTAATTGAGGTGTCCACGCCAAAATTAATGAATTAAAGTTAGAATTGCTTCAGCGCGCACTTTGTTTTCTTTGTTAGGTTGGCTAATTTTGGGACCACCCTCGTATAAATATAAATCTGATAAATATTTCGAGGATTTAAACTGAGATACAAAATAAGGGTGGAGGATATACAAACGTACGTTTTCTTGTTTTGGGCCTGATGTTTGTAATACTGGACCTACCACCGGTTGAGACAGAATCAGGGTCGGTATTATAAACTATGGATGTAACCATAGTGTCCGTCTTTCCGTCCGTACGTTTGTCCATGTGAAGTTTGTTCGATATTTACAGGCCGTAATTTTTTTCAAATTTTTTTCACTTTGTTAAAATTCATCCAGCCCCCTTGATGTGGCATTGCAAACTATCGGAGACTATTCGTTTCGCGACAATTTTCGATGCCCGGCGGTATTACTAAACATAAAAAATTAACATGTCCGAAACAATTTTAATAAGAAACTGCTAAAAATTAATTAAGAGCTTTTGCCATTTTGTAGGTTCCTGGCATTTCTGTTGTGAAATATTTTTGCGATTTTTGGATCTAAGACGCGTAAAGGTAAGTACACACGATTAGCAGATCGGACAATATTGCCAGAAAAATGGAGGAAAAATGCAACTCTGTGAATTTACAACCGTGTGAACACACAATTTTTCTTTTGCAACGTTAGCAGAAAAGTCATTGCGAGATAATTTGCAGATTGTTATATGTGCGAAGTTTATACATGTGACAACGACGCCATTGCCAGAAAAACATGTTATTGGCAATCCTGCATATAAATATTTACAAAATATATTGTAAATATGTACATATATGAAATTGTAATGTTTTCTTCACGGAGAAAAAAACAGTAAACAAAATAATTTTGAGAGCAAAATTTAAATAAAATATATTCTTTTATCAACATTATTTTTTTCGGGGTTTCGGTGCAAATAATCTTAAAAAACGGGGAAATACTTAAATAAGTTACAGGAATTTTCTTCCGACTTATTGAAAAAAAGTTAATTTCCCAGAACATAATATGTTTCCACCAAATATACTACAGAAGCGATTTTTTTCTTAGGGTTGCAGTCGTCTGAATCGTCACCTTTGCCTTACAATCTGTCATTGTCCGTACATTTGCAGCACTTTAACAGGGTTGATAACGTTTGCCGATCTGGCAATCGTCTATACTAAGCTTAATGCATAAAGACCCAATTCACGCGGGTTTCCGCCGCACTCGAATGAGAATTGCAAATTTTGACCCCAAAAACATGTTTTTTTTACGCTCAATTTTTAATACTTCATGATTCAGATGACATCAGCTATATATATAGCAAACGACGCGTGCTGACTGAGTCTATTATTTTTTTAGGCTATCCTATAAAAAATTCAAATAACAGCATATTTGTTGCCTCAAAATGTCGGCATCTTTTAAGATGATATGCTGCAGATATTTTGAAATTTCGTGTGAAGGTGTACATATCCACCAAGTCTGCTCTTTACATATTGTCTTTAACAGAACGCTGTAAATACAATACATAGTACATTCACAATTTATCGAAGATTACAAAATTTTCATGTTTTTAAATACTTATTTTAGAACAGTGATTACCTTCTGAAAGTGATAGATATCATAGTTATGCGTTTTTATACCCTCACTTTAGTGATACGAGGGTATATATCATTTGCTACGGAAAAAAGTGTAACACATCGAAGGAGTGTCCTAAGGCCCCAAGTATGTTCGACGGATATTCGTTTTGGGTCATTTTAAGTCGAATGAGCAATGTCCGTCCGTCTGTCTATCTGTCTGTCTGCCCTTTGAAAAATGGGCTTATTTATATACTTATTTCAACTCATAACTCCTAACGGCTGCGGACATATTTAAAAGCAAACCTCCGCTTCAAATACTAAAGCTACGTTTTCCTAATTTTGCAGATATCAGTTTTCTGAACCACGAATTGTGTTTTGGCAAATTTGCCGACTTGGTTGTAGATTATGTTGAGCTGTAGGTTAGGAAAAGGTGGCAGGCTGATTTACCAGCTCATATAGACCAATTGAGATCCCAAGTGCTACCACGAGGCCAGTTGCCCCTCATCGGAAGCAATCATTGCACTCAATTCCCAGTATTTTCATCACTAATGTGAGGAAATATTTTGACCATGTTAGGTTGTATTTTGACCAGATTTGTCTAGCTTACCAAAATGTGTCGATTTCTGTTCATCTCTCATTGGGCTGACAGACCGCATCTTGCCTATAAGCTAATTCTTCAATAATTTGCAATGTCGCACCTTCCCTAGCAAGTTCATCGGCTTTGCGGATCCCCGGGATATCCCTATGCCCCTGTATCCATATGAGGTTTATGTTGAACTGCTCAGTCATCTCGTTGAGAGATCTGCGGCAGTCGAGAGTTGTTTCGAAATTTAGGGACGTAGCCTCCTGAGATTTAATGGCAGGCTGTCTATCGGGGTATATGTCGACGTCAGTGCTGGTAACATATTGTCATTTTTACAGCTTGATAGACACTGCAAGTATCTGGTAGTCTGAGAGCTATATCAAGACTAAATTCTTAATAGTGTAATACGTAGCTAACCTTTTCATCAAACTTCCAAACATCTGTATATAAGTGGAGATAGTTTCCTGGTACTCTACCAACCCTTTCATCTATTGCGTACACCCATTGCTCGTGAGTGTATATCGCTGGTATATAGTCCAATCGGTCAGTTACCATTGGGCTACTGTGTGATATTCTCATGTGTACTTATTTCATGATCCTTCACATTACTGCCGCTCTGGTTGCAACTTCTTTTCTAGCCACGATATCAATCGGCATTAGATGGAGTAGGTCCCTTAGAGACCCTGTCGCTGTTGTCCTTTAGCTCCGCTTACGCTTAGGCAGGCAGTTCTTCGAAACTTTATTAATTAGAAGATTTAGGAGAGAGGCCGCAAAGTGCCCCTACAGCGCGTACGGGAGTATAAGGGGATGTTGGCCTTCCTTACCTGTTCTAATACTTTAAGTCTGACGGACAATTAACTATCTGGGATTGTACCTAGACATTTTACACTTTCAGAAAAGACTAGATCAGTTCCATTTAGCCGAGGATGGTTCACATGTGGAACCCTATCGTCCGCATACGTCACAAAAAACCTACTCCCTAGAAAAACAGTCTATATTCTTGAAGACCTTATAATGTACACAGTATCTGTTCCACCATTTCTATCGTACATCGGACGTCATGCTCGTAATCAAGACCCCAATCGCGCAGTGACCAGTGAGGATTCCGCCTTCTCGTTGTCAGTAACGTTTGTGCGTCCTGCTACCCAAATTCGTGTGATGTCCTGGGCAATTCATTAGACATCACCATTTTATAATTGTGGAGGTGAGGCCCTTGAGAGCCGTCATATTTTCTACATATACTTATGTATATGTAGAAAATGTAATTCGAGGGTATTAACACTTATCTACAGTGTTATTTGCAGTCAAAGTTATGGCACATATCTTTTTCTGAAACCCTGTATATTTTCCTGGAAGTGGAGTTATTAGCCTGAGAATGGACTCTGAGAAGACCCCTGATCATGTGCTTGTTGCCATCTTCTAGTTATACGTAATGTAGATTTCGTACTATTGCTTGCCCAATCTTCTTTGCAGAGCAGTTCTTTTTGAAAGGTCTTGTGGGTGTGAGTTTTTGGGGCCAAGAACATCTGAGACTGTCTCCATTCCGCTCTAGAGATAGGATAAAATGTGGCAATATTATTTCAAATTCTGCATTCACAGGGTGGTGTATGGTATCTCATAGTCGGTCTCGCGGATTTTATCTTTTCCTTATAGCTTATAAATTATTACAGCCACATATACCCGTACATGTAAAAAATTTGGTTCTAATTAATATCATCAGCAGTTTTTGCAGCCATTTTAAAGAAAATAAGAAATAAACTCACCATTGTTCATTAACATTATTACCAACATGTCTTCTCACGGTTTAATCATCATTAAATTTCGGACTTTGTAATCCTTTAAATTCCACCACTTAATCCTGTAATAAAATCATAATAATTACGATTATGATGGGAAAACTCTGCCAAAGAGTGAATGAAATAAACTTTTGAAATTTTCCAAAAGTAAATATTTGCCAAAGGCAAAGGAAGTGAAAGAACAATAATAACACCACAACCCACTTCCACATTTCTTTGTGAACATCCTTTTTTCAACAGTAAACCAAAACAGCAGAGAGTAGTGGAAACTAAACAAAGAACGATTCTGTCACAATTGATGTCTCGCCCAAACAGATGGACGGACGGCAAACACACAATGAACCGAATACCGTCTAACCCCACCGCAATAATGAGAAAAGCAAATAATTGCTGAGGCGCAAAACGCTCCTTTTGTTCGGAAGGCAGGCCACAACGACTTTTAACACCCTGTAAGCAGCAGCCAGCGCCAGCACAGAGTGAGCACGAAAAGAACAGAAGCGATAATAACAACAAATACCATTTAACTGCTCAATTTTCAGTTACAAACGCCACAATAATGATTCCTGATCTTTATCCGTGGCATGAGCAAGTAGCTAGTCCGTCTGTCCGTCCGTCCCTCTTGGCATGGCATCGAGAAGGCCAATGTATCAACATCTAGTCAACCAGCCAGCAGCAGCCACTCTCGTTGTTTCTGTTGCAAAGGGGTTGTTTTTGGGCATGGGGTTTGCGCACCACAGACAATTGCACAGTGGGTGAAATGTGATGTGAAATTAGAAAATGTGATTTCCAGTTGTAGTGTTGGCTAATACAGAGAAAAATATTTCTAGTTGGCATGGCTATGCCCGTAGGAACGTTATAACTCACGAAAATCCAAAAAAACTGTTATAATGAATAATTAAAAATATATATATATAGATACCTTCATTCCAAAGTATTCTAAGTCGACTTGTCATGTTTTGGGGGACTTTGCATTCTAAATTTTCCAAATTGTATTATGTAAAAATGTGGTATTTATCCAGCACCCACTCGAAAGTTATGCACAAAACAGTAGATGCCATTCGATTTGCATTACAATGGAGTTCAATATAATGTTCATAAAACTTCGATCACCTCTCCCGAAAAATTACCTGTTTCGACTTAGGATACTTTGGAATGGCGGTATATATATATATATATATATATATATATATTTGCTAGCAAACGTTTCACGGCACAGGCTAGGTTCAAACATATTTTGTTGTTGTGGTGACAATCCGTAAGTATATACTTCATTTCGGCGCATATCCGATTATCGCGGAAACCGTCTACTATTTCCATATTGTCCGGATGTTATTTAACATTTTCTGTTATTATTAGGGAATAAGTTTTATTTGAGATTACCGTTACAATTCTGCGCTGAAAAATTTAGATTCTCTATTATTTTGGGTAACCAGATGTTGTTTTTGGGGTAGTGCGTACGAATGTGTTATTTTTAGCTGCAGAAACTCGATTTATGATGAAAACATGAAATACTGATGCTAGATTTTTCCGTGTAATCTTACAGACATCCTACAGCAGGACCTTAATAAAATGGTCTTTGTATTAACCCGACGGGACTAGTTGTTTTCATCAGACGCTGTAAGGCACCAATAGTTGCACCTGTCTCCTCCAGGAAGTTGAACTTTAATAGGAAACCGTTAGCATCTGATCCCGCGTACGGCAGTAGTCAGACTTATAATACTGTACACATGGTCGTCTGGTGAACAGATCCGCAGAAATCCACTTTTCTGCGCGATATTAAACCAAGTTCAGTCGATGGCTGATATATGTATCAATGGGGCGTTGAGAAAGACACGAATTGAAGCAATAAATGTTATACTTCATTGATTGCCGCTAAATATTATAACAATACAATATGCAGCATGTACTACAATTAGACTTAGAGATTATGGTAAGGAAATGGCTACGACCATAGCAACAACCAAGAGGGCTTTGGTGTCTTTTCTGAGAAACTTGAGCGAGCCATTGCAAAAATACTGTCTGATTACTGTAGTGTTTATAATGTTCTGATCAAAGTCGATATCAATATTTTATCTGTTATTCCTGAATTCAAAAACTGTCCTCGACTGTCGGAGCTCTCTTAACTAGATGGCTGAACAGTTCAATATTCACCAGACGTGCTTGCCGGGCCACAGGGACTTACCAGGGAACTGCAGAGCATATGAATATATATATAGATAAAATTAATATTTTTCTTTGCACTTATTACAATGTGAATTGATGAATATGCATATCAAATGAAATGGGAGAATTCGCGCTATTTAAGAAAATTTTTGGCGTATGGAAAAAAATAGCATTGTTGAGCTGGTTGCCACCCTAACCAAACTTAAACCTGAAAACATTCGAAGAAGTACGCAATCCGGATTCATGACTTCAGCAAGGCTTCATCATTCCCTCCACTGTTCATCTCAAATACATATGTATGATGATTCCTATGGCCGCATTTACGCACAGCTTCGATTCATAAACAAATTACTCCACAGGGAATGAATGGCTGATGCCAATATTCCTCATCCACACACTCAGCTCGGCTGTAAGGACAAAATCAGCAGGGGTTGATTTCCACATCAGAGAGCTGCTTCATTCCTTACTCCTGCACTTGATCTTGGTGTTGCTCTATTGTTTCAAAACAGTGTTTTTTGCCACAGTTGTCTGGTACTTAGACTCGCAGCATGACATTGTCCCTTATGGGGCGGTTGGAGTGTAAATAGAAACCTTTGGTTTCTATCATCAAATTGAATGGAATTGAATTGAAACATTGCGCAGATGATTATTTTGTTATTGTTTATTACGAGGAGAATTCCCTTTCCATTGCAAAAGAGTTCGTGTTCTCTTGTATGAGGAAATGGAAGTGAATGGCAAAAAGCGCATTCAACAATCAGAGCCTTTTTTGGGTTCGCTTCAACCCCCTCTATGGGCCATGAGGCGACACAATATTTTGGGCATTTGCCTTTTGAAACGGCTCTCGTTATTACTGTTTAGAAAGACAATTGATGCTGCGGCGCATCCGTAAATTATTATTGCGGTTATGGCATTGTTTCGAGTGATAATTGCGTCACTGCGGAGGCCCTGATGGTGGTCTTCTTCATCAGTTGTGCATCATCATGATGATGAAACATATGGTTAAAGCAGAGCCATGAAGTGGGCGGGACGAGATTAGGGTAGAATGGGTTTTTGAATAAATTGCTAATGATTTATCTCTGACAATCGACTGAGAATTATGTGTTCTTAATATATGTATGTGGAAGTAGGTGAGGTTGGGTTTCATGCGCTTTTTTTGCACATGGAATTTGCAAACCTTCAAGAATACTTTACTTGAACTCCCTTAACGGAAACCCGAGAAAAAATTTGACTATATTTATGCGTGATACTCACACTCCGAAGACTAAAAAGAGTCCCTGGTTCATAAATACAATTACGTACAACTATAGTTAAAACTGAGTCTACATTGCTGAAATATAGATTCCCTGGATTCCAAGTTGAAATACATATCGATTCCTCCATTCTAAAACATGCTAAGTCGACTTAGCATAGTTTTAGTTAGATTACATTTTAAATTTCTAAATATTCCAAATTATATTCAGTCAACTTTTGGTGTTTATCCGTCAACCCAATCAAAAGTTATTCACAAAACAGTACATGTCATTCGATTTTCATTATAAAGGAATTCCACACAAATTTAAAAAATCATCAAACTTTGATCGCCTCTCCTGAAAAATACTTTTTTTCGCTAGTTTAGAATGGAGGTATCGATATGGCAGAGGCTTTCATGAATGCTTTGTTTGACTATACTCACCGAACTTGTTTAATTAATACGCATAGGAGGAAACAGAATGGACATTTTCTGCCTTTTATGATTTAATTGCCGAATGTGCCTTTATTGTCAGATACTGCTTCTCGGGAGACTTGTGTTCTCTGCGACAGCGTCTGATTACCTTTATTATCGCATATATTCCAGCTGCTATCGTTTTGTAAATGGAGGTAAGCTGAACATGTAACCTTTCCCATCTTGGGTGCCTACACTTTAATATCATATAACCTAGACTGTCACTCCGGCAAGATTGGGATCCGAACTGAAGACCTCTTTATAAAGGGGTTTTCTAACAAGAGGTGTTATTTTGGTATTCAAATGCCATTTTTTGCGATAAATGATCGGATGTTTATTTCATAATAAAGAGTAAGGTATGCCGTTAATAATGAAAAACAACATCAGCCAAATGGCCACCACGACCACGCTTACAGGACCATATCCTTTTCATGAAATTTTCCATAACCAAATCGCAATGTGGCTGCCCTATGTCATCGATAGCCTCACGAATTCTATCTTTGAGGTCTTGAATCGACGCTGGGCTGTTGGCGTAGAACTTATCTTTCACGTGGCCCCAAAGGAAGAAGTCGCAAGGTGTTAAATCACAATTGTGATCACCTCTTCGAGAGATAACACGGTCCGGAAACTTTTCCCGTAACAGAGCAATGGTTTCGTTGCTTGTGTGGCACGTAGCGCCGTCTTGTTGAAAGTTAAGGTTGTCCAGATCAATACCATCCAACTCCGATCATAAAAAATCATTAATCATCTCTCGATAGCGCAATCCATTCACCGTAACTGTTGATCCAACCCCATTTTCGAAAAAGTAAGGTCCAATGACCCCGCCGTACCATAAACCGCACCAAACAGTCACACGTTGAGGCCTCTCAACAATAACTCTTGGGTTTTCCTAGCCCCAGATGCGACAATTTTGTTTTTTTAACGTAGCCACCGAGGTGGAAATGGCCCTCATCAGTCAAGATGATTTTTCGATGATCTTCGATTTTTCGAATTGTAATAATTTCAATGCGTTGTTTAATCGTGTATCGTTCCATTTTATACCCTACACCACACTGTGGTACAGGGTATTATAAGTTTGTTTCACGGCAGATGTTTGTAACACCTTAAAATAACTCAGCTAGACCCACCTTAAAGTATACCGATCGACTCAGAATCACTAGCTGAGTCGATTTAACGATGTCCGTCCGTCCGTCCGTCCGTCCGTCTGTCCATGTAAAGTTGTTCGTCGACTACAGGTCGAATTTCACTCCGATCGTTCTGAAATTTTGCAGTTTAGAGTATTTCGCGGCTGTTAAGATCGCTATTGAATTTGGTTGAAATCGGTTCAGATTTAGATATAGCTCCCATATATATCTTTCGTCCGATTTGGCCCTTTAGTCCTATAGAAGCTGTATTTTACATCCGATTGTTTTGAAATTTAGAATGGTACAGTTTCTTGATCCATGAACCAACATTGCCGAACTTGAAGAAAATCGGTTCAGATTTAGATATAGCTCCCATATATATCATTCGTCCGATTTGGTCTTTTAGTCCTATAGAAGCTGTATTTTACATCCGATCGTTTTGAAATTTAGAATGGTAGAGTTTCTTGATCCATGAACCAACATAGCCGAATTTTAAGAAAATCGGTTAAGATTTAGCTATAGCTCCCATACATATGTTTCGTCCGATTTGGCCCTTTAGTCCTATAGAAGCTGTATTTTACATCCGATCGTTTTGAAATTTAGAATGGTAGAGTTTCTTGATCCATAAACCAACATTGCCGAATTTGAAGAAAATCGGTGCAGATTTAGATATAGCTCCCATATATATCTTTCGTCCGATTTGGTCCTTAAGTCCTATAGAAGCTGTATTTTACATCTGATCGTTTTGAAATTTAGAATGGTTGAGTTTCTTGATCCATGAACCAACATTGCCAAATTTGAAGAAAATCGGTTAAGATTTAGCTATAGCTCCCATATATATGTTTCGTCCGATTTGGCCCTTTAGTCCTATAGAAGCTGTATTTTACATCCGATCGTTTTGAAATTTAGAATGATAGAGTTTCTTGATCCATGAACCAACATTGCCGAATTTGAAGAAAATCGGTTAAGATTTAGCTATAGCTCCCATATATATGTTTCGTCCGATTTGGCCCTTTAGTCCTATAAAAGCTGTATTTTACATCCAATTGTGTTGAAATTTAGAATGGTAGAGTTTCTTGATCCATGAACCAACACTACCGAATTTGAAGAAAATCAGTAAAGATTTAGCTATAGCTCCCATATATATGTTTCATCCGATTTGGCTCTTTAGATCCAATCGTTTTTATACCCTACACCACACTGTGGTACAGGGTATTATTTAAGTATAAAATGTCCTAAAAGTAAATTTATGTAAACAATTTATACATGAATTACAAAATTTATATATCAGAGTTATTCAATATTACGAGAGTGGTGTAGGGTATTATATAGTCGGCACCGCCCGACTTTAGCCTTTCCTTACTGGTTAGTAATGGCGTAGTTTCTACTTCTCAAATGTCAAAGAATAAAAGCTTCAAAAGTGACAGCTACCGAAATACCGGGTGATTCAAAAAAACACCTATTATTGGAAAACCCTGTACTAGTCCATGACTAATAATATAATCCATTGGTTTTTAAACCACAGGTACATCTCCATTGCATATACATATGTCGAGAAATATTGTTCAATAACACCGGTCGACAAAACCGGATGGAAAATGGTATTGTAAAATTTTGATTTCATTGAAACTTTCTTGAACCAAATTAAAATAAATGGCTAGTTATGCCATAATGTGGGACAACCTCTATTTTTTTTCTAGGCCTTAATGGTTTCTTTGTTTTTTTTTGCGTACAGAGGTTAAACCACATATTTTGGAAAATTAAAAGTCGCACCCAAAAATCTTGTAATTGGTATGAAAGATCTCTCTGCGCTAATCAAATTTGCAATCTCCTTCCTATATATGTCCTGCCTAGAGCTACTCTGTTAGCCGGGCTCGAAAGATATCAAGAGGTACTTTTTTAACCTTGCAGAATGTCGGCATATGCCAAATAGCTCCACTACTGACTTTGTGTGTTTAATTGTTAAAATCTCTTTCATTATCGATCATCGAAGAATGGGGCAAGTATAAAGAGTCCAAAAGCATATCAATATGGTAAACCACATAATGTCCAGAAGAGTCCACAGAGTTACCTAGACATGAAATTAAGTATATCCTACCGCAGCACCGTGGGAAATTTAAACAAGTAACGAAGGCGTTAAGTTCGACCGTGGATCGCATGTGAATGGTTTTGGGTACAAATAAACTCATATTACCAAAATTCAGCCCGATTCGTTAAAATTCGTTAAGTTTTTATTTTATTTTTATTTATTTATTTATATGAACGACAAAACAAAGTACATTTATATTCTAATTTTACGGTCCAGGGAAAAGCCGGGTTACATAGACCATGTGGCTAGATTTTGCAGGGACAGGCCAGAGCCTCTGGTGGGAATCGAACCTAAACTCATAGGCGAACACGCTACCTACTCACCTACTGGGTCGCCCAAACTTTTTGCGTTAAGAAGTAATATGTAGATGGTCCATTGTATGACCATCTATGGCGACCGCTGTTCGTGTGAAGGGTATAAATAAATATACAAAAACTTAAAATTTTCAGGGCGATCAGTTGAAATTTACAGTATCTATGAGAAAAATGCATCACAGTAAAGATTTTACAAATCGGTTAATATTTTGTTAAAGTCACCCTATAGGGGTCGCTTCAAAATACGCTTATTTAAGTCATAAATACCACATTTCCTAAGCATTTTAACTGAATCTTTGCAGTTTGTATTTTATTTAGGGAAGAATTCATCACAGTAAACATTATTTAAATCAGTTCATATTTTACTTTAGTCAACCTATAGATGTCGCTTCCAAAAAGGCTTGTTAAAGCCATAAACACCACATTTTCTAAGCAATTTATCTGAAACTTTGCAGTTTGTTTTCTATTTTAGCAAGAATTAATCTCAATAAAATATATACAAATAAGTCTATATTTTGTTATAGGCCCCGAGAAGAGGTAGCTCTCAAATAAATTCAGATGAAGGGTTTGGCCAAAGAAATTGAGGCCTAAAATTTGGCTAAAAATTGTAGCGTTCGTTTTTTAATAATTTGCTTAAGCAAAAAGGATGGTTTCAAGATTTGCTCCATATACAACGATTTTTTCAGTTATTTAATTAATTGCAATCCATGATGGAGGGTATATAAGATTCGGCATGGCCGAACTTAACGCTTTTACTTGTTCTCTATATACTAGTACAAAATATGACATTTGCCCACTATGTCAAGAGTTATGAGCATCTAAATTTAAAATGTTTTCTCATATTATATTTTAAAGCCTCCACCATAGGATGAGAGTATACATACTAACTTTGTCCAGATTTACACTAGTATATTTTTTTAAGCAGCTTATCCGCTAATTATCTTTTAAACTTGCCTCTGCGTTAATTTTGTTTCGGATATTTCTGTGTGAATTGTTGTTGTTTCAAAGGCCGAGTGAAAAACATAAAACGTTCAGACCGATAAGCCCGAGTACGGGAGAGTTTTTTCCCCCCTCTTGCCGACTGCCTCTCTCTCCTACAAAACGCCGATAATCTGCTGAACATTCAGCCAATGTAAATAGGGACTTTGTCATTGCGTTTGCAACAACATGAAATTTTGATCTGAGACCCTATAAATTATATATTCTTCATTGTCGTAAATTTCGATGACGATTTATCCATGTCCATATATCTGTCGAAATCACGCTACAGTCCGTTAGAATAGAGGTAATTAGCTACAGGTTGTTTGGTATTGAAAATTAGCCGTATCGTATAATGTTTTGATATAGCTCCCCTATAGAGGTCGCTTCTAAATATGTTTCTTTAGCCTAAAGTCAATATTTTCTAAGTAATATAGATGAATAAGCTGCCTTAAAAGCTCTCCTGATGCATGGGCAGCCCTGGCCCTAATGGTTGGGAAGAGATATGGTTTGTGGACATAGGACGTCAGGGATTAAACATAGTATCAGCCCGCTTTGAGTTAGAAACCTCCCATGTTTGATTGGCCTCCGTTTGTATAGCACATGACACTGAGACGACACCCTGGGTATGGAAATAATTGGAAGGAGCCGCAAACGAAAAAAATAAAGATCTAGTTGTGTGTAGTGATGTCAATGCATACCATCATATGTGGGGCAGTACTGACATCAACGAAAGGGGGCGAATTGCTTAACGATTATGTTATAAGTAGAATCCTTGTGATTTTTATTGGAGGAAATAAACCTACCATCATTACTAGAAACAGAGAGGAGGTGCTCGATGTCACCTTTGTCTCCGAGAATTTAATTGGAAAGATTTCTTATGGAAAGTTTTGAACGCTCATAGCTTTTCCGACAACGATATATTAGCTTCTGCGTGAATGAGAAGACTCCTGATACCGTCTTCCCAACCAATATTGGAAGTAATTTAGGCACAAATTCAACAAGTCTCTTTCAGTAAGTCCTGAAATAAAAATGCAAACTATCCGGGATATATTCGCCTCAATTAGTTATGCTATGCTGTCCTTCCGGGCACTGTCGATTACATAATGACTGAACCACTCTTTGACAAGAAGTATATCACTCTTATACCTGATAGATCAGTTTGGATTGGTCGTATCCCACGAAAGAGGAAATTCGTTAACTTCTATACAGACGGTTCCAAACTCAATAACCGTGAGCGTGAGCTTTGGTGCCTTTCAGTCTAGCTGAAGGTCCTCAGAAAATGCACTTTTTGCCTTGCAAAAAGACTGCCTGATCACTGTAGTGTTTAACAGGCAAAAATCTAAGCTATTAAAGAGGTAGCGGAATAGCTGAAATTTAATGTGTTGACCAAAGTCGGTCCTGGAAACTATATTCCTGCCGTCGACTGTCGTAGATCTCTAAACGAGATTGGTGAATAATCATTTCATATGCCAGGAAGTGCAAGGCAGATGAACTCTAAAGACAAGGAACTACCTTACACGCAACCTGTAAGCTCCTCTTAAGCAGGGTTACCATACGTCCTCCTTTGGGAGGACATGTCCTCCTTTTTAACCAGCGTCCTCCCGTCCTCCCTCCTTTTTTAAAAATTATGGATTTGTCCTCCTTTTGTTACAAATTAAAATTTTTCACAATCAGTAAACCTCCACATGAATTATACTCGCAAGTACTTTTAGTACAAAGTTAGTACTACAATAATTGAGCTCGATGACTGAAATTTGGTACAGAAACTTCTTACAGCTGCAGGTAACTTGGGATTGAAAATGAGCAAAATCGATCAATTTTTAGCATCTTCTGTCCGATTTGACTTATTAACGCCATAGAGACTGCAAATTTCAACTGGTCGAACTGAAATTGGTAATTTGGGAGTATGTATATCCAGAACCCTTCAGACGAACAATGGTCATCATAGGTCCATGTTTTGATATAGCCCCCACACAAAGGTATCTCAAGATTTTACTTCTTAACGCAAGAAACCCAACAAATTTCAGAGAATCAAAAAACAGTTGACATGCAATCTATGGTGTAAGGTATGTAAAATTCGGCTTGTCAGATCTTAACGCCGCTTCACTTATTTATTATAATTAAGACCTAAAAATACTGGAGCTAGACCCAATTTAAAGTACACCAATTTTCTGTCTGTCTGTTTAAAATTGTTCCCTAAGTACAGGTCGCACTTTCATTCCGATCTAAATTTGACAATAAGGGCTTTTTCATACCTGGGAAGAAAATGGTCAAAGTCGGTTCAGAGTTAGATATAGGCCCTATATACATTTTCTTTCCGAATTGGCCTTTTAGCGCCTCAGAAGCTTGTTCATATCTAATCACTTTGAAATTAAGATGGAGTTTCTTGGTCAAAGGGCCCTCATTGTCGAATTTGGTGTAAATCGGCTCATATTTAAATGTAGCACCCAACTACAAACCTTGCCAAATTTGAAGAAAATTTGTTCAGATGTAGATACAATCCTCCGATTTGGCATCTAAGCACTATAAAATACAAATTGTTGTACAAATCATTATTTACTGTAATTGTATTTTTTAAATGTCCTCCGAAAGTTTCAAATTCTCTTTGTAAATGTTACAAATGTCCTCCTTTTCTGACACAAAAGTCCTCCTTTCCGAAAAAAGGTTATGGTAACCCTGCTCTTAAGTGGTAGTGCAGCTACGGCAACAAATGACAGGTGGTGACTAGACAGGAACTGCACACATTCCAGGCTGATGTGGTACGGCCTAAATTCAAAATGCACCAAAGCATTGCTATCTTTGTCGTAAACGGACGTCTCATTTATAGTCTCTGTCATGACAGGTCACTGTTTTATTGGACTGCACGCAGAGAGATTGAAGGTCTAGCATAATGACTTTTTCGGAAGCTCTGCAGACGAAGAGGAGGAGGAATCAATAGAACACCTTATGTGTCTGTGGTCCGCTCTCTCTAGAAGACGGCATACAACCTTGGGCTCTTCTTTCTTTGAGGAGTAAGCTAACTTGGCTGACATTGGAATCCGCCACCCTTAGAGCATTTTAATGCAATAAAATTGATTCAACGAGAAGGGGTATGGATAAGTTAGGCTTTCCATTACGTCTCTGTGGAAACTTAATGGACTGGATAGTCTATGTGAGACTTTTTAACAGGCTGCCACTCTTAACCGAACCTAACCTAGTTATGAACCGTGACTTACATATTAATTTTGCTACGATTTATCTATGATTACTGGAGACTCACCGTTTGAGCATTGCAACCAAATATATCACATGAGAATTCCGTGTGCTTTGAATATCATGAATGTATTGTCCAACTACATGGGCGTATCTTTTTTATGGAACCCCTACCTCGAATCCATAATCTTACTCGTATATCTATGTAACACCAATTGTGATTTGTGGTCACTCTCTCTCTCCTTTGATGATTTATTACTTTTGTCAGTTATCTAAAACAACACATCCACATTTAGCAGCACTTATAAATCTTTCCAAAGGACAACAACTTCTACAAGGAAAAATGCAACTGGGGGAGGATTGTTTGGAAGCGATGAGCACAATGATGATTGTGTTGTCATGCATTTTGGCAATTATAATAATTTTCCTCTTTTGCCTTTTATTGTTATTGTATGTCATATGTGACAATGACCATTTTTATGGTTTTGCAATAACATTTGCCTATTTCCACCCCTGTTCTTTGTCCCGGTTGTCCTTGTGCCTCCTCGATACCATGGCATGCTTGTTCACTCAGTACACTCTGCAATAAAAACAAGTGATAAAATGGGTATGCACTTGAAATTGTCAGCAGGTGCTTAACAAAAACAAAACTGCGAATGAAACAGAATGTGGGCGATGGCGAGGGGCCCAAGGATAAAACGAAAGAAAGGCGAATGTTGACTGGCGGATACATTAAAATCAGACAAATGAAGACGACGACTGGCTAAAGTAAACTTAATGTGATTTTATTTGTCATGCATTACCGAAACGGATACGGAAGTGAATATGCTCATGGACTATGGATTAAATCAACAAATGCAACAATGATAATGGAGCGAATGAAATGGGTAGAGGGTATTCCTCAAGCTGAGATAGAGAAAAGGAGACAGCAACATTCGTATGAATTAAAGATGTGTATGTTCACAAAATAAAAATCAAACCATTACCATGGAAAATTGTCTATTGTCCTGCAAGATAGAGGGGATTTTTGTTTACTTGTTCTCCTCAGAAATTGTCCATTCCAATGTTTTCTGCCATAAAATCAGCAATTCAAAGTTAAAAGCATGAATTAAAAATGATGACCATGAATGCAAGGTACTCGTACAACCAACCCTCCTCTACAGGTTGCTAGTGATGGTGGTGGACTGGAAATTTGGAATCGACACATATGTTTTAATGTTACGCTTCATAATCGTTTTGTTCAATTCGTTCTTTGTTTGTTTCGCTGTTTTTTTTGTTGGCAATTTCAATGAATATTGTATTGATTTCGTATTGAAATCGTATAACTTTTACTCAATTTCCATTACGTTTTAGTCGTTATTTTAATGACAATTTCGTTTTTACTGTAACGAAATAACCCTTTTAATATGTTGCATACACACAAGGAGCAGTTGGGCAGATGTTACCGTTAAAATTTAGTGCCTCTCCTTAGGGGCCAATGGGAGGGTATATTTTAATGCTAACGATTTAACCAAATAGTATGATTCGATATATGGACATTACATTTAGATTGATACTTTAAATTCTACTGCATTTTGTAGCGGACATTATTATCAATTATTAAAAATAATCACCACCAAAAAAAAACCCTTTGTAAATAATAATTAATGGACCTAGAGGGGAAAATGAAAATTAATATTTTTACGCAGGAAAGTAGGGCTACGATATACAGATGACTTTTGTATTTAGCTAAAATCCTCCACAAGAAATCCTTCGAATATAGGTGGAATCATTTTACTTTGAAGTGATAAGTTTTTAATATCGACCTACACTGAATGAATTATCTAGCCGAAGTTCCGACAAAATTTAAAATGCAGTCGAGTATGGTTATAACGAACTCATAGGGACTAAGCATTTTAGTTAGTTATAGACGAAGTTCGGTGTATAAAATACAGACAATATTAAAAAAACGCTAAGTAGGACGGACCGACTGTACAATATCCCTACTTTGCAAAGACGTGTAAAGTATGTCCCATAGAGCGCAAAAAAGTGAAATCGGAAGGAACTTTTATAAAAGCGGTTATATCAAATCGCTATTACTAGAAATTTTTAAATTTATAAATTTCTTCTAAAGCGCCGCAGTAGGTGAGTACGTAGCGTGCTGGCCTATGGGTTAGAGGGCGCAAAAAAGACAAATCACCTGAGACATTTTATGGGGGTTTTATCAATACATGAACCGATATAGCCAATTTTGGATATGAGTGGTGTTGAACAAAATAAAATGCAAAACCATAAATTTCAGTCAGATCTTTTAAAAAAATTATTCTCTGGAGAGAGAACGAAGAATACCCCTGTATATGGTATTTTTCGATTTGAAAAAGGCATTTGACTCTCTGAATCGAACGCCGATATAGTTCAGCAGTAAAAGCTGTGTTCTACCAAAAAAAATTTTAAATGTGCTGTTTATAGCTTAAACAAGTTTATTTGGCAGCGACATCTATTAAATAATTAAAAACTGTGATGATTTGTTGTCTAAATATAACACAAAATGCATATTTTTAGCTAAATTAGTTAGAAAATGTGGTATTTATGCCTTAATAAGAGTATTTTGGTGCGACCTATATATTTGAATAAATTGAAGTACAAGTTTAAGCTAAATTGCTTTAAAAAAGTGGTATCAAAGGCTTAAAAACCATATTTTATAGCGATCTAGAGGAGCTATATAACAACATTGACCGATAGGGCCCATTTGCAATCTCAAACGACCTGCCACTATAGGATGTATTCCTACCAAATCTGATTACCAAATCAACCGTGATTTCAACAGAGACAGACATGGCTAAATCGTCTTAGAATTTCAGGACGATCAATTACACCGTGCGACAAATTCGAACTTTTTTTCCCTCCCAAGAACGGGACTGTATAGAAATAAAACTATGGGCCAACAGTAGATAAACTGCATACTCAGTTTTTTATTTCGTGATCGTTTGTCCTTTTTACAGGATTTTGAAAATTTCAAGGATAACAATTTTAAAATATTTTTATTTGCACTTACAACAATGCGAATTGATAAATATGGGTATCCAATAAAAGGGGAGAATTCCCTGGTATTTAATAAAATTTTTGGAAAAAATTCCAAGGACGAAGGCTACAAAAAAATATCCTTTTAAACTTTAATCCTTTAATATCCTTCAAAGTTGTGCAATTAAAAATCGTAAAAAATACATGTTACGGACACTGAACTGACACAACACATATTACAATTTCAGCCTTCTATCTTTAACGGTTGAGGAATAACAATTATTTGAATTTCACAGCCTATATAGCAAATTTAGGACACCGATACAAAACAAAATATTTTATTCCCTCCCACGAAAGGCACTATATAAAAGTTCAAATATAGGGCACTAGTAGGAAAATGACGTACTAACTTCCTTATTTCGTGATCGTTTTTGATATGACTTGTTACACATTTTAAAATGTGAATAACATCAATATGCATATCAAATGAAAGGGGAAAATTCCTGCTATTCACTAAAATTTTAGGAAAAATTTTCCAAGGACGAGTAATATTTAAAAATGTCCTTTTAACTGTTATCCATTAATATCCTTTAAAGTTGTGAGTAGAACAATTTCATCAAACAAAATCAGCCTTCTATCAGTGTGAGTTAAGGAATGGCAATTATTTTAAATTGGCAATCTTAAGACAAATATCATAAAGAAAACGCAAAGTATTTAAAACAGAAAGGAAAATACACGCGCACCGTACAAAGACAATATGCTACGTGCGTTTATTCAATATTTTAATATTTTTCATGTTTACATATATTGTATGTATTTTATATATTTTAAATGTTTATTTTAAATAATATTCTTTCAGTTGGTTGGAATGCACTCTTTTGCACTGCCGTTATTGTTGGTAATCTGAATCGCGACATATAGACCACAGGTATTCCGACAGCATATGACAATCATTTTTTCCACTAAATCACTTTTCAATGGTGGCGAGGTCTTGGTGAAACCGTTCACCGTGTTCGTCGCTTAAATTTCCCAAATTGTCGGGGAAGAAATCGAGATGGCTCGCAGGAAAGTGTATTTTTAGCGACATGTTAACACCCATTTCTCGGAAACTTTCCAGCATGTTGCGAACAATGTCTTCATAATTTTCATCTTTTTTGTTCCCTAGGAAATTCTCTACTACGCTCTGGAAACATACCAATGCAATTTTCTCAACAGGTGAGAGACAACAGGTATCGGTGTCCTAAATATGATATACGAGTATAGGCTGTAAAATTCAAATATTTGTTATTCCTTAACCGTTAAAGATAGATGGCTGAAATTTTAATATGTGTTGTGTCAGTTAGAGTTCTGTAACATTTTTTTTTTACGATTTTTAATCGCATAACTTTGAAGGATATTAAAGGATTAAAGTTTAAAAGGACATTTTTTGTAGCCTTCGTCCTTGGAATTTTTTTCCAAAAATTTTATTAAATAGCGGGAATTCTCCCCTTTCATTTGATACCCATATTTATCAATTCGCATTGTTGTAAGTGCAAATAAAAAAAATTTAAAATTTTTATCCTTGAAATTTTCAAAGTCCTGTAAAAAGGACAAACGATCACGAAATAAAAAACTGAGTATGCAGCTTATCTACTGTTGGGCTATAGTTTCATTCCTATATAGTCTCGTTCTTGGGAGGGAAGTCTTGTCGCACAGTGTTATATATATACTCCTATACCCGTATACTTTATAGGGTCACATAACAAAATTTCAGGGTGTTGCAAACGGAATGACAAAGTTAGAGTAACCCCATCCTGTGGTGGAGGGTATACAAATGGTCCGATATAACAAGTATCTGATTTCTGATATCCGCCGAACATACTTAGGGTCTTAGGTCACTCTTTCGTTGTGTTGCACTTTTGGCCCGTAATAAATGATATATACCCTGCTTCACTAAAGTGAGGGTATAAAATGCATAGACACGGTTTCATTGCAGAATATAGGTTAGGTTGCAGTCTGTATAGCAGACTCACAGTTCATTGTGCTACCACATGGACGTAAGGGAGTTAACTTCCAAAAGAAACACTACCTTAAAATTACATGCCAGCTTCTAGAGAAAGCGGGCACAGACACGGTAGGTATTCTGAATTTAGGTGAGTTCCTGCCGTTAGGCTTAACCATTGCCATTCTATGGGTCATGGCACCCGGTTGATTTGCAACTCCATGTCCGAGAATATTCTTTCTCAGCGATTTTGGTTTCAACCACAGCCACCACGTTCACCAATATTCAGGCCGGGTCCTGAGTTTCGGGGGCTTTCCTGACTCACGTGGTACCAGATTAAGTGCTCTGATCAGACTGCGTAGCCGAAGATACTACCAGTTGGACTCCAGAAAATCTAGAACTGTTGACCAGTCTGGGATCACTGTCCAGTCCCCATCCTGGGAATAGATGGGAACTATAGGATTCTTAGATCCCCCTGGGCCCATACACAGAAAGTGTTCTATAGATTCCTCCTCCGTTCTGTCTCCCCAGCTTCCGCAAAATCATTACGCAAGACCTTCAATATCTCTGCCAGCCCTCCAATAAAGCAGTGGCCCGTCATGACAGTCATGACAGTCACGATAAGTGAGACATTCCCTCTCGATAATGACAGGAAGTTGATGTTTTGGAGTTTAGGCGGCCCACATCAGCTTGTATTCAATGAAGTTCCTACCTAGTGACCACCTGTCGTAAGAGCAATATCTCTAAAAAAAAGAGCTTGTATATCGCTGCAAGCATTCCCATATATTCCAGTTCCCCGGAGCGTGTAAGGTAGCCTTGCGAGTTAATCTACTTTGTAATTCCCTGGTATCTCCTTGTGGCCCGAAATCAGGTGAATTTCGAAGTGATCAGCCATCTCATTAAGAGATCTGCTACAATCGAGGACAGTTTTTCAAATAAAAAACTAATGAAAGACTAAAAGTCGGGCGGGACCGACTATATAATAGCCAACACCTCCCTAACAATGCGAAAATGGGAAAATAATATGGAATAAATGGTTTCGTTTCACTTAACAAAGCTCCACCTCCCCTCAGCTCCACCTCATCATCAAGGCTTATTCCAAGGAGGAGCTGAAGGTGTTAATCATAATAAACTAGATTTGAAACTTTAACCTTAAAATGAGCAGTACTCTTTCACAGATCAAGAATCTAAAGGAACAATTAGATGGGACTATACATAATCTAAACAGATTTTCATCAACTTCAATCAAAAAATTTTTTTTTCTGACAAATCAAAAACGGATTTCAAAAATTTTTTTTTTCTGACAAATTAAAAACTGATTTCCTTTAAGAACATAACAATTTTATATATTAATAAAACACAGAATATTTAAGATATAGAGTTAAAATTTATTCCAGGTGTAGTGCAAATGTTAAATTTTAAGAATGAAATTCGATTTGGATCTTAGCTCGTCTATAGCGATCTATTCCTTGGACCCACTTTTCCACCACTCTTGCACACATTTCGACCGGAATGTTTTTCACTTTCGTTGGATGTTGTCTCTGAGCTCGTCAGATGTGGTTGGCATAGATCAATGACTTTATGTGGCCCCATAAAAAGAAATCCAATGACGTTAAATCGCATGAACGAGGTGGCCATTTCTCGAGACAACACGTTCACCGAATTTGCTGTCAGTAAATCTATTGTAACGCGTGCTATGTGTCTAGTGGCACCGTCTTGTTGAAACCACATATCGGAGATGTCAAAAATTATTTTTTAACATGGCACGATAGTGCTCTCCATTGACGGTAACATGACAATTGTTTTCATCGAGCAAAAAATACGGCCCAATCATACCTCCGGCATGAAAACCGAAACCACACATTAATTTTTTGCGGATGCAATTGTGTCTCTTGAGCACATTTGGGTTTGTTGCTGTCCAATAACGCATATTTTGTTTATTGACAAAACCACTCAGCCAGAAATGAGCTTCATCGCTGATGACGATTATTACGGCCGAAAATTGGAGTAAGCGCTCTTAAAGTTGCGGCCACCGACTCAGAATTTCGGTAGTAATTTTTACGGATTTCCAAACGTTGCACGTAAGTAAACTTTACCTTTATGAAAATGTTGACTTCGGCTAACGTTTTGACACTGAAAGATCATTAAAAATGTTTGAGGGTGCGTTGACATAAAGATACGAAATTTTTATGTACCTATTGGAAAACCCGGTATATATCCTGATTATCAGAGAAAATATTGACACCGATTTTAGTCAGAGCCTTAATTCTCAGCTACTCTGCTATGTATTTATCTAAGACTTCTGCCTGATAAACACTATAGTGATCTTCTGCAACAGATATCTCGAGTTCCCTAGAAAAGACAAAAAAGCCCACTTAGTAGTTGTTGAGTTTGTAACCGTATTTCTGCAGAACTGTTCACCAGACGACAATGTATACAGAATTATCGGCGTGATCACTGCTGTATACAACCAATAAACAATACGCGGGTTTAGACCCCAGCGTTTTCCTATTGCCTGCAACAGACATCATTGCTCTTTCCAGAATGTTAGGTTTGAAGTTCAACTTCCCGCCTCGTAAAATACCTTAATATTTGCAATACCCCCAAGGAGACAGGTACAGCTATTGGCACCTTATATCTCCTGCTGAAAAGAACTAGTTCCGCCTGGGTCGGATTGATTCCAAGACCATTTTCGGAAGCCCATCTTGCGGTTGTATGAAAGGCCTTTTCTAAAATGTCTCTAAGATTACTCGAAAACTTCCCTCTAACAGATATTGCTACGTCATCCGCATAGGCATTAACCTTAACACTCATCATCTCCAGATGTAGCAGATGGAGATTTTTCATGGATAGATTCCATACCATATGAGACAGAACTCCCCATTGGTGCGTTCCCCTGCAGAGAAATCTGTGTACCCTAAGCTAGCTGAAATTAAAAGGTTATTAATGGAGCTACGTGTACTGCTATCAGCACCCAGAGTTGCTAAATCCGTAATTATAGCGGCTGGATTTACGTAATTTAAGGTTCCCTCTATATCCAATAGTTATTTCGATTCTGAAAAAAAGGTTTCTACGTCGACGCGAAATTATGAAAAATATTTGCATTTTTTGGGTGGAACTGATGTAGTCCGTCGAATTAAACTTATCTCCTATGTCAAAATTCCAAAAAAATTCTCTGATGGCTGCGCGTCAGAGGACTCCCCAATTAAAGTATTAAATTCCTCTTCAGAGTTTCCCGGGAAATCTGTACCAAGGAGCATTCCAGTGATTACTCACCGGACGTAGTCCAAGAACTATCAATATTTTTGATGTACCCTATATAGTACAAGGTGTTGGGGCTAAAATTTTCCTTAACCTTGAGTATTTGGATGAGCATTTTACGTCTCTACAGACCTCTATATAATTTATTTTAAGCCTTTCTAAACTCATTTTTGTACTGCTTGAGTTATTCCTTGTATATGTCCCAGTCCTATGGGGGCTCTGGTGGCCTGCAGCACAGCACTTCCTCAGTATAACTGATGAGATGACCATTATGGTGGTGGTTTTTTGCCCTTGTCTTTTCTTTGGGACATGCGACTTGTAACGAGTCCACCGTTTATTCTATATCCCGAATAGTTTGAATCTTTATTTCAGGTCTTTTTGGAAGAGACATGTTTAAAATGTACCTAAAATTTTCAAAATTGGCCATCCTTTTTAATTAGGAGGCTATAAATCTATGGTCGGAAAAGCTATGAACGTTCAAAACTTTACAATCACAAATCCTTTCACTTAAATTGTGGGAGGAGACAAGGGTGACAATCGAACAACACTATGCTAAATTTGTCTTTGTTTCCGTCACCTAAAATCTTGGTTTTTTGTGTAGATTGAGGCATACTATTTTATGAAATCAAAACTACAATTTGTTTATTTCCAATTTTCATGGAATGTACCTTTAGTATTTGGACCATATTTTTTTTAAGTATATGGCCGATAGAGCCGAGTTACTCTTCAATTAAAGAAAATTATGAACCATATCGCAAGAGTAGGGGAAATTTTAAAAATGATTTATCATATTTTTCATTTTTTCCAATATGATTGGGAGATGCCGCAAGGGTCTTGACAATAATGCCCATTTTTTTAATAGACTATGGGTACTACAAGTATAAAAGCATTACAAGGTGAGGAGGGTATATATAAATGTTTGTTCTGCACTAGATTAGATTTTTATTTAGAGTCTAAATAATGTGGTAATGGAATTGGTAAGTTCCAAATCCCACGCTGAAGAAATATTTTAATCTAATATATTGAAAACAGTATTCCATGAGACTATATTGTCCCCTTTGGGTAGTCTTTTCTCATAAAAATATGTTGCATACCACCAAGGAACATTTGTCTGTTACAAAATGTGTGTAGCATAACCTTAAGGGGCTATTTGTTTATTCAACAATATTTTAGCAATTTCTTCAACCAGAAAAAGAAAGAATCCTCTGTGACACATTTAACTGTCTGTCTGGCTGTCTTTCGACCTAAGGGAAAGGAACGCTATTCGGTATAAACAAAACAATAATTGTCACAATTCTCATAAATTCACCTGTAGCCATTGTTTCCAATTCATATGTATATTGTCATATTTGCTGTCGCCCCATTTCATTTCAAGTTACATACATACATATTACATAAATGTCTACATATGCAGATATACAACCACGTCCATTCGTATTCATATCCAATCTACACAAAAACATGTTATCGAAAGTAATATTTTGTTAAACGTGACTGAAGCTATATGCATCCATAATCCTTCCCCCACTTTTAAAAGTGGCCATTTATATTTTTTTTGTGAATGATGGTGAATATTATATGCCAGTGGTTTTTGTTTTAGGTTTCTACAGAAAGTCAAAATGTCATTTGGCGTAAAAAAAGGAGATATTGAAAATCGTTTTAGCATATTACTATTATTGATTTGAAGTTTTGTCTTTATTCCCTATGTATTATGAATTTGTTCTTTTGTTTGTAACAACCAAAATGAGAAGAGATATGTTCATTTATAATTGCTACGTCCGTCTGTCTAGGTATATATTCTTGTAATCAAAGTACAGGTCGAATTTTGTATTATTTCAAAAAGTATTTATTTATTCATTAATATATATTTTGTCCCCTTCAAAGTAATTCCCCTCGGATATAATACACTTCTGCCAAAACTTTTTTCCAATCCTCGAAGCACTTCAAATAATCATTTTTTGTGATCTTGTTCAGCTCCTCCTTTGATGCCGCCTTTATCTCCTCAATCGTGGCGTAGCGTCGTCCTTTCATGGGCCTTTTCAGCTTTGGGAACAAAAAATAGTCACAGGGGTAGGTCAGGGGAATACGGTGGCTGCGGCACCATTACTGTGTTGTTTTTGGCCAAATATTCGCGCACAAGCAACGATGTGTGTGCAGGGGCGAAATGGTGCGAAAGCCAGTTTTTGTTCTTCCACAAATCCGGGCATTTTTAGCGGATTGCTTCGCTCAATTTGCGCATAACTTGCAGGTAATATTCCTTATTGGCAGTACTACCCTGTGGCAAAGATCTCATAATGCACCACGCCCCTGCAATCAAAGAAAACTGTCAGCTCGGGCGTCCGGCACGCTGCTCGTCCTTCGCATCTTCTCGGCCCTCTAAGAACATTGTGTACCACCGATAAACGTTGCTTTGGTCCAAGGTAGCTTCACCATATGCCACAGTCAACATTGGGAATGCGTCAGCGCACTTAAAAAATCGCGATATTCTTTGAACATATATCGTATACATAATCAAAGTACAGGTCGCAATTATGATCCGATAATTACAAAATTTGGGTAGAACTTCTCTTCTGATTCAAGCACGATCCCAATTTAAAATGGTGAAAATAGTTACAAATTTAGATATATATATGTGTGTATATTTCCGATTTGACGTATAAGCGATGTATAAATCACAATTGTCAACCAACATTTATAAAATTGGGCACGACTAAGTCTCTTAAACTAACAAAAAATAAATACTACCGAAATCGGGTCAGATGAAATTTGGCTGAGTCAAATATCTTGATGAAAGAAAGAATACCTTAAAAAGTTAAGAAAATCGCTTCAGATTTGAAATTTAACGCAGAGGAGTTCCTTTATCAGTGGGGCTGGGATTTAGTGGGCTTCGCATTTTTTAAAAATCGAATATCTCAGAAACTGTTTATGTTTCGATATTTGGTATGTAAGTTGTTGATGTTAATATCAACTTCACTGAGAATATACAGATTTAATGGTCGTGATAAAAGTGAGCGTAGTGTTATTTAAATGGAAATATGTAGGTAACTATATTATCATAACAGAACGACATTTCGTTTATTAGTTAAGGAAGTCAATACCAATAACTTCACTTCTGGGCGGTACCAGTTTAGTTGGCGTAGCTATAATTGAAATACGCATTTCTTCATTCTATATATATATATATATATATAGATATATTGTTTCTCCTTACATCCTTATTCAATAGACTTTATAATCAGATCTATTATGTTCAGAATAATGATACGTCATTTTTGCAACAAACAATACATTATGCCCTGCACAAAAAATATGATCACCTCAACAATATATTTTCCCTGCGTGTAGTAGCACCTGGGAACATCATATAACTTTATTATCAAATTCAGTATATCTCTGATGTCCTTTTGCTATGTCAAATGGCTAACATGACCTCCATTAGGTTAGGTTTAGGTTTAGGTTAGGGTGGCAGCCGTATTTTTTTACAAGCTCACATAGACCAGTTTAGGTCCCTAGTGTTACCACGGGCTGAAATGCCCCTCATCGAAACCAACCTGTTTGATATATAAATTTATCGATAGTACGAATATCAGTACTGGAAAGATCTGTTAGGCTGCCTAAAAAGGCCGACCCCAGTATATCCAGTCGTCGTTTACTCAAAGCGGGACAGTCGCAAAGCAAGTGCTCAATGCTCTCCACTTCTTCCTCATCTCCACAGCTTCGGCAGAAGTCATTGGAGTTAATACCCAATCTTTTGGCGTGTTCGCCGATCAAGCAGTGTCCCGTCAGAACCTGTACTAACGTAGACAATCGTTTCCTCTCTAGTGCGAGGAGATATTTTGACCTTCTCAGGTCATACCTTGGCCAGATTTGTCTAGCTACCCTGCAGGTGCCGATTTCTGTCCATCTATCGTTGGACTGCCTGATTGCCTCTTGCCTAAGCCAAAGCTTGCACGTGGATAGTGGCGCACCAATATATGCAAATTCTTCGAGAATTTGTAATGTCGTCCCTTTCCTAGCAAGTTCATCGGCTTTGCAGTTCCCCGGGATATCCCTATGCCCAGGCACCCATATGAGGTGTATATTAAACTGCTCAGCCATCTCGTTAAGAGATCTGCGGCAGTCGAGGGCTGTTTGTGAATTTAGGGATGTTGCCTCCAGAGAATTGATGGCAGCCTGGCTGTCCGAGTAAATGACAACGCCATTGTTGGTTACTATGTTGCGACTCAGCCACTTGGCGACTTCCCATATTGCCATTATTTCGGCTTGATAGACACTGCAGGTATCTGGTAGTCTGTGAGCTATATCCAGACTAAGTTCTTCACAGTGTACTCCGAAGCCAACCTTTTCATCAAGCTTCGAACCATCCGTGTAAAAGTGGAGATGGTTTATATTACCTGGTATTCTGCCGACCCATTCATCTCTGGCGGGAATCATAGTGATGTAATTTCTCTCGAAGGTGTACACTGTTGGTATATAGTCCACTCGGTCGGTTACCATAGCACTACACTTTGATATCCTCATGTGACCATAGTTCTTGTACCTCCACATTGATAGGCAGTTTAATCTTATTGCCGCTTTGGTTGCAACTTCTCTCGCCACAATATTAATCGGCAGTATATGGAGTAGGGCTTGTAGAGACTCGGTCGCTGTAGTCCTTAAGGCTCCGCTTATGCTCAGGCAGGCAGTCCTCATCCTGTAAATATCCCACTGTACAGGGTGAAGCAGATAATATCTTCCTCAGCCTAGCGGCGTCGGAGACCTTTTCCACTTCACCACAGAAGGTATACCAAGAGCGCCTTTGCGCCTTTCTAAGCTCCTTCTTATAGATCTTGAGTTGCTCTTTATAGGCATCCCAATCATTAGCGACCCCAGTAGATTTAGCCTTATTGAATAGCTTGTTGCAGGTCTTTTTCATAGCCGTTAGCTCAGAAGTCCACCATTGGGGTTTAGTTTTTCCCTTGTACCTTGTTTTTGGACAGGCTTCTTCAAGGGATCTATTGAATGATATGGTGATATGATCGACCAGATTATCCAAACCGGCTTTGTCATTCGGTTCGTACGGAAGTTTAGAGTTGAGGACTTTCTTGAAATTCTTCTCATACAGATGCCACTTTGTCTTCCTTACATTTCTGTGGACGGCGGGTTTAGGCGCTTTTTCCGCGAGTTTGAACTCAATATAATGATGATCTGAGAATGAGTGGTCGTCCAGTACATTCCACCCAATAATTTTGTCTGACAGCCGGTCAGTAGCAAACGTTACGTCGAGTACCTCTTGTCTGGCTTTAATTGTGAAGGTCGGTTTATTACCTATGTTACAAATACTAAGATTGGTAGTTAGAATAAAGTCAAGAAGCGAATCACCCCTATTGTTTATATCCGTACTACCCCAGATAGTATGATGAGCGTTCGTGTCTGCGCCAATAATCAGCTCGAGCTCGTCAGACGTTGCTTCTTCTACTACTTCCCTGAATAGAGCAGTCGGTACTACAGATTCATAAGGCAAGTAGCTGGAGACCACCCAATATATGCGATTACCGATCTCCAGGCTAGCAGCTGTTTGGTCTTTACCACTTAAATTAGTCAGGAGAAAGATACTTAGATCTTTCCTGGCCAAAATGCAGGTTCTTGGAGTGCCTTCACAGTTGGCCACAAGCAGTTTAAAGTTGGGTGTCCTAATACCGCACACCCTTCCTCCCACTACGTAGGGCTCCTGTATCAGGACGATGTCTACTGTGGACAGGCGCAGCAATAGAGCCGCTGAGGCTGCTTTAGCGTGATGGAGGTTAATCTGTAGAATTCTTACCATCATTGGTAATTGACAGATTAACATCCACCCCAACAAGGGTGTTATCGAACTCTTCGTCCGTATCGTCGAGAAGCATGTCCCCGCCAGATGCGTCAAAGAGTCCGGAGACTCCCCTCAGCCCCTCTGTGTCAGAAGTAGAGCTTTCGTCCTCAGAGTAGGACGTTACAGATCTTCTGTTAGAGTTGGAGTCACCAGAAATAATAGGCGTGGCTACCTCCGCACTTACAGAAAGTGCCACGGTGGACGACTCACCTTCTGCAGTGGGAGCTATATCCTGCTTGTATATCTTCAAGATTATAGTCTCGAAGCCATATTGTAGGGTTGCACTCGCACTTTGTATATGGGAGGTGGATTCAGCGTTTAGGATAAGATTGACCTGCCGCTTTTTACCATCCGCCTCACCCACCTTGCTGATTCTCCAATTATGGGCCGGCAGACCAGGATTGGAATCTTTTATTATTTCTAAGATGTCAGCCGGGTTGGAGGGCTCTTCTGTAACCCAGGTGATGGCTCTAGGGTGACTAGGGATGTTGTTTTTTTCGACAACATCCAACTGGGCACCCGGCCACACCTCACCCGCTCGACTCAGAGCAGCCTTATAAAGGTCTACTGATCTGGCATCACCGAAATATAAGAGCTTTACTCTCCCCTGATGCCATCCTGCATCGTTGCAGATTGGTGGTTTGCCCGGCATTTCTCTACGGACATCGAGGTAATGAGCCATAATGGCTGATTGTACATGACTCCATTTGTCCTTGAGGATGGATCCATCCTCACTACTTCTGTCTATAACAGCCATCACTAGACTCTCCTTCGCCACTTCATTGAAGGGCTTGGTGGGTGTCCTGTTGATGGTGACATTAGGGCCTCTTGCCTTTTTCGAAGGCAGGGGTTCATCAGGTGATCTGATTCGTTTTACTTTATTAGCCGTTAACACAGCTGAATTTGTGGCTCTTTCAGCCGACTCATTGGCCTTAGAAGCATCTATGACGCCTTTAGCCCAGGTAAGTGACTCTTTTTGTTTTTCGGTAAGAGCCGAAACCTCAACAGCCTCCAACTTCGTCAAAACTCTGAGCGCTACACGATGCTCATTGTGCTTCCGTTTTGACGGTCGGACATGACGTTTTCCCCTCACCGCACCACCTGTTGTGAGTACTTGGGGGAGATTTTCACCATTTTTGGTGTGGTCGGCTTTGGCCAAGACCAACGGACGGACAGTCGGACGATTGGGGAACCGCGCTCCATCGGAACACGAAGGCATCCCCGTCAAGAGAATTTATTTTAATTTTGTCTGTATTAGACCGTAATAGGTACTACGATGTAGGCCTTACAGACTTTGTACAGATTTTTGCTATTGCGTAATAGGTACTGGTAACTATCCGCTATGTGATAAACACGTCCGTTCACTGCGAATGATCAGCAACGAATCTTATTATGACCTCCATTGCTGTTTTTACTTATTATGACCTCCATTGCTGCTGCGGTATTCATATCATCTGCTCCTTATTTATTACCTTTATATATGAACTGTCTTTTTTACAAAATATATTTTTCATTACCTTTGCATTTTATCAGGTTGTATTTTATTGGACGCTCGTATATAAATAAAGAAAATTGGTATAGTGGGAATTGCCTCCTTTGTTTTGCATACGTTCGCACACGATGATGTCGCCATTGGAATTTGTCCTGTGTTCCCTTTTCTGTGCTGTCTCCCCACAAAGCTTATCCCTGGAATATTTTATGGGCATGACATGAGACATATTCATTCTCCTCGTATTCATATATGAATATCTAAAGTGACATTTCAATGTGAAATATTTCAACCCTTTTTTCTGTCTCTTTGTCAGTCGATTTGTTTTTGCGGTGTTATCCTTCGACTATCTGTCTACTCCTCGTCTTTCCAACTGTAATTCAATACAATATTCAGTGCATTTTTATCTTAAATGTTTCCTTTTAACTGAGACTTTGGGGAATTCGGTGGAACGTTGACGCTGATACCCCTTTGCCGTACTCAATTGTTATATTCAATATATATTTTTGTGGTATTAATTGAAAAGGAATATGTAGTCATTTTGGTCAGTATTGAGTAATTGGATTGGTACTTTGCTCTGGGGATGGTTTTTGGAGACGTGGAATATCGAGAAACCCTATTGGAGTAAAGATTGGAGCGATGTGAAGGAAACAAATATTTGGCCAACAAGAGAGTAATCAAATATTGTCACTTCTAATATTTTCAATTGACTGCACGAATAAATTGTGGAGTAAAAAAAATAAAACTGAAGGAAACCTGTTTTTACTTATTACACCCTAAAAAACGCTTCTGTAGTATATTGTCCCAATCATTTTCTGCTTGCAATATACAAATGTTTAGGGTACACTCTAAACATATTATATTTAGCACACATACAAATTATATATTTTGGAAGATGTTGCTGTAATATAATTTTTGTTTCCGTCCTAAATTTTGGGACTATTATTTAGGAAACAAATATTTATTTGCATTTAGGTATTCAGCTAATATATCATCACCTTAATTTTATGGCAAGTTTTATGTTTTTCAGTAATAATAATTTTTTTCTGTAATAAGGTATAACTCGAAATCAGAGAAAAATTAAAAATTAAATTCGAAAAACTCTGCAACGTTTTGAAAATCTTTTATAATACAAAATATAATTGGAGAAATTCCAAAACAATAATTTTAGTTGTATATAAAATCATACTTTATTTGAGAAAATTAGTCTTCAAATATATTTTGTGGTAATATATTAATATATGCGTTCTAAATACATTTTACTGATTTTCAAATAAAATTTATTTGTTTAGAAATATAAAATACACTATGCAACAAAAAAAAATTTTTTGTTTCCGAGACCTAAAACTTTTTTCGTATAGATTGATTCATACTATTTTATGAAACCAAAACCAATTTTTCTTTATGGCAAAGTTTTTTTAGAATTCCAATTTTCATGGAAGTACAAGCTCGATAGAGCCGGGATACTACATAAATTAAGCGAATTAAAAGGGCTAGAAATGCCGAAAACCGCACTTTCAAGAAGAAACGGAAGTTTAGTAACTGTCGTTAAAACAAAAAGAAAAAAATATATTTTTTTAAAAACCAAACCAAAACCGACTTTAGCCTTTTCCTACATGTCAAGACTAACTTGTGACGACACTGACGGTAGACTTACACCAAAATGTAACCAAACATCTAAATATCCAATCTTCCCATAAGAACAATTTAAAACAAGAGACATCTAATTGCAGCATAATAATTTTATTAAAACTAATATGATTTAATCACACTCCAACTTTTCTTCATATTAAGGGAGAAGATATTTATAAAATGTTCCCAGAAAATTTTCCAAAGATGAACATTTATTTCACAAATTAACACTTTCTTTGTCTTAAAGAAAAGGGTAACGTATCAAATCTATAAAAGAGATAATTTCTTAATTTTCTGTAGAGTCATGTTCAAAACCCTATAATTACACACGCCAATGACAAGTCATGGGTACCACAACAGAGAAAGGGAAGGAGGTAGGGAAAGGATGAAGGTAAGGAGGTTATAAAATTAACTCCGTTAAGATGGGGGTAATAAATTCGCATTTAAAAACATTTTATATGGCATTTAAAACATGTTTTCGTGTCTTTTTTTTGAAAAAAAATAACACAATAATTGTATTTAAATTGCATTGAAACACGCAAAGATGAGAAAGTCTTCCCAGACAAAGATGAACAAAGTTACACAGTCATCATCTCGGCATATGACGGTTGGTTGTTGTTTGGATGGGGTTGGAATAGGATAGGGCGCTTGTGGTGGAAGTTAGCATTGGGTTGGTTGGCGGTGATGCAAAACAATTTTTTTTCAAACTGAACAACTCTTAGCGAACATAAAAGGAAAATTGAAGTAGGGGTGTATGCAGTTTGTACCTTGGCTAATTACGTTTGAAATTTTTGGTTGGCTTCTTCTTTAGTAACCCGCATTTTTAACACATTGGAAGTCTTTTTAATATGCGAGTCTATTTTCTCTCCCAAGAGCAAATGTATGCAGGGTGTTTTAAGATCTATTCAAATATTTAATTTTAAAATGTAGATTCTGAACCACCGACACTAATATTTTAATGTGATTTTAATCTAGTTAATGGATTACTGTTTAAATGCCTAATAGTTTAATTTGAATTTAACATGATTATCAGAAAAATTCATTTTATTCATGCATATTGGACCCATAAACTAGAATGTTAAACGGAGTGTTGTGCTATACGCTACACCTCACTGTGGCACATGGTATTGTGAAAAATAAATACAGCTAGCATTTTGTACCAACCGTTTTGGAAAAACATTCTGGGTAGATATTGTCCGCCTGACAATTTATTCTTGTGATTAAAGTACATCTCGATCTTTACATGCTGAAAAAAAATCGCTTCTGTAGTATATTGTTCCAAACATATTCTGCTGGAAACATACATATGTTTAGGGTACACTCCAAATATATAATATTTGATACTCACAAATAGTATATGTTTGTGAGGATGTTGTTCTAAACAAAATTATGTTTTCATCCTAATATTTTGATACCCTCCACCATAGGATGGGGGGTATATTCATTTTGTCACTCCGTTTGTAACACCTCTAAATATTGATCTGAGGCCGCATAAAGTATATATATTCTTAATCGTCGTAAAATTCTAAGTCGATTTAGCCATGTCCGTCTGTCTGTCCGTCCGTCTGTCTGTCCGTCCGTCTGTCCGTCCGTCTGTCTGTCCGTCCGTCTGTCAAATTTGGTACAAATACTTCTTATAGTCGCAGGTTGTTTGTGATTGCAAATGGGCCATATCGGTCCATATTTAGATATATCTCCCATATATAGCATCTAACTTGTTGTGATTCCTACTGCCCTCATCTACTATATTTTTGTGTTTTTCTTTGTTATTTTCTTTAGGTTTGAGTTATTTTGTGAGGTCACATGCTATCCATGGTGGAGGGTATATAAGATTCGGCATGGCCGAACTTAACGCTTTTACTTGTTTTATTTGGAAATAATATTTCCAAAACAATGATTGATTTATATTTAAGCATTTTGGCAATGTATCGATGCCTTAATTTAAAGGAAAGTTTTCAGTTTTTTTGACAATAGGACTATCTATAAATAAAAAATTAGTGCTGTAAACCAAAAGAAAATGCTGCTTACGACATTTTTACCTATAAAGTATAACACAAAATCTAGAAAAAAATTAAATTTAAAATTAAATTTAAATAAAATAAAATTAAAATAAAATATATTAAAATTTGAGCCTTCTATCTTTAACGGTTAAAGAATAACAATGATTTGAATTCCCCAGCCTAATATATTAAAAGTCCTCTAAAAAGGACAAACGATCACAGAACAAGGAATTTACTACATTATTTTCCTTCTAGTGCCCTATATTTTCAATTGTATATAGTCCCTTTCGTGATGTTTTTTTTTGTCTCAGTGTCCTTAATATATTATATAGGCTGTGGAATTCAAATAATTGTTATTCCTTAACCGTTAAAGATAGAAAGCTCAAATTTTAATATATTTTATGTCAGTTTGAGTTCTGTAACATGTATTTTTTGTCAGATTTTTACCCATAACTTTGAAGGATATTCAAGGATAAATGTTTAAAAGGAAATTTTTTTTATAGCACTCGTCCTTTGAATTTTATTTTATTAAATAGCGTGAATTCTCCTCTTTCATTTGATATGCATGATCACGATCACAAAATAAAAATGGTCTCTAGTGTCACTTGTATATAGTTTCGTCTATGGGTGACAAAAAAAGTTGACATTTGTCGCACGGTGTATTAGACTAGCAGATACCTGGTGCACTTTGTAGTCCCCAAATTTTATTTTTCGTATTTCGTATAATAATCTCGACACCCAGAAATATAGTTTTAGATAAATTAGACAACTGCTACATTTTTCATGCAAATGAACTATCTCAACGTATGGAACTCGCTTTAACAGAACTAAATGTTTACATACATACTTAATCGAAAAATTGTTTTTGGTCATTGGTGTTCATACTTACATTCCCGATATCTCGAATTTTCTGTTGGGCCACGCACAGTTATGTCAAATACAGTCATATCAAATTTCACGATGATTGGTAAAATATTTCCCCAGATATTTCATAATATATGTGGGGCCACGCCAATTTTTAGTGGTATAAAACGATCTTCGTATTATTATAATAAAACCGGTTTGGGGTAAATCGGTTTAAAGGCTTCTAAGTTCATAACGGACATTGTTATAATTTTTTGTGTTTTATATATATATAGATTAAATATAAAATACTACTTAACCCCGTTGAGCATCGCAGGCCCCATCTTTAATTTATTTCTGTTTAGGGTAGTGTAAAATAGTTAAACCTCTTTCTTTCAAAATTACATGATTACTACAAAATGAAGTAGATTTGATTACTTTTTTACTATAAAATACGAACCCGCGTTTCAGTTCTAGTTTGTGTTCAAAGAGTTACCCTGACATCATGGTACAATATTTATCCCTTTCCCCACTGTGCCTGTGAACGTTGAAAACTTATTTTTTTGAATCAGATGTTAGCATCTTTCCCCTAGTTTATGTTCCATTCACACCCTGGTACAATATAAAACCATGTTTCTCCCACCGTGTCTATAAAGTTACGAATTTAAAAAGCTAAAGTGAATCGCTCCATTGTACCACATTTAACCCTTTGTGTGTTATAATTAACCAATTTTGCACCATTGTACAATATGTAAAGATCATAATTGATATTTCCAGATCCAAATTCGCAACCTTAGTCCATATTTAAAAATGTTTCCCCTATCTGTGTCATTTATTTAACTTGTTTTTCCCCCCGGTTTAAGTAGAAGTACATATTTGGAAAAACATTTTCTTAGCTTTGGATTATGCTGTAACAGCTACCTTCGCACTCTGGGACCACATTCAACTATTTAAGTATCACTGTACCATATTAACACTTTTTAATCCACTGTGCTTCTTAAGTACGAATTTTTTTACATATCTTGAACTATTTTTTCCCATCTTTCCCCACTTACCATATTTAACCATCTTACCGTATTTAACACTTTTTTTGTCCCACAGTATCATATATAACTCTTTTTCTTCACCGTACCATATTTAACCCTTTTTGCTCCTCTAAACCATACTTAACACATTTTCGCCCCTACGCAACATATTGAGCAACTTTTGCTTGCCCCAACTGCGACTTTTTTAACCTTTTTGCACCACAGTGCTACTAAAAGCATACATTTTGAAAAAAGTATTCATATTTAAGTTACCCTCTCTCCCTGCATTTACATGTTTGCCCACTATACTAAATGTACGCCTTTTGACCCACTGTCCCATAGTTAACCCTTTTGGATCCACTGAACCATATTTAACACCTCTCTGCCCCTACTATATTTT
Organism: Eudasyphora cyanicolor; assembly: GCA_963930755.1. NCBI lineage: Eukaryota > Metazoa > Arthropoda > Insecta > Diptera > Muscidae > Eudasyphora > Eudasyphora cyanicolor. The sequence continues at coordinate 65,254,679 of OZ005737.1, forward strand.
GTCCACTATATTTAACCATTTTTGCCCCACTGTACCATAGTAAACACATTTTTGCCCCACTGTTCCATAGTTAACACTTTTGGCCTCACTGTACCATACTTAACCCATTTTGTCCCTCGTTACCATATTTTACTATTTGTGCCCACTGTAAACATTTTTGTCACACTATACGATATTTAACCATTTATGTCCCACTGTAACATAGTTAACACAAATGTGTGCCCCCACTCTACCATATTTAACCCATTTTGTCCCACGTTACCATATTTAACAATTTGTGCCCCACTGTACCACAGTTAACCTATTTTGCCTCCTGTGTCAGTTTTTGCCCCACTGTAACATATTGAATCCTCTTTGCTCCACTGTACAATATTTAATACAGTTATGCCCCACTGTACTGTATAGATAACCATTTTTGTCACACTGTTCCATATATAACCTTTTTGCTCCACTGTATCATAGTTAATACATTTTTGCCCCTCTGTTCCATAGTTAAAGCTTTTTGCCCCACTGTACCATCTTCAACCCATTTTGACCCACTTTACCATTTGTAACTATTTTTGCCCCACTGTACCATAGTTAATCCTTTTTGCACAACTGCGCCCCATTAAACCCTTTGTCTCACTGTACACAATTTTTAAAATTTTTTTGCCCCCACTGTACCATATTTAACAAATTTTTGTCTCACTGTACCGTATTTAAAATTTTTCTCCACGCTAGAATACTTACCCCTTTTTCCCCGACTGTACCATATTTAATCATATTTTCTCCACTGTGCATTATTTAACCGTTTTTGACCACTGTGGTCCTAAAAGCATAAAAACTCAACACTTAAACATGAGTTCCAATTTTGCCAGATTGTCCCATTTTTCCCCATGCTCCACAATTAACCCGTCTTGTCCACTGTGCGTCATAATGTTAGAATTTCTAAAACCACTTCCGATCTCTAGTGCATGTTCCAAAAGCTACCCTGGAACCATTGGACCATGTTTAAAATTTTTAAGCCACTGTACTATATTTTACACTTTTTGACCCACTGTGCCCCGAAAAGTATGAATACCAAAAAAACTTACTACCCCGATCCCTAGTCCTAAAGACATCCCTCGCTTCAATTCTCACCATATAATTCTAGGCGTTAAATTTGGTGGTGGTACCATATTTATCTCTTTCAGTCCCACTGTGCTCTAAAATTTTCAAAAAATCGCTCCTTGTTCTAGTTTACGTCCCAAGAGCTACTCTCACACCAAATTTCACGATTCTAGCTCTTGCCATTTAGATTTGGCCATTGTTGTACCACATTTATCCCTTTTTACCCCACTGTGTACGTAAATGTTCGAATTTCGAAAAATCCTCACACCAAATTTCACGATTCTACCTCATTCCGTTTAGATTTGTGGTTACGTATTTATCCCCTTTTGCCCCATTGTGCGGCTAATAGTACGAATTTCGAATCCCGTCTTATTGCCCATCTACGTCCCAAAGACTATCCTCCCACCAAATTTCATGATTCCAGCTTCAGCCGTTTGGGCTGGGCGATGATCAGTCAGTCAATCAGCCAGTCAGTCACGCAACAATTTTATATATATATAGATTGCCACGCCCTCTTACTCTATCCCGCGAAATTTTGGTGAAACTATTGACTCCAATTACTTACAATCCAAATTTCGTTCGTCTACGGTTAACAGTTTTGAAATAATACATACATTTTGAAGTAATGCTACGCCTACTTTAACAACACCCACTAATCCGATCCAACTTATTTTTGTTTGAATTTTTTATAAAAACTCTACTAACATACGTTCCAAATTTCGATCTTCTACGATATTTATATTATGAGATATTTGAACTGTAAATATTGTCACGCCCACTTATTTATACCCCCCAGTTTTGGTGAATGTACTGATATTGACTCCAATGACTTACTGTCCATATTTCGTTCTTCTACGGTCAATAGTTTCTGAGATAGTACATTTTTAACTAATTCTACGCCCACTTCTGCCACACCCACCTGGCCGATCATGAAAATTTTTGTTGAATATTTATGTAATACCTCCACTAACTTGTGTTCCAAATTTCGTTCTTCTACGATCAACACATTCTGAATTTCACGCCTACTTAGATGCCGTGACATAACGCCCGAAACGATTTTGGGAGTTATGTCCGCATATAGTCTAGGACATAACACCCAAAATTGTTAGGACTTATGTCCGACGGTATCGAGTGGACATAACGCCCAATGGGAGTTATGTCCTTTTTATTTATTTACATAAAAAATGTTGTTTTTTATTTCTTAGGGAAATATAATTTTACCCGAATATATAATTTAGTTCAAGTATAAGAGTAAATATTTTGTAATATGAAATATAATAGATTTGATAATATATATTGGTCAATAAATATCCTCATAATTAATACTCGTATAAATGAAAAATTCTTCAGCGCTTCCTACGCTTTAAGTTTGAAAATTTTTTAGTCAGAAGATGTGTTCATATGACAGATGGGAAAACCTACAAGTAAGTAACTAACATAAATGTATTTATCAAAGATGAAACGATTTGTAGACGATATAAAATTTGAATAACATAGAAAACGTCGCCTGAGAATTTTTTAATCACGGGATTTAAAAATTTTTCATTAAACTAAGGAACATTTTTTAAAAAATTCATTTTTAAAAATATTCGCAATCGGTCCTATGTTTAATTATTTTTTAAATCGCGCGATTAAAAAAATCATTGAATTTTTTAAAAATCCTACAAACAAGAAATTAACTTAAATGTAGTTAACAAAGATGAAACGATTTGTAGACGATATATAATTTGAAGAATTAAATAAAATCATTGAATTTTGGAAAGAAGGCAAAACTTTTTTTAAAAAATCGCGCGATTTCTTATATTTTAGAAATTTTTATATTTATTTACATGTCTATCTTGAGAATTATAGATTACTAGCTGACCCCAGCAGACGTGGTCCTGCCCGTCCTGTTTGTAATTTATTGGGTTGTTATTCATTGATACGTATTTCATTCAAAAATTCATACATCCCTAGTTTCAGGAAAAAATCATCAAAAAATTTATATTGACCATATGTCCACTATAGTGCCATCTTCCGGTTAGAATCATACATCCAAACTATTATCAACACAAACCACACCTACATTTTAAATTTCAGTCAAATTGCTCTGGAAATGCGATTTTTGCAAATAACTTGACCACTCCGCAGTTTATCGCGGTGAAAATAATTTTAAAACACAAATGGCCCCAAACTGAATATATTGTTCAATTTTCAGCCCATTCGCGTTTATGGTTTCGGAGAACATGCGTTACTAACAAACGTACAAAGGATTTTATATATAAAGATGAATAATTGCTTGTATCTGAGACCATCGAAAAATCGCATTCATCATACAGACCAATAGATTCATTTGGTGATGGATGGTGACAAAAATAAAGTGTAGAAAATATCTACTTCGATATTGTTTGATAGCATCTTTCCGTGTCCCTCATAAATGAGTAATTTTTAAATAAATTTATGAAATCTCGTGGACTTCAAGGAGATTTTGGCATGGTGTCCAATTTTATCCTTCACAAGTGGCGTTGCATTTTATTAAAAACAACCAATTGAGCTGTATTTTCATTACTTTGGGTGTTATGACTGCGGTTTGTTAAAGACATAAGTCCCAATATACATAGGGTGTTATGTTCGCGTTTTATTGGGTGTTATGTCCGAGAACGCTCTGCGGACATTACGCCCAACCAATTTTGGGAATTATGTCCAACGATGATTTGGGCGTTATGTCCGTTAAGGAGTTAAGTCCGGGCGACGCCTACTTGTTCTATAATAAACTTATTCTGAAATAAAAAATGTTTCACTAATGCTACGCCCACTTCTGTCACACCCACTAATCTGATCAGGCCAATATTTTTTGAGTTATATATAACTTGAGTTATACCGCCCAATTAAAAATGACACACATACAAATCCCATTAATAGTGTTCCAAAAAATTGGTCCGCTTTAAAGGATATCTTTAACGAAGCAGCTGCAAAAAAAATGATAATCGATGAAACATGGAAACTTATTCAAGACAGGAATGACCCAAAATCAGCCCGCAACTCTAATCGAACCCGCGCTAACAAAGCCTAATTCCAGGAGATGCATAAGCGATTAAACCGGAAGGTTTAATGCAGCGCACGGTGCGATAAGAGAAAATGGATTAACGACATAGCGAAAGAAGCACAAGCGGCGGCCAAAACAAATAGAAATAGCGACCTATACACACAGTTTGGTTGCCTCAACCGAATTATTTGCCAACAGAATTTTGGTAGTTCTGTCTACTATCATGCGATTACATCAGGACAACCAACATTTTGGTTGTGGTATACTTCTGCTTCTATGTTTACAACAAACATATTTGGTTGCGCCAAGTACGAAAATGGTAACTAAAATTATCTTTTGTATGTTGCCACAACCAACTGTATTTAAAATTGGTTGTTCTGACAATTTGTCAGTCATACACTACGGAAAATTAATTGAAATACATTTTCATTAATTTTTATTTTATTTATTGAACAAAAAACCAAACAATTCATAAAAAATATTAAAAATCCCATATTACAAATTGATCACTATTAAGATGTGGAAATATTTGACACAAATTATAGTACACGAGATTACTATGCATAACAAAATTTGTATGTAAATATCGCTTAATCTTGTGCTTTTAATTTCAAGATTATTGTTTATTATTTGCTACATACACCGTTCTTGAACAAAATGTTGATGATTTATTTATGTCGAATAATTTTATTTTTTGTTTGCCAAGCTTTCGGTTGTATTTCCCAAAATATATTTAATTATTCTAAATTTGGGAAATTATTGGGGTAAACAAAAAAGATTATTTAATAATATTTTTGTTATAGCAACCAATTATTCGCTGCAATAATAATCTGTGGTCTATTGATACAATTTCTGTTGTCAAGAATAAAACATTCGTTGTCACAACCAAATATCGTTCATATGGTACTTTAATGAAAATTTAAAAGTAGTCACCACAACTAACAGAGTGTCAATGAAAAAAACAATCTTAAATCGGGGGATACAACCATCGATTTAGTTGCAAGCATTTTCGTTTGATCGTACCCCTGTTATTATCATTGTTTTAACTATTTATATATAAATACAACCGGCACACGGTGTATGCAATAGTATTTTTGTTGTTAGTACTATTTTTTTATTGTTACTATCGAATTCCAACCAATTATTTTCCTAGGTGTACCTTGCCGCTAGGAAATTGATCAACAAAGTAGTGTCCGTGTAGTAGCCACTGAAGAACGATTTTGGAGATCTAGAAACATGTAAAAAACAGCAGCTCCAACTATGGGAACAGTTCTACTCGGATATGCTATCAACTCAAAACAGTGCCCACAAACGAGTCTGCGATTGTGATTCTTACGCCAGAACTCTGGTTTATTTTCAGATCTCCCAATAGCTAGGGAAATAGGTGCAGCAATAAATACCCTCAAAAACAATTAATATCCAGGCTTGGATAATGTGTACGGAACTACTCCGAGCCGACTCCAACAATAGCGACCATCTGATGTTGCCTTTGATTACCAACTTTTGAAGCAATGCAATTCTCCCTGATGACCTTGCAGAAGGTGGAATTCTTAATCACCCAAAAAGGCGATCTACCAGACCGAACAAATTTAAGAGATTGAGCATGATCAAGAGAGTTATCGCACAGATAATTCAGAAGAGAATATCGCCCCATCCTCTGAATGGAAATCGTGTGTCGATCATGGCAACTGCCTACGCATTTTTGTTGAACAGTCGGCTGAGTGGAGATCGCCTCTATATCTCGCCTTTATAGATTTCGGCCTTTGGCACTTTGAACTACTGCGCTGTTTGGAATGCAAAGGAGTACCCGACAAGCTGCAAAATCTGATCAAACCCCTCTACAAAAATGTCATTTGTAGAATTCTGCATGAGAAAGAATTGAGCAGCATCATTTCGGTGAACACAGGAGTACGGCAGTCTTACCTCCATTGCATTTCAAGTGCGTCCTCGACTTGTGATGGGGAAGGCCGTAGATGTGAGCAGAGGTATTACTTGGGGTTTGATGGAGAAACTAGGAGATCTCGAATATGCCGATGATATTTGCCTTCTTAGCCATTCATTTTCCGACATGAACTCTAAATTAACATCGGTTAGTGAAATGGCAGACTCTGTGGGTGGCTCAACAGCAGAAATCTCTGTCCGGATTAAAACATGTTTGGAATTCGACTTCTATATCGAAGCGGACCAAAATAAGACACCAAAGAGATACTGTACAGATGCGAAACGTGGAATATCCAAATTGTATAATGATCAGATGTAAAATAAAGCTCCTGAAGTACGCTGATACCAAATCGGCATATATATGAGGGCTCTATATAAATCTGAACCGATTTCTCTAAAATTTGAGGGTAATCATTCCTGAGCTAATAAACTCTTTTGCGCCAAATTGATAATGCTCAAATGGAAAATACGATTTATATAGCGTTAGATGCCAAATCGGAGATGACTATATATGTATAAGGGGGCTATATTATTATTATTGTTTTCTTTATTTCTTTTCTCCACTTCGTTATAATAAGCTATACTTTTTTGTTACTATAGGTAGTGTTTTAAACTCAAATTAAATAAAGAAATATTCAGCTTGGTTTCATCGAACCGTGAGCTTGAAAATCTTATGATTTACTAATTTAATGATTGAATAATTCAATTGTTAAATTCCCTAATCAACATTTGTCTATACCCTAAGAAAAAAATCGTTTCTGTAGTATATTTTCTGGAAACATATTATATTTGGGAAAAATTACTTTTTTTCTATAGGTCGGAAAACAAATCGTGTAGCCGAATTAAATATTTCCCGGTTTTTAAAGATAATTTGCACCAAAACTCCGAAAAAAATAACATTGATAAGAGAGATATTCTAACTTTTTTCCGGAATGTAAATATAAAATATTTGCACCAAAGTTTATTTTATTTAAATTTTGATCCCAAACATGTTATGTTTCCTGTTTTTTTCTCCGTGTATACATAGGCTTCCTTCAGATTCATCCAAGAAAATCCTTCACATCCATTTAAAATATAAATTAGATCATTATCATCAAGAATGACTTTTCCAAAGTTTTTGTACCTAGTATGATTAAATATTGGACAGCGGCCGATAAAATGCGTCAATGTTTCGTGGTCTCTCAAATTACATTACTTATTAGCGTCCTCTCGGTACGAGGCACCGATCACCTCTGGCTACATCAGATACATCAGATCACCTCTGGCTCTAAGAATAAATGAAATTTGTCTTTGATTGAAATTATCGTTACAGTATGTTACACCCGCAGAGGGATTCAAATACTTATAGAATCGTGATTCGCTTCCATGGGACTTCCGTACGTGATCATTATGCACGGGGGAAATCGTCATTTTTGATATGTTTGAATTGAAAGAAAATATACTTGGAAACTATTTTTGTAAATCTATATATATAAAGAAGAATGTGTGTTTGTTTGTTTGTTTGTTGGTTTGTTTGTTTGTTGGTTTGTTTGTACCGTATAGACGTCTAAACGGCTGAACCGATCTTCTTGAAATTTTCACAGAATGTACATGTGTGGGGCGTGGTGAAAATAGGGTACTTGAATTTTCGATATATCAAGTGGGCGTGGCCCCGCCCACATAAGACAAATTTTAAAATTGAGATATCTTGCACAATTTGTTAGCGAGAGTGCTGTAATTTTGTACATATGTATCTGGTGGCAGTCCACGTGATTGGTCCAAAAATGGGCGGGATCGGATCAATGGGCGTGGCCCCGCCCATATAAGCCAAATTTTGAATTTTAGATATCTTGCACAATTTGTTAGCGAGAGAGCTGTAATTTTGTTTATATATATCTGTTGGCGACCTACCTGATTGGTCCAAAAATAGGCGGGGTCGGACTAATGGGCGTGGCCCCGCCCCTTTAAGTCAAATTTTTAAATCGAGATATCTTGCACAATTTGTTAGCGAGAGAACTGGAATTTTGTATATATATATAGGGAGGCAGTCTACGTGATTGGTCCAAAAATGGGCGGGGTCGGACTAATGGGCGTGGCCCCGCCCCTTTAAGCCAAATTTTGAAATTGAGATATCTTGTACAATTTGTTAGCGAGAGAGCTGTAATTTTGTGCATATGTATCTGGTGGCAGTCTACGTGATTGGTTCAAAAATGGGCGGGATCGGACGAATGGGCGTGGCCCCGCCCATATAAGCCAAATTTTGAATTTGCACAATTTGCTAGCGAGAGAACTAGAATTTTGTATATATATCTGGAGGCAGTCTACGTGATTGGTCCAAAAATGGGCGGGGTCGGACTAATGGACGTGGCCCCGCCCCTTTCAGCTAAATTTTGAAATCGAGACATCTTGCACAATTTGTTTGCAAGAGAGCTGTAATATTGTGTACATATATCTGCTGGCGACCTACGTGACTGGTTCAAAAATGGGCGGGATCGGACCAATGGGCGTGGCCCCGCACATATAAGCCAAATTTTGAATTTGAGATATCTTGCACAATTTGTTAGTGAGAGAACTAGAAATTTGTATATATATATCTGGAGGCAGTCTACGTGATTGGTCCAAAAATGGGCGGGGTCGGACTAATGGGCGTGGCCCCGCCCCTTTAAGCCACATTTTGAAATCGAGATATCTGGCACAATTTGTTAGCGAGAGAGCTGTAATTTTGTGCATATGTATCTGTAGCACGCTACGTGATTGGTTAAAAAATGGGCGGGATAGGACCAATGGGCGTGGCCCGTCCTTATAAGCCAAGTGGTGAATTTGAGATATGTTGCACAATTTGTTAGCGAGAGAGCTGTACTTTTGGGTAACTATATCTGCTGGCGACCTACGTGACTGGTCCAAAAATGGGCGGGATCGGACCAATGGGCGTGGCCCCGCCCATATAAGCCAAATTTTGAAATTGATATATCTTGCACAATTTGTTAGCTGTAATGTTGTACATATGTATCTGGTGGTAGTCTTCGTGATTTGTCCAAAAATGGGCGGGATTGGACCAATGGGCGTGGCCCCGCCCTTATAAACCAAATTTTTAAATTGACATATATTGTACAATTTGTTAGCGAGGGTGCTGTAATGTTGTGTATATGTATTAGGTGGTAGTCTACTTAATTGGTCCAAAAATGGGCGGGATCGGACCAAGGGGCGTGGCCCGCCCATATAAGCCAAATTTTGAAATTGATATATCTTGCACAATTTGTTAGCGAGAGTGCTGTAATTTTGTGCCATGTATCCGGTGGTAGTCTTCGTGATTTGTCCAAATATAGGCGGGATTGGACGAATGGGCGTGGCCCCGCCCGTATAAACAAAGCTTATCACAATCTTGCACAATTTGTTAGCGAGAGTGCTGTAATTTTTGCATATGCATTAGGTGGTAGTCTACTTGATTGGTGTAAAAATGGGCTGGATTGGACCAATCGGCGTGGCCGCGCCAATACAAACCCAATCGACATAACTCGCACAAATTATTAGCGAGATTACTCCAATTTTGTGCATATATATTAGGTGGCAACCTACGTGCTTGCTCCAAAAAAGGGCGGGGTCGGACAAATGGGAGTGGCCCCGCCCATATAAGCCAATTAAATTTTGTGTTTGATATATCTTGAACAATTTGTTAGAGAGATCAATGTAATTATGTGCATATATATTTGGTGTCAGTCTACGTAATTAGTCCAAAAATTAACGGGATCGGAAATCTGAAGTCTGGGGCAACGAAGTGGACCGGGGCCAGCTAGTATTATATATTTGTTAACAAATAAATTTTATTTCAAAATCAAGAAATTTTGTTTGGAACGCATATATTAATATATTAGAACATAATTTATTTGCAAACTGACTTTCATAAATAAATATGTGTTTACACACAAACAAAGTTATTGTTCAAGACGTTTTCCAAATATATTTTATTTAAAAACGATTTTTAAAACATTGCTGACTTATTCGAATTATAGTTAGTTTTTCCTACTTTTATAGCTAAAACTTTATAGCTAAAAATGTCTAAATATTCCAATTCATCACTTTTTGTCAATCCATCAATGCAATTTATATTGACGAAAGATTATACACGGGGCAAAATCGTCTTTTTTGATATGTTTGAATCGAAGAAAAATATATTTGAAACACACATTTTTAAATATTAATTACTTCTGAGCAAATACATTTTATTTGAAAATCAATAAAATTTATTTGGAACGCATATATTAATATATTACAACAAAATTTATTTGCAAACTAATTTTCTCAAATAAAATATGTGTTTATATACAAATAAAATTATCGTTTAGGAACCTGTCCAAATGTATTTTGTTTAAAAAAGTTGACAATTTTTTAAATTTTGTTTCTACTTTTTAATTGATTTTAAGTTATACCTTATAATTAAAAATGACTTATGAAGCAATAAAATTCGTTTTAAAGCACTAATTTTTAAGTTATATTTATTTCAAGTCGTCATTTGTTGACAATCCACCTTGCATAATACATCATTTCGCAGGATTATACGATTTCAATTATAATGGCTTTTTACGAACATTTTAAATTTCCGAAAAAATTAACGTTGAATTACTGAAAAACATAAAACGCGTCTTAAAGTTAAGACATTACTTTGTTTTCTGAATATTTAAATACAAATAAATATTTGTTCCGTAAATAATAGTCCCAAATAAAAAACATTAGGACGGAGACAACGATTTATTTAGAACAACATCTTTCCAAATATATAATTTTTGTGTGTGACAAATATAATATATTTAGAGTGTACCCTCAATATTTGTATATTTCAAGCAGAATATGTTTGGGACAATATACTACAGAAGCGATTTTTTTCAGCATGCAGCATTAACTTCAGTTTAAATCAATCATTTTAAAATTTCTGAGTTAGTATTCTAAGTCATAATTTCTTGTCAATCCTCCAAGTAATTTATTTTGATCCACGATTATACGATTTAAATTATTATTATTAATTATTTTTACGAACTTTAAAAATGTCTTAAAAAATAACTTTGAATTTATAAAAAATTTAACACAATTAACGTATTTTCTGAATTCTTAAGTGCAAATAAATATTTGTTTCGGAAACGATAGTCCCAAATAAAAACATACTGGGATGTAAACAAAGATTTGTTTAGAATAACATTTTCCCAAATATATACTTTTTGTGTGTACCCAATATTATATGTTTAGAGTGTACCCTAAACACATATATGTTTCAAGCCGAATATGTTTGGGACAATATACTACAGAAGCGATTTTTTTTTAGCGTGTACGATTTAAGTTTCAATTAAGTTTTACAAAAATATAAAAAAATTGCTCTTTGAACATCTAAAAAACAAAAAACTTGGGTTTATATAAGGGATTGATACATTGCCAAAATATTTAAAGACAAATTAATCTTTGTTTCAGAAAAACTAGATCCAAATAAAAAAATTTTTGAATGTGAACATATTTTGGTTTAAAACGATATCCTCCCAACATATAATATTTGTGGGTGTCAAATATTATATATTTGGAGTGTACCCTAAACATATGTATACTTCAAGCCGAATATGTTTGGGACAATATACTACAGAAGCGATTTTTTTTCAGCGTGTGGATATTTTCATTTATTTGATCCAATAACTGGTGACAAGCATTGTACCAGTCCCTTTTGCTGGCGTATATATTTTCGCCCATATATTATGTGATTCCAAAGTATCTGACAGTTCCTTGTACCAGAAAATATTTTTCCACACTATTGTTAGTGTAAGTTTATGTGGCAGTCTGTGGAGTTCCAAATCAAATAATGTTTTGGCTACATATGTCAAGTGCATTGCATACGCATACAGGGCTATATTTAAATCTGAACAGAATTTTTAAACTTACCAATCTTCGTTTCTGGGTCTAAAAACTAATCTCTGCCCAATTTTATAATTATCGGATGTAATATTAAGCTTCTGTAGTACGTTGGTACCAAATCGGAATTAAATTTATATGAGGGCTATACTCGTATGTAATATTAAGCTTCTGTAGTACGTTGGTACCAAATCGGAATTAAATTTATATGAGGGCTATACTCGTATGCAAATCCGAACAGATTTTTTCCAAATTCAATACCGATCGTCCTTTGCACTAAAAAGCTGTCTGTGCTAAATTTCATCAAGATTGGTTCTGAATCAAGATTGATTCGATGTGATACTTTGATTACAAACGTTTATATGGACAACAGAAGGAACGCAGTGCGGTGTAGGGTATAAATAGGTTAAATAAGCGTTTGTATTAGAACACCAAGTTCTTACATCGTTATTGAAACCCCTAATATTACAAATAATCATTACAATTTCCACCGTCAATTTCAATTGCTCCCTTAACCGTTCCACAACTCAATTAAACCCATTGCATCAACAGAATTTGTATTTAACAAAATCAATTGTGCTCTGCAAGAACTCCCACTCCAGAAATAAAAAAGAACCACAATAACAAAATCGAGAAATTAATTTACTAAATGATCGATAATATCCGGTAATTTTTAAATTGACCAAAGAAAGCCGCCAAAGGCGATCAAATGGAGAAAAGTGCACAAAAGCAATCCCAATTCTTGTTTAGATGTCTGAGAACACACACAGAACTGAGAAATCAATCTTACGATAAATTGATCAATAACAGTGGGAGTAGCAACAGCACCAGCAACAACAATGCAGTAGTAGCCCCCGCCAACATTACCAAGAAATCAGCAACATCCGGTAATGCTGCAACAGTTGTGGGGGAGTTGACTTTGTACTAAGTGACGACAACGGCTAGTCAAGCAATGTTGAAAGATATTCAAATCAATTAAATATTAGCCTACCGATCGATCAACGGATCAATCGAAAATGCGGCTGCAAAAGGGCAATGAACGTTTGAGTGATCGATAAGAGTGTAAAATGTACACTGACTTCCCCAAGAAAAATGGAGGATAAATGTGTACTGAAATAGGAAGTTAGTTGTACAAAATATTGGCCGTATATTCATTATAATTATGGTCATTGAGATATACAACGAAATCCGTTGTACTCCAGCTACCTTGATTTGGTACTGCAATAATGCAACGGAAGGGTACGTTCACTCTTTCAGTGTTTCCAGTGTAGATCCCTAGTGTTACCACGGTCAGAAATGCCCCTCATCGAAACCAAGCTGCCTAATATAGTACGAATATCGGTACCGGAAAGACCTAGAAAGGCCGACCCCGGTATGTCCAGTCGTTTACTTAAAGCGGGACAGTCGAATAGCAAGTGATCAATGCCCATTACGTCAATACCCAATCTTCTGGCGTGTTCGCAGATCAGCCAGTGTCTCGTCAGAACTGACACTAACGTAGACAATCGTTTCCTTTCTAGTGCGCGGAGATATAGCTACAGTTGGTGATTTCTGTCCATCTATCGTTTAACTGCCCGATAACCTAAGCCAAAGTCTGCATGTGGATAGTGGCGCACCAATATATGCAAATTCTTGGAGAATTTGTCATGTCGTTCCTTTCCTAGCATCCCTTGGCCCAGGCGCCCATATCAGGTGTATGTTAAACTGCACAGCCATCTTGTTAAGATATCTACGGCAGTCGAGGGCGGTTTAGGAATTTAGTGATGTGGCCTCCAGAGAATTGATGGCAGCCTGGCTGTCCGAGTGAATGACAACGTTACTATGTTGAGACTCAGCCAGTTGGCAACTTCCCATATTGCCATAATTTCGGCTTGATAGACACTGCAGGTATCTGGTTGTCTGTGAACATATCCAGACTTAGTTCTTAACAATGTACTCCGAAGCCAACCTTCTCATCAAGCTTCGAATCATCCGTATAGAAATGGAGATGGTTTCTATTACCTGGTATTCTTCCAACCTATTACCTGGTATTCTGCAATCCCATTCATAGCGATGTAGTTCCTCTCGAAGGTGTACACCGTTGGTATATAGTTTTCTGGTCGGTTACCATAGCACTACACTTTGATATCCTCATGTAGTAGTTCTTGTACTTCCACATTGACAGGTAGTTTAATCTTAGTGCCAATCTGGTTGCATCTTCTCTCGCCGCAATAGTAATCGGCAGTATATGGAGTAGGGCTCAGTCGCTGTAGTCCTTAAGGCTCCACTTATGCATAGGCAGGCAGTTCTCTGACCAACCTTTGATAGCAGGTTGTTGATTGTTAGTTCGTCAGTTGCCATCCACAATGCCGTATAACAGTATTGGACGAACTACTGCAATATATATCCAATGGACGATTTTAGGAGAGAGGCCGCAACGCGACCCGACAGTCTTTCTGCAGGAAATAAATAAGTATAAGGCGACATTGGCCTTCCCTACCCGTTCAAGTACGTTAAGTCTGAACAGTTTCCTATCTAGAATTATTCCTAGAAATTTTGCACTTTCAGAAAAGACTAGATCTGTTCCACTTATCGGAGGAGAAGGGTCCGCATGAGGGACCTTCTTCATTATAGTCAAGTGAGCCAATTCTGTCTTTTTTGTGTAAAAGCGCAAAACCTCTGCTTCTGGCCCATCTAACCTTCTTGTTCAGAGCCACCTGTAGTATGTCTCTGAGGACGTTTACGAATTTGCCCCTCACTGCGAGTGCCACGTCGTCCGCATATGCCACGACCCTGCAGCCACACCGTTCCAGATCTAGCAGGATTTCATTCACCGCTAGGTTCGAAATTAGTGGAGACAGTAATCCTCCTGAGATAGCGATCCAACAAGCTAGCGACGCTGGCAATTCCCTCGCTCTCCTGTTGGTCCTGCTGATCATCGTATTCTATTGTTGAGTTCCACGGGAAATGTGTGTCGAGCAGTACATTTAGAGACAGTTCGCTGTTTTTTGCTCAGTTATTTGCGTCAGCCTGCAAACAGCCCACTATACAGGTTGCAGTGGATAATATCTTACACAGTCTTTCGGCATCCGAGACCTCTTACACTTCTCCACAGAAGGTGTGCCACGAACGCCTTTGGTCTTTTTTATAGGTTTTGAGTTGCTCTTTATAGGCAGCCCAGTCATTAGTGACCCCCAGTTGATTTGGCCTTGTTGAATAGCTTGTTGTATGTATATTTCCTTGCTCCGACGTCCACCATTGTGGTTTAGTTTTACCGTTGTACATTGGTTTTGGTCCGGCTTCTGCAAGGTCTGCTCGACCAGATTATTCCGAGAGTCTTTGTCATTCGGTTCGAACAGAAGTTTAGAATTGAGGATTTATTTAAAAATTCTCTGATGCCATCCATATCTGATGCCAAATGGCATAGGATGGTATCTGATAGGATGCGAGAATCATCAGAGCGAGAATCACAAAATTGGTACTGTTTAATTCAGAATAGCGAGTTCTAGCTAAAATTGCTATAGTCAACGATCTCTGATATTTGCAAGAAAAACACGAATTTTGTAGGCTATCTAATATCGCTAAATCTCACTGGCGGTTCAAGATATAGCCGAAATATTTTGAGGATATTCACTAAACAAAACAATTTATCATTTGAGCCATTACTAGACTCCCCTTCGCCACTTCATTGAAGGGCATGGTGAGTGTCCAGTTGATGGACTTATTATGGACTCTTGCCTTTTTCGAAGGCACGGGTTTATCAGGTGATGTGATTCTTTTGGCTTTATTACGAGCAAGTTGTGGCTTTTTCAGCCGACTCAGTGGCTTTGGAAACATCTCTTTTTGTTTTTGGTGAGAGTAGAAACCTCAACAGCCTCCAGCTTCGTCCAAACTCTGATTGCTATCGGAAGTGATAACAGTCTTCCGAATAGTCAGCGTCGCCACACCATCTGCATAAGTCATTATTCCTGATGCCGATCCCCTTAACGCCTTTATTGCTGCTTGGCTATCAATGAAAACCTGGATTTCGCTGTTTTATATCGTTTATATAACTTCAGAAGCTTTTAAAATTGCGTATATATCCGCTGAAAATATGCATCCATTAGTTTGTAGGTTTCACGAATGTTTAGATCCTCGCAGAAAATGTCAATGCCTGTGGCGTCTATCATATTTGATCCATCGGTATACAAGTTAAAATGTCCATAAGTGATATTTTGTTTTTTCCAGCCTTCAATGGAGAGAGTAGTCCGTGTGTGAAAGGTCAACATCATCTTCAAGTAAAACCACTTATTGGTAAATAACACTACGCAAGAAAAAAAAAATTGTTGTGTCCTAGACCTAAAAAATATTTTTTTGTATAGATTGTGGCATATTGTTATATAAAATCAAAACCAAAAATTTTTTATGGATACATTTTTTATTAAAAATACTAATATCGTCGAAGGTAGCCTTAGTATTTGCACTATAATTTTTGGAGTATATGCCCGAGCAGGTCGACTTATGCGTTAAATTGAAGCTATTAATGTGGGCTACCATTGTCGGAAATATCTCTTTCACTTAGAAACAGTGGTATAGTAACAGTCATTAAACAAATTGGAAAAAGTAGATTCTTAAAAAAAATCCTGGGACAAAAAAAGCATAAAAAATCGAAAAAAAAGTATTTTATTATTTTTTAAAAGTTTGCATCCTAGCGAAGAAAATAATGCCTATTTGAAAAAAATCTATGGATAAATGTAGAAATTATAGCCCTTTTGTTAGAGGTAGGAGAATTTCAAAAAATCTTTTTTTTTTAATTTCTGTTTAAATAGCGATTTTATTTATTACTTTTATTTATATTATATTCATTTAAGTTTATTTACATGAACGAGTTTCATTAGAAGTAATTGTGAGTTCTTTGGTGACGTTTGAAGATTTCGGAATCGGATTCTCTAATGAGGAACCAAATATAATCTCCCATCATTCTTTCATCCCAGTGCCCTTGGTAACGCCGCTCGATGGACTTCAATTCTTGGTGAAACCTTTTGCCATGTTCGTCACTTGTGAATGTGCTTCAAATAATTAACAGAATGATAATACGGTGCGACAAAATAAAGTCAAGTTGAGGAGCAAGTGACGCAAAACTATTTTTCCAGTTGGTCTTGTCGAGTAAAACACTAATCTTTCTTTGAAATTCCCCGGACACCCCAAAATCCGGATCTGCGGGTAAAACCCCGATTTTCTTGCCTTTTTCTTTGTTAATTATTAAGCGATTTTCAATCTCTAACAGAATTTGGAAAGAAGAGAATTAATTCGGTTTTAGGTTTATTTGTCCTAGAAATGCATTTTTTCATTTTTGTATGTCATTTTTTAGTTTAGGCAATGTTTTTACCAATTATTTTGTGAGATTGGAAATCGATTAATAATTAATAAAGTTATAGGCGTTCAAGTGAAAAAAGGCAAGAAAATCGGTTTTTTACCCGTAAATCCGGATTTTGGGGATTTCAGGAGATACAAGCTAAAGAATGAACACACCTTTTAGAAAAAACGTAATTTCGTCAACTTTAAATTGCTCATAACTCTTACAGAATTTTTTTTTTAATTTTTTCTTTAACTACGTATAAGATATTTTTAGGAAAATAATACATACACAAAATTTCGAAGCAATCAAAAATAGTGATGTCAAAAATCGTCCCGTTTGGCATTGAATGACTCATATGTGTTATATACATATATATAAAAAAATATATTTCTAACCAATTTTTTCATAATTTTTTAACAAATCATTAATCATTGTTTCATTCCAAGGAAATTTGAAACTACAAGCTTAAACGATAGGCCGGGTCGATTTGTGGGGAGGCAAAAAAGTCGCCCATTGCTCAGTGAAAATCGTATTCTAGGGATCAAAATAAGAAACTTTGCCGAAGGAACCATACCTGTAAAACGAATTCTGATGTCCCGGAATTTGGGTCGAACTTTTGGGTAGGGGCAAATTTTGAAAAATCCCACTTTGACCCATTTGGAGTGCTCCAATCGCGTCCAAATGTATGACCGACCCCCCCTAACTTTGGAGGCCCGACCCACCCATGCCAGTGGCACACACCCAAAATAATGCACTGCCGTACACGACAGAGCTGTAATACTTGATATTGAAGTTCATTGGCACATAACATTTAATTATAAATTCATCCAGAATTCTTAAATTTGCATCTTTGCATCTGCAAAGTTTCCTATTTTGATCCCTAGAATACGATTTTCACTGAGCAATGGGCGACTTTTAAATCGACCCGCCCTATTAAACGACTTCCATGCTGCAATTTCATCCGACGTCAAATATGATTCGAAATTCACATCTTTCATCAGTTTCCTTATTTTAGGCCCATAAAAATCTCCTTCGATTTTTTGAAAAGAAAGACTTTTAAATAAACTTTTTAAATATGAGAGTGAATTGGCTTTTACAAAATTTTTAAAGAGCCCCAGCTTAGTGGCAAAATATCGGCTATCCCAGAGGCATAACATACCAACTACTTTTAAATCGCAACAAATTTTCCAATCATGTTCATATTTTATGTATTTTATCAATTTAGCCGTTGTTTCGTATCATTCCTTAGTGTTGACAGTATGAGCAATGGAAAACGACGGTTTCTGATTTCCGTTGTGTAAATGTACTGCTTTCAAACTTTCTTTACTGCTGTCAACAAGTAACCACCATTCCTTCGAATTGTATGTTTGATTAAGTTCCTCGAACAATCCGGGAATGTCCTTGCAAAAGCATCTGTTATCCACAGTTGTATAAAATTGTTTGTAAGGTATATCACGGACTCTATTAAGTGATATGTTAACATCTGGGGCCAAACTATTGTACTGTATCATCCCAGATGCAAGTAGTTCTGCCTTATCTTTAGTCAGTTCCAAATCTCTCACTAGATCAATGAGTTGAAACTGAGTTAAAAGCGATGACTTCTGACTCAAACTTGAATCGCTCAGAGTTGAGTACTCAGTTGAACTTGATGATGTTTCCGTTATTAGGCTTTTAGCTATACTTGGACACTTCCTACTCCAATCTATTAACTTAGACAAAAATAGCAGTCCGTATTGTGAATGAATGGTTGTCGCCAAATCATTGGCATTCCAAATTCCACGTGAAGTCTAAAATTAAAACGTTTCATTCCACAAAGCATAGTAATACATTAATTGCAAAGTACTTACCGCATGCTTCCACTACTCCATCGAGTAAGATTTACATGGCACGAATTACACAAAATACTAAGTGTCCACAGTTCGTTCATATTTTTAACTCGTATACCGAAATATTGCACATATATTTCTTCTATTATTTTACTAAATGCAAGTCGATTTTTTTAATAATATATTTTCGACAGATTTTGCAGAAATTGTCGGGATCATTTACACACTGAAAAGTTCTTTGCCGTTTACTCATACTTCGAAATATAACTTTATAATATTTTTCAGAAAATCGACTTATCTCTTTAAGGCGCTGAATTACACTGACATATCATGTTGTATGGATGGTTACGAACAACCATAAAACCTCGTCCTCTCTATAATTTTATGATGTCTGACATCAATCCTCATAAAATAAAATGCAAGTGCAATGTCTCTTATACATATGTCTCTCTCACATATGGCGAATTCAATATACGCAAAAACATTATTTAAAAACGACATTTACACAGTAGGACAGTATTTTCTTCTTTAGACAGTGTTTACTTCTTTAGCATGCTGGCTTTTTAAAAATGTAATAAAATACATTTTTTTTTTGTATGTGATAACATCATTCGAAGAATCAACCTGGCTTATAGTGTCTCAAGAACACTGCCAAAACCTCATCACAATCCAAAAAAAAATATATATTTTTTGTACCAGGAAAACGTGTTTTTTTAACAAAAAAAATAATTTTTTTCTCATATTTTTGACGACTGTTACTAAACCAAAGATTCTACGTGAAGGCGATATTTGCATCATATGTAGCCCTCATCCCTTTTATTTGAGGCATAACACGGCTCAATCAGGCTTATACTTTGACAAATTATGGTGCAAATACTGAATGCACTCTCCATGAAAGATGGAATTAAAAAAAATTTACATAAAATTTCTTCCCTTGGATAAAAATTTTGTTGCGTAGTGTAATTTGGCGTTACACACGGTGCATTACGTTGAAGAAATCTATCATTACATCCCTGACATAGCTAAATTGTCTTACCATTTTACGACGATCATGAATCTACATACAGATCAATATTTCAAGGCCTCGTAAAAGTAAGGACCACCCACCCATAATATAGTGGGTATAAAAAAAAACAAGTAAAAAGCGTTAAGTTCGGCCATGCCGAATCTTATATACCCCCACCATGGATTGCATTCTATTACTGGAAAAATCTTTGGATATGGAGCAAATCTTCGAACCATCCCTTTGGTTGAATCAAACATTGAAAAAAAGAACGCTGCAATTTTTAGCCAAATTTTAGGCCCTAAAAATAAAAAAAAAAACACTTTCCAATCGACCTACAACCTTGACATTCAAGAGCTTTAGCTCTCATTAAGAGCTATATTTTTGCCATTGACCGATACCCGATCTGACGTATCGTTAGGGAGCTAGAGCAAATTTTAAAATGATGCATTCCATTCCAAAAAGTGCTAGAAAACTGGGTTCATCGAATTCGTTCCTGCAGAAGAAGTTGTGGAGGCCATTTGAATGACGTTTTATTTAGAACTTAATTGTATCGATTGTACTTCACAGTAAATAAAAAACTTTTGCATTTCCTTAACAATAAGTGTTTTTTTTGCTTTTTTTTAAAGAAATCATATCACTCTTATTGGAAACCCCCGTATCTACTTTATGGGGTCGCAGATGAATATTTCAAGGTGTTGCAAAGGGAATAACAAAGTTAGTATACCCCCATCCTATGGTGGAGGGTATAAAAAGTTTTCGAATCACTGTGCATTGGTAGTACGAACTGGCCCAAGAGTATTTACTGCTTTGCTCTTTAGTGTGATTGTAAGGCGTCATAACGTTCTACAACTCCTCCTTGGTATTGAATTGAACACCCTGCATCTGAAGACTGTGGGTCAGAATTGTTATTATTAGGCAGATTTGGTCTATGGCATCAAGCAAGGGAAAGTTTGATTATCCTTGAGTTTTTGGGGATTTGATGCTGCTATTATTCGATTCAATGAAATAACTAGACCTAAAATTTGCCATTACTACCAAAGACAGGAAAATTAATTCGATATCTCATAACCCACAATGTATTCCATTACATTTTTTGCGTATCTATCCTAAATCCATTTCCTCATCAGTTTATGGCGAATAAAATTATAGCGAAATAAAATCAATCGTTTTCAATTTTATTTTATCAATAAATTTAATTTATTTTCATTTGTTTTCAATATTTTTTGTTCAACATAAAAATTTGTTTTTACACTTAAAATTTAAAAAAAATAGTAACATTTAAAAATTAAATATTACAACATATTTTGTTTTCTTTTCTATTATAATTTATTGTATTACTTATAATTATAATAATAATAATATAAAAAGGAAAAAATTAATTTATTACATCTAGAAAAAATTCTTTGGAATGATTGTTGGGGTTTTCAATGCTCACATCTCCCGCTGACTTTCGTTTAATATCAAAAAAATTAAAACTTAAAAACAAAATAAGGTAACAGAATTTGTTACTTTTTTTAGTATGCAGGCAACTAACTACCGCTTATAATTATTTACGATTTAAATACAATTTTACGTCTTAAAAGCTTTTAATTATGGAATTGGAAATTGTTTATACAGTTCTAGTTTTATGGTGCTTGTTTTTGATTTAGTTTTTTAGAAGTAGTTTAGTTTTCTATAAATACATTTTCATATATATAGTTTAGTTATTAATAATTCAATCTCAAAAATTTACAACATACATTAAGATCGTAGCTATATATACTTATTAGCAATAATGGAATTCTTCTTTAATTTACATTTACAAAAAACGAAAAATGGGTGTTAAATTCTTTGGTTAAAATGTACATGGAAATTTTGTGTGATATATATATTTAAATGGAAAATGTACAAATATATTTTATAGTTATGAAAAGTAAAAATCTTCAGATTCTGTATTTGTTTTGTTCATTTTTTCTTTTGCATTTTATATATAAAAAATTTTGGCAACATGGGAGTTATTTCATTGTTTTGATTTTGGTTCATCAAAAATTATAATAATAAATAGGATAAACAAGAAAACAAAAGCATTATAAATAGATTTGCTGAATATCAGTTAACAGTGAATGGCGTAATTTAAAATTGAATATCTGTTAAAAATGCAGCCCTGGCCGACTAGTCGCTTGTTGTAAACGAGGATCGCACGATTTCGAGAGAGGCTCGAACAAGTAAGGGAGAATCAAATGTAGATTTTCGAATGCTTTGCTTTGAAGAGCAATACAAACATTATTTTATACTATTTACAGCATCGTTAGTCTCTTGTTCTCTCAGCTTGCGTTGCCAACTAATTTCGTAACCAGGGTTGGAAAGTGTTATAGACAAGTGATTGGTTTGAATTATTGCAATTTGAGTCGCTTTAATAATATTAAAAAACTAAAATCGAAATCTTTCAGTTAATCAACATTCAACAAATCTATGTTATAAATATTTTAACAAAAATAGTTGTTTGTCTTTTTTTCTTCTTCTAAATTTATGTAATAAATAAATTAAAATTTTGTGTTTTTTCTATAACAGCTGTATTCAATATTGCACATGTTCGTTGTTCTGGCCTGCTTAATGACAATTGAGTATGATGCGCATGCGCATGTGTATGATGTGTTGTGGCCGCCGATGAATGTGATTGACTATGTGATGATGACGGCGGAGGCGGCGGTGGTGGCGGTGGATGAGAATGATGATGTTGATACTGATGAGAATTAGATGCTTGTATTTGCGATTGCAGCAACAATTGAGAATGTTGATTTTGTGGATCGTGCTGATGTTGCTGATGTTATACCAACAACGACACCTTCTGGCAATTCATGGCGGTCAGCTGAGCATTTAAGGCCGCATTGGCGCTGGGTCCATGATGTTGAGGTCCTCCCAGCGATTGGGGAGAACTTAGTGCCCCCTGATTAGGTCCATTTGCCGACGACGGATGTAAACCATTTTCATTTTGACCTCCTTGAGCTGCAGCCGCTGCTGCTGCCGCCGAGGCTGCTGCCAAAAATTCCACCTTGCCCATATTACGCTCCAGCAAAGGACCCAAATTTGTGTGTTGCGTCTCTTTGTGGCGGCGCAAATCCACTTTACGTTGAAATGCTTTGTGGCAGAGTTTACAGGAGAATGGTTTGTAGCCGGTATGTTTGCGGGAATGGGTGATAAGGTTGGAACTTTGGCTGAATGCCTTACCGCAAACTTGGCACTTGTGGGGTTTTTCACCTGCAAACAGAAGAAGAAGGGAAAGAGAAACATTAAAAAAAAGAACTGAATGATTTCATTTATTATTTAAATTGCCATAAAAAATCTTAGAAATTGAAATGGAAGTGTATGGCAAACGAAGCAGACGAAAATCTCAGAAATGTACGATGAAATTGAAAATAAATGTAAAGACGTTGAAGAGAAGGTCATTTGGGTGAAAGAAAGAAATAATCAATGAATGTATATATGTATGTATAAAAATCTGCTCAAATCGTTTACTTTAATTTGTTCAAAACAAAGAGAAATAAAAAGAAAAAAGAAGAAAATGAACTGAAATCGCTCAGAACAAAAATAACCATCTAAGCAGAGGCGTCTGGCAAAAGAAAATAGATACCTGACTCTCGAGTTCTTAGATTTGTAGAAAATTATGTATGAATATAGAGTTAAAAAAATCCACCTAAACTTTAATTTGTTAAAAGTAAAAAACGGAACGGAACAATACTCAGAATAAAAAACAAACAAATTTGACTGTCTATTTTTTAGATATATAGAAAAATCAATAAAATAATGTGTTAGTTTAGAATGGCGGCCGGTTGTCCCTCATCGGAACCAACCTGTTTAATACACAAAGGTATCAATTATACGAATATCGGTGACCGACCCCAGAATATCCAGAAGTAGTTTACTCAATGCAGCACAGTAACAACGTGGGTGCTTAATGCTTTCCACTACCTCCTCATCTTCTGCAGAAGTTATTCTCAACCTCAGAGCTCACCCATCAGAGCTGACACTAACGTAGACAGTAGAAAATGGATAATTGTCTCCCGATTACATAGATTTATATAAAGTTTAATTTAAATTCATGAAGTAAAGAGAAATAAAAAGAAAAAAATTAATAGAAAATATGAAAAAAATATCAGAGAAATCCAATAAGGCAGATCAACAGACATCTACCAATATTATGCATGATCAGCAGCTAATTGCCGGTAAATTATATTATAATTTCCCCTACAAATTCCTTAATGAAATAAAGTTTACCTACAAGTTGGACGTAAAATCTTTGGATGCATACTTCATATATCTCAAACACAAGACATCGATAAATGTTGTTAGCCTTCTGTTTTTATATTGCATTACATTATTTAACCAGAGTCTGAGATTTGATCCCTCGACTTAAACACTGTCTCTTGAATATTAGGTTAACTATTTAGGAACAGTGAACAAAACCTTTTTCCGCCCAAATCTGATGAAATCGTTTCAATCTACTTCAATCGTTTGTTCGAAACATAAAAAAAGAGAACTGCTGTGATATTGATCAAAACTAAATTTTTTTTGAGGCATAAGACAAGAGAAAATAGATATTTCACTCGCGATTACCTAGATTTATACAAAAATTAATGCGAATTAATATAGTAAAAATAAATAAAAAGAAAAAACTTATAGACAACATACAGAACAATATCTATAGATTAAAACCGAGGCGTCCTATAAAGCAAAATAACAGACATCCTATCATTATCATGCAACACCATCAAATAATTGCTGCTAAATTATATTATAGTTCCCTCACAAATTCATCGCAGAAATAAAGTTCATCAACAAGTTGGACGCTAAATCTTTGGATGTGAGATTTCATATATTTCAAGTTCGAGATTTCAGTATTCACCGATACATTATATTCTTCAGTTAGAGTCTGAGATTTGATCTTTCGACTGAAACTCTGTCTTTCGAATGTTAAATATAAATATAGTTGTCATAGAATATCTCTTGTGTTTTAAAGATTTATAATCATTTTAAGTTATTATAAAAATGTTAATGTATACCTATACGAGTACGAGTACATTATGTTGTGGGCATTTATAGAACACAATCGTAGTGTATGTTGACTTTTGGGTCAGAATTTATAATATTAACCTATGAATTTTATTTTTGTCTAAAAAGTTTGTAGAAAGTTGCTAAATGGTAAATCATAAATTTTAAAAGAAATTAACAAAAAAATCTTTGTAGAAATCGGCTTAGCCGTTCAAGAGCAATTACAAAATTTGACAAAAACAAAATTTTTTTTTAAATTTGAAATCTCTATAATATTTTGATTTTTTTTTTTTCAAAAAATAAATTAAAGCGAGCTGTGATATTATGTAGTTAAGTTTTAATGTTTAAGGAATTATGAGTAACGATATTCTATTTTTTCATATAATTAACAAAATGATGATCGATTACTGTTTTGGTCCTTCGAGTGGAATTGTTTTCAACCGAGTTTATATTTATTTGTCTTGAATGCTACTTTTTTGTTTCGTTACCAATATTTTGTTAAAGCTTATGGGTCAAATACGAACTGAGATGATTATAAATTATTTAAGGGGTAAGTTATAATATATTCTCAATAAATACTTTAACTTACGGAGTGAATATTCCAATAATAACCTATCGATACACGCAAATAAAAAGTTTAAAACGATTATTTTAATCCGCCGACTAAAATTATTAAATCTGATAAAATATTTATTAACAATTTATAGTTTTAACAATATTTTTTAAATTTTTAAAAATCTGTATTAGAAAATAATTTGAGGAGTTATGACCATTTTAAGTTACTTAGGAGAAGGATGCATAATATATTTTTTCCAGAGTTTCTTCAGATTTCCTAACTTAAAGGACAAAATGCTTTTCAGAGAATCCTCCAAGGACCCTAATCTAAAATTCTGCAACTAGAAACAAGTGGCTTCTTATATGAAATATATCCCACTGCTCTGCCTTTGTTAGTATTCTTTAAATAATTTGCCTTAAAAAACCCATAGAATACCAAGAGAAAGCTTCCATCTTGCAGCTCCCCGCCATCAAAACAAAAGCCATATGGCCTTCCTCAGACTTGAAAAAGCCTTCACAGCAAATCAACCCCCAAATTTGAAAAATCCAACTCCCACTTTAACAACCACCCTTATGGGAGCACAGGCAAAACCAAACTGGCTTTAAATTGTTTTCCCCCAAAAACTTTATGTTCATTTAAAGTTTGTCTTGTTCTTGCTACGAGTACTCTATGATAAGGAATATTTTTTGTGGTTTCTGTGGTTAGAATTTTGCTTAAATTTTCTATCTATTATTTAAAATTTTTCAACATTCTTTCAGCTTCATTTACAGATTTACAGCAGCAGACAGACAGACAAAGAACTACGTCATAGTCGCTTCCTTGATTTCTCTTACACTCACTCATTCCTCCTTCTCCGCTTAATGTCATTTAGAAGGAGAGATATTTATTTGTTCGTACTGTTGTTTCTTTAATGATTTTTTTTATTTGCTTTTGTTGGTGTTTTGTTTTATGATTCTCATAAAAGTTCTTTTGCGCTCTTTTTATTTTGAAATTATTTTCGGATTTATTCTAAATATAAAAAGCAAAACGCAGTGAATCATATCCATCGAATTGGAACATGGGTCGTAATCGTTGTTGGATTTTGGATAATCTCAAAAGATTAAATTTTTGTGTTTGGGTATTATTGGATTTGTTGAAAGTTTTTAAAGATAACCTCTTTGCTTTAGTTTGTATTTTAATGTTCTTCTGAATGAGATTAATAAAAAGGTGTTTTAATGCGCTGAGGTTCTTTTCGTGACATTTGCAAAAAATTGTGTAATGTATTCCAATATTTATGGGTAATCGGTGCTACTGATAACTCACATCACTAGCATTTGGGGCCGTGTTAAATACCTGATTGAGCACAGCTGATTGCTGTCAAACCATATGCGAATAAACGTTCTATTAGAATGCAATGGGAAAAAAATCAGGGGAGTTATGTGGTATATCACGACTGCTTTAAATTTAGGATTTAGTAAAGAAGTAATATTTTGAATTAGCCTATGATAAGGGAATGCTGTGAAAGGAAATATACCAGAATAGCTAGCAGCTGACCTAATCTTTCTATCATTTAAATAGTTAAGAGATTTATGAAAAGTTTAAATTATATAAAAGTATTTTATTTTTAAACCAATTCGAATTTGCAGTTCTGGAAGATATTTTCTCCACAGTGTTAACGCCTTCCCCCGCCTTCCAACTTACTTACAACAAATCTTAACATTCAAGGAAAATCTCACTCAACGAAGCAGCAAATAAAAATCACAAAAATATAACAACACAAGTAAAACGCAATCTATAAAACAAACATGCCATTTCATCCCAACTCCTTCCGCTGAAAGTCGTTACATGCATCCCTTACATTTCGAGACGAAAAAAATCTAAAATTCAAAATAAAAAAGAAATTCTTAACATAAATAAAAAACGAAAAGAAGCAGAAAAGCGTCTAAGCCAAGGAAACATTTCAAATATAAAAACACGGAAACGAGCGAACGAAAACAAAGATTTCCTAAAATCAACCATCTTCAGCGCTTCATATATGTAGTTTAAAGGACCAGGGCAACGCCTCGAAAGTGCCGAGTGATAAAAATAAGGTATTTTGGGGGGAAATGTAAATGCTATGTCTGAATGTTTGCTATCCAACAGATTGTGATAAATCATAAAAAACAAACTTTGCTTTAAGTTAAAGTAGATGAAAACAAAATGGAAAAAGGAGCTGTTTGGTAAATGGATACGAAAGGGAAGGGTAGACTCAGGACTATCTGACTCCCTTCATATAATCTGTGCCATGGTACGTGACGTTATCTGGGCCGTTAGCATATGGACGTGCTTAGAAAACAGAGACTCAGAGACGGAAAAACTACAGTTCTGTTCCACAAGTTTGCAATAGAAAAGAAACAGAAAATCGGACACAGACGTATAGTAAACGCAGAATAAAATATAAGTAAGTATGGGTATACCTTAGGTTGTTCTGTAATCCTAATTTCGATATTGTTTTAATTTTATTTTAGAAAATTCTTCCATCATTAAAATGAAAATGGATAAAAGGTTAGTACCCCTTAACTAACCTTTTATCCATTTTCCTTTTATCCTTTTATATAACATTTTTATATTGGCTACGGATTAAGGAGTTATGATCATTTTAAGTTATATCCCTCCGCACCTAACAATTGTATTATTACATAGGACATGAAGACGTTTATGAAGGCCTGTAAGCTACAACCTGATCTCTATTTGACTAGAGTTGGTGGGAGTATAAATGTCTGAGTGGTACGTACCCATAGTGAGTTTTATAACATGTATAGTGCATTTTATAACACTGTCTATTGTGCCGGTTACGGTTTCCTTAAGGAGTTCTGAGCATTTTAAGTTAAACCATTCATTACCTAATTAAAACATAACCCCAAGCATCCCTCTTCATCTAACAATTATATTATTAGGTAGGACATAAATAAGTTCTTGAACACCGTTACGGTACACCCTACTATACACGTATATATGTATTTATTTTACCAGTATTGGTGCGAGTATAAATGTCGGAGTGCTGTACCCATTTCCTGTGATGTATAGTGCGTTTTATTACACTTTTTGTTGCTGTGTCGTCTACGAATCTCTGCCTTGGCTCCTTTTCTATCCTGCACTATGTTGGATATCCCTACTCGAACACATAGATACGCAGACTCCCAACATTGTGTAATTATGTCGGAATGAGTAAATCCATGATTGCCCTCACCCAGAGCCACCCAAATTAAAGTCCTCACACACACACACAGACGTAAGAAAAGCTTGCAAACAAACAAGGACTCGACACGAGAAGCACGAGCGCTCATTGAAAGACTAGCACTAGGGGTATACATGAATCCGTTTCTCGTTTAGGTTGAGGGAAAAAATCTGTTGAAGGAATCAAAGCACATCCCAATGGTCGAATGTTTTAACAATCACGTCCCTGCAATATCATTATGTACTCAATTCAACTTTGTTCCTTCTCGTAGGATATATCGGTGCGTACGACCGCCAGAAAGAGGAAAAAATGTGGGGATGAGTTCACACAGACATGTAACAGAGAGTTCGAATGCTGGAGCTTCGTTTAAGAGTGTGGGTTAGATAAGGATCTGGGTTTGGGTGGGGAGGAAGTAGTTAAAATTCCAAACCAATGATTTCAGTTTCCAGTTTTTTTGTTGTGCTCGTTTTTATTCCTCAACAGATTTTTCCTTTTTGACGTTATTTTACGACTATCATTGCTGTTGCTCTTGTCGGTTTATATACTAACACACAAATGTATATGTATAGATTTATACCATGTACTTGTTATATATGTTATATAACTACATACGTACCATGGTACGAGTATATATACCATATAATGTTAGCATTTGCTTTTGTCGTCGTCTTTTTTTATATATATGGATGTCCTTTCAGATTCACACACTCTTACATTTTTCCAGATTTTGTGATTTAAACTGAAACGGAAGGAGTGAACAGCACAGCAACGAATGGAAAAAGGTTGACTACTGAGTAGCACACGAACCCAAACGAACGAACGAACACCAGACAGTCAGTCGAAAGAAGAAAATCTGTATCATGGCTAAAAATCATTGAAATCTGTTTAGTTTAAAGCATGGATTCAAATTGTTCAGGGTGTTCTGGGTTGTTAATAACGACGAAAGGTATGTCTGTCTGCTAGTCTTTTGGTTGTGCGGAAGGATATGGAGGTGGCTTCGCCGTCGACATGACGTCGTATATGAGTTGTGTTAGCCGTGTAGCAAGCAGATATTGTGAAGTAGGTGTTCAAGACCATAGCGGCAATGGCATGGAGTTGAAATCCTTTTAATGTGTCTGTGATGTTTGCAAGGATGCCAGTGTGTTTTGCTACATTTCCAGATATCTGGTTTTATGTTTCCGAAAAGGGTTTGGGTTTGTTTTGAGGACGGAAGGAGATACAAATCAATATTTTTGCTATTTCTTAAAGTAAGAGGAAGCAAAAAAAGCTTTAAAGGGAAATTTAAGATTAAAACATAACACAGCAGCAGAAAGATTTTAAAGCATTTTCTTAAAATTTAAGAAAATGCTTTGAATAATGATTTTTAAATTATGATTTTTTTATTTTTTTAAAAACTTTTATTACATTATGTAAGTGAATCATTTTATTAAAGAAATTATTCAGGTTGTCTGAACTATAGGAGCAGATTCCAAATTTCCTTGCTTACAGCTGTAGCTTTTCACACAATTCCTATGGTAGCCATTTGTTGGTTATAAAACTGTCAATTTGTTGGGATTTATGGTTAGCGAAAAGTGAAAAACTGTTTTCGATATAAAAACCTATAAAATAGCAGTGTGAAAGGAGGAAGAGGAAAAAAGGAAAATATTCATCTGGCAATTACGTCCCAAAAACCAGTACAGCTGTTCGGTGATAAAATTCGAACGACAATTCGTGATAATTTTTTCAGAAAGGCATCATAGGAAGATAGCCGGTAGAACTCTGTAGTCTACACTTAAAGCCGTCTCGACTTACTATTAAAGATTATTTCTTCGAAAAGCGACAAGGAGGTCATTTTCTAACGATTTTCCTGAGACTGGCAGTACATTCTAGTTTAAAATATTAATCATGAGAAGAGGAAGGAATGTAGTGAAGAGGTTCACTACAGTGATAGAGAGAACAAATAATACAACTAGAGCAGTATCCGCCTTTAACAGTATATATTTGAGCTATAACGAACGAGCGGATGGGAAATTGTGAAGACTTGAAAGAACATACAAGCTAACCTGATCCATAGGAAAAACTATAAATCTTAGTCTTCATTCAACATCTGTTGTAATACTAATGGCATACCTTATAGAGGGAGGCCTATTTCCGTACGTTATCATCCTAGAAAAACCATCTCGGAAACGTCAACTTTTAAATTATCAGGGCTTACATGAACGGAATTCAACAAGACAGTCGACATAGCTACCACTACCAAAGTAATGAAAGCAAGCAGCAACTGATGCGTTATGAGTCGACACTCCTCAAAGAGGATCTACACTGCAATGTAGTTTGATTCTCCACTTCTTTCCTATGTAGTCGGAAAAGGCTCTGTCATTACCGAATAATCGTAATCGCAAGTAACTTGGATTAAGGAGTTATGGCCATTTTAAGTTAAATCATTCATTACAAAATAAAAAACTAACAAAAACCATCCGATGCAACTGCCAATTGTATTGTATAAGATGTACTCATTATCCAAGGAGATAATTCGTAAAAAACCTAAGGGTAAGGAGAGGAACAATCTTCGAAGCGACACAATAGGTGTATAGGTTAACAATCTTCTCCTTCATCATATTCACTTTAGAGATCCAGGGTGGTTCTTACGCCCAAGTCGATCGAGGTTGTTACTTCTAAGAGGTAAAATTGTGAACCTTATGTGCGTACAGCCAAATCAGAAGTCTAAGCAAGTTCTTCTGTCTCAAGCAGTCTAATAGTGGTTCTTATCGTAATTTTTGTTGTGAAGGGAGATGATGCCATGTAATTTGGCTCTCCACTTCTTTCCTATGTAATCAAAGGTGGTTCGGTCATTATTGAACAAGTCGTGGGTTAATGAAAGCAGCTAATTATGGATTAAGGAGTTATGAGCATTTTAAGTTAAATTATCACTGCACTGCAACAAACAATCGTGGATTTTATATCCGAAGAAGGCAAATCACAATCTGTTGCCAAATCGCATTTTGTCTTTAAAAGTCGGGGTTTAATATTGAAATGATTGTTTAAGGGGTCCACTACCTGTGTTCCGACTCGTAATTTCTAATCCTAAACATTCTGCTTCTGAAAATACTAATCTATACCATTACCCAGCAGACTTTGTGGCCACATGTGTTACAAACTATTTTTAATACAACAAAACCAGTGAAGGATCTGCACTCTATATTTTAATATCTTTCTTAAATATTTTAAAAAATGTAAAGTTATGTGATTTTCGAATTTTTCCACATACATTTAAATTTAAGCAAAATTTATAGCTAAAACTCCACACATTCTTCACATACGAGTACATATGTATATTGAGCAAATTATAATCACATATACAAAATGCATGTGTACGTGTGTTGAGAGAAATCTAAGCCAAATTCAATTTCAAAATACATTAAATCCCTGAAATGTTAAATCAAAATCTGCTGCCATTCAACGCGATGATGAATATACACAGACAGACCAACAACACACTAACAACAACAGCGGGAAAAAGTTTTGCACAAAAAAACCGCACAAATTTAATAAATGGAAAATCAGCACAACGCGAACGCTAATGCTGAAAGCGAAATACACTCAAACAATGACAGAATCCGGACAGACAAACAAATACATATACAATATAGGGATAATATTACACTACCAGGATATAAGAGGCGCTGGAACGAGGAGAGCTGCAGCAACTTCTAGTTGGGAGACACCATTCCCAGCGACACACAAAAACTGTTCTCACTCATTCCATTATATTAGCAACAAGAACTCTCCCACTAAAAATTCCATAAAAATCCTATTTAGTGTTGATGACACGGGATGCAAAATCTACGGACTAAGGGGCACCGAGAAAGAGCAATCAACCTATGCAAGTAGAGAAATCACAACACAAACATTCGTTATCCCTACTCAGGCAAGGATAGACCCCCAACCCAACATTCTGCCTATATAGCCACTCTCTACCCGGCAGTCAGAGCAACCTTTTGGAGTTGGGTAGCAAAAATCTATAAAAATCATTGCAAAGGAATCCACAAAAAGAGAGCGCAACTATAGCAACAACAAACACGCTGAGTACAAAAATAAAACCCCCAATACTTATAATACTTGTTGGGGGGCTCTCTCTGAAACATGCACACTCATTTATTGCGCTCACTTTCGCTCCCCCATTCACACTCAGTCAAACCCTTATAATGTAGCCAAAGCTTTTTTACCGTTCCAATTTTGCCGTTCTTCATGAGACCCAAGAGTGCGCCGCGCATTGGAAACTTTGATAATGGCGGCGACCGAAATAAAATGGAAACATGAAACACAAAAACCCCACTAACTATCATTGCTCTCCTTCTCTCTCTGAGAATAGCAGTGCAATTTCTAAAGATAGCGGAAGATAAGATTGACTCAACAGTTACTCTCCCGCACAAACACACATGGATTTTTGCAAACAAAAAAGCTTAACTGAGCCAAGTGCGAAAAAAAAGAGCGGGAACAGCGGAAGTGGTAGCTGCGGAGCGCAACAAAAAAAAATCACAGACAACCAATGAAAATTTTAGTCAAGGCAACTTGATTTTATAAGCTTTGCCCTGGCACAAGCACGCACACACACTCGACAATTTATATTGGCAAACTCACTCACACATCGCTGATTCGAAACCCCTCTCCCAAAGCGCCCACACACCCATCCAGCAGTTATCCATACCATGAGGAAATGCTTGTCGTAGAGGAAAGCTGTAATAAAACTACCTCTAATAAAATCAACCCCATAGCCCCCGCAACCCCAAAAATAATGGTATCTTAGCGAGAAAAAAAATTGTTGGATTTCCTTAGATTTCCAAAATGGCATCAAACATGAGCAGAGGAAGCCGAGTATCCACCATAATAGAAGGAGAGAAAGACAACAACGGAAACTGCCATAAAAAAGCACAAAGCGCAATCAGGGAAATATCATCATATGACAGAATCCGAGGGAAAGCGGCAAAAAAAAGGAATCTGTGTTTCTCGTTGACTGCCATATTGAATCACATACATACATACACACTCATACACTCTCATCCAACAAAAAAAAAAAGAAAACAAATGAATGAATGGTTCATGGCAAAACGTAAATGTGTGAGTAAACAAGTGTAACGGTATACACAGACACACTGAGAAGTATCTGAGCTCAATTTCCTTTTTACTGAAATTTTAACTAAATTTAGTTCGTTCAAAGATTTTTATAGCCTTATGGTTTTCGTTAACATTTACTTGCTTTCGTCTTCTGTCTTCGCTCCCTTTCTGTGAACCAGAACCTAAACCTTTTTTGCGTTCCATTCCCTCTGTGTGGTGTTCATGTTTATGTGTCAAGGAAGACGGAGGAAATCAGCGCCTTAATGTCTTCTAGACATTTTTATCGTTTCAGTCTTCGATTTCGTTTATGGCTCATACCACCAAAGCAGAAAAAGGAAATATAAAAATCAAAACCTAAATAAAGGAAAACTAAAGACACGTAACGAAAACAAATGCGCAGTTTTCTTGGAAGCAAAAAAAAAACAAGAATTTTGTTAAAGTTAATCTCGGAAACGATTTTAAAAACGTAAGAAAGGTAGTAAAGAAATGAAGAAAGTTCAATGTGTCCTAGCAGAATTCAATCAGAAATGCTAACATCGATCCTGATTTATTTCCTAGAAGCAGTCAGGAGGTTCATCCGAAGTTAATCGCTGCATAGACAAAAGTTGTTTTAAGACACTGCTTCCAAGAATCAATAAAGTAATACTGTGCTTTTAGAACTAAAGTATGGGATCAGAAATGATTTCAACCTAAACCTATCCTAAGTTGTCTCTTCGCTGTATGTATTATCTCCTCAATGATTTCAACCTATCCTAAGTTATCTCTTCGCTTTATGTATTATCTCTTCGATGATTTCAAACTAAACCTATCCTAAGTTATCCCTTCGCAGAATGCAGTATCTTTCAAGCGGAAATATATGAGATAGCCAAAGCGGCTGAACTCGATGCTTTAAAGGATCTACTTAGTACGAATATATGATCGCAGGTACACTAAGTGTAAGTTTATGACACTACCTGCGAAAATCAATCAACAAATAATTTGGTTGTAGAGCTATAGTGTGGGATCTGAAGTTGTGTAGTCCAGATCCGGTATGCATCTGGCTACGTTTATGCAAATAATGCGGGAAGTAGAAACTTCAGATGACGATGGGCCGGATTCTAGTGCTAAAATCTATCCAAATTAATTTTCTGGCCGAGCAAAAGATCCTACTTGATTGAAGGTAGTAAACAGGTGGGATTGTTTGCCTTAATACCTTAGAACGTTAGGAATCGAAGAACATAGTAGTCAAATCCTTCTATAACTCATCAACATAACAGTTAACGGAGTCATACATGTTTGTCAATACTGATCTTATATAGCCCTATCAGAGTTGCTCAGTCTTAGGAAGTTCAGTTGTGACTCTTGATAACTTAAAAATAACACAATCGCGGTTTTTTGTCTTATGAAGTGCTGGACCTTCTTTGAAAGGATCCCACTGGGTTGAAGGTAATAATCAATATATGATGTACCCCCAAATCAAGCTCAACGTCAGGAATTGTCGAACTAATCTACCTGAACAACAGTTAACGGAATCATAGTTCGGTGTCAATACCTATCTTACATAATCCTATCAGAGTTCTTCTGTCTTAGGAAGTCTAATCGTGATTCTTGATTACATAAAATTCATCTACCCAGTCGCGTTTTTTGGTCTTAAGAATTACTGGACTTTATGTGAGAGTCCAGTTCGGTACCGGATTACAGTGGTAACATTTTTTCTTTTTTAATTTTCTGGCACAACAAAGAATCCCACCTTGTTGAAGCTAGTAATTAATATAGAATATCCCCCAAATGAAGCTGAACATTATGAATCGACGAACATAGTAGTCAAATCCCAATAAAACATTTAACGGTGGTAAATACCAATCTCAGATAGTTTTATTATAGTTCTTCAGTCATAGGAAGTCTAGTCGTGATTCTTCATTACCTGAAAATTATCTACCCAATCGCTATTATTTGCCTTATGAAGTCCTGGACTTTATTAGAAAGTCCAGTTCTGTACCGGATTATAGTCCTAAAATCTAACTGAATTATTTTTCTGGCAGAGCAAAGTATCCCACCTGGTTTAGTATTTGCAG
Source organism: Eudasyphora cyanicolor (assembly GCA_963930755.1). Taxonomy (NCBI): domain Eukaryota; kingdom Metazoa; phylum Arthropoda; class Insecta; order Diptera; family Muscidae; genus Eudasyphora; species Eudasyphora cyanicolor. Next base: position 65,290,676 of record OZ005737.1, read on the forward strand.
GTTTGAACTATGATTCTTTAGAATTTGAGGGGTGCAATCATGATTGGTCGGTCTTTTAATGTCTGGTACAGATTATTCCACTCGAGGTTCCATTGTCTTTGAAAGTTATGATCTGGTTATGAGACCTCAAGTGTTCAATAGGTTGGTTTTTATAAAATGAGTCGTAAAGTCTAACTGTGATTCTTCAGTCTTTGGGAGTCGTATCTTCAGTCTTTGGCAGGCCGGTCCTGATTATATAAAAGTGATCAGTCCTATTGCGTCTTTTCTGTCTTAAGAGGTTGGTTCAATAGTTTGGGTTTTAAAAAGTCACCACTTACTTTTTCAGCTGTGATTCTTCAGTCTTCGAGAGTACAATCATGATTCTTCAGTCTTTGGCAAGCCGGTGCTGACTTTTTAAAAGTAATCTGTGCAATCGCGGTTTTTCCGTCATTGGATCCATTCTCGTTTCCCTTGTCTTTGAAAGTCATGTTCTGCTTATTGGGACGCCATTTGTCCGGGATTCTTCGGTATTTGGAAGGTCAATTGTGTATTTTTTTAGCTTTAAAGCCGAATCGTAGATTTTTTGCCCTTCGAGTCGCAGTCGTGCTCATTCTGCCTTTGGAATTCCAATCCTCATATTTGGAAGTCAAAACGTGATTTTGCGGTCTTTGAATGTCCAAAGCAATAATTGAGCTTATGTTATCTTTGAAATTTACATAACGAATATTTGAATGTTGTCTGCACAATTGTGGGTTGTCTGTCTTTCGAAGTCAACACCTGATTATTTGAAAGTCTGCTGGTCAGTTATGGTTCTTCTGCCTTTGTAAGTCTAAACCTATTATTTGATAGTCCGCAAGCAAATGATAGTTCTGAGGTCTTTAGAAACCCAGCTTCTAATAATTCCAATTGCGATTTTCAACCTTGTTTATTGTGTCTTTGGAACTCAATTTGGAATCGGCTTTTCGAATTGAGCTACCCAATCGTGCCTTTGGGAAGTCAAACGGGGGATCTTCAGTCTTTGATTTGTTGGTAGTCTTAAAGACAATCTAACCTTCCTTATACTAAACTCTACTATAAAATCGTGGTTTTTTCCATCATTGGTGGTCCTTTTTTCTTTGTGGTTTCTTTAAAATCGGTTACACAATTTTGATTCTTCTGTCTTGGGAAGCCTAAATGAAGTTGTTCTGTCATTGTTTCTTTGAAGCCGGATATTCAAACCTTGTTTTTCCCTCCTTGCCCAAGTCCAAGTGTGTTAATAGTGACCGATATTCTTTTTAAGTCAGCTGTCCAATCGTTACCGTTCTGTATTGGGATGTGTAGAATGAGTTCTTCTGTCCTTGGTTCTTCGAAGTCGCCTTCTGTCCTTGGTTCCGAAGTCGGCTATTCAATAAAAGTTTTTCTATCATTGAAAGTTCTTCTATCCAAAATTCTTTCGAAGTCAGGTATTCATTTGCGTTTCTCTGTCCATGATAGTTAATCCAAATGTGGATTTCTTCGGAAGTCTAAATGAGGTTCTTGTGTCCATGGGTCTTTTAAATTCGATATAATTTTGGTTCTCCTGCTCTTATTTCTAAACTCTGCTAAAAAATCGTGGTTCTTCTATTATTGGTAGTCCAAATGAGGATATTTTCTTTGCGATTTCCTTAAAGTTGGCTACAAGAGTTTGGTTCTCTCTGTCTTTCTGTCTTTGTAAGAATGAGGTTCTTCTGTCCTATGTTTTTCTGTCCTTGTCGTAGTCCATGTCCAAGTGTGATTTTTGACCGATATTCGTTTGAAGTCAGTTGTCCAATCGTTACTGTTCATTATTGGGAAGCCTAGAATAAGTTCTTCTGTCCTTGGTTCTGAAGTCGGCTATTCAAACTTAGTTCTCCAGTCATTGGATGTCCAAGCATAGATTTTTTATTTGAGATTCTATCGAATGGATAGATATTCGAGTTTCTCTGTCCATGGTTTTTCAGAAGTCTAAATAAGGTTCTCCTGTACCTTGATCTGTCAATGTTCTTCAATCATTGATTCAATTGGGAATCTTCTACCGTAGTTCTGGCGAAAGTTGGTGATCTTTTGTCTTCGGAAGTCCAATCGAGAATGTTCGGTCAGCGGTTATGTCTGAGTCTGCTACCCAATCCTGGTTCTGACGATGTCGTTATCAAATCTATCATTGCCTTTAGAAGTCCAGATGTATTTCGGTCTGCAGTCCGTTCGAATCTTGATTCCACGGTATTGAGAAGCCAAGTGCTCAATCGCCGTTCCTTTGGTTATTCTGTTCCTAACTCTTTCAGTCGTGGATCTTTTGTCTTTGGAAGGATTATTAAATCCTGGTTCTTCAGGCTGTGGTTAATTCGATATCACTATCAAATCTGTTTTTGGCCTGCGTTTTTTTGAATAATAATTCCTCGGTTTTAAGCTGTCAACTGTGCAATAGCCTTTTCTTTGGTTCTTCTGCCTGTAACTCTTTCACTTTGGGAACTACAGTCTCTGTATGAATTATGAAGTATTGAGAGTGATTCCTAATGCCGAAATATTTAGAGTTCCACTAACCATTACGAACAAAATTACATACTTGCATTTTCCCTCCACTTCCATTTGGTTTAACAAATTTCCTGCCATTTAATTAAGATTTGTTTTTGTGGTTCTCAATAATGCTTACCTGTATGAATGTACGTATGTTTCTTCATATCACTCTTCTGGTGGAAACGTTTGCCGCAATAACTGCAGGGGAATGGTCGAGTATCACTGTGTATTAGAAGATGAGTGGACAAAGTGCTGGAACGTTTAAAACGTTTGCCACATTGTTTGCATTCAAAAACTTTCTCGACATTATGAACAGCCCTGCAATTAAAGAAAAACACACGAAAAATAAAAATATTATAATTAGTTGAAAGGACTTGCAGTAAAAGAGGGTTTGTTGGGGAGAAGAAAAGGGCACGACAACAAACCAAGGCAGACCAGCCACGAGCTTAATCTTTACAATTTGTTGGACATTTTCCCTTTTCTCCTCTAAAATTTTACCAAAAGGGGATTTATATTTGTTTGTCCAAGTACTAACCTGTGTTGACTTAAACTAACTTCATGACCAAAGGTCTTGTTGCACAGCTCACAGGCATAGGGCTTTTTGCCATGATGCGTCCGTCTCGAATGTACTTCGAGACCATGCGGGGTGGAGAACATTTTTTCGCATTTCATGCATGAGTACAGGTCACTGAATTGCGGTAAACCGGGCCATTTCGCCGCCATATGGTGGAAGTGATGCAAATGCGAAGGATGAGCGGCCAGACCCAAATGAGAATTTGGCGGTAGACCATTGGAGCCGGGGCCACCGACACCACCAGGCGCTCCCGTGGGGTTGCCACCATTTTGCGCTGTCTGCAGAGGCACCATTAAATTACGCAATCTAAAGAGATCTTCTTGGGAGGCGGGATGATAACTAATGTCCAAAAGAAGGAGACAAAAACATAAAAGGGTTGTTAGTTAGTCGTTTAATGTAATTAAAATATGTTACAATTTGGTTTTTGGGGTTTGGCTTTACGCCAGACATGTTTTAATTATAACCAAGTACATGTACGCGGCGGCCACTTAGACAATTGTCCAAACTTACCTCGAACTTAAACCAGATTGCTGCTGCTGACCCTGATGGAAGGCAAAGGCGGCAAAGAAGGGAAAGGCAGGCGACAGGAAAGGTCTCTGGAACATGGCCTGTTCATAGTTGCCCGGATAGGCTTGTCGAAATGCCTCGAAGGGATCACAACCGGCGGGATGGGGATGTAAAGCTGCAGTCTTGTGATGACTATCATCTTTGCGCAACAGCGCAGAGACCGAAAACATTTCAGACTTTTTGGGACTAGTACGACTACTGCCATTACTGCTAATTATATCGCTGGTATTGTGGGCACTTGAAGGTCTGGAAGCCGGATGGCGAGGCGGCAAGGGAGAGGCTGGTGGTGAATCTACTTCTAATTCCACAGAACTGGAACGTGAACGGGATCTGGAGTGGAGAGAACGCCGGCAATTACTGTCATCATCCAAATCGATTTGTGACGACGAAGAACGGGAGAGACTGCGTGATCTGGAGCGGGAGGCACGTTCATAGAGACGTTCAGCTTCCAGGCTGGCCAAAGGATGATGTAACGCCACGCCATTGCCGCCATTGTGTTGCTCCAGTTTCCATTGGAGTATATGATTTTTACTTAACATAGTTAGACTGTTATTGTTGGTCTCCTCTTTGATCAGTTTGTTCGAATTGTTTGAAGAGTTGTGGTGTTGCGCCGAGGCCGCAACAGCAGCCGCAGCGGCGGCAGCTGCTGCTACTGCTGCACTGTGGGCCTGTAAATGTTCAGTCTTTACTAGACGATTAATGCTGAAGGCAAGTTCATCTGGAAGAAGGAAAGAAAGAGAGAAAAGGGTAAAGGAAAGGTTATATACAGTCTTTAAACAATTTTTTTAGGAGATTATTCCCACATAAATCATCGATTTCTTCTGTGTAGGTTTCAAACCCGAAAAACCGGTTCAAATCAGAAAAACCGGTTCTTATCCGTTGAACCGGTTACAAACCCGGTTTTGTTCAAAAATCTAATTTTAACAAATAAAATTACATTTTATTGCAATAAACTAAAATTAAGATTTTTCCAAATTTTAACAAATAAAATTACATTTTATTGCAATAAACTAAAATTAAGATTTTTCCTCTTATTATTGTGTCTTCCATACGAAGATTTTTTTATTAAATATTTAATGGAAATAATTAAATTTTTAATTGTTTTCATTTTGATTAAATTCTTGGTTAATATAACAAAATTCAATCATTTTTATGTAAATTTGGGATTTTGATTAAATTATTAGATAATTGGCTATCATGTTCTCACGGTTCATAACCGTTAATCCGGTTACAAATTGAAGCATAATCGCGATTATGCTTCAATTGTCTAACAATCTAATTTCTTTGAAAATCGGTCAATATAACAGGCCTATATTTGTTTAAAGGAAACTGAGAAGTATAGATTCTTCTTCATGAAATACGAGTATAAACGATTTTACGATCCTTATTGATTAACTATTTAATGGGAGCAATTAAATCTTTAATTGTATTCCTTTCGATTAAATCCTTTTAAATATTGTATATTTTGTAAAGATCTTTTCAAGGTTTCAGTAGCTATGAACTGGGCTGGAAAGGCAGTGAAGACAACCCCCTTTGACTATATTGTCTCTCCTTTTTTGGTTTATTATAAAGCCTATCAAAGAAAGGAGTAAATGTCAAGTTAGACTGAATGCTAGGAACGAAGGAACAGAAAGAGTTCTGCTTCACAACTCCCGTGTATGTTTTTCCATTTTGTCATGCTCCATTTAGCCGGGTGTGGACAGGAACAGATGTTTCGTTCGCTTTGCAACGCATATTATAATGATTAACACACACAAACACTACAAAAAGGCCAGACAAAAGCCGAGGAACCCTGGAAAAGAGTGTGATGTAAAACATTTGTATATTTTGACTGCAGCAACACAATCATCCTTGGCAGCCAAGGCAAGCATCAGCAGCATCATCGGAAGCACCACCACCATCTCACCATAGTCCTAGTCATTGCCCAAATGGTGTTAAATGATACAGCCACAGCTCTGAATGCAGATACTGCTGATTTGTTGAAGGCTTTGCCCGTGACTCAGGCCGTGTCTGATTTTGTTGTCGTTTCAATTTTGGGGGGTGGTGGAAGTGCGAAGGGTTTGGATTGGGCTTATGGTTGGCATTAATGGTCATGTAAGGTGGATTAGTTGATATTTGCTCTCTGCTGCCATATTCAATGTAAAAATAATTATGTTTGGAAATTCGATATGGTGTATCAGTAGTCGTCTATACGTCAGCTCTACGCGGTATCATGAATTTCATTTTCTCGCGGATATACTCGTATATATTGACTAAGGACGGATGTGGTAGGAAGGACGGACTCATATGTGGCTATTTCCTCATACGTATGTGAACTTGACGCTATGTTTTTCGGTTGTTCTAAACAGGTGGATTGTGTGATGCTTGATTTCTTTCAAGAGTGTGAATTCGAGGGATGATTTATCCGATCGAATGTTTTGAGCAGGAAAGCAGGGTGTTGGTTGGAATGATTAATGGTTTCATGGTCAATAATTTACAATGAGATTTTAATTGTTATTTGAAAAATTGTATTGTTGATTTCAATTGTGTTGCAGGGCGGAAAAAGGCTTATGGAATTGTAACAAAAGGGAAAAGGGGAAAAACTTCACTGTTAAAGCTAGCGTTGAAGATGGTATATTTGAACAAAATTATACACATAAAAAATGATATAGGTCATTTCTTAAATTTTCGAAAGAAATCACAAGCAGAGAGAGAGAGAGAGAGAGAGAATGTGTATGGTCATCTCAACCATATGCGAATAATACTTCAAAATAAGACATTTCTTTTAATTTTATTATTTATTCCATTTTACTCCCGGGAGGAGGAAATTTGTATAAATATATGTTTACGACTCACTCATGTTTTCTTTGAAGAATTTAAACAAACATATTTTTTTTTTGCAAATATTACATGAAACTTAAAGCCCCACATTTCCCATAAGTAAATATTTAAACGAATTATAAGCGGTGAAAGCTATCTTCTATAGTACCGCCAACTGAAAAAATCAATACAGAAAATCCTCCAACAAGACAATGTCTTCGATTCCTCTCTCCTCATATGCATTTATCATAATCGCCAGCGATTTACTTTGGCTCTTTGGTCACTCATAGAAAAGAGGAAAAAACAAATCTACTCAAATCGAAATCAATAAATTAAATAGAAAATAAATATAAATACAACTCTTGTAGTCTACCAAGAACCGGGCAGAGTGATATGTATTGTGTGTATGTTCGTGTGTCCGTGTTTGGCATACCACCGGGGCAATCTACGAGCAATCTATAAGCAATACCCTTTCACAACCTTATCTGGGGATCATAAATCAGAAGGCTATCTAAACTTTAGACTCAATTTCATTTGAGTTTCAGATGTGTGAGTGCTGTGTGTACGAGTTTGTTCTAAGTGAGTTCAGTACATTAGGTTCTGATAAATAACATAACATCAATACTAATTGTAGATTCGGTTCGATTTGTTGATGTTGGTGTTATTGCAAGTAACTCAAGTCAAACAAAAGCACGTTTTTCCAGTTGTATTTGGAAACTCGAAGTATAAAAGTGTGCAATAAAAACACGTTTTAATAACTAAAGGGGATGATGGGAGGGAAAGATAGTCAGGGGTGTAGGGAAAAACTTTTGAGGAGTAAAAGCAAGAAATACTGAACAAAATTACACTTTGTAATATAGTATGTTATTACATATTTAAAATATTGCTCAAAAATCATCTAACAAACGTTGTCACGCTTCAAAACCGAAAACCCGGTTCAAACTCGAAAAACCGGTTATAAACCGGTTCATAACCAAAAAACCGGTTTTCTGAAAAATCATATAATTTTAAAAATCTGAAAGGAAAAACATGTTTTGATAAAATAAATTTAAAAAACTCTTAAACCGGCTCAAAATCTCGGAAGCGGTTCATATCCGTTTGAAAGGGTAAACAACTAGTTTCGATTTAGCAAGACATTTACTGAAAAATCTTATAACAAATTTGGTATTTTCTGGTTAACTATGTATACAAGGTGTACTAAGTCGTAAACCACAAATTTCGAGGAAAATCGTAGAACGCCTAGAGTTCTGCACATACAATTCTATTGGGTAGACGTATTTAAAAAAAATAAATAAAAATAAAAATGTTTGCTCCTAGAAGAACTAGAAGTATAACTAGCTCGCCCGGTCAGCTATATTTTATGAACTTATAGAATGTATGTAATTATACCCTCACTTTAGTGATACGAGGGTATATATCATTTGCTACGAACCAAAAGTGTAACACATCAAAGGAGTGACCTAAGACCCTAAGTAGGTTCGGCAGATATCCGTTTTGGGTCATTTTAAGTCGAATGAGCAATATCCGACCGTCTGTCTGTCTGGTGCCCACGATGACTCTCGAAAGGAGTAACCGATTGACTTCAAATTTGGTATGTGGTAATATTTTCTTCTATCTCCGGCTAAGTTCGAAGATGGGCCATATTGGTCCACTCCTTCTAGTACCTAACCACAAAGGGTTAACATTTAGTGAAATATTGATTATATATTAACTTCTATACTACTTAATTGAATCCTCTGAAATTCTACACATAGTATTAGTTTATTAGTCACTATCACCTCGAGAAAAATGCGAAGTTGCCACGCCCCTTTTGGTACCTCCCACACAAATGGACAAATTTTTAACCAAAAGTTAATAGCTAATAACTTTATTACCAGTGCAGAGAAAGTCTTGAAATTTTGTACAGTGTAATGGTTTAATAGTACCTACCATACAGGGAAAATGGGCATTATTGTCACGCTCCTTTTGGTACATCCCACACAAATGGACCATTCTGTACCAAAAGTTACCAGCTTATAACTTTAATACCAGTACATACAAATACTTGAAATTCTGTACAGTGTAATGCTTTTATATTACCTAGAGTCTAGATAAAGTGGCCGTAATTGGCACGCCCCTTTTGGTACATCCCACACAAATGGACCATTTTACACCAAAAGTTTACAGCTTATAACTTTAATAACAGTACATATAAATACTTGTTGTACAGAGTAACGCTTTTATAGTACCTAGAGTCCAGAGGAAAGTGACCGTTATTGGTTCGCCCCTTTTGGTACCTCTCACACAAATGGACCATTTTGTACCAAAAGTAAACAGCTTTTAACTTTAATTTTGTGAGGAATTCTTTCGCAAAGAAAATAGCAGAACGTCTACAGTTCTGTACATAACTTTTTATTGGGTAGACAAATTAACACTAAATTTTGAGACAATAAAAACTCGAATGTTTGTAATTTATAAATACTATCTTCCTATAAAAATGCTTAACATATTTCAGAATGGAGGTCTCGATATGTAAACATTTCCTAGAAGTAAAACTCAAGTCGTCCTTATTTTAAAGATGGCACTCCTAATAATTTGTTGAGTAATAATAAGAAAATTTTTTTATTGAAAATTATTCATATAAACCTCTCATACATTTTATGATTTTTTTTTCAATTAATTCAATCACGTTCTACTCCCTCCCCTGTAACTATGCCTCTGTTATTGCAATTTCTTCTTAAGCTTTTGAATGGATACTACAAATAGGTAAACTCACCTAAGTATGAATTTATCTCTTTTAATCAATAAATCAATAATAATATAACTTTCATTTTTTTTATCTTCAAGAGTTGTCTACAAAAAGGCCGACGACAACAGACAACTTTTTCTGCAAACATTTTCTTTTACAACTATTGACAAAACATTTCGCTTTTCTTTGAGGCTTACTTGGCATATTTGTTACTTCCTTTATTTGCGAAGTACTGGAAATTATTGAAATTATAAACAATGTAGGAGTTGTCGCATCGTATGGGGGACATATAAAACAATATTGTAGTTTTTATGATTTAGTTTAAACGATTTTTATCGTTTTATTTGATAGAGGTAATAAGTTTTGATAAATACCCAGGAGGGAGTTCTGGCAATTTTATTATCGAAAATTGTTCAAACAAAATTTGGTCAAAGTCGAAAAATGTCTTGTGACTAAAATTTGGAGCAAATTTCAGTTGCTTGTCATAGAACGTAAAACAATTGGCAATTTTAACTAAGTCTTCAGGTTTCTTTTTTTGTTACTAGAGAAATATATAAAAACGTGAGTGGCTCTTGTAAAATGAATTAATATTTTCTATATTATAAATCCAAGATTTAATTAGAAAACAAGGAAGACAGAAATCATTGCAGGTATATAAAGTTAGAAAAAAAGGTAGACAGAAATCATTTCTGGTACATAAAGTTAGAAAAAAAGGAAGACAGAAATCATTTGTGGTATATAAAGCTAAGCAGAAAAAATCGAAAATTAGCTAACTACAATATTTTTCAGAAAATATTAATTTATCTCAAATAAGCTGAAATAACCTAAAATTACATTAAATTAATTAAAACCAATCAGTAAAAAATAATTATAACCAACTTCACTAACAATTATTTAAAACTATGATTAATATTAATTTTTTTTGCAAGATTAATATTGATTTCAGTTGTTCTCCCCACAAGGTATCAGACGATATTTTTGCCCAGCCATTAGTCTAGCCTCGTTAATCTTAAAAGTTTCGTATTTTTTTGCATTCTATGAATTTAATCTTTATTCTTCGAATCGTTTTGATCCGGTTTTGTTGTTGGCAGAGAGTTTTTGTCGCCAGTACCAGATATGTGGTCAGCTGTTGTTAATCGCTCAAAATCTGTTGTATTCGTTTTCTTGATATATATACCATTAAATCTAAACCTTTATCTTTTTATAATACGTTCGCTAATCTCTACGCTGCCTCGCACCCTCCTCAAGTGGAAAATCGTGGAGTTAATCTCTTGTAAATAACATTGGGCCAGATTATCGATTTCGATTGGAATCGTTTCGATTCGATTTTTATAGAGGATTTATTATTTGTTATTTTTGTTTGGTACGATTAATCACTTTATGGTATTACCTGCTGATTTTTTTCTTTAGTCTGGTCGAAAATAGAATAATCTGAAATGAATAACTGGAATTATGTTGGAGGGTCGAAAAAACGAGACTCTGGCAGAAGGGAACTGTTGATAAGGTTTATGAACATTTCGGCGAAGCGAATTTGATGCAATAACAATTTTTGCATTCGATTCATGACGATAGGGAAAATAAATTTATGTCCGTCCTTCCGTAAATTCCATAAGTTAATTATCGGTAAAGGTCGCAGCAACGAAATTGTGATTTCTTATCAATGTCACGATTGAAATATTCGTTATTTGGCTATGATTGCAAGTTTAATAAATTTGAATAGTAATTGTTTCCAAATGTGTTTTGAAAAATTAAAATAAAAGATAATTGCCGACATAACCCCCGTAACCTCCGACTTACCATTTTTTCTTAAAATTTTTTTTTTTTTTTTCAGAAAAAAATTTGAAACTTCAAAAATCATTTTAAAGCCTTTGATTGGGTTCAAACCCGAATAACCGGTTATGAACCGGTTCAAAACCGAAAACCCGGTTATGAACCGGTTCAAAACAAAAAACCGGTTACGAAACGAGTTTAATAAAATATCAAATGCATTTGAAAAATTTTAAAAAATGTATATATATTTAATACATATAATAATTTTATATTTATAATAATTACATATAAGATTTTTCTATTTAGCCAGGTTTATATATTTTTTCAAAGAAAATTCCCCTTGTAACTATTTGAATCCTGCAAGTTATTTATTTATTTATAATATATTTTACAAAATATGAAACTTCCTACAAGTTTTTGCCTCTTCCTTTAAAGATAGCCTAACTAATAAAATTACCAGAAATATTCAATCCATATATTGTTTCCTGTACGTATGTATGTGTGTATGTAAGTATATATTTACCGATATAATTATTTCCTCTTAACTATTAACCTCTGTGAAATACGTAATCATAACATTTGAAAAGGCCCCTCTGCCATACAATTAATTGTGCCTCCCAAAGGCCATAGAACACAAAATAAAGGGGGAATCTAATGATTTATTTTGTGTAAATTATCACCCGAATTAGAATTTTTCCCTCCACCATTATCAGGAAAAAGGAAGTGTAAGAGGAAGTCTAAAACAAAAAACATCCTTCCTTTGGTCTTCCTTCCTATCATCTTTCCTCTTTTGTCACAGCTCTGGCTTCTGTGTGTTTTGGGAGTCTACAGCATATGCCTCATTGTTGTGTGTATCTCTACGACATGTCAGGCCTTTAGCGAGACAGATTACCTCGTAGTAGTACGCAGTACACATATACTCCCCCAGAGACAAAGCCAAACGCTCGCCCTAAGAAGATGGGACGTGCTCATGCCATTTGGATTTTTATTTTCTAGCATCATTCGTTTCATATGAAATTGAAATAAAACCGCCCTAATAATTATATGGTATGTGCGAAATTGATGAAAATTATATGCGACTGGGCTGGAATGGGATGGATGGGCTGACTTGACTGTCAGCCAAGCCAGCCTCGATGGATGTTTGGTTGGGTTTATGCCATACCACACAATTTGCAATGCTCTGCACTTGAAATAGACATCATCGCCGTATTTAGCGTATCTATACGCATAATTTGATGACAATCTGTTCGATTTTCTTTTGCCCTCCTCCTTTGTCGCCACGTTCTACTCGATTCATGACTTCGATTTTATGCTGATGATGATTGCATACTTTGAAGATGAGCAGAGGGTAATGATGGTGCTCGAGGGTTGGGGGTCAAAGCAAAAAAAATAGAACAATTGATGATCAGGGGCATTGGACACATTTTATTGGGTAAATGTGATTTGAATAGTATTGGGTGGCGGAATAATTAAGAAAATCCGATTTGTATTGGTTTTTATGCATGAATGAAAAAATTAAGGATTACTGGTCGAAAAAATACAAATTCTACAATAATAAAGTTTTAATGAAAATGTACCTTAATATACAAAATATTCAAACTATTACAATCACTTCGACTTTTAATGTGGGATAGAGTAAAAAAGAGGAGACTTTTTACCATGTCCAGAACATTAACTTAAGCCTTTCAATAGAGACCTGTTTCCGTTACAATCTCATAAAAATTTCGAGTGCAAAGTAAAACGAGTTTTCTTCAGACAAATTAAACTTTCTCAAAAATAACAATGTTCTGATGGAGGAGGTAACAAAATATACTTGTGTCATCGGTCTGAAACTTTACGTATGGTGGCCATTTTAGAGAGGGATCAATAATTCCCCCTTTTACTCATTCTTATGATGAATCGGCATAAGAAACCGTGTGATCCTTACATTTTTGGTTTAGGATGTCTTCAGCAAAATTTCTAACAACACTAGGGGGAACATTTTTGTTGAACATTTTAACGCTCTAGCTACTAAATGTAGGGGTCCTTTTGGTCCCTTAACAGGTTAAAAATAAACCCTATAACAGGTGTTAAGCGAGACAATATGTTTTACAAAAATATTTGCCACGCTAAGTCTCTGAATACACCAAAACTCAACTTAAATGCCAGAAATAATTCAAAACTTCAAACACGTTTTCAGGTTTAGACCCAATTTGAAATAGTGCGAAATTAACCTAAAAATGGATTTTTGTTTTGAATTATTTGTGGCATTTAGGTTGAGTTTAGGTACGAAACTAACCTAAGAGACTTATAGTAGAATTGTATGGCAAATATTTTTGTAGAACATGTTGTCTCGCTAATCACCTGTTTTAGGAGTGATTTTTATCCTTCTCCACAAAAGGGACCGAAAAGACCACTAGAGTGAGAAGCTAGATGGTTACAATGTTCCACAAAAATATTTGCCGTAAAATTCTACTATAAGTCTCTGAAGAAACGAAAACTCTGAACTCAACCTAAATACCACAAATAAGTCAAAACTAAGATCCATTTTTAGGTTAATTTCGAACTTTTTTGAATTGAGGCTAAACCTGAAAATGGATTTTAAGTCTTGAATTATTTCACGCATTTAAGTTGAGTTTTGGTGTATTCAGAGACTTATAGGGGCAAATATTTTTGTAAAACATTTGGCATTTAGAGTTTTGCTGTATTCAGAGACTTATAGTGGTAAATATTTTTGTAGAACATTTTGACTCGCTAAACACCTATTATAGGGGTGATTTTTCACCTTTTCCATAAAGGGGACAAAAAAGACCCCTACATTTAGAAGCTAGAGGGTTAAAATGTTCAACAAAAATGTTCCCCGCAGTGTTCTAAGTAATGTTTCTCAAGACATCCTAAACTTAAAATGTAAGGAACAAACTGTTTCCTATTCATCATAAGAATGTGCAAAAATTTGCACATTCTTAATGACCAACATACGTTAACTCTCAAATCGCCGATACACGTACAGTATGGGCCATTTAAAATTTTACATTTGAATAGTCTATAAGAAAAGGTAATGATAATTTTTTTCAAATTTCCTGGTTTTATTGGAAAAGTTGAACTTTGCCATTTAATGGAAAACAATATCATTCATATGACTACCACGACTTGGTCGGCAATTGAGAATTTTAGGGATGGGTTCAGGTACGGGTGCGCCATTTAATATTTTAAATTTGAATCGGCTATAAAAAAAGTACTGAAAATTTTTTCTGGTTTTCTTGGAAGGGTTGAATTTTATCATTTAATAATGGAACACAATATAATTCATATGACTATCACGACTGGCTCGGCAGTAAGTACCTCATCCGGTTTACCCAATATGTCAGGACATTTTCGATTGTTTCGGGTCGAATCTCTTCAATGGCAACTTCGATTTTAGCGGGTCTGTTCTGTAATCACGGCGATTTGTAATCACGGTGATTTTAAAATCACCGGCGACTTGACATCACTTTTGGAGTTCGAAATCACCCGAACATATTTCGAACCATCTTTTTTAGGAGGCTATGAATAATAAACCGGGCGATTTCGAACTCCCACAGTGATTGTATGTCGCCGATAATTTTAAAATCACCGTGATTTCAAATCACCTTGCTACAGAACAGACCCGTATGTTTCAACGCTTCAATTGTCTCTGGATTCTTTGCGTAACATTTATACTTAATGCTCCCCACAGAAAATAATCCAAAAGGCTCAAATCAATCTTATTCTTCCCAAAGTACATCTTCAAAACGCATTTTTTTAATTTTGTTCAAAGGCCCTTTTAAAATTGCTGACTGAGTTCATAACCGAAAAACCGTTTATGAACCGGTTCAAAACCGAAAACCCGGTTACGAACCGGTTTTATCCGTTTCACCGGTTACGATGCCTGTTGAGCAAAAATAAAATTTTTTTTATTATAAACTCAAGATTTTAAAAATATAATTGTCATTTTATATAGTTCATTAAGCGTTTCTCAAAATTTCAAATTGAAATCCACTATTACCGAAATGAAATTACCGACTATGAAATTCACTATTACTATTTACCGCCTTCGGATAGGCTGTTGTTGTTGCTCTTTTTGTAAATGCTTAGCCAAACTTTGTCATCTATTATGGGAAATAATCTCTTGGTAAAGGAAAAACTCTAACAGGATAACAATATTTATCAATTGTTTCAGGTTGTAATCATTTTGCTACCTTTGTAGCCGTAAGGCTGTTCATGAAAATTGAAAATAATCTGTTACGACTCGAACGGGGGTGGTTTTTGGCGGGGGGGAGGAAAGAACAAGTGCCAGCCACCTTTACGCTTGGAATATATTGCTCCCGGGTGAATTTAAGCAGATGATTGTTGTCGCTTAACGCTAAAACTACACGAGAGCATAGCGGTGACTCAGTGCTGCACACGCACCCAGCTTCCCTGTGCAGGTCCTGTGTGGTGCCTGTTCATTTCTCTTCCTCTCCCCCTGCCTTGACCGAGTTTAATGTTTACAAATTTATGAGTTTTCTGTTTTTCTTAAGGGTTCCAGAGGCAAAGGCGTTTTGTTGTTGTTATTTTTTTGCAGATGTCTATTGCGTGTTGTGTGTTTACTTTAACAGCTCAGCTCGGCGTTTAGGTTGTAAGTTCTGTCTGGCAGTCTGGTCATACTGATGATTGCCCCTGCCCTGTGTATCCTTGTTGTTTTTCTTCCCCAGCTTGTGGCATTTATGACTAAATCCTTTGGCTCATTATTATGATCGTTTAAATGATCTGGACGAATTTTCTAAACTATATAGAAAAGGACGCAGGACAAGTGCTTGCCGTTTGATTTTACACTTGTCCTTTGTGGGAGGTGAGGGGTGTTTTTGTTCTTTTCGTTTTGCTTGAGTGTAGAGTCTACATACGTTTAGTAGGTTTTGGTGTTGTTCACTTTTTAACCGGTTGTATTGTTTAACGAATAGTTATCCGTATTTACTTTACGGTTGCCAAAAAGGGGGTGATAATCTCATGTTGTCGTTTAACTGAGGCTGAGGAAGGTTTTAAGGATGTTGTTGATTTTTTGCCTGGGTAAGTAAACCAAAGTTACCATAAGGTCTTGTTTGGTGGTGGTGGTTTCCAATTGATTTCACTTGTTTGCCCAAAGGCGCGAATGGAAAGGGTTAAATTAACAAATGATATTATAACAATAAAAGCATTACGAGTTAAATTGAAACTGACAAATTACACAAATAATGAACGAATGTTGAAATTTATGATCTTTTGGAAAGAGAATAAGAAATCTAAAATTATCTAACCCTTAAAAAAGAACCAAGTCGATAATTTAAATTTTAAAAGAGATATTGTTTTCCTTTATCATGTAGATTTGCATTTTTTCTTAAAAGGTTTAATTTTTCTGCTTTTGTCTTATCTCTTTGAAAGCAAGCCGCTTTAAAGTGAACCGTTTAGTTTTATGGCAAAAAAAAAAAACAAAATAAAAAACTGAAAATTAAATCAATCAATTCTTCTCGAAATAAAATCAATGAACATTTAACTCGATATTCTTTTAACATCTGCAGTCATTCGATGTCTTCGTAACTATAAAAGTCCATGCCCGGTGATTTATTATTGTGTGGCTCCTAATGTTTCTTAATTGTTGACATTGTAAAATTTTATGACACCGCCGCACACAGATGTCAATCAAAATTTCTTTAAAGTCTAACCTTTCGAATATTGATTGACCTCTTAAGAGATCATATACATACATCGTGGTGGTCCAACACATCAGCATAAAAACGGCCATAAAACATATTTAAATGGTAGCTGCTGTGGTGACTGGTTTTATTTAACTTTTCGTTTTTCTTTTGAAATTCAAATGTGGAAGCAAAAAAATCTCAGCCAAGATTTCTTTTTATACCCTACACCACACTGTGGTACAGGGTATTATAACTTTGTGCATTTGTTTGTAACACCCAAAAGGAGAAGAAATAGACCCATCGTTTATTATACCGATCGACTTAGAATCACTTTCTGAGTTGATTTAGCTATGTCCGTCTGTCTGTCTGTCCGTCTGTCCGTCTGTGCATGTATTCTTGTAATCAAAGTACAGGTCGCAATTATGGTCCGATCGCGACGAAACTTTACACATATCATTTGTTTGGCCCAAGGACGATCCCTATTGAATTTGGTTAAAATCGGTTCAGATTTAGATATAGCCCCCATATATATGTTACCCCCGATTTGACATGTAAGCGCTGTAAAAACTTTATTTTATATCCGATCAGTATGAAATTCGGCAGAAAGATGTTTCTTATTACATGAGGGAATACTGCTAAATTCGGAGAAAATCGGTTCAGATTTAGATATAGCCCCCATATATATGTAACCTCCGATTTGACATGTAAGCGCTGTAGAAACTGTATTTTATATCCGATCAGTGCGAAATTCGGCAGAAAGAGGTATCTTATTACATGAAGGAATACTGCCAAATTGGGAGAAAATCAGTTCAAATTTAGATATAGCCCCCATATATATGTTAGCCCCGATTTGACATGTAAGCCCTGTAAAAACTTTATTTTATATCCGATTAGTATGAAATTCGGCAGAAAGAGGTTTCTTATTACATGAAGGAATACTGCTAAATTCGGAGAAAATCGGTTCAGATTTAGATATAGCCCCCATATATATGTTACCCCCGATTTGATATGTTAGCGCTGTAAAAACTGCATTTTATATCCGATCAGTATGAAATTCGGCAGGAAAAGGTTTCATATTATATGAATGAACACTTTTTAATTTGGAAGAAATCGGTTCAGATTTAGATATAGCCCCCATATATAAGTTACCCCAATTTTACATGTAAGCCCTGTAAAAATGTTATTTTATATCCGATCAGTGTCTGTATTTTATATCTGATCAGAACGAAATTCGACAGAAAGAGGTCTGTTTACATGAATGAGTATTCAGGAAAATCGGTTCAGATTTAAATATAACCTCCATATATATGTTCCTCCTGATTTGGTGTCCAAGCGCTATATAAGTTGTACTTTACTTCCGATCATTTAAATTTTCAAGAAAGATGTTTCCCAATTTAGGAACGAATATTGCTAAATTTCGCGATTATCGGTTTAGAATTAGATAATATGTTCCTACCTATTTACCAATTATTCCAAATTATTATCGCAATGACCCTTATCGCATTGTTATGGAGGTGTAGGGTATTATATAGTCGGCCCCGCCCGACTTTCTGCCTTTCCTTACTGGTTTTTTAGATAAAAATTAGTATCGCTTAACTTTGATATCGGATAACAGCAAACGAAACTATGAAATCTAGATACAGAAGTAATGAATAAAAACCCATATGCTACAGAAAGATTACATAATCATACAAAATAACAATCAAATGCTTTGATTAAAAAATGTTTTTTTTTGTTTTTCAGTCAAAGATACTTGTTCTTTGTTTTAAAGATTGTATTATGATTAATTTCTTATTCAAAGCCTACGTGAAACCATAATTTTTATTAAAAAAAATTCCCAAGGTACACCTTCAAAATGATTTTGTTTTTCAAATTTTGTTCAAAACCCTTTTTAAAATTTTTGACTTAGATCATAACCGAAAAACCGGTTATGAACCGGTTCAAAACCGTATAACCGGTTTTTACCCGTTTCACCGGTTCTGAAGCCTGTTGAGCAAAAATAAAAATAAAAAATTTAAAAAATATTTTGTTGCTACAAATTCCAAATTTTATATATATTCATTTTGTCATAATATGTAGACCACTTACTTTTCCCCAACATTTCAAATTAAAATCCTTTGTTATGGGGCCCGCAGACGATCCAATTGCTTGACATGAAACTCGTGTACGTATTCACACCTACGGCAAATTAGTCACATGTTCACTGACATTGTTACGCTGTTCCTCAGGAAAATTTGACTGTATGCGGGCCACTTTATCCTTGTTTTACAGCCTTCGGATTGGTCGTTTTGTTAATGTTTAGCCAAACATTATCATCTATTAAGGGATATAATCTCTTGGAAAAAGAAAAACTCTAACGGTATAACAATATTTATCAATTGTTTCTGCTAGTAATTATTTTGCTACCTTTGAAGCTTGTTTTAAAGAAAAAATGCTTTATTCCAAAAAGTATTTCGCTTCGGTTAAGAAAAATAATTTTCTTAAAAATAAAGACAAATTTTCATTGACGGAAAACCAATGAAACCTGCTTTTTTGAAATACTTGAAAAATATTTATTATAATTTGTGATTTGCTTTCAGCTTTTTAAAATAAAACCACAAATATGCATTACGAGTACCAAAACTATTGAGGCCTCCTTCAAATATCATAAATTGTGTAAACAACCACTTTTTGGAATGATTTGTTTACTCAGATTTCTTCTTGGTCTTCCCTATCAGACTATCGCTCATTTATTTTTTTTTATATTTATGACATTTTTGCATTACGATGATTTCTTGCAGAAATGT
Source organism: Eudasyphora cyanicolor (assembly GCA_963930755.1). Lineage (NCBI taxonomy): Eukaryota > Metazoa > Arthropoda > Insecta > Diptera > Muscidae > Eudasyphora > Eudasyphora cyanicolor. The sequence continues at coordinate 65,310,038 of OZ005737.1, forward strand.
ATACAAAACAAAAAACTCAATATTTGTGATTATGACCGGAGAGATATAAAAGTACACATGCAAAAGAATTCTGATTTCTGCAGGAAATGCACACAAAAACAACAAAATATTTGTGACTAAGACAGGAGAGTTATAAAAGTATACATACATACAAAAGAAAAAATGAGATATTAGGTGTGTTTTTTGCTTAAAAAACAATGCAATTTTTATTTTTTATTTTTTTTTTTTTGTTAATAATCGAATTTAATTTAAAATTTATTAAATTTTTGTTTGAATCAGAACTCTTCCTTTCGAAAGAGATGTTTTTGTGGTGATTTGGAAAATATAAGACACTGTGCTTTGGAAGCTATGTAAACACAAACCCTGATACGTATTTCGATCCTGTGTGGAGATCTCATCAGAGGGACACTATACATAAAATTTGTAATTTTTGTTAAAATATTTTGTATTCTTTTCATGAGAACGCAATATTGAGAAATAATATTTCTCTAATCTTCAGCTACACTACATACTCAGAATCTATCAAAAATATATAGTTCTTCATCGAAACTCTATCCAGACATGAAAACTCTTACAACCAATTTTCAATTCCAATCTTCCGATTACACTCAGAATATTACAATTTCTTTGGCAAAAATTTAAAGGTTTTAAAATTAACTTTTAAAAATACTCGTATTTTTTCGCTATAAGAGCTTCAAAAGCGAAGAACCTATTAAAACGCAAAAAAATGATTAAAAAACCGAAGAACCGCTTCACAAACCAATAGGAAAAATTTAAAAAATTTCAATCAAAACATTTTTAAATATCTCTAAATTAATTTTAAAGACTTCTGAACAGTTTCCCGACAGTTTGCAGTTAATAACCGGTTCAGAATCTATTGTTCGTAGATTGAAAGAAATCATATTCTAAAGAAGTAAATACCTAAAGAAGAGGAAGAACTCGTCAAAAAACTGGTTCAGGTTGATTTACCAAAAAGGCAATATTATTGTAATTTATACGTATTGGGAATTGTAGGAGGCCAAAAAAAAAGATACAATTTTAAAAGATCGAAATTAATTTTTTATCGAAATTAATGCGGTTTCTTTGGCAAAGTTTCTAGGAAAAATCGCGATGCGCCTTCGTACATTCTCCTCTATTCTTAAATATTTTGCAAAAATATCTATTTTGAATGATCCGGGTGCTCGAAACTGATTTTTAAGCTATGGTTTCTTTGATATATAAAAAAAAAAAGAGTTTACTTTACTATAAAATCGCTGAACCGAAAACATTCTACTGTCTTCGTAGTTATACAAATTTAATTTAATTTCGCCATAACTTTTCAATTCTGTTCGAAAGTAAGCTGCCTAAAAAGATGGAAATGAAAACTTTCTACTGTTTTTGACTTTTATGATTTGCCATAACTGTTCAAACTCCGTAAAAACCAATTAAACGATTTAGAATTAAATAATGGGAAATATTTAAAAATCAAATGTGTTGATATATTCAAGACAAAAAACGATCCAATCGTTCCAAAATAATTTAAACACGAAGAATCGCTTCGGGTAACCGGTTCAAAGAAAAAATAACCTGTTCAAAACCCGAATAACCGGTTATAAAAACCGATAACCGGTTAAAAAACCAAATACCCGGTTGTAATATTGCAATTAAAATTTATAAATCGTGCAAATCGTTTCCGAAGAATTTAAAACCAAATAACCGAGTACAAAACGGAACAACTGGCTCAAAACTGAATAAACTGTTCAAAAACCCAAATAATGGTTCAAAAAACTGAACTGGAAACATATCTTTTTATACCCTAAACTACACTGTGGTACAGGGTATTATAAGTTTGTTTCAAGGCAGATTTTTGTAACAACTGAAAATACTATAGCTAGACCCACCTTAAAGTATACCAATCGACTCAGAATCACTAGATGAATCGATTTAACCATGTCTGTCCGTCCGTCCATCTTAAGTTGTTCGTCGACTACAGGTCGCAATTTCACTCCGATCGTTCTGAAATTTTGCAGTTTGGAGCCTTTAGCAGCTGGAAGGAACCCTATTGAATTTGGTTGAAATCGGTTCATATTTAGATATAGGTCCCATATATATCTTTCGCCCGATTTGGCGCTTTAGTCCTATAGAAGCTGTATTTTACATCCAATTGTTTTGATATTATAGCATTCTAGTGTTTATTGATCCTTGGACACACATTGCCGAGTTTGAAGAAAATCTGTTCAGATTTAGACATAGCTCCCATATATATGTTTCGGCCGATGTGGCCCTTTTAGCCCTATAGAAGCTGTAGTTTAAAACCAATCGTTTTGAAATTTAGCATGGTAGATTTTTGTTGATCCATGGACCTGCTATGCCGTGTTTGAAAAAAACGGTTCAGATTTAGATATAGCTCCCATATATATGTTTTGTCCGATGTGACCCTTTTGCCCTATAAAAGCTGTATTTTACATCCAATTGTTTTGAAATTCAGCATGGTAGAGTTTCTTAATACATTTACCAACATTGTTGAATTTGAAGAAAATCGGATCAGATTTAGCTATATCTCCCATACATATATGTTTCGTCCATTTGGCCTTTTGCCCTATAGAAGCTGTATTTTATATCCAATTGTTCTGAATTGCAGAATTTATTGACCCTTGGACCAACATTGCCGAGTTTTAAGAAAATCGGTTCAGATTTTGTTATATCTCACATATATATGTTTCGTCAGATTTGGCTACAGATGCAGAGGAGATGTACCAAACTTAAATTGTGTAAACAAATTTTAGTTGAAATATACACTGGACACTCGTATTTCATTGTTATCCAATCTTACTAGAGTGGTGTAGGGTATCATATAGTCGGCACGGGCCGACTTTAGCCTTTCCTTACTGGTTTTATAGTATTTTTGTTAAATACAATTTATAGATAAATGTTATATTAATTTGGGAGCACACATTGCAATTGCCATTTTAGTCATAATATTTAGTGTTTTTCTGCCCGAAGAAAACTTCCTATTGTTTCGTTTGTTTTATGTACAATTTATAAATAAATCTTACGTTAAGTTGAAAGCATGCAGTACAGTTCCCCCTCCCCTTCGAAAAAAACGAAATTCTTTCGATTTAAACTGAATTGATTAGGACTGATTGCTGATTATATTGCAAACCATTTGCTGCTTTTTCTCGATGAAGGTAATAAATTTTGTTCAGTTTTTCTACTTTATTTTACAATGTTCTTTTATTTTTGGCATGAGCTTTGGTTTATTTGGTATTTTAATAAATTTGCCTTGCCCTTTACTTTTTATGCCCTAAGAGTGAAGATAAAGTGGTGGCAGAGAAGGGAGGGGGCGCAACATTAGAAACCCCTGTTTTTTAAGGTAATGGGAAATTTATGACTTCTCATGTCATAATCATCATCATCATCATCATTGCCATTCTCGTGATTGTATTCCTTTAATATCATTAAGTAAAGAAACCAAATCAAAAAATATATAAATACATAGTATATTTATTGGAAATCGTATTGGAAACGAAGGCATTCAATAAATTTCTATTGGATTTATTTTCCATGATAGGTACGAGTGGTTAGCCCGTCCCGGTGGGTACCTACCTACCTAAGTACGAGTATGGTACGACGACAATGAGTCGATTATTATTATGGTATTAATTCAATTGCTTAACGAATCGATTGGTGTGATTTAAAATCGTTTTTTTTTTGGGTTCGTTTGGAATTTCGAATAACGCTATAGCCCAGATATTGTACGTATATACGAATACGTATGACATACCAGATTGCCGGGGGTTTGTGAGGCCATAAAACCGTATGGAAACTATCGGATAATTTATGAAGGCACTGTTGTAGAACAACGTACATTGATATACATAAATATTTTGGCAAATACATTGATTTACTTTAATTTACAGCCCCTCTAAAATAAACAACGTTGTAGAGGATTTAGTTGACTTAGCAAATCCGAGATAAAACCTTAGTGCTACACAAAACACGGGGAAGGATTGCCAAAACAATAAATTTTAATGAAAAAAACAACAATTCCAAGTAATGGAATATTAAAGCAAAAAAGAAATAACAAAATTTGGGGTAGTGATTGGAAATATTAATAAATTCATGAAAAAATTTAATTTTTTTTAATTGCCAATTTATACGTCTTCAATTAAAAATTTTATTTTAGTAGTTAAAATATTAAAAGCAACTTTTAAATTTATTATTATGTAAATCAATCCTTTTTTGAAATTGAAAGTTTTTAAAATATTTTTCTGTTTTTGGTTGCGGTAAATTATCCGTCTGCAATTAAAAAAATAATTGTAGTAATTAATATTAAATGCAACAATTAAATAATTATTGAATCAGTCAATTGAGTGATTGAAAATTTGTTCAATATTTTTTGTAATTTTCTGATTGCGACTATTTTTCTTGTAAAAATATCAAAATCAATAACAAAATCTCTGAAAACTCAAACAAAAAATTTTCGTAACACCGAAAAAATTATGGCCGTGAAATCTAAGAATCATTTTTTATGAAAATTTATTGTTTCGATTCATTTTTATGTTCATAAAATTTTCTTAGATACTGATCAAAACTAAGAAGAAATATTAAGAAAAACATTTTAAGATAAAAAAAAGAAGAGTATAATCGTACACTGAAAAAGCATTAGCTTTAATTCGGCGCCAAAGGCAATAAACCTTAAAATAGGTCCATTTGTACTTACATTAACGATAATATAATTGGTATTAAGTACATTTTCTTTAGCTTAAGCATGAATTGTTCTTATAGTAATGCTCATGTTATTTGGCGCCAAATCAATGCCATTTTTCAAATCGTACACAGAAAAAACGTTGGCTTTAATACGGTGCCAAAGACAATAAAACCTTTAAATAAGTTCATTTTGTACTTGAATTGAAGATAATATAATTGGTATTAAGTAAATTTTCTTTAGCTTCATCATGAATTGTCCTTACATCAATGCTTCATTGTCTTTGGCGCCAAATCAATGCCATCAAAAATTTAGTGTCTAATCCTACAGTGACAAAGCATTGACTTTAATACGGCGTCAACAAGAATAAAACCTTCAAATAAATCCATTTTGTACTTAAATTGAGGATAATATAATTGGTATTAAGTACATTTTCTTTAGCCTAAGTATTAAATGTCCGTATATTAATGTTTAGTGGTATTTTACGTCAAATCAATGTAATTTTCTTTAATATTAACACACTTTTTTCAGCTTAAGTGTAGTTTTTGATATTTTGCTGTTCTAATAATAATAGAAATCGTAATATTAAAAAAAACCCCAATCCTAATATTAAAAAAATGGTATTTGGTTGGCACCAAGGACAATAAAACATTTACGTAAGAACATTTCATACTTAAGGTAAAGAAAATTTACTTAATACCAGTTCTTAAAATCTTAAATTTAAGTACAAAATTTACTTATTTTAAGGATTTATTACTTTTTGCGCTAAATAAAAGCCGTAATTGGTATTAAGTCTCATTTTCTTTAGCTTAAGTATGAAATGTCCTTATAAATATTAATGTTTCATGGTCTTTGGCGGCAAATCAATGTCATTAAAAAATTAAGAGTCTAATCGTACACTGACAAAGCGTTGGCTTTAATACGGTGTCAAAGACCACCAAACCCTAAAATAAGTAAATTTTGTACTTAAATTGAAGATAATATAATTGGTATTAAGTACATTTTCTTTAGCTTAAGTTTAAAATGTCTTTATATTAATGTTACATGGACTTTGGCGCCAAATCAATGTCATTTTCTTTAATATTAGGGCAGTTTTTTCAGTGTAAGTGTAGTTTTTGATTTGTTGCTGTTCTAATATTGATAGAAGTTGTAATATTAAAGAAAATCCGAATCCTAATATTAAAGAAAATTACATTGAGTTGGCACCAAAAATATTAAAACACTTAAGTATAAGAACATTTCATAATTAAGGTGAAGAAGATTTACTTAATGCTAATTCTTAAAATCTTTATTTTAGGTACAACATTAAAATAAATAATTTTAAGGATTTATTATTTTTTGCACCAAAACAAATCCATCTATTATTTAGTCGACTATAGTCGAGTTTTACAGATTTAAAGAAACTTGTCTTTGCTTGAAATAATGGAACATTTCTTTGTATCAAAGAACATGTTCTTTGTATCAAAGAGCTTGTTCTTTATTTTAATGAACGCAGCTATCAAAGCGTATCTTTTTTATGCAAAAAAAAATTTTAATTCACTTTTTAAAATTTAAAATTTTTAATTTAAAATGTATTTTTTATGCTTTTTTATTTAAAGCTTTCCACTAATTGAAATTGATTCCTGAAACCGCTTTAAACTACGTCTTGGTGAGAGAATCATTTTTGCTGTCTCGTCTTTATGATGGATGACCAGTAATTATGAACTGCGTGATTTGTCATTTGTTTAATTTTGGATTGTTTTTTCAACAATTTTTTTCACCATAAATTTTGCCTTTGCTATGTCAGAAGAGAAAAATACATAATTCTAAACGCCACTATCTCTCTATTTGTATATTTATCTATGTATATCTAGAATATTGGTATTAATTAATTTGTATCATTGTAGCAATTTTGACTAATTTAATGTGATTTATTCTAGACTGGCGTTCATTCCATCTTTCAACATACTACCGAAGCCCAAGTCAAGACAGAATAATAATAACCAAAATCTTTTTTCATTTGATTTCAGACGACTGGCGTCGCATATCTTAATGAAGTCAAGTCAGGCATTCAGCTTTTGCTATAGAGAGTGACATAAAATGACAGATTTATGATATTTGCATTTAAATTAAGCGATTTTTATTGTACTTCAAGTAAGAGATTTTTATTTTTGGGCTACTGATATTTTTGTCATAATTTCAAGTTAAAATTAAAATTGATTCATTTCAAGATTACTTAAATAAAAAAGACACAAAGATAACAAATTAAATGACAAAGCCTTGGGAGAGTATTAAATTGTTTGTGGTCTTCTTCTACACAGAGAGAAAAATCGTTAAATTTTTGGCTACAAAATCAGCAAATAATAATATGTAATTGCTGCAATGGGAAAAACATTAAAATGCATTACTTCCTGATGACACTTTCTCAGGGATCTTAAATAGAAAAAATATTTAATTTTCTTTAATGCATTTTACCACTAAAACATCTGAATGAAGATTTTCTTTGGAACAATGTAATCTGAATGATAGAACCCTTTAAAAAGAAACCCCACCCGCCTACACGACGTTTTCTCTCAGTGTAGAGTCTCAAAATAACCGGGATAATCTCAAATTTTAAATTTACATAGTCCAATAGAACCGGTAATTTCTCAAATTTTATATTTACATAATCCATAGACAGAAAATAGATTTTCCATATTCTACACAGAAAAAAATGTGTTACAAATGAAAATATTGGAACATGAATCGCTTAGTCTTTAAAATTAGAACATTTTGCAATTATAAGTAAAATTAAAAGAAAAAATTAAAATTGTTTATATTTTAAGAACAAAGTTGTTTTACTTTAAAGATTTTTGACAATTTATTTCTTTTGTGTAGTGTCGTTCACTTTTTCCCCCAATTTCAATATTTCATACCATCTCAAAATGCACTCCCATTATCATTTCTGATTTTCTTTATTTGTTTTCCCAAACTTATAGTAAAAGTAGTTATTCTATTTATTATCTCATACGCCCCGAGAAGAACGCAATTAAATTATATCATAAATAATTAAGTGGTTTGGAAAGTCATAAAAATTATTTCATATTTTTGTTGCTTTCCTATATTTTTTTGTGTTATTTATTTCAAATCAGATTAGAAAGTCAAAAAGAGTTAAAAAGTGGTTGGAAAAAGGGTTAGTGAAGTGATACCACCGTCACACAAACTACCCTTTAAACCCAAAAAAAATCGATCATAAATCAATCAAATATAGAAAATCTAAACATAAAACGGTTTTCTATTTTTTCGCACCTCTCTACTACTCAAAAGAACTAAACCAAATATGGTGAAGTATTGGGTACAAATTTATATTGGTTTCAATTTGTTTCAATAATAGATATGGGAGGAAAAGGTGTGAAATCCTTTAACAGAATATCTATTTATTTGTAAATATATATTGACACAACTGCCAGTTTTGTTTGAGACAATAATTTGTTTGCGATTTTATTTCTAAATAACAAAAAAAACACAGATATAAAAACCAAAGCAATTAGGAGTGGTCCCAATACAAGGACTGAGAAGGAATCTTTATGGATGATTAGGGAGTAGTATCTGTAGACGATAGAGAAGGAGGCTCTACAGGGTTATAACCTATTTAAAGGTTTCCTATATATAAACGAGTGAGAAGTATTGTCTACATAAACCAATGATAACTATTCTCTATACACTGAACAAAATTTTGTCATAAAATTAAAGAGTGGCTCCAATGACGTCATTAATCTTTAAAATAAGTACGTTATTTACTTAAAATTATGAACATTTAATTAATATTATTTAAATTATCTATATTTTAAGTACAAAATGTACTTATTTTAAAGACTAAGGACGTCTTTGGAGCCATTCTATAAATTGATGACAAAATTTTTTTCAGTGTATAGGCCACTGGGATGATTCTCTTTAGACAACTGAGAGCCTTCTCAATATCAATCAATGAATGATAATGTGTCTCTATAGACTAATGAGAAAGTGTCTCTCTAGGAGTTTTAGTAGAAATCACTATATATGTAAACGACTGCGGGGTATTCTCTATATATTGACGATTGAGAAGAATTCTCTTCAGAAAAATTAATGGATACATTTCTGCCCGACTCAGAAGGAGTCTTAACAGATGACTGAGAAATCATCTGAGAATAAGTCTTTACTATATGATTGAGAAGATACATAAAAACATAATATACGAGTGAGTAGTAGTGTCCGAGACGAGTGAGTAGGGTCTCAATAGACGGATAAGAAGAAGTCTCAAAAGCCGACTGAGAAGAAGTCTCAATAGACGACTGAGAAGAAGTCTCAATAGACGACTGAAAATGAGTTCAATAGACGACTAAGAAGAAGTCTCAATAGACGAATTAGAAAGAGTCTCAATAGACGACTGAGAAGGAGTCTCTTCAGACGAAAGTAAAGGAGTCTCTTTAGACGAAAGAGAAGGAGTCGCAAAAGACGAATGAGAATGACTCTCAAAAGACGACTGAGAAGGAATCTCAATAGACGACTGAGAAGGAGCCTCAATAGACGACTGAGAAGAAGTCTCTATAGACGACTGATAAGGAGTCTCTACAAACGACTGAGAAGGAGTCTCAATAGACGACTGAGAAACAGTCTCAATAGTCGACTGAGAAAGAGTGTCAATAGACGACTGAGAAGGAGTATCAGTACGCGACTAAGATGACTAAAGGCTACCAAGGGTTATTCTCTATATACGAATAGAAGTCAGAGACAGAGTGTCTCTAACGGACCAAGGAGAAACCTTTTTAGTAGTCTAAATAAATGACTGAAAAGTCGACTTATTGGAAATCTGGGAAGATTGAGGATTAAGAATGCGTCAGTATAGGTGATTGAAAAGTTATATCTCAAGTCGACTGATAAAAAGTTTCCATAGATATGTATGATGATGATTGTATAGCTGATTGAGAAAAAGCCCCTCTATTGCCGAATTTTTTACAAGGCTAATGCAATGTATTTTAGATATTTTTTTGAATAGAGAATCAGCATATGTCTATGGATTGGGAACGACTTTCAATATACAACTGCTAAGGAATCTTACTGAACGACTGAACAGGGAATTGTCATCGTTATCCTTAATATGAGTCTTTGAAATGGCAATATTGGATCTTAAATAGTTTCACCACTATTTATAGCCATCCTGTCTCTGACAAGTGTACACAAATCTGTCTACTCAAACAAACTTTTGTTTTCGCAGTCCCCGTCAAATATGTGTATATATCAAACCTCGTCAAATTTCGCAAATCCTTCATATACTGACCAACCACACTTCTCCCCTTTGCCCTTGCATGGAAAAGCAGAGAAATTATTACAAAAGTAATCACATTTCAGTTTTAAGCCAAAAAGATTTTTTCCTGCTTACAATTCAACGTATTCATATGTCAGTATCAAATATCACAACTGCGAAGAAGAAAAAAAACAAAAAGGCAACCTAGGGAAATTGGAAAAGGAAAGTCGAGATGGAAGGAAGGAAGGAAGGACGAAAAAGCGTTAAATCCAAAAACAAAAAAGTGTCGGAAAATAAATCCATGTTAACGTTTTTGGTGAAAAGCTTTATACACAATGGCAGCGCCAAATGGAAGTGAGGAAACCCCAGTTCCTCTTTCATAGCTATATGTACGCCTGACTACAAATCGTATGGATGAATGTTTCAGAGAATCCGTATATCATGTGTCTGCCGGGGCCCCATATTCAGATATGGACTAGTAAGACAACGTCACTAAATGCCATCGAGCAGCAACAGAAAAAAAATCACTTTGCCCTATGTGGAACAGCAGTAAGCAAAATGTGAAAAAAAAGTTGGAAAAAATCCAACATGAAATTGAATATTGTGCGAAATATTTCGTATCTGGTTTTTAGCACAACTGTGATATATACAGAGTATTTGCTCTTGTTTTTTCGTTCCATTTTTTTTGCAGGATTTTCATCATGTCCGTTAAACATGATTGTCTGGACGATACGAGTAGACATTGGTTTGTATACATATATACGAGTACATATATAACTCATGCAAACGTTCCTGCATATGTGGTCCTCAATTTGAAAGTTTTTTCTTTTCGCTTTTTCTCCAACAAGTTTCCTGGGTAGCCAACATTTGTCTACCACTTACATACATATATATATATATATACAGAGAAACACACACACAGCTATGACTTTGAAACAAGGATATGTGTAAATCTTTTTTCTCTCGATATTTTTACATGTATGTATGTTTTATACAAATACAACATACATACATTTTATACTTATACATTTATTTACATACACATTTTGTTGGATTTTTGCAATCCCGACAAAATCCATTCGTATGTCCTTTTTATGTCCACATGGGAGATTTGTGTTCATTTTACACAAACGGAATAAATGAATAATATTTTTCCTGTTCGTTCGTTGGCTCGTTCGCCGCTGTGCTTTGGTAGGATTCCTTTTTCGCGGTGTTGTTTTTTGCTGTCATTTCAGTAACAGTGGTTAAAGAGGGATTTTTTGTGCTTTAAAAGTATTGAACAAAATTTTATTCGGACTACCAAAAAAAAAATAATTATAAATTAAATTTGTAATGAACAAATTTAGAAAAAATTAGCGTTTATATTTGTTAATTTTGATTTTTTTCTTAAATGGAATTGTAATCGGTTGTTAAAGTTAAAAAAAATTATTTAGCGAATAAAGAAACTTAATAAATCAGACAAATTTCTAGATTATGCTGAATATAAAGGCTATAAAACGCAAAAATAGACGGAAAAAACTAATATGTGATGTAAGAATTATTTTATTTTATTTTATTTTATTTTATTTTATTTTATTTTATTTTATTTTATTTTATTTTATTTTATTTTATTTTATTTTATTTTATTTTATTTTATTTTATTTTATTTTATTTTATTTTATTTTATTTTATTTCACTTTTATTTTATTTTATTTCATTTCATTTCATTTCATTTCATTTCATTTCATTTCATTTCATTTCATTTCATTTTATTTTATTTGATTTGATTTGATTTGATTTGATTTGATTTGATTTGATTTGATTTGATTTGATTTGATTTGATTTGATTTGATTTGATTTGATTTGATTTGATTTGATTTTATTTTATTTTATTTTATTTTATTTTATTTTATTTTATTTTATTTTATTTTATTTTATTTTATTTTATTTTATTTTATTTTATTTTATTTTATTTTATTTTATTTTATTTTATTTTATTTTATT